>JAWDJD010000004.1:343666917-346066917 GCA_035047305.1 Bradypodion pumilum
GGAGCGCTAATAGGGCTTGGTTCCCTGTCCCCTGTGTACATCCACATTGCCCTTCTCTGTACCTGCTCTAATTTGTATGCATTCCTCTTAAAGTGTGGTGCCCAGAATTGAACACAGGACTCTAGATGGGATCCTATTCTGAGTAGCGCACGTTAAGAAAGATGCAAGCAAATTTCCTTCACCACATCTTACAACCTAATCTGAAATTTCAATACAGTGGATTCACGCTTAACAAATGTAATGCGTTCTCCAGGACCTTTTGTACTACGGACAATTTGTAAAGCGGATTTCCCATAGGGATGCACTGAATGCAATTTCCCATGGGAATGCATTGAAAACCAAGATTTGATAACTGAAACACAGTTTCCCATAGGAATGCATTGAAAATCAATTAATCCGTTGGGGGGGGGGGATTTGTTAACCAGACCACTTTTTCCTATGGATCTCCTTTTGTTATGTGAATTTTGTGTTACGTCAGCCCCTTGTTGAACGAAGGTCGTCTGCACTTGATTTGTGATTTAAAGAGTTCTTTCAGGTGTTCAGAGGAAATGTTCAAAACTTAAAAGAACCCTGTCAGCATAGGTTGAGGGATTTCTCCAAACTCCAATTTTCTACCTTTCATTCCACATAAAAGCATGTATTCAGAAAGCAGCACAGGAGTACATGTTCTGGACACTTCTCCAAGTAAAGAGGGCAAACTTTGAAATCCTCCGTGACGTTCCTGCAACCAAAGCTCCATATAACGTAAGAAAAAAGAGCTTACCAGTTTTGGATGGTTATTTTATTGATTGGCTTGAGTGATCATTAATTTATCGACAATTAATTGTTGCAAACAGCACCCTGAAAGCAACACAAACACATGGCACTCTGCCTTATGTTTTGCAACATCAGCTCCTGCCTCCAAGGGATTATGGTCTATGGATAACACAGAGACAAGAAGCAAAGGACTGTTTTGAGCGTGACATGATGAGACAGATGCAGACAACCTTCACTGCCTTTAACAACTTGTCATCATCAAGTTGATTCCAATTTATAGCGACTCTTTTCAAGGGTTTTCTGGATATACAACATTAAGGAGTGGTTTGCCATTGTCTTCTTCTGGGCTTGCCCCTGGACTGTGCCATTTGCCCAAGGCTACACTAGGGCTGGCTCTCCTCCCAGGAGGCAAAGTGGGGGAATCGAACTCCCAACCTCTGGCTCCACAGTCAGGTCCCCAACTCTTTGACCTAGTCAACCAGCTTAGTAAAGGTAAAGGTCACCTTTGCTCGAAAGCCAGTCGTATCTGACTCTAGGGTTCAGTGCTCATCTCTGTTTATAGCCAAAGAGCCAGCGCTGTCTGTGTCTACAAACATTTATGTGGGCATGTGGCAGGCATGCCTAGATGCCGGAGTGCACAGAATGCTGCTTCCCTTCTCTTCAAAGTGGTACCTATTTATTACTTGCAATTTTGGCAGGAGCTGGGACAGAGATGGGTGCTCACTATGTCGCGCAGCACTCAGGTCTCGAACTGCTGACCTGCTGACCTTCCAGTCATCAAGTCCAGCGTCTTAACCACTAAGCCACCACAGTCTCCTAGCCAAACAGCTTACTCAGGTTTTATTTCAATTCTAAGTATTTGGCACCGTCACTTGCCCTGATCTCTCGGGACTGGTGGGGAGATGGAAATCACATAAGCCAGCTCAGCGCCCATCACCAGATTGTACCAGAGTTACCCCATGCCAGTTCACAGAAACACAAACGGCTCTGCATAAGGCGGCCCAAGCGTTTCCAAGGAAAAATCCTTTTCCTTTTCATCCGATTACTTGCCAACAAAAGCAAAGCCGAGAAGCACTTCCAACCCCACAGAATGCCACCCTTGCAGCCAGTTCTGGAGCATGTTTTTCTCAAGTCCAAGTGCCACCCTGGGCCAAGAATCCACTCCCCAAGTCTCCGGGGTTCTGACACTTCTGACAGCTGAACAGACCTGGCTCTCAGATCCCCCCCCCCCGCAAAAAAAGACATCTTGCACCCCTATTTCATCTCCACAGACCAAAGCAAAGTCTGCAATTACGCCCCACCCTATGCGTAATTACCTTAACAATGTGCAGGCTTGTCAAAAGGCCTCATACTGCTTTCCAAATTATACATTTTAGTGGGTTCCCCCCCCCCTCAATTCCATAAGTTCAGGGGAGAAACAAAGAGGCCCCACTGAACATCCTTCGCTCATCCAGCGTAAGAACAAAAAAGCAAAACCTAGGAAGCCAGAACATACCATCAGTGCATCATGGTTGATGGGATTGAAGGTTTCCAGCTTCCTCCCATGTCGGTGCTGAGTGGAGCAGTTTCTACTGCTGAGAATTTACATGCCGTGTATCCAGAGCTAACCAGTACTATTTCTGAATCCCTCTGCAAGCGAAAAACAGACTAGGAGAGGAATTCAACAGGGCAGCTTTCCTCCCACTACCCATCACAGAACTGCAGGATTGGAGGAGACCCCAGGAGTCGTCCAAACAACTAAAATATTCCTGATAGGCAGCCACCCAAACACGACTGAAAACCCTCCAGCAAATGAGAGTCTATCAATGCTGCTCCAGTATGGAGCATCTGCAAACACTAAACAAGTTGACGTGGCTGTTAATGAAGCCATGCATATTGTGACAGGATGCCTCCAACCTACACCAATTGAGAAGATATATCCTCCTGTTGGCATCATTCCACCTAAGATAAAGAGAGAAGCAGCAGCGGACGTCAAGAGAACTAAGCAAGAGAAGGACCTTCAACATCCTCTGAACGGATCTGAGCCTCACGTCGGCCACCTCAGATCTTGAAAGAGCTTTATGGCAAGAAGAAACATTATTGAGGGCACACATGAGCAAAACCAAATTAGAAGACGGAGGAAGGAGTTCACTGGGCAAGGAACAACATTAAAGGAGGAGATGACAGAGGAACTCAATCTCCTCAATGTCACCTGGAGGTTTGAGGGTCAGAGTCCCTAAATGTATGTCCAAAATGCTCAAGTGGGGGCTGCTGGGGGACAACATACTGTGTGAATGTGGAGAGATACAGATCCCAGCTCATTTGCCAGTCTGGAGATTACTACTGGAAACATGTACTGATGAAGACTTAGGGTTGGCCAATGAATTACAAAGCCAAGATGGCTTTATTTTGGCAGTTTAAAGTCTGGTCTAGAGATGAAAAAAGAAGAACCTTCCAAGGTAGTCCATTCCACTGCTAAACTTCTCCTACCTTTAGGACGCCCTTCCTAACATTGACTCATAATGTCATATTTCGCAAATTCAGTCTGTTTGCTCAAGTCTTGTCCTCTGGGGCATCTGATAAATATCTTAAGGATCTCATAGAGAAACAATTATTTATGATTCCTTTAGAGCAAAGAAGTTCTGATATCATAGTTTAATAGCTTGGTAAGTCAGGTATTGGACTGCGGAGCAAGAGGTTGGGAGTTTGATACCTTTCATGCCTCTCAGGAGAAGAACCAGAATATGTAGCTTGGGGTTAGCTGCAAAGTCTCAGGAAAGGGTTGCATAAATCAGAACTGCAACACACAGACCAGGAAAAATATGAGATCTAGCCACTTATGACCTGATATCTTTGGGATTTTTCAGGTATCTTCCCAGTATTCAGATTTTAGCAAATGTTTAATGCTAACCATTTACAATTCTACAGGGCGAAGTTTCACAACTAATCTGAATAAACAGGTATTACCAGTTGTAAAAAAAACACATTGATTGGTATACTTATCTGTTATGCTAACCATTCTGTACCTCTGTACCTGATGTGTATAAACTGATGCCGTGAAGTCTCACTCTTATGTCTGACAAAGTAGACTTGATCCACGAAAGTTCACATTAAAATACAGCAGACAGTCTTTAAAATGCCACAACATTTTTGTCTTTTTGTTTTGTTTACTCTCTGCTATGCTTGAAAAACAGACTAACACAGAGTGGGAAATTTCCCAAAAGGGTGGTAGTAAAAGTAACGGTTTCCCTTGCTCAAAAGCCAGTCGTATCCGACTCTAGGGTGCAGTGCTCATCTCTGTTTCTAAGCCGAAGAGCCAGTGCTGTCTGCTTCTGCAAACGTTTCCGTGGTCATGTGGCAGGCATGACTAGACACTGGAGCGCACGGAACACTGTTACCTTCCCACCGAAGTGGTCCCTATTTATCTACTTGCAATTTCTTGCTTTCGAACTGCTAGGTTGACAGGAGCTGGGACGAAGACGGGAGCTCATTTCCATCCTGCAGTACTCAGGAATCGAACTGCTGACCTTCCGCTTCCCAGATAGCGTCTTAGCCACTTGAGCCACTGCAGTCCCTAAATGGGTGGTATAGAAATGTAATAAATAAATAAAAAAATAAACATGGCTACCATTTCAAAAAACAATAATAAATGTTTGTGTGACTGTAGAATAAAGGATTACTGAACAAGCTGCTTGAGATACTGCTATATAAATGCGACGTCTCAACAGATAGCAGCTTCACCTACAGCCAAAGATCAATGTTGCACAATAGGACAGCTCTAACATTAAAGAAATTCAGAAGGGGGGAAAGGAAAGGGTTGAGAATTCAGTTCCAGATAAGCGAGGAGTAAGAACAGCTGACTGAGCAGTAACCACTAAATGTCCACTTAAATTCATGACAATATGGCATGTTGCCTGCAGCTGCCGTTTAGGCCCTTTTACAGGATGTTATGGACAAAAATTGTCATTATCAACCCACTAAAAGTCAGCTCTGTGCTGTAATAGAACCAATATTTCCTAATGACACACTGTTATTATAATGCTTTGCTGTATTAATGGCTACTATTGGAAACCATTCTCTTTTACGAACACTGTCTCATTGGCCACATTCAAAACATTTAGCCTTGACAGCATATCCATACCGGCAGGAAGTCTATCCTTGCCTGTTACTCTCTGCGACAAACCAGGAAAGGGACCTTGGTGTCTCTGCATGTGCTCTTAAGCAGAGCTGCTGCTGAGGAGAGCCAAACAAAGGAAGTGAGCACTGGTAAGTTTTGCAGTTGGAGTAGAGCTGCTTTAGAGGCCTCCACAAATTTAAATTGATAATTTAAACTGCTGAGAGCCACCTCTGTTCAAACACAGGAAGCAGTTAGAAGCTTCCAGAAGCAGGGGGCAGAGCCACACCAGGCCCTCCCCTGAATTGTGACTCATAGGGGCGGAGCCACACTAGCCTTTAAAAGCTCTGAGCTCTTTCAGGGTCAGCCCTTTTGACTCTGCATGTGCTCTTAAGCAGAGCTGCTGCTGAGGAGAGCCAAACAAAGGAAGTGAGCACTGGTAAGTTTTGCAGTTGGAGTAGAGCTGCTTTAGAGGCCTCCACAAATTTAAATTGATAATTTAAACTGCTGAGAGCCACCTCTGTTCAAACAGAGGAAGCAGTTAGAAGCTTCCAGAAGCAGGGGGCAGAGCCACACCAGGCCCTCCCCTGAATTGTGACTCATAGGGGCGGAGCCACACTAGCCTTTAAAAGCTCTGAGCTCTTTCAGGGTCAGCCCTTTTGACTCTGCATGTGCTCTTAAGCAGAGCTGCTGCTGAGGAGAGCCAAACAAAGGAAGTGAGCACTGGTAAGTTTTGCAGTTGGAGTAGAGCTGCTTTAGAGTCCCGCGCGCCAGAATATATTCTTACTAGGTAGAAAGGTAGTAAACGTGTACATTTTTGAGGCCCACAATACTGCACTTGTTAAAATGGATTCTGAGGGAACAGTTGTAGTTACCTGCAATACTTGTGCCATGTTTGTGTTCTTGCCAAAGCATATGGAGAACTACACTTGCAGCAAGTGCAAGCTGGTTGCACTACTAGAAGAGAAGGTCCAGCAGCTAGAGGCCCGCATATCTAACCATCAACAAATTAAGGAGCTTGAGCTGTTCTTGGACAGAGCGGAGCAGACTATGCTGGACAAAGAAGAGACAGGGCACAGTTCTGAGGGAGAAGGCCCTTCACTAACTCAGGAGGGAGATATTTGGAGGAATGTGACTCAAAGGAGGAGAAGAGTAGGGGATCACTCTGAGAGTCTGAAATTGCAGAATAAATTTGAGGCTCTTTCCCTCATCACACCTGATGAGGAACACACAGAGGAACAACTGGTTCCACCTGATGATCTCTCCTTCATCACACTTGATGAGATCCAGGAAGATAAACAACAGGAACAAACTGAGTTTCTCTCCCTTAATATGGTTGATGAGGTGCATGTAGATGAACAGATTGCAGGAGAGAGGCTCCTTGTACTAGGCGATTCAATAATTAGAAATACAGAGAAATGGATTTGTGATCCACAGGATAACCGTATGGTGACTTGCCTGCCAGGTGCAAAAGTTGCAGACATCACAAGAAATCTAGATAGATTGTTAGAGAGAACTGGGGACGAGCCAGTTGTCATGGTACACGTTGGTACCAATGATGTTGGGAAGGCCAAGCGGTCTGTCCTGGAAGCCAAATTCAGGTTGTTAGGAAGAAGATTGAAGTCCCGGACTTCCAAGGTAGCATTTTCAGAAGTGCTGCCTGTCCCTCGCGCAGGACCTACCAGGCAGGCAGAGCTCAGAAGCCTCAATGCGTGGATGAGGCGGTGGTGTCGAGAGGAGGGTTTCAGATTTGTCAGGAACTGGAGAACATTTTGGGACAAGCCAAATCTGTTCAGGAGGGATGGGTTGCATTTGAACCATGATGGGACCAGATTGCTGGCACTCAACCTCAAAAAGGCTGCAGAGCAACTTTTAAACTGATAACTGGGGGAAAGCCGACAGGAGCTGGGCAGCATCCGGTTCGGGAAAGTGTGTACTTTGGTAGTGAGGAGGATGCAAAAATTACTGAGCAGAGCAAGGAGCTAGTCACTAGCATTCTAGCAGAAGGATGCAAGAGGCAGTCTAACAATGCAACTGGACACAAAAGACTGTGTCAGAAAAGCATATATAAATGCTTGTATACAAATGCCAGAAGCCTCCGGAACAAAATAGGGGAGCTGGAATACTTAGCAATAGATAAGAATATTGATATTATTGGTATCACTGAAACCTGGTGGACGGATGATAACCAATGGGATACAGTTATCCCAGGCTACAAACTATACAGGAAGGATAGGAAGGGGCAAACAGGAGGTGGTGTAGCCTTGTATGTCAAAGAAGTGATAAAATCGTACGAATTGGAATATCTAGGTGATTTGGAGTCACCATTGGAAGCTCTGTGGGTAAGAGTACCAGGCCACAAGGATGGTCTAACAGTAGGCATATACTATCGGCCTCCGACCCAAACTCTTGAGGGAGACTGGCAGTTGGAGAATGTTGTAAAGGAGGCATCCAAGAAGGGAAGCCTGGTTATAATGGGGGACTTCAATTACCCTCACATAGACTGGGTGAACTGTTGTTCAGCACATGATAAAGAGATAAAGTTCCTAGATATGCTAAATGATTGTTCCCTGGGACAGATGGTTGAAGACCCAACTAGAGGTACAAGAATCCTTGACTTGATCCTGAGTAATACTCAGGATCTGGTGCAAGATGTTAATGTGACTGATCCAATAGGGAACAGTGACCACAACTCAATTATGTTTAACTTGATCATAGACCGCAAGTCACTGATAAAATCTAACACAGAGACCTTAAATTTTCAAAAAGGAAATTTCCCAAAGTTGAGGAAACTAGTAAAAAAGAAGCTGAAAGGGAAGATTGAGAGAGTCCAAACACTCCAAGAGGCATGGAGGCTGTTTACAAAAACAATAACAGAGGCTCAATTGGAATGCATACCCAAAAGGAAAAAGGGCACTGCCGGGTCCAAGAGGACTCCAATGTGGCTTACAGGAGCTGTTTGGGAAGTGATCAAGAGCAAGAAAAGCTCATTTAGAAGATGGAAGGCTTGTCCAAATGAGGACAGCAGGCAGCAACATAAATTCTGGCAGAACAAATGCAAGGCAACAATCAGGAAAGCAAAGCAAGACTTTGAGGAGCGTATAGCTAAAAATACTCAGAGAAATAACAAAGACTTCTTTAAGTACATTAGAAGTAAGAACCCAACTAGGAAGGCCATTGGACCATTAGATGACAATGGAAGGCAAGGGGTTATTAAAGAGGAAACAGAGATTGCAGAGAGACTCAATGAATTCTTTGCTTCAGTATTCACTGAAGAAGACAGAGGCCACATGCCCAAAACAGAGCCTATCTTCGTAGGGAGGGAAACCGAAGAATTAAGCCAGATAGAAATAACCAGGGAGGAGGTCCTTGCATGTCTTGTTAAGCTAAACACTAGCAAATCACCAGGACCAGATGGCATCCATCCACGAGTTCTCAGGGAACTTAAAGATGAAATTGCTGATCTCCTAGCCAAAATATATAATCTTTCCCTCAAATCAGGCTTTGTGCCTGATGACTGGAAGGTAGCGAATGTAACACCAATTTTCAAAAAAGGATCCAGGGGTGATCCAGGAAATTACCGACCTGTCAGTTTGACATGTGTCCCAGGTAAAGTGATGGAAACCATCCTAAAAGATAGAATTAATAGGCACATAGAAGAGAAGGCGCTGCTAAAGGAGAGCCAACATGGCTTTTGCAAGGGCAAATCATGCCTCACTAATCTGTTGGAATTTTTTGAGAGTGTCAACAAGCATGTGGATAAGGGGGATCCAGTTGACATTGTTTATCTGGACTTTCAGAAGGCTTTTGACAAGGTCCCACACCAAAGGCTCTTGAATAAACTTACCAGTCATGGAATAAAGGGACAGGTCTTGTCCTGGATCAGCAACTGGCTAAGGGACAGGAAACAGAGGGTAGCACTAAATGGACACTTCTCCAAGTGGAGGGAAGTCAAGAGTGGGGTCCCCCAAGGTTCAGTATTGGGACCCCTGCTTTTCAACCTCTTCATAAATGATCTAGAAGTAGGAGTAAAAAGCAAGGTAGCCAAATTTGCTGACGACACTAAATTATACAGGGTAGTGAAAACTGTGAGAGATTGTGAGGAGCTCCAGAGGGATCTCTCGACACTGGGGGAGTGGGCAAAACAGTGGCAAATGAGTTTCAACATTAGTAAGTGCAGAGTGATGCATGTTGGGGCAAAGAACCCCAATTACACTTATAAACTGATGGGGTCTGAACTCTCTGCGACAAACCAGGAAAGGGACCTTGGTGTCCTGGTGGACAACTCAATGTCAGCAAGTGTCATTTTGCCTCTTTATAAATCTATGGTGAGGCCCCATCTGGAATACTGTGTACAGTTCTGGTCGCCATACCTCCAGAAGGATATTATGGAGCTGGAAAAAGTGCAGAGGAGGGCAACGAGAATGATTAGGGGACTGGAACACCTTCCTTACCATCTGAGGCTGCAACGGTTGGGCCTCTTCACTCTTGAACGACGACGTCTAAGAGGTGACCTGATTGAAGTTTATAAAATCATGCACGGTGTGGACAAAGTAGATAAGGAAAAACAGTTTTCCCTATCGCATAACACTAGAACTAGGGGACACTCCATGAAACTTTTGGGTACTAGTTCTCAAACAAATAAGAGAAAGTACTTTTTCACCCAGAGGATTACTGGTCTATGGAACTCCCTGCCAGAAGAAGTGGTGACAGCTGTCAGTCTTGACAGCTTTAAGAAAGGATTAGACAAGTTCATGGAGGACAAGAGTATCAATGGCTATAATTATGGATACTTAAGGACAACCTCCGGGTTGGAGAGATAGGATATCTCTCAATATCATTTCCAGGGAATCCTAAGCAGGTGAAGGCATCTGCTTGGGAATACCCTGAAGGAAATGGTGAGCCACTGTGTGAGACAGAATGCTGGACTGGATGGGCTGTGGCCTGTTCCAGCAAGGCTGTTCTTATGTTCTTATGTTCTTATGTGTCCTGGTGGACGAGAGCGCAATGAAGGTGTGTCAACCCAGTGTGCCTCAGCAGTGAAAAAAGCAAACTCAATGCTAGGGATCCTTAGGAAGGGTATAGAAAATAAGTCAGCAAGTGTCATTTTGCCTCTTTATAAATCTATGGTGAGGCCCCATCTGGAATACTGTGTACAGTTCTGGTCGCCATACCTCCAGAAGGATATTATGGAGTTGGAGAAAGTACAGAGGAGGGCAACCAGAATGATTAGGGGACTGGAACACCTTCCTAACCATCTGAGGCTGCAACGGTTGGGCCTCTTCATTCTTGAACGACAACGTCTAAGAGGTGACCTGATTGAAGTTTATAAAATCATGCACGGTGTGATCAAAGTAGATAAGGAAAAACTGTTTTTCCTATCGCACGACACTAGAACTAGGGGGCACTCCATGAAACCTTTGGGTGCTAGTTCTCAAACAAATAAGAGAAAGTACTTTTTCACCCAGAGGATCCTTGGTCTATGGAACTCCCTGCCAGAAGAAGTGGTGACAGCTGTTAGTCTTGACAGCTTTAAGAAAGGATTAGACAAGTTCATGGAGGACAAGAGTATCAATGGCTATAATTATGGATACCTAAGAACAACCTCCGGGTTGGAGAGATAGGCAGGATCTCTCTCAATGCCATTTCCAGGGAATCCTAAGCAGGTGAAGGCATCTGCTTGGGAATAATACCCTGAAGCAAATGGTGAGCCACTGTGTGAGACAGAATGCTGGACTGGATCATGGGCTCCTGTGGCCTGTTCCAGCAAGGCTGTTCTTATGTTCTTATGTTCCCTGCCCGCAACCCCATCCACCCCATCCTCACCTGTGATACCTCAGACCAACCCCAAGCCCCCTGCTCCCGAGTAAAGGTCTTGGAATAAGGGTATTATGGTATATACCCATGATGGCGAATCTTGGCACCCCAGGTGTTTTTGGACCTCAGTTCCCAGAAACCCAAGTCCCTGTTAATCCACACGTTCATGCAGTAAACCCATTCATGTGGATTCACAGGGACTTGGGCTTCTGGGAACTGAAGTCCAAGAACACCTGAAGTGCCAGGATTCGTCGTCACGGGTATATAGGAAGAACAGTCATGTGAGACAGACAGGCTACAGCAAGGTATGAGAAATAAGAATAAGGAGAGCTAAAATGTGGAGCAGAAGTCAAGAGTGTTGGATGGGTCCTTGAAGTCAAGATAAAGGTTGCCCATGCTCAAAATCCAGTCATGTCCAACTCCATTTACAGCCAAACAGCCAGTGTTGTCTGCATCTGCAGATGTTTCCGTAGTCATGTAACAGACAGGCATGACTAGATGCCAGAGCGCATGGAACACTGTTTCCTTTCCTGCTGAAGCAGTACCTATCTACCTACTTGCAATTTCTTGCTTTCAAACTGCTAGGTTGGCAGGAGTTGGGACAGATGATGGGAGCTCACTCTGTCATGCAGCACTCAGGTCTCGAACTGCCATCCTGTTTGTTTCTGCCTTCTCTTGGCCAAAAGGAATATGAATTGGTTTATGTGTTTTGCCCAAATAAAAACATAAGATCCAAAGAAAAGTGCAAAACAAACATGTAAACAAGTACTATCGAGTAAGCAATTTTCAATAGATGTTAAACATTTTGACGTTTTATACTATACAAAGTAGAAATGACTATTGCCTTTAACTTATCTTGCTACAACCTTCATTAATTGTTGTTGTTCAGTCGCACAGTCGATTCCGACCCTTTGCGACCCTATGGACCATTGTTCTCCAGGCGCCTCTGTCCTCTACCATCCCCCTCAACCCTCCCAGCTCTGTGCCCATTGTGTCTATAATACCATCTAGCCATCTCATCCTTGGCCTCCCCCTTCTTCTTTTGCCCTCCACCTTTCCCAACATCAATGCCTTCTCAAGTGAATCCTCCCTTCTCATTTGATGTCCAAAGTATTTTAGCTTCATCTTTACTATTTGACCTTCCAATGAGCAGTCAGGGTTAATTTCTTCTAAGATTGACCT
Organism: Bradypodion pumilum; assembly: GCA_035047305.1. Lineage (NCBI taxonomy): Eukaryota > Metazoa > Chordata > Lepidosauria > Squamata > Chamaeleonidae > Bradypodion > Bradypodion pumilum. Next base: position 343,678,766 of record JAWDJD010000004.1, read on the forward strand.
ATTTGTCCTCCTCGCTGTCCAGGGGACTCTCAAAACCCTCCTCCAACACCACATTTCAAAGGCATCTATTCTTCTGCGTTCAGCCTTCCTAATTGTCCAGCTCTCACATCCATACATTACTACTGGGAAAACCATTGCTTTGACTATTCTAATTTTTGTTTGCAATGTAATGTCTCTACTTTTCACTATGTTCCCCATGTTTCTCATCGCTTGTCTCCCAAGAATCAGTCGCCTTTTTATTTCATGGCTGCAATCCCCATCTGCAGTGATCTTTGATCCTAAGAAAGTAAAATCTGTCACTGCTTCTACTTCTTCCCCGTCTATTTTCCAGGAACTGATGGGGCCTGTTGCCATTATCTTGGTTTTCTTGATATTGAGTCTCAAGCCAGCTTTTGCACTCTCCTCCTTCAGCCCAATCAAGAGATTCTTTAGGTCTTCCTCACTTTCTGCCATTAGGGTGGTATCGTCTGCATATCTCAGATTATTGATGTTTCTCCCAGCAATTTTAATCCCATATTGTGATTCCTCCATCCCTGCACTGCGCATTATGTGCTCTGTGTATAGGTTGAATAAGCATGGTGACAAAATGCAGCCTTGTCTTACTCCTTTTCCTATTCCAAACCACTCTGTTATTCCATGTTCTGTCCTAACTGTTGCTTCTTGGTTCATGTACAGATTTCTCAGGAGGCATATGAGGTGCTCTGGTATTCCCATCTCTTTAATTACTTGCCACATCTTGTTGTGGTCCACACAGTCAAATGCCTTAGTGTAGTCAATAAAACAAAAGTAAACTTGTTTCTGGTATTCCTTTGTTTTCTCCATGATCCAGCGTATGTTGGCGATGTGGTCTCTAGTCCCCCTGCCTCTTCTGAAACCAGCCTGCACCTCTGGTAATTCTCTCTCCACATGCTGCTGAAGTCTGTCCTGTATTATCTTGAGCATCACCTTGCTGGCATGTGGGATGAGCGCGATTGTTCGATAATTTGAACATTCTTTGGCATTGCCCTTTTTTGGGATTGGGACGTATACTGATCTTTTCCAATCCTGTGGCCACTGTTTTGTTTTCCAAATCTGCTGGCATATTGAATGCAGTAATTTGACGCCATCATCTTTTAGCGCTTTGAAAAATTCAACTGGGATACCATCATCTCCACTAGCTTTGTTGTTTGCAGTGCTCTTAAGGGCCTTTAAGACTTCGCTCTCCAGGATGTCTGGCTCAAGTTCAATTTCTTCATCATTGTGAGTATCAGGAGTGTTGAGGTCCTTTTTGTAAAGTTCCTCTGTGTACTCTTTCCATCTTTTCTTAATTTCTTCTGCATCAGCTAGCTCCTTTCCGTCTTTGTCCCTTATCATGGTCATTTTTGCTTTAAATGTTCCCTTGATTTCCCCAATTTTTTTGAAAAGATCTCTGGTTCTGCCTCTTTTGTTGTTTTCCTCCATTTCTCTGCACTGTTCTTTTAGGTAGTTTTCCTTATCTCTCCTTGCTTTTCTTTGAAATTCTGTGTTCAAATGGTTGTAGTTTTTCCTTTCTCCTTTGACTTTTGCGTTCCTTCTTTCCTCTGCTATTTTAAGAGCCTCATCAGACAACCACTTTGCTTTCTTACTCTTCTTTTCTTTTGGTATGGTTTTCTTTGCTGCTTCCTGCATGATGTCCCTCATCTCCGTTAATATTAATCTTCATTAATATCCTGCCACATAAGCCAATATTATTCCTGTACGGCAGACCACAGGGCAATGGCTAAGCAAAAAAGCACAGACTGCTTCATTTTTGGCTCAATCTCCTACCACGACAGTCCTATGATTTCTGATCATGAAAGGAAGCATCAATCCAGTAACTCAACAGGGCTTTCTCTCCAAAGTGAAGCCAAAGCAAAAGGAACTAGTGCAGCCAACAAAGCAGATCATCTCAGTCCCAGGATGAAAATAAATATAAAACACACTTTATTCCAATTATAAAATGCCCAACTGATTTCAGTTCTTAGTGTTCTTCATGGGCTATACATGTTAAAGAAAACAAGAAATTCTAAGCATCACATTTTATGCTTGGGACGAGATCAACAGAATGGCAAGAAATACACTCTATAGAAATTTACTACCTGTGATACAAGAGGAGTGATCTATGCCATCAGATGCCCTTGCAATATACTTTATATAGGTAAGACATCTAGACCTTTCAAGACTCAGTAACATAAGGAATAAGAAATTAGGCACCCTCTTAACAAGCCATAATTTGGAATATAAGTATCCGGGCAAAGATCTATTCTTTTAGTCCTTGGATGTTATTCTAACAAAATTCAAATATTTGAGTCAAAGACAGGTTGGCTTTGTTGTTCATTCATTGGCCTTTGCAGAAGCATTTGACAGATCATTGCTGAAAACTAATAAATAAATAAACAAATAAATAGACCAACTCTAGGCTAAAAGGGCAACTTGTAGATATTCTAATGATTTAAAACAGTGTTTCTCAACCTTTGGTTTTTGGACTTCATTCCCCAGACGCCTAAGTCAACTCCCCAAAGCACTGATCAACCAACCAATGTATTGACTTAGGCTTTGGGAATTGCTCCTGTGAGGCCTAGACCCCACAATGGAAACCACTGATTTAAAGAGATATACATGCAAAATGATGCCACCATGTTAAATTTCTGGCTATATAAAATCATGCCAGGAGGAATGAATTCACTTTGTACTACACTATGTCTTAATCCTGCACTATATTTCAACCCACTGAGATGCCAACACAACATACTAGATTCATGTAGTATGACCTGTGACTAGTAAAGCACACCATAGAACAGTGAAGGCGAACCTTGGCACTCCAGCTGTTCTTGAGCGTCAATTCCCAGAAGCCCTGATCAGCAGGAATACTGACTTGGGCTTCTGGGGATTGAAGTTCAAGAACCACTCGAGGACCAAGCTTTGCCATCATTGCCATAGAGTATCCAATGCATTTGTAGTCACAAATCTTGTTGGCATTGTATTAGAGCAGGAGTTTGCAACCTATGGCCCGTGGACTGGCTCTGGCCCCCGATGCCATTTCATCCAGCCCGTGGCAATGACTTCATTAGTGGAACCATTTAAGACAGCCATAAACACACCTGCACATGCACAAATGCACCCACCGTGGTTTCCGGTAGCGTTTACGATGGGAGAAACCATGTGTCTGGCCCACTCAGCTGTCGGAGGATGAGTAGTCCGGCCCGTGGCGTGAAAACCTTGAGAACCCCTGTATTAGAGGCATCAAAATCCCCCAACCACTTTAAGAGAAATTACACAAGCCCCAAAGTTACACCATTACTACCAGCCTCTCATCTCCCCATAATACTGGGAACATTTGCTTAACCCCATGGTGATATCCCAACCACTCTGAGTTCTCCTGAGCATTTGCAGTCCTTGCTAGAAATTCAAAAATGATGGAAATTAATGGGCTACATTGGTAGATCGCAAGCCCCAGGGATACTTTAGCTAGAACATTAAGCAAACCTCACAATGCCTGAAGCTATTGATTTTGTTTTAAAGGGTCTTTACAACTCTGAGTGAGACTTGCTCATAGTTATACAACTTTTCAAAGCTCAGGTAAGCTTGTTGTGATGGGCAAAAAACTGAGATGTGGAAGCAATTTGCTAAAAGGCTAGCAGGTCACAAAAACATATCCCCAGAAGCCCACTGAATATTCAAGAATACCTAGGAGATTTTCATTTTAAAAGGTAAAGGTAAAGGTTTCCCTTGCTCGAAAGCCAGTCGTATCCGACTCTAGGGTGCAGTGCTCATCTCTGTTTCTAAGCCGAAGAGCCAGCGTTGTCTGCTTCTGCAGACGTTTCCGTGGTCATGTGGCAGGCATGACTAGACACCGGAGCGCACGAACGCTGTTACCTTCCCACCGAAGTGGTCCCTATTATCTACTTGCAATTTCTTGCTTTCGAACTGCTAGGTTGGCAGGAGCTGGGACAAAGACGGGAGCTCATTTCCGTCTATTACCATTTGAGTACCTTCCTTTTCTTTTTCCATGTTCAGATCAAACTTTAGATTGTGAAAATGAAGCCACTTTCTTGGCTTTGTCATTGGCCAAAATTAAGTCTCATTGCTGCATGTTTGGGCAGCAATACCAGGAAACCTTGGAAAAGGAAAGGTATATTACAAAAAAGGTGCTGACCAACTGATGCAGAGACCTCTGGGATCCATTCTCTGTCACATTTACCCTATTAACAAAAGGATGTATGAATTATACACAATGACTGCTTCCAGGGTGATTTTTTTTTAAGTTGCATCCTTCTTTGTCCATATGGGATAGTCACCTCCATATAGGGACATGGAAGCCACTTCTTCATGACTTCTAGTGAGCGTGTATAAAAGAGCCCAAAGTACTGGCAAAGGGGACTCCCCACACACAATGTGGTAGGTAACTACAAATCAGCTCTGTGCTCCATAACCTCTCTTCCTCCCATACTATGATAGCCTCCTCCCATACTATGATAGCAGATGTGGACGTCTCAGCCAGATGGCCCCCAATCCCATTATTCCTAGCCAATTCCATGCCGTGCTTCTCCTGGAAACTAGAGTTAGACCAGCGTTTCCCAGCCTTTGGTTTTTAGACTTCAATTCCCAGAAGCCTAAGTCAATTTTCCAAAGCCACTGATCAACCAATGGACTGACTTCGGCTTCTGGGAGTTGAAGTCCCCCTGTGGGTTGTGTACCCCACTGTTGGGAACCACTGAGTCAGAGGAACCACGTGAACAAGGCCAGGTTTTGATTTACCCAACTTCAACCATTGCTGGAGAGAAACTGATGTCCCTCCAGTTCGAGCAGCTAGGTGGTCTTGAGGTGCAAACCCATCACCAACTCTTTCCCAGGAAGACTTGGGACATTAAGAGAAGGGATATGATGACAGCACTCTTCAAATACCTGAAAGATTGTCATAGAAAGGAAGGGAAGGATCTACTCTCGGTCATCGCAGAGTGCAGGACGTATAATAATCGGCTCAAACTAAATGAAGCCCAATACAGGCTAAATATCAGGAAAAACTTAACTGTTTGAGCAATACGACCGTAGAACCAATGGCCTTGAGAGGTGGGCAGCACCCCAACACTGGAAGCATTCAAGAGAGAATTGGGCAATCATCTATCATAGATGCTTTGGTTCAGATTTTTGCCTTGAACAGGAATGGGTTGGACTCGATGGCCTAAAAAGCCCCTTTCCAACTCAGTTATTCTCAGTTATTCGCTCGTCCCGGGAGCCCACGCTACCGGCTCCGCTGGGGAAGAGACAGGTGGGAGCCATTGCTGCCGCCGACATAGCTGCCCTCTCTCTCCAGAATGGCCGGCCCAGAAAGCAGAAAAGGACGCCGTCGCTCGCCGCCTCAAGGTGCTCCCTGTCTCGCCCCGGGAGCCCACACCACCGGCTCCACTGGGGAAGAGACAAGTGGGAGCCATTGCCGCCACTGACGCAGCTGCCCTCATGGACATTTGAACCATGGGGTGCCTTTGTGGCTGCTGGGTGGTTGAGGTTAATTTTTGTTATTTCTTATAATGTATGTGTTATTTTCTTGATGTGATTTTTTGAATTGTAAATTTTTTTATTGTATAGTGCTTATTATTTATTGTTGGAAGCTGCTCTGAGTAGTGCGTGCACTAGAAGAGCAGGGTACAAATAAACTATTATTATTATTATTATTATTATTATTATTATTATTATTATTATTATTATTATTATTATTATTATTATTATTATTATTATTATATGAATCTATGATTAACATTGATGTGACTTGAAATGTATTCCAGGAATTCACTCAGAATGACTTAATCTGTGAATTGGAAATGGAAGAGCCCATGTTTCCTCCATCTCACTGTACTTCCAAAAGCCCCTCTCTTTATTTGGAACCCTGTCACCTTTCCATTAAGTGCTTCTTCCTTCCTCCCCTTTCCTGGTCCACTACTTTATCTAGCAACTAGCTATTTTGCCTGGCCATGCAGGGCAGGTATAGATTCTGTGTTGGTGGTGGGGTGAAGTGGAGGGAGTAATACAAAGATGGCAGCCAGCGATCCGTCAGGGGTGGCACTCTCCCTGACGGATTGCTGGCTGCCGCCTTTGCATTTTCCCTTCAAATGTTTCGAAGGTTGACACGAAACAACCTTCGAAACAGTTGAGGGGGAAATGCAAAGGCGGCAACCAGCAATTGGTCAGGGAGGCGCTCTCCCTGGCGGATCGCTGGCTGTCGCCTTTGTATTACCCCCTTAGGCGGTGCGGAAGGGGTGGCAGACAGACCGTTCCCTCAGCCCAGGCTCTGTCTGCCTTGGTAAGGCAGGGCCCTGGGATGAGATGTTTTAGGCGTGTGCCAGCCGTTGTTGTTTTTTTACACACGCGCCGGCTGTCCAGCTTCCTCCACGCTCGCGTCCTCCTGCCTGATTGGCTGAGGGGTGGTGCGGCATGGAAGACACTGGGAAGCGTAGGGTGTTTTTTTTTGTTCAGGTTCGTGGGGCGTTGGCCCAACTCTCGGCTTCCGGACTCTTGTGGGGTTGATTGTGGGGACTTAAGGTAAGTGTGGCAGGCTCATTACGGGATTGGCTGGACGTGTGCGGACACGCATTCCGGACACGCACGGCCACATCCCATTCTTATAGGTAAAGATCCAAACACAACGTCTTTCATGACAGACAAGGCAGTCTGCAAGAGAAAATTCCACAGCAAGTTACCCTACACAGAACAACATCTGTTGAACAGGATGGAGAAAGCTAATTTACAGGCTTTGACAAGGAGGGTTGAATTGACCCAAGAGAAACAGTAACCCACAGGAGGCATCACGATGAAGCATCATCCTCTTTGCAGTGAACTATCTTTGACCTTAGGAACGCACGCCATTCCAGCCCTCCACCCCCGTACATCTCCAGTTTGACGGAGCATGCCAGCCCACAGGAGCACTTCAGCTGTCTTGAGCATGGCTGGACAGAGGTGCTCTGAAAAACCAATGACATGTTTTGTTCAGACATGTTGGTTAGCACATCGGAAACCATTTCTCCCTGCCCCAAGTCATAAATCTCTAGACATAAACATTGCACAGTTCTTGACACGAAAGAAGATTGACAGTCCACGCTCTCTAAAGAAGAAGGGGGCAACAGGTCACATTGTGGCATATATTAGCAGAATCAATTTTTGCGAAATGTGAGATGGAAGACGCTTTCCTATGTCAACAAGACTCGCTGTGAACTGCATGCAAGTAGACATAAAATTCTTCTATTTCCAGTTCAGTGAAATACAAAAGTAGACCTGATATCACCGGTCAGGCCATTTGTTCATCCAGTTCTATATTGTCCAATGCCCTACAGAGGTTTTAAACCCAAGAAAGCCTCTGGCTGATGGGATACAGGAATGATGCCTTCGATACCGTTGACCACGGTATCCTTCTGGAACGGCTCAAAGATTTGGGGATCCAGGGCACTGTGCTGTCCTGGTTTTCCTCATTTCTGGAGGGTCGTACCCAGTCGGTGTGGTTGAAGAGTGAGAGGTCCAGCGCTAGGCCCCTACAGTATGGGGTGCCTCAGGGCTCGGTGCTCTCTCCTCTCCTATTTAACATATACATGAAGCTGTTGGGCGAGGTTATCCGTTCCCATGGGGTAAGGTATCATCAGTATGCTGATGCTACCCAGTTATATATCTCGGCCCATGGGGACCCCAGTGATGCAGTCAATGTCCTATCCGGATGTCTGGAAGCGGTTGGGGTCTGGATGGGGGACAATGGGCTACAATTGAATCCCTCCAAGACTGAGTGGCTTTGGATAGGGGGTCCCGCGTTATCCAGGGAGCTGCCAACTTTGGTCTTGGATGGGGCTGTTTTGCCCCAGACAGACCCGGTACACAACCTAGGGGTCCTCCTGGATTCAGGGCTGCTACTAGCAAGTCAATTGGCGGCTGTGGCCAGGAGAGGTTTCTCACAGCTTCGCGCCATCCGTCAGTTGCGTTCGCTCCTGGACCGGGACTCCCTGCTCAGGGTCACACATGCTCTGGTCACCTCCAGACTAGAGTATTGCAATGCGCTCTACATGGGGCTGCCCTTGTCAACCATTCAGAGGCTGCAGTTGGTCCAGAATGCAGCAGCCCGGGTGGTGATGGGGCGTGGGCGTTATGCTCGTGCCTCACCATTACTTCAGGAGCTGCACTGGCTACCAGCTTGCCTCCGGGTGCAGTTCAAGGTGCTGGTTTTGACCTTTAAAGCCCTTCATGGTAGTGGACCAGGATACCTTAGAGACCACATCGTCCCAAGAGTGTCCGCCCGTCCAACCAGAGTGGACCGGAGGGGCTCCCTAATAGTTCCATCTGCCAGAGGGGCCCGTCTCTCTGGCACACGAAGGAGGGCCTTTTCCGTGTCCGCACCGGCCTTGTGGAACCTCCTGCCTGTAGAGTTGCGGGAGTAGATGGAGCTGCTACCTTTCAGAAAAGACCTAAAAACCTGGTTGGCGGGGCAGGTGTGGGGCCCAGATGGAAGAGTGGCCCCCGCATGTTGGCTTATAAATTAAGCCCCCATTTCTTTTAATTGTCAATGAAGGCAGTTTTTTAATGTGGGTTTTTAAGAGGAATGGGGTAGGTGGGTGGGTATGTTGGGTTTTAATTGGGTGTATTGTTTTATGTGTGTTTTAACTTGTTATGAGCCGCCCAGAGTCGGGTTTACCTGATTGGGCGGCATATAAATGTGAATATAAAAATAAAATAAATGACTCATATTTCAGAGTCTACCTTTCATGCTTATCTCACAATCTGGTGAGGAAGTAATCCAACAGCTCATGCATTTTTGCTATTGTTACGTTGGCTTCTGAACTTAAGCTGCTTTGCTTCATTTCATTTCAAAATCAGGGTAGACGTAATTTAACTAAATCAGGGATTCTCAACCTGCGGCCCACGGCGCCATTTCATGTGCCCCCCACCCCATTGCCTCCACCACACCAGGAAGTGCCATGTGGTGGAAGAAGGGCAAAATGGCCATCCGGCCCCCTAAACTGTCTGAAGGAGCGTAACCCAGGCCCCCAGCTTAGAAAGGTTGAGAACTCCTGAACTAAATAATGAATTTTAAAAATTTATAGCGGAGGGGATCACCCACAAAGATGGTCCCTGGATAGTTCTGCGAACAGCATCCCGAGGAAAATAAGACAGACACCACATTTGAATTCAAGCTTTCTGTGGGTGTTCAGCAACCAGATAATTTCTTTCAAATCCCATGTGTACACCCCCAGAAGAGCTGCCAACTCTGCAATGCAGTCTTTCGTATGTTCACTTGGAAACGAATCCCCCTTCTTTAACTGGGCTTGTTCCTAGATAGCCATGCATAAAGTGGCAGCTTTAAGGCGCCACTCTTCAGTTCTTCGATATAAATCCTGTTGGTTTCAATTGGGTTTCTGCCTAAAAAAGGATTGCAACCTCAACCAAATAATCACGTGGTTAAATAAAGAGATGCCCATCCCACAAAATCCGTCCTTGCTTTTAAGAAAAGGGGGAGGTGGAACTCCACATTTGTTTTAATTTCAGTCCTAATTTTCAGCCCTGTCACTGCTTTACCATAATGTTTGTCTTGCATGCATCTACTAACCCATCGTTTCCCAAACTATGTTCCGCTGAACACTGGCGGACTTCAATTCTCAGAAGCTCGAATCAGTACATTGATTCCCCCCCCCCCCCCAGTGCTTTGGGGGAATTGACTTAGGTTTCTGGGAATTGAAGTTCAAGAACCAAAGATTAGGAAACACTGTACTAACCATTTGCAACTCACAGATCTTTTTTAACCCTGGTAACAGCAATTTTTGTGTTGCCGGCTAATCTTTCTCACACTGGGTCAGGCGAAAGGAACTGCAGAATGAACTCACCAAAAGGTGGCTTCATTATGGCAGTTTCACATCTGACCTTGGAAGGATGGAAGAGGCTGAGTCAACCTTAAGCCCCGGCTAGGATCGAACTTGTAACCTTTTGGTTGCAGCACAGCAGTTTAACCACTGCGCCACCAGTGGGCCATTTCCTACACCCTATACTGCGCCACCAATGGGCCATTTCCTACACCCTATACTTCCAAGGTTAATTTGAGCATTTAACAAACAAGCTTCCATTCCTCTATTATGCCAGATGTCACTCAATTTCTTCCCACAAACTCTGACCAGTCAGGCAGAGACCAGATGAGATGAGCAGAAAACAAACCCTCCTTCACTCTTCTGGATAGATCCACCAGGACTGTGAGTCAGCCTATTTGGGTCACACTGCCAGGGCTGTAAGCATGTGTTTGCACACTGTTGCCAAATCAACATTGATTAGAAGTATTAGGATTTACTAAGAATGCAATTAATCAAGGTTGGAGCATTACCGGGCATGCGAGCAGGCTGTGGAGAAAAGCATCTCACAGGCATGTCTGCTTTGAAGGGGTTGAGTTTCTAAGTCTGTACAGACCTGCATGCTCTCTAGCAACTCAGGGGGAACTCAATAGACCTCTTCATTTTCCTGTCCTTCCCAATACTGCAGAAAAAGAAGGTTAGACCAGACATTGGCACACGCACACGCACACACACCAATGCATCTAGCTGAACATCCTCAACCTGGTGATATTTGTGAGGCCTGCTTGACCTGTGCCAAGGTCCTGTCTGGTCATCCGCAAACACAAGTGAGCTCATCTCACTTTAGGTAAAGGTCTCCCAGCCAGTCGTATCCAACTCTAGGGGTCAATGCTCATTCCATTTACAGCCGAACATGACTGCAGAGGTTTCTGTGGTCATGTGGAAGGCATGGCAAGACAGCGGAGCACACGGGACACTGTTACCTTAGCCGCTGGAGTGGTAACTGTTTATCGACTTGAAATTTCTTGCTTTAGAACTGCTAGGTTGGCAGGAGCTGGGACAGAGATGGAAGCTCACTCCGGGTCTCAAGCTGGTGATCTGCCGACTTTCCAGTTGTCAAGCTCAGTGATTTAACCACTAGGCCACCATGGCCCTTGTATCTCTTTATTCTGCACTAAAAATATTCTGTGCAAAGGCCAGGAGAAATAATTATCCAGATCTCCAGAATACGTCATCTCTATCACACACAAGAAGAGAAACAGGGAGAAAGGATTGATTGGGAAACAGAAGAGGGGGCAACCCAGCAAAAGTCAGAGAGAACCATGGCCAATTTCTTAAAGAATCTGGGTGCATGCTTTGTTTCGGGGTGCAGACTCCAATTCCTAGAATCTCCCAGACAGCATAACAACGACACCAATAATAATAATAATAATAATAATAATAATAATAATAATAATAATAATAATAATAATAATAATAAGAAGAAGAAGAAGAAGAAGAAGAAAAAGAAGAAGAAGAAGAAGAAGAAGAAGAAGAAGAAGAAGAAGAAATTGAGAAGAAGCTCAAACACAACACTCCAGACAATACTGTGGTTGAGAAAAATTTGGCTGAGCTGATTGATGTGGCGATACCTGAGAGCTGGGAGCAAACCCAAAAGAGTTGGAAAAAACAGTTGAGTGTGACAGGCAATTGTAACAGTGATAACAATTACACTTATATACCGACCCATAGAGCTTAGTGCACTCTCTAGGCGGTTCACAAGTGAATTAGCATTTTGCCCCCAACATGTACTCATTTTACTGACTTTGGAAGGATGAATCAACCTTGACCCCTAGTCAGGATCAAACTCAGAATGTTCTGGCTGCAGTACAGCAGTTTAACTACTGTGCCACTATGGGTTTTGGTAAGAATACAAAAGAGCACTTGCAGAGAGTAGCACCACTAGGTATTGGCCACATTATCAGGCAATATCACGCTGACTTTTGGGGTTCAGGTCCAGGACCCAAGCAATGGGTTTCCAAAACTCTGGTCTAAACATCTGAAGGACCACATTCATCTTTGATAAGTAATGCTTTCAAGCGCTATTTATAACACCTGTCAGAACTTGATGCTGGGTCTCCTTCCATTGGGACACCACTATTTTTCCATAATGGGAATCACTTAAAGTTTAGATGGAGAACATTGAAGAATTCTTGGACTACAGCATCTAGCATCATTCGCTACAGAGTGTGCTGGCAGGGATATTTGGAAATCATAGCTCCCACAACGTTCAGAAGGTCAGCTATTTCCTACTCCCGCTTTAAACCTTATTCAACACATTGTCGTACTACATCTGTGCTTCTGCCGGCATGTCTGCGGATTGCTAGGTAACTGAAAAATACTTGAATTGCACTTTAATGCTATGCTTGATCTAAAATGGCTTTATTGCATGCAATTTCATTTTCTTCTTTAATGATACCTCACCCACCACTCATGCAGAACGAGTAGGAAATGTATTCGGATAAAAATAAGGTACTGATAATGACTAGAGCCTTCAAGTAAATGAGTACGCCAGATTTGAACCAACTATACATTCATTCGGTCAGGAACCACTTTGCAGAGGGACTAATTCTTTCTCCTAACTCCTTCTCTTCAAAGACAGTCTATGTTTCCAAAATATATATATATATTTTAAAGGCATTAACAAGCAGAATCTCTTCTCACTTCTCTCACAAAAGTGACTCCAGGGGAAAATTCAGCAGGTCTGCCTTTCACAGTGTAGAGAACTCGCCAGCTAAATCATTCAGCATAAAAATACTCCCACATCCAAAGAAAACAAACAACAGGTAAAAATGTACCACAGCAATATTATATGGAACAGCAATCGCTTTCCCAGTTTATATCACAGCGACTCATCTATTTCCTTCCAAACGTACCAATTCAGTATATATTTTTTTATTCTTATATTTAATATTGTTCTTAACATTAAACATTCCAAGTTCTAAACCAGGGATCCTCAACCTGCGGACCACAGGCTGGATGTGGCCCACACCAGCATTTCATGTGGCCACCACCACCACATCAGGAAGTGCCATGTGGTGGAGGAAGGGCAAAATGGCCATCCGGACCCTGAAGCTGTCTGAGGCAGCGTTACCTGGCCCCTGGCTTTAAAAGGTTGAGAACCCCTGTTCTAAACAGAGAGCCAGGAAATAAGTTGATGGAACATGATCGGTAACAGAGCCCGGAAGAGCCGAGTGAATTAAGGATCTGCTCCATAACAACAAATTCAGATCGGTAACTTGAAATAGCCTTAGCTCTAGAAAATAATGATGTGGTCCAGCACATAAGGAGACGGAGGTGGCTGAGACGTTTATCAAATTACTAAAGGGTCACAAAGCGGAAAGTAGCTTTCGATTCCCACCAAAATCTTCATCAGGTGTAACAGATCACAGGCTGGTACAGGAGAAACATAAAAATTAACCAAAAATATTGTAGCTAAAGATTCAAGGCAGATCCCAGAACCAGCCATCTAACGAAGGCTTCAGTATCAGCTGAAACCTAGCATAAGTGCCACTGATCCTCATCTTGGATTCTAAAACATTCAAGAATTGTAACGCTTTTTGAAAAGTATGCATGGATAGTTCTTCTTGACCTACTCAACGTGATCTCATCTCTTCCTTCTCAAATGACATCTTCCCACTGTCCTGGTGCGAAGATAGAGTGAAGGCAAAGCCACGAGATAGCATCCAGGCAGATTTTTCTCTAGGCCAGTGATGGTGAACCTTGGCACGCCATGTGTTCTTGGACTCCAATTACCAGAAGCCCAACTCAGCACTCCTGCTCATCAGGGTTTCTGGGAATTGGAAGTTCAGGAACACCTGAAGTGCCAAGGTTCAACATCACTGCCTAAGCCCGTGAGGGTGAACTTTGGCACTCCAGATGTTCTTGGACTTCAATTCCCAGAAAGCCAAGCCCCCGTGAATCCACATAAATGGGTTTGCTGTGATTCATCCGCACCGCACCGCCCTTGTCGCTCCTGGAAGTGGAAGTAAAATGCGCCCGTACGGAGGAAGGGTTAACCTGGAAGAGCCTTACCCATCCAGGCGCGTTTTACTTCCGCTTCCAGGAGCAACGAGGGCGGCGCGGCATGGGCCAGATGAATCGCAGCAAACCCATTCGTGTGAATTCACAGGGGCTTGGGCTTCTGGGAATTGAAGTCCAAGAACATCTGGAGTGCCAAGGTTCGCCATCACGAGCCTAGGTTCTCTTGATTCTTGATATGTGGGACAAATCTACCACCAGCTCCGCAAAATGTTTCATATTTAGATTTGGGGGGGGGGAGACGACACAAAAATGTGACAAAATTGCAGGGGTGCCAAAGGAATATATTGGCCAGTGCTAATGTCCACACTGGTGATTGTCCAGTGGGGGTGAAATAATTGCAGTTTTTCTATTCTTATTTCTACAGAGCCTGAGCACTTCTAAAATAATATTCAAGCCTGGCTATGAACATCACACATTATTTTAAAAGTAAGTACTGTACTTCAGAACCCAAGGGGACCCATGCCTATCTCTCTTTCCAACCTTGACTTACAGCAAGAACATCCCAAGGTGGAAGGTCCTCTGAATCTTATAAACAGGTGACTTGCTGCCTAGTATATTTGCATGAGATGCTATAATTCCCCAGGGAATTAGCAACTTGAAGCCCTGCGCCTATTGCTTCATTGCAGCTAACCTGTCTCACCCCATCCGCTATGCCAGAGAAAGCGGAGGGGAGCTGTACACTAACAGCTTCAGGTCTCAAAGTGGCTTCCCCCAAGTTAGAGGCCAGGAGATGTTGTTTTCCCTAGCTCCGTGATGGCCAACCTTGGCACTCCATGTGTTCTTGGACTTCAATTCCCAGAAGCCCAAGTCCCTGTGAATCCACACAAATGGGTTTACTGAACATACGCAGGGCTTCTGGGAATTGAAGTCCAAGAACAGCTGGAGTGCCAAGGTTCGCCATCACTGCCCTAGCTTCTGGTACTTCTGTTTCCAAACAGAGCTATGTAAATAATAAATTACATAGCTCAGGAATAATTTGGCAGGGCCTAAGACAAAGAAGCAAAAGAATAGGAAAAACAGCCAAGTGGGCACAGGGAAGCCATAGGAGCAAGACCTAAGACTTGTTTAAGAAATGTTTGCACCTGCATTGCTGGATCTTTGAGACCCTTCCACCATACCTGTCAAGTTTTGGGTTTGAAAATAAGGGAAATTTCCTGGACAAAATGGGAAACTTGACAGTTATGCTTATCCTGTGCAGTCCTCCAGTGGCAGCATTTTTAAGGGGTTTTTTTAACATTGTTTTACCTGTATATTGGTTTTAACTTGTGTACACCACCCAGAGTCCTTTGGATAGGGTGGTATATAAATCTATTAAATTAAATTAAATTTAATGGAAATGTCTGCAGAAGCAGACAGCGCTGGCTCTTCGGCTTAGAAACAGAGATGAGCACTGCACCCTAGAGTTGGATACGACTGGCTTTCGAGCAAGGGAAACCTTTACTTTACCTTAATTAGGTCATTGCAGTCTGACTGATACGGGAGGACTCCAGGAAAGAGGGTAAAATACGGGAGGTTCCCGGTCAATATGGGACACTTGACAGCTATGCCTTCCACATCAACAGTGAAATGAACGACAATTCCACCACTATCCAAAATGCTTTCTCTGTCCTGTGGCTTCTTATCCCTTCAGCATCTTCTCCTAGTCCAGTATCCTAACTCCTTGCCTCCTTCTTAACAATACCAAGGGAGGGACTGTATGACTAATCTCATCTTCAATAAAGGAAAAGGAGAAGTTTAAGTGTTTTTCTCTCCTTCTCCAATCCCATCCCCTAGGAAAAAAAGCATACTTCAACAACTTAGCCTTGAAAAGAAGTTATCTGGAAAAGCAATTGTTAGAGAGAGAGGAATTTCAATTGGCTGGGCTAACAAAAGACGAAAGGCAGGCAATGGCCCAGAATGAGGAGGTCACAACCCTGGACAGGGCTTTTGAGCACCTCACATTCCTATGGCTCAGAGTGCCGTTCCCAGGGCAGCTCAGCTGACAGGCTTGCAACGCCTATGATACCATCCTAAAACCCTTTATGTCTTCCAAGGCACTGGTTTCATAGCCTTTTGGTTCCAATGAACTCCAGGATTTCAAAAAAGCTTCTCCAGAGTCTTTCAAAAGAAACCCCATTAATGACGACAAAGCAATCTTCCAGTACATATCTTCTACTCCAGGGTATAATTTTAGGGAAGTGTAGAGCATGTCCCACATTTGGGCAGCACAGAAAAATAAGAGTAGTATAGGATTAGATTTATGTTTATGCGCACACAAACACAGGCTTGGTGATAGTAAGGATAAAAATTCAGGGATTAGGTCAAAGTCTTCACAATGCTGAAATTAAAGGAGATCAGAAGCAGTAGCTTTAAAACCAGACTCCATCTCTAGATTTTGACTGGCTAGAACTTCAGATAAAAGATATAACTCCCACTGGAATCTGCTTGCAAGCCAGAACAAGAACTGCATCAACAATGCTTAATACTTCCCAGAACATTTCTCCATTTCTCCAAACCACAACAGAGTACAAACTTGTCATCAATGGGACTTTGTAATCTGCAAGGCTCTGGAAAACATCTGGCCCAGGGTCAGCAATTATCTTCTTGTTTTATCCATTGCAGGGGACTTGAATGAGTCCAAAGAAGCTGGTTTAGAAACACTCCTATCCAAGCGCTGCCAAGGCCTGGGATCCAGAGGTCTCTGCTTCCAGAAACCTCTGTGCTTACAGCTTTCCACAAGAGCAGTTGTGCATGGAAAGGAAGAGCACCATACAAGGAAACATAACACTCAAACTGATATTGCTCGGAGGCATTCAGATGGTTTGCAGAGCAGACAGGTTGGAGTTAGACCTGACATTTCAACTGTAAATACTAATCCTCATTTCTAGAAAACTTCGTTATTCTTATTCTGAGACCCCATCCTCACCCTTCAACTTCCAGCTCTAGGTAAAAGTAAAGGTTGCCCTTGCTCGAAAGACAGTCATATCCGACTCTAGGGTTCAGTGCTCATCTCTGTTTATAGCCAAAAAGCCAGCACTATCAGTGTCTGCAGATGTTTCTGTGGACATGTGGAAGACATGACCAGACATTGGAGAACATGGAACGCTGTTTACCTTCCCACTGAAGTGGTATTTATTTATCTACATATATACTCGAGTATAAGCCAACCCGAATATAAGCTGAGGTACCTAATTTTGAAATGGAAAGCCAGGAAAATAGATGGGGAAGAAGTAGAAGCAGTGACAGATTTTACTTTTCTAGGATCTAAGATTACTGCAGATGGCGACTGTAGCCATGAAATAAAAAGACGATTGATTATGGGGAGACAAGCTATGAGAAACCTGGGGAGTATAGTAAAAAGCAGAGACATCACCTTGAAAACAAAAATTCGCATAGTCAAAGCAATGGTATTCCCAGTGGTAATGTATGGGTGTGAGAGCTGGACCATTAGGAAGGCTGAGTGCAGAAGAATAGATGCCTTTGAGATGTGGCGTTGGAGGAGAGTCCTGAGAGTCCCTTGGACAGCAAAGAGAACAAATAGGTCAATATTGGAAGAAATCAACCCTGACTGTTCATTGGAGGGACAAAGAGTGAAGATGAAGCTAAAGTACTTTGGACATCAAATGTGAAGTGAGGACTCACTTGAGAAGGCCTTGATGCTGGGAAAGGTGGAGGGCAAGAGAAGAAGGGGGTGTCCAAAGATGAGTTGGATAGATGGTATTGTGGACACAATGGGCACAGAACTTGGCGGGCTGAGGAGAATGGTGGAGGACAGAGGTACCTGGAGGAAAATGGTCCATGGGGACGCAAAGGGTCGGAATCGACTGTGCGACTGAACAACAACAACAAAACATAATTCAAGGGTGGGAAATGCAGCAGCTGCTAGTGAGTTTCAATAATCAAAATACAGTACATGAAAATATGGTAAAATTAAATTGTTGGCGCGTCTGAATCCCACGCGATCTTGATACCCTTCTGGTCATTGACCCGAGTATAAACCATGGCCCCTTTTGGGGGCTAAAAAACTTGGCTTATGCTCGAGTGTATATAGTACTTGTAATTTCTTGCTTTTGAACTGCTAGGTTGGCAGGAACTGGTACAGAGACGGGAGCTCACTCTGTCGTGCAGCAATCAGGTTTACAACTGCTGACCTGCCGACCTTCCAGTTATAAAGTTTAGATTAGATTTAGATTAGATTAGATAAATCTTTACTGTCATTGTCCTGCACAGAACAACGAGAGCCACCCCAGTTCCACTATTACCAGAAGAGATGCATAAACATCGCAATAAAGCATCTCTTGTTCTCCCAAGCTGAGCTGGGATCGCAAACTGGGATTCCCTTGATCAGCCATTACCCTAATCAATGACATCTTGAGATGTTAGTTAAGAGCTTGCATGATGTTACTGATTACCTTTTTAACCCCTACTTCCCAAACCGTACTATAATGAAGCTTAAATATGTAGAACTAAAGGAACTACAAAGGCTCGGCTTCTCCGTCTACCCTTCTTCCCTTCAATACAGTATTTCCTCTGAGTTCAGGTAGAGATTATCAACTCCTTGGGGCAGAGGCCTGGGCTGCTGTACTCTGTAAAGTGCCAGGCACACTGCTTTACAGACGCGGAGGAAGGTGATGGTTGTCAGGTAAAAGGCAAATCAGGGAACAGGGATTCAAGCTGTCTCAAGGATCCTGTTTTAGTTACTGTAACGCGTAGTATACCTGTTGCTTTGCATCACTACAAACTATTTGCATTACAATGGGAATCCTAAACAGGATACTGTATACAGTAAAACCCCTTACAATACTTACGGAAAAAAGTCCGTTCTGTAAGCTTTTGGTTAGATCGGTTTTTTATGTAACTCGAAGCAAGCCCATAGGAAAAAATGAAATTTTAATGTAACTCGAAGCAAACCCATAGGGAAATGAATTTTTACATAACTCAAAACAAACCCATAGGAAAACGAATCTTTATGTAACTCGAAGCAAACCCATAGGAAATCGTATAAATCGGGACATGGTTTTAGCACAAAATCATCATGTAAGTCGAATTTTATGTTATTCGGGGCATTTGTAAGTCGGGGTTTTACTGTACATTTAGTCTTAAATAAGTAATGAAGAGCCTATAAAAAAACCAGAGGAAAACTGTACCAGTTGCACAGACTGCAGGACAGACTGCATCTCACACCCCAAGACAGGAGAAAAAGGTCAACCCTTGGAGACAGTCCAAGCCCAGATGTCTTCACCCCATTCCTGCAGAAGCAGGATTTCCATAAAGATCTAATATTGGTAGAAGAAAAGAGGGGGTGGATTAGAAGAGTCTGGAGTGGATTGGGGCAGGCTTAGAAGAAGTAAGGATATTTCAAAGAATGCACTCCTTTAAAGTAACTATAACCTTGCAGGAATTTGATTTAGCCAGCAGGCTCCAAAAAAATACTATACTGGTGCATAAATCTCACATACGCTAATCATGTGATTATCTAGAGCAAGATTTGGATTCTCAAAGCTGAGCTTTTATTGTTATTCCGCTAACCCTCTTTTTTTATTTTTAAAAAAAACCCCGATTCCTGAATTTCTCAAGGCTAGAAAAAGGTTGGCTTACACCCAGTAAATACAGAGAAAATTTTAGGGGAAATGAGGGGCTGGACAGATTAATAACAATAATAACAATAATAACAATAATAACAATAACGATAATGATGACGATGATGACGATGATGATGCAATAGGGGACCAGCAAGGCCTTTCCACTGCCTTTGTGCATTAAAAGGCACCCATATCTACCATTAGTTTCTTTAAAGCTTTGTAGGTCCATCCCTAAGTCTGGCCATGTTATCCTGCTGTGTAACAGAGTAGACCATAATGAAGCAACTCAGCGCTAATCATCAGATGGTGGTTAACTAACCTGACAACCCTGTGGGTAGCAAAGTCTACAGAGAAGTGTGATGGTCCCCAAGTAGATTAAATCCCACTTGAATGCATCTTGATGGAGGGCAGCAGCTTCATCCATCCTGGCCTTGGGATGACGAAGAGGACTTTGCATGCCAAAAGGGCTCAGGACCAGAAAGTGACTCTTGGAACTGAATCAGTGGTACAGGTGTCATGCTGCAATGTGGAAGGCCACTGCATTATATTGTTCCCAGAACAATCTTCATGGCTGATAGCCAATATTCACAATCGGATACGGCACTTGAAGAAGGAGAAGGTCCGTCCGTTCCACTCATAACCACTCTTAGAAACAGTTTACAGAAGCTGTGAAGACATACTTTGCTTGTATTAGCTCTAAAACAGCCTTGATACTTAAACACACACTTCTATTTTTAAGATTTTGCTAGGTATGCCAAGGCAGGCCATTTAGCTCAATGGCTGTAAAACAAGCAGCGTAAAATCCTTCATGCAGTTCTTTCTCTGGACCACTGCAGGGTGCATTGAATTGTCCTCAAAGTGAAGCTTACTGGCCAAAGATGGCAACTTGGCTGCTTCAACGTACTATTTAAGAGCAAGTTCTCACAGCTAGGCAAACTTATAACTACATTCTGAATATTTATGAATTGATTCACAGGAAATCCAAAGTATGTAGGTCTCCCTAACACAGGAGTTCTTGACCTTTTTAACGCAGGGCCCAGGCCACGCTTACTCAGACAGCTTCGGGGGGCCGGATGGCCATTTTGCCCTTCCTCCACCACATGGCACTTCCTGGTGTGGTGGTGGTCCACATAAAATGGTGCTGCAGGCCACATCCAGCCCACAGGCTGCAGGTTGAGAATCCCTGCCATACCACTACTTATCTCAATCAATGCCAATATGATAAAACAACAAATTCCACAATAAAATTCCTACTTACTGTATCCTATAATGCGCTATAACATAAGCATTTAACATTATCTAGAGGCAAGGATCACTTTGAACCTGATATGCTGGGAATCCAAGGGGACTCCTGGCATGTTCCTGACCTCAATAAATCACCACTATTAGTGTTCTAGGAATAGGGTAGTGTGCAACATATTCACCTTTCTTTACTGACAAGCATACAGGTGAAACTCGGAAAATTAGAATATTGTGCAAATGTTCATTCAGTTCAGTAATGCAACTTAAAAGGTGAAACAAATATATGAGATAGACTCATTACATGCAAAGAAAGATAGTTCAAGCCTTACTTTGTTATAATATTGATGCTTATGGCTTACAGTTTATGAAAACCCCACCCCAATCTTATGTACCCCATAATCATCACATAATCTCATGTACGCTGTACACCATGTTCATCACAATTATAATGAATTAAGGCATGACATCTCTCGCTTTGCATGTAGTGAGTCTATCTCATATATTTGTTTCACCTTTTAAGTGAAATAAATGAACATTTGCATGATATTCTAATTTTCTGAGTTTCAACTGTACATATTTGTTTTTCAATTTGCAGCATGGACAAGACCTTCTGCCTCTGCGCATCAGTAGACCTCACAGAAGGGACCAATCCATCTGTCCATTCACCACGAATGTGCAATGTGGATAGGCAAAGGTAAAAGTATCCCTTGCTCAAAAGCCAGTCGTATCTGAATCTAGGGTTCAGTGCTCATCTCCGTTTACAGTCAAAGAGCCAGCGCTGTCTTCATCTGCAGACCTTTCTGTGGTAGGCCTATGAGTAGACACCAGAGCACATAGAACACTGTTACCATTCTCCCTGAAGGAATACCTATCTATCTACAGTACCTGCAATTTCTTGCTTTCAAGTTGTTAGGTAGGCAGGAGCTGGGACAGACGACAGGAGTTCACTCTGTCACACAGCACTTGGGTCTCAAACTGCTGAACTGCTGACCTTCTGGTTGTCAAGATCAGCATCTTCACCACTAAGCCACTGTGGCTCTTGCAGTGCGGGTATAAGCACCTAAAATCCAGAACCTTCCAGGCATTAAAAGAAGCACTGACAATTATCTAGACCTGGAGAAATGTTTGTCACAACAAACACCACTCTTTTTACCCACTTATGCACACAGGTAATATCATGGGTGGAACTGGAAACTGGCTCCATCTCCTTGCTCTGGTGGTGCAGTGGTTAAACTGCTGTACTACAGCCAGATCTTTGTGAGTACAATCCTGACCAGGACCCAAGGTTGACTCAGCCTTCCAAGGTCAGTAAAATGTGTATCCAGCATGTTGGGGACAAAATGCTAATTAACTTGTGAACCGCCTAGACTAGAGAGTGCACTAAGTGCTAGGGGACGGTATATAAGTGCAATTGCTATGGTGACATCCTCGTTAAAATATAACAATGTTCCAATTATGGCCTATCTACAATGCTCTATCACAGGGGTTCTCAACCTACGGCCCGTGGTACCAAATTATCCAGCCCGCGACCTCTCTCCAATCATCACTTCCACCTCCACCTCAATCCTTGTCTCCTCCACTTGGCTTGGCATGCCCCTAACAGCGCTCTGTAGCAGGGAAGATATTGTAAGCCTTACAAATTCCACCCTGCTACAGAGCACCATTAGGGACACGCCAAGCCAAGCAGAGGAGACAAGGATGGAGGAGGCAGTGACAGCTGGAGCAAAGTTGCGGTCCGGCTGATTTTGTGCATGCAGCTCCTCCAGGGAAGCGCTGTGGGGGGGAGGGGAGATGGTGGATGGCTCGGGGTGGTCGCCGGCAGCGGCAGCAATGTGGGTGGAGTGGTGGGTGGCTCGGGGGGGGGGGGTCCCGCCAACAGTATGAGGGGATGTGATCTGACCCCCGGCTTAAAAAGGTTGAAGACCCTTGCTCTATCAGGTTCTTCTGTGTGGTCTCTGTGAATCCACACAAATGGGTTTACTGTGCATACATAAGCAACCTGTCATTATAGAGCCCTGGTAGCGCAGAGGTTAAAACTGCTGTACTGCAGCTAAAACATTGTGAGTTTGATGCTGATGGGGACCCAAGGTTGATTCAACCTCTTCCATCCTTTTGAGGTCGGTAAAATGAGTACCCAGCATGTTGGGAGCAAAAGTGCTAATTAACGTGTGAACTGCCCAGAGAGTGCACTAGGTGCTATGGGGTGGTATATATGTGTCATTGCTTTCCTTTTGCTTCCCACCTCAATAGGAAAGTAGGCATGGCATATTTAGTCTATATATTTTGCATGCACTTGCATGTATCCATCTGCAGAGAGAACCACAAATGCACACAATACAAGCACAAAGAAGGGTGGGTCTAACCAGTACAATCCTTTCCCTGACACATCTGTGCATACACTGACTCTAAAGACATGGTACAGCATCCATTTATCTACCCACCACTATGCTGTCAAGTGTACAACAGGTTACTATCTTATCATGTTGCTGAGGGGTGCCCGAACTATGGCTCATGGACCAGATCTGGCCCCCAACACCAATTCATCCGGCCAGTGAAGCCTTCATTTTACTCCCGTGAGTGACAAGGGCTTTGGGGGCCGGATGAATTGGCATCGGGGGCCGGATCCAACCCGTGGGCCAAAGTGACCGGCCCACATGACCGGCCCGGGGCCCAAAAAGTTCGGGCATCCCTGATGTAGCTTCTTAAAATTTGTGGCTCGCTTCCTGGATCTGACCAGATTAAATGACTCTACTCTGCTCTTGGAATAGGCAATGGGATAGTGAGAGACGTGGCTTCTCTTCTCCTACACAAAACAGGCAGCGTAATTCTGAAGCCACCGACCAGGAACAAAGCCTTCTTACTGATGTTTTCTGCATACCACAGCTGGCCTCTGAAGGAGTCATCATCTTCAAAAGCTGGCAGGAGAGAGCTCTATTTTGGGCCGCAAGGAGGAAACGAGGTGCTCCAGTGAAGAAAAGAGTAAAAATGTGGGTGGAATGGAGTCATGAATGCAGTGAGGGAGGTAACAAGGGAGAAGGACCAGGCACTGTAGCTGTACTCAAAAGAGGCAGTCCTGTCCAGGAATGAACACTCTTAGGGCAATGGTGGCAAACCTATGGCTTGTGTGCCAGAGGGGGCACTCAGAGTCCTCTCTGTGGGTACGCGGGCCATCGCGCCAGCACAAAGTTCGCCCCACCCCTTTGCCCAGCAGCCCAATGGGAGCGCTTCCTCCCTCCCCCTAGCACAAAGTTAGCCCCACCCCTTTGCCCAGCAGCCCAATGGAAGCGCTTCTTCCCTACCCCTAGCACAGAGTTCGCCCCACCCCTTTGCCCAGAAGCCCAATGGGAGCACTTCCTTCCTCCCCCCAGCACAGAGTGAGCCCCACACCTCTGCAGCACTGACAGTAGCCTGTTGAGTTTGGGCACTCAGTCTCTAAAAGGTTTGCCATCACTGACTTAGGGTTTTAAGGAAGGCATTGTGTGCTGGACACAAATACAGGATGTCTCCTGCATTTGTATTGTCTATGGATCACATGGCAGACTTTGTTTGTTTACAAATACCCATCAGGAAAACCTTAACTGGGTACATGGTCTTCTTGGTGGTAGCTCCACCATATATGGAACTCTCTTCCACTGCAAGACCACCAGCCCTCGCTTGCTACAGTTCGTAAATTAGCAAAGGCAGAATTGTTTAGATTGGCCTTTGTTGACATTCTGTACTGTAGCTGGTTTTAATTAATTAATTAATTGATCAATCAATCAATTAATTAATTAATTAATTCAATTTGTATAGCCACTCCATTTGACATGCGAATCCGGGCGGAGTACATAAAAGCCCCAATATTAAACAATAAAAAAAACCTCAAAAATCCTAAAACCACAAAAAAGAACATCTAGTTAAAAAAAACTAAAAACCCGAGTGATCCTGCTCTAAATGAGCCAGCAGGGGTGGTAAGTTCCGTTGATTTCATTTATTTTCACTTAATTTTTGTTGACACTGCCTTCATTTATTCATTTGCCACCGCTATAAAGGATGGTTTTATAATTTTTCTACTGTTGTTGAGTAGCTATTATTTATGCTACGTCTTTATTTGTACTTTACGTACACCGCCCAGAGTGATGGGCACAGTATATTAATTCAATTCAGTTTATTTTATTTATTAATCCATTCATTCCTTAGGCCACTGGAGAGAAATTCTGCCTGATGAGATATGAGTGAATATCCAAAAATGAACCAAATTCTCACTAATCCCCAAATGAAACCTAGACCTTTGCCTGGTATTTCATTGTAAAATCTCTGCTTTTTCCCTGCCACTCCATCCTCTGCTCTTTATAGGCCCGTTATGGCGAACCTTGGCACTCTAGATGTTCTTGGATTTCCATTCCCAGAAGCCCAAGCACCCTGTGTATTCACACGAATGGGTTTACTGGGATTCATCTGGCCCATGCTGCCCTCGTCGCTCCCAGAAACGGAAGTAAAACATGCCCGAATGGAGGAAGGGTTAACCGGGAAGAACCTTAACTGTACAGGCGTGTTTTACTTCCGCTTTCGGGAGCGACGAGGGCAGCGTGGGCCGGATGAATCGCAGTAAACCCATTCATGTGGATTCAGAGGGTGCTTGGGCTTCTGGGAATTGATGTCTAAGAACATCTGGAGTGCCAAGGTTCGCCATCACAGTTATAGGCACTTCCTATTTTCCATTATGATGAGACAACTCCATTAAATGGAGCTGCAGAGTAATCCAGGCAACATTATTTTATTTACTTTAGTCATTACATTTTTGTGCACTAAAGAAGCACTCAAGGAAGCTGCATCAATGAGAAGAATTTAAACATCACAAGCATCTTCACACTTTTCCTAAAAGTAAAAAGAGGGAAATGATCTACAGTATTTGCAGAGGAATGCATTCATTCCACAGCATGGAACCATTACAGGAGAACACTTTCTCCTACATTCTCACCAAGGGATGGCAGCAGTCTCAAAGGACCCTCTTTTGAAGATCTTAACGTCCAAACAGATTCATAACAAGACAGGCGGTCAATTAGATAGCCAGGTTTTTAAGATTAAATCCAACACCGTGGATTTTGGATTTGATTTGATAAGCCAATGGCAACTACTGTGCATCTTTCAGCACAGAAGTCACAAGATCACAAACACTGGTGAAGAGCTTAGTTGTCATGTTTTTCATCCACGGCAAGTGACAAGGTAAATGGCCATCAAAGTTACATGAAGCCAATCTGCCCGAAAATCCAGAGTCCTGGTCAATGCAAATCTAAGCATTTTTGTCTGCAAAATATGGAGCAAACTGCTCACGCAAAGGTGACCTCTGACTTATGGTGACCCTATGAATCAATGACCTCCAAAAGCTCCCGTCATTGACAGTCCAGTTCAGAGCCTGGACTAAAGTTTGTGGCTTCCTTTATTTAGCCAATCCATCTCATGCTACATTTCCCTCTTTTTCTAGTGCCTTCAACTTTTCCATTGAGTTCTGCCTCTTCATGATAAATGGAAGAGCTCTTAGCTGCACATGAAAAGGTAAAGATAGCAGCAGGAATCCCAACATCTGCTTTCCTTGATTCTCTGTGTACTGCATTAAGAGGGAGACTATCAAGCAGATGGGTTTCTTAAGGGTGCATTCACCTTCCAAGAGGAGAAATCTCCAATGAGAACATGACTCTTTTCCCTCACTGTTTGGTCTTCTCCCACCTTTATTCAGAGTGCTGTTGTCTCTGTGTACAACCAAGTGTTGCGACCATGGAACACCCTTTCTATTCTCGCAAAAATCGGGTGGATTTCATCTTCATTCCCCATTTTGTGCCCTACAAGCACAAACCAATTACCAGTGGTTTAAAGAGTAATCCAGGAAAAGAGTGGGAGAGAAAGAAAGAGTGCAAGGACACAGCGCACATCAGATGAGCCATCTCGGGTCATCAAATCCTCCAAGCCACACAGCAGGGGAACCACCACCTACAGACTACTTAGCAGACGGGGAGCTGCAAAATTCAATCAGACGTGACCTTAGATCTCTCTCACAACTGCACATGCACTCAGCAGCTGCCAGCCTCTTGCTTCCTCCACACAACAAACCGGTAAAATTCCTAAGGTGGCCATCATGGAAACTTTCTCCATTCTAAGCCTGAATTTTGCAATCACTGTAGCTGATGATCTCCGTCCCAGTCAGCTCCACACCTCGTTTTTACTGACTGACTTCTCCATCTTTGATTGTAGAGTACATAATCAGTATGATTTTGGCATTGGCCATCTGGTGATGTCCATGTATAGAGTCGTCTCTTGGGTTGTTGGAAAAGAGTGTTTGCTATGGCCAGTGCGTTCTCTTGACAAAACTCAATTAGCCTTTGCCCTGCTTCATTTTGTACTCCAAGGCCAAACTTGCCCATTATTCCAGTTACCTTTTGACTTCTTACTTTGGCATTCCAATCTCCTACGACAATAAGGACATATTTTTTGGGTGTAAGTTCTAGAAGGTTTTGTAGGTCATCATAGAACTGGTTGACTTCAGCCTCTTCTGCATCAGTAGTTGGGACATAGACTTGGATTACTGTGAAGTTGAATGGTTTGCCTTGAATTCGGACTGAGATCATTCTGTCATTTTTAAGATTGTATCCCATGACTGCTTTCCTCACTCTTTTATTGACTATAAGGGCCAATCCTGATTGAAGTTTATAAAATCATGCACGGTGTGGACAAAGTAGATAAGGAAAAACTGTTTTCCGTATCGCATAACACTAGAACTAGGGGACACTCCATGAAACCTTTGGGTGCTAGTTCTCAAACAAATAAGAGAAAGTACTTTTTCACCCAGAGGATCACTGGTCTATGGAACTCCCTGCCAGAAGAAGTGGTGACAGCTGTCAGTCTTGACAGCTTCAAGAAAGGATTAGACAAGTTCATGGAGGACAAGGGTATCAATGGCTATAATTATGGATACCTAAGAACAACCTCCGGGTGGAGAGATAGGCAGGGTATCTCTCAATGTCATTTCCAGGGAATCCTAAACAGGTGAAGGCATCTGCTTGGGAATAATCCCCTGAAGCAAATGGTGAGCCACTGTGTGAGACAGAATGCTGGACTAGATGGGCTGTGGCCTGTTCCAGCAAGGCTGTTCTTATGTTCTTATCCATTTCTTCTAAGGGCTTCTTGCCTACAGTAGTAGATATAATGGTTCCAGAGTTAAATTCGTCCATCCCTGTCCACTTTAGTTCACTGATTACCAAGATATCAATGCTCATTATTTCCATTTCCATTTTGACCACGTCCAGATTGCCTTGATTCATAGATCTTACATTTCAGGTTCCTATGCAACGTTGTTCTTTACAGCATCGGACTTTCCTTTCACCATCAGATCCATCCACAGCTGGACGTCCTTTCGGCTTTGGCCCAGCCGCTTCACTCGTTCTGGGGCTGCTTGTACTTGCCCTCCACTCTTCCCCAGTAGCATACTGGACGGCTTCCGACCTGAGGGGTTCTACACAGCATAACCTATAGTACCATCAAACCACACAAGTCCTTTGCCATGGCAAGGCAACAATGGGGGGGGGGGGGCTGTTATATATACCCATGTAATAATTTCCTCAGCAAATGAACTCCTCTGTAGTATTGTTATTGATAATTCTTTATCAGTACTATAATTAAAGCTCAAAGATAGCAGCCAAGGGGAATGGACAAATAAGAGAAGCCATGAGTGTCCATAGCAACTACCGACATGTCACTGGGTCATCGTTGGATACTGCAGATGGATTATAACTCCCAGAAATCAGGGAAGTGGGATGATAATCCTTCGGAAGCAGGCTTGGTAAGAGATGGCCCCCATGGGATGAATTCTTCTTCAGCCACTGGTTTTAATGGCTGCAACAGAAAGAATCAAACAGGCCACAAAACAATACACATAGCACCCATCAGATTGATTAAACAGATGAAGCTGGAAATCTGTCACGGCTTTAGATAAGGAGCCGATTAAAAAAAGAAATTAGCATAACCACGTTTGAGGGAACCTCTTAAAATGATTTCAGTATGAAGGCTTGCTGCAATCCCTATTAAAATAATGAGAAATTTCATCATCATTAGCAGGGTGTTTGATGGCTGGCTGCCAAGATATAACTCAGCATCCTTTGTTCATTTCACTTAAGAGCCGCTGGCCCAGGCAGGGGTCAGGAGCTGGTGCAATGGATCACGGGAGCTTCAGGCTGTGCAAGCAGAAGACTGGGTACTCTGTCACTTCCATCATCCTTCTTGGAACCAAAAATGGCTCAGAGCTTGCCAGATACTACATTCATTCCTACAAGAAATCATAGTGAGACATAAAGAGCCTCGGGTCTATTTCTTCTAAGGGCTTCCTGCCCACAGTAGTAGATATAATGGTCCCCAAGTTAAATTCATCCATCCCTGTCCACTTTAGTTCACTGATTCCCAAAATATCAATGCTCATTATTTCCATTTCCATTTTGACCACATCCAGCTTGCCTTGATTCATAGATCTTACATTTAAGGTTCCTACGCAATATTGTTCTTTACAGCATCGGACTTTCCTTTCACCATCAGATCCATCCACAGCTGGACGTCCTTTCGGCTTTGGCCTAGCCGCTTCACTCGTTCTGGGGCTGCTTGTACTTGCCCTCCACTCTTCCCCAGTAGCATATTGGACGGCTTCCGACCTGAGGGGTTCTACACGGCATAACCCATAGTATCATCAAACTACACAAGTCCTTTGCCATGGCATGGCAACGATCCGGGGGGGGGGGGGACTGTTATATATACCCTTTACATCCACATTTTGGGAGATTTTACCTTCTATGATACATCAGTCTGGCCAGGGTATCCTGCTCTGGTAATAGAGTAGGCCGGTGATGGCAAACCTTGGTACTCCAGCTGTTCTTGAACTTCAATCCCCAGAAGCCTTGATCAGCAGAAGTGCTGACTTGGGCTTCTGGTAATTGAAGTCCAAGAACACCTCCTGGAGTGCCAAGATTCGCCATTACTGGAGTAGGCCATACTGACAGTAAATCAACGCCGAATATCAGGTGGTGGTTAACTAACATGACAACCCCGATAACAAAACGGCCTTGGGTGGCGAAGTCTACCAGAAAGGAAGGGTGATGGTCCCCAAGTGGATTAAATCCAACTTGAATCCATCTTGATGGAGGGCAGCAGCTTCATCCATCCTGGCCTTCGGCTGAGGAGGACTTTGCACGTCAAAAGTGCCCAGGACCAGAAAGTGACTCACAGAACTGGATCAGTGGTACAGGTGTCATGCCACGATGTGGAAGGCAGATGAAAGACCACTGCTTTATATTCTCAGGACAGTCTTCATGGCTGATTGGCATGAGGATCACCAATATTCGGATTCTAATATGGCAGAAGAAGAATGATGCATCAGTAGTAAGTGTGCCAGCTCTTGAGCTTGGTTGCACAGATCATTTTCCTATCTAATACTCCTGACATCTTTCCCTATCTAGTAGCCCAGCAAAGGTTAGGAAGGAAGGAAAGAGAGGAAGGTACAAGGAAAACAATCACATAGGATAGGGGTGCCCAAACATTTCAGGCCATAGGCCAGTCACGTGGTTCAGGGAGCTGGTCACCATGGCCTGGGAGCTGGATGCAGCCCCTGATGCCAATTCATCTGGCCTGCGAAGCCCTTGTCACTCTTGGAAGCGGAAGTAAGCGACAAGGGCTTCATGGGCCTGGCGAACTGGCATCAGGGGCCGCATCCGGCCCCAAGGCCGTATTTTGGTCATCCCTAACATAGGGCAAATGCTCAAGGAACCATCATTCATCTCCTCACTTACCCACCAAGAGGAAAAGATGTGACACTAACACTCAACTTCTTCTGGAACCGTTAAAGCTAAACCCTTTTAAAGCTACTGAGACTTCCATGGTTATTTTTATGGGGTACAGAAAGAGGATGTCCACATTCTGGAGAAGCAACTTGACTGAATTAATAGGAACAGCAGGTGACAGGTAGCCCCGGAGCTGGGCTGGAGAAAGCCTGTAGGCTGGGGCTACTGAGACAGGGAAAAAGAGTCTATTTCGTATGATAACTGATAGCAAAGTTTTGGTAGCCCACCCGAAAGTGGCACAAGTCAAGATGGCAGACTCAGGTCTACTATAAATAATCTAGACTGGGATTTGATCTTCCCTTTCTAGGAAGAATTATCCTCTACCCAGCCTGGTATTCATCAACAGGTCAACTGCTACTCAATGGCAAATGTGGCGCTCAGAGCTGCATGTACATTTAGTATACTTAAGACACCTTAAGGGGAATTTTCTTTAAGTATCATCATGCAGATCAGGATAAAATCCGAACTACAAAGCAGCAGAAATAAAACAGAATATGCAAAGACCATGTCAGCAAATATCACACACCAGACACCTGCTGAAATGATGCATTTGCAAAAAACACATTCCAGAGCCAGCCAAGAAGGTGTCACTCTTGTAATTTAGGTGCCACAACTGAAGTATAGAAAATCAGTTGCTGCAAAGAGAAGAGGAAATCCAGATACTACATAAGTCTGGTGAGCTGGATGTTAAGACATCACATCCAGCAGCAGATAGAGCGGTCAAATCCTTCAGTGGGACTGTCAAATAACAAGGAGGCACCATTCAATGCCACAGAAGACCCTCTATCAGCATAAAAAAGTGACAAGCCAAGCTGGAAGCAAGGACTTGGCTCGCAAGGGCAAGAGAAAAGGAGAAAGAAAATGGAATCACGTCGCTAACCAACAGCCACATTTGATGTCCACGGCAGCACGTTGGGTCACGGAGAGCTGAGGCAAAGGAGCAGACAGTCCAGTTGGTGAATTTAAATGGAATGTCATCTCTTTAGCGCTCAAAATAGATTTTAAGTGAGGGCGCAGCATGGGCGCAGCATGGCTCATCAGAGCAGAAAATTAAGCTGCTCCAACCAACATCAATGTTCCACCCTGGAGTGATACATAAGAGAGGCAACCCACACTCCTAGACAATAAGCACCTTGGACCACCTTGGACCATGCCACTAAGCACTGCCCCCCCCCCCAAAGAGAAATCACGGAGATTCAGGAGAGGAAACCGTGATGCAGGTAGAAGATGCACAGGGCAACAGGCACCAGTTCCATGCTATACTTTCCCTGTTACCTGAAAAGAAACAGCCCTTTCTCAACTGTGCCTCATCTCCTTGCCTTAACACGGGTAGCTATGCAGAGAGCCTTGGCCAGTGGCTCCCTCCAACAGATGCTGTATATTGCAAAAATTTACACTTGTATAACTATACAGCTAAATATATACTGTACATAACTACCTGTTAAGTAACACCATACCTAGAATTAGAAGAGAAAGGAAACCACAAGCAACTAATAAAGAGACCAAGAGAGATTGTCCGGATTCATTTCAGTTGGGCTTTATGGATGGTTATGGGACAGCGACCGCTTTGTTTGCCTTCCCTGGATGATCTGCAATAGAAACTGGACACGGACAGTGTGTCCCTGTTGGGTCTACTGGATCTCTCAGTGGTTTTCAGCACCACTGAGCATGTGATCCTTCTGGGCCTCTAGCCTGGGATGAGATTGGGAGGTACTGTGTTGCAGTGGCTCCGGCCCTTTCTGGAGGACCAAACCCAGTAGGTGGTACTAAGAGACTCCTATTCGATGCCTCAGCCATTGGCCTATGTGCTCCACAAGGTTCAGTTTTATCCCTTGTGGTATATTGACCAGTT
Source organism: Bradypodion pumilum (assembly GCA_035047305.1). NCBI lineage: Eukaryota > Metazoa > Chordata > Lepidosauria > Squamata > Chamaeleonidae > Bradypodion > Bradypodion pumilum. The sequence goes on from JAWDJD010000004.1 coordinate 343,711,161, forward strand.
GGAATGGGTTGTCTGGGCTTTGGATTCACGGTCACCCATGTGCTGATGATACTCATCGCTGACCTCTTCTTTCCAAGTCATTCCAATGAACTTGTCTTTGTACCCTGGAGCTGAGAAGCCACCACTTGCTCCAGATCCTTGCCCAAGAATGGAATACGTACTGGATGTGCTAAACCTCTAGCTCCAGTCAGTAAAGGACTAGATGTGTATGAACAAACTTAACCTAGGCAAGGCAGAAGCGCACTTGCCTGTGGGGTAGGGTCCTAACCTATGCTAGATAAGAGCTACATTCTGTAACTCTTTTGTCTGGTCAAAATCTAAATTTGTTAGACCATATTACTGACAACAGGCATTGGTCTCAACACAGAACAGCTTCCTTGGATTCAGATAATAATTTCGTGTCAGATTCCAGTCTCCAGCTCAGTGTCTTAACCACTAAGCCACAAGGGGAGCTTCCTTGGATTCAGATGGGAAGGAGAGATAGATAATGGATGGATCTATGGGGTTCTTAGCAAGGCTTTCATGGACAGAAGACGAAGAGGAGGAGGAGGTTTAACTATCTCCCCCTCAATAAATAGGAAGTCTCTATCTTGACTTTCAAGTAGTCTGCATTCAAGAACAATGGCCTTTACACCTAGCCAAAATGTTTATTTCTTGCTTTTCCCTCTTGTTCACCTTTATGTCATCTAAATCTCAAATGTTTAAAAGCTCACCTTATGTACAAGTTTATGATGATACTATAAAGCAGGGATTTTCAACCTGCAGCCCGCAGGCCGGATGCAGCCCATGGCACCATTTCATGTGGGCCCACCACCACCTCCACCACACCAGGAAGCTCACAAGAAGGCAGCTACTTCATAGTAAGCCACCTCCAAATCATAAAGCCTCACAGGAGCCCCAGATCACTTTGGCATGCACTAGGTTGCAAGCCAGATGGAACTGGGCAAGCCAAAGATTAACTCAAATCTACTCAACCTACAGTGCCAAGCTGAACCAGTGCAGCCATGGTGGTTGTTTAGTAAGTAGGCCAGAGGAGGGAAAGCAGCTTTGTAGGAGGCGCTCGTATCAGGCACAAAAAAAATATAAATTGATTACAGCTCAATTTTGGATGCCCACTTAATTTGATCATGTTTCTATGGCAACTCTGCTGCAGCGAGCAGCCAAGGACTTTGAACGAGACATTGATGTCAGGGGAAAGATCTTTCCTCCTACATGCCTGAAAGTGCAACTTGACGGCCTTGAAGCTATACCCTCCTCCTTCTCCCATTATAGCTCCCCAGCTCATTTGATAATCTGATTGCAGAGAAAACTGAAAGAAAGGGGGGAAATGTAAGAAGCTTTGTCTCCACCAAGGAACCTGGAAAACCTACAGCTAAGACTCAATGTCCATTCATCAGGCTGCAGTTAACTAACGTGACCACCCTGAGGACTAATGGGAAGGGTGATGGTCCCAAATGGATTAAATCCCACTTGAATCCATCTGGATGGAGGGCAGCAGCTTCATCAATGCTGGTGTGGGGGCGAGGAGGACTTTGTGTGCCAAAAGGGCTCAGGACCAGACAATGACTTGCAAAACTGGATCAGGGGTATAAGTGCCACACTGCGATGCAGAAGGCAAATGGAAGATCACTGCATTATATTCCCAGGACAATCTTCATGGCTGATAGTCATCATGATAGCCAACATTCGGAATTGGATACGGCACTTGAAGAAGAAGAGCTGTGACTGACCCAACCCATCAGAGCAGGGATTGACTCACAACACTGGTTCCTGCTCCCATTTCCATTGCTGGGGGAAGAGAGTAGTTTGGGGCCCACAATATAGATAGTAAAAAAAATCCATCACCCATTCAGCAGCTTCTGCTTTAGTTCTGGTGGACCAAAAGGCAAAGGACACAATCTGCATTTAACAGAAGGAAAACAAATTATATGTTAATGGTGCTACTCTAAACTCTCATGTAGCTGGATATCCCGCTACAGTAATGGAGTAGATCGGGGTGCCCAAACTACAGCCTGTGTGGGCCAGATCCGTCCCCCAAAACCAATTCATACAGTCCACACTGCCCTTGCTGCTCCTGGAAGTGGAAGTAAAACACGCCTACACATGCGCAGAACACTGCCGCAAATGCACCTGTGGCTATCGTAAATGCATTTCACTTCCGCTTCTGGTGGGAGGAACTACATGGCCAGCCTACTGAACCACATGACTGGCTTGCAGCTCAAAATGTTTGGGCACCCCTGGAGTAAACTGTACAGCAAGTAACTCAATGCCAAGTGTTGAGCCAGTGACTCAATGCCAAATGTTGGGCCAGTCCATTGCAGTCCCGGTGTTAAATCCTGCATGTCTGGTTTCATTCATGCCGCAGAAGAGGGCTCCATGATCATAGTGTGTGGGTCACTTCATGGCAAGCTGGGATCCACCTTAAACAACTTCACACCAATGGCATTTTTCCTGACATATCCATCATCTGTGAAAATGATTTTCAGGGGGGAAATGTATACTTGGACACGAGTAGCAGACAATGACGAGACTCTCGTTGTTTTAAGGGGGAAGTTTTAAGAAATTACCCTACTCAAGTTAATATTCAAGTCTTGCAGCTCCTAGGAAGTCTCAGAAATGTGATCTTGAGTTCATGTGACTGCCAACATGAACACATCAAAACACTGCAACCATCTCCATGTCTAATCTGAGAGTCAAAACATAATCACTCGAATGTGAATTTTCATTCAATTTTTGTTATTAGGGTAGTGACAACAGAGAGAAGATTTAAGGGTGAACACGTATGATTGTGACATGTGACCCAGAGAACAAAGCATTTTATTCATCTTTAGCAGGAGTCCTTTGCTTCCTCTACTTTATCTTGAGGAGTGGAGCCTGCACTTGGCAGTACAACTTCAGCAGCATTGCACCGTAAGCTTACTGATGAGCCAAATGATCCAATGATCCTTTTTATGACAACAAATTGCAATAATTTCTAATAATACAGAATTCAAAGAAGAATTCTTGGCTTCACTGCGTTATGAACAGAAAGGTGACATCTTTTGTGCCCAAAAGACTCACAGAGAAACTGATCAGCTTGGATCAAACGTTCTTGGAACGTGTCTAGTTCCTGAGAGGCCTTACAAACCATAAAGAAGTACTACAGGTATTTTAAAGAGGTCATGCATTATAGTCTTCTCAATGGATTATACTGAAGACAACAACATTGAAATATTGATGGTTGAATTGGCTGCATATATATACTAACACTGACTTATGCCATCTAATATGGAAAACCAAAACAATAATTTTGTAGCTGGAAATTTCAAAAGCCATAGGAACATTTGGGGCTATGAACACAATGGAAAAAATGGCAACGATCATTATAAAATGGTGTGGAATCCAATTTACTGTGCCTTATCCTAAAGTGCCCATTTGATTTAACAGTGGCAGGTCACAGAGAGACTACAATCCAGATTTAATTTTTGCTAGTGAATCTATAACTCAGTGATGGCGAACCTTGGCACTCTTGGTGCTCTGGGACTTCCAATTACCAGAAGTCCAAGTCATCACTCCTGCCGATCAGGCTTCTGAAGTGCCAGAACACCAGGAGTGCCAAGGTTCGCCATCACTACTATAGCTCAACAGTCTGCTAAGGGCAAAAACAGCTGAATCACAAACACTCAGCTCAGACTCATTCTATGTCATTTCTGCTCAGCTATCCAACCTCAATCATACAGTGATGGCTAACCTTGCCACTCCAGCTGTTCTTGGACTTCAATTCCCAGAAACCCTGATCAGCAGGTGTGCTGACTTGTATGCCAAGGTTAGCCACCAGAACCACGGGAGGTATAATTTCCCAAAAACCAACTGGGAAAAGGCAGGTGTGTTTCAGACTGCAACTCAACCAGAGAACTACAGTATGATGCATTCGTAACTTCCATTGAGAGATGTTCTTGTGCTTCCTGTAACAGTGGAGACTGTGTGATACGTGTCTCAAGCCCCTTGCCTTTGACCCCCTACCACATAACTCTGCCTGCCTTCAGCAGCCTGCACCCCTCGGTGAAGCCCACACCTCCTTGGTGTCGGTCCATGGACCTGCTTCAGGCTAGAGATACACAGTGATAGGCATCACCAATGACTGTTTGAGCTGATGCAAACCAGCCAGAACAGGTAAGACATGCAGTCCAAATGACTTAAGGTAGCTTATTTAGCTTAAAGTAGCGTTACCAAGACACCAGATCACCTCTCCAACCAGTTTAGCTCTACAAGGACCAGAGACCACAGTTCTGGGTTCAAATCATTGTTTTATTTAGTGAACAGTTACTAAGTTTCAGAAGATTAAAGCATAGGAAGAGAACTGCAAATACCATTTCAACATTTAAAACAATAAAACTTCTCGAGCTATTTGCCTTGCCTAGCCTAGCCTAATTAACATAAGGGCTACATTTTTCTAGTTTTACTCACAAGTCTCTCCATCCGATTTTAGTGATCAAAATCTTTCTTTCTCTTCCCCCTCCTTCTCCCATATCCAAAACACATTTTTGCCACTCATCCCTCCTTCTGAAGGGTTTCAACCAGGGTGGATTTGATTTAAATCACTAATCAGTAAGGCTTGATTTAAATCATGATTTTCTACATAAAGACTCGTTTTTGCTGGAGTTGTTTTAATCTTAATATTTGCAACCAGATAATGGTTTCATTTTGAGAATAATAACTTTTCAGATTACACTAGTTTTACAGTTATATCAGAAAATTACTGATTTGGTGGTTATATACCATTAGAAATACATAGATAATTATGAAATTACTGCAAGGTGAACTATCTCCGGTTTAATAGGTTAATCATTCATATTTGGACAACTGTTCTGTTGTACTTTATTGGAAGGAGAAAAATAATCATTACCTTAACATTTAAATAGGTTTTTTAACCAAAACAATAACATTATATAGCATTATGTATGCTTATATTTGCTATGAATGAAGGAGGCATGTTATCGTTGCAGATCCAAATGCACAGTTTTGAAAACAGCAAAACCAAGCATTTGATTTGATAATATCTTCTAGATAGAAAAATTGCCCCAAATAATCAGAAACCTCTGGGAGAGCATGACATTGTGAATGGATTAATACAGCCATATGCCACATAATTAAAAACTAATTTAATGATGAATAACCTTTGGACTATAATGTATCTAAACTAGAACATGATCTTTAGAGATTTTTTCTCAAAAAGCATTTAAATAAAAAAATCCCGATTTAAATTTTAAAAAATCTGATTTAAATTTTAAAAAATCGATTTTTTTGATATATTTTTTAAAAAAACATTGGTTTTTATCCATCCTGGTTTCAACCAATTACAGTCCAACATTTCATGCCCCTCAGACTTAGTTCTGTTCTCACCATTGTATAGCTTATTTTGACTACAAGAACAATAGCAAATATTTAAATTATGTTTCATGCTTTGAGGGGGGAAATCCTTTTAGTAAACGTATATAAAAGCTTGGCAAAATCTGATCTTGACTCTTGCAGAAACATAAAGAACTACTGTATTTTCTGGCGTATAAGACTACTTTTTAACCCCGAAAAATCTGTGCCAAAGTCGGGGGTCGTCTTATAGGACAGGTACTTAACTGCAGCTTGTTTCCCCTTGGTTCATATGTCCGGCGCATATGGTGGGGGGTGCCGCGGCCGAGTCCCTGCTCTGTGCGGGGAGTATGAAGCAAGGGGAAGCAAGCTGCACACATCTTCCTGTACCTCGAGGAGGAGAACGTGAGCGTGGATTGGCTCTCCACCAGAACCTGCCCATTCGACTCGGAGGGCTGCGCGTCTTCGGGTTGAGTGTGGGTTAATTTTTATTTGGTGTGCATTGGAAGAGAGGTAGTCTTATACGGCAAGTATATTCCAAACTCTATATTTTAACTGGAAAAGTTGGGGGTCGTCTTATACGCCCAGTCGTCTTATACGCCGGAAAATACGGTAACTGGATAGACACTAAAGCAGAGCTAGACAAGTCAAGAAGCAGACAGGTAGCTTGGTGATTATTACTGAAAACATTAGACAACAATCCAAATAAAAGGACACTGTATGCAAATATAGCCTCAAATTAACGACTCCTGGCATGGAAACCCAACCAACGCATACTAAAAATAAAAGATCAAAGGGATATTCAGAGCAAATTCAGTGAACTTTCTACTGCTTTCATATTGGCGGAACTAGAGGAAGCGATTAGAATGCAAAGTGGCAGAACGTGATAATATCCAGATGGAACAAATTAAACATTTTGGGCAAAACAGAAAGGAATGGCTCCTTCAACACTTTAAAAACCACTGGAAGAGCAAACAACTTCCAAAGATATAGCAGAAGGCAAAAATTGCCCTGTTGAAAACAGGCAAAAAACCATCAGATCCCAACAGTTAAGGGCCATTCCCTCTACTGTGCCACTTATACAAAGTTTGAATGAATGATATTAAATTTCCAGCATCTAAAATTGAACCTCCAGAATAGGCAAGTTTTAGACCTGGCAAGAGCCATAATGCTCTACACTTAAATCTAACCCAGCATATAGGAGACAGTTTTGAAACACATTTTAAAAAACCAACCTGGAGCATTTGTCAGCCTTTCAACAACATATGAAATTGTCCACCATGAAATGATGCTCAAAAAGCAATGCCTCCTTACTACAGATCACAGACTAATAAAAATGTCATTTCTATTTTAAAATAAAAAAATTCTTTGTCGAATTTCAAGGGAGGTACAATCAATACTAGAAGAATTAAAGGAATATTGAATTTTTGTGATTTTTTACGTCTAAGCCGCTCAGAGTCGCCTAGGCGAGAGGGCGACAGCATGAGTGTGACTAAATAAATAAAAATAAACATTCTGAGGCAGTTCTGCTCAGATGTAGTCTGACTCCAATTAAGTAGCCTGGATTCTCAAATCAGGAAAGAGTAGGAAAAGAAAACCTAGTAAGGCAGAATTCAAAGCAGCCTGCTTGCGTTTCCAAGAGCTGGGTTTTTTAAGAGCTTTAGGAACTGCATGCAAGTGATGAAACCATATGGTACTCCCTACTGCTCCCCGCCCCCAACCACCAAGTCCTCCTGGAGCATTTTTTTTCCTCCAATACACCCACATGCACCTTCATGTGCTGGAGCACTGCAATAAATCTTTTCAGAAAGCAGCAGAATGAAGCCAGGAGTCATCAACTGCTAAAGAGATTCAGTTGTTCATGCATATTTAGCAATGGAAATAGAAAGAGCAGAGAAACATAGAACTCTTTTTTCGTTTCTGGTTATATCACAGCCACTTCCCTCTCAAGCACAGCTTGAAAACGAGATGCCAGGAGGAGACAATATTCATTAGCAAGGACGAGACTCTATATTTGGAAAGCTGAATGTCACAGCTGGGATCAACAAGAAAGAAATATTCAGTACAGGTCCTCTTTCAAGTCACGCTGAAGAAAACGATGAACAACCTGTGTGAGCTTTTCTAGCAACACCACTAGGTCTCCATCTGCACCTTTCATCTTCCAACCTCTTGGAAATAACCAAAGATACCTAAACAATAAGCAAAGCAAATATATATATATATTAAAGAATTGAGCCTGGACAGACTCAACAGCAAAACGCAGGCTGAAAAGTCCAACCTGCAAAGTTATGCAGATGGCAACAGAAGGAACCACAGGTTTCCACCACACAATAATTTACATTCATGAACTCTAGGTATACTTCACGATGCTGTGTGCTGCCTTCTACAACCTGGTACCCGGTAGCCATGATAGATTGCAACATCCATTATGATCTGCCACCACAGCCCATCTTGAAGGCATGAGGTTGGGGATTATTTTAGGTGAGGCATCTTCATTGGCATGGAGACTTAACGGAGTAGACTGCCAAATTCAGTCACCGTCTCCTGTTAAAATAGTATGAAGACATGAGAGCCAGAGACACAGCCCGTCTTTAAATCTCCAAAAGCCAGTTCCAGACAATAGTGTATCTGCTGGGCATACTATTATTTCCAAATTCATAGGCCACAGGCCACCACGTTGATTACTAGAAGGAACCGTGGTGACTTTGGGAGTAGACAGTACAAAGAGAAAGAGACGGTGACGAATCAGGACTTTTAGGAGCAGTTCTAAAGACAAACTCCAATTTGTAACTGGCAATCACAAAGAGACTTCTCTTAGATCTTAGAAATTAATAGTCAGAATCCTATTAGTGGCTCCACTATGAGAACACTTATTGACTCAGTGGGATTGACATACAACTACTGTATTGTGGTACATCATTCAACTGGCTCCTCTGCTTGGGTAAAGGTAAAGGTTTCCCTTGCTCAAAAGCCAGTCGTATCCAACTCTAGGGTTCAGTACTCATCTCTGTTTCAAAGTCAAAGAGCCAGCGCTGTCTGCTTCTGCAGATGTTTCTATGGTTATGTGGCGGGCATGACTAGATGCCAAAGTGCACAGAATGCTGTTTACCTTTTCACCGAAGTGGTCCCTATTTATCTACTTGCAATTTCTTGCTTTCGAACTGCTAGGTTGGCAGGAGCCTGGGACAAAGACAGGAACTCATTCCATCCTACAGTACTCGGGAATCGAACTGCTGACCTCCTGCCTTCCAGTCAGCGTCTTAACCACTTGAGTCCTTCTCTGCTTGGGAACCACCAGTAATATTTAGGGCAACAGGGGTTTTTTTAGCACAAGTTTTCACAAACTGCACCCCAGCTGGAAAATACATATAGAAGGGGGGGACCGTACCCCCTCATTACACATATATGCTAAGGAGAGTGAGATGAGGGGGAACAGAGATACAAAAGATACCAGCAAGCTATGATTCTCAGCAGGAGAAATTTAAGAGTGAGAGATGACAAGGATATCCCTGCACAGATAAGCAGATTAACACATGTATGGTGATTACAAGCTCTTCTCCCATCCAAGTATGAGATAAGAGTCTAACCTTCCATCCAGGCTATAGAGAACAGAAATTGAAAGATTATGGACAAAATCACAAAGGAGCAGAAAGGCAAAGATTGCCTACACAGACCGTCCAATAAACTAAACAAGAGTGGAGCATTTGTGCTAACAAATGTAAAGAGATGAGCTAGTTTATTTATGGAGTGAGATACAACGGCTTTCTTCTCCTCCTCCTCGTTCAAGCAACAGCTGAATAGGTTCCACAAGGTTCGACGCTGGGTTTTTTGCCACCAGCTCCCAACCCCACTCCTAATTAAATGTCTACAGCAGGGGTGCAGAAAAATTTTGCACCAGGGGCCTGACCATGTCCCTGGAAGCAGATGCATTTGCGCATGCATGTCTTAATTCACTTCCTGGTTTGGCGCCAAACCAGGAAGTGGATAGACGCATCCGCACATACGCAGAAGCGTCCGTATTCACTTCATGGTTTGGCGAGAGCATTGCGTGCCTGGTGGAATGGCTTTGAGGGACGTATCTAGCCCATTGGCCGTAATTTGGGCATGCCTGGCCTACAGCCAGGTACCTATACCAGGGATTTACAGTTTGTCTTATTTTTCTCAGAACCAAACTCAGCATTTCTTCTCTTCGGTGCCTAAGACTGAATTATGAGAGCAAGAACGAGAAGGGCAAAGGGCCACCCATCCTATGAAGTTTCCTCATCAGGGCTCAAACTCTAGCGGGAGAATTAAGGACTCCAGGAGGTGGGTTGCTTTGATGACCTCAATGCCATCTCCCATCTGGCTTGATGGATGACAGCCAGGCCTCTGAACCACCTGAAACTAGAAGTGCTGCAGAGAATGCAAAATCAGCTGCAAGCAGGGAAGGGATGCTTCATGATTCTTTGTTCTCATTGCTAGATTTTACATTACAACACACCCACAGTGGGCAGCGAAACGGAGATGGGAAGGCAATGCAAATAGATGAGTTCACAGGCACTAAAGAAAAAGCCAAGAGATTCCATTATGGAACCAATATGCTGAAAACAATAAGACGGCGCCTTGCTCCTGGGCAAGTTTCTTCCTGTCAAGTGTAACCAAAAGGATGGAACCACTCTTTGGGAACCCCTTGGGACTTCAACTCTTGTCTACAGTAGAGCACACAGGAAGCCATACTGGCTACAAAATTCATTTCAAGATTCATTCTGTGACACCTTTATTTGTTGCTATTCAGATGCCATAATAAAGGAGCATCAAAGTTATGGTGAACCTAAGAGGTATGTGAGACTTTAAAGGGTTGGTTTACCCTTGACGCATGCCCAGAGAGTTTCCATGGCTAAGCAGGAACTCGAACCCAGTCTCCCAGAGTCCTGATCCAACACAAGACGCCATACTGGCTCTCTGATACTTTTTACCAAGCTAACTAATAGAGTAAAAAAAAGTATTTGCAACTTTTTAAATAAAATATTTCCTCATAATATATGATATTGCAAAAAGCAGGAGGAAGAACTCAATTGACCCTGAATGGATCCTAATTTCTTTACTAGGAACAAGAATGGTCACAAAAACACCAATGAACTCATAATCTCCATTTTGAAAAAGCAACCTACCTTTTTCCAACCCAAAGCAATGCAAGGCACAAAGCCCCTTTATAGGAAGAGCTTGAAGGATCTTTGGACCTTTTTTCAGTCAAGGCTACAGAACATTTTAGCTCTTGGCTTAGGTGAAGCATACCAAAGCAAGCCATTTGGGTGGCTCTACCTTGTAATGACAAGGGAGACCGTGGTGGCTTAGTGATTAAGACACTGGACATGATGACTGGAAGGTTCACCGGTCTACAGTTCAAGACCCGAGGGCTGCATGGCGGAGTGAGCTCCCAGCTCCTGCCAACCCAGCAATTCAAAAGCAAGACATTGCAAGTGGATAAATAAGTACCACTCCGGTGGGAAGGTAACAGTGTTTCATCCACTCGTGTCTAGTCATGCCTGCCACATGACCACAGAAATGTCTGTAGATGCATACAGAGCTGGTTCTTTGGCTATAAATGGAGATGAGCACCGAACCCTAGAGTTGGATATAACTGGCTTTTGAGAAAGGCAACCATTACCTTTATCTTACCTTGTACCGAAGAGGTAATGCATCAGAGATGAAAGTTACAATCAAAATGGCCTAAAATATTCAGGCAGAGTTCTTCAGCAAGACGTCACCTAATGAACTTATTTCTATGCCATTTTGATCCTACAGCAACTGCTTGCTAATGAATTTCCTTTTCATGCCAACTATCAGGCTATTAAGCAGATGATTATCTCAAGTCAGGTGCGCAGCATTCCAAAAGCTTTGATGGATAGGAAATTAGAATAAAGGAAGCTCATGAAGTGTTAAGGCTAAAACATTCAATTAATTTATTGGTTCAATCGACTGCAAGAGTCACCTGAGCATATTATTAAACCTGGGGATTTTTCGTCTTAAATTAATTTACAGAAGCTTGATACTGTGAGCATCACTTGGCAAAAGGTATATTCAACCATGGCCAAAAATTCACCAGTCTTATCCACATTGGCTAGCTTAATCATGGGAGTTGGGAGTCAAATACCCCTGGAAGGGTCTAGATTTTATGGATCGCTATTTTACGGGAAATATCACAGGCAACAAAGGAACCTCTGAATGGGGGGTCCTAGAACAGGGATCAGCAAACTCGGCTCTCCAGATGATCTTGGACTTCAATTCCCAGAAGCCCTGATCAGCAGGTGTACTGACTTGGGCTTCTGCAGGTTTTATGACCCCTGCCCTAGAAGGAGGAGGGGGTAAACATTCCCTAGCACCATTGTAAGCAAGTTGTCCAGTGACCATTAAGAAGGCTTTAACCAGAGGAATGTCCACTAAGGCCTGCAGGGTCCCAACGATGCTTCTGTCACACTCACTGCTGCTAAAAATCAATATGTCACACCACTCACTCCCACACACGCCTGTGCCACTGCGCTCTCCCGGCCCCGCCAATGCCGGGAGGATAAAGAAGACTCCCCGGCCCGTTACCAGCCAGGAGGAAGACAAAGACGGTGACTTTGGACTCTGTTTCTTGGGGAGATTCTGCTGCTGGCCGTCTTTGTGGGGGCTTCTGAAATAAGGTTTCCCTTTTGTTTTGCAATGCCTTTGATATTATGATTATTGTCTCTTATACCTTGTATCTGAATTTTGTAACTATTGATTATTGATATTTTGATGATTATGTATATTATTATGTTATTGTAATTGTATGTGTATTGATTGTTGTAGCCGCTCTGAGTCTGCCTTGTGCTTGAGTAGAGCGGGGTATAAATCTAATAAATAAAAATAATAAATAATCCCTGAATGCAATGATTTAATCTAGGTGTTTGCAATCTACGGCCCATGGGCCAGATCCAGCCCATGGTGCCAAATAATCCGGGCCCCAACCACGCTCCAGCTGCCACCACCAAAATCGGCCATGGGCTCATTTGTGGCCGTATTAACATTTGTGGCCGCATGAGCATGTTTACTACAGCCATAAATGAGTCAGTGGCCGTTGTAAATGCATTTACAACTGCCGCAGATGTATTTTACGGCACCAGTCCTGCCCGCTCAGCTGTCTGAGGGGACATGGTCTGGCCCACGGCTGAAAAACATTGTGAACCCCTAGTTTAATTCATCCACTGAAGCTAAACTTCCCACCTTCTGCCCTTTGTCCATCATCAATTTAAAACTCACGCCATCAGAAGCCAGTCCAAACTGGACAGCTTTACAGGGATTGTGATATTTATTTATTTGATTGATTGATTGATTGATTGATTGATTGATTGATTGATTGATTGATTGATTGATTGATTTATATTGCTGCCCAACTCCAAAGACTCTGGGTGGCTCACGGAAAATAAAACCAATCACATTTTAAAAACCAATAAAAACCCATTAAAACTGCCACCAAAAATTACTTACATTACTACTTAATTGGTCTTTGCCCAATTATTTTGCCTTTTAATAGTCCAGTTTTGCTAATTTATCACAATTCTTTTGTCCCCTAATCTTCAGTTCAGAAACATTTACAATCCCTTTCCAGTGATGCCACAAGCAAAGGTGACAAGCATGCGCCCCAGCTTTTCATCCAAGTCATTAAATCAAGCCAGCACCTCCTTTTTATTTACAACAACACTAAAGAGAGAGAGAGATTAATTGAGGCTTGTTAGATTATGCAAGGGCACACAGGATTTTTTTAAAAAGCTGTATCTTTGCCAGAGTTTCTGCTGAAGAGGAGCTTGGCATTATGACAATCCTGTCTCCGTGAGCCCGCAATGAATCTGTTTATTTACAGTATGAGAAACATCTATTCTGCCTTCTTAGTGTAAGTGAGGCCCCTCCTGAAGCTATATGATTAAGGAGAAATAACAGCAGAATAGAAAGATCCATCCTCTTTCAGATTTAGTAATGTCATATATTGTCATGCCACAAGCATTGAAATTCAAATCTAACACATGCACTCCAGCTTGTTGTTGTTATTGGTGGATGGGCCACTCTTGTCATGAAATCAGAATTTTGTCCACAAAACGTACAGATCTCACACATATCTCCTGGTCTTCAGGTTTTCAGGTGCACAGCCCCACACTGTCCAATATCACAACTACTGGCAAGAAGACTGCTCCCGACCACCCACACGTAGCAAAGGTGGATTTGATTAAAATCAAATTGATTTAATTCATGGTTTTCTACACAGCAACTCTTAAACGCTCAAAATGTTTCAATTCCATTCACTCCTCACACTTAGCTTCTTGTGCAGGTCTATTCTACTTCCAACAATCTTGTTCTGTTAGAGTACAATAAAACCTCACATAAAGAGCACCTTGCTTAGAGACTAACTTGCTTAAAGAGCAGAATTTTCTCTGAATGGTCGCCTCGCTTAACAACTAAAACCAACCAAAAACTCGCTTAACAACTAAATCGGGGTTTGCAACTTCCCCCGCCAGAAGTCACAATCGGTCACTTACAATGGTGTTTCGCTTAAAGAGCAAACTTGCTTAAAGAGCAATCCCGTGGGATGCATTATGCTCTTTACACGAGGTACCACTGTAGTATTTAAGAGGTAATGGGTTGATTTTGTGTCCATAGATTTACAAAGGAAAAATTGGATTAATGTATTTTTCTCAACTCTGTATGTTTATTTTATAACATTTTTGATCTCCTGCCAACCTAGCAATTAGAAATCAAGACATTGCAAGTAGATAAATAGGGACCACTTCAGTGGGAAGGTAAACAGCCTTCTGTGTCTAGTCATGCCTGCCACATGACCACAGAAACATCTGCAGTAGCAGACAATGCTGACTCTTTGACTTTGAAACAGAGATGAGCTCTAAACCCTAGAGTCGGATACGACTGGCTTTCAAGCAAGGGAAACCTTTACCTTTAGATGTAACTGTGATATTATAGATACAAAAACTGCCCAATAATCTTACAAAAATCTCTGGAAGAGCATGGCATTGTGAATTACCATTGAAATTCATTTACAAAAAAAATTTACACCGCATGAATATACGTAATTAAAACTAAATCTAATTTCATGATGAAGTACTTCTGGACTATAATTTTCTATCTTAAATAGAAAATTATCTTTAAATAGATTTTCCCTCCAAAAGGATTTTTTAAAAATCCAATTGAAATTATTAAAAATTAGATTTTTTTTCCAATTGAAAAAAAGCATTGATTTTTATCCATGCTGCCTACCACTCTCTGCAATATCAGAGATCAAACAACCACAAAAGAAGAGAAGTCAGGGAGTAGAAAGCTTTTATACCAGCAACTAATCACAAGGTTTTTTCCACTCATTGAGTGAGGATAAAGATCAGCCAAGAAAAATGATGCGAAGAAAGTTACAGAGGACTGTTACGTTACCAACAATCAAGACCCTGTGGCCATCCCTTCTTAAGAGAATACACATAGAGTTAAGAAGCTTTCCATGGAAACTTAGAAGATAAACATCAGTCCCATCAAAGTACAGTAAAACCCTGACTTACATATGCCTTGAGTTATATAACATTCGACTTACATAATGAGTTTTGCACTAAAACCATGTCCCAATTTACATAACATAATTTCCTATGGGTTTGCTCCGAGTTACGTAAAAAAATCATTTTTCCTATGGGTTTGCTTCGAGTTACGTAAAAAATCATTTTTCCTATGGGTTTGCTTCGAGTTATGTAAAAACTTCATTTTTCCTATGGGTTTGCTTTGAGTTAAGTAAAAAACCGATTTACATAAAAGCCTACGGAACAGACTTTTTACGTAAGTAAGGGTTTTAACTGTATAGCTTCTCCAGCTGAGACCTTTCTATCAATCCATGTCAAGCAAATGATCTAATCCTACAGTACAATTAGAAACACCAAGTTCAACATACAGTAAAACCCTGACTTACGTATGCTTCGAGTTACGTAAAATGCGACTTACGTAATGATTTTGCATTAAAACCATGTCCCGATATACGTAAATGTCCCGATTTACGTAATGCAATATCCTATGGGTTTGCTTCGAGTTACGTAAAAATTCATTTTTTGTGGGTTTGCTTCGAATTACATAAAAAAAACTTTACGTAAAAGCCAACGGAACGGACTTTTTACGCAAGTAAGGGTTTTAACTGTACTGAATGTAAGTCTGTAAACGTGATGCAATTGTGGGATCTGATCAGGTTTGATCTTAACAAGTATTATTTCTTTAACGCACTGCTAGCTGTTACAACTAAATAAGATGGCCAGTATCAGAGAAGGACTCTGCTATTTCTGTTCTTCACATCATAACTAACAAGTTGATGTGTGCAAAGTTGGAAATACTGGAAAACAAAGGTGTTTTTCTTTTAATCTGTGAAATTAGGCAAACTGTTCTGAGTGTTTAATACACATAGGTTGTAACAAGTGGACCAGCTAGCCACAGAGGTTTCACTTCTTTTAGATATGCATAAGCCTGTGCATTTCTCTCACAGATGTGCCTATACAAGCATGCACTACCCATCAAGATCCCCTGTAGTTTCCGATGAAAAAACAAGTTTTATAAATTAATTGCAAGCATCTTGGCATCTACTGTACAGCTGCAGGAGGGCAGATAACAGAGTTCCTTATCAGCTAGCCATTCTTCTATGCAACTCAGAACATATTTATCAGGCTTTTTGTTTCTTGCTCCTGAGCAAAAGGATAGCAAACACAATGGCCTGAAATGCTGAATCAATAAGGATGGGCTTTTGAAAAACTGCCATATTACAGGAAGAACAAGAAAAGATTTCCCATAAAATATTTAGTATTTTCAAAATTACTCATGATTTTGCTTATCTATTTCGGTCATTGTGCACTATTACATCCTAATCACTTAAGAGATACAGTGATATTTCACCAAGCGATAGTAACTTTATGTACCTTGAGAGCTGTAAGCAAGGGGAGACATTTTAGTCACTATTTTTCAAAGGTTACATCAAATGTCGGGTAACAACAGACACAAACTCTATATTTGACATTGGTAGAATTATGTGTTTTGCACCCAATACAGTGGACCAAAGGATACAGCGAGCTGAACCACAGGTGTTTGAGCAGGTTGTCACATTTAGAAGCTCAAATCCAGATCTAGCAGCTTTAAACAATCTGTCTAACCCCGTGGCTGCTAAACTAGATCACTGTTGAGTGTCTGCCCTTGGTGTCCCATAATATTCAATGCAAGAATATTTTCAACACATGGGAGCATCTGTAGCAAAGCCATAAGCTCCACCTAGAAAAAAAATCTTGCACATTCTTAAGAAATGCATAGAGAAGATATATTGACGCCTACAAGCAATTAACAGCCATATGGAACATCTACATTCAAAGACCAACACACTGTTCTCCCTCTCAAAGCTACAAGCTTTACTAGCTTGCAAACATTTAATTTCACTCTGGCCAGAAAGAG
Organism: Bradypodion pumilum; assembly: GCA_035047305.1. NCBI lineage: Eukaryota > Metazoa > Chordata > Lepidosauria > Squamata > Chamaeleonidae > Bradypodion > Bradypodion pumilum. The sequence continues at coordinate 343,727,973 of JAWDJD010000004.1, forward strand.
AAGTGAGTGTTGTCTTCAGACACTACCTGTGGGCTTCCCAGAGGAAGAACCAGGCTGCCAGATTCGAAGATAAAAAAACTTCTATTTTGGATTGCATCTCCCAAAATCTCTCAGCCAATATTATGAATAGCAATTGCTAGGGTACAGCATTAAAATAGGATTTTTTTAAGTTTGAAAAGTAAAAAGGTTACCAAATACTTTAATTGGTCAGTGAAAACTTGCCAATCCTCAGAAAGACATTTTTTCTGACACAGTAGAATATAGATCATATATGCTAAAATAATTCAAAATACGTGATCAGAATCGATTCACAATTAATAACCCTGCTGAGTTGCTTAAAATGAACTACTTTCTGGCCAAAATGCACTTAGATGTACGTCATGTAATTGCCAATCTTTGAATCAATTTCAACATGAAACGCTCAATATGAGTTCCAAAGCCCCACATAAAAACAGGAATACCTGTATTACAATGTATAGATGAGCCCTAAGTTAGAAGACCATTAGAAAACCAGGCAAGTTAATTTACTATCTTTAAAAACCTGGTGAGCCTGTAAAATGCCCTGGGATTGGGTTTATTATTTGTATGTACCATATTAAGCCTGTTGCTCATCATTCAGCAAACTGGTAAGATTCTGACTACAATGGGACTCTTATTTACCAGATACACAAATGTATCACTGTTGTTATTATGTACTATCAAGTTATATGAAACTTATTGTGATCCTCAAAGGACTTCTAGGCACGGATGTGAGATAGCTGAAGAATGGCTTTATCCGTACTACTGCACCACAGCTGAAAGGGAATTGAAACCCTGGTCTTCTCAGGCTAGTCCAGGGGTGGCCAAACTTTTTCAGGCCACGTGGCGGTCACGTGGTTCATTGGGCCTGTCAGGTGGTTCCTCCCACCAGAAGCAGAAGTAACACGTGCCTGCGCGGAGCGGTGAGGGTGGCGAGGGCTGGATGATTTGGCATCGTGGGCCAGATCTGGCCTGCAGGCCATAGTTCAGCCACTCCTGATCTAGTCTGTCACTCTACCCATTACGCCACACTGACATCCAATGACTCTTTACTACTTCTCCATAGGGAAGAATTTTGTGCTTATGTAGCTGAACCTCCAAACTGCAGATTCTAACTCCAAATCCATACAGACACATTACTTTTCTGGTGAAAACTCTGATCTTAAAATGTCTTGAAATGATGCATTATGGAGGAAGTAACCATGCTTTTATCCTGACAAAGTGGACTTGATCCACTAAAGCTAACAGTAAAATACAACAGTTAGTGTTCAAAGTGCCACAACGTTTTTGTCTTTTTTTTTTTGTTTACTCTCTGATATGCTTGAAACACAGACTAACATGGTTACCATTATGCTTTTTTATCACTTCTGTCGCTGATACTTGCAACTCCTAACAACAGAACAGAGACCTAAGATTTACAGTATGACAGTTTTTAGCATCATTACTTCATTTTAGGTCCAGCTTCGCTTGGAGCACTCAAAGCAAATTATTTATATGCTACACTTTACATGGCTTTAATATTAAATTCATAATTCCAAACAACAAGAGTTGCTTTCATTTCAAATTTACCAGATTTTTCCCATCCCACTAAAACACTTGAATAAGCGATAAGAAACGACACCGCGCCCTGTTTGACCAATTGGCTTGAAAACCAATTACCTTCAGCCGCTGGATAAATCCATGCATTCCCTTCATAAGTTAACATTTCTTAAAATATGTCACCGGTGCCATTAGGACTCCCACACTTAAAACTCTTATGTAGGCCCACGGGGGCAAACTACACAGGGAGCACTTTTAAGTCTTCTTATTATGGAAGGAACTGCATTATTAGGGAACTGCAGTGGCTCAAGTCGCTAAGACGCTGACTGGGAAGCGGAAGGTCAGCAGTTCGATTCCCGAGTACTGCAGGACGGAAATGAGCTCCCATCTTCATCCCAGCTCCTGCCAACCTAGCAGTTCGAAAGCAAGAAATTGCAAGTAGATAAATAGGAACCACTTCGGTGGGAAGGTAACAGCGTTCCGTGCGCTCCGGTGTCTAGTCATGCCTGCCACATGACCACGGAAACGTCTGCAGAAGCAGACAGCGCTGGCTCTTCGGCTTAGAAACAGAGATGAGCACTGCACCCTAGAGTCGGATACGACTGGCTTTCGAGCAAGGGAAACCTTTACTTTACCTTATTATGGAAGGAGGGACTGCAGTGGCTGAGTGGTTGAGACACTGAATGTGACAGCTGGAAGGTTGGCAGGTCAGCCGTTTGAGACCCGAACGCTGCATGACAGAGTGAGCTCCCGTCTCTGTCCCAGCTCCTGCCAACCTAGCAGTTTGAAAGCAAGACATTGCAAGTAGATAAATAGGTCCTGCTTTGCCGGGAAAGGCAACAGCATTTCATGCACTCTGGCATCGAGTCGTGCCTGCCACATGACCATGGAAATGTCTGCAGAAGCACACAGCACTAGCTCTTTGGCTATATAGGCAGAGATGAGCACTGAACCCTAGAGTCGGATAGGACTGGCTTTCCATCAAGGACGGCCTTGACCTTTACTGTTCTGGAAGGAAGGACCACCAGGGCCTTCTACAGCTTGAACCTTTCTTGAGGGGAAAAGGGAAAACATCAGAGCCCTTTGACAATGATTGTGCTGTTCAGCAACAAGAGTTACCCAACAAACAGACCTCAACTCACCTTCTCAGAAGATCCTCATTCAGTAGGATTTCCCCAGTCAAAAAGCCAAAGAGCAACACAGACATTTCCATCAGACAAGCAGAGGTCCATTGGGATCTCTCCCCGTCAAGAAATATCACTATTTGAAGAGTTAAGCTCACACCTGGAAGGCTGACCTGTTCCCTCCCCTGGAGTGAAAAGCCATTTCTTCACAGGTACGGAGCACAAGGTCCACCTTTAATTGTGGGTTGTACGCAACTGCATTTCTACCATCAGAACATTCCTTCACCCAACAGTTCTGGAAGAAACCTTTACAACAAGGTACGGTACTGTCTTAAGAAAATATTAAGTTGAATGCTTTAATTAACTGAACAACAGGTAGCCATATATCCAGTTCTTATAATCTGATGCCTTGAAAGCTACCTGAATAGACAGCAACTACAACATAATAAACTATACAGATTCCATTACTTCCATTCATTTTATTTTCACTAGCCTTCTCAGTTTAAATATGGCAGCCACAGCCTATTTTTACCAACACTATCCTCGTTCACTATCGTAGCTGTAATCACAGGGCACTAGCTTGTGTCAGTGCTCTGGCCTGGTTTGTCCAAGCCATTCCCATCTTGGCTATCTCCAGCTTCTACTCTATGTAGCTATGGGCTTATTTGCAAACCTTGAATAGACATTAGCTTGTTTAAAAACTTGCAAAGATAACATGCAGTTGTTTTATAAAAGAAACCCTTTGCATCAGAGAACCTGTAGAGCAGTGTCTCCCAACCTTTGGCTTTTGGATTTCCATTCCCAGAAGCCTAAGTCAATTTCCCAAAGCACTGATCAGCCAATATATTGACTTAGGCTTTTGGGAATTGAAGTCCTCCTGTAGGGTGTGGGCTCCATGTTGGGTACCACTGCTGTAGAGTAATGGTGCATCCAACATCACCTTGGCATCTCCATCTAACGTTAGGAAAGACTTATGCCTACAGAAATGGAGACATTGAGCTAGCTCCTAGATCAGGGGTTCTCAACCTTTTTAAGCCACAGGCCGGACTGGTAGCTCCCCCTGCCGTATACCGTACCCACAGCTGCCATAAATGCGTTTACAACAGCTACAGTGCATTTACGGCTGTCATAAACGCTTCCACTTCCGGTGGTGGTGGCAACAACATGAGCCACATGAAATGGTGCTTCAAGATGAGAACCCCTGTCCTAGATGGACGGCTAGAAGGATTGTTTCTCTGTTCCTTGAGTGGCATCTTCTTCCTGGTACCGTTTCATACTCAGTGTTGCACGAATCGTGGGTAAACAATACAAAAGCATTTCCAATTCAACTCGACTCTATTGTACAATTCAGATTCTAGTCTGTTTGTAAGGTAAGGAAGATGCATGAGCCTTGTATATGACTGGTAAATTCAGGGTAAAGAAGAGGGCTTTATGGGAGGACTGTACTTCATTTGTCAGTATTATAAAGAGGTACCAGCCTTTACTTGATATGGCCAAGATAAATAATGCACTGCCCACTCAAGATCCTCCACATGGATTGGAAATTAAGCTCCCCATCTCTGAGGTACGTGAAACTGCTTTACCCTTCCTCAATTCTCTAAAGGGGGCACATAAACCTTTTATATGGCCCAACCTACAGAAATGGAGAGACAGCCCCAAAGGCATTTGGCCATAAATAATGAACATTTATTATAGCCATCAACAAATTTCTTTGGCGGAAGAGGAGTTGAAAATGGACAATCAAGTACTACACCCATACATGGCATCATATTCTCAAAAAGTTTTTGTTGTTGTTGTTCAGTCGCACAGTCGATTCCGACCCTTTGCGACCCTATGGACCATCGTTCTCCAGGCACCTCTGTCCTCCACCATCCCCCTCAGTCCTCCCAGTTCTGTGCCCATTGTGTCTACAATACCATCTATCCATCTCATCCTTGGCCTCCCCCTTCTTCTTTTGCCCTCCACCTTTCCCAACATCACGGCCTTCTCAAGTGAATCCTCCCTTCTCATTTGATGCCCAAAGTACTTTAGCCTCATCTTTACTATTTGACCTTCCAATGAGCAGTCAGTGTTGATTTCTTCTAAGATTGACCTATTTGTTCTCCTCGCTGTCCAGGGTACCCTCAAAACTCTCCTCCAGCACCACATTTCAAAGGCATCTATTCTTCTGCGTTCAGCTTTCCTAATTGTCCAGCTCTCACATCCGTACATTACCACTGGGAATACCATTGCTTTGACTATTCTAATTTTTGTTTTCAAGGTGATGTCTCTGCTTTTCACCATGTTCCCCAGGTTTTTCATGGCTTGTCTCCCAAGAATCAGTCGCCTTTTTATTTCATGGCTGCAATCTCCATCTGCAGTGATCTTAGATCCCAAGAATGTAAAATCTGTCACTGCTTCTACTTCTTCCCCATCTATTTTCCAGGGACTGATCGGGCCTGTTGCCATTATCTTGGTTTTCTTGATATTGAGTCTCAAGCCAGCTTTTGCACTCTCCTCCTTCAATCCGATCAAGAGATTCTTTAGGTCTTCCTCACTTTCTGCCATTAAGGTGGTGTCGTCTGCATATCTCAGATTGTTGATGTTTCTCCCAGCAATTTTAATCCCATATTGTGATTCCTCCATCCCTGCGTTGCGCATTATGTGCTCTGTGTATAAGTTGAATAAGCAGGGTGACAAAATGCAGCCTTGTCTTACTCCTTTTCCTATTCCAAACCATTCTGTCATTCCGTGTTCTGTCCTAACTGTTGCTTCTTGGTTCCTGTACAGATTTCTCAGGAGGCATATGAGATGCTCTGGTATTCCCATCTCTTTAATCACTTGCCACATCTTGTTGTGGTCCACACAATCAAAGGCCTTAGTGTAATCAATAAAGCAAAAGTAAACTTGTTTCTGGTATTCCTTTGTTTTCTCCATGATCCAGCGTATGTTGGCAATGTGGTCTCTAGTCCCCCTGCCTCTTCTGAAACCAGCCTGCACCTCTGGTGATTCTCTTTCCACATGCTGCTGAAGTCTATCCTGTATTATCTTGAGCATCACCTTGCTGGCGTGTGGGATGGCATATAAAATATAGTGAATCACCTTCCTTATACATGTTAGAACAATGGTCTGCCTTTTTGTTCAGTTACCATGAGATACAGTTAATTCAGATGCACAGGTTCTCCTCAAAACGTGTACTCCTCAAAAAGTCTACCAACTGACTCCAGGGCCATGTGAACAAAGGAAATAGCATACCATATCTGTTCTTCCTGGATACATCTGAGATTTAAAAAAATAATAATCAGAGGTCCCAAATTATACCCTGTATTCCCTATTCATTTGTACTGCTGAAGACCACCAGGGAACACATATAGAAAGCTTTCGTTGGTAATTCTGGATTGCTTCCAGCTTGCAAACCATGATAATTAATTCTGCTATAATTTATTGCTACAGACAACAACCATGCTATCTTGAATTAACAGGTTGATACCAATTTCTAATTTTGGAGTCAATCTCCTTAGGCACCTTCCCTCAACTAAGGAGATCAAGGTCTATACTGAAATCTGAGCTCAAATTAGAATTAACCCTTGGGTTTTTAGGAACGTCAGTCTCTCTTCATGAAGGCTCCCCATCTCCAGATTTTAAACAGGAGCAATGAAGCCAGCCATCGGCTTTGGAAACACACAGGTAAAAAGCAAAGAAGCCCTTCGACAACATCTCATTTCTCATCATGGCCAAACTGATGCCTGTGAGTTATGAGCTCCCAACTCTACCAACTATTGTGGCTTCCAGGCCATAAAAACCCGTGGTCACTGAATAGAAGAGATTTAATTTAGCCATCGCAGCCAACAGCCATCAATAGCTCTACCCCCAAGGAATCTGTCTACCCCCTTTCTCCTGCTGTCTAAGTAAGTGGCCAAGATGACAGATTCCATATTGCACTGGTTGTGGGAAGGGGCACTTACCTTGAATTCAACCGAATTCACTGGATGGCAATGACCCTCGACATCCTCTGAATGGATTTGAGCCTCAAGTCCGTCAGCTCAGATCCAGGAGGAGCTTTATGGCAAGAACAAACATTCTTGAGGGTACACAAGAGCAAAACTGAATTAGAAGATGGAGGAAGAACCTCACTGGGCAAGGAACAACATTAAAGGAGGATATAGCTGAGGAACTCAACCTTCCCTACATCACTTGGAGGACCCTGAATAGGCTGCGGGTTGGAGTCTCTAAATTTAAGACCAATGTGCTCAAGTGGGAGCCTCTGGCAGACAACAACACACGCTGTGAATGTGGAGAGATACAGAATTCGGCTCATTTACTGGTCTGCCGATGACTGCCAGAAACACGCACCGATGAGGACTTAAGTTTGGCCAATGACAAAGCCAAGAAAGTGGCTTCATTTTGGCAGTCTAGGGTTTGATCAGGACACACAAAAAAGACTGGATGGCAAGTTTCAGCTATTACTGGTGTTGATCATTCTTTCTCCAAATTATGTAAACATCTCTATTACACAAGTCTTTGCTCCAAATACTTCCTCAAAGGAAAGGTGCTTCCTCGCCGATCCCGTTGTTTGCCCCTTTCGGCAATGTTCTCAATTTCTGAAATGCCATTTTTGAAAAGGAAGCAGCCAGAACAGTCAAACAGTTTCCAACTATGTCTGTCCTGTAGATTTACAATACATGCATTATGTCAGCTGGCTATCTTATGCTCTGTCCCTTCTGTTTATGATCCCTAGCATGGCAGGTGCTTCTTGCAGCAGCAGTCTTCTGTTCTGTTGCGATGCATCTCCCCACCCGCCTAGCCTGAACCTTACCCTGCATTCTTTTGGCAAAAATATTTTCTGCCCAGAACAGCACACATTCAGTGCCGAGAAACACAAGATTCTGTGCAAATTTCACTGCCCTGTTAGATGATTTATGCACTTTCTGGAAAAACATTGCCGCACTTCTGTTTTGCCAAGCAGAGTTTGGTCTTGGCTCTTGCATGAACAATAGACTGTCAGGGCCAAAAATGCTATTTAGCAAACGGAATGGCTAATGAAATACAAAAACCCAAAGAACTCTGACAGATGCAAACACTGTGCATTTTACAAAGTACAACTGGACATGTCCCCTGCTTCAAGGGATTTACAACCAAAATCCAACACAGAGGAGACACAGAAGCAATCTATGGCCACGGGCACTCTTTAGCTCAGTTACAAGTCCACGAGAGAACTAGCCTTCACAAAGATGATTTTTGGAGAGGGGCTTGAAAGAGGTAAGAGAAGAGAACATTAACAAAATTGTGCTGGAAAGCAGATGGTGCAGAAAGGAAGAAAGGGTAGATTTTTTATTTTATTTTTTGAGAAGCAGAAGATCTGCATTATTTCTTGCTTAGCATGACTAATTCTCGTTTGGCTAATTCTGGAAGAGAGCATAATTATTATTAGAAATCTTATTCAGACACACTCAAGATCTCCTGGTTTCTAATACAGCCCACGTCGTTTCAAACGTATCTTTACCTTCTGCCAATTCCAGGAGAAAAAGTCAAACCCATCAGTTAATAGCACATTTCCCACATACCTGGCACCCCTGCAAATTTAACGTGCCTGCATGCCCTATCTTCCCAGTATCTCGTAGCAACTGTGCCACAGATTCCACCAATGAGGATTAGAAAGTACATATGCAAAAGCAATGATGCTTCACAACAGAAATGAAGTATCATGACTGTATAGAAAATGGTCACTACATAGCCCCTGTGTTAAAGAATTTTGCTACTGTACACAACTTATCCTTACCTCAAAAGCTGGGAATATTCAACACGGATGAAACTATTGAATATTGTAGTGCAACCCTAGCATGCAGTGGGTGTTAATAACCATAGAAGCAGAAATACTAGCCTAAACTAAAGGAAGTTGTTTTATATTGTTTGTCCCTGAATAACCAATTGGAAAGTTTTCTGTCTTCTTGCCTCTAGGGGTCCTCTGACCTATTTACATGTATTAAGGCTTTGCATGTTCTGGCCTTCTCTCTCTCTCATTTCCCCTCCTTTCAAAGAAGAAAGATGTCTATTTGAGCTCCTCCATTTTGCGTGCCACACGGCAGGCCTAAAAGATCTGAAGGCTTGACTTTAACTGTACTTCTTTATTTTTTAAAACAATATTTTTTATTGATTTTCATAATATAACAAAAAATATAATAAACATTACAAAAAGAAAAAGAATACATAAAACATAAAATACACTGAATTTCATATATTCTGTTCTGTGCAGGACAATGACAATAAAGATTTATCTATCATCTATATCATACCTTCTTTAACACCATACCTTTCAACCTACATCTTTTTCATAATCATCTTGTTGTACATCACATATCATCAATTATATTCCCATTATTTCATTACATTTAGTTATGTTTTTAACATTTCAATCTAATACACTGCAAAATAATAATATGTCACCCAGTGATATGTACAAACCCTGAGGATCAATTTTTAATTTAAACTTCCCAGAAGCTCATATGTTGAGGTACTGGTTTATCTCTTTTATCCCCTATTAATACATGTTCCACAAATGGTGTCCATATTTCCCAAAAATTATTCTCCTTCAATATACCTTTCTTCACATTCAACTCACATGTCAATTTATCGTTCAAGGCAATTTCCCACATTTCCTTATACCATTCCTCTATTTTCAAAACCAAATCATTTTTCCAATTTCTTGCTATACATAATCTTGCAGTTGTTAACATTATAGATAACAATTATTTTTTTATTCAACTGTACTTCTTTCTAAAAACAATCTCACCAAGAATCCTGAGCACATGTATATTTCTCTGACTTGATTGTGAGTAAAGAATATTATGTTTTCTCTAAGCATTTAGCGCAAGTGTGTTCATTGGCTGGGCTAAACAGGGAGAAAGCTTGAGATAACTTGCACTCAAACTAAGATTTGCCTAAGACCTGCCCCGCTTTACTGTGCTGCTGCTACGTATAACTTAACAGAAAATAGCAATAGCAATTACACTTATATACTGCCCCATAGTGCTTAGTGCACTCTCTGGAGGGTTCACAAGTTAATTTGCATTTTGCCCCCAACATGCTGGGGCCTCATTTTAACAACCTCGGAAGGATGGAAGGCTGAGACAACCTTGATTCCTGGTCAGGATCAAACTCACAACGTACTGTCTACAGTACAGCAGATTATCCACTGCACCACCATGGACTGTGTTCCAAGTGGAGGAAGTATTTGGCTGCAGGGTCTTGTCTACCACTAAGAAATTCATACCTGTTAATGTCCCAAAATCCTATGGGCAAAGCATCCTCCTTTAGAGCCCATAGATCTGGGTGGGGAAAGACAGAGAAACAGTTTTATACTTCCCTCTGCAGGTCCCTGCCTACAAACGCACAGCCTCAGTCCTATCATATACTGACTTCCTGCCCCGTATTCTCACACTGAATTTCCACTGCAGCTGGAATAAAATTCTTCCAGTAACAAAAGCTGTTATACTGAAATATTTTTATATGGGGAAATTATTTCCAAACTCATAGTCAAACAGATTGTGTTCCAAAGGCTTTCTATACCAACGATATGAATCTGAGATGCATGATAAGAATTCACGCTTCCGACAAGGTGAACTCCAAGTGATGAGATTTAAGGGACACCGCGGCTGAAAAGCTTTTGCTTAGCATACTGAGTGGGACAATTGAATCAATGGGGATTTGGCGAGTCAATGCCTCCACAAGATCTACTGAATCAAATGAGTTGTGACTACGTATTTCTTGTTGTTGCTTTTATATACTATCAAGTCAACTCCAACTAATGGCAATCCCATGAATGTGTGACTCCCTAACTGCTCAACAACCGTCCTGCTCAGCAATTGCAAACACAAGTCTGTGGCTTCCCTATTGAATCAATCCATCTCATGTTTGGTCTTTCTCTTTTCCTGCTGCCTTCCTCCTTTCCCAACAAGTTAGGACTTAATTTTAGCATAGCGTCCTCCATCAGATCCCTTTGGCAAGGTGAAGGTTGTGGGTGCACATCATGGTCTGCCTAGCCAGTGGGTGATATCCAAATGGCTAAAATACCACATACAAGTGGATTTGATTCCTCAAGTCCATTTGCATGTGAGGAATGTCATCGTGGAGATGTCTACCAATGCGCAGACTCCTCACTGAATAATGACTCCAAGGTAAGGTAGGTATCCAAGGTGATCTGGAGTTAAAGGAGGCCTATTATGAATCACATGACCATGGAAATGTCTGCACACACACACAAAATACACAGGGTGTATTTTGTCACCCTGTTTATTCAACCTATACACAGAGCACATAATGTGCAATGCAGGGATGGAGGAATCACAATATGGGATCAAAATTGCTGGGAGAAACATCAACAATTTGAGATAAGCAGATGATACCACCCTAATGGCGGAAAGTGAGGAAAACCTAAAGAGCCTCTTGATTGGGTTGAAAGAAGAGAGTGCAAAAGCTGGCCTGAGACTCAACATCAAGAAAACCAAGATAATGGCAACAGGTCCAATCAGTCCCTGGAAAATAGATGGGGAAGAAGTAGAAGCAGTGACAGATTTTACTTTTCTAGGATCTAAGATCACTGCAGATGGGGATTGTAGCCATGAAATAAAAAGACGACCGATTCTGGGGAGACAAGCAATGAGAAACCTGGGGAATATATAGTGAAAAGCAGAGACATCACCTTGAAAACAAAAATCTGCATAGTCAAAGCAATGGTATTCCCGGTGGTAATGTATGGGTGTGAGAGCTGGACCATTAGGAAGGCTGAGTGCAGAAGAATGGATGCCTTTGAGATGTGGTGTTGGAGGAGAGTCCTGAGAGTCCCCTGGACAGCAAAGAGAACAAATAGGTCAATTTTAGAAGAAATAAACCCTGACTGTTCATTGGAAGGGCAAATAGTAAAGATAAAGCTTAAGTACTTTGGCCATCAAATGAGAAGGGAGGATTCACTTGAGAAGGCCTTGATGCTGGGAAAGGTGGAGGGCAAAAGAAGAAGGGGACGGCCAAAATGAGATGGCTAGATGGTATTGTGGACACAATGGGCACAGAGCTGGGCGGGCTGAGGAGGATGGTGGAGGACAGAGGTGCCTGGAGGAAAATGGTCCATGGGGTCACAAAGGGTCAGAATTGACTGTGCAACTGAACAACAACAACAAATTATGAATCAACAGAGCTAATGAAGGAGTTGACTCACCAAACCCCCGCTGATTCAGTGGGGCTACAATAGTTGTGATATAGTACGTGAAGCAACAGGATTTCTGCCACAGAATCCTAGCACGCTTGTGACAAGAAAGGCCAGGTGAAGCCACAAATTCTTTCTTAGGCATAACTAGGTAAAGGACGCCCCTGCTCGAAAGCCAGTCGTATCCGACTCTAGGTTTCAGTCCTCATCTCTTTTTATATAGCCAAAGAGCTAGCGCTGTGTGCGTATGCAGACATTTCCATGGTCATGTGGCAGGCATGGCTAGATGCCAAAGTCCATGGAATGCGGTTGCCTTTCCCGCCAAAGCGGAGTACGTCAATTTCCAGAAGCCTAATTCGGTACATTGGCTGATAAGTGTTTTGGGGAATTGTCTTAGGCTTCTGGGAATAAAAGTCCAAAAACCAAAGGTTGAGAAACACTGATTAGCTCTTCAACCAATGGCTGGAAGATGCAAAGGATAAAATAAAAGGTAAAATAAGGGGGACAGCATTTGATTCCTCAAAACCCACATCTTTTAGAACCAAGGGACTAAACATCTTCTTCCACAAATATAAACACATACAGCTCTCCTAAAGCAGATGAAACATCCTCCCAGCAAAACTCAATGGTCTTGGGCCTGTCCTATATTATGGGCTACTACAACTGCAGTGGCTCAAGTCGCTAAGACGCTGACTGGGAAGCGGAAGGTCAGCAGTTCGATTCCCGAGTACTGCAGGACGGAAATGAGCTCCCGTCTTCATCCCAGCTCCTGCCAACCTAGCAGTTCGAAAGCAAGAAATTGCAAGTAGATAAATAGGGACCACTTTGGTGGGAAGGTAACAGCGTTCTGTGCGCTCCGGTGTCTAGTCATGCCTGCCACATGACCACGGAAACGTCTGCAAAAGCAGACAGCACTGGCTCTTCGGCTTAGAAACAGAGATGAGCACTGCACCCTAGAGTCGGATATGACTGGCTTTCGAGCAAGGGAAACCTTTACCTTTTTACAATTCTTACCAAGCCCAGTTGTCACTGGCAGAGTCCCAGATCCTTCCTTACAAACTCTTGTCAGGTCACCATCCATGTGTCAATTGCTCATATTTTCCCTTGCCATTCCAGGGCACAGGAACAGACACAGAGTTGTTGCTCAGCCGCAGAAGAAGCAGGGTCCAAAGCAAACCTTTTTACATTAATTAAACAACTGCCAACTATCCACAGGTAGATTTAGCTCTGTGTAACCAAGCAGAGAACCAAGAAGTTTCTGCAAAACTGTTTCTTCAAACCAGCCTCATAATCTCTTTTTTTCAACATCACATACTAGGGCTATGATGGCGAACCTTGGCACTCCAGCTGTTCTTGGACTTCAATCCCCAGAAGCCCAAATCTCTGTGTGCAGTAAACCCGTGTGTGTGGATTCATAGGGACGTGGGCTTCTAGGAATTGAAATCCAAGAACAGCTAAAGTGCCAAGGTTCGCTATCACGGTACTAGGGACATATTTCACTATCATGACATATAGTGAAACTGGGTTTTGGAGTATGTAACTAAGATGTTTCTGCAAAACAGAAGTTTTGTTCCTTGTTCCTACCGTCTCACAGACAGCATCAAACTATATTGGCTAGGCACACAGATATTTGTTTAATTTTATACTCAACCCCAATTTGTGCAAGCACCACCCTGGACGGCTTACAACAATAATAGGCAACTCACAATAAAATAATATCAAATAGAACAATGCAAACGAAATAGTATCAATGGATGAAGAGATTAACGTACGGTGGAGTAAGGTAAACCAAATATTGGGACAGTTAGCTCCGCTCTTACAACACAGGGCAATACCAAGCAAAACAGAGAAACACCTTATACAAAGCATATACATTCCCACCTTACGTTGTTGTTGTTGTTGTTGTTGTTGTTGTTGTTGTTGTTGTTGTTGTTGTTGTTGTTGTTGTTGTTGTTCAGTCGCAAAGTCGGCTCCGACCCTTTGCAACCCCATGGACCATTGCCCTCCAGGTACCTCTATCCTCTACCATCCTCCTCAGCACAGCCCTGTGCCCATTGTGTCCACAATACCATCTAGCCATCTCATCTTTGACGTTCCCCTTCTTCTTTTGCCCTCCACCTTTCCCAGCATCAAGGCCTTCTCAAGTGAGTCCTCCCTTCTCATTTGATGTCCAGCTTCATCTTCACTATTTGTCCCTCCAATGAACAGTCAGGGTTGATTTCTTCTAAGATTGACCTATTCGTTCTCCTCGCTGTCCAGGGGACTCTCAAAACTCTCCTCCAACACCACATCTGGAAGGCATCTATTCTTCTGCACTCAGCCTTTCTAATGGTCCAGCTCTCACATCCATACATTACCACCGGGAATACCATTGCTTTGACTATGCAAACTTTTGTTTGCAGTGAGATGTCTCTACTTTTCACTATGTTCCCCAGGTTTCTCATAGCTTGCCTCCCAAGAATTAGTCTCCTTTTTATTTCATGACTCCAATCCCCATCTGCAGTGATCTTAGATCCTAGGAATCCTTATGTTACCTGTGTCAAACATGGGCACTTACAACAAACATAAACAAAAGCTGGTCACCACAGAAATGAGATGTCCGAGGAAGGCTGCTGGAGTGACTAGAAGGGATAAAATCAGGAATGAGGTTATAAGAGAAAGAACTGGAACACAACCAATCTTGCACTACATACAGAGACAATAAACAAAGTGTTTTACCCATTTGGAGAGGGTGCGTTGGCAGCCCAAACCATACAAGGCATATGTGGAAAGAGGAGAAGGGCAAAGACCACGAGGCAGACCCAGAGGAAGGCAGAGAGAGAACATCAAAGAAATATTACAACAACACCAAATAACACCAGTGGAGTCCGCTAGAAGTGCCAGAACAAGAACCTTGCATCTCCCTCGACACCAGATGGGGTAAAAGAAAAAATGAAGAAGATAAACGTTAATTCAAAAAGAAAGCAGTGTCTCAACCAGCAATGCTGCTGCATTACATTTGCCAAACTGTGAACCTTCAGAAGAGTGTCATTAATCAGAATCAGTCATTGTGTGATGGCACCACCACCACAACATCAGCATCAACACTGTTGGTTACTCAGAGCCCTTAGCAGTCACGGTATGCTACAAAAAAAGAGAAGGTCAAGATTCCCTAAGGACTAACATCTATTGTACATCATGCAACAGAGCAGGGGTGGAACCCAATGGTAGGGCCCGGTCTAAAGTCATCTCTAACACCACAACCTACTTCACCCCAGTAATGGGCCACTAGGTTCTGACTGCTGACATGCCTAGGAACCCATCCTGGCTCCAGGGCTTTAAAAGTTCAGGCCTGCAGGAGGTAGCAAGAGGGTAAAAATCAATGTAGCGGCGATAATGGTTCTTCAGCTCACAGGATCAGCAGCGCCTTGAGCCAGTTAGAAAGAGTTTGAGTTTCCCTCTCTGTTGCCCAGAGAAGTCATTTACACTCAGGCAGAGCTCAGAGATAAATGGTCGATAAAGACAGAATTACATCGAGGGAGACGGAGAAAAAGCAGCACCTGAAAACAGAAGAGCAGGAGCATCCATTTGATGGTTATTAAACGTAAAATGGAATACTCAGACACACACTGTGTGATGTTAGTGATCTATGGTGCATTAATTGAGTCTACGTTGGCTCAAGAGCTGCAATCCCATTCCAAGACACAAGCCGGCAAAACAGCCACTACCATAAATGGAGAGATTTATTTCTGTGCTCTCCTGCGTTGGTCTTCTGGAAGCACAACCCTAAAGGTCTACCTTTCTAACTTCATGAATGGCAATAAAGTTAAATAAATGTGTGCTGCTACGTCAATTCTAACTCATGACGAGGTAGAGAATACTAAGAAGTGTTTTTTACCATTTATTTCTTCTTTGGGGGTGCTCTTAGGACTGTGCAGCTTGCCCATGGCCACAAAGACTGGTTCTACTCCCAAGGAGGCACATTTGGGAATCGAACTCCCAACCTCTGGCTCCGCAGCCAGATTTCTTATCCAGCTAGGTGGCAATATATGGCGTAAATCTTATTAGAATAGTTATACAACTTTATTTTGCAGGAAAGAAAGCTGTTTGTCTGGAGCACAGCAGCATGATCACTGCAGGTGATCAGCGCAACCTGAACAAGTCCAAAGCATAGGCTATCTTATGCGCTCAGTGACTTTAAGGAAGGAAAAGGCAACTGGAGGCTGTTTTTGTATGTGTCTCAGGCTGTACAGTTTTGATACAGAAATACTGCTCCCAAATGAGCCACACAAAAGAAAGTCTTTGTTTGAGCATGTTGGGTTAGGCAAAGCATGGATTAGCCTAATATGTAACAGCCTTCGTTCTTTCATGGAAAAAATATAGCAGATTTCTAAGGCACCTTATATACCTGTCTTGAGAAGCATGTATATAAGGTGCCTTAGAAATATGCCACATTTTTTGCCGCAAGTCAATGGAAAACTGAGACACATAAAATATTGATGAAACAGTGGGACATAAACCTGAAGGTTTAAGTGAGTTCAGAACTACATCCTCATAATCCCTTTTTACAACATCACATACTAGGGACATATTTCACTATCATGACATATGAGCACTCGAACTGAAAAGCACACACATTCATTCCACACAAGTATCTATTCCCACCTGCCCTTAGGCTTTCCTTACTACAGCTGCATAATTTGGGCTGTGGTCAATTTGTTCCTTCCTTTATTAAAACAACCACAAGTTCAGATTCCTGGCCCATTTATTGTCCAACAGTTAAAGAACTATCAATAAAACTTTATTCACCTTCTGTACACACCTGTACTAAGCAGTCATTGGACCACAAGCTGAGAAATCCTGGACTCATCCTTATGGTTCCATAGTCTTGCCTTCCGCCCTCACTACCACCAGCACAAATTCTACAAATTACAGGAAACTTGTGTTCCTCCTTTATCAGCATCTGTAGTTTAGCTGTAAGATTTGTAGAGGTCACTCTACCAAAAACCAACATGCAAGTTGGAGGCACCATGCAACGCAAGGTGCTTGAACCTAACTTGGAGTACCCACAAACACCAGGTAACCATATAATCCTTGTGCTCCGTTTTACTTCTGCTCTAAAATTCAGGCTCTCACATTAGAAACACAGAGATCTCAGAGGATGGCCCTTCACCACCACCACCTAATTTAGAGGTAACACGTGTCATGACAACGTGGGCAAATACAATAGCCAAAGCTGTCGATTCTTCTGCACCTAATATCCTGAACCTGCAAAAGAAACTGATGGAGCATGTTGAACAGGAATGTTTGAAGAAGCTGGATATGCTTAGCCTGAGGACAGGAAGATAGAAAGGCAATACAACAGCCATCTTGGAATATCTGAAGGGTTAACAGTCACATGGTAGATAGAGCAAGGCTGTTTTATGTGGCTCCACAAAGTAGGACCTGAGGTAACAGATCCAAACTAAAGGAAGGTTTTGACGAAACACTAGGAAAAACTTCTAGACAATAACAGATTGATGGTGGAATGGTCTACCTCAGAGGTTGGTGGACTTTCCTTCATTTTTGTTTTTTTTAGACTGAAATTATAGCAACATCTGTAAGAAATGTTTTGACTGTTGATTTCCTGACTTAGTAGGGACTTGACTTAATGACCCACAGGGTCCTCTCCTGGTCTGCATCTCCAGGACTCTGCAAAGTCACTACTGTACAGTACAGTGGTACCTCACTTAAAGAGCATAGTTGTGATGCACTCTACATGGGGCTGCCCTTGATGACCATCCGGAGACTGCAGTTGGTCCAGAATGCGATGGCCCGCGCAGTGGTGGGGTGTAGTCGTTTTGCCTGCGCCTTGCCGCTGCTACAGGAGCTGCACTGGCTGCCTATATGTCTCCGGATGCAATTCAACATGCTGGTTGTCACCTTTAAAGCCCTTCATGGTAGTGGACCAGGATACCTCAGGGACCGCATTGTCTCTAGGACATCGACCCGTCCCACGAGAGCAAACCGAGAGGACACCCTCCATATACCACCTGTTGGAGAGGGCCTTCTCGGTCGTAGCTCCCACACTATGGAACCTCCTCCCAGTAGAACTACTCCTCCAGGCCCAGTTGCTACCATTTAGGAAAGAGCAGAAGACATGGTTGGCAAAATGGGTCTGGGGGCCGGGATTATCAACAAGCTCCCCTTTTTGGCTCATCTGAGGCTCCCCCCTCCTGAAATTAATTTTCTAATGTTAAGGTTTTGTAGATTTTATATTTATTTTTAGATAGTAAATGGCACAGCAGGGGGGAGGGGTTAAAATTGCTATGTTTTTAAGGGTTTTTAGTTGTTTTATATTGGTTTTAACTTGTGTAGACCGCCCAGAGTCCATTGGATAGGGTGGTATATAAATCTATTAAATTAATTAAATTAATGCGTTTCATGGGATTGCTCTTTAAGCGAGTTTGCTCTTTAAACGAAACACCATTGTAAGTGACCAATTGTGACTGATGGTGGTGGAGGGGATTGCAAACCCTGATTTAGTTGTTCAGTGAGTTTTTGGTTGGTTTTAGTTGTTAAGCGAGGCGACCATTCAGAGAAAATTCTGCTCTTTAAGCGAGTTAGTCTCTAAATGAGGCGCTCTTTATGCGAGGTTTTACTGCACTTTGAATGTTCCACAAGAGAGAAAGCTACATGGAATCCACACATCAGACAACAACCAGCTTCTATCTACAAAATCATTCATATTTTTGCATTGAGCAGGAGGTTGGTCTTGATCACCTAAAAAGCGCCTTCCAACTCAATTATTCTGTGATTCAACAAGATTTTTTTTTTAAAAAAATGCAGATTTAAACAATCATTTCACTTTTGAGATCAAGACACAGGGGCCCAGCTGAACTATCATGATCAGCAAGACATACTCTGCACCAATTCTCCTCTATGACAAAGAACGAGAACAGCTGGTGGTCTTTGGCCCCATGCCTAGTCTCTCATAAATGCTTTGGGGACCAAAGTGCCCAAAGACCTAGCTCCAAACTTCAAGAACTGACCAACAACTCAGACTTGAATTCAGACTAGAATTAACAGTTTTAATACTGTTTATAGTACTGTAATTCATTGCTGTTTTAATCCCTTGATTGGGAGAAAGATAGCATATCACTGAATATAAATAAGCCACTAGAAAGATAAGCCATGCAGATGCCACAGGGCATGAAGGAAAGAAAATGTCATTGCCTTTCCAGGCAGCAGTAGAACATGAAAATCACTGAGCTTCCCTCAAACGCCTTCCAAAATATAGAATCAGGAATATAAGCAATGTTCTCATCCTGGAAATACTACCAGAAGAATACTGCTCCCCACTCTTTCTCAGTGTTCAGCCAGATAAAGGCAGTACCTCTTATTAAAACAATTATTTCCCTTGGGACCGACCAAAATCTGTATTTTAGCTTAAACTTAACCTTTTCTCCGATGCAGGAAAGAAGGTCCGTTTCTCATGCTTGCAGCAAGGGGCAAATGCATGGTGGGCCCCAGCCGCCCCACCCTCTGTCAATTATCCAAAATAGAGGGTTGGTTTCTTCCACTCCCACAACACTCGTGAGCAATTTGCACTTGACAACACAGATGCAAAGAGAGGAAGATTCTTGCAGCCAGTTCATGCTGAATAAATGATTCCACATGGATCAGTGTTCACGCATTGCACTAGGCACAGGCTGCATGCAAGATCTTAATGTCGGCAATTAGTTAGCCAAGCTTGGACGGACCAAACTCCTCCAAACCAAAACCTCATCTGTGGGTTGGGTGTGAACCAAGCCAGACGCATGCCTCAATGCAAGCCACCTGCTTCCTTCCTCTGCTGCTCAGACCGCCAGGTGCAGAGCTTGCAAGCCAAGGTCACCATTCAAGGGTTAATTGAAACAGTATCTTGCTCTAGGAGAAATTAGTATTTCTCCCATCTTGCTCTAGCTTAGCAGCGGTACAGAATAAAAGGGCAAGACAGATCTAGCAGGGAAGGTACTGGAAGGAAGTGAAGGCAGAGGAAGGTGGGTGAAAAGCAGCACACAGGCATCCAGTCTGGACTCAAATGCTCCTGAGCTGACACAGCATCCTTCCTTGCTAAGCTCTGCATGCCTGGTATGGTCACACTCCCCCCAAACTGCCAACTCTCACTTCCCCCCCCCCAAAAAAAACCCCATCAGCCCCTCCCACTGCACCAAGCCAGCCCCTCACCCACCCCCAGCATCACAATGTGCAATTCAATGGAAAATGTCACACACATCACAACACCCACGCTTGGCTGTCTCAGACACCAGTCTCTAGATCTGCGCCCCCTCCCCAAAGACTTTGAAGTGGAGGGAGGGGTCACAATTGCAAAGCTTCCCCCTCCCCTTGCTCAGCTGCACAGCCAAAAAAAAAAACCCGCCCAGGAATTCTTCATGTGCTATCTGGGAAAATATCCCACGTAGGCAAGATATAAATGCAATAAATAAAATTCTCAAAATGCAAGCTCCACTCAATAAAGACCCCCAACCACCTCGTCCTCCTCTCAACCACCACCACCACCCCTTTCCCCAGGCAAACCTGTGGTCCTCCATGCTCTCCACATGCTCCTTGAGGAAGCAATGCACTGGACATGCGGCTTCCCAACCAAACACGCCTGCCAGCCCATTTGCCTGGCTCACATCCAACTTCAAAGCCCAACCCTCAAGAAGAAGAAAATAAGGGGGGGATTGAAACCCCCACCCAGATCGGGCTCTGCAGCACATCTTGCCTGCCCCCCACACCCCACAAATACCTGATGGATGAGAGGCATCAGGCCAGCCTGATGAGAAAAGGATGCAAACACACACCCCACACCCCCAATTAAAGTAAAATAACAGATCTGAGCAAGACATATTTGGGGGGTGAAGTGATCTCAGTAAGGGAAGGGGCTCCCTAAGCCTAAGGGGAAATTGGGGTGGTCGAGGCATCCGATGTGGTCAAGGCATCTGATGGGGGAGCAGCAGTAGAATTTCACATTCTCACACATACACACACACCCCAAGGGGGGAAAATCCCAGCAGTGGGGAGAAGCGATATACAGCACTGAGTGTGGAGAAAGGCAACTGCCCGTGGAAGCATGGGTGTGAGCAGGTGCCATGCAGATGGTGTGCGTGTGTGTATGTGCGATGGGCCAAAACTTAAAGGGGTGGGGAGAGAGAAAGACCCTCTGAGAAGGAACAGAGTGACCTCCAAGCAGTGGCTGGAGGGGAAAGGCAAGGAAGGTGGGCATAGAAGGGTAATCTGGAGAGGCTGGTCCTAGCCCCTGAGTTGCCCCCTCTGGGGTCCCAGCAGCCTGGGAGGATGATGAGCAAAGACATGATACTTAACAGTTAAAGGAGGGGCAGAAGAAATCCTATAGAGGGGAATAGAGAGAACGCCCTCACATCATCCCACCCTTCCATACAGGAAATGGAAATCTGGAAAGCAAAGATGGTGGTGGTCCTTGGAGGGATTTTGGGTTAAGGAAAAGGTGGTGGTGGTGGTGGTGGTGGTGGTGGTGGTGGTGGTGGTGGTGTGTCTGATCCACAACCATAACATTGGAGATACTGTAAATCAAAGCTCTCATAGGAGTCCAGCTTAGGGGTACATCAGTTGAGAGGGGGGAGCAGGAGGGATGGCCTTCTATGGGTGGTGACTTTGGACTTGGGGAGGGGGGGTGATCCAAGCTGGAGAAGAAGCATCCTTGGGGGAGGGGGGGGGCTTTCCAGTAAAAAAACAACCAACTGGCCTCCCTCAAAGCTGGGACCACAGGATGGGGTGCAGGGTTTGGGAAAAGCAAGCCTTTTGCAATAAAAGAGGGGGGGCACAAGTCGTGGCAGGCACTGGGGGCGCAAGCACAGACCCAAGATCTCCCACCACCACCACCCATGTGCACCGTGGGTGGGGCACGATGCACACCGAGTGGGGGGGGGAGGCAAGGGAGATGCCAGCCCTCCAAGAGGGGCTTCAAAGAGGGAGGGGGGTTGGGGAAAGCCAGGTCGCCTTGTAGGGGAGGGGGCGTGCGCGTGTTTAAAATCAGCATAAATTGGAAATCTCGAGAGAAGGAGGGGGGCCAAGTTCGCAGCAAGGACTGGAGAGACCCCCAGGAATGTGGGGTGGAGCCCCCCCCCCAAAAAAAAGAGACCGAAATTGGAATGGATTAAAAACGGGGGGGGTTGCGTTGGGAATGAGGATAGGAGCATGAATTGGGAGTGGGGGAAGATTTCTGGGCTTTTAAGGGGAGGGGGATCCACAGGTGGAGGTGGGGGGGTTGCAGGGGACCCCGAAAAGAGCTGCGGGGGGGGGGAAATTCCGGGGGAGGGGGCTGGGGATTTGAGGAGAGGGGCGCTTTACGTGGTGGCCTTCACTCCCTTTCAAGGGAGTGTTTTTTGGTGGGAGGGTCGCTGTGGGGCTGGGTGGGGGGCGCGGGGGGGTCCTCCCCTCCTTCTATCCCCCCCTCCCTCCTACCTCTCCGCCATCTTCTCCCCCGGGCCGGCGGGGGCCTCACAGGGCGCGGCGACGGTGGGCCCCCGCCCGGCAGCCCATGGCCCCGGCAGCGCAGCGGCTCCCGGCTCCGCCTCGCCCGCCTCCCGGCCACTGAGGGGCGGCGAGCGACAGGCAGACGAAGCCGAAGCAGCCGCAGCAACCGCCGCGTCCCGCCGTCACCACCGACAACCGCCGGCAGCCAATCACAAGAGGCCGGGGGCGGCCAGGCTCCGCCCAGCCAACCCGGGCGTACGCCCAGCCGCAGCCCCGCCCACCACGCCTTGCCCTGACCCCGAGGGTTTCTGGGAGATGTAGTTTCTGACCTACCCGCGTCCCCACCTTTCCCCAGTGCCACCCAACCACCTGCGCGCCGGCCCGGCGGCCATGTTGGGAGGGAGTTTTGTGTCATTTTAGCTACCTGTCCCATAGCTGTGAAGATGGATGAATATCCAAGACTCAGAGGATAATAATAATAATTTTTACTTATTTATTTATTTAGTATTAAATTTGTATACCGCCTTACTCAGCACAAGTGCGACTCAAGGCAGTTTCCAACAGAAAATATGATAGTTACAAAATATCAAAAATGCAAATACAGTTACAACACCACATGACAATAAAGATATAATACAAAATATTATAGAGTACAATAACATCTCACATAATAATAAGCAATAAACACAATAATGTCAAAAGTCATTCACAGTATAGAACAATACAATAAAACACAGTTATACAAAACTCATATTGCAATATATTTGATTCACAAATAATTGCAGGAGGGGAGATACTGTGTCTTCAGAGAAAAATCAAAAGGCTGAAAGCAAAATGAAAGTAGAAACTGCAATTCGGTAGCTACTTTCTTGGCAGTAAATCTAAACTTTAATTTATATCCCGCTTTCCTCAGCCCGATGGGCGACCCAAAGCAGCTTACAGATTAAATACAATATACAATTCACTCAGCAGTCACAACGAAAATACAACATACATACATATACATATACATATACATATACATATACATATACATATACATATACATATACATATACATATACATATACATATACATATACATACTGTTATGTATGTATGTGTGCATGTTCATTGTACTGTAAGGCAAGAATGTAACCACTCCAAATACAAACGATCTCAGCTGTAAAGGAACGCGAGCAGACAGCCCATAGAGGGCAGCTGCGAACGTTCAGTCTCACATGGTTCACATTGCTCAATCACGGACAGTCGCGGGAAAACCTTCCCCGCATTCAGCAGCAGAAGAAAGACCGGCATTCAGCAGCAGGAAAAGAGGCGTGCCTGGGCGAGGCCACGCCGGTAGCAGCCAATGAGCTACCGTGCTACAAGATTCAAATGTAGAGGGCTACTGTATATATTGAGATGTATCACCGCCATTACCTCATGCTTCACCGGAACACCATGCAATAAACCTGTGTTAAACCAACCCTTCGGTTGTTCTGTTGTCTTTGGTCCCATACACTAAATTGGCGACGAAGGTGGGATATGGCTGCCCACGGGACCAAGACATGCGCCGGCTATGAGATCAGGAAGCCGGGAGACTTGGAGCTGTTTGAGATAGACTTCAACGCAGCGCTGGTGGAGCTCGAAGTCTCAGATGAGGCCAAGAAGAGGGCCATTTTCGTCCGCATGCTCGGACACGAGACCAAGAGGACCTTGGTGGACCTGATCGCGCCGAGGGAGGTGGGCGACCTCAAAGCCACAGAGCTCCTGGCGGCGCTGCGCGCCCATCTCCGGCCAGCGATAGCGATGTTCCCCGCTCGGAGTGCGTTCTGGAGGCGAGTCCAGGCGCCCGGGGAATCGGTCGCCGAGTTCGCCGCGGCCCTGCGGCTGGCCGCCGGCCCATGCAAGTGGGAGACCCCAGAAGTCACCCTCCGGGACTGCCTGCTCTGCGGTCTGAGGGATACCGAGACTCAGCGCGCGCTGATGAAAAAGGAGCCGCCTCCCACGTGGCAACAAGTCCTCGACACGGCGCAGGCCGCGGAGGCCACGACTGCCGGGGTGCAAGAGCTTCAGGACTGGCGCCCGAAGCCCGCCAAGGCAGAGAACTCGGTGCGCGCGGCCCGGCGAGCTTCGAACTCGTCTGCGGAGAGCAGCGACGACGAGGACGTCCGGAGGGTCCAGAGAGAGGGCCGGCGCTGCGACGGCTGCGGCGCCGCCCACGCCCGCGCCAAATGCCCATTCCGCAAGGCCGAGTGCCACAACTGCGGCCGGCGCGGGCACATCGCCAAGGTCTGCCGGAAACGGCGTGAGGCCACAAGGAGTTCTCCAGACCGCTCGGCGAGGCAGGACCGCACCACGAGGCCAAAGGACGGCACCCGGACCACGAGGACGCGGGACGGCGTAGGGCGCATCTCCGACGACAGCGAGGACGACGCTCCGGTTTGCAGCGTTTCCACGGAGCACCCCCGTTACTTCGTTGAGGTAGTAATACAAGGGGCCCCTGTTAGAATGGAGGTGGACTCGGGTTCGTCATACTCTATTATTTCCCAGAGAGAGTTCATGAAAATCGCCCCCCGCGTGCGGCCCAAGCTCAAAGCGTTGAGGGCCACACTGAAGGACGTGCAAGGGAACCGCATCCCAGTGTTGGGGGTTGGGAAGTTCCAGGTCCAGTTTAAAAAGCACACCGCAACGCTTCCCCTAGTCGTCCTCAAGGGAGGGAAATGCAGCCTCCTCAGGACTCAATGGTTCCAGCCCCTGGGGTTGTTCATTGGGGGGGTGCACGCCGTGGGAGCACACGCCACCGGGACTGATCCAATACAGAGCGTGTGCGACGCGCACCCCGAGGTTTTCAAAAAGGGGCTCGGAAAGTTCAAGGGCCCCCCAGTGACTTTCGACCTGGACCCTGGAGTACGTCCAATCAGACTTAAACCGCGCAGAGTGCCTTTCGCACTAAAGGACAAAATAGAGGCGGAGTTGGACAAATTGGTGGGCCAGGGGATTCTTGTTCCTGTTGATTCTGCGGAGTGGGAAACTCCAATTGTAACAGCGCTCAAGGCCAACGGGGAGGTCCGCATATGCGCTGATTACAAGTGCACCGTCAATAAGGCGATCCGCCCTAATGCTTATCCGGTGCCGGTAGTCAGCCACTTGTTGGCCAGGTTACACGGGGGGAGGTGTTTCGCTAAACTCGACCTGGCCCAAGCCTACCAGCAACTCCCGGTGACCCCCGCCGCAGCTGCTGCACAGACCATAGTCACCCACAAAGGGGCGTTCCAGGTATCGCGCCTCCAATTCGGCGTGAATTCGGCGCCCGGGATTTTCCAGTCACTCGTGGAACGCCTCCTGAAGGGGTTAGAGGGGGTGTTACCCTACTTTGATGACGTATTGATTACAGGGGGGAGCCGGGCCGAATTAGCAAGAAGGTTGGGAAGGGTCCTGACAATATTCGAGAAAGCGGGGTTGCGGTTGCGGAAGGACAAATGCGTTTTCTTCGCAACTGAGGTTGAGTTCCTAGGGTTCCGTGTTACTCCCGAGGGAATCAGGCCATCCCAATCCAAGGTGGCCGCCATCAAGAAGGCCCCTCGCCCCACCTCCAAGCCCGAGTTGCAGTCGTTCCTTGGACTGCTCAACTTTTACCACTCCTTCCTTCCGCGGAAGGCAGCAGTAGCGGAACCGCTACACAAATTGTTAAAAAAGGACGAGGCATGGAAGTGGGGCGACGACCAGGAGAGGGCTTTCAATGACCTGAAGCGACTCCTGGCATCAGATGCGGTACTGACCCATTTCAATCCCAAACGCCCAGTGGTCCTGATATGCGATGCATCCCCGGTGGGGGTGGGGGCGGTGTTATGCCACGTACTGGAGAACGGGAGGGAGGCCCCGATAGCGTTCTACTCTAGGTCCTTGTCCCAAGCGGAGAGGAACTATGCCCAGACAGACAGGGAAGCACTAGCGATAATTGCGGGGACTAAGAAATTTCATGATTTTGTGTACGGCCGCCCCTTCACCATAGTGACTGACCATAAGCCCTTGCTAGGCATTTTCACCGCAGATAAGCCCACACCCCAAATCCTGTCCCCAAGGATGCTCAGGTGGGCCATTTTTCTCAACGCGTATCAGCACGCGTTGGTATACCGGCCCGGGAAGGAGAGCAGCCATGCCGACGCCCTGTCGAGGTCCCCCATTCCCCGGGATTGCTGCCACGTGGGCGAAGTAGAGAGGGACCACCAGGTCTTAATGATAGAGGTCCTAGACTCCCCTCCAGTAGTACCGGCCGACATCGCTAAAGCGACCGGCAAGGACAAAACGCTGGCCACAGTTTGCTCCTGGGTACAGAAAGGGTGGCCCGTGTCTTCCCCAGCAGCGGAATTCGACTGAATTAGTTCAAGCTGATGAATCTGTCAAAATCTTAAGAATATGCCAATAAATATGGAAAACAAGATAATGGCCCATAGACTGGAAACGCTCAACATATATTCCAATTCCCAAGAAAGGAGATGCCAAGGTGTGCAACAACTATAGGATTACTACTTTAATTTCACATTCAAGTAAAATGATGCTCAAAGACTTTTACCTTATATGGAGCAAGAAATGTCTGGTGTTCAAGCTGGACTCTAGAAAGGATTCTGCACCCAAGATTGCAAATCACTTCTGGATACTGAAATACACCAAAGAATTGCAGAAGAAAATCAGCCTGTGCTTCAGAGACTACAGCAAAGTCTTTGTGTGGATCAGGAGAAACTAAAAGAAATGGGTGTGCCTCAACACTTGACTGTCCTGATGTGTAATCAGTATTGTGAAGCTACCATTGGGACAGAATATAGAGAAATAAAACAATTTCCTATAGGTAAAGGTCTCAATCAAGGAAACATTCTATCCCCTTATCTGTTGATTTGAAGGAAAACATGACCTAAGGAAAGCAGGACTAGAGTCAGATGACGGGGGAGTGAAAATTGATAAAAGAACTCAGAAATTGAAGGTATGCAGAAGACACCATCTTACTGGTAGAAACCAACAATGACTTGAAATTACTTTTAAAGAAAGTGGGAAAAAAGAAAGTGCCAGAGCAGGATTGCAGTTGAACATTAAGAAAACAAAAATTATCACTACAGACAACCTACACAACTTTAAAGTTGACAATGAAGAAACCGAGATAGTGAAAATATTTTGTATACTTTGGTCCAATCACCCATCCAAAAGGAGACTGCAGTCAAGAAATCAGAGACTTAGAAGAGCAGCAATGAAAGAATTAGAAACGATTAAGTGTAAAGATGTATCACCAGAGGCCAAGATCATTCAGGTGCTTGTGCTCCGTATCACCATATGCAGTGTATGTATGCGAAAGATGGACAGTAAAATAAGTTGACAGGGAGAAAAATGATTCCCTTGAAATAATGGTGCTGGAGGAGAGTTCTGAAGATATTAGACTGTCACAAAGATGAACAAGTAGGTACTAGAACAAATCAAGCCTGAACTGTCTCTGGAAGCAAAACATGATGAAACTAGGGCAGGGGTGCCCAAACTACAGCCCAGGGTCCAGATCCAGCCCCCAATGCCAATTCATCTGGCCCATGAAGCCTTCGTTGCTCCCAGAAGCGGAAGTAAAATGCGCCCGTACGGGCATGTTTTACTTCCGTTTCCGGGAGCAATGAGGGCTTCGCAGGCCTGATGAATTGGTGTCAGGGGCTGGATTTGGCCCCTGGGCCATAGTGACCGGCCCCCTGAACTACATGACCTGCAGACCAAAAAGTTTGGTCACCCCTGAATTAGGGCATACCATGAGAAGGTAAGACTCTGGAAAAGACAATTATACTGAGGAATGTTGAAAGTAGCAGGAAAAGAGGAAGAGGAAACATGAAATGGATTGCCTCTGTAAAGGAAGCCACAGGCTTGCATTTGCAAGAACTAAGTAAGACTCTTGACGACCGGATATTTTGGAGCGCTCTCAATCATAGGCTCACCATAAGTCAGAGATGGCTGCATGGCATATAACAACAACAAATGTACAGTACAGTACTGTATTCTAAAAGCAAAGCAATCACACTTATATATCACCCCATAGCGCTTAGTGCTCTCTCTGGGCTGTTCACAAGTTAATTAGCAAGGATGGAAGTCTGAGTCAACCTTGAATCATGATTAGGATCGAACTCACAACCTTTTGGCCGCAGTACAGCAGTTTAACCACTGCGCCACCACTACTCAAAATAAGCCATAAACTTTAAAGTGTAGGTCAGCAGTGTTTTTAAAAGAAAAGAAAATGCATTTTTGCATTTGTTAGATGCAAGCTAATTGAACACACCTTGTGGTGTTTTGCAGGGTTTCTTCTCCTTTTTAACTAGCAATATTTGAGGAACAGAACAAACCTCTGGGGTTCCTGTGCCAAGCCTCCAAAGTATGCCCTTTTTATCTTGTCACCTGATGCATAAAGCATACCCCACAGGTTTTGCTTCCAGACAAGCAGAGTCATGAGGATGCTGCCCTTCTGAACAAACCTTTAGGCATCAGCTTGGGGAAATGTCTCTCTATATCCCACCAGTCCTCGGTTATCGAAAAAAGCCATACTTCCCGTAAGCTTCTCGCCTCTGGCAGGTGAGTCTGAGCTGAACAGGGTTATGGGCAATGACTGGTTTTGAAGACCCAGGTAACGTTCTGCGCTCAGGGTCTGAGAAGTCGGTCCAGGCACCTCGCTCTGAAGTTTTCTCTCTGAATAATATATTCTTGGAAGAACAAAAACAGAGAGAGGTGGGCAAAAAGATGAAGGAAAGCTACATGTTGTTGTTGTTGTTTTAGCAGTCACACAGGTTGGAAAGGGGCAATTTCATAAAAGAAATGCAATTACAGCAATTACAATTGTCGGCTGCAGCTCGTATCTGAGAATGCATTTTTCCCCTGAAGCAGGAAAAATGTCACTGGTGTGACTTTGTTTAAGGTGGATCCCAGCTTGCCATGAGACTATACACACACTATGATCATGGAGCCATCTACTGCAACACGTATGAAATAAGTCATGCAGGATTTAACACCAAGACTGCAATGGACTGCCACAACCTTGAGGATATTATCAAGGCGTGCCTTCACAGCCAGTCCATCTGGCATGGCCTCTTCCACCTTCATGACTGTTGGGAATCAGAAAGTGGTTCCTCCTCTGCTCATTCTATATCACCCTATAGCACTTAGTGCACTCTCTGGGTGGTTCACATGCTAATTAGCATTTTGACCCAAACACCGACCATGGGAAGATGGAAGGCTGAGTTAACCTTGTGTCCCGTCGGGATCGAACTCACAATATTCTGGCTGCAGTACCGCAGTTTAACCACTGTGCCACCAGGGCTCTTGTTGTTGTTCAGTCGCACAGTCGATTCCGACCCTTTGCGACCCCATGGACCATTTTCCTCCAGGCACCCCTGTCCTCCACCCTCCTCCTCAGCCCGCCCAGCTCTGTGCCCATTGCATCCACAATACCATCTAGCCATCACCTCTTTGGACGCCACCTTCTTCTCTTGCCCTCCACCTTTCCCAGCATCAAGGCCTTCTCAAGTGAGCCTTCTCATTTGATGTTCAAAGTACTTTAGCTTCATCTTCACTATTTGTCCCTCCAACGAACAGTCAGGGTTGATTTCTTCTAATATTGACCTGTTTGTTCTCTCTGCTGTCCAGGGGACTCTCAGGACTCTCCTCCAACACCACATTTTAAAGGCATTGAATTAATTTCATGCCTGCAACACATGCATAGAAGACAACACGAAGAAAGAAAATTTAAATTTTAGATGACACGTTGATCCCAAATCTTCCTTATTTTCTTCTTCACTCCATTTCAAGCAGACCTACTAAAGTACTTGTAATATTTTATTGAATCAGGTGTGATGAACTGGTTTATGATGTACTGGTTTAAGGTAATTGATTTATGGATGTCTTCTAGGTAGGTGTTGTCATTGCTGCCTCGACCAGCGCACTTCTTGGCTCCCCTGTTTCAGAGGCCCACAGGTGCCGCACAATCCAGAACAACCATGGTGATTTGGCTAACGTGGCTGGGAAGGGTGTCCTTTCTCAAAGTTGGCCTGAGAAAGCCAGGTCCAGCGTAGCTGAGCAACAGGTTCACAGGGGAATGGCAATCTGAGACTGGTGTCGCAGTTAAAATTAAAGTGTCCAAAAGCCCCTTGTCACGAGACTTTGGATTCCCATGCGAAAACACCCTTATCTGGTTTTGGGGAACAGTACGGCCTTGAAGCTGGGCTAGGCGAGTGGGAGTAGAGCTTTTACCTTGGCTGGAGCTCGCTCTTCTGAAGCTGGATTCCAAGCGTGGGAACAA
Organism: Bradypodion pumilum; assembly: GCA_035047305.1. Taxonomy (NCBI): domain Eukaryota; kingdom Metazoa; phylum Chordata; class Lepidosauria; order Squamata; family Chamaeleonidae; genus Bradypodion; species Bradypodion pumilum. Next base: position 343,758,580 of record JAWDJD010000004.1, read on the forward strand.
AGTTTCTTCTCCGGCAATGCTCCCACAAAGTAACCCAAAAAGCTGTAATCCTCCTCTTTGGAAAAAGGCTGCATTGATAAATGTCCCCATCCAATCTGCTCTGCTTCTGGTGGAGCAGAAAGAACACTCTTCACAACGAAAGTCCTTTGATGATATATTGCAGAATAAAACAGAGTCTGTTGGGATTGTGGGCCAGATCTGGCCCATGGATCGTGAAAGTGACTGATCAATAAAGGCATATGAGGTAGAGTGGAGCGAAGATCAGTAGTTTATTCACCAGAAGGCAGCATAATTATACTTTTTCCCGGGCCACTTGCAGAAAGGGTTGAGCATGGCCCGACACCAGTTAATTAGTACAATACACGTTTCATCAGGGGTGATAATTACTAGGGAATAACCGGACAGGTTAGCCATTGGTCTAATCCAATCATGGACTGCTTTTCCGTAGCTATCTAACGCAAACATGGGATGACAGTTTACTCTTGGGATCGGGGGTTCTGTGGAGTTAATTAACTTGCTGTATGTTTACCTTGAGTCACGTATCTGTGACCTCTGCACAACCATTGTTCTCAGAACTGCTGGCCAAATCATGGTGAATCAATCTAGCTATAAACTGATATCAAATCCCGTGCCCCCAATTTCCATCCCCAAATGGTCCTTAGCGGGGCACGCGGCGGTTTGCCAAACCCCAAACCATCCAAGGACGATTTGTGCCAATTCTATCCTACGGGATATCTACAAGAGTCCAATAAAAACGAAACAGTAGAAATAAAAGCATTGTCTTGGAATAAATTCTAAGTGTTGATGTCTCTGCAGAGCCTTGAGTCCCGAACAGTTTTGAATTTTTAGGTAAGAGTGGTGGTGCCCCGCCGCCCCATTTGAGATGGTCCGATAGGGAGGTCTACCGCAGATGCAAAGAGAGATAGAGCCTCCGGCAGCAATAATAATAATAATAATAATAATAATAATAATAATAATAATAATAATAATAATAATAATAATAATAATAATAATAATAATAATAATAATAATAATAATAATAATAATAATAATAATAATAATGAATGCTGATTTTGGAAATCCTGTGGAAGGTCATTTCAAAGAGAGCTGTGAGGTATTGAACAAACAGCTCTTAACGCAATGGCCTAATATGCAGATCCTCTGCAGGATATCAAGAGCACTTGGTGTGTGCTCTGTAGTCTATACCAGAGGAGACAAGTTTTAGAAGAATGCAAAAGTACTGGACAGGTGGCTTGAACTTGAATTAGCTGTGAGTTCGTGTAGCAAAAAAGATCTCTGATGAATTTGAACAGTTGTAAGAAGGACTGCAGTGGCTCAAGTGGCTAAGACGCTGACTGGGAAGCGGAAGGTCAGCAGTTCGATTCCCGAGTACTGCAGGACGGAAATGAGCTCCCGTCTTCGTCCCAGCTCCTGCCAACCTAGCAGTTTGAAAGCAAGAAATTGCAAGTAGATAAATAGGGACCACTTCGGTGGGAAGGTAACAGCGTTCTGTGTGCTGCGGTATCTAGTCATGCCTGCCACATGACCACGGAAACGTCTGCAGAGGCAGACAGCACTGGCTCTTCGGCTTAGAAACAGAGATGAGCACTGCACCCTAGAGTCGGATACGACTAGCTTTTGAGCAAGGGAAACCTTTACCTTTAATAATAAATTTTAATTTATATCCCGAAGCTGACTCAAGGCGGCCATTACAACATGTATATACCATACAATACAATAATACAATAATAAAGAAGCATGAAAAGTAAATTCAATACAATAATCAATAGTCAGTAATAAACATAGATTAATTAATACAATATAAAAAATAAACCCATTAATAATAATAAGTTAAACAAATTAGCCAGGACCACCCATGAAATCCCCCACCTTTAGAGTCTTTTGAGTCCGAGGGCGATGGGGAGGGTGGGACCCAGGAACGCCGGCGGGTGGAGTGGCCAGGAGGGCCTCTTCGCCCCCATTGGGGCCAGGAAATGCGGCCGCGGCGGCAGCTCGCCCGGCACCCCCTCGCCTTTTGAGTCCAGGGGCGAGGGGGAGGGCGGGTCCTAGGAACGCCAAATCCAAATTCAACTCAAAAGAGCCTTTTTGAACAGAACGAAACCTCTGACTTTATACCATTTTTCCTGAGAAAGTGTCCTTGAGAGATGCTAATATTGACATCTCAAAGTGACAGGTTACGTGCTTAGATCAAAGGATACCTAGTGGCTATCCTATCAGTGTTCCATCTCAACCCATGAGATAGAGCATCTCCCCAGACCTTGGGAAGAAGGCCCAAAATGTACTTTCCCAAGAGAAAGGGATGATGCCATTGAATGGCAGGTGTCAACTTAAAATGGATCCACTTAGGCTAAGCAGAGAGTATCGTAGAAACAAAATAAAAGCAGATTTAAAATCCTTACTTAGCAATCTATATGAATATAATGAAATAAACATTAAAAAATGATGTATTTCCAAATGGAATCACCACAGGTGTTTTATTTCTGTTATGATATATGTTCGCCTGTACTTTGGTAGATAGGTATGTTTATCTGTTTTATCTAATGTGACCCACCCAGCGTGGTGCTTGTACTAACTGGGTGGGATACAAATCAAATAAATAAATGAATGAATGAAGTATTTATGCATAAACCTTCCAAATTGCTTTTCTAATGGAATTGTACATGGTAATGTATAAACAGAATATGGAGACAAAACAAAAAGACAAAACAAAAATCAGAAGGTAACTTTGTACAATTATACAAATAAGATTTCTCAGCAAGAACCTCTTGGGCAGCTTGAGAGCCAATAATTGCTGGTTATTTTTCCCAGTGCATGAGAAAAAATTCGACTGCCTCCTGATGCATAGTGCATGACAAACTGTGAACTGACACAGGGTGGTAAACTAAGGCATACTGATAATTTGCTAACTCCAGAACTATAACCCAGGAGCATGCTGAAGAGGGCAGTAATAGAAAAAAATGTGGAATCTTCTCCATCCTTTTAATTGGAAGCTTCCCAGAGAAGAGACCTGGAGATATTGATGCATTCTGTAGTCCTCTGAAATCCGTGATGGCGAACCTTGGCACTCCAGATGTTCTTGGACTTCAATTCCCAGAAGCCCAAGCCCCCTGTGAATCCACATGAAGGGGTTTACTGCGATTCATCCAGCCCGCGTCGCCCTTGTCACTCCTGGAAGCGGAAATAAAACGCGCTTGTACGGTTAAGGCTCTTCTGGGTTAACCCTTCCTCTGTACAGGCACATTTTACTTCCGCTTCTGGGAGTGACGAGAGCAGCGCGGGCCGGATGAATCGCAGTAAACCCATTCGTGCGGCTTCATGGGGGTTTGGGCTTCTGGGAATTGAAGTCCAAGAACATCTGGAGTGCCAAGGTTCACCATCACGGTCTTAAATTATGACTGCTAAAGAATGGGGTGCACTTTTTTCACTAGAGGTACTAAAAAAGTAAAGGCTGGCCTCCCACCAGATCCACAGACACAAGTGCAGTTTTAGGTTCCTGAGAAATGTAGGATAGCTCAGAGAAAACCGGATTGCATGTTTAGGTAAAGGTCTCCCTTGCTCAGAAACCGGTGGTACCTATTTATCTACTTGCAATTTCTAGCCTGCCAACTGCTAGGTTAGCAGGAGCTGGGACAGACGGCAGGTATTCACTCCACCGTACAGCACTCGGTTCTCGAACTGCTGCCCTCCCAACCTTTCCATCATCAAGCTCGCTGTCAACCACTAAGCCACCACGGCCTATTGCATGATTCTTCTTCAAGTATTTGTTCCAAATATTGGCTGTCATCATGGCAATAGTCTTCTTGTTCTTAACAGTCCTTCCGAGGACCTTCCACACCAGTCTTTCAGGTCCATCTACATCCAGGGCTTCCTCTCTTCCCATGGATCTTCCCTTGCATAACGAGTTGGAATAGTCTATACTTTATGTCGTTCCTCATGATATGCCCAAGGTATAGCTTTCTTGTGCTTTAATAAACAGTTCTTGTTCTTTATCCCTCTGACATTACTTCTACATTAGTCACATGGTCAACCCATGATATCTTTCGCAGCCCTATGTAGAGCCACATTTGAAAAGCTTTGATTCTCTTTTCAGATGCTTTATCGAGCCAATCTCCAAGCTTTGACTCCATATATAGCAACACTGGGAATGCGTAATATCTCACTATTCGGATCTTTATAGCGAGAGTTAGATCTCTACTGCATAACAAATGTTGCGTTTTTATGAAGGTAGATCTCTTTAGTTTTTTCTATTCATATTTTAATCTCTACCTCGGGTTCCCAGTTTTCATTTAATTGCATGTTTAGACCCATGGAAAAACAACCGTTCTGGTTTTTTTTTTTTTTCAGAACAGTGTATGGTGCGATTATCAAAATGTTTATTCAGAAGTATTTTCTTCTGCATTTAGTGTGCATCCAAGCAATCGTGCAAGGGGCTCCTATCAATCAATTATTAGTCCAAGATAGGAGTTGCTAGAGAAACACAGGCAAGGTGTGCCCAGTATAGCAACACAACCCTGAGAGAGTTCAGAAAGATCAACCCTGGCTTGTGGAATTGCATTGACGAAATTCACATCTGTGCTGCAAACACAAAATGGGATACAGCGCATGGAAAAAGTTGCAGTGCATTGTTTGCAAAGTAATTGAAACCGTGGTGCCGTGATGGTGAACCTTGGCACTCCAGATGTTCTTGGACTTCAATTCCCAGAAGCCCAAGCACCCTGTGAATCCACACGAATGGGCTTATTGCGATTCATCTGGCCCATGCTGCCCTTGTCGCTCCCGGAAGCGGAAGTAAAATGCGCCCATACAGTTAAGACTATTCCAGGTTAACCCTTCCTCCATACGGGACATTGATGCCACAGTAATTTGTAAACATATCTGTTATGTCAACCATTGTGTACCTCTGTACCTGATGTGTACAAATTGATGCCATGAAGTCTCACTCTTACGTCTGACAAAGTAGACTTGATCCATGAAAGCTAACATTAAAATACAGCAGTTAGCAACATTTTTTGTTTGTCTTTTTGTTTTGTTTTATTTACTCTCTCATAAGTATGACCAAGTATCACGCAAAGGGACCTAAAACCCTCTTCCACACGTCATTTCCCCAGTGATATTCTTTTTGAGCACATGAACTGTACACTGTTGGAAGTAATGGTACAGAAGGAATTCAGTCCACGCTCAGAGGCAATTGTTTCATATGTTTCAGAGCTGAGCCTTTGTGATCAAAATCTTGAGTATAATTAGATCATTAAGTATTTCCAGACATTATTTAAAGTAATCGTGACTGCCATTCCACCAGCTAGGTCTGTTCTACCTCACCTGTGTTACAGGTGAGGGACTGCTGTGAACCAGGAAGAAAGCCATTTTGGTGCCGTGTGGGTGCCATGATATGGGCAGCCGGGTAGCAGTAAAGAACAATCTCTTTAACCCTTTTGTTTTTCTGCTGCTTTTAAACCAGGGGTGCCCAAACTACTGCCTGTGGGCCAGATCTGGCCCCTGACACCAATGCATCCGGCCCACACCGCCCTTGCTACTCCCAGAAGCGGAAGTAAAACGTGCCCATACGGGCGTCATATGGGTGTGTTTTGCTTCCGCTTCCAGGAGCAACGAGGGTGGCGTGGGGTAGATGAATTGTCATCAAGGGCTGGATCTGGCTCACGGGCCATAGTTTGAGCACCTCTGGTTTAAACAAAGAGAGGATGAAATGATCCTTGCAGTTTCATCCCCTCTGTAAGTAAAACCACCATGTAGCAACAAAGATCCCGGGGATAAAAGGGGGGGCACACCATTCATCTTCACTCCCCCAGAGCCTGTTTCCATGGCAGCCATGGCACCCATTATCAGCAAGCAAGACGATGCCAGCCTGGCATATTAGTCACAGGGCAGCATCAGAGCATGCAGAGGGCATGTCAGTCAGGGAGGAACTTCCTTCAACTACCAAACTCCCACCCAAAAATGTCTCAATGTTGAGCCAAATAAACTTGACATCCTTAAGGAGGAAGCCGATGTAGCTGAGATCTCTGGGAATTATTCTCAAGTAAGCAGCCTGGAAAGACAAACTGCCAGGGTGGTACACACTGGTTGGATTGTTGGGTTAAAAGCCCAGCAGGCCTGGGTTCAAATCCTCCCTTTGGCATGAAGCTTACCAGGTGACCACAAGGCACATCATTTCCTCTCAGCCTCTCAGGGTTGTCTTGAGGATAGTGGGGGAAAGAAGCATATACATCAACATCATCGTGTGCTATCAAGTCAATTCTGACTTATGGCAACCCTTTCCAGGGTTTTCTAGATAGAGAGTACACAGAAGTGGTTTCCTGTTGCCTTCTTCTGGAGAGCCACCTGGATCAGTGCAGCTTGCCCAAGGCTTAATAGGCTGGCTCTTTCTCCCAGGAGGCACAATGGGGAATCAAACTCTTAACCTCTGGCTCCGCAGCCAGGTACCTAAACCCCTGATCTAGCCAGCCAGAAGCATATGCAGAGGGTGCAGATGTTGCCAATCACAGCAGGAGCAATAACAATATGCAAAGCAAAGCAATTGCACGTATATAGCATCGCATAGCGCTTAGTGCACTCTCTGGGCAGTTCACAGAGTAATTAGCATTTTGCCCTCCACACTCAATATGCCTTTGAATGTCTTATGGAACAGATCACACAGAGGTACAAGGCTGGGTGAAAATATGGGGCAGGTTTCTGTATTACGCTGGAGATGGAATTAGTAAACAATATAAATTCAGCCGTGCAAACTCCCTGAGGTAGTAGCAGTGGTGAATCCATCTTTCAACATCTCACATACCATGTAAACCCTGTTAAGGTTGCCATAAATCAGAAGTGCGCCGATGACATGTAATAACAACAAACTCAAGTTATGACCTAAGGCAGTGATGGCGGACATTGGCACTCCAGCTGCTCTTGAATTTCAATTCCCAGAAGCCCTGATCAGTAGAAGTACTGACTTCCACTTCAGGGAATTGAAGTCCAAGAACACCTGGAGTGCCAAGGTTCACCATCACGAACCCAAGGTCTGTTTGCCTTTAATTCTGTGATTCCTCTCCCATACTTTGATCTTTTGCTTTTGCAGACAATAACAATAAATACTGTGTTGTTCTAATTTGTTCAAAGTGAGTTTTGAGGGAAATGGAACCCTGCCAAGCAAATAGGGATGGTTGAAGCAGATGGTCTGATGTGTCCCAGCTGAAGGTACTTGAGATTCTGTTACTCAGCAATTTCTGGAGTGCCCAATGAAGGGCAAAGTATTACAATATATAATGCCCTGAGCATCTCTGCAGCAGAGTATGGTGTTCCAGTATGGAGTGCATCCACCCATGTGAAACAAGTCAACATTGCTGTTAATGAATCAATGCACATAGTGACTGGATCGCTCAAACCTACACCAGTTAAGAAAATATATCCTGTGGTTGGTCCCGACCCACCTAAGATAAGGAGAGACGTAGCAGTGGATACCAAGAGAAGTAAGCAAGAGAATGACCCTCGACACCCTCTGAATGGATATGAGCCTCATGTCTGCCAGCTCATATCCAGGAGGAGCTTTATGGCAAGAACAAACATTCTTCAGGGTACGCAAGAGCAAAACCAAATTAGAGGATGGAGGAAGGAGCTCACTGGACAAGGAATGACATTAAAGGAGGAACTCGACCTCCCCTACATCACTTGGAGGACCCTGAATAAGCTGAGGGTTGGAGTCCCTAAATGCAAGACCAACATGGTCAAAAAGTGGGGGCTGCTGGCGGACAACAACATGCTCTATGAAAGTGGAGAGATACAGAATCCAGCTCATTTGTTGGCCTGCTGGTTACTACTGGAAACATGTACCGATGAAGACTTAAATTTGGCCAATGACTGTTATGTATGCATGTACAATGTTACTTTAAATATATGAATGTAACCAGTCCACAATCACAATGTATCTCAGCTGTTAAGGAACGCGAGCAAGCCGCCCATAGAGGGCAGCTGCGAGCGTTCAGTCTCACATGGTCCACATTGCCCAAATCACAAACTGCCGCGGGAATTTCCCCACATGATCAGGAGCTACAGAAAACAACTGCAAAGCAACTGCAGAAGAGAGGCGTGACCTGGGCGAGGCCACGCCGGTAGCAGCCAATAAGCTACCGTGCAACAAGATTCAAATGTATTGTGTTATAGTATATAATGAGATGTATCTCCGCCATTACCTCATGTTCATAATGACCATCAATGAATAAACCTGTGTTAGTCCTTCCTGCGACTCCTTCTTTGTCTTCCGTGCAAGACACTAAATTGGTGACGAGGATGGGATCGATGGCGAATCCCAAGGTCAAACCGTACCACTTCGATGTCAGCGAGCCCGAGCAATGGGAGCTCTATGAGTGCCAGTTTCGGCACACAATGGAAGCCTCAGGCGTCGACGACAATACGAAAATGCGCTCCCACTTCCTGGCTCAGGTGGGGCCGGCCATGCTGCGGATCCTGATGACCCTGGTGGCCCCCCGGAAGGTGGACGAGGTGCCCATCGACCGTATCCTGGAGAGGCTGCGTGAGCACTTCCAGCCGCCCGTCTCGATCTTCCCAGCCCGGGTCGCGTTCCACAGGCGAGACCAGCGACCGGGCGAATCCGTGTCCGCTTACGCGGCGGCCCTCAGGCTTGCAGCGGTGCATTGCCAGTGGGACGACCTGGACCAGGCCCTCCGTGACCGCATGCTGTGTGGTTTGAGGGACGAGGAGCTTCAGAGGAGGCTCATGACCCGCGACCATTGCCTCACATTCAACGAGGTACTGCGGGAGGCCCAAGCAGCCGAGGAGGCCAGGAGCGGCGTCTGGCTATTCAAGTCTCGAGGGGCCACGTCCGAGAGGGCCAAGTCACCAGTACAGGCGGCCCGGCGGACACCAGCGAAGATGGCCTGGCGGGCCCCCAAGCTGCCCGCCGCCACACCGACGTCGTCCGAGGAGTCGTCCACGACAGCGGACCCCTACTCCAGCGAGGACGACGACGTCCAGAGGATCAAGAAGTGAGGTGAGAAGCAGAAGACCCGAGAACGGCAGGGCCGCCGCTGCGACGGTTGTGGGGCGGCCCACGACCGCACGAGGTGCCCGTTCCGGAAGGCCGAGTGCCACAACTGCGGCCGAAAGGGACACATCGCCCGAGTATGCAGGCGCGGGCGAGCCGAGGACAAAGGCAGCTCCAGTCACCCCCAGACGCAACAGCGGAAGGCGGCCGGCACCAGGAAGGTCTCTGCCAGCTACAACGAGGAAGGCGTGAACCGCGTGGGCCTGGAGCACCGGCGGTTTTTCGTAGAGGTACTGTTGCAAGGGGTCCCAGTGAGGATGGAGATAGACTCGGGGTCTTCTTATTCCATCCTGTCCCAAAAAGAGTTTATGCGCATTCCCCCAGAGAAGCGGCCCAAACTGCGGGCCTTGAGATCCAATTTATGGGACGTGCAGGGAAATGGGATCCCAGTGTTGGGGGTGGGGAACATCAAGGTGAAGTTCAAAAGCTACTCCGAGAAACTGCCCCTAGTGGTCCTTAAAGGGGGGAGGTGCTGCCTTTTGGGAACGCAGTGGTTTGCTCCCCTGGGGATCGAACTGTCCGGCATCGAGACTGACCCAATGCGGGACGTGTGCAACGCACACCCGGACGTTTTCAAGAAGGGGCTCGGGAAATACAAGGGGCCCCCGGTTTCCTTTGAGCTGGACCCAGAAATCCGGCCCATTCGCCTCAAGCCAAGGAGGGTGCCCTTCGCCCTCAAGGACAAGATCGAGGCGGAACTGGACAAATTGGTGGGGCAGGGGATTTTGGTTCCAGTTGATTCGGCGGAGTGGGAAACGCCGATCGTCACAGCCCTCAAGTCCAATGGGGTGGTCAGGATTTGTGCGGACTATAAATGTACGATAAATAAGGCCATTCGGCCAAATGCATACCCAGTGCCAGTGGTCAGCCACTTGCTGGCCATGTTACATGGGGGGAGGTGTTTCGCCAAGCTAGATCTGGCCCAGGCGTACCAGCAGCTCTCTGTAACCCCGGCTGCTGCCGCCGCGCAAACAATCGTAACGCACAAGGGGGCGTTTAAGGTAACGCGCCTTCAATTCAGCGTGAATTCGGCCCCCGTAATTTTCCAGTCCCTCGTGGAACGCCTTTTAAAGGGGCTTCCAGGCGTTCTCCCATACTTCGACGATGTGTTGATAACAGCAGGGAGCGAACTAGAGTTAGCAAAGAGGCTAGATGGGGTTCTCTCAGTGTTCGAGAGGGCAGGACTTCGATTGAGGAAGGACAAGTGCGTATTCTTCGCGAGGGAGGTAGAGTTCCTAGGGTTTAAGGTAACACCGGACGGAATCAAACCCTCCGAATCCAAGGTAGCGGCCGTGAGAGACGCCCCTCGCCCCACCGCGAAACCAGAGCTGCAGTCATTCCTAGGGCTCCTAAATTTCTATCACTCCTTCCTGCCTCGGAAGGCATCGGTCGCGGAGCCACTGCATGCGTTACTTAAGAAGGATGCAGTTTGGCAGTGGGGGGACAAGCAGGAGAGGGCATTCAAAGAGCTTAAGTCACTCCTGTCTTCGGATGCGATCCTGACCCACTTCGATCCGAAAAAACCAGTGGTGCTAGTCTGTGATGCGTCCCCGGTGGGGGTGGGGGCGGTCCTGTGCCACGTGTTGGAGAGCGGGAGGGAAGCCCCGGTGGCTTACTACTCAAGGTCCCTCTCGAAGGCCGAGCGCAATGTCGACTTCGCCGGCCCTTTCCGTGGGTCCTTGTTTCTCCTAGTCGTCGACTCCTACTCCAAGTGGTTGGAGGTAATCCCCATGAACAGCACTTCCTCTGCCGCAACCATTAAACAGTTGCGCAAGCTGTTTGCCTGTTTCGGCCTGCCCAACGTCCTTGTAAGCGATAACGCTAGTACCTTCACATCGGCAGAGTTCAAAACATTTATGGAGAGGAACGCCGTCAAGCACATAACCGCTGCCCCATTTCACCCCGCCACAAACGGTCAGGTAGAGCGCCAAGTGCGCACCACGAAAGACGCACTGCGGCGCATGAGTCCCGGTGAGTTGAACCTGGATCTGTGCCAGTTCCTCATCTGCTACAGGACAACCCCCTTAGCGTCAGGCTTTTCCCCAGCCGAACTCCTCATGAGGAGGCGTCCGGTAACACTTTTTGACCGGATGGATCCGTCCAGGGTGGAGGATGAAGGGAGAAATATAAGCATAGGGGGAGAGAGCTCCAAAAGTTTTTCGGTAGGGTACCCGGTTCACTGCAGAAACTACGTGGCCTCGGGGCCAGCGTGGGTGCCAGGGACAATCATCGAGCAAACGGGGCCGGTATCCTACAGGGTCGAAACTAGCTCAGGTCTACTTTGGCGGAGGCACGCCGACCAACTCCGAAGGCGAGTCACCGGCGAGGGGGAATCAGCGTTAGGGTCCTCCCCCACCCGCATTACCCAAGGGGGAGACACGGCGGAACCCGCGGATACAAATGCGTATCCTCGGTTCCCAACTTCAGAGGAGGATACTTTGAAAGAGAGGGATCAGTTTGATGATGATTATGAGTTGCAGTACCAGGGGGATGTAGCGGAGTGGTCCCCCACCCGTCCTAGCGAGAAGAGGGGTTTCAGTTCAGCCCCTGGTATTTCTAGTCCCCCTAGCCCCTTTGTGTTAGAGTATACTATTGCTCCCGCTCCCCGGAGACCAACATCCCCAAGACAGGCAACAGGGGCGAGTCCGCCCACCACAGTCTCTAGCACGCCCGGACAGGCAGCGGGGGGTGGCGAGGCCACGAGGGCCTCTTCGTCGGTCCCGAGATTCGTACTGGGGGGGTCCCCAAACTCCTCAAACGGCAGGCAGGGATTCACGTCCCAACTATTCATCCCATTCCCGACCCCCAACGCAAGGTTACCACAGACGCCGCGCAGAGCCACTAACGGGTCCCCCCTTTCCATTGCAGGGCAGGACTCCGCGGAACCAGGAGCCGCCGGCTCCCCTGTGTTAAGTCAAGCGGCCGCACGCCCAAGGCGCACGTGCGGCAAGCCACAATGGTTAAGGCACTTCGTCCCATCCTAGGGGGGAGGGATGTTATGTATGCATGTACAATGTTACTTTAAATATATGAATGTAACCAGTCCACAATCACAATGTATCTCAGCTGTTAAGGAACGCGAGCAAGCAGCCCATAGAGGGCAGCTGCGAGCGTTCAGTCTCACATGGTCCACATTGCCCAAATCACAAACAGCCGCGGGAATTTCCCCACATGATCAGGAGCTACAGAAAACAACTGCAAAGCAACTGCAGAAGAGAGGCGTGACCTGGGCGAGGCCACGCCGGTAGCAGCCAATAAGCTACCGTGCAACAAGATTCAAATGTATTGTGTTATAGTATATAATGAGATGTATCTCCGCCATTACCTCATGTTCATACTGACCATCAATGAATAAACCTGTGTTAGTCCTTCCTGCGACTCCTTCTTTGTCTTCCGTGCAAGACACTAAAATGACAAAGCCAAGAAGATGGCTTCATTTTGGCAATCCAAAGTTTGATCTGGACACGAAAGAAGAAGAAGACTTATTCTCTTCTTCACTGAGCTGGATATACTTTATAGTAGGGGTTCCCAACCTAAGGCCCGTGGGCCGGATCCTGCCCATGAAGCCATTTCATGTGGCCCACCACCCTTCCAAGGGTATTCGAGAAACAAAATGGCCACCCCTTTGAAGCTGTTGGGACAAAATGGCAACCTCCATCATGCAGGCAGTGCAAAATGGCCATCCGGCCCTCGAAGCACGCGCACGCGCGCGCACACACACACACAGACGCCTTTCCGTCAGCTCCAATTAGCTGCACTAGAAATCAAGCTGATTCAGATGACTCTTCCTCCTGAAGGACAAATGGCTGGAAGATTGAACTGTGCAGAGATCATCTCTGCCTCCTCTGTAGGACTAGGTGCCAGAGGTCATGAAACCTCTGGCATTGACTGGATGAACGGCTGTAAGGCCAGAGAGAGAGACCGAACATATGCTAAGACAGGGGTGCCCAAACCTTTTGGGCCAGTCACGTGGTTCAGTGGGCCGGTCACATAGTTCTTCCCAGCAGAAGCAGAAGTAAAACGCGCCTTGCAATCTGTTTTGCAACAGGATGAGATAGATTTTAGGCTGCCATTTTCTCTGCTTAAACTAGGGATGGCTCGGGGGCTGGATCTGGCCCCCAACGCCAATTCATCCGGCCCACATCACCCTTGTCGCGCCTGGAAGCGGAAGTAAAACACGCCCGTACGGGCGCGTTTTACTTCCGCTTCCAGGAGCGACAAGGGTGATGTGGGTCGGATGAATTGGCGTTGGGGGCCGGATCCAGCCCCCAAGCCATAGTTTGGGCACCCCTGTGCTAAGATATTATTGTGCGGAGAGGTTTTCTCCATGATTTATCATGCACAGGAAGCTTGGAGGCATGCATCTCGTTGCTACGGGACCCCAAAGCTACGGTTGGATGGCAGAGACATCTCTGTCTGCAGCTATTTATGGAAATATGTAGGGCAGATGAAATGCGTAACCCTCCCCATACAAGCAGCTTCTTGTCTCAGAAAATATGAAGAAGGGCAGCTGTATAATCCCATGCATCTGGACGGTTCCACGCCTGAGAGGCACCTTCTCTTGATCAATCCAGCCTTAGGATGCTCTCTCTAATTCTTATTATTTCATGTCCCGATCAAACCCTGGACTGCCAAAATTAAGACACTTTCTTGGCCAAACTTGAATCCTCATTGGTGCATGTTTCTGGCAGACCAGTAAATGAGCCGGATTCTGTATGTCTCCGCATTCACATAGCATAATCTTTGATGACATCAATTCCATATTTACAGTAGATTTGATCTCTGGGTTTCCTTTCTTGCAAAACTGGGCTCAAAGAGCCAGGTAGAATTAAAAGCCTTGTAAGAATTAACCAACAGAGCTACAGCATTAACCAATGCTTAGCAGGATAGTAGGTGCATTAGTCTATCACAGCAGACCTAGCAGAAAGGTTGTAACATAGAGTTTGGCCTTTGTGTCCAATTTGAAATGCAAAATATTGCTTGCAAAAGCTGGCACAAATCACATTAGGAGGTGAGCAAATATCTGGCTCTAGGAAATTCTGGATTATGCTGTTTGGTGCTTGGATGGTGTTTCCTATGAAGAACAGTGGATTCACTGCAAGGTCTGGTTCCTGGGCTAATGTCTCTCATAGCCAGTCTGTTTTTGTGGGTTAAATATTTGCTTTAGGTCAAGTGGCTTTTTGTATGCCAACCAGTGGCATAGCCACGGGCATTTGCATGGCCTCCCTAGTGTGCCAATATCTTTCACTTTCCTTCCAAGAATGTTTCCAGGCTTTACTATCACCCCTGTGCAATATAGTAAAGGTAAAGGTGAAGGTAGTGGTGGGCTCCAAATTTCTTTACTATGTACTACACTGTGGGCATGGTATGTGGGTGTGACCAGGAGAAAGCCCTGCGCTGCACCTGAATTAGGACTACTGTATTTTATTTCAAAACATGGATGCGCGTAGCCAGCCAGAATTTCTGCTCCTGGTTCTGGCGAACTGGTGCGAACCTGCTGATGCCCACCATTGAGTGAAGGTGAAGGTTTCCCTTGTGCGAAAAGCCAGTCATGTCTAACTCTAAGGTGCGGTGATCAATTCCGTTTGCAGCCAAAAAGCCAGCGGTGCCTGTGTCTAAAGACATTTCCTTGGTGATGTAGCAGGCATAACTACGGTAGACACCGGAGTGCATGGAACACTGTTACCTTTCCCACAGAAGTGGTACCTCTTTATGTACTTGCAATTTTTTGCTTTCGGACTGCTAGGTTGGTAGGAGCTGGAACAGATGATGGGAGCTTTAGTGTATGGGAGCAAAGACAACCGGACAACCAAAGGGTTGGTTTAACACAGGTTTATTGCATGAGGTTCCAGTGAAGCATGAGGTAATGGCGGTGATACATCTCAATATATACAGTAGCTCTCTACATTTGAATCTTGTAGCACGGTAGCTGATTGGCTGCTACCGGCGTGGCCTCGCCCAGGCACGCCTCTTTCTTCTGCTGCTGAATGCGGGGAAGGTTTTCCCGCGGCTGTCCGTGATTGAGCAATGTGAACCATGTGAGGCTGAACGCTCGCAGCTGCCCTCTATGGGCTGTCTGCTCGCGTTCTTTTACAGCTGGTATCGTTTGTATCTGGAGTGGTTACATTCTTGCCTTTACAGTATAATGAACATGCATACATACATACATAACATCCCATCCCCTAGGATGGGACGAAGTCCCGCAACCATTGTGGCTTGCCGCACGTGCGCTTGGGACGCGCTTGCGTCTGACCTAGTACTGGAGAGCCTGTGATCCCTGACTCCGCGGGTGCTTGTCCTGCAACAGGAAACGGGGATTCGTTAGTGGCTCTGTGGGGCGTCCGTGCCTGCCTCGCGCCCGGGGATGGGAAGGGAATGAATAGTTGGGAGGTGAACCCCTGCCTGTTGCTCTCTGACCCCGGGGACCCTCCTATTGTGAACCGCGGAACCGATGAGGTCGCCCTTGTGGTTCGGCTACCTTCTGCTTCCTGCTCGGGGGACCTTGAGACTGTGGTGGGCGGACTCGCTGACGCCTCCCGTCTTGGGGGTGTCGGTCTCCGGGAAAATGGCGCTATATCGCATTCTGACTCACAGGGGCTACTGGGACTGGAGGTACCAGGGGCTGAACTGAAACCCCTCTTTTCGCTAGGACGGGTGGGGGACCACTCCGCTAACTCCCCCTGGTACTGTAAATCAACGTCTAAACTTCTATGGGCATCTGTGTTTCGGGGAAACTCCCGCGGGGTATGTGTGTGGTCGGGGCTCTTCCCTTTTTTCGGGGACTCCCGCAAAAGATTTCTGTGGATCGATTCCCTTTCCTCCCCCCTTGGTGGGGACCCATGCTCCCCTTTTCCTCCCCCTTGGGTTAAGCGGGTGGGGGAGTACCCTAACGCTGATTCGATACTATTCTCGTCTTCGTCCTGCTCTCCGGGGACCCTGCGCCTGAGTTGGTCCACGTGCCGTCTCCACAGGAAGCCTGTACTGGTCTCTACGCGGTATGAGACGGGGCCGGTTTGTTCTACTACGGTGCCCGGCACCCAGGCTGGCCCCGCGCTGGCGTAGTTCCTGCAATGCACCGGGGCGCCTACGCTGAAACTCTTTGTGGGTTCCACCCCTATGTTCCGCCCTTTGTCCTCTACTCTTGTGGGGTCTAGCTTGGAGATTCCCGTGGCCAGCTTCCTGCGCATCAACAGCTCTGCGGGGGAGTACCCTGATGCTAATGGGGTGACCCTGTATCTTAGCAGGAATTGGCACAATTTCAGGTCGAGGTCTCCGGGGCCCATGCGCAGCAGGGCGTCTTTCGTGGTGCGCACGAGGCGCTCTACTTGGCCGTTGGTGGCCGGGTGAAAGGGGGCAGAGGTGACGTGCCGAATGGCGTTTCGCTCCATGAATGCCCCGAACTCGGCGGACGTGAAACAGCTAGCGTTATCGCTGACGAGGGTGTCGGGTAAACCGAACGTGGAAAAGACCCTCCTTAACTGTTTAATTGTTGTGGCCGAGGAGGTGCTCGAGACTGGAATGACCTCCAACCACTTGGAGAACGCGTCCACCACGAGGAGGAAAAGCGTTCCCCTGAACGGGCCAGCAAAGTCTACATGTATCCGGGACCAGGGCCCCCTAGCCGTGTCCCACTCCCTAGGTGGCGAGCGAGCCTCTTCTGGCCTTGAGCTTTGGCACGCTTCGCAAGTGCCGACCATGTGTTCAATGTCGGCGTCTAGCTGGGGCCACCAAAAGTAACTGCGGGCCAGCGCCTTTGAGCGGACGATCCCCGGGTGGCTGACGTGCAGCAGTTTAAGCACCCTCGGCCGGAGAGGCGTGGGGATCACTACCCGCTGTCCCCACAAAAGGCAACCCCTCTCTAGGGACAACTCTAGTTTCTTTTTGAAAAATGTGTCGAATTCCGCTGCTGGGGAAGACACGGGCCACCCTTTCTGTACCCAGGAGCAAACTGTGGCCAGCGTTTTGTCCTTGCCTGTCGCTTTGGCGATGTCGGCCGGTACTACTGGAGGGGAGTCTAGAACCTCTATCATTAAGACCTGATGGTCCCTCTCTACTTCGCCCACGTGGCAGCAATCCCGGGGAATGGGGGACCTCGACAGGGCGTCGGCATGGCTGATCTCCTTCCCGGGCCGGTATACCAACGCGTGCTGATACGCGTTGAGAAAGATGGCCCACCTGAGCATTCTCGGGGACAGGATTTGGGGTGTGGGCTTATCTGCGGTGAAAATGCCTAGCAAAGGCTTATGGTCAGTCACTATGGTGAAGGGGCGGCCGTACACAAAATCATGAAATTTCTTGGTCCCCGCAATTATTGCTAGTGCTTCCCTGTCTGTCTGGGCATAGTTTCTCTCCGCTTGGGACAAAGACCTAGAGTAGAACGCTATCGGGGCCTCCCTACCGTTCTCCAGCACGTGGCATAACACCGCCCCCACCCCCACCGGGGATGCATCGCAAATCAGGACCACTGGGCGTTTGGGATTGAAGTGGGTCAGTACGGCATCTGATGCCAGGAGTCGCTTCAGGTCATTGAAAGCCTTCTCCTGGTCGTCGCCCCACTTCCATGCCTCGTCCTTTTTTAACAATTTGTGTAGCGGTTCTGCCACGGCTGCCTTCCGCGGGAGGAAGGAGTGGTAGAAATTGAGCAGTCCGAGGAACGACTGCAACTCGGGCTTGGAGGTGGGGCGAGGGGCCTTCTTGATGGCGGCTACCTTGGATTGGGCTGGCCTTATTCCCTCGGGCGTGACATGGAACCCTAGGAACTCAACCTCTGTAGCGAAGAAGACGCATTTGTCTTTCCGCAACCGCAACCCCGCCTTTTCGAATATTGTCAGGACCTTTCCCAACCTTGTTGCTAACTCGGCCCGGCTCCCCCCTGTAATCAATACGTCATCAAAGTAGGGCAACACCCCCTCTAACCCCTTCAGGAGGCGTTCCACAAGTGACTGGAAGATCCCGGGCACCGAATTCACGCCGAATTGGAGGCGCGATACCTGGAACGCCCCTTTGTGGGTGACTATGGTCTGCGCAGCAGCTGCGGCGGGGGTCACTGGGAGTTGCTGGTAGGCTTGGGCCAGGTCGAGTTTAGCGAAACACCTCCCCCCGTGTAACCTGGCCAACAAGTGGCTGACTACCGGCACCGGATACGCATTAGGGCGGATCGCCTTATTGATGGTGCACTTGTAATCAGCGCATATGCGGACCTCCCCGTTGGCCTTGAGCGCTGTTACAATTGGAGTTTCCCACTCCGCAGAATCAACAGGAACAAGAATCCCCTGGCCCACCAACTTGTCCAACTCCGCCTCTATTTTGTCCTTTAGTGCGAAAGGCACTCTGCGCGGTTTAAGTCTGATTGGACGTACTCCAGGGTCCAGGTCGAAAGTCACTGGGGGGCCCTTGAATTTCCCGAGCCCCTTTTTAAAAACCTCGGGGTGCGCATCGCACACGCTCTGTATTGGATCAGTCCCGGTGGCGTGTGCTTTCACGGCGTGAACCCCCCCAATGAACAATCCCAGGGGCTGGAACCATTGAGTCCCGAGGAGGCTGCATTTACCTCCCTTGAGGACGACTAGGGGAAGCGTTGCGGTGTGCTTTTTAAACTGAACCCGGAACTTCCCAACCCCCAACACTGGGATGCGGTTCCCTTGCACGTCCTTCAGTGTGGCCCTCAACGCCTTGAGCTTGGGCCGCATGTGGGGGGCGATTTTCATAAACTCCCCCTGGGAAATAATGGAGTATGAAGAACCCGAGTCCACCTCCATTCTAACAGGGGCCCCTTGTATTACTACCTCAACGAAGTAACGGGGGTGCTCCGTGGAAACGCTGCAAACCGGCGCGTTGTCCTCGCTGTCGTCGGAGATGCGCCCTACTTCGTCCCGCGTCCTCGTGGTCCGGGTGCCGTCCTTTGGCCTCGTGGTGCGGTCCTGCCTCGTGGTGCGGTCTGGAGAACTCCTGGTGGCCTCGCGCCGTTTCCGGCAGACCTTGGCGATGTGCCCGCGCCGGCCGCAGTTGTGGCACTCGGCCTTGCGGAATGGGCATTTGGCGCGGGCGTGGGCGGCGCCGCAGCCGTCGCAGCGCCGGCCCTCTCTCTGGACCCTCCGGACGTCCTCGTCGTCGCCGCTCTCCGCAGACGAGTTCGAAACTCGCCGGGCCGCGCGCACCGAGCTCTCTGCCTTGGCGGTCTTCGGGCGCCAGTCCTGAAGCTCGTGCACCCCGGCAGAAGTGGCCTCCGCGGCCTGTGCCGTGTCGAGGACTTGTTGCCACGAGGGAGGCGGCTCCCTTTTCATTAGCGCGCGCTGAGTCTCTGTGTCCCTCAGACCGCAGAGTAGGCAGTCCCGGAGGGTGATTTCGGGGAGCTCCCACTTGCATGGGCCGGCGGCCAACCGCAGGGCCGCGGCGAACTCATCGACCGATTCCCCGGGTGCCTGGACTCGCCTCCAGAACGCGCTCCGAGCGGGGAACATCGCTATTGCTGGCCGGAGATGGGCGCGCAACGCCGCCAGGAGCTCTGTGGCTTTGAGGTCGCTCACCTTCCTCGGCGCAATCAGGTCCACCAAGGTCCTCTTGGTCTCGTGTCCGAGCATGCGGACGAAAATGGCCCTCTTTTTGGCCTCATCTGAGACTTCGAGCTCCACCAGCGCTGCGTTGAAGTCTATCTCAAACAGCTCCAAGTCTCCCGGCTTCTTGATCACGTAGCCGGCGCACGTCTTGGTCCCGTGGGCAGCCATATCCCACCTTCGTCGCCAATTTAGTGTATGGGACCAAAGACAACCGGACAACCAAAGGGTTGGTTTAACACAGGTTTATTGCATGAGGTTCCAGTGAAGCATGAGGTAATGGCGGTGATACATCTCAATATATACAGTAGCTCTCTACATTTGAATCTTGTAGCACGGTAGCTGATTGGCTGCTACCGGCGTGGCCTCGCCCAGGCACGCCTCTTTCTTCTGCTGCTGAATGCGGGGAAGGTTTTCCCGCGGCTGTCCGTGATTGAGCAATGTGAACCATGTGAGGCTGAACGCTCGCAGCTGCCCTCTATGGGCTGTCTGCTCGCGTTCTTTTACAGCTGGTATCGTTTGTATCTGGAGTGGTTACATTCTTGCCTTTACAGTATAATGAACATGCATACATACATACATAACAGGAGCTCACTCCATCGCACAGCACTCGGGTCTCAAACTGCTGACCTGCTAACCTTCTGGTCATCAAGCTCAATGTTTAACCACTAAGCCACCACGGCCCATCCTGTGCAGTGTACGGACGCACAAACAGAGATGACAAGAGGCCTAGATAGAGAGAATGCTTTGCAGGGGTGTTAGTCAAGCTCAGTCAATTGATAACAGAAATCTACCTCCTCTTCGTGTAATTCCACCTGGCTGACTGCAGAAAAACAGAGTTTCAGGTCAATTCAAGAAAGGTCGGGGCCGGGATGCTAAACAGGATTGTGCAAAGTCACTCTTTGTCACAACCACCACCTCTGAATCCAGGGCCAGTGCAGTGTCCAGGGATATGCCTGACCTGTCAGCACAACCCTTTCTAGAACCGATTTAATCCCAGCCCCTGAATCTGACTTTCTACTGATAAGCAGCACCTTCGTCTTGTCAGGATTTACGCCAAGGTAATGTATTGCAAGGCAGATTTCTGCTGAGACATCATGTCCGCGCCAAAGTGACTCCATGACAGTCACGGCTGAGTGGGGATTTGAACCTGGGCCTCCTGAGTCAAATCCTCCAAACCCTGTACCACGTCAGCTCATCTGTTTGTTTTATCAGATTGTTGACGCAAGTCTTGTTATTTGTCTTGAGCCTCTGGGACAGCGGAAGATGGAAAGCTTTCCGATAACACACCGCATCTGTCACCTGTCACCACATGTCAGCACTGCTGTGGCAGACAGCTCAAATAAGCAATTAAAATCCAACTCTACGGCAGAACTTCAGGAACAGATGCTGGTTGTAAGGGAAGACAACTGCTTCCCGCACCTACTATGGGTTCCCCCAACTTTTAGTTGGCGAGAAATGCCTTCTTATTGTTGTTGTTCAGTTGCATAGTCAATTCCGACCTTTTGCGACCCTATGGACCATTGATCTCCAGGCACCCCTGTCCTCCACCATCCTCCTCAGCCCGCTCAGCTCGATACCCACTGCGTCCACAATACCATCTAGCCATCTCATCCTTGGCCATCCCCTTCTTCTTTTGCCCTCCACCTTTCCCAGCATCAAGGCTTTCTCAAGTGAATCCTCTCTTCTCATTTGGTGTCCAAAGTACTTCATCTTCATCTTTACTATTTGACCTTCTAAGGAGCAGTCAGGGTTGATTTCTTCTAAGATTGACGTATTTGTTCTCCTCGCTGTCCAGAGGACTCTCAAAACTCTCCTCCAACACCACATTTCAAAGGCATCTATTCTTCTGCACTCAGCTTTCCTAGCGGTCCAGCTCTCGCACCCATACATTACCACTGGGAATACCATTGCTTTGACTATACGGATTTTTGTTTGCAAGGTGATGTGTCTACTTTTCACTATGTTCCCCAGGTTTCTCATCGCTTGTCTCCCTAGAATCAGTCGCCTCTTTATTTCATGGCTGCAATCCCCATCTGCAGTGATCTTGAATCCTAAGAAAGTAAAATCTGTCACTGCTTCTAGTTCTTCCCCATCTACTTTCCAGGTGCTGATAGGGCCTGTTGCCATTATCTTGGTTTTCTTGATGTTGAGTCTCAGGCCAGCTTTTGCACTCTCTTCTTTCAACCCAATCAAGAGGCTCTTTAGGTTTTCCTCACTTTCCGCCATTAGGGTGGTATCGTCTGCATATCTCAAATTGTTGATGTTTCTCCCAGCAATTTTGATCCCATATTGTGATTCCTCCATCCCTGCATTGCGCATTATGTGCTCTGTGTATAGGCTGAAAAAGTAGGGTGATAAAATGCAGCCTTGTCTTACTCCTTTTCCTATTCCAAACCACTCTGTCATACCATGCTCTGTCCTAACTGTTGCCTCTTGGTTCGTGTACAGATTTCTCATGAGGCATAAGAGATGTTCTGGTATTCCCATCTTTTTAAGTACTTGCCACATTTTGTTGTGGTCCACACAGTCAAATGCCTTAGTGTAGTCAATGAAGCAGAAGTAGACTTGTTTCTGATATTCCTTTGTTTTCTCCATGATCCAACGTATGTTGGCAATGTGGTGTCTACTCCCCCTCCCTCTTCTGAACCCAGCCTGCCTTCTTATTATGTTGTCTGAAATTCTGGGCATGGTGGTTGTTATTGCCTGAGACTGTGTCAATGCCTACGACAAGGTTTTGATAATTACACATTTCCTGTGACTTCTTCTTCTTCTTCTTCCATGTCCTGATCAAACTGTAAACTTCCAAAACAAAGCCGCTTTCTTAGCTTTCTCATCAGGCCAAACCTAAATCCTCACTGTCAATTCATTCCTCCGCTCCTTTGGTTTGATCTGGTGTGAAAAAGATTAGACAGCCAAACAAGGTGGCCATTGCCCAGGGTACGCCTGATTGTGGTTCAAAAAGGTGAAACGTACCCACGATCTTCGAGGAGGCTTTTTCTGTGTACCCCATTTCCTACGACTGCCCTGATGCAACCATGGCCCTATGTAACCCCTTGTGTTGTTGGAACCACATGGAGGGGCAGCCATGGGTCGGGAGAAGAAGGCTTTAATTACCAAAATAATGACTTTACCTCCACCTTTGCTGTTCAGAGCCGATTACACTGGCGTTCATGCGCTCCAGCATCTAGTCACGCTTGCCACATGTCCACGGAAAGGTCTGCAGGTGTTATAGCTCTTTGGCTATAAACGGAGATGACCACCAGACCTGCAAGGTGTTCTTTACCTTATTGTGTTAGCAGCCATGGACTGGTTTGCCTTGAGTTGTTGGTGATTGTTGCAATTGCTCGCATGGGACAAAGCCTTCCTAGAGAAATGTTGAGTAGCAACATGCTATGGAAGCCACCTGAGCGCTTATGGGAAAGCCTCTCTCGGAAATCTGGACTCCAGCTGTTCAGCAAGATGTTCTGCTAAACACATATGTGTTTTTCCGATTTAATAAATATTTCACTGTGACTGAAAGCCCCCGAGACAAAAGACTTCTATTTCCAACCCATGCTCGTCTGATATCGTGCCCACAAGAGGAAGATGTAAAACATAAAAGGGGTGGCGGGGCAGAGGAAGGGCAAGAGAGAGAAAGGAATCAAAGAGCAAGCAACGATAGGTTTATATGTGGCAGAAGCCGGAACAGGCCTCCCTCTTAATAGCACACGGCTGTTCAGATACCATGTCCGGTCCTTCAACTCACACATGAAGAAGCAGGGAGAACTTCAAAGACATCTTGAGCATTACTGCATGAAAGGCGGCTGCAGGCTAATGAGCTTGACAACAAAGGGAGGTTTCTCTGCGTATTGCAGAGTTCCACCGTATTGCTGGATATCAGCTGGCTCTATAGGATGCGAGTCCTTGAAGGTTGAGTTTCAGTCAGATTAGAGGTGCTAGGGACCTCCTGTGGTTAATATATGGCATATGCCGCCAACTATAGAGTGGTCATCTTCCTCCTCCTCCTCCTCTTTCATGTCTAGGTCAGACTTTAAACTGCCAAAATGAAACCACCTTCTTGGCTTTATTGGTCAAAGTTTCCGGTAGTAATTGTCAGACCAGCAAAAGAGCCAGGTTCTGTATCTCTCAACATTCACACAGTGTGTTGTTGTCCACCATAGGCCCCCACTTGAGCCTGTTGGTTTTGCATTTAGGGACTCTGACCCTCAGCCTATTCAGAGTCCTCCAAGTGATGTAAGGGAGGTTGAGTTCCTCAGCCATCTCCTCCTTTAATGTTGTTCCTTGTCCAGTGAGCTCTTTCTTCCTCCATTTTCTAATTTGGTTTTGCTCTTGCATACCCTCAAGAATGTTTGTTCTTGCCATATAGCTCTTCCTGGATGTGAGTTGGCAGACTTGAGGCTCATATCCATTCAGAAGGTGCAAAGCGTCTTTCTCTTGCTTCATTCTCTTGGCGTCCTCTGCTGCTTTTCTCCTTATCTTAGGTGGAGTGATACCAACAAGAAGATATATTTTTTCAACTCATGTAGGTTTGAGGCATCCTGTATGCATGGCTTCATTCACAGTGATGTCAACCTCTTTCACATGTGTGGATGTGTTCCATACTGGAGCAACCTAATCTGCTGTATAGATGCTCAGGGCCAAAGCTGATGTATGCAGTGTGGATGGTTGAGCTCCCCATGCATAGCTTGTCAACTTCCTGATGATATTGTTCCTCGTACTGACTTTAGCTTTGGTATACAGGCAGTGCTACTTAAAAGACCCTCGACACCCGATGGGGTAAAAGAGGAAGCAAAGAAGAAGAAGTTGCTTAAAAGAGTGACCTGTCAAGTGTCATGCTAAGGTATTTCAGTGCTATATAAAGTGGCTCAAGTAACTAAGATGCTGACTGGGAGGCAGAAGGTCAGCAGTTAGATACCCAAATACTGCAGGACGGAATGGGCTCCCATCTTTGTCCCTGCTCCTGCCAACCTAGCCGTTCGAAAGCAAGAAATTGCAAGTAGATAAATAGGGACCACTTTGGTGGGAAGGTAACAGCATTCTGTGTGCTCCAATGTTTAATCATGTCTGCCACATGACCACAGAAACATCTGCAGAAGCAGACAGCGCTGGCTCTTCAGCTTTGAAACAGAGATGAACACTGAACCCTAGAGTTGAATACGACTGGCTTTCGAACATGGGAAACCTTTACCTTTACCTATAAAGTGGTGAGATTCTGACATCCCATTCATCTTCCTTGCATTAGTTGCTGTTCTGGTGAATGGAGAAAGTGCCATCTCTAAAAGTCAGAATATCATATAAAGTGGTGGGATTCTGACTTTTAGATAGGGCACATTGTCCCTTCCCCAGAACACCAACTAACACAAGGAAGAAGAATGGGAAGGGTCACAAAAAAAGGCTGCCTTCCTAGCACAGTGATGGTTTAGCTACAGCGGCTGGTGTGTTTGCTACCTTAGATGTCTACGCATTCACACACACACACACAGAAGTTATAACCCATGGTGTTATTTGGAAGCTAGTGTATAGCTTCTGCTATTTGCACTCTTGCACAAATATCCTGTCCAATCCTTTTGATTCCTCTTTTGCAATCTTTTTGACAAACTGTTCCACAAGCTGTTCCGCCAGCTGATGCCCATGTCGCATTTCGCCCAAGCTGTTGCGCAAGTCCTTCCAGAAGCCACGGACCTAGTTGTGCCAGAAGAAGTGGCACAGGCCACGTCTATGCGAGACCTGCCATCACATCTCCATTGGACTTTGTGCCACTTATGCTGGTGACCTAAAAGGTCCCGCAAGGGCCCTTGGATGCCGGCTGACGTAATCTTGGCTACAAGCTAGAATGAGTGTAACTTATGCGCAACTTGTTGGTATACTGATTCAGCCGGAGAAGCACAAGTGTTGCTGGGGAAAACGCCCATCTGGATACACCCTAAGCCTTTTCCTCGTAATGGCTGTGATTTACATGCTGTTTGACAAGGGGCGGAGTGTTCCGTCCACTCTGGCATCTAGTCATGCCTACCACATGACCATGGAAACGTCCACAGTCGCAGACAGCACTGGTTCTTTGGCTGTAAACGGAGCTAGAGCACCGGACCCTAGAGTTGGACATGATGGGCTTTTGAGCAAGGGAGATTTTGGCCTTGACTATCCGAAGGTGGGTTTTCTTCTTCCTTTTCCCAAAAGGCTGAGCCCTGCTCTCACACACCCCGACCTGCTTCTCAATGATTCCCTCAGTGATGGAGGGGGATGAGGAATGCAGGCAAGCTCTGGAACAAGAGGGGGCGAGTAGCAGAATCATCCTCCTCCTCCTCCTCCTCTTCCTCCTCTTCCTCCTCCTCTCCCTTAGCACTCTGGTTACACACCAGCCGCCTTTGTCCGGGCAAGAATGGCCCCTTTGATGACAAGCTGGTTCCTCTCTGGGAATCCATTGTCCCCAACTAATAAGATGCGCTTCCCGGCTGCTCAGCCTGGGCAGAGGGTTGGCTTGGCCAACCGGCTGTCCCGCGCCCTGACATTTTGAGGCCGAATAATGTTCCCTTTGAAGCAAAGAGGAGTCCTTTCTGTTGGGCAGCCAAAGAAAGGTCAGGACCCTGGGAGCACCAGCTGGGCACATGGTGGGTTCTTTTGAAGGAAGCGCCCTCCCTAACCCACTCCCCCCCCCACACACCCAAAAAAAAAGAGCGGGTGTTGCAGGCAAAGTTTGCCAAAATTTGTGGGGGGGGGATCTTCCCCCCAAAAAGGCAGGAGCCAAAACTGAATGCATGTAGGAATTCACAATAGGTAAAGGTCACCCTTGCTCGAAAACCAGTCGTATCCAATTATAGGGTTCAGTGCTCATCTCCATTTATAGCCAAAGAGCCAGCACCAGGGTACACAGAACACTGTTTACCTTCCCAACGAAGTGGTACCTATTTATCTACTTGCAGTTTCTTGCTTTCGAACTGCTAGGTGGACAGAGACAAGAGCTCACTCCATCGTGCCACACTCGGGTCTCAAACTGCTGACCTGCAGACCTTCCAGTCACCAAGTTCAGTGTCTTAGCCACTAAGCCACAGTCGTCCAGAATTCAAAATGACCAGTGTTATATCTTTGGTAATGGGAATTGGAAAGAAACCGCACACTCTAAATATCGAGATAGATGTATAAAGCAGTGACAGAGTTCAAATGCCTAGAAACAACATTTACTATGGGTGGCACGATGGATTAAGAGATTAACATACAGTGCTGTAAGGAAAACCAAATATTGGGGTGATACTGACCAGCACAAAGAAATGCCTCATACAAAGCATATTCATTCCCACCTTATGTTACCAATTTATATTTATTTATTTATTTATTTATTTATTTATTTATTTATTTATTTATTTATTTATTTATATCCCGCCCTCCTGATGAAAAACATCACTCAGGGCTGCTAACAACATATATAAAATACAATATGACAACAGGTAAAACAACAACTGCTAAAAATACCAAACCCAACCCACCAAAAACAACATTAAAAACACATAAAACTAATCAGATTATGACTAAAAAACACCCTCGCCCTCCCCACACCCAGCATAAAATGGCAAAAAACAAAATGCCAATCATGGACATTTGCAACAAAACATAAACGAAATCTGGTCACCACAGAAATGAGATGTCTGAGGAAGGCTGCTGGAGTGATTAGTAGGGACAAAATCAGGAATGAGGTTATGATGGAAAGAATTGGAACAAAGCCAATCTTGCACTACATACAGAGACAACTAATAAAGTGGTTTGTCCGTTTGGAGAGAATATATTGCAACTCCATACCATACAAGGCATATGTGGAAAGAGGAGAAGGACAAAGACCACAAGGCAGACCCAGTGTAAGGTATACAGGTGAAACTCAGAAAATTAGAATATCGTGTAAATGTTCATTCATTTCGGTGAAACAAATACATACAAAGCGAAATATGAAATGCCTTAATTCGTTATAATTGTGATTATCATAGCGTACAACATACATGAGATTATATGATGACTAGGGGATACATGAGATTGGGGTGGGTTTTTCATAAACTGTAAACCATAAGCATCAATATTATAACAAAGTAAGACTTGAACTATCCTCGCTTTGCATGCAATGAGTCTATATCATATATTTGTTTAACCATTTAAGTTGCATTACTGAACTGAATGAACATTTGCATGATATTCTGATTTCCCTAGTTTCACCTAAAGACAACATCAAAGAAACACTACAAAACCTCCAAATTATGATGGTGGAGGCCAGAGCATAAACCTTGGATCTCCCTTGACACCTGACATGTGGGGGAGGGGGGTGGGAGGAGAAGAAGAAGAAGAAGATGATGATGATGATGATGATGATGATGATGATGATGATGATGATGATGATGATGATGAAGAAGAAGCACTAATAGCATCTGGAAACGTTACTTTTTTGGACTATTGCTTTCCAGTTTCCCAGCCAGCATGTCTAGTGGTCATGATCTGAAGGATGTAGTTCAAAAAGTAACTTTTCCAAGCCTTAGTACCCCCTGCTTCCTCGAGTTAGATGTTTTGGGGACACCTTGTGCTATAGGGTGATTAATCTCACATTCAGACCGGAGAGATACGGGTTCAAAACTCAGCCGTGAAGCTCACTCGAGTGAGGCTTGGGTCAGTCCCTTTCTCTCAGGGTAACATTCATTGCAAAATTGTTGTGAAGACAACATGCGATGCGGAAATGGTACCTGCTCATTGGAGGATGGGAAACTAAAAGCCCTTACAATAAATCAGAACTACTGTATATGTATTGTCAGTCTCTGGATACAGAGCACGGCATATTTAATTTAGAAAGATCCTCTGCCACTCAAAAGGGCATATGAATCCCTCTGAAAAGAAAGCAGTATTTATCTCTGGAGAGGGGAAATTAAACTAACCAACAGAAAGAAGGCAGTATCATGTAAATCAATATTGATACTTCTTCTGCATTCCTAAAAACAACCTAGAATTTGTTTTGGTACGGTTAATTGAAAGTACTTTTATATCTGTTGCATTATAACTATGTTCATTAAACTGGAATATGTACCACAAATCGATAGAAATCAATAAAATGCCTTTCACTTAAAAAAAATCTTCCTGAGTATGTTGCAACAGTCATACAAAGAGTGAGAATCCTTCAGATCTACGGTCATGAAAGCTAGGGAGGACCTTAAGGGAGATCTACTCCAATTCTTTGCTTAAGCAGGAAAACCACAGCTAAAATGGTCCTCGCTGGCAACCATCCAACCATAGCTAATAATGATTTTGTGTTAGAAATTATTCTGGGTTGAAAGAAAGGATCTTTGCAGAAGAAACTGCTCAGGGAACGCCCAAATGAGGCTCCTTTCCATGTCCACAAGAGCTGGGACAGAGATGGATGCTCACTCTGTCATGCAGTATCCGGGTC
This sequence comes from Bradypodion pumilum, assembly GCA_035047305.1. Taxonomy (NCBI): domain Eukaryota; kingdom Metazoa; phylum Chordata; class Lepidosauria; order Squamata; family Chamaeleonidae; genus Bradypodion; species Bradypodion pumilum. The sequence goes on from JAWDJD010000004.1 coordinate 343,787,630, forward strand.
TCAAACTGCCAATTTACTTACCTTCCAGCTAACAAGGTGAGCTTCTTAACCACTGAGCCACTGCAACCCCAGGCTAAGAAATCTCAAATGGATGAGAGCCCACCAGAAGGTAACTGTTGTGTATAAGAAAGTATGCCTTTAAACAATGTAACACTCGAAGAAGGGACAGAATAACTATCAGCTGTAACTCTGTAACCTCCTGTATTAGGATGCGAGCTAATGTCCACCAGATGGCAATAGCGAGCGTCCAGCTCACATGGTTCCAATTCCACAAATACCTACAGCACGGGAAGATTCCCGCCACCACCTCACCTGGACAAGAAGGGCGTGACCAGAAATGACGTCACGCAGACAGTAGCCAATGGGCTATCGAGGAGCCACATTCAAATGTATAGCCTCTGTATATATTGAGCTGTTCGTCCACCATTACCACATGTTCCCCCGGACCACCATGCAATAAAGACATGTTAAGCCAATCCTTCGGCTGTTCCTGTGTCTTGGTTCTCATACACTAAATTGGCGACGAGGATGGGATGATGGATCCCCACGAGATCAAGACACACGCTGGTTTCGACATCAACAAGCCGGAAGATTGGGAGCTCTTCGAAATGGACTTCCAAAGCGCGCTGGTGGTGTCCGACATTACGGACGAAGGAAAGAAGAGGGCCATCCTCACCCGGATGCTGGGACATGCCGCCATGAGAGTATTGGTGGACCTGGTTTCGCCGAAGAAGGTGAGCGAGGTGTCGGTCAAGCAGCTCCTGAAAGCGATGCGCGACCACTTCCAGCCCTCGGTCTCGATGTTTTCGGCTCGAGACGCGTTCTGGAAGAGAGTCCAAGCGCCTGGGGAGTCCATCGCAGCCTTTGCAGCGGCCCTCCAGTTGGCCGCCGGCCCTTGCAAGTGGGAGAACCTGGAAATTGCCCTCAGGGACCGCATGCTCTGTGGCCTGTGGGACGAGGAAGTTCAGCGAAAGCTGATGAACCAGGAGCCGCCCCCGATGCTGCACGAGGTCGTGAAGGCGGCGCAGGCCGCGGAAGCCGCGAGGGCCGGAGTCAAGGGGTTCAGGGAAAGGCCCCCACAACCCGACAAGGCAGCGGGCCCGGTGCACGCGGCCAGGCGAGCGCCACAATCCTCCACGGAGAGCAGCGAGGACGAGGATGTCCGGAAGGTGCGGAAGGATGGCCGACGTTGCGACGGCTGCGGGGCGGCCCACGACCGCGCCAAGTGCCCATTCCGGAAGGCCGAGTGCCACAACTGTGGACGTCGAGGGCACATAGCCAAGGTTTGCAGACGGTGGCGCGGGGACCAGAGAGGCTCGACAGACCGCCCACCGAGATTCCAGGAAGGCGCCCGGCCCTCGAGGAAGCAGGACGGCGTGGGCCATATCTCCAAAGGCAGTGACGACGACGCTCCAGTTCACAGCGTGTCCTTAGGACACCCCCGTTACTTTGTTGAGGTACTGGTGCAAGGGCCCCCCGTTAGGATGGAGATAGACTCGGGGTCTTCCTATTCAATCATTTCCCAGAGGGAGTTTTTGGGAATTTCCCCCAACGTGCGGCCCAGGCTCAAAGCGCTGAGGTCTACGCTGCGGGACGTGCAGGGAAATAGCATTCCGGTGTTGGGGGTTGGAAAATTCAAGGTCCAATACAAGCGGCACGCCGCGGAACTTCCCCTGGTTGTCCTCAAGGGGGGAAGCTGTAGCCTTCTCGGGACTCAATGGTTTAAGCCCCTGGGGTTGTTCATTGGGGGGGTGCATGCCGTTGGGACTGACCCTATACAAGAGGTGTGCGACGCGCACCCCGAAGTGTTCAAGAAGGGACTCGGAAAATTCAAGGGACCCCCAGTTGCGTTCGATCTGGACCCGGAGGTCCACCCAATAAGACTCAAACCGCGCAGAGTGCCTTTTGCGCTCAAGGACAAGATAGAGGCGGAACTGGACAAATTGGTGGGCCAGGGGATTCTTGTTCCTGTTGATTCTGCGGAGTGGGAAACTCCGATTGTAACAGCACTGAAGGCCAACGGGGAGGTTTGCATATGCGCAGATTACAAATGCACCATTAATAAGGCGATACGCCCAAATGCGTATCCGGTACCGGTGGTCAGCCACCTGTTGGCCAGGTTACATGGGGGGAGGTGTTTTGCAAAACTTGACCTGGCACAAGCATACCAGCAGCTCTCGGTAACCCCAGCTGCGGCTGCTGTGCAGACGATAGTCACTCATAAGGGGGTGTTCCAGGTCACGCGCCTACAGTTTGGCGTGAACTCGGCGCCAGGTATCTTCCAATCACTCGTGGAACGCCTCTTAAAGGGTCTGGAGGGGGTCTTACCATACTTTGATGACATGTTGATAACGGGGGGGGGAGCGAATCTGAATTGGCTGAAAGATTAGATAAGTTACTGACGATATTCGAAAAGGCGGGGTTGAGGCTGCGAAAAGACAAATGTGTTTTCTTCGCAAAAGAGGTTGAGTTCTTGGGTTTCCGGGTAACCCCTGCAGGAATCAAACCCTCCAAATCAAAGGTGGCCGCCATTCAAAATGCTCCTCGCCCCACCTCCAAGCCCGAATTGCAGTCGTTCCTGGGGCTCCTAAACTTCTACCATTCCTTCCTGCCCCGGAAGGCATCGGTAGCAGAGCCGCTTCACAGGCTTCTAAAAAAGGACGAGGCATGGAAATGGGGCGAGAGCCAGGAGAAAGCATTCAATGACCTGAACCAACTCCTAGCCTCAGATGCCATATTAACCCATTTTGACCCCAAGAGACCAGTAGTCCTGATTTGTGATGCGTCCCCGGTGGGGGTGGGGGCGGTTCTGTGCCATGTGATGGAAAACGGGTGGGAGGCCCCGGTGGCGTTCTACTCCAGGTCCCTGTCTCAGGCAGAGTGAAATTACGCACAGACAGACAGGGAAGCGTTAGCAATAATCACTGGGACCAAAAAGTTCCACGATTTCCTCTATGGCCGCCCTTTCACCATCGTGACTGACCACAAGCCCCTGCTAGGCATTTTCACTGCGGACAAGCCCACGCCACAAATCCTGTCCCCTAGGATGCTCAGGGGGGCCATTTTCTTAAACGCATACCAGAACGCGCTGGTGTATCGCCCTGGAAAGGACATAAGCCACGCGGACGCCCTGTCGAGATCACCCCTCCCCCACACAAGCGGCCACGTGTGCGAGGTGGAGCAAGACCACCAAGTGCTCATGATAGAGGTCTTGGATTCACCCCCCCCCCCCGTATTGCCCGCAGAGATCGCCAAGGCAACAGGCAAGGACAGGACGTTGGCCCTGGTTAGTTCTTGGGTGCAGAAAGGGTGGCCAACGTCCTCCCCAGCAACGGAGTTCGCCCCATTTTTTCGGAAAAGCTAGAATTGTCCTTAGAGAGGGGGTGCCTCCTGTGGGGCCAGCGAGTAATTGTCCCTGAATCCCTGAGAGCGAGGGTGCTCAAACTGCTGCACGTCAGCCACCCTGGAATTGTCCGCTCCAAGGCGTTGGCCAGGAGCTACTTCTGGTGGCCCCAGTTGGACGCCGATATCGAGCACATGGTGGGCACTTGCGCGAGCTGCCAGAGCTCCCGGCCCGAAGAAGCCCGTCTCCCGCACAGGGAATGGGACACGGCAAAGGGGCCGTGGTCCCGTGTGCACATTGACTTTGCGGGCCCCTTCAGAGGATCACTCTTTCTCCTCGTAGTGGATGCTTACTCCAAGTGGTTGGAGGTAATTCCGGTTGCGAACACCTCCTCAGCCACAACAGTTAAACATTTGCGGAGGGTGTTCAGCACGTTCGGCATACCCGACACCCTTATTAGCGATAACGCTAGTTGTTTCACGTCCGCTGAGTTCAGGGCATTCACCGAGATCAACGCCATCCGGCATATCACCTCTGCACCTTTCCACCCGGCGACAAATGGCCAGGTAGAACGCCTCGTGCGTACCACCAAAGACGCGCTGAGGCGCTTGGGCCCCGGGGATTTAAACCTGCAGTTGTGTCAGTTTTTACTGGGATACAGGGTAACCCCCCTAGCGTCAGGGTACTCGCCCGCAGAACTCCTAATGCGCAGGAAGCTGACTACGATACTGACCAGGCTAGACCCTGCCAGGGTGGAAGATACTGGGAGGAACATCGGGGTAGCGGGCACGAAGAGTTTCGAGATAGGTGCCCCGGTTCATTGCAGAAACTACGCTAGCGCAGGGCCAGCCTGGATTCCGGGCGTAGTCATTGGACAGACAGGCCCCGTGTCGTATTGCGTAGAGACCAGCACAGGTCTACTCTGGAGGCGACACGCAGACCAACTCCGGCGCCGGATCTCCGAAAACCAGGGCGCTGACAGCGCAGAAAAGGATTCAACGTTAGGGTTCTCCCCCACCCGTTCAGCCCAAGGGGGAGGAGAGGGGGGCCAGTGGCCCCCACCACGGGGGGAAGGGGATAAGTTTGTCCCCATAGATATCCTGACAGATACCCCCATAGATTCCCCAGTAGATGATTTTGAGTTTGAGTTACAAAACTGGGGGGGGGTCGGAGTGGTCCCCCACCCATCCAAGCGAGAAGCGGGGTTTTGCGTTAGCCCCCAGTGCCCCCGGTTTTCCCACAATGGAGTTCCTCCCTACCCCAAAAGCCGCGGGACCGCGGCAAGTCGCTAACGAGTATCCCTCTCCCATTGCAGGACAAGAGACCAGGGAACAAAGAAGCGATAGCGCCCCCGGGACAAGCCAGCCAGCTTTGCGCCCAAAACGTGTTTGCAATAAACCATATTGGATGAGAGACTTCGTCTCATCCTAGGGGGGAGGAATGTTGTGTATAAGAAAGTATGCCTTTAAACAATGTAACACTCGAAGAAGGGACAGAATAACTATCAGCTGTAACTCTGTAACCTCCTGTATGAGGACGCGAGCTAATGTCCACCAGATGGCAATAGCGAGCGTCCAGCTCACATGGTTCCAATTCCACAAATACCTACAGCGCGGGAAGATTCCCGCCACCACCTCACCTGGACAAGAAGGGTGTGACCAGAAATGACGTCACACAGACAGTAGCCAATGGGCTATCGAGGAGCCACATTCAAATGTATAGCCTCTGTATATATTGAGCTGTTCGTCCACCATTACCACATGTTCCCCCAGACCACCATGCAATAAAGACATGTTAAGCCAATCCTTCGGCTGTTCCTGTGTCTTGGTTCTCATACACTAAAGTAACACATACAGCATTGTGTGTACTCCAGTGTCTAGTCATGCCTGCCACATGTCCCCAGAAACAGATGCAGATGCAGACAGTGCTGCCTCTTTGGCTCTAAACGAAGATAGGCACTGAACCCTAGAATCAGATACGACTGGCTTTCAAGCAAGGATGTCTTTTACCTTCACCTAAGTCAGAATGGACAAGACAGCACATCATCATCATCAAAGGTGTACACAGTACACCAGATGTTTGGGCTGGAGTTTTGGAGTCCCACTACTCGAGTCCTAGCCCATCATCATTGTCGTTGTCATCATCTCCATGCTGAGTTTCCATAGCTAGAGCAGGAACCTGAACCCAGGTCTCTTAAATCTTACTCCATTACTGTTGTGTATGTAACAGTATTACTTTAAGAATGTATGAATGTAACCTGACAATGATTACAATGTAACCCAGCTGTTAAGGAACGCGAGTAAGCTGCCCATAGAGGGCAGCTGCGAGCGTTCAGCTCACATGGTTCACATTCCCCAAATCACCGGCAGCCGCGGGAACCTTTCCCGCGCGAGGATCACCTGGAGAAGATGGGCGTGACTCAGAATGACGTCACGCCGGTAGCAGCCAATGAGCTACCGTGCAACGATATTCAAATGTATGTACTGCAGTATATAATGAGCTGTACCTCCGCCATTACCACATATTCTTCTTGACCACCATGAAATAAACCTGTGTTTTAGCCCCTAATGCGGCTCCTTCCTTGTCTTCCGTGCAAGACACTAAATTGGCGATGAGGATGGGATCCATGGTGCATCCTAAGGTCAAGAATCATCAATTTGATATCAGCGACCCAGAACAATGGGAGCTGTACGAGTGCCAGTTTCGGCACGCGATGGATGCTGCAGGCATCGACGACGGTGCCAAGATGCGCCCGCACTTCCTTGCCCAGGTGGGGCCGGCCACGCTGCGTATCCTGATGAACCTGGTGGCTCCCCGGAAGGTAGACGTGGTGCCCATCAACCGCATCCTGGCGCTACTGGGCGAACACTTCCAGCCTCCAGTCTCGATTTTCCCGGCCAGGGTCGCATTCCACAGGCGGGACCAGCGCCCGGGGGAGTCCGTATCCGCCTACGCGGCGGCCCTCAGGTTCGCGGCGGTCAACTGCCAGTGGGAGGACCTGGACACGACCCTCCGAGACCGCATGCTGTGTGGCCTGAGGGACGAGGAGGTCCAGAGGAAGTTGATCACCCGCGACCACCGCCTCACGTTCAACGAGGTACTGCGGGAAGCCCAAGCAGCCGAGGCGGCCAGGAGCGGGGTCAGATTGTTCAAGTCCCGAGGGGCCGCAACCGAGAGGGCCAAGTCACCCGTGCAAGCGGCCCGGCGGACGTCGGCGAAGACGGCCTGGCGGGCACCCCGGTCGCCCGCAGGCATGCCAGCGACCTCCGAGGAGTCGTCCACGACGGCGGACTCCTGCTCCAGCGAGGACGATGATGTCCAGAAGGTAAAGAATCGTGGGGAGAAGCACCAGACCAGCGAGCGACAAGGCCGCCGTTGCGACGGCTGTGGGGCATCTCACGACCGGACGAGATGCCCATTCCGGAAGGCCGAGTGCCACAACTGTGGTCGGAAGGGCCACATCGCCAGAGTCTGCAGGCGTGGGCGAACCGAGGACAAGGGCACATCGAAACACCCTCGAGCACATCAGCGGAAGGCGGCCGGCATCGGAAAGGTCTCAGCCAACGACGGTGCGGAAGGCGTGAACCGCGTGGGCCTGGAGCACCGGCGTTTCTACGTAGAGGTACTGTTACAAGGGGTTCCAGTGAGGATGGAAATAGACTCGGGGTCGTCCTACTCCATCCTGTCCCAAAAGGAGTTCATGTGCATTCCCCCAAATGTGCGGCCTAAGCTGCGGGCCATGAAGTCAAACCTGCGGGACGTGCAGGGCTACGGGATCCCAGTGTTGGGGGTGGGGAACTTCACAGTGAAGTTCAAAAATTACACAGAGAAACTGCCCTTAGTGGTTCTCAAGGGGGGAAGATGTTGCCTTTTGGGAACCCAGTGATTTGCCCCCCTGGGAATTGAACTGTTCGGCATTAACGCCATAGAGACTGACCCAATGCGGGACGTGTGCGATGCGCACCCGGACGTTTTCAAGAAGGGGCTCGGGACTTACAAGGGGCCCCCAGTTTCTTTTGAATTGGACCCAGAAATCCGACCCATACGCCTCAAGCCAAGAAGAGTGCCTTTCGCCCTCAAGGACAAGACTGAGGCGGAGCTGGACAAATCGGTGGGGCAGGGGATTTTGATTCAGCGGAGTGGGAGACTCCAATTGTTACGGCCCTAAAATCAAACGGGGAGGTCAGGATTTGCGCTGACTACAAATGTACAATTAACAAGGCCATTCGGCCAAATGCATATCCGGTGCCGGTGGTTAGCCATTTACTGGCCACGTTGCATGGGGGGAGGTGTTTCGCCAAGCTAGACCTGGCGCAAGCGTATCAGCAGCTCACAGTAACCCCAGCTGCTGCTGTCGCGCAAACCATCGTTATGCACAAGGGGGCATTTAAAGTAACGCGCCTGCAATTCGGCGTGAATTCGGCCCCCCAGATCTTTCAGTCCCTTGTAGAACGCCTTTTAAAGGGGCTTCCAGGCGTGCTCCCATATTTTGACGACGTCTTGATAACAGCGGGGAGCGAATCAGAGCTAGCGAAGAGACTAGACGGGGTCCTTTCAGTATTCGAGAAAGCGGGATTTCGACTAAGAAGGGACAAATGTGTATTTTTTGCGAGGGAGGTTGAGTTTCTCGGGTTCAAGGTAACCCCGGAGGGCATCAAGCCTTCCGAGTCCAAGGTTGCGGCTGTACCAAACGCCCCTCACCCCACCGCGAAACCGGAGCTGCAGTCATTCCTGGGGCTCCTCAACTTTTACCACTCCTTTTTGCCAAGGAAGGCATCTGTTGCGGAGCCACTGCACGCGCTACTAAAGAAAGAGGCGGTTTGGCGGTGGGGAGACAGGCAGGAGAAAGCGTTCAAGAAGCTCAAAACGCTTCTGTCCTCGGATGCGGTACTGACCCATTTTGATCCGAGGAGGCCAGTGGTTTTAGTCTGTGATGCATCCCCAGTGGGGGTGGGGGCGGTGTTGTGCCACGTGTTAGAGAGCGGGCGGGAAGCCCCGGTTGCGTACTACTCCAGGTCCCTTTCAAAGGCAGAGCGCAACTACGCGCAAACAGATAGGGAGGCCCTAGCCATCATCGTGGGAACAAAAAAGTTCCACGATTTCCTATACGGCCGCGAGTTTACGGTTGTGACGGATCACAAGCCTCTCCTGGGAATCTTTACCACGGGCAAACCCACCCCACAAATTCTATCCCCCCGAATGCTACGCTGGGTGATTTTCCTTAATGCCTATCAGTATGAGCTAGTCTATCGCCCAGGGAAGGAGATCTCTCACGCGGACGCACTGTCCCGGTCTCCTCTCCCGAGTTTAGGAGATCCTGCATGCGAGGTAGAGCAGGACCATCAAGTCCTGCTGATCGAGTCCCTCGACTCACCCCCCATAGTGCCGGCAGACCTCGCCAAAGCCACGGTGGCCGACAAGATCCTGGCCCAAGTCAGTTCCTGGGTAAGGAAAGGGTGGCCCGCAACTCCCCCCGAGGAGCATTTCAAGGCATTTTTCATGCGTAGAGTAGAGCTTTCCCTTGAAAGGGGCTGCTTGCTCTGGGGTCAGCGGGTGGTTATCCCCAAAAAGTTGCAAGAGAAGGTGCTGAGGCTACTGCATACCAGCCACCCGGGAATAGTGCGCTCCAAGGCGTTGGCAAGGAGTTACTTCTGGTGGCCCCAGATAGACGCTGAGATAGAGCATTTAGTGGGCACGTGTGAGAGCTGCCAGAGCTCTCGGCCTGAGGAATCCAGGCTACCCCATAGGGAAGGGGACACGGCCCGGGGGCCATGGTCCCAGATACACGTCGACTTCGCTGGCCCCTTCCACGGGTCCATGTTTCTGCTGATAGTCGACTCGTATTCCAAATGGCTGGAAGTGATCCCCATGACTAGCACCTCATCTGCCGCAACCATTAAACACTTGCGCAGAGTGTTTAGTTGTTTCGACCTGCCGGACATCCTCGTTAGCGATAACGCTAGTACCTTCACTTCTGCGGAATTCAAGGCATTTATCGAGAGGAATGCCATCCGCCACATTACCGCTGCCCCATTTCACCCCGCCACAAACGGTCAGGTAGAGCGCCAAGTGCGCACTACGAAGGACGCACTGCGGTGCATGGGTCCCGGTGAGTTGAACCTCCAACTGTGTCAGTTCCTCATCTGTTATAGGGCAACTCCCCTAGCTTCTGGACTTTCGCCGGTGGAGCTCCTCATGAGGAGGCGGCCGGTAACTCTTTTTGATCGGTTGGATCCGACCAGGGTGGAGGATGAAGGGAGGAATATAGTGGTAGAGAGTTCCAAAAGTTTTTCGGTAGGGGACCCGGTGTACTGCAGAAACTATGCGGTTTCGGGACCAACGTGGGTTCCAGGGATGATCATTGAACAAACGGGGCCAGTGTCCTACAGGGTCGAGACTCGCACAGGTCTACTCTGGAGAAGGCACGCTGACCAACTCAGAAGGTGAGTCACTAGTGAAGGGGAATCAGCGTTAGGGTCCTCCCCCACCCGCGTAACCCAAGGGGGAGACACGGCAGCGTCCTCGGGTACAAATGCATACCCTAGATTCTCACCCGAGGAGGAGGATACTGTGAAAGAGTGGGATGAGTTTGATTTTACGTTACCGTACCAGGGGGGTGTCGCGGAGTGGTCCCCCACCCGTCCAAGCGAGAAGAGGGGTTTCAGTTCAGCCCCTGGTTCCTCCAGTCCCCCCAGCCCTTTTGTTTTAGAGTATACCATAGCACCAAGCCCCCCGAGCTAGGCAGCTGGGGGAAGTTCACGCTTTCCATCCCCTAGAACTCTGGGTCAGGCAGCAGGGAGTGGGGCAAGGACGCCGGTTGCAGGCGCAAGGGACCAGGCGGTGGAAACAAGGGTCTCCTCGTCAGTTCCGAGGTTCGTGCTGGGGGGGTCCCCGGGCGCCACGGGCAACAGGCCGGGTTTTACCTCTCAGCTGTATGTTCCATTCCCTTCTCCCAATGCAAGGTTGTCGCAGAGCCCCCGCCGAACGACTAATGAGTCCCCCCTTTCCATTGCAGGACGAGACTCTGCAGAATTCGGAGCCCCTAGTTCCCCTGTGCTAAACCACGCAGCCGCACGCCCCAAGCGCACGTGCGGGAAGCCACAATGGTTGAGGGACTTCGTCCCATCCTAGGGGGGAGGAGTGTTGTGTATGTAACAGTATTACTTTAAGAATGTATGAATGTAACCTGACAATGATTACAATGTAACCCAGCTGTTTAAGGAACGCGAGTAAGCTGCCTATAGAGGGCAGCTGCGAGCGATCAGCTCACATGGTTCACATTCCCCAAATCACTGGCAGCCGTGGGAACCTTTCCCGCGCGAGGATCACCTGGAGAAGATGGGCGTGACTCAGAATGACGTCACGCCGGCAGCAGCCAATGAGCTACCGTGCAACGATATTCAAATGTATGTACTGCAGTATATAATGAGCTGTACCTCCGCCATTACCACATGTTCATCTTGACCACCATGAAATAAACCTGTGTTTTAGCCCCCACTGCGGCTCCTTCTTTGTCTTCCGTGCAAGACACTAAAATTACTCTACCCACTACACCACAGTCAGGATCTCACCCTCCCTCCACCCCAGCATAATACTACTATGATACTAAGGGTCAAAGCACACACAAAACAGAAGCATAACATGAAAAGCGCAGAAATATGAACTGTTGCCTTTGTCTCCTATCCACCCCCAAAAAAATTATATGGAATTTTCCTTCCCTTTGGGCAAAGCTTCTGTAACCCAACACGTTTCCATTTATCAGCTAAGCGTTGGGCGAGGAAAGAACGTGAGCCTTTTAAATAATTGCTTTTTTTCAATTTAGCTCCCTCTCATCCCTCACCCCCCAAATGGCTATTAATAGTAATCATTCCCATTCTTTCAGTCTTCCACCAAGAGAAAAGGATGGAGATCTGCAAATCCCATTATCTCTCACAGAGTCCCTTATCTAGAGATGGGGTGGGGGCAAGGGGGGCACGGAAGATTCCCACCATGGAGCGGCCTTAATCTTTAGGCATTTAATGCATCAATTTTGGGAAATGCCACCCTTCTTGCTTTCCGGAGCAAAATCCCAGCAGGAAAGGAAAAGAAAAAAGGTTGCCCTAAAACCCTCTCTTAAACCCACCCTCCTTCCCACCCGTTTGACCTCCCACGACCACCACCGTTCTTTAATCTCAGATTAAATGTGTTAAAGATGGCTAAGTCTGGTTTCAATGGAATTTATTTCTAAAAAGCTAAGCCCCAACAGTCTTGAATGAGGAGGGTGTGTGTGTGTGTGTGTGTGTGTGCAGTGGAGGAGAGACAGGGGTGGTCACTCTCTCACTTGCCTCTCATGTCCAGTTGTAGCAGCAGCAGTAGATGAACTGGGACAAACTGGTTGTTGCGTGGTGAGAGAAGTCCTAGCCCAAATTACGGCCCGTGGGCTGAATCCAGCCCCTGACATCAATTCATCCATATGGGCACGTTTTGCTTCCGCTTCCGGGAGCGACGAGGGTGGTGTGGGCTGGATGAATTGGCGTCGGGGGCTCGATCCAGCCCATGGGCAGTACTTTGGGCACCCCTGGCTTAAGCAGAGAAAATGACATCTTAAAATCTATCTCATCCTGTTGCAAAACAGATTGCAAGGTGCATTTTACTTCCGCTTCCGGTGGGAGGAACTATGTGACCGGCCCACTGAACCACGTGACCGGCCTACAGCCTGAAATGTTTGGGCAACCCTGACCTAGCCAGTTCCTCACAAAAGACATGGCCATGAAATCCAGGGATTCCCCCCAAACTCACACTCAGGTTATGTCACCAGGAAGGAACATTTGAATGTTCTTAAGCATGTGACCTTACATACCAATCTTGTGGAGGTGTGGCAGGAAGAGTAATGCACATAATGTACATAATGTACATAAAAACAGGGTGTGATCATTCCCATTCTTTCAGTCTTCCACCAAGAGAAAAGGATGGAAATCTGCAAATCGCGTTATCTCTTGCAGAGTCCCTTATCTAGAGATGGGGTGGGGGCAGGGGGGGCACAGGGTGTGTTTTTATGTACATTTTAAGCATTTTATGGTTTTAATTTGGTTTTAAGATTGTTTTATACTGATGTGAGCCACCTTGGGTCACCGAGGCAAGGAAGGCAGCAATATAAGTTCAATAGATAGATAGATAGATAGATAGATAGATAGATAGATAGATAGATAGATAGATAGATAGATAGATAGATAGATAGATAGATAGATAGATAGATAGATAGATAGATAGATAGATAGATAGATAGTAAATGCAGCTGCTTCAGTTCTGTAACAGCCTCACTTGCCATCAGATCTATCAACAGACCTGGAGCTGCATTGGGACATGTATTGTGGCGGTTAAGACACTGAACTTGATGGCTGGAAGGTCAGCAGTTTGAGACCCAAGTGCTGCATGATGGAGTGAGCTCCCGTCGTCTGCCCCAGCTCCTGCCAACCTAGCAGTTCGAAAACAAGAAATTGCAAGTAGATAAATAGGTACCACTTTGGTGGGAAGGTAAACAACCTTTCGTGCACTCCGGTGTCTAGTCATGCCTGCCACATGTCCACAGAAACATCTGCAGATGCAGACGCTAACTCTTTGGCTATGAACAGAGATTAGCACTGAACCCTAGAGTCGGGTATGACTGGCAAATGAGTCTCCTTTCATGTCCCCAAGAGCTGGGACAGAGACGGGCGCTCAATCCGTCACACATACACACAACCCTGGTTTCCATCATCTTTCTTTGAGATGCATTCCCCATTTCAAAGGCTGTGTTCAATTAAAAGAAAGAAGATTGCCCTTTACCAGGAACCCCTGGCATGGCGTGAGCCTTTTGTTAGCACTCCCTGTCACATTGAGTGTGTGTGTCAAAGCTGTATGTGTCACTCAGTGCCCAAGGAACCCACCAAAGTGGCAGAAGGGCCCCCCCATCACCACCCATTCCTGGCACGTAAGAATGCCAGTCTCACTCTCTGTGCATGCCTTCCAGTTCTCCCCACGCTTGCCCACAATCTCTCCCAGCAAGAGAGAAGGTCCAGGGAACGGCAATGGCTTTGACGGGCCACAGATGGTAGGAGATGCTGCGCCCCCTGAGGACCCCTAATTAACCTCTGCCCTGAACACTGGGCAGAAGCAGCCAATCTCATATGTTGATGAATCCCAATGTGACACATCATTGCCAGCGCAGGCTCCCTTCACTGGAAGCACAGCCATGTTGACATTATCAATGCAAAACAGGATGAGGTCCTTTAGCAGGTTCTCAGCACCACTGATTTCATTACAAGTCTGTCCAGACATTAAGACCTTTGAGAGGAGCCCTTGAGAAAGCCAGCATCTTGAGTTGTTTTTATTTATTTATTTATTATATTTATGACCCCACCCATCTAGGAGATTTTCCTAGATTCTGATTCTTATTATTCTTTCATGTCCTGATCAAACCCTGGATTGCCAAAACGAAGCCACTTTCTTGGCTTTGTAATTGGCCAAAACCAAATCCTCATTGGCATATGTCTCCAGTACACACCCATCAAGCGTGGCTTCGCAAAATATGGGAAATTACTGCGCATGCATGGATGTACACACTCATTAACCTGTTTGTGCATGCACACCATGGCCACGCATGCGCAGTAACCCATTTGTGCATGCGCACCGTGGCCGTGCATGCGCAGTAACCCCTTTCCCTGCCATTCAAATATGGGATGGCGGTGGGAAAGGGGAGGAACGAGCACAGAAAAATGGGGAATCCCGGCCAATATGGGATACTTGACAGGTATGCTCCCATAATAATCGGCAGACCAGTAAATGAGCCAGATTCTGTATCTCTCCATATTCATAGCGTGTGTTGTTGTCCACCAGTGGCTTCTACTTGATCCTGTTGGTTTTGCATTGAGGGACCCCAACCCTCAACCTATTCAGGGTCCTCCAAATGACGTAGGGGAAGTTGAGTTCCTCAGCTGTATCAGCATGTGGAAAGAGAATTACCAGAGGTGCAGGCTGGTTTCAGAAGAGGCAGGGGGACTAGAGACCACATTGCCAACATACGTTGGATCATGGAGAAAACAAAGGAATACCAGAAACAAGTTTATTTTTGCTTTATTGACTACACTAAGGCATTTGATTGTGTGGATCACAACAAGATGTGGCAAGTGATTAAAGAGATGGGAATACCAGAACACCTCATATGCCTCCTGAGAAATCTGTACATGAACCAAGAAGCAACAGTTAGGACAGAACACGGAATGACCGAGTGGTTTGGAATAGGAAAAGGAGTAAGACAAGGCTGCATTTTGTCACCCTGCTTATTCAACTTATACACAGAGCACATAATGCGCAATGCAGGGATGGAGGAATCACAATATGGGATCAAAATTGCTGGGAGAAACATCAACAATCTGAGATATGCAGACGACACCACCCTAATGGCAGAAAGTGAGGAAGACCTAAAGAATCTCTTGATCGGTTTGAAGGAAGAGAGTGCAAAAGCTGGCTTGAGACTCAATATCAAGAAAACCAAGATAATGGCAACAGGCCCGATCAGTTCCTGGAAAATAGACGGGGAAGAAGTAGAAGCAGTGACAGATTTCACTTTCTTAGGATCTAAGATCACTGCAGATGGAGATTGCAGCCATGAAATAAAGAGGCGGCTGATTCTAGGGAGACAAGCCATGAGAAACCTGGGGAACATAGTGAAAAGCAGAGACATCACCTTGAAAACAAAAATTAGAATAGTCAAAGCAATGGTATTCCCAGTGGTAATGTACGGATGTGAGAGCTGGACAATTAGGAAAGCTGAACGCAGAAGAATAGATGCCTTTGAAATGTGGTGTTGGAGGAGAGTTTTGAGGGTACCTTGGACAGCGAGGAGAACAAATAGGTCAATCTTAGAAGAAATCAACACTGACTGCTCATTGGAAGGTCAAATAGTAAAGATGAGGCTAAAGTACTTTGGGCATCAAATGAGAAGGGAGGATTCACTTGAGAAGGCCGTGATGTTGGGAAAGGTGGAGGGCAAAAGAAGAAGGGGGAGGCCAAGGATGAGATGGATAGATGGTATTGTAGACACAATGGGCACAAAACTGGGAGGACTGAGGGGGATGGTGGAGGACAGAGGCGCCTGGAGAACGATGGTCCATAGGGTCGCAAAGGGTCGGAAGCGACTGTGCGACTGAACAACAATCCGCCTTTAGTGTTATTCCTTCCCCAGTGATCTCCTTCTTCCATCTTCTACTTTGGTTTTGCTCTGGGCCTGAGGTTCAAGCTGGATTTTGAAGAGGAAGAGGCACTGGAAATCCTCATGCTCTATCTCTCACTATTTCAGGGGTCCCAGAGATAGCCTTTACGAAGTCTCTCCTGGTGAGAAGAAATCATGGGATTCTTGCAGTGTTTTTACAGTACTGGTTTATCAACAGAAGCTTCTTCAAGGCTAAGCCTTCCTGTTCACGGGGTTATAAACATTCATGGTTTTGTTTCTTCTCCGTCAAGGAGAAAGACTCTCAGGACAGATTTCTGCAGAGAAATTCCTGATGTGTAAATCTGTGGGGAGGTTTCCTCTGTCTGCAGGATGTGGAGGCGATGGGGCGATACAGAAGAAAGCAGGCTACGCAAAATCCAGCAAACAAGGAAAACAGGGTACTAGAAGTAGAACAGTTGGAAGCCAGAGGTTGAAAATATAGCAATTAGTCTTTTAAGTACTGCAGCGTTTTTATTTTATTTTATTTATTGTTTTCATTTTTGTTTTCCGATATATTTTTAAAATCTGTTTCCTTGTAGTGTTAAAAAACAATAGCAGTTACACTTATATGTCATCCTGCAGTGCTTAGCGCACTCTCTGGATGGTTTAGTTATTAGGAGTTTGCCTCCAACATGCTGGGTACTCATTTTACCAACCTTGGAAAGATGGAAGAAGATGAGTCAACCTTGGCCCCAATCAGGATCGACCTCACAACGTTTGGCTGCAGTACAGCCATTCAACAACCACTGCACCACCAGAGCTCTGTTGGCAACATTTTTTTTATTAAATTTTTATTAAATTTTTAACAAACATACAACAAAAACAACATCAATACAGTATTACCTCAAGTTCATAAGAGCTAGCACATATTAATGATTAAACTGATTATTTACCATATAACCCCCAATATTAAGTACCACATTATAAGTTATTACTATAACCATAACAGTAATAAAAACTTTCAGTGCTACCTCTATTTTTGGTTTCTTTACTAATTACACATCACCCTGTGAATATATACAATGCCCGGAGAGTTTAGTATCTGTTTCATCTCCAAAAACCTCTTTGAAATGGTACAGGTCCAGAACTGTCACTTGCCATAAGAGAATGATCCACAAACGGCTTCCAAATACTCCAAAACCTATTCTCTTCTAATTTATCTCGTTTTACTTTGATCTCCCATGTCAGTTTGTCGTTCAATGCTAAACTCCACATTTCTTTATACCACTCTCCAATCTGTATGTCTACCTCGTTTTTCCAATTTCTGGCTATGCATTGTCTACCTGTAGTTAATATAATTTCCAGTAGTTCTTTTTCCTCCTTGTTCAAACCCATACCTTCCACATTTGTTAAAAGGATGGTATCTGACACCAACTTAACTCTTTTACCCATTATTTCACCAATCTCCCCTTCTATTCCACTCCAAAAATCACTTATTTTTTTACAACTCCACCACATATGTTCATATGTTCCAACCGTTTCTTTGCATCTCCAACATAAATTATCCCTTTTATTATCCATCTGATGAAGTCTCAGTGGTGTCAAGTACCATTGCCACAGCATTTTAAAATTATGTTCCTTAATTCTTACTGACATTGTTCTCATTATCCTCTTTTTCCATTTATTCCTCCATTCAACATCCCCTATTTTTATATTCAAGTTTTGTTCCCACTTCCGTTTCAAATCTTCCTGTGGATCTTTACCCTTATTCAATATAATGTAAAGTTTGCTTACCAGACCCTTAATGTTCTTTTCCCCTTTTCTGATCTTTATTACCAGTTCTTCAAATTCAGTCTTTGTTCCATCTATCCCTACTTCTCTTCTATATTTTTTGTTCCAATTATCCACCTTCAATTTCTGAAACTAGTCCAGTTTTAACTTTTCAAATATTTTTTCCTCTTGGTTTCATCATCACAAACTTTTAACCAGTCCTTCAGTAAAGACATTTCATTTTTATCCAATATTTCCTTTTTTTCCTTATCTATTTTTATTGGAAAACACACCATATCAGTCAATTCCAAAATTGGAGAGAGATTTGGGACCATATCTTTCTTTACTCTTTTCCACACCTCCATGAGACCTCTCATCATAGTATTACTTGTCTTTTTTGGTTTATCCTTCATTCCCAAAAAGATCATATTGCCAATATTCCTATACTCTTTCATCTCCAATTCCTCCCAAATTGCCTTTTCTCTTGCCAAGATCTTCACAACATTCTTAATTTGAAATGCTCAATAATATGCTAACAAATTTGGCATGCCCAAACCCCCTTCTTTCTGAGATAAGTACCAGAACTTCTTTGGAAGTCTAGATTTTTTACCTCCATTACAAAAGCTGTTAAACATCTTTTGAAACTCATTAATTTCCTTCTCCTTCAAGTGGATCGCAAGTGCATCAAATAAAAAATTAATCTTTGGCAACAATGTCATTTTGCAAATTGCAATCCTCCCGAACCATGACAGCTTCAGCTTCTGAAACTCTTGTATTTTACTCTTAAATTCAGCTTTCAAACTGTCATAGTTCAATCGTTTAAGTTCTTCCAATTTATTTGAAATAGTTATCCCCAAATATTTCAACTTTTCTTTAATTTGTATATTAAGTGTCCCCACTATCCTTCCCATCTCGCCTACCCCCATATTACACAACATCAGTTCTGATTTATCCCAATTTATCATTAGTCCGGTTATAGCTTCAAATACCTGTAGTTGATCTTTAATCCTATCCATTACCAACTCCGGATGTTTCACCATTAGCAGCGTATCATCTGCGTACATACTCACTTTATTACCCATTATCCCTTCTATATTTGAATCATCCCTTATATTTTTGGCTAGTATTTCCATTGCCATGATAAACAGAATAGGAGATAATGGACATCCCTGCCTGGTGCCAGCCTCAAGCTTTACCACATCAGTAACCTCTTCATTTACTCTAATCCTAGCACTCCCTTTTTGATATAATAGATCAATTACCCTTCTAAATCTGTCCCCAAATCCGTAATTTTTAACTATTTCCTTAATTGAAGACCATTGTAATGAGTCAAATGCCTTAAAAATATCTAATGATAATAAACCCACCTTTTCCTTCGTTTGATTAACATTATCAATTAAATCTAATACCCTTCTAGTCAATTCCGCCATGTGCCGGCCTTTTAAGAAACCAACTTGATCAACATTTATGTATTTCCCCATAAAACTGTTTAGACGATTAGCCAATATTGCTGTGAAGATCTTGGCATCTTGATTTATAAGGGAAATTGGTCTGTACGATTCCACCCTTTCCAAATTCTTTCCCGGTTTTGGCAGTAGAACGATTGTAGTGTTATACCATGAAGTCGGGATTTGTCCTCCGTCTAAGATATAGTTATATAACTTCACTAACTTTGGGACCACCACATCTTTAAATTCTTTATAAAATTCTGTCAATAATCCATCATCTCCCTGGGCTTTCCCCATCTTCAACCCACTGATTACCTCCTTTACCTCTTTGTCAGTAACCCTTTCCTCCATTTTCTCTCTATGTTCTTGTTTTATTCCGTTCCCTAACTGTCTCTCCAAAATCATTTTAAGCCTCTCCAAATCTACCTCCTTTTTTGCATATAATGCTTGATAAAATTCCCTCACAATTTTACATTTATCTCTATTCTTATTACACCTTAAACCTTGTTTATTAACCAGTACCCCAATTTCTCTTTTTTCCCTTTTGGCCTTAGCTGCTCTTGCTAATAATTTTGAACTTCTATTACTAAATTCAAAATACTCTCTGTTTAAATAAATCAAGTCTCTTTTAACTTTGTCAATATCTTTACCCATTAACTCTGCTTTAAGTCTTTGCAGTTTTGTGAAAATTTTCTTATCTTTACTTTTTGAATGATTCTCCTGTAACTGCTTTATTTCTCTTTCTTTTTCTATCTGTTCTATCTTATGTCTTTTATATTTAAAACTCGCCAACTTTATGCTTTCCCCTCTAAAAACCGACTTCATCGTATCCCATACAACATTAAAAGAAACCTCATTATTGTCGTTCCACTGCCAACTTTCTTTCCACCTTTCCATAATTTGCTCTTTACATTTTCGATCTTTAAATAAGTTAGGATCGTACCTCCAATTTCTTCCTCTTCGAATATCTTTTTGTAATTTCAATTCCAAAAGTACTTTAGCATGATCTGATTCCTTGATAATCCCAATTTCCATTCCCTCTATATCTTTAATCAAGTTTTCCGTAAGAAAGACATAATCTATTCTCGAATAAGTCCCATGGACGTGCGAGAAAAAAGAATATGCCCTTTCAGAGCCCTTAATCTCTCTCCAAGAGTCCTTCAAACCCATCGCAGCCATCCATTTATCCAAAACCTTCCCTTTCAAGCCAATTCCACTTCTTGCTATATTCGTACAATCTAAACCCGACCTTATCAAATTAAAATCTCCAGCCACAATGGTTTTTGCAACATTCTCTGGTTCCACAATTTTCCGAACTTTTTCTAAAAAATCCGCTTGATGATCATTTGGAGCATAAATATTTACCAACATGATTTCCTCATCCTCTATTTTTCCTCTTACAATCAAGTATCTACCCTCTTGGTCAGCAACACTTTTTGTAATCTCAAATCCTAATTTTTTAGAAATCATAATTGCCACCCCCCTCGCTTTTGAAGTTCCAAATGCCATCTCGTAATGTTGGATCCATCCCAGAAAAAGTTTATTCGTGTCTTTTGACTTCTGGTGCGTTTCCTGTAAGAACACTATATCAGGTCTATCTTTCTTCAACCTCTTAAGGACAGAACCTGTACCCTTCACATTTCATGTTAATATTTTAATATTTCCCATAATATATTTCCTTTCTAGTTTCTAAACTCTCCATTGGGCGTGCCTCCACCAACCCCTTCCCCCATAAACATACAAATCTACATAAAACACTCACTGTCTCTCTCCCCACCTTCTTCAAAAAAAAAAGCCGCCTTTGACAACCAAAGAGGGGAGAGGGGGGACATGCAAGATGTGCCTTCTTACCAGGGCTACGCGCTACTCACCCTTCTATATCATTTAAATGATTTAGTTTTTAATAATCTAATTCTCATTGCTCCTTACTTGCCTCCTCCTCCACCATGATCAACGACAGCTCCTCCTCCTCTTCCCTTCCCTGCGGTGTTCCACCTGTTGCACCACCGGCCTCCGCCCTCTCATACTCCCTCCCCAAGGCTCCCGATTCCATCAATTCCTTCTTAAGATTTATCCACTCTTCCGAGTCTATTTTTACTAACTCCAACAAGCTCAAATACTCCAATGGATTAGCCCCTTCATCAATTACTTGCATTCTTTTATCATAAAAAAGCGCAGTTGCTGTGGGAATCTCCCGTTATACCTTATATTTTTACTCATCAACAATTTAGTTACAGGCCTCATCTTATATCTCCACGTTCTTTCTTTCAATGAAATATCATTATAAACTTCTACATCAGAACCATCAAATTTCAGGGCATCAGGTCCAGCTCATTTCAGAAAAGCCATTACTCTTAACTTATTACCCCAGTTTGCAAATTTTACCAAAACATTTCTTTGAACCACCCTCCCTCTTCTTGGGCCCACCCTAAATACACTTAAAAAATCTTCCTGAACAAATTCCTTTCCCATATTCAAACCATTTAACCACTGAACCACTCTTTCTCTTAACTGATCCGGTGTCCGTTCAACCACCTGACGGATCACAATGTTCTGCTTTCTCATCATATCTTCCACAGCATCAATCCTTCTCTCTTGCTCATCCAATTTCAGCTTATTCTCCCGCACCGCCTCCTGAGTCCCTTTTATTTCCCTTTTTATGGCAATTACCTCATTTTGAACCAATTTCACATTTCCCTCTATTTTTTGCAAGCTTAAGTCCACCTTTTTTGAAAAGTCTGCAACAGATGATACCACCTTATCTTGCTTTTTCATCATTTCATTTCTATCTTTCACCCTTGATTCCTCATTCTTCTCCAATTTCTGAAACAATTTGCCAATTTCCACCATAATTTGAGTTTGATCATAAGGTTCCGGGGGCGGTGATGAAGACTGAGGGGCTTCTTCCATTGGTGCTTTTTCTTTCCTCTTAGACTTCACTACTGGTTCTTCCTCTTTTGCTTTCCCTCTTGTGCCTTTATCCATGATGACACGCAATAGGAGAGTCCAGTGTTGCAGAACGTTGTAGAAATTTAGTCAGTCCAACAAGCCTATAACACTGCAGCCGCTGGTACCACGTATCCAAACAAGGCAGACAAAACTTGCAGGGAGGAAGAAATCCAGCGAGGAGTTAGTTGCTATAATCCACAAAAAAAAGAAAGGAACCGGAATATACTCCAAACAAAGAAAGAAAGAAAAATAATCCACATCCGACCCGTTTCCCCAAGGCAAGCAATCCAACTGTTCGTCTTCCAAACCACGAAAATAAAGGCTCCAAGGAAACGGTCACCCAGAATTTTTCGTTTGAGTCAAAGCCACCAAAGGGGGGGTGAGAGGGAAAAAAAGGCCAAAATCCAAGCAGGAAGGAAGAAAGACGTGAGGAGCAATGTGTCCAAAAAAAGAAAATAATATTTGTAATCCACACGGTGAAGGAATAAAAAAAAGAAACCAGTCAACCTTCTCTTGAAGCGGACAAATCAAAGCGCCATTTTCCAGCGGTTACAGTAACTTCAGGGGGAAACCCCCCTTCTTCCTCTGTGGAACGGCAGACTTTCCCCACACACTCTGAGCTGGAAATGCACTGCAACCTTCCAATACTTGAGCCCAGACGAAAACTTCTTAAGCCACTTTATTGTCGCCAAAACACACCGCGGTTCTCCTGGGGCGCAGGGAAACCATAGACCAAAACAAAATCACTTTCGTTTTCCAGGTCCGCTGCCATTAACGGGGCAACCGCCCGATCTCATCCACTTCCACCCGCTTCCAAGTCCAGGCTCCTCTAAGCAAAATCCCCAGTTAACTTTAACTTTTCCATATAGTCTTTCATGCACTTACATACGATTGTTTTCTTGCCAATTCCACTGCTGCCACAAATCTCCGCCGTCTTGCTGGTCCCGTTCTCAGCTCCTTGGCAGGAAAAGCCGCGACTTCCGTCGCGAGCCTCGCCCGCCCAGAAAAGCCTCCCAAACTTCGACCGTCCGACCTCAAAACTTTCCAAAACTTTCCAAAAAGGCAAGCAGGAGTCTTATCGCCAAAAATTACCACTTTAAAATTTTCCCATTTTGCTAAATCACATTGATTACCACTTTGATAGGCGCGAGCGTCCGGATCAAGATGTTACTCGTCGGCCATCTTAGCCACGCCCCCCCGGCAACATTTTTTTTAAAAAAACTAATTGCTTGATTGTTGTGTATGCATGCAGTTCAGCTGCTCGCCATAGCGCAACTGATGGAGCTCACATGGCTCCAATCTCCCAATTAGTAACTAGCGCGGGAAACCTTCCCGCCACAGGTGAACTATGTCAGGTATGCAGTACGTCAGAAAGACGTCACTGGTACTGCAACCAATGGGCGCCTACGGGCGAAATTCAAATGTATTATGTACCATATATAAGGAGGCAAGCCTCCGCCATTACCTCATGTACAGATTGATCATGTTGCAATAAAGAAGTGTTTAGCCCATCTGCTGGCTCGTGTGCAATCAATCTGCCTACATCAAATTGATGCTTTGTACATTACTTTTTAAAAAAAGTCAGATAGGCAGAAATATGGTATAAAACTTGCCGAATGTTTATGAAATAACCTCAGAAAGGTAAATACAAATGGTTTTGCCTTGTCCTGTATAGCTACTTCATTTCAGTAAACTAATTACATTGATTCTGAAAATGACTTTAATACCATTTTGTTTTTTAAAAAAGAAACTAAACATTGGAAGCAAGTGTTATATTTGTAACTTCCAAACTCTCTATCACAGAGATAGTAACTTCCATACCCTCAGTTACAGGACGCTGTATAAAACACAATCTGAGGCTAGATTTCGTGGTAAAAGTGTCACTTTAATATTTTCCCCCCGTTATCAAAATGCTTAAGACCCCCGCAATTACTATTTTTGCAACACGGGCGTTAGTCTCTGTTTAGAAGAAGCATATGATGTCTGGGTGTAATGTATAATTGACAAAGCAAAGTTATTTATTTGCATATTTATGACCTGTTTTTACCCAAGTTCAAAGCTGCTTGCTAGAAGGGAAAGATTAAAAATCCTTTCTCCCTTTGCAAATGAAATGAAAGGCTGACAACTGGAGCAGAGGCAGAAATGAAACCAGATAATACATCCTGCAGACCCATTTCCAGTCTTTTGGCTGGCTTTGGCTGGGGCTTCTGAGCCACTTCTGTTTCATCCAGGTGTGGGCACCTGGGAGAGTGGTTCTCCACTCCCAGCCATGACTTACCTGTACAGGTTAGCCCACTCCAGTTCCCTCTAGGACAGGCTTAACCTTTTGCAGCCAGATGTTTTTTGTGCAACCTCTGCAAGCAACAAGACCGACTCAGGTTGGGTTTTCAGCATACATTCCCAGGGACCTGATCCTGGAGGTTACATGCAAAAAAAATCAGCACTGCAGGGGGGTTAGAAACAGGCAAACCAGGTGCTGTGAGACTGAGTCTGTTTTTCCTTCCTTCCATATATCCATCATCAACTCTTCCTTCCTTCCTTCCTTCGTTGGTCATGGATAATAAAACCTGATGTGCAACCTGTTTATGCCACTTGCTTTAAGCACAGTGTTGGTCACATGTAGAGCTCTTCCATACCAACTATGAAGTCAGTCCTATGGAATCCAATTGAACTTCTTCCCAGGTAAGGAGTTTAATGTTACCATCATTACTAGAACAGGATTTTCTCAAGGTTTTCGGGTCGCGGGCCTGACCACGCCTCCTGGGCTGCTGATCGGGCTGGTCATGTGGTTCCTCCCATCAGAGCCAGCATCAGAAATTTCTGGGCCCGGTATGCGGGTTTAGTGTATGAAACTAAGACACAGGACACAGCCTCGGGCTGGGTTAACTCAGGTTTATTGCATCGTGGACGGAGGGAACATGAGGTAATGGCGGATCAATAGCTCTTTATATACAGTAGGAATACATTTGAACGTGGTGCCATGGTAGCCCATTGGCTACTGTCTGCGTGACGTCATTGTGGGTCACGCCCTTCTTGTCCAGGTGTAGGTGGTGGCGGGAAAGCTTCCCGCGCTGTTGCCTTTGATGAGTTCGGACCAAGAGAGCTTGGACGCTCGCTGCTGCCAGCTGGTGGTCATTAGCTCGCGTCCTATTACAGGGTTTATATGATACAGCTGAAGGTTACATTGTTGCTATAGGCAAGGTTACATTGGCTCAGATACATTGTAATCCATGTGGAAGGTACAACCATTAGAACACAACATCCCTCCCCCCTAGGACGAGACAATGTCTCGAGCCCACACTTCAACACACTCCCCCCCCTTAGGAGACAAAGTCCCTCAGCCAAGATGGCTTATTTCGAACACGCTGGGGTCTCGATGCAGGCTGCCTTTCCCCGGGTTTGCTACCTTCTCTTTGTCCCCTGGTTTCCTGCCCTGTAATTGGAGAGGGAGACTTGTTAGTGACTAGCCGCGGCTCCGCGGCGTTGTTGGGAGGTGTGCTCTTTCTCGGGGAAGAACCGGGGGCACTGGGGGCTAACGAAAAACCCCTCTTCTCGCTTGGAAGGGTGGGGGAACACTCCTGAAAACCCCCCCGGCTCGCAAAACCAAAATCAAAATTACATTCGGGGGACGCGGCGGCGGCCGCACATTCCTTTTCCCTCCCCCCGGGCTCTGATAGAACTGGGGTATCAAAAGGATATGAGTCGGGACCACCGTTTTCCCCCCCGGTTTCGGACTGCTGTCCCTCAATGTCTCCCCCTTGGGCTAAACGGGTGGGGGAGAACCCTATCGCTGAATCCTGTTGCTGCGCCCCACTAACCGGCCCTTCACTCACTCGGCGCCTCAGTTGGTCAGCGTGTCTCCTCCAGAGGAGGCCGGTGCTCGTTTCCACCCGATATGACACTGGCCCCGTCTGCTCAATTATTGTTCCCGGCACCCAGGCTGGCCCTGCGCTTGCATAGTTCCTGCAGTAAACAAGGTCGCCGGCGGCGAACCCTTTCGAGACTGCCAATCCTATGTTTTTCCCTTTGTCCTCGACTCTCGTCGGGTCCAGCCTGGACAGAAGCGTGGTCAGTTTTCGCCGCATCAAGAGTTCTGCCGGCGAGTAACCTGACGCTAAGGGGGTCACCCTATACGCTAATAAGAACTGACACACTTGGTGGTTTAGGTCCCCCGGGCCCATGCGCCGCAGCGCATCCTTTGTTGTCCTCACCAACCGTTCCACTTGGCCATTCGTGGCCGGGTGAAACGGCGCGGATGTAACATGCCGAATGGCGTTTGCTTCCATGAATGCCCCGAACTCCGAGGAGGTGAAGCAACTCGCGTTATCGCTGACTAAAGTGTCGGGTAAACCGAACGTGGAGAAGACTCTCCGTAGCTGGCTAATTGTCGTGGCGGAGGACGTGCTCTTTACTGGGATAACCTCCAGCCACTTGGAAAACGCATCTACCACCAGGAGAAACATGGTCCCTCGAAATGGGCCAGCGAAATCTACATGCACTCTGGACCACGGCCCCCTCGCTGCGTCCCATTCCCTATGCGGAAGGCGGGCCGCCTCTGGTCGGGATCCCTGGCATGCCTCACAAGTGCCGACCATGTGCTCAATGTCCGCGTCCAGCTGAGGCCACCAAAAGTAACTGCGGGCCAGCGCTTTCGAACGCACGATGCCCGGGTGGCTGACGTGCAGCAGTTTGAGCACCCTCGGCCGCATGGATGTAGGGACCACCACCCGTTGGCCCCACAGCAGGCACCCCCTTTCTAGGGACAACTCTAGCTTTTTCCGAAAGAATGGGTCGAATTCCGTGCTCGGGGATGATGCCGGCCACCCCTTTTGTACCCATGAGCTGACTTTCTCGAGCGTTCTGTCCTTGCCTGTCGCCCTAGCAATATCCGCTGGTACAATTGGGGGTGCATCTAAAACCTCAATTAGTAACACCTGGCGGTCTCTTCCTACTCTAGCCTTCTGGTCGTCCGACAAGGGCAAAGGGGATCTCGAAAGTGCATCAGCATGGCTGATCTCTTTTCCGGGCCGGTACACCAACTCGTGTTGGTAAGCGTTGAGAAAAATGGCCCATCGCAACATTCTCGGTGATAGGATCTGCGGGGTGGGCTTGCTTGCCGTGAAAATCCCTAACAGTGGCTTGTGATCCGTCACGATTTTGAACGGGCGGCCATACAAAAAATCGTGAAACTTTTTGGTCCCCGCTACAATTGCCAATGCCTCCCTGTCGGTTTGTGCGTAATTTCGCTCTGCCTGGGACAGGGACCTTGAATAAAATGCAACCGGGGCTTCCCTTCCGTCATCCAACACGTGGCAAAGTACCGCCCCCACCCCCACCGGTGACGCATCACAGACTAGGACCACCGGCCGTTTGGGGTCGAAATGCGTTAGAATTGCGTCAGAGGTCAAGAGTTGCTTTAATTCTTTGAACGCCCTCTCGTGCTCGTCACCCCACACCCAAGTCTCCTCTTTTTTAAGCAACCGATGAAGCGGTTCGGCCACGGACGCCTTCCGCGGAAGGAATGTATGGTAAAAATTGAGGAGCCCCAGGAATGACTGTAGCTCGGTTTTGGATGTGGGGCGAGGGGCCTTTTTGATGGCTACTACTTTGGATTTGGATGGCTTGATACCCTCGGGTGTGATCCTGAACCCTAAGAACTCGACCTCGGTTTCGAAGAAAACACATTTGTCCTTCCTCAGTCTCAGCCCCGCTTTCTCGAACACAGTTAGCACTTTGTCCAATCTCCGTGCCAGTTCGGCCTCACTCCCCCCTGTTATTAATACGTCATCAAAATAAGGTAACACCCCCTCCAGCCCCTTCAGGAGGCGTTCCACAAGCGACTGAAAAAGGCCGGGTGCCGAGTTCACGCCGAACTGTAAACGCGACACTTGGAACGCTCCTTTATGTGTGACTATCGTTTGTGCCGCGGCCGTGGCGGGTGTTACGGGAAGCTGCTGATAGGCTTGTGCCAGGTCGAGCTTAGCGAAACACTTTCCCCCATTTAGCCTAGCCAAAAGGTGGCTGACCACCGGCACCGGATAAGCATTAGGGCGGATTGCCTTGTTAATCGTACACTTATAATCAGCGCAAATGCGCACCTCCCCGTTAGCCTTCAGAGCTGTTACAATTGGAGTTTCCCACTCCGCGGAATCAACAGGAATAAGAATCCCCTGGCCCACCAATTTGTCCAGTTCCGCCTCTATTTTGTCCTTTAGTGCGAAAGGCACTCTGCGCGGTTTGAGTCTTATCGGGCGGACCTCCGGATCTAGGTCGAAGGCTACAGGGGGTCCCTTGAATTTTCCGAGTCCTTTTTCAAAAACGGCGGGATGCGCATCGCACACCGCTTGTATTGGGTCCACCCCCACTGCATGTACTCCCCCTATAAACAGGCCTAAAGGCTGGAACCACTGTGTCCCTAGGAGGCTACAACTCCCCCCCTTGAGGACAACTAAGGGCAGCTCCGCAGAGTGTCTCTTAAACTCAACCCGAAATTTCCCGACCCCCAACACCGGAATGCTGTTCCCCTGTACATCTCGTAGCGTGGACCTCAAAGTTTTAAGTTTGGGCCGCACGTGGGGGTCGATTTTTAGAAACTCTTTCTGGGGAATTATGGAATAGGAGGACCCCGAGTCAATTTCCATCCTGATGGGGGCCCCTTGTACTAGTACCTCAACGAAATAATGGGACTGTTCCGCGGACACGCTGAGCACTGGGACGTCGTCCTCGCTGCTGTCCGAGACGCGGCCCACGCCGTCCTGCTTCCTCGTGGTCTGGACGCCATCTTTGGGCCTCACTGGACGGTCCGGCCTGGTCGAACGGTCTGGTGACTGCCTCCGGCCCTCCTTCCGTTTTCTGCATGCCTTGGCGATGTGCCCCCGCCGGCCGCAGGTGTAGCATTCGGCCTTTCTAAACGGGCACCTCGCACGCTCGTGGGCCGCTCCGCAACCATCGCAGCGGCGCCCCCCTTTTCGGACCTTCTGGACCTCCTCGCCGTCGCTGCTCTCTGAGGACGACTTTGAGGCCCGTTGAGTTGCGTGCACCGACCTTTCCGCCTTGCCCGCTCTGGGACGCCACTCACGCCACTGGTGCATCTCGTCCACTCCAGCATTCGTGGACTCTGCGGCTTCTGCGGCCTCGACGACCTCTGCCAGCGTGGGTGGCGGCTCCTTATTCATCAAGCTGCGCTGCACCTCCTTGTCTTTCAGGCCACACAGCACGCCGTCCCTGAGGGCAATTTCTAGGATGCTGCCCCATTTACAGGGGGCAGCGGCTACCCTCATGGCGGCCACGAATGCCTCGACCGACTCGTCCGGCGCTTGGACTCGCCTCCAAAACGCGCTCCGAGCGGGAAACATCGCCCTCGCGGGTTGGAAGCGCTCCCGTAGCAGCTTCATGATGTCGTCCGCCTTAAATTCGCTCACCTTCTTTGGAGCGATGATGCCCACCAGCGTCCGCTTGGTTTCCGTTCCAAGCATGCGGGTGAGGATGGCCCTCTTCCTCTCCTCATCGTCTTCCTTGACTTTAAGCTCCACCAGCGCCGCATGGAAGTCCATCTCAAGCAGCTCCCAGTCTTGCGGTTTGGTGATGTTGAACCCGCTCTGTGCCCTGGCTGCTCCTTGGGAATCCATTGATCCCATCCTCGTCGCCAATTTAGTGTATGAAACTAAGACACAGGACACAGCCTCGGGCTGGGTTAACTCAGGTTTATTGCATCGTGGACGGAGGGAACATGAGGTAATGGCGGATCAATAGCTCTTTATATACAGTAGGAATACATTTGAACGTGGTGCCATGGTAGCCCATTGGCTACTGTCTGCGTGACGTCATTGTGGGTCACGCCCTTCTTGTCCAGGTGTAGGTGGTGGCGGGAAAGCTTCCCGCGCTGTTGCCTTTGATGAGTTCGGACCAAGAGAGCTTGGACGCTCGCTGCTGCCAGCTGGTGGTCATTAGCTCGCGTCCTATTACAGGGTTTATATGATACAGCTGAAGGTTACATTGTTGCTATAGGCAAGGTTACATTGGCTCAGATACATTGTAATCCATGTGGAAGGTACAACCATTAGAACACAACATCGGGGCCCCCCACATTTTGGCCACACCCTTTTGGTTTTCTGCACATGCGTGATTTGTTTGCGCATGTGCACATCAGTGGTTTCCCGGTGCTACTGGGCCCCTATCATCTTTGGGCCCAGGATGGGAGTCCTGATGGTCCCCTCCCTGATGGTGGCCCTGCCTCCCATCCAGAATCAGAAGTAAAATGTGTGCTGCACATGCGCAGATCACGTTTTAATTCCGCTTCAGGGATCAGCGAGGCCATCGGGGGCCAGATGAATTGGCGTCGGGGGCTGGGTTTGGCCTGCAGACTGTAGTTTGAGAATGCCTGTTACTCATTGGTGGGATTCAAAAAAAATTACTACCTACTCTGTGGCCGTGGTATGGTGGGTGTGGTCAGGGGAAAAGCCCTGTGTTGCACCCGAATTAGGACTATTTTATTTCAAAACTTGGATGGGTGAGGCCAGCTGGAATTTCTGCTACCGGTTCTGGAGAACTGGTGTGAACCTGGTGAATCCCACCACTGCTGTTACTACGTACTTCAGAAGAGAAGCGCATAGGATGTTTGGGCTTCCAGTTGGATGCTGTAGGAAGAATTAGCTCACATTATGGCATTTTGCTCCTTGTTTTTCAGTTCTCTTGGCATATTGTGTCAGGAAGTAGTTTCTTGTCTTACAAGGGGATTGGAATTTTTTTTTCTGTATTTGTTTCATATTATGTCTGTAAGCCACCCAGAGTGGTTCATGCTAGATGGACATGGGGTATAACAAACAAACAAAATAGCAACAGAAGTTTGTGTTTCTTGTTGATTTTGTCCCAAAGGAGCTTTGTCTTATTGTCGCTCATTGGTGCTGCTATGGGGCTCCTTGAAGAGGAGGAATGGCATATAATCCAGTGCAGGATCAGTACACAAGGGGTAGAGGAACTAGGCCAGGGTTCTTCAAACTTGGCTCTCCAGATGTTCTTGGACTTCAATTCCCAGAAGCCCAAGTCAGCACTCCTGCTGATCAGGGCTTCTGGGAATTTAAGTCCAAGAACATCTGGAGGGACACATTTGAGGAACTCTGAACTAGAAGAAGCATCCTGGATCGATGTGGCGATGCTGCAAGGATGGGTACCGGAAATCCTCTGCTCAACAGGACACTGGCGGAGAATGCTGAGCTCAATAGATGAAGTGATGCCTTCCAATGAGTGACTTCTGGAATCCCCAACCCAGACCAGGGACCTTTCCAAAGGATCCAAGAAGCCAGATGTGTACAGCTCTCTGCTGCCCTCTGGGGGCCACAGCCCAGGTGTGCTGGACAGGCAAGACAATCAGATTCAACCTTAGCAGCAGGGGCTGTGGTGGCTCAGCGCTTAAGAAGCTCACCTTGTTAGCTGGAAGGCTGGCAAGTAGGCAGTTCAAGACCCGGGTACTGCATGACGGATTGAGCGCCCTTCTCTATCCCAGCTCTTGGGGACATGAAAGAGGCCTCATTTGGGCGTTCTCTGAGCAGAGTTTCCCCCCACTAAAATCCTTTCAACCCAGAATAATTACTGACACAAAATTATTATAACAGTGGCAGCAAAAATCCATGAAAAGCCAACAAAAGAAAACGCCAGCAAAAAGCCCTGTTGAGCAACGACTTTATTAAACCCTAGAACAGTGAAGGCGAACCATGGCACTCCAGATGTTCTTGGATTTCAATTCCCAGAAGCCCAAGCACCCTGTGAATCCACACGAATAGGTTTACTGCGATGCATCTGCTCCACGCTGCCCTCGTCGCTCCCGGAAGTGGAAGTAAAATGCACCCATATGGTTAAGGCTCTTCCAGGTTAACCCTTCCTCCATATGGGCGCGTTTTACTTCCGCTTCCAGGAGTGACGGGGGCGTCATGGGGTGGGCCGGATGAATCGCAGTAAACTCATTTGTATGGATTCACAGGGTGCTTGGGCTTCTGGGAATTGAAGTCCAAGAACATCTGGAGCACCAAGGTTTGCCATCACGGCCCTAGAAAGATGACAGCTGCAAAACCAGACTTACGAATCTAGAGTTTCATCAGGCAGAGAAGGGGCTTGGACATAGCTGTCAAGTATCCCGCATTGGCCGGGAAAACCCCTTATTTTACCCTCTTTCCCGCTGTCATCCCTTATTAATTAGACTGCAATGCCCTATTGCCGCCATTGGAGGGCAGCACAGGATAAGCATAGCTGTCAAGTATCCCGCATTGGCCGGGAAAACCCCTTATTTTACCCTCTTTCCCGCTGTCATCCCTTATTAATTAGACTGCAATGCCCTATTGCCGCCATTGGAGGGCAGCACAGGATAAGCATAGCTGTCAAGTATCCCGCATTGGCCGGGAAATTTCCCTTATTTCCAAATCCAAAACTTGACAGGTATGGGCTTGGAAAGTAGACGGAAAACCCCAAATTCATCCTG
Source organism: Bradypodion pumilum (assembly GCA_035047305.1). NCBI lineage: Eukaryota > Metazoa > Chordata > Lepidosauria > Squamata > Chamaeleonidae > Bradypodion > Bradypodion pumilum. Next base: position 343,819,780 of record JAWDJD010000004.1, read on the forward strand.
GTCAGATTTTAAAGCGTGGGAGCTGCGGTTCTTCATGCCCTGAGATTAAGACTGTCAACTCGGGGAGCCAGCGTAAGGTGTGGGATGGAAGAACCACCACTTAGTACCTCCATCTGTAGGGCTAAAGAGGCTGACCAACACCCTGCTAACGATCTGTTTCCTGCCTTTTAGCCAGAGTGATGCAGACCTCCCTCTGGCCTGAGGTAGAAGCACTGAGTAACATGGCAATTGCCTTGACAACCCTTTCTTCTTCTTCTGCCGCCTCCAATTCCGAATGTTGGCGATCATCATGGCGTTCAGCCATGAAGATTGTCCTGGGAACAATAGAATGCAGTGGCCTCTCATTTGCCTTCCACATCGCAGCATGACCTCCATACCACTGATCCAGGTCCACGAGTCACTTTCTGATCCTGAGCCTTTTTGGTACGCAAAGTCCTCCTCCTCAGCCACAGGCCAGTATTGACGAAGCTGAGACCCTCCATCAAGATGGATCCAAGTGGGACCATTTAATCCACTTAGGGACCACCACCCTTCTCTGTAGACTTTGACACCCAAGGCCATGAGTCCTCAAGGTAGTCAGGTTAGTTAGCTGCCACATGACAATTGGTGCTGAGTCTCTGGCAGTAGGATCTACTCTATGACCATAGCAGGATAACCAGGCCAGACTGGCAATAACACTAGGGGAAATTGAACCCAGACAAGGCCCTGGGGAGGGAAAATTGATGTTTCTTCACCCCACCCCACCCCCATGCTGGAACGGTGCAAACACTTGCTGTTTCCATTCCTGTGGGTTCACAGGGGCCCACAAAGAAGCAGAACAGTTACAGATATGCAACCTGTCCTTAGAGAGCCCAAGTGGTGCAGGGGTTAAACTGCTGTACTGCAACCAGGGGGACTGCAGTGGCTCAAGTGGTTAAGATGCTGAACTTGCTGACTGGAAGGCCGGAGTTTACTTCCCAGGTATGGCACAATGGAGTGAGCTCAACAGAGTGAGCTCGACTGTCCCAGCTCCTGCCAACCTAGCAGTTCGAAAGCAAGAAATTGCAAGGAGATAACTAGGGGCCACTTTGTCGAGAAGGGTAGCAGCATTCCATGTCCTCTGGCATCTTAGCCATGCCTGCCACGTGTCCATGGAACCGTCTGCAGACGCAGACAGCGCTGGCTCTTTGGCTATATAAACAGAGATGAACACTGGCTTTTCGAGCAAGGGCGACCTTTCCCTACTGCAGCCAAAAGGCTGTGATTTCGATCCTGACCTCAAGGTTTGACTCAGCCTCTTCCCTCCTCCCGAGGTCCCTCAAAATAAGTCCCCAGCATGTTAAAGGTTTCCCTTGCTCGAAAGCCACTCGTATCCGACTCTAGGGTGCAGTGCTCATCTCTGTTTCAAAGCCGAAGAGCCAGCGCTGTCTGCTGCTGCTGCAGACGTTTCCGTGGCCATGTGGCAGGCATGACCAGACACCGGAGCGCACCGGACCACCAAAGTGGTCCCTCTTTATCTCCTTGCAATTTTTCTTGATTTCGAACTGCTAGGTTGGCGGGAGCTGGGACAAAGACGGGAGCTCATTCCGACTCCTGCAGTGCTCGGGAGTCGAACTGGGGACCGACCTCCCGCCTCGCAGCATGTGAATGAACTTGGGACCCGCACGGAATGCTATTAAGTGTCCTTGCTTGCTTGCTGGCTAATTGCAATTGTTGCTCCCCGTCCCCAAGAAAGAGCCGCCCCAAACCGCGCGCCCCCCCCTCCTCCTCCGTCCCCTCCTTCCGAGTGGGGCCGACGCCCCCATTTCCCAGGGCCGGGGCGGGGACGGGGAGGGCGGGAGGGCGGCTCTTGCTCCGGGCTCCGGAAGCGACGCGGCCGAGGCGGAGCGAGCGAGACTCGAGAGCGAGACAGAGCTGGTCTCGACCGAGCCGGGTGGGAGTCTCTCGGCTGGGGCAGCAGGGGGGGCGGGGGAGGGGGCGCCGTGCAGGTGCGGGTCTCTCTCCGTCCGCCTCCTGGACAGGTACGGAAGAAGAAGAAGAAGAAGAAGAACCCCATCATCCTGGAACATCTGGAGGGCTTCGGGGGTGCGGAAGCCCCCCCACCCCACCCCACCCCACCCCGGCTGAGCCTGCTTGATCCGGATTCCGGTTCTAGGCGAAGGGTTCGAATCCTGGGCTTGGTGGCCAGGGACCACTTCGTGTCTCTCCCCCCCCCCCCACCCTAGATTAATCAATTAATTAAGTGGTTGGGAGAAGAAAATTGGAGGAAGGTTGCTTTTTTGCCACTGGGATTCAGCCAACGTGGCTCTCCAGGTGTTCTTGGACTTCAATTCCCAGAAGCCCCAGCTGACTTGGGCTTCTGGGAATTGAAGTCTGAGAACATCTGGAGAGCCGAGATGCTCGAGGCCCTTGATCTTAGACTTCGCCCATTTAACCCACTGATCTTGGGTGTTCTTGGACTTCAGTTCCCAGAAGCCCAAGTCAGCACTCCTGCGGATCAGGGATGATGGGAATTGAAGTCCGAGAACATCTGGTACTTGTCTCTGGGCCCTCTGCCCAATGTATAATAATTTCGTATCAGAAATTATTCTGGGTCGAAAGGATTTTTTTTGCGGGAGAAACTCCGCTCAGGGGACGTCTGAATCAGGCCCCCTTCATGTCCCCAAGAGCTGAGACAGAGACGGGTGCTCAGTCCATCGTGCAGTACCCGGGTCTTGAACTGCCGACTTGCTGGCCTTCCAGCTAACAAGGTGAGCTTCTTAACCACTGAGCCACCCTATCTGTCCACATCAGAAGACAGATGTGCCAAAGTGTCAGCAAAGAAGTAATCAATCAGTAGATATACCGTAGCTATTACCAAGGAGGGACTGCAGTGGCTCAAGTGGCTAAGAAAATGCTGGCTGGGAGATGGAAGGTCAGCAGTTCGATTCCCGAGTACTGCAGGACGGAATGAGCTCCCGTCTTTGTCCCAGCTCCTGCCAAACAAGTAGTTTGAAAGTAAGACATTGCAAGTAGATAAATAGAGACCACTTTGGTGGGAAGGTAAACAGCGTTCCGTGCACTCCAGTGTCTAGTCATGCCTGCTACATGGCCACGGAAATGTCTGCAGAAGCAGACAGCGCTGGCTCTTCGGCTTTGAAACAGATGAGCACTGAACCCTAGAGTCGGATACGACTGGCTTTCGAGCAAGGGAAACCTCTCTTTTGTCTGAAAATAATAATACTGGCCTTTCCTGCTCAGCTAATGATAGAACATTTTGTTGGTCTTTAATTTGTTGGGTCACATGAGTGGCCTGAGAGCACCTAACGGTAACAAATCCTTGTGTGTGTCTGTGTGTGTTGTGTTATTGGGCCGAGATGTGCAAAATGCATGCTTATGGGAATATTGTGTATTCTGGGAATTTAATTCATGCTTCTGCTCTCCCCCTCCCACCCCCCCCACCCCCAGGACTGTACTCTGTAGATCTTGCCGTCATGACAGAACCAGCAAAGCCGAAGCGGATTTTGGTGACAGGCGGCTCAGGGCTCGTGGGAAAGGCCATCGAGAAGGTGGTGGCGGACGGGGAGGAGCGGCTGGACGAAGAGTGGATCTTTGTCTCTTCCAAGGATGCAGACTTAACGTGAGTGGCTTGAGTTGGCCAAGTCTACCTGCTGCCTACCCAGCCCAGGTGCATCACCTAGTCCCGTGATGGCAAAACCTGGCACTCAAACTGTTCATGGGAATCCACATGAACCGGTTTACTGCGCATACCCAGACGGTGCAGCTCCTGGTACCGACCCTGAGATTGGCAAAAAAAAGGGTGTGACTCAGAGAAGAGCCTTCTCGGTGGCGGCACCAACTCTGCGGAGCTCTCTTCCCGTTAAGCTGCGCCAGGTTCCATCCTTGCCTATATTTAAGAAACAGTTAAAATCATTTATTTTTAAAGAGGCTTTTAAAAATATATTGCCAATGGTTGGGCGTTAAATATTTTATTTTATCTCTCCCCATCACCAATAAGTGTTTTTGCTCCTGGTATATGTACTTTTTAAAATGTGTGACTGTTTTGAACGTGTGAGCTTTCTGTTATTAGGCGCCCAGAGTAGGGAAATCTCCTAGATGGGTGGGGTATAAATATAATAAATAAATAAAATAAAAACTGTGTAGTTGACATGCAAAAGCAAAAATTAGAGTTGGGTAGTCAGCTTTAGATCCTTCTCAAAGATTGTGGCATTTTTGAACCACAACCTGGCGTACCCTGGTAACAGCAAACTTGTGTTACCAACTAATCTTTCTCACACTAGATTTGGTAGAAAGAACTGCAGAGTGAACTCTCCAAAATGTGGCTTCAGTTAGGCAGTTTCACATCTGGCCTAGACGTTTCCGTGGACATGTAGCAGGCATGACTAGACACCGGAGTGCACAGACACCTTACCTTGCCAAAGTGGTACCTATTTATCTACTTGCAATTTCTTGTAGATTGGCAGGAACTGGGACAGAGGCAGAAGCTCACTCCATCATGCAGCACTCAGGTTTCGAACTGCTGACCTGTCAAAATTCCAGTCAAGTTCAGCGTCTTAACCACTAAGCCACCGCAGATGTGATAGTATTTGGCGGCAATAGCCACAACAAGTCCTGTGCTTTTCTAAGTCCTGCTTTCAGGCTAGCCTAAGGCAGGTGTGTTAGGAGTGCTAGGTAGAGATGCCGGCATCTTGCTAGATAGTCAGATTGGTTGGGGTGCAATTTTTGGGGAATGATATAAACCCCTTTTCCTCTCCTTCTCTTTATATATATTTTTTAGGAATGCTGCAGAGACCAAAGCCCTTTTTGAGAAGCACAAGCCCACGCACGTCATCCACTTGGCAGCACTGGTGGGCGGCCTCTTCCGAAACCTCAAGTACAATCTCGACTTCTGGGTAAGGAATCGGTCTTGTCTCTTTTCCTCTTGAAATACAAAGGGTGCCAGAAATGTATCTACTGTACATGGACCCAAATGTCCACTTGTATTGCTGCACATGGCATTTTCAATTTCTTCCGAACTTACTGCCAGTGTAGCTGGTTTGAGCGAACGTCATACTGCACATGGCTACCATGATTCAATTCAATTTCGAAAAGTAAAATAGAGGTAACATATCTTTAAAATGTTTATGCCAGTGTTTCTTTACCTTTGGTTTTTGGACTTCGATTCCCAGAAGCCTCAATCAGTCCATTGGCTGGTCAGAGCATTTGGGGGAATTGACGTAGACTTTTGGGAATTGAAGTCCAAGAACCAAAGGCTGTCATACATTACCATCTGAGGCTGCAACGGTTGCGCCTCTTCACTCTTGAACGATGGCGTCTAAGAGGTGACCTGATTGAAGTTTATAAAATCATGCACGGTGTGGACAAAGTAGATAAGGAAAAACTGTTTTCCCTATCGCATAACACTAGAACTAGGGGACACTCCATGAAACTTTTGGGTACTAGTTCTCAAACAAATAAGAGAAAGTACTTTTTCACCCAGAGAGGGGATCACTGGTCTATGGAACTCCCTGCCAGAAGAAGTGGTGACAGCTGTCAGTCTTGACAGCTTCAAGAAAGGATTAGACAAGTTCATGGAGGACAACAAAGGTATCAATGGCTATAATTATGGATACCTAAGGACAACCTCCGGGTTGGAGAGAGAGGCAGGTAAAATCCAGCCCCATCTGTGTCTATGGGAGGTAGATCCTCTGCCATCTCTTCTCCCTTGCTTTGTATGCAGTGTTGGAGCAAGAGACTGGATCAGGTCTCTGGTTTCTTTTGTAGTTGTTGCATCTCCCAATTTGGGACTTGTGGTGGCTAAGTTATTAAGACTCTGAACTTCACAACCAGAAGGTTGACAGGTCAGCAGTTCGAGACCCGAGTGCTGCATGACGGAGTGAGCTCCCATCATCTGTCCCAGCTCCTGCCAACCTAGCAGTTTGAAAGCAAGAAATTTTAAGTAGACGAATAGGTACCACTTCGGTTGGAAGGTAAACAGTGTTCCGTGTCTAGTCATGCCTGCCACATGGCCACAGAAATGCCTGCAGGCACCAACAGCGCTGGCTCTCTGGCTGTAAACAGAGATGAACACCGAGCCCTAGAGTCGACTGGCTTTCAATCGAGGGTAACGTTGACCTTTATCTCCAAAATTAAAAGAGTCGTCCACATGAAACATTGCAACGAGAAAACTCGTATTTTGCACATAATGCACAAAGTGGCCAGCAGTTAATGGTTCAGACAAAACTGATGGATGACTTTCATGCAATGCTGTGGTGTGCTTTTTAACCTTTATGATAGAGCCCCACGTTTCTTATGGAAAAAGCGTTTCCTCCTGGCTTGCCATTTAAACCTCCTGCCCTACCAGCTGCTGAGGGGCAACCATTATGCTAGGGGTGCCCAAACTACGTCCCACAGGCTGGATCCGCCGCCCGACGCCAATTCATCCGGCCCATGCCAACTTCATCACTCCTGGAAGTGGAAGTAAAACGCAGTGTGGGCCAGATGAATTGGCATCGGGCTGGATCTGGCCCACAGGCTGTAGTTTGGGCACCCCTGGTTTAAGCCGAGAAAATGGCAGCCTAAAATCTATCTCATCCTGTTGCAAAACAGATTGTGCATTTTACTACGTGGTTCCGGTGGAAGGAACCACGTGACCGGCCCATGGCCCCAAAAGCTTGGGCACCCCTTCATTAGGCTTTGCATCTTGGAAAAGGGTGATTGACCTAAAAGCAGCTTTCCCTTGACCTTGTGTTGTTTCAGCTGATAGAAAGCGACAAAACCAACCTTTTTCTTCTCTAGCCACATTTCCTTTGGTTGCACCAAGACATTAATTCTCTGGTCTGGGTGAGGTTGCAGGTGTGTCTGTCTCCTTTCACGCTTCCTCTCCTGGAACTGGGAAGTTTACCTGCCGCTTGCTAGTCAAACACGCAGGCATCGTAAAACAATTCTCGCTCTGTCAAGGGAAGGCTTGTTTGTTCTCTGGGCGTTCAGTAGAGCCGTGTAATCCATGTCCACGTGGCCCTTAATCCAGAGATCACATGAATGGCCGGCTGACGAACCTGCGAGTCCCACTGCTGGGTCTGTCTGTCTGTCTGTCTGCTCTCCATCTCATGTCCAGCTAGAAAGGCCAGGAGGGGCCAGGCGTCATGCCATAACTCCCATCTCATTTACTAGTCTCTATGCCAGCAATTCCCAATGTGGGGCACATACCCCACAGGGGGGCACTTTGATTTATTTATTTGGGGGGGGGCAATTCATGAATGAGTTATAAACAGTGAATGGCCTTTTAGGCTTCCTCCATGTGAATACTTATTCCACAGTAATAAGGATTATATGTTACCGGGGGGGGGGGGTGTCAGCATTTTAGAGATGCTTAGGTGGGGCACAGCCAAAAAAAGTTTGGGAACCACTTAATAAATTCACCCCAAATACCTATAAAATCATTTTTCTTTATCAGTCCTTTTAAAAATAATAATTCACATATTCCGTAATTCTTTATACCAATCTACCAATCTAAAATGCATTCTTTCTTGTATTTGTCAAACTTTTTAATTTCCAAATTCCAAAGCAATCCTGGGGTACATTCGTAATTTTTAAAATAAAATCTGGTTAATTTCTTCAAACACTTTTAACCTACATCTTATTCACTGTCTTACACACCCATCTTAAATGAAAATATGTCCCAATGCTTTCCTTACAACTGGCAACAGTTTGTTTGTTTTTTGCAGAGTTTAAAGTGGTGATTTTCCAAAGCCAGGAATTGGACTTTCTACATCTAACTCTCAGCTCCAGCCCCTCCTCAAAACAACATTTATTTCTTGTACAGAAGGAGGGATTTCAGCCAGAATAGCTTGCAAAGAGAGATAGCCATTGAGAGCCAGCGAAATAGATTCCAGTTTCTAGTCCTCATTGAGCCATAAGATGCCTAGATGGCAAATGGTGAATGTTGCAAATGAAGGCAGTACAATATATGGTATTTTGAATTGAAAGCGTTCTTGTTGTGAGCCTTTGACCTCCAGAGCGTTCCTATAATTAGACGGAGCTGATTAATAATTATCTCTAAAGCAAGGAGAACTGGGTTGTTCTCAAAGCTGACCAGAGAATTAGCAGGTAAGCAAATAACGTATAAGGTAAAGGTAAAGATTTCCCTTGCTCGAAAGCCAGTTGTATCCGACTCTAGGATTCAGTGCTCATCTCTGTTTCTAAGCCGAAGAGCCAGCGCTGTCTGCTTCTGCAGACGTTTCTGTGGTCATGTGGCAGGCATGACTAGACACCGGAGTGCACGGAACACTGTTACCTTCCCACTGAAATGGTCCCTATTTATCTACTTGCAATTTCTTGCTTTCAAACTGCTAGGTTGGCAGGAGCTGGGACGAAGACTCATTTCCATCCTGCAGTATTCGGGAATCGAACTGCTGACCTTCCGCTTCCCAGTCAGCATCTTAGCCACTTGAGCCACTGCAGTATAGGATATATAACATATAGGATATATTTTATCGCTTGACTTCTGCCTTTTCTTCAGTTAGCTACATGATTCCTTTCCCCTGCTACTTTCCCCCCACAACAGCCCTGCACAGTGGGCCAGTTGAAGGGGTCGATTCTGCACTATGGAATTGGTTTCCTGGTCCAGAGCAGAACATTGATTGATTGATTGAATGAATAAATGAATTTATATACCACCACTCTGGGTGTTATCCCACTCTGGGCAGTGAACAAACAGAAAATAAATGACAACAATACCCATTCAAATCAGCCCCCCAACAAATGCATCATTAACTAAACTAAAATAATTGGCAACAGAAGGCATCGAAACAACCTAGCTGGCTAATCTATTGGCAAGGGGGAAAAGCCCTGAAAGGCCTCCTTGAACAAGAACGTTTTTAATTGTTTTTAAAAGGTAGCCAGTGATGGGGCAACCTGGCGCAGCTCCACCGGTCGTATATTCCACAATCTTGGTGCCACCACCGAGAAGGCTCTATTTCTGGCTAAAGACCTTCGAGCCATCCTCGGTGTTGGCACCTGGAGCTGTGCCGATGTTTTGTGTGTATGTGGAATAACTTCACGGTGGCAATTGTATTCCCGGTTATTGGATCAACTTTCTGCTGTTTCTATATAATGGAAATGTTAAATAAAAATAAGTCCAGCTTAGCTTTTCCCAATCGCTTCTTAATGGATTAGTTCTAAACGTAGGAAGCTTTTGCTAGCTCACCTCCTTTAAAAGCCAGCAATGTCAATGTCTTTCTGTACACCGTCTTCCAATCTCAGCGGTCATCTGCGTTATCTTTTTATCCTTTCTGGGAGCCTCTTTGATGTTCCTCGTATGCATTTTTCATTCCTTGATCCTGCTTGTTCTGGAAAGGAGCCCAGTATGGGATTTGAAATGCAAAATCCTGCTTCCTTCTAAAATGAAAACAACCCCTCTTGCAAAGGAAGACATGGCAGGAAAGGACGTTGATCCGAGGCAGAGCTGCTTATTATGGGGTGGACAGTTTCAGCCCTTTTTTTAGCCTTGGCCTTAAAGTAGGGAATGCGGTGGCTTAGTAGCTACGACAATGAATTTGACAACCCGAAAAGCCTGCAAGTGAGCATTTTGAAACCAGAGTGCTACACAATAGAGTGAGCTCCCATCATCTGTCCCAGCCAACCTAGCAGTTTGGAAGCAAGAAATTGCAAGTACCGTAGATAAATAGGTACTGTTCTGCCTAGAAAGGTAGCATTCTATGCTCAGGTGTCTCATTATGCCTGCTACATGACCATGGATACATCTGCAGACACAGACAATGCTAGCTTTTTGGTTGTAAACAGACATGAGCACCGCAACCTAGAGTCAGATATGACTGGTTTTTGAGCAAGAGGGACCTTTCCCTTTAATTCTGCATTTCTCACTCTTGGCTTGTGTTTATTCAGAGGAAGAATGTTCACATCAATGACAATGTCTTACACTCGGCGTATGAGTCGGGCGTTCAGAAAGTGGTCTCATGTCTTTCTACCTGCATATTCCCTGATAAGACCACCTACCCGATTGATGAAACCATGGTAAGAGCTGTATCTTTTCTCGAGAGGTAGGTTGGGATAGGATGTTAGACCCGTATCGATAAACTAGCTGGTCAGTTTATCGCCAGGCATTTTATTTTGTTGTTTGTTTCATTATATTATTTTGTTATTTGTAGATTGTTCCCAGATGGGCGGTATAAAGATGCCATAAATAAATAACATAAAGCACATGGCGTGGTTCAGCTGTTATTCTGAGATTGTGCTCATATGGCATGAAGAAACAACTCTTAGAATTAAATTAATTTTAATTTGGCGAATCTTGGGAATTGTAGTCCCCAAAAAATACAAGCACACTGGGAGCAGAAAGTAATTTTAAGTTTCCTAGAATGGCTAAGAGAGATTGGCTTTGTGGAGTCTTCTTGGGAATATTCACAAAGGAAGAGCCGATACAGTAGGATGATGAGTTTGGACCTCGTTTTGATTCTGTCCTTTCACACCTGCCCACCAAGCCCCGAATCTAACTCTTCGCTCACCAATTCCTTCTAGATCCACAACGGTCCTCCGCACAGCTCAAATTTTGGATATTCTTATGCCAAGCGGATGATTGATGTCCAAAACAGGTGGGTGACCCTCCTGGCTCTCTGCTTTTTTGCATTTGACATCCTGTGGTGGCTTTGTGGTTAAGACGCTGAACTTGACGACTGGAAGGTCATCAGGTCAACAGTTTGAGACCCGAGTACTGCAGGAAGGAATGAGGTCCCGTCGTCAGTCCCAGCTCCTGCCAACCTAACAGTATGAAAGCAAGAAATTGCAAGTAGATAAATAGGTACCACTTTGGTGGGGAGGTAAACAGCATTCTGTGCACTCTCTGGAGTCTAATCATGCCTACCACATGTCCACGGAAACGTCTGCAGATGCAGACAGCACTGCCTCTTTGACTAAAAATGAAGATGAGCACTGAACCCTAGAGTTGGATATGACTGGCTTTTGAGTAAGGGTGACATTTACCTAATAAAGTAGCATTCCTTATTCCTCAGCAAAGCCTGTCATTTGCTTTAATTATTGCTGTCTATGGGTGGAGGGGGTTTAAATGTTTTTTTCTCAGTCAATGGGGTGTGGGTGTGTGCAACGAAACTGTTCCAAACTTTGCAAGGAGTCTCCAAGGTGCTAAACCTGTTTTGAGGATGTGATTCGGCATCCTGGATAGAACTTGTAAATTTCAAGCTAAAATCCGGAGGGGGCTCAGCCCTTCTTTACTTGACATCTGCCCTTCACCATTCACAGGGACAGAATATGGGTTTCCTCAATATAGTCTGTAAATAGGTTAGATTAAGGGTTCCCAACCTTAGGCTTGTGGGCCGGATCTGACCTACAGTGCCATTTCATGTCCCCCCTGCCCCTCCAAGGGCATTTGAGAAACAAAATGGCTGCCCCTTTTGAAGCTGTTGGGACAAAATAGCCACCCCCATCTTGCAGGCAGGGCAAAATGGCCATCCAGCCCTCAAAGCTGATTGAGAGTGAGAGGTCCAGCCCTAGGCCCCTCAAATATGGGGTGCCTCAGGGCTCTGTGCTCTCTCCTCTCTTATTTAACATCTACATGAAGCCGCTGGGTGAGATCATTCGTTCCCACGGGGTGCGGTACCATCAGTACGCGGATGATACACAGTTGTACATCTCGGCCCGTGGGGACCCCAGTGATGCTGTTGAAATCCTGTCCGGATGCCTAGAGGCCATTGGGGTCTGGATGGGGGCCAATGGGCTTCGGCTGAATCCCAGCAAGACAGAGTGGCTGTGGATAAGGGGCCCCATGTTATCCAGGGAGTTACCATCTTTGGTACTGGATGGGGCCGTTCTGCCCCAGACAGACCCAGTGCGCAACTTGGGGGTTCTTCTGGACTCGCGGCTGCTGCTGGAAGAACAAGTGGCGGCTGTGGCCAGGAGGGCTTTTGCCCAACTTCGGGTGATTCGCCAATTGCGCACACTCCTGGACCGGGGCTCCTTGCTTATGGTCACCCATGCTCTGGTTACTTCCCGACTAGACTATTGTAATGCGCTCTACATGGGGCTGCCCTTGACGACCATTCGGAGGCTGCAGCTGGTCCAGAATGCGGTGGCCCGGGTGGTGATGGGGTGTGGGCGATATGCCCATGCCTCTCCCCTACTTCGGGAGCTGCACTGGTTACCAGTTTGTCTCCGGGTGCAATTTAAGGTGCTGGTTTTGACCTTTAAAGCCCTACATGGCAGGGGGCCGGGATACCTTAGAGACCGCATCGTCCCAAGAGTGTCTGCCCGTCCAACCAGAGCGGACAGGAGGGGTTCTCTAGTGGTGCCACCGGCTAGGGATGCACATTTGTCTAGCACCCGAAGGAGGGCCTTCTCCGTGTCCGCACCAACTCTCTGGAACCTCCTGCCAATAGACCTAAGACTCCAAAGTGAACTGCTGCCCTTCAGGAAAGGAGTGAAGACCTGGCTGGCAGGGCAGGTGTGGGGCCCGAATGGGACTATGGTGCCCGCCTGCTGGCTTGTATAAGAACTTTCTCCTCCTCCTTTGTATAGGGGGTGGGTGGGACATAGGGGTTTTTAAAGGGGGTGGGTTGGGGGGTTTTTTTATAATTAATTTTTATAATTGTTTTTATGTCTTTTGTGAATTGTTGTGATGCCGCCCTGAGTCGGGTTCTGCCTGAGCGGGCGGCATATACAAATTTGACTATAAATAAATAAATAAAAAATAAATAAATTGAGAGAGCGTGACCCGGCCCTCGGTTTGAAAAGGTTGGCAACCCCTGGGTTAGATTGTGATCTGTTGGTTACGCTGGAGGGTAGATCTTTATCATCACTGTTCTCCTGAACAGTGAACTCAGACTCTTTGGCGTGCTGACACCTGTGGGGATGATGGGCTCTTCTGACAAACCCCTTCCTCACTCACCTGCCCCCTCTTTTTCCCCAGGGGGTATTTTGAGCAGCATGGCTGCCGATACACTGCCGTCATTCCCACCAACGTCTTTGGCCCTCACGACAACTTCAACATTGAGGATGGGCACGTTCTCCCCGGCCTCATCCACAAGGTCTACCTGGCAAAGAGTGAGTCTGGACTGCTTCGGCCTTGACCTCTGAATAGGTTGCCCAAAGTGGGGCTGGGTGGGTGGGGAGAGCTTGGCTTGGGTTATGGCAAGACTTCTAGTTTCCAACTTTAGAAGGCCGTGAATCAGTCACCATGTGTTTAACATAGAACCGTGATGGCGAACCTTGGCACTCCAGATCTCCTTGGACTTCAATTCCCAGAAGCCCAAGCCCTCATGAATCCACACAAAGGGGTTTACTGTGATTCATCCGGCCCACGCTGCTCTTGTCGCTCCCGGAAGCAGAAGTAAAATGCGCCCATCCACCATGAGGGTGGTGTGGGCCAGATGAATTGGCATCAGGAGCCAGAGCTGGCCTGCAGGACGTAGTTTGGGAAGAGAAACTGGCAGCCTAAAATCTATCTCATCCTGTTGCAAAACAAATTGCAAGGCGCGTTTTACCTCCATTTCCAGTGAGAGGAACCACGTGACCGGCCCGTGGCCCAAAAAGTTCAGGCACCCCGATGTAGAGCTCCACCACATTCTGCAGTTGGGAAAATGTGGGAATGCTGGGGATTTCTGTATGTTGTGCCTGGATGAGAACTGGGCATAGTTGGGTTTCAGTGCTTAACAGAACATTTCTGCAGACTCAAATTATTTTATTCCAGTCCTTTTTCCACCCAACATTTGCCAGATCTTTTCAGCTATAGCTGCCACAAGTCCAGCTGCCACAACCAGTGGCCAAGGCCGATGGCCGTCATTGATAGGAAAGTGTGTGGAAAATGGTTGGTTTGAAGCACAAGAAGTAGAACTTGAAGTAGAGCATGGGTGGAATAATTGAAATTGTTCCTAATGAGACTGCAAAGAAATTGCTGCACTCCTTGTGAGAATTCTCATCTCCAGGGCAAGAATGAGGTCAATTTAAGCTTTTTTATCCCCCTCTTGGGGTGCGGGGTTTCCAATTAGCACAAAATGCATCTGGGCAAAACTAATGCCTTTCCCATTCTGTGCTGTAAAGCAAGAGCACACACCAGGGCCACCATCAGGGGGGACCATCAGGACTCCCATCCCGGGCTCAGAAATGATGGGGGCCTGGCGCTGCCGGGAAACCACTGATGTGCGCATGCGCAAACAAATCACTCATGCACAGAAAATCACAGGGGTGTGGCGGCGCCGGGAAACCTCTGATGTACGCATGCGCAAACAAACCATGCACGTGCAGAAAACCACAGGGGCGTGGCCAAAATGTGTATGTGGGGGCCATGTACCGGGTCCAGAAATTTCTGATGCCGGCCCTGGCACACACGGCAACTGCAGAAAGACTGGCTGATGGATCAAAAGATGCGAACAACTCATTTGATGCTTCTGAGTTTTTTAGGAACCAAGCAGCCACTGTCCTGTGCAGAAGAAGATCTGCGGAAAATATTTTTTTTTCCCCTCCGACAAGCGGAAGAAACTTTTTTCAGTGTCAAGGATGAGAAGAACAAGCATTTATATTGCTAGCGGTGGCATTTTGAGCCGCACCTGATTCCAATATGGGAACAGGCTAAGATGTAAATGTTGACTTGTGTCGTTTGAGTTGGATGTCAGGAGGATGGGAGTGAGGAGGAGGCTAATTGCCCGTTTTCTCCAATTCTTCTACAGAAAACGGCACGTGTCTGACTGTCTGGGGGACAGGAAAGCCCAGGAGGCAGTTCATTTACTCCCTGGTAATCTCAATGGCTCAAATGTGGGAAGGAAGGAGGAGAGGAAAGACCGAAAGAATTGGGCATGTTTAGCCTTGAGAGGAGTTATCCCTGTGATGGCGAACCTTGGCACTCCAGATGTTCTAGGACTTCAATTCCCAGAAGCCCAAGCACATCCACACGAATGGGTTTACTGCGATTCATCCGGCCCGCGCTGCCCTCGTTGCTCCCGGAAGCAGAAGTAAAACGCGCCCGGACGGGCGCGTTTTACTTCTGCTTCCGGGAGCAATGAGGGCAGCGCGGGCCGGATGAATCGCAGTAAACCCATCCGTGTGGATTCACAGGGTGCTTGGGCTTCTGGGAATCGAAGTCCTAGAACATCTGGAGTGCCAAGGTTCGCCATCACAGGGATAGGCTAACACGTGCCAAATACTTGAAAGGCAATCATAAAGAGGAAGGGCAGGATCTGTTTCTCCATCATCCCAGAGTGCAAGACGCAGAATAATGGGCTGAAACTACAGGAAACCAGATATAGGCTGAATATCAGGAAAAACCTTCTTAGCATGACAATGGAACCAATTCTTTCCCCAGCCAACCCTGGTTTGGTTTCTGCAGAACTGGGGTTATTTTGGGGAACCAGTGGGGCGATAAATGGACCAAGAATGAGAGGTGGGCATGGGGTGTTTTACACAGGGGTTAAGGAAGCATTGAAGGACTTGAAAAGTTGTCAGGCGTCCGTCCCCAGGGCTGAGAGTGGAAAGCTGCTCAGGGTTGAAAATCCCATGTTTTGGATAGCCAGAGAGATGACCCAGGTTCCTTCTTCCTTTCACCTGCAGGATTTAGCTCGGCTCTTCCTTTGGGTCTTAAGAGACTACAATGAAGTGGAACCCATCATTTTGTCAGGTGAGGTCGCACACCTGTTGAGCCACACACCTGCCTGCCCCCCCCCATGGACCATAACCCCCAACTAGCGCTGAGAGGTAGACGTAACCGCATTTTCAAAGGATGAGTCTAGAACACGGGTGTCCAAACTCCGGCCCATGGGCTGGATCCAGCCCATGCCGCCAATTCATCCGGCCCTCGTCGCTCCTGGAAGCGGAAGTAAAATACTCCCACATGGGCGTGTTTTACTTCCGCTTCCGGGAGCGACAAGGGCAGCGCAGCCCAGATGAATTGGCGTCAGGGGCCAGATCCGGCCCACGGGCTGCAGTTTGGGCACCCTTGGTTTAAGCAGAGAAAATGGCAGCCTGAAAATCTATCATCCTGTTGCAAAAGAGACTGCAAGGCGTGTTTTACTTCTGCTTCCGTTCACCCAGAAGCCATAAGAGCCTATGAGTTTGTTCTGTTCTCCTGTTTTTAAACTTCTATTTAGTGGGAGAAGAGGAGGAAGTCTCGATTCGGGAAGCCGCAGACTGCATTGTGAGGGCCATGGACTTCAAAGGAGAGCTCCTGGTATCTTTTGAGAAGGATTTCCAAGTCTCTGGGACGCGCCTCGGGGGCTTCACAACCTTCCTCTTATTTTCTGATTCTTGTCTCTTCCAACTTGTCTCCTGGCCCCTATAAAACCAGGGTGGGTTTTATTTTCAGGCAGTGCTTGTCTGAGGCTTGCAGAGCCAGGGGGGATTTCCCCAGATCAACATAAGAACATCCTTGCTGGAAGAGGCCACAAGAGCCCATGATCCAGTCCAGCCTTCTGTCTCACACAGTGGCTCACCATGTGCTTCAGGGTATTATTCCCAAGCAGATGCCTTCACCTGCTTAGGATTCCCTGGAAATGGCATTTATTGAGAGCTATCCTGCCTATCTCTCCAACCCAGAGGTTGTCCTTAAGTATCCATAATTATAGCCATTGATACCCTTGTCCTCCATGAACTTGTCTAATCCTCTCTTAAAGCTGTCAAGAATGACACTTCTTCTGGCGGGGAGTTCCATAGACCGATGATCCTCTGGGTGAAAAAGTACTTTCTCTTATTTGTTTGAGAACTAGTACCCAAAAGTTTCGTGGAGTGTGCCCTAGTTCTAGTGTTGTGCAATAGGGAAAACAGTTTTTCCTTATCTACTTTGTCCACACCGTGCATGATTTTATAAACAGAGATGTGTTTCCCTTAAGGCAGGTGGTCCTCAACCTTTTAAAGCCGGGGCCTGGGTCATGCTCCCCTCAGACTGTTGAGGGGCCAGAAGGGTGGTCCGGCCATAATTTAAAACTTGGAAGTTGACTGGGAGGCGGAAGGTCAGCAGTTTGATTCCCGAGTACTGCAGGACAGAATGAGCTCCCGTCTTTGTCCCAGCTCCTGCCAACCTAGCAGTTCGAAAGCAAGAAATTGCAAGTAGATAAATAGGGACCACTTCGGTGGGAAGGTAACAAACAGCATTCTGTGTCTAGTCATGCCTGCCACATGACCACGGAAACGTCTGCAGAAGCAGACAATGCTGGCTCTTCGGCTTTGAAACAGATGAGCACTGAATCCTAGAGTTGGATACGACTGGCTTTCGAGCAAGGGAAACCTTTACCTTTACCTTAGACCCCCATATTCTCCAGTGGTGTCTTTTATCATTTATGAGCCGTTATGTGCTCAGCAACTTTATTTAAAAATCCTCTTGCTGTGGGGGGAAAAAGACCGAATAGTATTGTATATATAGATCCGTGATGGCGAACCTTGGCACTCCAAATGTTCTTGGACTTCAATTCCCAAAAGCCCAAGCACCCTGTGAATCCACATGAATGGATTTAGTGCGATTCATCCGGCCCACGCTGCCCTCATCGCTCCCAGAAGTGGAAGTAAAACATGCCCGTACGGTTAAGGCTCTTCTGGGTTAGCCTTCGGGCACATTTTACTTCCGCTTCCAGGAGCGATGAGAGCAGCGTGGGCCGGATGAATCACAGCAAATCCATTCGTGTGGATTCACAGAGTGCTTGGTCTTCTGGGAATTGAAGTCCAAGAACATCTGGAGTGCCAAGGTTCGCCATCATGGATATAGATTAACACTGAAAAGTTAACAGGCTTCCAGAAGAGACCTAGCCTTTAGTTTTGTGGGCTGCTCTTGGTGTAACTTTATGCATGGGTGTTGAGTAAAGTCAGAGTACTCCTCTTGCTTTTTCTTTGACCTGAGCTTCCCCCAGTTTGATACGACCAAGTCCGACGGACAGTTCAAGAAAACGGCCAGCAACCAGAAACTGAGGAAATACCTGCCAGACTTCAAGTTTACGCCGTTTGAGCAAGGTGAGAAAAGCCTCAACTCTGCAGGCTGAAGTCGCCGGGAGGAAAGGGTGGCCGTGTTGGGTCCTGGGTGTAACCCAGTGTTCGTCAACGCTGCGTCACCTCAGGCTCTACAAGAGCCAGTCCTTGTCTTCCTAGCCCTGAAGGAAAGTGCGCTTGACTTCAGAGAAGCAACATGGCGCCTCTAAGTGGCACCAGGTGATTATCTTCCACACACACACACACACACACTCAAAATGGAGCACATTTTAATGTAAAAATCTGTTAGGTTTAAGTGAATTCCGCTCAGTAGTTAAGAAGCTCACATTATTAGCTGGAAGGCTGGCAAGTCAGCAGTTCGAGACCCGGGTAGTGCATGATGGAGTGGGCACCTGTCTGTCTCATCTCTTGGGGACATGGAAGGAGCCTCATTTGGGCGTCCTCTGAGCGGAGTTTCTTCCACAAAAATCTTTTCAACCCAGAATAATTTCTGTCACAAAATACTACTACTACTACTACTACTACTACTACTACTACTACTACTAATAATAATAATAATAATAATAATAACAACAACAACAACAACTGTTTTTGTTGTCATTTAGAAGAGGCATGGGGTGACACCCGTGACCCCAACCACCGATATAATTTAGACTAGTGTTCTTTGCTTGCCTAAGATTAAGACAAATCTTTCTCTGGAGGTCAAGATTTATTTATTTTTTGCATTTCCTTGGGCTTGCATTTCCTTGAGCTTAATGACTGGAAAGTTGACAGGTCAACAGTTCAAGACCTGAGTGCTGCACGACAGAGTGAGTGCCCGTCTGTCCCAGCTCCTGCCAACCTAGCCGTTGGAAAGCAAGAAGTTGCAAGTAGATAAACAGGTACTGCTTAGGCAGGGAAGGTAAAACAGTGTTCTGTGCATTCTGGTGTCTAGACATGCCTGCCACATGTCCACAGAAATGTCTGCAGATCCAGACAGTGGTAGCTCTTGGGTTGTAAACAGATGAGCACTGAATCCTAGAATCAGATATGACTGGCTTTCAAGGGGGGGGGGGGAATCTTGACCTACCCTGGAGGTGAAATCCTGACACTGACACACACACCCTTTTCTTTCCTCTCCTGCAGCTGTGAACGAAACATGTACCTGGTTCTGCAACAACTATGACGTTGCCAGGAAATGACAGATGTGACAACAGCTGCAATCTGCAATTTTGCAGAGCAAATCTCAGGATGTTTTGGTTTTATTTTTGCTGGAGCAGAGACTGGGAATAAAGGGATGCTGTGAGATGCTGGCGGGCCTCCTCCCTGGACCCCTTTCCCAGCCTTCGGAGGGGGACCAGCTTGTGATTTTACAAAGCAACACTTTGCGTAGTCTGCACAACCGTGGTGTGTGTGAGTGTGTGTGTGTGTGTGTGAGAGAGAGAGCAGTTTCTTTTTCAAAATCGATTCCCAGAGTGAATTTTCCGGCAGTCTTAAAATTGGTTTCTTCTGTGTCTAGGCCAGATGTGGAACTGCCAAAATGAAGACACCTATGGGTGAGTTCATTCTGCAGTTCCTTTTGCCTGACCTAGTGTGAGAAAGATTTGCTGGCATAACAAGGTAGCCATTACCAGAGTACACCCGATTGTGGTTCGTAAATACCACAATCTTAGAGGAGGCACGGGGAGAGTGAGAAGTGCTCGGCTCATTAGCTTTGCAGTTGCCTACATTTCAAAATTGCAAACTTTTTGGTGTCCTTTTTCTAGGACAGGGGTGCCCAAAACTTGTGGGCCGGTCACGTGGTTCAGCGGGCCAGTCACGTTCCTCCCACCGGAAGCAGAAGTAAAAACGTGCCTTGCAATCTGCTTTGCAACAGGATGAAATCAATTTTAAGATGTCATTTTTTCTGCTTAAACCAGGGGTGCCCAAACTACAGCCCATGGGCCGGATCCAGCCCACAATGCCCCCATGGCTCCCAGAAGCGGAAGTAAAACCCGTCTGTACAGGCACATTTTACTTCCGCTTCCAGGAGCGACGAGGGTGGCGTGGGCTGGATGAATTGGCATTGGGGGCCAGATCCAGCCAGCAGGCCGTAGTTTGAGCCTAGAGAATGCTCTATCACTATGGGCCGGATCCAGCCCCTGATGCCAATGCATCTGGCCCACGGGCCGTAGTTTGGGCTCCCCTGTTCTAGGAGACAAATGCTGTTTTGAGCAAGTCACCTTTTTGGGGGATGGGGGGAGTTTCCTACAGCAAAAGCTGATAGAGGGGGAAGAGGTGTTTTAGTGCAATTGAATTAAATTATAGCCATTAGACTTGCCTTCTTTCAGGCACGCCCAAGTGATCTAGCGGCTGTTTTGTACAGAGATTTGCTTGACCACCACTAGCATCGAGAAGAAAAAGGCAATTTATTATGTCATGATTGCAGGTAGAGAAGCCCATTGTTCTAGATTTTGTGTCCCAAATTGTCTTTTAATTTCTGTAACGTGGCTGGATCAGTAAGGCTTCACTGTTGTGACCTTCATGGTAAAATCTGGATTATCCCCTAAAACAGGGATCTTCCACCGACGGTCTGTGGGCTGGATCTGGCCCATGGCACCAAATAATCCAGCCCGTGCCCTCGCTCCAGCTGCCACTTCAATCCTTGTCCCCTCCGCTTGTCTTGGCATGTCCCTGCTGGCGCTCTGTAGCAGGGCAGGTATTATAAGGCTTGCAACATCTGCCCTGCTACGGAGTGCCGGCAGGGCCACGCCAAGCCCAGCAAGGATTGAGGCGGCAGCGGCAGCCCATGTCTTTCTCAGGGTCCACTCTGGCCAAGCATGGGCGAGAAGGACAGCCTGGACCCCTCCTTCACCCACACCATGCAGCTCCTCCAGGCCAGTAAGCAGGGAAGCATTGGGTGGTGGTGGTGGCTCGGGGTGGCCCCACCACCAAAGGTGTCGGCGGGACCAGAGGTTGAGAACCTCTGTCAGCGGGACAGAGGTTGAGAACCTCTGTGTTAAGACAAGGCATTAGGTGAATGAATAAATGAAAATCATCTATTGCGGAAAGCTTGGTGGCAAGAACCAGTTGTTTCTAGGAAAAAAGCAGGAGAGAAGGCAGAAGGGGCCACCCTCTTTTTAAAAATTTCCTATAGCTTGTTTCACTGTGGGGCTGGTATTTGTTTTGAGGCTGGATTGGAAGTAAACCCCACAAAAAAAACACGTGTCAAACTTCAATAAACTAGACATTTTATATGCATGTGGTCCTTTTTCATCAACAGAAGAAGAACCCTGCAAGCTTTCTCCCTCCAGAATTTTTTCCCCCTCCAGAATTTCATATATAGGGAATGGTAGGATACGGAATCTCTGAAAATACATTTTTAATAAATGGATCATTATCACATCATCTAAGCTGATGTTATTAGCAGTAAACAGCCCCAGTTAATTTCTCTCTGAAGATGGAACTGCTTTGAATTAGACTTAAGGCATCAATTTATACACATCAGGTACATATGCTTTGAATGGATTGTTCATGGTACAGATGCTTTGAATGCATTATTAACGGCTTTGCATTAATTACCACGAATATTTCCACTGAGGCTTGGAATGGTTCAAAAAGCTCAGCATACACTGGGGTCAGGATTCTTGGTCGCATCTTTTCTGCAAGCTTTATTTTCAGAGGGAAATACAGCATCACTCAAAAAGAAACAACTATTTCTACCTTTACGTTTCATCATAAATTAGGTACACTTTTCTGATAGAAAAAGGACTTAGCTTTATGCTGTCTACAAGTAAAATCAGGAAACTACTGTATTGGCCATCAAAAACTTTAAAAAGTCAAACTTGTGAGTTTGTCAAAGTTTTCATAAAATTGTAACACGAAACCCACTAAAGTATTCTGAAGAACCAGAGAGCTGATTTAAAAAATTATTTTGGTTGTTTGTCTGGCCAGGTTATTCGGATATGATAGCGACTCATCGCCTATCATCAGTGGTGGCGGTTAACTAACCTGACCATCCTAAGGGCTAATGGCCTTGGGTGGTGAAGTCCACAGGGAAGGGTGATGTTCCCCAAGTGGATCGAATCCCTCTTGATGGAGGGCAGCAGCTTCATCCATCCTGACTGAGGCTGAGGAGGACTTTGTGTGCCCAAAGGACCGAAAAGTGATGTGCACAACTGGATCAGTGGTACTATGGGTGTCTCCCTGTGATGCGCAAGGTCAATGGAAGGCCACTGCATGATATGGTTTCAGGACAATCTTCATAGCTGACTGCCATTAGGATAGCCATTATTTGGAATTGGATACAGCACTTGAAAAAGAAAATATTTTGGTGACCAGATTTAGGTACAGTATGCACCAGTTCTCTTTTATAATCTGATAGTTGTTGTCTCGATACACTATACAACATCCATCAGTTTTTATCTTGGTAAAAAAAACACCACAATTACAGATAAAATAGCCTATTTGGATATTTTTAATTTCTGATACGGAAGGGGTGGAAGTGATGCTCCCTAAAGATGCAACAGCAGCGAGCCGAGCTAAATTACCTTATCAATTCTACTTCAGCTGCTACGCTTCCTCCACTCTTGACTAACTCCACTGCAAGCTGTTGATTTTTTTAAAAATCTGATATCGGAGTTGATTATTCTGCTCCAAAGAATGCTTTTGAAGTCAGCACAGTACACACAATGTTTCCCAGCAGAAGTCGAGAATGAAAACATCCTGTTTTGGGTCCAGTACAGATGCAGTGGCTCAAGAGGCAAAGATGCAGACTGGGAGGCGGAAGGTCAGCAGTTCTATTCCTGAGTACTGCACGACAGAATGAGCTCCCATCACCTGACCCAGCTCCTGCCAACCGAGCAGTTCGAAAGCAAGAAATTGCAAGTAGATAAATAGGGACCACTTCAGTGGGAAGGTAACAGCATTCCATGTGCTCTGGTGTTTAGTCATGCCTGCCACAAGACCACGGAAACGTCTGCAGAAGCAGACAACGCTGGCTCTTCGACTTTGAGAGATGAGCACTGAACCCTAGAGTCAGATACGACTGGCTTTCAAGCAAGGGAAACCTTTACCTTACAGATACCTTCCAGGAAAAGTATTCACGACGTAGGAACTTCTAGATAAGCAAATTAAAAAGCTGTCAAAAACCTAACACAGAGGAGAGTCTGCTTTATCTGTAAAGCAGGGTTCTCAAGGTTTTCCTGCCACAGGTTGGAACATGCCTTCTCCATCAGTTGAGCGGGCCGGACACATGGTCCCCGCCCCAGGTGTAAATCTGCTGTAAGCCATGGTGGGTGCGTTTGCACAGGCACATTTGCACAGGCACATTTACGGCTGTTGTAAACACATCCACTTCTGGGGGTGTTGCCGTGGGCTGGATGTCTTTCCGCCACGGGCTGTAGGTGGTGAATCCCTGCTGTAAAGTATAGGAGAAAAAAATGGGGTAGACCAAAAGAGCTTCCTCGAAGATTATGGTATTCTTGAACCACAATCAGGCGTATCCTGATAATGGCCACCATGTTTTGCCGGCTAATCTTTCTCACACTATGTCAAGCAAAGGGAATTGCAGAATGAACTCAGCAAAGGATGCCTTCATTTTGGCAGTTTCACGTCTGGTCTAGACACGGAAGAAGATGGAGGAGAAAACTGCCAGTTTAGCTCAAACATATTTATTAAACTACACACTTAGGAAGTTGCACACTTTTAAAAAAAATTATACAGAAATAAAAACAATGGCATCCTTTCGCACATGATGTTGCAAGGGTTCAACCCAGTAAGACTACCAAATCCCTGGCAGGAAACGATGTCTGATAGAGGTAGACCATAGCGCTCATTTCTGGCGGTGGACAGGCAAAGCTAACAGCTGGACACCTCAAACCTGAAATTCGTCACAACCTTTTTACTTAGGCAAATGAAGATGATGACTTTTAATGTCTTTACCAGGAGGCCTGCAAGGACCTGATTTCTTCAAGGATGATAAGCCAAATCCATAGGAATGAGGTGGCCATAGTTGTTAAATTCCAAGGAATACAATAAAACAAGAGTAATTTTTTAAAAAAGTTAATAAGACTTCTTTCCTGGAAAGGAGTTGTCGGAAAGGGACCCCAAGTTTATTAGCTGCACCCGTGTGCCGATCCTTTATATCCATCGTTTGGGAAGAGAGCAACCTTTCAAAGGATGCTAATGACTTAACTGATATAAGAGGCCTGGCCAGATTCATGGACGTGGCAGTAGTCGTGGCCCTGGAGTGCCTTTTTCCGGCATGGCTGTCCAGTCCTGGTGATCGCCTGGCAGGGTGGCCTTGAAGAGGCTGAGGAGGTGGACCTGGGAAGACAGGATGAGGATTGCAGCCAGACGATGCACCCGGTGGCTATCAGAAAACCACCTTCATCCCCTGGGATTGAATGGTCTCAATGCAGATACTGTACCTGTAGGAGGTACAAACCTACCTGACCATCTCCCTTCCTTGGGGAAAGAAAAAAATCCTGACTTGCAATATAGCAATAACACTTCTGTACATAGCTGTCAAGTATCCCTTATTGGCCAGGAAAACCCCTTATTTTACCCTCTTTCCTGCCGTCATCCCTTATTAATTAGACTGCAATGCCCTATTACCACCATTGGAGGGCAGCAAAGGATAAGCATAGCTGTCAAGTATCCCTTATTGGCCAGGAAAACACCTTATTTTACCCTCTTTCCCGTCGTCATCCCTTATTAATTAGACTGCAATGCCCTATTGCCACCATTGGAGGGCAGCACAGGATAAGCATAGCTGTCAAGTATCCCTTATTGGCCAGGAAAACCCCTTATTTTACCCTCTTTCCCACCATCATCCCTTATTAATTAGACTGCAATACCCTATTGCCACCATTGGAAGGCAGCACAGGATAAGCATAGCTGTCAAGTATCCTGTATTTATGGGGAAATTTCCCTTATTTCCAAATCTAAAACTTGACAGGTATGCTTCTGTAGACTCCCTCCCTCCATAGCACTTATTGCACTCTCTGAGTAGTTCACTAGGTAATTAGCCTCCCCTGCCCCAACAATGCTAGTTACTCATTTTACCAACTTCGGAAAGATGGAAGGGCTGAGTCTACATTGAATCCGGTCAGGATCAAACTCGCAATCTTGTGGTTGCAGTACGGCAATTTAACCACTGAGTCACCAGGACTCTTACCTACCTGTGCTAGCTAAGTCTATAGGCCCATGATGGCCAACTTTGGCACACCAGGTGTTCTTGGACTTCAGTTCCCAGAAGCCCAAGTCAGCACTCCTGCTGATCAGGGCTTCTGGGAATTGAAGTTCAAGAACAGCTGGAGTGCCAAGGTTTGCCATCAGTGATCTAGGTTATTACAGGTGAAATCTGCAACAACTAATGATCCCCCATATGATTGTCTGCACAGCCTTTCTCTCCTTCATTACACATGAGATGACAGGGAGGCAGGCAGAACTTTGGATCCACCTCATTCTTCCACCCACTCCTGCTTATTTGGGGGGAAATTAAATTGGCAGTTCAATTCCCCCACTGGGCCTCCCATGGGACGAGCCAGCCTATGTAGCCCTGGGCAAACTGCACAGTAGTCTCAAGAGCTCCCCCTAAAGGAGGGGAATGGTAAAACAACTTCTGGATATTCTCTACCAGGGAAGGGTTGCCATACATCAGAATTGACTTACTGACACATTGATTCTTATTAATTACTGCTACTGGTCCTATGAAAGAAGACACGGGCTTCCTACTTACATATCACTAACCACGGAGGTGTTGGGAGATGCCCTTGAGCTGGGGAAGGGACTGATGCCCAGGTGGTGGCGGTGCTGAAATTTCTCTGCCGAGGAGACCTATCAGGAAAAGGGACCAACATGTTGCATTGTGAACTAGTGTGCAGGTAAACTGGCTCCCAGCCAAAGAAGAGAGCAGCTTGGATTCGGTTCAGATCTCAAGTGCCACAGCTCACCTTTGGATACAACACACCTGTCCCTTCCCAGCCCTGGAAGCGAAGAGCAGAAAGAGAAGCCAAGGACCAGAGGGGCCACTCCCAGAAGACAGAGAAGCATAAGGATGTCCCCAGTTCCCCTCATCATTATCCTATAAAATGGTATCATCCTCATTAATGGTGGGAGATTCAAGAGACAAAAATATTGTATATCAGAGTAGAGAAAACAAAAAAAACCCCCACATTGTAGCACCTTAAAGACTAACTGCTGCATTTTAACGTTAGCTTTCGTGGATCAAGTCCACTCCCTGTGAATCCGCATGAATGGGTTTCTTGCTATGAACCCTAGAGACAGAGCTAGCTCTTTGTCTTTGAAACAGATGAGCACCGAATCCTAGAGTCAGATATGACTGGCTTTTGAACGAGCTTTACCTTTACTTGGTACTTGCAAACCCAAGGCTGTGACTTGAATCCCATCAGTCCCCCTCTTCTTTGGTCTTCCTGCTGCTTGGCACGTCTTCCCCCTTGGCATTATGGTTTCCTTGGCAAGTCCCGTCTCCTGGAGTCAAACTCCTTGTGTGTTTGGCCAACAAAGCATCTACTCTGCTCTGCTCTAAAGTGCCCACACAATCACACTTATATATCGCCCCATAGTGCTCAATGCACTCTCTGGGCAGTTCACAAGTTAATTAGCATTTTGCCCCCAACATGCTGGGTCCTAATTTTACCAAACTCAGAAGGATGGAAGGCTGCCCAGAGTACAGTAGCCCCAGTTTAGTCCTCTCTCCTAGGGAGAATTCCAGCTTTATTTGCTCTTGGACCCACTTGTTTGCAAATCCTAAAGCCATGATGGCGAACCTTGGCACTCCATATGTTCTTGGACTTCAATTCCCAGAAGCCCCCATGAATCCACACGAATGGGTTTACTGTGATTCATCCGGCCCACGACGCCCTCATGGCTCCCGGAAGCGGAAGTAAGACCTGCCCGGATGGAGGAAGGGTTAACCCGGAAGAGCCTTAACCGTATGGGCGCGTTTTACTTTCGCTTCCAGGAGTGACGAGGGTGGTGCGGGCCAGATGAATTGCAGTAAACGTATTCGTGTGGATTCACAGGGGCTTCTGGGAAATGAAGTCCAAGAACATTTGGAGTGCCAAGGTTCGCCCCCACAGTCCTAGAGCTTGGGAGAACTTGCATTCAAACTAAGATTTGCTTAAAACCTGCCCCGCTTTACTGAGCTGCTGTTGCTGCTACATGTAACTTAACATTCCTCTTATTGGAAATACTATTTCTCCAGAAACCTTGAGAATTCATTTCTGCGTATCCAAGTCAGAGCTCTCCCTCCTCTTCCACCGGCCTTACCAGCCTCCTAGAGACCTCGTGTCTGGTGGATCGGCTCAAACTGAGACGTCGAAGGCTCATTGTATGGCCAGAGTGACCTTCCTGGGGCTTCCAGCCTGAAGAAAATGGCACTGGGCTTTCTGCCACCCTGCCTTGGGGAGGTGGTGATACATCAACCCCTTTCTCTAAGGTTTCTTTTCCCAGGTTGGATTCCTCTGTAAAAACAGGAAGAGGTTAGCTGGCAAAGACAAGGAAAGCAGCCTCCCACATGGTTAGAAGCCAAGGGACAAAATCCTATTGTGTAGCTATGCTGCTGGAAAAGCAGGGGCATATAAGACAGGATGGCAAATTGCTGCCAATTAGGAAGTCCCTGCTTGGATTCCTGGTCTTGTGTCAAGTCGCTCAACTGGTGAGGAATCAAAGTGGTGACTTGTTAATTAGCAAGAGTTTGCCTCTGCAAGTAATGCTGCTGTCTTTCCGGCTTGGGATACGCACACAATATTATTTGGGTCAGGATATTCTATACATATCTATAAGTTATTCTATACATATACAGTATATACATATTCATAGGCTTAGTGGTTAAGATGCTGAACTTGATAAGTGGAAGATTGGCAGGTCAGCAGTTCAAGACTCGTGTGATGGACTGAGCGCCCGTCGCCTGTCCCAGCTCCTGCCAACCAGGCAGTTCGAAAGCAAGAAACTGCAAGTAGATAAATAGGTACCACTTCGGCGGGAAAGGTGACAGCATTCCGTGCACTCCAACATCTAGTCATGCCTGCCACATGGCCATGGAAATGTTTTCAGACACAGACAGAGCTGGCTCTTTGGCTGGAAACAGAGATGAGCACTGAACCCTAGTCAGATATGACAGGCTTTTGAGCAAGGGCGAACTTTATCTTTACCTATTTATTCTATACAACAGGATTTGCAAGCAAACGGACGGGCGCGTTTTACTTCCACTTCCAGGAACAACGAGGGCAGTATGGGCCGGATGAATTGCAGTAAACCCATTTGTGTGGGTTCACGGGGGCTTCTGGGAATTGAAATCCAAGAACATCTGGAGTGCCAAGGTTCGCCATTACGGTTGTAGGGTTTTCATGCAAATCAATTGCCACAAAATCCCCCCAAACCCTGTATTCCATTCTTGCTCTCATCAGGTTTTCTCTCCTGCCCACCTGCTTCAGCCAGCCTCAGATAGCACTGAGAATTCTACATCTAAATGCGCTGTCCTTTTGGGTGCGTGTGGAAGTTGTCATTGGTTTCAGTTTTGCAGAATGTGCAATTCCAGCGAATGTGCCAAGTTTGCCTCCTTCCTCCAGTCCTCTCATTCTGCAGTTTTAACTACATGGACACTCGTACCTAGATATTACAAACGGCAGGAATGACACGGCAGAGCAAAACAGCTTCCATCAGGAAGCTAAGAATATACTCTGTTATAGATTAAAACTGAGTTTCTAGCCCTCATGGAAGTAAGTCAAAAAACACTCGGAGATGAGAAAGAGATTGAGTTGCATTGTAAAGACTCAACTGCCAGAAGGGTAAATATGATTCTACTAGCAGAGGTGCCCGGACTTCACCCGGGAGGGAGACAAGCCAGGACAGGGATACGGTGGAGGGGAGGACCGACAGTATCCTGGGCGGTGGGATTTCTGGGGGTGGGTGGGCACAGTTTCTTATGTTCCGGGGTGCTGGCCACGTTGTCCTATGTTCTATGTGGTGGCCACCTCTGGCGTTGGCCGGACGGTGCAGCAGGTCTGAGGCAGCGTCTGCCGTGGAGCCTCGCCAGGCAGTGGTTGTAAGAGGTGGACCTTGGGGTGTGTTTTTCGAGCGCGCATGCAAGGAGCAGCGGCTGCAGGTGGTGGGAGGCATCCTCTGCTGAAGGCCTGGATGTGACGCTGGCGCACGCATGTACCCCGTCAGCATCTGCCAGAGGCCTTTAATGCCATTCCTTGCCCGGTGAGGTCGTTCCTCCACCTTCTGATTTGGTTTTGCTCTTGTGTACCCTCAAGAGTGTTTGTTCTTGCCATGAAGTTCTTTCTGGATCTGAGCCGGTGGACTTGAGGCTCATCTCCGTTCAGAGGACGTTGAGGGTCCTTCTCTTGCTTAGTTCTCTATGAGAAGCCACTGCTTCTGTCAAATCCCCAACACGGGATTTAGTTAACATTTGGCAATGGACAAGCTGATGCCTGACCTTTCTGTGAGCCTTTTGGAAGGGCTTTTTACCTCCTCAAAGAGGACATTCAGAAATCCCTACAAACCAGCTACCCCTGGTTACCTACGTCCTGCTCATTGCCGTCTACAGGACAACACGTAGAAACCCATGACATGACATCACACACCCTAAAAAGCCCAGAAGGATGTCTCCGTTTTGCTCACCTGACATGTAGGTCACCTCTTCCAAGTTCTCCAGCTCTTCTTTCCAGAAACCATCATCACTTTCCCTGCAGAGAGCAAAGGCACTTGGGTGTATCATTTCTACATGACAAGTACACACAGAGAAAATATGCCCAATGAACCTACCACCACATGCTGTGACTTCCCAAATTGTGCACATTTCAGGTTACACACATGTCCCTGGGTGTTTCTTAAAATATCAAACACTTTGCCCAATGTGCGCTGACCACTAAGCCTGTGTCTTCAGTAGCAAAAGCAGTCCCACATCTCTACCACCCCCTAATGCTTAGTGAACTCTCTAGGCCTGTGATGGCGAACCTTGGCCCTCCAGATGTTCTTGGACTTCAATTCCCAGAAGCCCAAGCACCCTGTGAATCCACACAAATGGATTTACTGCGATTCATCCAACCCGCGCTGCCTTCGTCGCTCCCAGAAGCGGAAGTAAAACACACCCGTATGGAGGAAGGGCTAACCTGGAAGAGTCTTAACCATACAGGCGCATTTTACTTCTGCTTCTGGGAGCGATGAGGGCAGTGCGGGCCAGATGAATCGTAGTAAACCCCTTCATGTAGAATCACAGGGTGCTTGGGCTTCTGGGAATTGACATCCAAGAACATCTGGAGTGCCAAGGTTCGCCATCACGGTTCTAGGCAGTTCCACAAGATAATTAGCATTTTGCCCCCAACATGCTGGGTTCTCATTTTACCAACCTTGGAAGGAAGGGAGGCTGAGTCCACCTTGTATCCCGTCAGGATTGAACTCACAATGTTTTAGACTCAGTACAGCAGTTTAATCCCTGCGCCACCAGGGCTCTATAAGGACAGGTTGCTTACCTGTAACTATTGTTCTTCTTGTGATCCCCTGTGAAACCACATGAATGCGTTTACTGCACATCCATTTGTGTGGATTCACAGAGGCCACAAAGAAGGACTTGATAGAGCATAGGGACAGTCATTGTCATTGTAGATAGGCCATAATTGTTACCAGTATATTTAACAAGGGTGATTATACAGTAAAACCCCAGTGGGTTACGACGGAGGTCCGTTCCAACAGCCTCCGTTGTAACCCCCCAAAATTGTAACCCGAAACATCCATAGGGATACACTGAAAAATAAAAAAATGGTCCTGAATTGATCGTTATAAACCGAAACAAATACATTAAAATTTTGTAAACCGGGACGGCATTTCCATTGGATTTGCCGTTGTAAACCGGAGCAAACTTAAACCGAGGCGGTTGTAACCCAGAGTTTTACTGTACAGTATTTACAAATTGCTCTATTGAACAAGGATATAGCGACAGCAATAACATATCTATACTTCCCCATAGCACTTAGCGTACTCTCTGGGCGGTTCCATTCCCCACACACATTAGGAATCCAGGGCACTGCGTTGTCCTGGTTCTCCTAATTTCTGAGGGGCCAAACTCAGTTGGTGTGGGTGGAGGGGGGGCACGAGAGGTCCAGCCCTAGGCTCCTCCAATATGGGGTGCCACAGGACTCGGTGCTCTCGCCTCTCCTGTTCAACATCTACATGAAGCCGCTGGGGGAGCTCATCCGTTCCCACTGGGTCAGGTATCATCAATATGCAGATGATACACAACTGTACATCTCAGCCCGTGTGGTGATCCCAGCGATGCAATGGAAGTCCTATCCAGGTGTCTGGAGGCTGTTAAGGTCTGGATGGGGGACAATGGGTTACAGCTGAATCCTGGCAAGACTGAGTGGCTGTGGGTTGTGGGCCCAGTGTTATCCCGGGAGCTACCATCTTTGGTTCTGGATGGGGCTATTTTGCCTCAGACATCTGGTTTATAACTTGGGGGTCCTCCTGGACTCACGACTCCTGTTCGATGAGCAGGTGGCAGTCGCGGCCAGGAGGGCTTTTGCGCAACTTCGCATAATTCGCCAGTTACGTCCACTCCTGGACCGGGACTCCTTGCTCATGGTCACACACACGCTGGTCACCTCCAGACTAGATTATTGCAATGTGCCCTTGATGACCATTCAGAGGCTGCAACTGGTGCAGAATGCGGCTGCCCACGTGGTAGTGGGGTGTGGGCGTTATGCCCACGCCTCTCCCCTGCTGTGGGAGCTACATTGGCTGCCAGTTGGCCTCCAGGTGCAATTCAAGGTGCTGGCAATGACCTTTAAAGCCCTACATGATAATGGACCAGGGTATTTAAGAGACCGCATCACCCCAAGGACATCGTCCCGTCCCACCAGAGCAGATCGGAGGTGCTCCCTAGTGATTCCATCTGCCAAAGAGTCTCTCTGGCACTAGAAGGAGGGCCTTCTCGGTATCTGCTCCGGCCCTGTGGTACCTCTTCCCAATCGAGTTGCGCCTCCAAAAAGAGCTACTGCCTTTTATAAAGGGACTAAAAACATGGCTAGCTCACCAAGTGTGGGGTGCTGTCGGTGATTTTAGCTTTTCTTATCTTAGTTTTTTTTTAAAAAGGTTTTCATGATTTTAACTTGAGGTTTTATGAAATGGGGATGTTTTTTTATGTCGGGTTTGTGGCGTTTGTTGTAAACCGTCCAGAGACGCCATGGTGATGGGGCGGTGATACAAACCTAAGAAGACGAATAAATAAATAATGCTGGGTTCTCATTTCACAAACCTCGGAAGGAAGGTTGAGTCAACCTTGAGTCCTATCAGGATTGAACTCACAATGTCAGCAGTTTGGGCTGCAGTTTAAACCACTGCACCACCAGGGCTCTACAGAGTTATAGCAGTCTGGTGCCAATCTAAACACCACCCGCCGAGCGCAAGGAATGCTAGGAGCAACTGTTCTCAAGTCTTTGGTCTTCCAGAGCTTTGGAGAAGAATCCTTCCCACCTCTTTCCTGGAGAAGCCAATGGCTTGAAACGGGACCTTCGGTGCACAAAACAGAGCATCTAAAGTTGGCCTTCCTCGTCTGGATGCTGACAACGTTTGGCAAAACTTTCAAGAGTTACAGAAAGGGGTTGTGGGGATTTTGCCCAACCCATTGTGACTTCTACTTGCAGGGCAGCCTTTGGACCAGAGCAAAGCCTGAGGGGGTTGCAACCCACACGCTATAACTGGTTATGTTGTAAGTGCATGAGAAATTTCCCACACTGGCACCGTGTCAGTGGACAGTTCCAACAGGAATGTAAACAGGCGCACTTTTGAGGGCTATAAAACAGTATCACATTGGATTCTTTTAGGTGCTATCAGTTTAAGAGATTCAATATAGATGTAAAGCCTCCAATGTGTTTGCTGAAAATTGTACGATAAAGATTAAAACAATGTTTTCACAGCTTCCTAACTGGCTGGATAGCTCAGTGGTTTTGGTATCTGGATTTGGAGCCAGAGGGTGGGAGTTCGATTCCCCCACGGTGCCTCCCAGGAGAAGAGCCAGCCTATGTAACCTTGGGGTCCTCCTGGACTCATGACTCCTGCTAGATGAGCAGGTGGCAGTCGTGGCCAGGAGGGCTTTTGCAAACTGCGCGTAATTCGCCAGTTACGTCCACTCCTGGACTGGGTTTTGGTATCTGGATTTGGAGCCAGAGGGTGGGAGTTCGATTCCCCCACGGTGCCTCCCAGGAGAAGAGCCAGCCTACGTAACTTTGGGCAAACTGCAGAGTTCCAAGAGCTCCCCCTGCAGGAAGGGGAAGGGAAAACCTCTTCTGTGTGTCCTCTACCTAGAGAACCCTGGAAACACAATCTTGATTATTACAATTAATCTTTGCTATATTGTAATAATTTGATAAAATGAGAGTGGGAGAATATCCCAGATATGTGGGATTTAAATGCAAATAATTCCCCCCTCCAAATAATAATAATTATTATTTGAAAATAATTCACACACACACACACACACAACCCACACAATTCAAAAGTAATGAACTGAGAGGATAATTAAAAGTCAAACAAGCAAATATTTTACCATGCATAATTTTGTGGCTTCATTTTGGCAGTCCAAAGTTTGATTTGGACAGGGAGGAAGAAGAACCACCACCGCACGCAAAAGCATTTGCTAGGATGGTTACATCCACCCTGCCGCACTTTCTAACCTTTCAGGAGTGGAAGTGACACGGCAGCGTTTAGCATGTTTCACCTCCACTTCATGAGCTAACAGTTCCGGCATTTTCTTGGAAAGCAATAAAGAATCCTGCGTTGGGACCACTTTTCTTCTTCTCAGGGCGCCGTGGAAGAGCCTTCGAAGAAGCCAGTTGCCTAAAGGAAGAATGAGATAAGCTGAGTTCTTGGGAATTGTGGCTTCTGAGTGATCCTGGCAGATTCATGTCAATAATAATAATAATAAGAAATATATAGCAATGTCAACCACATTTCTATACCGCCCCATATTACTTAGTGCATGCTCTGGGCGGTTCACAAGTTAAAAAGCATTTTGCCCCCAACACACCGGGCATTCATTTTACCAGCCTTGGAAGGACGGAAGGCTGAGTCCACCTCGATCCCTGGTCAGGATCAAACTCGCAACCTTCTGGCTGCAGTACAGCAGTTTAACCCCTGCGCCACCAGGGCTCTATAACCACCAGGGCTCTATAACGACAGGTTGCTTCCCTGCAAATGTTGTTCTATGTGTGGTCCCCTGTGAATTCACACATTTGTGTGGATTTACAGAGAACACAAAGAAGACCTTGATAGAGCATAGGGCCGTGATGGCGAACCTTGGCACTCCAGATGTTCTTTGACTTCAATTCCCAGAAGCCCATGCCCCTGTGAATCCATATGAAGGGGTTTACTGCGATTCATCCGGACCGGGCCGCCCTCATCGCTCCCGGAAGCGGAAGTAAAACGCACCCGTACGGAGGAAGGGTTAACCCGGAAGAGCCTTAACTGTACGGGTGCATTTTACTTCCGCTTCCGGGAGCGATGAGGGCGGCGTGGGCTGGATGAATAAAAGTAAACCCATTCGTGCGGATTCATGGGAGCTTGGGCTTCTGGGAATTGATGTCCAAGAACATCTGGAGTGCCAAGGTTCGTCATCACGGGCATAGGGGCAGAAATTATCATTGTAGATAGCCCATAATTAGAGCACTGTTATATTTATCAAGGATTGTTATATTTAACAAGTATATAGCAATCACAATTCTATACCGCCCCAAAACACTTAGTGCACTCTCTGGGTGGTTCACAATTTAATCAACATTTTGCCCCCAACACGCTGGGTACGCTAAAACCCCTACTTATGTAAAAAGTCTGTTCCGTAGGCTTTTATATAAATCGGTTTTTTTTACTTAACTCAGAGCAAACCCATAGGAAAAATGAATTATTTACTTAACTCGAAGCAAACCTGTATGTTTATGTTTATTGGATTTATACTCTGCTCTGCTCGGGAAATTGTGTTATGTAAATCGGCACATAAATCAGGACATGGTTTTAGTGCAAAAATCATTATTTAAGTTGAATTTTATGTAACTCAAGCCATATGTGAGTAGGGGTTTTACTGTACTTATTTTGCTGACCTCAGAAAGACAGAAAAATCCCTGGTCAGAATTGAACTCACAACCTTTTTGGTTACAGTACGTAGAAGAGCCCTGGTGGTGCAGGGTTTAAACTAATGTACTGCAGCCAGGAAGTTATGTGTTCAATCTTGACCAGGGTTCAAGGTTGACTCATCCTTCGAAGTTCAGTAAAATGAGTACCCAGTATGTTGGGGGCAAAATGCTAATTACTTTGTGAACCGCCCATAGAGTACACTAAGTGCTATGTGCAGGGGTTCCCAATCTTTTCAAGCCAGAGGCCGGGTCACACGCTCTCATGATGCCCTGCCTGCACGATGGGGGATGCCATTTTGTCCCAACAACGTCAAAGGGACAGCCATTTTGTTTGTTGAATGCCTGGGGGGGGGGAGCCACATGAAATGGCAACACGGGCCAAATCTGGCCCACAGGCCTTAGGTTGAGAACCCCTGTGCTATGGGGTGGGATAGTGTCATTGCTATTTCTATATCCTTGTTAAATAGAATAATGTTTTAATTATGAGCTATCAAGTTCTTCTTCGTGGTCCCCTGTGAATCCACACCAATGGGTTTACTGCACATAAATCCATTTGTGTGGATTCACAGGGGACTACAAAGAAGAAAAGTTACAGGTAAGCAGCAGGTCATTATAGAGCCCTGGTGGTGGAGGGGTTAAACTGCTCTACTGCAGCCAGAATGTTGTGAGCTCGATCCTGACCAGGACTCAAGTTTGACTCATCCTCTTCCATCCTTCTGAGGTCGATAAAATAAGTACACAGCATGTTAGGGGCAGAATGCTAATTAACTTGTGAACCACCCAGAGAGAACACACTAAGCGCTTATGGGCGGAATAAAAGGGTAATTGCTATAGAATTTGAGACTTGCCTGTGACAACAAACACCAAGAGGCTCGTGAGAGAATTAAAACCCAGGGAGACAGAGTGGTTGAGCTCAGCAAGCGCATTGGCCACCACCAGGACAAGTAGCATGACCCGCGAGAGGCCATGCGTCTGCAGGAAAGCCATGACGAGGGCGGCCAGGAGGAAATAGCTGCCGTGCAGAACGCAGGTGTAGATGGAGCTCAGGCTGAACCCTGAAAAGCAAAAGCAGGACACTCAGCACACATTCGCTTTCCACAAAGTGTGGCCATCGGAGCATTAAGGCACAGCCTTTCTCTGTATAGTATTTATACTGCTATTTGCAAGGCTTTGGTCTGTTGGGTAAAGATCAGGGGTATCAAGAAATGAGAGATTGTCAGGAACAAATAAGGCAGGGGTGCTCAAACTACGGTCCGTGGGCCTGATCCGGCCCCCAACGCCAATTCATCCAGCCCATGTTGCCTTTGTCGCTCCCGAAAGCGGAAGTAAAACACACCCATGCACATTTTACTTCCGCTTCTGGGAGCGATGAGGGTGGCGTGGGCCAGATGAATTGGCATCAGGGCTCAGATCCGGCCTGCGGGCCATAGTTTGGGTACGCCTGGTTTAAACAGAGAAAATGGCAGCCTAAAATCTATCTCATCCTGTTGCAAAACAGATTGCAAGGTGCGTTTTACTTGGGAGGAGCAAATGTGACCAGCCCGCTGAACCATGTAACTGGCCCGCTGAACCATGTGACCGGCCCATGGCCTGAAAAGTTTGGGCACCCCTGAAGTAAGGAATCAAAGGGAGACACCGTCTCCTTCCCACTTGCCCAGTTCTGTGCAAAGCAAAACTCAGGCATCACATTCACTCCAACAACCAAAAATGCAAAGAGAAAAATAGCCATCAGGGTGAATTTATGGTACCTTCATGGCGCACAGTGAATGTGAACTGCACAATGGACACATAGCACAGTTCCCACCTCTGCCCCCAGCATTGCTACTCAAGGCCCATGAGGACCGTTATGCAAAGAGAAAGGGTAAAAGAAGGACTAAAGAAGAAGAATTGTTCAATCCAAAGCTATTGGCAGAAGACAACTGGATAAAAGGTTAAGACTGCAGAAGTGTAGTTAGAACCATTCCAGGAATATCGGGACCCTTTGCAATAACATCTGGAATGAGGCAGGGATGCATACGATTGCCACCCTTACTCATCACCAACAGAGACGGCATAAACAAAAAAAAGCTAAGCCCATGGATGGAAACAGCATCCACAAATTCCTTTTTGCAGGAGATCCGGCACTGTTAGCAAGTACAGGTAAGGAACTACAACAACACCTTACGTCCATGGACCAAGAATGTAAGATAAATAATATGAGCATCAATAAAGAGAAGGCGGAGGTAAAAGCAATTTATAAGGAAATCGCATACTTCAAATCTCAAAATAGATGAAGCAGGTATAAAGCAAGTGGCTGAGTTCAGATATCTAGGAACAAAATTTACAGAAGACGGCAAAATGGACGAAGAGATTAACATACGGGGGAGACGATGCTTCGATCCGCCACATCAAACTAGACGTGTGAAGTATGGATCAACCAAGTAACCAAGCAGTAAGGCAAACCAAATATTGGGACAGCTAGCTCCACTCTTACGACACATTGGCAAGACTGACCAGCGCAAAGAAACGCCTCATACAAAGCATATTCATTCCCACCTTAAGTTACCAGTGCCAAACATGGACAGTTACAACACAACATAAACAATTTAACTTATAATTACAGTCAAAGACCAGAACAGAATATGGATAAAACGTTTACAACATGATTGAACATATTGTGGGTGGGATCATAAAACAGATTGTAGACTTCTCTAGCTAAATTCAATTAAATAAGATTAAGTATATATCACCAGGGAAAGGAAATAACTGAGGAAAGCTGCTGGAGTGATCAGAAGGGATAAAATCAAGAATGAGGTTATAAGAGGAAGAATTGGAATATAACCAATCCTAGACTACATACAGAGACAACATATAATGTGGTTTGCCCATTTGGAAAGAATGTCTTGGAAGTCCCTAGCATACAGGTGAAACTCGGAAAATTAGAATATCGTGCAAATGTTCATTCCTTTCACTTAAAAGGTGAAAAATATATATGAGATAGACTCACTCCATGCAAAGCAAGAGATGTCATGCCTTAATTCGTTATAATTGTGATGATCATGGCGTACAGCGTACATGAGGTTATGTGATGATTGTGGGGTACATCAGATTGGGGGGAGTTGGGATTTTCATAAACTGTAAGCCATAAGCATCAATATTATAACAAAGTAAGACTTGAACTATCTTTCTTTGCATGTAATGAGTCTATCATATATTTGTTTCACCTTTTAAGTTGCATTACTGGACTGAATGAACATTTGCACGATATTCTAATTTTCCGAGTTTCACCTGTATAAGCCAGGGGGTGCCCAAACTACAGCCCGCAGCACTCCTGGAAGTGGAAGGGAAACATGCACACGCAAAATGCTGCCGTAAATGCACCCACGGCCGTCGTAAATGCGTTTACAACAGCCGTGGGTGCATTCACAGCACATTTTGCGCATGTGTGGGTGTGTTTTAATTCTGCTTCCGTGGGAGGAACCACGTGATCAGTGTGCTGAACCATGTGACTGGCTCGCAAAGTTTTGGCACCCATGATATAAAATATATGTGGAAAGAGGAGCTGGGATCCACTTTAAACAAATTCACGCCCATGACATTTTTCCTGCGGGGGGGGGGGGGGTGCATTCTCACCACAGAAAAAGGAAAAGGACAAAGACAGAGGAAGGTCATATCAACGACAAATTCCAAGAACACCAAATAATATCAAAAGGGGCAAAAGAAGAAATAAAGACAGCGTTCCGTGCACTCCGGTGTCTAGTCATGCCTGCCACATGACCATGGAAACGTCTGCAAAATCAGGCAGCGCTGGCTCTTTGGTTTTGAAACAGAGATGAGCACTGAGCCTTAGAGTTGATACGACTGGCTTTCAAGCAAGGGAAACCTTTCGCAAAAAGTCCGTAGGCCTTTGCTTAAATCGTTTTTTTGTGTAACTCGAAGCAAACCCATAGGAAAAATGAATTTTTTATGTAAATCAAAGCAAACCAATAGGAAATCGTGTTACGTAAATTTATGTAAATAGGGAAATTTATGTAAATCAGGACATGGTTTCATTTATTTATTTAATCATATTTCTAACGCCGCCTCCTCGCCGAGGTGACTCCAGGCGGCTTACAAGAAAAACGATAAAAACACAAAAAACATTAAAACATCAAACTTCTTGCAGTTGTCGGAAAAAATTCTTTAAAAATCCCACCAGTGCCATATCTTGGACTTCCAAAAACTGACCACTCAGACAAGCCAGCCCAAGGTGACTGCCTCCCTAGCCACCCCCCCCCCCCATCATCATCATCATCATCATCATCATCATCATCATCATCATCTGCCCATTCAGCTCCTGGTCTCTACAACCATCCATCCCAAGAAGATTCCTAGTTCTGGCTCAGAGAGCATTCCATGAGGATGGCTGCGAAAGGGTTAAAGGCAACACACAGGGAGATTCATAGAGAGGGAGGAAATGGGGGAGAAGGAGAGGCAGCAGGGCTCTTTCTCCCGGAAGTGGTCCTTTCCCACGTGCTGCCAGCCTCCTCCTCCTGTAAGTCGAATTTCCTCCTATGTAAGTCGAATATCGGGTAGTCAGAGAAAATAAAGGTAAAGGTTTCCGTTGCTCGAAAGCCAGTCGTATCCGACTCTAGGGCACAGTGCTCATCTCTGTTTCAAAGCCAAAGAGCCAGAACTGCGTACTACTGCAGACGTTT
Organism: Bradypodion pumilum; assembly: GCA_035047305.1. Lineage (NCBI taxonomy): Eukaryota > Metazoa > Chordata > Lepidosauria > Squamata > Chamaeleonidae > Bradypodion > Bradypodion pumilum. The sequence goes on from JAWDJD010000004.1 coordinate 343,859,462, forward strand.
CCGTGGTCATGTGGCAGGCATAACCAAACAAAACCCCCAAAAAAGGAAGCAAAACAATACAATGAAGAGCAGAAAAATAATAATTATGAAACTGAAAAAGTTATGAGTAATGATACTACTTTTAGTCTATCTTTTGCACCTGGAGTAGTATTTCCTCCCCGTGGTGTGGGGAGGGTGCACCGTTCCCGGAAGCACTGCAATACCAGGTCGATGCGCGGAGTGGACGGAGCAAGCCCCTCTTCCATCTCCCAGTCCCAAAAATCCATTTAATATAGAGTCCCCAAATAGAGGACATATCAGATATTAAACTGATAAGAACAGATACTACACTTGATCTTAGCCAAAAGGCCGAGAAGCGATAACGGAAGCAGGCCAGAAAAGGGCCACCTCCTCCTCTCCCACCCCATCCTAGGTTTCAACGAGCCAGGCGACGCTTGCAAGGGCTCAGGAGCCCCACCGGCCCCGATCCTCTCCCAACTGCGCAACACATGCTCCGGACATGGCTCTGTTTCAATCCGGATTATGACCCATCCGCTCGGAGGGAAAAATGGACCTCAAAAAGTGCCTTTTCCGGGGACTTTGGTCCATTTCTCCATGCCGAGTGGGGCCGTCCTGACAGCTATTTGCATAGGCCCGCCCACTGACGCGTCACACCTTTTGCATCCCGCAGCGCTCCCCCTGGTGGCCAGCAGAGGGCCTCAGAGTCTCTCTCTCTCTCTCTCTGTCTCTCTCTCTCTCTCTCGTGGGAAAGAAAGCACAGCTAGGCTCTGGCAGGAGGAGGACAAACCCTCCCTGCTAAAGGGAGCAGCAGAGGCTTGGCAAGGGAAGGGGCACGCTCTTCTTCTGGCCCTAGCAGGGGATCATAAACAAAACAACACAAACATTCTTCTGGCCCTAGCAGGGGATCATAAACAAAACAACACGGCAAAAAGCATCGTGGCACTTTGAAGACTTCACTGCTGCATTTTGCTGCATAAATATCTTATATCTAGCAATTAGGACTTTAAAGTGCCACTATTGGTTTTGTTTACTCTCGGATACACTTGAAACACAGACTAACATGGATCCAATTTTTTTTAAAAAATGGCCCTGCCTAGTGGGTCTCAAGGAACTGCAGTGGGTCAAGAAGTGGTCGCGATCCTCCACCGCCGCCGCCGCGAGGAGGCTGCCCGCGGCAAGGAGCAGCCGCAGGACCACCCCAGCCGGGGGTGAGGAGGACCAGCCAGGCGGCGGGAGAGGTTGCGATCCTCCACCGCCGCCGCCGCGAGGAGGCTGCCCGCGGCAAGGAGCAGCCGCAGGACCACCCCAGCCGGGGGTGAGGAGGACCGGCCAGGCGGCGGGAGAGGTCGCGATCCTCCACCGCCGCCGCCGCGAGGAGGCTGCCCGCGGCAAGGAGCAGCCGCGGGACCACCCCAGCCGGGGGTGAGGAGGACCGGCCAGGCGGCGGGAGAGGTCGCGATCCTCCGCCGCCGCCGCCGCGAGGAGGCTGCCCGCGGCAAGGAGCAGCCGCAGGACCACCCCAGCCGGGGGTGAGGAGGACCGGCCAGGCGGCGGGAGAGGTCGCGATCCTCCACCGCCGCCGCCGCGAGGAGGCTGCCCGCGGCCAGGAGCAGCCGCGGGACCACCCCAGCCGGGGGTGAGGAGGACCGGCCAGGCGGCGGGAGAGGTCGCGATCCTCCACCGCCGCCGCCGCGAGGAGGCTGCCCGCGGCAAGGAGCAGCCGCAGGACCACCCCAGCCGGGGGTGAGGAGGACCGGCCAGGCGGCGGGAAAAGTCACCATCCACCGCCGCCGCCACCGTGAGGAGGCTACCCGCGGCCAGGAGCAGCCGCGAGACCACCCCAGCCGGTGGTGAAGAAGACCAGGCAGGCGGCGGAAAAAGTCACCATCCACCACCGCCGCCAGAGGCAGAGGAAGAGGAACAGCTGACCCACGGGGAAAACATCCACTGCTCGCCACTGCGATGTCACGGGAGCAAGGGGCCCAGAGACAACAACCCCACCTGGGGAGTGAGGACACAAGGATAAGTAGCTGATGTGAAAAATGTAGCGGAATTAATATAGCAACTGACATAGAGACTTTACACTGACTTAATATAGCAATTAACATAGAGACTGTGTTTTAGAGTGTGATAAGTATGCATGATAATATGTTGTTTAAACTGTTTTAAATTTTTTTAAAACTGTGATATGATGTATGATGCGAGAAAAAACATGGCGTAGAAACCGGCAAACCACGCCACAAAGTTTGCCAAGAGAACCCTATTGACCAAAACAAAAGGCAAAACAAAGGGGCAAACAAAGGGGCAGGCTAGGTGATACAGGATGCTTAACACCACAGAGTGGAGGAAGGGGAGGGACAGGAAGGAGGGAGGAGGAATGCAATGTTGCAAGGATCAATACTGCATAGGGACATGGAATGTGAGATCAATGAACCAAGGTAAACTAGAAGTGGTAAAAAATGAGATGGAAAGAATAAGCATTGACATCTTGGGCATCAGTGAGCTAAAATGGACAGGGATGGGTGAATTCAGCTCTGGAAACCATCACATCTACTACTGTGGACAAGAAAACCTTAGAAGAAATGGAGTAGCCATAATTGTCAATAAAAGAGTGAGAAGAGCAGTAATGGGATACAACCTCAAAAATGACAGAATGATGTCAGTCAGAATTCAGGGCAAACCCTTCAATGTTACTGTGATCCAAATATACGCACCAACCACGGGTGCAGATGAAGCCACAGTGGACCAGTTCTATGAGGACTTACAACACCTCATAGAACAAACACCAAGAAATGATGTCCAAATTATTTTAGGAGACTGGAATGCCAAAGTAGGCAATCAAAAAGTGGAGGGAATAACAGGCAAGTTCGGTCTTGGAACACAGAATGAAGCAGGGCAAAGACTGATAGAGTTTTGCCAAGAGAACGCACTGGTCATAGCAAACACCCTCTTCCAGCAACACAAGAGGCGACTTTACACATGGACATCACCAGATGGCCAACACCGAAACCAGATTGATTACATACTCTGCAGCCAAAGATGGAGAACCTCCATACAGTCAGCAAAAACAAGACCTGGAGCAGACTGTGGCTCAGATCACAACCTACTGATTGCAAAATTCAGGCTTAGACTAAAGAAAATAAGGAAAACAAAGAGACCAGACAGATATCACCTAGATAGCATCCCTAAAGAATACACTGTGGAGGTGATGAACAGATTCAATGGCTTAGACTCAATAGACAGAGTGCCAGAAGAATTATGGACAGAGATGAGGGACATCATGCAGGAAGCAGCAAAGAAAACCATACCAAAAGAAAAGAAGAGTAAGAAAGCAAAGTGGTTGTCTGATGAGGCTCTTAAAATAGCAGAGGAAAGAAGGAATGCAAAAGTCAAAGGAGAAAGGAAAAAATACAATCTTTTGAACACAGAATTTCAAAGAAAAGCAAGGAGAGATAAGGAAAACTACCTAAAAGAACAGTGCAAAGAAATGGAGGAAAACAACAAAAGAGGCAGAACCAGAGACCTTTTCAAAAAATCCAGGAAATCAAGGGAACATTTAAAGCAAAAATGAACATGATAAGGGACAAAGACGGAAAGGAGCTAGCTGATGCAGAAGAAATTAAGAAAAGATGGAAAGAGTACACAGAGGAACTCTACAAAAAGGAACTCAACACTCCTGATAGTCACAATGATGAAGATTTTGAACCTGAGCCAGATATCCTGGAGAGTGAAGTCAGAAAGGCCCTAAAGAGCACTGCAAACAACAAAGCTAGTGGAGATGATGGTATCCCAGTTGAATTTTTCAAAGCTTTAAAAGATGATGGCATCAAATTACTGCATTCAATATGCCAGCAGATTTGGAAAACAAAACAGTGGCCACAGGACTGGAAAAGATCAGTATATGTTCCAATCCCAAAAAAGGGCAATGCCAAAGAATGTTCAAATTATCGAACAATCGCGCTCATCCCACACGCCAGTAAAGTGATGCTCAAGATAATACAGGATAGGCTTCAGCAGCATGTGGAAAGAGAACTACCAGAGGTGCAGGCTGGTTTCAGAAGAGGCAGGGGGCTAGAGACCACATTGCCAACATACGCTGGATCATGGAGAAAACAAAGGAATACCAGAAACAAGTTTACTTTTGCTTTATTGATTACACTAAGGCCTTTGATTGTGTGGACCACAACAAGATGTGGCAAGTGATTAAAGAGATGGGAATACCAGAGCACCTCATATGCCTCCTGAGAAATCTGTACAGGAACCAAGAAGCAACAGTTAGGACAGAACACGGAATGACAGAGTGGTTTGGAATAGGAAAAGGAGTAAGACAAGGCTGCATTTTGTCACCCTGCTTATTCAACTTATACACAGAGCACATAATGCGCAACGCAGGGATGGAGGAATCACAATATGGGATTAAAATTGCTGGGAGAAACATCAACAATCTGAGATATGCAGACGACACCACCCTAATGGCAGAAAGTGAGGAAGACCTAAAGAATCTCTTGATCGGATTGAAGGAGGAGAGTGCAAAAGCTGGCTTGAGACTCAATATCAAGAAAACCAAGATAATGGCAACAGGCCCCATCAGTTCCTGGAGAATAGATGGGGAAGAAGTAGAAGCAGTGACAGACTTTACTTTCTTAGGATTTAAGATCACTGCAGATGGAAATTGCAGCCATGAAATAAAAAGGCGACTGATTCTTGGGAGACAAGCCATGAAAAACCTGGGGAACATGGTGAAAAGCAGAGACATCACCTTGGAAACAAAAATTAGAATAGTCAAAGCAATGGTATTCCCAGTGGTAATGTACGGATGTGAGAGCTGGACAATTAGGAAAGCTGAACGCAGAAGAATAGATGCCTTTGAAATGTGGTGTTGGAGGAGAGTTTTGAGGGTACCCTGGACAGCGAGGAGAACAAATAGGTCAATCTTAGAAGAAATCAACACTGACTGCTCATTGGAAGGTCAAATAGCAAAGATGAGGCTAAAGTACTTTGGGCATCAAATGAGAAGGGAGGATTCACTTGAGAAGGCCGTGATGTTGGGAAAGGTGGAGGGCAAAAGAAGAAGGGGGAGGCCAAGGATGAGATGGATAGATGGTATTGTAGACACAATGGGCACAGAACTGGGAGGACTGAGGGGGATGGTGGAGGACAGAGGCGCCTGGAAAACGATGGTCCATAGGGTCAGAATCGACTGTGCGACTGAACAACAACAACTTTTAGTCTATCTTTTGCACCTGGAGTAGTATTTCCTCCCCGTGGTGTGGGGAGGGTGCACCGTTCCCGGAAGCACTGCAATACCAGGTCGATGCGCGGAGTGGACGGAGCAAGCCCCTCTTCCATCTCCCAGTCCCAAAAATCCATTTAATATAGAGTCCCCAAATAGAGGACATATCAGATATTAAACTGATAAGAACAGATACTACACTTGATCTTAGCCAAAAGGCCGAGAAGCGATAAGGCAAGCGGGCCAGAAAAGGGCCACCTCCTCCTCTCCCACCCCATCCTAGGTTTCAACGAGCCAGGCGACGCTTGCAAGGGCTCAGGAGCCCCACCGGCCCCGATCCTCTCCCAACTGCGCAACACATGCTCCGGACATGGCTCTGTTTCAATCCGGATTATGACCCATTCGCTCGGAGGGAAAAATGGACCTCAAAAAGTGCCTTTTCCGGGGACTTTGGTCCATTTCTCCATGCCGAGTGGGGCCGTCCTGACAGCTATTTGCATAGGCCCGCCCACTGACGCGTCACACCTTTTGCATCCCGCAGCGCTCCCCCTGGTGGCCAGCAGAGGGCCTTAGAGTGTCTCTCTCTCTCTCTCTCTCTCTCTCTCTCTCTCGTGGGAAAGAAAGCACAGCTAGGCTCTGGCAGGAGGAGGACAAACCCTCCCTGCTAAAGGGAGCAGCAGAGGCTTGGCAAGGGTGGGCACGCTCTTCTTCCTCTGGCCCTAGCAGGGGATCATAAACAAAACAACACGGCAAAAAGCATCGTGGCACTTTGAAGAATTCACTGCTGCATTTTGCTGCATAAATACCTTATATCTAGCAATTAGGACTTTAAAGTGCCACTATTGGTTTTGTTTACTCTCGGATACCCTTGAAACACAGACTAACATGGATCCAATTTTTTTAAAAAAATGGCCCTGCCTAGTGGGTCTCAAGGAACTGCAGTGGGTCAAGAAGTGGCTAAGATGCTGACTGGGAGGCGGAAGGTCAGCAGTTCGGTTCCCGAGTACTGCAGGAGAGAATGAGCGCCCATCTCCGTCCCAGCTCCTGCCAACCTAGCAGTTCGAAAGCAAGAAATTGCAAGTAGATAAATAGGTACCAATCCGTTGGAAAGGTAAACAGCATTCCGTGCACTCCGGTCAGTGTCTAGTCATGCCCATACCTGTCAAGCGTGGCTCTGGACAATACGGGACCTGCGCAGAACGGTTCTGCGCAAGTCCGTTTTACGCATGCATAAAAGCCGTTTACGCATGCGTACAACGGACATGCGCTGAAACGTTCTGCGCTGGTTGGTTCTACGCATGTGTAGAAGGGTTCTACGCATCCCCTTTTGCACAGAACCCTTCTACGCATGCGTAGAAAAGTTCTACGCATGCATTAAACGGATCTGCGCAGAAGGGGTGCGCAGTAACTCCTTTCCCCCCGCTGCCAATATCCGGGATAGCGGCAGCTCCGGGCGGGAAAGGACGAAAATTGGTGCTGAAATACGGGATATCCCGGCCAATCCGGGATACTTGACAGGTATGAGTCATGCCTGCCACATGACCACGGAAACGTCTGCAGAAGCAGACAGCGCTGGCTCTTCGGCTTTGAAACAGAGATGAGCATCGAACCCTAGAGTCGGATACGACTGCCTTTCAAGCAAGGGAAACCTTTGCCTTTAGTGGGTCTCAACCTGGGGCCCATGCTGAAGGCTTTACTCTCTGATACGCTTGAAACACAGACTAACATGGATCCAATTTTTTTAAAAAAAAAATTTGGCCCTGCCCAGTGGGTCTCAACCTGGGGGCCCTAATTTTTTTTAACTACAGTTCCCAGAAATCTCGGCGAGCACAGCTCATGCTGAAGGCTTCTGGGAGCTGTAGTTGAAGAACGATGGGAATAGAGCAAATCTTAAACTACAAAGAGAGACCACAAAGGAAGTGGTTTGCCCATTTGGAGGGAAGGTCTTGGAAGTCCAATTCCCGAATATAAGGCCAGGCAGACCCAGAAGAAGGAGGAGGACAAATGCCAAGAACACCAAAAGGGGCAAAAGGAGAAATAAAGTAGGAGAATTTGGGGTAGCCGGACAAAACAGAAAATAGAGCCAAATAAGATCAATACAGAAGACTTATGCAGAAGGAGAAAAAAGAAGGAAATAGGACAAAAGAAAAAGTAATAATTATGAAACTGAAAAAGTTATGAGTAATGATACTACTTTTAGTCTAGCTTTTGCACCTGGAGTAGTATTTCCTCCCCGTGGTGTGGGGAGGGTGCACCGTTCCCGGAGGCACTGCAATACCAGGTCGATGCGCGGAGTGGACGGAGCAAGCCCCTCTTCCATCTCCCAGTCCCAAAAACCCATTTAATATGGAGTCCCCAAATAGAGGACATATCAGATATTAAACTGATAAGAACAGATACTACACTTGATCTTAGCCAAAAGGCCGAGAAGCGATAAGGCAAGTGTGCCAGAAAAGGGCCGCCTCCTCCTCTCCCACCCCATCCTAGGTTTCAACAAGCCAGGCGACGCTTGCAAGGGCTCAGGAGCCCCACCGCGCCCCGATCCTCTCCCAACTGCGCAACACATGCTCCGGACATGGTTCTGTTTCAACTCCGGATTATAATCCATCCACTTGGAGGAAAAAATGGACCTAAAAAAGTGCCTTTTCCGGGGACTTTGGTCCATTTCTCCATGCCGAGTCGGGCCGTCCTGACAGCTATTTGCATAGGCCCACCCATTTTACACGTCACATCTTTTGCACCACCCTAGTTAAGTTGAACATTACAAAAGAAATGGATTACAGCACTGATCAATACCAAAATAACTTGGTGTGACGCTTAACTGTACACTTTCTTTTAAGCAGCACTGCCTGAATACCAAAGCCAAAGTTAGTGCAAGGAACAACATCATCAGCAAACTCACAAACTATACTGTAAATGGGGAACTCAACCGTCCACACTGCACACATGAGCTTCGGCCCTGAGCATCTCTGCAGCAGAGTATGCAGCTCCAGTATGGAATTCATCCAAACATACACAAAAGAAGTTGACATGGTTATGAATAAAGCCTTTAAACCTACACCAGTTGAGAAAATATACCCTCTTGTTGATATCGCTCCACCTAAGATCAGGAGAGAAGTAGTAGCGGATGCTGAGAGAACTAAGCAAGAGAAGGACCCTCAATAACCTCTGAACAGAGATGAGCCTCAAGTCCACTGGTACAAATCCAGAAATAGCTTTATATCAAGAACAAGTGGTGTACCCACCAGGAGGGCGGGATATAAATGTGCAAAATAAATAAACAAACAAACATTTTTGAGGGTACACAAGAGCAAAACCAAATTAGAAGATGGAGGAAGGAGCTCACTGGGGAAGGAGCATCACTTTGTGACCCTATGCGATCCTATGGACCATTGCCCACCAGGCACCTCTGCCCTCCACCATCCTCCGCACTAAAGGAAGATATAGCTGAAGACCTAAATCTCCTCTATGCTACCTGGAGGACCCCTCAAGTGGGGACTGCTGGCGCACAACAACACAAGGTGTGGATGTGGAGAGATACAGAATCCTTTGGCTCATTTCCTGGTCTGCCAATTGCTGCCAGAGACATGCACCGATGAGGACTTGCATTTGGGCAACGACAAAGCATAGAAAGTGGCTTCATTTTGACAATCCAGGATTTGATCATGATACGAAAGAAGAAGAATCACCCTGGTAGCCACCTGAGGTCCCTGGAGTGCCACATGGAAGAAAGCACAGCTGTCAGGACAAACCCTAAAGCGGGTGCTTTGGAAATGGCACATTCTTGCCCTTTTTATCAGAGATTAAACAAAACAAAGAAAAAAGAGGGGGAAAAACCATTGTGGCACTTTAAAGACTTAAGTGCTGTATTTTGCTGTACAAATACTTTATATATCAGTTAAGTCTTCAAAGTGCCACAGTCTGTTTTGCTTACTCTCTAATATGCTTGATACACAGGCTAACATGGCTACCATTTCAAAAAAAATTGCCCTGCCTAGTGGGTCTCAATCTGGGGTCCCAAATGTTCTTTGGACTACAGCTCCCAGAAATCTCGGCCAGCACAGCCCGTACTGAAGGCTTCTGGGAACTGTAGTTCAAGAACATCTGAAGGCAATCAGAAGAGAGATTGGGCAAACACACATGGGAAGAAAGGAAAGGATTATGGACTAGGTACGGCGATGGCGAACCTTGGCTCTCCAGGTGTTCTTGCACTTCAATTCCCAGAAGCCCAAGCCAGCACTCCTGCTGATCCTTCTGGGAATTGAAGTTCAAGAACACCTGGAGTGCCAAGGTTTGCCATCACTGGCTAGGAGATCAAAGAAAGCCAGCACTTCAAGAGGAAGTCCAAGGTGGCCCCAAAGGCCTTCTTGGCTGTAGCCCCCCAACTGTGGAATGCTCTTTCCTGGGACCTTGGCTTGACCCTGGCATTTCACCACATCAACACATACTTATCCTCCAGAGTCCGGGGGCTAAGGGTCTTGTTCTATTAATCAGGATGCAAAAATCTTTACATCTATAATGAATAATCGGCTCAGCAATTTTCTAAATCAATATATCGTGGATGACCAGACAGGATTTGTTAAGGGTAGGCAACTCAGTAAATTAATAAGTAGATTAGTTAATATTATCGACACAATAAAAATAATAAGAAAAAATATTGTGTTTTGACATTACATATCTATAAGGCCTTTGATTCGATACAATGGAAAACAATAAAAGGCATGTGTAAAAAATTACAATTCGGCCCTAAATTTAGACATGTAATTGTTCAATTATATAAAGAATGTAAGACCAAGATCAAATTAGGTCTTCTGCTGATCCTTAACAGGGGACTATATTCAGTTGTTATCAATGTGTTGCATTGGTACAATTAGATACCTACCGTACATCTTGCAAAGTCAACTCCTATAACTCACATCCGTTTAAGCACTGCACAGAATTGTGCTGGTTCTATTCTATATATGAAGCAAAAGTGTAGCATGGCATAAAACACCGTCTCTTTTGAGAAGGGAAGAAAACTTACACCTACTATAAATATACATATTGAAATATATAAATTGGACCTGTTAGTTGCATTTCCCCTAAAATACCCCGCCTTTTAAAAAAACTCGACAGAGATCACCTTCCAAGAGATATCCACACATATTAGAAGTCTGCTGGAAAGACGGTCCATTTGGCATCCTCCAAAAATGGACATTTTACCTGCCCAGGTGATAAACCTTTGAATATGCTGGAGCCGCGCCTCCACCTTGCTCTGCATGCGGTCCATGGTGCTCAGTACCAGCTCAAGGCTCTCGTTCATCTTCTGCAGTTTCCTCATCAGCTCATCATAATATTGGGTGGTCTGGTTCTGATAGGACAGGAATGAGCCCAAACTGGTCTCTGAGAAAAGAGTTTGTAACAATAATTCAAATATAAGAAAGTAACATCATAATTTTTATATATATATATGATATTTGTGGTTTTTATCCGTTTTCCTAGCTGTTCAAAAGCAAGAAATTGTAAGTTGCTTGAAGACCAGAAGTTTGGCAGGAAAGGTAACAACGTTTTGTGTGGTTCAGCATCCAGTCACGCCTGCCACATAACCAGAGAAATTTCTTCAGTCAGACAGTGCTGGCTGTTTGGCTGTGAACAGAGATGACTACTGCACCCTAGAGCTGTGATAGAAAATCTTGGCACTCCAGATGTTCTTGGACTTCAATTCCCAGAACCCCTCATGAATCCACATGAATGGGTTTACTGCAATTCATCCGGCCTGCACCGCCCTCGTCGCTCCTGGAAGCGGAAGTAAAACGTGCCTGGACGGTTAAGGCTCTTCCAGATTGTTGTAATGCCGCCCTGAGTCGGGTTCTGCCTGAGTGGGCGGCATATATAAATATGACTATTAAATTTAAATTAAATTAACCCTTCCTCCGTCCAGGTGCGTTTTACTTCTGCTTCCAGGAGCGACGAGGGCGGCGTGGGCCAGATGAATTGGAGTAAACCCATTCGTGTGGACTCATGGGGGCTTCTGGGAATTGAAGTCCAAGAACATCTGGAGTGCCAAGGTTCACCATCACGGCCCTAGAGTCAGACACCACTGATTTTCGAGCAAGGGACACTTTATCAGTTGTACACCCCCAATAAGTTTCCATGGGTGAGCAAGGACTCTAAACTGAGACTCCATCGCTCTACAGGTATCTCCCAGATATACATTTAGACGACAAAATTTTAAAAATCAAACATTTAACCCCAAAACTAAAAGCCAGGGTGTGAACACGACAGAAGGGCAATCTTGCCCAGCGGTTGAGACACAAGAGGACAAGGAGGGAGACAAACCTATTTTGGCATAGACTTCTTGGGCTCCAATTTGGACCTCCGTCAAGTCATTCAGGATGGCTTTGTGTCCTTCCTGCAGCTCGGCATCCTGGCTACTGAGGTGGCTGGTGACGTTTTCTGCAGGAAGAGAATGGGGTTGGCGACTGTTTCCCAATCCCACTGCAAATGTCATCAGTCACTTTGGGAAGAAAGAAATCTGCAGGGGTCCCATTGAACGCACCCTACTGGGCGCACTCTTTCCAGCAATGGAACATTCATTCAGCATGCAAAAACTTTCCTTTAACCTGGTCAGGATAGCTTTCAGCTCAACAGACAGACTCCTTGAAGACTGTGTTATTTTTGAACCACATTCGGGCTTACCCTGGTAACACCAACCTTGTGTTGAACATAAGAACAGCCTTGCTGGAAGAGGCCACAGGAGCCCATGATCTAGTCCAGCATTCTGTCTCACACAGTGGCTCACCATGTGCTTCAGGGTATTCTTCCCAAGGAGATGCCTTCACCTGCTTAGGATTCCTATCTGGAAATGGCATTGAGAGATATCCTGCCTATCTCTCCAACCCGGAGGTTGTCCTTAGGTAGCCATAATTATAGCCATTGATACTCTTGTCCTCCATGAACTTGTCTAATCCTTTCTTGAAGCTGTCAAGACTGACAGCTGTCACCACTTCTTCTGGCAGGGAGTTCCATAGACCAGTAATCCTCTGGGTGAAAAAGTACTTTATCTTATTTGTTTGAGAACTAGTACCCAAAAGTTTCATCGAGTGTCCCCTAGTTCTAGTGTTATGCGATAGGGAAAACAGTTTTTCCTTATCTACTTTGTCCACACCGTGCATGATTTTATAAACTTCAATCAGGTCACCTCTTAGACACCGTCGTTCAAGAGTGAAGAGGCGCAACCGTTGCAGCCTCAGATGGTAAGGAAGGTGTTCCAGTCCCCTAATCATTCTGGTTGCCCTCCTCTGTACTTTCTCCAACTCCTTCTGGAGGTATGGTGACCAGAACTGTACATAGTATTCCAGATGGGGCCTCACCATAGATTTATAAAGAGGCAAAATGACACTTGCTGACTTATTTTCCATACCCTTCCTAATGATCCCTAGCATTGAGTTTGCTTTTTTCACTGCTGAGGCACACTGGGTTGACACCTTCATTGAGCTGTCCACCAGGAGACACCAAGGTCCCTTTCCTGGTTTGTCGCAGAGAGTTCAGACCCCATCAGTTTATAAGTGTAATTGGGGTTCTTTGCCCCAACATGCATCACTCTGCACTTACTAATGTTGAAACTCATTTGCCACTGTTTTGCCCACTCCCCCAGTGTCAAGAGATCCCTCTGGAGCTCATCACAATCTCTCACAGTTTTCACTACCCTGTATAATTTAGTGTCGTCAGCAAATTTGGCTACCTTGCTTTTTACTCCTACCTCTAGATCATTTATGAAGAGGTTGAAAAGCAGGGGTCCCAGTACTGAACCTTGGGGAACCCCACTCTTTACTTCCCTCCACTTGTTGCTGGCTACTCTTTCTCACACTAGGTTAGGCAAAAGGAACTATGGAATGGATTCACTGAAAGGTGGCTTCCTTTTGGCAGTTTTACAACTGGCCTAGACACAGATAAAGAAGCTCAGCAGACAAAATTTCATTTTTACCGTCTTTCTCTTTCTCTTACAATGGAAAAAACCTGTACAGCCACACACTCCTCTTTCAAAGGCAATGCAAAACCAGAATGGTAGAGCCAAAGTATTAGGAACGTTGAGAAAAAACAGCCTCCTCAGCAAAAGGTAGAGAGAGAAGTAAATTCACACAGGCAACACTTTCACAGTGGAACAAAGAGACACTTATTGCAGCCTGATCCCACTTTATTTCTCAAGACTCCATTTTATGGATTCCTACGCGGTGGATGCTGAACTTGAAGACTGGAAGGTTGGAGTTCCATAGCATAAGTCCATGATGGCAAACCTTGGCACTCCAGATGTTCTTGGACTTCAATTCCCAAGAGCCCCTGTGAATCCACACAAATGGGTTTGCTGTGATTCATCCAGACCACGCTGCCCTCGTCACTTCCGGAAGCGAAAGTAAAACGTGCCCTTATGGAGGAAGGGTTAACCCAGAAGAGTCTTAACCATATGGGCGCGTTTTACTTCCGCTTCCGGGAGCGACGAGGGCAGCGCGGGCCGGATGAATCGCAGTAAACCCATTTGTGTGGATTCACGGGGTGCTTGGGCTTCTGGGAATTGAAGTCCAAGAACATCTGGAGTGCCAAAGTCCACCATCATGGGCCTAAGTCCATTCAGCCAATGTGCCGACTGAGGCTTCTGGGAAGTAAAGCCCCCGTGTTGTGAACCACTACTCTAGAATAAGGAGTGGCAAGCACATATTGCCATAACAAAATAATCCAGTTTACTTTTCCCCCTGCTGCAGAGCCCCTCAAGGTTTCCAGGCTGAGTCGAAGGACCCTGGACTCTCTGAATCAAAGACTCAGTGAATTGCAAGGGGCCCTGTGAGACCATTAAGTCTGACCCATTCCTGCTCAATGCAGGGATAATCTTACTTACCCCTGGGGATAAGTTTGCAATTTCAGAGAGAAAAAGTGGGAGGGTGGGAGACACACACTGTTGATGGAAACCACGCACCATCAGGCAAGTGGCTTTCCACTCTTATGTGCCCTTCCACCAGGAAGTCGTGGGCATGACTGGCAGAAGAAAGGTGTGGCAAGCAGTCTGCTAGATGGGTATTGTTGCTTGCTGCGATTGCCACCAAAGCGACCATACAAAGGCAGAAGGATTCTGCTAGGGTTGTGACAGCGAACCTTGGCACTCCAGGTGTTCTTGGACTTCAATTCCCAGAAGCCCAAGTCTCTGTGAATCCCCAGGAATGGGTTTAATGGCACTCGAGGTATCCTTGAACTTCAATTTCCAGAAGCCCAAGTCTCTGTGAATCCCCAGGAATGGGTTTACTGTGCATATGTGCAGTAAACCCATTCGTATGGATTCACAGACACTTGGGCTTCTGGGAATTGAAGTCCAAGAAGACCTGGAGTGCCAAGGTTGGCCATTGCTGAAATAGGTTAAGCATTAGCTGTGTCTAAATTACTTGGGCACAGTAGAGAGAGAGTTTCTCATATCAGGGTCATTTAGCACCATGAGAGGAATCTTTCCAAACCTCACACACCCATTCTCTTTGTGATGCCTTCGATCAGTTGTGCCACCTGTTGCTGCCCACTGGCAATGAGGGCCTTCTCTTGCTCCAGCTGAGCCAGGTTGTGGTGGATGGAGTCCTCCATTTGCTCTTGGCTGTCCTGAAACCTCTCCTGCTGGGCCAGGAGTTCCTCTTGGCCACTCGCCACCTTCTCCAGGGACTCTGAGGTCAGGGCTTTCAGCTCCTCCTGGCCACTCTGTGGGGAAGAACCACCAAGAGGAAACTGTCAGAAGGAACGTCATCTCTGGGGGTGAGAAGTCAAATATGGTATTGAAAGCAGCGAAAGAGGAACCGTAGCAAAAGTCAGCAGAGAAAGAGAGCAAAAGAGAGGGTGAGAGAGGATGAGAAAGGAACTAAGCCAGGGGTGCCCAAACATTTCAAGCCATGCGCCAGTCGTGGTTCAGGGGGCCGGTCACATGGTTCCTCCCACCGGAAGCAAAACGTGCCTTGCAATCTGTTTTGCAACAGGATGAGATAGATTTTAGGCTGCCATTTGCTCTGCTTAAAACAGGGGTGCCCAAACTACAGCCCACGGGCCAGATCTGGCCCCAGTGCCAATTCATCTGGCCCATGCCACCCTCGTTGCTCCTGGAAGCGGAAATAAAACATGCCCATGCAGGGGCGTTTTACTTCCACTTCCTGGAGCGATGAGGGTGGCATGGGTTGGATGAGCTGGCATCGGGGCCAGATCTGGCCCGCGGGCCATAGTTTGAGCACCCTTGCTTTAAGCAGAGAACCAAGGACCAAGTGATGGAATCAGCAGCCCAGAAGGGCAAAGCAGGGCAAACTGAAATGGTGAGGGAAACTAAGAGAAGCTGCTAAGACCTGGTTGCATCTGATGAAGTGGACTTGGGTCTGAGAAAGCTTATGCTAAATTAAACTTGTTATGTTTTATGGAGCCATAAAACTCTTTGCTCTTTTTTGCTGAACTGAGCTTTGCTGGAGAACTTTTGCTTCAAGGACATGGGGCAGGATTAAAATATCCACGTCCTAGAAAACCGCCTGACTGTTGGAAGAAAACCTTTACATCAACGGCTCCTTCCTTTCTTGTAAGTCAGTCTTCTAACAATCTTCTCCACCAGCCATTTGAAGCCAGGACAGGATGTTTCTGAAGTTCACAGTACAATCTAACAAATACCAACTAGGCTGAGGGTCCCTAAATGCAAGAGCAACAGGCTCAAGTGGTGGGGAACAGCTGGCAGAGAACAACACGATGTGCGAATGTGGAGAGAGACAGAATCCATGGGCTCATTGACTGGTCTGCCGATTACTGCCAGAAACATGCACCAATGGGGATTTAAGTTTGGTCAATGACAAAGCCAAGACAGTGGCTTTGTTTTGGCAGTCCAAAGTTTGATCTAGACACAAAAGAAGACGACCACATACAGGTCTGGCTCAGCCATTATCACCACAACTAGTGTGTCCCACAGACATGTGCAGTTCTTACTGACCAAACCAGATTGGAAGTTACAGTACTTTTGCAAGGGGTGTCAGACAGACCTTAAGCATTTTCAGAGCCTCCAGCTGGCTAATGGCAGTTGAGACCAGAGCACTGACAGTGTGCTCTGTCTGGCGTTTAAACTGCATCTGGCGGGTGGCGTAGCAGACGGCACGGGCTCGGTTGCTCACTATGTGGTACGCGTTCCAAGTGTCCGGGTCCATCTCGGCTGTGCATTCAGCCAGTGTCTGTGGGAACAAAGAGAGTGAGGGATTTGCGACGGACAATTGGTTGAAAACAAGGTTTAGTGTTTGGGAATCAAGACAATGGAAACGGCTGTAAGCTAGCCTAACACATCTTTATTGCATGGAGTACAGCACGAACATGTGGTAATGGCGGACAAACAGCTCTTTTTATACGGTGGCTCTCTAATTGAATCTGGCTCTTCGACAGGCATTGGCTGCTGTCCAAGTGACGTCATCCTTGGTCACGCCTTTCTTGTCCAGGTGAGGTGAGCGCGGGAATCTTTCCCGCGCGGCTGAAGGCATTTGAGTAATGTGAACCATGTGAGCTGGGCGCTCGCTATTGCCCCCGGTGGCCACTAGCTCGCGTCCTCATACAGAAGGTTACAGTGTTACCTGTACCCATTCGTGTGGTTACAAATACATTCAACACACTACATTCAGTACACAACACAAGGTGCTTGAGATTCTAAAATTTTTGGGAGAGAGGGACTGTTTAAGCCAGGGGTGCCCAAACTACGGCCTGTGGGCTGGATCCGGCCCCCAATGCCAATTCATCTGGCCCACAAAGCCCTCAGCGCTCTCAGAAGCTGAAGTAAAACATGCATTTTATTTCTACTTCCGGGAGCGACGAGGGCTTTGTGGGCCAGATGAATTGGTGTTGTGGGCTGGATCTGGCCCGTGGGCCATAGTGACTGGCCCCCTGAACCACATGACCGGCACACAGTACGAAAAATTTGGACACCCCTGGTTTAACCTTATAAGTTGGTCCTACTGATCAAAATTCAGAAGATGCCATAGGCACACAGGTTCAGCCAACTCCTTTGAGTCCACTCCCGAACGTCATCACTCACCATGTCTGCAGTGCACAGGTAGGTCCTCCGACTTTCGGTCCTGGCCTGGCAGTTGAAGAGGGACACCCCCAGTTTGGCCAGCTCCTCTTCTGTTAGGTCTGTGCAAGATGCCTGGAGTTGCGCAACAACCTAGATGAGAAGAAAGGGGAAGGACCGGGAGAGACCAAGTCATAAAATCACTGAGTCGGAATAAGGGACATTTTAGGCCATTGAGTCCGACCCATTCCTGCTCAATGCGGGAATCCAAATCAAAACATATCTGACAGAGGGATGTCCAACTGTTTTTGGATGCTTCCAGCATTGGAGCGCTCAACCATCAAGTTGTTTCCACTGTTGTACTGCTCTATTTTATTGTGTAATTTTGAAGCACAGTTCTAATGTCTATTATACATTTTTCTTAGCATCAATAAATTTTGTGGACTTAGAGAAGGGTGTATTGTTTATGAGATCGGTTATTTCACAGCTTAAAGTTTTAATTCCCAGTGTTTGGTCAGAGGGCCTCGGCTTTCCTAACAAGATCTGAGATTTGTCCAACTTTCTCAGTCAGCGGCCAGGCTGGTAGCAAATTATTTCCCAAACTAGTCATTTAACGCATGGGTTCTTTCCACATGTGGGTAAATGGTGAGCAGCACTTTGGACGTGCCTCCTGGGCTCCCATTCCAAAGAGCGTCACATGCCCTTTTAACAATTTATGATGCTCAAATGTCTCCCTGCTATGAGCTATGGAGAAGGAAACGTTTCTTTCCTCAGCCCCAAACAGCACTGTAGGGCCCTTCCATTAAGACAGGGGTGCCCAAACTTTTTGGGCTGTGGGCCAGTCACATGGTTCAGGAGGATGGTCACTATGGCCGGGGAAGCGGAAGTAAAATGCAATCATACGGGCACGTTTTACTTCTGCTTCCAGGAGCGACGAGGGTTTTGTGTGCCAGATGAATTGGTTTTGGGGCCCGGATCCGACCCGTGGGCCGTAGTTTGGGCACCCCTCCCTTAGGCAGTTGATGCTCTCTACTTGGCAAAAGTAGGGAACTGCAGTGGCTTAGTGGTTAAGACACTGAATTTGAAGACTGGAAGGTCAGCAGGTAAGCAGTTCAAGACCTGAGTGTTGCAGGATAGAGTGAGCTCCCGTCGTCTGTCCCAGCTCCTGCCAACCTAGCAGTTTGAAAACAAGAAATTGCAAGTACTGTAGATAAATAGGTACCACTTTGGTGGGACTGTATACAGTGTTCCATGCACTCCGGTGTCTAGTCATGCCTGCCACATGTCCACAGGAACATCTGCAGATGCAGACAGCGCTGGCTCTTGGCTATAAACAGAGATGAGCAATGAACCCTAGAGTCGGATACGACTGGCTTTTGAGCAAGGGCAACTTTTACCTTACAATGTCTATTTCTGTCCCTATGCTCTATCAAGGTCTTCTTCGTGGTCTCTGTGAATCTACACAAATGGGATTATATGTGCAATAAACCCACTAGTGTGGATTCACAGGTGACCACAAAGAAGAACAACAATTACAGGTAAGCAACCTGTCATTATTGAGCCATGCTAGCACAGAGGTTAAACTGCAGTACTGCAGCCACAACGATGTGAGTTCAGTCCCGACAGGACTTAAGGTTGACTTAACCTCTTCCATCTTTCCGAGGCTTCCAAAGAGCCTGGGTGGTACTATGGGGGTGTACAGAAGTGTCATTGCTATTGCTTGCGATTGCTATTTTCCACCAAACCTTATGGTGACAGGAGTCCAATGGTGAAAGATGCAACTGGTGGGCCTCAGCCAGGAACCTCTCGTCAGCCGTGGTCATCTCAAAAGGGACAGGGAGAAGATTCCCAGGCTCCGGGGTCGATGTAGGGTCTGGAACAGGCGTTGGTGTCGCACTTCGAGTCAGCCAGCTGAAAAACCCACAGGAGGGAACAGCAGCCAGAGGCAGAAAGAGCATGAGACGCAGCGCCCAGGGACGGAGGGGAAGCATCTTCGAACAACACCCTGCAAGAGAGAAAACAATGTGAAACAGCTTCTTCATTGGGGAGAAACCGTTCACTCCTGCAAGCCCACCCCAGTCCACAATACCCTAGTGCAGTGATGGTGAACCTTGGCATTCCAGATGTTCTTGGACTTCAGTTCCCAGAAGCCCGAGCTCCCGTGAATCCACACGAATGGGTTTACAGTAATACCTCGGATAACGTTTGCTAAAACCGCATAACGTTAAGCAATCTGGGGGGGGGGAAATTGCATCGCATAATTCGGCTTAGAAACAGAGATGAGCACTGCACCCTTGAGTCGGATACGACTGGCTTTCGAGCAAGGGAAACCTTTACCTTTACCTAACGTTAAAATCCCATCAGATAACGTTCGCTAAAGCCTGTGCCAGTTGCAATAAATCTCCATGGTGTTTTAACATTATCTGATGAATCCCATAGGATTTTAACGTTATCCAGTGCATGCATCAGGTAACACTAAAAATCGGACAACACTAAGACTTGTGGAACCAAGTTTTAGCGTTATCAGAGGTATTACTGTGCTGCGATTCATCCAGCCCACGCCACCCTCGTCACTCCTGGAAGGGGAAGTAAAACGTGCCCGACTTGGGCTTCTGGGAATTGAAGTTCAAGAACATCTGGAGTGCCAAGGTTCACCATCACGGCCCTAGGCCTAGGAGTCGGCACGAAAAGAGGTTTCAACTTTTTCCATCGGCCTAAGCAAGGGCAGTACAGTTTTAGCTGTCTTGTTCTGGTATCAGGATGAAGGTGGCTTAATGGTTAAGACACTTAACTTGACAACTGGAAGGTCAACAGTTCGAGACCCAAGTGCTGCGTTACAGAGTGAGCGTCTGTTGTCTGTCCCTGCTCCTGCCAACCCAGCCGTTCGAAAGCAAGAAATTGCAAGTAAATAAATAGGTACCACTTTGGTGGGAAAGATAAGTGTTCCATGCGCTCCATAGCTACCACATGGTCACCAAGAAAACGTCTGTAGACAAAGAGAAGGATGGCTCTTTGACTGTAAATCGAGATGAACACCAGCCCTCTAGAGTCGGATACAACTGGCTTTTGAGCAAGGGGCGACTTTTACCTTTACTATTCTGGTATAATACAAATCCACTCAACAGTGTTCAACAAGTTGTTGTTTCCAGCTCTAAGTTATTCTCTTTGACCCTTGCTTACATACCTCAAAACTAAAATCTAGCAGCAAATGTAATTCATATGTTTAATATTCATAACTTTACTTTAAAATAAAGTTCTCCCTTGCTCGAAAGCCAGCCGTGTCTGACTCTAGGGGGCAGTGCTCATCTCCGTTTACAACCAAAGAGCATCTGCAGACCTTTCCGTGGTCAAGTGGAGTCATGACTAGATGCCAGAGCGCACAGAACGCTATCACCTTTCCTATCGAAGCAGTACCTGTTTATCTACTTGCATTTTTCTTGCTTTCAAACTGCTGGGTTTATTAACCATTAACACAATGGTTAACCAGCTACCTTCAGAACTGCGGAAGCAGGACATGAACTCTGTCCTGGCCGCGCTCACTTGCACGAAGCAAACAAAGGCATCCAACTTACGATTCAGAGCAGCCTTACCTACATGAATGGATGGCCAATGTTCAGGTGAGCATCGGCTGGTAGCAGGACCACTTGTGATTAATGGCTGCAAAGAAAACCCCTATTCCTTGTTGGCAAAAGGCTCTTGAAAGGATGTGCAGTGGAGAAAGAACATTTAGCTACTGCTCTAGAAGAGCCTAAAGCTGTGTCGTGTCCAGCCCTTGTAAAAGAACATTCCAAAAAACGATGAACAGAACAACGAACAACGTTTTATTGTAAAGTCTTGCAGGCCACAATTTTAGTGTAAGGGACCAAAGACAATGAAACAGCCGAAAGGTTGGCTTAACACAGGTTTATTGCATGATGATCCGGAGGAACATGTGGTAATGGCGGATGGGTAGCTCAATATATACAGCTGGCTATACATTTGAATGTGGCTCGTTGACAGACTATTGGTTGCTGCCTGCGTGACGTCGTAGAAGGTCGCGCCCTTCTTGACCAGGTGAAGAGGTGGCGGGGAATCTTCCCGCGCTGCTGAACCAGGTGAATATGATCCATGAGAGCTGGACGCTCGCTACTGCCCTCTGGTGGTGACTAGCTCGCGTCCCCTTATTAGGTTTACATTGATACAGCTGATGGTTATAATGTTGCACACAGAAAGGTTACATTGATAACACATGGCAAAGGTTCATTGTTAAAGGCACAGCTTTACAGAACACAACATCCCTCCCCCCTAGGATGAGACGAAGTCTCTCAGCCAAGATGGCTTGTTGCATGTGCGTTTGGGCCGTGACGAGGGCTGCCCCCCCCCGGGGGCGTTATTGCTTCTTTGTTCCCTGGACCCTTGTCCTGAAATGGGAGAGGGAGTCTTGTTAGTGGTTTGCCGCTGTCTGGCGGCCTTAGGGGAAGGGAAAAACTCCATTGTGGGCAGACCGGGGGCCGTCGGGGCTAACGAAAAACCCCTCTTCTCGCTTGGACGGGTGGGGGACCACTCCGAAACCCCCCCCGGTTCTGAAAATCAAAGTCTAACTTGGTGGGGGTACCCGCATTTGTGGGGACCTTCCGCGAGATATGTATGGGGTCGGGTTCCTCCTCCTCGGAAAGATCCCCCAGTGTATCTATGAGGACATCCTCCTCCCCCCTTGGTGGGGGCCCGCAGTCCCCCTTCCCTCCCCCTTGGGCTAAACGGGTGGGGGAGAACCCTAACGCTGACTTTGTCTCTGCTCGGTCTGCGCCCTGCTCATCGGGGACCCTGCGTCGGAGCTGGTCCGCGTGCCGCCTCCACAAGAGTCCCGTATTGGTTTCCACGCGGTACGACACGGGGCCGGTTTGTTCCACGACTACGCCCGGCACCCAGGCTGGGCCCGTGCTGGCGTAATTCCTGCAATGCACGGGGGCGCCTACACTGAAACTCTTTGTGGCCTCCAGTCCGATGTTCCTTCCTTTGTCCTCTACCCTCGTGGGGTCTAGCCTAGTAAGGATGGTGGTCAGTTTCCTGCGCATTAAGAGCTCTGCGGGGGAGTATCCTGACGCTAACGGGGTCACCCTGTACCCTAGCAGAAACTGACACACTTGTAGGTTCAGATCCCCTGGGCCCATGCGCCGCAATGCGTCCTTCGTGGTGCGGACGAGGCGCTCTACTTGGCCGTTGGTGGCCGGGTGGAACGGGGCGGAGGTGATATGCCGCACGGCATTAATCTCCATGAATGCCCTAAACTCGGAGGACGTGAAACAACTAGCGTTGTCGCTAATTAAAGTGTCGGGTATGCCGAACGTAGAAAAGAGCCTCCGCAAATGCCTAATGGTCTGGGCCGAGGAGGTGCTCGTGACTGGGATAACCTCCAACCATTTGGAGAAAGCGTCCACTACAAGGAGGAACCGGGTGCCTCTGAACGGGCCTGCGAAATCAATGTGCACCCGGGACCACGGCCCCTTAGCCGCGTCCCATTCCCTGTGGGGAAGGCAGGCCTCCTCTGGTCTGGAGCATTGGCAACTTTCACAAGTGCCGACCATGTGCTCAATGTCGGCGTCCAGCTGGGGCCACCAGAAGTAACTCCGAGCCAGCGCCTTAGATCGCACGATGCCGGGGTGGCTGACGTGCAGCAGTTTGAGCACCCGCGGCCGAAGGGAAGTGGGAATCACCACCCGCTGCCCCCACAAGAGACACCCCCTCTCTAGGGACAGTTCTAGCTTTTTTCTGAAAAATGGAGCGAACTCCTCCGCTGGGGAGGACGCGGGCCACCCTTTCTGCAGCCAGGAGCTTACTGCCGCTAACGTTTTGTCCTTCCCTGTCGCTTTGGCAATGTCGGCGGGCACTACGGGGGGCGAATCCAGTACCTCTATCATGGTCCCGTTCCCCCTTGCTCACCTGGCTGGGCGTTAGGGGGAGGGGAGACCTAGATAGAGCGTCCGCATGGCTGATCTCTTTTCCGGGCCAGTAGACCAACGCGTGCTGATATGCGTTGAGAAAAATGGCCCACCTGAGCATCCTCGGGGACAGGATCTGTGGGGTGGGCTTATCAGCGGTAAAGATGCCTAGCAGGGGCTTGTGGTCTGTTACAATGGTGAAGGGGCGGCCGTACAGAAAATCGTGAAATTTTTTCGTCCCCGCGACTATTGCTAGTGCCTCCCTGTCTGTCTGTGCGTAGTTTCTCTCCGCTTGGGATAGGGACCTGGAGTAAAATGCTATCGGGGCCTCCCTTCCGTTCTCCAACACGTGGCACAGCACCGCCCCCACCCCCACTGGAGATGCATCACAGGTCAGGACTACTGGGCGTTTGGGGTTGAAATGGGTCAGTATGGCATCGGACGCTAGGAGGCTTTTTAGCTCACTAAATGCCCTTTCTTGGTCATCGCCCCACTTCCATGCCTGGTCTTTCTTTAGCAGCTTGTGCAGCGGTTCAGCCACCGCCGCCTTCCGGGGGAGGAAGGAGTGGTAAAAATTGAGCAGCCCTAGGAACGACTGCAGCTCGGGCTTGGAGGTGGGGCGGGGGGCTTTCTTAATGGCCGCCACTTTAGACTTGGATGGTTTTATTCCCTCAGGAGTCACACAAAACCCTAGGAACTCAACCTCGGTTGCAAAGAAGACGCATTTGTCCTTTCGCAGTCTCAACCCCGCTTTTTCGAATATTGTCAGGACCTTCCCCAACCTCTTGGCCAATTCAACCCCACTCTCCCCCGTTATTAACACGTCATCAAAATAAGGCAACACCCCCTCCAATCCCTTCAGGAGGCGTTCCACGAGTGACTGGAAAATTCCAGGCGCTGAATTCACGCCAAACTGGAGGCGCGTCACCTGGAACGCCCCCTTATGGGTAACTATGGTCTGTGCAGCAGCTGCGGCAGGGGACACCGTAAGCTGCTGGTAGGCCTGTGCTAAGTCGAGCTTAGCGAAACACTTTCCCCCGTGTAACCTGGCCAGCAGATGGCTGACTACTGGCACCGGATATGCATTCGGGCGGATCGCCTTGTTGATGGTGCACTTGTAGTCAGCGCATATGCGGACCTCCCCATTGGCCTTAAGTGCGGTTACAATTGGAGTTTCCCACTCCGCAGAATCTACAGGCACAAGGATCCCCTGGCCCACCAATTTGTCCAGTTCCGCCTCTATCTTGTCCTTGAGTGCGAACGGCACCCTGCGTGGTTTAAGGCGAATTGGGCGGACCTCCGGGTCCAGGTCGAAAGTCACTGGGGGCCCCTTGAATTTCCCCAGTCCTTTTTTGAAAACTTCGGGGTGCGCCTCGCACACCTCCTGAATTGGGTCAGTCCCGACGGCGTGCATCCCAACGGCGTGCACCCCCCCGATAAACAACCCCAGGGGCTGGAACCATTGAGTCCCGAGGAGGCTGCAATCTCCCCCTTTGAGCACGACCAAGGGAAGGGACGCGGCATGCTCCTTGAATTTGACCTGAAATTCTCCAACCCCCAACACTGGAATGCTGTTCCCTTGCACGTCCCGTAGTGTGGACCTCAATGCTTTGAGCTTGGGTCGCTTGTGGGGGGCAATTCCCAAAAACTCCCTCTTGGAAATGATTGAATATGAGGACCCCGAGTCAATTTCCATCCTAATGGGAACCCCTTGGACTAGTACCTCAACAAAGTAGCAGGGGTGTCCTGCAGACACGCTGAACACTGGTGCGTCGTCCTCGCTGCCGTCGGAGATGCGGCCCACGCCGTCCTGCTTCCGCGTGGCCTGGGCGCCGTCCTTGGGTCTCGTTGGGCGGTCTTGTCCCGCGGAATGGTCTGCGGAGCTCCTCCGGGTCTCGCGCTTCTTCCTGCACACCTTGGCGATGTGCCCGCGGCGGCCGCAGTTGTGGCACTCGGCCTTCCGGAACGGGCACTTTACGCGGTCGTGGGCCGCTCCACAGCCGTCGCACCGTCGGCTCTCCTTCCGGACCTTCCGGACGTCCTCGTCGTCGCTGCTCTCTGTGGACGACCTCGAAGTTCGCCAGGCCGCCTGTACCGGAGCCTCTGCCTTGCTCGACTTCGGCCGCCAGTCCTGGAGTTCTTGGACCCCGGCCTTCGTAGCTTCTGCGGCCTGGGCCGCTCTGACGACCTCCTGCAACGTGGGAGGCGGCTCTTGGTTCATTAATGTGCGCTGGGTCTCGGCGTCGTTCAGGCCGCACAGCACACAGTCCCGGAGGGTGATTTCGGCATTCTCCCATTTGCACGGGCCGGCCGCCAGCCGCAGGGCCGCCACGAATGCGGCGACCATCTCCCCAGGCGCTTGGACTCGCCTCCAGAACGCACTCCGAGCGGGAAACATCGCCGTGGCGGGCCGGACGTGCTCACGCAGCATCTGCATGAGTTCCTTGGCCTTGAATTCGCTCACCCTCCTCGGTGCAATCAGGTCCACCAAGGTCCTTTTGGTTTCTTGTCCGAGCATCCTGGTGAAGATGGCCCTTTTCTTCGCCTCTTCCGTGACTTCGGACTCGATCAGTGCGGCCTGGAAGTCCATCTCGAAGATCTCCCAGTCGCCCGGTTTCCTGATTCCGAAACCGGCGCATGTCTTGGTCCCGTGGGCTGCCATATCCCACCTTCGTCGCCAATTTAGTGTAAGGGACCAAAGACAATGAAACAGCCGAAAGGTTGGCTTAACACAGGTTTATTGCATGATGATCCGGAGGAACATGTGGTAATGGCGGATGAGTGGCTCAATATATCCAGCTGGCTATACATTTGAATGTGGCTCGTCGACAGACTATTGGTTGCTGCCTGCGTGACGTCGTAGGAGGTCACGCCCTTCTTGACCAGGTGAAGAGGTGGCGGGGAATCTTCCCGCGCTGCTGAACCAGGTGAATATGATCCATGAGAGCTGGACGCTCGCTACTGCCCTCTGGTGGTGACTAGCTCGCGTCCCCTTATTAGGTTTACATTGATACAGCTGATGGTTATAATGTTGCACACAGAAAGGTTACATTGATAACACATGGCAAAGGTTCATTGTTAAAGGCACAGCTTTACAGAACACAACAACAATTACAAGGATATCTGGACAACAGATGGCTACACAAGTCCCAAGTAGTCGGTCTCTCCGAAGTCTACCCTTGTGGTATATACTGAGCTACACCTGCGTGTGAGCGTATGGAGGAGGACCCAAGGCTAACCTGTCGAGGTCTAACCTGCAGAGATATTGGGAAGCATAGATCCGGCCCGGCCACATCCTTGTTTACCCGTGGCGCTTATATAGTGTCTCGGCAGCGGTCACTCTGTGATACAATATAGTAACCCGCCGGATAACCTTAACTAACCAATCAAAACCGTGATACATCAGTTTTAACCAATCAGGAACAGGATCCTAAACTGTACCCAATCATAGCACTCTAATTAACATAAGCAGCGCGCCAAGAAGGGAAGAATACGCGCAAATTCTTATTCTTGATTCTGATGGTGGGAAATCGCCATTTTGTCTTTGCAAAACGTTGTTGGTGCAACTTGCAATTTACTTGAATACACAACAAGCTGTTGGGAAGAAAACCTAGTAGGGGGGGTGGGGGACAATGGAAGAACATGAAGGGATGAAGCTGGGGTGTTGAATCTGCAGCATCAAGTCACCAGATTTAAGGAGTAGAAGAGGATTCTTCCGTGTTTCTGGGATGGAGGGAAACATTTTCCTGAAATCTCGAAGAGACTTATCAAACAGAAAAAACAAGAGACAAAAATGTTGTGGCACCTAAAAAGTTAATGGCTACATTTTAATGCAAGCTTTCGTGGAGCATGTCAAACATGGATTTGATCCACAAAAGCTCATAGGAAAAGCCAGTCTTATCCAACTCTAGGGTTCGGTGCTCATATCCATTTTCAGCCAAAGAGCCAGCGCGGCCTGCCTCTGCAGATGTTTCCATGACCATGTGACAAGCATGACTGGACATCAGAGTGCACGGAACACTGTTACCTTTTCCACCGAAGTGCTATCTATTCGCAATGTCTTGCTTTCAAAATGCTAGGTTGGCAAGAGCTGGGGCAGACGATGGGAGCTCACTCTGTCGAGCAGCACTTGGGTCTCAAACTTCTGATGTGCTGACCTTCCAGTCATCAAGCTCAGGGTCATTACCACACAGCTAACATGGTCCCTGATGCCAAAAAACACCCTGTCAATACATTTTCAAGTCCTGTCTTTGCCCATAAGCCCCTCCCCTGATTCGGGGGGGACATTCTCAGTTTTTTTATTTTAATGTCCCACAAACTTTTATTGATGTATATTATTTATTTTATTTATTTAATCATATTTCTAACGCCACTCTTATCCTGCATTACTACTGACAGGTTCCAAACACTGAAGATGTTCCTCTCAATGTTTATAAATATTTACTTGGAAGTAATTAGTAATGAAGGATGAAGTCCAACTACTTACTTTTAAGGAGAACAAGTAATGGAACTAGTAATTGCAAAGGTACATTTCCAGTGTAACAAATAACACATTGTTCATTTACACCAGGAGTTCTCAACCTTTTTAAGCCGGGGGCCCGGGCCATGCTTCCTCAGACAGCTTTGGGGACCGGTTGGTCATTTTGTCCTTCCTCCACCACATGGCACTTCCTGGTGTGGTGGAGGTGGTGGGGGCCACATGAAATGACACCACAGGTCGCATTCGGCCCACGGGCTGCAGGTTGAGAATCCCTGATTTAGACACTAGTAAAACCTAGCAATTTTCAGCAGTTACTTTCCAGAGGCGCTTTGATAGGAGCTTTTAACATTTGTGCCATTCTTTTATGCATCCCAAATGATAAGGGAAGCATTTATTAGTTTTGCCTTATATATTTTGGGAACTATTTTCAAGTGACAATATCAGACTTGGCCACTCGCAGTAGGAACCAGAGTATTCCTCCATAGGGTAAGGGAATACACTAACCATGTTTGATGGTTTTTTAATTGCCATATTTGCTGGTGTATAACACCCACTCCCCCCTTAAAATACACTGGGAAATGGAGTGTGTGTCTTGTACTGCATATAGTGGCCTATTTTGGTTATAATGGGGTGCGTCTTATACTCCGGTGCATCATATATACCGGCAAATATGGTAACTTGCACAATTGCAGCAATCATAATGATTACAATATTTCTAGAGGTCCAAGCAGCACTAGATTTGAAAATAAGAATCAAAGCATATCTGGACAGCCCAAGAAAGTCACAATGCCTATGTTGTAGTAGCATGTTTAAATTCAGCTTCCATATTGTGATGCGGCTTTATCCCATCGTGGAAATTTTTTCACACGTGCTCACATCTAATTGCTGTTTTGCTAGAGGCAATTGTTCAGAGAAAATTATCAGCTTTCATAATAGGCAGAAACTGCTCATTGTTTGGAATTCCTTCCAGATAAAAAGCCTTGCAAAGAAAGGCACAGACAAGACTGGATCAATGGCCTTCGAGACCACCATCTGCCCCTGCTTCTTCTTTTATTTTTTGAAATCCATTTTGAACATCATGCTTTCTTCATTCCAGGTAAAAGCCTTTGTGACAACACCTTGAACATCATCTTGCTTGCATGAGAAATTAAAGCAATGAATCTATAGTCACACATTTCTTGGAAACTGGAATTTATCTCAAGCCTTGCTTCTCTACGGGCCGGTTTTGTTTTCCATATTAATTGACATGTTCTCGTAAGGATTTTAACAGATTCAGTCTCCATGGCTTGAAATATTTGGTCGTCTTCTTCTTTCATGTGCTGCTCAAACCCCGGACTGCCGAAATGAAGCCACTTTCTTGGCTTTGTCGTTGGCCAAACTTAAGACCTCGGTGGAGCATGTTTCTGGCAGTAATCGGCAGACCAGGAAATGAGCCACATTCACAGCACATGTTGTCCACCATCAGGCACCACTAGAGCATGTGGGTATTGCATTTAGGGACTCCCACCCTCAGCCTATTCAGGGTCCTCCAAGTGACGGAGGGGAGGTTGAGTTCCTCAGCCATATCTTCCTCCTTTAATGTTGTTGCTTGTCCAGTGAGCGCCTTCTTCCTCCATCTTCTAATTTGGTTTTGCTCTTGCGTACCCTCAAGAATGTTTGTTCTTGCCATAAAGCTCTTCCTGGATCTGAGCCGGCAGACATTGGTAATTTCACAAAAAGTGGGACAACTGTCCCAAGAGCAAAATTAATACAGTACTGACAATTACAGAAATCAGTATCACGTTTCCTCCAAACCAGGTAAGGGCTGCAATGGAAACTAGTCATTTTTTTCTTTTTGAGGTGGGCAAATCACTTTCACCGACTCTTTCCCCTTTTGCCTGGAATCAGGCTTGTCGGAGCAAGTGACTCCGTCATGAACACTGAACCCCGGGCATCATCATGGATGTTGAGCCCAGGGCTCCATCATGTACATTGAGCCCCGGGCTCCGTCATAGATGTTTATTGTATTTGCTTCACACTGTAAGCCATCCTGAGTGGTGCTTGCACCAATAGGGCAGGGTATAAATATAAAATATAAATATAATAAATAAGTAAATAAGTGAGAGATGCTTTTTGCTGGAGGAGCCAAAATTCCTAGCCACAATTCTGATCAACGATAGACCACATGTTTTTGTTAGCATCTGCAACAGTCCTGATATGTAACTTTCAAACTTAAAAAAACACCAAAACATGGAGAGGTCAGAAAACACTATTTCCAGACGTTTGTCATACAATCAATCTGTTCACATTAAGGGACCCAAGAAGGCTGCTACTTATATTTATCAAATAAGAAATAAACAGCACCCCCCCCCCCAAAAAAAATAGCTCTGAAGGATACTCTTAATTACTAAAAACATATACTGGAAAGGGTAAAAGTCTCCCTTTCTCAAAAGCCAGTTGTGTCCGACTCTAGGGGGTGGTACTCATCTCCTTTTACAGCTAAAGAGCCAGTGCTATTTGTATCTAGACTTTTCTGTGGTCATGTGGCAGGCATGGCTAAATGCCAGAGCGCATGGAACGCTGTTACCTTTCCTACCAAAGCGGTACCTATTTACCTAGTTGCAATTTCTTGCTTTTCAGCTGCTAGGTTGGCAGGAGCTGCGACAGATCACGGGAGCTTACTTGGTTGTGCAACACTCGGACCTCAAGCTACTGACCTGATGATCTTCCAGTTGTTGGGTTTAGCATAGAATAAGCCACAGCAATCCCTTTTATACTGGCAAGTATGGCTAGCAAATGGAATTTTTTTGCAGTGGCAGCCGTGTAAGCCTGCACAATTATATCAGTCAATGAAATAAAGGGGGGGGGGGGGGAGAGAGAGAGAGAGAGAGAGAAAATCAGTTTTTTGTTTCCTTTGTTCTCTTTGTTTTGAATTATTTACTTTCTGATAGCAAATATAAGTATTGAAGCAAAATGTTTCAGCTTCTATTTATATTTAGATTGGAAAATTACCTGCCAAATATTTCTCAGAATCCACTTTAATGTTTGAAAGTAAGTAGGAAATTGCACTGATAGGGTAACTTCCCCACCTTCTTATTCCATTTCAAATGAAACTTC
The DNA here is from genome assembly GCA_035047305.1 of Bradypodion pumilum. Classification (NCBI taxonomy): domain Eukaryota; kingdom Metazoa; phylum Chordata; class Lepidosauria; order Squamata; family Chamaeleonidae; genus Bradypodion; species Bradypodion pumilum. Next base: position 343,890,214 of record JAWDJD010000004.1, read on the forward strand.
CTTACTACAGTGCTGTGCAAAAGAGTAAATAATTAGATGCAGATACATTACAGTACTTGTAATTGCTTGCAAATAAATATTATTTAAATTTCATATATAACATATAATTAAAAATTGATATATTAAATTTAAATATTATATATATAAATTAATGTATATATTAAATTGCATGTGAACTTATATTTATAATAAGAACTACTCCTCCAGGCCCAGTTGTTACCCTTTAGGAAAGAATTGAAGACGTGGCTGGCAAAATGGGTCTGGGGGCCGGGATTGTCAACAGCCTCCACTTTTTGGCTCGTGTGTAATTAAAATTTTTTTAATGTTAAGACTTTGGAGATTTTATATTTGTTTTTAGATAATAAATGGCACAGCTGGGAGGGGGGTAATATTGCTATGTTTTTAAGGGTTTTTAATCGTTTTATATTGGTTTTAACTTGTGTACACCGCCCAGAGTCCATTGGATAGGGCGGTATATAAATCTCTTAAATTAAATTAAATTAAATGATAACTTTTTGCCGCCTGGGTGGGTGGGCTGGTGCCCCCCCTCCTCCTCGCCCCTTGCCCCTTTGTGGGTGGAGGGGAAGGGGAAGCCTTCTTCCTTCCTCACCTGCCTCCCTCTTTCGCTACTCTTCCAATCCTGCGCCTCCTTCTCGCCAGTCCACACTTTTTCATTCATCCATCGTTTTATGAAAGCTTCTGCGGGTGACGTCATAGTCACCTCAGCCAATCCGCAGCATGGGCGTGGCCTTCTCCCTTTCTTAAAGTATCCAAAGCATGGAGGTATAAAAACAACAGGAGATGGCACTACAGGCTTCATGCTGTCAGTTTTTTGAAGCCAGTGGGCGTGGCCTGCCGCCATATTAGGTGGACCAAAACATTAGCAGACAGACTTCCGTTTACGATGGATTCTTATGTTGGAGGAGGGGACTGGATTGGGTTGGGGGGATTGGGGGGACAAAAGGGGTCTGTCCCCCCAATCTTTCCAGAGCCAGGGGACCCGGCAAAGAGGGGATTCCCCCCCCGCAGGACACCCGTTATTAAAGAGAAGAAACCAAGCGGTTTCTTCTCTTCAACAACGGAGTGTTGGAGTGGGGTGGAATCGATCCTCTCTCCCGGGTCTCCTGGGTCCAGAAGGGTTGGGGGGGGGAGACAGACCCCTTTTGTCCCCCCAACCCTTCCAAACCCAGGGGACCAGGGAGAGGGGAACGAATCCACCCCCCCCAACACTCAGTTGTTAAAGAGAAGAAACCGCTTGCTTTCTTCTTTTTAATATTGGGGGGGGGTGTGGGGGGGATTCCCCCTCTGCGCTGGCTCCCCTGGGTTCAGGAGGGTTGGGGAGACAGACCCCTTTTGTCCCCCCCCAACCCTCCCAACCCCAGGGAAACCAGCGGAGAGGGGGGTCGCCACCCCCCACCCACCCACTGATATTAAAGGGGAAACTCCGATCGGGTTTTCTCTTTTAATATCAGGGGGTGGGGTGGATTCGATCCCCTCTCCCGGGTCCCGTGAGGGTTGGGGGGACAAAAGGGGTCTGTCCCCCCCCCCAACTCTTCTGGACCCAGCGCAGAGGGGGATCGCAACCCCCACCCCACCCACTGATATTAAAGGGGAAACTCCGATCTACTTTCACGACTCCACACAATCAAAGCATCCTAAGGCAATGTTTTGGGCCAACTAACATGGCGGACTGTCAGATGAGTCGGCGTCAAGTTTGTGACGTCATGTCATTGCCTGTTTTTCATACCTCCCTGATCCAAAGCCAACTGTTCGGGAAAGGGGGCGGAGCTAGAGAGATGAAAGGCGGCGGCCTTCAAAGGCCCGGCCAATCAGCGGCCGGCAGGGGCTTTACTGGGCTTCCACGCCGGCGGGGAGAAACCGCTAGCGCGCCCTGATTGGCTCTCCGCCCCGACCTAGGGGCGTGGCTTGGGCTGGACCCGGCGGCATGAATGAGATTTACGCCAGCCGAGCCAAGAGGCGACTTTACTCGGAGGGAAGGGATGGCGGAGCTGCTGCTGCCGCCGCTGCGGGACCTGCGCGTGGGCTTCATCGGGGCGGGGCGCATGGCCGGCGCCGTGGCCGAGGCGGTGCTCCGGGCAGGTAGGTGCAGCAGGGCAGCCGCCGCTCCCGGTCGGTGCTGCGTGCCTCTCAGAGCATGGTGGGGCTGATGGGTGTTGTAGTCCGTCCGCGATGCCGGGCTCTTCTCTGCCCCTTGCGGAGTCTGGGGTGCCCGGAGTGATTCGCAAGCCACGCTTGCCGTTGCTCTGTTGCTCCAAGCAGGGTCTGGTCGGTGGTGCAGCGCCGGTGACTCCCGAGTAAACCTGCCTACCTACCGGCAGCAGCAGCAGCAGGGAAGTGGTGGCTGCAAGGCTGGGTCGGAACCAGCCCCAGTTCGCTGCGCTTTCCGGACGGAGCCTCCCTGGCTGAGGCTGGGATCCCATCCCCCGAGAGGGTCACCTTGCAGCTGGACACCTGGGAAGGGGGGGGGGCGGGGAGAGAGAGAGAGTGAAATTAATTTATACAATTAATTTATAATTAAGTCTCTTCCGGGCCACCTAGCGAACAAAGAGTCCCAGGTCTGCCGCCTCCCCCCCCCCAAAAAAAAAGAAGCAATTAGCAATCACACTTCTATTACTGCCCCACCATAGCGCTTAGAGCACTCTCTGGGCTGGTCACAGAACAATTCGCATCCCCCCCCCCAACAACATGCTGGGTACTCATTTTACCGACCTCGGAAGGATGGAAGGGTTGAATCAACCTTGAACCCCCGTCAGGACTGAACTCACAACGTTTAGGCTGCACCACCAGGACTCTGCCACATCTGCTTCCCCCATCAAAAAAAAAAAAGAAAGAAAGCCACAACCCCTGCCTTGGTTGGCTGCAAGGGAGTAGTCATGCCTAACCTTAGGAGTGCAGCGTTCAAAGTCCATCATCCCCTGCCAAGAAGACCCCCTGGGAGGATCCAGTTGCCCAGAAGTAGCCTAGGCTATGGGTCTGGTCCAGTTTCCTCCTGGCCCAGTTGCAGAAGCTTCCAGGGGCAAACTCTGGCACTGCCAGTCTTGGGGAGAACCAGACAGGAAGAGAGAGAGAGAGGGAAGGTGAGGGGTCTGGGAAGGATAGGCGGCAATATCAATGTGAACTAATAAATAATAAGGATGATTCTGGTGCGGAGAATTTGGCTTGTCCTGGGAGAAGAGGCAGCATGGACCGAGAGAAGGTCTTGGGCTGGGGAAGGGGTCAGATGGAGAGGGTCATCCCAAGTCTAGGACAGAGGGAAGGTGGCACTGGTAGCCTCTCTCAGAGGAAGACACATTTGCGCATCTATGTCCCACAGAGTCCAACCTGTCACTGATTGCTTTTGAGTGTATCACTGGGAAATTATTTGGCCCTTATGTAAATTTTGAATTACAGTAGAACCTCGGATAAAGTCCACAAGTTTGGACTCTATCCGATTTTGGACTGAATCCGAATCAAATGGGCAATGCATCAGATAACGTCCAAAAATGGACTTTATCCGAGGTTCCTATACCAAATGCCTCGGATAATGCCCATTTTTAGCAGTTTTGGACTTTATGCGATGCACCACATGTGCATGAAAACTGCGGCTTTATCCGAATCTGACTTTAACTGAATCGGACTTTATCCCATACCTGTCAAGCATGGCTCCAGACAATACGGGACCTGCGCAGAACCGTTCTGCGCAGGTCCCTTCTACGCATGCATAGAAGCCTTCTATGCATCCCCTTCTGCACAGAGGAGCCTTCTACGCATCCCCTTCTGTGCTGAGCCCTTCTACACATGCGTAGAAGGGTTCTGCGCATGAGTAGAAAGGTTCTACGTATGTACAGAAGAGGATGCACTGTAACTACTTTTCCCCCGCTGTCAAATTATGGGATGGTGGCGGCTCCGGGTGGGAAAGGAGGAAAAGCGGCACTAAATTATGGGAAATCCCAGCCAATACAGGATACTTGACAGGTATGCTTTACCCGAGGTACCACTGTATAGCTCTCTTAATCCCTTTTGAAAGCATTCTGTGCTTCCACTTCCTTGCACTATTGAGAGGTTGCATTTGGAGGCAAAAGCCTCTTGCATTGGTTGTTCAATAGCAATTACACTTTTATACTGCCCCAGAGCACTTAGTTGACTCTTGGCGGTTTTGTTTCATACCTTGAGCCGAATGGGTTAGACCATGGGAAGAAGCACGGCAGACAACTCAAACAGGCTTTGATAACTAACATAATAGGGGAACACACAAAATGTTGAGCAGGCCTAAATTTAGGATATTCCAGGTCTCTGCTTAATGGTTAAAAAAACCCTGCTTGTTCATCCATAAAAAACAAATAACCAATGGCTCGATTTACAAGGTACATACAGCACCCATTGAAGGAGCTATCGCCTTTTTATCCTGGAGACGAACAGTATGATTTTGCTCTTGAAATAAACCCCGCTAGGTTAAATAGTTAGGGACTGCAGTGGCTCAATTGGCTAAGATGCTGACTGGGAGGCGGAAGGTCAGCAGTTCGATTCCTGAGTACTGCAGGACGGAATGAGCTCCCGTCTTTGTCCCAGCTCCTGCCAACCTAGCAGTTCAAAAGCAAGAAATTGCAAGTAGATAAATAGGGACCACTTCGGTGGGAAGGTAACAGCGTTCCGTGCACTCCAGTGTCTAGTCATGCCTGCCACATGACCATGGACAACGCTGGCTCTTCGGCTTTGAAACAGAGATGAGCACTGAACCCTAGAGTCGGATACGACTGGCTTTCGAGCAAGGGAAACCTTAGGTTAAATTTAACTTAATCTAAGGACAACCTTATTGTAAAGTTGTGATGATTGGGAAATTATTGTACTTTGGTGTTGAATATTAGCAAAAGGAAAGGAAAAATCAAGACAACATGCTGAGACTTAGGAACTTGGCAGAAGCTTTGGAGACAAATATTGAGGTTTTGTGTTGCAGGGGAAAGGCTTCTATCTTGCGCACAAGGCATGTAAACCCGTTACCTCCTTAACATTTTTAGAATATGGCACTAACGATGTAGCTCAGATAGAGGTAAAAATCAAAGGTAAAAAATCTCTCTCATCCTTGCTTAATCCAGCTTCATTTACAAAGTTTGTGGTGAGGGAAAGTTCTGGAAAGGGAGAGTGGTCAGGTTTTGTAAGGCTTTCCAATGAACTTTGGCAAACTTTCAAGGAACACCTTTCTGACCCGAAGTCTCTTAAAAGTAAAGGTAAAGGTTTCCCTTGCTCGAAAGCCAGTCGTATCCGACTCTAGGGTGCAGTGTTCATCTCTTTCTAAGCCGAAGAGCCAGCGCTGTCTGCTTCTGCAGATGTTTCCGTGGTCATGTGGCAGGCATGACTAGACACCGGAGCGCACGGAACGCTGTTACCTTCCCACCGAAGTGGTCCCTATTTATCTACTTGCAATTTCTTGCTTTCAAACTGCTAGGTTGGCAGGAGCTGGGACGAAGACGGGAGCTCATTTCCATCCTGCAGTACTCGGGAATCGAACTGCTGACCTTCCGCTTCCCAGTCAGCGTCTTAGCCACTTGAGCCACTGAAGTATCTTGGGATGTGACAAAAAGATTCAGTCATTGGGAAAATGTGTGTGTACGAGAGAGTGAGAATGCTTATCAAAGTTTGGCATTCAATAAGATTTGACTGCATTCAAACACAGAATATTGCTAGTTCCAAAGTAGTAATTAATTTGGTTTTTGTAAAATAGATTCCCGTGCATTAGGAAACCCATGGAATGGCATGGTTCATTTTAAAGAAATCTTTTAACTGGTCATCCAACAACAGATTTCTAATATCTAATAGTATTAGGTATCTAATATTGCACCTTCAACACTGCAATCTGTTTCATGCTTTCTTCAGGTTTAAGTCAATCTGAAATCAATAGAGTTGACTTGAGGTGACCTGATTGAAGTTTATAAAATCATGCACGGTGTGGACAAAGTAGATATAAGGAAAAACTGTTTTCCCTCTCGCACAACACTAGAACTAGGGGACACTCCATGAAACTTTTGGGTACTAGTTCTCAAACAAATAAGAGAAAGTACTTTTTCACCCAGAGGATTACTGGTCTATGGAACTCCCTGCCAGAAGAAGTGGTGACAGCAGTCAGTCTCGACAGCTTCAAGAAAGGGTTAGACAAGTCCATGGACGAGAAGGGGATCAATCAATGGCTATAATTATAGATACCTAAGGACAACCTCTGGGTTGGAGAGATAGGCAGGATATCTCTCAATGCCATTTCCAGGGAATCCTAAGCAGGTGAAGGCATCTGCTTGGGAATACCCTGAAGCCAATGGTGAGCCACTGTGTGAGTCACAATGCTGGACTGGATCATGGGCTCCTGTGGCCTCTTCCAGCAAGGCTGCTCTTATGTTCTTATGACTTCTAAATAAACCTGACAAGGAAATGGTATGCGTTGCCAAAGGAGGTAGGAGGGATTTTGCTTCTGAATGTAACTGATCTTTTTATGGCTTTATCCCCATTGTGGAAAGTTACTGTGGCTCATGGAAAGGTACTACATTGTCCTTGTTTGTGTACTGGATATCATATTATTTAAAAAGCACACAGGAAAATCCTGCCCACTAGATGTGCCAGTTTGATCTAAAAATAATCGGAGGAAAACTTTTCTTTAATGGGCCACATGGAGCACAGGATCATCACTTTAACAACAGGCTTCAATTGATATTGTTTAAAAACTTAACGTAATTTGGACCGTTCAGCTGGCGTTGATATGGAGAAGGAAGAGGGGGAAATTTTCTGGAATGAGTCTTTGAAAGGGATGTGGTTCTCAATCCTATGCAAAAAGTATGTTAATGTAACCAGAGTTTGCTTTGCAAGGTGTAAAACATAAATTAAGAACATAAGAAGAGCCCATGATCCAGTCCAGCATTCTGTCTCACACAGTGGCTCACCATTTGCTTCAGGCTATTATTCCCAAGCAGATGCCTTCACCTGTTTAGGATTCCCTGGAAATGGCATTGAGAGATATCCTGCCTATCTCTCCAACCCGGAGGTTGTCCTTAGGTAGCCATAATTATAGCCATTGATAGCCTTGTCCTCCATGAACTTGTCTAATCCTTTCTTGAAGCTGTCAAGACTGACAGCTGTCACCACTTCTTCTGGCAGGGAGTTCCATAGACCAGTAATCCTCTGGGTGAAAAAGTACTTTCTCTTATTTGTTTGAGAACTAGTACCCAAAAGTTTCATGGAGTGTCCCCTAGTTCTAGTGTTGTGCGATAGGAAAACAGTTTTCCCCTATCTAGTTTGTCCACACCGTGCATGATTTTATAAACTTCAATCAAGTCACCTCTTAGACGCCATTGTCTAAGAGCTATAGACCTCTTTGTTATGGAACCCATTCCTTTTTGTATTTTATTATGCTTATTATAGTTTTCCTATGGATAGTATAGTTATTATCAGTAAAGTTTATGTCACCGTCGGTGTCATGGCTATGTACAGAAATTAAAATAAGAAGTTTTTCCTGGAAAGATATACTATACAACAAATGCAAAATAGTGGACATAGGATAGAATGTCTATTCATGGCCTTGTTTTCTTCTCCCATAAATGGAGATCCCTATACATCATAACAAAAATCCATAATTTAAAAAAATGGAAAACATCCTTGATCCCCAATATACGGCACAGATTTAATGAAAAGTGAGAGAACCAGCAGTAAAACCAACTCTGTAAACTGCAAAGCAAACATCATCCTAAATAAATGCACATACAGCATGCTATTAACATGCATTTTAATTAACCTTTTTTACTATTGTTTTACCAATAGAAGGAAGGGGCTGCGGTGGCTCAGTGGTTAAGAAGTTTGCCTTGTTAGCTGGAAGGCCGGCAAGTCGGCAGTTCGAGACCCAGGGAGCACCTGTCTCTGTCCCAGCTCTTGGGGATATGAAAGGAGGGTCATTCAGGCGTCCCCTGAGCAGAGATTCTCCCACAAAAATCCTTTCAATCCAGAATAATTTCTGGCGCAAAGTTATTATTACCAATAGAAGAATTGATGGAGGCGAGTTCAGTGTTACTCCACCTTTAATAGCAAAAAAGCAAGGGATTAAAATAATATTTTGCAGACTCAAACCGCAATAAACTGGTGGAGACGTTTTAGAGCTCTCCTCGCTTCCTCCAACAGCCTTTTGATTTTAATGCTTGATGCATTAAGAAGCTTCAAACCAGATACGAAAACAGGAGAACTGGTGAATAAGGCATGGGGCCGTGTTTCCCAACCATAGGCTTCTTGGAGTTGAATCCCCCCTGTGGGGCCTGAGCCCCATGTTGGGAACCACTGGCATAGGGTAGGCATGCCCAAACTAGGGTCTGTGGGCCAAATACGCCCTCGCCAAACCAGGAAGTGAGTACAGATGCTTCGGTGCCTGCGCAGGAGTGTTCACGAGGAACTAGGAAGTGAATCTGGATGCGCATGCGCAAACATGTCCTCTTCTGGGGGCATGGTCTGGCCCGCTCAGCTGTTCCGGGGGCCTAGTCAGGCCCCCGGCCCAAAATGTTTGAGCGTCCCTGGCATGCTGGTAAAGCAACAGAGTTATAGACTCATAGAATGACTGAGTTGGAATAAGGGGCCTTTAATTAAGGCCATCGAGTCCAAGCCCCATCTGCTCAAGGCAGGAATCCAAATCAAAGAGGAGGGTTGGTTTCCAGTTCTCTCTTGAATGCATCCAGTGTTGGAGCACTCACCACCTCTGGAGGCATTCTCAAGGGTGGCACTGGGCACAGCTCGGGCACAGCTTTCTACACCCGCTGGAGCTCCCAAACTGCTCTCAAACTGGCCAGGGCATCCTTTGTCTTGCAGTAAGAGCAATTCCCTTGACTTCTGTTAGTGAGCCAGCTATGGGGCTGCCTTGGCCGCCACTTCCACTGAACTATTGGGAGCGCTGCAGGCTCCCATGGCACCTGCCAGTTTTGCACCTCGAGCTCCCGTCGTCTGTCCCTGCTCCTGCCAACCTGGCAGTTTGAAAGCAAGAAATTGCAAGTAAATAAACAGGTACCCCTTTGGCCGGAAAGGTAACACTCCAGCGTCGAGGCATGCCTGCCACTTGACCATGGAAACGTTTTTGGCTATAAACACTGCCTCCTCGAATCAGACACAATTAGTTTTTGAGCAAGGTGACCTTTAATTTAATTTAATAGATTTATATACCGCCCTCTCCAATGGACTCTGGGCGGTGTACACAAGTTAAAACCAATAGAAAACAATTAAAAATCCTTAAAAACATAACAATATTAACCCCCGCTGTGCCATTTACTATCTAAAAGCAAATATAAAATCTATAAAACCTTGACATTTTAAATTAATTAATTACAGGAGGGGTGAGCCTCAGACGAGCCAAAAAAGGGGAGCTTGTTGACAATCCCGGCCCCCAGACCCATTTTGGCAACCACGTCTTCAGTTCTTTCCTAAATGGTAGCCACTGGACCTGGAGGCATAGTTCTACTGGGAGGGAGGTTCCATAGTGTGAGGGCTACGACCGAGAAGGCCTTTACCTGTCAACGGGGATGCAAGCCTGGTTAGAACAGGATGGCCCTGCCGTGTCTCTGGGCCATACCTGTCAAGCGCAGCTCCGGAGATTATGGGACCTGTGAAGAACGTTTCTGCGCAGGGTGATTCTACGTATGCGTAGAAGGCTTTTACGCATGCGTAGAATGGACCTGCGCATAACCGTTCTGCGTAGGTCACTTCTACACATGCGTAGAAGGCTTCTACGCATCTCCTTCTGCACAGAAGCCTACGCATGCGTAGAAGAGTTCTACGCATGCGTAGAAGGGTTCTACGCATGCGTAGAAGGGTTCTACGCATGCATAGAAAGGACCTGGGCAGAAGGGATGTGCAGTAACTCCTTTCCCCCTCGCTGCCAAATTACGGGGTAGCAGCAGCTCCGGGCGGGAAATGGAGAGAATTGGCACGGAAATACGGGAAATCCCGGCCACTCCAGGATACTTGACAGGTATGCTCTGGGTTCCCACTAAGGGCCCAGTACCTGTGCTGGCTTGTTCCTCCTTGTCAAGCTCAACGTTGCCTTCAAGGGACAATTCGGAGTGTGTATTGCCATCTTCGATTGGCAGTAAAGAAGTCTGAAGGCTTCTGTCAGCTACATTGGGGTGACGGTTATCTCCCTATATCTCCCGGTGCTCTTTCTCCCAGCGGTTAAATAAAAATAGCAGGGGCCAGTGCAGATGCAGGCAAGACATCCAGGGCAAAGGTGTTGAGCAGGGGTTGTGCAAGCACTACTTTATGTGATGTGCCCTCGAGGAAAGACTGGATCCACCTCACCACGGTGCCATGGAGGCCCCTTGGAGCAAGACAGTCTGGAAGGACGCCCCAGCCCATCCTTCCAAAGACCCCTGAGAAGTCACATGGAGCAAGCAGGGACCCACGCCTCTCGCCCAGCGGCAAGCGTGGATCATCTCTCAGGGCATCTGAGGCTATTACCGTATTTATTCGAGTATAACGCGCAAAATTTTATACCCAAAAAAAGACTCAAAGTTTGGGTGCGCGTTATACACGAGGGCTGGGTGCGCGTTATACACGAGCCTCTTTTAAACGAGCCTCAAGAGCACGCCGCGGCCCTCCTCCCAGGCGGCAGCAGGCGCCCAGGTCCCGCTGCCGCCGCCGCTCACCTCCACGCACCCGCCGGGTCGAGAAGGGAACCCTCCGGGGGAGTGCCGCGGCGTGCTCCGCGCTACCCGGGCCGCGCGACTCAAGAAGCCGGCGCCGGGTAGGCACGGAGCACGCCGCGGCCCTCCTCCCAGGCGCCCAGGTCCCGCTGCCGCCGCCGCTCACCTCCACGCACTACCCGGGCCGCGCGACTCAAGAAGCCGGCGCCGGGTAGGCACGGAGCACGCCGCGGCCCTCCTCCCAGGCGCCCAGGTCTTGCTGCCGCCGCCGCTCACCTCCACGCACTACCCGGGCCGCGCAACTCAAGAAGCCGGCGCCGGGTAGGCACGGAGCACGCCGCGGCCCTCCTCCCAGGCGCCCAGGTCCCGCTGCCGCCGCCGCTCACCTCCACGCACTACCCGGGCCGCGCGACTCAAGAAGCCGGCGCCGGGTAGGCACGGAGCACGCCGCGGCCCTCCTCCCAGGCGCCCAGGTCCCGCTGCCGCCGCCGCTCACCTCCACGCACTACCCGGGCCGCGCGACTCAAGAAGCCGGCGCCGGGTAGGCACGGAGCACGCCGCGGCCCTCCTCCCAGGCGCCCAGGTCCCGCTGCCGCCGCTGCTCACCTCCACGCACTACCCGGGCCGTGCGACTCAAGAAGCCGGCGCCGGGTAGGCACGGAGCACGCTGCGGCCCTCCTCCCAGGCGCCCAGGTCCCGCTGCCGCCGCCGCTCACCTCCATGCACTACCCGGGCCGCGCGACTCAAGAAGCCGGCGCCGGGTAGGCACGGAGCACGCCGCGGCCCTCCTCCCAGGCGCCCAGGTCCCGCTGCCGCCGCCGCTCACCTCCACGCACTACCCGGGCCGCGCGACTCAAGAAGCCGGCGCCGGGTAGGCACGGAGCACGCCGCGGCCCTCCTCCCAGGCGCCCAGGTCCCGCTGCCGCCGCCGCTCACCTCCACGCACTACCCGGGCCGCGCGACTCAAGAAGCCGGCGCCGGGTAGGCACGGAGCACGCCGCGGCCCTCCTCCCAGGCGCCCAGGTCCCGCTGCCGCCGCCGCTCACCTCCATGCACTACCCGGGCCGCGCGACTCAAGAAGCCGGCGCCGGGTAGGCACGGAGCACGCCGCGGCCCTCCTCCCAGGCGCCCAGGTCCCGCTGCCGCCGCCGCTCACCTCCACGCACTACCCGGGCCGCGCGACTCAAGAAGCCGGCGCCGGGTAGGCACGGAGCACGCCGCGGCCCTCCTCCCAGGCGCCCAGGTCCCGCTGCCGCCGCCGCTCACCTCCACGCACTACCCGGGCCGCGCGACTCAAGAAGCCGGCGCCGGGTAGGCACGGAGCACGCCGCGGCCCTCCTCCCAGGCGCCCAGGTCCCGCTGCCGCCGCCGCTCACCTCCACGCACTACCCGGGCCGCGCGACTCAAGAAGCCGGTGCCGGGTACAGTAGGCACTGCTGAGATCTGATTGGGTGGCGCGGGAGACGAGGCGTGGCCCGGAGGTACGGTAGCTCGCAGTTCGAGCGAGGCTCCTGGGGGTCGTTTCGGATTGCATTTTCTGCAACAGGTGGGCCTGATTATCCCCCCCTCCCTCAATATTTTAAGGCGTGCTCATTTTCACTGATATACCGGTAACTGGTTCCCCTTTAGATGGCATCTCAGGGTATCAAGCGTAAACGTTGTGCATATGACGCTGCGTTCAAGCTCAAAGTTGTTGATCATGCTGAAATGCATGGAAACCGAGCAGCTAGCCGAGAATTCACTGTACCAGAGACGAATGTTAGAGAGTGGAGAAAACAGAAAGTCATCCTGAAAAATATGAATAAAACAAAAAAAGCACAACGAGGGAGACAAGCCATGTACCCAGACATGGAGAAGGAACTTTATGAATGGATCATTGACCAAAGAAGTAGTGGGTACATCGTCACATCACTCCACATAAGACTTCAAGCCCAAAAGTTTTGCAAAGATGCAAACTTCAAAGCCTCTAATGGATGGGCACAAAAATTTATGAAAAGGCATGCTCTTGCTATACGCCAGAGAACAAAGATAGCACAGAAGCTGCCTAAAGAATTAGAAGATAAGATCGCTTCATTCCATACCTTTATAATAAACCAACGCAAGAAGATTGATTTTGAACTATCACAGATAGGCAATATGGATGAGACCCCCATGTGTTTTGACATACCAGGCAGCAGGACAATTGACAGCAAAGGGAAGCACACAATCCAGATTAGAACCACAGGCCATGAGAAAACTCATTTCACCGTTGTGTTATCCTGTATGGCAGACGGATTTAAACTTAAACCAATGGTGATTTTTAAAAGAAAGACTATTCCAAAAGGAGTTAAATTTCCACCAGGTGTTGTGGTCCATTGTCATCCTAAAGGATGGATGGATGAGAAGGGCATCATTTTATGGTTAAATAGAGTTTGGAATACTAGACCAGGCGCACTACTGAAGAAATCCATGCTTGTATGGGACCAGTTCCGCTCACACCTGACAGACACTGTGAAAGACAAACTAAAAAGTCTAAAAACATTGCAAGCTGTGATTCCAGGTGGACTAACCTCTATTCTTCAGCCACTAGATGTCGTTGTAAACAAACCCTTCAAAGACAGAGTCAGGGAAAAGTGGATTACCGTATTTATTCGAGTATAACGCGCAAAATTTTATACCCAAAAAAGGACTCAAAGTTTGGGTGCGCGTTATACACGAGGACTGGGTGCGCGCCTCTTTTAAACGAGCCTCAAGGGTAGGCACGGAGCACGCCGCGGCCCTCCTCCCAGGCGGCGGCAGGCGCCCAGGTCCCGCTGCCGCCGCCGCTCACCTGCACGCACCCGCCGGAACGGTAAGGGGGAGGCGCTAACGCCAGCCACCCACGCTCCCGGGCCGCGCGACTGAAGCCGGCGCCGGGTAGGCACGGAGCACGCCGCGGCCCTCCTCCCAGGCGGCGGCAGGCGCCCAGGTCCCGCTGCCGCCGCCGCTCACCTGCACGCCCGGGAGCGCGGGTGGCTGGCGTTAGCGCCTCCCCCTTACCGTTCCGGCGGGTGCGTGCAGGTGAGCGGCGGCGGCAGCGGGACCTGGGCGCCTGCCGCCGCCTGGGAGGAGGGCCGCGGCGCGCTCCGTGCCTACCCGGCGCCGGCTTCAGTCGCGCGGCCCGGGAGCGCGGGTGGCTGGCGTTAGCGCCTCCCCCTTACCGTTCCGGCGGGTGCGTGCAGGTGAGCGGCGGCGGCAGCGGGACCTGGGCGCCTGCCGCTGCCTGGGAGGAGGGCCGCGGCGCGCTCCGTGCCTACCCGGCGCCGGCTTCAGTCGCGTGGCCCGGGAGCGTGGGTGGCTGGCGTTAGCGCCTCCCCCTTACCGTTCCGGCGGGTGCGTGCAGGTGAGCGGCGGCGCGCCTGCCGCCGCCGCTCACCTGCACGCACCCGCCGGAACGGTAAGGGGGAGGCGCTAACGCCAGCCACCCGCGCTCCCGGGCCGCGCGACTGAAGCCGGCGCCGGGTAGGCACGGAGCGCGCCGCGGCCCTCCTCCCAGGCGGCGGCAGGCGCCCAGGTCCCGCTGCCGCCGCCGCTCACCTGCACGCACCCGCCGGAACGGTAAGGGGGAGGCGCTAACGCCAGCCACCCGCGCTCCCGGGCCGCGCGACTGAAGCCGGCGCCGGGTAGGCACGGAGCGCGCCGCGGCCCTCCTCCCAGGCGGCGGCAGGCGCCCAGGTCCCGCTGCCGCCGCCGCTCACCTGCACGCACCCGCCGGAACGGTAAGGGGGAGGCGCTAACGCCAGCCACCCGCGCTCCCGGGCCGCGCGACTGAAGCCGGCGCCGGGTAGGCACGGAGCACGCCGCGGCCCTCCTCCCAGGCGGCGGCAGGCGCCCAGGTCCCGCTGCCGCCGCCGCTCACCTGCACGCACCCGCCGGAACGGTAAGGGGGAGGCGCTAACGCCAGCCACCCGCGCTCCCGGGCCGCGCGACTGAAGCCGGCACCGGGTAGGCACGGAGCACGCTGCGGCCCTCCTCCCCAATTGTCGTCTAGCGCCCAGGAGCTCCACCCGCCGCTGCCCCACTGGAACGGTACGGGAACCCTCTGGGGGAGGCGCTACCGCCAGCCACCCGCGCTCCCGCGCCACGCGACTCAAGAGCCGGCAAGGGTAGGCACGTTTCTTATGTCAATTTCAATGCGTGGTGTGAAAAAAATTTTATACCGAGATTTCATGGAAAATTAGGGGTGCGCGTTATACACGAGTGCGCGTTATACTCGAATAAATACGGTACTTGGATGAAATCCGACGACAAAGAATTGACTGCTAAAGGAAACCTCAAGAAACCTGACCTAGCTCTCGTGACATCCTGGGTTAAAACATCATGGGAAGATATTCCAAAAGAAATGATCATCAAGAGTTTTTTGAAGACAGGCATCAGCAATAAAATGGACGGCATAGAAGACGACTTACTGTGGGATTCAGACTCAGAAGAAAGCGAAGAAACTGGAGAAACAGATTTTCCTGCCAACTGGGACACTGATGAAAAATTAACTCGAGAAGAATGGGAACAACTCTTTGGTGTATCTGATGATGATTCTGACTTTGATGCATTTTAAAGTAAGGGGAATGAGTGGAGCTCTCTCTCAGTGGTCGTAGGTGATGTGCTGCGGCCAATCCTAACAGCACTCAGAATATAGTCAGTGGAAAAGAGTTTGAAGCATTTTTAATGCTTTTTGGCATTGTGCTTACACCAGTTTACGTTGTTAATAAATGTTTTTTTCATGGCCGCACGTGTTCAGCAACGTTTTTTATGTCAATTTCAATGCGTGGTGTGAAAAAAAATTTATACCAAGATTTCATGGAAAATTAGGGGTGCGCGTTATACTCGAATAAATACGGTATTTCAGTCCCAAAACCAGGCTGGAAGCCAGAATAAAGTGGACCAAGAAAATATTTCTCATCCAGGAAATCCTGGACCCGCGTCTCCATCACTCACTTGGCCCCCTCATATTCAAAACCAGAAAACTGGAGAACAAAGGGTCTTGGTCCAGTAGGTTGGGATGTAGGGATAATTTAGTGGAGGACGAACTGCTGCTGTTTTTAATACAGAGGCTGAAGTTCTCCGTCCTCACAGAAGGAATCGTCTTTCCTTTCTCTTTTGCCTCTCCTGGTGTCAAGGGAGATGGCATGTTCTCCTTCTGGCACTGCGAGTGGCCTCCACCGGTGTCATTTGGTGTTCTTGTACTGTTGCTTTGATGCTCGCTCTCCACCTTCTTCCTCTGGGTCTGCCTTGTGGTCTTTGTCCTTCTCCTCTTTCTACGTAATCCTTGTACGGGAATTGGACTTCCAAGACCTTCCCTCCAAATGGGCAAACCACTTCCTTTGGGGTCTCTGTTTGTAGTTTTAGATTTGCTCTATTCCCATCGTTCTTGAACTACAGCTCCCAGAAGCCTTCGGCATGAGCTGTGCTCGCCGAGATTTCTGGGAACTGTAGTAAAATAAAATTAGGGACCCCAGGTTGAGACCCACTGGGCAGGGCCATTTTTTAAAAAAAATTGGATCCATGTTAGTCTGTGTTTCAAGTGTATCAGAGAGTAAAGCCTTCAGCATGGGCCCCAGGTTGAGACCCACTAAAGGCAAAGGTTTCCCTTGCTCGAAGGTCTGCCGTAACTGACTCTAGGGTGCAGTGCTCATCTCTGTTTCAAAGCCGAAGAGCCAGTGCAGTCTGCTTCTGCAGACGTTTCTGTGGTCATGTGGCAGGCATGCCTGGACACCGACCGGAGCTCACGCAATGCTGTTTACCTTTCCAACGGATTGGTACCTATTTATCTACTTGCAATTTCTTGCTTTCGAACTGCTAGGTTGGCAGGAGCTGGGACGGAGATGGGCGCTCATTCTCTCCTGCAGTACTCGGGAACCGAACTGCTGACCTTCCGCCTCCCAGTCAGCATTTAGCCACTTCTTGACCCACTGCAGTTCCTTGAGACCCACTAGGCAGGGCCATTTTTTAAAAAAATTGGATCCATGTTAGTCTGTGTTTCAAGGGTATCCGAGAGTAAACAAAACCAATAGTGGCACTTTAAAGTCCTAATTGCTAGATATAAGGTATTTATGCAGCAAAATGCAGCAGTGAATTCTTCAAAGTGCCACGATGCTTTTTGCCGTGTTGTTTTGTTTATGATCCCCTGCTAGGGCCAGAAGAAGAGCGTGCCCCTTCCCTTGCCAAGCCTCTGCTGCTCCCTTTAGCAGGGAGGGTTTGTCCTCCTCCTGCCAGAGCCTAGCTGTGCTTTCTTTCCCACGAGAGAGAGTAGAGAGACACTCTGAGGCCCTCTGCTGGCCACCAGGGGGAGCGCTGCGGGATTGCAAAAGGTGTGACGCGTCAGTGGGCGGGCCTATGCAAATAGCTGTCAGGACGGCCCCACTCGGCATGGAGAAATGGACCAAAGTCCCCGGAAAAGGCACTTTTTGAGGTCCATTTTTCCCTCCGAGGGGATGGATCATAATCCGGATTGAAACAGACCCATGTCCGGAGCATGTGTTGCGCAGTTGGGAGAGGATCGGGGCTGGTGGGGCTCCTGAGCCCTTGCAAGCGTCGCCTGGCTCGTTGAAACCTAGGATGGGGTGGGAGAGGAGGAGGCGGCCCTTTTCTGGCCCGCTTGCCTTATCGCTTCTCGGCCTTTTGGCTAAGATCAAGTGTAGTATCTGTTCTTATCAGTTTAATATCTGATATGTCCTCTATTTGGGGACTCTATATTAAATGGATTTTTGGGACTGGGAGATGGAAGAGGGGCTTGCTCCGTCCACTCCGCGCATCGACCTGGTATTGCAGTGCCTCCGGGAACGGTGCACCCTCCCCACACCACGGGGAGGAAATACTACTCCAGGTGCAAAAGATAGACTAAAAGTAGTATCATTACTCATAACTTTTTCAGTTTCATAATTATTACTTTTTCTTTTGTCCTATCTCCTTTTTTTTCCTTCTGCATAATAGTCTTTTGTATTGATCTTATTTGTCTCTATTTTTTGTTTTGTCCGACTACCCCAAATTCTCCTACTTTATTTCTCCTTTTGCCCCTTTTGGTGTTCTTGGCATTTGTCGTCCTTCTTCTTCTGGGTCTGTTGTTGTTCAGTCGCACAGTCGGTTCCGACCCTTTGCGACCCCATGGACCATTGCTCTCCAGGCGCCTCTGTCCTCCACCATCCCCCTCAGCCCTCCCAGCTCTGTGCCCATTGTGTCCACAATGCCATCTAGCCATCTCATCCTTGGCCTCCCCCTTCTTCTTTTGCCTTCCACCTTTCCCAACATCAGTGCCTTCTCAAGTGAATCCTCCCTTCTCATTTGATGTCCAAAGTATTTTAGCTTCATCTTTACTATTTGACCTTCCAGTGAGCAATCCGGGTTAATTTCTTCTAGGATTGACCTATTTGTTCTCCTCGCTGTCCAGGGCACTCTCAAAACCCTCCTCCAACACCACATTTCAAAGGCATCTATTCTTCTGCGTTCAGCCTTCCTAATTGTCCAGCTCTCACATCCATACATTACTACTGGGAAAACCATTGCTTTGACTATTCTAATTTTTGTTTTCAGTGTGATGTCTCTGCTTTTCACTATGTTCCCCAGGTTTCTCATTGCTTGTCTCCCAAGAATCAGTCTCCTTTTTATTTCATGGCTGCAATCCCCATCTGCAGTGATCTTGGATCCTAAGAAAGTAAAATCTGTCACTGCTTCTACTTCTTCCCCATCTATCTTCCAGGAGCTGATTGGGCCTGTTGCCATTATCTTGGTTTTCTTGATATTTAGTCTCAAACCAGCTTTTGCACTCTCCTCCTTCAGCCCAATCAAGAGATTCTTTAGGTCTTCCTCACTTTCTGCCATTAGGGTGGTATCGTCTGCATATCTCAGATTGTTGATGTTTCTCCCAGCGATTTTAATCCCATATTGTGATTCCTCCATCCCTGCACTGCGCATTATGTGCTCTGTGTATAGGTTGAATAAGCATGGTGACAAAATGCAGCCTTGTCTTACTCCTTTTCCTATTCCAAACCACTCTGTCACTCCATGTTCTGTCCTAACTGTTGCTTCTTGGTTCATGTACAGATTTCTCAGGAGGCATATGAGGTGCTCTGGTATTCCCATCTCTTTAATTACTTGCCACATCTTGTTGTGGTCCACACAGTCAAATGCCTTAGTGTAGTCAATAAAACAAAAGTATACTTGTTTCTGGTATTCCTTTGTTTTCTCCATGATCCAGCGTATGTTGGCGATGTGGTCTCTAGTCCCCCTGCCTCTTCTGAAACCTGCCTGCACCTCTGGTAATTCTCTTTCCACATGCTGCTGAAGTCTATCCTGTATTATCTTGAGCATCACTTTACTGGCGTGTGGGATGAGTGCGATTGTTCGATAATTTGAACATTCTTTGGCATTGCCCTTTTTTGGGATTGGTACGTATACTGATCTTTTCCAATCCTGTGGCCATTGTTTTGTTTTCCAAATCTGCTGGCATATTGAATGCAGTAATTTGACGCCATCGTCTTTTAGCGCTTTGAAAAATTCAACTGGGATACCATCATCTCCACTAGCTTTGTTGTTTGCAGTGCTCTTTAGGGCCTTTATGACTTCGCTCTCCAGGATGTCTGGCTCAAGTTCTACTTCTTCATCATTGTGATTGTCAGGAGTGTTGAGGTCCTTTTTGTAGAGTTCCTCTGTGTACTCTTTCCATCTTTTCTTAATCTCTTCTGCATCAGCTAGCTCCTTTCCTTCTTTGTCCCTTATCATGGTCATTTTTGCTTTAAATGTTCCCTTAATTTCCCCGATTTTTTTGAAAAGATCTCTGGTTCTGCCTCTTTTGTTGTTTTCCTCCATTTCTCTGCACTGTTCTTTTAGGTAGTTTTCCTTATCTCTCCTTGCTTTTCTTTGAAATTCTGTGTTCAAATGATTGTAGTTTTTCCTTTCTCCTTTCACTTTTGCGTTCCTTCTTTCCTCTGCTATTTTAAGAGCCTCATCAGACAACCACTTTGCTTTCTTACTCTTCTTTTCTTTTGGTATGGTTTTCTTTGCTGCTTCCTGCATGATGTCCCTCATCTCTGTCCATAATTCTTCTGGCACTCTATCTATTGAGTCTAAGCCATTGAATCTGTTCATCACCTCCACTGCGTATTCTTTAGGGATGTTGTCTAGGTGATATCTTTCTGGTCTCCGTGTTTTCCTTATTTTCTTTAGTCTAAGCCTGAATTTTGCGATCAATAGGTTGTGATCTGAGCCACAGTCTGCTCCAGGTCTTGTTTTTGCTGACTGTATGGAGGTTCTCCATCTTTGGCTGCAGAGTATGTAGTCAATCTGGTTTCGGTGTTGGCCATCTGGTGATGTCCATGTGTAAAGTCGCCTCTTGTGTTGCTGGAAGAGAGTGTTTGCTATGACCAGTGCGTTCTCTTGGCAGAACTCTATCAATCTTTGCCCTGCTTCATTCTGTACTCCCAGACCAAATTTGCCTGTTATTCCTTCCACTTTTTGATTTCCTACTTTGGCATTCCAGTCTCCTAATATAATTTGGACATCATTTCTTGGTGTCTGTTCTATGAGATGTTGTAAGTCCTCATAGAACTGGTCCATTGTGGCTTCATCTGCGCTAGTGGTTGGTGCGTATATTTGGATCACAGTGACATTGAAAGGTTTGCCTTGAAATCTGACTGACATCATTCTGTCATTTTTGAGATTGTATCCCATTACTGCTTTTCTCACTCTTTTATTGACAATTATGGCTACTCCATTTCTTCTAAGGTTTTCTTGCCCGCAGTAGTAGATATGATGGTTTCCAGAGCTGAATTCACCCATCCCTGTCCATTTTAGCTCACTGATGCCCAAGATGTCAATGCTTATTCTTTCCATCTCATTTTTTACCACTTCTAGTTTACCTTGGTTCATTGATCTCACATTCCATGTCCCTATGCAGTATTGCTCCTTACAACATTGCATTCCTCCTCCCTCCTTCCTGTCCCTCCCCTTCCTCCACTCTGTGGTGTTAAGCATCCTGTATCACCTAGCCTGCCCTTTTGTTTTGCCTTTTGTTTTGGTCCATATGGTTCTCTTGGCAAGATTTTTGGCGTGGTTGCCGGTGTCTACGCCATTTTTCTCTCCTCATACATTGTATCACAGTTTTTAAAAGTTTAAAAACATTTAAGACAACATAATATCATGCATATTATCACACTTTAACAGTCTCTATGTAAGTTTCTATGTTTAGTCAGTATAAAGTCTCTATGTCAGTTGCTATATTAGGTCTTCTACATTTATATATCTACTACTTATCCTTTGCCTGGATCTCTGGCTCTCCTCCTCCTCCTCACCCCCCATCCCCCTTGGGGGTGGTTGGCCGGCGGCGGCGGCGGCGGCGGCAGTCCCCTTTGCCGCTCGCCCCGGCTCTCCTCCTCCTCTTCTTCACCCCCGGCTGGGGTGGTTGGCCGGCGGCGGCGGCGGCGCAGGCCCCTTTGCCGCTCGCCCCGGCTCTCCTCCTCCTCTTCTTCACCCCCGGCTGGGGTGGTTGGCCGGCGGCGGCGGCGGCGCAGGCCCCTTTGCCGCTCGCCCCGGCTCTCCTCCTCCTCTTCTTCACCCCCGGCTGGGGTGGTTGGCCGGCGGCGGCGGCGGCGCAGGCCCCTTTGCCGCTCGCCCCGGCTCTCCTCCTCCTCTTCTTCACCCCCGGCTGGGGTGGTTGGCCGGCGGCGGCGGCGGCGCAGGCCCCTTTGCCGCTCGCCCCGGCTCTCCTCCTCCTCTTCTTCACCCCCGGCTGGGGTGGTTGGCCGGCGGCGGCGGCGGCGGCAGGCCCCTTTGCCGCTCGCCCCGGCTCTCCTCCTCCTCTTCTTCACCCCCGGCTGGGGTGGTTGGCCGGCGGCGGCGGCGGCGCAGGCCCCTTTGCCGCTCGCCCCGGCTCTCCTCCGCCTCTTCTTCACCCCCGGCTGGGATGGTTGGCCGGCGGCGGCGGCGGCGCAGGCCCCTTTGCCGCTCGCCCCGGCTCTCCTCCTCCTCTTCTTCACCCCCGGCTGGGGTGGTTGGCCGGCGGCGGCGGCGGCGCAGGCCCCTATATACGGGAATTGGACTTCCAAGACCTTCCCTCCAAATGGGCAAACCACTTCCTTTGGGGTCTCTCTTTGTAGTTTAAGATTTGCTCTATTCCCATCATTCTTCAACTACAGCTCCCAGAAGCCTTCAGCATGAGCTGTGCTCGCTGAGATTTCTGGGTACTGTAGTAAAATAAAATTAGGGCCCCCAGGTTGAGACCCACTGGGCAGGGCTCCAAATTGGATCCATGTTAGTCTGTGTTTCAAGTGTATCAGAGAGTAAAGCCTTCAGCATGGGCCCCAGGTTGAGACCCACTAAAGGCAAAGGTTTCCCTTGCTTGAAGGTCTGTCGTATCTGACTCTAGGGTGCAGTGCTCATCTCTGTTTCATATCCGACTCTAGGGTGCAGTGCTCATCTCTGTTTCAAAGCCGAAACGCTTTCTGTGGTCATGTGGCAGGCATGAATAGACACCGACCGGAGCGCACGGAATGCTGTTTACCTTTCCAACGAAGTGGTACCTTTTTTTTGTTGTTGTTCAGTCGCACAGTCGATTCCGACTCTTTGCGACCCCATGGACCATCGCTCTCCAGGCACCCCTGTCCTCCACCATCTTCCTTAGTCCACACAGGCCCGTGCCCATTGTGTCTACAATACCATCTAGCCATCTCATCTTTGGCTGTCCCCTTCTTCTTTTGCCCTCCACCTTCCCTAGCATCAAGGTCTTCTCAAGTGAAGGTTCCTATTTATCTACTTGCAATTTCTTGCTATCAAACTGCTAGGTTGGCAGGAGCTGGGACAAAGACAGGAGCTCAATCCATCCTGCAGTACTCGGGAATCAAACTGCTGACCTTCTGCCTCCCAGTCAGCGTCTCAGCAGTTTTGGACATTTCTTGTATTGTTACAGATATGTTGCTGAAACTACCTTCTGTAGCTTTTTGTAAACCTCTTGAAGATAATGGAAGTCAGGTTGCATATAAATCATCTGGCGTGTGTGACTGCTGGATGTGCCTTTGGACAATGCAAAATTCAGAATACATTCAAGTGTTGCTTTCTCCCTCTCTTATACATGCAGGAGAGGTTCAGCCAGAGAATATCCTGGCCAGTGCTCCATCCAACAGGAATCTGGGGAAGTTCCAGGTAATTCAGGGCAAAAGGGCAAGGAAAATGTGTTTGGAAAGGATTATGGAGGGGTCAGATCAACAACACAAAACCTGGGCCTTAATAAAGCAATAACACTTATATATACCGCCTCATAAACCTGGGCCTTAATAGATCATGTCAGCCTCAGCAAAACCTGTGAATGGAAATGGTAATCCAGATACTTGGAGGGTCTCGAGTTCCCCACCTCTACCATAGTTTCATGTTAAGTTCCCTACTTTCTGCAGGGTCTGCTGCTTCACCTTCATGCACATGCTAGGCTATAGATGGCAGAATCCTGTTGGGCAAAAGTGGAGCCTATGAGTTCTGTGACCAAAGAGCACCTTGCTTTTGCTCCGCTGATCTATGGTTGGTAGTTATGCAGGCTGGAGAGCGCAGCCGGGGGGTGGGGGCGATTCCCACTTGGACAAAAGGATCAGCAGGTTCCCCCCTTGTGCAAGAGACGGGGAAAGAAGAACCAGAAACGTGGAATGGTCCATTCTGCAGGCAGTTCATATGCAACAGGATACTGGCCAATGTAGCCCCATTTTCCTAAGAGCTTTAAATATGAGCTCAAGCATCTGAGATTTTTCAACTAGACCCTAGACAGGGGGGAGGGAAATAGGGCATATGTAGCATAACATTAATTCTGCATGTATACTTTCTTGTGATCTTTCTTTTGATGGAAGAGCATGGGCTGCAAGACAACACACAGTAACCTGGAAGTGGTGGAAAACTCTACCTTGGTATTCTTGGGTACCAAACCGAACGTCCTCCCTATGGTTCTGAAAGAAATCGCCCCGGCTGTCACTTCCCATCATGTGGTTGTTTCCATGGCCGCAGGCATCAAGCTGCAAGCCCTAGAAGAGGTGAGTTCCAGCACCTGGGAGCCCTGCAGAGGATGTAGCCACAAGCATCACCCATTTTGCCGAGGGGGACTCTGCTGATTAGACCATTGCAAATATGAAAAGGGGCTGTACTTGAATGGGAACGCACATGCTTTGCAATACCAAAGGACTGGCATTCAGTTCCTGGCATCAAAGTATTTAGCAGGGGATGGGAAGAATCATTTTCTACCCAAGGTTCTTCAAAGCTGCTGCTACTCGGGGGTGGTGGGGGGACCTTACTCAGCTTGATGGACCAGTACTCCCATCTTAACCTATAAAACCAAGGGTTAACCGTTGGAACTTGCTATAGGTTGCTATGCCTCGCCCTACTTGCCTGCACTCACCCTTCGTGCACACGGCCGATCTGGGTCCGCAGGTCAACGAAGGATTGAGAAAACCGGCAGTGGGGCAACAGCCCCACAAACGCGTAAAAAGGGAAACAACTTCATTTCCCAACATTCCTTGCACCGTGCCAGAGCCAATCAGGCTGAGAGGCTCTCGCACGGCGCGGCGCAAGGAACGTTTGGAAATCGCCGCGGCCAATCAAAAGAAAACCATTTTAAAAAAAACGCAGCACAAACACAAAGCACAAATCCATAACTACAAGCCCCAGCGTCCTGCGCGCCATGAACGCGCAGAACGCTGAGGAAGCTGGCGCGCAAAAAATAAAACAAAAACAACGGGAGAACAAGTCCGCCAAGCCGCGGGAACCAAAGCCCCCCTCCCCAACGGCGCCTAAAGCTCCCGATCGGAGTTTCCCCTTTAATATCACTGGGTGGGGGATGGTGTTGTGCTCCCCCTCTCTACTGGCTCCCCTGGAATTGGGAGGGTTGGGGGGACAAAAGGAGTCTGTCTCCCCAACCCTCCTGACCCCAGGGGACCTGGCAGAGAGGGTATTCCCCTACAAACACACACACACACACACCATATTAAAGAGAAGAAACCATACGGTTACTTCTCTTTTAAAACGTAGTTTTTTGGGGGGAATCTCCCTCTCCGATGGCTCTCCTGGGTCCGGAAGGGTTGGGGAGACAGACCTTTTGTCCACCCAACCCTCCAAAACCCAAGGAAGCCAGCGGAGAGGGCGAACACAACCTCCCCCCTGATATTAAAGGGGAAACCACAATTGAGATTTCCCTTTTAATATCAGAGGGTGGCCTGGACTCGATCCCCTCTCCTGGGTCCCATGAGTCTGGAAGGTTTGGGGGGACAAAAGGGGTCTGTCCCCCCAAGCCTTCCAGAGCCAGGGGAGACGGCAGAGAGGGGATCCCCCCCGTAGGAAACCAAAAAACACAAAAACGAACAATCAAAAACATCCAAAAATACACAAAAACAAACAAAAATAACACCAACAAACAAGACAAAGTAAACAAAAACCAAAATTTCCAAACATACCCAGCACCCAGCCAAACACCACAAAATCCAACCACCACCACCACCCCAAATAAAGAAAAACAGCCAACTCACCACCACACGACCTCAGTCCACAACGACTGGAAAAGAAATGAATAAAGAAAGAGACTACTTACTGGAAGAAGCTCCACCCAGAGGCCACGAGAGAAAAAACAGTCAAAATACAAGATAACCCCTACCAGCACCACTTGCTGCCCACAATAGTAATTTTTTTTCAAAAAGACACAACAGCCCCACACAAAAGGCCCCAAGAGTAAAAACAAATAACACAAAATCACAATTTTACACAAATCAAAAACATATGTCAATAAAATAAAATAAAAACTATTCAAAAATCCTGCGCTGAATTTTTACTCAAATAAAAAACAAAATCATCAATACACAGTTTAAAAACATTTATTGTGAAAAACATGTACTTTCACATTTTTTAAATTATTACCTACGGTACAACTATTAAAAAATACATACTAAAAAATTATTGGGTTAAATAAAATTTTTGGGAAAAAGTATATCATCCTTTGTTCTTTTTTTCATCCACAAAATCAAAACACCCTGTGCCCCTGGCAATTGATTACTGGCAATTGGCCACAATGACTTATGCAGTTTCATTTAGGCATACCGGCAGTCAATAAGATGCTCGCCAAGATCAAATAACCCGGCCTTTTGCCAAGGGGTCCATGCTTAACACCCACCCTCGTCTGCCTTTCCCTGTCCTTCTGCAGATGCTTCCTGCTGGGACTAAAGTGCTGCGGATTATGCCCAACCTCCCTTGCATGGTCCTGGCCGGGGCTATCATTGTGGCTCGGGGGAGCTCTGCTGGGGAGCAGGAGGCAACCTTGCTGATGAAGCTGCTGTCTCCTTGTGGGTTGTGTGAAGAGGGACCAGAATCCTACATCGACATCCACGTAGGGCTGAGCGGCAGCGGCGTGGCCTATGTGAGTGTCCTCCTTTTCTGACGTTTGCAAGGCAAGACCAGCTCCCTGCTTGGAAGACCCCATGCCCAGTTTGGCCATTAAGAATGGTTTAGGAGTAATGGTGGGGAGGCTCCTTCCAGGATAGAGGACTATATCCAGTTCCTCTCAATAGGTTGCACAGAGATCAAAGGTATAACCCAAGGATTCTCAACCTGTGGCCCATGCGGCACCATTTCATGTGGTCCCCCCACCGCCTCCATCCACCACACCCAGAAGTGCCATGTGGTGGAGGAAGAGCAAAATGGCCGTCCAGCCCCCGAAGCTGTCTGAGGGTGCGTGACCCAATGGCTCCTGGCTTTAAAAGGTTGAGAACTCCTGGTATAACCTCTATCTCAGGAGTGCTCAACCTTTTTAGGCCAGGGACCATTGGGTCATGCTCCCTCAGACAGCTTTGGGGGGCAGACGGCCATTTTACCCTTCTTCCTCCACCACATGGCACTTCCTGGTGTTGTGGAGGCAGTGGGGTGGCCATATGGAATGGTGCTGGCAGGCCACATCTGGCCCATGGTCCGCAGGTTGAGAATCCCTTGCTCAAGCTGGACTTTCCCAAACTTATTCTTTCGTAGAACACTTTGCAAATGCTAAAATTTTAACATAACACTTGGGGGGGGGGGGTTTGTAACAGAAAGGTAAGTTTGGATTTTTCAGTTTTGATAACAAATAATGTAAATAAGTATAAGAGTTAAAGTACAAAATAAACATTTACAATTCTCACATTTAAAATACAACTTAGTACAGTATTTAAAATCCTACAAGGCTACTAATTTACCTGAATTACATATATTTTTCATGGAACACTTATTGGCTTTCTATGGAACACCCGTGCTCCATTGAACATTGTTTGGGAAACGTTGCTCTAGCTCATCGTATATTTTTTTACTCTGCTATGTTTTCATTTTTGTTGTATTTTGTAGAATTGCTTCCCCTCATATATTTCTCTGTTTATCTTGATAATCCAAGTACATTCTTTTCTTCTTCTGGGTCTAGGTCAGAATTTAAACCTCTGAAATGAAGCCACCTTTTAGGCAAATTCATTCCACAGTTCCTTTCACCTGTGAGAAAGATTAACCGGCACAACTAGGTTGCCATTGCCCCGGGTGACACTCAATTATGGTTCTGAAACACCACAATCTTTGAGGAGGCTCTTTCTGTGTACTCCATCCCAACTAGATTAGATTTTTTTAAAAAAGAAGTCCATTGTAATAATGCTTTTCCTCTCACCTCACCACAGGTATATATGTTTGCTGAAGCACTGGCAGAAGGGGCGGTGAAGATGGGCATGCAAGGGACCACAGCCAATAAGATTGCTGCTCAGACACTTTTGGTAAGGTGGTGGCTTTGTGGATTCTGGCCAATGGCTTTGATCCGTATTCTATCATCATATGCAACCATTTCTTTCCATTGGAAGCCACATTTTGTCAATGTGGTCTTAAGAGAGAGGAATGCCAATCTGCTAAAGAAATAAGTATCCATGCACCTGAAAAGCTAGCTGGAAGTTGGCTTAGTGGTTAAGACGCGGACCTTGATGACTGGACGGTCAGCAGTTTGAGACTTGAGTGTTGTGCGACATAGTGAGCCTCCATCTCTGTCCCAACTCCTGCCAACCTAGCAATTCGAAGGCAAGAAATTGCAAGTAGATAAACAGGTACCACTTTGGTGGGAAAGGTAGCTATGTTCTGTGTGCTTTGGCACCTAGTTATGCCTGCCACATGACAACAGAAAGCAAGAAATAGCAAGTAGATAAATAGGGACAACTTTAGTGGAGAGGTAAACAGCGTTTCGTGCACTCCAGTGTCTAGTCATGCCTGCCACATGTCCACGGAAACGTCTGCAGATGCACACAGCACTGGCTCTTTGGCTGTAAACAGAGATACGACTGGCTTTTGAGCAAGGGAGACTTTAGTCTGTTCTTCACTCTTGCCTGCTACAGAAGGGAGGACAACTTCTTCTCTGGGAATTCTCCTGGGTTGTCTTCCAATGTTTAGATGCAAAACAATAGAGTAAATGGCAAATATTGGCTAGGAAGAGAAACGTGGAAAACTCTAGGGTAGATCCCTTCATCAGCCTCTCTTCCCTGAACTCAGGGTTGGAGAGAGTGTTTTGCTCAGTAGAAGAACACCTGAAGAGCAAAACAATAAGATACTAGTTCTCTAAATACTTTTGCAAGCCTCTTCGGTCAGGCTCCTTTCCTAGGGCAACGTTGCTAGATAAGCTTTGGGGCTTTTGTACAGTTTCCCCCTCTTCCAGAAGGTCCAGCATTGTCTCTCTTAAGGCTTTCCTAACTGGCAGTGAGAGCTTCAAGCTGAAACATGCTGGAGTTTTCTGCCCAACCCACTTGCCCTCTTGCCACTGGAATAAGGCCATGATGTGTTGAATTTGGCCATTGAATAATCTACTCCCGTGATGGTGAACTTTGGCACTCCAGATGTTCTTGGACTTCAATTCCCAGAAGCCCAAGTACCCTGTGAATCCACACGAAGGGGTTTACTGTGATTCATCCAGCCCGCGCCGCCCTCATTGCTCCCGGAAGCGGAAGTAAAACGCACCCATACGGAGGGAGAGTTAACCTGGAAGAGCCTTAACCGTACAGGCGCGTTTTACTTCCACTTCCGGGAGTGATGAGGATGGCATGGGGCGGCTGAATCGCAGCAAACTCCTTCCTCTGGATTCACGGGGGCTTGGGCTTCTGGGAATTGAAGTCCAAGAACATCTGGAGTGCCAAGGCTTGCCATCATGGCTCTACTCCATAATGCTAGGACTATTTTGCTATCCTGGTCTCTGGCCAGTCCTTAACATTCGCTCTGATTCGGCTTTACCTTTCCATTTATCCAAAGCAGCACCTGACAACAGTTTTTCATTGTGCTGTACAATGTTCTCTGTTTCATTCTAACTTCATTTTAGCATCACAACAAGATAAGGTAGATGAGAGTTCATCCAGTTGGTTTCATGGCTGAGCAGGGATTTGAACCTGCATTCTCACGTATTAGAATCCAGAATAGCAATAGCCATTACATTTATATGCTGCCCCATCCGCTTAGTACACTCACTGGGCGGTGACAGGTTAAATCGCATTTTGCCTCCAACATGCTGGGTACCCATTTTACTGACCTCAGGATAGAAAACTGAGGGATCAAACTCACAACATTTTAGTTGCAGTACAGTAGTTTAATCTCTGTGCCACCAGGGCTTCGATTACATCTGGGTCTCTTTCTGCCCCTCCAAACTATGTTTGTCTTCTCTCCTCCCAGGGAGCAGCCAAAATGATCCTGGAAACAGGGGAACACCCGGCCGTCCTCCGGAACGCTGTCTGTACACCTGGCGGAACAACCATCCATGCATTGCACGAACTGGAAAAGGGGTCCCTTCGAGCCACTGTCATGAATGCTGTGGAGGCAGCCACACGACGGTCTCAAGAAATGGGCAAAGAGTAGGCAGCAGGGCTTTCCCCTTTCCCCACCGACATTCAGATACTACTCGTGGCACCACAAAGACCCTCTGGTTTCCCTTGAAAGATAAAATGAAACCTGGGTCGAAGTTCTGAGTTTTTCTTCTTCTTGGTAACATGTGTGATCCATTTCAAACTCTTCCTTTGGGAAGGCCAATAAAGAGTCAATTTGTATGGCTAATGTCATTTTTGTTCTTTCTGGCTTTCTGTAAAACTATCCTCTTATTCCACAAGGAGTCCACATCTGTGACCGGCATCTCATTGGTATGGAGCGCATACATCCACATCTGAACTGTCTTTGTGTCCTTGACTTACTTACACTTTACTATTTTATGTTGTTATGGGCAGAAGTTATCCAAATACCTAAGTATTAGCCTAAGAGGAACAAATGTTCCCTGCTGTACTGTTTCCTTTTTGAAGCATCTAGCTTTGGTTAGTACTGTATGTAGTCAGGAGTTAAAGAAGTGTCTCAGTAGTTAATTCAAAACTTGACATCTAAATAGCGGAGAGGAGGAGCTGGCAGTTTTTCATTCAGGTTTATTATTGTTTCTCTGGCCTCTTTGTGGTGTCTTGCAGGTCAACCATGCCCTCTTCCTTGCCCCACCTTAACC
Source organism: Bradypodion pumilum (assembly GCA_035047305.1). Taxonomy (NCBI): domain Eukaryota; kingdom Metazoa; phylum Chordata; class Lepidosauria; order Squamata; family Chamaeleonidae; genus Bradypodion; species Bradypodion pumilum. Next base: position 343,920,340 of record JAWDJD010000004.1, read on the forward strand.
CTAAGAAGAGGCCCATGTTCACTAGAACTGTTTTGTTGCTACCAGCTGACCAAAGCAATTTGTGCTTGTCCTCTCTATTGAGTTGAGTCAACTACAGCAGGAGGAGATGCAGTTGGAGCAGAACTCCCAGGATAGGAAAGTCTGGGAGAGCTGGACCATAAGGAAAGCTGAGCGCAGGCGAATAAACACCCGCCTTTGAAACGTGGTGTTGGAGGAGAGTCTTGAGAGTCCCCTGGACAGCGAGGAGAACAAATAGGTTGACCTTAAAAGAAATTGACCCCAACTGCTCCTTGGAAGGTCAAATATTGAAGGTGAAGCTACAGTACTTTGAACATCAAATGAGAAGAGAGGACTCACTTGAGAAAGCCTTGATGCTGGGAAAGGTGGAGGGCAAAAGAAGAAGGGAGCAGTTAAAGATGAGATGGCTAGATGGTATGCAACCAGTGGAGGTCTCCAGAGATTGACCAGTTTGCATTGCGTGCCGATCGCAAGTGCCACAGGTACCGTATTTTTCTGACCATAAGACGCACTTACCAAAAGTGGTGGTGGGGGAATGAGAGTGCGTCTTATAGTCCAAATGCCACGCCCACCTCCACGCCATGCCCACCTCCTCCTCGCCCCGCACTCTGGGCGTGACCATGAGCCAGGAAGAAGAGGAGGAGGAAGAGCTGCCACTGCCAGCCAAAGCCAAGGAAGAAGAGCCATGTCAGGCGAAGTACCGTGCCCTCCTCTTGGGGTGTCGTCAAGGGAGGAGAGGGAGCCCACCAGCCAACCACCCCGCCCCACCCATCTCCCGGCAATGCTTCCCATGCGCCTTGCCCGGGGCCAAAGGCGCACGGGAAGTGCAGAGGTGAAAGTGTGCCCGGACGGTGAGGGACTGACCTGGCAGCAGCACCTGGCTGCAGAAGACCAGCTGACCTGCCAGCAGCTCCTGTGTGAGAGCCTGAATGGTGAGAGCCTGACTCTCAAGCAGCTCCCAGAGGCAGAAGACCAGCTGACCTGGCAGCAGCGGCCGCAGCTGCCTCGTCCTTTCGGCCATGCTGCTCTGGGACTCTTCCTCCTTGCCTCTTCCTGAGCCCGGCGTCCCAGAGCGGCATGGCTGAAAGGACCTCACCATCCTTTTTACTTCCGCTTCCGGGAGCGACGAGAGCAGCGCAGCCGGATGCATATGACATTCCCATGGGAGGGAGCTTTAAGCCCCTCCCCTCCTCCCTCCTCTGCTGCTGCTTGGCAGGCCTTTGGATAGGCGGGAATGGAGGGCTAGTGCGCATGCGCTCTGAATCCGACCCCCCCTTTTTGTCACCCTTTCTTCCCGTGGACCATTCCGCTCCCCCCCCCCCTCACTGAGTTGGGCACTTCCATCTTCTCCTTTGGGTCGTTCCAACTCGAAGAGGGGAAAAAAATAAATGTGTAAACTTACTAATTAATCCATTTCACCCCTCGCCTTAGCTCTTTTAGCATTAATTTCTCTCAAAACGTGGCAAGCAATTTCTAGACGCCCACAATGGTGAGCATTTCCTTCATTTCAAAAAGAACCACACAAACCAATCTCCGCCCCCCCCCGCCGCAACCCCAGTTCAGTTGTTCCGCCTTTCTTTTCACCAATAGCAATCCAAGGAATATTCCATTATCGACGCTTCGGGGGGGGAAACCGAAAATAAAAAGGAAGGAAAAAAATTCCCCTAAACGAAAGTAGCGAACAGTGAAAACACTTGAGATATGTTTCTCTCTCATATTTTCCCTCAGGTGATCTTCCTTGTTGTGTCTTTGTCGCATTTTGAGCCACAACAAACCGTCCGGCCTCCCCCATTTGAAGGGGGAGTTGGTATGCCTTCCTCAGTGCTCCCATCATCCTCCGCGCGGCGGGAGCATTCCTTCTTTTTGCAGTTACTACCTCACGCGGCAGCCTTCGCTCGCTTCTCCGGTGGTTCTCCTGTGAGTAAAAGGCCGCCCTTCTGGAGCCGAATGGGAATGGGGGGGGAGAGGGAGAGGGGCCTTTAAGGGTGTTTGGGGGGGGGGGGACAAGGAGGCCTGAGGGGAAAAGAAAGGGGGTCCTAGTCGAAAGAGTAGACGTGGAACTACGAGTCCCGTCATGCACCGCGTGGGCCTTGACGTGTGCTGTGCTCTCCCTAGGGCAGAGATGGCGAACCTGCAGCTGTACTAGGACTTCAATTCCCAGAACCCCAAGTCTCTGTGAATCCACATCAATGGGGTTACTGGCACTGCAGCTGTTCTTGGATTTCAATTCCCAGAAGCCCACGTCTCTGTGAATCCACACGAATGGGTTTTCTGGCACTCCAGGTTTTCCTGAACTTCACTTCCCAAAAGCCCACGTCTCTGTGAATCCACACGAATGGGTTTACTGGCACTCTAGGTGTTCTTGGACTTCAACTCCCAAAAGCCCATGTCTCTATGAATCCACACGAATGGGTTTTCTGGCACTCCAGGTGTTCTTGAACTTCAATTCCTGTAAGCCTAAGTCTCTGTGAATCCACACAAATGGGTTTACTGGCACTCCAGGTGTTCTTGAACTTCAATTCCTGTAAACCTAAGTGTGAATCCACACAAATGGGTTTACTGCGCATATGCACAGTAAACTCATTCATGTGGATTCACAGAGACTTGGGCTTCTGGGAATTGAAGTTTAAGAACAGCTGCAGTGCCAAGGATCACCATCACTGCCTTAGGAAGAGGGGAGTGGAGGGGAAGTAAAAGGAGGGAGTAGTGCCCCCCTCTGTTTTCCTCCCCTTCCTCCTCCTGCTAATTAATAGAATTTACCCTAATTTAATTAATTAAGCAATTAACTTGTTATAGACCATAGGCAAAGTATGAGTCAACAGTACAATGTGGCTGCAAAAATGGCCAACACTGTTTTAGGCTGCAGAAGTATAATCTACAAAATTGGAGTTACTACTAAAGGGAAAGTTTTAAACAGACTGCGTGCCGGGGTAGGAAGATCAAGGGCTAATCTGAGAAAATGGAGTTTCCCTGTAAATGACAGCATGTGTGAATGCATAGAAGAACAAGCTACTGGTATCTCCCATATGATACAATGCACATGATGCCCCTTAGTGTGCACTGAGGAGGACCTTATGTTGGCAAGAGGAAATGCTGTTGAATGGCCCAATATTGGGTGGATGTCATCTAGCTCTTTTTAATTCTATTCTGTTTTTAGATGTGTTAATTTTAGCTTTGTATGTTATTATGTGCTGGTGGTGCATCTGACGCAAATAAAGAAATATTAAAGGGGAAGGTCTCCCTTGCTCGAAAGCCAGTCTAATGGGATGGTGTTCATCTCCCATTTTCAGCCAAAGAGCCTGTATGTGTCTGCAGATGTTTTCCCATCCAGACTCTGGGTTTTTGAATGCCTCTCCCTCTCGCCACAAAGAGAGCTTCAGCTTCACACACACAAAAAAGTCATCTGGGAAGCTAATATACAAATACAGTACCTGGCTTTCTGTGTTTGTTGAATGGGGGTTGTAAAAGATGCAGGCTCCTATCCCAACCCCCCACCCAGCAACACATCTAAGAGACAAAGCCTGGCACAACGTCTTGCTATGAACATTTGGGACTTTCATTGAGAGTTTTCCTATCCTATCCACAAGAAATTTATGCATGCTTGAAGAACTGATCTTGAATCATGAAAGCTTGCCAATGTTTGATTTTTAAGTGATCCTATAAAGGTATTACCTTCCTCCTACATTTATTCTATGAACTTAATTCTTTTGCTGCCTGTCTAGTGCTTAGGTATAACATTCCACCCACCACCACCAAAAATGGTGTGTGTGTGTGCGCGCGCACACGTCTGAAGCTTCGCGTAGCTCTTGTCCACTTGACCATTAGTGCCCCTGGCTATAAGTTGAGTGAGGCAGATGTAGCTGAAAGGTGGGGGTGGGAAGGGCCCTTGTTGTTGTTTTTAAATCCCAGCCCTTTACTGTTCAGTGGTAATTTGTTTATATCTGTCCTGACTTCTGATTAAAGGGACTCAGGGTGGCTTAGTCTATGCTTGTGAAACACAGCTGAAAATATGGTAGCTTTGTTTTAGTAAAAGAGAAGCTATGTGTGTTAAATTGAAACAACTGCTGAATAAAGAAAGGAGGTGACTTAATAGTACAACAGTAGTGCAGAAGAGCATAATAGTGAAAAAGAAGACGAGTCGAAGCAGCAAGTGCAGGAGCATCCATTAGGTGCACCTTCTTTGGTCCTTGGCAAACCCCTGCCTGTAGTTCTGTGATGTGAGAAGTAATGATGGAAATTGCTGGGTAAAATTGACAGGTGGAGTGCGGCAGGGAGTTCTTTTTTTAGGCTCGGATCAGTATCTGCAGTATGAGAGTTAAGATGTTTTCTCGGATAGGATTGATGTGAGCATTACTGTCATGTACCATAAGGGTTGGGCTGAACAGATTAAATTCACAGCTTTACTCAGCAGTTTGTGGGTTCTTGCTGTGTTAGTCTGTTGCCACAAAGGCTTTGGCAGAAGGTTTCACAGATTGTCTCCTAACCACTCTTCATTAAATCATCCAGCTTAAAACAATCTTTGACTTTAGTACAGTACTTCTGTGTCCCCCATCTCCCTCTCACTGTACCATATTATAATTGCCTAGCAAGGGAAGTAATATTCTCTGCATTTGATGAAGTGAACTAGGACTATGAAGCTTTATGTCAAATAAAGCTTGTTTGTCTTTAAGCTGCCACAAGACTTTGACATTTTGGAGCGATCTTTATCAGTGAGTTACCACCTCTCAGCCTCCACACCTTTCATGTGATATGTGCATAAAAGTGGTAAGATGTTTATCCAAGCTCCTTAGAGGAACAACAGGGTATCAGCCTTATGTTTATTAAGATTTTTCGTTTCTTAAAAGATATTGAGTGGAGAGGCTTCTTAGCTGTTGAGCCTTCTGAGTCCACAATTTAAACTGGCCAGATAACCACATCTAGGCTAAGCATTCCAACAGATTTTGAAGAAATCTACAGGCAGGAGGTTCCACAAGGCCGGTGCGGACATGGAAAAGGCCCTCCTTCATGTACCAGAGAGACGGGCAGATGGAACTATTAGGGAGCCCCTCCGATCCGCTCTGGTTGGACAGGCGGACACTCTTGGGACGATGTGGTCTCTAAGGTATCCTGGCCCACTACCATGAAGGGCTTTAAAGGTGATTTGGTGATCCTAGCTTTTTTGTCTGACCTACCAGATATTGTGTAGAAAGCTTCCAAGCAAGATATAGTATAAGCAAGATACAGCATCTAGGTCATAAAGAGTCCCTCTTATAAATAAATAAAAAAACACACATTTAAATCACCACCACCCAAACCATCCCTAACCAAAAAAAAACCCAAAAACTGCCCGGCAAAAATCTTAATACAGTAATACCTCATACAAAGTCCGCTTCATACAACATCGGATTCATACATCGCCTAATTCCTTGAAAAAAGTTGCCTCATACAAAGTCGTGTGACATTGTATGAGGCATTGGGGTTTTACCCAGGTTGCATTGTGCCTGTGCAGTATAAAAGGCAGGACACATGCATGTATTGCTCTTGTGGGTTTTGCATAAGGCAAAGAGTGTTTAGGAGTGGTTTTGAGCGCGACTCCGGATTTTTTTGGATTTTTTCGTCAGAATTTTTAGAAGCATTCCTGGGATTTTTGCAGCATTCTTCAGGTTCTCGGAGGGTTGTTTGACAAGTTTTTTTAATGTTTTTAGCCTTTATACAATGATTTTTTAAAGTTCTGTCAGTTTCCTGTCTGTTTCCTTGACTTTGCCCTGAAGTCTGTGCTGTTACAGTACAATGTATCTCTATGGAAACGACCCTGTACGAGGCATCGCGGCAAGGATTTGGGCGTTGTATGAGGCATCGCGGCTAGGATTTTGCATTCCTCATACAAAGTCCAAATCCGTATAAAGTCCAAACTTGTGGAACCAAGTTTGGACGTTGTATGAGGTATCACTGTAACAGCCTCACCTAGAGGCCGGAAAAGTAAAAACAGTCAAAATAAATGAAAATAATTAGAATTAAAATGACAAATATAAATTAAATATATCAAATAAAGTCACAAACCACAAATGCAAAACACCCCCACCCAAACCAACCCTAACCAAAAAAACACAAATAAAAACTGCCCAGATGGCTGGGCACAAATATGCTAGTATTAACTAAAATAATACTGTACTTCTAAAATTAGTACTGAGATTTCACATTCTTATTACACAGTAGCCAGCTAGTTGCCTGGAGGAATCAAAACAAGACATGAGTCCAGCTGCTTTTTCAATTTTATATTCCTGAGTAATTTGAGGAACAGAGGCATACCCCTCCTTGCAAGTTTCATTTTTCATTACTGTCTCAGTCCCTTGAAGTTTTTGGGAATAGTAGCCATGTTAGTCTGTTTTTCAAGCATACCAGAGAATAAACAAAACCTATACTTGTCTGTATATACTTGTACCTGATGTGTATAAATTGATGCTATGAAGTCTCACTCCCATGTCTGATGAAGTGGGCTTGATCCACAAAAGCTAACATTAAAATATAACAGTCTTCAAAGTGCTATAATTTTGTTTATTCTCAGTCCCTTGAAAGCTGTGAAATAAGGCCCTCTTGTATCCCAATGTAAGGAAATAGATGAGTAAAAAAGTTATGATAGATTGTTTTATTTCTAAATATTGTACGGAAATGCTTTTCCCTATTAGGCCTTTGAAAAGAGTTTCAGCAAGCATTTTCATGTAATGCTTTGCAGAAACTTTATTCTTGCTGTGATCTAGTTCTGTTGCCGTTTGGTCCTTTGTCCAGTCTGACTTATGCAGACTATCCTGGTGATTAATATGAGGAAATACTGTATATTAATAGTTTTGTATTTAATTTTGCCTAGGTTAGAAACTTGAGTGGTTGCAAACATCTCTTACAGCTATAAAAATTGTTGCAGCAATTCTGCTTAGTGCTGCCTTATATTTGCAATTTTTGTACTGATCTAATAACTGAACTAGTTTTAATTCTCTGCTAGTAGTGGATGGTGCTCGACGTGTGTGTGTGTGTGTGTGTGTGTGTGTGTGTGTGTGTGTGTGTGTGTGTGTGTGTGTGTGTGTGTGTGTGTGTGTGTGTGTGTGTGTGTGCATATATACCTAGTTTTAATTCTCTGCTAGTAGTGGATGGTGCTCAACTTGTGTGTATGTTTGTATGTGTGTGTATACTGTATATATACACACACACACACACACACACGCACGCACACACACGAAAAGTACTGTATTCTATGTTGGAGGCAGAAGGCCTAGTTTTGCATAACGAATGGGAAAATAATCTGTTTTTATGTGTTAAAGAACCTTTTTATAGTGGGACAATTGACTTTTAGATATCTATGATGGTGGTGGAATTTTCACTTGCTGATCTGACTTCATGGTTTTACTTTTTTTGGCTCCGACAACTATTCTTACTTTCTCTGACTTTCTTTTTCAATGCTATCCCAGGAAATAGGAATGTAAGTACTGTACTTCTTAGCAATTATCTTATAATCTTACTTGACTTGCTTTACCAAATGTGGTTCATGTTAAAGACTACTAGGCTCAGATATTAACTGACCTATGTGTATTAATCTTATAATTGGGTTTTTCATATTGTGGCTTTTAAGTGAAAGGTGCGTGGAAAGCGCCTGATTTTATCAAGAGAAAAAGGAGTTTTACAGTATTGATTTTTTAAAAATAACACAAACAGCCTCCTAAGAAAAATGTTAGCAAAAGAGTATCTTCTCCCACCCCCAGTAAAGCTGCTGCCGCCGTTACTTTGGGGAAATATGCATGTTTCTGTTGTGCCAGAACAAAAACATGCATCTTTTCGTTAGCTCCTCCAAAACTAATGAATCCAACCTCACATCTGCATCACCAGGCTGTTGATGAAAGTAGTCTATAAGAAACTGTTTTTGATGCTTTCAGGAAGTATTCAAGTTTATAGTGCAGCAGATATATAGTTGGAGGATTTCTATGTTTGCATAGTGGTAGTCAGGTTGGGGTACTACAGAAAGATACTCCCAGTTTTTCTGTCCCAACCAGTAACACAAGAACTGGCTGTTACATATATGGGATTCAGTACATTACCTAAATACCTTAAAGCCATTCAGGTAGTAGCTTGCAAAAACCAAATTTATGCCGGTTCAATTTGGTTATTTGAATCACTGGCTGCTGCAGAACTTTGTCCCTTAACTGTTCTTGCTTCAGTCTTGCCTTCATATTCTCATTACCACCGTTATTTCCCCTCATTGAAAACTGTCTTACTCCTTTGCTCTCTATGATGTGCTGCTGTCTCTGCTGAAATGGTGCCTAAAGTTAGTTAACATCTCTTATGCAGCTTTTTTGTGGAAAAGCAGTTCATTCCTTTTTAAAGAGTATTATACTAAATCTATTTTAAAGCTTCAAATCTGGTGTTTCAGTACATATAAGGCTGTGATGGCGAACCTTGGCACTCCAGATGTTCTTAGACTACAATTCCCAGAAGCCCAAGCCCCCATGAATCCGCACGAATGGGTTTACTGCGATTCATCCGGCCCACGCCGCCCTCGTCGCTCCTGGAAGCGGAAGTAAAATGCGCCCGTACGGAGGAAGGGTTAACCCGGAAGAGCCTTAACCATACGGGCGCGTTGTACTTCCGCTTCCAGGAGCGACGAGAGCGGCGTAGGCCGGATGAATCACAGTAAACCCATTCATGCGGATTCATGGGGGCTTGGGCTTCTGGGAATTGAAATTCAAGAACATCTGGAGTGCCAAGGTTCGCCATCACGGATATAAAGCATTAGTAGTTTAATGTGGTAATAAATATTCAGCCTTGTTGCTGCTGTACCGATAGTATCTACTTGGGAGGAAAAACAAAGTAATAATACACTTGGTCTAGAATCTAGATAAATCATTTGCTCTCTCCCCCCCCCCTTTAAGAACATTGTGATGTCATTACCATTTGGTCCTTAGAGGAAATGACATAAATTCATGACCTCATAGCTCCAAGCTTTCCAATTCTTTGCTGTGAATTTAAGACATAGAGTTTTCAATGGGGCCAAGGTCTGAATTTTGCAAATAATTGCTGAAATCTATGAATCAAGCTTTCTGTTTCAAGTCAACAGTTGTGAGTGGAAAGACATGATTAAAATACTTATAAAGTTAAATAATATTTTTTAACAAAATAACCCTTCTGTTTGGGATGTGTGTTAAATTTTATGTATCACATTTAGCTTAATTCCAGTACTATTTTAAGTGCCTAGTAATAGGTCGGGGTACCCAAACTTTTTGGGCTGTGGACTGGTCATGTGGTTCAGGGGGCTGGTCACTACAGCCCGGGGGTCAGATCCGGCCCCAAGGCCAATTCATCCAGCCCACGAAGCCCTCGTCACTCCCGGAAGCAGAAGTATGGGCGTGTTTTACTTCCGCTTCTGGGAGCGACAAGGTCTTTGCAAGCTGGATGAATTGGTGTTGGGGGCTGGATCTGGCCCCTGGGCTGTACTTTGAGCACCCCTGTAATAGGCTATTCATAAGCTTTTTCACAGTGACAACCCCCAGAATATAATACAGAACCAATAAAATGTGTGTGTCTTAAAATAACAAAGAATTTACTATTAGTATGCAATTGGTTATTTTTGCTACAGTCACTCAGATATTTATGAGAATATAGATTATTAGAGCCATAAATTACATATATGTATGTGTTTGAAGTTGAAGATAACTAATGTTATCTCTGCTGTACCAATGTACTGACTGGCTTAGGCTTCTGAGAACTGCAGTACACCATGGAACATAGTTTGGGAAACACTGGTATAACAAATGGTTAGTATCCTATTCAGTATTTACAAGGCAATAGAGTCATTTTAAATAATCAACTGAACATCCTTTTAGATTTTGTCCCAATTCCTTAATTAATAACACCCTGACTCATAGTTACCTGTTGCTATTCCCCAGTAGTTCAATGAGTGTGCCATCTAGCATGGACCTTTGTCCTCCAGAACATAAGAACATAAGAACAGCCTTGCTGGAAGAGGCCACAGGAGCCCATGATCCAGTCCAGCATTCTGTCTCACACAGTGGCTCACCATTTGCTTCAGGGTATTCTTCCCAAGCAGATGCCTTCACCTGCTCAGGATTCCCTGGAAAGGGCATTGAGAGGTATCCTGCCTATCTTTCCAACCTGGAGGTTGTCCATAGGTATCCATAATTATAGCCATGGATACCTTTGTCCTCCATGAACTTGTCTAATCCTTTCTTAAAGCTGTCAAGACTGACAGCTGTCACCACTTCTTCTGGCAGGGAGTTCCATAGACCAGTGATTCTCTGAGTGAAAAAGTACTTTCTCTTATCTGTTTGAGAACTAGTACCCAAAAACTATCTCATGTTCCATTTTAGACATCTCATCATAGGAGTTCTGAAGTATAAACCCTTCAGGTATAATTTACCCTTGTTGCTTCTCATGGAGTGGTGATCAGGGTTTCTTAAAGTAAGAGTTAAAGAAAGATTCTCTGCCAGAGACACCGTGAACTGTTGTTATTCCTGCTCAGTACCTGCCCTTTTAGAATTTCACTGTTCCATCACCTTTGCAACTATCAATTTTCTTATGCTGATATGGCTATTAATTCCTGAACAGGACTGCTAGATCTTAGCATGGTGTCTCAGCTTTGATATTCTGTTTTTGGGAGACCTTCCTAGAAGTCTAGCCTCATAATGGACTCTAGGTTCCTCCTAATACTGTATTACCTTTAGCTTCCCTGACATAGTTAAAACCCCCTTCAACTTTAGAATTCTCTCATGCAAATACTGGATTCTTTCATGCATTCTTTCATGTAAATACTGAATTCTCTCTTGCATTTCAGAATTCTTTCGTGTAAATACTAAATAAGTTACTTCCTACAAGGTTTGGGCCTATCCTTCTAAAGTTCAAGATGGACTTGGCCAGCACCTGTCTTTTGAGCTTCAGAGAGCTGACACTTACTCATCTTCCTCACCAAATCTGGCCCTGATCAATTTAATTTAATTTAATTTAATAGTCATATTTATATATGCCGCCCACTCAGGCAGAACCCGACTCAGGGTGGCAAATACTTTCCTCATCTGTTCTGTCTTTCCCATTTTGATTAATAGCTTCACATACATTTCATTGAACATCATTTTTCTAAGGACAGAGGCCAGAATCTTACTGGATGTAGTTCACTAGTAAATTGCAACTAGTTTAGGCCCATTGATTCAATAGAGGTTCCAGAGGTATTGACTCATCAAATCCCCCTGATTCAGTGGGCCTACTCTAGTTGCAATTTACTGTTGGATTTTAGCCATTTTGCTAATTGTAATCACGCTAATGTTGGGAAATGTGCCAGTTTTCTGTCACTCACCTTGTTTTCTGTATACAGGTAGTAGGACAATCATCATATAGATAACAAATTAAAAAGCCTGTTATATGTGCACAGTTTTACAGCAGAATTTTGGATAGTGGATGTAAGCCACAATTCAGGATTTCATTTTTCCTCTACTGATCTTAGATAGAATGCTTGTGTTTTTCAAATTGGATTTTAATTATTTTATACAGTAGAAATATAACAATATTATTGTCTCATTAATGATAAGGATTAATTTTTAGATGGTATAACCGAAGTTGAGCATAGAACATCAACTCCACAGCCTCATTAATTTGATTAAGGTTGTGCATACAATCAACTGGTAGATTCTGGGGTTTTTGAAATGATTAAAACCTAATGCATGCTATTGATATGTTTTAGTTATTTCTGCATCTATATTTCTGTGCTTGTCTCTTAATGCTGCCGTATGTTTGGAAGATGAGGACAAGAAAGCAGCTTTGTGCAACAGAGAAAGTCTGGATGGACAAGCACATCTATGATGAAGCAGAGAGACTTCATTATGAACGGGAAGCAAACTTAGCAGCCTCAGCTGTTGGGACCCGCCATGAGGTGGAGGCCGTGAATGGCTTTTACCAAGAGGAACCGCCTGAGAATGAGGTGAAGGAAGACTTGTGGAAGGCAGGAAATAAGAGGAAACAGAAGAAAAGGAAGTGCTCGCCCAAAGCCAAGCCTTTGGGTCTGAAAGTAGATTTTGTCTTGGCGGGCTTATTGGCCGAGCAAGTGTGGTTTGATAAGCCTCTGTTTGACCAGGCGGAAAGCAACTATAGGAAGAAATTGACTGAAGCATTTTCAATGGCAGCTGGTGGGACACCCCTGGCTGCTGAGCCATCTGTTCTCCTGCCCTCCTCAGAAAAAGAGTCCTTGGAAGGAGGTGTTAAGCCAGGGAGGAACCTGGCCATCTCGCCCTGCAACCACAGCAGCCTGTCAGCCTGCCACCATGTTATACAGGACATTTGGGTCAATAAATTTGACTTCGATGAGGCTGAGAAGGTGTTTGTTGAGCACTCACAATTGGTGCAGTTGCCACACTTCCTAGAGCTTCCATCTGAGCTGTCAAATGAGAGCCTTGAGCAAAAAACACCAGACGAAGGCTATGTGACTGCCCTGCCTACTCCTTCAACACCGGCTCAGTCTGTGGATACTGTGCCTGACACCAGTGCATCATTTGCTTTGTCACATTCCCCTGATGCTTCAAACCAGACCGTGAATGGCAAGCCTCAGCTGTCAAGTTTAAGTGCCCTCATCTCTGAAGTCTGGCTGGAGAAGCCTATGTATGATGATGCAGAAAGAAGCTTCTGTATAAGCATGTTTGATGGGCATCCTCCGGGAAAGGTGAGGTTGCAAGAGTTTGGACAGTCTGAGTCCTCAAAGAGGAGTAGAAAAGACAAAAAGAGCAGGAACATGGGGAAGCACACAGCATGCAAGAAGGAGAATTCTGCTGCCATGCCTCGAGATACTCCACATTCCCCGCCTCTCTGGAATTTCATGCACAAGGACAGTGAGTCTCTGTGGTTCAGCAAACCAACATACGACAGTGCTGAAGCACAGTACTATTCCTTCCAAGCCTCAAAGCTGGCCAGCAAGCAAGAGAGCACCCAAACGTTGAGCACAATGCTAGCAAAGACACCCCAGCTTACTCCCAGCCGTCCGAGTGCATCAGAAGCCGATCCTAAGTAGGACAAATTTGTTCTGGGGTAACATTAGCAAACCTAATGGGCCAAATAGAGTTGAAGGAACCTCATGTTACAGGATGTAGACCCTCCCTGTTGCTTGTGCATGTGTCTGCATGTGACCACTGCAGAAATAAATAGCAACTCAGAATAGGTGTTCACATTGCATTTGCCGGGGCTAGGGTGGGCGGGCCATTTTATTCATTAGGCTTTTTGGATTAGATACAATGCTCTGTATTGCTTGACTTCGTAAGTTTCCGCTTTTACTAAAAGGAACATTAAATCATTCAGAATATAGGGGAGGGATTTGGATAAAGTTTACTACTTCTGGTTTTTCAAAATTACTTATGTTCACCAGTGTTAAGAGAAGGCCAAATGCCTTTCTCATATGCTGAATTTGAAGTGGGGAAAAGAAAGCTTGTGTTGACAGTTTTGTGCTCTAGAAAAACATGTACTCAAGTGCTGTTCTGAGTTATTTTTGAGAGTAAATTTCTGTGGGCTGACAGAAAGATTTTGGACATTTATATGAGTGGAATAAAGTAGATCTGATCTCCCTTAAAAGTGCTGCTTCTTTTCCCAAGGTTATAGTTCTTAGCAAATTTGAGTAGTCACAAGCTATATACTGTACCTCTCATTCCCATGTGAGTGAAGAGAAAGCATTAACTCCTGAATATGAGTTTTAGTGCCCCATCCTGAATTGTTTATGAATACAGGTACTTGTAATCCTCCTTTAGCCTTGATTTAGTATTAGGAATATTGTGTAATTCTGTTTTGCCTTTATAACTAGCAGATTATGGTAAACCAGAAAGAAGGACTCTATAACAGGAATAGGGGAATTATTATAATTTGTTGTTCAGTGAAGTACTGTACATCTTTCTGCTTTGTTTTGTGAGCAAATGAGTGCTGTATTTTCTTTGTGGCGATTGGTTAAAATGGTTTCAGAAAAATAGATTTTTAACAATGAGGTTCCAACTTTTGGGTATATTTAGGTGTCACATGGTGCCCAAAGGCGCAAAGTAACAGTGCTCCCTCCCTCCGTTCAGTTTGGCAGTTGTCATTTGCCATCCCAGGGAAAGGTAGGCAGTGGCAAGAAAGGATTGTGTCTGAGCAAGATGCAGCTGCTAATTTTTATATCTGATAGTTTTGTTAATGTGTGTGTGGCTGAATTTCAGCTGTTTAATACTAGTCTGTAGTTGGTTGACAGCCAAACAGAAGAACCTTTATTCTTTTTGCACTGTGGTGTATATGGCAGGTTGAGGGAATGAGTTATTGACCCATTTATACACACCTTTCCTTTTGGGATGATAGGAGAGGGTCAGGGTGTGGATGTGGTTCTAAAAGGAATTTGGCCTACCTCATGTGCTTAAATGTTTCTGAAAATTTATTTAGACATTTTCTTGTTGCAGAAACATGGCAGCCAGTTTCCTCATGCACGAGAAGATCTGGTTCGACAAGTTCAGATATGATGATGCTGAGAAGAGATACTATGAACAGATGAATGGTCCCCTTTGCAGGGCTTCTGGCCAGCAGGTAAGGCGCTAAAGAATCTCAGCATCTAGCAGGATAGGATGAATCCTGCTAGATCAGTGTGCCATTCATTCCCTCCTCGCCAATGGGTGTTCAGTCATATAGTAGTTTCTGAATCTTAATTGTTGGTTGAAGAAACTGAAGAAGAATCTACTACAACAGTGGTGGGGTGGATGTAGTTGTCCAGATGTTGTTTCAACTCTAATCAGCATATCTATCTGCTGTTGAGGAATCGCAAGAACTGCAGTTCAACAACATTTGGATGGCCACAAGTTTCCCACCTCCATCTTAAAGTATTTAGTGTTCTCAGGCATTAGAATTATTTCAGGTTAAGGGCTATCTTCATTCCTACTTCAACAGATCTAAAACATTCCTCATTGTTTTAAGAGTTTAGGGAGTAAATTCCATTAGGAAAGGAAAGGGAGAAGAGCTGCTCAGTTATGCAATTCCATCGTATTTGTTTATATATTCTGACCTAGTAAACATTTTGCCTGACTGCAGTGGCTCAAGTGGCTAAGACACTGACTGGGAGGCAGAAGGTCAGCAGTTTGATTCCCGAGTACTGCAGGACGGAATGAGCTCCCGTCTTTGTCTCAGCTCCTGCCAACCTAGCCGTTCGAAAGCAAGACATTGCAAGTAGATCAATAGGGATCTCTTGGGTGGGAAGGTAACAGCGTTCCGTGCGCTCCGGTGTCTAGTCATGCCTGCCACATGACCACGGAAACGTTTGCAGAAGCAGACAGCGCTGTTTGAAACAGAGATGAGCACTGAACCCTAGAGTCGGATACATCTGGCTTTCGAGCAAGGGAAACCTTTCCCCATCAAGTTGATTCTAAATTATAGTATAGAGTACTCAAATGATTTATCATTCCCGTCATCTTGGAGGTACTCTGGGACAATGCAGTTTGCCCAAAGCTACATAGGCTGTTTTTAATTCCAAGAGGCACAGCAGAGAATCAGATTCCCAGCCTCTGGCTCCACAGCCAGGTTCTCAACTCACTGAGCTATTCAGCTTGTCCTGAATATTACTAAAAAAAAAAAAGACTCAGCCTGGAGGATTGTAGACTAAATTACACAGAACAAAAAGGGAAGAGGAAGGAAGAGGGAAAAGCAAATTCAATTTCAGTTTTTTAAAGTTGAATTCTAGTTCCTACAGTAACAAGCTGACAAGAAAATAATTAAGGAAGAGTAGAGGCTAACTTATCGCTTATCCTCATTTTGCTCATTCTTCCACTCTATTATAGCAGGGCAGACAATTTTGCGTAGTTTTTTGTTGTGAATCCTAGAAATCACTTGTGAGTTGCTATTATGTTCCAGAAAGTTGTACAGTTTCCTAACTTGATGTGGTGCCCGATGTATATGTTTTCATAGATATTTCTTGCTCAGTCCATTCAAAATCTTTTGGCATTTCTATTTGTGTTCTTCAGTCTTCTGAATACAGTAAAACCCTGACTTACATATGCCTCGAGTTACATAAAATTCGACTTAATGATTTTGTGCTAAAACCATGTCCCCATTTACACAATTTCCTATGGGTTTGCTTTGAGTTGCATAAAGATTCTTTTTCCTATGGGTTTGCTTCAAGTTACGTAAAATTCATTTCCCTATGGGTTTGTTTCGATTTACATTTAAAAAATTCATTTTTCCTATGTTTGCTTCGAGTTATGTAAAAAATTATTTTTCCTATGGGTTTGCTTCAAGTTACATAAAAACCTGATTTAAGCAAAAGCCTACGTAACGGACTTTTTTTTCTGTAAGTAGGGTTTTTACTGTACCTATTCTAGGACTGCTGACCATGATAGAATAATGCACGTTAAAGCCATTTTGTTTGCTGAAGAAGAAAAGCTGCTGCGTTCAGAGATAATGGTTCCCCATGGTAGGGGAAACTTGGTTTATACTGTATGCTCATTTGTGTGAAGGAGAGGAAACTTGAAGTTTCAAGATGCTATTTGTAGTCAGCTACTCTTTCCCATTTATCTTTTAAATTGTTTCAAACCAATGCCGGTATAAATTAGGTAATGAGTTGTCTTCCCAGTTTAACAATGAATTTACTCAAGCCATAGTTTCCAGGATTCTGACAAAACTAGTTTGTTACAAACCACACTGGGAATGTTCACCTTTAACGTCATATTTGGTTATGACAGCTTTACGATAACAGTTTAAGCTCAACATTTTGACCAAAAGGCTGGAATGCCAGGGGCTGCTGCTTGGAGAACAAAGTATTATTATCCTAAAATAAGTAATTTTTAAAAAAACCAGAAATAGTAAACTTTATCCAAATAAATCCCTCCCCTATATTCTGAATGATGTAATGTTCCTTTTAGAAAAAACAAACTTACAAAGTCAAGCCTAATGAATAAAATGGCCTGCTCACCCTAGCCACAGCAATTGCAATGTGAACGTCCATAATTTTTAAATAATTGATGGGGTGGGTGAGGGTAATCTTTAAGGTCTATTAAGGGTTTTTAATGTTTTATGATAGTAATGTTTTCACTGTTGTTATGCTGGCCAGAGTCGCTTGTTAGATTTGGGCAGCAATATATAAAATTGAATAAAATAATAATAATAACACCTTTTTAGTCTTCCAGTTTACTGTGAAAGGAATTTGTATAAGAATTTGCTTCATTCTGTTAGGGGTTAACCACATTTGTTACTGAAATGTGTAGTTTATTGTCCAGGGTTACTGGACTAAAAACATTTGCTGCCTATTATTTAGCTGCTTTCTAGGAAGCCTGGAAAAGTCTGCACAATACTATTGAACTCAGCCTCACATCTCTACATTCAACAGCAAAGAAAGCACTCTCTTTCTCACCCTCAGTTTCCTTTCACAGTGAAGAGGCCCAACCGTTGCAGCCTCAGATGGTAAGGAAGGTATACCAGTCCCCTTATCATTCTGGTTGCCCTCCTCTGTACTTTTTCCTACTCCATAATATCCTTCTGGAGGTATGGCGACCAGAACTGTACACAGTATTCCAGATGGGGCCTCACCATCTATACCTATAAATCCAAGGGTTAACCGATGGAACTTGCTATACGTTTCTGCACCTGTCCATCCTATCCTGTACCGAGCCTCCTACACTCGCCCGAACCCGACCTGCAGAGTACTGCAGGGTTGCCGAAGCCGCCAGTGGGGCAAGAGCCCCACGGACGTGAAAAAAGGAAAATAACTTCAATTCCCAACGTCCTCTGCGCCTTGCCTCAGTCAATCAGGCTGAGAGGCGCGAGCAAAAAGAACATTGGGAAACACGGCGCGGTCAATTAAAATTGAGCCGCAGGGGGGAAAAGCCGCATGAACGCAGACAAAAAATGCAAAACTCAAAGTCCCAGCATCCTACATGCCATGAGCATGCAGAACGCTGAGAAAGCCAGCGCGCGAAAAATAAAATTAAAAAACGCAATGGGAGCGCAAGTCCGCCACAGGCGGACGCAGCGCCTCATAGCCTCATAAAACAAACACCCACAAAAAAAACACGATGAGACCCCCCACCAGCCTTCTTTCCCAGCACAACAGAGAGAAGAGGGACTCCCTCTCCTCCACGCTACCCCGCCGAAGACACGGCGAGACCACTGCCATCCTCAAGGTACCTTGAGCCAGGGTGGAAAAGAACCAACAGCAGGCAGCAGTTCGTCAGGGGAAGCACACTCCCTGGTGAAAGACTGGCTGCTGCCTTTGTACTACCGACACCACTGTTTCGAGAACTAACATGAAACAGCAGTGGAGGTAATACAAAAGTAGCAGCCAGCAATCCACAAGGAAGAGCACTACCCCTTACGGATCGTTAGGTAAGCCAGGAGAAAAAGGAGACAGAGAGGAGAGAACCATCGTCAGGCAGATAGCTCTTCTCTGCCTCCTTCTCCCCTGACCTACCTAATGAACCTTACCAGGGGAAGAGAGGGCTGACTGCCAGCTCCCCCTTTTCCCCATGGCTGCATCGAAACCAAAATACGAAGCAACAATGGGGAAAAGAGGAACCGACAGGCAGCCCGTTCTTCACGCAAAAGTACACACCAACAACAAACACCAAAATTAATAAAAATTAATAAAACAAAAATAAATAAAAAAATTTAAAACCCATTAATAAACAAAAAAAGTAAACCACAAAATCCACAAACAAAAACATCCACAATACCACAAAAGCACAGACAAAACACCTAACTACAACACGAAAATACCTAACTCTAACAACACAACTACCACAAATTACACAAATAAACACCAACGAAATCACAAAAATAAACAAAACCAGAAATAAACAAACCAGTTACACACATCTAAACCTCAACCAAAACAAAAATGAACAAACAGAAACGCCTCCCAGCCCACCCCCACAAAATCAAAACAAAGAAAAATCCCAGAATAAATAAAACCAGAGAACTCACCAGCACATCCTCCCTCCACGAGACTGGAACAGAAATGAAGAAACAAAGACTACTTACTGGAAGATGCCCCACCTAGAGGCCAGGAGAGAAAAAAGCAAGTGAAACAAAACCAAAACCAACACTATTACTAAAAGCCCCACCTGCAGGCCGGAATATTAAAAACTAGTCAAAAACAAAACAGCCCCACCTAGAGGCCACAAGAGTAAAAACAAGTCAAAAATATAACAATAAATAAAAAGTTTACATAAATAACAAAATATGTTAAATAAATAAAATAAAAAGATTTATAGCATCCTCTGTTGATTTTTAACTTAACCCCCCCCCCCCAAGCAAGACACAATTTATAACAGCCCGGCAACGTCGGGCAACCTATGCTAGTAGATTTATAAAGAGGCAAAATGACACTTGCTGACTTATTTTCTATACCCTTCCTAATGTTCCCTAGCATTGAGTTTGCCTTTTTTCACTGCTGAGGCACACTGGGTTGACACCTTCATTGAGCTGTCCACCAGGACACCAAGGTCCCTTTCCTGGTTTGTCGCAGAGAGTTCAGACCCCATCAGTTTATAAATGTAATTGGGGTTTTTTGCCCCAACGTGCATCACTCTGCACTTACTAGTGTTGAAGCTCATTTGCCACTGTTTTGCCCACTCCCCCAGTGTCAAGAGATCCCTCTGGAGCTCCTCACAATCTCTCACAGTTTTCACTACCCTGTATAATTTAGTGTTGTCAGCAAATTTGGCTACCTTGCTTTTTACTCCTACCTCTAGATCATTTATGAAGAGGTTGAAAAGCAGGGGTCCCAGTACTGAACCTTGGGGGACCCCACTCTTTACTTCCCTCCACTTGGAGAAGTGTCCATTGAGTGCTACCCTCTGTTTCCTGTCCCTTAGCCAGTTGCTGATCCAGGACAAGACCTGTCCCTTTATTCCATGACTGGTAAGTTTATTCAAGAGCCTTTGCAGGACCTTGTTAAAAACTTTCTGAAAGTCCAGATAAACAATGTCAAGTGGATCCCCTTTATCCACATGCTTGTTGACACTCTCAAAAAATTCCAACAGATTAGTGAGGCATGATTTGCCCTTGCAAAAGCCATGTTGGCTCTCCTTCTCTTCTATGTGCCTATTAATTCTATCTTTTAGGATGGATTCCATCACTTTACCTGGGACATATGTCAAACTGACAGGTCGGTAATTTCCTGGATCACCCCTGGATCCTTTTTTGAAAATTGGTGTTAAATTCGCTACCTTCCAGTCACCAGGCACAAAGCCTGATTTGAGGGTAAGATTATATATATTTGGCTAGGAGATCAGCAATTTCATCTTTAAGTTCCCTGAGAATTCGTGGATGGATGCCATCTGGTCCTGGTGATTTGTTAGTGTTTAGCTTAACAAGACATGCAAGGACCTCCTCCCTGGTTATTTCTATCTGGCTTAATTCTTCGGTTTCCCTCCCTACGAAGATAGGCTCTGTTTTGGGCATGTGGTCTCTGTCTTCTTCAGTGAATACTGAAGCAAAGAATTCATTGAGTGTCTCTGCAATCTCTGTTTCCTCTTTAATAACCCCTTGCCTTCTATTGTCATCTAATGGTCCAATGGCCTTCCTAGTTGGGTTCTTACTTCTAATGTACTTAAAGAAGTCTTTGTTATTTCTCTGAGTATTTTTAGTATATGTTCCAATCCCAAAAAAGGGCAATGCCAAAGAATGTTCAAACTATCGAACAATTGCGCTCATCCCACACGCCAGCAAGGTGATGCTCAAGATAATACAGGATAGATTTCAGCAGCATGTGGAAAGAGAATTACCAGAGGTGCAGGCTGGTTTCAGAAGAGGCAGGGGGACTAGAGACCACATTGCCAACATACGTTGGATCATGGAGAAAACAAAGGAATACCAGAAACAAGTTTATTTTTGCTTTATTGACTACACTAAGGCATTTGATTGTGTGGATCACAACAAGATGTGGCAAGTGATTAAAGAGATGGGAATACCAGAACACCTCATATGCCTCCTGAGAAATCTGTACATGAACCAAGAAGCAACAGTTAGGACAGAACACGGAATGACCGAGTGGTTTGGAATAGGAAAAGGAGTAAGACAAGGCTGCATTTTGTCACCCTGCTTATTCAACTTATACACAGAGCACATAATGCGCAATGCAGGGATGGAGGAATCACAATATGGGATCAAAATTGCTGGGAGAAACATCAACAATCTGAGATATGCAGACGACACCACCCTAATGGCAGAAAGTGAGGAAGACCTAAAGAATCTCTTGATCGGTTTGAAGGAAGAGAGTGCAAAAGCTGGCTTGAGACTCAATATCAAGAAAACCAAGATAATGGCAACAGGCCCGATCAGTTCCTGGAAAATAGACGGGGAAGAAGTAGAAGCAGTGACAGATTTTACTTTCTTAGGATCTAAGATCACTGCAGATGGAGATTGCAGCCATGAAATAAAGAGGCGGCTGATTCTAGGGAGACAAGCCATGAGAAACCTGGGGAACATAGTGAAAAGCAGAGACATCACCTTGAAAACAAAAATTAGAATAGTCAAAGCAATGGTATTCCCAGTGGTAATGTACGGATGTGAGAGCTGGACAATTAGGAAAGCTGAACGCAGGAGAATAGATGCCTTTGAAATGTGGTGTTGGAGGAGAGTTTTGAGGGTACCTTGGACAGCGAGGAGAACAAATAGGTCAATCTTAGAAGAAATCAACACTGACTGCTCATTGGAAGGTCAAATAGTAAAGATGAGGCTAAAGTACTTTGGGCATCAAATGAGAAGGGAGGATTCACTTGAGAAGGCCGTGATGTTGGGAAAGGTGGAAGGCAAAAGAAGAAGGGGGAGGCCAAGGATGAGATGGATAGATGGTATTGTAGACACAATGGGCACAAAACTGAGAGGACTGAGGGGGATGGTGGAGGACAGAGGCGCCTGGAGAACGATGGTCCATAGGGTCGCAAAGGGTCGGAATCGACTGTGCGACTGAACAACAACAACAACAAAAAAAATTTTTTAGCTATACGCTGCTCAAAGTCTTGCTTTGCTTTCCTGATTGTTGCCTTGCATTTGTTCTGCCAGAATTTATGTTGCTGCCTGCTGTCCTCATTTGGACAAGCCTTCCATCTTCTAAATGAGCTTTTCTTGCTCTTGATCACTTCCCGAACAGCTCCTGTAAGCCACATTGGAGTCCTCTTGGACCTGGCAGTGCCCTTTTTCCTTTTGGGTATGCATTCCAATTGGGCCTCTGTTATTGTTTTTGTAAACAGCCTCCATGCCACTTGGAGTGTTTGGACTCTCTCAATTTTCCCTTTCAGTTTCTTTTTTACTAGTTTCCTCATCTTTGGGAAATTTCCTTTTTGAAAATTTAAGGTCTCTGTGTTAGATTTTATCAGTGACTTGCGGTCTATGATCAAGTTAAACATAATTGAGTTGTGGTCACTGTTCCCTATTGGATCAGTCACACTAACATCTTGCACCAGATCCTGAGTATTACTCAGGATCAAGTCAAGGATTCTAGTTGGGTCTTCAACCATTTGTCCCAAGGAACAATCATTTAGCATATCTAGGAACTTTATCATGTGCTGAACAACAGTTCACCCAGTCTATGTGAGGGTGATTGAAGTCCCCCATTATAACCAGGCTTCCCTTCTTGGATGCCTCCTTTATAACATTCTCCAACTGCCAGTATCCCTCAGGGGTTTGGGTCGGAGGCCGATAGTATGTACCTACTGTTTGACCATCCTTGTGGCCTGGTACTCTTACCCACGGAGTTTCTAATGGTGACTCCAGATCACCTCGATATTCTAATTCGTGCGATTTTATCACTTCTTTGACATACAAGGCTACACCACCTCCCGTTTGCCCCTTCCTATCCTTCCTGTACAGTTTGTAGCCTGGGATAACTGTATCCCATTGGTTATCATCCGTCCACCAGGTTTCAGTGATGCCAATAATATCAACATTTTTATCTATTGCTAAGTATTCCAGCTCCCCTATTTTGTTCTGGAAGCTTCTGGCATTTGCATACAAGCATTTATAAATGCTTTTCTGATACAGTCTTTTGAGTCCAGTTGCATTTGTTGGCACCACTCCGCCTGTGCCGTCCCACATGGTGTGACCATGTGCTGGCACTCTAACCTGATTTACCCTTGATTCTTTTTCTGCTAGCCACCCCGGGTCTCATCAGTTAGGGGAACGGTGGAACTTTCAAAATGCCCAGTGCATTGGCCTTGTCTTGGTAGCTTCTGCCCTGGCCTGTAGTAGATTATTAGGTGAGAGAAGTGGCTCCCCTGCTTCTCTTTATTAGCTGGGAAAAGGGTGGCTCTGTAAATGAAGTCAGTTTCCTTTGACTCCTGTAAGTAAATGCCTCTTCCCTATTTCCTTGCTGCACTGGGAAGAATAGAAGGTGGATGAGTATATCCTTCTGAGATACTTGGGTGCCAAGTTATGGCCCTGTGCCTTCTTTGAAGTTTCCCCCTTCACTTTGTCCCCTTTCTTCTTAAAGGGTGAAGGCAGGCCCAGCTACCCTTCTTCTTAGGACTTCTGGTTTCCAAGACTTTGGAAATTAAAGGAATAGTCTCTTTGTTTAGAGCTTGTTAAATTTACTATCTCACCTTCCACTCTCAATTTCCTATTTGCTTTGAAGAAACACACGCTTCAGCAGCATAGGATCTCTTTATTAGCAAAAGAGCTATTTTCTATAAAATAGGCATTTGAACAACATTTAAAAACTTGCTTCTTAAAATCCTGTCTCTGAGCACTCAATGAGTGCAAGAAAGAAACATAATAAATTCAGTTTTCATAGCTACCCCTCTAAATCTTAGAGGGGCAGTATATAAGAGGTTCGCCTTATCTAGAATGGCAGGCGCTTTCTCTCCAGGCCTTTCGAAAACTGGAAACCTTTCTTTGTAGAGGGGCATTTGCAGATATACTACCCAACATGGAGGTTTCACTTAATGTCTTTCTTTCTCCGATTTAAACCTTCATTTTATCTGTAATTTATTTTTGTTACTATTTGAGTTCGTTACGATCATGGGTTCTCAACCTACGTCCTGCGGCACCATTTCATGTGGCCCATGTTGCTGTCATCACTGGAAGCTGAAGCGGATGTGTTTATGACAGCCGTAAATGCGCCTGTGGCTGTCTTAAATGTGTTTACAACAGCCACGGATGCATTTTACAGCAACGTTTACAGCGAGGGGAACCACCAGTCTATCCCGTTCAGCTATCTGAGGGGGTATGGTCTGGCCCATGGCTTGAAAAGGTTGAGAACCCCTTAGATAGAGTGGCAAGGGAGAGAGCAATTAACTCTCAGCTATTTGGTCTTCTGAGTACTGCCGCATTAATAAGGAGTACAGAGCAGGTGAAATCAACATACTGTACAATGCAGTACCAAGTTACATGAATCTGCAAAATTGGCTATCTAGCTTACATCCTTAAAAATGGTCCCTTAGAAAGATGTATGAAAATAAGGATTAGGCAAGTTCCACACACTGTATTACAAAATAGATCTTCAGTTGTAGGGCACTGATTATGTTGTCTGAGTGTCCCAAACAGTACTGGAGTGTGCTCTCATCAGCTGCTTTTTGGTCTTTCTCACCTAGCAAAAGGGCATCATCTCAACACACCTTTCCCTATCAAAGAGAACAGAGGTGCCTAAAGTTGTCAGTCATGTTGAGGAAATTCTATCCTTGAGTCCTAATTGTTTGGACAGAAAATAAAGATGAACATATAGGATTGTGCTAACATCCTTCCTGTGGGTACAGTAGCTCTGTGTACCAATTGGGAACCAACTGATCGATAGGTTTATATTTTTGAAAGAAAGCGTGGACTCTAATTCCATTTCAGAAGAATAACGTACACCAAACTTACCAGATTTGGGGTCTCATGCATACAATTTTAGCTCTGTCTGTAGGTGCTAGCATATAAAGGATGCCACATGCATGCCATACTTGCCTCCTTTTTGGTGATATATGCTGCCATCGAGATGCACACTGTTCAGAGTCTAAACAAAATAATAATGCAAAGAGATATATCTCATGTCATGGTCAAACTTAATAACATGCCAATATGAGAGAGGTTATGCTATGGCTTGGAAGGAATGCAGCACCAGCACAGAACTTAATATTTTTATTAAATTCACCTTATAAAAAGGTTCTTGTCTTCATAAAGGTGGGAAACGTGAGCAGGAGCTGGTAAGAGGCACAAGTGAGAGATGTGATTTTCCAATGATTTCTGGGATTAGTGCTTTTGTGGGATTAATGCAGGGATTCTCAACCTGCTGCCCTCTGGCTAGATGCGGCCCACGGCACCATTTTGTGTGACCCTCCACTGCCTCCACCACACCCAGAAGTGCTATGTGGTGGAGGGCAAAAGGGTTGTCCAGCCCCTGAAGCTGTCTGAGGGAGCGTGACTCAGTCCCCAGGCTTAAAAAGGTTGAGAACTACTGGATTAGTTCTTTGCAACTAACTCTTCTGTCATGACTTCTTTAGCCTAAACATTTTAATTGCTATTTAGTATACCTTCCTGTTCTGTTTTCCACTATTACTGTGATACTTGACAGAGAAAGTACCAGTGAATATTTTTAAAAGCGTGGATTATATAAACTGAGCATTGTGCAAAAGATTCATGCATATTCATCTGCAAAATTTAGATTACAGAATTTAGATCTCTTTACTGCAGAAATCACTAGACTTGATGGCACATCATCACCTTCATTATCATTAAATTAGAAAAACATTAATTTGTGAGCTAATTAATTAATTTGGGCTATTAATTTAGTGTTACTTCCATTTAGGGCAGACAATGGCAGGCCAGAAATAATTTGTCAGCACACATTTTCACTTTCTGTGGAACATTGGCTCATGGGAACAAGCCTGCAGAGGTTGATGGGACAACTGGAGTGTTTCAGTGCCTGGGATCCCCTTCCTTAGTGGCTATTGTAGAAGAAATCTGTGTGTAGGTGTTGTTGTAGGATAATTGTTGCAGTCAGCAGATAGATTTTCTTGTTTGTGTTTGCCTTCTTGGTTAACGCTTGTATATAGGTAAACCCTTCCCCTCTAGTTACATGATCAGTCTCAGCATTTTTTCCCTGTTATTCATGTGTATCTCTTCTTAAAAGAAAACAACACTTGGTTCTTTCTGCACTGTTTGCAGGAGAACGGAGCCAGCACGATCCTACGCGACATTGCCAGAGCCAGGGAGAATATCCAGAAGTCGCTGGCCGGAGTGAGTACCCATGCGCTCTCTCACCAGCTGGCTAACTGCATTCATTGTTCCTCGCTAGGGCATACCTTACTCATACCTCTCCTTTCCTGATTCTCTGCCTCCCACACTGTGCATGCATGGATTTTAAGTTAGAGTGTTCTTCTTCTGCGTCTAGGACAGATGTGAAACTGTCAAAATGAAGGCACCTTTTGGTGAGTTCATTCTGCAGTTCCCGACGCCAAGTGTTTAGATGTGGGAAGGTGATAACTATGTTGTTGGGGCATCTTAATTACAAAGAGATACATGTGCCCTGTCTCTATTTTTGCAGATTAAAATTACATTAAGTCAGTGTCAATTCAGCTCACTGCTTGGTGCCAGAATACACATCTGGAATATTCAGACAGTACAGCTTTTGTTGGGAAGTTTCATTTCAAGGAGCTGGTAGGAGATTATACTGTATGGTTAAATGCATCCTCAGTTTTTTTTAAAAAAAATCCCTTATTAGAAGTGCAAGTGCAGTATGCATATGTCAGCAAGAAGAACCCTATATTTTTGACCCATTTGTGGTGGTTGAAGTTTGTAATAGTAGGGAGGATTGAGCCATGCAGTCTTCTCTCTGTCGTCAGAACTGAGGCAGCCAAGAAAAGCATTATTTTGTCTTGTCAGTCTTAAGTTAGAGTCTTCTTCTTCTTCCGTGTCTAGGTCAGGCGTGAAACTGCCAAAATGAAGGGACCTCTTGTTGAGTCCATTCTGCAGTTCCTTTCGCCTGACCTAGTGTGAGAAAGATTACTAGTGGTTATGAATTGATATGGTGAACAGCCAGCATTATCCAGTTTGCTGTCCATTGGGACGTGTGCAAAAAAAAAAAAAAACTTCCTAGGTAGCCTAGTTTTTTTTTTTAAAAAATGACATTTTGCTTTAGGAACTTGTGAGATATCGTTGCAAGAGGTTGTTTACAAAAGCATTCGTTATTTTGTTCTGAAACTGCTCTTGTGGTTGCAGGGTAGACAATTTAGTGCCCATCTGATGTTTTGACCTATAGCACCCATGTGCCCCTGGCAGCATGGCCAGTGATTAGGTATGATGGGAATTGGAGACCAGAATATTTACTGGGGATCTCTTACATTGTCTTTCCTTTGTGCTGCTGTTTCACAGAAGGAGAAGCTTGTTTAAATGAAACAGGAACAAGATATCCTAAATTTCACCTTACCATTCATTAGTCATTAGTTATCTCCCATTTGTGCAGGATGCTTGATTTGCAGAATTCTTCATTTTAGGAGTTCCGTACCAGACACATCCCTTGCTTGGGCTCACCTGGAGGAATGCAGGGAGTTCCCAGGAAGTAACTGTGTGCCTTTTTATCTAATTGAAAGCTCGGCTGGAGCTAGGCCTATCCTAGGCTCTAAAGCCTTCCCACCTTGCCTTGCTCCAAGTGAGCACAACTCAGGTGTTGGTATGGTAGTTGGAACTCCTGGAATGGAGAATTCTGAATTCAGAGTTTTAATAAAATCCCCCAAACAAATGGACATTCCTTGCAGTCACCCCTTCACCATCCCCTGTCACAACATGACATCGCAAAGCATGTGAAAACATTATTTTTAAAATAACAATTTTATTAATTTTCAAAAGAAAAATACAAAAAAGAAAAAGATTAACAGAACAAAGAAAATCACAAAACAGAAAATTCAAAACATAATACATTTCATACAATACAAAATACAGAATACTACATAATAAAAATAAAACTTATCTTATCCATCATTTTAAACTATTCTCATTTTTAACTCATTCATCCAAAAATCACCAAAAATATGTGACAAATATTATTAACCTTCTTAAGGCACCATTAATCTTGTATGAATGTTCAATCCAGTACATCTCTAGGGAGCGGAGCCGGGCCGTGAACGGGGCCAACTCCTCCAGGTTTTCTTCCTCCGATGACTCAGAAATCGCCTCCCTACTAGCCTGTGATTTTTAGAAGAGAGTGAACCCTCTCCTACGCCTACAGTCTGCCCTCGTTTTCGAGACATACCGACCAAATTTTTTCACCTCCGCACTCGTCAAATTCCCAACCCAACACTGAACATTTGCGAAAACACCCATTAGGCTACATTGCCATCCCTCCTATTACAGCTCTAGCCAATGGAACCTTCCTGCATCATTGTCCCACCCTGGGGAGGGGGAAGCCGGGCAAAGACCCCTCGCTCCCTGCATACGCAGTCACGAAAAACCCCTAATCATTATTTGTTTTTTATAAGCCTTACCTTGATAATGAAGCATGTGACTTTGGTGTCATTCTAGTCATGCATTGAGTTTTGTCTTGTGTTAGCAGCTGATCTATAACATATTAAGAATACTGTAAAAGGAAAAACAAGGGTGGGTGGCGTCCTAGATTAGTTCATGAAAATGATTATTTCTTGGCATCTTTTCATGCCACCCACCATGCTCTCTTGGGCTGCTGGGCATCTTGACATTTTGATGGTGCTGTTTGTATATGGTTCCTGTCCTCTCTGTCAGATAGCCATTCAGCCTATGTTCAACTTCAATTCCTTTGACCAGTAGTGTTCTGGAAGGTTTGATCTTGTCTCACACTTTTAATGTTTACAGAAACCTGTGGACAAAGTCACCTGGGACAGGTTGCCAACAGTTTCCTCATAACATTCACCTTGGTTGCTCTTCTTTGCTTAACAGCAAGAGTAACCCCTGAAAGTTGCTATGATTTGAGGGTGAACAAACTAAAATCCTCCTTCAGCAATTGGAATTCAACTTGATTTATACGGGACTGAGCTCCTTTGAAGGACTACATCTGTGACTTGTGCTCCTGGATGCTTTGATGTCCCTGGCCAGGCATCGCAGGGAATGCCTGCCCTCTTATAAGCCTATCTGTGTGTTAGGAGGTGCAGGAAAAGTGTTTACAATCAATGCTATAAACTGAGATGTTATAAAACATTTATAAAGTGTTCAGATTCTGCAGCAAATAAGGCTGGAGCTTGTCAAAATGCAATGGATATGAAGTGTGTGAAGAGAAATATTGGTGGCAGAAAGATTTTTAAATCAACACATCAAACACGCTTTCACATGGAGTATAATCACAGGGAGGGCGACAAGGCCATTGTTTTGCTGAAGAGAATGTTTTTGTGACCCAAGTGTAAAACAAACAGATTTCAATTTACAAGTTTCAGTTTGAAATTGAAATTTACCATTTGGCAAATCCCTAGCTGCAGTCTTTCCATAATAAGCCTCTCAGAAGAGAGCAAACTGGAGGGATTCCAGGAGTACTCCAAAGCAGCAACCCTTTAGAGAAGTGAGGATCACATATATGTTTGACCTATACCATTTAGTGATCAGCTAACCACCTTGCAAGATGTCCATATCTATTTTGAATTTTTTGTTACACAGGCTACATCGTAGAATCATTTCCATGAAACCTTGTTTGATAGTGAAGGAACATTACCTTTGAAAGTAACGGAATCTGGTCTGTGGATGAAATAAATATAGACCACTATCAAGAGACCTTACTTATTATTCAGCAGGAAGCACACCAGATATGTGCCCAGGTTATTGGGCCATTGTGCACAATTAAAAACAGACAGCCCGGTGCGGTTGTGCCATGTTTGCTTTGATTCTTGGTTTTGTGTATAGTTAATGTTACTCATGACTTCCAAGCTGTATGCAATGCTATGATTATTGAACATTTCCCTCACAAATTGGAATGTAGTCTACTGGACAGCCTTACTACATATAAGAAATTAGTAGACAATCTATAACCAGTCTTCCTTTCCAGTATGTAGTTACATTAGCCTTTGGTGAGCAAAAACTTTGGAATATACCCTTCTTCTTCTTCTTCAGGTGCCGTATTTGTTCTGGATATTGGCTATCATCATGGTGATAGTCTTCCTGTTCTTAGCTCCTCGGAACAGTTCTTCTGAGGACATGCCACACCAGTCTCAGGTTCTTCAGCTACGAAGTCCGTCTATGTCCAGGGCTTCCTCTCTTCCCAGGGATCTTTCTTTGCAGAGCAAGTTGGAGTATTCTGTACTTTATTTTGTTCCTCATGATATGGCCAAGGTTTTGGAGCTGTGCCATTAAGCAAAGAAAGCTCCAATACCTGGAATATACCCACATGGGACAAATCCGATCACTAGCGCTTGTCCTTTCTTGCTGTAACCTATACACTCACCATCTAACTGTTTCTGGAGCTCTTTGCTGAATGGCTTGTAGATAACTTTTCAAACAAACGCAGGCGTATTCTAGCTTGTCAAGTATCTGGTTGCCTAAATCTTGAACCACTGTGCTACAATTATGTTGCTGGACTTCCTGATTTCTTGTTCTTAATAAGTTTTCTAAAGGGATTATAGTTTGAAATTTAAGCAGGTACTACCTGTATATCTTTGACCTAAGGAGCCTAGTACAGCATATTGAAATTAACCAGGGAAATGACAAATAAAACTTTATTAAGGTTATGTATAGAACAGTGGTTCCCAACATAGGTCCCACGCCCCACAGGGGGACTTCAGTTCCCAGAAGCCTAAGTCGGTCCATTGGCTGATCAGTGCTTTGGGGAACTGACTTAGGCTTCTGGGAACTGAAGTACAAAAACCAAAGGTTCAGAAACAGTGGTATAGAGAGTAAATCTCTATATGGAACTTCATAGGATCCGCTTCTCCCAGCATTTCTAGCCCTCCTTTATTCCTTCCCTTCTTTCCTGATACTGTATGCCATTTATCTCACTAAGTCAGGGGTGCCCAAACTATGGCCCACGGCACCTAATAACCTGGCCAGCACCACTCTTGGAAGCAGAACTTAAATGCTGCCATAAAGCACCCATGGCTGTCGTAAACACATTACGGCCACGTTTCTCCCGCTTCTGGTGGGAGAAACCACTCAACCACGTGGCTGGCCCTGTGGCCCGAAAAGTTAGGACACCTCTGCACTAAGTGAACCCACGAGCTTTGCTTGAGAGATTTTTCAAACCTTTATCAGAGAGTCTAAGTATATAATGCTTGTTGGTTTGCCTGCATCAATGCTTTTATATTTTGCCTGAAAGTATTAAGATGGTTCTGAAAGCAAAATTAGATGGAATTATATTGGTTTCTAAGCCTAGGGAGACTCCAGTAATGACAGTTTATTGTCTGTGTTACAAAGTCCATTGATGGTTCAGTATAGAACAGTGATGGCAAACCTATGGCATGCATGCCAGAGGTGGCACTTGGAGCCCTCTCTGTGGGTACCCATGCTGTCACCCCAGCACAGAGTTCATCCCACCCCTCTGCCCAGCAGCCCAATAAGAGTACTTCCTCCCTCCCCCCAAGCACAGAGTTCACCCCGCCCTTCTACCCAGCAGCCCGATGAGAGAGTTTCCACCCTTCCCTATTGCCATGTTGGCACTTTGTGATAAATAAGTGGGTTCTGGGTTGCAGTTTGGGCACTCAGTCTCTAAAAGGTTTGCCATCACTGGTATAGAATCTCCTCTGTTAAGTTGACTGCTATTCTTCCCCATTGATGCAAAATAATGATACAACCTAATACAGTAGTTAGAATCATTAGCTTTTATCTGGCATGACAAGATTTGCCGCCCCTGCTTAGGAAAGAAAGCTCAGAGTGATGCTTCTATCCTTTTGATAGAAACAGCAGTTTGTTCAATCCAAGATATAGCATGGTTCCCTGCATGTGGATTTGACTACTGTGCTTGCTTGCCTACAGCTGCATGACTTGAATCCGTGCAAGCAGAGTGTTCTGTCATTACATACACGCAAACATGCTTTTGCCCTTTGCAGCTCAAGACAGTTTTACAAAACCCTCCCGAAGCCCCTCCTGTTCAACGCAAGAAGCAGTCGGGTCGTGCGACTGTAAGTCGCTTGTGGGGTAGGGTTGTAATACCCTGTTTTGTCCATCTGTCAGGGTTAGTCTGCAGGCATGGTTGCTTATTCTCAAGGCTTTCCTTTTCCTTTCCCCATGTTGTCATTCTGTTGTTTTTCCAATTCTGTGCCTTAGTTTATTTCTCCAGTTCTTCCACCTCTGCCCCCCCCATAAGTTGGACATTAGTACTCAGCCATCTTTTAGGAACTAGAAGGGGAATATGATCCTCAGCTGTAAAGACAGACCCTCATTTCTCCATAAGCTTCACAGAGATAGAACAGTGCTTAGCCTTGCTTAAAGCGCTTATGCAATACAATTTGTGACCTCCCTTTGGCCAATCCATGCCATATCTTGGATTGCTTTTGAAACTCCCATCAGATATATTAGTAATTTGTTGCACACCACAGAGAGATTGGCAGTGTTTAGAAAACACTAAGTGTCTCCCCTAGGCTGCGGCACTGTTTCTTCTGAGCCTTCCAACACTGGCCAGGTTGTTCAGAGAAGAATTGACCCACTCTCTGCCAATCCTGTTTAAAAAAGTATTTGCTTGGCCCTGAATAAAAATACTGTGCTTGGAAGTATTTTCCAAAGCATGAATTGGGTTCCTTTCTCCCATCCATCTGCCACAAAATGTAGTCATATTTAGGTTGCTGGAAGGTGCCGTTCCACAGTGTTCTCTGAATGCTCCATTATGATTCCATACTTTAAGAAACAGATGAAACCAGATCCCTTGTGTATTTCATGTTCTGCCTTCTCTTTGAATAAGTCTTTATTCCAAGTGTACTTTCACATTGTTATCCTCTTACTATTACTCTGCCAGGATGATGTGTTTGTTGTGAGCAGTTCACCAGGCCTCACTGCCTTTCCTTCATGCTCTCTATTGCAGAGCGCCAGCAGCAGTTCTTCTGCAGGACCGGCTGGAGACCAAAACGAGCTGGTCACCAGGATTGCCAGTCTAGAGGCAGAGAATCAAAACCTTCGTAGCGGTGAGTGGTGAGAATGTGGTAATGAGTTATGTATGTGGGGGAGAATCCTTCTTCTGTTCTCCTTTAAAAGAAGTCTGCAGATTTCTTTGTGGTTTGATTGCCGTAAGAAGCCCCATGGCCCCCTAACTGATGTTTGTCCTGTGATTAGAGCAAAGGAAATTTGAATATTTCATCCTCCCCTTGTATCCTGTTCCTTAACCACTTCTTTCCACTTTTGTAACATTGCCAGTGGTTTCAGACCTCCAGCTTGCCATTTCCAGACTGGAATGTCGGCTGAGTGTGATAGAAAAAACATCTGCTTCACATCACCCTTCCCCACCTCCACCAACACAGGTAAAATTATTTGTAATTAAACTATATCCTCTGTGGTGTTTGACTCACTTCTAGGCAGTTTGGGTGTTAGTGTAGTAGGGCAATCCTACTTCCACTCAAAATCTTTTGAGCAGCATTTTCTAAAGTTCCTTTTCTGTGACTATCCAAGTGGGGTAGTTCTATAGTGTGTGGGTTTTTTTTAAAAAAAAGTTCCATTGATTAAATAGTCTCAATCAGATATTTCTGATAAAAACAGGTAGTAGGTGCCTTTATCCCTGTGCAGTCAGATCACTTGCTATCAGTTTAAGAGCTCCTTCACTAGTATCGGTAAGACCACAGTGAGTGCCCTGCAGGTGAGTTGACCCATCTTAATGAGAGGTTTTTGAACATCATCATCATCTTGTATACTGCTAAAAAAATAAAGGGCACACAAAAATAAGGCATCCCATGATCTGAATGACTGAAATACTGTATTCCTATTGTTGTTCACATACTGCAGTCGAATGTGCTGACAACTAAATCACACAAAACTTAACAATGGGAATCAAATTCATCAACCCATGGAGGTCTGGATTTGGAGTTACACTCAGAGTGACAGTGGAAGAAAACACTACAGGCTGATCCAACTGAGTCGTAATGTCCTTAAATCAAGTCAAAATGAGGCTCAGTAGTGTGTGTAGCCTCCATGTGCCTGTATGACCTTCCTACAACGCATGCTCCTAATGAGGTGGCGGGTGGTCTCCTGAGGGATCGCCTCCAACATCTGGACTAAAGCAACCCCCAACTCCTGGACAGTGTAGTGCAACGTGGCATCGGTGGATGAAGCGAGACATGATGTCCCAGATGTGCTCAGTCGAATTCAGGTCTGGGGAACGGGCGGGCCAGTCCATAGCATCAATGTCTTCATCTTGCAGGAA
This sequence comes from Bradypodion pumilum, assembly GCA_035047305.1. NCBI lineage: Eukaryota > Metazoa > Chordata > Lepidosauria > Squamata > Chamaeleonidae > Bradypodion > Bradypodion pumilum. The sequence continues at coordinate 343,954,574 of JAWDJD010000004.1, forward strand.
CCGCTGACACACTCCAGCCACATGAGGTTTAGCATTGTTGTGCATTAGGAGGAACCCAGGGCCAACCACACCAGCATATGGTCTCACAAGGGGTCTGAGGGTCTCATCTCGGTACCTAATGGCAGTCAGGCTACCTCTGGCAAGCACATGGAGGGCTGTGCGGCCCTCCAGGGAAATGCCACCCCACACCATTACTGACCCACCACCAAACTGACCATGCTGGAGGATGTTGCAGACAGCATAACGTTCGCCACAGCGTCTCCAGACCCTGACATGTCTGTCACATGTGCTCATTGTGAACCTGCTTTCACCTGTGAACAGCACAGAGCGCCAGTGGCAAACCTGCCAATCTTGGTGTTCTCTGGCAAATGCCAAATGTCTTGCACGGGTTTGGGCTGTGAGCACAACCCCCACCTGTGGTCGTCGGGCCTTCCCACCACTCTCATGGAGTCTGTTCCTGACCGTTTGAGCAGACACATGCACATTGGAGGCCCGCTGGAGGTCATTTTGCAGGTCTCTGGCAGTGCTCCACCTGTTCCTCCTTGCACATAGGCGGAGGTAGCAGTCCTGCTGCTGGGTTGTTGCCCTCCTACGGCCTCCACGTCTCCTGGTGTACTGGCCTGTCTCCTGGTAGCACCTCCATGCTCTGGACACAACGCTGGCAGACACAGCAAACCTTCAAGCCACAGCTCACATTGATGTGCCATCCTGGATGAGCTGCACTACCTGAGCCACTTGTGTGGGTTGTAGGCTCCGTCTCATGCTACCACTAGAGTGAAGGCACCGCCAGCGTTCAACAGTGACCAAACCATCAGCCAGAAAGGAAAGGAACTGAGAAGTGGTCTGTGGTCATCTCCTGCTGAACCACACCTTTATTGGGGATGCCTTGCTAATGGCCTCTGATGTCCACCTGTGGTCTCTTCCATTTGCACAACAGCATGTGGAATTGATTGTAGATCGGTGTTGCTACCAGGGTGGACAGTTTGATTTCACAGAAGTGTGATTGACTTGGGGTTACATTGTGTTGTTTAGGTGTTCCCTTTATTTTTTTGAGCAGCATAGAATTGGCGATGGAACTCCTTCATTGTGGAACAGGATACTGGTGTGTGTTCTGAGATTTTCAGGGATGGGGGCATGGTGTTTCTTCTTAGGAACTAAGAATGCTGCCTGCTAATGAAGGAGGGGTGATTGTGGATATGTTGTCCTCAAAGTGTTATTACAGCATTATACTCAAGGAGGTTTTCCAGTTCTACAATCTTGTGTTATAGACTCGATCTTTCTCACGGAACAATTTATCTGAGTTTGAAAACTGTTGCCTTAATATTTAATGCCAGTCTTCTAGAAAGGATTTAAGTTTTAGTCCTGGGGCTGCTTGTTCTGGAGTGGTTCTTCTAAAACTAGAACCTTGTCCGTGCTTCAGGTCACATCACCACCTAGAAGCAGCTGGGCAAAGAAAATTAGAAGCAGATGGCAAGAATTTTGTTATTAAGTATTTATGGCAAGGCATCTCCATTAATGTTGGGTAACAGATAATGCAAAATAAACATGATTGTATTGTTGGAGTATCTGGTAAACCTGGGAGCTATGCTGTGCACTTGGTTAAGCACTTACGAATACGGAGGGAATAGAGATAATGGAGCTCTTTCCAGATCACCAGAAACAAATGTTTATCATAGTTTAATAGTCTGTGCTGCTGCTGCTGCTTCCATGTCTAGGCCAGACATGAAACTGCCAAAATAGGTGGTACCTGACCCCAGTGAGACTGCATCAAATGGATAATAAAAGGGATAAAATGTGTTGGAGATGTAAAGACACAATTGGAACATATGAACACATGTGGTGGAGTTGTACTGGGGTGAATGTTTTTTGGAAAAGTATTGAAAAGGAGATAGGAGTAATATTTGGTAAAGTGGTCAAACTGGGATCGGGTATCACTATGTTAACAAATGTGGAAGGTATTAACCTAAGTAAAGATGAGAAAGAGTTGTTAGAAATAATGATAACAACGGGCAGACAATGTATTGCTAGGAAGTGGAAAAATGAGGTAACTTTACGGATTGAAGAATGGTATAAAGAAATGTGGAATTTAGTGTTGAATGACAAACTGACTTGGGAGATAAAGAAAAAAAGGGATACAGTAATTTAAAAGAGAATAGATTTTGGAATATTTGGAAGCCCTTTGTGGATCACTCTCTCATGGGGGATTAAAGAAATAGACCTGTACCTGATCAAAGTGGATTTTGGAAGTGAAATATCGATTCACTCCAAGTTTTCCAGGGCAATGTAAATAAACACTGGGTGACGTATTATGTGTATTTTTCTTTTTTGTAAATTGTTCCCTACCCAAGATATTATGGTATGAACTATTGGGGTAATGAGTTTTTGTAGTAAATTGGATGTTAAGGTTCATGATTTATAAGGATAGATATAAAATGCAATAGGGGGGGGCTGTTTTTTCTTTTTCTTTTTTATTATTTTTTAATGTTAGTGTATTTTGTATGTTAGTTATTTTATTTTATTGTTTATTAATTTTTTAGTATAATGTATTGTATTATGTTTTGTATTTTATATGTTGAAAACCTTAATAAAAATTATAAAAACAATGCCAAAATGAAGCCACCTTTTGGTGAATTCATTCCATAGTTCATTTCACCTGACTTAGTGTGAGAAAGATTAGTCAGCACAAAGTGGCTGTTGTCTGATAGCACACCTCATTGTGGTTCAAAAATACCATAATCTTTGAGGAGGCTCTTTCTGTTTGCCCCATTCTCTTATTCATTTCAGCAGAATAACCTTGAGATAATGTTTTACAGTGGATTCAGCTTTCACTTTGCCTCATGCTTGGGCTCATTAGCATTGCCTTGTTATTCTGATTTACAAATGCTTTTCTTTCCTCCTAGTGGTGGCATTTATTGTCTTATTTTTTCCCCCTTAAAGCATGTCACGCCCATGAAGAAAGTGGAGCCATTGACTGCTTCATCAAGGAAGGTTGAACTGCCTTCTCCTTCACCTGCAAAGATAGCAGAAGCTCCTGCTGTCACTGAAGAGGAGGAAGATGACGACGACGACATTGACCTGTTTGGTAGTGATGAGGAGGAAGACCAAGAAGCTGCCCAAATTCGTGAAGATCGATTAAAGCAGTATGCAGAGAAGAAGTCCAAGAAACCTGGCCTGATTGCCAAATCCTCTATCCTTTTGGATGTCAAGCCTGTAAGTCCACTTATTCTCCATACTTTGAGCTGACTTTCTCATCTGTACAAGTTTGTACAGAATGAAGTGCTTATACAGTTAAATTCACAAAGAGCTTCCTGCTGTCTGATGTTTTCAAGCAGGGGATCCCAACCTATGGCACACGGCGCCTAATAATCCGGCCTGCATCACCTGCGCTGCTTCCAGAAGTGAAAGTTAAATGTGCATGTGCAAAACACTGCCATAAATGTACCTGTGGTGGGGTGCATTTATGGCAGCATTTTGCGCTTGTGCAGGCGCATTTAACTTCTGCTTCTGGTGGAAGGAACCACGTGACCGGCCCGCTCGACCACATGACCAGTCCACAGCCTGAAAGGTTTTGCCACCCCATTTTAGAGTCATCATCTGTTCCCTGTGGGTTTTTTTCTTACAGAAGAGGCTAGATTTTATAAAATTACTAGACTATAGATTGGGCAAATGGTGGGAGCAAAAATCATCTTAAATTTCTTCATTTTGTTGTTTTGGTTGTTTAATTTCATCTCTGGAATGTCTTTTAATTGTGGCAAGCAGCCTGTTTTTTACCTGGTTTCCTTTGACACCTTCACTTCTTACTCATCTTGCTAAACTTTTCATTTTGTCTTGCTCTTTTCAGTGGGATGATGAAACAGATATGGCCAAAATGGAAGAATGTGTCCGATCCATTCAGATGGATGGTCTGGTCTGGGGAGGCTCAAAACTGGTCCCAGTGGGTTACGGCATCAAGAAACTGCAGATTCAGTGTGTGGTAGAGGATGACAAAGTTGGGACAGACATACTGGAAGAAGAAATCACCAAATTTGAAGATTATGTAAGTTCCTTCGGTTACATGGCTATAATTCTACTGTGGGGTGTCTGTCCGAGGGCAGCAAGAGTTCAGTACAATCATAGTGACATTCCAGGAGTTTAGACAGAAAAAAAGTATTAGATGAGTGCCTTTTAATGATTTTATGAAAGGGAGATCTGTAGAAAAGACTCTTTCTCCCCACTTCCTTGAATGATGTTGCCAGGAAAAACACTTTTCAGTAATTCACTAACACTGCAGTTGATTAGGATTTCAATAGTAAACTGTTTTAAGAAGAAAAAAGATTTTGGGGAATAAGTACATAAAATCCTCTTTCTGTGCCAAATAATTCAGTTGAGTCTTTTTATTTACATATTTGCTATGAGACTAGCTATCTTGATAAATATCCAGCAGTTACCTGTATGTTGCACTAAATATTTTATTTAGACAAGATAATATTTTCAATGGCTGAAATCCTATTGAGCTTATAGTGTATGACTCAGTATTATGCAAGCAGCAGCTATAATAGTACCAAGGCAGATGTGATATTCCTAAAGTATTTCTCCATGTGCATTGCACAGTATGTTACAATGGAAACTGCGAGAGCAATTTCACACTCACTGTTACCTGGGCTTGATGCCCAACAGAGTTATATCTCTTTAATTTTACACTAGGTAGAAACAAAAATGATTCTGGCCAGAGTGTCACAAAGACCAGTAACCCCTCCTGGCATCAGTGTTTTTTGAATAACTGCTATACAGTGGAACTTCGATTAACGTAATTAATGCGTTCTCCGGGATGTTTCTTACAGCGAAAATTACTTTCACTGAATTTCCCATAGGAATGCATTGAATGCAGTTTCCCATAGGAATGCATTGAAAACCAAAATACTTTAACAAAAATAGGTTTCCCATAGGAATGCATTTAAAACCAATTAATCTGTTCCAAAAAAACGAGCCACTATTTTCTATGGATATCCTTTTGTTATGCAATTTTTATGTTAACCGAGGTTCCACTATACTTTTAGGCAAACACCAATGTGGATGGAATGGAGCAGTGGAACAAGTTTGACTGTAGAGAATGTGTTCTGTGCAGGACACTAGACAGTTTGCTGCAAGTTTTGTTAAAAAAAAATACCTGTAGGACTTTAAATCTTCAGTGGAGATCATATCCACCCCATTTAAAACTGCTTTCTAGGTTGGGCAATCAGGGTTTTAGAACATTGTCAAGCTGGTGCTTCACAGACCTGTGAAACAAGCATCCCTTTACTTCATGCAAGGACTGGATTTCTGTAGGGCTACTTACGATGGCACATAACAACAGTAACGCTTACAAGGTTTCATGTTTGAAAAACACTTTTTTATTGTGCTTTCTTCTCGTGTCTTTCAGGTTCAGAGTGTCGACATAGCTGCTTTTAATAAGATCTAACAGATCTTTCTAAAGTTAATAAAAGGTCAAGAATTGGACTGGAGTGGTATATGACAGTGTCTTTCCTTCATCAGTGGGCTGCCTTTTCTCTCTTAAGCTTTGGTGCTGATCACAGCGGGGATCACCAGAAGCCCAAGTCTCTGTGAATCCACACACATTCATGTGGATTTCATGGGACTTGGGCTTCTGGGAATTGAAGTCCAAGAACAGTTGGAATGCCAAGATTCGCCATCATGGAACTACACACTCCCTTATCTGAAGAACAATGCCATAAGTCTTGTGCAAATCCAGGCCAGTGCAGCAGACCTTCCTGCTGCCTTCTTTGTCTTGGGCACACCTCCCCACAGTTGCTGATCATTTCTGTGGATTCTGGTTTTTGCTGTAACATAAGGCAAAGTTCAGTCTGCTTTTGCATCTTTGGATTGCTAGTTTTCCAAGAAGTGACAAAATCCAGGGACCTCACACAGTAATCCCCCTACCTTCAGAGGATTTCCCCCACATCCCCACTGCAAAACTTTCTTCTTACAAAAATGAGAATTTTAAAGTGAAAGATCCTTCTCCTACCATCTAGTGCAGGGGGCGGCAAGCTACGACCAGAGGGACCACCAATCTGGCCTCCTCAACTGAGGGAGCATGACCCAGCACCCAACTTCTAAGGGTTGCTGACCCCTGATCTAGTGGTTAATACAGGGGTTCACAACCTACAGCCCATGGGCCGGATCTGGTCCACGTGCCAAATAATCCGGCCCCTGACCTTGCTCCCACCGGAATCGGCCACAGACTAATGGCCATCATAAATGTGTTTATGGCAGCCATAAATTAGTCCATGGCCATCGTAAACACATTTACAACAGCTGCAGATACGTTTTATAGAGGCATTTATGGCGAGGGGACCAGCAGCTCTGGAGGGTCGTGGTCCAGCCCACAGCTGAAAAATGTTGAGAACTCCTGGATTAATACAGGGCAGTCTGAGAAAATGGTGGAAGCACCATTCTTCAAGGCACGCAAAACCGTTTTGAAGAAGTGCAGTTGAGTTTACCCCACATTCTCCTGACTTAACACTCCTTGACTTCTACCTGTTGTAACAACAGAATCCTTACTCACGGGTAGGCCCTGTTGTCTTTCTGAGTTGCAGCCCCCTGGCTGGACAACCCAGGCATCAGATGTGTGTAGATTCAGGTAGCATCAAGCCAAGAAATCACTCCAAGTCTCTGTATTAAAATCATAGCAAGATACAGGATACAGTCCATCAAAAGCACAGGAGCCAAACTGGTTCTATAAGGGATAGCCCAGCCGCCGCCCCTTTTCTCTCAAGACTTTACATTTTGCCAACCTGCAAATGCACAGCATTCCAGAGAGTGTCTGAGTGTGTGACTGCGTGTCAAGGATATTGATATATCTCCTCCCACAGGGTCCACCTTTTGGCCTTCCTCCTTAGGGACTCCAACCAAAGACATATCAATCACACATTAGGTTTCATTTCTTCTACAACACTACAACACGCGGCAACTCATAAGGTGAAAATGTTTATTCTTTCACTCCCCCCCTCCAGTTTGAAATTGCCATTTTGAAAAAGACACAGGGTATACCTACGGTAGTTCCGTCACACCTGTGGGGGACCTTATAGGATGTGGTGTATTGTAGAGTACCGGTTACACTGGCAAATACTTCAGGAATGAATTGAAACAGCATGGGTAGCCATAGGACGCTTTGGTCAACATTGCTCAAGCAGTAGTTCACCATAACCAGCAGTGTCTGGATGCTGATGGTCACCACTTGAGCACCTCTAGTAATTGCTGAAGTCAAAAGTGACTTGTATTCATCTTTTGTTACTGGCACATACTGTACTGATTATTACAATTTTAATAGTTTTTCCCTTATATTGTGTATACATATTTTTGGCACCCTCTGTATGTCCATATCCCATCTTTTAGGCTAATGTTTTTAGCGCTTTCTCATGGGAGGCTACAGCTGTTTTTATCAGGGTATTTGTGCAATATCAGACATATGGCGTGTTGCATTTGCTGAGACTGATCTCAAAGGAATAAACTGGTAATGTCCGGGTATAAAGCGAGCAGTTGGCTTGCTAAGAAAAAAAATATAGTGCTGACACTTAAGACAGATAAAGAATCATGGAACATCCTTTTAAAACCATAAAAAGAGCAATTATTGTGTGAGAGTTGAAGGTACATTGGAGTCTCTTCTACTCCCTGAACAAGGGGTGAGCAAATTTTGAGGTGAAGTACCATATTTCATGTTGGATAATAGCCCTGGAGCTAAGAAGCAGCTTTATTCTTAATGTTGGGTGTGTAGAATACCATTAAGGGATTCTTAGTTCCTATTCTCCATGTGTCCATGATTTTAAGATCCAGTTATTTGTCCCCAGAGGGCCAAAGTAGCTTAGTGTAAGGTTCCTCAACCTTGGGCCTCCAGGTGTTCTTGGATTTCAATTCCCAGAAACCCAGGTCAACACACCTGTTGATCAAGGCTTCTGGGAATTGAAGTCCAAGAACATCTGGGGGGCCCAATCTTGAGAAACCCTGGCTTAGTGCTTAAGATGCTGAGCTTGATGAATGACTGGAAGGTTAGCAGTTCAAGACCCAAGTGCAATGTTATGGAGTGAGCTGTCGTCTGCACTAGCTCCTGCCAACCTAACAGAAAGCAAGAGATTGCAAAGTAGATAAATAGATGCCACTTCAGCAGAAAAGGTAACAGTGTTCTGTGTGCTCCCATCATCTAGTCATGCCTGCCATGTGATCATGGAAACATCTGCAGACAGAAACAATACTGGCTCTTTGGCTGAAAATGGAGATGAGCACTTCTGCACCCTAGAGTCAGAGACCACTGGCTTTCCAGCAAGGGAGACCTTTATCTTTACTTAGTGCAGGGGTGCTCAAACTACAGCCAGCAGGCCAAATGCGGCCCACACCATTCCTGGAAGTAGATATTAAATGTGCATGTGCAAAGAGCTGCCATAAAGAACTCATGGCTGTAGGAAACACGTTTATGACAGCTGCGGGTGCATTTACAGCAGTGTTTTGTGTCGGCATATTTTGCTTTCGGTGGAAAGAAACACGTGACCGGCCTGTGGCTTGAAAAGTTTGGGCACCCCTGACTTACTGCTTAAGATCCTTAACTTGACAACCAGAAGGTTAGCAGTTCAAGAAATTAAAGGTACAATACTGCAGGACGGAATGAGCTCCCGTCTTTGTTCCAGCTCCTGCCAACCTAGCAGTTCGAAAGCAAGAAATTGCAAGTAGATACATAGGGACCACTTCGGTGGAAAGGTAAACAGCGTTCCGTGCGCTCCGGTGTGTCTAGTCATGCCTGCCACATGACCATGGAAACGTCTGCAGAAGCAGACAGCATTGGCTCTTGGCTTAGAAACAGGGATGAGCACTGCACCCTAGAGTTGGATACAACTGGCTTTCGAGCAAGGGAAAACTTTACCTTACTGTAGATAAATAGGTACCACTTCAGTGCTATGTGCTGTGGCTTCTAGTCATGTCTGCCACATGACCACAAAAACGCCTGCAAATGGAGACAGCCCTGGCTCTTTGGCTGTACGTAAACAGAAACGAGCACTGTGCCCTAGAGTTGGATGTGACTGGCTCTTGAGCAAGGGAGACCTTTACCTTTATTAGTTCTCCTTCGTATAGTTTGTGAATCCCCACTATTGGGTTATGCGCCTGCGCAGAACACCGATCAGAGGCTTAAAAAGCTCATTGGTCAAAAGTTTTGGCGGTAAGACCGCCCACCGTACCGCCCACCCTGAGGCGCCAGTCCGCCATTTTACCTCAGTTCTCTTCTTTCCGCCTTAGCAGCAGGACGATCGTTGAGAGCTTCCTCAATTTTTTCGTCTTTTCTGAGAGAAAGTCTTTGACGAACTTTAACAATTTTTTCGGCAAGCTTGTCCTTTGGGCAGGATTGCCACCCCGGTGCTGTTTCTTCCTTCTGGTGGACTCAGTTACCTACTCGCTCCGGTCACCGTTTCCCCCCTCAAGGGGGTGGCGGCTGGCCTGCCCTTCGGGGTGCTCGCCTTCTCGAACCTTCCGTCGGGAAATTTTTTTGATGGCTGCAGCCTTCAAGCAGTGTTCTGCTTGCCTCAAGAAGTTCCCTGCCTCTGACGGGCATAGCCTCTGTCTTTTTTGCCTGGGAGAATCACACCAGAGCCAATCCTGCGCTCACTGCAAGAACTTTACATGACTTGCAGTTCAGAACCGGAGCAACCGGTTGAAAGCGCACCTTATGGAGCTCGCTTTGGCTCCCGCCGCGGCTGCTTCCACGTCCGTTGGTGCCTCTCAACCCTCTCGGCCTCTGCCGCTACCACCTCCTCCTTCCACCCTCTCCATCAGAAAGAAGAAAAAGAAGGAAAAAAATGGGGAGAAGAAGAAGAAACATAGGTCAGAGGAAAGGCGATCACTCCCACCTACGCCTCGCCCTCCTATCTCTCCGGGGCCCTCGCCTCCCTTTTCGGTCGCGAGATGTCCTTCACCCGGATCCTCGATGTGGGGTGGACGGTCCTCTTCGGGATCTCCTGCAAAAGGTCGCAGGGCTGGGGCTCCAGCTTGCCCACTGCAGGTACTCTCTTCTCCGCCTCGTGAGAGGGGCTGTCCACCCACGAGGCAGGCATCTGTCTCCCCGAGGCCTAGGACTCCCGACAATAAATGAACCGGCAACCACCATTCCGGCCACCATTTCATCTCCTATTCTTCCGACCACCATTTTGCCTGCCACCGTTTCGTCCCAACCATCGGCGGTGGATGCGTCCCAGGTGGAATTCTTCAAAGGGATGTTTGAGGCCATGGCGAAATCGTTCGCCCAACAGTTCAAGGCCTCCATGCCTGCGGCCTCTGCGGCTCCGGTGCCGACCACCGCAAGCCCCAGGGATGTTGGTCCTGCTGTCGCTCCGCCGACCTCTCGAGGGTCGAGCGTTCGCTCCGCTGGCCCACCCATATCGTCTTGGTGTGGTCCAGACGTCGATGCGGTGAGCTCCCAGCCTGTCGACCCGCCCAGGCCATACTGGCACGGTCCCGACGTGGATACCAGGATTCCTCCCTCGTCCTCCGATGATTCCAGCGCGTCTTCGGAGGAGGACGAGGGAGATGTCGATGCCGACAAGACACCGGACCAGGCTATCGGCCACTCTTTGGTGGTCAAGGCCTTCCAGCATAAAACGGCCGTCAGAGGTTTTCCAGTACCTTCGACTCCAGAAGGGAAGAAACTGGACGCAGTGGGCCGTAAGTTTTACGCCACCGGTTCCCTCTTCCTGCGAGCCGCTAATTACTCAGCAGCCATGGGCCTCTATCAGTCCCACCTCTGGGAGCAAGTGAAGATCCTTGCTGCTAAACTGCCTGCCGATGCCCAGAAAGGATTCGACTCGCTGGCTGCAGAAGGGGACTTTCTGGCAGAACAGCAGATGTGGACGGCCAGGCACATTAACGATTATGCGGCCAAGGACATGTCTTCTGCCATTCTGCTCCTTCGCCATGCTTGGCTCAGGGGCACCTCTCTCGATGATGCCATGAAGAAGCTCATCGAGGAGTTTCCATTTGATGGGCAAGGCCTGTTCGGACAAGACACCGATAAGGTGCTTAATGAACTGCGGCAGACGAATTCGACGGCTAAGTTCCTGGGGCTCACCACGCCGGCTCAGCCTACCAAACTGCAATTCCAACCCTTTACGCATCGATATCGGGGGAACCCACAGCAACAGGGCGCCTCGACTGACCAGCCCAGGCCCAGTTTCTACAAACAGAGGCGCCAACACAAGCCTCGCTACCAACCTTACGGACAGGGCAAGCGATCTGACGCAAAATCCAAGTCCCGGGTTTGAAACTACGAAGGCCAAGGCTCTCTCGCTCCACCTCCCATACCTCCCCCTCCGGAACGTCCTCCAGGTGTGGTCAGGCATCACGGACGACCGGTGGGTCTTGAAGATCTTGCCCGCTGGTTACACCATCGAGTTCGTGCGAGTGCCTCAGGTAGGAAGACACCGTTTCACCACCTCGTCCCCCCATTTGGAGGAAGAAATATCAACTCTTCTGTCCAAGGGAGCCATCGAGCGGGTAACACCGACCAGTTGGGACAACAGTTTCTACTCGAGGTACTTCGTGGTTCAGAAGAAGGACGGAGGACTTCACCCAATTCTGGACCTGCGCCGCCTGAACAGGTACATCCACACCAGGAAGTTCCGGATGGTGACCCTACAGACCGTCCTCCCCCTCATCAACAAAGGGGACTGGTTCACAGTGATAGACCTCAAGGACGCTTACTTCCATATCAGCATCCTCGAGGAGCACAGACGGTTCCTCCGGTTCCGAATCGGGAACTCTGTGTACCAGTACCGGTGCCTACAGTTCGGTCTGGCTACGGCACCGAGAGTCTTCACCAAGTGCATGGCTCCAGTGGCTGCCTTCCTCCATCAGAAGGGGATTAGGGTCTTCCCGTACATCGACGACTGGCTGATTGTCTCCCCCACCAGCTCGTCGTCCATTCGGGACACGCAGTTCACGGTTCACCTCATGGAGAGTCTTGGCCTCAGAATCAACTTTACCAAATCAAAGTTGATTCCTTCTCAGCGAGTCGAGTACATTGGAGCGGTACTCGACTCGCTAGTTACCAGAGCCTTCACCCCCCAGAAACGCTTACTGGACATTGCACAAGGGGTAAGCGGATTCAGGAACAAACCATTTATCAGGGCGAAAAAGGCACAGATACTTCTAGGCCTCATGGGCTCAACGACGGCGGTAATTCCTCACGCCAAGTTAAAGTTCCGGTCCCTGCAGTCATGGCTCATCCACGAATTCGACTCGCTCAGGGAGAGCCAGTCCAAACGGCTGACTCCGTCTCCAGAACTGATGGACCAGCTACTGTGGTGGACGATGCCACTCAATGTGGCCACGGGGAAGAGTTTTTACCCCCCACAACCTTCGTTGCAGGTTTTGACCAACGCAAGCAACCTCAGCTGGGGGGCTGCCTGCGGGACTCTAACGGTCAACAACGTTTGGTCGCCTCACGAGATGGTGCACCATATCAACTATTTGGAGCTGCTGGCCATTTGGAAGGCCCTACGTTCCTTCGAGGCCCTACTCACCGGCAATGTGGTTCAAGTGGCCTCGGACAATACCACAGCGGTGGCATACCTGAACAAGCAGGGAGGGACAAGGTCCACCATCCTACTTTACCTTGCGGTGCAACTCTGGGAGTGGTGCCTGGAAAGACACATCTTTCTAATTGGAGTACACATTCAGGGCAAGCTGAATGTTTTGGCCGACCACCTCAGCCGTCTCACCTCGACGACCCACGAGTGGGTGCTGGACGACGAGGTATTTCGGTCCCTTTGCGGGGCCTGGGGGACTCTGAGCATCGACCTCTTTGCGGCGGAGTCCAACAGGAAATACCACAGGTACTGTTCCAGGGCAGGCATCGGACTGAACTCCGAGGGTGATGTCTTCATGAAACGGTGGGATCAGGACTACTTCTACGCCTTTCCCCCGTTTCCCCTGGTTCAGAAGGTCCTCACCAGGATGTACCAACACCGGACCAACGCAATTCTCGTGGCTCCAGCATGGCCTCGCCAGCCCTGGTTTCCACTACTGTTACACATGTCGTCACAGTATCGCACACTGCCAGAATCGCCAACGCTTCTCCAAATGGAGCACGGCCAGCTCCACCATTCGGACCTACCCAGCCTCCACCTCACCGCATGGAGGATAACCCCAGACTGTCCAGGATCTTGGAGCTAGCACGGCGTCCTTCCACAAGGAAGTCTTATGCTTCCAAATACAGACGCTTTTGTGCTTTCCTGGCATCCCAGCAGACGTACCCTCCACAGGTGGGACTACAGGACATCATGGCCTACCTCCTCCATTTGGCGGAGTCTGGCCTTAGCATTACCTCCATCCGGGTCCATCTCGCAGCGGTGGTGGCTCACTCTCCAGCTGGTTCGCCTGCTTCTGGTGCCTTTCGCGACCATACGGTAAAGCGTTTCCTCAAGGGATTGCGAAACGCCTTTCCGCCGGTCAAGACTCCAACAGCACAATGGTCCTTGTCTGCCGTTCTGAACGCGCTCACCAGGACTCCTTTCGAGCCTACCGCGGATGTTCGTCTCCTCACGTGGAAGACGGCATTTCTGGTGGCTATCACGTCTGCTCGACGAGCTGGTGAACTGGTTGCTCTGCGGGCAGACGCACCGTTTCTTCAGTTTTTCAATGACCGCGTGGTGCTCCACACGGATATCACCTTCCTTCCTAAGGTAGTCTCCCAGTTTCATATGGCACAGACTATCTCGCTGCCAACCTTCTTCCAGAACTCCACCAACGTCCAAGAAAAGACTTGGCACACGCTGGATGTGAAACGAGCTTTATTGTTTTACACCAGCAGAACAAGGGAGTTCAGGAAGTCACGGCATCTATTTGTGGCTTATGGAGGAAAGTCCAAGGGTGAACCCATCTCTGCCCAGAGGTTCTCCAAATGGATCACGTCTACCATCTACCTGGCCTACGAGTCGGCCTCACTGCCACCTCCGCCGCATGTCAGGGCGCATTCTACGAGAGCGGTTGCCACATCCACGGCCTTTTTGGAGGGCACACCGCTTGAGGACATATGTAAGGCTGCCACCTGGTCCAGACCTTCTACATTTGTCCAACATTACAGAGTGGACACCAGAGCCACTGCGGACGCCAGACTTGGTCATGTCGTCCTCGCCAGGGGGCTCCGGGCTCATCGCCCTTGACAGTTCACTCTACCTGACCATCATACTCATCGTGGGATCATCTCTTCCGACTGCCCACCGACCAAGTGACTGTGAGCTTGCTAATCTCCCAATAGTGGGGATTCACAAACTATACGAAGGAGAAAGTTCGGTTTCACTTACCAGTGATAACTTTCGTTCTTCGAGTATCGAGTATCGTTCTGCCTCCCCTCTTGAGCTGCACGGATGAGATCAATTGGTTTATCCTGTGCTTGGCTTAAGTATGGAACTGAGGTAAAATGGCGGACTGGCGCCTCAGGGTGGGTGGTACGGTGGGCGGTCTTACCGCCAAAACTTTTGACCAATAGCTTTTCAAGCCTCCGATCGGTGTTCTGCGCAGGCGCATAACCCAATAGTGTGTATTCACAAACTATATACTCGAAGAACGAAAGTTATCACTGGTAAGTGAAACCGAACTTTCCTATTCTACATACAGTACATCCTCGATTTTAAGGCCCAGTTGTTTGTCCCCTAGGGACTGCAGTGGCTCAAGTGGCTAAGACGCTGACTGGGAGGCGGAAGGTCAGCAGTTCGATTCCCGAGTACTGCAGGACAGAATGAGCTCCTGTCTTTGTCCCAGCTCCTGCCAACCTAGCAGTTTGAAAGCAAGGAAATTGCAAGTGGATAAATAGGGACCACTTCGGTGGGAAGGTAACAGCGTTCTGTGTGCTCCGGCGTCTAGTCATGCCTGCCACATGACCACAGAAACGTCTGCAGGAGCAGGCAGCGCTGGCTCTTCGGCTTTGAAACAGATGAGCACTGAACCCTAGAGTTGGATACGACTGGCTTTCGAGCAAGGGAAACCTTTACCTTTTACTATTTGTCCCCCATCTTAAGAATGGCTCCAATTTGGATATTATCCCCTTGCAGAGAACAGCCAACATCTGTCCGCAGGGGATCCCTCCAAGAGGGGATGGGGTGCCTTCCCTTGGCCACCGCTGCTGCATGCTGGACCTTTCCATGCTCTGCTGGGAGACCTCCTTCCTTCCAAGCGCATGCAAACATGAAAGCAGGAGCAGAGAAGAAAGGACCGCAAACAAAGAGGAAGAGGAGGAGGCGCCCACCTGGATCAGGGGCCATAAAAGCAGTCCCGGGAAAAGGGAACGAGATCCGGGGAGCCTGAGGCAAGCGCCACGAAAATTACGCACTTAGTAGTTCGAAAGCAAGAAATTGCAAGTAGATAAATAGGGACCACTTGGGTGGGAAAGGTAACAGCGTTCCGTGCGCTCTGGTATCTAGTCATGCCTGCCACATGACCAGCACGGAAACGTCTCTGCAGAAGCAGACAGCGCTGGCTCTTCGGCTTGGAAACAGAATGAGCACTGCACCCTAGAGTCGGATACGACTGGCTTTCGAGCAGTCCTTTCTTTTCCATGGAGCATTGCACACACACCCCTCTCCTTCCTATTGGACTGTTCCACCCTTCCCCTCTGGGCTTTTCCTATTTTAAGCACTACCCTGTGCCGCCGATAGGGCAGCTCTTGGGCTATTCCATTCCCTCAACTCAGAGGGGGGTGAGCCGCCACACGTCACGTGGGAGAGGGGGGGTTGGGGATCTTCCCGTTTTGCTCTTCTTTCTCATTTCGAAAAGAAACCCTCACAGACGATTCCATTGTTAAGATGGGGGGAATCACAGAAAGAAAAAACAAAATAGAAAAGCCATTAGCTCCCTTTCGGCTGCCGTGAAATTACAAACGATACAAAGACTCTCCATTTCTATCCTTCTCTCCGCCCGCCCGCGGAGCCTTCGCTTTTCCACACGTTTCCACACTGCTTGCTTCCCCCCCTTATTTGGGACTCCGAGTTGGTGTCTTCCGCGGCTATCCCAGCATCCTTCGCGCGGCGCGCGCGCCTTTTCCCCCTCAGACCCTCCTTTTGTTTCTGGAAGCGACGGGAGCGCATATTTTACCTCACGAATCCTCTCTTTCTTTCTTCTGGGTTGGCGGCCGTCCCGGTGTGGGTCTTTTTCTCAGGTAACAACGAGGGGGGGGGTGGGGGTGGGGAATTAAATATATATGTTTTCGTTTGAGGGACTTTTCAGTGTTTGGTTAAGCAGCCACGCCGTGGACCAGTTTGTGGGGTGAGGGGGAAGAAGACTCGAGAGAGGACTGAAATGAGGCCTACCTGCAAACGCCTCCACACCAACCACCACCACCTCTCCTCCTCATCCTGTCCTGCTCCCAAATGGGGTAGGCTAGGGTGGGGGAATCAGGTCGGGCGGCTCGCCTTCATGCAGCATTCCTCTGCCTTATTTATTTATCCTTCAAAAATCAGGATGGCCTTGATTTAAATCATGATTTAAATCACTAGTCAGTAAGGCTCGATTTAAATCATGATTTTCTACATAAAGACTCATTTTTGCTGGAGTTGTTTTTTTTTAACTTTTATTTTACACATACATACATACATACATATATATAAAAAATCCACCCTGTTGCAAATTTCTATTGCCGCCCAACTCTGCAACGACTGGGCGGTGGGAAATGGGGGGCACGAAGGGGCCTTGTGGAGACAACAATGGAGACTGGGGAAACCATTGGGTCGTCTCAAAAACTATTTTTCAAAAAAAAATAGTAGCCGTGTTAGTCTGTTTTTCAGGCATATCAGAAAGTAAAAACAAAATTAAAAAACAAAAACGCTGCAGCATTTTAAAGACTAACTCAGGAGTTCTCAACCTTTTAAAGTGGGGGGGGGGCATTGGGTCACACTCCCTCAGACAACTTTGGGGGCCGGGCGGCCATTTTGCCCTTCCTTCCCCACATGGCATTTCTGGGTTTGGTGGGGGCCCCCACATGAAATGGTGCTGTGGCCCACATGTTGTGAATCCCTGGACTAACTAAACTGCTATTTTTCATGTGAGTTTCGTGGAGCAAGTCCAGATGTCTGATGAAGTTGGCTTTCTCCACGAAAGCTCACATTAAAAATAATAGCAGTTAAAAGCATTGGCAGATTTTACTTTCTTAGGATCTAAGGTCACTGCAGATGGGGACTGCATCACTGCAGCCATGAAATAAAAAGGCGGCTGATTCTGGGGAGACAAGCTATGAGAAACCTGGGGAACATAGTGAAAAGTAGAGACATCACCTTGCAAACAAAAGGCTGCATAGTCAAAGCAATGGTTTTCCTGGTGGCCTTGATGCTGGGAAAGGTGGAGGGAAAGAGAAGAAGGGGGCGTCCAAAGATGAGATGGATAGATGGTATTGTGGACACAATGGGCACAGAGCTTGGTGGGCTGAGGAGAATGGTGGAGGGTAGAGGTGCCTGGAGGAAAATGGTCCATGGGGTCGCAAAAGGTCGGAATCGACTGTGCGACTGAACAACAACAACAATGTATGGGTGTGAGAGCTGGTCCATTAGGAAAGCTGAGCACAGAAGAATAGATGCCTTTGAGATGTGGTGTTGGAGGAGAGTTTTAACAGTCCCCTGGACAGTGAGGAGAACAAATAGCTAAATCTTAAAAGAAATCAACCCTGACTGCTCACTGGAAGGTCAAATAGTAAAGATGAAGATGAAGTACTTTGGACATCAAATGAGAAGAGAGGATTCACTTGAGAAAGCCTTGATGCTGGAAAAGGTGGAGGGCAAAAGAAGAAGGGGGAGGCTAAGGATGAGATGGTTAGATGGTATTGTAGACGCAATGGGCACAGTGTTGGGCGGGCTGAGGAGGATGGTGGAGGACAGGCGCCTGGAGGACAATGGTCCATAGGGTTGCAAAGGGTCGGAATCAACTATGCGGCTGAACAAGTCTTTAAAGTGCTGCAGTGTTTTTGTTTTTACTTTCTGATACAGGTGCAGTGTGTCAAAAAATAAAGGTAATAGGGCAGTGTTTAAGGTGCCTCAATGTTGTGTGTGTGTTGTGTGTTTTTTTAAGACCACCAGGGCTACTTCTTTGGAAATTACAGCTAGGAGTGCCTGATACAGTCAAGTGGGTGGGATATTCATCTTCCTCTTTTTCAAGAGCCATATCTGATTCTGAATCTTGGCGATCATCATGGCAAACGGCCATGAAGGCTGTCCTGCATATATAATAGCGTGGCCTTTCATCTGCCTTCCACATAACACCCATAGTACCACTGATCCAGTTCCCCAAGTCTCTTTCTGGTCCTGAGCCCTTTTGGCAGGCAAAGTCTTCCTCAGCCCCAGGCCAGGATGGATGAAGCTGCTGCCCTCCATCAAAATGGAGTCAAGTGGGATTTGATACATTTGGGGGACCATCAGCCTTCCCTGTGGACTTTGCCAAAGCTGCTACCCCTCACGTTTGTCAGGTTAGTTAACTGATGCCTGGCACTCTGCGTTGAGTTGCTGGCTGTAAGGTCCAGTCTATGACTATAGAAGGATAACCTGGCCATTTGGGGATATTAATAGGGAGATAAATAAGAGGAGGCTCTATTCTCTTTGCTTAGAAATAAGAGTAAACAAAACAAACGAAGTGGCACCATAAAGAATAATTCCTGTATTTTAAATGTAGGGGCTACGGTGGCTCTGGTTAAGCTGGCCTTGTTAACTAGAAGTCTGGCCTGGGTACTGTACTGCTTGATGGATTTGAGCGCCTGTCTCTGTCACAGCTCTTGGGGAAAAGAAAGGAGCTTCATTCAGGCGTTCCTTGAGCTGAGTTTCTCTAGCAAAAATCCTTTCAACCAAGAATAATTTCTGACACAAAATTATTATTTAAAATGTGAGCCTTCATGGATCAAGTCCACTTCATCAGACATAAGAGTGAGACTTCAAGGCATTAATTTATACCCATTAGGTGCAGAATTACATAATGGTTGGTTAGTATAACATAGGCTTACAAATCAGTGTAGCTTTATACAAACGGTAATAACAGTTTAAAAGAGTTGGATTTTTGGAGTAATAGCTGTGTTAGTCTGTTTCAAGAATATCAGAGAGTAAACAAAATAAAAATGTAGCAATTTAAAGTGCTACTATGTTTTATTTTTATTTTGTTTACTCTGATATGCTTGAAATGCATGCTAACACAATTACTATTAAACTCTAAATGGCCCTCATCAAACAAAACAAAAATTAGCACTTTAAATGCTACAAGGTTTTTGTTTTATTTTGCTTACTCTCTTATAAGTTTAAAAATAGGCTGCTTTATTTATTTTTTAAAAATATTAAAATGTCTCACATTGGTCAGGTATTTATAATGACAATGACTGTGAGGAAATAAATACTTCTGGTTTCAAATGAGTCAAGCCCCAAAAGGAAATGAGGACAATAGAGCTCTAAATGGCCCTCATCAAAATTACACAGAAGACTCCCAATTACCCAGCCAAAGAGACACCTTCCTGCTGAGAGACCATATAGATGAGATCACTTTCCTTTGTTTTTCATCTAGTGGCTCCCAACCTCTTTTTGGTCATGCCCTACCTAAGCATCTCAAAAAATCCTGACCCCCTCCCATATAATTCTTATTATTCAAAATGCGGACTATTCACATGGAGGCCATTAAAAGGCCACCCCTCATAAAAATCAGATTATCTCCTGGGGTGTGCGCACCCTACTTGGGCACCACAGTTCTAGAAGGTTCTGCATTTTCATAGTCTTTCCATCTCCTTTCTGTCCACTGTTAACTATCAGATTTGTTGTTGTTCAGTCGCACAGTCGATTCCGACCCTTTGCGACCCTATGGACCATCGTTCTCCAGGCACCTCTGTCCTCCACCATCCCCCTCAGTCCTCCCAGTTCTGTGCCCATTGTGTCTACAATACCATCTATCCATCTCATCCTTGGCCTCCCCCTTCTTCTTTTGCCCTCCACCTTTCCCAACATCACGGCCTTCTCAAGTGAATCCTCCCTTCTCATTTGATGCCCAAAGTACTTTAGCCTCATCTTTACTATTTGACCTTCCAATGAGCAGTCAGTGTTGATTTCTTCTAAGATTGACCTATTTGTTCTCCTCGCTGTCCAGGGTACCCTCAAAACTCTCCTCCAGCACCACATTTGAAAGGCATCTATTCTTCTGCGTTCAGCTTTCCTAATTGTCCAGCTCTCACATCCGTACATTACCACTGGGAATACCATTGCTTTGACTATTCTAATTTTTGTTTCCAAGGTGATGTCTCTGCTTTTCACCATGTTCCCCAGGTTTTTCATGGCTTGTCTCCCAAGAATCAGTCGCCTTTTTATTTTATGGCTGCAATCTCCATCTGCAGTGATCTTAGATCCTAAGAATGTAAAATCTGTCACTGCTTCTACTTCTTCCCCATCTATTTTCCAGGAACTGATCGGGCCTGTTGCCATTATCTTGGTTTTCTTGATATTGAGTCTCAAGCCAGCTTTTGCACTCTCTTCCTTCAAACCGATCAAGAGATTCTTTAGGTCTTCCTCACTTTCTGCCATTAAGGTGGTGTCGTCTGCATATCTCAGATTGTTGATGTTTCTCCCAGCAATTTTGATCCCATATTGTGATTCCTCCATCCCTGCGTTGCGCATTATGTGCTCTGTGTATAAGTTGAATAAGCAGGGTGACAAAATGCAGCCTTGTCTTACTCCTTTTCCTATTCCAAACCACTCTGTCATTCCGTGTTCTGTCCTAACTGTTGCTTCTTGGTTCCTGTACAGATTTCTCAGGAGGCATATGAGATGCTCTGGTATTCCCATCTCTTTAATCACTTGCCACATCTTGTTGTGATCCACACAATCAAATGCCTTAGTGTAATCAATAAAGCAAAAGTAAACTTGTTTCTGGTATTCCTTTGTTTTCTCCATGATCCAGCGTATGTTGGCAATGTGGTCTCTAGTCCCCCTGCCTCTTCTGAAACCAGCCTGCACCTCTGGTAGTTCTCTTTCCTCATGCTGCTGAAGTCTATCCTGTATTATCTTGAGCATCACCTTGCTGGCGTGTGGGATGAGCGCAATTGTTCGATAATTTGAGCATTCTTTGGCATTGCCCTTTTTTGGGATTGGAACATATACTGATCTTTTCCAGTCCTGTGGCCACTGTTTTGTTTTCCAAATCTGCTGGCATATTGAATGCAGTAATTTGATGCCATCATCTTTTAAAGCTTTGAAAAATTCAACTGGGATACCATCATCTCCACTAGCTTTGTTGTTTGCAGTGCTCTTTAGGGCCTTTCTGACTTCACTCTCCAGGATGTCTGGCTCAGGTTCAATTTCTTCATCATTGTGGCTATCAGGAGTGTTGAGGTCCTTTTTGTAGAGTTCCTCTGTGTACTCTTTCCATCTCTTCTTAATTTCTTCTGCATCAGCTAGCTCCTTTCCGTCTTTGTCCCTTATCATGTTCATTTTTGCTTTAAATGTTCCCTTGATTTCCTGGATTTTTTTGAAAAGGTCTCTGGTTCTGCCTCTTTTGTTGTTTTCCTCCATTTCTTTGCACTGTTCTTTTAGGTAGTTTTCCTTATCTCTCCTTGCTTTTCTTTGAAATTCTGTGTTCAAAAGATTGTATTTTTTCCTTTCTCCTTTGACTTTTGCATTCCTTCTTTCCTCTGCTATTTTAAGAGCCTCATCAGACAACCACTTTGCTTTCTTACTCTTCTTTTCTTTTGGTATGGTTTTCTTTGCTGCTTCCTGCATGATGTCCCTCATCTCTGTCCATAATTCTTCTGGCACTCTGTCTATTGAGTCTAAGCCATTGAATCTGTTCATCACCTCCACCGTGTATTCTTTAGGGATGCTATCTAGGTGATATCTGTCTGGTCTCTTTGTTTTCCCTATTTTCTTTAGTCTAAGCCTGAATTTTGCAATCAGTAGGTTGTGATCTGAGCCACAGTCTGCTCCAGGTCTTGTTTTTGCTGACTGTATGGAGGTTCTCCATCTTTGACTGCAGAGTATGTAATCAATCTGGTTTCGGTGTTGGCCATCTGGTGATGTCCATGTGTAAAGTCGCCTCTTGTGTTGCTGGAAGAGGGTGTTTGCTATGACCATTGCGTTCTCTTGGCAGAACTCTATCAGTCTTTGCCCTGCTTCATTCTGTGTTCCAAGACCGAACTTGCCTGTTATTCCCTCCACTTTTTGATTGCCTACTTTGGCATTCCAGTCTCCTAAAATAATTTGGACATCATTTCTTGGTGTTTGTTCTATGAAGTGTTGTAAGTCCTCATAGAACTGGTCCACTGTGGCTTCATCTGCACCCGTGGTTGGTGCGTATATTTGGATCACAGTGACATTGAAGGGTTTGCCCTGAAATCTTACTGACATCATTCTGTCATTTTTGAGGTTGTATCCCATTACTGCTCTTCTCACTCTTTTATTGACAATTATGGCTACTCCATGTCTTCTAAGGTTTTCTTGTCCACAGTAGTAGATGTGATGGTTTCCAGAGCTGAATTCGCCCATCCCTGTCCATTTTAGCTCACTGATTCCCAAGATGTCAATGCTTATTCTTTCCATCTCATTTTTTACCACTTCTAGTTTACCTTGGTTCATTGATCTCACATTCCATGTCCCTATGCAGTATTGCTCCTTACAACATTGCATTCTCCTCCCTCCTTCCTGTCCCTCCCCTCCCTCCACTCTGTGGTGTTAAGCATCCTGTATCACCTAGCCTGCCCCTTTGTTTGCCCCTTTGTTTTGCCTTTTGTTTTGGTCAATAGGGTTCTCTTGGCAAGCTTTGTGGCGTGGTTTGCCGGTTTCTACGCCATGTTTTTTCTCGCATCATACATCATATCACAGTTTTAAAAATTTAAAACAGTTTAAACAACATATTATCATGCATACTTATCACACTCTAAAACACAGTCTCTATGTTAATTGCTATATTAAGTCAGTGTAAAAACTATCAGATAGGTGGCAACATTCCATAAGCCATTTCCTACAGAGAGGGCAGAACAGGTTAAGTGGTGAACATATGACTAAGGAAGGGCCTGTCACTTTAGGCAGTCTAGGTAAAGGTTGCCCTTGCTCAAAAGCCAGTCATATCCGACTCTACGGTTCAGTGCTCGTTTCTGATTATAGCCAAAGAGCCAGCGCTGTTGCAGACATTTCAGTGGAAAGGTTGCAGGCATGACTAAAACGCAGGATGCTGCTTACCTTGCCACCAAAGTGGTACCTACCGTGTTTCCCCGAATATAGGACCTCCTCCCATAATAGGACACACACACCCTTTTCCCCCCTGCCTTTGAAATATAAGGCCCCATCCAAAAATAAGACGACCTGGCTGTAAGGCGGCCGGCGTGGCCCATAAGAAGACTTGCCGCATCGGAGTCTCGATTGCCTCCCCACTCACAACCAAGAGAAGTTTCCCCTAGTGGGAGCGGGATCAAGACTCCGACGCAGCACGTCTCCTTATGGGCCAAGTCGGCCGCCTCACAGCTGAGGTCAGTCTCGATCACGCTTCCCCACTCACAACCAAGGGAAGTTTCCCCCTGGTGAGAGCGTAGATTGTTATAGGTAAAGGATTCCCTTGCTCGAAAGCTAGTCGTATCCGACTCTAGGGTGCAGTGCTCATCTCTGTTTCCAAGCCGAAGAGCCCAGCGCTGTCTGCTTCTGCAGATGTTTCCGTGGTCATGTAGCAGGCATGACTAGACACCGGAGCGCACGGAACGCTGTTACCTTCCCACCGAAGTGGTCCCTATTTATCTACTTGCAATTTCTTGCTTTCGAACTGCTAGGTTGGCAGGAGCTGGGACAAAACAAAGATGGGAGCTCGCTCCATCGTGTAGCACTCGGGTCTCAAACTGCTGACCTTCCAGTCATCAAGTTCAGTGTCTTAACCACTAAGCCATCGCAGTCCCATAGGCAGACTAGCCAAGAGTAAAGAAAATACCAGATAAAATTGCAGTAGTCAGACTTGCTGTTCTAAGGGAAAGGATCTGGCCTGAAACCTCTGGGTTTCCTCTTGTCCTGCCAAGCCTCTTTGTACTGACTTCAGATAAAATACACTTTTGTGTGATAACTTTTCTTATGGGATACCATTCTTCTCTAATATCCCCCCAACATGATCGTGTCCAAATAGAGGTTACACACAACTTAACTTGCTGAAGAATTAGGGCAATTATGAATTAGTGACACTTCAAAAGTCTGTCATGAACAGCCCTGGGGTATACAGAAAGAGCCTCCTAGATCAGTGATGGTGAACTTTTTAGAGACTGAGTGCCCGAACTGCAACCCCAAATCCACTTATTTATCACAAAGTGTCAACACAGCAACAGGGGAGGAAGGAAGCGCTCCCATTGATCCGCTGGGCAGAACAAACTGTGTGCTGGGGCGACCGCATGGGTGCCCACAGAGAGAGCAACTAGTGGCATGTGTGCCATAGGTTCACCACCACTGCCCTAGATGATTGTGGCATTTTTTTAACCACAATCACATATATGCTGGTAACGGCAACCATGTGTTGCCAGCTAATCTTTCTCACACTAGGTCAGACGAAAGGAGCTACAGAATGAACTCACCAAAAGGTGGCTTCATTTTAGTAGTTTCACACCTCACTTAGACATGGAAGATTAAAAGCCCTGGTTAGGTCTTGCAAACACAAGATGATGACTTCTTGTATCAAATCAATGCATCACATCTTTGGTCTTGAGTCCACTTCTCCCAACATTTTTGTCTTCCCAGTGAATCTTTTTGTGATGTACCTGAAGTATGATAGCCTTGATGTAGTCATTTCTGCTGTCTAGCTTTCCCATCTGTATGTGATAGTTAAGAATGCCTTTGTCTCCAGCCACATATTCTTACACGCAAAGAGCATTTCTAGTTCCTTCATAGTTGCTCTTAAAGCCCCTCTCTCCTTCTGATTTCTTGACTTCAGCCTTCATTTTAATAGTTGAATCAAGGAATAAGATGCTTTTAACATTCTGCTTTTCTGTCCTAATCATAGCTTTTTGGCCAGAGTACACATTGCGCATCAGAACAATTGGATACTATGGCATAAAGCTTTGAAAACATAAGAACAGCCTTGCTGGAACAGGCCACAGCCCATCCAGTCCAGTATTCTGTCTCACACAGTGGCTCACCATTTCCTTCAGGGTATTCCCAAGCAGATGCCTTCACTGCTTAGGATTCCCTGGAAATGGCATTGAGAGATATCCTGCCTATCTCTCCAACCCGGAGGTTGTCCTTAAGTATCCGTAATTATAGCCATGGATACCCTTGTCCTCCATGAACTTGTCTAATCCTTTCTTAAAGCTGTCAAGACTGACAGCTTTCACCACGTCTTCTGGCAGGGAGTTCCATAGACCAGTAATCCTCTGGGTGAAAAAGTACTTTCTCTTATTTCTTTGAGAACTAGTACCCAAAAGTTTCATGGAGTGTCCCCTAGTTCTAGTGTTATGCGATAGAGAAAACAGTTTTTCCTTCTCTACTTTGTCCACACCGTGCATGATTTTATAAACTTCAATCAGGTCACCTCTTAGACGCCGTCGTTCAAGAGTGAAGAGGCGCAACCGTTGCAGCCTCAGATGGTAAGGAAGGTGTTCCAGTCCCCTAATCATTCTGGTTGCCCTCCTCTGCACTTTTTCCAGCTCCATAATATCCTTCTGGAGGTATGGCGACCAGAGCTGTACACAGTGTTCCAGATGGGGCCTCACCATAGATTTATAAAGAGGCCAAATGACACTTGCTGACTTATTTCCTATACTCTTCCTAATGATCCCTAGCATTGAGTTTGCTTTTTTCACTGCTGAGGCACACTGGGTTGACACCTTCATTGAGTTGTCCACCAGGACACCAAGGTCCCTTTCCTGGTTTGTCACAGAGAGTTCAGACCCCATCAGTTTATAAATGTAATTGGGGTTCTCCTTCGTATAGTTTGTGAATCCCCACTATTGGGTTATGCGCCTGCGCAGAATGCCGATCGGAGGCTTGAAAAGCTATTGGTCAAAAGTTTTTGCGGTAAGACCGCCCACCGTACCGCCCACCCTGAGGCGCCTGCGCGCCATTTTACCTCAGTTCTCTTCTTTCCGCCGTAGCAGCAGGACGATCGTTGAGAGCTTCTCAATTTTTCTCGCCCTTCTGAGGGAAAGTCTTTGGCAATTTCAAACAATTTTTGCGGCGATCTTGTCCTCCGGGCAGGATTGCCACCCCGGCGCTGTTTCTTCCTTCTGGTGGACGCAGTTGCCTACTCGCTCCGGTCACCGTTTCCCCCTCAAGGGGATGGCGGCTGGCCTGCCCTTCGGGGTGCCCGCCTTCTGGAACCTTCCGCTGGAAGAATTTTTTCTTTGATGGCTGCAGCCTTCAAGCAGTGTGCTGCTTGCCTCAAGAAAGTCCCTGCTTCCGACGGGCATAGCCTTTGCCTTTTCTGCCTGGGAGAGTCTCACCAGAGCCAGTCTTGCCCTCACTGCAAGAAATTCACCCGCCTTGCAGTGCAGAACCGGAGCAACCGGCTCAAAGCCCATATGATGGACCTCGCTTTGGCCCCCGCCTCGGCAGCCTCTACCTCTGCTGGTGCCTCTCAGCCTCCTCCCGCTTCTTCTTCCACTCTCGCCATCAGGAAGAAGAAGAAGGATAAGAATGGGGAAAAGAAAAAGAAACACGGGGCGGAGAAGAGGCGCTCGCTCCCGCCTACTCCTCGCCCTCCAATTTCTCCGGGGCCCTCGCCTCCGTTCTCGGTTGCAAGATGTCCTTCGCCCGGGTCTTCCATCTGGGGCGGACGGTCCTCCTCGGGATCTTCTGAGAAAGGTCGCAGGGCTGGGGCTCCAGCTCGCCCACTGCAGGTCCTCCCGTCTCCTCCTCGGGGGAGGGGCCGTTCACCCACGAGGCAAGCGTCCGTCTCCCCAAGGCCTAGGACTCCGACGATTGATGAAACGGCAGTCACCATGCCGGCCACCGTTTCGTCTCCAGTCCTCCCAACCACCGTTTCGTCGGCCACCGTTTCGTCCCAACCATCGGCGGTGGATGCATCCCAGATGGAGTTCTTCAAGGGGATGTTTGAGGCCATGGCAAAGTCGTTTGCCCACCAGTTTAAGACCTCCATGCCTGCGGCCTCTGCGGCTCCAGTACCGACCACCGCAAGCCCCAGGGATGTTGATCCTACTGTGCCTCCACCGACCTCACGAGGGTCGAGTGCCCGCTCCGCTGGCCCACCCATATCGTCTTGGTGTGGTCCAGACGTCGATGCGGTGGACTCCCATCCCGTCGACCCGCCCAGGCCGTACTGGCGCGGTCCCGACGTGGATGCCAGAGTTCTTCCCTCGTCTTCCGATGACTCCAGCGTGTCTTCGGAGGATGACGAGTGGGACGTCGACGCCGAAAAGACGCCGGACCAAGCCATCGGCGCGGTTGACCCACCGCGTGGTGAGGATCAACGCTCGCTCACGACTATGCTGACACGCTTGGGGACTGCCCTGAACCTGAAGGTTGACCAGCCACCACTGGAGGGCGAGGACCAAATGACCGCCAAGCTGGACAGACGAGCGATTCGGCCGGTCCACATTACCATGCTTCCGTCCATGTTGACGTCAGCGAAGGCGACATGGAAGAAGCCAGTGTCAGCGCACTCCGTTTCGTCCAGGCTCGACGGCATGTACAGAGTCCTGGACGAGAACGTTGACTTCTTGCAAGCTCACCCCTTGCCAAACTCGTTGGTGGTCAAGGCCTTCCAGCATAGGACGGCCACCAGCGGTTTTCCGGTACCTTCGACTCCGGAAGGGAAGAAGCTGGATGCGGTGGGCCGAAAGTTCTACGCCACCGGTTCCCTCTTCCTCCATGCCGCCAACTACTCGGCTGCCATGGGCCTCTACCAATCCCACCTTTGGGAGCAGGTGAAGGTCGTGGCGGCTGCATTGCCCGCCGAAGCCCAGAAACGGATCGACGCGCTGGCATCCGAAGGGGACTTCCTGTCGGAGCAGCAAATGAGGACGGCCAGGCACATCAATGATTACACGGCGAAGGACATGGCTTCCGCTATTTTGCTCCGTCGTCATGCCTGGCTCCGGGGCACCTCCCTCGATGATGCGATGAAAAAGCTCATCGAGGAGTTCCCGTTCGACGGACAGGGCCATTTCGGGCAGGACACCGATAAGGTCCTGAACGAAATGCGGCAAGCGAACTCTACGGCCAAGTTCCTGGGACTTACCACGCCGGCTCCGCCCGCCAGGCCGAGGTTCCAACCTTTCACGCGGCGGTATCAAGGAAACCCGCAACAACAGGGCGGCCCTACGGAACAGCCCAGGTCTGCTCCCTACAAGCAACGGCGCCAGCATAAGTCCCGTTACCAGCCCTACGGGCAGGGCAAGCGTTCCGACGCGAAGTCCAAGTCCCGTGTTTGAAGTTGCGACGGCCGAGTCTCTCTCGCTCCACATCCCGTACCTTCCCCTCCGGAATTTCCTCCATGTGTGGTCGGGCATCACGGACGACCGGTGGGTCTTAAAGATCTTGTCCGCTGGTTACGCCATCGAGTTCGTGCGGGTGCCTCGGGTAGGAAGACATCGTTTCACCACCTCGTCCCCCCATTTGGAGGAAGAAATATCAACTCTTCTGTCCAAGGGAGCCATCGAGCGGGTAACACGCGCCCGACTGGGACAACGGCTTCTACTCGAGGTACTTCGTGGTTCAGAAGAAGGACGGAGGACTTCGCCCAATTCTGGACCTGCGCCGCCTCAACAAGTGCATCCACACCAGGAAGTTCCGGATGGTGACCCTGCAGACCGTCCTCCCCCTCATCAACAAAGGGGACTGGTTCACAGTCATGGACCTCAAGGACGCCTACTTCCATGTCTCCATCCTCGAGAAGCACCGAAGGTTCCTCCGATTCCACATCAGCAATTCCGTGTACCAGTACCGGTGTCTACCGTTCGGTCTGGCCACGGCGCCACGGGTCTTCACCAAGTGCATGGCTCCAGGGGCTGCCTTCCTTCGTCAGCGGGGAATCAGGGTCTTCCCGTACATCGACGACTGGCTGATTGTATCCCCCACCAGCTCGTCGGCCATTCGGGACACGCAATTCATGGTCCACCTCATGGAGAGTCTCGGCCTCAGGATCAACTTCACCAAATCGAAGTTGATTCCCTCTCAACGCATCGAGTACATTGGAGCGGTACTCGACTCGCTTGCCACCAGAGCCTTTGCACCCCAGAAACGCTTGCAGGACATCGCGCAAGGGGTCAGCGACCTTCGCAGCAAACCGTGCATCCGGGCGAAAAAGGCTCAGAGACTTCTAGGCCTCATGGCCTCAACGACGGCAGTGATCCCTCACGCCAAGTTGAAGTTCCGGTCCCTACAGTCGTGGCTCCTTCACGAATTCGACGCGCTCCGGGAGAGCCAGTCCAAGCGGTTGACCCCTTCTCCGGAGCTGAGGGACCAACTGCTGTGGTGGACAACACCACTCAACGTGGCAACGGAAGAGCTTTTACCCCCCCGCAACCCTCGTTGCAAATATTGACCAACCCAAGCAACCTCGGCTGGGGGGCTGCCTGCGGGACTCTCACGGTCAACAACCCTTGGTCACCTCAGGAGATGGTGCACCGTATCAACTACTTGGAACTTCTGGCCGTTTGGAAGGCCCTACGTTCCTTCGAGATCCTACTCACCGGCAAGGCGGTCCAAGTAGCCTCGGACAATACCACGGCAGTGGCATATCTGAACAAGCAGGGAGGAACGCGATCCACCACCCTTCTTTACCTCGCTGTGCAGCTCTGGGAATGGTGCGTGGAAAGGCACATTTTCCCGATTGGAGTGCACATTCAGGGCAAGCTGAATGTCTTGGCCGACCATCTCAGCCGCCTCACCTCGATGACCCACGAATGGGAACTGGACGACGAGGTTTTTCAGTCGCTTTGCGAGGCCTGGGGGACGCCGAGCATCGACCTCTTCGCATCGGAGTCCAACAAGAAATGCCACAGGTACTGCTCCAGGGCAGGCATCGGACTGAACTCCGAGGGCGATGCCTTCATGAAACGGTGGGATCAGGACTATTTCTACGCCTTTCCTCCGTTTCCTCTGGTCCAGAAGGTCCTCACCAGAATGTATCAACACAGGACCAGCGCAATCCTGGTGGCCCCAACATGGCCTCGCCAGCCCTGGTTTCCGCTGCTGTTACGCATGTCGTCACAGTATCGCACACTGCCGGAGTCACCGACACTCCTCCAAATGGAGCACGGCCAGCTTCACCATTCGGACCTGCCCAGCCTCCACCTCACCGCGTGGAGGATAACCCCAGACTGTCCAGGATCCTGGAACTAGCACGACGCCCTTCCACAAGGAAATCTTACGCTTCCAAATACCGACGCTTTTGTGCTTTTCTGGCGTCCCGGTAGACGTCCTCTCCACAGGTGGGACTGCAGGACGTCTTGACCTTCTCCTTCGTATAGTTTGTGAATCCACACTCATGGGGTTATGCGCCTGCGCAGAACAGCCGATCGGAGGCTTGAAAAGCTATTGGTCAAAAGTTTTGGCGGTAAGACCGCCCACCGTACCGCCCACCCTGAGGCGCCCGCGCCCCATTTTACCTCAGTTCTCTTCTTTCCGCCGTAGCAGCAGGACGATCGTTGAGAGCTTCCTCAATTTTTTCGCCCTTCTGAGGGAAAGTCTTTTTGGCAAATCTTAACAATTTTTCTCGGTGATCTTGTCCTCCGGGCAGGATCGCCACCCCGGCTCTGTCTCTTCTCTTGAGTGGATTCAGTAGCCAATTTTTCGCATCGATCACCGTCTCCCCCCTCAAGGGGGTGGCGGCTGGTCGGCCCTTCGGGGTACTCGTCTCCAGAAACTTCCACTGGAAGAATTTTTTCCGCGGTTGATGGCTGCAGCGTTTAAACAGTGCACGGCTTGCCTTAAGAAGTTTCCGGCTTCCGACGGACACAGCCTGTGCCTTTTTTGTTTGGGAGAGTCGCATCAGAGCCAGTCTTGCCCGCATTGCAAAAAGTTTACGCGCCTCGCGGTGCAGAACCGAAGCAATCGCCTCAAGGCTCACCTGATGGAGCTCGCTCTGGCTCCCGCCGCGTCCGCCTCCACGGCCACCGCTGCCGCTCAACCACCGCCGGCCTCTTCCTCCGTGCTTCCGATGAGGAAGAAGAAGAAGAAGGACAAGAACGGTGAGAAGAAGCGCAAGCGTGGGTCGGAGAAGAGACGGTCGCTTCCCCCCACTCCGCGCACACCCGCCTCTCCCGGGCCTTCGCCGCCGTTCTCGACTGCCCGATGTCCTTCTCCGGGATCCTCCATCTGGGGAGGACGGTCGTCTTCCGGGTCACCTGAGAAAGGACGCAGGGCTGGGGCTCCAGCTCGCCCACCTCAGGTGCTCTCCTCTCCTCCTCGGGGCAGAAACTCCTCGCCGAGGCAGGCCTCCGTCTCTCCACGGCCCAGGACACCGACGGACGAGGCGGTCGTCACCGTTTCGACGACCGTTTCGCCGACACCGACGCCGGCCACCGTTTCGGCTCCCACC
The DNA here is from genome assembly GCA_035047305.1 of Bradypodion pumilum. Lineage (NCBI taxonomy): Eukaryota > Metazoa > Chordata > Lepidosauria > Squamata > Chamaeleonidae > Bradypodion > Bradypodion pumilum. Next base: position 343,986,047 of record JAWDJD010000004.1, read on the forward strand.
GTTTCGTGGGCCACCATCCCGCCGGCCACCGGAGCTCCACCGCCAGCGGACTCGGACGCGTCTCAGATGGCCCTCGTCCGAGAGATGTTCCAGGTCATGGCGTCGTTTGCGACCAGGTTCCAGACCTCCACGCCTGCGGCCTCTGCGGCTCCGGTTCCGACCACCGCAAGCCCCGGGCATCCCGGCTCTGCCGCGGCCCCACCGACCTCCCGTGGGTCGAGTACCCGCTCCGCCGGCCCACCCAACCCGTCATGGTGTGGTCCGGACGTTGATGCGGTGGACGCCCATCCCGCCGGCCCGCCCAGGCCGTACTGGCGCGGTCCGGACGTGGACGAAAGACTGCCTCCCTCGTCCTCCGATGAGTCCAGCTCGTCGTCGGAGGAGGACGAAGGAGACGTCGACGCCGAGCGCACGCCGGAACAGGCCATCGGCTCGGTGGACCCACCGCGTGGTGAGGACCAGCGCTCACTGACCGCCATGCTCACGAGGCTCGGCACCGCCCTCAACCTGAAGGTCGACCAACAGCCGTTGGAGGGTGAGGATCAGATGACCGCGAAGCTCGACAGGCGTGCTGTGCGACCGGTCCACATAACCATGCTCCCCTCCATGATGACCACGGCGAGGGCGACGTGGAAGAAACCTTTGGCGGCACACTCCGTTTCGTCCAGGCTCGACAGCATGTACCGGGTCCTGGACGAGAACGTCGAGTTCTTGCAGGCGCACCCCCTGCCGAATTCCCTGGTGGTCAAGGCCTTCCAGCATAGGACGGCCACCAGCGGATTCCCGGTCCCGTCGACGCCGGAGGGAAAGAAATTGGACGCGGTGGGGCGTAAGTTTTACGCCACCGGCTCCCTATTCTTTCGGGCCGCAAACTATTCGGCCGCCATGGGCCTGTACCAATCTCACCTCTGGGAGCAGGTGAAGGTTGAGACGGCTAAACTGCCCGCCGATGCCCAGAAGAGGATTGACGCGCTGGCCACCGAGGGGGACTTCGTCGCCGAGCAGCTGATGCGCACTGCCCGGCATATCAACGATTATGCGGCAAAAGACATGGCCTCCGCAATCTACCTCCGTCGCCATGCTTGGCTCAGGGACACCTCCCTCGATGACGCTATGAAAAAGCTCATCGAGGAGTTTCCCTTCGACGGGCAGGGCCTATTCGGTCAGGACACCGATAAGGTCCTGAATGAGATGCGCCAGACCAGTTCCACGGCGAAGTTCCTGGGGCTCACCACGCCGGCAACTTCCACCAGGCCGAGGTTCCAGCCCTTCACACGGCGGTTCCAGGGCAACCCACAGCAGCAGGGACCGACGGAGCAGCCTAGATCCAGCTCCTATAAACAGCGGCGACAACACAAACCCCGCTACCGGCCCTACGGACAGGACAAGCGCTCGACCGCGAGGCCCAAGCCCCGCGTTTGAAGCTGCGACGGCCGAGTCTCTCTCGCTCCACATCCCGTACCTCCCCCTCCGGAACTTCCTCCAGGCATGGTCGGGCATCACGGACGACCAGTGGGTCTTAAAGATCTTGTCCTCTGGCTACGCCATCGAGTTCGTGCGGGTGCCTCGAGTAGGAAGACATCGTCTCACCACCTCGTCCCCCCATTTGGAGGAAGAAATAGCAACCCTTCTCTCCAAGGGAGCCATCGAGCGGGTAGCACCGTCCGACTGGGACAACGCTTCTACTCGAGGTACTTCGTGGTCCAGAAGAAGGACGGAGGCCTTCGCCCTATCCTGGACCTACGCCGCCTGAACAAATGCATCCACACCAGGAAGTTCCGGATGGTGACCCTACAGACCGTCCTCCCCCTCATCAACAAAGGGGACTGGTTCACAGTCATAGACCTCAAGGATGCCTACTTCCACGTTTCCATCCTCGAGGAACACAGACGGTTTCTCCGCTTCCGTATCGACCATTCCGTGTACCAGTACCGATGCCTACCGTTCGGTCTGGCCACGGCACCGCGGGTCTTCACCAAATGCATGGCTCCGGTGGCTGCATTCCTCCGCCAACGGGGCATCAGGGTCTTCCCATACATCGACGATTGGTTGATCGTCTCCCCCACCAAATCGTCGGCCGTTCGGGACACACAATACACGGTTCACCTCATGGAGAGTCTCGGCCTCAGGATCAACTTCACCAAGTCGAAGTTGACTCCCTCCCAGCGCGTCGAGTACATTGGAGCGGTACTCGACTCGCTCACTACGAGAGCCTACGCCCCCCGGAAACGCTTACGGGACATTGCGCAGGGGGTGAGCGAACTGCGCACGAAACCGTGCATCCGGGCGAAGAAGGCTCAGAGACTTCTAGGCCTGATGGCCTCAACAACGGCAGTGATCCCCCATGCCAAATTGAAATTCAGGTCCCTGCAATCGTGGCTCCTTCACGAGTTCGACGCACTTCGGGAGAGCCAATCCAAACGGTTGACCCCATCTCCAGAACTGAGGGACCAACTGCTGTGGTGGTCTACACCACTCAACGTGGCCACGGGGAAGAGTTTCTACCCCCCGCAACCTTCGCTGCAGATACTGACCGACGCGAGCAACCTCGGCTGGGGCGCTGCTTGCGGGACTCTCACGGTCAACGACACCTGGACACCGCACGAAACGGTGCACCACATAAATTACTTGGAGCTGCTGGCCATTTGGAAGGCCCTGCGCTCCTTCGAGACTCTGCTCACCGGCAAGGCGGTTCAAGTGGCCTCGGACAATACCACGGCGGTGGCGTACCTCAACAAGCAGGGAGGAACACGGTCCACCACCCTCTTGTACCTTGCAGTGCAGTTGTGGGAATGGTGCCTGGAGAGGCACATTTTCCCAATTGGAGTGCACATTCAGGGCACACTGAATGTCTTGGCAGACCACCTGAGCCGTCTCACCTCGACGACCCACGAATGGGAGCTGGACGACGGAGTGTTCCAGTCCCTGTGCCAGGTCTGGGGGACGCCGAGCATCGACCTCTTTGCATCGGAGTCCAACAAGAAACTCAGCAGGTACTGCTCCAGAGCAGGCATCGGACTGAACTCCGAGGGCGATGCCTTCATGAAACGGTGGGATCAGGACTATCTCTATGCCTTTCCTCCGTTTCCTCTGGTCCAGAAGGTACTCACCAGGATGCACCAACACAGAACCAATGCAATTCTGGTGGCACCGGCGTGGCCGCGCCAACCCTGGTTTCCGCTACTGTTGCGCATGTCGTCACAGTATCGCACACTGCCGGAATCACCGACACTCCTCCAAATGGAGCAGGGCCAGCTGCACCATTCGGACCTGCCCAGCCTCCACCTCACCGCGTGGAGGATAACCCCAGACTGGCCAGGATCCTTGAACTAGCGCGGCGCCCTTCCACAAGGAAGTCCTACGCTTCCAAATTCAGGCGTTTTTGTGCTTTCCTGGCCGCCCGGCAAACGCCCCCCACGCAGGTGGGACTGCAGGACATTTTAACCTACCTCCTCCAGCTGGCGGAGTCTGGCCTCAGCATCACCTCCATCCGAGTGCATCTCGCAGCAGTGGTAGCGCACTCTCCTGCTGGCTCGCCCGCTTCCGGGGCCTTCCGCGACCAAACGGTAAAGCGCTTCCTCAAGGGACTAAAGAACGCTTTTCCGCCGGCCCGGACACCGACGGCTCAATGGTCACTGTCCACCGTTCTTAACGCGCTCACCAGGACCCCCTTCGAGCCCATGGCTACCGCCGATGTTCGTCTCCTCACATGGAAGGCAGCATTCCTGGTGGCCATCACGTCTGCACGACGAGCTGGTGAGCTGGTTGCCCTGCGAGCAGACGCACCTTTTCTCCAGTTCTTCAACGACCGCGTCGTCCTCCAAGCGGACATCACCTTTCTACCCAAGGTGGTCTCCAAGTTTCACATGGCACAAACTATCTCCTTGCCAACCTTCTTCCAGAACCCCACTAACGCCCAAGAAAGGACTTGGCACACGCTGGATGTGAAACGAGCTTTATTGTTTTACACCAGCAGGACTAGAGAGTTCAGGAAGTCACAACGCCTCTTTGTGGCTTATGGGGGAAAGTCCAAGGGTGAACCCATCTCTGCTCAAAGGTTCTCCAAATGGATCACCTCTACCATCTACCTGGCCTACGAGTCAGCTTCACTGCCACCTCCACCGCATGTCAGGGCGCATTCCACCAGGGCGGTTGCCACATCCACTGCCTTTCTGGAGGGCACACCGCTTGAGGACATATGTAAGGCTGCCACCTGGTCCAGACCTTCCACATTTGTCCAGCACTACAGGGTGGACACCAGAGCCACTGCGGACGCCAGGCTTGGCCGTGTCGTCCTCACCAGGGGGCTCCGGACTCAACGCCCCTGACGGGTCCACCTACGGGTTCTTCAGCTCATCGTGGGATCATCTCATCCGACTGCCCACCGACCAAGTAAGTGTGAGCTTGCTAATCTCCCATGAGTGTGGATTCACAAACTATACGAAGGAGAAAGTTCGGTTTCACTTACCAGTGATAACTTTCGTTCTTCGAGTATATAGTTTGTGAATACACACTACCCACCCTGCCTCCCCTCTTGAGCTGCACGGATGAGATCAGTTGGTTTATCCTGTGCTTGGCTTAAGTATGGAACTGAGGTAAAATGGCGCGCGGGCGCCTCAGGGTGGGCGGTACGGTGGGCGGTCTTACCGCCAAAACTTTTGACCAATAGCTTTTCAAGCCTCCGATCGGCTGTTCTGCGCAGGCGCATAACCCCATGAGTGTGTATTCACAAACTATATACTCGAAGAACGAAAGTTATCACTGGTAAGTGAAACCGAACTTACCTCCTCCATCTGGCGGAGTCTGGCCTTAGCATCACCTCCATCCGAATCCACCTCGCAGCGGTGGTGGCTCACTCTCCGGCTGGTTCGCCCGCTTCTGGTGCCTTTCGCGACCAAATGGTGAAGCGTTTCCTAAAGGGACTACGGAACGCCTTCCCTCCGGTCAGAATTCCGACGGCACAATGGTCACTTTCTGCCGTTCTCAACGCGCTCACCAGGACTCCTTTCGAGCCCATGGCCACCGCGGATGTTCGCCTCCTCACGTGGAAGACGGCGTTCCTGGTAGCTATCACGTCTGCTCGACGAGCTGGTGAACTGGTTGGTTTGCGGGCAGACACACCTTTTCTTCAGTTTTTCAATGACCGCGTGGTTCTCCAAGCGGATATCACCTTCCTTCCCAAGGTGGTCTCCCAGTTTCATATGGCACAAACTATCTCCTTACCAACTTTCTTCCAGATCCCCACTACCGCCCAAGAAAGGACTTGGCACACGCTGGATGTGAAACGAGCTTTATTGTTTTACACCAGCAGGACAAGGGAGTTCAGGAAGTCCCAACGCCTTTTTGTGGCTTATGGAGGAAAGTCCAAGGGTGAACCCATCTCTGCCCAAAGGTTCTCCACATGGATCACATCTACCATCTACCTGGCCTACGAGTCAGCCTCGCTGCCACCTCCACCGCATGTCAGGGCGCATTCCACCAGGGCGGTTGCCACATCCACTGCTTTCCTGGCGGGCACACCGCTAGAGGACATATGTAAGGCTGCCAGATGGTCCAGACCTTCCACATTTGTCCAACACTACAGGGTGGACACCAGGGCCACTGCGGACGCCAGGCTTGGCCGTGTCGTCCTCACCAGGGGGCTCCGAACTCAACGCCCTTGACGGACCAATCTACTGGACCTTCATACTCATCGTGGGATCATCTCATCCGACTGCCCACTGACCAAGTGAGTGTGAGCTTGCTAATCTCCCAATAGTGGGGATTCACAAACTATACGAAGGAGAAAGTTCGGTTTCACTTACCAGTGATAACTTTCGTTCTTCAAGTATATAGTTTGTGAATACACACTACCCACCCTGCCTCCCCTCTTGAGCTGCACGGATGAGATCGATTGGTTTATCCTGTGCTTGGCTTAAGTATGGAACTGAGGTAAAATGGCGCGCGGGCGCCTCAGGGTGGGCGGTACGGTGGGCGGTCTTACCGCCAAAACTTTTGACCAATAGCTTTTCAAGCCTCCGATCGGCATTCTGCGCAGACGCATAACCCAATAGTGCGTATTCACAAACTATATACTCGAAGAACGAAAGTTATCACTGGTAAGTGAAACCGAACTGTCTCAGTTGTCAGAGTCTGTCTCTGTCTCTCTCTGTCTCTCTCTCTCTCTCTCTCTCACACACACACACACACACACACACACACACTTTGGAAGACTATCAGGGTAGATGTTGCTTTGAAAGGTTGAAGAGTGTGGGATGATAGGTTGTGAGAATAGGAGAATTGAGAGGAGAGAGGATGATTCTTCAGAGGAAGTGGTGCCCATCACATTTTTGTGGTGGTGTATGTAAAAGAGGCAGAGAAAGGTCATAAGTTTCCTCCATGGCACCGTGTATGTGTGTGTGTCACCCTTGCATTTTTGGTGTGTGTGTGTGTGTGTGTGTGTGCGCGAGAGAGAGTGTGTGTGTATGTGTGTGTGTGTGTAAGAGGCAGAGAAAAGTCATGTCTCCTTCCTGGCTCCTTTTGTGTGTGTGTGTGCGTGTGTGTGTGTGTGTGTGTAAGTAAAAGGCAGGGTAAAGGCTGCAAGTCTCCTTCCTGGCACCCTCCACAGCCTCGCAGGTGTCTGAGTGGGAGTCCATCCCAGATGGGTGGGGTAGAACTCAAATAAATAAATAAGTGGAGTCATTAGGTGCATGTAAGAAAAAGGATGAAAGCAATATAGAGGTTGGTGGTGGTGATATTATATGAAAGTGAATCCCCGATGGGGGTGAGCTTGCCAGGTGCTGGAGACCATTGTAATGGCAATCCTGTTCTTCTATTGGTCTGGTCTTAGCAGGAGGCCAGAGATTGTGGGGGAGAGAAGGGAGAAAGAGGCAGTTTGGGAATCTGATTAATTCACTGTATTTGGGTTTCCAGGTAGGATCATCTCAGTGTGAGGAGGACAAGCTTTTCCTGGGACAAGCCTCCACTTCAAAGCAGCTGTTTGCCAGTATTGCTGACATCTAGTATCCATAAAGCCTGTACCAACTGCTACTGGAGCACCCTTCCAGAGAAGTATTAGCCCTTGGAAACAGCTATGTCAAAGAAAAGAAAAATTGATTCTGAGTGCAGAATATTCAAAGAACAGTGGACCCATGATTACTTTTTCTTGCAGCGTGAGGAGAAGGCTGTTTGTCTGCTATGTCAGGTTTCATTGGCTGTATTCAAGGAATATAATTTGCGCCGACACTATGAATCTCAACATAAAGATACATATGATTCTTTGGTTGGACAAGTGAGAAAAGACAAAATATTAGAACTGAAAAATGGATTAACACCTCATAAAGATACTTTTGTGAAGCAGAAGCAGCTAAATATTTCATCAACACGAGCAAGTTATCAAGTTGCCAAGCTAATAGCGCGCACTGGCAGACCATTCGTAGTGGGAGATTTTGTTAAAGAATGTCTTCTTTCTGTTACCAAAGAGATGTGTCCAGATAAGACAGGTTTATTTAGTACACTCAGCCTTTCAAAACATACAGTTACTCGAAGAATTGAAGAAATTGGGAAAAATTTGCATCAGCATTTGCAAAACTTCTCAAAAAAACTTTGCTATTTTTCATTGGCTCTTGTTGAAAACAATGATATTCGTGATTCTGCACAGCTTCTAATTTTCATTCGTGGTACAAATGAACATTTCGAAGTGACAGAGGAGCTTGCTGCACTGCAAAGCTTCAAAGGAATTATAACAGAAGAGGATATCTATGGAAAGGTTCACCAAACTGTGAATGATTTGGAGCTGGACTGGGCTAAACTGATCGGTGTGACAACTGATGGTGCTCCTCGCATGGTGGGGTCTGTGCAAGGAGTAGTTGCACGCATTAACCAAGAGATGGACAAACAGAACCATTCTCATCCAATAGCCATACACTGCCTCATCCACCAACAAGTGCTGTGTTGCAAATCATTGGAGTGGGACTCTGTCATGAAAGTTGTGGTGTCTTGTGTTAACTTCATTAGGGCTCATGCACTGAACCACAGGCAATTTCAGGAATTTCTGTCTGAGCTGAATGTTGCCTATGAAGATGTTCTGTACCCCTCAGAAGTCCGTTGGCTGAGTCGAGGGAAGGTTCTGAAATTTTTTTATGACTTGCTTCCACAGATTGCTGCTTTTCTGCTCTCAAAAAACAAAGAAGTACCAGAGCTTAAGGATGCCGAATGGAAATGGCACCTTGCCTTTCTGACAGATATAACGGAGCTACTCAACAGTTTCAGTGCGCAACTTCAAGGGAAGGAGAAGCTCATCTGTGATATGTATTCACATGTGAAAGCGTTTGAAGTAAAATTACACCTCCTCATTAAACAAGTGAAGGAGGAAAACTTCTGCCATCTCCTCACTACTCAAAAGATGTTGGCTGAAAGACCACCAGTTCCGTTCCCAAACAAAAAATGTGTGGATTCACTGGAAATGTTGCAAAGGGAGTTTCAAATGAGATTTAAAGAGCTTCATTTCCATGAGCAGGACATACAGCTTTTCCAGAACCCATTTTCTGTTGACATTGAAATTGTTGAGCCCATTTACCAAATGGAACTGGCCGAACTACAGAGTTGTGACTCTCTGAAAGACACATTCAAGTCAAACAGGCTTACTAATTTCTATGCCTCTCTCCCCTCTGACACATATCTTAATCTCAGGAAACATGCACTCAAAATGGCAACCCTCTTTGGAAGCACCTATGTCTGTGAACAGACTTTTTCCCGAATTAAACAACTGAAATCTCCAATCAGATCCAGACTAACAGATGCACACTTGCATCACCAGTTACTATTGGCAGTGACAAACATGGAACCGGACATTGACTTTCTCATCAGCCAAAAGCAGGCTCACACTTCCCATTAAAATACATTCCATTCAAAAAATAGCCTGGTCCCTCAACAGTCTGAGGGACTGTGAACTGCCCCCCCTTCCCCCCCCCCCGGCTTAAAAAGTTTAAGGACCTCTCATCTAAACGCTCAAACTTATACGCTCAAACTTATTTTGCTTAGAAATGCTTTAGTATGCTAAAACTTGAAGTTTTAGTATTCAGTACCCTGTGCATATTTGTAATACAGTCTGTATTTCTTTTTAAATTCTATTTGAAGTTTGACTGGTGTCACTGCGTGTGTAGTAAAAATTGTTCAGTTTTAAATTGTTTCTTTACACTGATTATTATGGTTACTGTCTTTACCCTTACATGCAGGTTGCTGAAAACATATGCTTTGTGTTCTGATACTATTTCTCATATCTTCTGTAGACAGCAACTGTACTTTAACAGAAGAAGACTACATTAAGTTAATACTTCAAAACTGAATTCCTGTGATCAAACAATCAAAATGAACAATCAAGCAACTGTGCTGGAAGATGAGACTCCCAAATCTGAAGGCATTCTGTCAGCTACAGGAGAAAAGCAGACAAAAATTAAAAATATGCCTCTACTGAATGAGGCAGCTGAATTAGAGTTGAATAGGCATCTAATTGCAAATGTGCAAAGTCACAAAAGAAATATCCATACCTATACGCCATATGTAATTGGAACGTGGAATGTGCAAAATATGGATGAAAAAAAGCTTGAAATGATAAAGCAAACAATGGAACAAATAAATATAGCAATACTTGGCGTGAGTGAAGTAAATTGGCTTGGAAGTGGACGTTTTCAGTCTGATAATTTAACAGTATTTTATTCTGGAAATGACAGACTTAGAAAAAACGGTGTAGCTTTCATAGTGAGGCAGGACATTGCACAGGCAGTGTGGAAATATAAGCCAAAGTCTGATCGAATAATATCGGTTAGACTTCAAGGACAGCCTACCAGCATAACGGTCATTCAAGTCTGTGCTCCAGGTTCAGATGCAGCAAAAGAAGAAACGGAAAGTTTCTATGCAAGTGTCCAAGAAGAAGTTGATCTCACACCCAAACAGGACGTACTGCTAATCATAGGTGATTGGAATGCAAAGGTGGGAGACAGAGCAGAATCAAAAGTTGTTGGATCATTTGGCTTAGGAGTTAGAAACGAAGCAGGAGAGAGACTCATAAAGTTTTGTGGTGCCAACGATTTGTTTATTGCAAATACTTGGTTCATGCAGCATAAGAGACGACTTTATACGTGGGCTTCACCAGATGGGCAACACCGAGATCAAATAGCCTATATCATTGGTAGAAGACGCTGGAGGTGCGCTCTTCTCTCTGCAAAAACAAGACCAGGAGCAGATTGCGGTTCAGATCATAGACTTTTAGTAGCAACTATTGAATTAAGACTGTGGAAGGACTACCAAAAACAATATAAATCTTCTAAAGGGGTTAAATGCCCTGTAAATAAGATGTTTGCACTGGAAAACTCTGTCAAGTGCAAGCAGGAAGAACAGTTGACTGAAACCAGAGATGCCAGAGATACAGGGTAAGTGGGAATAATGTAGTGGGTGAACAACGTTGGGGGTGGGTTTTTGGGTTTTTACTCCAGCCTAATTTCTTCCATCCACCCATTTTTATTTATACCGTGCATTTCTTTCAATGAAGGGATTTAAGATAGTGTACAAAATATTACAAAGACATATGCCAGTAAAAGTGTAATAAACTTTGGTACTAGAAAAGCAGTTCAGTAGTGTTTGTCGCTCTTCAGGATCTGCATTTCTGCTGTCAAGTGTATCTGGTTATATAACCTCTTGGTGGTTTTCTGTTTGCCTGGTTCTTCCGTATCTAGGTCAGATGTGAAACTGCCAAAATGAAGGCGCCTTTTGGTGAGTTCATTCTGCAGTTCCTTTTGCCTAACCTAGTGTGAGAAAGACTAACTGGCACAAAGTGGTGGTTATCTGGGGTACACCACACCCAATTGTAGTTCAAAAATACCACAGTTTTCTAGGAGGTTCTTGGTTTGCCTCATGTAAATATTCTTACATTTTTCCAACTTTGTATTTTCTCAATGCTGTCCCAGGAACTAAAGTATGGTAAGTACTTCCTGGCACAATAATCTTATTCTTTTACTTGACTTACTAATACTACATGTGTTTTTCTGTAAAATTGGCCAGCAAGGCTCAGCTTAGAAAGAACCTGGTATCTGTTGTGGTCAAAATGTTTTTAAGGGAATGGTTCTGCATTTTTATAACACTACCTGCCTATCTGTAGAAATGCTAAGATATATATCCATTGCCCCTCCTCTGCCAACTATCAAAGCTGCTGCTTCTTTGAAGAAACATGTATTTTGGTCAAGCCCTTCTCAAGGACTTTCAGCATTTATGGAAGGAAAAAAATGCCCTTAGAACCTGACATCTGCATCATCATGTGACTTTGGAAAACAGTCTATCTGAGGCAGTCTTTCTACACATATTCAACATCATAGTTTGACAGAAACCCAGTTGGAAGGGTTCAACACCTGGGTAGTTAGTGCCTTCTGAAAAATCTGTGTACAGTACAGTACTTTTAGATTCATGCATAACAGAGTTGGAAAGCAAGCCGTTCTCAATTTTTTTCCTGTCGCAACTAGTAATACAGAGGAGCTGGTCACTGGATGTATGAGGTCCACTACATTAGATACCTTTAGAACCAACCATTCACTTACCAACTCAATGGGCATACCACCACCACCACCCCACACACACACGGGGTCAATTCAAGAATGAATTATTAATAGAATTGCATGTTTGGAGCAAGTTATTGGCCTTCATGTAAATGGGTCACCTTTTGAATAAGAATTATATGTCATGGGGTGTGTGGCATCAGAATGCCTATGTGGGGCATGGCCCAAAAAAGGTTAGGAACCACTGCTGTAGTCTTTCCTCCTAGGGACCATTAGCTGGCAAGTGAGTTGTGCAGCAAAGGTATTAGATATCAGCCAAGTCATTTTTGAACAAGTAGTGGCTGGATTCTGTCCCTTTAGTTATGTCTGTTTCAATCTTTACATATCCTTGTCTTTGTTAAAACTTAGTTATTTCCTTCAATCAAAAATGCTTACTACTATTGTTAGTATGAGACTGCTTTCCTCCTGGAATGATTCCTCAGTATATAAAATTCTTTGAGAGATCACCTTACCCCCAATCTTAATATCTCTAGTTCCATTTTTTCATGGGCTAGAGAGGAAATAATACTTAATATACTTTGAAGCTAGCAGTCTGATACTCAGGGAGCTATACTGGCATGACATTATGGAAGTGTGCAGTTGGGGTACTTCTGCATTCATCGTGTGCCCTTGGGTGGGGTAAGAAGATTAAAATTATGTGCAAAGAGAGGTAGGAGTTTAGATTTGCAATGTCATTACCATTTGCCAAGCATAGTTCCTTTGAGGAATTGGCATAAAAGCTATTTATAGCTTGGCTCCTACCATGTTACCAAGTGGAGACATTTTAAAAACACTTTAAGAAAACAAAGTTTACTTGAAAAAATCACTGGTGGTTTCTAATTTTATTTGTGATAATTACAGTCATTTAATCTTAGTAATAGTTCAAAAATTAAATACTGCACCATGTGTATGCCTATGCATGTGTGTGCATTAAAATATAGATTGAAGAAGTCTTCATGTTTGTGGATGAAAGAATTCAGATTAAGAGCAAAACTTAACTAAAAGTGTGGAAACCAAATCTAGGGGCACAGTGTGACTACAGTATTACCATGTGGAATATTCTGGAAGGTCCATAAAAGAGGGATAATCCAGAAGCTTCATTGACTATTGGTGCTCCACTATGATTCCATAATGTTAAAAAACTGAGGTCACCTGTCCTGACCAGATTCCCTGTATTTCTCTCTTTTGGCCCACCTGTTTAGAGAAGCTTTGGTTTCATTGCTATTTGGCAGTTTTCTTTTCTCATTTCCATCCTCTTGCTGCTGCTCTGTATCTGTTATCTGATAAATGTCAACAGTTCACAGTCTTCACTCTCCTTCATGCTGTCTGTTGTATTGTCAGCAGCACATCTTCTACAGGACCTGTTGGGGACCAAAGTGAGCTAGCAGTTAGCCTTGAGACAAAGAATCAAGACCTGCATAGAGGTGAGTGGGACAATACTTAGTAATGGGCTTTGTGTTTACAATTCTTTTCTGTTTTCCTTATAAAAGCAGTCTGCATATATTCTTTGTGCTCTGACTGCTATAAAGAAGTAGATGCTCCTATAGCAGTAGGGGTTCCCAACCTTTTCAAGATGCAGGCCAGGTGACACTCAGTCAGCTTCAAGGGCTGGATGGCCATTTTGCCCTCCCTGCACAATAGAGGTGGCCATTTTGTCCCAACAGCTTCAGAAGAGTGGCCATTTTGTTCCTCAAATGCACTTGGGGGGGACATGTAATGGCGTGGGGGTTGGGTCTGGCCTGCATGGTTCCCCACAGGAATGCACTGAAAAGAAATTTCATATTCCTATATATATATATATAGGGTTCCGAAAGAAAATAAAATAACAGATCCCCAAAAGCTTCCGATTGGAGCATTGAAGGTTAATGCATCGTGGAAGGAAGAAAATTTCCAGAGGGCAGAACTTGCCACTGGGAACAGTCTGTTCTTGGCTTTGCTAGGTATGGGTAGGGACCTACAAACTGGAAAAGAAAAGTGTGACTTGTACAGATACACCCCGTATCTTCTTGATAATTAACAGATGAGCGGCATAGAAATCTAAAACCATGGTGCATTGTTTTTGCACCATGGGCCGGACCACTCCCTCTCAGACAGCCGAGCAGGATGGATATGTGGTTGTTGTCGTTGTCCCCGTCCCCCCCCCCCCAATCGTAAATGTTGCCACAAACTGCAAGGGGTGTGTTTGCGCATGTGCGGTTGCATTTATGACTCATAAATGCTTCCACTTCTGGGGTCGTCGCATGGGCCAGATGATTTGCTGTTGTGGGCCTGGTCCAGCCCATGGGCTGTAGGTTGTGAACCCCTGGTCTTGATGGTACATAACAACAATAATATTCACGTCATCTCATGGTTGAAAAATATTTTTTCATGGTGCTTTTTTATATCTTTCAGATGCAGAATACTGACATAACTACTTTCAATAAAATCTTAATAGCCATTTCTTGAATTAAGTAAAAATCAAGAGTTGCAAACAAGTGATTATGATGGAATTGTAGTACTTAGAATATATAGTATGCTAAGAAAATGGATTCTCTTAGTTTAGAACTGTGTGAAACTTTAAAGACATGCTACTAGTAGTTTGTTATGGGGTGAATTATCAGCAGGTGCTGGAAATTCCTGGATTGGAGCTATTGCAGGACTTCACAAAGGCCATCACCTGAAGGCTGCCTATGCTAATGAGCTGAGCAATAATCTGCCTCTAATATACAGTAAAACCACAGGTTATGGAATTAATCTGTTCCGCGGGGATTTCCTTATAGTGAAAATTCCTTATCATGAAGCACCTATAGGAATGCATTGCATGGTTCCCCACAGGAATGCACTGAAAACAAACCCTTCTGAAAAAATTCTGTAAGCCGAGGCATTATTTTCAGTGAATTTTTCCCTTAAGTCGAGTTTTCAGTATCCGAAGCATCCGTAACCTAGGAGGGTTCCACTGTATAGTGATAGATAGGATTCAGAGTTAGTTGGAGATTGGTTCTGGGATCTCAAGATGTATAGTAAGATTGCTGAAAGGATGCAGAAACCGAATCATTCCTTAGAATAGACAAGTTATTTTACTTTTGGGGAGAAGGGACTTGTATGTCTCTGATCTATTTTTGATTACTGTTTGACAATGTTCTATTTTTTTATTGGTAACCTGGAAAGCCTACTGAAGACACCTATGCTTTCAACTGTCCCTTTTGTTGTAAATAAATGAACTTTTTTTATTAAACTGTGTGTTTATTGAAAGAGGTAGGAAGAGAGTGTTTTGCCAGCCTCGAGTTAAGCCATTGCTACCACAACTATAACTTTATTCCAGGGGTGCCCATACTACAGCCTGTGGGCCAGATCTGGCCCTCAACACCTATTCATCCAGCCTGCACCACCCTCATCGCTCCTGGAAGCGGAAGCAAAACACACCTGTACGGATCTGGCCCATGGGCCATAGTTTGGACATCCCTGGTTTAAGTAGAGAAAATGGCAGGTTAAAGTTTATCTCATCCTGTTGCAAAAGATTGCAAGGTGTGTTTTACTTCCACTTCCTGTAGGAGGAACCATGTGACTGGCCTGCAGCCTGATAAGTTCAGGAACCCCTGCTTTATTCTCTCATGCTTAGGTGATGGTTTAAGCCGTTAATACCTCAGGAGGCTGGACATTACACAGCCAGGTTTTAAGTCTAAGTAGATTTCCCAGAGTCTAGAAGTTCATGTACTGTGGACTGCAAACCAGTGGCAAATGTGCTTCAACATTAGTAAGTGCAGAGTGATGCACGTTGGGGCAAAAAAAACCAATTACATTTATAAACTGATGGGGTCTGCTCTGTGACACCGGGAAAGGGACCTTGGTGTCCTAGTGGATGAGAGCGCAATGAAGGTATCAATCCAGTGTGCCTCAGCAGTGAAAAAAGCAAACTCAATGCTAGGGATCATTAGGAAGGGTATAGAAAATAAGTCAGCAAGTGTCATTTTGCCTCTTTATAAATCTATGGTGAGGCCCCATCTGGAATACTATGTACAGTTCTGGTCACCATACCTCCAGAAGGATATTATGGAGCTGGGAAAAGTGCAGAAGAGGGCAACCAGAATGATTATTAGGGGACTGGAACACCTTCCTTACCATCTGAGGCTGCAACAGTTGGGCCTCTTCACTCTTGAACGACGGCGTCTAAGAGGTGACCTGATTGAAGTTTATAAAATCATGCACAGTGTGGACAAAGTAGAGAAGGAAAAACTTTTCCCTATCACATAACACTAGAACTAGGAGACACTCGATGAAACTTTTGGGTAATACTTCTCAAACAAATAAGAGAAAGTACTTTTTCTTTTTCACCCAGAGGATCCTTGGTCTATGGAACTCCCTGCCAGAAGAAGTGGTGACAGCTGTCAGTCTTGACAGCTTCAAGAAAGGATTAGACAAGTTCATGGAGGACAACAAGGGTATCAATGGCTATAATTATGGATACCTAAGGACAACCTCTGGGTTGGAGAGATAGGCAGGATACCTCTCAATGCCATTTCCAGGGAATCCTAAGCAGGTGAAGGCATCTGCTTGGGAATAATACCCTGAAGCAAATGGTGAGCCACTGTGAGACAGAAGGTTGGACTGGATCATGGGCTTATGTTCTTACTTTTATTTGAGTGACCTAAATTGGGGTGTTGAAACTACAGTCTGTGGGCCGGATCCGACCTTTGGTGCTGATTAATCCGGCCCAAGGTGCCCTCTGTTGCTCCCGGAAGCATACGGGCTAATTACCTTATGAACTGTCCAGAGAGTGGACTAAGCGCTATGGGGTAGTAAAGGTAAGGTAAAGGTTTCCCTTGCTCAAGAGCCAGTCGCATCCAACTCTAGGGTGCAGTGCTCATCTCTGTTTCAAAGCCGAAGAGCCAGCGCTGTCTGCTACTGCAGACGTTCCCGTGGTCATGTGGCAGGCACGACTAGCCACCGGAGCGCACGGAACGCTGTGTTATCTACTTCCAATGTCTTGCTTTCCAACTGTTAGGTTGGCAGGAGCCTGGGTCAAAGAAAGACGGGCGCTCATTTCCGTCCTGGAATCGAACTGCTGACCTTCCGCCTCCCAGTCAGCGTCTTAGCCACTTGAGCCACTGCAGTCCCGATATGGGGTAGGACAGAATTGCAATTGCTCTGACCACAGCAGGGTCTACTGGCCAGACTGGCCCCTTCTAGTTGCCCACCTCGCCGCAAAGGACCTCCGTGAGCCTGGCCAGCGCGTTTCCCGCCCCGGGCATTTGGGGCTGGGATTCCTACCAAGGTCCGAACCCTGCCCCCCTTTTGGCTCACAAGTGGTGGGGGAGGGGATCCCTCTGCCAGCTGTTGCCCTCCCCGTCCAACTTCCTCCGGGGAAGGGCCTGGCCTGGGCCGGACCTTGTCCGGAAGGAGGAGGACAGGAGGAATTGGCTTTAGCGCTCGCTGCTGCTGTGCTGAGCGCAGGGGTGGACGGACGGACGGACGGACGGTCGGTCGGTCGGTGGACCCTTTGCACAGCCGGGCGCAAGCGGTGCCCCGACGGCTGGCCGAGCTGCTGCTGCTGGGGCGGGGAGGGCTGGAGCTGGAGGCGCCCGAAGCAGACCCCGCCATGGAGCGGGGGGCCCCGCCGGATCCTCCTGGCCCGGCGGTGGCCCGCGGCGGCTCCTCCTTGGCGCTGCTCACCGACCTGTACCAGTTCACCATGGCCTACGGCTACTGGCGGAGCGGGCGCCACCGCGAGCGCGCCGCCTTCGAGCTCTTCTTCCGACGCTGCCCTTTCCGCGGCGGCTTCGCCCTCAGCGCCGGCCTGGGCGAGTGCCTGGCCTTCCTGCGCACCTTCCGCTTCTCCACGGCAGGTGAGTGAGTGTGTGTGAGAGTCCCCGCCCACTCCCGCGGCGCTCTGCACATGGGCAGAGGCACTGGTGGTGTCCTACTGCCCTCCCTTGAGCTGGTTAGGTGCGCCCTGCCCTGCCCTCGCCCAGAGAGCCAAAGCTTCCCGCGCCCTCCGCAAGCCTGCAAATGCAACAGGAGGGGTCCCGAGTGGATGACCTTTGGGGACCCCCTTGCCTTGACCAGTCTGCAGTTCAGGCCTCACTCGGGACCCTGTGAAAGCCAAGAGCGACGATACCGTGGCTTAAAATGGTTGCATCTCTCCTGGGTGGGGTGCAGGAGTTTGGCCAGGTCAGGGCCATAGCCATAGCCAGGAGTCTAGATTTGGGGTGGCAACAATGTCACACTCACATACATAACATGGGCATCACGGGGTGGGTTGGGGGGGCTGTTAGCTCAGGAAGGTTTTCGCCCCCCCCCCCTCCTGGCCCACCTCTGGCTACGGCCCTGGGCCAGGCTATCCTGCTATGGTAGAGTAGACCCCTGCGGGCCGGCGACTCAACCCTGAGTGTCAGACTCACTAGGCAGCAGTCAACTCCCCTGGCCACCCTGAGGACTAACAGCCTTGGGTGGCGAAGTCCTCACAAGGAAGGGTGATTGATGGTCCCCAACCGAGTGGATTAAATGGTCCCACTTGCATCCATCTTGATGGAGGGCAGCAGCTTCGTCAATCGGGCTCAAGATCAGAAAGTGGCTCATGGAACCGGATCAGTGGCACTATGGGTGTCACACTGTAATGCAGAAGGCCAATGGAAGGTCACTACTGCACTAGATTGCTCCCAGGACAATCTTCATGGCTGATCACCATGCTGATAGATAGCCGGAGGGTGGGTGGGTGGGGGGAGGGGTTTGCTCCAGAAATACCACAGACCCTCCCACCCAAAGGCCACCCGAGGTCATTCAAAGGAAGCCTGGCCTGTGGACCCAATGTTGTCAAGCTTTCGTAACCTGCCTCTTCCCAGACTGGTGCAGCTAGCCTGAGGGTTGGGTGGCATGCACTCCTTGCAAGGATATCACAGGTCCCAGGGTTCTTGCCCCCACCCCCCACCCCCTTGCAGCACCCCAATTGTACAGTTCCAAAAAGAAAAGTTGGAACCGGCTTTAAGGCAGGATTCAGGACCCTTTGCTCCTCCAGATGTTCAGGGCTTTCTGTGTTTATGCTCACCATGCTGTTGCCACTGGGTTGGGAAGGTCTTTATATGTTAACATCAGGGCCTTTAGTTGGTTGGAATTGGCTTGCAGGTATGCAGTTGTTATTATTTATTTACTAATTTTTTAAAAAAGTGTGCCATTGCTGCCTAAACTGCTGATTGCAGTGACACTGTGAAAATTTTATTACAGTGTTTAAGTATAATGATTTATATTTTATACTTATATACAGTACTGTAATAAAATTTTCACTGTGGCACCGTAATCAGCAGTTGAGACAGCAATGGCAAACTATTTTAAAATCAAGTATAACGATGGGGGACATAGAAAGAGCCTCCTCGATGATTGTGGTAATTATGAAGCACTGCCGGGCGTACCCTGGTGACGGCAATCTTGTACAACCCACACTAGGTCAGAATGGACTCGGGCTTCATTTTGGCAGTTTCATGTCTGACTTGGACATGGAAGAAGAAGTATAAGGATGGAATGATGTATTAGAAGGACCAGGGGTCTGATGTGCAGTTGATCCCCTGTTGCTACCAACATTTATTTGGGATTTGTTCACTTGTTTTCTTTTCCATCTCTTAAATTTACTCCTTGGAAATTTCCTTCCAAAGTTGTGATTTGTTGTTTTTTATTTATCTCCCCCCCACCCCCACCCCCACACTCTCAGACATTCAGTATCTCAAGTCAGTTCTTCCTGCGACCACAGAGGAAGCTTTCTTTGAAT
Source organism: Bradypodion pumilum (assembly GCA_035047305.1). Taxonomy (NCBI): domain Eukaryota; kingdom Metazoa; phylum Chordata; class Lepidosauria; order Squamata; family Chamaeleonidae; genus Bradypodion; species Bradypodion pumilum. The sequence continues at coordinate 344,005,346 of JAWDJD010000004.1, forward strand.
ATCTGGGCACCGTCGATGCATCCAAGGTTTCTGTTTTTTCACCTCCTGAGGGATCGATCGTCTTCCCCAGGGTAGGTCTTTCATGGGGGGAACGTCTGCCCACATTGCAGTGAGTGGGGGGTGAGCACCAGGACTCACCAATGGCTCACAGCAAGAATTCTGGCTTGCTCTTCCTTCATTTTCCTGCTGTTTGAGAAATAAAATCCAGGATGTATCATTGTAGTTTCAAATAATAATAGCAATAGTAATGACACTTCTATACCCTACCCCGTAACCCTTTAGTGCACTCTCTGGGCAGCTTACAGGTACTGTAATTAGCATTTTGCCCCCAACACACTGTAGACTCATTTCACCAACCTTGGAAGGGTGGAAGAGGTTGAGTCAACTTGGATCTCTGTCAGGACTGAACTTACAACATTTTGGCTACAGTACTGCAGTGGCTCAAGTGGCTAAGACGCTGACTGGGAGGTAGAAGGTCAGCAGTTCGATTCCCGAGTACTGCAGGACAGAATGAGCTCCCGCCTTTGTCCCAGCTCCTGCCAAACTAGCCGTTCGAAAGGAAGAAATTGCAAGTAGATAAATAGGGACCACTTCAGTGGGAAAGGTAAACAGCGTTCCATGCGCTCCAGTGTCTAGTCATGCCTGCCACATGACCACGGAAACGTCTGCAGAAGCAGACAGCGCTGGCTCTTCGGCTTTGAAACAGAGATGAGCACTGAACCCTAGAGTCGGATATGACTGGCTTTCGAGCGAGGGAAACCTTTACCTTACAGCAGTTTAGCCCAGTGATGGGCAGTCTTGGCCCTCCAGCTGTTCTTGAACTTCAATTCCCAGAAACCCTGACCAGCTGGTGTGTTGACTTGGGCTTCTGGGAATTGAAGTTCAAGAACAGCTGGAGGGCCAAGACTGCCCATCACTGTTTAGCCACTGCACCCCCAGGGCTCTGACATTTGTGTTTAAGGAACAGCTTGGTAGACAACACAAATTAACCGGCCTGTGACTAGTTGCAAGAGAAGTTTGCTCGCTGGAGTGCTCCTGTTTCTACTTCTCTCCCCACAGGTACCATTACTTCAGGTGAGGGGCCCTTTGCTCGTGGTACAGCTTCTAGAAACCACCTTGCTGTGTTTGATGAACTATGCCAGGTGAGAACGCAAGGGGACAGCATCAGTTTGAGGTTCACTTGTTCATGTTTGACGTTGATCCTTGTTCTCAGCCCCTGAGCCCTAAACAGAGCAGGGGTGGTGGTGGTGGTGGTGGTGGTCAAATTTCTTTACAGGCCACCAGAGAAGCCATCAGGATCCTGCCCAGAAGCATGCTTAAATATGCTTTCTATACGTGTATTCTGAGTGATGTGATAGAAGTGAATCCCCAAGTACGAATCTGTAATCCAGAAAGAAGCTTTAAATGTGGTCGAGATCACACTGTAAAATTTACCACAACCTAAAGATAGAAGGGGCTGCGGTGGCTCAAGTGGTTAAGACACTGAACTTGCTGATTGGAAGGTTGGAGTTCGATTCCCGGGTACTGCATGACTGAGTGAGCTCCTGTCTCTGTGCCAAATCTTGCCAACCTAGCAGTTCGAAGGCAAGACACTGCAAGTAGATAAATAGGGACCACTTCGGTGGGAAGGTAAAGATCATTCTGTGCATTCCGGTGTTGAGGCATGCCTGCCACATGTCCACAGAAACGCCTGCAGACACAGTCAACACTGACTCTTTGGCTATAAACAGAGATGAGCACTGAATCCTAGAGTCGGATACGACTGGCTTTCGAGCAGGGATGACCTTTACCTAAAGATAGAAAGTGGTTAAGATGCAGAACTTGGCAGCCAGAAGGTCATCAAGAGTGCCTGCGTGACGGAATGAGCACCTGCCAACCAAGCAGTTTGAAAGCAAGAAATTGCAAGTAGATAAATAGGTACCACTTCAGCGGGTAACAACGTTTCATGCACTTTGGTGTCTATTAATGCCTGCCACATGACCATGGAAACCTCTGCAGACGCAGACAGTGCTGGCTCTTTGGCTGTAAACGGAGATGAGTACCGAAGCCTAGAGTCAGACACGACTGGCTTTTGAACAAGGGACACCTTGGAACTTGACCTTTAGAGACAGAAGGAGAAAGCAGGGGTGTGAACCTGTCTGCGTCTTCCTGAGACTGGCCACTGGGGCAGAGCTGGGGTGTTCATGTGCAGAAGAAATTCAACACTGCCTCAAATCTATGGGCAGATGTGTGGGGCCAGGACTCCATGTTTAAAAAGCACTACCTGACAACATTGGGAATGGTATTCTAATTCATACCACCAGAGATGAAGACTGAAGCAATAGCAATTACTGTATCACCGTGATGGCGAACCTTGGCACTCCAGATGTTCTTGGACTTCAATTCCCAGAAGCCCAAGCCCCCATGAATCCGCACAAATGGGTTTACTGCGATTCATCCGGCTTGCACCACCCTCGTCACTCCCGGAAGCAGAAGTGAAATGTGCCCATACGGTAAAGGCTCTTCCAGGTTAACCCTTCCTCCGTATGGACGCGTTTTACTCCTGCTTCCAGGAGCGACGAGGGCGGCACAGGCTGGATGAATCGCAGTAAACCCATTCGTGCGGATTCATGGGGGTTTGGGCTTCTGGAAATTGAAGTCCAAGAACATCTGGAGTGCCAAGGTTCGCCATCACGGGCATAGCAGTTCTACTTCTATACTGCCCCATAGTGTTTAGAACATGGTCTAGGTCAGAGGTGCCCAAACTATGGCTCGCAGGCCAGATTTGGCTCCCAACACCAATTCACCCGGCCCATGCCACCCTCGTCGCTCCCGGAAATGGAAGTAAAATGTACCTGTACGGTCAAGCTTGATCCCCATCAGGATCGGACTCACAGTGTTTTGGATGCAATACAGCAGTTTGACCACTGTGCCACCAGGGCTCTTCTGGGCAGTTTCTGTAGCCCCAGCTTGGCTTCACCAATCTGTCCTTGGATATTGGGAACTTTTGTGTTTCTCCTGCACACTGTCCTGATGAGGATTCCTGGGGGGGACGAATGTTTGTGGCATATTTTCAACGGCTTGCTAAAGGCAACGCCTGACCTTATTTTCGGATTGTCCTCCACCTGTCCTGATTGCATCATTTCTTTGCCTTGCCTGCGTGTGATAAGAAAACGAGTGGTTAATATTCAACTTTGGTTTTCCTTCTTCAGCCTTGTGGCTACCAATGCCGCCAGGTTCCGGCATGCAGCGGGCCCACGCCAGAAACTCATAGAGCTGGGGCTGCGTCGGGCCCAGGGACCGGATGGGGGCCTCTCGGCATCCAAGTATTCATACCTGGGGGGTAGGTTCAGCCCCACGCAACCCCCATTTCGGAGGCCACTGGGCAATCTCTCCTTTTCTCATCTTACTGCCGATGCTGTTGCTTCCCCTCTTTCTGGAAGTTTGTGTAGTCCTCTTGCACTGCCTTCTCTGGAAGTGGCATGCTGGTAGCAATTAGGGAAAGATCTTAATTAGGGATTGATGAGAGGAGTGTTTGGGGCAGAATGGAATGGACCAAGGGGCAAAACCTTTTAGTATCTAGTACCGTGATGGCGAACCTTGGCACTCCAGATATTCTTGGACTTCAATTCCCAGAAGCCCAAGCCCTGTGAATCCACACGAAGGGGTTTACTGCGATTCATCCGGCCCGCGCCGCCCTCGTCGCTCCCAGAAGCGGAAGTAAAACGCGCCCGTATGGTTAAGGCTCTTCCGGGTTAACCTTTCCTCCATACGGGCGTGTTTTACTTCCGCTTCCGGGAGCGACGAGGGCAGCGCGGGCCGGATGAATCGCAGTAAACCCCTTCGTGTGGATTCACGGGGGCTTGGGCTTCTGGGAATTGAAGTCCAAGAATATCTGGAGTGCCAAGGTTCTCCATCATGAATCTAGTAGCTCAGAGCCAGAGATGGGGCAGAAATTGCCATAAGCAGAAGAGACTGTTGGGGCAAGCAGAACCTAAACCCCTTAATTCTGATTGTTCGCTTGTTTTGATGCCTTGAGAAGAAAATCTACAACCCTGCACTTTTTCTGGTCAGATTGAACATATTTGCCAATTCTTCTTCTTTTATGTCCCGATCAAACCCTGAACTGCCAAAACGAAGCCACTTTCTAGCCTTTGCCACTGGCCAAACTTAAGTCCTCCTTGGCGCATGTTTCTGGCAGTCATTGGCAGGCCAGTAAATGAGCCAAAGGATTCTCTATCTCTCTACATTCACACAGCATGTGTTGTTGTCCACCACCAGCCCTCACTTGAGCCTGCTGGTCTTACATTTAGGTACTCCAATTCTCAGCCTATTCAGGGTCCTCCAAGTGACATGTAGGGGAGGTTGAGTAAGCCAACGGAGGCCTGAGAATTGGTGAATTCATTCAGAAAGCGGCAGATGGCAGTTCACCAGTTGCATTCTTCTGAATTTGCTCATAGGGCGCAATTGTCTTTTTGAAAGTGTTTCGAGATATCAGAATGTGATTACGCTAATCCTTTGACTCTGAAATGCTGCCAGGTAATCTGTTGATCTGGAAGGCCACAGGATTAACCTCCCAAAAAGTAGGTGTGTTCATCTTTTGCACCAGAAAAGGACCCAGAGACCTCGTAATAATATAGCATAGTGCCCAGTATGTTGGGGGCAAAATGCTCATTACTTTGTGAACTGCCCAGAGAGTGCACAAAGCACTTACATGGGGTGGTAGAGAAGTGTGATAGCTTTACTTTACAGCACCTCTTCTCTCAGGGGACTGAAATGCCAGTCTGGAGTGAAATGAATTATTCTGGCATGTAATCTTATATTGGTTGTTGCGGTTCACTTGAATTTAGCTGAGGCTTCTGATATCATGGGAATGGAGTCCATCGATCCATGTTAGAGTTCGCTTGCTTTTCATGACTTCCATCTTTTCTTTTCCAGGTTTTGATTTTACCAGTAACGTGTTAGCTGGGAAACTCTTTGGCATTCCAGTGCGGGGCACCATAGCCCATTCCTTTGTGTCCTCCTTCAATTCGCTGGCCGAAGTGAAGCCAAGGGTGTGTATTGACAGCAGCAAAAGCGGGAGGGACCCCTAAAGAACTTGCTTCATGGATCCCACCTTCCCAGGAGGGTCAGTTTAAGTCTCAACCTCAGCAATAGATTAAGAACCCTGCCACTTTTGTGGATTCTGTTCTTTACTTAAAACTGTTTATAATAGCTATTCTCTTGGCTTTGTATTTTACTCCTGGGAGCATGCCAGATCTAAGCTACTGCTCCCCGAGAGAAGGGACAGCATCAGAAGACCCCACAACGGTGAGCCACTCTGTGAGACAGAATGCTGGACTGGATGGGCCGTGGTCTGTTCCAGCAAGGCTGTTCTTATGTTCTTCACAGTGAAAAGCTTTTCATTAGTAAGTGCAGAGTTTCAACATTAGTAAGTGCAGAGTGATGCATGTTGGGGCAAAGAACCCCAATTACATTTATAAACTGATGGGGTCTGAACTCTCTGCGACAAACCAGGAAAGGGACCTTGGTGTCCTGGTGGACCAGAGCTCAATGAAGGTGTCAACCCAGTGTGCCTCAGCAGTGGAAAAAGCAAACTCAATGTTAGGGATCATTAGGAAGGGTATAGAAAATAAGTCAGCAAGTGTCATTTTGCCTCTTTATAAATCTATGGTGAGGCCCCATCTGGAATACTGTGTACAGTTCTGGTCGCCATATCTCCAGAAGGATATTATGGAGCTGGAAAAAGTATAGAGGAGGGCAACGAGAATGATTAGGGGACTGGAACACCTTCCTTACCATCTGAGGCTGCAGTGGTTGGGCCTCTTCACTCTTGAACGACAGCGTCTAAGAGGTGACCTGATTGAAGTTTATAAAATCATGCACGGTGTGGACAAAGTAGATAAGGAAAAACTGTTTTCCCTATCGCACAACACTAGAACTAGGGGACACTCCATGAAACTTTTAGGTACTAGTTCTCAAACAAATAAGAGAAAGTACTTTTTCACCCAGAGGATCCCTGGTCTATGGAACTCCCTGCCAGAAGAAGTGGTGACAGCTGTCAGTCTTGACAGCTTTAAGAAAGGATTAGACAAGTTCATGGAGGACAAGAGTATCAATGGCTATAATTATGGATACTTAAGGACAACCTCCGGGTTGGAGAGATAGGCAGGATATCTCTCAATGCCATTTCCAGGGAATCCTAAGCAGGTGAAGGCATCTCCTTGGGAATACCCTGAAGGAAATGGTGAGTCACTGTGTGAGACAGAATGCTGGACTGGATGGGCTGTGGCCTGTTCCAGCAAGGCTGTTCTTATGTTCTTCACAGTGAAAAGCTTTTCATTAGATGAATGAAAACCAGCCCATTAAAAACTTAGATGCAGTTCAGATCACTGACAAATTACAAAACTGTAGATAAAACAGTAAATGATTTCTTATTTCTCTATTTTTGATTAAAATCCACAGCTGATTGCCTATTCAGAGTGAGTAGCTTTAAAAAAATGGAGGTTGGAGAAGTTCTTTCGTGTCCAGGTCAGACTTTAAACTGACAAAACGAATCCATCTTCTTGGCTTTGTCACTGTCCAAACTTAAGTCCTCTTTGGTACATGTTTCTGGCAGTCATCAGCAGACCAGCAAATGAGCCAATGGATTCTGTATCTGTCCAGATTCACACTGTGGGTTGTTGTCTGCCAGCAGCCCCCATTTGAGCATGTTGGTCATGCATTTAGGGGCTCCGACCCTCAGTCTATTCAGGGTCCTCCAAGTGACGTAGGGGACATTGGGTTCCTCAGCCAGATCCTCCTTTAATGTTCTGTCCTTGTCCAGTGAGCGCTTTCCTCCACCTTCTAATTTGGTTTTGCTCTTGTGTACTGTCAAGAGTGTTTGTTGGAGAAGTAAAACATGCTTTTTAAATGCATGTTCCCCATCCTTGATCAACACGAGAAGAAAGGGGCGCAAACGGTGAAGAGCTCAACTAGTGAAAAAACCGTTTGGAGAGATATCTTGGCTAAGAAAGGAGTACAACCGTCGTATTTTCATAAAAGTCTTTATAGGTGTAAATATAGCCAGGAACGTAATAACATAAAAAATTCCTCTATGGGTAGAAACAAAAACTATAGCTGATTGCTGGTAAATAGGAAAATGAGCCAAGATGAACAAAAATGAGCTGTACAAACATGGAAGTGCACAGAAATAGCGATGTAGTTCTCTAAGTCGATACTAGTTATAGCGACTTTTCGAATAAGAAATATCTTCTTCAAGGAGATCTATACATAAAAATTACACATAAACAGAATGATTAACATGGCTGAATATAAATAACATAGGCACATAAAAATACAATGAATGTACAGAATGAGAATACAAGCTTACCAATGTGTAATGCTGATTTCTTAAACCCGCGTCCTGCCTCCGCTCAAATTATTAGGTGCATATGGACGTTGAAAGGTGTATGAGAAACAGCTACCTTTATCACAGTTGAAAGCTGACTCATGTGTAGCCAATAGCTAAATTAGAGCTCACCCAGGTGATGAGGATAGTACTCCTACAGAAACGCTGCCAAGTCAAGCTCCTGGTTTAACCCATTAGGATACATTGTGTCGAGAAAATGAATAAAGAATGCTTCCCTTTGTCTCAATCTTTTGTAAATGTCACATCGTTCGAATAATTTTGGTCTAACAATCTCTAATACCACAAAACGAAAGTCCCTGTCCGTATGGCGCTTTTCAATATAGTGAGAGACCAAAGGGGCTTCTTTAACCTGATGTCTGATTTTGGACCTATGTTCCGAAATCCGCTGTCTGAGGGGTCTGCTGGTAAGACCCACATAGCGCTTCTGACAAGGGCATTCCCACATGTAAATAACACATTTACTGGCACAACTTGAGAGTGATTGCAAGGTGAATGTTAAACCCTTGTTGGGAACCTCTATTTCCTTAGTTTCCCAAGAAAATTGGCAAACCGTACACGAATGGCATTTGAAATGTCCTGTGGGAAGCAATTTTTCAGTAGATTTATATCTAGCAGTATGATCTGATCGTACTAGCATATTGCTGATAGATCGCGCTCTCCTAAACCCTATCAATGGTCTGTCCTTACAACCTGGAAGGTCTTGAACCAGATGCCAATGTTTATAGATTATATTCTTGACTCGGTTGGCCACTGGTGAATATTCAAAGGAGCACCTGATTAAATTGCCCCTACCTCGTTGTTCTCCTTCGTATAGTTTGTGAATCCACACTCATGGGTTATGCGCCTGCGCAGAACGGCCGATCGGAGGCTTGAAAAGCTATTGGTCAAAAGTTTTGGCGGTAAGACCGCCCACCGTACCGCCCACCCTGAGGCGCCCGCGCGCCATTTTACCCCAGTTCTCTTCTTTCCGCCGTAGCAGCAGGACGATCGTTGAGAGCTTCCTCAATTTTTTCGCCCTTCTGAGGGAAAGTCTTTTGGCAAATTTCTACAATTTTTCTCGGTGATCTTGTCCTCCGGGCAGGATCGCCACCCCGGCTCTGTCTCTTCTCTCGAGTGGATTCAGTAGCCAATTTTTTCGCATCGATCACCGTCTCCCCCCTCAAGGGGGTGGCGGCTGGTCCGCCCTTCGGGGTACTTGCCTCCAGAAACTTCCACTGGAAGAATTTTTTCCGCGGTTGATGGCTGCAGCGTTTAAACAGTGCACGGCTTGCCTTAAGAAGTTCCCGGCTTCCGACGGACACAGCCTGTGCCTCTTTTGTTTGGGAGAGTCGCATCAGAGCCAGTCTTGCCCGCATTGCAAAAAGTTTACGCGCCTCGCGGTGCAGAACCGAAGCAATCGCCTCAAGGCTCATCTGATGGAGCTCGCTCTGGCTCCCGCCGCGTCCGCTTCCACATCCGCCGCTGCCGCCCAGCCGCCGCCGGCCTCTTCCTCCATGCTTCCGATGAGGAAGAAGAAAAAGAAGGACAGGAACGGTGAGAAGAAGCGCAAGCGTGGGTCGGAGAAGAGACGGTCGCTTCCTCCCACCCCACGCACACCTGCCTCTCCCGGGCCCTCGCCGCCGTTCTCGACTGCCCGATGTCCTTCTCCGGGATCCTCCATCTGGGGAGGACGGTCGTCTTCCGGGTCACCTGATAAAGGACGCAGGGCTGGGGCTCCAGCTCGCCCACTTCAGGTGCTCCCCTCTCCTCCTCGGGGAAGAAACTCCTCGCCGAGGCAGGCCTCCGTCTCCCCAAGGCCCAGGACGCCGACAGACGACGCGGTCGTCAACGTTCCGACGACCGTTTCGCCGACGCCGACACCGGCCACCGTTTCGACGCCCACCGTTTCGTGGGCCACCATCCCGCCGGCTGCCGGGGCTCCACCATCAGCGGACTCGGACGGATCTCAGATGGCCCTCGTCCGAGAAATGTTCCAGGTCATGGCGTCGTTTGCGACCAAGTTCCAGGCCTCCATGCCTGCGGCCTCTGCGGCTCCGGTCCCGACCACCGCAAGCCCCGGGCATCCCGGCCCTGCCGTGGCCCCACCGACCTCCCGTGGGTCGAGTGCCCGCTCCGCCGGCCCACCCAACCCGTCATGGTGTGGTCCGGACGTTGATGCGGTGGACTCCCATCCCGCGGGCCCGCCCAGGCCGTACTGGCGCGGTCCCGATGTGGATGAAAGGCTGCCTCCCTCGTCCTCCGATGAGTCCAGCTCGTCGTCGGAGGAGGACGAGGGAGACGTCGACGCCGAGCGCACGCCGGAGCAGGCTATCGCCTCAGTGGACCCACCGCGTGGTGAGGACCAGCGCTCACTGACCGCCATGCTCACAAGGCTGGGCACCGCACTCAACCTGAAGGTCGATCAGCCGCCGTTGGAGGGTGAGGATCAGATGACCGCGAAGCTCGACAGACGTGCTGTGCGGCCGGTCCACATAACCATGCTCCCCTCCATGATGACTTCGGCGAGGGCGACGTGGAGGAAACCTTTGGCGGCGCACTCCGTTTCGTCCAGGCTCGACAACATGTACCGGGTCCTGGACGAGAACGTCGAGTTCTTGCAGGCTCACCCCCTGCCGAATTCCCTGGTGGTCAAGGCCTTCCAGCACAGGACGGCCACCAGCGGGTTCCCGGTCCCGTCGACGCCGGAGGGAAAGAAACTGGACGCGGTGGGGCGTAAGTTCTACGCCACCGGCTCCCTATTCTTCCGTGCCGCCAACTACTCGGCCGCCATGGGCCTGTATCAATCTCACCTCTGGGAGCAGGTGAAGGTTGAGATAGCGAAACTGCCCACCGACGCCCAAAAGCGCATTGACGCTCTGGCCACCGAGGGAAGCCTGGTTATAATGGGGGACTTCAATTACCCTCACATAGACTGGGTGAACTGTTGTTCAGCACATGATAAAGAGATAAAGTTCCTAGATATGCTAAATGATTGTTCCCTGGGACAGATGGTTGAAGACCCAACTAGAGGTACAAGAATCCTTGACTTGATCCTGAGTAATACTCAGGATCTGGTGCAAGATGTTAATGTGACTGATCCAATAGGGAACAGTGACCACAACTCAATTATGTTTAACTTGATCATAGACCGCAAGTCACTGATAAAATCTAACACAGAGACCTTAAATTTTCAAAAAGGAAATTTCCCAAAGATGAGGAAACTAGTAAAAAAGAAACTGAAAGGGAAAATTGAGAGAGTCCAAACACTCCAAGAGGCATGGAGGTTGTTTATAAAAACAATAACAGAGGCCCAATTGGAATGCATACCCAAAAGGAAAAAGGGCACTGCCAGGTCCAAGAGGACTCCAATGTGGCTTACAGGAGCTGTTCGGGAAGTGATCAAGAGCAAGAAAAGCTCATTTAGAAGATGGAAGGCTTGTCCAAATGAGGACAGCAGGCAGAAACATAAATTCTGGCAGAACAAATGCAAGGCAACAATCAGGAAAGCAAAGCAAGACTTTGAGGAGCGTATAGCTAAAAATACTCAGAGGAATAACAAAGACTTCTTTAAGTACATTAGAAGTAAGAACCCAACTAGGAAGGCCATTGGACCATTAGATGACAATGGAAGGCAAGGGGTTATTAAAGAGGAAACAGAGATTGCAGAGAGACTCAATGAATTCTTTGCTTCAGTATTCACTGAAGAAGATAGAGACCACATGCCCAAAACAGAACCTATCTTCGTAGGGAGGGAAACCGAAGAATTAAGCAAGATAGAAATAACCAGGGAGGAGGTCCTTGCATGTCTTGTTAAGCTAAACACTAACAAATCCCCAGGACCAGATGGCATCCATCCACGAGTTCTCAGGGAACTTAAAGATGAAATTGCTGATATCCTAGCCAAAATATATAATCTTTCCCTCAAATCAGGCTTTGTGCCTGATGACTGGAAGGTAGCGAATGTAACACCAATTTTCAAAAAAGGATCCAGGGGTGATCCAGGAAATTACCGACCTGTCAGTTTGACATGTGTCCCAGGTAAAGTGATGGAAACCATCCTAAAAGATAGAATTAATAGGCACATAGAAGAGAAGGCGCTGCTAAAGCAGAGCCAACATGGCTTTTGCAAGGGCAAATCATGCCTCACTAATCTGTTGGAATTTTTTGAGAGTGTCAACAAGCATGTGGATAAGGGGGATCCAGTTGACATTGTTTATCTGGACTTTCAGAAGGCTTTTGACAAGGTCCCACACCAAAGGCTCTTGAATAAACTTACCAGTCATGGAATAAAGGGACAGGTCTTGTCCTGGATCAGCAACTGGCTAAGGGACAGGAAACAGAGGGTAGCACTAAATGGACACTTCTCCAAGTGGAGGGAAGTAAAGAGTGGGGTCCCCCAAGGTTCAGTACTGGGACCCCTGCTTTTCAACCTCTTCATAAATGATCTAGAGGTAGGAGTAAAAAGCAAGGTAGCCAAATTTGCTGACGACACTAAATTATACAGGGTAGTGAAAACTGTGAGAGATTGTGAGGAGCTCCAGAGGGATCTCTTGACACTGGGGGAGTGGGCAAAACAGTGGCAAATGAGCTTCAACATTAGTAAGTGCAGAGTGATGCATGTTGGGGCAAAGAACCCCAATTACATTTATAAACTGATGGGGTCTGAACTCTCTGCGACAAACCAGGAAAGGGACCTTGGTGTCCTGGTGGACAGCTCAATGAAGGTGTCAACCCAGTGTGTCTCAGCAGTGAAAAAAGCAAACTCAATGTTAGGGATCATTAGGAAGGGTATAGAAAATAAGTCAGCAAGTGTTATTTTGCCTCTTTATAAATCTATGGTGAGGCCCCATCTGGAATACTGTGTACAGTTCTGGTCGCCATACCTCCAGAAGGATATTATGGAGTTGGAGAAAGTACAGAGGAGGGCAACCAGAATGATTAGGGGACTGGAACACCTTCCTTACCATCTGAGGCTGCAACGGTTGGGCCTTTTCACTCTTGAACGACGGCGTCTAAGAGGTGACCTGATTGAAGTTTATAAAATCATGCACGGTTTGGACAAAGTAGATAAGGAAAAACTGTTTTCCCTATCGCACAACACTAGAACTAGGGGACACTCCATGAAACTTTTGGGTACTAGTTCTCAAACAAATAAGAGAAAGTACTTTTTCACCCAGAGGATTACTGGTCTATGGAACTCCCTGCCAGAAGAAGTGGTGACAGCTGTCAGTCTTGACAGCTTTAAGAAAGGATTAGACAAGTTCATGGAGGACAAGGGTATCAATGGCTATAATTATGGATACTTAAGGACGACCTCTGGGTTGGAGAGATAGGCAGAATATCTCTCAATGCCATTCCAGGGAATCCTAAGAAGGTGAAGGCACCTCCTTGGGAATACCCTGAAGGAAATGGTGAGCCACTGTGTGAGACAGAATGCTGGACTGGATGGGCTGTGGCCTGTTCCAGCAAGGCTGTTCTTATGTTCTTATGTTCTTATGACTTCGTCGCCGAGCAGCTGATGCGCACTGCCCGGCATATCAACGACTATGCGGCGAAGGACATGGCCTCCGCAATCTACCTCCGTCGCCACACTTGGCTCAGGGACACCTCCCTCGATGACGCTATGAAGAAGCTCATCGAGGAGTTTCCCTTCGACGGGCAGGGCCTCTTCGGTCAGGACACCGACAAGGTCCTGAATGAGATGCGCCAGACCAATTCCACGGCAAAGTTCCTGGGGCTCACCACGCCGGCTCCGCCCGCCAGGCCGAGGTTCCAGCCCTTCACACGGCGGTTCCAGGGCAACCCACAGCAGCAGGGACCGACGGAGCAGCCTAGATCCAGCTCCTACAAACAGTGGCGGCAGCACAAGCCCCGCTACCGACCCTACGGACAGGACAAACGTTCGGGCGCGAGGCCCAAGCCCCGCGTTTGAAGCTGCGACGGCCGAGTCTCTCTCGCTCCACATCCCGTACCTCCCCCTCCGGAACTTCCTCCAGGTATGGTCGGGCATCACGGACGACCAGTGGGTCTTAAAGATCTTGTCCTCTGGCTACGCCATCGAGTTCGTGCGGGTGCCTCGGGTAGGAAGACATCGTCTCACCACCTCGTCCCCCCATTTGGAGGAAGAAATATCAACCCTTCTCTCCAAGGGAGCCATCGAGCGGGTAACACCGTCCGACTGGGACAACGGCTTCTACTCGAGGTACTTCGTGGTCCAGAAGAAGGACGGAGGCCTTCGCCCTATCCTGGACCTGCGCCGCCTGAACAAATGCATCCACACCAGGAAGTTCCGGATGGTGACCCTACAGACCGTCCTCCCCCTCATCAACAAAGGGGACTGGTTCACAGTCATAGACCTCAAGGATGCCTACTTCCACGTCTCCATCCTCGAGGAACACAGACGGTTTCTCCGCTTCCGCATCGGCAATTCCGTGTACCAGTACCGATGCCTACCGTTCGGTCTGGCCACGGCACCGCGGGTCTTCACCAAATGCATGGCTCCGGTGGCCGCGTTCCTCCGCCAACGGAGCATCAGGGTCTTCCCGTACATCGACGACTGGTTGATCGTCTCCCCCACCAAATCGTCGGCCGTTCGGGACACACAATACACAGTCCACCTCATGGAGAGTCTCGGCCTCAGGATCAACTTCACCAAATCGAAGTTGATCCCCTCCCAACGCGTCGAGTACATCGGAGCGGTACTCGACTCGCTTGCTACGAGAGCCTACGCCCCCCAGAAACGCTTACAGGACATTGCGCAGGGGGTGAGCGAACTGCGCACCAAACCGTGCGTCCGGGCGAAGAAGGCTCAGAGACTTCTAGGCCTGATGGCCTCAACGACGGCAGTGATTCCCCATGCCAAGTTGAAATTCAGGTCCCTGCAATCGTGGCTCCTTCACGAGTTCGACGCACTTCGGGAGAGCCAGTCCAAACGGTTGACCCCATCTCCAGAACTGAGGGACCAACTGCTGTGGTGGTCTACACCACTCAACATGGCCACGGGGAAGAGTTTCTACCCCCCGCAACCCTCGTTGCAGATACTGACCGACGCGAGCAACCTCGGCTGGGGCGCTGCTTGCAGGACTCTCACGGTCAACGACACCTGGACACCGCACGAAACGGTGCACCACATAAATTACTTGGAGCTGCTGGCCATTTGGAAGGCCCTGCGTTCCTTCGAGACTCTGCTCACCGGCAAGGCGGTTCAAGTGGCCTCGGACAATACCACGGCGGTGGCGTACCTCAACAAGCAGGGAGGAACACGGTCCACCACCCTCCTGTACCTGGCAGTGCAGTTGTGGGAATGGTGCCTGGAGAGGCACATTTTCCCAATTGGAGTGCACATTCAGGGCACACTGAATGTCCTGGCAGACCACCTGAGCCGTCTCACTTCGACGACCCACGAATGGGAGCTGGACGACGGAGTGTTCCAGTCGCTTTGCGAGGCCTGGGGGACGCCGAGCATCGACCTCTTTGCATCGGAGTCCAACAGGAAGCTCAGCAGGTACTGCTCCAGAGCAGGCATCGGACTGAACTCCGAAGGCGATGCCTTCATGAAACGGTGGGATCAGGACTATCTCTATGCCTTTCCTCCGTTTCCTCTGGTCCAGAAGGTACTCACCAGGATGTACCAACACAGAACCAATGCAATTCTGGTGGCGCCAGCATGGCCGCGCCAACCCTGGTTTCCGCTACTGTTGCGCATGTCGTCGCAGTATCGCACACTGCCGGAGTCACCGACGCTCCTCCAAATGAAGCACGGCCAGCTGCACCATTCGGACCTGCCCAGCCTCCACCTCACCGCGTGGAGGATAACCCCAGACTGTCCAGGATCCTTGAATTAGCGCGGCGCCCTTCCACAAGGAAGTCCTACGCTTCCAAATACAGGCGTTTTTGTGCTTTCCTGGCCTCCCGGCAAACGCTCCCCCCGCAGGTGGGACTGCAGGACATTTTAACCTACCTCCTCCAGCTGGCGGAGTCTGGCCTTAGCATCACCTCCATCCGAGTGCATCTCGCAGCAGTAGTAGCGCACTCTCCTGCTGGCTCGCCCGCTTCTGGGGCCTTCCGCGACCAAACGGTAAAGCGCTTCCTCAAGGGGCTAAGGAACGCTTTTCCGCCGGCCCGGACACCGACGGCTCAATGGTCACTGTCCACCGTTCTCAACGCGCTCACCAGGACCCCCTTCGAGCCCATGGCTACCGCCGATGTTCGTCTCCTCACATGGAAGACGGCATTTCTGGTGGCTATCACGTCTGCACGTCGAGCTGGTGAACTGGTTGCCCTGCGAGCAGACGCACCGTTTCTCCAGTTCTTCAACGACCGCGTCGTCCTCCAAGCGGACATCACCTTCCTACCCAAGGTGGTCTCCAAGTTTCACATGGCACAAACTATCTCCTTGCCAACCTTCTTCCAGAACCCCACTAACGCCCAAGAAAGGACTTGGCACACACTGGATGTGAAACGAGCTTTATTGTTTTACACCAGCAGGACTAGAGAGTTCAGGAAGTCACAACGCCTCTTTGTGGCTTATGGGGGAAAGTCCAAGGGTGAACCCATCTCTGCTCAAAGGTTCTCCAAATGGATCACCTCTACCATCTACCTGGCCTACGAGTCAGCCTCACTGCCACCTCCACCGCATGTCAGGGCGCATTCCACCAGGGCGGTTGCCACATCCACTGCCTTTCTGGAGGGCACACCGCTTGAGGACATATGTAAGGCTGCCACATGGTCCAGACCTTCCACATTTGTCCAGCACTACAGGGTGGACACCAGAGCCACTGCGGACGCCAGGCTTGGCCGTGTCGTCCTCACCAGAGGGCTCCGGACTCAACGCCCCTGACGGGTCCACCCACAGGATCTTCAGCTCATCGTGGGACCATCTCATCCGACTGCCCACCGACCAAGTAAGTGTGAGCTTGCTAATCTCCCATGAGTGTGGATTCACAAACTATACGAAGGAGAAAGTTCGGTTTCACTTACCAGTGATAACTTTCGTTCTTCGAGTATATAGTTTGTGAATACACACTACCCACCCTGCCTCCCCTCTTGAGCTGCACGGATGAGATCAGTTGGTTTATCCTGTGCTTGGCTTAAGTATGGAACTGAGGTAAAATGGCGCGCGGGCGCCTCAGGGTGGGCGGTACGGTGGGCGGTCTTACCGCCAAAACTTTTGACCAATAGCTTTTCAAGCCTCCGATCGGCCGTTCTGCGCAGGCGCATAACCCATGAGTGTGTATTCACAAACTATATACTCGAAGAACGAAAGTTATCACTGGTAAGTGAAACCGAACTTTTCCTATCGAACAAGCACTGTCTGGGAGTATCCCTGACTCGTTGGAATGCCGAATTAATAATATGCATGGGATAACCCCTATTGTTAAGTTTAGATAGAATTTCAGAAGCAGATGTGTGAAAGTCAGCGGGTGTAGAGGAATTTCTTTTAGCACGAGCAAAAAGCCCAAAGGGGATGTTATTCCTAACAAAGGCTGGATGATGGGAGGAGTATGCTAAGTATGGGTTTCTATCTGTTGGTTTCCTATACAATTTGACTGCCACCTTTCTAGATCCTGAAATGTAAACCTCCACATCCAAAAAAGGGATGGAGGAAGTATGGTAATGGGGGGTAAAGCGTAAATTGTTGTCAATGGAATTAATCCATTGTACAAAATGGTCAACAATGTCATAGGAATCAAGAATAAAGAATAGGTCGTCAATGAATCTGCCATAGTATATGATGTGACCTACATGGGGATTAGAGGAGTGATGAATGTAAAGACTTTCGAAATTATTCAAGTACATATTGGCGACGGAGGGGGCCAATGGGGACCCCATGGCCACGCCTCTTACCTGTAAGTAGAATGATTTGTCAAATCTGAAATAATTGTGTTCAAAAATGATGTCTAATAAATCCATTAAAAAATGAGTTGGTGGAAGTAAAGATGCTCTAGAATGCAGTCCTAGTTCCCAACTGTTGTGAATCTTCAGGTGTAGAAAAGTCCCATGCTCTGAGTATCCTGATAATGGAGGCTCAGTCTTTGCAGTGGTACCAGAATTTGGGGTGGGGGGTTTCCACCTAAGATCTGAACAAGCATGCAAGATAATAAGGTGGAGGAGGAGCTGAATAGATATGCTGACCCTATGAACATAAGAACAGGCTTGCTGGAACAGGCCACAGCCCATCCAGTCCAGCATTCTGTCTCACACTGTGGCTCACCATT
The DNA here is from genome assembly GCA_035047305.1 of Bradypodion pumilum. Taxonomy (NCBI): domain Eukaryota; kingdom Metazoa; phylum Chordata; class Lepidosauria; order Squamata; family Chamaeleonidae; genus Bradypodion; species Bradypodion pumilum. Next base: position 344,022,932 of record JAWDJD010000004.1, read on the forward strand.
TGCTTCAGGGTATTCCCAAGCAGATGCCTTCACCTGCTTAGGATTCCCTGGAAATGGCATATCCTGCTTATCTCTCCAACCTGGAGGTTGTCCTTAGGTATCCATAATTATAGCCATTGATACCCTTGTTGTCCTCCATGAACTTGTCTAATCCTTTCTTGAAGCTGTCAAGACTGACAACTGTCACCACTTCTCCTAGCAGGGAGTTCCATAGACCAGTAATCCTCTGGGTGAAAAAGGACTTTATCTTATTTGTTTGAGAACTAGCACCCAAAAGTTTCATGGAGTGTCCCCTAGTTCTAGTGTTATGCGATAGGGAAAACAGTTTTTCCTTATCTACTTTGTCCACACCGTGCATGATTTTATAAACTTCAATCAGGTCACCTCTTAGACGTCGTCGTTCAAGAGTGAAGAGGCCCAACCGTTGCAGCCTCAGACGGTAAGGAAGGTGTTCCAGTCCCCTCATCATCCTTCTGGTTGCCCTCCTCTGCACTTTTTCCAGCTCCATAATATCCTTCTGGAGGTATGGAGCTTAATAGCAATGGTCTCTGGAGAAGTCCTTTCAGATAAGAAGACTTTCAGGGTGATAAGATGGTGGCCAAAGTAGAGACCCTGATAGTCCATGTGTCTTTCATTCTAGAGCCTGATGCCCATGCAGGGGAAGGAGCCTGTGGACTTCCCATCTTTAGTGGAGACTTGGCTAAGCCGGGTCTGCCATGTACTCCAGATCCCTCTTGAGGGGGTGAACCAAGGAGAGCTGGCGGCCTTTGTGTCCTACGCCATCACCTTCCCACAGAACTTCCAAGGCCTGGTCGACACTTTCTGTGTTATGCGGTAAGTCAACGTTTGAAAATCTCAGATTCCCACTCTTGGTAAGGAGGCAAGTTTTTACAAGTCAAAAGTTTCAGGGAATTTTGTTTTAAAGCTGCCCAAAACTTCAGACATTGTAAATGTTGCCTCGGGAGAGAAACGGGTGGATCCAGATCTTGGGGAAAGTTGACTTGCTTGGACTTCATTTCCAAAAAACCCTCAGCCACGTGAAGCTGTATTTCAAGCTCTGCAGAGCTCTGACCCCAAAGGATACAACTGTACAGAGGAAGTTCTCTTTCCTGCACAAGGTTTATTGATGTGAGGATGATGCAAGAGATCCATTCCCATGGGGCGAGGTATCATCAGTATGCTGATGATACCCAGCTGTACATCTCAGCCTGTGGAGACCCCAGTGATGCTGTCAAAGTCCTATCCGGGTTCCTGGAGGCCGTTGGGGTCTGGATGGGGGACAACGGGCTACAATTGAATCCCTCCAAGACTGAGTGGCTATGGATGGGAGGTCCTGCGTTATCCAGGGAGCTGCCAACTTTGGTCTTGGATGGGGCTGCTTTGCCCCAGACAGACCCAGTACACAACTTAGGGGTCCTCCTGGATTCGGGGCTGCTGCTTGTAGATCAGGTGGCGACTGTGGCCAGGAGAGCTTTCGCACAGCTTCGCGTCATCCGTCAGTTGTGTTCGCTCCTGGACCGGAATTCCCTGCTCATGTTCACACATGTTCTGGTGACCTCCAGGCTAGATTATTGCAATCCGCTCTACATGGGGCTGCCCTTGATGACCATTCGGAGGCTGCATCTGGTCCAGAATGCGGCAGCCTGTGTGGTGATGGGGTGTGGGTGTTATGCTCACGCCCCTCCATTGCTTCAGGAGCTGCACTGGTTACCAGTTTGTCTCTGGTTGCAATTCAAGGTGCTGGGTTTGACCTTTAAAGCCCTACATGGTAGTGGGCCAGGATACCTAAGAGACCACATTGTCCCAAGAGTGTCCGCCCGTCCAACCAGAGCGGACCGGAGGGGCTCCCTGATTGTTCCATCTGCCAGAGGGGCCCGTCTCTCCGGCACACAAAGGAGGGCCTTTTCCGTGTCTGCACCGGCCCTGTGGAACCTCCTGCCTGTAGAGTTGCGGGAGCAGATGGAGCTGCTGCCTTTCAGAAAAGAATTTAAAACCTGGTTGGCGGGGAAGGTGTGGGGCCCGGATAGTAGAGTGGTCCCCGCCTGTTGGCTTATAAAATGAAGCCTCCCCATCTTTTTAATGCGGGAAGTTTTAATGTAGTTAGTTTTTTGTTTTTTGTTTTTTAAACATGAATAGGGGGGTAGGTGGGTGGGTAATTTAGGGTTTTTTTAATTGTTTTTTTATATGTTTTAACCTGCTGTAAGCTACCCTGAGTCGGGTTCGCCTGATTGGGCGGCATAGAAATTTGAATTATAAATAAATAAATAAAATATCTGAGTTGGAAGGAGCCTTTTAGGCCATTGTGTCTAACCCCCTGCTCAAGGCAGGAATCCGAATCAAAGTAGATCTGACAGATATGGTTGTCCAATTCTCTCTTGAATGCTTCCGGTGTTGGAGTGCTCACCACCTCTCGAGGAAGCGGGATCTGTTGTCATACTTCTCTAACTCTGAAGACGTTTCCCCTCATATTCAGCCTGTATCTGGCTTCTGAGGGACCCTGTTTTTTTGCTCTGTGCTCTCTCTTTTATTATTTTATTATGGGTTGAGGGTGGGTGAGGGTAGTTTTTAAATGTTTATTCAATTAGGTTTTAGTGTTGTAATTCTAGTTCTTAATGGGGGGCTACTGATCGTTTTTTAGCTGATGCCTTTTTAATCTGTTGTTGTATTATTATTGTAGTTCTTGTTTGCTGTTTTTATTGTATGCTGTTCACCGCCCTGAGTGGTGTCCCCCATCAGAAGGGTGGGATATAAATAAATGAATGAATGAATGAATGAATGAATGAATGAATGAATGAATGAATAAATAAATAAATAAATAAATAAATAAATAAATAAGGTCTGTAGTGCCAAGGTTCGCCATCACGGGTTTAGAGAAGTTACCTTTTGGACCACATCAAATTCCCCGGCCAGTCTGAGCCGTTGTTTTTCCTGGCTCTGTTTGCCTCTTAAGAACAAATTTCTGCAGACAGAATTGGACATTAAACAGGCTTGCTAAAGGAACAGGCGGTGGTCCATGTGATTCAGAAAAGAACAAAGAACAAAAGCCCAAGAGGACAGAAATCCTAAATGACACGTCAGTTAGAACTGAGCGTGTTCAGTGTTGCTTGGAAAAATAAAAACTAGAGGAACAGAATGTCCTGCTTGAATTCTAAACAGATTTAGTTTGTGGATTAGTGGCTGTTTGCCACTGTGAGGGTACAAGGTACAGCGTGATAAAATGAGCACCCGTCTCTGTCCCAGCTCCTGCCAAACTAGCAGTTCGAAAGCAAGACATTGCAAGTGAATAAATAGGGACCGCTTCGGTGGGAAGCAGACAGCGCTGGCTCTTTGGCTTTGAAACAGAGATGAGCACTGAACCCTAGAGTTGGATACGACTAGCTTTCGAGCAAGGGAAAGATCTTGTGGACATGAAAGGAGCTTCATTCGAGCATCCCCTGAGCAGAGTTTCTCCAGCAAACATCCTTTCAACCCAGAATAATTTCTGACACGAAATTATTCTTATTGCAGTGTGACACCCGTATGACTGATCCAGTTCCACGAGTCAGCTTCTGGTCCTGAGCCCTTTTGGCATGCAAAGTCCTCCTCAGCTCCAGGCCACGATGGATGGAGTTGCTGCCCTCCATCAAGATGGATTCAAGTGGGATTTAATCCACATCACAGAATCACAGAATAACTGGATTAGAAGGGGTACTTTTAGGCCATTGAATCCAACCCCCCATGCTCAATGCACATTTCAGAAATGGGCTTCTCTACCCAAGGCTATTAGTTCTCATGGTTGTCAGGTTAGTTAACCACTGCCTGACGATCAGGGTTGAGTCGCTGGCAGTAGGGTCTACTCTATTACCATAGCAGGATAACCTGTCTGTGATTGCTAGGAAATAGATTGCACTAGACTGCTCCGCAAGCAATCCAATGGTTGTCTATTTCCCCCGTGTGATCAAATAGAACATTACGCCATTTCCCTTCTGCTGGCATAACAATGCAAGAGGATTTGGACCCATTTTTCTGTGGGAGAGAAATCTGCAGCCGGGGTGTGTTTGTGTGTGTTTGTGTGTGTTTGTGTGTGCATGTGTGCGTGTGAGCCACCAAAAAGGCCCTCCATCAATTCCTCACTAGATGTGTCCTTGGGGTAGTGGGAGACCTTATTTATTTATCACATTTTTATACCGTCCATTTGGGATATTTCCCACTCTGGGCGATGCACATACAAATAACAAAATAACGTAATAGTAATTAAAAATAAAATAAAAATAAATCAACTGAATAAGTACATCCTAAAATAAAATAACTGGTGTCTGTGGGCTCAAGGCGTCAATTGACCAGCTAATTTATTGTCTAGGGCTTTATATGATATGGGACAGTGATGGCAAACCTTGGCACTCCAGCTATTCTTGAACTTCAATTCCCAGAAGCCCTGATCAGCAGGAGTGCTGACTTGGGCTTCTGGGAATTGAAGTCCAAGAACACCTGGAGCACCATGGTTCACCATCACAGTTATAGGACCTTAAAAGCAACAGAGATGTATAGGTGGGGTTGAAGTCTTTCCGATAGGCTTGGTCATTCTGCTTGATCTAGCAGGGCTTTGCTGATGGGTCCTTGTGGTCTTCTAAAGGAGCGGCATCCCAATCTTCTGTGCCGTGGCTCTTGCCCTGAACGAACTGGGATACAGAGCCATCGGGATACGCATAGACAGCGGAGACCTGGCCAAGCAATCGGTGGAGATCCGGCACATATTCCGGCTCTGCGGCAAGCAGTGAGTCTTGAATGGTTGCCTGCATTGTCCCATGGGTTGATTTCTTGGGGTGAAGGAAGGGGCGATTGTGGCAATAATATGGAGAGCCGGGGCTCAAATAGAACCGTTTCACCCTAATCAGAACCTGGTCTAATTGTCTGTTGCCTGCATTTCTTCACATTCACCTCTGGGCTTTCATTCTTCTCTGGCCCCAGGAGTTGTCCATACAGATAGTGTCCAGATGCAAGTTCCTGGGGGGTGGGCAGAGGACTTAGGAAAGTCCATGCACACAGGGCTGTCTCACTAACTACTAGTTATCCAACAAGAAACAAAAAAAAAAAAGATTTAAAAAGTTGAGGCAATTTAAAGACTTAACTGATAGGATTTAATTTGAGCTTTCATGAATTGAGCCCACTTCTTTGGACATAAGGAGGAGACTTTATGGCAGTCACTGATACATGGCTGCATGAGCAGGTAGGGGTACAGAAGAGTGCAATGGTTTGTTAGTACAGTAGATTCAGCTGCAAATCATGTGAGTCAATAAAATGTGAACTGCCACACTGAGTCACATGATTTGCAATTTCTGCAAATGCAGATATAACATACGAATGCCTATGTAGAAATGGTCAGCATTGTATAGATCAGTGTTTCCCAATCTTTGGTTTTTGGACTTCAATTCCCAGAAGCCTGTCAATTCCCCAAACCATTGATCAGCCAATGGACTGCCTTAGACTTCTTGGAATTGAAGTCCACCAGTGTTCCGCAGAACATACTTTGGGAAACGCTGGTATAGATATACAAGTGAGACTCGGAAAATCAGAATATTGTGCAAATGTCCATTCATTTCACTTAAAAGGTGAAACAAATATATGAGAGACTCACTACATGCAAGGTGAGAGATGTCATGCCTTAATTCATTATAATTGTGATGATCATGGCGTACAGCGTACATGAGATTATGGGGTACATGAGATTGGGGGGTTGGGGTTTTCATAAACTGTAAGCCATAAGCATCAATATTATAACAAATTAAGGCTTGAACTATCTCGCTTTGCATGTAATGAGTCTATCTCATATATTTGTTTCACTTTTAAAGATGCATTGAAGTGAATGAACATTTGCACGATATTCTAATTTTCCGAGTTTCACCTGCATATTAGAATTTCTGGGGGGGGGGGGATGAAAGAAAAACGTAAAAAACAGATACGATCATCCGCTGATTTTTCTGTAAGCTATTTGTACAAGACATTGTTCCCTTTGGTGCTGAACCAACTGACATTGGACTGAGTTGCAAAACAAGAATCCTAGAAAGATAGAATAACTGAGCTGGGAGGGGGGGCTGTGAGGCCATCCAGTCCAACCCCCTGCTCAATACAGGAACCCAAATCAAAGCAGGTCTGACAGACGGATGCCCAGTTCTCTCTTGAAGGCCTCCAACATTGGAGCATTCACCACCTCCCAGGTGAGTTCCATTGTTGTTCTGCTCTAATGTCAGGTTTTTCCTGACATTCACCCTATATCTGGCTTTCTGTACTTTGAGCCTGTTATTACACGTCTGTAATTCTTCCATGCAAGGGAGTGCGATGACTTAGTGGTTAAGACACTGAACCTGACAACTGGAAGTTCTGCAGGTCAGCAGTTCGAGACCCAAGTACTGCACAACGGAGTGAACTTCCATCTCTGTCCTAGCTCCTGCCAACCTAGCAGTTCAAAAGCAAGAAATTGCAAGTAGATAAATAGTTGCCACTTTGGTGGGAAGGTAAAGAGTGTTCCGTGCGCTCCGGTGTCTAGTCATGCCTGTCACATGGCCACGTAAACGTCTGCAGAAGCAGCACTGGCTCTTCGGCTTTGAAACAGAGATGAGCACTGAACTCTAGAGTCGGATACGACTGGCTTTCGAGCAAGGGAAACCTTTACCTATAGAGAAGAAACAAACGCTCTAAAAATCCTGGCTAGATATATGGCCCAGGTTCCTGGTTTTATGGCAGCAAAAAACAAACGCAATCCTTGTATGCATCCTCTCAAGTAACAAGTTGGGTTTAAGTTGACTTGTATAAATGATGCTACCAAACCTTGACTAATTCTTCCACAGGGTGTTTTCATTTTCCTTGGCTTGCTTTGACTACTTCCTTTCCTCTCCTACCCAGCTTCCAGGTCCCTTGGTTCGAAACAATCCCCATCGCTGTGAGCAACGATGTTAGCGAGCAGAGCCTGGAGGAGTTGGCCCGGCAGGTGAAGATAGTTTTGGATTAAGTAACTGGGCAGTGGGGAGGTCGGCAGTAACTCTGTCTTGTCTCCTGGGTTTCCTGGCCCTTTGGGAATCTCTTTTGATTTGATTGGCATGAATGCATGAGAGACCCACCACAGAGCATTGGAATCCCAGTCATTCCATTATTCATTCATTCATTCATTCATTCATTCATTCATTCATTCATTCATTTATTTATCTCTAATTTCTATAGCTGCCCCAATCACAAGGACTCTGGGCGGCTTACAGTACGACCCCCCTCATGCCATCCCTAGTTCTCGCTCTCCCTCTTCATTTCCTTCCTACCAATGGTCAGTATTCCTCACCTGTTGAACAGTCCTCCCTGGATTGCTTTACAACTCTTTGATTTTATTCTACCCGTTTCTGCCTTGCTGCCCTTATTTTTTTTATTTATTTGGGGTATTTCTGCAGACTTCACTGTCCCCTGATGAAAAGTGCTTCGCTACATGGGTGACCTTAGTTTGATGACACAAGAAGTGAGGCTGCTGTTAGCATTTATAGAAAGGGAATTCTTAGAACTGTAGTTTTAAAACGTGGCATTTTCTTTCTCTGAGAAATGGCATATGTTAAAAAAAATGTAAATTTGCATCACCCCCTGGGTTGGGATAGAGAATTAACCTAAGAACATAAGCACAGCCTTGCTGGAACAGTCCACAGCCCATCCAGTCCAGCATTGTGTCCCACACAGTGGCTCACCATTGGCTTCAGGGCATTATTCCCAAGCAGATGCCTTGACCTGCTTAGGATTCCCTGGACATGGCATTGACAGATATCCTGCCTATCTCTCCAACCCGGAGGTTGTCCTTAAGTATCCATAATTATAGCCATTGATCCCCTTGTCCTCCATGAACTTGTCTAATCCTTTCTTGAAGCTGTCAAGACTGACAGCTGTCACCACTTCTTCTGGCAGGGAGTTCCATAGACCAGTGATCCTCTGGGTGAAAAAGTACTTTCTCTTATTTGTTTGAGAACTAGAATTAGACAAGCTAAGACATTTCATGGAAGAAAACATTAGTTTTGGCCACATATTCTGATTTTAAATTTGTCAATCCATTAGAAAATCTTTGTCAAAGAACAGGTGGTATCTTCACACTCTTAAGACCATGTCTTTCAAGTACTAGGTGGTTTATAGCAATAGCAATTAAGACTTATATTCCACTCCATAGCACTTAGTGCACTCTCTGGGCAGTTCACAAGTTAATAAGCATTTTGCCCCAACATGCTATGCTGGGGATTCATGTGATCAACCTCGGAAGGATGGAAGAGGCTGAGTCAACCTTGACCCTGGTCAGGGGATCGAACTCACAACCTTCTGGCTGTAGTACAGCAGTTGAACCACCAGGGCCCATTAAAATATTTATATTCTAAAATGGATATGTTGAAACTCTTTACCCTATACTCTGCCTGTGTTTTCCATGAACAGAGGAGAAGTTTAAATTTATCTTCTTTGGGTATCACAAGTTTGATACCTTACCAATGTGGGGGGGGGGGGAACTTAGCAGAAATCCTTCCTGTCGTCCCTGTATCTGAAGGGTGTGTGACTGACCTTGCTGTATTACTGTGATACCCGACAGGGGAATGAGATCAACATGATCGGTGTCGGAACACATATTGTGACTTGCCCCCTTCAGCCATCTCTGGGCTGTGTCTACAAGGTAATCCTCCCTTTCCCTCTAGCCGTGCGCTTGGATGTCCATACAGGAGTTTGTTTCAGAACCCGTTTGGGTTCTATAGCAGCCGTCCACAGCACGATGCTGGAACCTCAACGTCCATTGTGTCTCACACGCATGGCGGCCACTGGGTTTGGGCAGGGTGGCCTTAGCAGGTTGACTTCATTATTAACCGTCTGCCCTTCGGTCCTTAGCTGGTGGAGGTCAACGGCTCTCCGAGGCTGAAGGTGACAGAGGACAAGGAGAAGAGTACCATCCCAGGAAGAAAGATGGTCTACAGACTCTGGGATGCGACAGGTGAGATTTTTCAGGCTGCTTTTGGATACAGGGAGCTCCCATGGGCTCCCTGGACTGTCTTGTTGAGCACGTAGGACTGCATTTTACCTTGTGACCATCAGTTCTCAAATGGCCCCCAGACAACCCTACAAAACCATTTTTAATGTGATGTTGTCAGGTTTTAGGTACTGCAGTGGCTTAGTGGTTAAGACACTGAACTTGATGACTGGAAGGTCAGCAGTTCAAAACCCAACTGCTGCATGACCGAGTGAGCGACCGTCGTCTGTCTCAGCTCTTGCCAACCTAGCAAATCACAAAATTGCAAATAGATAAATAGGTACCACTTCAGTGGGAAGGTAAACAATGTTCCATCCATGCACTCTGGGTTCTAGACATGCCTGTCACATGTCCACGGAAATGTCTGCAGACGCAGATAGCGCTGGCTCTTTGGCTATAAGCAGAGATGAGCACTGAAATGTAGAGTCGACTATGACTGGACGGCCTTTACCTTTACCTGTCAAGTTTAAGATTTCTGCCATGGTCTTAATTACCCTGATAAGAACAGTGACCCCTATGCCTTAAGCACACAGTAGACACCTGCCCTGTACCTTTGAAATCCTTGATTTGAGATTATTGCTCAAAATCCAAAACCCTCAATAGATTTTGTGCCACATGCATAAGTTATTCTTTAGGTTTACACCCTTTCACAATGGTTTGTGGGGCAATATAGATAACAAAAGTTCCTTTTTCTGTTTATGTAACTACATGTGTATATGAAATAATGGCAAACATATATGGTGTACAGGTGAAACTTGGAAAATTAGAATATCGTGCAAATGTTCAGTCCAGTAATGCAACTTAAAAGGTGAAACAAATATATGAAATAGCCTCATTACATGCAAAGCGAGATAGTTCAAGCCTTACTTTGTTATAATATTGATACTTATGGCTTACAGTTTATGAAAACCCCAACCCCCCAATCTCATGTACCCCATAATCATCACATAATCTCATGTACGCTGTACACAATTATAACGAATTAAGGCATGACATCTCTCGCTTTGCATGTAGTGAGAGTGAGTCTATCTCATACATTTGTTTCACTTTTTAAGTGAAATGAATGGACATTTGCACGATATTCTAATTTTCCAAGTTTCACCTGTATTAATACAAAAATAGCAAAGTATAATACAAATCTTAAATGGATAATAAGGCAACATCAGAAAAGCTCTTATAGCTTAAATCAGTAATTAACTGAACAATCAGATGTAAATGTAAGTAATTATGGGTAATGGAAGACTTCAGAGTGAGGCTATGGCCTTGATGGCCAACCTTGGCACTCCAGGTGTTCTTGGACTACAATTCCCAGAAGCCCAAGTCAGCACTCTTGCTGATCTGGGTTTCTGGGAATTGAAGTTCAAGAACAGCTGGAATGCCAAGATTGGTCACCACTGGGCTATGGCATAACAGGCAGATATATTCAAAATAACTTATTGCAGAATAATGAGCAACGCAAATTTAGATTTTACATATTTCAGACAGAAAATATAATCTTATAAAGTAATTACCAATTTCACGAAATGTAACTGAGTAACTTAACACTTCTATATGTAATTGAACAACTTAATTGGGCAGTATAAAATGTATGAGATTATATTGACTATATAAGTGTAATCAAAAGTCTTAGCACATCAAAAACAGAGTGGGGTGGGTGGAAAACTTATCCAATTTCCTCTGTCTTCACCAGACAAGGTACGAGGCAATTAAAAATTGCAATTATAAACCACAATTAAACATAGTGGCATATTAAAACAACCAACAAATTAAAATATTCTTAATACAATTCAGAGGCACATATATTTTTTAAAAATTTAAAATTTTAAAATTTACAGCATTGCCTCACTAAGAGCCCCTGTTTTGTGAATATACACGTCACAGAAATCTTATCCAGGCTTCCTTCCCCCAATATGGCTTTTTTATATGAAGGAAAAATTTCTGGGTTTCAGTCCAGTCAGTGGCCCTTCTCTGCTAAGGAGATTTTGCTGAGCCAGAATTCTCACTGGCGAGTTCTGACTTCATAACTTCCCTACATCTATTTCTTACTGTTGGGAAAAGTCCTCTAAGGTGGTTCAGTTCACATGGAAAAGCAATACCCCTGGATTTATTTTTGCATTTTTTAAAATAAAGAGTAAATTTGGGGGGAAATCAAATATACAATAGTTCATATGCCTAAGGGGGAGAAAAATAGGTCTCTAGTCATCTGATGGGAATTTTTAGAAAATCCAAAATCCTGATTGTGGGAAAATCAAACCTGTAAGGAGTTTTGTGCCGTCATTTCCCCCGTTTAGCTTGTTGTCCATTATGCAGCCACTTCTCTGATCCAGGAAGGCAGAAGCTCATGGATAGGTTCACTTCCTTTATTGTCTACTCGTGTGTCAATTAACTACCCCACTATTTTTCCCCATTCTGACATCCTGAACTGGATGTCAACTTGCAAAGTTTGAGTGACTCCTTATAGCTTCTACAGTATGTTATTTTTGCTACTATGGGACTTTTAAATGATTTTTTTTCTTCTTTGTTGTAATATTTTATGATGTTTGATTTATATTTTGATTTATTGCTGTTATGCTTGTTTTCTGTGTGAGCCACCCTAAGTTGCGTTGTGCGAGCAGGCGGCATATAAGTGTGCAAATAATAATAATAATAATAATAATAATAATAATAATAATAATAATAATAATAATAATAATAATAATGATAATAATAATAATAATAATAATAATAATAGTAGTAGTAGTAGTAGTAGTAGTAGTAGTAGTAGTAGTAGTAGTAGTAGTAGTAATTTGTACTGACTGACGGTCGAATAAAGATATGTATGTATGTAATAGTAATAATAGCAGCAGCACTGCCGACAGACAGGCAAGTGGATGAGGCTCTGTCTGCATCATGCAGATGTGCAATGTTGTCACTGTTATCACACACTCTCAGGTCCTTCTGACTTATGGTGACCCTGTGAATTCAACACTTCTGAAACCTCCTGCTGTCTAACAGCTCTGCTCAAGTTTTGCCAACGCACATTTCCATGGCTTCCTCTATTGACTTGGTCTTCCTCTTTTCCTGCTGCCGGCCACTTTCCCAAGCATTATTGGCATTCCAATGGTCCTCCTCTCATTATGTGCAGGATTCCCTTGTATGGATCTCATGGCATTGGAAGATGAGAGTCCGCCGGAGGCTGGCCAGGAAGTGGCGTTCTGGTCTTTGGGAGAGACTGAGAAAGCTGGAAAGTTGGTCCCTGCAACAGTAGAAGTCCTGCACCGTGTCTATTTCAAAGATGGGCAGGTAAGAAGAAAAGCAGCAGCATGGTTGTTTGTTGCCATAACCTGGAGCATCACACCTTGGTACCTGATTCGAACCTTCCTAGTAAGAGCAGAGAGAAGAAAGGAAAGGCTCAAGTTGGGCAGGATTCTTGGGGGAGGCTCAGAGAAGTTTCAGCAGCCCACGAAGCTCCTTGAGTAGCAGAGCTTTATGTATCTTGCCACCAGAGATGGGGAAAGCAGGTGGAGGTGTTCCAGGATCTCCACATAGCTTAATAAATTTTTTCTTGACGTCCAAACAGTTCTGGGTAGGTATTTTTGTTGTATTTTCTTAATATGATTTTATGTATGGTTATTTGAGGTTATTTGTCTTTTTGTTGACTTTGTTAAAACCTATGAACCACCCAGGGTGTTGCTTGCACCAGTTGGGTAGGATATAAACTAAGCTAAACTAAGGTAAGAAAAGTTGAGCTAGCTGAATGAATGAATGAATGAATGAATGAATGAATGAATGAATGAATGAATGAATGAATAAATGCTAGTATATCTCACTAGGTACTCTCTTTTATATCCAGACTCTTTCCCTCTGGTTTTGTTTTGTGCAGGGTGGGTGAAGTTTCATGCTATGGTCCCCCCCCCAAGCATTTCAATAATGATCTGTGGAAGCAGCGGCTGACGCTGTATCTGGGAAACACACATGAAGGGTCCTGAAGGAGAGTTGATGCTTGTTGGAAAAGAGCAGGCACAGGGATGGCAAAAGTATAGCACTAAATCAGGGAAGTGTTTCAGCACTAGATCAGCTGCCATCATACCTGTCAACCGTGGCTCCGGACAACCGCACAAAGGTTCTGCGCAAGTCGCGTTCTACGCATGCGTAGAAGGCTTTTACGCATGCGTAGAAGGCTTTTACGCATGCGTAGAATGCGACTTGCGCAGAAGGGATGCGCAGTACCTCTTTCCCCCCGCTGCCAATTCCGGGAAATGGCGCAAATCGGCGCCAAAAATCGGGAAATCCCAGCCAATCTGGGACGGTTGACAGGTATGGCTGCCATCAGGATGCCACCCCAGGTAGATCCTGCGAATGATTATCAGCAGGTGTCGGAAAAGAAAGCAACAGGCAACTGGAAGAGTCCACCAAAGAGACCTCAGCAGAAATCCCATGTAAAAGCATACCTCTCAATCCCAGTGCCTGGTACACAAATCATGCGCTGCTTTGATGCACTGCTTGTGGGTTTCCCAGAGGTATCTGGGCAACTCAAGAGGACAAAGTTTTAGGAGTTCTTTAGATCTGGTCTAATGGGGAGTTTACAGCTTCTCAAGCAGGAAGAGAGAGTTCCCTGGTTGCCGTAGCACTACATACTCTATCATCCCCCTGCTCCATCATCACTGCCAATGTGGGCTAAGTCTCCTGGGAATTATGGTTAAACCATGGCCGAAGGGTTACCTATTCTTCATCCTTGCTCTAAAATAATGTTTTGCTTGATCTCTCCCACCCCGACTGGGCCTTTTCCTCCTCCACCACCATCACCCAGGTTTGCCAGCCGTTGCCCAGCCTTGCGGAGATCAAAGACCATATCCAGGCCTCGTTGGACAAACTCAGCCCTGCCCACAAAAGGTTGCGGGACCCGGAGGTTTACCAGGTAAAGGCTTGGGAGGCAAAGTCTTAGGTTTCATCCCTTTTTGAAGTTCCTGTGAGGCAGAATGAAGAATGGCAGAAAGGACACAAACCATTTTTAAAGGGAAAAGAAGCCTTATGTATCGCCCGTTGCACCTGCTCCTGGACAGGGACTCCTTGCTCATGGTCACACATGCTCTGGTCACCTCTAGACTAGATTACTGCAATGCGCTCTACATGGGGCTGCCCTTGACGACCATTCGGAGGCTGCAGCTGGTCCAGAATGCGGCTGCCCGGGATGTGATGGGGTGTGTGCGTTATGCCCATGCCTCGCCACTGCTCTGGGAGCTGCACTGGTTACCAATTTGCCTCCAGGTTCAATTCAAGGTGCTGGTGATGACCTTTAAAGCCCCACATGGTAGTGGGCCAGGATACCTAAGAGACCTAAGGACGTCTGTCCGTCCAACCAGGATGGACCGGAGGGTCTCTCTAATTGTTCCATCGGCTAGAGGGGCTCGTCTCTCTAGCACAAGGAGGAGGGCCATCTCTGTGTCCGTTCCGGCCCTTTGGAACCTCCTGCCAATAGAGCTACGGCTACAAACGGAATTGCTGCCCTTCAGGAAAGAACTTAAAACCTGGCTGGCAGGGCAGATGTGGGGCGCTGATGGAAGGGTGACCCCCCGCCTGCTGGCTTGTGTAGATAATCAGAATTCTCCCTCCCTAGCTCTTTTTATGGAGGGAGTGGGTGGTTTTTTTAATGTCGACAGTGTTTTTTAAAAGTTTTTATAATGGTTCTGTTTGTGCTTTTATGTTTTATCTTGTTTGATATGTTGTGAGCCGCCCTGAGTCGGCATATGCTGAGTGGGCAGCATACAAATCAAATAAATGAAATGAAACAAATGAAAGGCCACTGCATTATATTGTCCCCAAGACAGTCTTCATGGCTGATCGCCATGAGGATCACTAGTATTCGGATTTTGATATGGCAGAAGAAGAAGAGTACCCTGTGTTCCCAATGGAGCTATGGGTCCTAACTAACCACTGTGGGCCATTCTTCTCCTCTGCTTTGGTACCCTTGAGAAGCTGCTTCATTGTGGCTATCAGAGCACCAGGCTGGGGAAGCGTGCCATTGGTCCAGTCAAAGCCATGTGCAAAACCAGATGCAAATGAAATGCGCATGAAGCTTAAACGGGCCCTGCCCAAAAAGAGCCCCTCTGTCACTCTTGTTTTGGCTTTCCTGTTCTCAGGTCACTGTGACAGAAATGCTCCACTCGCTTCTCCTGGACCTTCAGAGCAACAACAGCCTGTGAACAAAAAAACTTCCACACCGAGAAAGAAAGCGTCTTCCACGCCGCCATGCACTGAATCCTTCTGTCAGTGACAAGCACAGCCCCTTTATGTGCCTTGGAAGTGACAGCAAGGCTGAGTTTCCTTTCATGCCTCCCATCAGAAGAAGTCAGGTTGTATTTATCTTTTCCTGTTCAGTCTGTCTGTTCCCTTGCTTTCATCTGTCAAATGGGAAGCGCTTTTTAGGAAAGATGATTCTTTAGAGGTGATTTTGAAACGAATGGGCATAAATTCCTCTTCTGCTGGGCAAAACATAAATAAATAGTGCCTCTAATTTTCATTGTAGCGCATTGTGTGCATATCGGTCTCCGTCTGCTCTAATATGCAGAGCTTGGCAAGTGACTTTTAGGGAAAATGCACATGCTGAAGCTATTCATAAACCAAGCAAGGACAGAAAAGGTGGGATATGTTACCTTTTAGGGTTACAGTTCCCAGAGAATTCTTGGCTGAGATTTTCTAGGAGCTATAGCAGGGGTGCCCAAACTATTGGCCCGTGGGCCAAATCTGGCTTCTAGGCTGTAGTTTGGGCACCCCAAATCTATCTCATCCTGTTGCAAAATGGATTGCAAGGCACGTTTTACTCCCACTTCCAGTGGGAGGAACGACATGGCATGCCTGCTGAACCACGTGACTGGCCCGTGGCCTAAAAGGTTTGGGTACCCCGAGCTATAGACTAAAAACATAACTTTTCTCATACTTTTACTGCCACACGATGGGCTTACATGTTCATTCTTCGTAAAGAAGAGTCAGTGTAGTGTAGTGGGGTTAGAGCAGGGGTGGCCAACCTTTTTTATTTATTTATTTATTTATTTAATACATTTGTACCCCGCCTTCCTGGTGAGAACACCACCCTGGGTGGCAAACAACAGGGTAAAAATGCAATATAAAAACAATCAAAACATTTACAATTAAAACTACACAATTCATCTAAAAACAGGATTAAAACACATAAAACTGGGCCTGACCACGCCTCTGGACAACATTGCAGTGCGGACCACGCCCCATGGAAGCGGAAGCAGGGGCATTTATGGTTGACTTAAATGCGCCCACTTCCATGTTTATGCCAGCTGCAGGCACGTTTGCGCATGCGTGTTTTACAGATGAAATAAATGTGCCCACTTCCATTTCTGGGTGTGGCGGAGGCAGCAACAGGCCAGATGGGATGGTGTTGGGGGCTAGCCCGTGGTCCGTAGGTTTGGAACCCCTGGAGAACCATCTACACAGCCGTGAGTTTAATGGAGGGAAAGGCAAGATAGATATGCAATTAATTTTCCAAAAATCAACATCATTTTCCAAGCTCTGTGGTACAGATTGTATTAATAGAGAAATCTGGTTTTATGCTTCTTTTTCTTTCATGTCCAGATGAAACCCTGAACTGCCAAAACAAAGCCACTTTCTCGGCTTTGTCGTTGGCCATAATTAAATCATGTTTCTGGCAATAATTAGCAGACCAGTAAATGAGCCTGGTTCTGTATCTCTCCACATACACACAGCATGTTGTTGTCCGCCAGCAGTCCCCATGTGAGCATGTGGGCCTTACATTTAGGCACTCCAACCCTCAGCCTATTCAGGGTCCTCCAAGTGACATGTAGGGGAGGTTGAGATCTTCAGCTATCTCCTCCTTTAATGGTGTTTCTTGCCCATTAAGCACTTTTGCTCCATCTTCTAATTTGGTTTTGTTCTTGCAAACCCTTCAAGAATGTTTGTTCTTGCCATAAAGCTCTTCCTGGATCTGAGTTGGTGGACTTGAGGCATATATTCATCCAGAGGATGTTGAAGGTCCTTCTCTTGCTTAGTCCTCTCAGCATCCGTTACTACTACTGTACTTCTCTCCTTATCTTAGGTCCATGATGGCAAACCTTGGCACTCCAGATGTTCTTGTACTTCAATTCCCAGAAGCCCCCATGAATCCACACGAATGGGTTTACTGTGATTCATCCGGCCCGCGCCACCCTCGTCGCTCCTGGAAGTGGAAGTAAAACGCGCCCGTATGGGCGCGTTTTACTTCCACTTCCAGGAGCGATGAGGGCGGCGCAGGCCGGATGAATCGCAGCAAACCCATTCGTGTGGATTCACGGGGGCTTGGGCTTCTGAGAATTAAAGTCCAGGAACATCTGGAGTGCCAAGGTTCGCCATCACGGGGGTAGGAACTCTGAAAGGGTACAAGCAGAGGATACTAATGGCAGAACTCTGGATATCCAAGAGAAGGAATCCCTTGCGCCAGAATTGATAGTGGAGTCACACACAGTCCTCTTCTGCTACACTTTCAGGTGTGGGGGTTGAGAGGACCCCCCCCCCTCCTTCTTCCTGTTGGGTCTTATTTTGACACATGGTCTCTTTCCCGTCAAGATGCTTCTTTCACAGCCCTTGGAACCTTGAGATAAATTGAACAAAGCGGAATTTCTTGAGCGTTGCTATGCTCTGAGATCATGTTCGGAACATTAACGTGAAATAATTGCCCTTTGTGTATTATTCTGTGCATTCCAATAAAGTATTTCTTCATCCCAATGGGATTCAAGGTTGACTCAGCCCTCCATGGTTGATAAAATGAGGATCCAGCATATTAGGGGGGAAATGCTAATTACCTGTAAACCGCCCAGAGTGCACTAAGCATGATGAAGCGTTATATAAGTGTGATTGCTTTTTAAAAAAATAAAAATCGTGTCAGAATCACACAAAGGTGATTTCTGGGTTGAAAGGATTTTGCTGGAGGATTTTGCTCAGAATGAGACTCCTTTCATGTAATTGTTATGTTCAGGCCATGTTCGGAAATACTTTTGTCTCTCCCTTTTTCCAAGGGGACACCCATTTGGGAACTATTATCCCACCCACCCCTCTGAATAAAAAGCTTTTTCTGATTTTCCACCTCTAAAAAAGAAAAGCCCCTGGTATTTCTTTCCATGCACTTGTTCTTTCAAGGCAAATCCGAGGCTCAGCTATGGTGGTGCAGGATCTGGTCAGTGACTCATCATAGAAGAACTGGTTTGCACGTGACAAAGAGCCCTGATGGTGCAATGGTTAAACTGCTGTTTTGCAACCAGAATGTTGTGAGTTCGATCCTGACAGGGATCAAGGATCAAGGATCAACTTTCCCAGCATGTTGCTCATTACCTCTAATGAGAAGTGCAATAAGCACTTCTTTTTCTACTTCCTTGTCTAGACCAGACTTAAAAACTGCCAAAATGGAGCCACCTTGTGGCGAGTTCGTTCTGCAACTCCTTTCGCCTGACCTAGTGTGAGAAGGATTAGCCGGCAACAGAAGGTGGCTGCTAATAAGCGCTAGGTAAAGGTAAAAGTTTCCCTTGCTCGAAAGCCAGCTGTATCCGACTCTAGAGTTCAGTGCCCATCTGTTTCAAAGCCGAAGAGCCAGCGCTGTCTGCTTCTGCAGACCATTCCGTGGTCATGTGGCAGGCATGACTAGACATCTGGAGCGCATGGAACACTGATTACCTCCCCACCGAAGTGGTCCCTATTTATCTACTTGCAATGTCTTGCTTTTGAACTGTTAAATGGGTATAGATTTGTGACTGCAATCGCTACCTGTGCAGAGGTTCAACCCCAACCTTCCCAAAAATGAAACCCAACAAAGACCATCTGGGAGAAACCGGTTTTATTGTTGCCAGCCAGTTCAGACAGACAGACAGAGGGTTTGTACGGAGGGTCAAGCACCCCTTCTCCCCTTATTTTATATTGGGGTTGCGGGAGTGGGCTGGGCTGGGCTGGGGATGTTCGGTGACAGCCTTCCTCCTCCTCCTCCTCTTCCTCGCTCAGTCAGACGGTTCTTCTCCCAAAACATGCGTGGAGCCACGACGGCGGGCAGGTGTGTGCGAGGTGGTGGTGGTGGTGGTGATGGGTCTGGGCGGCGTCTGTGGTGGTGAGCGACCTCCCCGCGAGGTGGGCCACCCGACCACCCCCCGGGCCCCGTCGCGGGGGTGGGGGTTCAATTCCTGCAGGGCTGGACGCGGGTGACGGGGATGGGGATGCCGCGGTCCTCGACGCCGCCGCCCTGGGCCCGGCTGGGGGCTTCGAGGCGGAGCTGCCCGTCGTCGGGCTGGAAGTGGCAGGTCAGGCCCTGGTGGTCGGCGTCCTCGGGCAGCGTCAGCTCCCGGCGCAGCTCGCAGAAGAGGCGGCAGAAGGAGCCGTCGGGGTTCTCGTTGCGGCGCTCCCGCCGGGCTCGCACCATCACCCTCCGGCCGTCCGACTGGACGCTCAGCTCCTCCGGGACGAAGCCGGGCAGGTCGACGGCGTACTGGTAGCGCTGGCCGTCGTCGGTGGGGGGCGCCCGTCGGGAGCCGCCCCCTCCGCCGCCCTGCATGCGGCTCTGCATGCGCTCCATCTCCTCCAGGTGGGCTTGCAGGTCGGACACGAAGTGCTCCATGATGCGCTGAGGGAGCTGGGCGATCAGGTCGCAGGCCCGGGGGGACTCGGTGCCCCCCCGGCCGCCGGAGCGGGAGTAGCTCGCCATGGCTGCCGGTCGGGTGCCCGTCGAGAGCCGACTACTACCACTAGTCGCGGGCGGCCAGAACCTTGGGGGCGTCCGTTGGGGGCGACGGTTGCTTAGGACCAGCAGCGGCAGCCCCGGAGACAAGAGAGAGGAGAGGGGGGGGGAGAGGGATGGAAGGTTGGAAAGAAAGAGAGCAGCCCCCCCCCGCCCCGCCCCGAGGAGCCTACACAGCACAAAAGCCATCGCAATAGTGCGCGCAGGGGCAGCTTCGCAATTCACCACGACGCTTAGCGCCTTCACCCATTTGTTTGTTTATTGCAGCGGTCTAGTCATGCCTGCCTGCCACATGACCAGCACGGGAACGGCTGCAGAAGAAGCAGACAGCGCTGGCTCTTCCGGCTATGAAACAGAGACGAGCACTGCACCCTAGAGTCGGATACGACTGGATTGGGAGCAAGGCAAACCTTTACCTAAATACTAGGGACCACTTTGGTGGGAAGGTAACAGCGTTCCGTGCGTTCCGGTGTCTAGTCATGCCTGCCACATGACCAGCACGGGAACGTCTGCAGAAGAAGCAGACAGCGCTGGCTCTTCCGGCTATGTAACAGAGACGAGCACTGCACCCTAGAGTCGGATACGACTGGATTGGGAGCAAGGGAAACCTTTACCTAAATACTAAAGACCACTCCGGTGGGAAGGTAACAGCGTCCCGTGCGCTCCAGTGTCTAGTCATGCCTGCCACATGACCAGCACGAAAACGTCTGCAGAAGCAGACAGCGCTGGCTCTTCCGGCTTTGAAACGGAGATGAACACTGCACCTTAGAGTTGGATACGACTGGCTATCGAGCAAGGGAAACCTTTAACCTTTACTTATTGCATTTTTATACCGCCCATTTGGGAAATTGACCATTCTGGCGGTGTACAGACAAATATCAAAATGACATTAATAAAACACACAGCAAATTAAAAATAAGCCAGCTAAATAAGTAAATTCACAATGACGCTTAGTGCACAATTACTTTCACAATTCACAATTATGCTTAGTGCACAGTTGTCTCCACAATGACGCTTAGTACACAATTACTTTCACAATTCACAAGGCAATGAGTGCTTTGCCCCTGTCAACATGCTGTGGACTCATTTCACCGACCGCGGAAGGATGAAAGAAACTGATTCAACCTTGTTTGCCGCCAGGATCGAACTAACAATGTTTTGGCGGTTTAGCCCCTGCGCTACCAGAATAGGGCCAGTATCTGGACTTAGAAAACTGCTAACGGGCAAATCTCTCCCTCTTTCTGTGGGCATGTTGTTTAACTTATGCAAAGTGTGGCATTTATTTATTTATGTATTAGTTCAAATTTATATTGTCGGCCACTCGCCAAAGCGACTCAGCGCTATTTACAATAGCCATCCATCCCATAGTACTGTACTGAGTTCACTCTCTGGGCTGTTGACAAGGCAATTAGCATTTTGCCCTCATTAACATTCTGGGTACTCATTTTATTGACCTCGGAAGGATGAAAAGGCTGAGTCCACCTTGATCCTTCCCGTCGGGATGGAACGCACGACGTTTTGGCTGCAGGGCAGCACTTAACCCCTGCACCATCCGAACAGCGCCAGGCTCTAGGAAACCGCTAACGGGCAGATAGATCTGTGTGCATGTCTCTTACCTTATGCAAAGTACGCCAATTACAATAGCAATTAAAAGCAAAGCGATCACACTTCTATATTGCCCCATAGCGTTTAGTGCACTCTCTTCTGGGCAGTTTAAATCAGGTTTGAGCCTTCCTTGCAGGGGTTAGTGTTGGCTCTGGATGGGCAGGAATTGCGGGACTTGGTGACCCCAGGGAAGGAGTACCAACTGCCAGTAGACTTGGGCTAGTTCCAGGACTTACCACCCAGGGCCACCTGGGCACTGGGAAGCCGAGGGGGTCTGAAGAAGAAGTGGACTTGATCCACGAAAGCTCACAGTAAAAATATAGTAGTGAGTCAGTCTTTAAAGTGCTGCAGTGGTTTTATTTTTATTTTGTGATATGAGGGGAGAACAGTGAGTAAAGCTGCAATGTGAAATCAATGCCATGAATACGGATTTAAGGCTTCGGTGGTTGTGTTCAAAGCACTGGTGTGCTGCTCTCACGCTGGTAAAAAAACCGGCTTGATTCATTTTAAGCTACCTTGGTCTGAGAAGGCGCTGGTTTGGGGGCGGGGGGGGGGGATGCAAGTCAGTTTACAAGAACTGCAGATGCACACAACATTTAAGCTAAAACAGGTTTGGCTCCCCAAAACATGCTCCTTTGCCCCAACTCAAAAGCCTAGAATGTACTTTCAGAAGAGACTTGGGTTCAAATTGCAACAAAGCGACTCCGACTAGGAAGAAATGCCTCCTAGCAAAAGCTGTTCAGCCCTCCCTTGGGTACTAAAACGGGGTTAGACTAGATGCCCCTTGGGTAGAGTGTTATAGATTAGTGGTTGGTAGTACTTCAGGATCTTGACCCTTACCTTGTTAGGTCCATAGGAGTGTAATGTGTAAGGGGTTGCCTTAAGGCAACTTATGTTATACCATAGTGGGGATCAGGTGGTGCGGGTCACACTAACAGCTGTGTGCTGCCCCACCTATGGGTTTTATGTATATATTGGGGCATGGGTTGTGGCAACCTTGGTCTCACCATCACTCTGCTTCAGCCCGTGTGAACTACATCCTCTAGGACCAAGTATTTTATATATACCCTCCAACTCCAGGATCCTATGAAAAGTGGCGGGCCATCCCAAAAAACATGCTCACCGCCAGAAAGCCTACTCCAGTCCCCAGGAATGTCTACCAGTGTTACAGCTACCCCCCGTTCCGACGTTATACGTGTGTCCAAGGATTTAGGCGCACACGCCAACCCGCGGTGCCCAAACCGCACTTTATTCCGCACATCCGCACATCATGTCGCGTCGTACCCCCCCCCCCCAAGGCGCCATAACTACGCAGATGCTGCCACCCACTTCCAGGGTTTCTACTACTGTCACCCGGGACTTTTCGGACCACAATCGCCAGAATCCGTAGCAGCAGCAGCAGCATGGGGTGCCTGGGATTTGTAGTCCCAACAGGTAAGGACACGGACTCTTTCTTTCCAAGTCCTGCCTGGATTCGCGAATCCCGCCCGGGCGCTGCAGGCAGGAGGAAAGTAGGGCCCGAGAAAGGATCTGGATCTGGGGCGGGAAAGGTGCTTCTCGATTGGGCGGCACATATAAGTATGAAAATTAAATTAAAATTAAAATCTCGACACACACACACACATTTCCTCGGGCGGCCCAAAGAGAGGAGGCGGCGAGAACGCTTCGGAGCGCGCCGTGGACGGTTCACGGCCGTGGGGGCGGGGCCTTTGAAAAAAAGCAGCCTTTATGCGGCCACGCCTATGCCGGCCTCCCATTGGCCGAGAGGGTCAGAACGCTCGGGGCAGCCGCGCTCCGGGTATATAAGGCAGAGCAACGGCTTTGTTGCGCTAGTCGTCGGACGGGGCGGGCGCCGGGAGGAGGAAGGCGCGGAGCGGAGCGGAGTTTTGCTGTCTTTGTCCGACGCCGCCGCCATGGCCGTGCGTTCGGGCCGTGCGCGCATCTTCCCCGTGCGGGTGGTGCAACAAGACCAAGACTGGAACCCCGTGTGGCTCTACGGGCGCGACCAGGACTACGGGCGCTCCTCCCAGCCCACCCTCTTCACCCAGCTGATGGGCAAAATGCAGGGCCACCTGGACGAGATGGAGCGCACGCGGCTGGTGCTGCTCGACGCCTACCCGATGCTCGACGTCGGGTACTCGGCCGCCGGCAGCGGGGAAATGGAGGGCGGAGGCACCCAGGCGCGAAAGTCCGGCCCGGGGCTCCGTCGGAGCGGCGGCGTGGGCCTGGGGCGCAAGATGCGCATCAACCGCCTGGCCCACCACGACCAGCACCTGCTCTCACTCGACGTGACCGGCTTCGGCCCCGAGGAGCTGGCCGTGAAGTTGGAAGGGCGCAAGCTGACGGTGCTGGGCAAGCACGAGCGCAAGGAGGAGTCGTCGGAGGACGGCTGCCGCGCCCACGACTACCGCGAGCTGCACCGCGAGCTCCTGCTGCCCGAGGACACCGACCTGGAGGCCGTCGCCTGCTCCCTCGGCCACGACGGGCAGCTGTGGGTCGACGCCCCGCGCCTGGCCCAGGAGGAGAAGAGCATCCCCATCGCCGTCGGGCGGGCCGTCGAGGCGGAGGAGGACCAGAAGAAGGGGACGGCGGCGGAGCCCCAGCAGCAACCGCCGGCGGCCCCCCCTCAGTCGGCGGAGGAGAACAAGGCGGCCGCCCCCCCGACCACCCCACCGGCCGCCCCCGCTGCTCCCCCACAGAAGAAGAAGTGAGCGGGACCCCCCTCTCGAATAATAATAGGTCCTGGTGTTGCGTAGCGTGAGCGTTGCAATCTGTTTCCTGGCTGGGTTTTTTTTCCCTATGTTGTTCAACGACTTGAGGGAGCAATAAAAAATCTACATTGCACCGCAACACCTTGGCGACTCTTGGTTTTTGTTTTTGTTTTTTTGTGGGCTGCCAGTTTGAGAGGGTGGGTGGGGGACGCGAACTTACTGCAGGAAGCGCAGTGGCCGGAGTCCACAGTCTCTCTGTTGCAGGGTGGCAGTGGGTGGTCAAGCCAATTACACTACTGCCCCATAGAAGGGGGGTACGCAGAAAGAGCCTCCTCGGAGATTGGGGTATTTTTTCATGGGGCAACAACTGGCCATCTTCTTCACACTATATGACAGTGATGGCGAACCTTGGCACTCCAGATGTTGTTGGACTTCAATTCCCAGAAGCCCAAGCTGCTGCCGCCCCCCCCCCGTGAATCCATACGGATGGGTTTACTGCGATTCATCCAGCCTGCAGCGCCCCCGTCGCTCCCGGAAGTGGAAGTAAAACGCACCCAGACGGGCGCGTTTTACTTCCACTTCCCGGAGCGACGAGGGTGCCGCAGACAGGATGAATCACAGTAAACCCATCCGTGTGGATTCACTGGGGGCTGTGGCTTCTGGGAATTAGAAGTCCAACAACATCTGGAACAAATTCACTAAAAGGTAGCTTTGTTTTGGCAGTTTAAGGTCTGACCTAGACAGTGCAGGAGAAGCTATGCCATAGCGCTTAGTGTACTTCCTGGGCGGTTCACAATTTAATCAGCATTTTTTTGCCCCCAACAAGTTGAGGAAGGCTGGGAAAACGGTGAGTCAAACTTGAACTCCGGAAGGATCAAGCTCAACGTTTTGGCTGCACGGCAGCAGTTAACCACTGCGCCACCAGGGCTCTTGGCAGTCACCTGAATTGGGAAGACCAAGGCATCCATTGGGGTTCTCCTGAAGAAATGCCCGAGCTTCCCCTTCCTGTCCTGAAGTGATGAATGGGTGCCATTTCCCCTGCACTCTGGCCTGTGGAGGAGGAAGCAAGAACAGCCTACATGGTCTTGATTCCTGCTGCAATCCTGGAACAAGTTCAATAGCCAGTTGGTGGCTAATGGTGGGGTCAGGTTAAAGGCACGGCTTCTGGCAGTTTACTGTGCTTATAAGCATCCTGGAAAACAGGTGGTACTGTTACTTCTCAAAGCAAAGTGATGGTTTCCACCAGCAGGAAAATGAATAAAAGCGGTTTTTTGAGCCACACAAATCAATAGCTACGAGGCTGTTGTAAGACGAGGAGTTTGGCCATCATAAAGTGAATTGCAAAGGGTCTGCTGTACTTCTGTGTAAGGCAGGCAGCTTTCTGTATCCCTAGCAGGAGCATTGAACATGTGAACTTGCTGGCAGGTTTTGTAAGTTTTCTTGCAGGGTCAGCATCTTCAGAGGTGAAATGATCTTGATCAAAGAGGAAGTGGCCGAAGAGTAACCGCCTGCAAGAATTGCTTACAGAAATATGGGAACAACCCAAATACTGCATTGCTTTCAAGTCGCTTGCAAAGTGACTGCTTTATAATCTGCTGTCAAATTTTCCCTGGGATTGACAGGCGTAGTGGTCTGGGGGAAAAACAATGCAGTAGTAACTGGAAACCAAGACTGAAGGAACTGGCCATGCTTAACCTTGAGAAAAGGAGATTGAGAGGTGATATAGCGGCACTCTTCAAATACATGAAAAATAGTCACAAAGGGCAGGATTTATTCTCAATCATTCCAGAGTACCAAATGCATAATAACTGACTCAAACTAAAGGAAGCCAGATATAGGCTGAATATCAGGGGAAAAACATCTTAATGGTTAGAGCAGTATGACAGTGGAACCAACTGCCTTGAAAGGTGGTAAGCGCTACAACACTAGAAGCCTTCCAGAGAGAATTGGACAACTCTCTGTCAGATCTGCTTTGATTCAGATTCCTGCATTGAGCAGGGGGTTAGACTCAATGGTCTCATAGGGTCCCCCTTCCACCTCAGTTAATTCTTAACTCAGTCTTGCCTTGCAGCGTGTCTGTTCCCACCTCTGTTACTTTAAATAAGAGTGCCACTGCTCTCGAGGCACCCCTGGGATAATCCCATGGAGGCAAGGTGTTAGTGTAAACCCCCAGGAAACCAAAGGGCAGGTGCCAAATAAGGGGCTCAACTGTAAGATGAATAGGTTGCCATCACTTTGGTACTAAACAAGCAAGTCAGAGAAATCTTTCTGCAATCACTGCAGCTTCTTGGAGGGAAAAACGGAAATCCGGAGTCCTCTGCTTCCCCAGTGGGGCTGCAGTGGCTCAAGTGGCTAAGACACTGACTGGGAAGCGCAAGGTCAGCAGTTCGATTCCCGAGTACTGCAGGACGGCATGAGCTCCCGTCTTTGTCCCAGCTCCTGACAATCTAGCCGTTGGAAAGCAAGCAATTGCAAGTAGATAAATAGGGACCACTTCGGTGTCTAATCATGCCTGCCACATGACCACGGAAATGTCTGCAGAAGCAGACAGCGCTGGCTCTTTGGCTTTGAAACAGGTGAGCACTGAACCCTAGAGTCGGATACGACTGGCTTTCGAGCAAGGGAAACCTTGACCTTGCTTCCCCAAGAATTACAAGTAGAACTCAAACAAGTTCAGGAGTGAGACGATACCTCTTCTAGGTCACTTTAAACACATGTAATCAGAAAGTTAGCTTGTGTTCGTTCCCATGAATCTCATTTTAAAAAGAATCAAGAAAAACATTCTCACAAGACTTGACAGTTGCTGGTCCCGTTCCCCCCTTAGTTAGTAGGTGGCCGTGGCTGGCCAGAACAACAAATAAGCATTGGTGCTTGCCAGAGATCTGGTTTGCTAACCTGTTTTGGCAGAGAATTATCTAAAACATCCCGTTTAGATGTACAGGACGTAACATCAACTGCATTCACTTTTAGAAGCAAAGTGGTTGTTGAGAGAGGGTTGTATCTGGAATATTTTCAAAACTGGTAAGTGCAATTATAACAGATCGGTATGATGATACCTGCTTAGTACAAAAGCAAGCAAAAGTGGCTTTATCCAAATGCAAAATTGCTGGAAGTATTTCTGGTAGGGATGTTGCAATTCCTTCTCTTGAGGAAAACGGGCTACAAACAGTGCCTGAACTGTCTGTTGGGGGAAAGTGGATGAAGCGCCAAAGCTGTCTTACTTTGCCCTTCATGAGAAGACCAGATTCTCTGGAAAAGGCAGGGATGCTGCAGGAAAAGAGGAAGGCCAAATGTGAGATGGGTTGACTCCCTCAAGGAACCCACAGGTGAGAGTTTACAGAACTGAGCATTCTCATTCATAGGCTCCCTCGGATTTGACATCTGATTTTAAGGTTTTTGTCTGTTTTTTAAAGTTTTTTTTTATTATTCTTAATACAAAAAAGAAATATACATGAAAACTTAGTAAAAATACAATCTTAACACATTATTTACTTATATGACCACCCATCATCCAGCGAGACCAGCGGGGAAGGTGGGAGCGCAGCAGACCGGTTTGGGGACGTTAGTAGCCGAGGGATTGAGTAATTAATTTTGCTATGTTAGAATTTAAATGTCTATTGTATAATTCGTTTTGTAATTTACTGTACTGTATTATCATTATTTCTTTTTTCTCCCCATTGTATTTTCATACTGTTATATTTGATAAGTTGTTATTGTATTATATTGGATATTGTATTGTATTATGTATGTTGTATGCCTCAAGTCGCATACAACAAGTCGCATACAACAAGTCGAATGAGGCGGGGTAAAAATCCAATAATAAATAAATAAATAAATAAACATACGTTTTCCCATCTACTAAGTAAAGGTAAAGGTTTCCTTTGCTCGAAAGCCAGTCGTATCCGACTCCAGGGTGCAGTGCTCATCTCTGTATCAAAGCCGCAGAGCCAGTGGTCTGCTTCTGTAGATGTTTCTGTGGTCATGTGGCAGGCATGACTAGACACCAGAGCGCACGGAACGCTGTTACCTTCTCACCGAAGTGGTCCCTTGTAGGAATCGGGGCCGCTAGGGGCCGGAGGTCCCGGAGGAGACTGATCAAGAAACGATACGAGGCAGTATGGAGCGAGATCAGATCAGTGGTTTATTGAAAGAAAAGTATCTACATTTATAGATCAGAAGGCAAGGCAGAAAAAACCGTCATCTGACAGAAAATCACATCACCTATTAACTCAGGTTAATGGGGAATCTTTCTTGGGGAAGTTAATTAACGGGGGCAAACATTGACAGGGGAAACACCATTGTTTAGGGCTTAGACTGGGGTAAATATGGCTACTATTTGCACCAGGGATAAGGATAAACTCGGAGATGAGTGATTACCTTAATGGATAACAGAGTCTGGAGAAATGCCTTCTCAGCGGAACCGTCGGTCAGGTCATTAATTGGGTGAATCAAACCCTATTATTAATCCACCCCCCTTAATTTCCGTACTGGCAAGGGCCAGCGGCCAGGAGTCTGCTCAACTGGTTTAACCTCTGCCAAGGTCCCGTGTCAATTGGGCATGGGGAAACCACATCTCCCCTTTCTGTTTTATTTAAGAGCCTGACCGGCGACTCTGCGCAAGAGGGGCATCAGCTGATGGTCGGGAAGGACGCTTCGGGGTTTTTCCTTGGGGCGGCACTTGGATATCAGTGAGGGAATACATTGCGCGAAACAGCACACCGCTATGCCTAATATAATTACCCCCACAACCACCTTGAGTACCGTCTGGAGCCACCCCCACGGGATCCACGACCACATCCAGTTCCACAATGAACTCCACCAAGTTCCCCATGCAGAACCTTCTCTTATGCCCTCGACTATGGTGTGGAGGGCCGTGAGCTGGCTCTTGCGGGAGTTGTCAGTGAGATTGAAGCAACACATACCGTGAAAAGATTCGCAACCCAGGTGATGAAGCAATAAGAGGTAGTCTATAGCCGCTCGATTGTCAAGTATGGCATGGCGAAGCTCTGCCTGCTCTTGGTTGAGCAGTGCTATCGCCGAGGAGGTATGGTTAATGGCTTTAGCTAGTCCGCAAGCCAATTGACCAATTCTCCGAGCGTTGCCGACGGCTAAGCCTGGCACGCCGATTATGCTGACCGCCAACGAAACGTATTCGGCTGGACTCATTACTCTAAAGCTGCTCTCACATGAGCTGTCTAACTGGGTGGTGCGAGTGTGTCGTATGGGCGCTGAAACCCTTGTGACATTTGTGCTTGGGGTGACCATATCCTTAGTAGGGAGTAACAGTGTCAAACGACTGATACAACATATAGCATCTGATACATTTGCAGGAATGTAGTTCCAAGTGTACTGATTACACGTAAAGAACCAACCAGATGGTAACGTAACATGAGCATACATTGAACCAAGCTTCACTGGGTTATCACAAGTCCAATTGCCACTGCCGACGTTGAGGCAGCGGCGCCGGGTTCGGCCGACTGCGGAGCAGCCGGTCATACGACCACAAGTAGAGTTCGGGCTGACCGCCACTCGGGGTGTGTGGAGAGTGGCTGCATCAGCCGGCAAGGTCATGGTGAGCCGCATCTCCCAACGGGCGTATTCTGTAGAAGCCGCTGGGTTGTATGGGCTGAAAATCTGTTTCACAAGCCAGTCCCCATCCCGGGGGTGTGCGCCTGGAGAGTGGCACACTGGGATGAGGCAGGTGCTCAGGATTGAGGCAGAACCAATGTCCTGTCTCAGGCAAAAATCGGACTGGTTGACGAGGCCCGCCAACCTTTCCCATATGTTGTACTGCATCCTGGCAGAGAGGTCTCCGCCGGGCAGCAAATCGTTGGCCTTTAATGAGGCAGCCTGAACGCCTCCCCCCGCAAATAGGGAGAGGATCAGGATGATGACGAATGCCACGGAGTTGGCATCGATCTGGGCAAAGACTGCAGCTACAAAATTCTCCGGTGTTGGCTCCTTCTCCTCGCGCTGGAGGGCGTCCCGGGCCTCACTGCAAAGGGTCTTGACCATCCCCCAGGTGATCCTCGGTGCTGGCGTCCGCAGTCGCCGCTTCTCCCGCCGGGTCCCCTCGGTCAGGGTGAGGTCCTCCATCTCCGGGATCGGACTCGGGTCGGACTGGGTCCATGCCATGTGGTTCCAAATGAGGCTTGACACACCGGGCTGGAATCCAAACGACACCTGTAGGAGACATAACTGCAGCATACCCTCTTCCCCAGATTATGAGCGGCGCCGGGCCCCTCCAGGAAGGGTCTGGTGGCACCCGGTATCGGACCATCGGTCGCGGGAGAGCCTCCGAACGGCGGAAGTGCTTCTCCTGCGGCGTGCAATCCGAAAAAACGTTAAGGTGATTGTATGTGAACAATACCTTATTCAGACAATGCTGTGCCTGAGCCTGTGACTTGGGGAGGGCTGGTGGCTCCCCCCTTTCTGTTTGTTTGTCAATATAGGACTTGAGCGTCCGATTGACCCGTTCCACAATCGCTTGCCCCTGCGGATTGTAAGGAACGCCAAAAGTGTGCTGAATGTCCCAGGTGGCCATGAAGGCCGCCAGCTGCCTGGAGCTGTAGGACGGTGCGTTGTCAGTTTTCACGTGCCGCGGCTTGCCCATCGCCGCGATGCAGGAAAGGAGGTGCTGCTCCACGTGGGAAGCAGTCTCCCCTTTCTGCGCCGTTGCCCAAACGAATTGAGAAAAGGTATCAATGCAAACGTGCATGTACTGCCATCTGCCAAACTGCGGGACGTGCGTGACGTCCATTTGCCATACCTGGTTAGCCTCTGTCCCTCGTGGGTTGACCCCCCACGAGGGCCCCCCCCGGTGCCCCTGCGCAATGCTGGCAAGAGCGAACTATGCCTTGGACTTGAGAAAGTGGCAGATTGAACTGTCTGGCGAGAGCTTTGGCATTCTGATGGAAGAACGGATGACTCTGAATTGGCGTAGTGAAAACACCTAACACTGAGCGTTGCTGAATTTCCTTTGCCGCCGCATCCGCTCTGCTATTGCTTGCGGAAATCGGACCCGGTAGGTCTTGGTGACTTCGGATGTGGGCAATATAGAGCGGCTCCGTGCGGTTTCGCAAATGAAATTGAGCAGTGAGGAACAGACTAAGCAAGTTCTTGTCTATCGCGGGAGTGATGTATGCTCCCGGTAGACTGTGAAGCAAATTCCTAACATACTGCCTGTCAGTAATGATGTTAAGGCGCTCTTTGGCGAAGGTGCGCAAAGCGAGGTTCACCGCTGCCAACTCCGCCCGCTGCGCGGACTTTTGTGGAAGAGTTAACAGTGTGCGCCAAGCCTGGGCTTCCTGCCAAGTTAAGACGCCATACGTGCAACCCCCAACAGTAAAAACTGTTCTGGCCCCCTGAAGTGGAACCAGCGAAAGCAATTCGAACAAGCTGACTGTCTGCGTCTGAAGTGAGACCAGTCTGGGGTCCTTTGGCAAGTGGTATGCCAAGCTCCCAGTGAATCCCTCCAAAGCTATTGGAAGCGAGTCACCGAGCTGCATCAACTGCTGAATCTGCTCTTTGGTGAATGGGACTACGATTTTGGCTAAGTCGTGCCCTGAAATGTCCCTAGCTCTCAGCCTTCCGCGGTAAACCACCGCGGAGACCAATTCTTGGGGAGGGACGATGTTCCGGGAAGAGGTGTTCGGCAAATACACCCATTCCACGATACTCACCCCTTTCTCGGAGTCCACTCCTAGGGCTCCGGTGAACATGGATCCTGCCCGAACTATGTACAAGTTCAGGATCGGAGCATATGGCCCCTGAGCAATCCTGTCCACCCACCTTTGGCTGAGAACCTGGTTGACTTTCTCGAGGGCCAAGCGCGCCTCTCGAGAAATCTGTATCCGGTCTGCTGGCTGCTTACCCAATGTTAGCAGCGAGAAGAGCGGTTTCAAGAGATCCGTATCCAATCTGAAATACGGTCTGGCCCAATTAATGTTCCCTAGAACCTGCTGCAATTCTACCAGGGTTACTGAATCCTTCAAATTGATTTGGGGCAAAACTGGTGCTGCGAAAGAGCGGAGAAGCCGATGACCCAAGTATGAGAAGGGCTCGGTTCTCTGCACTTTTTCTGGGGCAATGAGTAAACCTTTCTCCCCCAGGCTGGCCTGGAGGTCTGAAAACATTTCGCTGCCGAGTTGCGGCACCGCGACCAAGATGTCGTCCATGAAATGGCAAACTAAGGCTTTGGGGTGAAGGTTTCGAAACTTTGCCTGTGCGTTGTGAACATAAATTTGGCACAGGGTGGGCGAATTGAGCATGCCCTGTGGCAAAAGTTTCCACGCGTAACGCTGCGTAGGTTCACTGTGGTTCACAACCGGCACCGTAAAGGCAAACCTTTCCCGGTCCCTGGGGTCTAAGGGACAACTAGGATCTCCCACCCCTCGGGAATCATGTTTGGATTTGGGATGCTGCATTGAAGCGGACCCATTGGCTGTATACATTTATTGATCTCCCTGAGATCATGGAGGAGTCGCCACTTCCCCGACTTCTTCTTTATAACAAAAATTGGCGAATTCCAAGGACTAGTGGACTGTTCTATATGTCCTGCGTCTAGCTGTTCTTTAACCAGTTGCTTTAGGGCGACTAATTTCTCTCCCACCACCGGCCATTGTTCTACCCAGACCGGCGTATCGGTGAGCCACTTAAGTGGCAACGCCATTACCCGAAGGTAAGCGTAGCACCGGACTGCTGTAAAATGTCTCGCCCCCAAAGGTTGATGTGCACGTCAAGAATGTGCGGCCGAATGACCGCTGTGCCGTCAGCCCTTGGAATTGTGACTTCTACCCACTCCCAGCTCCTAAACGCTTCCTGAATGCCGCCTACCCCCCACACATCGGAGACCGGCTCAATGGCCCACTCCCTTGGCCACTGGCTTCTGCTTATCACGGACACATCAGCTCCGGTATCTAACAGGCCCGAGAATGATCTATTATTCAGAAATACCTCAATAACTGGGCGCTGTTTCCACTCAATGTTGGTCTCCACTGTCGCTAAGACCTGGTATCCTTGTACTGCCTCACTGGCGCTCGAGCGGTCCTCTGACCGGGACTCTGAGCTGTCCCTGAGCCTTCCCTGGCTATCTGCTGACGAGTGACAAGGAACCATAATCAGTTGCGCTAATGTGTCTCCTTTGTGAATTGTCTGGGGTAAGTGCATCCAAAGCTGAACTTGGAGAATGCCTGAAAAATTTGAGTCAATGACTCCCGGGATTACGAGAATTCCGCGTGCTCCTGCTACACTACGAGGCAAAACTAAACCTATAAAGCCCTTGGGCAGTGGACCCATGTACTGGGAATCCACCAGATAGACTGTGCCTGGCAAGTCGCATGTGACGTCTGCCTGGCAAGTCAATTCTAGCCCTGTACTACCCTTGGGACTGGCCTGCACCCTCGCAGTGCCTGGGATGCAACCTGAATCTAGTCTAGCTCTGGCGAGCCTTGAATCTGGGGAGTCTCTGTTTGGACCGGGGCCAGAGACGTGCCCGCGTGCCGGTTTCCCGAACTCGGACAATTCCTGGCCCAATGGTAGCCTTTCTTGCACTTCGGACACAGGGTGTTTGGAGCCTTGGAACGGCCGGAATTTTGTCCGCCTCCCTTGGATTGGCACTCCCTAGCGAAGTGACCGACCTTGCCACAATTGTGACATGCCCCTTGATGTTTGCTTTTAGGTCTCTTCCCCCCTTGCACCGCTGCCGCTAGCAATCCCATTTTGTAGGATTCTGTGCCAACGTCGGCGCAAGCTCTAATCATGTCCGTGAGAGTCAAGTCGGGACGATTGCCCAGTGACTGCAGGATTTTACGGCAGTCTAAATTGGCATTGTCCTTGGCTAACTTGATCATGAGCTCTTGTTGGGCTTCCTCGTTATCTATCTGCCTGCTGATCGCTTCCTCTAAGCGATTGATGAAGTCCATGTAGGGCTCCTGGGCTCCCTGCTTGACTGCGGTGTAATTCTTAGCCGCTTTGCCGGTCGCAGGGACCTTGAAAAAATCCCTAAAGGCAGCCTCTGCCGACATCTGAAGAGTGGCGAGTGGCAAGTTGATCTGCGCATCGATGGATTCGAAAGCACCTGAACCATATAACTGGTCAGGAATTACTGCGCCTCCCATCCTGGCAGCCCTAGTCTGAGCTTCAAGGCGAAACTCGCTGTCCCAAATCAAATACTGGCTAGGGTTGAGCATCATCCGCATGACGGCTTTCCAGTAGTGCGGGATGAACATGGTGTTCTCGCACACTTGCTGAAGCGTGCCCCTAGTGAAGCGACTCTGGAGTCCTGTCTCTGTGATGGCCTTCCGTATAGCCATGAGCAGCTTATACGGGACTGGTGAGTGAACTATCTGCTGGGCCCCCGTGAGGGCATCCATTTCCATGCGAATTGGACAAATCTGACTAAGCTCAGCTAGTTCTTCTGTTGGCAATTCCCCCTTCTTCAGTTCTTCCTCAACTGTGCGCTGAAGGGCACTCTTGGTAACTTGGGAACCTGGGGCCGTCAGAGAAGCGCCTGCGCTCCTCATTCCTTGCATTCCGTCGGTGACGTCTGCAGCTGTCACCGAGGGAAAGTTCCCTACGCTACTCTGCCTAAACTGTAATGACGGATAGAACGCCGTGGGTGCCGATGGTTTGGCTGGCGCTGGGGGTTCTTTGGCCTCTACCCGGACTGGATCTATCTCCACTAAGAGCTTTCTACATTTGTCCCAAGTGCGAATTACGCCTCCTGGAGCTTTCGGGGGTTGCTGAATGCAGTCTCCTATCTGATCCCAAAGCTCAAGGGTTAACGTACCTACTTCTGGGTAAAGCAGGCAGTGTTCCCTTAGGTACGCCAAAAGTCTCGGTAGCTCTCCGCTGTGAAACCTTAACTGAAATACCCTGGCCAGGATTTAGAACTCTTCCTCACGAGTTCTTTGGCTAGCGGACGGACGTTGCCGCTGGGGGCAAGTCCCCATATTACCTGCGAAGGGTCCTTCGAAGTTTCCTCCTCGGGACGAGTCGACGCGTCTTGGGCAAGTATTAGGTTCTGGCGACGATTCTTTGGGTAGAGCTCGGAGCGTGGTCCCCTACCACGGGCCCTCGGTGGCCTCTGCGCTGTCAGGGGTTCACAGCTGACCCTGAGCGGAACGCGTTTTTCCGTAACCTGCAAGCCGCCGCGAAAGTCGGGAGCAAACTGTAGGAAGCCTCTCGGTAATGCCTCGCCGCTTAGGCCGTCTTCCCGACCGGCTGGTTTACCGGCCGGGCTGCCCTGCTGTCCTCCGGGATGAGTGGACGCGGTTCAAGTGCAGAACCGGACCGTGTGATCGCTTACTCACGGGTAAGATCACGTCTCGGGGTCACCAGATGTAGGAATCGGGGCCGCTAGGGGCCGGAGGTCCCGGAGGAGACTGATCAAGAAACGATACGAGGCAGTATGGAGCGAGATCAGATCAGTGGTTTATTGAAGGAAAAGTATCTACATTTATAGATCAGAAGGCAAGGCAGAAAAAACCGTCATCTGACAGAAAATCACATCACCTATTAACTCAGGTTAACGGGGAATCTTTCTTGGGGAAGTTAATTAATGGGGGCAAACATTGACAGGGGAAACACCATTGTTTAGGGCTTAGACTGGGGTAAATATGGCTACTATTTGCACCAGGGATAAGGATAAACTCGGAGATGAGTGATTACCTTAATGGATAACAGAGTCTGGAGAAATGCCTTCTCAGCGGAACCGTCGGTCAGGTCATTAATTGGGTGAATCAAACCCTATTATTAATCCACCCCCCTTAATTTCCGTACTGGCAAGGGCCAGCGGCCAGGAGTCTGCTCAACTGGTTTAACCTCTGCCAAGGTCCCGTGCCAATTGGGCATGGGGAAACCACAGTCCCTATTAGCCTTTTGACTCTGCATGTGCTCTTAAGCAGAGCTGCTGCTGAGGAGAGCCAAACAAAGGAAGTGAGCACTGGTAAGTTTTGCAGTTGGAGTAGAGCTGCTTTAGAGGCCTCCACTAATTTAAATTGATAATTTAAACTGCTGAGAGCCACCTCTGTTCAAACAGAGGAAGCAGTTTGAAGCTTCCAGAAACAGGGGGGCAGAGCCACACCAGGCCCTTCCCTGAACTGTGACTCATAGGGGCGGAGTCACACTAGCCTTTAAAAGCTCTGAGCTCTTTCAGGGTCAGCCCTTTTGACTCTGCATGTGCTCTTAAGCAGAGCTGCTGCTGAGGAGAGCCAAACAAAGGAAGTGAGCACTGGTAAGTTTTGCAGTTGGAGTAGAGCTGCTTTAGAGGCCTCCACTAATTTAAATTGATAATTTAAACTGCTGAGAGCCACCTCTGTTCAAACAGAGGAAGCAGTTTGAAGCTTCCAGAAGCAGGGGGGCAGAGCCACACCAGGCCCTTCCCTGAACTGTGACTCATAGGGGCGGAGCCACACTAGCCTTTAAAAGCTCTGAGCTCTTTCAGGGTCAGCCCTTTTGACTCTGCATGTGCTCTTAAGCAGAGCTGCTGCTGAGGAGAGCCAAACAAAGGAAGTGAGCACTGGTAAGTTTTGCAGTTGGAGTAGAGCTGCTTTAGAGGCCTCCACTAATTTAAATTGATAATTTAAACTGCTGAGAGCCACCTCTGTTCAAACAGAGGAAGCAGTTTGAAGCTTCCAGAAGCAGGGGGGCAGAGCCACACCAGGCCCTTCCCTGAACTGTGACTCATAGGGGCGGAGCCACACTAGCCTTTAAAAGCTCTGAGCTCTTTCAGGGTCAGCCCTTTTGACTCTGCATGTGCTCTTAAGCAGAGCTGCTGCTGAGGAGAGCCAAACAAAGGAAGTGAGCACTGGTAAGTTTTGCAGTTGGAGTAGAGCTGCTTTAGAGGCCTCCACTAATTTAAATTGATAATTTAAACTGCTGAGAGCCACCTCTGTTCAAACAGAGGAAGCAGTTTGAAGCTTCCAGAAGCAGGGGGGCAGAGCCACACCAGGCCCTTCCCTGAACTGTGACTCATAGGGGCGGAGCCACACTAGCCTTTAAAAGCTCTGAGCTCTTTCAGGGTCAGCCCTTTTGACTCTGCATGTGCTCTTAAGCAGAGCTGCTGCTGAGGAGAGCCAAACAAAGGAAGTGAGCACTGGTAAGTTTTGCAGTTGGAGTAGAGCTGCTTTAGAGGCCTCCACTAATTTAAATTGATAATTTAAACTGCTGAGAGCCACCTCTGTTCAAACAGAGGAAGCAGTTTGAAGCTTCCAGAAGCAGGGGGGCAGAGCCACACCAGGCCCTTCCCTGAACTGTGACTCATAGGGGCGGAGCCACACTAGCCTTTAAAAGCTCTGAGCTCTTTCAGGGTCAGCCCTTTTGACTCTGCATGTGCTCTTAAGCAGAGCTGCTGCTGAGGAGAGCCAAACAAAGGAAGTGAGCACTGGTAAGTTTTGCAGTTGGAGTAGAGCTGCTTTAGAGGCCTCCACTAATTTAAATTGATAATTTAAACTGCTGAGAGCCACCTCTGTTCAAACAGAGGAAGCAGTTTGAAGCTTCCAGAAGCAGGGGGGCAGAGCCACACCAGGCCCTTCCCTGAACTGTGACTCATAGGGGCGGAGCCACACTAGCCTTTAAAAGCTCTGAGCTCTTTCAGGGTCAGCCCTTTTGACTCTGCATGTGCTCTTAAGCAGAGCTGCTGCTGAGGAGAGCCAAACAAAGGAAGTGAGCACTGGTAAGTTTTGCAGTTGGAGTAGAGCTGCTTTAGAGGCCTCCACTAATTTAAATTGATAATTTAAACTGCTGAGAGCCACCTCTGTTCAAACAGAGGA
Source organism: Bradypodion pumilum (assembly GCA_035047305.1). Taxonomy (NCBI): domain Eukaryota; kingdom Metazoa; phylum Chordata; class Lepidosauria; order Squamata; family Chamaeleonidae; genus Bradypodion; species Bradypodion pumilum. Next base: position 344,060,741 of record JAWDJD010000004.1, read on the forward strand.
AGCAGTTTGAAGCTTCCAGAAGCAGGGGGGCAGAGCCACACCAGGCCCTTCCCTGAACTGTGACTCATAGGGGCGGAGCCACACTAGCCTTTAAAAGCTCTGAGCTCTTTCAGGGTCAGCCCTTTTGACTCTGCATGTGCTCTTAAGCAGAGCTGCTGCTGAGGAGAGCCAAACAAAGGAAGTGAGCACTGGTAAGTTTTGCAGTTGGAGTAGAGCTGCTTTAGAGGCCTCCACTAATTTAAATTGATAATTTAAACTGCTGAGAGCCACCTCTGTTCAAACAGAGGAAGCAGTTTGAAGCTTCCAGAAGCAGGGGGGCAGAGCCACACCAGGCCCTTCCCTGAACTGTGACTCATAGGGGCGGAGCCACACTAGCCTTTAAAAGCTCTGAGCTCTTTCAGGGTCAGCCCTTTTGACTCTGCATGTGCTCTTAAGCAGAGCTGCTGCTGAGGAGAGCCAAACAAAGGAAGTGAGCACTGGTAAGTTTTGCAGTTGGAGTAGAGCTGCTTTAGAGGCCTCCACTAATTTAAATTGATAATTTAAACTGCTGAGAGCCACCTCTGTTCAAACAGAGGAAGCAGTTTGAAGCTTCCAGAAGCAGGGGGGCAGAGCCACACCAGGCCCTTCCCTGAACTGTGACTCATAGGGGCGGAGCCACACTAGCCTTTAAAAGCTCTGAGCTCTTTCAGGGTCAGCCCTTTTGACTCTGCATGTGCTCTTAAGCAGAGCTGCTGCTGAGGAGAGCCAAACAAAGGAAGTGAGCACTGGTAAGTTTTGCAGTTGGAGTAGAGCTGCTTTAGAGGCCTCCACTAATTTAAATTGATAATTTAAACTGCTGAGAGCCACCTCTGTTCAAACAGAGGAAGCAGTTTGAAGCTTCCAGAAGCAGGGGGGCAGAGCCACACCAGGCCCTTCCCTGAACTGTGACTCATAGGGGCGGAGCCACACTAGCCTTTAAAAGCTCTGAGCTCTTTCAGGGTCAGCCCTTTTGACTCTGCATGTGCTCTTAAGCAGAGCTGCTGCTGAGGAGAGCCAAACAAAGGAAGTGAGCACTGGTAAGTTTTGCAGTTGGAGTAGAGCTGCTTTAGAGGCCTCCACTAATTTAAATTGATAATTTAAACTGCTGAGAGCCACCTCTGTTCAAACAGAGGAAGCAGTTTGAAGCTTCCAGAAGCAGGGGGGCAGAGCCACACCAGGCCCTTCCCTGAACTGTGACTCATAGGGGCGGAGCCACACTAGCCTTTAAAAGCTCTGAGCTCTTTCAGGGTCAGCCCTTTTGACTCTGCATGTGCTCTTAAGCAGAGCTGCTGCTGAGGAGAGCCAAACAAAGGAAGTGAGCACTGGTAAGTTTTGCAGTTGGAGTAGAGCTGCTTTAGAGGCCTCCACTAATTTAAATTGATAATTTAAACTGCTGAGAGCCACCTCTGTTCAAACAGAGGAAGCAGTTTGAAGCTTCCAGAAGCAGGGGGGCAGAGCCACACCAGGCCCTTCCCTGAACTGTGACTCATAGGGGCGGAGCCACACTAGCCTTTAAAAGCTCTGAGCTCTTTCAGGGTCAGCCCTTTTGACTCTGCATGTGCTCTTAAGCAGAGCTGCTGCTGAGGAGAGCCAAACAAAGGAAGTGAGCACTGGTAAGTTTTGCAGTTGGAGTAGAGCTGCTTTAGAGGCCTCCACTAATTTAAATTGATAATTTAAACTGCAAACTAGTAACAAAAGAAGAATATAATCTTACTAGGTAGAAAGGTAGTAAATGTGTACATTTTTGAGGCCCAGAATACTGCACTTGTTAAAATGGATTCTGAGGGAACCGTTGTAGTTACCTGCAATACTTGTGCCATGTTTGTGTTCTTGCCAAAGCTTATGGAGAACTACACTTGCAGCAAGTGCAAGCTGGTTGCACTACTAGAAGAGAAGGTCCAGCAGCTAGAGGCCCGCATATCTAACCATCAACAAATTAAAGAGCTTGAGCTGTTCTTGGACAGAGCGGAGCAGACTATGCTGGACAAAGAAGAGACAGGGCACAGTTCTGAGGGAGAAGGCCCTTCACTAACTCAGGAGGGAGATGGTTGGAGGAATGTGACTCAAAGGAGGAGGAGAGTAGGGGATCACTCTGAGAGTCTGAAATTACAGAATAAATTTGAGGCTCTTTCCCTCATCACACCTGATGAGGAACACACAGAGGAACAACTGGTTCCACCTGATGATCTCTCCTTCATCACACTTGATGAGATCCAGGAAGATGAACAACAGGAACAAACTGAGGTTCTCTCCCTTAATATGGTTGATGAGGTGCATGTAGATGAACAGATTGCAGGAGAAAGGCTCCTTGTACTAGGCGATTCAATAATTAGAAATACAGAGAAATGGATTTGTGATGCACATGATAACCGTATGGTGACTTGCCTGCCAGGTGCAAAAGTTGCAGACATCACAAGAAATCTAGGTAGATTGTTAGAGAGAACTGGGAACGAGCCAGCTGTCATGGTACACGTTGGTACCAATGATGTTGGGAAGGCCAAGCGGTCTGTCCTGGAAGCCAAATTCAGGTTGTTAGGAAGAAGATTGAAGTCCCGGACTTCCAAGGTAGCATTTTCAGAAGTGCTGCCTGTCCCTCGCGCAGGACCTACCAGCCAGGCAGAGCTCAGAAGCCTCAATGCGTGGATGAGGCGGTGGTGTCGAGAGGAGGGTTTCAGATTTGTCAGGAACTGGAGAACATTTTGGGACAAGCCAAATCTGTTCAGGAGGGATGGGTTGCATTTGAACCATGATGGGACCAGATTGCTGGCACTCAACATCAAAAAGGCTGCAGAGCAGCTTTTAAACTGATAACTGGGGGAAAGCCGACAGGAGCTGGGCAGCATCCGGTTCGGGAAAGTGTGTACTTGGGTAGGGAGGAGGATGCAAAAATTACTGAGCAGAGCGAGGAGCTAGTCACTAGCATTCTAGCAGAAGGATGCAAGAGGCAGTCTAACAATGCAACTGGACACAAAAGACTGTGTCAGAAAAGCATATATAAATGCTTGTATACAAATGCCAGAAGCCTCCGGAACAAAATAGGGGAGCTGGAATACTTAGCAATAGATAAGAATATTGATATTATTGGTATCACTGAAACCTGGTGGACGGATGATAACCAATGGGATACAGTTATCCCAGGCTACAAACTGTACAGGAAGGATAGGAAGGGGCAAACGGGAGGTGGTGTAGCCTTGTATGTCAAAGAAGTGATAAAATCGTATGAATTGGAATATCTAGGTGATTTGGAGTCACCATTAGAAGCTCTGTGGGTAAGAGTACCAGGCCACAAGGATGGTCTAACAGTAGGCATATACTATCGGCCTCCGACCCAAGCTCTTGAGGGAGACAGGCAGTTGGAGAATGTTGTAAAGGAGGCATCCAAGAAGGGAAGCCTGGTTATAATGGGGGACTTCAATTACCCTCACATAGACTGGGTGAACTGTTGTTCAGCACATGATAAAGAGATAAAGTTCCTAGATATGCTAAATGATTGTTCCCTGGGACAGATGGTTGAAGACCCAACTAGAGGTACAAGAATCCTTGACTTGATCCTGAGTAATACTCAGGATCTGGTGCAAGATGTTAATGTGACTGATCCAATAGGGAACAGTGACCACAACTCAATTATGTTTAACTTGATCATAGACCGCAAGTCACTGATAAAATCTAACACAGAGACCTTAAATTTTCAAAAAGGAAATTTCCCAAAGTTGAGGAAACTAGTAAAAAAGAAGCTGAAAGGGAAAATTGAGAGAGTCCAAACACTCCAAGAGGAATGGAGGCTGTTTACAAAAACAATAACAGAGGCCCAATTGGAATGCATACCCAAAAGGAAAAAGGGCACTGCCAGGTCCAAGAGGACTCCGATGTGGCTTACTGGAGCTGTTCGGGAAGTGATCAAGAGCAAGAAAAGCTCATTTAGAAGATGGAAGGCTTGTCCGAATGAGGACAGCAGGCAGAAACATAAATTCTGGCAGAACAAATGCAAGGCAACAATCAGGAAAGCAAAGCAAGACTTTGAGGAGCGTATAGCTAAAAATACTCAGAGAAATAACAAAGACTTCTTTAAGTACATTAGAAGTAAGAACCCAACTAGGAAGGCCATTGGACCATTAGATGACAATGGAAGGCAAGGGGTTATTAAAGAGGAAACAGAGATTGCAGAGAGACTCAATGAATTCTTTGCTTCAGTATTCACTGAAGAAGACAGAGGCCACATGCCCAAAACAGAGCCTATCTTCGTAGGGAGGGAAAGCGAAGAATTAAGCAAGATAGAAATAACCAGGGAGGAGGTCCTTACATGTCTTGTTAAGCTAAACACTAACAAATCACCAGGACCAGATGGCATCCATCCACGAGTTCTCAGGGAACTTAAAGATGAAATTGCTGATCTCCTAGGCAAAATATATAATCTTTCCCTCAAATCAGGCTTTGTGCCTGATGACTGGAAGGTAGCGAATTTAACACCAATTTTCAAAAAAGGATCCAGGGGTGATCCAGGAAATTACCGACCTGTCAGTTTGACATGTGTCCCAGGTAAAGTGATGGAAACCATCCTAAAAGATAGAATTAATAGGCACATAGAAAAGAAGGTGCTGCTAAAGGAGAGCCAACATGGCTTTTACAAGGGCAAATCATGCCTCACTAATCTGTTGGAATTTTTTGAGAGTGTCAACAAGCATGTGGATAAGGGGGATCCAGTTGACATTGTTTATCTGGACTTTCAGAAGGCTTTTGACAAGGTCCCGCACCAAAGGCTCTTGAATAAACTTACCAGTCATGGAATAAAGGGACAGGTCTTGTCCTGGATCAGCAACTGGCTAAGGGACAGGAAACAGAGGGTAGCACTAAATGGACACTTCTCCAAGTGGAGGGAAGTAAAGAGTGGGGTCTCCCAAGGTAGGAGTAAAAAGCAAGATAGCCAAATTTGCTGACGACACTAAATTATACAGGGTAGTGAAAACTGTGAGAGATTGTGAGGAGCTCCAGAGGGATCTCTCGACACTGGGGGAGTGGGCAAAACAGTGGCAAATGAGTTTCAACATTAGTAAGTGCAGAGTGATGCATGTTGGGGCAAAGAACCCCAATTACATTTATAAACTGATGGGGTCTGAACTCTCTGAGACAAACCAGGAAAGAGACCTTGGTGTCCTGGTGGACAACTCAATGAAGGTGTCAACCCAGTGTGCCTCAGCAGTGAAAAAAGCAAACTCAATGCTAGGGATCATTAGGAAGGGTATAGAAAATAAGTCAGCAAGTGTCATTTTGCCTCTTTATAAATCTATGGTGAGGCCCCATCTGGAATACTGTGTACAGTTCTGGTCGCCATACCTCCAGAAGGATATTATGGAGCTGGAAAAAGTGCAGAGGAGGGCAACCAGAATGATTAGGGGACTGGAACACCTTCCTTACCATCTGAGGCTGCAACGGTTGGGCCTCTTCACTCTTGAACGACGACGTCTAAGAGGTGACCTGATTGAAGTTTATAAAATCATGCACGGTGTGGACAAAGTAGATAAGGAAAAACTGTTTTCCCTATCGCATAATACTAGAACTAGGGGACACTCCATGAAACTTTTGGGTACTAGTTCTCAAACAAATAAGAGAAAGTACTTTTTCACCCAGAGGATTACTGGTCTATGGAACTCCCTGCCAGAAGAAGTGGTGACAGCTGTCAGTCTTGACAGCTTTAAGAAAGGATTAGACAAGTTCATGGAGGACAAGAGTATCAATGGCTATAATTATGGATACTTAAGGACAACCTCCAGGTTGGAGAGATAGGCAGGATATCTCTCAATATCATTTCCAGGGAATCCTAAGCAGGTGAAGGCATCTGCTTGGGAATACCCTGAAGGAAATGGTGAGCCACTGTGTGAGACAGAATGCTGGACTGGATGGGCTGTGGCCTGTTCCAGCAAGGCTGTTCTTATGTTCTTATGTTCTTATGTTTATGTTCTATTTATCTACTTGCAATGTCTTGCTTTCGAACTGCTAGGTTGGCAGGAGCTGGGACAAAGACAGGAGCTCACTCCGTCCTGCAGTACTCGGGAGTCGAACTGCTGACCTTCGACCTCCCAGTCAGCGTCTTAGCCACTTGAGCCACTGTAGCCATCTACTATTTCAACCATATTTAATTTTGTACTAGTCCCGTCTTTCCAGAACGATGTATATTCTTACCCTTCACTAAAACATAATCAATAAATTCACCCCAAATCTCTTTAAAATCTGATTTTAATATATATATATTTAAAATCCCTATTTAACTTTTAGTTCTGCTAACATAATAATTTCGTGTCATAAATTGTTCTGGGTTGAAAGGGTTTTTGAAGAGGAAACTCTGCTCAGGGGGCGCCTGAAAGAGGTTCCTTTCATGTCCCCGACAGCTGAGACAGAAACGGGAGTTCAACCCGTCATGTAGTAGCCAGGTCTCGAACTGGTGCGACTTGCCAGTCACCTCTAGCGAACAAGGAGAGCTTCTTAACCACTGATCCACGCCGCAGTCCTCCTGGCTGTTGTCCGTCCCGCCTTACTTCTTTCTCCCCTCCGCTGATTGGGTGGGCGGCGCACGTCCGCTCCACTCTGATTGGCTGCTCTGGAGACCGGAGGAGGCGGGTCTGTAGCGGGACGGGGATTTTCGACGGCGCTCTTGCCTTCCTCCTCTCTATGGTCTTTCCTCTGGAAGGCAGGGCAGAAGTCGTCTCAGTTGCGACGATACCTGAGCCCAGCCGGACTTTCGCGTCTCCTGCGGGCAGGTGAGTGGCCGCTAAAGGCGGGGGTCCCTCCGAGCCTGTCGTGGAACGACGGTTGGGGCTTTGCCTGCTCCTCCCTCGCTTCCGTCTCGTTTATTTGAAGGTCAAGGGTTTTCCCTTGCTCGAAAGCCAGTCGTATCCGACTCTAGGGTTCAGTGCTCATCTCTGTTTCAAAGCCGAAGAGCCAGCGCTGTCTGCTTCTGCAGACATTTCCGTGGTAATGTGGTTGACATGACTAGACACTGGAACGCTGTTACCTTCCCACTGAAGTGGTCTCTATTTATCTACTTGCAATTTCTTGCTTTCGAACTGCTAGGTTGGCTTGGCAGGAGCTGGGACAAAGACGGGAGCTCATGCCGTCCTGCAGTACTCCGGAATCGAACTGCTGACCTTCCGCCTCCCAGGCAGCGCCTTAGCCACTTGAGTCGCTGCAGTTTATTTACTTATCACTAATTATTTATTGGTTTAATTATTCTAATTAATTAAGTTCTTTCTTCTGGGCGAGGCCCCACCCCCTCTGTGCGCTTTTAAAAACGCTTGAGCTTTATGCCAATTAAAGTTTTTAAAATTTATATTAATTGACATGCTTGTGTATGTGTGTGTGTGGTCTTTGTGTAACTTTATAAATGTGTATCTTTATACAGTTCGATTCCCGAGTACTGCAGGATGGAATGTGCTCCCGTCTTTGTCCCAGCTCCTGCCAACCTAGCAGTTCGAAAGCAAGAAATTGCAAGTAGATAAATAGGGACCACTTAGGTGGAAAGGTAACAGTGTTCTGTGCGTTCCAGTGTCTAGTCATGCCTGCCACATGACCACGGAAACGTCTGCTGAAGCAGACAGCACTGGCTCTTCGGCTTTGAAACAGATGAGCACTGAACCCTAGAGTCGGATACGACCGGCTTTTAAGCAAGGGAAACCTTTACCTTTAAACCTTATACAAATGTGTACCTTTATAAACATCATCTATGTGTGTATGTATTTGTGTGGATAGTTTTTATCAGCTTTTCAAATAGATAATGACCCAGTGTGTTGATCAAATAATTTCCAGAGGAGCCCAAATGTTGTGATAATCTATTATAACCAAAAATTTAGGAACCTGGCATAACATTTAATGCCACTGAAGGCTGACAGATTTGTTATGACAGAAGATTTTTTTTCTCCCAGACAAAAAATTCCCCGTCATCAAACTCAATAAAGTCTCCTCAAATCTTTCTGCTTGTGCCGTCTTCAACTTTAATTCACATGTTAATCTATCGTTTATTGTTATATTCCATAGTTCTTTAAAACTGTCATCCAGCTCAGATTCACAGTCTAATTTCCATTTTTAACCATAAGTAGCCTTATAGCTGTTATCATTACAAGAATCATTTCTTTCTAACCCATTGTTTCCAAAATCTATTAATAAAGCAATATATTAGTCTATTCTGTGCAAAGCAGGTCAGCCTTTAAAAAAATGTGTATATAAGCACACATGTACATACATCAACCCATACCTGTCAACCTTTCCGGATTGGCCGGGATTTCCTGATTTCCGGCGCCGATTTGCGCCATTTTCCGCCCGCAGCTGCCAAAATCCCGGAATTGGCAGCGGGGGGAGAGAGGTACTGCGCATCCCTTCTGTGCAAGTCGCGTTCTACGCATGCGTAGAAGGCTTTTATGCTTGTGTAGAACCCTTTTACGCGTGCGTAGAACCCTTCTACACTTGTGTAGAAGGCTACACAAGCGTAAAAGGGTTCTACGCAAGCATAAAAGCCTTCTACGCATGCGTAGAATGCGACTTGTGCAGAACCGTTGTGCGCAGGTCCCGGATTGTCCGGAGCCGCGGTTGACAGGTATGCATCAACCCTCACATAACAACGCATTTGGATAGCATCATTTTCGCTTAACAACATGTCGCTATGCACCACGTGTTCCCCCGCATAACAACGGTTTTTAGTGTAGTTGTCCGGACAACAACGCTAAAATAACCAGACGACGCTAAAAATGTCGTTATGCGGGAAACTCCATAGAAGCCCGCATAACAACAAAAATCGCTTAGCAACGCTACTTGGGGAACCAAGTAACATCGTTATGCAAGGGTCTACTGTATTTGTAAATATGTATGTATCTGAATGTGTGTATAGTACAGTATATGATTATTTTACAATTATAAAATAGGTTTGTTTTATAATTATACTAGCAAAGGTTGCCCGGCGTTGCCGGGCTGTTTTAAATGGTGTTGGAAAGTTTTTGTTGTTGTTAATGTTTGTAAAGAAGAGGTTAGTCTATAATTGAAATTTTCAAAATTTTTATTTATAAAAATTTTTTTTGATGGCCTGTTATAAACTGTGATAAGTTTTGTTTGGTGTTTTGGTTTTGTGGATGAAAAAAAGAATAAAGGATGATATACTTTTTCGAAAAACTCTTGGGGCCTTTTGTGTGGGGCTATTGTGTCTTTTTGAATTTTTTTATTATTGTGGTCAGCAAGTGCTGCTGGTAAGGGTTATCTTGTATTTTGACTGTTTTTTCTCTCGTGGCCTCTGGGTGGAGCTTCTTCCAGTAAGTAGTCTCTTTCTTTATTCATTTCTTTTCCAGTCCTTGTGGTATGAGGTCGTGTGGTGGTGAGTTGGCTGTTTTTCTTTATTTGGGGTGGTGGTGGTGGTTGGATTTTGTGGTGTTTGGCTGGGTGCTGGGTGTGTTTGGAAGTGTTTGTTGTTGTTTACTTTTTTGGTGTTATTTTTGTTTGTTTTTGTGTATTTTTGAATGTTTTTGATTGTTTGTTTTTATGTTTTTTGTGTCCTGGGGGGGGGGATCCCCTGTCAGACAGACTCCTTTGGTCCCCCCAACCCTCTCAACCCCAGGGGAGCCAGTAGAGAGGGGGATTCCCCCCCCCACTCCGTTTTTAAAGAGAAGTAACTGCTTGGTTTCTTCTCTTTAATATGGGGTGTGTGTGTGTGTGGGGGGGAGGGAATCCCCTCTCTGCCGGGTCCCCTGGGGTCAGGAGGGTTGGGGAAACAGGCTCCTTTGGTCCCCCCAACCCTCTCAACCCCAGGGGAGCCAGTAGAGAGGGGGAGTACAACACCCTCCCCACCCAGTGATATTAAAGGGGAAACTCTGATTAGGAGCTTCAGGCGCCGTTGGGGAGGGGGGCTTTGGTTCCCGCAGCTTGGCGGACTTGCTCTCCCAGTGTTTCTGTTTCTGTTTTATTTTTTTGGGTGCCGGCTTCCTCAGTGTTCTGCGCGCTCATGGCGCGCAGGACGCTGGGGCTTGTAGTTATGGGTTGGTGCTTTGTGTTTGTGCTGTGTTTTTTTTAAATGGTTTTCTTTTGATTGGCTGCGGCGCGTTTCCGAACACTGCACCGTGCGAGAGCCTCTCAGCCTGATTGGCTCTGGCGCGGCGCGGCGCGGCGCGGCGCGGCGCAAGGAATGTTGGGAAGTGAAGTTGTTTCCCTTTCTTCACGTTTGTGGGGCTGTTGCCCCACTGCCGGTTTTCTCAATCCTTCGTTGACCTGCGGACCCAGATCGGCCGTGTGCAGGAAGGGTGAGTGCAGGCAAGTAGGGCGAGGCATAGCAACCTATAGCCAGTTCCAACGGTTAACCCTTGGATTTATAGGTTAAGATTAGTATGTCTCCTTGTCTTCCTTCTAAGGAAAGGCCATAAAATATGTTTATAAATTATAAATGTACTAAGATTTATAGGTATAAATTTGTGTGGTGGAAGCCACATTTTAACACACATACAGGGGTTTTTAAAAGCTCTAGGTGCATCCAGAATTGTGTGTTCTGTGCTGTTAGGTCTGAACCAACTTATCTCAACCACAGTAAGGTAAAGGTAAAGGTTTCCCTTGCTCGAAAGCCAGTCGTATCTGACTCGAGGGTGAAGTGCTCATCTCTGTTTCTAAGCCGAAGAGCCAGCGCCGTCTGCTTCTGCAGACGTTTCCGTGGTCATGTGGCAGGCATGACTAGACACCGGAGCGCACGGAACGCTGTTACCTTCCCACCAAAGTGGTCCCTATTTATCTACTTGCAGTGTCTTGCTTTCGAACTGCTAGGTTGGCAGGAGCTGGGATGAAGACGGGAGCTCATTTCCGTCCTGCAGTACTCGGGAATCGAACTGCTGACCTTCCGCTTCCCAGTCAGTGTCTTAGCCACTTGAGCCACTGCAGTCCCTCCTCAACCACAGTAAGGGTATATTAAGAATAAATAAGGTATATAAGGTATAAATAGAGTATATATGACACTGGTAGAATACCACCCCATGGAGTTTCCATGGCGGAGTGGGGGATTTGAACCCAGCTCTCCAAAGTCTTGCAGTCTGTCCACCACAGCACCCTGCATATTCCCCACCAAAGATACCTTTACGTTATTGTTTTACCATGATAGGGTTAAGTGCATTTATCTAAACAGCCAGCTAAATTAAAAGTGATGAGGACGCACATGAGTCATCCTTCCAAGGCAGGGCAGAGTGAGTTGGTAAAAGTCCCCTTTTCTCAGTCAGCTACTGAGAACACACAGGCTGGCGGAAAGTTCAGTGGGACGGGTGGGCGGTAGAGTTACAGTAATACTTCACATGAACTGAAATGATTTCATTTAGGTTAAACTGACGCTGTCGTAGGAAATCAGGTAAGAAAGTGTGTCTGAGGACGTGGATTATCATCTGTAACCACGTAATGCATCTGCTTGCCTTTAAGGTGCCACAACTTCCTTCTTTGTATATTGATTGCGCATTCTGAAACAAATAAGGGTGGCTTCCTTGTTGGAAACTGGAAAAGGCAACCATGCTGGGAAAACTCAAAGCCAGGAGGTAAAAAGAGGAAGCTAGTTAAAACAAAGGTGTGGCCTTGATTCTGTAAAAGATGCACCCGTGTCTTAATGGCCACAGGTCTCTTAATGACAGGATTCTCTTTGGGAGTTTCATTTCTGGGGTTCTTGTCACTTGGAAGCTACTTGGTAGCATGGGGCAGGAATTGCAGACCATTTTTAAAGCTTCAAATGTCACTTCAGACAAGGAGTCTCAGAATACTGCAATTAAGCACTTAGAACATGTTTATTAGAGTAGTTAACAAAGTACGGTAATATAAATGGACAGATGTAATATGAAACATTTATAACATTTATAACTTATTTCCAAGAAACTTTGCATTTCTTGTGAAGTGACTTAGTTATTGGTCCCAAAGACTATGGTGTTCATAGTTTAGCAAGTACAGTGCAGTATATTATAGACCAGTGATGGTGAACCTTGGCACTCCAGCTGTTCTTGGACTTCAGTTTCCAGAAGCCCCGATCATCAGGAGTGCTGACTTGGGCTTCTGGGAATTGAAGTCCAAGAACACCATGAGTGCCAAGGTTGGCCATCACTGTTACAAGACATTGGCCTCACAAGTCCTGTTTTTAGTGCTAAACATTATACCAGCAAGCCTAGCAGAGTTTATCATCATGATCCATATTCCTTGTTGCTTCTGTGCTTTGTAGATATTAATAAACAAGAATGAGTTTTTAAGAGCTGTTTTGGGATGGAGGGAGGTGGAAGAAGAGCTGCTCTCAATTTTTAAATAAACAACCCCATGTGTTAATAAAATAGCTTCCTGGGGAGCAAACTTTGTAAGAAAAATAGGAACAGAATCTTGCATATTTAAGACTACTGTACTTTGAAAAACACAAAGGGTGTCCCATTTCATCAAGTATAGGTATATTGAATACATTCTGTTTGAACACAGATGTATTTGTTTAAAGTATTTCTATGTTATTTTCTAAGTGGCTAAGATGCTGACTGGGAGGCGGAAGGTCAGCAGTTCAATTCCCAAGTACTGCAGGACAGAATGAGCTCCCGTCTTTACATAAGAACATAAGAACAGCCTTGCTGGAACAGGCCACAGCCCATCCAGTCCAGCATCCTGTCTCACACAGTGGCTCACCATTTCCTTCAGGGTATTCCCAAGGAGATGCCTTCACCTGCTTAGGATTCCCTGGAAATGGCATTGAGAGATATCCTGCCTATCTCTCCAACCCGGAGGTTGTCCTTAGGTAGCCATAATTATAGCCATTGATACTCTTGTCCTCCATGAACTTGTCTAATCCTTTCTTAAAGCTGTCAAGACTGACAGCTGTCACCACTTCTTCTGGCAGGGAGTTCCATAGACCAGTAATCCTCTGGGTGAAAAAGTACTTTCTCTTATTAGTTTGAGAACTAGTACCCAAAGGTTTCATGGAGTGTCCCCTAGTTCTAGTGTTGTGCGATAGGGAAAACAGTTTTTCCTTATCCACTTTGTCCACACCGTGCATGATTTTATAAACTTCAATCAGGTCACCTCTTAGACGCCGTCGTTCAAGAGTGAAAAGGCCCAACCGTTGCAGCCTCAGATGGTAAGGAAGGTGTTCCAGTCCCCTAATCATTCTGGTTGCCCTCCTCTGTACTTTCTCCAACTCCATAATATCCTTCTGGAGGTATGGCGACCAGAACTGTACACAGTATTCCAGATGGGGCCTCACCATAGATTTATAAAGAGGCAAAATGACACTTGCTGACTTATTTTCTATACCCTTCCTAATGATCCCTAACATTGAGTTTGCTTTTTTCACTGCTGAGGCACACTGGGTTGACACCTTCATTGAGCTGTCCACCAGGACACCAAGGTCCCTTTCCTGGTTTGTCGCAGAGAGTTCAGACCCCATCAGTTTATAAATGTAATTGGGGTTTTTTGCCCCAACATGCATCACTCTGCACTTACTGATGTTGAATCTCATTTGCCACTGTTTTGCCCACTCCCCCAGTGTCAAGAGATCCCTCTGGAGCTCTTCACAATCTCTCACAGTTTTCACTACCCTGTATAATTTAGTGTCGTCAGCAAATTTGGCTACCTTGCTTTTTACTCCTACCTCTAGATCATTTATGAAGAGGTTGAAAAGCAGGGGTCCCAGTACTGAACCTTGGGGGACCCCACTCTTTACTTCCCTCCACTTGGAGAAGTGTCCATTTAGTGCTACCCTCTGTTTCCTGTCCCTTAGCCAGTTGCTGATCCAGGACAAGACCTGTCCCTTTATTCCATGACTGGTAAGTTTATTCAAGAGCCTTTGGTGTGGGACCTTGTCAAAAGCCTTCTGAAAGTCCAGATAAACAATGTCAACTGGATCCCCCTTATCCACATGCTTGTTGACACTCTCAAAAAATTCCAACAGATTAGTGAGGCATGATTTGCCCTTGCAAAAGCCATGTTGGCTCTCCTTTAGCAGCGCCTTCTCTTCTATGTGCCTATTAATTCTATCTTTTAGGATGGTTTCCATCACTTTACCTGGGACACATGTCAAACTGACAGGCCGGTAATTTCCTGGATCACCCCTGGATCCTTTTTTGAAAATTGGTGTTACATTCGCTACCTTCCAGTCATCAGGCACAAAGCCTGATTTGAGGGAAAGATTATATATTTTGGCTAGGATATCAGCAATTTCATCTTTAAGTTCCCTGAGAACTCGTGGATGGATGCCATCTGGTCCTGGGGATTTGTTAGCGTTTAGCTTAACAAGACATGCAAGGACCTCCTCCCTGGTTATTTCTATCTTGCTTAATTCTTCGGTTTCCCTCCCTACGAAGATAGGTTCTGTTTTGGGCATGTGGTCTCTATCTTCTTCAGTGAATACTGAAGCAAAGAATTCATTGAGTCTCTCTGCAATCTCTGTTTCCTCTTTAATAACCCCTTGCCTTCCATTGTCATCTAATGGTCCAATGGCCTTCCTAGTTGGGTTCTTACTTCTAATGTACTTAAAGAAGTCTTTGTTATTCCTCTGAGTATTTTTAGCTATACGCTCCTCAAAGTCTTGCTTTGCTTTCCTGATTGTTGCCTTGCATTTGTTCTGCCAGAATTTATGTTTCTGCCTGCTGTCCTCATTTGGACAAGCCTTCCATCTTCTAAATGAGCTTTTCTTGCTCTTGATCACTTCCCGAACAGCTCCTGTAAGCCACATTGGAGTCCTCTTGGACCTGGCAGTGCCCTTTTTCCTTTTGGGTATGCATTCTTTGTTCCAGCTCCTGCCAACCTAGCAGTTTGAAAGCAAGAAATTACAAGTAGATAAATAGGGACCACTTCTGTGGGAAGGTAACAGCGTTCCGTGTGCTCCGGTGTCTAGTCATGTCAGCCACATGACCACGGAAATGTCTGCAGAAGCAGTCAGCGCTGGCTCTTCGGCTTTGAAACAGAGATGAGCACTAAACCCTAGAGTCGGATACAACTGGCTTTCAAGCAAGCCTTTACATCTACCAAATACAGTTTTCCAGAATGTTTATGAACTCAACAAAATCATGCAAGCATTACAGTACAACGTTAATGAAAGAAAGGTTGCCAGTTACCTCTATAGTTGAACCCATTTGGTACATAACGTCACGATTATACTCCTCTTTATCCCCTGTCCCATTCTCCTATTTCCTCAGTCCGTAACATTTCATATCATAGTCAATTATATGTTGTATAATAGTGCACAATTGTTTCTATTTGACAGTAAACATAAATAAAAATTATAACAACTAGGCATTAGTCCTAAATATTTACAGAGAAGAAGAGGGGCTAAATCAGAGTGAATTATGTTTGAGTAGCTCACATAAAATCAGGAGGAGGTAAATTATTAATAACTAACTTGCATCACTATTTCAGTGAGTCTACACTAGATGGGCCGAATGCATTGGTCAGAATCTTATTAGCATTCACATAAGATTTGGGTAACTTTTTGCAGCTGTTTGGCAAGATATTAGGACAGTTTTTCAGCCTCATGCCTGAACTTTAGTATTTGTACTTTCGCACTTTAACCATAGTTGATTATTACAAGTTCCACAATCATTATATGAACACCAGTAGATTTTTACCTACTGGGTTAAAATACAGTGTCATGTGAAAGGTATGAACATCTCTGAAATGTTGATGTGCAGTCAAAGCGTCACAGATTTATGTCTGTCTATTAGTCTGTAAGGATATAGTCAATCTATACCTATAAAATGGTGCGTTAACCATTGGAATGTGACAAAGGATATTGCACCAGGCCCCACTAGCCCGTAATGGGCCTCCGTTCACTCGCCCGAACCCGGTTCGCAGGTAACTGTTGGGTTGAAATTTTTGACCCGGGGGCAGGAGCCCCCCAGTCGCAAACAAAAAAAGGGAACTTCAATTCCCAACGTTCCTGGTGCTGCGCAGCGCCAGAGCCAATCAGGCTGAACGCCGCGGCAAAAGGAACATTCGGAAACGAGCCGCGGCCAATCAAAAAAAAAGCCGCAAGGGAAAAACCGCAGCAGAAAGCAAACACGCACAGCTAAAACTACAAGCCCCAGCGTCCTACGCGCCATTAGCGCGCAGAATGCTGAGGCGGCCGGCGCACGAAAAATAAAAGTTAAAAAAAGCCCGCCGCCGCTGCCGCCATTCCCCACGGGCCAGCCAGCATGGCCCGTGGAAAAAA
This sequence comes from Bradypodion pumilum, assembly GCA_035047305.1. NCBI lineage: Eukaryota > Metazoa > Chordata > Lepidosauria > Squamata > Chamaeleonidae > Bradypodion > Bradypodion pumilum. Next base: position 344,076,921 of record JAWDJD010000004.1, read on the forward strand.
AAAAGAAACCCCCGCCGCCGCCGCCCTTCCGTTCGAAGGGCCAGCTGGCGCGCAAAAAACCAAGTAAAAAAACAACACCCTGCCACTGCCCTTCTTCCCCACGGGCCAGCCAGCATGGCCCGTGGGGAAAAAAAAGAAACCCCCACCGCCGCTGCTCTTCCTTCCCACGGGCCAGCCAGCATGGCCCGAGGAAAAGAAAGCACCCCCCCCGCCATTGCCCTTCCTTCCCACGGGCCAGCCAGCATGGCCCATGGGAAAGAAAGCCTCCCCGCCATTGCCCTTCCTTCCCACGGGCCAGCCAGCATGGTCCATGGGAAAGAAAGCCTCCCCACCATTGCCCTTCCTTCCCACGGGCCAGCCAGCATGGCCCGCAGGAAGAAAGCCAGCCCCCCCCTGAAAAAATAAACACAAAAACACAAACCAAAAATATTCAAAAACACACAAAAATCCAAAAATGAAACACAAAAACAGTCAAAAAGAAACAAGAAAAAACACACAGACACCCCCCCCCAAAAAAAAAAATCCCCCCCCCAAAAAAAATCCCCCCCAGAGAACTTACCAAAAGACGTCTTCCATCTATGAGGGCTGGAACTCAAATGAGAAAAGAAAGAAAACTTACCAGAAGTGACACCCAGAGGACAGAAGAGAACATTTGTAGAGAGGCAGAAAAGCTCACCACCCCCACCCAGAGGCCAAAAGAGAAAAAAACATTCAAAAATATTAAAACTAATAAGATTAATTCCAAAATTAATCAAATAAGTTATAATAACATTCAAAAATAAACACACTATTCTCAAAAATTACCAAAAAAAACCAGAAATCACTTTTCACTCCAAAAAACCAAAACAAAAAATAAAAAAGCGTAAAAATAAACATTTTAAAAACCAAAATTAAATTTTAAACTGAATAATATTAAATTAAATTAAATAAATTAAAATAACATAAAATTTGCATAAACATAAAACAAAAACGTTCAAAAACTAATTTAAAGAGCCCGGCATTGAGGAAGCCAGCACGCAAAAAAACATCAACAAACAAACCAAAAAGAACCAAAAAAACCCCAGTGGGAGCGCAAGTCCGCCGCAGGCGGACGCAGCGCCTCAAAGCCACAAAATCACAAAACCTTACAACACCATTTAAAACAGCCCAGCACCATTGGTTCAAGAAAAAAAATGAAACCCTTTACTATCCAACACATTTTTAAAAAGCCCGGCACCGCCGGGCAAAATATGCTAGTTATAAATAATTTAGCAAAGGAATAACAGGAAAAGCAGAGAGGTTAGATTTTGTTAATTGTGTGGACTTTGTCCTCTGTTGCTAAAACATTTAGACTGAGGTACAGGTGGAACATTGTAATATCCAGTGGGTTTAATTTGGAGACTAATACCCTGTACCTTGTTCATTACCTGGCTTTTCTTGAACTTGGAATTTGATCTAATTGAACCCCCCCAAAACAACAACAACAACAACAACAACAACAAACCATTGTTTCTTTAGCTACACACCTCTTTTTATAAACTCTGCAATAGAGTCATAAACTGGTTTCACAGCCATGGATTGTCTCATGAGAGTCCCTTGGAATTGTAGCTCCATGAAATAGGTAGTATATCTCTAAGATAATTCTCAGTACTCTTGCTCTAAATCAGGGGTTCTCAACCTTTTTAAGCCACAGGCCAGACCAGGCCTCCTCAGACAGCTGGTGGTTCCTGCACTCTAAACACTGCCGTAAAATGCATCCACAGCTGTTGTAAATGCGTTTATGACAGCCACAGGTGCATTTACAGCTGTCGTAAACAAGTCTGCTGGCGGTGGCGGCGATGCGGGCTGTATGAAATGGTGCTGCAGGCCAGGACTGGCCCACAGATCGTAGGTTGAGAACCCCTTCTCAAAATAAATAAGTTGTTTATTCAGCAGAATCCAGTCTTTGGTTAAGAATATTGTTACTGCTACCTAGAAGTTTGTAAGGATTATTGGGTGAATAGTAGGGCATCTTAAAAGACTAAAATAGACACAGTGGGTTGCCCATGTTCTAATTGTGGTTTCCCTCCTTTTTAAAAAGGAGCAACAAGATGAATACGGCAGTTGTGCATCCTTCCCACCAGCTTTTGCAAGAGGATAAAAATATTTACTATATCCTGATCGAAAACCTTCCTTATGGCAGCAAGTTGTTTCCTGCAGGGAGTATCTGTTCCCTCAAAGAACAAACTTACCTGCATCACCTCGGCATACAGTCCACTCGTTTCTCGAGGTTTGTCATGGAAGAGGATGGTTCTGTGGTCACTATGGATGTTGAAAGTCTACAGCCTCTGAATGACAAGATGGCTGAGTTCCTTTTGGCTGTCAGCGATGTTCGTGAACGGCTAAACTCCTTTTTGGACCGTCGCATTCTAGAGGCAGCCATGAAAGCGAAATTGAGTCAACCGGTCTTTGTAGAACTTAAGCATCTGATTTTCCCTGGGATTATTCGCTATATTGGGAAGCTTCATAAGACACCTTTGTCATCTGGACTCTACCCTCTTTATTTTGGAGTGGAGCTGCAGGTAAGGCGATTAAAGGAGGCAGGAATTGTTTTGTGGCTTTTCAGTCTGGTTAATAATCACCCTTCTCGTTAACCTATTAATTAGAGAGAGAAGTCCTTTGCCTCAATACTTTTCTGTTAGAATAAGGAGGGCAAGAAACTAATAGTAAATTTAGTGGATTGACTGCGGAATGTCATTCTGTAGCACCTGTTAATGCTTGGTACATATTGGTTCAATTTTCCCATAGGATGAGGAGTAGGCAGCTCCACCAAAAGAATGATTGAGACCTCAGAAGGATGGAAGGCTGAGTCAACCTTGAGTCCTGGTCTAGAATCGAACTCACAACCTTTTTGGTTGCAGGACAGCAGTTTAACCACTGTGTCACCAGGGCTCCTGTAATGTTGGTTGCTCACCTTTGGGCCAAAGCTGGACTAAAGCTAATGATGTAAATTCTTTTTTCCCCTTCATTTCCCCCTTGTGGTTAGAATATAATGTAACCTGTTTGCTTCTTCTCTAGGATGATGGTGAAGGCAGAGGCCACTGTGATGGCATCCACAATGGGACAGAATACTTCAAGTGTAAATGGAACTGTGGAGTTTTTGTGCCATTTAGCAAGCTGCAGTTTCTGCCAGCCCAACAGAGCAGCAAAGTGAAGGAGGTGGAAACGCTGGATGGCATTGAGGTGATGCCAGTCAAAGTGGGGGATCCTGTGGCCTTCTATGTGGACGAGGCCTTGACACGAGGGATAGCCATGGATGTGTACAAAGAGGGAAATGCCTGGATGGTCAAAGTGTGTCCGGTAAGAACATAGGCATAGCTTCTGTTTCCTCCTCCTGGTAGCGTAATCAATACATGCACATTTTGCAGAGATGGAAGTGGAGAAGGGCAGGGCTCCCGTTGTGCATTTGCAGGGAAGGGGGAGTAGATGGAAAAGAAAGAAACAGCCCGTCTTGTCTGGCGCTTGCACCTTCAGAATGTGTACCAGGCTTGAAGAGTTATGGCAGTGATGGCTGTGATATAACTCGGTGAACATGCAAGAAAATGATGAGAAGGCAGTGGGGTTGTAAAGGCCATAGGAGCATCTGGAGATCTTTTGAGAAGATCTATGCACTCTTCAAGGTGAAATGAGATGCCTAGACAGGAATAAGGAAGAAGGAGCAGAGGGCTTATCCTTGACAAGCAAAAGTAAAATGAAAAGAGGATTTGTCCAGTCCTTTCCCTCTGCCTGAGACCATGAGGAATGTTTAAGGCAATCGGATAGCAAACCCATTGGCTCAGAGCGTGATTGCCTGTTTTCTTAAAGTGACTCACTCCAGAATACTTGGTCTCCAAATTTTCTGGGAATCATGAGAATTGCTTAATGATAGTGGAATACATTATTTTTTGAGGGACAGATTTATGATAATCGCTGTCTTTTCCCATGCTGTGTCTTCTTATTTTGGGCTAAGGCCCGAGACACCTGGCCAGTTCCTTCCCTGGCTGTGACAACTATGGAGCTTCTCCAGTGGTCCATAGCATCCTTTGCAGAGATGCAGGAGGTTTTCTGATAGCAAATATGGCAGAAGTGGTGTTCTGAAGGTAAACCAGTGCTCTGAATAGGAGTGTGGCATTAACCTAGTGCCATGATGGCGAACCTTGGCATTCCAGGTGTTTTTGGACTTCAGTTCCCAGAAGCCCAAGTCTCTGTGAATCCACACAAATGGTTTTATAGCACATACTCACAGAGACTTGGGCTTCTGGGAATTGAAGTCCAAGAACACCTGGAGTGCCAAGGTTCGCTATGACTGACCTAGTGCGTTTATTATCTTAGCAGAGATAAAGGGAAGGTCCCTATGTTCTATGTATTTCCTTTCCCCACTTTCTTATTTTCTGTTTGTTTGTTTGTTTGAAGGAGGAAGAAACGTCCATGGATGCTTTCCGGATTATCCCTATGGACTTTGTGGTGAAGGATGGACTGCTATCTCCAGGTGAATTGTCTACTCGTGCACTGACTTTGTAATTGCCTCTTCATTTGTAAAAGCCAGGAGCATCCCAGGTCTTCTGCAGCACAGAGATGTGGGGTTTGAGGGCCTTCTCTTTCTTTTTGCTTGAAATGAGTCTGTTTTATCAAGTGACAAGTCTCCTATAATATGTTTGAATCTGAAAGGAGGACCAGATCTCTCCCCATCTCCACCCCCACCCCCCCAAAAAAACCTGGTCTTTTGTGTCACTCTCCACTCAACGGTTATTGCAGTGGGTTTGAAATGTGAAGCATTTGTGCTGTTTTGCAGCCTTTGAAATGGAGACAGATTCTGGAATTCAGGATAAGAGAACCGAGAGAACGGAGGAGCAGGAAGCCAAGCCGCCCTCCCTTGACGTGAACTCTGTGGTGCAGATCAACTTAGAGAAGGGGAATTCAGTCACAGGAACTATTCACTGGATTGGCTGCCTGCCAAACACTTGGGAGAAAATGGCTGGGGTTGAATTGGTAAGAGCCATAGAAGGAGTTCCTGGGTTCTGTGTCTTTGATGCGCTCAAACTTCATTTTTTTATGGGAGTTGAAACTAGTAGATGGGGAGAGTCTTTGATATGGGTTAAGAAGCTCACCTTGATTCGAGACCCGGGTACTGCACGACAGATTGAGCACCCGTCTCTCCCAGTTCTTGGGGACATGAAAGGAGCTTCATTTGGGCGTTCCCTGAGTGGAGTTTCCTCCGCCAAAAAAAAAAAAAAATCCTTTCAACCCAGAATAATTTCTGACACTAAATTATTATTATTCAATGAACAATAGGACAGTTCTGGTGTTAGAAACTGCCAAAGTAGTCTCACTTGGTCCAGGGGGCCTTAGAATCAATACAGATAATTGCTTCCAGTTACTTCATCCTCCCAGAAATGTTCATTACCTCTAAAGTACTAGTACCTGTATAGGACCCAGCAGATATTTCAAGGATGCTGGACTTTGACAGAAGAATCCACAGACAGTGATGGCATCATTTCCCTTCTCCACCAGAGTTCAATTTTGTCCCCCCTTTGTCTACTAGATATTGTATAGGGTCTGTGTTTTAGTAACACTTACCCATTGAGAAAAACTTTTCTGCTTTTTTGTCCTCTGATTTAAACCCGGCCACTCTACAAGCCTTGTGCAACTACAAAGTATATGTGCTCCTCTTTTGAATGAGTACAACCACTTCTGCACTAGAGTTATTTTAACAAAGGAGTCCTGAACCTTGCATAATTGCCAGTCTGAGAAGTTGTGCCCTCCTTCACAGGATGAAGAGAAGGGTCTTTCAGATGGGGAATTGCAAGGGGTGCGCTATTTCACGTGCCCCCCAAAGCGGGGCCTCTTTGTGAAGCTAGAGTCATGTCATCCAGACATGCGTTTCCAGTCAAACAATCACACACGATGGCAATCCACTAAACTGGGTAAGTTCCTTGGGTCAAAATACCTGGATAAGCTATACTGTCAATTGTATTGCTGTTGGCGAGGGTGGAGGGATCAAGGGATTGTGCATAGCAATAAGCCCATGATGACGAACCTTGGCACTCCAGATATTCTTGGACATCATTTCCCAGAAGCCCAAGCCCCCGTGAATCCACATGAACGGGTTTACTGCGATTCATCCGGACCGCGCCGCCCTCGTTGCTCCCGTAAGCGGAAGTAAAACACGCCCGTACGGAGGAAGGGTTAACCCGGAAGAGTCTTAACTGCACGGGCGTGTTTTACTTCCGCTTCCAGGAGCAACGAGGGCAGCGCGGGCCAGATGAATCGCAGCAAACCCATTCGTGTGGATTCACGGGGGGCTTGGACTTCTGGGAATTGGAAGTCCAAGAACATCTGGAGTGCCAAGGTTCGCCATCACAGCAATAAGCCATAACTTATCATGTCCGATGGTGGCCATTTCGTCCTGCTGCAGAAACCCAGGGTAAATGAGTTTGGCAGCCTCCCCCATTCTAAACTGTTGTGCACTGTCTGGAAATGGCTCCTCACTGCTCTGATCATTCCACCAGCTTCTTTCATGTCCTGATCAAACCCTAGACTGCCAACATGAAGCCATTTTCTTGGCTTTGTTGTTGGCCAATCTTAAGTCCTCATTGATGCATGTTTCGGGCAATAATCGGTAGACCAGTAAATGAGCTGGATTCTGTATCTCCACATTCACACAGCATGTTGTGTGCCAGTAGCCCCCACTTGAGCATGTTGGTTTTACATCATTCCACCTGTTTACTGGGTATAATAAAGCAGAACAATGACACTTCTATACGGCCCCATAGAACTTAGTGCACTCTCTGTGGCAGTTCACAGAGTAACTAGCATTTTGCTCCCAACATGCTGGGTACTTTATTAACCAACCTTGGAAGGATGGAAGGCTGAGCCAACCTTCAGAATTGAATTCACAACGTCCTGGCTTCAGGACAACTGTTTAACCACTGCACCACTAGGGTCCTTAAGAACACTAGTGCCATGATTGTGAACCTTGGCACTCCAGCTGTTCTTGGACTTCAATTCCTAGATGCCCAAGTCCCTGTGAATCCACACAAATGGGTTTACGTGCAGTAAACCCATTTTTGTGGGTTCACAGGGACTTGGGCTTCTGGGAATTGAAGTCCAAGAACAGCTGGAGTGCCAAGGTTCACCATGACTGCCCTGATGCATAGCTGCAGTCTCTAGCCTTCAGACTTAACTTTCATTTGTAAAGGTAAAAGCCAGCTTCTCAAGAACAGAGTTTTGCTATTATGATTTTTTAAAAACCAAAACCAGATGGATTGGATAATCCTCCAGTCTTCAGCAACCTCCCACCCCTGAGGAGTGAAATGGCTGTGAAGGTCCTGAATGGGCGTATGAGAGGAATCCAAGGTCACTGCAACTCCTGCTACATGGACGCTGCCCTTTTCAGGTAGGCCGTTCCACAATAGATGCCTACAATAAACACAGGTGCCTACTGTTGGGTTCCTGTTGGAATTTGAGTGGGGTCATTTTGTTCTACAGCAAATTGGCCACTTTAGCGCAAGAGCAGGCCCTGAACTGCTGAGGTGGGGGATGTCCGTATGATTGCCCTTCTGCTCTTTTTGCAGTAGGATGCTGGCCTGTGTTTATTGCCTCTTGCTCTCATGGCCTTGCTTCTGCAGTGTTGCTAGATTTTGTGCAGATGTGAATGAGGCTATTGTGCTCTTTGTGGATGGGGGAAAGCAAAATCTTTCCTCCTCTGACTGTTGCTTATATTGTTGCTTCGATTTCTCTCTATCTTTGTGTCAGTTTCTTTAAACCCAAACCTGCTGCTCTCTTACCGCTCTCCACTCTGAAGCCTTGCTGCCAAGCCCTAGAGTTACCAAGCGCGTCCTCTTTCACCACAGCCTCTTCTCCTGCACTTCAGTATTGGATTCCATGCTCTTCAAGCCTTCCTTTGGACCTGAGAGGCATGTTCAGAAGATCCTCCGGGACAAGATAGTCAACCCTCTCAGACAGTAAGTTGCTAACTCTGTCTGGACAACTGGAGAGATCACCCTGTGGTCCTGACTCCCTATGTGTATGTTGTTTTTTCTGTAGACACAGCACTTCACTTTAGTTTGGTTGAGTCATTAGCCCTACGGAAGTCTGATATGCATGCAGTATGCTTTCCCTTAGGGACTGTGGTAGCTCAAGTGGTTAAGACACTGAACTTGACGACTGGAAGGTCGACAGGTCAAGCAGTTCAAGACCTGAGTACTGACAACAGAATGAGCTCCTCTCTCTGTCCCAGCTCCTGCCAACCTAGCAGTTCGAAAGCAAGACATTGCAAGTAGATAAATAGGTACCACTTTGTGGGGAATGTAAACAGCGTTCCATACACTCTGGTGTCAAGGCATGCCTTCCATATGTCCACAGAAACATCCACGGAAATGTCCATGGAAACGTCTGCAGACGCAGACAGCTGTAAACAGAGATGAGCACTGAACCCTAGAGTCGGATATAACAGTCTTTCAAACAAGGGCAATTTTTACCTTTGTTTTCCGTTTATTGTTTTCCCCATTCAAAATCTGCTTAGAGTGCTGGAAAATATTCCAGATCAGAATTTCAGTACAGTACTAAGGAAAGCTACAAAGGGCCCGGGGGGGGGGGGGGTCAGGTCCTGATTCTCTCCTGACTGTTCACTTGGATTTTTACATTTGTGTCTCAGAAAGAGACCTTACAAAGCCCCAAACACCTAAATGATGCATGGCTGTGAAAAATGTCAGTCTGCTAATTTTATCCAGCTGTAGCATTCAGGTGCAACCGTGGGGATGGGGTGGGGTGTATGTATGTGGGAATCAGCATTCTCAAAGCAAAGAATGTTTTGTTCCTGGAGCTGGAACTATAGAATGACATCTTCTTTTTCTTCCCCTCTCTTTCAGAAGCAGAATGAATTGCATAAAATAAGCAGTTGGTATGAAAAAGTAGTTAGCCGCCTGAAGTCGCTTCGGCGAGGGGGTGGCGATACAAATGCGATCAAATAAATAAATAAATAAGTTAATAGATAGGATGGACAAGGTTTGCATTTTTGAGGCTGAAATCCTGCTGCGGAGTTCTGTGTGTTTGTTGTGGGGATGTCATCATCACTAACAAATTGCTGCTAATTAGAGGCTTTCTTTGGCAGTTTCAACCCAATTCATACAGTTGTGTTGCATACAAGTCATAAGCAGCCCATATTTGCAGAAGGAAATCTTTCATTCACAATGATTTGCCACCTGCTGCTGATGTCTTTCTCACTGTGCATCTATGGCTGCCAACAGGATTTCAGCCACTGTCTGGTTTTCAGCTTTTGTCAAGATTTTAATTTTTTTCCCTGCATGTCAGGAAGATGTTTTTCTTTCCTGTTTTCTCTCCTTTTCAGGAAGGGTTTTGTTACTGCAAGGAGCGTGATGGATCTGAGACATCAGTTGACTGAGAAGGGACAATGTTCCAGCTTTGCCACTTCAGAGAAAGGTGTTGGTCGTTGCCATTTACATTTTACTCCATTGTTCCGTTTGGTGATTTGCTCAGGCATGTGGCCTTCCGACTCTCTGCTCAGCCACCTTGTTGACTGGATGACCTTGTAACTTGCCTTAAACATAGTTCATCTTTTCTGTGATGATAAGAAGTTGGATTGGGTTGTGGATGGATGGAGGGAATCATGTAGGCCAGGAAATCAATAGACGTTTGGTGGTTAGCTAGACTGTAGAGGCTACAGGCGTAGATCTGAGCAGACTACAGAGGATGGCAGAGGAGCATGGCGTGCGGTGCTCCATGGGGTTACAAACGGTTGGACTTGACTGCGACTGAACAACAACAGAGTCTTCTTTATAATCAGACCTTGCAGTGGCTTAGTGGTTAAGACACTGAACTTGACGACTGGAAGGTCAGCAGGTCAGCAGTTCGAGACCCGAGTACTGCTCGATGGAATGAGCTCCCGTGTCTGTCCCAGCTCCTGCCAACCTAGTAGTTCGAAAGTAAGACACTAGTAAAGGTAAATAGTTACCGCTTTGATAGGAAAGGTAACAGTGTTCTGTGCATTTAGGCAGCTAGTCGTGGCTCCACATGCCCACAGAAACAACTGCAGATGCAAACAGCGCTGGCTCGTTGTCTATAAACAGATGATGACCATCACAGCCTAGAGTCAGATAAGACTGGCTTTTGAGCAAGGGGGACCTTTACCTATCCTTTTTCTTAACCCCCTGATAATTATCCCTTTCTTTGGTGATACTTTCATTCAAGTCAGTGTTGTTTTTCAAGAGAGAGGAGATAGACTAATGTGAAGTCTAGTCTTCTAGTTTGAGAGAATAACTCTTTATCTTGCAGTCACATGCAGTGTTCCGGCACTCTGCATATAACATTGAGATGAAATGCTCCTTGTGGTGGTTTTACCGTGTCAGAAATATCCATGAATTATTACTGATTATAGCTCTGTCCCTCAGTAGGAATAACTCCGCCATCCCTGCAGAGTCTGCCTTCGTTTCTGACTGATCGGACGGCTACCCATCCCAAGGAAGACATGCCAGTTGCTTTTACTATCTACCCGGGTTGAGAGGAGCTTCTGTTCTCTAGAGAAGGGACCAATTTCTGTAGCTGGTTCTGACTTGGAATTTCCTTTGCGCTTTCAGACCCTGAGGAGTTTTTGAATCTCATCATGCATCACATCGTTGGGATTGAGCCACTTCTGAAACTACAGTAGGTCTATATTTTCCCCTGCTGAGATCCCAGAATATAAATTTCATTTCCCCCCCCCCCAGAGATCGGATGAAATTGCATTTGTAAAGAAAAGAGCTGATGAACGAGTGGTTCGAATGGTGGTTGGAAACTGTTGAGATATCCTTCCATAAGACTGGAATAAGGGAAAGAGCCACTTGGGTCAGTGTTGGTTTTGAATTACCGTATTTGCCGGCGTATAAGACTTATCAGAGTATAAGACGCACCCTGTTATTACCGAAATAGGCCACTATATTGTATTGTCCACTGTATGTTCAATACAAGGTGCACTCCACATTCCCATTGTATTTTAAGGGGGGAAAGTGGGTCTTCTATGCCAACAAATACGGTAAATATTCGTTCCTTTGAATACAAGTGCATTGCCTTGAGCCGAGAAGGCCTCAGGGAATTAACAGCAACAACAATTACACTTATATACTGCTCTATAGTGCTTAATGCACTCTCTGGGCAGTTGATAAGTTAATTAGCCTTTTGCTCCCAACATGCTGGGGACTCATTTGCTGACCTCTGAAAGAGAGAAGGCTCCACCAGGACTCTTCTGAAGGCTGAGACTATCAGCCTGCTTTCCCTCTGAGTGCCTTCTTCCAGAGTACTCCTTAAATGGAATCCAAAGGAGCGGAAGGAGCAACTTCTTGTTTTCTGCTGCTCTGTTGGAAATTGTCCTAAGAGTTTCTTCTTAGTGCTAGGAGCAGGAGAGCATAGATCTGTGATGGCAAACCTTGGCACTCCAGATGTTCTTGGACTTCAATTCCCAGAAGCCCAAGCTCCCGTGAATTCACACGAATGGGCTTGCTGCGATTCATCCAGCCCGTGCTGCCCTCGTCTGGCGCGTTTTACCTCCGCTTCTGGGAGTGACGAGGGCGGCACGGGCTGGATGAATCGCAGCAAGCCCATTCACGGCAGCTTGGGCTTCTGGGAATTGAAGTCCAAGAACATCTGGAGTGCCAAGATTCACCATCACGGGCATAGATTGGCCACCACAAAGAAGCCGCTGACTTTCTGCTTTCAGGTCTGGGCGTCTCAAAGAGCAAGAGTGCTTCTGTTACCAGATATTCATGGACAAGCAGGACGACTTGGTGGTCCCCAACGTGCAGCAGCTGGTTGAACATTCCTTCCTGTCATCTGATCTTAAGCTGGTGGAGGTGAGTCACTGCAACCCACGCCTGGTGATTGGTTTCGGTTCCTGTTCCTCCATAGCCTCGTTTAGGTTTTCATTGTTGGTTGTATAGAATAGTCCAGTGATGGTGAACCTTGGCACTCCAGCTGTTCTTGGACTTCAATTCCCAGAAGCTCGAGTCCCTGTGAATCCACACGACGAATGGGTTTACTGTCTGCGTGTACGTGTGGATTCACAGGGACTTGGGCTTCTGGGAATTAAAGTCCCAAGAACAGCTAGAGTGCCAAGGTTCACCATCAAGGGAATCATCTCTAAAGAAGACTGTGGTGCTCTGCTAGAAAATGTACCATGATCTTGTATTTAGCGAAGAGGGATTTCTCTCTCTCTCAATGCTGGGAACAACTGCCAGATAGAGTTGATTCTTCTTCCTTGTCTAGGCCAGATGTGAAACTGCCAAATTGAAGCCATTGGGTGAGTTCATTCTTCAGTTCCTTTGGTCTGACCTAGTGTGAGAAAGATTAGCCAGCAACACAAGGTGACCATTACCAAGGTATGCCTGATTGAGGTTCAAAAATACCATAATTTTTGAGGAAGCTCTTTCTGTGTATCCCATACAGTGGCTGAAACAGGTCCAGAGAAATCTCTGGGTTGTAGCCCATTAAAGGCCATAAAAATATGGGGGTTGCTTTATTCAATTGGAACATTTTATTCTTGGAATTTCTGATATAGTAGCCATGTTAGTCTGTGTTTCAAGCATATCAGAGAGTAAACAAAGCAAAAAGACAAAAATGTTGTGGCACTTTAAAAACTCACTGCTGCATTTTAATGTTAACTTTATGTGGATCAGGTGCACTGATCCACGAAATCTAAACTTAAAATACAGCAGTGAGTCTTTAAAGTGCCACAACACTTTATTCTCGGAGAGCTGTAACGTTGAGAGGGGCCACAGAAATACCTTACCTCTTATTTATTTATCGTATGATGCTGAGAACGTGATGTGCTCACATGACTGGAGGCCAGGTGTATTGTAGCCAAAATATTGAGAGGCAACGCAGCGTCACTGACAGTAACACTGGATAGAGATAGGGAGTGCAATTTAAATAAAATAGTTGTGTGGATCAATGATTAAAGGGGGAAATTGAGGTTGGATACTAATTTTACTGGGCTGCCAAAACACCAGACTTCCCTGTCTTCTGTATGCCCAACCTCTTTCTTGTAATACGATAGGCCAGAAAAATCTTCTGGTGACTTGATTTGTGTTTCTCTCCCTGTCTAGATCCCCTCCTGCTTTATCATCCAAATGCCTCGTTTTGGGAAAGAATACAAAATGTTTAGCAAAATCATTCCCGCCTTGGAGCTTGACATCACGGATCTTCTCCTGGATAGTAAGTTGCTAGCGGCAGAAGAGAGCTGGGACTAGGTCAAAAAGAACATGATGTTTCTAACACAGCATGGTGCCATTTATTCAGTATCTCCTGCCTATGCTTGGAGTGATGGCAGTAGCACTTTGTCAGATGGGTGGCTGTTTAGGAATGAACTCAAGACCTTGATGGCGTTTTACTTCCGCTTCCGGGAGCGACGAGGGCGTCGCGGGCTGGATGAATCGCAGCAAACCTTTTTGTGTGGATTCATGGGGGCTTGGGCTTCTGGGAATTGAAGTCCAAGAACATCTGGAGTGCCAAGGTTCGCCATCACAGACTCAAGACTCTTGTCAGTAGAATTGATCCAAGAGTTTCAACCCAGGTGCTGAAGCAGTTGGAATCCTGGTTTTAAGCAGCAAGAGCTTGGATTTCTTAAACCTTCATGGTGCCACATATTTGGGGCTACAGTAAACCCCCGGTTAACGACGTTTCTTGGTTTCCAACGTAGTGTCGTTAACTGGGAAATGTCCTTGTCCGGGAGGCAGAAAAACACTCACCCTATGGAGGGGAAACCGGCCCAACAGCTGAGAAAAGTTGTGGCTGCCATCTTACTTTTTATTTTTCAAAAACAAGACGGTGGCCACAACTTTTCTCAGCTGTTGGGCGGGCCAGGGGGTGCTAGGAAGGCGGAAACCGCACAGGATAGGTCCTCCTAGCCTCCCAGACACTCCTGGGTAAGCGGAGAGCCGGACACAGGGACCCGAAGATGGTGATTTTTTTCGTCTCCAACCAGCGTGAACAGGTAGGAAACCAAACACGATCTCCCGGATAGCTACTTAATGTCGTTGTCTGGGAGATGACTTTTCAGGAAAAAAACACATGTTAACCGAAAACGACGTTGTCCGAACGCGTAGTTAACTGGGGGTTTACTGTATAATGCGTTCCATAGAAGGCTAGGTCTCTCTCTGTGGTGGGGAAGGAATTAAACCATGCTGTTTTTCACACTTGTGGCCTGGATCATGCTGTCAGATGCCGTTGTGGCTGCCTGTGTGAGTTTAAATAACAACCTGTAGGCTGTGTGCCTTGAATCATGGAGTCCCTGAGTTGGAAGGGGCCTTTTAGGCATGGGATCCAAACCCCTGCTCAATACAGGAATCTAAATCAAAGCCAATCTGACAGATAATTGTCCAGTTCTCTCTTGAATGCTTCCAGCGTTGGAGTGCTCACCACCTCTCATGGCAGTGGGTTTCATTGTCACATTGCTCTAACAGTTAAGAGGTTTTTCCTAATATTCAGCCTATATCTGGCTTCCTTTAGTTTGAGTCGGTTCTTATGTGTCCTACATTCTCAAATGATTGAGAACGGATACTTCCCTTCCCCTTTTTATCCACTCCTACATCATTTGAAAAGTGTTATCATCCTATCCCCTTTCTGTCTCCTTTTCTCATGGCTTAACCTGCCCAGTTCCTTCTGTGTTTCCTCCTAGGGTCGTGATGGTGAACCTTGGCACTCCAGATGTTCTTGGACTTCAATTCCCAGAAACCCAAGCTCCCATGAATCCACACAAAGGGGTTTGCTGTGTTTCATCCAGCCTGCGTTTTACTTCTGCTTCCAGGAGAGACGAGAGCAGCATGGACCAGATGAGTCGCAGCAAACCCATTCGTGTGGATTCATGGGGGCTTGGGCTTCTGGGAATTGAAGTCCAAGAACATCTGGAGTGCCAAGGTTCACCATCACGGCCCTAGGGATTGGATTCCAGGCGTCTGATCACCCTTCGTTGCCCTTCTCTGTACCTGCTCTAGTTTGTTTGCATCTTTCTTAAAGTGTGGTGCCCAGAATTGGACACAGGCCATGGGGATAGTGGTTGCCCTTGGGAATTCATCCTGATGATAGGTTTCCAAGGAAAAAGGAACTTTGTGTCTTTTAGACTCAAAAAGTCCATGGTCTGATTTGTGGGCTCCCGTTGCAGGTCCCAGAGAATGCTTTGTGTGTGGAGATGTTGCCACTCAGGAATGCTCAGCCTGCTTTAAAGACAAAATGTTTGCGGACACGGGTCTGAAGCAGTATTGTGATTCCTGCTGCAGTCAGGTACGTTACGTCCTTTTGCAGGGTGCTTGAGAGTTTCCAAATGTGGAGTCTCAAATTCCTGAGTTTCGGGAAATAGTTTAGGATCTTTTTTTAAAGACTTCTGTGCTTACGTCTTTTGTCTACCAGAGGAGAAACAATTTTGCATTGATTTTTTTTTAACATGGATACCTTCCAAGATCCTGGGATTTCCTATTTTTCAATTCCTCAGTAATATTTACAGTAACTGTGTCTGTCACTTCTGTTGGCTGTGTTTCCTCAGATTCTCCTACTGAAAAGCTCAATTCAGGGATGGGCTGATTTTGCTGATCTCCTAATTTCAGAAAAAGTCTTCTTTTGATGTCAAATTTGGGGATATTGGCAAATTTTTGTTTGTATATAAATTAAACTTGGTAGCATTTATGAAAGAAGTACATAATAACTTCCCCTCTAGTTACTTCTGTGAATACAGTGGACCCTCGATTAACGACGCGTTCGAATAGCATCATTTCCGCTTACCGACGCGTCGTCACTCGCCATGTGACTATCCGCACAACGACGAAAAACCGTCGTTGTGCGGATTAACAACGTTTTTTTAACGTCGTTGTGCGGATGACAGTTTTTTCCTGCTAGATGGCGCAGCTGCCATTGAAAACCGCACAACGACATTTCCCCTATAGTGACACTACTTGGGGCACCAAGCAACGTCATTATGTGAGGGTCTACTGTATCCAGAGATGTGGCATCTTCATTGTTGCTAGAACACAGAGCATGTATATTGAGAATATTCTCTCTTATTATCCCAGTCCTTTCTCTTTGGATGCCAATGTACAGCCACTTTCTTCCTGCCATTTGATCTTGGGTCCTAGTTTGTGGTTCCAGCACCCCTTTCCCCAAGAAGTGATGGCAGCTTTTTGGTTTTCCTGTTTCCATTTCCAGGCTCATTCTCATTACCAGCGTAAAGCCCATCAGACAACCAAGCTGCACATCCCTGAGGAATTCCGCAGAGGTTTCCATCTTGGCAACGGGCAAGTCCCTCGGGAGAAGCTGGAACTCTTTGCTGTCCTCTGCATTGAGACTAGCCACTACGTTGCCTTCGTGAAATATGGGCCAGAAAAAGAGAACTGGATGTTTTTTGATAGCATGGCAGACAGGCATGGTAAGCTCAATGTCCCTTCAACAGCTCTGTGCATGTATGTATGATGTGTGTTTATGATGTGGGGTGGCAGCGGAGTTCTGTATGCCCTCAAGTGTCTGAAGGTACATATGATGCTCTTGGAATGGATACCTAAGGTGTGAGTATAGGGCGTCATCTCTGCTCTTGACACAGTCTACTGCCGTGATGGCTAACGGTCCCTGTGAATCCACACAAATGAGTTTACTGCGTGACTCCAGCTGTTCTTGAACCTCAATTCCCAGAAGCCCAAGTCTTGTACATGCAGTAAATCCATTTGTGATTCACAGGCACTTGGGCTTCTGGGAATTGAAGTCCAAGAACAGCTGGAGTGCCAAGGTTCACCATCACTGGTCTATCGCTTTCTCGAAAATGCTGAATTCCAAAGGAATCTTGCATGTTTACTCAGAAATAGGGGACCTCCTATGATGATTACTCCCAAAGAAGTAGATACAGTAGTCTAGCTTTAGTATGAAGGTGAAACGGTTTTCTGCTACAGTTTCGTTTGCGGAAAATGGTTGCCCATCCAGATGTGAAAGGCTGGCGTGTTGTTAATGCATTAGTGGAGGATTCCTGCCAGGTTTAATCCCTTCCTATTGTGCTCTGTTGCTATTATCTGCCTTTTAATCATTGTAACATTTCAACTCATTTTTTTGAGCCTTTCCCCACCAACTGAGTCAACTGCAAAAAGCAATACTTGCTCAGAATTAACTGTCGTGCCATCTCAACTCCTTCTGAGGGTGGTACATAGAAAGATCCTCCTCAAAGATTGTATTGTTTTTGAACCACAATCGGGTGAACCAGATGGCCGCCTTGTGCCAGCTAATCTTTCTCACACTGGGTCAGCCGAAAGAAACAGTGGAAATAAAATTCACTGAAATGTGGCTTCATTTTGGCAGTTTCTCATCTGGCCTAAACAAAAAAGGAAGAAACTCCTTCAGAATATTAATATCAACCACTTCTCTGGCTTTGTACACTCTTTGGCCTGTTCATAAGGTACCATATATGCCTGTGTATAAGACATACTTTCCCCCCTTAAAATACTGTACACCAGAAAAACTATGTGCGTCTTATATGCCAGAAAATATTGTATTTGCCCATGTATAAGCGTACTTCCCCCTTAAAATACACCGGAAAAATGGAGTGCATCTTATACTCCAGCAAATATGGTAATCGGCATTTTGCCCCCAACATGCTAGGGACTCAATTTTAGCAACCTTGGAAGGATGGAAGAAGCTGAGTCAACCTTGAGCCGGTCAGGATGACTCAGTTCTGGCTGCACATGGGGGTGAGGGGGGAGAGTTATCCATTCAGAAGACGTCTGGGCCATCCAACACATTTCCTTCTCATTGATCTAGGTGACGAGAGTGGTTACAACATTCCTACGGTGACCCTGTGCCCAGAAGTCGCCAAGTATCTGGAGATGCCCGTGGCTGCCTTGGCCATGAAGAAGCCCCGGGATATGGAAGGAGTAGCCAAGCGCCTTTTCTGTGATGCTTATATGTATATGTACCAAAGTAAGAAGATGGCACTTTATAAATGATGGATTGGTTGCTTCTGATCACCCACCAGTGGAAGAAAGAGGGAGCAGCCACCAGAACTCTTTTGCTGCTGTACTTTTCTGAAACTCCATCCCTGCCTTTACAAAGTTTACTTTTTTTTGGGGGGGGGGGGGAGAAAGGAGCGAGGGAAGGGATCTCTCTCTCTCTCTTCTGGCAGCTGAGGAGGGTTCAGACTCTGCAAGCCCAGGTTGAGCAGCATTGGAGAAAGGGAACTTCCCCACTTCCCTTCCGGGAAACCTTCCCCAGCGATTCTCAGCTCCAAACCTCTTCCGGCCACAACTATGGAAAGCAGAAGCTCCAGGCCAGGTTTGGATAAAGCTTTTTGGTGCCGTGGCTCTGAATCTGGACTCTCACTTCTGTGTCTGACAAATCCAATTTGCAAATTGCATTTTCCTTCCTCCTGGTCTGGGAGAGAGGGATGAAATGTCTCAGGGGGAAGAAAACCTTCCTGCAAAAAATTGTAGGTTTGACCTGGAATCCCCGAAAAGGGGCTGGGGGGGGGGGGGCTGAGCTGCAACTACTTCTCATTTGCACATTGAAGTCACTTGTTTCCTTGGACTCCTGGTGTCTGGGATCCCCATTGCACATAAGTGACACTGTGCCTTTTTATACGCCCTAACTTTTGTTGGGAATTCTAGCTTTATTTTTACTTATGTGATAGTAGCAGTGAAAGGAAAATCCCACTGAGGTTTGTGGATGTGGCCTTTATTATTTTCTCTGCTTCCCTCTTTCCTGTATTCCTAAAGAAAGTTATAACTGGGTCTTTGGGTCACCAGTGGCCATCCAAAGCATCAGGGATGCGTGGACCCTTGCCATGCGCTTCTCTATTCCACAGTGGCACCAAACTATGTTCCAAAAGGGCTAAGGCAGGGGTGCCCAAACTACAGCCCAGGGGCCGGATCTGGCCCCTGACGCCAATTCATCTGGCCCACAAAGCCTTCATCACTCCTGGAAGCGGAAGTATAAAGCGCCTGTATGGGCACGTTTTACTTCCGCTTCCAGGAGCGATGAGGGCTTGGCGGGCCAGCCCCCGGCCATTGTGACCCGCTCTCTGAACCACCTGACAGGCCCACGGCCCAAAAAGTTTGGGCTAAGAGTAACTGGCAACTTCCTGAGGCTTCATTCCAGACACAAACCTAGAAATTATGTTCAGATGACTTCAAAATCCTGGGAAGGTTTCATAGCACTGGTTTGTCCTGAACTTATATTTTTCAGTTGATTTAATCTTGATTTCTATCACTAAGCAAGGAATGAGAAGGTAGAATTTCCATAACCTCTTCCCACTACCACCACTCAAAAAGGGACAATCATGCTGGCAGAAGCCTGAAAGTACCGGTAATCAAATTAAAGAAAAGGGGAATTTGCAGCCTGTGGAGTGGTCCAAGAGGAGGTACGACTTCCAGGAACACACACATTACACTTGATTTACACTTGAATTATTCAATCTGAGCGCGCGCACACACGCACGCACGCACGCACGCACGAACGCACGCACGCACGCACGCACACACACACACACACACACACACACACACACACACACACACACACACACACCTGTCTGCCTACAGCTTCTCCATAAAGGAATGCAACTTCATTGACCTCCCAAGACTATGAAGCTGTTAAAAAAATATTTGGTGAAAGACATGTAAGTTTTTTTAAACTACTCTGTGTGGATGTTACAAGATTAAAAATATAAGATTTTTATATCTAGTAAATATTGTGCAATAAAATTAGGGATGAGGAACAAAGTGCCTTAAGCATTTGGTCATGTTTGTGATTGTACTGAGGGGTGTGTGCATGTATGTCACATTTTGCAGGCTGTGAATAGTTGGCTTTCCTTATTTTGGCACTTTTCATAAGGTAGAAACTCACAGATCTCCTTTGCCAACTCCACTAGTGTTTGTAAGCTCCTAAAAGCTGGGGATGGTAGAGGACAGAGGTGCCTGGAGGAAAATGGTCCATGGGGTCGCAAAGGGTCGGAGTCGACTGTGCGACTGAACAACAACAAAAGCTGGAGATGATACATAACTGGTGGTGAACCTATGGCATGCGTGCCCATGGGGGCACTTGGAGCCCTCTCTGTAGGTATGCACACTGTCGCACCAGCATAGAGTTCACCCCACCCCTCTGTCCAATGGAAGCGCTTCCTCCCTCCCCCCCAGCAGAGTTCACGCTGCCCAGCAGCCCATTGGGAGCACTTCCTCCCTCCCCTCTGGGGTAAGGGGGGTTGGCGGCTCGCATGTGGCACGAGGGGGTAGCACAGATGGCAGCCTGTTGAATCTGTGGTGTAGGTGAATTTGTTCACTCAACCTCTAAAACAGGGGTGCCCAAACTTTTCAGGCCACAGGCTGGTCACATGGTTCAGGGGTGCCCAAACTATGGCCCAGGGGCTGGATCTGTCCCCTGGTGCTAATTCATCCAGCCCATGAAGCCTTCATCGCTCCGGGAAGTGTTTTACTTCCGCTTCTGGGAACGACAAGGGCTTTGTGGGCCGGATCCAGCTCCTGGGCCATAGCTTGGGTACTCCTGCTCTAAAAGGTCCGCCATCACTGATATATATATTGTGGGAAATCTATGTGGCAATTGATGGGAATGACGGTTCTTCTTTCATGTCCAGGTCAAAATGAAGCCACGGTCATAGCATTGCCATTGGCCAAACTTAAACCTTTGTCGGTACAATGAGAATAAGGGTGTAACTGTGCCATGCCATATTGTTATGGGCTAGGCTGCATCCAGCGGCAGGTAAGTATTCTTGCTAAAAAATCAACAACCCTCTTCTGACGTAGTTTCTGTGTGATACCTTTATGGGTTTAAACAAGGGATTCCTGCAACAAACTCCTATAATCCCGAGTTATTTACAGGGTGTCCCCAAAAGCCACCACACATAAGGAAAATGGGAAATTGTAGCTAAATGTACCTTATTGACCAAATAAATATTCATTACAAAATATTTTCTACAAGTTTCTACATGCAACCTTTCTACACCTCTCTAAATGCCGGTCTTCTCATGACAAACACGTTCCAAGAGAATGCGGGTTATGTATGGCGACTTTTGGGACGCACCGTATATTCTTTCACTAACTTTTGCCTTAACCAACCTCAGGAAACGTTTTTTATGATGCTAATCTGTAGCTAAAATAGGTTTTACAATACAATCTTATTTTTGAGTAGAGTTTTGATGAGCATATTTCAAGAAAGAAACGTCTTATCTGTGTAAAGGATATGGAGCGGAGACAATTGGCTTTCTACATGGAAGTGATACTATGGCCAGGCGTGCAGCAAGGCATGAAAACACCATGCACTAGACCTGTTTGTGGCTAACTCTGTCCCTTAGCTGGGTCATGTTGAGCAGGGATGGATTGGATCCCTGCTTCAGTGATGAGATGAACCAGTGTTCAAATGGTACTGAATTCTGTTGCCAATCCCAACTAGATTAAGCCCATTTGAACCAGTGGGATTGGCATGGATGTTGTTTTACCCTTTGGCAGGGGATCCCATGGGTCTGCTTTCGCTGGAAGCAGCAGCTAAAGTTAGGTTGTGGATTGGTTGTGGAGAAGATCCTGAAAGAGGAAAATGCAGTGGTGCTCATGCGTGGGCAGGTGTTGGGGGACATTCAACAACTACGTGATCCATTTTTTGGGGGGGAAATTGACCCCCAATTTCCTATGTAACCCGGCCGTAATTTTTGCTTCGACCCCCTCCCTTTAAAATTATGTCATACGGACCTTTTGTATGGAAACTCTAATTTTTAGAGCTTTTCACTATTGGTGCCTAATTGCAGAACGTATCGGTGAGGATTCAATAATCTCAAATCGGATCAAAATCCCAAGATCATTTTTAAACCTAAAAAAGCATCAAGTTTCGAAACCACAACAGCTCCAAATGGATTACGTCACCACTGACCTGACCCCCACTCCTCCCCGAGGATCACGTAATTGTTGAATGGCCCCTTGGTCAAAGCAGGGGGAACAGAATGACACCCTTGGCAGGAAAGAGAACCTACTCAGTAATCCAGGCAAAACACCTTCATGTATAAATACTGACTAAATAGATTTATTTTTATACAAAGGATACACACGTGCTTCCAGGAGGAGTAGTGCCACAAGGGACATGAGACCTCATAACAACTCTGGTGCTCCTTCTGCCCTCTGGCTTGTGCTTCTTGTGTCCAGCCCTCTCTGAAGTCATCCCACAACGCATCAGGAGGGAATCGGCACCTTCCTTTTCTGCACTTCCCTTTGCCAGGGGCTGCAAACCAGCCTGGACAATGCACTTGGACAATGCTATCAGACACCCTCCTCTCAGTTTCCCCCACAACTCATGGAACCTTTGGCTTTCTTGGCTTTGTCTCTTCCTCATGCGGAACAGCCAAGAGATTCCCTAGTCAGAGATACAAAGAACGGGCCATCAAGTGGCTCTTACAGCTCTGGCGAAGATTGCCACAGATGCCATGAATGAAACCATTGAACACGGCTCCTGAAATGGGCTAAAGCAGGGGTGTTCAAACTACAGCCCGTGGGCTGGATCCGGCCCCCAATGTCAATTCATCCACCTTAGACAAGTTCATGAAGGACAAGTGTATCAATGGCTATAATTATGGATACCTAAGGACAACCTCCGGGTTGGAGAGATAGGCAGGGTATCTCTCAATGCCATTTCCAGATAGAAATCATAAGCAGGTGAAGGCATCTGCTTGGGAATAATAATACCCCGAAGCAAACTGTATGAGACAGAAGGCTGGACTGGATTGGGCACCTGTGGCCTGTTCCAACATGGCTGTTCTTATGTTCTTGCTCCTGGAAGCAGAAGCAAAACGCGCCCATATGGGTGCCTTTCACTTCTGCTTCCAGGAGCAACAAGGGTTGGATGACATTGGGGGCCAGATCCATCCCACGGGCCGTAGTTTGAACACCCCTGGTTTAAGCAGAGAAAATGGCAGCTTAAAATCTATCTCATCCTGCTGCAAAACAGATTGCAAGGTGCGTTTTACTTCCGCTTCCAGTGGGAGGAACCACAAGACCGGCCCACTGAACCACGTCTCTGGCCCACAGCCTGAACAGTTTGGGAACTCCTGGGCTAAAGAGTGCTTCTGATGTGAACGTCAGCAGTGCCCGCACCCCAGCCAACACATTGAACCTTGCAGATCCCAGGCAGGTCTGTGCCAACCCTGCAACCCCATGTCTCCTTCAGTGACTCTCCAGAGAAGAAGCCCTCTGCACACACACCACCACCTTCCTGGATTTGATCTAGAGCCAGCCAGGGCTGGGCAAATGACATTACTACCATTGATCCTTCTAAATGTCATAAAGCACCTCACCCAGGCAACCGTGTTGAGGGGAGGACCATAGCTCTGAGCTTTGTAGAAGCTAGCTATGGCACAAAATGCCAGGTATGTACTGATCACAGCATTCCTTGGCTATTCAAGCAAAGACAAAGAGCATTCTCCTATTGCCGTGAAGGCAAACCTTGGCACTCCGGCTGTTCTTGAACTTGATTTCCCAGAAGCCCAAGGCCCTGTGAATCCACACAGATGGCCAACCCATTCATGTGGGTTCACAGGGACTTGGGCTTCTGGGAATTGAAGTTCAAGAACAGCCGGAGTGCCAAGGTTCGCCATTACTGTTCCTATTGCTTAACAGCACCTTTCCTGTACATGGGGGAAAAACTGACTTGTGGCTTACTCAAAGGTCACACTTACTTTACCCCCCCTGATGTAAAGCACTCTTGAAGCAGCGGGTGGGGGGAGATACACCCCTGTATACTTGTGCCATCTCTCCTGGTTGAATTGAAGTACTGCTGCTGCATTTCCCCACTTTAATTAATTAATTATTTTTTTCTGAAGGTCATGTCCAGTCCCATTTTAGGCTCTGTGCTTCCCATAATTTTCAAAGCTTTTTCTTTTTCTTAAATAGAGAAACTCAATATTGCATTTAAAAAAAACAACCTGTGGCTCTCTCTCCTGGCCCTGTTGAACATCAGTGCATACTTGTTACAGGGAGGGAGCAAGAAAGAAGCCACAATGCAGTGATAAAAGTGAGAGTTTGGTAGCATTTGGCTTTTTTTTTTGGGGGGGGGGGAATGTACCCCCTCTTCCTCTGCTTTGCAACTCTCGGTCTCTTGATTTAGACCTTGTTTTCAATCCCTGTGGGCTTCCTTCATCCCACCCCATTTCATCCTCCATTTTTGAAATGGCTGCAGCTTCCTCAGAAGATTAAAGTTCACTCTTGCTTGAAAGCCAGTTGTATCCGACTCTAGGGTGCAGTGCTCATCTGTTTCAAAGCCAAAGACCCAGTGCTGTCCACTTCTGCAGACGTTTCCGTGGTCATGTGGCAGGCATGA
This sequence comes from Bradypodion pumilum, assembly GCA_035047305.1. Lineage (NCBI taxonomy): Eukaryota > Metazoa > Chordata > Lepidosauria > Squamata > Chamaeleonidae > Bradypodion > Bradypodion pumilum. Next base: position 344,101,239 of record JAWDJD010000004.1, read on the forward strand.
CTAGACACCGGAGCGCACGGACCGCTGTTTACCTTCCCACCAAAGTGGGTCCCTATTTATCTACTTTCAATTTCTTGCTTCCGAACTGCTAGGTTGGCAGGAGCAGGGACAAAGACGGGAGCTCATTCCGTCCTGCAGTACTCAGGAATCGAACTGCTGACCTTCCACCTCCCAGTCAGCGTCTTAGCCACTGCAGTGCGGTTTTCTCACCAAAGTGGTGCCTATTGATCTACTTGCAATGTCTTGCTTTCGAACTGCAAGGTTGGCAGGAGCTGGGACAGATGACAGGAGCTCATTCCGTCCTGCAGTACTTGGGTATCGAGTGCTTTGGTACAAAACCTGCTGCAGCAGGCGGGAATCCTCCACATGTCCTCCACATGAGCAAACAAGCTCATTTCAAGAGGAAGAGAGAACACACACACACACAACCCCACGATGGCTAAATTACTTCAGTGATGTATTTCATCAACATACGCTAACTCAGCAATAGTGAACCTTGGCACTCCAGCTGTTCTTGGACTTCAATCCCAGAAGCCCAACCCCTCCATGAATCCACACGAATGGGTTTACTGCGACTCATCCGGCCCGCACCACCCTCGTCGCTCCTGGAAGCGGAAGTAAAACGCGCCCGGATGGGCGCGTTTTACTTCCGCTTCCAGGAGCGACGAGGGTGGCGCGGGCTGGATGAGTCGCAGTAAACCCATTCGTGTGATTCATGGGTAGCATTTGGTTGGGCTTCTGCGAATCGAAGTCCAAGAACAGCTGGAGTGCCAAGGTTCGCCATCATGGCTTTAGGCTGTTAATTTGCAACCCACCTGGGTCCCTCCGGTTCTCTTCCAGTGTGAAAGGCCAAAGGGCTATTTTCCCTTGGATCTGACCTTGTCGACAGGGCTAGGTCAACGCAATCCACACCCTGCAATCCCATAAAGTATCGTAGTTGATGTTCACTTTGCACATTAGGCTCCTGCAGCAGAGAGCTCAGGAATAGTACAGGTATCCTCAACAGGCAACTCAATGCCACAGAGATTTCAAAACTACGTAAGCTGTGTGTTTCAGGGCCGCCATCAAGGGGGGGGGGACCATCAGGACTCCTGTCCCGGGCCCGGAGATGATAGGGGCCCGGTGCCGCTGGGAAACCACTGATGTGCGCATGCACAAACAAATGACGCATGCGCAGGAACCCACAGGGGCATGGCCAGAATGTGTGGGAGGGCCCGTGTACCGGGCTGCAGAAGACTCTCTGGTCACTTGTCTTATTTATGGGTCACTGTGCTTCTCTAGAACACCCCCAGGCTATGTTCTAGTGCCCTTTGTTCCCACGAAAGCCTAGCATGGAAGATGGACATCACAGGAGAACACAACCGACCGGAGGGACGGGGCTTGTCTGAAGCATGGCTCTGAAGTGCAGAAAGCAGTTTGACAACGGGAGAAGGAAGGATCTCGTAGAAGACACGTCAGGGTTGCAGGACCTGGGGGATCCGTCTTGTCTTCCATCATCCTCTCGGGCAATTTCTTCTACTGAGAGGCCACCACAACTGAACTTCAACTGGGATCTTGCACTGCTTTAACGCAGGCATGCCCAAACTTTTCGGGCCGCGGGCTGGTCACGTGGTGCGTTTTTACTTCCACTTCTGGGAGCGGTGCGGGCGGATGAATTTGCATTGGGGCCGGATCCGGCTCACGGGCCATAGTTTGGGCGCCTGTGCTTTAAAGGCCAAGAACAAAGTGGAATCTTCACCTGGCAAGGGCTTCCTCACGCGACACTTGTCTGAGGAACTCCAAAGTAGGTTTTCGTAGTAACAGGAAAAGCTTCCCAGGATGGTTTTTGCACGACCTCACAGAGCTAGTGTTCACGGTCTGAAATCTGAGGTCCCTCCTGGCAAGAAACCTCTGCCGGAAAGCACATTATGTCACAACCACAACCACAGTGTCTTCTTTCAAGGTATCAAGGTACCCTGCCCTGCCTCCTTTTGAAGGCACTGGTAAAGAATCAGGACTCTTTGAGTCGTGTGTGGCTGTCACCTGCTGTGATGTCTGTGCAGATGTTCACAACTGCACTGCCGGATGTGGTGTGGTGTGGTGGGGTGGGTGGAGGTCTCCCCCGTCCCAGATGGGCTTCCTCGTGTGTTGCCGTGATGCAGCCAAACTTGGGGTGAAGACACCATCGTCCAAGAAAAGTTAGGACACCAGCAAAGAGGAGGCTACACTTCCCTACAATAAATAAATAAATTACAGCAAGGCAGCCCCACCCTGCGCACACTTATTAAATTTGGTTAGATCTGTGCAAGCTCAGAGGGCGAAGGGGGTCTAGGGGAGAAAACGTGAGATTGTTGGGCACATTGGAGCTTGTGCTGAACACAGAAAGGTGGAGCCTGAGGCATTGATCACGTTCCTCCTACAGCAGAGGCGTTGAGCTCTGCAAAGCACTAGCAAAGGGGGTCCCTCCTGTGATTTTTTTTTTTTGGGGGGGACTCTTGACTCTTGCTCAGGCTTGCTTTGTGTGCAGGTCCCCCTTTGGGCTTTCCGTCCCACAAAATCCTCTTGATCTAGCCTCCACAACACCCATCATCCTACCCAGTGGTGGGGTCCACAAATTTTTACTACCTACTCTGTGGTCGTGGTATGGTGGGCGTGGCCAGGGGGAAATCCCTGCGTTGGACCTGAATTAAGACTACTTTATTTCAAAACTTGGATGGGCAGCGGGGCCAGCCGGAATTTCTGCTACCGGTTCTGGCGAACTGGTGCGAACCTGCTGATGCCCACCACTGATCGTACCATCCTTGAATTGTCCTTCGGCATCTCGTTGGACCCACGTTGTAAGGCTGGTCTGGGCAGGAAGGGGGAAACGCTTCCGGGGAAGTGAACCTTGAAATACACCTGGCCCTGCCTACCATTTACAACCGAAAAGGAGAGAAGAAAAAGGAAGGAAGGCTAATTAAATTAGGAGGGGGAAAAAGATCAGGTCCTTTGGCTGGCATGGAAGGAAGATGCCGCAGATTAAAGTGGGCTCCCGCCATGCTTTTCAACAAAGAGATTTGCACCCCCTGTCCCAACGCTGCTTGAGAGAACAGCAGTCTTTCAGCAGGCTTCTCTGTTCAGGGTCGGGAAAGGGGCCCGATTCCTGCTTCCCAACCCTGATGGGTTGCACTCGAGCCGGCTCTGAGGATTTCAGCCACTTAGGTAGCCAGCCAGCTAGCTGAGTAGCAGAGAACCGTCGGGACAACAGTGAGATAGAAAGGCCTCCTTGAGGGGGTCTGGTGGGGAGAGGTTGCTTTGAGGTCCCCCCACCCTGACCCCCAAGAGTGGTTGGGGAACAAGGCAGGAAAGGTGTGCCACGGTTCAGTTACGCCTGTTAGCCATCTGCCGGTCTCGCTTCTTCTTCTCCATCAACCTGCAGTGCGGAAAAGAACAGGATTGTAGGAGACCTGGACAGAAGCCCCAAAGACTCATCCCGTTCAGGCCTTAGAGAAGCTAAAGCATAGCCTTTGCAAAGGCTGCTTGTTTCAGTAGCAGCGGACGCTGCGAGAACGCAGCAAGAGAAGGACCCTCGACATCCTCTGAAAGGAGATGAGCCTAAAGTCCACCAGCTCTGATCCACAAAGAGCTTTATGGCAAGAACAAACATTCTTGAGGGTACCCAAGAGCAAAACCAAATTAGAAGGTGGAGGGAGGAGCTCACTGGACAAGGAATGACATTAAGGGAGGATATAGCTGAGGAACTCAACCTCCCCGTAAGTCACTTTGAGGACCCTGAATAGGCTGAGGGTTGGAGTCTCTAAATGTAAGACCAATATGCTCAAGTGGGAGCCGCTAGCAGACAACAGCATGCGCTGTGAATGTGGAGAGATACAGAAACCATTGGCTCATTTACTGGTCTGCCAATGACTGCCATAAACATGCACCGATGAGGACTTAAGTTTGGCCAACGACAAAGCCAAGAAAGTGGCTTCATGTTGGCAGGCCAGGGTTTGACCTGGACATGAGAGAAAAATCCCAGCAGAGCAGCCTCTGATTAAGTTTGGCAGGTTCAATCGATTGGACATCTGCCTCATCCCGTTGAGTGAGTGGAACAACTCTCTCCCCGCCACAGGACACAGCTGAATTAAGAAGCCCTGAGCAGAGAACAAGCCCCGCAGGTGACCGGAGGGGGACTGGCCCAGCCTTCTTCCCAGGGGCCAGGATTTTCCTCCCTCCCAGGCTGACAAAAAGAGGGGGTGGTGACCACTCACTTCCTATTGCGCACTTCCGTCAGCTCCATGAGCCGCTCTTGGGCTGCCCGGAGCTCATCCAGATGCTGCTGGTAGCGGGAGTCACAGTTGCTGCCGTGCTCGAAGCTGGACGTCTGGCTGGACAGTTCGTTGGCCAGGTCACGCAGCTGCTGGATCGAGGAGTACAGGTTCTCGTCGTCTTCTTCCTGCCAAGCAAACCATCGCGCTGGTGAATGTGCCGACCTCCTTAAACCCCCCCGCCCTGGCCTTGGCTTCTCCCCTGAGCCTGGAGGAGAAAGCCATGGCTGCCTTCCAATGTCTCAAGCTACAGTAAAACCCCTGCTTACGAAAAAAAGTCTGTTTCGTAGGCTTTTGCTTAAATCGAATTTTTTTTTTCTAACTCAAAGCAAACCCATAGGAAAAATAATCTTTATGTAACTCGAAGCAAACCCATAAGAAATCGTGTAAATCAGGACATGGTTTTAGCATAAAATCATTATGTAAGTCGAATTTTATGTAACTCTAGGCATTTGTAAGTCAGGGTTTTACTGTACTTCTGGGAGAAACACTGAAAACTGAGACCACTCTCCAAATACCTGAAAGAGAATCCTAAAGAGGAAGGACACTCTGTCACCCCCCAGAGTGTAAGGATGGGCCCAAACTAAAGGAAGCCAGATACGGGTGGATGATCAAGAAAGACCTCTTAATGGTTGGAGCAGTACGACAACAGAAATAACTGCCTCGAGAGGTTGTGAGCACTCCGGCACTAAGTCAATAAATTTAGTGTCAGAAATTACTCTGGGTTGAAAGGATGTTTGCTGAGAAAACTCCGCTCAGGAGATGCCCAAAGGAGGCCCTAAGATCCACCGTGCAGCACTTGGGTATTGAAACCCAACTTTCCAGTCTCCAAGCGCAGCGTCTTAACCACTAAGCCACTGCTGTGCTGCACTACAACACTGGAAGCATTAAAGATAAGAATTGGACAAACCTGTGTCAGAACTGCTTTGATTTGGACTCCTGCATTGAGCAGGAGCTTTGACCAATGGCCTCAGTCCGCTCATTTTTGTGTCAGAGATTACTCTGGGTTGAAAGGATTTTTGCAGGGGACGCCCAAATGAGGCTCCTTTCATGTCCCCCATCATGCAGCTTTCGGGTATCGAACCTATCTTTCCAGTCTCCAAGCCTAGCGCCTTAACCACTAAGCCACTGGGGAAGCTCAGTTATAGCAATTAGACTTACCGTATTTGCTAGCATATAAGACCCACGAACCCCCCCTTCCTTTAAAATACACTGGAAAATGGAGTGTGTCTTGTACTGTATATAGTGGCCTCTAGTGGGCTATTTTGGTAACAATGGGTGGGTCTTCTACTCAGATGCGTCTTATACGCCGGCAAATACGGTATATAGCACTTAGGGACCATTCAACAATTATGTGATCCTTGAAACACAGTGCTTTTTTAGGTTTAAAATGATCTCTGGGAATTTTGATCCGATTTGAGATTATTGAATTGCATGTGCAGTCTACATTAGGCACCAATAGTGAAAAGCTTTAAAAATTAGGGTTTTGATACAAAAACTCTGGATTACGTAATTTTAAAGGGGGGAGGGGTTCCAAAGCAAAAATTACGGTCGGATTACACGGGGGTGGGGTCAATTCCCCCCCCCCCAAAATAGATCACGTAATTGTTGAATGGCCCCTTAATGTGTTCTCTGGGCAGTTCACAAATTAATTAGCATATTGCCCCTAACATGCTGGGGACTCATTTGATCAACCTTGGAAGTTTGGAAGGCTGAGTCAAGCTTGAGTCCAGGTCAAGATTGAATTTACAACCTTCTGGCTGCAGTACAGCAGTTCAACCACTGCACCACCAGGGCTCTACTATTCTTCATAGTTATTCTATGATTCTTAATGGTTAGAGCAGTACAACAATGGAGCCAAACTGCCTTGAGAGGTGGCGAGCGCTCCGACACTGTTAGCCTTCAAGAGAGAATTGGAAAGGAACGCTCTATCAAATCCACTTTGATTTGGATTCCTCCAACAAGCAGGAATGGTTTGGACTCAATGGCCCAAAAGGTCCCTTCCAGCTCAAGTGATTGAGTCGGTGAACTATGCTTGCACATCTTTCATCCGCACGGCGTACGACACGGCTGGCTTGCTGCTTGGGAAAATAGACATGCTCAGGGCAGGAGGGTGAATGGGGAGCAGGTTGAGGCGCTCCTGGGAAGTTTCATAGGCACCACTATGCGTCTGTTTGGGCTAAAGCACACAGGCAGCAGAAAGGACCATGGTGGGCATGTCGCTTCCAGGAGCGAAGAGGGCCGGATGAATTGCCATCGGGGGCTGGATCCGGCCCACGGGCCATAGTTTAAGCAGAGAAAATGGCAGCTTAAAAAATCTATCCCATCCTGTTGCAAAACAGATGACAAGGTGTGTTTTATTTCTGCTTCTGGTGGGAGGAACCACGTGACCAACCCACACTGAAGCACGTGACCGGCCCGTAGCCTGAAATTTTTGAGCACTCTTATCCAGAACATTGCTTTGTTTAGAGGTGTGTATAGGAAAAAATGCAATATAATTATTTCTAAAACCCCAAGGAATGCCCTATTTTTATACATGCTGCCCTTTGTTCCTGGCATATCTGTCAACCGCGGCTCCGGCCAATCCGGGACCAGCGCAGAACGGTTCTGCGCAGGTCGGCTTCTACGCATGCGTAGAAGGGTTTTACGCTTGCTTAGCCCCCTTCTACGTAAGCGGCGTAGCCTTCTACACATGCGTAGAAGCTGACCTGCGCAGAAGGGCTGTGCAGTACCTCATTTCCCCCGCTGCCAAATTGCGGGGTTTCGGCAGTGTGGGGCGGGAAATGGCGCAAATCGGCGCCGAAAACCGTGAAATCCCAGCCAATCCAGGAAGGTTGACAGGTATGGTTCCTGGTGCCCTCTGACCTGTTCCTGTCCAGTTACGAGAGAAGCATCCAGAGTTTTACTAGTTCCTGATTTTTTTAAAGTAGGGACTTCTCTTCCTACCTGACCACTCCAAGAGTGTGTCAGAGACGTCACGTCTTACCTTGGCATTTACAATTTCAATGTGTATCAGCAGAGAAGCAAGTTCAAGGTCCTCACTGTAGCTATTCTTCAAGGGCACGGACCGGTAACCTGCCAGCACAGACCATATAGTTAGTTGCAACTCAAAGCTCCCGTCGTGCCTTTAAATCAGGTGATTTAATAAAATTATTATTGGATTGAATAAAGCAAATCGAGTTTACTTCCTTTGGAAATTTTTCCTCTTTGGCTTTCCTTGGCAAATGAACTTTGGGACACTTGGGATGTTTCAAAAGCTTTGGCCAGAGCCCCCTTCCCAAAGGTTTCAGAGCAAATCGAACAGGACAGTGAGTCCTTTTATGAATTCTCAATTGCTGCTTCTTCTTCTATGTCTAGGCCACACGTGAAACTGCCAAAACCAAGGCACCTTTGGGTGAACTCATTCCGTGGTTCCTTTCGTCTGACCCAGTGTAAGAAAGATTAGCAGCACAAGGTTGCCGTTGCCTGAAGTACACCTGATTGTGGTTAAAAAAATACCAACATTTCTTAATCGCTTAAACAGGACCCAAAAGGGAGAGTTCCCCTAGGACACTGATGGCGAACCTTGGCTCTCCAGGTGTTCTTGGACTTGGACTGAATGGTATGAGCCTCAAGTCTGCTGGCTCAGATCCAGGCAGAGCTTTTTGGCAAGAACAAACATTCTGGAGGGTACGGAAGAACCAAACCGAATTAAAAGATGGAGGAAGGAGCTCACTTGACCAGGAACAGCATTAAAGGAGGAGATGGGTGAGGAGGAACCTGACCTCCCCTACGTCACTTGGAGGACCCTGAATAGGCTGAGGGTCGGAGTCCCTAAATACAAGACCAATATACTCAAGTGGGGATTGTTGGCAGACATCAACACATGATGTGAATGTGGAGAGACACAGAATCCAGCTCATTTACTGATCTGCCAATTGCTGTCAGACACATGTATACCAATGAGGACTTGGGTTTGGACAATGAGAAAGTGAAGAAAGTGGCTTCATTTTGGCAGTCCGGGGTTTCATTGGGACACGAAAGAGGGAGGGAGGGAGGGAAGGAGAGCACGCCTACTGATCAGGGCTTCTGGGAATTGAAGTCCAAGAACATCTGGAGTGCCAAGGTATGGCATCACTGTCCTAGGACCGTGATGGCGAACCTTGTCACTCCAGATGTTCTTGGACTTCAATTCCCAGAAGCCCGCATGAGTCCACACGAATGGGTTTACTGCGATTCATCCGGCCCGTGCCACCCTCGTTGCTCCTGGAAGCGGAAGTAAAACACGCTTGTACGGAGGAAGGGTTAACCCGGAAGAGCCTTAACTGTATGGGCGTGTTTTACTTCCGCTTCCGGGAGTGACGAGGGTGGCGCGGGCCGGATGAATCGCAGTAAACTCATTTGTGTGGACTCACAGGGGCTTCTGGGAATTGAAGTCCAAGAACATCTGGAGTGACAAGGTTCGCCATCACGGTCCTAGGATCTGTATCTGAGCTAGATGCTTTAAAGTTGCTTACAAAAAATCTGAAGTGTACGTTGCGCCTAAAGGGAACCAACTCTGTGGACAATGGCAAAGGTTTCTGGGTGGTGAAAACCCTAAAACTGCAAAATAATAATAATGCTAAAAGAGTCCTTCTAATGTGAACGGGCAGCGAAACGGCAAACCATGTTCAAAGGAACTGAGTGTGAAGTGAAGGACGTGGTAATAAAACCAGCCCTAGCTTCACATCGATGCTGATGGAGGTCTGACCGTCTAGGGCAGTGATGGCCAACCTTGGCACTCCAGGTGTTCTTGGACTTCAATTCCCAGAAGCCCTGATCAGCAGGAGTGTTGACTTGGGCTTCTGGGAATTGAAGTCCAAGAACACCTGGAGTGCCAAGGTTAGCCATCACTGTTTTAGGGACTGCATAGTTTTGTCACCATTTATAACCCATGGGAAGAAGAGACAAAGAGAACATTTCCAATGGGTTGGACCCCAGCAGTGCTGGCCAAAAAAATTAAAAAATTGGTGAGTGTGGGAAGAAGCTGGCCAGAGAGATCAGGAGGTGGGTCATTCGGCCCCCGTACCTGTCTTGAGGCCCTTGACGGGGAAAGTGGCTTGAGCCAAGAAGTTTGGATCACTGAACATGTCCTCCTCGTAGACCACAAAGCGCAGGAAGGCAAACTCGGGGTTGTTGATGTCAAAGACAAACTGCTTGACCAGCCAGACAGGATTGAGGCCGTTGTCCGCTGTGAGGGAAGGAGAAAAAAGGAAATAGTCCCAATGTCACTGCAACAAACCCCAGTTCCTGAAACCCAGCAGGCATGGCACAACCTGACGGGAGAAAGACGTCCCTGCTAGGGCTGAAGTTTAAAGTTCACAAGACTCTCTTGGGTCAGTCACAGTAATGGCTGTAAAGTGAGCTTTGGCAAAGTCCCAATTGTGCTGCACATCAGCAAGCCCTGGTACTGTATGCAATGGGAATGGTGGTTCTGTGCTTCTTGCATGGGAACCGTGGCTTGGGAGTGGGCTCAGTCTTTGACTAAAACAAGGTATGTTTCCAATTCCAGGTGTTTTGTGTCCCTTCCAACCACTTCCTCCAGTCTACAGATGTCTAGAAAGCTTGAATATGGGGTAGATGCAACCCTACCCCAGATCCTTCATGGCTGTTCACTCGCTTATACAGTAAATGGTCCCCCCCTTTAAGGCAGGGGTTCCCAACCTTTTTATGCCATGGGCGGGATCGCACCCTCCAGACAGCTGAGCAGGCCAGACTGGTGGTTTCCACCGACATAAACGCTGCTGTGAAACGCACCCGCGGCTCTCATAAACGCATTTACAGCAGCCACAGGCGCACTGACGGCTGTCGTAAATGCACTCGCTTCCGGTGTGGCGACAGCAATGTGGGCCACATGAAATAGTGCCATGGGTTGGGTCCAGCCTGCGGGCTGTAGGTTGGGAACCCCTGCTTTAAGGAATGGGTCATTTGTATCATCATAGACACAAATTGCTTACACGACATCTGGAAAAGGAAACTCTAGTTAGTAGATCTTCAAGTGCCATAGCCAATTCCGAATATTGGCTGTCATCGTGGTGATCAGCCATGAATATTATCCTGGGAATAATATAATGCAGCGGTCATTTGCCTTCTTCATAGCAGCATGTCACCCATAGTACCACTGATCCAGTTCCGCGAGTCATTTCTGGTCCTGAGCCCTTTTTGGCACATACAGTCCTCCTCATTAGCCTCAGGCCAATGGATGAAGTTGCTGCCCTCTACCAAGTGGGATTTAGTCCACTTGGGGACCATCACCCTTCCCTGTGGACTTTCCCAGCCAAGGCCATTAGTTAGCTGATGCCACAAGATCCAGACGTCACGCCTGCTACAGTGGGAGGATTGGCGTAGAAGCTCCTTGTATTGGCCAACCATTCCCAAGAGCAATGGTTTCCAACCTTGGGGCTCCAGATGTCCTGGCAATGCAGCTTCTAGAAGCCTTCACCGTTGGCTGTGCTGGCCAACGCCGCTGGGAGCAGCAGTTCAAGAACACCTGGGGATGCCAAGACTGGGAGCCACGGAGCACAAGGGAGTCCATGTGCCTTAGCAAAAGCAGGAGACACCAATTGACCCGTTCCTTCCGCGGCTGTCAGAAGAATGGTCCTCTCACCTACGACCTCCGTCTTGCTTTTGCTGTTGTCAAACTCCGAGCCACAGACTTCGACCTCCACAAAAGGGCAGACGATGCTGCGGCCGTTCTTAGGGAGGTGCCGGGCCCCCAGGATCTGCAGGGATAAAGAACCAAAGGGGATCAGATAGAAATGGGGAGATGTGGAAAGGAACTGCCTCCTACCCCCACCCCCCACATGCTCTGTGCAAGACAGGGATGGGTGAGCTCATGTTGTTCCCTCCTCCTTCCACCGCCTCTGATGACGTGCCTGTAGCTGGACTGTGACGGGCTCCACATGCTTCAGGCTGCTCTTGTCGAAGGGGTCAAAGAGGTCGTCTCGCATGATGTCCGGCTGCAGCACATACCCACTGTGCCCGCCCAGCATGAAGAGGGACTGATTCAACTGCATGGGCTTGTCTGGAAGCAAGACAAGATAAAAGGATGATGCTGGAAAAGCCTGGGACTTTGCTGCTCACCTCAGAGAAGATGAAGACTAGTTGTTGTTCAGTCGCACAGTCAATTGCGACCCTTTGCAACCCTATGGACCATTGCCCTCCTGGCACCTCTGTCCTCCACCATCCTCCTCAGTGCACCTAGCTCTGTGCCCATTGTGTCTACAATACCATCTAGCCATCTCATCTTTGGCCGCCCCTTTCTTCTTTTGCCCTCCACCTTTCCCAGCATCAAGGCCTTCTCAAGTGAATCCTCCCTTCTCATTTGATGTCCAAAGTACTTTAGCTTCATCTTTACTATCTGACCTTCCAATGAGCAGTCAGGGTTGATTTCTTCTAAAATTGACCTATTTGTTCTCTTTGCTGTCCAGGGGACTCTCAGGACTCTCCTCCAACACCACATCTCAAAGGCACCCATTGGGCCCAACCGCTCTGCTGGTCACTCCCTGCTTTCCAAGCTCCAATTCTCCATGGGTTTCCTGGGGCCACTTGTAATCCCACCACCACGCAGTGGACTGTTAATGTCAATTAGATCTCTAACTAACCAATAGGAAAATCTTCTAGTTTCCTGCCTCGGGGGTCACCGGACTTGTATTAAGCTGATTCTTTATTTACTCGATTTATAGGCTGCCTTCCTCGCCTCAGCGACCCAAGGCAGCTCACATCAATCAAAACCATCTTGTACATTAAAAACCAACCACTAAAACAGTAAAATGATTAAAATCTAAAACCAATAGCCCCTTAATTAAAACCCCAAACGGGGCTAGATGAGCCAGTGTGGCTCGGTTGTGCTGCCAGACGCACCACCCCATGCCTGCTGGCAGAGCCAAGTTTTTAGAGCCTTCCTGAAGGGATGCAGCTCTGCCTGGAGGCGCAGCTCTGGTAGCAGGAGGTTCCAAAGGGCCCGGGCAGACACTTGTTATTTGGGTCTGTTATTCAGTGTTGTTCCAGCTTTTCTCCTGCTATTCTACTATTTTTTGCTCTCCTATTATTGATATTTTGCCTTACAAGAAAAGCATTTTTGGCTAAGATGAAAACTTGCTGTAAAGAATTCCTTTTTACCAAGCAAAGCACATGGTGACTTATCTATCTGAAGCAACTGTAAGTAAAATAACTACTGTATTTTCTGGCGTATAAGACTACCTTTTAACCCCGAAAAATCTGTGCCAAAGTCAGGGGTCGTCTTATAGGACAGGTACTTAACTGCAGCTTGTTTCCCCTTGCTTCATATGTCCGGCGCATATGGTGGGGGGTGCCGCGGCCGAGTCCCTGCTCTGTGCGGGGAGTATGAAGCAAGGGGAAGCAAGCTGCACACATCTTCCTGTACCTCGAGGAGGAGAACGTGAGCATGGATTGGCTCTCCACCAGAACCTGCCCATTCGACTCGGAGGGCTGCGCGTCTTCGGGTTGAGTGTGGGTTAATTTTTATTTGGTGTGCATTGGAAGAGAGGTAGTCTTATACGGCAAGTATATTCCAAACTCTATATTTTAACTGGCAAAGTTGGGGTCGTCTTATACGCCCAGTCGTCTTATACGCCGGAAAATACAGTATTTGGTTATATTTCTAAACCCGTGTGGAGAGTTTAATAAGGTTCGGAGAACTTGCAAAACTCATAGCAATGTATTAATCTGCCCTGCTTTACTGCTGTGCATAAAAACTTAACATTTTTATCTGGCACGAACACCATGCCCCAGCCAAACGTGGTCACCGCAAGGCCAGTCCCCATAGAGAAAGGGTTGGATGATTCCTGCCCCCCGCCCCCAAGCACAACTGCAGAAGTGGGGAGGGGTGGGGCGGGGTCAGCCAGCAAGTGGCCCCCGGAGAGAGGGTTTACCGGGGGTCTGGAAGTTGAGGGCCACCAGTTGGCTGCCGCATATCCACATGGGCAGGGGGTCGTAGTTGGAGGAGTCGAGGCGCTGTCCCTTGGGGTAGACACGGCTCAGCTGCCGGCGGTTGTACTGCAGGAACTTCCTGCCCTTGCTGCGGTTGGCGTACTTCTCTGCTTTGGTCTCCGGGAAGGACGACATGTCCCGGTAACAGGCTTTCTCTGTGCCGATTTCTGGGAGGCAGAAGAGACCAAGCGGTTGAAGAGGACGGCGTGGAGATGAGGGTGCAGAGAGGAGCAGCGGAGGGCCATAGCCTTCCTTGCTCAGGGATGGAAATTACCGCTAGAGCGGCGTTCCAATGGGACTCACTCCCACAACAGGCCACAATGACCACGGAGCCCCAGAGGGCCGGAATCTCTCGGTCCAGAAAGGCTGGCCACAGTTAGGCAGGTGAGAGAGTGAGTGCTTGGTCTGAAAATGCTCTCAAAGCCTATTCCAACACCTGATGTTTCTAGGTAAGCTCAGGCAGCAGATGTTGTGGAAGGCGCAGATGTTGCCTGCGTCATGAGTATTGACTTTACCCAGAGCTCAGCCTTGTTCCAAGATAGAGATTTCCAAGCATGAAGGGGACCTGTGGCACATTCCTTAGAGGGATTGGTACTCAAAAACATGCTAGCCTCATGGGTTGGAAAAAATAAAACCTAATTTGTGATAGACATGTGATACTGTATTATCATTGGCTGGATTCCTTTACGGGAATGGCAAGAGGGTGGAACATGGGTGAGGGGATAAAACCCAGAGGGAGGGGCCAAGACATTCTTTTGACCTGGTGCTTCATGCTGAGAGTGAGCTGTGAATTGAGACATGTCGGGGCTTAAGCTAGAAAGGGGCCCCTCTGGGCTTCCACAATTAGAGAAGCTTTCTTTACTTTTATGTGGTTTTTGAACTTTTGAAAAACTTTTTTCTGTAACTTACTTTGATTACAATATACTTTTAAAATACCAGATGATGATTGGAGTGTTAACTTGGCTATGCGCTACCTTATCCACACTAATCTAATATCCTGGGTTGCTTAGCTAGAAGGGCGGCAGCTCAGAAGCAGGAATCCCAACTACTTGCAGGCCAAGGTCCTACTCGTGAGTAACTAGATTTGTGACTGAAGGACTCTCGATTGAAGGGTATGTTGGGATAGGCAAGATGGATGGATAGACAGACAGACAGATGGACGGGTGGATAAGTTGAGTCATGGTTTTCATTCACCTGCCTGAAGGTGGGCATTGTGCAACATGGCAGCAGGCCCAGAGACATCCTTCTCTCATGACTCCATCCAACCTACCAGTGATGGGGATGAGACTGAGAAGAGGGGCCTCTTCTGAAGATCTCCAGGGCCAGGAAGGACCCTATGGGGGTGTGGTGGGATAATAACAGATGGATAAAGAGCCTATAGTGATGTAGAGCCATACTTAATGTTCCCACCTCCGTGAACGAACAGCCTGGGCCTGTTTGGTCATTACTTAAGCGCCAAGTTTTCCCAACCTTGCGCCCCCAGATGTTCTTGGACTTCAATTCCCAGAAGCCTCAATCAGCAGGTGTGCTGACCTGGGCTTTTGGGAACTGAAGTCCAAGAACACCTGGAGGCCCAAGGTTGAGGAACCCTGGCTTAGGCCCACCAGGTTCTGAGCCACGTGAAACCGCGTGGGTTCCTTTGAACTCTTTGTCTTGGCTGTTGGTCATGAGGCTATGGGTAGCTCATGGCCCTCTAACAGACTCTTCCGACCTGTGGGCCTCCCCCACCTTTAGGGGGTCCCAGGTGCTCAAGACCCCACTCCTCCCCTTATTGTTTGCTCTGCCACTCAATGGGCTGTGGAGGGAACTCACTCTCCTCGTCGAAAGGGACTGGGCGGCAGTAGACGACCAGTTCGGACAGTTCCAAGGCAATCTTCTTCCTCCGCTCCATGATCTTCCCCTCCTGCATCTACACAGGAGGAGACACAAGGCCAAAGGTCAGAAGGAATCCAGAGAGCCTCTAGTGAAGGCCCAGGCCCCACCGGGGGACTTCAATTCCCAGACGCTTAAGTCAGTCCATTGGCTGATCCGTGCTTTGGGGAATGGGCTGAGACTTCTGGGAATTGAAGTCCCAAAACCAAAGGTTGGGAAACACTGCTCTGTGAATCCACACGAATAGGTTTACTGTGTGTACACTGCTACCTTTCTCACCGAAGCAGTACCTGCTTATCTACTTGTAATGTCTTGCTTTCAAACTGCTAGGGATGGCGAGAGCTGGGACAGAGACGGGCGCTCACTCCATTGTGCTGCACTTGGGTCTCAAACTGCTGATCTGCCAACCTTCCAGCCATCAATTTCAGCATCTCAACCACTAAGCCAATACATAATTGATGTGGAAGAGAACCATCAGATCATGGTGTCCAACCCTTGAGTCATTAAGCTTTATGGCCATAACACAGATCTGACGAGGGCCCCAAATGGACGAGGCCTCAGGCTCTGCAAACCTCCTTTCTGCTCATGGGTCCTGGCAGGAGTGGTGGTCAATTTCTTGAGCTACATCAACACGAGACTTTGGGAACTCTATATCCAATGGCCAGAAAAGAACTGGGGTTGGGGGGGGAGAGACTTACCCGCGCATCTGCGTTCTGTGTGGCCTCTCGGATCTTGGCCACCCAGTCATTGAGCTCCTCCGAGGTGTCAGCGGCGATGTCCAGTGACTGGGACAGGTGGGTCATCTGCTGGGAATGGATGGTGAAGACAAATGGTTTGGAGTTCCTCCCGTCTTTGGCGATAACTATAAGGACACCAGAGGGGGAGGGGGGGCTTTACTGGAAAAGGCTCCCGAGGCAGGATTGCTGCTCCGTGGCACGTGCGGGACGACGATGGGCTAGTCCTGCGCTATGAGCCACAGGCAGGGAAAGGGAGAGGAGAGGGAGGGAAGAGGGGCATTGGCCTCCTGTGATGAACTGCCCTCAAGGGAGAGTAAAAGCTAGTCTCAGAGGGTTCTTAGGGTTGCTGGGTGCAAAAAGTAAACAAAAGAATAGGCCCCCCTTTTTCGAAAGCCAGTCGCGTCTGACTCTAGAGTTCAGTGCTCATCTCCATTTACAGGCCAAGAGACAGCGGTGTCCGTGGTCATGTGGCAGGCATAACTAGACACTGGAGCACACGGAATGCAGTTTATCTATTTATCTACTTGCAATTTCTTGCTTTCAAACTACTATGTTGGGAGGAGAGGAAACGGAGACGGGAGCAATGTTGTGCAGCACTCAGGTCTCGAACTGCTGACCTTCCAGCCGTCACGTTTAGTGTCTTAGCCACTAAGCCACAATTTCCACAGCTGAGCACAAGTGGGAATCTTGGCCAGTGAAGCAGATCAGGTTGAAAAGGACAAGAAGCACCTTATGAAGCATCCCTTTTCCCCCTCCTCCACATCTGGAAGGTGCAGCTATTCTGGCTTCTTTTCTGCCATGTCTTCAGAGAAGAAACCCTACTCACAAGCATTTTGGACCCATGAACAAAAAGAAACAATTTTTGTTCTGATATTGGCGATCCTCATGGCAATCAGTCATGAAGATTGTCCTGGGAACCCTATAATGCAGTGGCTTCCCATTTGCCTTCAGCATCGCAGCATGACACCCATAGCACTCCTGATCCAGTTCCATGAGTCACTTTCTGGTCCTCAGCCCTTTTGACACACAAAATCCTCTTCAGCCCCAGGTTGCTGCCCTTCCATCAAGATGGATTCAAGTGGGACCATTTAATCCACTTAGGGGACCATCACCTTTCTCCACCCAAGGCCGTTAGTCCTCAGGTTGGTCAGGTTAGTTAACCGCTGCCTGACGTTCAGCATTGAGTCATTGGCAGTAGGGTCTACTCTATTACCATAGCAGGATCACCTGGCCAGACTGGTGTTTTTTTTATGATGTTTTAATATGTAGGAACAATGCCCTGAGTAGCTTTGGCCAATAGCGAGGTACAGCACTGTAAATATAAACATCTATATCTATAAAACGGAGGTGTGGGTTTGTATGTGCTCCAAAGGAACCCACACCCCTGGACCAATCTCACTGAACGTTTGCACATATATACCTTGGGCTTGTGAGATCAGCACTGTGGGGGTCTCAAAACCCATTTGGGGGTTTATGTTCCCCATAGTGGGACGCAAAGGGGACACCCCCACTGGCTGGAGAAGCAGCAACAAAACAGCATAACTGCGCATGTGCAGCACAGCCAAGCCAGCGGCTTGAATTTTCTTCCGGGAGACGCCGCCGCTAAAGAAAGCTGTGCCGCTTTCTTCAGCGGCAAGGTCTCATGCCCATCAACATACAGTTCTGTGAACCCGTGGCCTCCTTTCATAGGGGTGGTGGGGTGGGGTGTTAATTGGGTTTTTAAAATCTGTTTTATATGTTTTAGAATTGATGCAAGCTGCCTTGAGTCATGTTTTGCCTGAGTGGGCAGCATAGAAGTTTAAAAATTAAATTAAATTAAATTAACGTTTAAGGGCCAAGGACGCTGCCAGGCGAGCCGAAAAGTAAAACCGCAGTCAAGCCGCGTCATCCTTGCTTTAAAGGACAAAAACAACCGGGCAAGGCTGGGCAATTAGTTAATAATAAATAAGCCAAGATGGCTAACCTTGGCACTCCAGGTGATCTTGAACTTCAATTCCCAGAAGCCTTGATCAGCAGGTGTACTGACTTGGGCTTCTGGGAATTGAAATCCAAGAACATCTGGAGCTTAAAATCTGGCAGACACTGATAAATGAAATCTGTAATAACGGAAAAAAGCCAAGAATTAATAAAAGTTTGTGGTATTTAAAAAACACGTTGGGAGGGCTAAATATCCCAAATATTAAACTCTATTACAGAGCTTTCAATTTAAAGAGAATTATTAAACTATTAAGTCAAAATTGTGCGCAAAAGTATGAATTAGATTATATAGAGTTTAGAAATTGGAAGGGCGAATTATTTTTAGGTGAGATAAGAACTAATCCCCAATTTTGTAATTTTTCTTTAAAGAACATATTTAGAATATAGAAAGGATTAAAACCAATATTATCTCCAAATTCTTCGCCCATAATGGAAATCCTAGACCAACAAAATTGTCCTTTAGAGGTAACAATAAGTACAAGAGAAATTTTAATACGCAAAAAAGCTCTATTAATTACGGATTGGATTGATAATTGTAATACCATCTTCCAAAGAAAAAGTATTTATGTGGAGTTAGGCTTAAATTGGCTGCAAGAACTCCAGATGGAGGCATGGAATAGAAAGATGAGGGAAAACAGTACAATAGATCGGGCATCAACCCCCTTCGAAAATCTGACTCTTGAAGTAAGGAATGGTAAAAAGAATTTAAAAGGTTTAGTGGGTAAGATTTATCAGTTGTTAAATTCTAGTGAAGATACTCAGCATTGGCTTAAAAAAAACTTGGGAGGAGGATTTGGGAATTATAATAAAAGATGAGAACTGGAAAAAGTAATGGACCCATAGAAGTATGAAATCACTTTCAATAAAGGAAAAAGAACATAATTGTAAAGTACTCTGGAGGTGGTATCTCACTCCAGCCAAATTACATTTAATAAATAATAAGGACTCTGATTTATGCTGGAGATGTAATAAAGGAAAAGGGACTTACATTCATATGTGGTGGCTGTGTGGTAAAATGAGGAATTTCTGGGATGGTATAGAAGAGGAATTGAATAAAATATTAAAAATAACAATAGTGCTAAGTCCGAAGATAGTATTATGAGGTGAAGTGGATGATTTACATCTGGAAAATAATAAAAAAGAATTATTGTTGTCTTTATTGATGGTAGCCAGACAGCTAATTACCAAGGAATGGAAGAGTGGAACTAACATTAGTAAAGCCAGATGGTACGCAGATGTTTGGCAATTGGCTCTCAATGAGAAATTAACTATCCAAGTCCACCAGAAAAAGGGGTTACCAATAAAGACACCATTTTGGGAGATTTGGGGTTCCTTTGTCAACTTCGCTTTATTAGGTGATAACAAGTTTAACCCAAGCCCTGACACGATCCAATTTTGGAAATAGAATTGAAGGCAAACGGTCAAGAAACCCCCGCCGACATCCCCCGACAGAGCACAGGTGGTCGGGTTATACTGTTTTATTGCTTTATGTTTTTTTTTATAATGTATAGATTTGTTACTGTATTATTTGCATTATTTGTTTTTGTATTATTTCAGTTCTTAATAAAAGCTATTAAAATTTAAAAAAAGAACAGCTGGAGTGCCAAGGTTCGCCATCACGGCAGTCTAAAGTGTGTGTTCAGAGGCTTTGGTGGGGCCAGGTGAGGTTTATGGCCCCAAATAGTTTGGAGCCACTTGGCCATTCCTTCCCACCTGTGACGGCCATGGACCACTCCTTCCGATACTCACCAATGTGGCAGGAAGGGACATCAATGAACCCTTTCAAGAAGTTGCCCAGAGGGCTGTTCTCTACGGACTGAAAAAGAAAGACAGGGAAAACAGGGAAGGGCAGAGATGTTTTAAAAAGAGAATAAACAAGTGAGGAGGCAGAAAGATTCACTGTAAAGAGTCAGGATTGAGCAGATCATACTCTGTTATGTGCCCAGATTTTCCTTTCTGTATTCCCCAACCACAGAAGGCATTGACACCCATTTATTTAACATTCATGGCTCCACAATCATCAATGGATAATATATATTATTAATGCTTCACCGCTGCTCCGGCAGCGGCACTGGTTGCCAGTGTGCCTCCGGGTGCAATTCAAGGTGCTGGATTTGACCTTTAAAGCCCTTCATGGCAGTGGACCGGGCTACCTAGGGGACCGCGCCACCCCAAGGCATTCTACCTGTCCTACGAGGGCACACCAGAGGGGCTCTGTGGTGGTCCCTTTGACAAGAGAAGCACATCTGGCTGGGACCAGGAGAAGAGCCTTCTTGGTGGCTGCCCCGGCCCTGTGGAACCTCCTATCACCAGAACTTTGCCTCCAGACGGAGCTGCTCCCCTTTAGAAAAGCACTCAAGACCTGGCTGTGCCAGCGGGTCAACATGTGGTACGTCCCAGGTCTGTTGGCTAGTCTAATTGCCTTCAGGTTATAAGTGACTGCTGAAGCTGTCTGTTTTTGTGATTGTTTTCTATGCCTTTTTAGTATGGTTTTTAGCCTTTTAACTTTTATGGTTTTATCTTCTTAAAGGGTTAGGGAGGTTTTGGGCTGGGTTTTAAATGTTTTATGATTGTATGTATTGTAGTTTGATTGTATTATGTTTTTTGTATGTTTGAGATTGCTTTCTTGTTTTGAAGAGCTTTCTCATTTTATGTTGTCAGCTGCTCTGGGTGGCGCTTGCGCTAGAAGAGCGGGATACAAATAAATAAATAAAATAAATAAATATATTGCATTAGCATGAGTTTAAAATTTCAGCTAATTAATCAAGTTCAACTAATCAATGCTCTAAATGTGGATTTTAGATGTACACTTGGGAAACCAATCTGCTCATTTGCCTTGTAGAAGAGTATCTTAAAATAGGAGCTGCTAGCAAACAGACCTCCCTCCCCAGTGAATGATCCAACTGAACAGCTGGAGTGGGCACTCTTCCTACTCAGACCATCTGCTCTCCAAAGTTCTCAGTCATCATCCCACGTAGGGATACAGCAACCATACCAATGGGGATGACTGTCCAAGAGGTTTTCCCCACTCAACTGGCAATTCCCTCACATGAACTTGGCTAGAATATTTGGACTTTGCCCAGCTGAGCGAAATGGCACTAGTCAGATGTGCCTTCCACCAAAGGGTGTGCTTACAAAGGGGGGGAGCTGAGAGAAGCCAAATTTATTGCCCACTAAGAATGATGGGCTACTGCAGAAGATGATTGTGATTGCGAGGAGAGTGATAGTCCCATTTTCCCACTCCAAACTCTGAAATGGTTAAAATCATATCAATAGGTATTAAATAAGTAGAATGTGCTTGTTGAGCAATTAATGCATTTACAAAGTCATGCTGACCAGAATCCTATAAACAGTTGTTAAATAAGTAGAATGTGCTTGTTGAGCAATTAATTCATTTAGAAGATCGTGCCAATTGGAATCATTTAAACAGGTGTCAAGTAGAATTTGCTTGTTAAATGATTTAGGCGGCCATGCTAACTGGAATTATATAAACATGTATTAAATACGTAGAATGTGCTTGTTGAGCAATTAATGCATTTAGAAAGTCCTGCTGACTGGGAAAGGCTGTTTTCCCATTGAGGAAAACGGAGGGAAACTTGAACTCACGGCTTCATCCTGTTCTGGCCCAGAGGTGTTCATGATCTCCTCCACATAGTTGGCTGGGAACCAGAGCTGCTTCTTGCCCCCGTAGTCTCCTCGCCACCTGGAAAGGGTAACAGGAACAAGGCAAGCAGACTGACTTGGGGAGAATTCGGGGTGCCAAGGCTGCACGCAATGGCAGGGGAACAGCCGGGAGGGGAGAACAGAAAAGGAGCTGTTACAAAAGGACGTGTCTCATCGACCACCACACAGAGAGATTTTGCACACAAGACTTGGCTGAGCAGGTGAGGTACTGTAAGCAAGAGGCACCTTCCTGCCGATCCATGAAACTTGGCTAGAGACCCCAAAAGATTCCCTTCTTGGTTTGGACCCAGATGAGCAGGTTGAGAAACAATCCCGGACAGACTGAATTCGACCTGCAAACCTCTTCCAATTTCCCAGCGGTTTTCACTGCCGGAGCTTCCCTTGCGGGAAACCCCAGTGGGGCGAAGATTATGAACAGCCCACCGGCCCCCCTGCAGATGCCCACCTGCCTCTTCCTCCTTCCAATCCATCTCAGTTTGTGGCAATCACGATCTAACAATTCAAACTACAGTTCCTGTTGTTCACGGCGTGTTTTCAGATCAGAAACTATTCCTCAGCAAAACTGGAAGCAGGGAAAAGAGCTTTCAGTGGGTTGGGAGCCTTGACTGTAGAGTAGCTCAATAAGGGCCAGTAGCTCTTATTATTTTTGAAGTGCATGCTCTACAAAGCATGGAAGGAATTACTACTTTGGATGACCACTGCAAGAATGCCCCAGTGACAGGGATGTAGCCAGGGGGTCACACGCACGCACGCACGCACACACACACACACACACAAAACAGCTCCTGGCTTCAAATGAGGCCCCTTCGGTGCTAACAAAACGCTGCCTTCTTGCAATCGTGTGAAAGAATTACAAATATTGTAACTCTGCATATGACCTATTTTAACTCTAGGCAATTGTTCCCCAAAGTGGCGCCATCCAGAGGAATTAAGGCCACTCCTTGTAAAAACATCTGGATATCAAGGGTTGACTGTAGACTGTACTGCATTATGCAGCAACACTTCTTCTTACAACCAAAGTTCTTTTCTATCATTTACTCCAAAACATGTCTTGCTCAGCAAAGGGACTCCTGCAATGTGAGTTAGTAGCTTCCTTCCCCTTTACAGTTTCTGCCTCTTTTACTGCTTCCTCTTCACAACCGCAAAGACCTAACTCAGGAATCATGTCTTGAAGGTCACTTAATGTCACTTTCTCCCTCTCTACTATGTACAGTGGACCATCGATTAACGACAAAGCTTGGTTCCCCAAGTCGTGTTGTTACCTGGATTTTGACGTTGTGTGGGTGGAATTTTTTCCACCCATTTTCAGCTCTCCGCCACCTATGCCACCTGTGGGAGGCTCGGGGGAGGCGATCCAAGCTGTTTCCGACCCCCACGGACCTTTTATGACGCTGCTCCAAGCAGAAAACCCGGGGTAAACCCCTTCGTCTGCTGCAGGTTTTGGCTTGTAGCAGCATCGGAAAAGGTCCGGTGGGGTGCTACAGGTGGCAGGGGTGGCGGAGACCCGAAAGTGGCAGGAAAAAAGTTCACCCATTTTCGGGTCTCCGCCACCCCTGCTACCTCTGGGAGGCTCGGGGGAGGCGATCCATGCCACTGCCCACTCCTATGACGCGATCTCCTACCTTTCGAAGCTGGGAAATCGCCGTCGGTGGGGTCCCTGTTTCAGGCTGCCTCTCCAGCAGTGTGTAGGAGGCTTGGAGGACCTCATTCTGCACTATTCCCACCTTCCTAGGTGCTCCCTGTACCGTGCAACAGCTGATAATAGTTGCATCCACCATTTTGACAAAAAAACCCACAAATTGTCGGCTGCAACAATTATCAGCTGTTGCGTGGCACAGGGAGCACCTAGCAAGGTGGGAATAGTGCAGAATAGGTCCTCACAGCCTCCCACACAATGCTGTGGAGAAAAAGAACCAGAAACAGGGACACACACATACACATACACCCCACGGCGATTTTCCAGCTTGGGAGGTAGGAGATGAAACACGGCCGCTCAGATAACGACACTACGTCGTTAACCGAGAGATGATTTTGACGCAAAAACATTTCGTTAGTCAAAAACAATGCTAGCCCTAAACAAATAAACTTCTCATCTTGCCTCCATTCAAGAGGAGAAGGTTGGACAACCACTTCTCAGGTCGGCTTTGATTTGGATTCTTGCATTGAGCAGATGGGGTTGGACTCAATGGTCTCATGGGCGCCTGAGTGGCTTTTGCTGCCACGCAAGTTCAACGAGACTCACCATCCTCCATCTTGTTTCTCAACATTGTGGATAATAGCTTGTTTACAAAAGGAAAGCTCATCTTCTCGCTGGGCTTTGTAGTCATACAGGGCCTTCACTGTACACTGTAAAAAAAGACATATCATTACCAGGCTTGTATATAAAATAAATCTGTTGAGATGAAATGAAATGCCAAGAGAACCCACAGTTCATGCATGGGAAGAGTGGGAGACTATCCCAGTGTATAAATATTAAATATAATAAATAAAAGCAAAGCTGGTGGGGCAGGTATGGGGACTTGATGGAGGTGTGACCCCTACCCGCTGGCTTATTTAATAAGCAGAATCCTCTCTCTTCCTTTTTTAAATATAGTGTGGGTGGCTTTATCTGTTTTTAGGAATGGGGTGGGTGAGTTTGTTAGGGTTGGGGTGGGTGGGTTTTTATTTATGTGTATGGGGAGGTTATCTATTTTTATTGTATGTGTGCCGCCATGGGTCGGGCTTGCCTGAGTGGGTGGCGCATAAATCCAAAAATTAAATTAAATTAAATTACACCACCCCATAGTGCTTAGTGCACTCTTTAGGTCAGGGGTTCTGAACAAAATGGCCACCCCCATCATGAGGCAGGGCAAAATGGCCACCCGGCCCTTGAAGCTGACTGAGAGAGTGTGACCCGGCCCCCAGCTTGAAAAGGTTGGGAAGCCCTGATTTAGGTGATTCACAAGTTTAACTAGCATGAAATAAATACAAATAAGATATGTATCTTTTCGATCAAAATATGATTTATATGATCAGAATGGAAGTGTGTGATATTCTGTAGTCAAAACCATTAGAAATGCAGGGAAATGTTGCCTCCTGGCTGTTTACCCAGCCAAACACATCAAATGCTTCTTTGTGTTTTGGTGATTTTTACTTGTGCCACTGTCTGTGTTTTCTTAATTATTTTTAAATTGATGTAATGGGAAAAGCAGGAACATCAGCACGGAAGTGAAGCGGAGGCCACCGCGCCACTAGCCTTCTCTTGCTTACCCTGGCCACTGGCATCTTGTTGGCTTCCACGTAGAAATGAGGGGTCCGTACCTCGTACAACGCCCCATAGTCCAATTCCTGCAAGAGAACAAAAGCCCATTAACCAATTATAAAATCAGTTTATAAAATCATGCACGGTGTGGACAAAGTAGATAAGGAAAAACTTTTTTCCCTATCGCACAACACTAGAACTAGGGGACACTCCATGAAACTTTTGGGTGCTAGTTCTCAAACAAATAAGAGAAAGTACTTTTCCACCCAGAGGATCCCTGGTCTATGGAACTCCCTGCCAGATGAAGTGGCGACAGCTGTCAGTCTTGACAGCTTCAAGAAAGGATTAGACAAGTTCATGGAGGACAAGGGTATCAATGGCCATAATCATGGATACCTAAGGGCAACCTCCAGGTTGGAGAGATAGGCAGGATATCTCTCAATGCCATTTCCAGGGAATCCTAAGCAGGTGAAGGCATCTCCTTGGGAATAATACTCTGAAGCAAATGGTGAGCCACTGTGTGAGACAGAAGGCTGGACTGGATCATGGGCTCCTGTGGGTATGATTTTTAGGCAAAAATCATCCATGAAGGTGGACCCTATGAGAACTACCCAGTCTGATCACATAGTAATAGGCCAGGAATTTACAACATTACAATCCATTGTGCTAAAATCTGCAGAGGCCACTAACCTCAACCCCTCTCCGAAGGCTCAAATAAATAAATGTATCTTGATTTGGGGCCCAAATGATGCCCGTGTTCTTGCACCAAACAAAAATTCCAGCAAATGTTTGTCCATTTGTTTTGCCAGGGGTGTTGCAGGGCTTTAGGGAAAGGTCAAGGTCTCCCGTGCTTGGAAAGCCAGTTTTATCTGACTGTAGTGCTCGTTTGCAGCCCCAAGAGCCAATGCTGTCTGCATCTGCAGACTTGTTTTGTGGTCATGTGGAAGGCCAGAGCGCATGGAACACTGTTACCTTTCCCACCAAAGCAGTACCTATTTATCTACTTGCTTTCGAATAGTGAGGTTGGAAGGCGCTGGGACAGACGGTGGGAACTCACTCCGTTGCACAGTCATCGGGTCTTGAACTGCTGACCTGCCAACCTTTCAAGTTCAGGATCTTAACCACTAAAGCTACCACTAAGTGCTTTAGATGAAGGCAATTAAGCAGAAAACAAGCTGGACACAAGGCTCAAACAAATCTTTTTCCCTGGGGAAAACACAACAAGACCTCCTGGAGTCTGGCCTGTGGTTGACTTGACTATTGCTATTCTGCCAGAGCTTGACAAGGCTGATTTTTTTGCACTACAGAACGCAAGTGGCCCTATTGGATGGGGGGGGATTCTGGGTACTGTTGCCCCCCAAAAGCCACCACTCCAGCTTACTCTGCCCTCCCTGCCAAAGCTCTGTCCCGCTTTGACCTCCCCCCTGGGGATCCTGCAAAAACACCCCTTACCGCCGTGCCCATCTTCTCCAGCGTCTCCTCGTTGATCGGGTAGCGGAGCTTCATCTTCCGGTAGAGCGGGTGCTTCTCGTAGTAGCTGACCAGGTCGAGGAGGCTTTCAAACTCCGCCGAGCTGCCCAACATGAAGAGCCGCCCTTCCTGCTGGATCCGGCAGTGCTTGATCTTGCCCTCGGCCCTGCAGCCCAAGAGAGCGGCCGCCGTGAGTGATGGGAAGGGCAGTCAGTTGGCACCGAGCAAAACCCGAAGCCTACGGGGCTGCAGCTCAGTTGCCTGCACACATATCCGCCTCCCGGGCAGGAGCCCAGTGGGAACGACACCGCAAGCACTTTCCCAATTTGAGCCCCATCTCCACCTTTGCTGTTGGCATCTGTTGTATCTGTCTAAGATCAAGGCTCAAGGTTGCCCTGGCTCAAAAGCCAATCGTGTCTAACTCATCTCCATTTATAACCCAATGAGCCAGTGCTTTTTGCATCTGCAGACGCTTCCATGGACATATGGCAGGCATGGCTCATTGCCAGAGCACACTGAACACTTGTTACCTTTCCCGCCAAAGTGGTGCCTATTTATCTATTTGCAAATTCTTGCTTTTGAACTGCTAGGTTGGCAGGAGGTGGGGCAGATGACAGGCGCTCACTCAATCATGTAGCACTAGGGTCTCGAACTGCTGATCTGTCATCAAGCTCAGCACCTTAACAACTAAAATACAGCAGTCCCTGTCTGTCTAAATCAGGGGTGCCTAAACTTTTTGGGCTGTGGACCGGTCATGTGGTTCTGGGGGCTGGTTACTATGGCCCAGGGGCTGGATCCAGCCCCTGATGGCAATTCATCCGGTCTGTGAAGCCCTCGTCGCTCCCGGAAGCGGAAGTAAAATGCAACCATATGTCATTTAGACTCCAAATTACCTTCTGAAAGGGGGAGAGTGAAGAGGGCAGCAGGAGGGTTCAACAGTGGGAGGTGTTTTTTTTTTTATGGAAAGGAAAGAATCTTTCTTTACTCTGCGAGTCCAAACCTACACTTCTATGTGCATCTAAGCACATGGGAAACACAAGCGGACACAACAACGCATCGTCCAAGCCTACACTTCTACCTTCTGACATTCCCTTCTGAATTTCGGCCTTCAGGGCCATGAGATGAAGACACCCAGTGCATCTGCACATGTGGGAAACGCAAGCGGATGCAACAAAGCCTCCATGGCGGCTATTGGAAAGGCAGAGAGTTTTGGCTCATGGATTCACTCTTGTGTTTATTGAGTCTGTTTCTCCATTGTCTCTTCTCAGGGTGCCCCACCATCACCACCAGGCAGGGCAGGATGGGGACGGGGCACTCCTTTGCTTAGGAGGGAGTCCCAGCAAAGTTCCCTCCCTTTAACTCACCGGAAGGAGATGGCGAAGGAGTTGGGCTCGTTGCGCTTGCGCACCAGGAAGGCTCCGTCGCGGGGCACACGCATGAGCATGTGCTCAGCCTGCAGCCGGCTCAGGTTGGCATGGTACCACCTAGGTGGGCAGAGACAATATAGTGAGCCAGAGACACCCCTGAGGTGGCTCAGGGGGTCTGGAGAGGAAGGTCCTTCAAGTCCTACAACAGTTACTACACACAGTAAAAGGCACATGGAACACTGTTACCTTCCCTGGCAACGAGGTCTCTATTTATTTACTTGCATTTCCTTGCTTTCGACCCGCTAGGTTGGCAGGAGCTAGGACAGATAATAGGAGTTCACTCTGTCGCACAGCACTCAGGTCTCGAACTGCTGACCTGCCAAACTTCCGGTCATCAAGTTCAGCATCTTAACCACTAAGCCACCATAGTCCCCTTATACTACACATACTAGTCTAGTAAAAGATCAATGTCCTTCCTTCAGGGCACAAATAAATATGTAAATATTAGAACCATAAATTTTTATAGTTGGGGCTATTCAAAAGAGAAGATGCTTTATTGAGCAGATAGGGGTTGCACATATAAAGGCGATTAATTTTATGGACCATTTTATTGAGAAAATTTTATAAGAGCTCCGGTGATGCAGTGGCTAAAACGATGGTACTGCAGCAAACTTCATTGTGGCTTTTGGATCTAATATGAGCCAAAATTACTGATGTTGTGAGTTTGATTCCGATGCGGCTCAAGGTCAACTCAGCCTCTCCCACCCTTCCTAGGCCGGTAAAATGAGTCCCCAGCGTGTTGGAGGCAAAAAATGCTAATTAATCTGGGAACCACCCAGAGAGTACACTAAGTTCTATGGGGGGCAGGTAGATCAATGTAATTGCTATTATTGCCATCTTATTTTATTGCTACTGCATCACTTTACTTTTAACCTGATTTTACTCAGTTCTACGTAGCCAATATTTTATCTAATCTATTTTACCACATTTTAACCTGATAAGGTCAGATGTCTATTCAGTTAATAAAGGATATGGATACAAGAGGTACACACATTCAACAGGTACAAAAGTTTGGAAGGCTTGTGCATCCTCAGTTGATGGACTTTTTGTTTAAATGTGTTGTTTTGAAAATTAATTAATAAAAAAATATTAAAATAAATAAATAAATGTGTTGTGAGAATTAATAGTCTTGTAGGTTGAGAAAGGCTAGCTTTGAATTAAGAGTGCGACATTGGTAGCATCATTCCAGCAGCACATTCCAGAGACGCGACATCGCCTGGGACATCTGTTAGTAAATAAACATTAGTTAAAGCTCCAGAACATGCGCGGTTTGCATGAGAAAGGGAATGGACAGAGGCAGTTCAAGTTCATTCAGGAAGGGACACTTTCACCCACAACGTTACACCTTTAAACTCTGAGGTCAAGGGGAGACAGGTAAAGAGGGACACCCAAGAGCAATTCTGGGACCCCCCCAGAACACCTGCAGAAGGGGTGAATTTTGCATCATGGGAAAACACCTGTGTGGGAAAGTAAAAATTCTCACATAATTCAAATTCCAAGAGGGAGTGGAGTGAGTTAGATATTGTACATAAACCCTAGAAATTAGGAGCTTAAAAAGAGGAGCATCGGAACATAGCAGGAGCTTTTATCTTGTCGAACATCTGATGAGGAACCTATAGGATATGGGGCCGTCAGGTCATTGGTCGGGGACTGCCAGGAATCTCACCAGACTGACATAAGACTTTGCCGAAAATCCAACTTTGGGAGGAAAAGTCTTAGTCTCTGGGGAAAAATGCAGCTTTTTAAAAGAAAAGATAGCATTTCTTATTTTCTTTAGATTGTTTGAGTAATAGTGTAGAATTAGGAGACCCGCCTTGGGTTAAGTAGTGTAGATTAGGAATGAGTCTTTTAGTTAGATTTTCCTCTTGGGTTATTGCCTGTATATTGAAATGGATTATTTCAATGCTTTTACAATAAACTACTGAAAGATAATCAATGCCTCGTCCTTGGATCCAGGGAAGGAAAGATGGAGTAGCGGAGCGGTTTTTCATCAACCAAGAGTCGTGATGCCGAACCTTGGCACTCTAGATGTTCTTGGACTTCAATTCCCAGAAGCCCAAGTCCCCGTGAATCCACACAAATGGGTTTACTGCGATTCATCTGGCCCACGCCGCCCTCATCGCTACCGGAAGCAAAACGTGCCCATATAGTTAAGGCTCTTCTGGGTTAACCCTTTCTCCGTACGGGTGCATTTTACTTCCACTTCTGGGAGCGACGAGGGCGGCGCGGGCCATATGAATCCCAGTAAACCCATTCGTGTGGATTCATGGGGGCTTGGGCTTCTTATTGACCTGGCCAGGACAATTTTTCTGACCTTGAATCTGGGACAATCCCGGTTTTCCGGGACATATGGCAACTCTCTCTCCAGGGGACGAGAAGAGGAATTTTGGGAATGGGAAAAGGGGGCGGAGGGGGGGGGGAGGCCTGCTCACTCCTTGCTCTCGTGGGCGTTGGGTTGGGGCACCGGGTCTGTCAGGCGCATCTCGAACTCGTTGCAGCGGAGCGGGACCTCCCGGTAATGGCAGATGAGGTTGTAGAGGCTGTCGAAGACCAGGTTGTCCGTCAGGTAGAAGCGGGTGGCGCCGGCCTCTTGCCGGGAATGGATGCGACAGTGCTGGACGCGGCCAGAGCGCCTGCAAAGAGAAGGCAAGGACTGACTGGCAGAGTGAGTGGCCACTGGGTCGCTTGACCACTTGGTCAGGAGACGGGTGAGTGGTGGCTGCGTCCATCGCTGGGGAAGCCTCTGGAAGCAGGACAACATCTCTATGCAGGCCTGAGAATGTGCCTCTGTTCCAGGTAGGTAAAATCAAGGTCTACCTTGCTCGAAAGCCGACTCTAGGGTGTGGTGGCCATCTCTGTTTACAGCCAAAGAACTCACTGTCTATGTGTGCAGACATTCCCATGGTCATGTGGCAGGCATGACTAGATGCTGGAGTGCACAGAACACTGTTCCCTTTCCCAGCAAAGCGGTACCTATTTATCTACTTGCAATTTCTTGCTTTCGAAAAGCTAGATTGGTAGGAGCAGGGACAGACAAGGGGAGCTGGCTCTGTCATGCAGCACTCAGGTCTCGAACTGCTGACTTGCTCGACCTTCCCATTGTCAAGTTCAGCCTCTTAACCACTAAGCCACCCACAGTCCCTCTACTATTACTGACCCTACAAAAGGCATCCTCTTCTAGGGCCCTGGAGGGAGGGAGCTCACCTCTCTGGTTGAAAATCTCTGTGTGAGGGGCAAGGGCAGCCCCACATAGAAAGCATTACAGCAGTCCATTTGAAGAGCCCTGGTGGTGCAGGGGTTAAACTGCTGTACTGCAACCAAACGGTTGTGAGTTCGATCCTGACCAGGGATCAAGGTTGACTCAGCCTTCCATCCTTCCGAGTTTGGTAAAATGAGTCCCCAATATGTTGGGGGCAAAAATGCTAATTAACTTGTGAGCCCTCCAGTGAGTGCACTAAGCGCTTCTATGGGATGGGACAGAAGTGTCAATGCTCTTGGTTTGCTTTCTTGAGACCACCAGTGGGTGGATTGGTGTGATTGGGAACCATCTGTGCCCAAGTAGGGGCTCAACTGAGCGATCTGAGAAAGGTGGAAAATGAAGATCTTGTGGTCTTCAAGATCAAGAGTGGCTTAGGTAACGGTCAAGGTCGAAACCCAGTCGTATCCAACTCTAGGGTTCAGTGCTCATCTCCGTTTATAGCCAAAGATCCAGCACTGTCTGCAACTGCAGATGTTTCCACAGACATGTGGCACGCAGGACTAGACACCGGAGTGCACGGAATGCTGTTACCTTTCCATCGAAGTGGTCCCTATTTATCTACTTGCAATTTCTTGCTTTCAAACTGCTAGGTTGGCAGGAACTGGGATGGGAGTTCACTCAGTCACGTAGCACTCAGGTCTCAAAGTCCAGCGTCTTAACCACACAGCCACTGTTGTCCCTTTAGCTTTGGGTTATTGTTTGTTTCTGTACTGGGGAACCCCGGTTGCAGGCGCTCCTTAAGCCCACTCCAAGCTCGTGTGACCCAAAAAGGAGCCACGGCATTCCCAGCCCCCAGCCGGATCCTCCTAGCCCTGCTTAGTGGTCTGAGCCTGTTTCTGCCTACCAGAAGGAGAGGGTGTAGTCGCCCACAAAGGTCTCGCTCTCCCGCACCAAGAAAGTGCCGTCCTTGCCACCCGTCTCCGTGCAGTACTCGTGCAGCAATTTCTCGGCAATCTGGCGCCCGTCACGACCCCCGCCCAGTTTGCCATGGAACCATTTCTCACTGAAGTGCAGCTCGTTGTTGTTGAATTCCTAGAATCCCATTGGGGAAAAAGGTGAAGGAACACAGAAGAGAGTATGGAGTGACTTGAAATATTAAAGGGAGAGAGAAGATGGGCCGAGAAATAAGATTTATAGCAGCTACGAGACCACTACACTTTCCTGTAGCTTTTCGGTCCTAAAGGAGTGATACGCAATGACTGCCAGGAGAGTTCATGCCATCCCCAATGGAACAATTTCAATGTCTGGATTGAATATTATATAATCGTATTGTATTGTCATTTTTATTGCATTGTTATTTTTTGCATTGTTATTGTATTGCTATATTTTATTGTATTACGAGCTGCCCTGAGTTGGCGCATGCTGAGTGGGCGGCATACAAATCGAATAAATCAAATCAAATCAAACAAGAGCAGATGATTACAGTGAACATTAAGACACAAAAAATATATAATTTCTTATAATGTTGCTTATTCCCTGGAAACAGAGGAACCCTTTCCATCACTTCCAAGTCTCATTTAAATCCCTTCCCCACTCCGACATCGATGTAGCTTTGATATCAAGCCCTCCCCGCTTTTATTTGTATTAAAAAACACACAATTTGAATGGCAAAATCTCTGCCCCCCCCACTTCTTTTTAGGGTTTAGTCCCTCTCCCTCTCCTCCCCCTGTAGCAACCTCTCCCCCTTGGGCAAAAGCCAACCTCTTTCTGTTCTGTCTCTTCCTCATCCTCATTCGACTGATATCGGGAGGTCTCCTCGGAGTAGTAGATCTTGTTGCTGGTCAGAACAAAATAATGGGGGCTCCACGTCTGTCAAAAGAGGAAAAAAGGGAGGGTGTCAGTAGCCCAGAGGTTTCCCTGGGACACAAGGAAAAGTCCAAATCCCTAGAATCACAGAATTCATCTGCAAAACAGCATCTCAGCTTGCTAGTGCCTAAAAGCAGGTGTCACCTGTAAACAGACAGGCAAGTTTTCCCCCTCTCGTTTTCCTGTTGCCATTCGGATGAGGTTGCAGGGTTTCTGGGCCAAGCATTCACCTTATTCTTCTTCAAGTGCCGTATCCGATTACGTATCGATGGGACAGAGACAGGCACTCACTCTGTCCTGCAGCACTTGGGTCTTGAACTGCTGACCTTCTAGTCATCAAGTGCGGTGTCTTAGCCACTAAGCCACAATTTCTACAGCAGGGCTCAAGTGGGATTTTTGGCCAGTGAAGCAGGACAGGTTGAAAAGGACAAGAAGCATCTTATGAAACGTCCCTTTCCCCCAAAAAAACTGGAAGGTGCTATTCTGGCTTCTTTTCTGCCCCATCTTCAGAGACGGTAAAGAATCCTCATGGATTAAGGCTTGCCTTGGAGAGAAACCCTACTCAGGTACTTTTTGGACCCATGAACAAAAGAAACAATACCTTATTGGCTAGCTGCATGGCGATCAGCCATGAAGAGTATCCTGGGAACCATATAAATGCAGTGGCCTTCCATCTGCCTTCTGCAACGCAGCGTGACACCCATAGTACCACTGATCCAGCTCTGCGAGTCACTTTCTTGTCTGGAGCCCTTTTGGCACGCAAAGTCTTCATTATTAGCCTCAGGCCAGGATGGATGAAGCTGCTGCCCTCCATCAAGATGGATTGCAGTGGGACCATTTAATCCACTTGGGGACCGTCATCACCCTCCCCTGTGGACTTTGGCACCCAAAGCCGTTAGTCCTCAGGGTGGTCAGGTGAATTAACCATTGCCTGACAATCGGCAGTGAGTCACTGGTAGTAGGGTCTACTCTAGGCATACCTGTCAAGTTTTGGATATGAAAATAAGGGAAATTTCCCGGCCGAAACAGGAAACTTGACAGCTATGCTTATCATAAGAACAGCCTTGCTAGAACAGGCCACATGAGCCCATCCAGTCCAGCATTCTGTTTTACACAGTGGCTCACCATTTCCTTCAGGGTATTCCCAAGGAGATGCCTTCACCTGCTTAGGATTCCCTGGAAATGATATTGAGAGATATCCTGCCTATCTCTCCAACCCGGAGGTTGTCCTTAGGTATCCATGATTATGGCCATTGATCCCCTTGTCCTCCTCCATGAACTTGTCTAATCCTTTCTTGAAGCTGTCAAGACTGACAGCTGTCACCACTTCTTCTGACAGGGAGTTCCATAGACCAGTGATCCTCTGGGTGAAAAAGTACTTTCTCTTATTTGTTTGAGAACTAGTACCCAAAGGTTTCATGGAGTGTCCCCTAGTTCTAGTATTATGCGATAGGGAAAACAGTTTTTCCTTATCTACTTTGTCCACACCGTGCATGATTTTATAAACTTCAATCAGGTCACCTCTTAGACGCCATCACTCAAGAATGAAGAGAGCTGTGCAGCCCTCCAGTGGCAGCATTAGGGCATTGTAGTCTAATAAATACGGGAGAACGGCGTGAAAGAGGGTAAAATACATGAGTTTCCCGGCCAATACGGGACACTTGACAGCTATGACTCTATCACCAAAGCAGGATAACCTGGCCAGATTGAGATTCACCCTATATACAATCTTACTGTCCCTCTCTTTCCACCTAGTCCACCTAGTCTCTTTCCTTCCTAGCCCAGGGCATTGAACACCCACTGGTAAAAGCAGGCAGGTAGCCTTGAACCACGAATACATCCAGAGAATGGTAGTTTAGACAAGTCAATTCCCCTAAACGTTGACAGACAAGCTCTGCACCACAACCCCCATCCTATGGGTTCTGCAATCCTACTCATGCAGTAGTAGTCTACGGAGAGTAACTATATCCCCAACCCATCACTTCAACCCAAGTCTCTCCAACAACAGGGGTGTAAAGAGTTAGTAAGGGGTTCCTTTCCTTGCTCTTTCAGCACTCCACGCTTATCTTATCTCCTAGAGTTCATTCCTAAATCAAAGGCCAAAACTACACTTCTGGGGAGTCTCCCCACCCATAGTATCCACCTAAGATGTAGTTTCTTTAAAGATTTGAAAAGAGAGACTCACGTGGTCGATTGGATCTTCCAGGTAAAGGATGCCATTCTTGATGGAATTGCTGATGTCGTTCTCAGAGTAACTGGCCAAGGAGACTTCTTCGTAAAGGTTTCCTTCCACCAGCTTCTTGTGCTGCAAAGGAACATGAAAATGGCACAAAGGGACATTTTAGAAGGACACAGGTAGGCAGGTGGGCCATTTCCAGTGTGATCAAGCAGATCTACATTTCCATAGTCATATCAAATCCCCTTTAAAAATGTACACCGCTAAAGAACATAGTATAAGGCCGTGATGGCGAACCTTGGCACTCCAGATGTTATTGGACTTCAATTCCCAGAAGACCGAGCCCCCACGAATCCACACGAATGGGTTTGCTGCAATTCATCCAGCCCGCGCCACCCTCGTTGCTCCCAGAAGCGGAAGTAAAATGGACCCATACAGGCACGTTTTACTTCCGCTTCTGGGAGTGATGAGGGTGGCTGGATAATTGGCATTGGGGCTGCATCCGGCCCCCGGGCCGTAGTTTGGGTGCCCCTGTCTTAAACTAACGTCCCTCTGGAGGTTTCTGTGAGGTCAAAACGCTGCTCTCAGTGCCTTGGGGGAAGACAGAATAATTTTTAAAAGCAACAGCAGACTCTTCAGCTGGCTGGAGAGGGAGTTAGGCATCTGGCAATGGAGCCCAGTGATAGGGAGTTCGATCCCCCACTTTGCCTCCTGGGAGAAAAAGAAGGGGAAACCACTTCTGAGTATTCCTGTACAGTGGAATCTCGGTTAACGTAATTAATGCGTTCTCCAGGACGTTTCTTACAGTGAAAATTACTTTAACTGAATTTCCCATAGGAATGCAATGAATGAAATTTCCCATAGGAATGCAATGCAAACCAAAGTACTTTAACCAAAACACAGTTTATTTATTTATTTAGGAGATTTTTACCCCACCTTCCTCATCCAAGGATGGCCCAAGGTGGCTTACACGAAGGTTAAAACATACATGGTTAAAAAACAACAAGAACCCACCAATACCCTCCCTAACCCCTTAAGAAAACATACAGAACACAGTTTAAAAATTGTACAAAGGTAAATGCATTGAAAATCAATTAATCCATTCCGGAAAAAATTCTGTAAACCAAGCTACTATTTTCTATGGATTTCCTTTTGTTATGCGGTTTTTATGTTAACTGAGCCATTTCTTAACCGAGGTTCCACTGTATCAAGAAAGAGCCCTGGTGGCAGAGGGGTTAAACTGCTGTACAGCAACCAAAAGGTTGTGAGTTCGATCTTGACCAGGAACCAAAGATGACTCAGCTTCCCATCCTTCCGAGATGGGCAAAATGAGTCCTCAGCAAGTTGGGGGCAAAATGTTAATTAACTTGTGAACTGCACATAGAGTGCACTAAGTGCTTCTATGGGGCGGGATAGAAGTGTAATTGCTATTGCTATGTCCTTGTTAAATATAATACTGCCCCTATGCTCTATCAAGTTTTTATTCGTAGCCTCTGTGAATCCATCCACACAAATGGGTTTACTGTGTGTACGTGCAGTAAACCCATTCGTGTGTATTTACAGGGGACCACGAAGAAGAAGAAGAAGAGTTAGAGGTAAGCAGCCTGTCATTATAGAGCCCAGCATGTTGCGGGCAAAATGTTAATTAACACAATTGTCATCAGCAGACTCTTGAAGGCGGGTGCGGGTTTGTGTGTTTGTCAGAGCCT
Source organism: Bradypodion pumilum (assembly GCA_035047305.1). NCBI lineage: Eukaryota > Metazoa > Chordata > Lepidosauria > Squamata > Chamaeleonidae > Bradypodion > Bradypodion pumilum. The sequence goes on from JAWDJD010000004.1 coordinate 344,137,853, forward strand.
AGCAAGAACCACATGTGGCAAGTGCAGGTAAAAGGATGAACTCCTGTAAGGTATTATGTGCGTGGCCACAAAGGCAGGATGGAGGAAAGGCTAAGAAAGAAAGAAAGAAAGAAAGAAAGAAAGAAAGAAAGATAGATAGAGTGTGTGTGTGTGTGTGTGTGTGTGTGTGTGTGTGTGTGTGTATATACTGTACATAGATAGATAGACTATAGATACTATAGCTAGCTAGATATATACTATAAGAGAGAGAGAGAGATACTATAGATAGAGAGATAGATAGTGATACTAAAAGAGATACTATAGATAGATAGAGAGATACTATAGATAGATAGAGATACTGTAGATAGATAGATAGATAGATAGATAGATAGATAGATAGATAGATAGATAGATAGATAGATAGATAGATAGATAGATAGATAGATAGATAGATAGATAGATAGATAGATGACCACCACCCTCCACTGGCTCATTTAGAGCAGGATCACTCAGGTTTTTTTTTAGTTTTTAACTAAATGTTCTTTTTTGTGTTTTAGGAATTTTTTGAGGGTTTTTTATTGTTTAATGTTGGGGATTTTATGTACGCTGGCTGGAGTCGCATGTCGATTGGGGCGGCTATACAAATCGAATAAAATAAAATAAAATAAAATAAAATAAAATAAAATAAAATAAAATAAATAAATAAGGATAGGAGGCGGCTCATGGGAACAGAAGGTGAATGTTGTGTCAAATGCTATTTCTGTTCCCTTTCATTTGGGCACGGAGGGGCCTCAGTGGGAAGGTGAGCCAAAGGCACCTCTTTACGCAAGAGGAGTCGCAAACTCCGGCTAGCTACCTTGATGAGGATCTTCTTCTTGAGCTGGGCAGGAGAGGGCAGCTGGTCAGCATTGATGTCCACCGGTTTGGTAAGCAGCATGTCTCCAAAGACCTTCTTAAAGTGCGACGCCATGTTCCTCTGCTGGACCACGCTGCAATGGTCTTCGATGGAGAGGATGATGGGATACCTGGGGTGGGGTGGGATGGGGGGTGGGAGAAAGCTGGTAGAGGATCCAGGGCTCCCAGGCCTTAGTCTCATCTACCACTGAAATAGCTACATACACAGGCAAGATAGTTTGGGAAAGGTCAGGTCTTCCTTACTCGAATGCCAGTCGTGTCCGACTCTAGGGTTGAGTGCTCATCTCCATTTACAGCCATAGAGCTGTACACTTTCTGCACCTGCAGATGTTCTCATGGTCATGTGACAGGCATGACAAGACACCTGAGTGCATGGAACACTGTTACCTTTCCCGCCAAAGCGGTATCTATTTATATACTTGCAATTTCTTGCTTCCAAACTGCTAGGCTGGCAGGAGCAGGGACATATGACCGGAACTAACTTTGTCATGCTGCCCTCGGTTCTCAAACTGCTGACCTGCTGGTCATCAAGTTCAAGGTCTTAACTGCAGTCCCTAAAGACACTTTACACACCCTTCCACCTCGAAGAGTTTACAATCCAAGGATGTGACAGAGCACCAAGTAGTTTTGTATGGACACCTGCTCTTTTCTTGCAACAGGACAGAACAGTGATGGCGAACCTTTTAAAGACTGAGTGCCCAGAGGGGCAGGGTGACCTCTGTGCTGGGGGGAGGGAGAAAGCACTCTCCTTAGGCTGCTGGGCAGAGGGGCAGGGTGAACTGTGCTGGGGGGAGGAAGCCTTCCCATTGGGCTACTAAGCAGAGGGGCAGGGTGAACTCTGTGCTGGGGCGACCAAGAGAGGTCTCTGAGTACCCTCTCTGGCATGTGTGCCATAGGTTCACCACCACTGGGATAGAACATGAAGTGTTATCCGTGTTTTGGACCCCACCCCTTTCTGCTGGCTTCCCACACTCTTGCTTTGAGCCAACAAAGCATGATGCTCCTTCACAGCAATGGTCCACACCCTCTGCTGCATTTCGTCACTTTCCACACCCTACAGAGCAATGTTGATGGAGCTCTCTGGTGAATCGCTTTGCCCAGGCATGTTCTCCTCGGTCCTGGGCAGAGGCATCTCATGTCCCACCCACCTGGGAGAGACAAAAAAAGGGCAGAGAAACCCACAAGGCCTCAGAGGCCCCGGAGGGGGCGGCATCTCTTACTCGGAGGTGGTGAAGGCATGGTCCTTGATCGTGTGCAGCACATCCAGGAACTTGATTTTGGAGGTGAGCGTGTGGCCATGATAGATAATGGGCAGGTCATCGGGGCCATCCCAACAATCCACTGGCAGGAGAGAGAAAAAAGGAAAAGAAGGATTTAAAAGAGTCAGTTGGTTTAAGAAGATGAGAGCATTGAAACATTTAAAAGACCAGTTTTTTGGCTAAACAAGAGGAGATTTTTTATCTATCTATCTATCTATCTATCTATCTATCTATCTATCTATCTATCTATCTATCTATCTATGGCTTTCTTTCTTTATCTGTCTGTCTGTCTGTCTGTCCATCCATTAATTCCATTTTTATACTGCCCATTGGTGATATTTCCAATTCTGGTTGGTGTACAAATAATTAAATTAACAACAACATAATACAACAAGCAGCAAACTAGAATAGACTACAAAATAAATGTCTCATGGTGTTTCAGGACAAGCAAGCTTAAATTTAACCAGCTGACATATTGGCAAAGGTTGTGTCTGGCCGGACATCTTGCTACGGTAATGGAGTAGACCGTACAGCCAGCGACTCAATGATGAGTATCAGGTGGCGGATAACTAACCGGACTCCGTAAAGGGGCCAATGGTTATGGGTGGATGAGCCTCTTGAGGTGGGGTGATGGTCCCCCTCAGTGGAGGAAATGCCACTGGAAACCATCCTATTGGGTCCAACAGCAAAATGAGCAGAGGAGGAACTCTGATTCCCAATGGAGGAGGCCATGCCAGATGGACCGGCTGTGAAGGTGCACCTTGTTAATATCCTCAAGGCTGCGGCAGTCCATTGCAGTCCCGGTGTTAAATCCTGCATGTCTCATTTCATATGTGCCGCAGGAGATGGCTCCGTGATCCTAGTGTTTGGGTCACTTCATGGCAAGCTGGGACCCACCTGAAACAAATCCACGCCAATGGCATTTTTCTGCTTCAGAGGGAAAATGCATTCTTGGATACGAGTTGGATTTTATGACGATTGGCAAATATATGATATTCTTAAAAGCTTCCTTGAAGAGAAAAGTTCAAAGCTGTTTTTTTTAAAAGATCTTAATTAATTAGGGAGAAGTTTTTCCCCTCTAAATAAACTTCCGTCCAAGTATTTTTCAAAAACACTTTGCCGATGCCAAGTGGCACTTTCTTGGAAAGAGAGGATTCTACTTTCTCTCTGGGACAGGTGGTGGAATCACCTCTGCTGAGACGTCATGCCTGCCTCAAAGTCACATTTCGTCTTTGGGTCATAAAAGCCGAGAAACGACTACACTACTAACCCCCCTCCAACAACATACCTGACTTTGGAAGACAGGTAGGGAATTAGAGCTGGTTTGTTGTTGAATTCCCACCCTGAGAATGCCAACCATTCAGGGCCGCCATCAGGGCAGCAGTACTACCACTACTGCCGTATAGGGCCCGGAGCTGACAGGGGCCCTGCTGTCTTTTGGTCAAAGTGTGTGTGCGTGTGTGTGTGCGCGTGTGTCAATAGGATTGCTCAGTATGGGGCCCAGAAATTTCTGATGGTGGCCCTACAACCATTTACAGGTAGAGTTAAGAAATGATCTTGCCTGAATCCCATGAGAGCCACAGCTGAGAGCCAGAACTGACAATGGTGGAATGGTCAGACTCAGGATAAAGCAGCTTCCTGGGTTTCCACATCCCATAATGATGACTTCCTACTGCAGAACTTATTATAAGCAGCGTTCGTTTTATGTCTTGCCTGGTAAAGGGAAAGTTCACCCTTGCTCGAAAGCCAGTCATATGCGACTATATGGTTCAGTGCTCATCTCTGTTTATAGCCAAAGAGTCAGCGCTGCCTACATCTGCAGACGTTTCCATGGACATGTGGCAGACATGTGGCAGGCAAGACTAGACACCGAAGTGCACGGAATGCTGTTTACTTTCCCACCAAAGTGGTCCCTATTTATCTACTTGCAATTTCTTGCTTTTGTGCTGCTAGGTTGGCAGGAGCTGGGTCAAAGTCAAGAGCTCAATCCGTCATACAGTACCTGGGAATCGGACTCTGACCTTCCAGTTATCAAGTTCAGCATTTTAACCACTTGAGCCACCACATCTATCTATCTATCTACCTACCTACCTACCTACCTACCTACCTATCTATCTATCTATTCATTCATACATACATACCCTGCCTGCACCGCCCACCCTTTGGCCAGCCGGGCTAGAGGGGCCGAGAAACACCTGGGGCAAGGCACAGTGAGTTTAAAAAGACTCTCACCGCTAGCTCCGCTGATGCCTGCACATCAGGAACTGTTGTCAGACTTTCTCCCCCTCAGCTGTTTTAGCAGGAAGGGAAGTGGACTGAGTCTTCGTAATGTATTTATTGTATAGTGTTGTGAACTGCTTTGAAATATGTACTGTTTAATCTTGAATTGGGTATTGTTTATTGCTTTGAAATTTGTATATTGCATTATGATGTTTATTATTGTATTATACTGATTTTGTTTTCTAACATTATGTTTATTATTGACTATTGATTATTGTACTGAATTTACTTTTCATGCTTCTTTATTATTGGATTGTATTCTGACGTATTATTTATATCATATTTTATATTGTTTGGCATTATTGTTGTAAACCGCTTCGAGTTCCCTTTATGGGAAGGAAAGCGGTATAGAAGTCTAAACAATAAATAAATAAATAAATAAATAAATAAATTTCCCTACTCTGAGCAGTGTCTTTGTCTTGCATGAGCAACGGCTAAAATGAAACTCTGAGCTCCAGAATGATACGAGTACATCACACACAAAATCAAAGAGTGGATTGCAAAGGGCATTTTGCTTGTGGAGTGGCCATGAGGTGGTGGAAGGGTGTGGGGTATACCATCATGGCCCAGTGTCTGTCTCATGCCCTAAAACCCAGACTCACATTCAATGCAACGGCAGCCCATCCGGAGGCAGCGGGCGTAGGCTTCCAGGGAGGATTCGCTAGAGAACTGGTCTCCAGTGAGATACCTACAAGGAGAAGAAGAAAGGTGACAACAGCAGTGAGATTTGGTGGTGATGGCTGATGTCTGCCTGTGAGCCTTATTCCCAGAAGCAACAAAGGGAGGCTAGGAGGAGGCCTGGGGGCACCGTGAGAGTCAAACGACCCAACTGGGGTAAAATCAATTGACTAACGGATCAGATCCAAGAATTGCTTTATGGCAAGAACAGACGTTCTTGAGGGTACACAAGAGCAAAACTAGATTAGGAGATGGAGGAAGGAGCTCACTGGAAATGGAATAACATTAAAGGAGGATTTGGCTAAGGAATTTGACCTCCCCTAGGTCACTTGGAGGACCCTGAATAGGCTGAGGGTCAGAGTGAGCAAATGCAAGACCAACATGCTCAAATGGGGGCTGCTGGCAGACAAAAACACGCCGCGTGAATGTGGAGAGATACAGAATCCTTTGGCTCATTTACTGGCATGCTGATTACTGCTAGAGACATGCACCGATGCTTAAGTTTGGCCAAAGACAAAGCCCAGAAAGTGGCTTTATTTTGTCACTCCAGGATTTGATCTGGATACGAAAGAAGAAGAATTGATTGACATTGGCTTAAAAGCCAAACAAAACTCTTTCCCCCTTGTCTAGCGACACCACATCAACAAAGCATCTTCGTAGATTAGAGAACATCTCCAAACTCTACGCTGGAAGCCAGAGAAAGCTACAGATGTCTTGGCTTGAAGGTCAAAAGAGATGCTTGTTTGTTGGGGGGGGGGAGGTGGGCATCCCCCTCTTCTGCCACCCACAGCCTACAAATGACCGCGCAATGACTTACGTGTTATGGGAGGAAGAGATCCAGTAATGCGACAAGGGGTAATTCATCTCCTCCGGCACAACCCGGTCATACTTGGAGTCCATGACCATGTTTTCTTTGGAGAACAGGTATGTCATGAACTGCAGGGAGTGAGGGGAGAGAAGACCCAGTCAGGGAACCAGGCGCTGGGAGAGGTGAGTATAAAAACACACTTATTGCACCAGTCAATGGGACATGGCAATGTCAAAGACAGGGGTGAAACTACGGCCCGTGGGCTGGATCTGGCCTGCGGTGCCAAATCATCCAACCCATGCCACCATCGCTGCTCCTGGAAGCAGAAGCAAAACGAGCCTGCACATGCGCAAAAAGCTGCCGTAAATGTGCCCGCGGCTGTCGTACACAGGAGAGGAGAGGTGATACGTGCCCCTATCTACTTTGGGCCCAGCTTGGCTCTGCAGGGTGAAGAGTGGGCCAGAGAGATGGCCCCATCACCCACCTCATCCAACTGGAAGAACGGCTCCATCATGTCGCTGAAGGGATCCCGCAAGTAGCTGCACATGGACTCGCGGACTTTGCCAATGTCGCTCGCCCACAGCTCCTGGAGGTAAAAAGGTAGAGTGCGGTGTTATAAAGAAGATCTACATCCAGACCATCGGCACCGCCCGTGGGAGAGCTCAGGGTTTCATCTCCCCCTGCGTGACACTACATTCTGCGGTTGCTTTAATTCAGGGATGCAGGGGGTTAAAATAGGTCAATTTGCTAAACCAGAGTATCGTCTTCTTAAAAACATAGCAATATTACCCCCCCCCGGCATTCAAGAAACAAATGGCCACCCCTTCGAAGCTGTTGGGACAAAATGGCTACCCCCATCGTGCCGGCAGGGCACAATGACCATCCGGTCCTCGAAGCTGACTGAGATAGCGTGACCCGGCCCCCCCACTTGAAAAGGTTAGGAACCCCTGTCCTAAATAAACTGCATGCAAAGTCTGAAGGTTTGTTCAGCTGCTTCCACTGCTAGTAGAATGAACTGGCAATGACCACCAGAACAGCTTTTCCCTTAGAGACCTATGACAACCCTTTCCAGTGTGTTCTCTAGGTGAAGATTTACTCCATTTGCTGCTGGAGTGACTAGAAGGGATGAAATCAGGAATGAGATCATAAGGGAAATAATTAGAATAGAACCAATCGTAAACTACATAGAGAGACAAACAAATTTAAGTAGTTGGCCCCTTTGGAGAGTATGTCTTTGAATTCAACACCTTACAAGGCAGATGCAGAAAGAGGTGAAGGGCAAAGAACACGAGACAGACTCAGAGGAAGATGGGACAGATAACACCAAAGAAACATTAGAAGGACACCAAACAACACCAGTTGAAGCTGCTAGAAGTGCTGGAAAAAGTACAGTACTCTGGATCTCCCTCGGCATCCGAAGGGGGTAAAAGAGGAAGCAGAGAAGATTTACTTAGAAGTGGTTTCCCCTCCCCTTCCTCTGGGGGGAGCTCTAGGGATTACTACACAGTTTGCCCAGGACTACATAGTCCTTCCTAGCCCCAGGCAAAAGGTTCAGAGATATGATGGGAAAGGTCTATCACAGTGACGGCCAACCTTGGCACTCCAGATGTTCTTGGACTTCAATTCTCAGAAACCCAAGTCAGCACTCCTGCTCATCAGAGCTTCTGGGAATTGAAGTTCTATGATCGTGATGGCAAACCTTGGCACTCCCAATGTTCTTGGACTTCAATTCCCAGAAGCCCCCGTGAATCCACACGAATGTGTTTATTGCGGTTCATCCGGCCCATGCCGCTCCTGGAAGCGGAAGTAAAACACGCCCGTATGGTTAAGGCTCTTCCGGGTTAAGCCTTCTCTCCTCAGCCAGTTTGCCTTACATTTTTTAAAATAAGTAACAGTGCCAGCGAGAAGACCCCCGCCACCTCTTCCCTCCCGACGCCCACGCCATCGGCTGGGGAGGAGAGGCACCTGTGGCTGGCCGACACCGCCCTTCTGGCCCCGCCTGACCAGAAGGATAGAAGAGGCACTGCTGGTGCGGCCAGCGAGCAAGAGAACGCCACCGCCAGTGACAGGACTCCTGCCGCCTCTTCCCTCCCGACGCTCACGCCATCGGCTCGGGAAGAGTCCTCTCCCTGGCCGTGAGAGATTGACTGCAGCTGCGAGGCGGCCCGGTGCGGCCATAAGAAGTTCTGCCGTGCCGGGGAGCCGCCAATGCCGTCAGACCCGTCGGATGCTTCCCCTTGGTGACAGCAGGGTTGGCGGGAGCGAGAGACTGGATGCAGCTGTGAATTGTATTGCTAATTGTGATTTTGTAATTGAATAATTAATTGTATTATTGACTGTGACTTGATATTTTTAGTAAGTTTATTGTGATTCATATTATTATGATATTTTGTATTGTATTTCTGTATGGTGTTGTATTTCCCCCTTCCCTTCCCCCCTATTTATGTTTTTGTGTGTATTTTTTGGATTGCTCTGTAAACTGCTTTGAGTTGTCAGTAGACAAGTAAAGCGGTATATAAGCACAATAAATAATAATAATAAAATCAGTACAATAACTCTTTTGGAAATTCATGAAAAATGTAGAATTACCCCCCACACACACACACACTTTAAAATGTGTATACACAAACCAGGGTGCATCTTATACTCCAATGTGTCTTATACGCCGGCAAATGCGATAACTTCCAATCCTGAAATGCTATGAGAAATTTCCTAACATACATGATTTATTATGGTTTGATCCTAAGGTCTTAAGAGATTGAATTAACTGGCGGCGGTTTTGCCACGGATGTTTTCCTCTCTCACACTCCACTCCACCATGTTTGTCTGTGTAAGATCACCTCTCCCAAACCCATTGGTCAGTTTACATCAGCAAAATAAATGCTCTTCCCTTTGAGAAAATAAAATACCTTCTGATCATTTTGCAGAAACTTCTGGAAGTCATATAAAGTGATTTGGCAGAGTTCTGGCCGGTCCACGTTTCTGAGAAGATAATTAAAGAGGCAAAAATAGGTTTCTTTCTAATTGCCATGTATTTACTCTTTGACCATTTCCTCCATGCATGAATTGTGGATAGAACTTAATCAAACAACAGCACGAATTACCTAGAGCATTTTCACATATATTGAATTTCCTTGACCTTTATTTCCAACACATGCATTCAGTTTAGATCAGTGGTTCCTGTGGGGCCCATGCCACACAGGGGAGTTTCAATTACCAGAAGCCTAAGTCAGTATATTGGCTGATCAGTGCTTTGGGGAATTTAATTTAATTTAATTTAATAGTCATATTTATATATATATGCCGCCCACTCAGGCAGAACACGACTCAGGGCGGCATTACAACAAATTCTAAAAACACATAAAAACACTTTAAAAGACCCATATCCCACCCACCCATCCCACCCACTATAAAATTGATTTGATTTAGGCTTCTGGGAACTCAAGTCCAAAAACCAAAGGTTGGGAAACATGAGGTTAGATCTCTGATGGCGAACCTTGGCACTCCAGATGTTCTTGGACTTCAATTCCCAGAAGCCCAAGCACCCTGTGAATCCACACAAATGGGTTTACTGCGATTCATCTGGCCCACGTTGTCCTTGTTGCTCCCGGAAGCGGAAGTAAAACACATCCGTACGGAGGAAGGGTTAACCCGGAAGAGCCTTAACCGTACGGGCACATTTTACTTCCGCTTCCAGAAGCCACAAGGGCAGCATGGGCCGGATGAATCGCAGTAAACTCATTTGTGTGGATTCACAGGGTGCTTGGGCTTCTGGGAATTGAAGTCCAAGAACATCCGGAGTGCCAAGGTTCGCCATCATGGGGTTAGATAAATGCACTACTTGGGGAATGGAAAAATTCTGGAGAAGAGAGCGATCAACAGCTATTAGGTATAACAACTGTGCAGAACTCTCATGATCAGAGGCAATCTATCTCTGATAACCACTCCTTGAGTTAGCTGGAAAACATTAGTATTTCCATCACTATGCTGATGTTAAATTGTTAAAGGAAAGCAAAGTGGTTTCGTTAAAGCACTGAGAAGTTTTGATTAGTTAATTAAGTGCAATACCAATTAGTTAACTGCCTGGCTAATTCTTTGCCGTAAGTGTTCATTAATTTGCATTGATAGGGCGACAAGGGGTTCTTCAAAGGAAAATTAAGACACTGAAGAGGTTTCATTCAACAGGTTTAAAATTGTTCTGCTATTAAAATCATTTGAAAGGACTAGAAGCGGCCAGTAAACAAATAAAGGGTAATGGGAAATGTTAATGATCGATCAAAGATAACAGTTCCGTTGTTTAAGGATTGCAATAACAAACCCTGAAACTGCTGTTGAAATTGTGAGTGCACTGGTGTTAACGGATTCGTTTTCAACAGATGTTTTCCAATTGGGAAGTGGTGGTCACAGAACATATCGGCTACGGACTCAGTGCCCTGTTGTGACCTCCGAGGACATGGATGGGTTAGGACATTGATGGCAAACCTTGGCATACCAGCTGTTCTTGGACTTCAATTCCCAGAAGCCCAAGTCCCTGCGAATCTACACGAATGGGTTTACTGCGTATGCACAGTAAACCCATTCATGTGGACTCACAGAGACTTGGGCTTCTGGGAATTGAAGTCCAAGAACATCTGGAATGCCAGTTTGCCATCATGGGATTACAGTGCATGGCCACATGTGGAAAGACACAACAGGGGGCTGGACAGACACCCGCGCCCCTTTCACTCTGGTCTGCCTGGACATGATGTTCGCTTGCAAGAGCCATTTTGTCATCTTTGCAATGACTCTCTGAATCTTTGCTGGCCTGTCAACACCCTTCCTGACTTCTGCCTCCTTTTCCATGTGAATACACAGACAAAAGCAGGCACACAAAGGGCCGGGAAGTTGACTTCTCCTTGGCACGGCTAGGGGAGCTATTCCGGCACGGGAGAGGCCAAAACGGAAGGTCTCCTTCCTACTTACCGTAAAGGGAAAGACAATTCCAGCTGCTCAATGATCTGAAATACAAAGGAGAGAGAGAGAGAGAGAGAGGTAGCCGTCAGCACAGCTGTCAGGAAGCTGATGAGACTGCAAACTTCGACCGATCAGAAAGTCTAATCAATTAAAACTTTAATAAGATATTTTGGAACAAACAGCGTGTAAGTTACCTGGAGCTGATTTGTACAAAGGAATGGAGGAAAGGAATGTGGATTGAAGTCCACAGACCTCGTACATCGCAGTCACTTATGCCAGATGACCTCATTTAACCCAGAAACAGATGTTATAGGCAGCCCATAATTAGAAGGAGAAAATCATTAACTAATGAAAGCATCTGAGTGTCACAATGGGAGTTTCTTCTCTTACTTCTGTGACAAATGCACTTTTGACTGCTTTCTTTGCTAGCGACTGGGATTCAGGATTTATGCATAGGATCTGTTTGAAGTCTGATTTCACAAACACAGAACTAATGCACCAGCTGTCTCTCCCACCATTAATGAAGCCTTAGGTAAAGGTCTCCCTCAATCGAAAGCCAGTCATATCCAACTCCAGAGGATGGTACTCATCTCCTTTCATAGCACAAGAGAAAGTGCTGTCTGCATCTGCAGACGTTTCCTTGGTCACGTGGCAGGCATGACTAAACAGAATGCTGTTACCTTTCCTGCCAAAACGGTACCTATTTATCTATTTGCGATTTCTTGCTTTCGGACCGCTAGGTTGGCAGCTGGGACAGACAATGGGAGCTCACTCCATCCTGTGGCACTCAGGTCTTGAACTGTTGACCTTCCAGTCTTCAAGTTCAGTGTCTTAACCATTAAACCACTGAAGACCCCTTAATTAATGATGTTTTAGTTACAAGCTAATGCCTGTTTCTAGCCTTAGAGGTCAGCCCTCCAAACCTGCCCTGTTGCCTTCTAGGAAGTTATGATCAACGCTGCTATACATGCACCCTACTACATCAGCAGTCTATCCGGTGTGCACCGTACATTTACGTTTTAGTTCATTCCACCTGCCCTCTCCTTTCAGATGAATTGGCCAGAATCCTGCTGTGTTTGTGCAACTTGCCACTTGTGCTCAATTTAGGTGGTACCAGGGAACATACTGGTCCTTGTACCAAGCAAAATACATCCTCGGCATCTTGCCCATTAGCCATAATTAGTCACAGTGAGTTATAGGATTCTGGCTCCCAAGTTTAGGGTGCATTTGTGTTGCATATCTCACTTCTCAACCATGAATTAGAATTGCTAAGGCAGCTTCCTGAAGAGTGGGAAGTGCAAATATCACAAAAGAGATGCGCCCAGCAGGATGGTACAGGATAAAAACATTAGCCAAAGTGAATCAATCAGGGATTAAACACTTCATTAAGACAGCTCATCCACTGGAAGACTTATCCAGTTCTTACCGATTTCTGGGCATCAAACATGAGGTTTTTATAGAAGTGTGCAAAGTGGCTGAAGGTGATTTCATTACGGACTTCTACCTCCTGGTCAAGCAAAGAAGATAAAAGGAAAGAGTTAACAAGGCTGCCTTGATTTCTGGGTTTTCTCCGTGCATGCAAAATTCAAATAGGGTATATATATTTAATGGAGTACAAGTTTCAGATGTCCTCTGACAACAGAGTACAGCCATTCAGGTTCTGGAGAGCTTTGGCATCCAATGTCTGGGAGTAGCTTTCCCAACTTCTAGATCCGTGATGGCGAACCTTGGCACTCCAGATGTTCTTGGACTTTAATTCCCAGAAGCCCAAGCCCCCATGAATCCACACGAATGGGTTTACTGAAGTAAAACGCGCCTCAATGGTTAAGACTCTTCCGGGTTAACCCTTCCTCCATATGGGCGCGTTTTACTTCCGCTTCCAGGAGTGACAAGGGCGGCGCAGGCCAGATGAATTGCAGTAAACCCATTCATGTGGATTCATGGGGGCTTGGGCTTCTGAGAATTGAAGTCCAAGAACATCTGGAGTGCCAAGGTTCGCCATCACGGATCTAGATAGTTCACAGTATCGATAGACTGTTTGTTTGCCCTCGAGCCTAACCTGGCTTGGTTGAAAACTCTGCCTTGAAAAGATCCCTCCCGCACCAGTCTGCCAAATTTTTTTTGAAGATTTTGAAGACTGGAACTTGGAAATGTCTGAATGTAAAGGAAGAACACACCCAGCTGTGGCCAGGAGTCTTCCCCACCTTCTCTGCATCGGAAGAAAGGTTCACACAGAAGCCCTCTTTAGCCGGTCTGCACATGCAGACTGAACATGCCAAAAACCTGAGCCCTGGGGGCACAGAGGCTGTACGGCAGGCCAAACGTTGTGAATACAATCCTGACATCTGGTTGACATGTGGCAAGCATGACTAGCCACCGGAGTGCACGGAATGCTGTTTACCTTCCTACCAAAGTGGTCCCTATTTATCTACTTGCAATTTTCTTGCTTTCAAACTGCTCAGCTGGCAGGAGCTGAGACAGAGATGGGAGCTCACTCCTTCATGCAGTACTCGGGTCTCGAACTGCTGACCTGCTGACTTTTCAGTCATCAAGTTCAGCATCTTAAGCACTAAGCCACTCAGACAGTATTGAAATGTCACTGTTATTGCTATAAAAAGCAGGAGCAGAAGTGCATTTCCACCTTGCCTTTGGGTTGTAACTGGTGGCTCTGGCCTCCCCCACTCTCTCCATGGATGGATGCATGCTCAGGGTCAGGTCTGCACAACGGCACAGCTGCACAACCGTACGTGAGCCATGAGAAAAGCAACTCACAAAAGCACTAGGAAAGACTAACTAGTTCCTCCTCATCGCTTAACTTTTTCAATGTAACTCTGTTATACCCCAATAATTCAGAATAGTAACTAGCTATGAGAAACATATTTACAGATAACTAGTTACTTGTTTATAATGTGTAACTTCCCCCAAATTTTCCGGAATACTTAGAAACCCCCACCCCCCAATAGAACACTGGCCAAATATTTATGGAGATATTATGAGAGTTGGTTTTGGACATTTAACCTGGAAAAAATACAATAAGGAATGCAACTATTAGGATTTATATAGAAAAAGCTCAAAGTTAATACTCTGGGAAATTGGAAGAAGTTTTTTCAATGTGTTTAAGCTTTTCCCCTATTTTCTTCTTTTTTTTAATTAACTAGATTTTTCCCCCTTAGTACAGTAGATCCCCGCATAGCGAAAAAACTCCATTCCACGGAGCACTCGCTATGCGGTTTCCCCCCATTATGCGGTTTCCTATGGGAGATACCCCGCATAACGAGAGAAAAAATGTTCATTAGCCGGGGTTCACATTGGGTGGGTATACCTCCAGTTACCAAAACCCCTGCGTAACGGGGGGGGGGAGGGGGATTGTTATGCGGAGTATCACCTTTGCATAACAAACGCTTCGTTATGTGAATATTTCACTACGCGATGCGTTCGTTATGTGAGGGCTCCAAAAAAACATTACTACCACACTGTGGGTGTGGTATGGTGGGTGTGGCCAGGGAGAAAGCCCTGTTGCACCTGAATTAGGACTACTTTATTTCAAAACTTGGATGGGCCAGAACTTCTGCTACCGGTTCTGGCGAACTGGTGCGAACCTGCTGATGCCCACCACTGGAGGTACCACTGTATAAGTGATTTTTCCTTCCTTGATATTTTTCCTTTTCCACTCACTTTTTTGGAGTGTTGGTATGTATTATTTCATTGCCTTATTTATTCAGTTTAATTTATAGTCAAGCTGTACATAGCTTTGGTTAATTTTTGTAATTGTAGTATGGCTATTCCTTTTTCTCTTTTTTATGTTTTTCTCTGTTTTGTCAATAAATAAATAATTCTTTTTTTAAAAAACGTGTAACCTCCCAGCTCTGAAATGCAGAAAAGGTCAGGAGAGGAGGCGGGTGTGTGTGTGTGTGTGTGTGTGTGTGTGTGTTTTCCTACCAGAAGTTTGTCCCGTAGGAATCTCATATTGGGTACGCGGTAGTTGACCTGGGGCAGGAGAGCCTTTAGATCCTTGGGGCTGATACTGCAAAAGAGAGAAAGAGAGAGAGAGATGGTCATGGCGTGTGAGCAGAGGCTCATCTTGTGATCCACAGCCTTCCTTGGAGCAGTGAAGCCAACTCACTCTTGCATTGTTGGTCACGACAAACTTTCCCAATCAGAAACAAAAGAATCAGAAGAGCACGATGGAAAACACCTGTAGTTATGGATGCGCTGGAAGCATTCAAGAGAGAACTGGACGGCCACCCATCAGATTTGCTTTGCAGGTGATTTTATATTTTATTTAACCTCTGTGTTAAATGGTGATGACCTGCCAAGAACCCTGCCTGCCTCCTGAGGTCAAGGCATAGGTTTTGGGGAAACCAGAAGCTCCATTCGCCTGGATGAAACCCAGCTTTTCTGGAGTCCCAGCCTGGCCGGACCTAGGCGGAAGATCAGGGGAAAACATCTGTAGGGTTAAAGCAGTACAACAACAGAACCAAACTGCCTCGAGAGGTGATGAGCGCTCCAACACCGGAAAGCATTCAAGAGAGAATTAGAAAGCAACCCTCTGTCAGATCTGCTTTGATTTGGATCCCTGCATTTGAGCCATGGGTAGGGCTGGATGGCCTTAAAAGGCCCCTTCCAAGTCCTTTATTCTATGATTCCATGAATCTGATTGAAGTTTGCAAACTGCTTTCAAGTGCAGCATTTCTGGCATGTTTACAAGCCACATAGGTCAACTCTGGGCTGTTGTAAGGTCCCATTTTATTTGTCATATGTCAATAGCCAAGGTTGCCCCACATGCTGGAACAGACCCCAGCATCGGTTAACCAGCATCCCTAAGCAGTAACGGAGTGATTCAAAGCTAGCCAGTCCACGGGGAAATTCCCAAGAATCCATTCACCACGGAGGAAGTTCGAGCACCAGCTACTCCCAGCTGATACATAGATCTAGCTGCTGCTGATCTGTCATTACTTCTTGACGCAGGGAGAAAAACCTTCTAATTCCTCAGGCAAGGGGGTTCCCAACCTTTTCCTGCCAGGGGTCCTGACCACACCCCCTTGGTCAGGTGAGGGGCCAGCCATGTGGTTCTTCCCAGTGGCAGCAGTGG
The DNA here is from genome assembly GCA_035047305.1 of Bradypodion pumilum. NCBI lineage: Eukaryota > Metazoa > Chordata > Lepidosauria > Squamata > Chamaeleonidae > Bradypodion > Bradypodion pumilum. The sequence continues at coordinate 344,153,817 of JAWDJD010000004.1, forward strand.
TGCATGCACTTGCACCACATTTCTGGGCGTTTCCCCCACCTCCACCTTGGAGAAGGGAGTGAGAGAGGAACATTTTCTAGCCATTTTTGAAGTTCAGTGTGGCATTACAGTGCAAAAACATGGCGATTTCGGCACTTCCAGTGACACTGGGCACTTCGGCGCAGACAGCAATGTTGCCTGGGGGCCATAGGTTGGGAACCCCTGCTATATATCAAGGGGTGGGGTGGGTCACCACACAACATGTGGGCCTCCCCTGAAGCTAGAATTCAAAAAGCAGATTCTTGTTGTAAATGCAAAAGGAAAAGTTGAAAGAGAAATATACATTAATCAATGAATTATCCCACTTTTCTCTAAAATAAAACTCAATGAAACCTCAATGTCTGAACTGCATCTGGGATTAAGACAGCATTTATAGACCAGATAGTTACTGGGTTGATTTTGACACTCTGGGAGCAGAAAAGAAGTGTGTTACCCTAATTTACTCCTGAGTAATATTTATATTCTACCTCTATGCCAGTGAATGTTGGGCTGTGCAGCTTAGCATTGCCAAACCATCTTAATGCCGTTTAATAAAATACATTTGCATTGATCAAGATGTTTATTGAGAGCTTGTTTTGTTTCAACATGGATCATGAGTTCTACTTCTTTTGCGTCCAGGTCAGAATTTTAACTGCCAAAATAATGTCACCTTCTTGGCTTGCTCGTTGGCCAAACTTGAGTCCTCATCGGTACATGTTTCCAGTGTTAGGATCACAAGTGAGAGCATGGGTTTAAACTGGGAGATTAAAAACAACTGTTTTAGACGTTGCCAATAATGACTGTTTTGTCTGGGTCTCAGAAAACATTAGAAAACGGATTAGGCCAATTCTCAGATCCAAACGGCGGTACAGTAGAATCCCGTATAACGAATGCCTCTTACAGTGATTAAAGCGTACAATGACGAGGATTTGAAAAAACATCGTGCCCCGTATAACAACTAAAACCGCCACCGCCTCCGGCTCTCCCGGTGGGGCGGGGAGGCTCCCGCGAAGATGGATGCTGAGACAGCCAACCACCTGCCAGCATCCCAGGCGCCGCCTCCAGCCTGGGACCTTCAAAAGCCATTGAGGTGGCCAAACTGTGTCGCCACCGTCTCTGGCTCTCCCAGTGGGGAGGAAGAACTTCCTGCACCTTGCTGCTCCTCCGCCTCCACCTCCATCACCGACACCTGGACTGGCCGTGGGGAAGTTGGAGCATTTGCGCCCTGGTCGCCTGGACTCTGACGCTGCTCATGCTCCTTTCCCCCTCTTTGGACTGGCCACGGGGAAGTTAGAGTGCCCGGACAGGAGGACGCCAACATCTCTCACACGCAACTCTGTTGAGGGCTGTGGAATAACTCTCGCCCTCCTCCTTTGGCCGGTTTGGCAGGAGGGTTGATGTGAGACTGGCCCCAGCTGCTCAAAGCCGGCGCGGCGACCACAAGAAGACCATGCCGCCGCCACTACGGACCCACCCACCCCGGGATGTTCATTTGCAGGATTTCTCCCATTTTATTTATTTATTTGTATCCCGGTCTCCTGATGGGAAACACCACTCAGGGCAGCTAACAGCATACAGAGAAAAAAATACACTACACAACAGTTAAAACAAGCGTTGTCGGTCTTTTTCCTGCGGCTCGTCCTTGTTGTGAAAGAGATGGGCGAGCAGCTGTTATTGTCAGTATCTGTAATGTTTTTTGGGCTTTTGTGATGTGCATTGTGCCTTTATGATATTATACTGTAAATTGGATTGTTATTTGATATTCGCATTGATTATTTTACTGTATTGTTTATGTGACCTTTTGTTATATTCTGTATTTTATTGTAATTGTGTTCTTTTCATGTTGTAATGCCGCTCTGAGTGGCGCTCGCGCCAGGAGAACAGGGGTACAAATAAACCTATTATTATTATTATTATTATTATTATTATTATTATTATTATTATTATTATTATTATTATTATTATTATTATTATTATTATTATTATTATTATTATTATTATTATTATTATACTACAATGCAATGCATCTCTATGGGAAAAAGCATACAACAATTTTTTGTCGTTGTACGATTTTCCCTATAGAGATAATCTTTGTACGATGCACCCCATAGGGATAATCGCTATATGATGCATGCATCGTATAGCAATTAAAACGTACAACGACTAGCCCCGCAGAATGAATTAAAGTTGTTATACAGTACGGGGTTTTACTGTAATGTGTTTGGGTCTTAGCAAAATTATTCACAACATAACTGAGAGACTTTTAATGCAAGTCTTTCCATTGGGATTAAATTAAGCACACAATCAGTGCCACAGGATGTGTGTGTGTGCGTGTGTGCATTGAATAATTCAAGTGTAATCATGATAGCTGTGTCTGGAACGAACTCCTTCAGGATTAGGAAGAAATGATTAAATGAAGTTGAGTAAAACAGAAGTGAGTTCAAAAATCAATCCAGAGGGAAATAAAAACCAGAAACCAAAAATGAGTATTTCATGCGTCACAAAATAATCCCTGTGGATCATAGCAGATCCTTTTGTCTTGGCTAATGACAATTCGAATGTGGCCCTTTGACACCTCTTCTATGGTTGGGCAAACGCAATCCCTTCCGTGTGCGCTCCATTTTATTCTTGCTCAGCCCCGCATCATTTCCTGCCACATCACCCTTCCTGCCAAGGCTTGGACTCCTGTCCTTCCCGACCCGTCATCCTGTTTACAGGCCTTTGCAGAAAGGGAGCCAGGCAGTTACTGCCCTGCCAGTCCAGGAGGATGCAGTTTACGTGGGGAGGGGGGGGACGACCCCTCGGCTGGTCTGCAGTTTCTCTCTCTCGGACAACCTTCCCAGGCCTTTGGTTTGGAACGAGGAGCGAAGACGGACAGATTTAGCCAAAGCCACCCAGAGTTTTCGTGACACCTTAAAGCAGGGAGCCTCACACTTTTAAAGCTGGGGGACAGTTCATGGCCCCTCAGACTGTTGAGGGGCTGGACTGGTGGTCCCAGCATTGCCCACCCACTGCCCCCCACTGCTACAAGCAGTGGTGGTGACCACCCCAAGCCACCTCTGCCACCAATGATGTCAACCACTGAGCCCCCATACATACACCCGCCACCAACAGCGCCAGCGGCAACGGCGAAACCCCCCCCAACCCCAACCCCCCCCTGCTCCCTGGCCTGGAGGAGCTGCATGGCGTGGGTGAAGGAGAGGTCCAGGCTGTCCTTCTCAGGCATGAGCTCAGGCAGGTAATTGTTCTTGGGTGGCTCAACCTTGGCTGAAGCTGCTCCGGCCGCCAACCCTCCTCCTCCTCTGCCGGGCCCGGCCACGAGCAGGGTGGGGGCTCTACTGAGGGGGCTACAGGGCCTAGAGGATCTTAGAGGCCCCTCTACCCCTGCTTTCCCAGAGAGGCCTCCGCGGGGAGGCTCCAGCAGCCTCAGGTGAGTGGAGGTGGGCAAAGCCACCGGCGTTGGTGGACAAGGCTGGGCCGGGCCCCCTGCCCAGGCGGGTGGCGATGGCAAGGTCCCCATACATTATTTTTTAGACTCTCAGAATTCTCCAGGCAGAATTCTAGGAATTCCAATCCACAGACCCACACCTGAAGACCTACCTGCACATGCGTTGGATTCACCTAGGCCAGGACCTATCTTCACAGGTTGCTCATGTACAAACGTGTTTGACTTGGGAGGGGCAGCCTCCAACTAGATGGTGGCCATTAGGTTCTTCAGAGGGCACCTCCCAAAGAACTACACCTCACATAAAGACCAAGACCTTCTAGGAAGCTAGAAGACCAGGAGATGAGCTGGATTCTGCATCTCTCCACGTTCACACATTGTGTTGTTGCAATCCACCAGCTGAGCCCATTGGTCTTACATTTAGGGACTTCAACTCTCAGGCTATTCAGGGTTCTCCAAGTAACCAAGTAGGGGAGGTTGAGTTCCTCAGCTATATCTTTTTCATTGATGATAAAGGGGCTCCTCAAAGATGTCTGTTACACTTTCCCTTTAATTCAGGGTTGCTTAAATTTTAGTACGGTAACGTCTTCAGTTGTGTTTCAGCTCAATAACTCATTGGTGGCTTGAACTGTACTGATTTTTAAAATTCATATGGGGAGCTGTGAGAGCTGAACCCTAAGGAAGGCTGAGCGCAGAAGAATAGATGCCTTTGAACTTTGTGGTGCTGGAGAAGACTCTTGAGAGTCCCCTGGACTGCAAGGAGGTCAAATCAGTCCATCCTGAAGGAAACCAACCCCGACTGCTCCTTGGAAGGACAGATACTGAAAGCTGAACCTCAAATACTTTGGCCACCAAAGGAGAAGAGAGGACTCACTGGAGAAGGCCTTGATGCTGGGAAAGATCGAAGGCTAAAGGAGAAGGGGCTTCAGAGGATAAGGTGGATGAAGGGAATCGTTGACGCAATGGGCATAGATCTGTGTGGGCTGCAGAGGATGGCAGAGGACAGAGGAGACTGGCATGCAGTGGTCCATGGGGTCACAAAGGGTCGGACTCGACTGTGTGACTGAACGACAACAACAACAAATGGGGAGCTGTCTATTGTTCTGCACAGGAAGAAAAGTGAGATACCAAATGAACCTACTTGTGTGAGAGAGATGCCAACACCACAAGAGCGCAACACTTCTTTCTCAAGGCAGGGAGTAGCTAGCTGGGGAAGGAGGCCAGCATTTATTGAGAAGCAGTTTCTAAAATGGGGGGATGCTACCCTTCACGTGCAACCCCAAGAAAGAAAGGGCCAACCAGCCCCCCCCCCCACTCTCTCCCTTGCTCACCTGCCTTCTCTTGACCTGTCCATGGAGTCAAACTGTTTTCTCAGCCACCTGTAGAAATAAGAGAGAGGAAATGCCTAAAACTTTAGGTAAAGATAAAGGTCACCCTGCACAGCTTTCTTTATGGACCCCTGGGATTCAGGATTCATGCACAGGACCTGTTTGAAGTCTGATTTCACAAACACAGAAATATCCCATCGGCTATCTCTTCAACGTAGTCTAAAGGTCTCCCTTGATCAAGACAGTCGTATCCGACTCTAGGGTCTGGTGCTCATTTCTTTTTACAGAGAGCTAGCGCTGTCTGCATCTGCACACATTTCTGTGGCCATGTGGCAGCCATGACTAGACACCAGAGCGCACAGAACACTGTTACCTTCCCACTGAAGTGGCCCCTATTTATCTACTTGCCATTTGGCAGGCACCTTGGCAGAGACAAGAACTCACTCCATGGGGCAGCCCTTAGGTCTTGAATTGCTGACCTGCTGACCTTCCAGTTGTCAAGTTCAGCGTCTTTACTGATAAGCCACTGCAGACCCTGCATAAAACCTTATAATATGAATATATATGCGGGGGGGGGGGGATTTCATCAGGAATTTCCAGGGAGGGGTGGGGGTCTACACTGGGTTTTCTGCTCACAGGAGAAGCAAAATTCAGTGCTTTTGCAAATGTTCCTCAAATAGGAGGCCACCTTCTACCTTTTGTACATGGGAGCATGAATCAAGCCAACAGCATTGATAGGAAGTAGAAGGTCACTGAGTAATACGCATTGGGAAGGCTCCTTAGGATTGTAGCATCCTAGTCATTGCAGGAAATCCAGAAGGATTGCAGGACCATCCCCCACCCCAAGGCCACCTATTTCTTTCTGGGGAAAAGTCTAATGAGGAAAGTCCCATTCTCCCAGCTAATTAACTCAATTCCCAAATGACTCTTCATTGAGAAAAAAATTCTTCTCTGTGTTCTCTCTAGGACTGTGATGGCGAACCTTGGCACTCCAGATGTTCTTGGACTTCAATTCCCAGAAGCCCCCATGAATCCACACGAATGGGTTTGCTGCAATTCATCCAGCCCACACTGCCCTTGTCGCTCCCGGAAGCGGAAGTAAAACGTGCCCGTACGGAAACCTCAGTCAATTCCCCAAAAGCACTAATCAATTCCCAGCTGTGATGGCAAACCTTGGCACTCTAGATGCTCTTGGACTTCAATTCCCAGAAGCCCAAGCCGCCATGAATCCAAACGAATGGGTTTGCTGCGATTCATCCAGCCCACGCTGCTCTCGTCGCTCCCGGAAGCGGAAGTAAAATGCATCTGTATGGAGGGTTAACCCGGAAGAGCCTTAACTGTACGGGCACATTTTACTTCCGCTTCTGGGAGCTACGAGGGCAGTGTGGGCCAGATGAATTGCAGCAAACCCATTTGTGTGGATTCATCTGGCCCACACTGCCCTCGTAGCTCCCGGAAGCGGAAGTAAAATGTGCCCGTACAGTTAAGGCTCTTCCGGGTTAACCCTCCATACAGGTGCATTTTACTTCCGCTTCCGGGAGCGACGAGGGCAGCGTGGGCTGGATGAATCGCAGCAAACCCATTTGTTTGGATTCATGGGGGCTTGGGCTTCTGGGAATTGAAGTCCAAGAAATCTGGAGTGCCAAGGTTCGCCATCATGGCTCTAGGAGATTGTGGGGTCAACGGTCCCCTAAACTCCCTCTGAGCCCTTCTGTTTGAAGTTGTATTTTATAGACCAGCGTTTCCCAAGCTATGTCCTGCAGAACCCTAGTAGACTTCAATTCCCAGAAGCCCAAGGCAATACATTGGCTGATCAGCGCTTTGGGGGAATTGACTGAGGCTTCTGGTAACTGAAGACCACCAGTGTTCCGCGGAACATAGTTTGGGAGATGCTGCTATAAACAGTGGCCCGCATGAGACATTTGAGAGCCCGTCTTACAAATTCCCTTCCCCTGCTGAAGTTGGGCCAGAGGGCTCCTTCTCCCGTACCTTTCCATCTGTAGTGGGGTCTGCGCTCGCTGGGTGTCCGTCACAAGCCAGTTCAGCCCTGCCACCCAGATGCTGACATCGTCTTCACAAAAGGCTATGGAAGAAGAAAAGGGAAGGATGGAGAAACTGAGCTTGCCATTGGGTGTTTGGGCAGAAAGGAAGGTTTGCCTCATTGGGGACAGACAGAGGCCGTCGTCAACCCACCTTCCATCTCCCTAGGCTCCAAAGCCATGCCGTATTGCTTTGCACTCTGGTGAGATCTTTACCTGGGAGGTCTGCTACGGAAGGAGGACTCTGACACAGACAGGAGGACGGAGGTGGGAATACCATGCAGCCCAATTTAAACATTTCCTCCAGTGTGGCAAGAAATGTGCCATATTTCCCCGAAATAAGGCCAAGTCTTATATTATTTTTTTGCTCCAAAAGACACATTAGGGCAGGGGTGCCCAAACTATGGCCCATAGGGCAGATCCGGCCACAGCGCCAGTTCATCTAGCCTGTGCCACCCTTGTCGCTCCTGTAAGCATTTGACTTCCACTTCCAGGAGCAAAGAGGGCGGCATGGGCCAGATGAATTGGCATCGGGGGCCAGATCTGGCCCACACAGGCCATAGTTTGGGCATCCTTGGTTTAAGCAGAGAAAATGGCAGCCCAAAATCTATCTCATCCTGTTGCAAAACACAGATTGCAAGGCGCATTTTACTTCTGCTTCCAGTGGGAGGAACCATGTTACTGGCCCGCTGACCCATGTGACCAGCCCATGGCCCAAACAGTTTGGGCACCCCTGCATTAGGGCTTATTTTCAGGGGATGTCTTATTAAGTACATCGGTTACAACACACAAGGTATTGGATTATGAAGATTCCTTTTAGACACACCCCACATCTGTTTGTTATCAAGTGCATGCGTTATCCATGCGTTGTGTCTGTACTCTGACTGGTCATTCGGCAATAAGTCTCAAGTTCATCTGTTTACAAAGGTGTTTCCCTATGTCCATGAAGGCGAACCTTGGCACTCCAAATGTTTTTGGACTTAAATTCCCAGAAGCCCAAGCCCCCTGTGAATACACACGAATGGGTTTACTGCAATTCAACTGGCCTGTGCCGCCCTCGTTGCTCCTGGAAGCGGAAGTAAAATGTGCCTGTACGGAGGAAGGGTTAACCCGGAAGAGTCTTAACCGTATGGACACGTTTTACTTCCACTTCTGGGAGCGACGAGGGTGGTGTGGTCCAGATGAAGCACAGTAACCCATTCGTGTGGATTCATGGGGGCTTGGGCGTCTGGGAAATGAAGTCCAAGAACATTTGGAGTGCCAAGGTTCGCCATCACGGACCTATGTAGTCCCTCCTGTTTTCACGGGGCAGATCAAGTCCCTGTGGACACAAAAATCCATACAAAACGATAAACCATAGCCTTGACAAACAGAAACCTCATTGAAGAGGATGCTTTCTATTGACATGGCCCCTTCTGCATTGCTATGTTACCTCCCCACTTCATGCCACATCAATTCCAGACACAGCAACATCGCTCGGAGTCTAGACAAACGGGAGCATATTGCATAACCATCTGGTCTAAGGAACCAGAAATCCACAACACTGGCTGAAAAAACAGAAATGTAGGCAGGTACGCCCCACCCCATCCTCCATGTACTTACTTACTGCTAGTCAGAGGGAAGTTTGTTTGTCCTGGCCAGGGGCCAAAGACAGACAAAAAACACCAGCAAAGCCACCCTTTGCATTCCAGAATTAGAAAGAAGCCACAACAAGAACTACAAGCCTCAAGGTTAAAGTTTGAGATCATAACCCAAAGTGGGGACGGCTTGAGTGTCTGGAAATGCTAATAGAAACACATTGCCTAGAGCAGGGGTGCCCAAACCTTTCAGGCCATGGGCCGTTCATGTGGTTCCTCTCACTGGAAACGTGCCTTGCAATCTGTTTTGCAACAGGATGAGATAGATTTTAGGCTGCCAATTTCTCTGCTTAAGCCAGGGGTGCCCAAACTATGGCCCACGGGCGGGATCTGGCCCTGGCCCCAATTCATCCGGCCCATGCCACCCTTGTTGCTTAGGGAAGTGGAAGTAAAATGAGCCTGTATGGGCGCATTTTACTTCCGCTTCCAGCAGTGACGAGGGCGGCATGGGCCAGATGAATTGTGTCCAGGGCCGGATCTAGCCTGTGGGCCATAGTTTGGGCACCCTTGACCTAGAGTAAATATTACGGTGGAATAACAAATCACCATCAAAGCTGAATGTCTTTAACAGCAGGCAGGAGAGGCCGACTGTTCTCATTGAAGCCAGAGCAAAGCTATGGCACTTAGATTAGTTCTTAGTGCAGTCTCTAGGTGGTTCACAGAATAATTAGCAGCATTTTGCCCCCAACATGCTGAAGACTCATTTGACCGATCTTGGAAGGATGGAAGGTTGAGTCAACCTTGGGTCCTGCTGCTCAGGATTGAACTCACAATGTTCTGGTTGCAGTACAGAAGTTTGACCACTGCGCCACCAGGGCTCCTTAGCTGTGCATCTCCAACTACTAAACTGGAGACACTAATTTAGTAAAGGTAAAGGTTTCCCTTGCTCGAAAGCCAGTCGTATCCGACTCTAGGGTGCAGTGCTCATCTCTGTTTCTAAGCCGAAGAACCAGCGCTGTCTGCTTCTGCAGACGTTTCCGTGGTCATGTGGCAGGCATGACTAGACACCGGAGTGCACGGAACGCTGTTACCTTCCCACCGAAGTGGTCCCTATTTATCTACTTGCAATTTCTTGCTTTCGAACTGCTAGGTTGGCAGGAGCTAGGATGAAGACGGGAGCTCATTTCCGTCCTGCAGTACGCTAATTTAGAAGTGTTCAAATTCTCCGTTATTGGGGCTATTAAAAGGTATCCAACATAAAGCAGGGTTAATATATATGGCAAGGGCACATATACCAAGTTAAGTTACACAACCATGACTGTAACTTTTGAGACTTATCCTGAGACAGGGGCCTCCCAAAACACTTGTGGACGCTGCCACCCATCTGGATTTTGTAAGGGTCACCTTAAATGCCAATTAGGCACTACTATGAAATAATGCTCCACATGATGTTAATCTTTCCAATACTTATGCAGAAACTCAGTTTCTAATGGCATGCATGTGCCATGCAACGGATAGACTCCTATTGGGATTTTACTCTGGAATAACTGAAATCATATAGGCTGTGATAGTGAACTGCAGCTAATTAACAGGGTGCTGGTCATGTAGCTGACACATGACCAGGTGCGCAACCAGCACTTGTTTTAGCTAGCCACAATCTGATGCTTCAAAGTAGGCAATTTCATATCCATTTGGAGTAGAATTCCAATGGGATTCTCGCAACTAACCTTCACTATATAATTTTCATGTGTTCAGAGTAATTGACATACATTATTTAGTTGTAATGCTTATAACAGTGATGGCGAATCTTGGCACTCCTGATGTTCTTGGACTTCAGTTCCCAGCCCAATCCCCCTGTGAATCCACATGAATGGGTTTACTGCAATTCATCCGGCCCGCGCTGCCCTCGTCGCTCCCAGAAGCGGAAGTAAAACGCGCCCGTCCGGGCGCGTTTTACTTCCGCTTCTGGGAGCGACGAGGGCAGCGCGGGCCGGATGAATTGCAGTAAACCCATTTGTGTGGCTTTCAGAGGGACTTGGGCTTCTGGGAATTGAAGTCCAAGAACATCTGGAGTGCCAAGGTTTGCCATCACGGGCTTATAACAAGCCTGTAAGGCAAGTCAGGGTGATTATCTCCCATATCACTGACTGCGGCAAAGTAAACACTATTTAGTGATCCCAACTTTGGGGACCAGAAGTGTTTATTTCTGCCAAGCAATTGTACCGCAGAGGTGGCCAATGTCCACTCTTTTATCTGACCAATATATTAAAAGGGTAAAGATTTTGATCTTCCCAAAATACCGCATATCTTCGCCCTCCATCATCACTGACCAGCGAGGCTTAACGTCTTCAGCCTGAAGTCCATCCCATACAAGATGACGAAACACAGGGTAGAATCCAGCTTCCGGGCATCTTCAGGATAACGTTCAAAATCCCGGGAATTCTTCCCTGGACGGATCTCCTTAATTTCTCTAATATCCACTGCAGGGGGAAAAAGAGGGGAGAAAAGAGCACATGAATGTTTGTTCAAACACCTTGGAGCATTATTTTAATTGCTAGACAATAGCTCCCTCCCTACTACACATTTGGAGTTATTTTCTAGTCGCTCTTGCTTCTGATATTTCTACAGCTTGCTTTCCCCCAAGCATCTTGTAAAGCACATTATGACCTCCTATTCCGCATTAATTAACCTGGATTCGGCACTACCATTTGGTTTCATAGTGTTGTGTCTGCATGCAGTGCAGCTGCTCGTCACGGAGCGTCAAATGGCTCCAATTCCTTCAATGGTAACTACCGCGGGAAACCTTCCCGCCACAGGTGAAACTATGTTAGGTATGCATTACGTCAGAAGGACGTCACCAAGACTGTAACCAATGGTGTGCCTATGGGCCAAATTCAAATGTACTGTGCTATACATATGGAGGCAAGGCTCCGCCATTGCCTCATGTACAGATTGACCATGCTACAATAAAGTAGTGTTTAGCCCACCTGCTGGCTCGTGTGCATTTAATCTGCCTACATTAAATTGGTGATGAGGATGGGATCATGGCGTCCCACAGGGTCACCCTACCTCCATTCAACATCTCCACACCGGAGTCATGGGACCTCTATGAGGAGCAATTCCGCTACACGATGGATGCCGAGAAGATTGAGGGTAAAGCCCAAAAGCGAGCCTGCCTACTGGCCCAGTGCGGGCTGCCAACTCTGGAACTGGCGAGGAACCTCCTGATGCCAAGAGCACTCAAGACGGTACCGCTGGCAGACATCCTAGTTGTCAGAGCCAATTCAAAAGATTCCCTAAATGGTATTTATAAAGAACTAATTAATCTGATAAATATCATTCAGGAACCTTTTGAATTGGCTCTGAATTTATTTCTAATCATGTGACAGGCATGATTAGATGATAGAGAGCATGGCACATTGTTACTTTTCCTGCTGAAGCAGAACCTGTTTATCTACTTGCAATTTCTTGCTTGCTTTCAAACTGCTAGGTTGGCAGAAGCTGGGACAGATGACAGTCACTCACTTTGTCGTGCAGCACTTGGGCCTTGAACTGCTGACCTGCCAACCTTCCCGGTTGCCAAGCTCAGTTTCTTAACCACTAAGCCACCATGGGCCCACACAAAATAAAACAACAAAGTAAACAATCAAAGCATAAAAGCCGCAAACAGGGAACGTGCACCCATTGCAGCCATGAGAAATGCCAAAGAGTACCAAGATAGAATTTAGCCCGCAAGGATTTATTCCTGATACCGTGACCAGATTTCTGCTTCCTTCCCCATCTCTCTCTTTCCTTTGTTTCTTTTGTGTTCTAATCAAACTTTGTCGTTGGCTAAACTTGCAGTAAGTCCTCATCGGTGCATGTTTCTGGCAGTAATCGGCAGACCAGTAAATGAGCATATGGGTGTGTTTTACTTCCGCTTGTGGGAGTGACGAGGGTGGCATGGGCCGGATCTGGCCCACAGGCGGTACTTTGGGCACCCCTGGAGTAGACCCTACTGCCAGTGACTTGTCAGGCAGTGGTGAACTAACCTGACAACCATGAGGACTAATGGAAGGGTGATGGTCCCCAAATGGATTAAATCCCACTTAAATCCATCTTGATGGAGGGCAGCAGCTTCATCCATCCTGGCCTGGGGCTGAGGAGGAGGACTTTGTGTGTCAAAAGGGCTCAGGACCAGAAAGGGACTCATGGAACTGGGTCAGTGGTGCAGGTGTCATGCTGTGATGTGGAAGGCAAATGGAAGGCCACTGAATTATCTTGTCCCCAGGACAATCTTTATGGCTGATCACCACGATGATAGCCAAAATTTGGAATAGGCTACTGCACTTGGATAATCCTGCTATAACCAACCCTGCCCTGTCCCAATTTGCCACGTCTGTGTCTGTGGATCAAGGAATGGAGCCAGCAGCACCGACCCTCATCAATCTGGAGTGACACCACTTCCTATCTGGGGCTGGCCTTTCCTTTCCGCACATCAAACCACCAGAAAAGGATGAGCAAACCACACCGAGGTGGTCTCAGGTCACCTGTCCAAACGGCTCACCCTCTTTATCTCGCCATTGCTCTATTCCATCTGCTTCCTTGTTTCTATCTTATCTCAATATCATTTCCTTTTTCTCTCTGTGTACATCCATGCCTGTTTCTGTTGATTGCCGTGCAATTCTGCGCACATGAAAGCCAAACCGGTTGCATGGAGCAGGGATGCCCGTATTGCTCTGCAACCCCTATTCTCATGACAAGTTCTGCAGATGACTGAAAGTTCTCCTAATTTTTGATACTTCAGTGGTCTTAAACAAATTTATGAACCACTCTGGGCTGTGGGATTCCTTCCTGGGCATCTGCTTTAAGCTACCTTTTCCAATACCTTTACCAATAAGCTACCTTTTCATTTCACTCGGTGTTCTTCTGTCTCTCTTGCAGGAAACGTAACATCAGCAACCTGTCAACTGGTTTATAATTATGTTCCAGTGAAATGATAGGTGTGCCGGAAAGAAGGGGGACAGGGGGAAGACACCCTACTGTATTTACAACCCAACAGCTTAAATTCTACAATGTAGAGAGGCAGCAAACAATTACACAGATTGGTGCATTTTGAGTAATCAATTAACAACGGCAATATTTTGTACATATTTAATCCATTGTTTAAAATGAGCTGTTTTATGCAGTTTATAGACATCATACTTACTGTAGTATGATAAACTCATTGCAAATCTGGACAGTAATATTAACAGCTCTAAAACAGGGGTTCCCAAACTGTGGCCCGCAGGCTGGATCTGGCCCATGCCGCCTAATAATCCAGCCCATGCCATCCTCACCCCTCCTGGAAGTGGAAATAAAATGCACCCATCCATGTGCAAAATGGTGCCCTAAAGCACTTGCGGCTGTCATAAACGGGTTTACAACAGTCGCGGGTGCATTTACAGCAGCATTTTGCGCATGCGTGTTTTATTTCCGCTTCTGGTGGGAGGAACTAAGTGACCGGCCTGCTCAACCTCGTGACCTGAAAAGTTTGGGCAATCGTGCTCTAAAAGGTAATGTCCACGTGGTGATTACACCCATCTTGCAGAAGGGGGGGGGGGACTGGGTGGTTGAGATTTGAATGGGATATGCTTGAACACTGGGCTGAAAACAGCAGAATGAAATTTAAAAGGGACATTTGCAAAGTTTTACACCTGGGTGTGGGGGGGGACATACATGCACAGTTACAAGATGGGGGAAACTTGGCTCAGTTATACTGCAAGCGAGAGGGAACTTGCTTGGAATTGTTGTGGATCACAAGCTGAATAGGAGCCAACAGAGACTGCAAAAATGCATGTGATGTGACTGCAAAAAAAGGCCAGTGCTATTTTAGGCTGCATTAAGAGAAGTCTAGTCTCAGAAACCCATGAGATGCTAGTCTCCCCCTCCATTCGGCACTAGTTAGACCACATTTGTAATACTGAGTCCACTTCTAGAGAGTGCAATTTAAGGAGGATGCCAACTAACTGGCGTAAAAAAAAAGGGCACCAAGGATGATCAGGGGACTAGAAACCAAGTCCAATGAGGAAAGACTGAAGGACCTGGGCATGTTTAGGCTTGAGAAAAGGAGACTGGGAAGGGAGAGGATGATGATAGCACTCTTCAAATGCCTGAAAGATGGCCATAAAGAGGAAGGGCAGGATCTCTTCTCCATTCCCGAGTGCAGGACCTGTAACAACAGGCTCAGACTATAAGGAAGCCAGATACAGGCTGAATATCAGGGAGATTTTCTTAATTATTAGAGCAGTACGACAATGGAACTTATGACCTCGGGAGGCGGTGAGTGCTCCAACTTTGGAAGTGTTCAAAAGAGAACTGGAGCACCTTCTGCCACATCTGCTTTGATTTGGATTCCTGCATTGAGCAAGAATGGGTTGGACTGGATGGTCTCAAAGGTCCTACTTCCAACTCAGTTATTGTGGTACACAGAAAGTGCCTCCTCGATGATTGTGGTGTTTCTGAACCATAATCGGGTGTACCCCAGGCAACGGAACCTTGGTGTTGCCAGCTAATCTTTCTCACACTAGGGTCAGGCCAAAGGAACTGCAGAATGAACTCACCCAAAGGTGGCTCCATTTTGGCAGTTTGGTGACTGGCCTAGACACGGAAGAACTCCTCAGTTATTTTGATTCTAGAGTAGGTCCATTGGAATAAACAGACCTTACATGGATGCTGACTCATCAAATCTCCAGTAATTCAATGGGTTTACTCTACTCTGACTTACAATTGGTTTCCAGCCATTGTTTGTAACCATCCCTTCTGTTCTCCTCCGGCAACTATCAGCCATTCAGATCACAAAATATATGAAAAGAGCACATTAGGGGGGAAAATACAGTATTGTACTCTCGGAAGTCGAAAGTTGACAAATGGGAGCTGCCTTAGTAATATATAATAATGCTGATAAAAACACAGTCAGGCAAGAAGGAGAGTTCTTGTTCACAATAAAACCACTTGCGGCAAGGCACAAAAATAATATGAACCTTGAGGACAATCCATGTAGATGGGTGGTAATAACGTGAAGTGTGGGAACTCAGGAAGGAAGCCCCATTCATTTAAATGGGATGCAACTCTGTGCTTTGGGTCAATGTAAGAAGTAAAAAAGATTGACTAAAAACAGGAGACTGTTCCTTCACCTTCCTTTACTTCTTCCTCCTATGTTTATTTTACATTCTGGCCAGATTATCCTGCTATGGTCATAGAGTAGACACTACTGCTAGTGACTCAACGTTGTGTGTCAGGCGGCGGTTAACTAATCTGACAACCCTGAAGACTAGTGGCCTTTGGTGCCAAAGTCCATAGGGAAGGGGGTGATGGTCCTCAAGTGGATTAAATCCCACATGACTCCATCTTGATGGAAGGGCAGCAGCTTCATCCATCCTGGCCTGGGGCTGAGGAGGACTTTGGTGTGCCAAAAGGGCTCAGGACCAGAAAGTGACTCGCGGAACTGGATCAGTGGTACAGGATCAGTGGTACAGGTGTCATGCTGCAATGCGGAAGGCAGATGGAAGGCCACTGCATTATTATATTTTCCCCAGGACAATCTTCATGGCTGATCGCCACAATGATAGCCAAAATTCGGAATTGGATACAGCGCATGAAGAAGATGCTTATTTTATGGCTTAGGCACCCGTCAGGACTGGGCCCAGGGCTTCTTCCTTGTCTGTCCCTTCCCTCAGTTGAGTGGGCCTCTAGTTGTGGAACCAGAGGTGTGGACCCAATGGGAAACCGAGGGCTCCGAGGCAAACGGGTACGTCTGCATTATTGCTCAAATGCTGCCTTCCTACAACTTGTCTTTTCTCCAGCCAGTTCCAAAGTAGCACCTATAGCTCTCTTCTTCCAAACTTTATCTCCATGACGGTCCTGTAAGGCAAGCCACGTGAGCAGACATAATGACTGTTTCCTGGGAAGCAGAACTGACGGCGTCTTCCAGATCCCTTCACAACCCATCGGTGCATGTCAATAATTAAAATCCCCAAGACATGAGGCCCTCCCAGTCCTTGCCCCAACGTCTCATTTCTCCCGTTCTGTGTCTTGGGACCTCACTGTGCTTTTTGTTTGCTTCGTTAATCAATTCCTTCCGAGGAGGAGCCTGTCCGTTTCCTCTTGGCAGGGCAGCTGACTTGACAAAACTCGCCTTCCTCCACCCTCGGCTTTTCCTCTTCGGCCACAAACAGGAGACACTGAGACGGGCCAGCCTTGCCCGTGAGAGAGTTTTGGAAGCTCATTCTCTCTCTCACACACACAAACACACATGCATGCATGCATGCACACACACACCATGTTCTGCAGGGGGAGAGCCCAAAGGATGGATTAGTGGCAAAACAGTTGAGATCTCAAGTATTTCCTTGTTTTTCTTCAATCCAGATGCTCTTGACGGGGCCCAAGATGCCTCCAAAGGGCATGTTCCAACTGCCGCCATCTTGTCCACGCCACCATTGTTGCGGGGAGCCATCTCTGCCACAGTGACACTCCCTTCCAAATAGACAAGGAGACTTCATTCTTCCTCTCCCACCCATGAGTGTTATAAATAGGGCTGAGTGTACTTTGAGAGATTTCCGGAGTCTGAGGCTAGTTTCCAGAGCTTCTTGCGCGCAAGACCTGGGTCAAATTAAGCCCCGGTCCATTCCAGAGTTACAGCTCAGGAAACTCTTTGACTTGCCTCTGCTCAAGGCAAACAAGTCTTCTGTGTGCCTTCCCATAGCTGTGTGAGTGTGTAGCAAGAATAGTTCATTACCACCATTATCATCATCACCACCCATTTTTTTTAATCAATGAGGGGATAATTTGGAAGAGCAAGTGGTCTCGAAGTACTAATAATGCCAAAAGCCTGCGGAGGTTCTGCTGAATCCTAACCCTGCTCAGACAACATCATCTGGGAAATGATTTTGGGACTAGCCTTTCCCCAATTAACTCTAACTCTCAAATTAACAATACGGTGCCTGACTCTCAGGTAGGACTCGGTAGTCCTCTGGCCTCCCCGAGTAGGCCCTATTGTTCTTCTGAGTTGCAGCTCCCTGGCTGGACAACCCAGGCATCCAAATAGGTGTAGATAAGGTAGCATCGAGCCAAGTAATCACTCCAAGTCTCTTTAGGATTTTAGAAGTATATTGAAAGCATAGCAAGATACAGGATACAGTCCATCAAAAGCTTAGAAAGCATTTCTAAACAGAAAGCAAACTACATATTTAAGGGCTAGCCCACGACCCCACTTTCTTCTAAATGTGTACATTTTGGCAGTTTAAAAGCACAGCACTCCAGAGAGTGTCTCTGTTTCGGCATGTGTGTGCATGAGTCTCTGGGTTATATCTCCTCCCATAGGGTCCACCTTTGGCCCTCTCCCTTAGGAATTCCAACCAATGATCTTACAGCAAGACATGTCAATCACACATTAAGTTTCGGTTCTTCTAAACCACCACGAGAGAACTCATGTGACAAGGATGCTTACATATTTTCTCTCTCCCCCTGATTTGAAACCGCCATTTTGAAGAGGTTAAAGCACAGGGTATACTTCATTCTGTTACACCAACATTGAGGCTACGGGCTTGGTTTGGGACAGACACGGATCAGCTCCTCTTCTCAGAGTCTTCTTAGTGGGGAAAGAGCAGTTTTGTTTGCAATGGAGTCTCCGAGAGGACCTGCTCTGCTGGAAGTGAATTTCTGTTGGTAACTTGTGCTCATACCTGTCAACCGTCCCGGATTGGCTGAGATTTCCTAATTTTCAGCGCCGATTTGCGTCATTTCCCGCCCGCAGCTGCCAAAATCTCGGAATTGGCAGCGGGGGAAAGAGGTACTGCGCATCCCTTCTGCGCAAGTTGCGTTCTATGCATGTGTAGAACCCTTTTACGCTTGCGTAGAAGGCTACGCAAGCGTAAAAGGGTTCTACGCAAGCGTAAAAGCCTTCTACGCATGCGTAGAACGCAACTTGCACAGAACCGTTGTGCACAGGTCCCGGATTGTCCGGAGCCGCGGTTGACAGGTATGCTTGTGCTTCATCCCACCACTTGTGGAAGACATATCTATGGTTGAGGGAAACCAAGTCCTAGGAGGAAAGAAAGACTGAAGGAACTGGGAATGTTTGGCCTTGAGAAAAGGAGTCTGAGAGGGGATAGGATGATATCACTCTTCAAATACTACCTGAAAGATAATTATAAAGAGGAAGGGAAGGATCTGTTCTCCATCATCACAGAGTGCAAGATGTGGGCACGATGTACATTAAAACCCTGTTTTACGGGAAAAGTCCGTTCCGTAACTTTTTCCGCTACTCACTTTTCCCATAAAATGAAGCACAATTTCCCATAGGAATGCACTGAAGAAAAAACGATACCGACCAGACCAAAAATAATAAAAAACAAACAAACAAGAATACCTCCCCCACAAAAAAATCCATAAAATGCCAGACACGATCCTCTCCCATACTCCACATCAACCCCACCACTCGGTGAGGGGCTGGGGTGGAGAAAAGGGGGTGTTCTTAAAGGATTTACCTCCTTTTTATCCCGCACCTCGATCGATCGAACTCCCCAGATGATTAGCGACTGAGGTGAAAAAGAGGG
Organism: Bradypodion pumilum; assembly: GCA_035047305.1. NCBI lineage: Eukaryota > Metazoa > Chordata > Lepidosauria > Squamata > Chamaeleonidae > Bradypodion > Bradypodion pumilum. Next base: position 344,172,798 of record JAWDJD010000004.1, read on the forward strand.
GGGAAAGAGATCGATCGAGGTGCAGAGGAAGTGCGGGATAAAATAAAAAGGGGGGGGAAGCAGAGCAAACAGTAAAAAGGAAATAAACGAACCATGAAGCGATCTCCCTGCTGCTGCCGCTTACTGGGCGGTTTGTCCAGCTGCTGGGGATGCCCAGGTGGCTGCAGTGACGCTACGTGCACCCGGGCACCCGGCGTGTAACCAGAGCAGCACGTGTTCCCAGCTGAGGCGATGTGGGGGGACCTCAGATGAAGACTGGAAGGGAGTGGATATGATCCCCACAGTCTCCCACTGCTAATAGAAGCGGCGGACACTGTGAAAAACACCGCCGCCACTGTCGCCTCCACAGTGGTAAGGGATGAATCGCAATTTCCGGCGGTGGGGGGTGGGTGCCATTTTAGAGTCTAAAACGGCAGGCCCACCATTTTAGACTCTCACAGACGGAATGAACTCTAGGGAAACCCGTTCCGTAAGTTGAATTTTCCCCTTGTAACAAGACATGATTTCCCCAGAATTTCCTTCCGTAGAACAATTTTTCCGTAAAATGAGGCGTCCGTAAAATGGGGGTTTACTGTACGTTGACTATGAGGGAAAACTTCTTAATGGTTAGAGCAGTACAACAGTGGAACTAACTGCCTCCAGATGTGGCGAGGGCTTGAATGCCTGAATTCCAACACTGGAAGCGTTCAAGAATTGGACAACCATCTGTCAGATCTGCTTTGATCCGGATTCCTGCCTTGAGCAGGAATGGGTTGGACTCAATGGCCTCAAAGGCCTCTTCCAACTCAGCCATTCTATGATTCGATGAACTACAATGGCTGAGAATACAACCAAGACCAAAGAGGTTTACACTTAAACCAAGCCTTCCCACACAGATGATTAACAAAGACACGTCAACTCCAAGAAATCACCTGAGATTTACCTGATGCAACAGGCACTCACCTTCTTACCGTTGCTCAATCCTCACTCCACTTGCTGTATCCACCTATGCTGCAACTGCCCTTTCCAGATGATTTTAGATTTAATTTAACCTCTGTGCTAAACGGTGATGACATGCCAAGAATCCCCCACCATACCTGTCAACCGCGGCTCCGGAAAATCCAGGACCTGTGCAGAACGGTTCTGTGCAGGTCACTTTTTATGCATGCATAAAAGCCTTCTACGCATGCGTAAAAGCGACTTGCGCGGAACCGTTCTGCGCAGCTCACTTCTACGCATGCATAGAAGGCTTTTATGCATGCGTAGAAGGCTTCTATGATCCCCTTCTGCACAGAAGCCTTCTACACATGCATAGAAGGGTTCTACGCAAGCGTAGAAGGGTTCTATGCAAGCATAGAAGGGTTCTACGCAAGCGTAGAAGGGTTCTATGCAAGCATAGAAGGGTTCTACGCAAGCGTAGAAGGGTTCTACGCAAGCGTAGAAGGGTTCTACGCTTGCATAAAAGCCTTCTACGCATGCATAGAAGCGAGCTGCGCAGAAGGGATGCGCAGTAACGCCTTTTCCCCCGCTGCCAAATTCTGGAGTTTCGGCAGCTCCAGGCGGGAAATGGCGAAAATCGGCGCCGACAAACAGGAAATCCCGGCCAATCCGGGAAGGTTGACAGGTATGCCCCCCACCCCCGTGGAGGACATGGCATAAGTTTTGGGGAAACCAGAAGCTGTGTTAGACTATCTTTCCATGTTGCTCAGAGGCACAGAAACTCAGGGCCTGGTACTGCAGGACGGAAATGAGCTCCCGTCTTCGTCCCAGCTCCTGCCAACCTAGCAGTTCGAAAGCAAGAAATTGCAAGTAGATAAATAGGGACCACTTCGGTGGGAAGGTAACAGCGTTCCGTGTCTAGTCATGCCTGCTACATGACCACGGAAACGTCTGCAGAAGCAGACAGCGCTGGCTCTTCGGCTTAGAAACAGAGATGAGCACTGCACCCTCGAGTCTGATACGACTGGCTTTCGAGCAAGGGAAACCTTTACCTTTACCTTAGCCTGGCCTGATCTAGACAGAATATCAGGACAAACATCTTAAGGGTTAAAGCAGTACAACAACAGAACCAAACTGCCTCGAGAGGTGGTGAGCGCTCCAACACTGTTAGCCTCCAAGAGAGAATTGGAAAGCAATGCTCCGCCAGATCTGCTTTGATTTGGATTCCTGCATCTCAGCAGGGGGTTGGACTAGATGGCCTTAAAGGCCCCTTCCAAGTCCTTTATTCTATGACTCCGTGAATCTGAAGTTTGCAAACTATCATTTCTGGCATGTTCACAAACCACTCAGGCCAACTCTGGGCTGTTGTAAGGTGCCCACATGCCGGAAGCCTTTATGCACATTTGAACAGGCAGATGAGTCAGACGAGAGGTAGTGCCAGCCACCCTCCAGGCAAAGGGACATGGGGAAAGGGACCCTAAGTTGTGCAAAGGGATTTATGGACGGGGTACCGAGAGTTCTCACCCATCCCAAACAGTCTTGCCCTAGTTCAGTGATGGCAGTAAACCCATCCGTGTGGATTCACAGAGACTTGGGCTTCTGGGAATTGAAGTCCAAGAACACCTGGAATGCCAAGATGCGCCATCACAGCCCTAGTCCTTTTGGGGGAAGGCTGGGCATTTAGCACGGTTTCACGCTAGTTTTAATGTGTACTGGAGAACTTTACTCAGAAGATAGAGATAGGGTAGTCTGTGGCAGAAATGATCCAACCCACAAACACAGTCACCTGCCTGCATTGCCTGTGCCTGCCCAGCTTACTCTTCCATTAAACTGTCTCCGGTTGTCTGCTTCCACCTCCCCCAGGTTTTTTTTTTTTAATCTCATCTGCTCAAATTACAGCTTTCTGCCTCATCAACCGCCACCTTCCCGTGCACACTTCTCCTTAGATTCCTTGCAAACCACAACCCCATGGCTCATGCGGGTGTGGCTTCTGGTCCAGATGAGGGGATAAGCATTTTGCCGTGACTTGGGGTCAGCGGGCACCACTCTTTGGGCTGAGGTTTGGCTCTCATGTCCGGAACTTGTGGGCTTCTCAACATTCATGGGCAAAATGCTGGCCCAGTGCATTTTGGCCAACAGTCTGGCACTTATCGGCTCACAAAATTGTAAGTCGTCTTAAATTGTCATCAGGAAACCGCCAGCGCAAATGGTCAGCATATTTAGCTTTATGGATTATTATCAGACTGTGCCTACTCCGGGCACTATAAAAATAATCCTAGCGCATGCATACTTATTTCATTGTATGGAAAAGCAATAAAGATCTCACAACACAGATGGTCCCCTCCAATAACCAAAAGGTGGGTTTCCTGCTTTTCCTTTCAGGCCAGCTCTTCCCCAAAATTTTTCCATTGCCAACCATTCCTTGGCCCAATCACAAGCGTAGGTTATCGCTGCAGTAAATAAAGCCATAGAATCACTGAGTTGGATGGAGTCTTTGAGGCCATTCAGTCTGACCCCACCGCCCACCCCTCTCAATGCAGGAATCTGAATCAAAGCAGAATTAGGGGTCCAATTGTCTCTTGAATGCTCCCAGTGTTGGAGAGCTTACCACCTCTCGAGGCAGTTGGTTCCACTGTTGTACTGTTCTGAGCATTAAGAAGTTTTTCCTGATATTCAGCCTACATCTTCCTCGACCTGATGGCTCCCAGGTATGTTGGCCTACCGACAACCTGGTTGTGCTAAATTGAGGTTAGTGGCAACTGCAATCCCAACATGTCCAGAAGGGCTTCCTCTCATCCATCTGAGGGTGGCCATATCACTCCATCTACAAGTTCAAGTATCGTTCCAAAACTTTACAAATAAACTCCAAAATGTTCTATGCACTGCAGCTGCCCAGCTGTCCCAGACAAATGTCCTTCCTCAAAGAGAAGGAAGCCATGGTTTTGGTTGCAGTCAAAAAATTCATCACCAAGTCCAAGCTGGCTTCCTTTGAAAGTATGTTGCCTGATCCTAATGAGCTACGGAAAGGCCACGCGTGATTATGACACCTCTTTCTGTCCACTTTAGCCACGATCTCTGCGATAATTAAACTTGATCACAGCGTTCCATGCGCTTCGGTGTCAAGTCATGCCTGCCACATGATCATGGAAACATCTGCAGCAGCAGACAGCGCTGGCTCTTTGGCTTTGAAACAGAGATGAGCACTGCACCCTAGAGTCGGATATGACTGGCTTTTGAGCAAGGAAAACCTTTACCTTTACACAATTGATTATTTTATTTGGATGTTTATGTTTTACATGTGCAAACTGCCCAGAGGAGGAATGTCTCCCCCAACGGAAAGTATAGAAGTACAATCAATCAATCAATCAATTAATTCTCTTGATTAGTTTTCTCAGTGTCCGCTGCTACTTCTCTTCTTATCTTAGGTACAGTGATACCACAACATGAGGATATATTTTCTCAACTGATGTAGGTTTGAGGCATCCTGTTGCTATGTGCGTTGTTTCATTATTTTATTTATTTATTTATTCTATTTATACCCCACCCATCTAGGAGGTTTTCCTACTCTGGGCGGTAATGACAACTTGTTTCCTGTGTATGGATGCATTCCATATTGAAGCAGCATATTGTACTGTATTCTGCTGCAGAGACACTCAGAGCTGAAGCTGATGTGTGGATGGTTGAATTCCCCATTTATAGTATATGAGTTGCCCGATGATATTGTTCCTTGTTCTGAATTTAGCCTTGGTATTCTGGCAGTGATGCTTAAAAGAGAGCATCCCGTCAAGTAAGAAGAACTTGGAGGAAGGAACCCTCTCCTGCTACCAATCCATTACCCATGGCTGGTACTGAAAGATAGACTGCTCCAGAATACAGAGGATCTGCTTATTTACTGCTGCCAAGAATCTTTGGAAGAATCATCCTTCATTAATTTGCCTGATCTTTTTAAAGAGAGCTGCTCATTCTAACACTCATCTGTCACTTCTACTGCTTTTCCATTTCATTTCTACCCCAAATGCAAAGCCAGGAAGGGGGACAGGCTAATGGATTGCCAAACCCGTCTCGTGACTTCATAAACAAGACATGACCTGGAGCAGGGACTTTCCTGCTTCACTGGAGAGCCAGTGCAGAGCAGCGGATGGAGGGTTAACCAAGAAACCTGGGTTCAAATCCCTGCATGGCTACAAAAGCTCATTGGGAAGGGGTTCCAGTAAAACGACTCCTTACAAATCTCACATACCCCCCAAAAGCTTATCAAGATTATCATAAGCCTGAAGTCACTTAATAGTTCCTAACCACAAAGGGACTTTTCAGCTGTGTCAGCAAATTCCACACTCCGGACTGGCCTTTCCCAAGAAATGACCAGCAAGAACAAAGGTTTTCCCATCCAGGGGGAAACAAAGAGAAGGAGGTGGACGGAGCCCATTGTCTTGGGTTTATTGTTCTGCCTAAACAGGGCAGGAAACCCATCAGTTCTGGGGGCTTTCAGTCAAGTTCATCTCTATCTGGGCTTGACAGATGATGGAGTCAGAGGACAGGAAAGAACAGCCAAGGTGGTTTGGGGGTTGGGGATCACTGGGCCAGGAAAAGGGACCGGTGAAATGGCATCTGGTGCTCACACCTACGTGCCGTTCTGCATGTCCAGTGCAAGCCTTCCAGGATCATCCTTTATTACCCTGTGGATTAACCTACCGTGCAAGAAGGTAAACCAAATATTGGGACAGTTACAACACGAGGCAGTACCGACCAGCACAAAGGTTTAAGCAGAGGAAATGGCAACTTAAAAATCTATCTCATCTTATCGCAAAACAGATTGCGAGGCGCATTTTATTTCCGCTTCTGGTGGTGGAGGAACCACGTGACTGGCCCACGGCCTGAAAAGTTTGGCACCCCTGTCCTAAAAGGTCTGTTGCTCTTGCTAAGCCACAAACACCCTCCATCTCTCTCCAGGAGTCAAACCTACGCATTAAAGCAGAAGAGACGGAGACCACAGTGGTGGTGGTGGTGGTGATGGTGATACAGTGATCACTCAAGTTCATTTGTATGCTCTCTTCAAGAAATCCATCCCCCCCCCCCAATGGCCAGAAATGAATGGCCAGCCATAGAACTGATCTCTGAATGGCCCTGTGTCCTTCGAGGTCCACTGCTCACTGCCAACAGTTTATTTACATAGCCACACATAAAGTTCCCCTTTGTGTAACATTTTAAGACCCACATCGGGCAGAGCCAGCGATGTGCTTGTGAATAATGAAGACAGACCTTGTTGCCTCTGGGGAGAGATTAGCCTTCAAGAACAACAATAATAACAATAATGATAACAATTAACAGAAGGATTTTTTTCCTCCTGCTTGGCCATTGAGTTTAGCCATTTAGCGCTGGAGCAGATTTGCACGTGGCACTCGGGGGAAGGTTTTTATCTCTGAAAAATACTGACCAAGACTTTGTGCCAGCAGCAAACTGAATGAAAGAGCAAGACTCAGACATCCATTCATTTGCTAGTCTTGAAAAAACCGTTCATCGGCAGCTGAGACTTGACTCAACTGAATGCCTCGGTTGGCTTTTGCCTCTTCTGAGCTGCCGGCCCTCCTCCCCCAGGTGTGACTTCACACCTACTGAGAATACATGACTTGTTCAAAACATTGTGAGTCACACAAATTCCAATTTCTTATTGGCATCTTGTTCTACGAGGAACTCTTGCGCTGAAAAGACATCGAAAGCAGAGGTGGAAAAACTCAACTTTTAACACCTTTCCTGTTGAAATGGTAACTATTTATCTACTTGCAATTCCTTGCTTTTTAAACTGCTAGGCTGACAGGAGCCGGGCAGACAACGGGAGCTCACTCAGTTGCATAGCACTCAGGTCTCAACCTGCTGACCTTCTGGTTGTTGAGCTCAACATCTTAAGCACTAAGCCACTGTAGGCTTGGTTTTATAGACCCTTGACATCCTCTGAATGGATATGAGCCTCAAGTCCACTGGATCTGATCCAGGAAGAGCTTTATAGCAGGAACAAACATTCTTGAGGGTACGCAAGAGCAACATCAAATTAGGAGATGGAGGAAGGAGCTCACTGGACAAGAAATGACATTAAAGGAGGATATAAGCTGAAGAACTCAACCTCCCCTACGTCACATGGAGGACCCTGATTAGGCTGAGCATCGGAGTCCCTAAATGTAAGACCAACATGTTCAAGTGGGGGCTGCTTGCAGACAACAACATACGGTGTGAATGTGGAGAGACACAGAATCCGGCTCATTTACTGGCTTGCCATTACTGCCAGAAACATGCACCAATGAAGACTTAGGTTTGTTCAACGACAAAGCCAAGAAAGTGACTTCATTTGGGCAGTCCAAGGTTTGATCGGGACTCGAAAGCGTAATAATAAATACTATGCCTCCCTTTAAAATCAGAAACAGGCAACCAAAGAAAATCTGAGAGCTTCCACTTGCATTTTTTCCTGACCCCAAATATGCTGGACTTTGCATGGTGGCTGGCCAGTCATTTCCAACTCATCCAAAAACGATGGTTGTTGCTGTTCAGTCGCACAGTGAGTCTGACCCTTTGCGACCCCATGGACCACCACACGCCAGGCTCCTCTGACATCCTCCACAGCCCGTTCAGCTCTATGCCCATCGCACCGACAATGCCATCTAGCCATCTCATCCTCTGCTGCCCCCTTCTCCTTTTGCCTTTGATCATCGCCAGCATCAGGGCCTTCTCCAGTGAGTCCTCTCTTCTCATTTGGTGGCCAAAGTACTTTAGCTTCATCTTCAACATTTGTCCTTCCAAGGAACAGTCAGGGTTGAATTTCTTCAGGATGGACTAATTTGATCTCCTTGCTGTCCAGGTGATTCTCAAGAGTCTCCTCCAGCACCACCACCATTCAAATGTGTCTATGCTTCTGCACTCAGCCTTCCTTATGGTCCAGCTCTCACATACATTACTAGTGGGAAGACCATTGCTTTGACTATGTGGACTTTTGATGGCAGGGTGATGTCTCTATTCTTTATTATGCTGCCTAGGTTTCTCGTGGCTTGCCTCCCAAGGAGTAAGCATCTTTTTATTTCATGGCTGCAGCCACCATCTGCAGTGATCTTAGATCCCAAGAAGGTAAAGTCTGTCACTGATTCCATGTCTCCCCCTTCTATTTGCCAGGGAGAGATGGGCTCGGATGCCAAGATCTTGGTTTTTTTATGTTGAGTTTCAGGCTTGTTTTGCTTCCTGCTGGCTTCTGGAGCATCTCCCTCTCTCTCTTTTGGCTGGGTTCACACCCACCCACCCATCCACCCAAGAGATGGGTGATTCTAGAGAGGTGGGTGGTTGTTTTTTTGGAGGGGGTGCCCTGTAAGGGGGGAGTGTGGAATGGCTGGTGCCCCTGCTCTACAAAGCAACTCGAATGGTTTCTGTTGGAAGTTTTCTCCTTCCATCCATCATCCAACCAACCACCACTACCACCCCCGCCTTATATGCTTTACAATTAGTTCTACATTCCTGATAACATTGGAATGGGCAAAACAAAGTGGTTGCTCAATGGCTCCTTCTCTTCTACACACACACATACTCTCTCTCTCTCAGTCCAGGAGCAAGACAGGGCTTGCTCCTGCTGTGCTGATAGACATTTTCTTGGCCTCGTTGTCACTGCAAAGGATCAAGGCCATGACGGGACTGAGATTCTGCCCAGAGCAAAGTCCTGCCCCAAAGAGGGATCAGACGGTGTGCTCAAAGCAAGCACAACAGTTGTTGCGTATTAGGCTGCATGTTTTCCTCTCCCCTCTTCAGAACTCTGCAACCTCCCTTGGGAAAAAGGAAGAGAAAAGTCAACCGGCCCAAAAATCCCCATTGGGTTTCATGGCTCAGGAAGGAAGAGACCCTCATCAAGACATAAGAACAGCCTTGCTGGATTACAGGCCACAGGAGCCCATGACCCAGTCTAGAATTCTGTCTCACACAGTGGCTCACCATTTCCTTCGGGGTATTATTCCCATGCAGATGCCTTCACCTGCTTAGGATCCCCTGGAAATGGCATTGAGAGATATCCTGCCTATCTCTCCAACCCGGAGGTTGTCCTTAGGTAGCCATAATTATAGCCATTGATAGCCTTGTCCTCCATGAACTTGTCTAATCTTTTCTTAAAGCTGTCAAGACTGACAGCTGTCACCACTTCTTCTGGCAGGGAGTTCCATAGACCAAGGATCCTCTGGGTGAAAAAGTACTTTCTCTTATTTGTTTGAGAACTAGTACCCAAAAGTTTCATGGAGTGTCCCCTAGTTCTAGTGTTGTGCGATAGGGAAAACAGTTTTTCCTTATCTATTTTGTCCACACCGTGCATGATTTTATAAACTTCAATCAGGTCACCTCTTAGACGCCGTCCATCGTTCAAGAGTGAAGAGGCCCATCCGTTGCAGCCTCAGATGGTAAGGAAGGTGTTCCAGTCCCCTCATCATCCTTCTGGTTGCCCTCCTCTGCACCTTTTCCAGCTCAATAATATCCTCTAATTGTTATCGGTCCCCCCCCCCAAATATAACAGACTTTTCCAAAGGCAGCGTGGGCTCGGTTGACTCTCGTCTGAAGACAAAGCTTTCCTCCCATTACCACAATCAATCGATGGATGCCTGTGGTCCCAGGGGTCATCGTAAGGCTTGACTTAGAGAGCTTTTCCGGGAAACTGGTGAAATGTAGAGGCATAATTCAATGCAAAATCTCAGCTGAACATAGCGTGAGGTCATAAAGAACCTCAAAAGCAACCCCAACATCATCATCAAAGAGGCAGACAAGAGTGGTTCTATAGATGTCATGGACAAATCGAACTACACACAAAAAGCTGACATGCAATTATCCAAACTCTACATTTTAGGTAAAGGTCAAGGTCTCCCTTGATTGAAAGCCAGTCGTAGCCGACTCTAAGAGTTGGTGCTCATCTCCACTTACAGTCAAAGAGCCAGCGGTGTCTGTAGATGTTTCCATGGTCATGTGGCAGGCAGGATTAGACACAGGAGTGCAAAGAACATTGTTACCTTCCCCATCAAAGTAGCACAGTACCTATTTATCTACATGCAATTTCTTGCTTTCAAACTGCTAGGTTGGCAGAAGCTGGGACAGAGATGGAAGCTCACTCTGTCATGCAGCACTCGGGTCTTGAACTGCTGACCTGCCGTCCATTACATCTAGCATCCTAAACACTAAGCCATCATAGTCATTTATCAGCCTCTAAATATGGACCCAACTGCCAAACATCAAAGGGACTTACAAAACCTTCTAAAAAACTGTTTCTGGAAATATACGTGACCAAATCTTGACCAACCCACCACAAGAGCCTCAACCAGTGACCTTTCACCTGCTACCTGAAATGCGCAAGCCTTGAAACCCTGGGAGACCCATCAATGCACAGAAAAATATGTCTAGCACCAGGGAGGGAGAGGGTGGGAGGTGCATAGTTTGGACCAGTTTTAATTAGTTCAAAATGAGATTAATTAGTTACAGTTCCAACTCCAAAAGTAGCCCTCTCTCCCACACAGATCAGAGCAGGGAAGCAAAAAGGCCCAAACAGCACTTAGATGGGTCAATGAAAAGCCACCGAGATAGAAAGGGCACTCATGGCTTCCTACTTGAAAAGCCCCCTCGTAGGATGAGAGGTCCCATCCAGATCCTACTTGGGAAGCAGAGAGAATCTGGGCATGTTCACATGTTCAGCGCCTGACTCTCCTTTTTCTACATGACTAATGCATCATTTCCAGGGGCCTCTGCCCATCTCTGTCCAGAGTGGCCAAGACATGCGTACCTGCCATGCAGCACCTGGAAAGTAAAGAGTTGAGATTTCTTTTGGACCAGCCATATCAGCTGGCGGCCATGGTGGCTTAGTGGTTAAGACGCTGATGAAGAGAAGGTCAGCAGTTCAAGACACGAGTGCTACATGATGGAGTGAGCTCCAGTTATCTGTCCCAGCTCCTGCCAACTTAGCAGTTTGGAAGCAAGAAATTGCAAGTAGATAAACAGGTACCATTTGGGCAGGGAAGGTAACAGCGTTCTGCGGGCTCTGGTATCTAGTCATGCTTGCCAAGTCATGCTTGCCAAATGACCATGGAAACATCTGCAGATGCAGACAGCGCTGACTCCTCTGCTTGTGTCAGGCGAGGGCTGGTCTTTTGGGCCGGCCAACATTGGGAAACATCTAAGAAGCCACTTTCCTCGTTCTGGGCCCGGCTTACTGTCTCCTCCGGTTCTTTCCCCCACTCATATCCCTATGCCGCTTCCCACGGTTGTGGGCCAACTTCTTTGTCCATCTGAGTGTCACATCCAAGCAGTGCGTCGTTTTCTTGTGGGTTCTGATTCCTTTGTTCTTTCCTTTATACTGTTTCTTCTTGGCTTGTACAAGGCTGCATATATTTTTTTAATAAAATCAGGCAAGCATCTGATGAACATATGTTCATTAAAAAAAATCTTATGAGATGGCCAACAGCTTCCCCAAGAGAGGACCTCTTACAGGATGTGGCATCAAACAGCATCATTTAAAAGGGAGAAGAAAGCTATGGGGGTCCTTTTACACAATCCAAAGGGAGGGTGCTACATTTTTAAAGACCAGTTCTTCTTCTTTCAAGTCCCGATCAAACTCTGGACTGCCAAAATGAAGCCACCTTCTTGGCTTGGTCACTGACCAAACTTGAGTCCTCATCGGCGCATGTTTCCGGCAGGAACCAGCAGACCAGCAAATGGGCTGGACCCTGTGTCTCTCCACATTCACACCGTGTGTTGTTGTCTGCATGCAGCCCCCACTTGAGCATGTGGGTCTTACATTTAGGGACTCCAACCCTCAGCCTGTTCCGGGTCCTCCAAGTGACGTAGGGGAGGTTGAGTTCCTCAATGTTGCTCCTTGTCCAGTGAGCTCCTTCCTCCATCTTCTAATTTGGTTTTTCTCTTGCGTACCCTCAAGAATGTTTGTTCTTGTCATAAAGCTCTTCCTGGATCGGAGCTGGCGGACTTGAGCCTCAGAGGATGTCAAGGGTTGTTCTCTTGCTCACTTCTCTCGGCATCTGCTGCTACTTCTCTCCTTATCTTAAATGGAGAGATACCAACAAGTGGATATATTTTCTCAGCTGTTTTAGACCAGTAAGAAATTACAAACATAGGCTTGCTTTTGACCCATGTGGGTCTTCAACAGGTTGGGTACCATACACCTATGGTTGGCACAGAAGAAACCTAAGCTCTCCATAGGCCACGACCAGATGTGACAATCTGTGGCACATGTCTAGGGTCGAAAGCTAGCTTGTGTTTGTGATTTTTTTAAAAAACATGGGCTAATGAAGCTATGTCACCAACCTTTGCCAAATAGGTTCATTTTCACTGCATCTTTGAGCTGCCCTAAGCAGAGAAAAGACCTGCTGCCCCCAAATGTCCTTTTCAGTTTAAGACCCTACTAGAGCCTTTGTCTATAAGACAGCTGTCAACCGTTAAGTCCAGCAAAAACTTTACTAAGGGGGTCTTCGTCAGTGGTCTGTGACCTTTCGCCTTCCGTGCCCTGCCCTCTCGGTGACACGCAGCATGCTCCCCTGCCTGCCTCTGTGGATAATAAATACATCAGGGGATGGATTTTGCAGGATTGACTTTTATTTCAAGCCCAAAGCCTCCCCGAAAGGATTAAGAGGCACCCGTGCAAACCAGGAGGAACTCAGGGAAGAAGGAAGGTCAACCTCTGGAAAGAAATTTGGAAGCAACCCCAAAGGAGAAACTGAGTCACTTTGACAACCGGCAAATCAGGCATCCCAAGGAATCAATATAATCCCCAGTAAGGTCGCCCTTGCTCAAAAGCCAGTCATATCTGACTTTAGGGTTCAGTGCTCAGTTTCATTTACACCCAAAGAGAGATGTAAAATTTCAGGAAATTTTGAAGCTCGGGAAAATAACACCCGGAAATTTTTGGAAAAATTGAAAATAATCTGATACCATACATATTTTTTTTAGAAATGATTTATAAAATATTTGAACCCGGCCTTATCTTAAAATATTTCATTCATTGTGTTAAAACAAAACATTCCATAATATATTTTTTATTTTTTCATTTTTTCGGGGGGAAAAATCAAAAAAGGCTTCAGAAAAAATGGGAAAAAACAGGTTTCCCCCCGAATTTTTCCATTCCCCCCCCCCCCCCGGGCCCTTCATATCTCTATACCCAAAGAGCTAGCGCTCTCTGTGTATGCAGATGTTTCCATGGACATGTGGCAGGCATGACTAGACACCGGAGTGCACAAAACACTGTTTACCTTCCCACCAAAGTGGTACCTATATATCTACTTGCAACTTCTTGATTTTGAACTGCTAGGTTGGCCGGAGCTGAGACAGAAATGGGAGCTCATGGTGTCGTGCAGTACTCAGGTCTCAAACTGCTGGCTTCCAGTCATCCCATTCGGTGTCTTATTCACAGTGGAAAATAGATGTGGGGTTTGTTTTTTTACAATTTCAAAACCTAATCCCTTCTTTTCGCATCAAAGGTCCCAGAGAGACTCAACTTCCCAAAGGTTTTGTGATGTAAGGAAGCAGGCCCTAGTCATAAAGATTTCATCTTGTCGTAATTGTGTTCACACATACAGTGGTTTGACCACAGAAAACACAATCCACACCGTGCAGAAAAAATGTGTCAGGTTGCAAAAATCTGTGTCTTCTTTGTTCTATAAAAGGAATGGAAAGTGATGAATGGAGTGAAGAAAGAATAGGTTGTGTTTTTTCTGTCGGCAACCACCATATGTGGATGGGACATAGGAAGGTAGTCAAAAAACACTCTCCAAACATGTACCATGTCACAAAAAGTGGACAAAACAAGAGCAGGGATGCACATGTTGATTTAGACTGGGGTGCCCAAACTACGGCCCATGGGCAGGATCTGGCCCCCGATGCCAATTCATCTGGCCCATAATGCTCCTTCAAGGTGCATTTTACTTCTGGTGAACCACGTGACTGGACCACGGGCTGAAAAGTTTGGGCACCCCTGATTTAGTTATACAAAACCACAATCAGGAATTAGTTTTAGAATCTAGCCCGAACTAAAATGCATTTCTCGCTGGAGTAAGGAAGACGGAGAGCAGGTAAGCTAGGTGAGCAGGTGCTTCTGAGAGAAAATGACAGGAAAAACCCAAAGTCTCTTTCTCTCTGTTTCTTTTCCACCCTCTTGCCATGTATTAGATTAGGTGTAGTCCCAATGATTTGTGTTTTTCACTATCAACTAAAAACAATGCAAATGCAGGATATGAACATATTATCGCAGCCCTGGAATATCTCAGAAAAAAAGGATTCTTTCCCATGACTTAAAAAATTTCTGGAAATTTTCAATCTCTAATCTTTGAACAAAAATATCTGATTAGGATAAAACAGAGAATTCTTCTTCTTCTTCCATGCCGTATCTGAATCCAAATATTGGCAATCCTCATGGCGATCAGCCATGAAAATTGTCCTGGGAACCATATAATGCAGTGGCCTTCCATTGGCCTTCCGCATTGCAGCATGACCCCCATACCACTGATCCAGTTCCAAGAGTCCCTTTCTGGTCCTGAGCCCTTTTGGCACACAAAGTCCTCATCATCATCCCCAGGCCAGGATGGAGGAAGCTGCTGCCCTCCATCAAGAGGGATTCAAGTTAGATTTCATCCACTTGGGGTCCATCATCCTTCTCTTTAGATGTTACCACCCAAGACTCTTAGTTCTCAGGGTTGTCAGGTTAATTAACGTCTGCCTGACAATCTGCGGTGAGTTGCTGGCAGTAGGGTCTACTCTACTACCATAGCAAGATAACCTGACATGACCAGAGAGCATCCTTAGCATAGGTTAAATCTGGTTTTTAAACACATTTTCAACACGTGCAAATATATTTTGTGTAGTTTATTTAAAACTTTAAGGGATAAGGCACTATGACCGTGATGGCGAACCTTGGCACTCCAAATGTTCTTGGACTTCAATTCCCAGAAGCCCAAGCACCCTGTGAATCCACACAAATGGGTTTACTGTGATTCATCCGGCCCACACTGCCCTAGTTGCTCCTAGTTGCTCCTAGTCGGAAGTAAAATGTGCCTGGATGGTTAAAACTCTTCCGGGTTAACCCTTCCTCCGCATGGGCGCATTTTACATCCGCTTCCGGGAGCAACGAGGGCGGTGCGGGCTGGATGAATCACAGTAAACCCATTCGTGTGGATTCACGGGGGGCTTAGGCTTCTGGGAATTAAAGTCCAAAAACATCTGGAGTGCCAAGGTTCGCCATCACGGCACTATGAGCTCACGGATGCCTTAATTTATCCCACGCCCAGTGGTGTTGCTTCCTCCTCTATTCCCAACACAATTTAACTCTTTTCTGCCAAAGCAAGGGAGGGATTGGTCTCAATGGCAGTGACTGCATAATCAATCGCTGGTGTTTCACTTAGTTCTATTTCAAGCTGGGATAATTTGGCATCCATTCATTGCTATTAAGATTTCTTAAGTACATGGGGAAAAAATTCCATGGGAAAATCAAAACCTTGAGAAATCTTCCCTTCTGGAAATTTATTTTGTGGGGCGGAAATCCAGCAGAAAAGATCCCATGAGACAAACTGGGTCTGAGCCACTTCATAGCCATGTCACTTCCATCCCCTGGAAGTGAAGCCCCCTCAAAACACTCTGGCACGCGTGCCATAGGTTCTCGACCACTGATCTAGTAGATTTGCCTCTAGATAAAAGCAGACAAAAATGGCCTCAAACGGCAGAGGAACGTAACGGGGCAGGAGCGAGGAAACTGAACAGTCCCCAAACAGTTAGTAACTGCCTATCAGCAGGTGGGTCCTCCATGTTGCAATCCTGTTGCGTACCTAGCCTGGCAGCCCAATCATCAAGATTCAGAAAGAGGTCTGCGTCCTCGGCATCAGCATGATTGGAGATGAGAAACCTGCTGCCCCGCAAAACAGGTGGGAAACCAACAAGCCAGGGTACCATTTCCAAGCCAGGGTACCATTTCCACAAGGCCCCCGCTGCCCCAAAGGGTGCCAGCGTTGAAGACAACAACAACACATTTTCTGACCCTAACAATGTGGGTGCATGCATGCCTTGCTTTAGAGGAGACCTGCTTGCCGGACTCATGGGTCTGCTTAAAGCAGGAGTGCCCAACCTACGGCCTGTGGGCTGGATCCGGCTACCGATGCAAATTCATCCGGCCTATGCCACCCTCATCGCTCCCAGAAGTGGAAGTAAAACGCACCAATACATCCCGTATGGGCGCATTTTACTTCCGCTTCCGGAAGCAACGAGGGTGGCGCGGGCCAGATGAATTGGCATTGACAGTGGGGTCCAGCTTGTGGGCCGTAGTTTGGGCACCCCTGGCTTAAAGGTTAAAGTCACCCTTGCTCAAAAGCCAGTCGTGTCTGACTCTGTTGATTTAAGCTGGGCCCTTTCTTTGTTCACCTGTGGAATAGGTGAAAAATCCAAGAAGAGACCACAGCAAAGTTCGAGATGAACTTGGTAAAAATCAATGCCCCGGACCCGGTGCCACTAAAGCATCCACGGGACAACTCTGCAAAGGCTGGCTCTTGCCATTGAGAGAACTGCCATAAGATGCTAGATCTTTCTAAACACAGCTCGTTACATACTCAACTCCACTAAAGGACCTTTAAGACATCAGACCAGGACTATAGAGTGGACCAAGGGGAGTTTTCCCACAGATCATCAAAATGTAGAACACACCATATCTAGAGGCAAATCTACTAGATCAGTGGTCAAGAACCTATGGCACGCGTGCCAGAGGTGGCACTCGGAGTCATCTCTGTGGGCACCCGTGCAGTCACCCCAGCACAGAGATCCCTCTGCCCAGCAGCCCAATGGGAGCACTTCCCCCCTCCCCACAGCACAAAGATCACCTCACCCCTCTGCCCAGTTGTCCAATGGGAATGTTTCCTTCCTCCTGTTGCTTGTTGGCACTTTGTGATAAATAAGTGGGTTTGGGGTTGCAGTTTGGGCACTCGGTCTCTAAAAAGTTAGCCATCACTGTACTAGATGAATTATAGGAAAATAAAATCAGCATCTCCTAGACATCTTAGTGCAGTGATGGCCAACTTTGACATAAGAACATAAGAACATAAGAACAGCCTTGCTGGAACAGGCCACAGCCCATCCAGTCCAGCATTCTGTCTCACACAGTGGCTCACCATTTCCTTCAGGGTATTCCCAAGGAGATGCCTTCACCTGCTTAGGATTCCCTGGAAATGGCATTGAGAGATATCCTGCCTATCTCTCCAACCCGGAGGTTGTCCTTAGGTAGCCATAATTATAGCCATTGATAGCCTTGTCCTCCATGAACTTGTCTAATCCTTTCTTAAAGCTGTCAAGACTGACAGCTGTCACCACTTCTTCTGGCAGGGAGTTCCATAGACCAGTAATCCTCTGGGTGAAAAAGCACTTTCTCTTATTTGTTTGAGAACTAGTACCCAAAAGTTTCATGGAGTGTCCCCTAGTTCTAGTGTTGTGCGATAGGGAAAACAGTTTTTCCTTATCCACTTTGTCCACACCGTGCATGATTTTATAAACTTCAATCAGGTCACCTCTTAGACGCCGTCCATCGTTCAAGAGTAAAAAGGCCCAACCGTTGCAGCCTCAGATGGTAAGGAAGGTGTTCCAGTCCCCTAATCATTCTGGTTGCCCTCCTCTGTACTTTCTCCAACTCCATAATATCCTTCTGGAGGTATGGCGACCAGAACTGTACACAGTATTCCAGATGGGGCCTCACCATAGATTTATAAAGAGGCAAAATGACACTTGCTGACTTATTTTCTATACCCTTCCTAATGATCCCTAACATTGAGTTTGCTTTTTTCACTGCTGAGGCACACTGGGTTGACACCTTCATTGAGCTCTCGTCCACCAGGACACCAAGGTCCCTTTCCTGGTTTGTCGCAGAGAGTTCAGACCCCATCAGTTTATAAATGTAATTGGGGTTCTTTGCCCCAACATGCATCACTCTGCACTTACTAGTGTTGAAGCTCATTTGCCACTGTTTTGCCCACTCCCCCAGTGTCAAGAGATCCCTCTGGAGCTCTTCACAATCTCTCACAGTTTTCACTACCCTGTATAATTTAGTGTCGTCAGCAAATTTGGCTACCTTGCTTTTTACTCCTACCTCTAGATCATTTATGAAGAGGTTGAAAAGCAGGGGTCCCAGTACTGAACCTTGGGGGACCCCACTCTTTACTTCCCTCCACTTGGAGAAGTGTCCATTTAGTGCTACCCTCTGTTTCCTGTCCCTTAGCCAGTTGCTGATCCAGGACAAAACCTGTCCCTTTATTCCATGACTGGTAAGTTTATTCAAGAGCCTTTGGTGTGGGACCTTGTCAAAAGCCTTCTGAAAGTCCAGATAAACAATGTCAACTGGATCCCCCTTATCCACATGCTTGTTGACACTCTCAAAAAATTCCAACAGATTAGTGAGGCATGATTTGCCCTTGCAAAAGCCATGTTGGCTCTCCTTTAGCAGCGCCTCCTCTTCTATGTACTTATTAATTCTATCTTTTAGGATGGTTTCCATCACTTTACCTGGGACACATGTCAAACTGACAGGCCGGTAATTTCCTGGATCACCCCTGGATCCTTTTTTGAAAATTGGTGTTACATTCGCTACCTTCCAGTCATCAGGCACAAAGCCTGATTTGAGGGAAAGATTATATATTTTGGCTAGGATATCAGCAATTTCATCTTTAAGTTCCCTGAGAACTCGTGGATGGATGCCATCTGGTCCTGGGGATTTGTTAGTGTTTAGCTTAACAAGACATGCAAGGACCTCCTCCCTGGTTATTTCTATCTTGCTTAATTCTTCGGTTTCCCTCCCTACGAAGATAGGTTCTGTTTTGGGCATGTGGTCTCTGTCTTCTTCAGTGAATACTGAAGCAAAGAATTCATTGAGTCTCTCTGCAATCTCTGTTTCCTCTTTAATAACCCCTTGCCTTCCATTGTCATCTAATGGTCCAATGGCCTTCCTAGTTGGGTTCTTACTTCTAATGTACTTAAAGAAGTCTTTGTTATTCCTCTGAGTATTTTTAGCTATACGCTCCTCAAAGTCTTGCTTTGCTTTCCTGATTGTTGCCTTGCATTTGTTCTGCCAGAATTTATGTTTCTGCCTGCTGTCCTCATTTGGACAAGCCTTCCATCTTCTAAATGAGCTTTTTTTGACACTCCAGGTGTTCTTGAACTTCAATTCCCAGAAGACCAAGTGTCTGTGAATCCACACAAATGGGTTTGCAGTAAACCCATATTGCAGTAAATCCATTTCTGTGGATTCAGAGACTTGGGCTTCTGGGAATTGAAGTCCAAGAACACCTGGAGTGCCAAGGTTCGCCATCACAGTCCTAGTGGGTGGGTGACAGTGCTACATGCCAACATTGCTAGCTATGGCTGTCTGCATTAGAACACCCTCTTCCCACACACAAAACAGCTCAGACAAACCCATGAAATCTGTAAAGCTTCCCTTGCTAAAGAACGAGCTTCAGCCCAGAATCATCTTACATCCCACGTGGGAAGAATCCACACAGAAAACATCGCACACCCATGACTGGAATGTGGAAAGGACCCCAGTGGATCAGGAAGGACATGCCAGAGGCAGGCCACATGTCAGCTCACTGTAAGAGACTGGAGCCGTGATGGCGAACCTTGGCACTCCCAATGTTCTTGGACTTCAATTCCCAGAAGCCCCCATGAATCCACACGAATAGGTTTACTGTGATTCATCCGGCCTGCGCCGCACCGCCCTCGTCGCTCCTGGAAGCGGAAGTAAAACGCCCCTGTACGGTTAAGGCTCTTCCGGGTTAACCCTTCCTCAATACGGGTGCGTTTTACTTCCGCTTCCAGGAGCGACAAGGGCGGCGCGGGCCGGATGAATCACAGCAAACCCATTTGTGTGGATTCAGGTGGGCTTGGGGTTCTGGGAATTGAAGTCCAAGAACATCTGGAGTGCCAAGGTTCGCCATCACGGGGCTGGAGACTCTTGATGGTGGTTTGAGGGAGACAAAGTTATGGGTTTGTGGATCAGCAATGGAGCATCAGCAGCTCTAGGACCTGGACCTGCCCAAGCTTTTCAAGACCACCGTAAGAGACACTGGTAGCATGTCCACCGCCAGCCTGCAAGCAGGCCAACAGGAAGGCACCAGAAGCAAAGCCCTATGGTCGCCTCACCCCGAGCATTACTGCCTTTGACACACAGGGCTTTACAATTCACTTGCTCAGAAGCATTTTGAGTTTTCGGTCGAGGTCTTCATTTCAGGCTGATTTCTGACCATGCAGTGGCTAGACTGCGAGGGCTTCATGGGTTTAGGTGAAAGGCCACCCTTGCTTGAAAGCCAGTCATATCTGACTCAAAGGTTCAGTGCTCATCTCTGCTTATAGCCAAAGAGCCAGCGTTGTCTGTGTCTGCAGACGTTTCCATGGTCATGTGGCAGCCATGACTAGAGTGCACAGAACGCTGTTACCTTTCCCATTGAAGTAGTCCCTATTTATCCACTTGCAATTTCTTGCTTTCAAACTGGTAGGTTGGCAGGAGCTGGGACAGAGGCAGGTTCCTGGGTTTACCGTTGATTTATTGGGATATTTCTAAACTGTTGTTGCGATTTTTGCCTGTGGTTCTTCTGTGCTTCTTCTTCATGTAAGCTGCTTAAGTAGGAACTTTTGACCCTGAAAGCTGGCCTGGGGAATATTCAAGGCTGCAACTACTAAACTGACCTGACAGCGCTCAGATGCGCATGGAGGAAACAGGCACCCCTGTCTTAGCAGTTGTATTTCTGTACCAGACTCTTCCTGGACAAGGCTGCACAGTGCAAAATATGTTACCACCGTGTACATAAAGGAAATGGAAAGGCCAGCTGCCGCCATTTGTGGCCGGCCTTCTCAGATAGCGGGTGGATGTCCCTAGTCCAAGAAGGCTGCATTAAATCCCATGGCAGACCATGCTGTTCCCCAAAAGAAGAGCCACAGCCCCGTTGTTTCAGCTGATGCTACGCTAAGATTCCCCTGTCCTTTGGCTGAATTTTCATCCTTCGTGGGATTTCCTCTGATTCTGGAAAGCAAGCAGAGTCTGGGTCTGGTCCATAACTTCTATGGGTGATCACTATGGCCCCCAGAAAGGGCTCGTAAAGGTACTGCCAGGCTTTCCTGGACCGAGAGGGCAAGACCAAACCAGAGGGACCCAGTGGTCCGACTGAGGATAACGCAGCTTCTTTGATTTCCAAGTCAATTATGAGGTTCTCAACCCTTGGGCCCCTAGATGTTCTTGGACTTCCAATTCCCAGATGCCCTGAGCAACAATAGCACTTACACTTACAAGTATGTTGACTTGGGCTTCTGGGAATCGAAGTCCACGAACACCTGGGGCGCCCAAGGTTGAGAAACACCGATCATGAGAAGACATCTCCCACAGACACCACACCCCTCCCAAAGCCAACACATCCACACTCAGAATCCATCCCTTCCTTCCATCTCCTTGGCTTGCTCCATCTCTGCTTCTCCCCAATCCTGGGGGTCAGACCAACAAACACACTCGTTCTGTAAGCCCATGCCCCCTCCCACCCCCATCACTCACCATCGCCTTCCACCTTCTCCAGCGTGCGACTCCAGATGACCTGTCGGCTCTTCAGCCTGACCTGGAAGGTCCTCCGTTCAGGCCTCTGGGACTTCTTCTGGTAGAACAAGGTCAAGACGGTGCCCATCTCCAGGCACTTGAGGACCCGGGCCATATCTGGCCCTCCATCCTCCATCCTGGGAGGAGAAGACGGGTCCTCTGGGAAGCCATTGGCAAAGCTGTTCATCCTGGAGAGAGACATTTTCTTCCTCCTCCTCCTCCTTCACCACCACATGGCCAAGCAGGGACTCTCTGAGCAATGGTCCTCAGGAAGGGTGGGTGGCCACGTCCAACTCAGCCCAACAACTGAGGCAGGCGCCCTGGTCCCCTTCGCTCAATCCGACGCCCCTTTGGCTGCTAAGCTCAATGCACATCTGGATGGCCAAGCTTGGCTGGGGGTGGGTGGGTGGTTTCCTATGAGGATGGAAGGTCTAATCCTCACTCCTGGTCCTTCTGGTGCAGAAAGCTTTTCAAGGGTGTGTGTGTGTGTGTGTGTGTGTGTGTGTGTGTGTGTGTGTGTGTGTGTGTGTGTGTGTGTGTGTGAGAGAGAGAGAGAGAGAGAGAGAGAGAGAGAGAGAGAGAGAGAGAGAGAGAGAGAGAGAGGGAGAGAGAGAGAGAGAGAGAGAGAGAGAGCCAGGAGAGTGAGTTTCCAAGAAGCCCCCTCCCCACTTTTCTCAAGGCTGGGATTCAGGCAACAGGGCTTGCAATAGGGTGGGTGGATATGGGGTTTTTTGGGGGGTGGGTGGGTAGGTGCTCAGATCCTTCTGGGTCGAGAATCCTGCATCAACCTCTGCAGAAACAGGACCTGGAAAGCGAGGCAGGATTGGGACCCAAAGGAAGGGGAAGGAGAGGAAGAGAGAGGTGGGAATGGGGGGTCGCAGATGAGGAAAAGAGGGAGGCGGATATAGGGTGGGTCAAGGGGGGAGGGGACTGGTGTGCTGCAAAAGGGGTGGGGGGTTCGCCTCCCCCCCCCCCGGCTAGGGTGCAAGAGGAGGCGGAGGAAGGAAGGGACCTTGAAGTGGGGTGGGGAGGGGGCGCTGCAAAGTGGGTAGGTGGGAGCCTGGGAAAGGGTGTGTGTGTGTGTGTGTGGGGTCTCCTCTTGAGTAGCGTCCTTTGCAAAAACCCTAGCCGCTGCAATGCACGCAGCCCCAGGAGGCGGCGGCACAGGGTGGGTGGGGGGCAGTGGGAGGGTGTGGGGGGTGGGAGAGAGAGAGAGAGAGAGAGAGAAAGCACGCAAGCCCCCCTCCCCTTTTAGCCAGCCCCCACCTTGGCTGCTGCTCTCCTCCTCCTCCTGCTCCTGCAATGGACGCCCTCCCTCCCTCCCTCCCTCCCGGAGGAAACGGCGATCCTACAGGGCCGGAAAGGGATCAGGAAGGAATTTCAGGCAGGCAGGGAGGGAGGGAGGAGAGACTGGTGTGCGTGCGTGTGCGTGTGCGTGTGCGTGTGAGTGAGTGTGAGTGCATGGATTGTGCAGAAGGGGAGGAAGCCTGGGACTTGGAGAGAGGGGCATTGGGAAAGGTGGAGGGGGGCGGCATCTAGTGGCAGAGAGGGGAAAGGGCACCCACTTAGTAACCTCCCCCCTACCCCCCCCCCACAGCCCCATTAAGGAATTGGGTGGGGGTCTCACTCAAAGCTGCCAGGCAGGGGGCGGGGGCGCATCTAAGCAGCATTGGCCTGCCTGGGGCAATAGACTGCACCACACTGTGGCTCTTTTGCTGCTGCTGCTGCTGCTTTCGTGTTTTGCTTACCATAAGGCAACAAACACATCAAGGTGGGGTGGAGGATACATTTGGGGGGAGGGGGGGTTGCCCGTGGCAAGAGCATGTTTTACTTCCTTTCCTTGAGCAATGAGGGCTTTGTGGGCCGGCATGGGGGGCTGCATCCGGCCTTCGGGCCATAATTTGGGCACCCCTGATCTATCTAATCTGCTTTGCTTTGGATTTCTTAATTGAGCAGGGTGGGTGGGTGGGTTGGTTTAGTGTATGAGAGTCAAGACACAAGGCACAGCCAAAGGCTGGGTTAACTCAGGTTTATTGCATGGTGGGCAGAGGGAACATGAGGTAATGGCGGACGAACAGCTCTATATATATGGTAGGAACATGTTTGAATGTGGCTCCACGGCAGCCTGTTGGCTACTGGTCCGCGTGACGTCATGGTTGGTCACGCCCTTCTTGTCCAGGTGTAGGTAGCGGCGGGAAGTTTCCCGCGCTGCGGTCTTTGATGGGTTTGAACCAAGAGAGCTTGGACGCTCGCTGCTGCCAGCTGGTGGTCATTAGCTCGCGTCCTATTACAGGGTTTATATGATACAGCTGAAGGTTACATTGTTACTCATTGGCAAGGTTACATTGGTTCAGATACATTGATATCACATGTAGAAGGTTACACTATTAGAACACAACACTCCTCCCCCCTAGGATGAGACGAAGTCTCTCAGCCAAGATGGCTTATTTCGAACACGCTGGGGTCTCGGCGCGGGCTTCCCTGCCCCGGCTTCGCTCCCTCCTCCTTGCTCCCTGGCTTCCTGCCCTGCAATCGGAGAGGATGACTTGTTAGTGGTTTGCCGCGGCTCTGCGGCTTTGTTGGGAGGTGTATGCTTTGTTTGGGAAGAACCGGGGGCACTGGGGACTAACGAAAAACCCCTCTTCTCGCTTGGATGGGTGGGGGAACACTCCAAAAAACCCCCCCCGGCTCACAAAATCAAAATCAAAATCGGATTCGGGGGAAGCGGCAGCGGCGGCCGCACACTCCTTTTCCCTCCCCCCGGGCTCGGATAGAACTGGGGTATCAAAAGGATATGAGTCGGGCTCGCTGCTTTCCCCCCTGTCTCCCCCTTGGGCTAAACGGGTGGGGGAGAACCCTATCGCTGAATCATGTCGCTGTGCTCCACTGGTCGGCCCCTCGCTCACTCGGTGCCTCAGTTGATCAGCGTGCCTCCTCCAGAGGAGGCCGGTGCTAGTTTCCACCCGATAGGACACTGGCCCCGTCTGTTCTATTATCGTCCCTGGCACCCAGGCTGGGCCTGCGTTGGCATAGTTCCTGCAATGTACAGGATCGCCTATGCCGAAACCTTTCGAGACCGCTAACCCTATGTTCTTCCCTTTGTCCTCGACCCTCGACGGGTCTAGCCTGGACAAAAGCGTGGTCAGTTTCCTCCGCATCAGCAGCTCGGCCGGCGAGTAACCAGACGCTAAGGGGGTCACTCTGTACGCTAATAGAAATTGACAAACTTGGTGATTTAGATCTCCCGAGCCCATGCGCCGCAGCGCATCTTTTGTGGTGCGCACCAACCGTTCCACTTGGCCATTCGTGGCCGGGTGAAACGGCGCGGATGTGACATGCCGAATTGCATTTGCCTCCATGAATGCTGCGAACTCAGTGGACGTGAAACAGCTGGCGTTATCGCTGACCAAAGTGTCGGGTAAACCGAACGTGGAAAAGACCCTCCTTAGCTGGCGAATGGTAGTGGCGGAGGATGTGCTCTTTACCGGAATGACCTCCAGCCACTTTGAGTATGCATCCACCACCAGGAGAAACATGGTTCCCCGGAATGGGCCAGCAAAATCTACGTGCACCCTGGACCACGGTCCCCTTGCTGCGTCCCATTCCCTATGCGGTAGGCGGGCCACCTCCGGTCGAGAGCATTGACATGCCTCACAAGTGCCAACCATCTGCTCTATGTCGGCGTCCAGCTGGGGCCACCAGAAGTAACTCCGGGCCAACGCCTTGGAACGGACGATCCCCGGGTGGCTGACGTGCAACAGCTTTAGCACCTTCGGCCGCAGGGACGTAGGAACCACCACCCGTTGGCCCCACAACAGGCACCCCCTCTCTAAAGACAACTCCACTCGCTTTCGGAAGAATGGGTCGAATTCCGTGCCTGGGGATGACGCCGGCCACCCCTTCTGCACCCACGAGCATACCTTCTCTAGTGTTCTATCCTTTCCGGTCGCCCTGGCAATGTCGGCCGGTACTATCGGGGGTGACTCTAAAACCTCTATTAGCAATACCTGGCGGTCTCTTCTTACCCCCGTTATCAACACGTCATCAAAATATGGCAACACCCCCTCCAGCCCCTTCAGGAGGCGTTCCACTAGCGACTGAAAAATGCCAGGTGCCGAGTTCACGCCGAACTGTAACCTCGACACCTGGAACGCCCCCTTATGTGTGACTATTGTTTGTGCCGCCGCTGTGGCGGGGGTTACTGGGAGTTGCTGGTAGGCCTGTGCTAAATCGAGTTTAGCGAAACACTTTCCCCCATTCAGCCTGGCCAGAAGGTGGCTGACCACTGGCACCGGGTATGCATTAGGGCGGATTGCCTTATTAATGGTACACTTATAATCAGCGCAAATGCGCACCTCCCCGTTAGCCTTCAGTGCTGTTACAATTGGAGTCTCCCACTCCGCGGAATCCACAGGAACGAGAATTCCTTGACCCACCAGTTTGTCCAGTTCCGCCTCTATTTTGTCCTTAAGCGCGAACGGTACCCTGCGCGGTTTGAGTCTTATCGGGCGGACCTCCGGGTCTAAGTCGAAGGCTACAGGGGGTCCCTTGAACTTTCCCAGTCCACTTTTAAAAACGGCGGGGTGTGCGTCACACACTGCTTGTATTGGGTCCTCGCCTACGGCATGCACCCCCCCTATGAACAGGCCTAAGGGCTGAAACCACTGTGTTCCGAGGAGGCTACAACTCCCCCCTTTTAGCACCACTAGGGGAAGTTCCGCAGAATGTCTCTTAAAGCGAACCCGGAACGTTCCGACCCCCAACACTGGAATGCTGTTCCCCTGAACGTCCCGCAGTGTGGCCCTCAACGCTTTAAGTTTGGGCCGCACGTGGGGGTCGATTTTCAAGAACTCTCTCTGGGGAATTATAGAATAGGAGGACCCCGAGTCAACTTCCATCCTAATAGGGGTCCCTTGTACTAGTACCTCAACAAAGTAATGGGGCTGTCCCGCAGACACGTTGAACACAGGAGCGTCGCCCTCGCTGTCGTCCGAGATGCGGCCCACGCCGTCCTGCTTCCTCGTGGCCCGGGCGCCATCTTTGGGCCTCGCTGGACGGTCCGGTCTGGCTGAACGGTCTTGCGAATGTCTCCGGCCCTCTTTCCATTTCCTGCACGCCTTGGCGATGTGCCCCCGACGTCCGCAGTTGAAGCACTCGGCTTTCCTGAATGGGCACTTCACGCGCTCATGGGCCGCTCCGCAACCATCGCAGCGGCGCCCGCCTCTCCGGACCTTCTGGACCTCCTCGCCATCGCTACTTTCTGACGACGATTTCGAGGTCGGTCGGGTTGCATGCACCGACTGACCGGACTTCCCGTGCGACGAGTTTTCCGCCTTGCCGGCCCTCGGACGCCACTCACGCCACTTGTGCATCTCGTCTACTCCAGCATTCGTGGACTCCGCGGCTTCCGCGGCCTCTACAACCTCTTCCAGTGTGGGTGGTGGCTCCCTGTTCATCAAGCTGCGCTGTACTTCCTTGTCCTTCAGGCCACACAGCACTCCGTCCCTGAGGGCCATCTCTAGGATGTGGTCCCATTTGCAGGGGGCGGCGGCTACCCTCATAGCCGTTACGAAGGCTTCTACCGACTCGTCCGGCGCTTGAACTCGCCTCCAAAACGCACTCCGAGCGGGAAACATTGCCCTCGAGGGTCGGAAACGCTCACGCAGCATTTTCATGATGTCACCGGCTTTGAAATCGCTCATCTTCTTCGGTGCAAGGATGCCCACCAGCGTCCGCTTGGTTTCCATCCCAAGCATGCGAGTGAGGATGGCCCTCTTCCTTTCCTCGTCGTCTTCTTTGACTTTGAGCTCCACCAGTGCCGCCTGGAAGTCCATCTCAAAGAGCTCCCAGTCTTGCGGTTTGGTGATGTTGAACCCGCTCTGTGTCCTGGCTCCGTGGGGATCCATCATCCCACCTTCGTCGCCAATTTAGTGTATGAGAGTCAAGACACAAGGCACAGCCAAAGGCTGGGTTAACTCAGGTTTATTGCATGGTGGGCAGAGGGAACATAAGAACATAAGAACATAAGAACAGCCTTGCTGGAACAGGCCACAGCCCATCCAGTCCAGCATTCTGTCTCACACAGTGGCTCACCATTTCCTTCAGGGTATTCCCAAGCAGATGCCTTCACCTGCTTAGGATTCCCTGGAAATGATATTGAGAGATATCCTGCCTATCTCTCCAACCCGGAGGTTGTCCTTAAGTATCCATAATTATAGCCATTGATACTCTTGTCCTCCATGAACTTGTCTAATCCTTTCTTAAAGCTGTCAAGACTGACAGCTGTCACCACTTCTTCTGGCAGGGAGTTCCATAGACCAGTAATCCTCTGGGTGAAAAAATACTTTCTCTTATTTGTTTGAGAACTAGTACCCAAAAGTTTCATCGAGTGTCCCCTAGTTCTAGTGTTATGCGATAGGGAAAACAGTTTTTCCTTATCTACTTTGTCCACACCGTGCATGATTTTATAAACTTCAATCAGGTCACCTCTTAGACGTCGTCGTTCAAGAGTGAAGAGGCCCAACCGTTGCAGCCTCAGATGGTAAGGAAGGTGTTCCAGTCCCCTAATCATTCTGGTTGCCCTCCTCTGCACTTTTTCCAGCTCCATAATATCCTTCTGGAGGTATGGCGACCAGAACTGTACACAGTATTCCAGATGGGGCCTCACCATAGATTTATAAAGAGGCAAAATGACACTTGCTGACTTATTTTCTATACCCTTCCTAATGATCCCTAGCATTGAGTTTGCTTTTTTCACTGCTGAGGCACACTGGGTTGACACCTTCATTGAGTTGTCCACCAGGACACCAAGGTCCCTTTCCTGGTTTGTCGCAGAGAGTTCAGACCCCATCAGTTTATAAATGTAATTGGGGTTCTTTGCCCCAACATGCATCACTCTGCACTTACTAATGTTGAAACTCATTTGCCACTGTTTTGCCCACTCCCCCAGTGTCGAGAGATCCCTCTGAAGCTCCTCACAATCTCTCACAGTTTTCACTACCCTGTATAATTTAGTGTCGTCAGCAAATTTGGCTACCTTGCTTTTTACTCCTACCTCTAGATCATTTATGAAGAGGTTGAAAAGCAGGGGTCCCAGTACTGAACCTTGGGGGACCCCACTCTTTACTTCCCTCCACTTGGAGAAGTGTCCATTTAGTGCTACCCTCTGTTTCCTGTCCCTTAGCCAGTTGCTGATCCAGGACAAGACCTGTCCCTTTATTCCATGACTGGTAAGTTTATTCAAGAGCCTTTGGTGTGGGACCTTGTCAAAAGCCTTCTGAAAGTCCAGATAAACAATGTCAACTGGATCCCCCTTATCCACATGCTTGTTGACACTCTCAAAAAATTCCAACAGATTAGTGAGGCATGATTTGCCCTTGCAAAAACCATGTTGGCTCTTCTTTAGCAGCGCCTTCTCTTCTATGTGCCTATTAATTCTATCTTTTAGGATGGTTTCCATCATTTTACCTGGGACACATGTCAAACTGACAGGTCGGTAATTTCCTGGATCACCCCTGGATCCTTTTTTGAAAATTGGTGTTACATTCGCTACCTTCCAGTCATCAGGCACAAAGCCTGATTTGAGGGAAAGATTATATATTTTGGCTAGGAGATCAGCAATTTCATCTTTAAGTTCCCTGAGAACTCGTGGATGGATTCCATCTGGTCCTGGTGATTTGTTAGTGTTTAGCTTAACAAGACATGCAAGGACCTCCTCCCTGGTTATTTCTATCTGGCTTAATTCTTCGGTTTCCCTCCCTACGAAGATAGGCTCTGTTTTGGGCATGTGGCCTCTGTCTTCTTCAGTGAATACTGAAGCAAAGAATTCATTGAGTCTCTCTGCAATCTCTGTTTCCTCTTTAATAACCCCTTGCCTTCCATTGTCATCTAATGGTCCAATGGCCTTCCTAGTTGGGTTCTTACTTCTAATGTACTTAAAGAAGTCTTTGTTATTTCTCTGAGTATTTTTAGCTATACGCTCCTCAAAGTCTTGCTTTGCTTTCCTGATTGTTGCCTTGCATTTGTTCTGCCAGAATTTATGTTTCTGCCTGCTGTCCTCATTTGGACAAGCCTTCCATCTTCTAAATGAGCTTTTCTTGCTCTTGATCACTTCCCGAACAGCTCCTGTAAGCCACATTGGAGTCCTCTTGGACCTGGCAGTGCCCTTTTTCCTTTTGGGTATGCATTCCAATTGGGCCTCTGTTATTGTTTTTGGAAACAGCCTCCATGCCTCTTGGAGTGTTTGGACTCTCTCGATTTTCCCTTTCAGCTTCTTTTTTACTAGTTTCCTCAACTTTGGGAAATTTCCTTTTTGAAAATTTAAGGTCTCTGTGTTAGATTTTATCAGTGACTTGCGGTCTATGTTCAAGTTAAACATAATTGAGTTGTGGTCACTGTTCCCTATTGGATCAGTCACATTAACATCTTGCACCAGATCCTGAGTATTACTCAGGATCAAGTCAAGGTCAACATGAGGTAATGGCGGACGAACAGCTCTATATATATGGTAGGAACATGTTTGAATGTGGCTCCACGGCAGCCCGTTGGCTACTGGTCCGCGTGACGTCATGGTTGGTCACGCCCTTCTTGTCCAGGTGTAGGTAGCGGCGGGAAGTTTCCCGCGCTGCGGTCTTTGATGGGTTTGAACCAAGAGAGCTTGGACGCTCGCTGCTGCCAGCTGGTGGTCATTAGCTCGCGTCCTATTACAGGGTTTATATGATACAGCTGAAGGTTACATTGTTACTCATTGGCAAGGTTACATTGGTTCAGATACATTGATATCACATGTAGAAGGTTACACTATTAGAACACAACAGTTGGACACAGCAAAAAGTGCCACAGGGTCTCTAGGATGGATCCCGTCTCCTCTTGGACTAGACCAGGCCAGGGTTCCCAACCTTTTCAGGCCTGGGGCCAGGTCACGCTGTCTCAGTCAACTTCGAGGGCCGGATGGCCATTTCCCCTTGTCTGCAAGATGGGGGTGGCCACTTTGTCCCAACAGCTTCAAAGGGGCAGGCCTATGAGATGGTGCCATGGGGCAGATTCGGCCCATGGGCCTTAGGTTGGAAACCCCTGGACTAGACTTTGTCCTGATATAAAACAGGGGCACAGCTTGGAGCTAAGCAAATCAAAGAGTTGATTGTACTGTAGTTAAGTTCCTATAATTACAATGGAGGCATATTGAAAACATCTGTTGGTGATTAGGGTTGGTGTTCTGTGCTTTCTGATAAGGTATTTAAGCATATCCATCAAGCGCCGCTCCAGAAAATATGGGAACTGCTCCGGCCCGGGTGCGCATGTGCAGGAAAAACTCCATTGCACATGCGCAGAACCCCTTTGCACATGCACTGAACATGTTTGTGCATGCACAGATGGGTTCTACATGTGCATGCATGCACAGTAACCCCCTTCCACGCCGTTCTAAATACGGGAGGGTGCCAGGAAAGAGGAGGAACACGTGCCAAAATATGGGATTTCCCAGCCAATCCAGGATACTTGACAGGTATGTTTAAGGGAGGCCATACTCAAGGAAAACATTATCCCTCCTTTTCAAAGAAGCATCCATCTGCGGATGTTTTTCTAATTAAACGCTTTTTCTAATTCTTCACCTCTAAAAAAAGCCACTGGTATTTCTTTTGAAGCCCTGTTCTTTAATGGCAAAACAGAATTGGTGCTGAAACCGGGGACCAGAGTGTGGAAGGTGCCTTCAAGATATCGTGTTCCCCTTCAGCGAAGGGAGGATGTTGCCCCCTCCTCTGGGCTGAAGTCAGGTGGATGTGGTGGATGTGTGGTGGAGGTAAGAAACAAGTAGAGGCTGGAGAAACTCCTAATTTCTGACCCTTGGGAAACAGAAACACAATGTTGAACTAGCTTTGGTTCAGTCCGGCAGAGTTTGTTACATGCTCTCATGCGGTGGCTCAGTGGGTAAAAGCATTGTGCTTAGAGACCGGAAGGATGGGGTTCGATTCCCCGAGAGCTGCACGATGGGGGTCATGAAAGGAGCCTCACTGGGGCATCCCCTGCAGAAATCCTTTCAACCCAGAGCAATCTCTGACATGAAATCACACACGTACACCATAGCTAAATGGAACTTCCATGTTCAGAGGCAGTGTACCATTTCCCTTCGACTGCCAGGGAACTGGGAAAGTAGTTGAGAGCTTGGGAAAAGGGGAGCCGCTTTGGAGCACTACTGCCAAAATTCCCAGCAGTGACACTGGCTGGTTTGTGGAGCCTGAAAACCACACATTATTTGTGGGAGATCTGCTAAAAGGGCAAGTGGCGGACAGGGCAGTGGGCGTCCTTCGTTGACCAGTGAGCTTCTGTGGTTTGGGCAACCAGAAAGCGAAGAAAGTGGCTTCATTTTGTGCTGCGTTGGCTTGCTTCTCAGGACGGAAAAGAGACACAGACTCATTCAAGATTGGGGAAACGGTGGATTCGAGCTTTATTTTACAGTCATTAAATAGCCAGTTAGTACGTGAATTTCTGCAGAGATGCCTAACCTGTTTTTCTGCAATAGCTAATCCAGGTTTCTTGGCTTTGCTGGTCTTTACTTTTTGGTTTAAGATAGTCTTAATTTACAGGAAGATATTCTAACTTCAAAGTAATTAAATGTAAACAGGAAACAGATTAGTCTTTAGGTCAACCTGAGCAAGTCACTTGCAGGTCAGAACCATTAGGTAAAAGGTGAATCTCTATTAATCAAGTTAGAGGATTCTTCCCGTTGCAGGTTTGAGTCTGAGGCCGTATCAGTCACGACTCACCCCAGTTTAGAATCCTCATTATTAAATAAGACATATAATATATTGATTTGCCCAGGTCAATCTATAGCATTGCCACAATTTTGGCATTCCAGGATTTGATCGGGACACGAAAGCAGTGGTGGGCATCAGCAGGTTCGCACCAGTTGGCCAGAACCGGTAGCAGAAATTCTGGCTGGCTCTGCCCATCCAAGTTTCGAAATAAAATACAGTAGTCCTAATTCAGGTGCAACACAGGGCCATACCTGTCAACTTTCCCGGATTGGCCAGGATTTCCCGATTTTCGGCGCCGATTTGTGCCATTTCCCGCCCGCAGCTGCCAAAATCCCGGAATTAGCAGCGGGGGGGAAGAGGTACTGCGCAGCCCTTCTGCGCAGATCGCCTTCTACGCATGCGCAGGTCCTGTATTTTCCGGAGCTGCGGTTGACAGGTATGCACAGGGCTTCCCCCTTGGCCACACCCACCATACCATGCCCACAGTGTGGTAGTAAATTTTTTTGGAGCCCACCACTGCATGAAAGAAGCAGCTTCTTGGAGGGGTTGCATGGTGGGGAGTGGGCACGGGCTGGGCAAAGGGTGCTTGCTGGGTGGGCAGTGTTGCCCATTGCATCCAGGCGGATGTTTTGGCAAAGCCTCCTTGGCTTTCAATGGCCGCAGGCTTGCCAGCCACACAGGACTCTTAGACGATGGCCTTCAGCGGCCTTCCTCTGGAACAGGATTTCTCAACCTTTTTAAACCAGGGGCCGGAGTCACGCTTCTTCATACAGCTTTGGGGGCCAGATGGCCATTTTGCCATCTTCCTCCACCACATGGCACTTCCTGGTGTGTGTGTGTGTGTGTGTGGTGTGGGGCACATGACATGGTGCCATGGGCCACATCTGGCCTACGGGCTGCAGGTTAAGAATCTCTGTTTTGGAAGGTAGAGAGCTTCTCCTGGGGTTTTCACCTGCATATCGACCGACCATGCCAGCAGCCAGCGGCCACCGACGGTTCCAAGAGGTAGGCAACAAAGGGACTACAGCTCCCAGAATCCTCCAGGCGGGGCACCCCAAAAGGGGCATTTCCAAGTCCTGAAGGGGGGGGGGTGAGACTCTTGTAGAAACCCAGGGCCGGGGGCTCGTTGGGGACGAGCGCAAAGCGGCGGTACCAAGTGTCTCCCCCCCCCCCTCACTCGAGCCAGGCGTCAGCAAGTTGCGTTGCCATGGCGACCACCGCGCAGACCCTAGAGGCCGGCCTACTAGGCCCAGGCTGCTCCGCTGAGGCGCTGGCAGATGCGGGGCCTGTGGGGAGTCCCTGTGGGAGAGCCCCGAGGCTTTGCGGGGCTGGAAGAGGAATAAGGATGGACGCTGAGGACGAGAGAGAGAGAGAGAGAGAGACTCCTATTAGACACTTCTGGTTCCCAAGCGACGCTGAAGGGGTGGTGGTGGAGTGGAAAGGCGGCCGGCGGCGGTAGACGCAGCATCAAGGGGCAGGCCGAGAGGAGGCCGAGGCAGCCGCGAAAGACCCCACCGGACCGTTCCCCTCTACGCGCCCCTTTTATTCCACGAGCCTTTTTAGCTGAACTCTTAGGCAGGACCCGTCCCAGGAGGGAGGCGCGCGGGGCGATGACGTACACGGAAGAGCTGTTCGGCGGCGGCGATGACGTGAAGGCGAGGCGTCCGTAGGGTCGGTGGTGGTGGTGGTGATGAGGCTGGACGCCGCCGGCTGTTGCAGGAGGCAAGCATCATGGAGGAGCGGGAGGGGCTGAGGCGCCAAATCCGCCTCCTTCAAGGTGAGGGGAGGGCCGGGGGGGTGATGACGGCGACAGGGTAGGACGTGGGGTCCCCTCCCCACCTGTACCCCCACCCCTTCCTGTGGGCCCAGGTAGCAGCAGCCCCACCCCCCACCTCCATCTTCCCTGGCACTGAAGCTGAGCTTTGGAGGGAGGGAACCCCCCTCCCCCTCCTGCTCTGTCGATTACCAAGCCAGTCGTATCCGACTCTAGGGTTCAGTGCTCATCTCTGTTTATAGCCAAAGAGCCAGCGCTGTCTGCTTCTGCAGACGTTTCCGTGGACATGTGGCAGGCATGACTAGACACCAGAGTGCACAAAATGCTGTTTACCCTCCCACCTAAGTGGTACCTATGTATTTATCTGCAATCTCTTGCTTTCGAACTGCTAAGGTTGGCAGGAGCTGGGACAGAGATGGGAGCTCACTCCGTCATGCAGCACTCGGGTCTCAAACTGCCGACCTTCCAGTTGTCTTAACCACTAAGCCACCGCAGTCCCCGTATAGATACATGTATATACAAGCAAGAAAGCCCCAGACAGACAGACAGACAGACAGATACTGTATTAGAAATAAAAAAAGCCAAAGGTAGATAGATATTAGAAAACAAGTAGATGGACATACAGACAGATGGACAGATATATACAGTAAAACACCTACTTACGAAAAAAAGTCTGTTCCATAGGCTTTTGCTTAAATAGGTTTTTTATGTAACTCGAAACAAACCCATAGCAAAAATTATTTTTACGTAACTCGAAGCAAACCCATAGGAAAAAGAATATTTATGTAACTCGAAGCAAACCCTTAGAAAATCGTGTAAATCGGGACATGGTTTTAGCACAAAATCATTATGTAAGTCAAATGTTATGTAACTCGGGGCATTTGTAATTCGGGGTTTTACTGTGCTGTATTAAAAAGCAAGCAAGATCGATGGAAGGCTGGCAGGTTAGCAGTTCAAGACTCGAGTGCTGCACAATGGAGTGAGCTTTGGTCATCTGTCCCAGGTCCTGCCAACATTGCAGTTCAAAAGCAAGAAATTGATGATAGATAAATAGGTACCAGTTCAGTGGGAAGGTAAACAGTGTTCCTTGAGTTCCAGCATCTAGTCATGCCTGCCACATGCCCACGGAAAAGTTTGCAGATGCAGACAGCCCTTGCTCTTTAGCTGTAAATGGAGATGGGCACCGTTGTCTAGAAACAGACACGACTGGCTTTTGCGCAAGGGATGCCTTTCCCATTACTTTTGTTGTGCTTAGGTTTTGATATCATTGCTATTTCAATGCAGTAAGTCTGCTCTGGTCCTTTATTTGTTAATGTTCCAAGATGTGTGGGAATGGAGTGGAGGTGAGGAAGCTGCTCTGCCTCCTGCCAGTTTGAAGGCTCCTTGTTCCATAATTTGGGCTAGGCTGGGGGCTTCCTATTGTTACTGGACAATGTACATCAGGGGTTCTCAACCTGTGGGCCGGAACCGACCCACAGCACCATTTCATGTGGCCCGTGTCATTGCTGCCATTGGAAGTGGACGCGTTTACAACAGCGTTTATGATGGGAAACCACCAGTTTGGCCCGCTCAGCTGTTTTAGGGTGTGTGGCTTGAAAAGGTTGAGACCACCTGATGTACATCTCTTGATGGTGCCTAACATGCATCGTTTCTGATGGACAGGTCTATGTTGGACAGAAATAAGTACAAGGTGTTACACTATGGGTGGGTTAGATATCTATCAAAGATAGACATAATCTGAAGAAAATCTGTTTACAAGTCCTCTGTACTATTAGTAGGTGAGTTTTAAAGAGGCACAACTAATGGAAGCCTTTTCCTCTTTTCCTTTTAGGTCTCATCGATGACCATAAAAACATTCATGGAAATGTACCTGTTCCCCCACCGGATCCAGCACCAAGGTGGAGGAATCCAAGACCTGCCTTTAGCAACCAAAGTGTTTTTTCTGCTAGGTATTCTCAGCAGATGCCGAGAGATTTTCCACCTGGCCAGAGTCATACCAGTTCCTGGAGAAACAAGTATTCTCTTGTCAACCTACCATCTCGACCAACGCTCTCTTCTGGAAGCAACATTTCTACTAGTGCTGTGGCCACACGAACCACTCTTAGCTCTACAAGCAGTGGGGCAGCTGAACTCCGTCCAGTGGTTGCAGGAAGCAATGTAGGCCTTGTTATGGAGGATAAAATTGTTGTGGTGCAGGCTGGCTCGGCCACAGGTAATACTGCTGTCTCAAGGTTACAGCGGGGTCCAGCAATGCCCTTAGAGGGCCCAGCTACATCTAAAGGATGTGGAAGTAGCACTGTTTGGCCCTTAAAGGTTGGTTCAAAAGAGGACAAGGGGCCAGAGGCCTCAAGCAAGCCTCTCTTATTGCGCAGCAAAACAGTTGAAAGGAGTAAGGGTGACGGTGGGCCTGTGGTGTGTCGGAAGAGGCCAGTGACTGCAAAAGCAGTCCAGGATGCATCGGAACCTGTCCCCAGATTGTGCAAGACTATCAGTGAGAGTGCAGTAACACTGAAATCTGAACTTCAGCAGCCTTTAATCTTGCCTGATCATAAATCCTGTTATCTCTCAGCAAGGAAGAAGCTAAAACCAGAGGTTCCAGCTTTCCATTGTTCACAACAACCCCCTGCAGTGAAAGGTGAACCCGATCCGCCAAGGGTTGCTGATCGGTTTGTTGTGCGTTCTAACGCTGCCTGGGAAGAGTCTCCGGCTGTTGAGGCGAGACTGGCTGAGAGCAACCCACCGCAGTCTCCTCTTCCCAAAGCTCCTGCCTCATCCACCTCTGTCAAATCTCCAAATTTCAGGAAGGCCAGCTATACTTGGGTGGCGAATCCGAGTAAATCCCCACGAACTGCAAAAAGGTGGCCTACTCCCAGAAGCTCTGAAAATGCACAGCACTTGACTGTGGGTCTGGAAGCCACTGCCAAGTTCCAGTCAAGGGGGGATGTGGGAGCCAAACAAAAGAAATCCAGCCTACATTCAAAGCCTGGAGTTTCTTCCAGCCAGTACAAATGGAAGGCCTCTAGCCCTCAGCAGTCTCCCTCCACATCTGTGTTCACATGGCGGCGGAAGGATTCCAACAAGGCAGGAGGAGGCTTCTCCCAAGCAGGCACCAGCACTTCTCTTCAGGGCGTGAGAGGTCTACCCCTTGGGCATGGCACCCCAAGGCCATTCTTTGGCAACGCGGGCTTTTTGAACTACAAACTGAGGAGCCGCACTAAAATCATAAGAAGAAAGGGGAGTGCCTGGTAAGTCATGGGTTGTCAGGAGTTACGTCCCTCCACTCTTCCAAGATTCTTATGGCAAGTTTTCTGGATTTGGAGACATTGAACTATGAGGGAAATGGTTTTTTAAAATTCTTTTGTAGAATGTGGAACAGGGATGAGGAGTCAAGGCATCTATATATGCTTAGGGTATTCAGTAGAGGGGCTGTGATGATGGAAATCTCATGAATCTCTGAAAATTCATAACTATGGAGTGATCCAACAGAGCTTTAAAAATATTTTCAGAATCTCTAGTGTATCAATTTCTAGGACTCGTACATATTTCTGACTGTAGTCAAGGAGTCAGTGGGTGGAAAGAGCAACTGTATTTTGGAGTCCAGAGACTGGGGATGGCCTTCTGTAGGAAGTAACTTAAATGGACCTGTGCTCATTGCAGAATGGATATGTACAACTGTACACTGACGAGCCAAAATGACACTTGCTGACTTATTTTCTATACCCTTCCTAATGATCCCTAGCATTGAGTTTGCTTTTTTCACTGCTGAGGCACACTGGGTTGACACCTTCATTGAGCTCTCGTCCACCAGAACACCAAGGTCCCTTTCCTGGTTTGTCGCAGAGAGTTCAGACCCCATCAGTTTATAAATGTAATTGGGGTTCTTTGCTCCAACATGCATCACTCTGCACTTACTAATGTTGAAGCTCATTTGCCACTGTTTTGCCCACTCCCCCAGTGTCAAGAGATCCCTCTGGAGCTCCTCACAATCTCTCACAGTTTTCACTACCCTTTATAATTTAGTGTCGTCAGCAAATTTGGCTACCTTGCTTTTTACTCCTACTTCTAAATCATTTATGAAGAGGTTGAAAAGCAGGGGTCCCAGTACTGAACCTTGGGGGACCCCACTCTTTACTTCCCTCCACTTGGAGAAGTGTCCATTGAGTGCTACCCTCTGTTTCCTGTCCCTTAGCCAGTTGCTGATCCAGGACAAGACCTGTCCCTTTATTCCATGACTGGTAAGTTTATTCAAGAGCCTCTTCACTCTTGAACGATGGTTGGCGTCTAAGAGGTGACCTGATTGGAGTTTATAAAATCATGCACGGTGTGGACAAAATAGATAAGGAAAAACTGTTTTCCCTATCGCACAACACTAGAACTAGGGGACACTCCATGAAACCTTTGGGTGCTAGTTCTCAAACAAATAAGAGAAAGTACTTTTCCACCCAGAGGATTACTGGTCTATGGAACTCCCTGCCAGAAGAAGTGGTGACAGCTGTCAGTCTTGACAGCTTCAAGAAAGGATTAGACAAGTTCATGGAGGACAAGGGTATCAATGGCTATAATTATGGATACTTAAGGACAACCTCCGGGTTGGAGAGATAGGCAGGATATCTCTCAATGCCATGTCCAGGGATTCCTAAGCAGGTGAAGGCATCTCCTTGGGAATAATACCCTGAAGCAAATGGTGAGCCACTGTGTGAGACAGAATGCTGGACTGGATCATGGGCTCCTGTGGCCTCTTCCAGCAAGGCTGTTCTTATGTTCTTATGACGTTCTTCCACAGACAGATGCACATTTTTCTTGCAGAGAGCTAATATACCAGCCTATAGGATTCCCTTGTCTGGCAGTGCTCATGTATCTGGTCCCCTCAGTTTCCTGATAGGAGACATTCAAACAAGCAACTCTGTTTTGAAATAGATTTTTATGTCAGTTATGATATTTTCCTTGATGTGGCTAAACCTTGATTTTTTTGCCTCTATGCATGTGTTTTTTTTTGTATCTTGCAGCCTATAAAGCGCAGATGAAAATAATACACATCTAAAGGAGTTGCTCTGTTGATAGCATTTTTAGAGAAATGGGCTTGATTGTTTTGCTAACAGTTTGTGGGCCCTGTTTGGTAAATTATACTTGTTTTGTGGTGAATTGGCTAATGTAGCAAGGATTGAGCATCATTCATTTAGAGTCCGCAGAATATAAAGTTAATTTTTTATAGGTATAGTTTTGGAGGTGGAAATATTCCTTAGATTCAGGAGTAGTATGTTAGCCATCATTTTAAGGTGGAGTTTACAAGATGTGGTGCAGAAAGATGCGCTCCTGATTCGTTGAGCTTTTAACATTAAAGAGAGAGAGAGAGAGTGGGTTAAACTGCACTTTTGTGGAAGTCTGTTATTTTGTTTTCAAAATAGGTTTAATTGGATTGAAGTAGTTTGTGAATTGCATGGAGCAGCATTGCGCTCATATATAGAGGTTCCAAGTCCAGAATATGATGGGACAGCGGTTGACTTTATAGCTTAGTTACTGCTTTTCTTGTTTTTGTAGGTCTTCAGCTGACAAAAGGAACATCTCCTTTCCCAACGTACTCCTGAAGAGCCGATATTCCCTGAGGAAAAGGAGCTCCCCCCGGGGAAAGTCCTCACCTGCTGGTAGAAGAGCTGGTGCCAAGGGCCTGGTACAGATCGGTAGGCACCGGTTGCGCCGACTGCCAGCCTCCCGGCTTCAAACCTCAGCTAAAGCAGGTAAAAACAATCCCGGTAGTGGATCTGTTCTTTTGTCTTTCAGCTTCTTCCTTTGTTTTTCTTTTTTAAACTGGTACATATCAGCCAGTCTTCTGAATTACAGTTATCCACTAAATCCATTTGATAATCCCATTTAGAGTAGAGTTGCAGAATTCATTGCTATGAGTCAATAAAGGTGTAAATCTAGTCATACCTGTCAAGCGCAGCTCCGGACAATACGGGACCTTCGCAGAACGGTTCTGCGC
The DNA here is from genome assembly GCA_035047305.1 of Bradypodion pumilum. Taxonomy (NCBI): domain Eukaryota; kingdom Metazoa; phylum Chordata; class Lepidosauria; order Squamata; family Chamaeleonidae; genus Bradypodion; species Bradypodion pumilum. The sequence goes on from JAWDJD010000004.1 coordinate 344,212,820, forward strand.
AGGTCCGTTCTATGCATGCGTAAAAGCCTTTTATGCACACGTAGAACGGACCTGCACAGAACCGTTCTGCGCAGGTTGCTTCTACACATGCGTAGAAGGCTTCTACGCATCCCCTTCTGCACAGAACCCTTCTACGCATGCGTAGAAGGGTTCTATGCATGCGTAGAATGGTTCTACACATGCGTAGAAGGGTTCTACGCATACGTAGAAGGGTTCTACGCATGCATAGAAAGGGCCTGCGCAGAAGGGATGCGCAGTAACTGCTTTCCCCTGCTGCCAAATTAAGGGGTAGCGGCGGCTCCATGTGGGAAATGAAGAGAATCGGCACAGAATTACGGGGTAATCCTGGCCATTACGGGGTACTTGACAGGTATGGGTCTAGTTAGGCTTATAATTTGCAACTAGGCCTCTGCTTTGGACTAGGCCACCTTTGATAGGAGGACTGCAGCCTCTGACTGTTGTACAACACTTTCCTTTTCGCGTCAGTGTCAAAAGTGAGTTGCTGGTGTGTTTGTTGAGAAGGTGCCTGGGGGCTGCATCCCCTCCCCACCTGAAGTTAATGCTTAGGGTTGGGAGCATAAAGTGTCCTTTGTGTCTTCTCTGCCAAACTAAAATATAACTCATTATGCTTGTTTGATTCTGTGGTGTATGAATTGCAGGGGTGGGTCAAGTGCTGGTTTCTTCTGGGTTGATTTCCCCCCTGCTGTCTTTAACTCTTAACAAATGACTGGGCAAAGTGTCGGCTGCCGGTTGTATGTAGATCCAGCTTCTCTCAAGCCCTCTTCCCATACTTCCTCAATTGCCCCCCTCCCCAATTTTAAAATCAGCAGAAAAGTGGATCGTCAGGTTTCAGAAGCATCTGTTACATTCTGTTGGTCATTGAGATGCAACCTGCACCCTGGTGTGGCTCAACAAAAACCAGGCGAACCTTTGTCTTTGAGAAATGGAACTGCTCCTGCTCCCAGGTGTTGTGCGACTGAGAGAGAGAGGTACATTCAGTGGTGGGCACGAGCCGGTTCGCACTGGATCGCCTGTACTGGCAGCAAAACTGGCTGGCCATGCCCACCTCTCAACCCCACCCCACCCACTGCCCTGCCCTGCCCCGCCCACCACCACCTCCTCCTCTCCCCATACTCCAGGCTTGACCAGGAGCCAAGAAGAGGAGGAGGAGGAAGAGCCGGCAGGGGCAGGAAGGAGGAGAAGCCATATTGGGCTCCCCCGGGTGCCCCTATTGCTGCCAAAGTACATGCCCTCCTCCCCTTGCGCCATTGTTGTGGGAGGAGGGGAAGGCTGGGGGGGGGAGAGGGAGGAGGAAGCACGGCTAGGCCCAGCATGGCCATGCCGCCGCCGCCCGGGCACTCCTCTTGGCTCCACCGCTGCCCCTTGTAGGGAGCAGGCGGCAGGGCGCTTTCTCCTCCTCCGCACTTGGGACAGTGGCGGAACCAAGGGGAAAGTCTGGGATGTAGCGGTGACGGCGCTGCCATGCTGGGGAGGAAGAGGAGAAAGAGCAGCCACCAAAGCGCCCTGCCGCCTGCTCCCCGCAAGGGGCAGTGGTGGAGCCAAGCAAGGAGAGCGCCCGGGCTCAGCCGCGCTTCCTCCCCCCCTCCCCACCCCCCAGGGAGGAGGAGGAAGAGCAGCCACGGCTGCCCCCCTTTACCTAATAACAGAAGATTCCTGATTGGTATTCAAATTTGACATCAGGTTTTGTCCCTGCAAGTGGTTCAAGGTCTCCCTTGCTCAAAAGCCAGTCGTATCAGATTCTAGGGTGCAGTGCTCATCTCCATTTACTGCCAAAGAGCCAGTGCTGTCTGTGTCTGCAGACCTTTTCATGGCCATGTGGCAGGCATGACTAGATCACACCCACCCAGTCACATGGCCATCCCCAGCAAGTCACATTCCCACAGAGTTAGCCCCGCCCACAAAGTTAACCCCACCCACAGTGTGGTAGTAAAACTTTTTGATGCCCGTCACTGGGTACATTTAAGTGTATTTACACAGATAATGAGGATTAAACCGCACTTTAAACAACGGTTTTGTGGATCTGTTTGAGGGATCTAGTTCATCGCTAAGATTTATACACACACTTCTAAGAGTGGCTTCTTCTTCTTGTGTTGTATCCAATTCCAAATATTGGCAATCATCGTGGCGATTAGCCATGAAGAATATCCTGGGAATATAATGCAGTGGCCTTCCACATTGCAGTGTGACATCTGCACCACTGATCCAGTTCCATGGGTCTCTTTCTGGTCTTGAACCCTTTTGGCACACAAAGTCCTCATTAGCCAGGATGGATGAAGCTGCTACCCTCCATCAAGAGGGATTCAAGTGGGATTTAATCCCCTTGGGGACCATCGCCCTTCCCTGTGGACTTCGGCACCCAAGGCCACGAGTCCTCAGGGTTGTCAAGTTAGTTAACCACCTCCTGACAATCGGCGTTGAGTCACTGGCAGTGTGGTTTACTCTACTCTCCTGTATTACCATAGCAGGATAACCTGGCCAGACTATTAAGCCACTCCTAAGAGTTGATCACTTTTAACATGCATATATGTACGTGTACATTTCTAAACATACACACACAGATACAGACCCTGATAGGTATACAAGCATGTGTTTATATCAGCTTTCTTCAGGGCACTGGGAGCCAATGGCCCAGGATTGAATCTTCTTGAATGGAAGACATAGAGCACAAAAGTCATTGACATTTATTTGTAAAAGCCTTTCCAGAGGGAAAGTAGTAGCATTGTATGAACATGCCAAATCATGCCTCACTTTGCCTTGTACTTTGTGTACCGACAGACATTAAAATGCATGCTACATTCTTCGAGGACGCCAGATTTGTCTTGTGCATTTCACCAGAACATTGATTGTAAAGCCAAATGTCGTGGTCTGTGATGAATGGAATGATGATAGTCATTCACTCTCTACCTGTTGAACTGCGCCAGGTTCCCTCTTTGCATCTAAAAAACAACTGAAATAATTTCTCTTAAAGAGATCCAAAAAGGTTTACTTACAGTAACTTGATATTTTACCATCACCCATGTGTTGTTTTGGGGAATTGCTATTGTTTTTGTCTATAATTTATTCTGCTTGGTTTATTGTGGTTGTTTTTTGTGTTGTCTTTTGCATTATGTTTAATTTCATAGTGTTATTTGTAAAAAAATCTTTTGTATGCTGCCCAGAGTGGGAGAATATTGCAGACGGGTGGGATATAAATTAATAAATAAATTTGTGTGCTTAAAGGAAATGAAAATACAGTGGAACCTCATACAACATTCACCCCATATAACAATGAAATCCCATAACAATTAGGTTTGGGGGGGGGGGGAATGGCGTCCCGCATAACAATTTTCCCTATGGAAAAAAATCTTACAACAATTTTTCAATGGGAAAAACCACTTAGTGAAAAAAATCGTTGTACGATGCATCCCATAGGGAATATTGCTACACGGTACATGCATCATATAACAATTGTTTCGTACAACAACGAGCCCTGTGGAACGGATTAAAATCGTTGTATGAGGTACCACTGTACATATAGCAATTGCAATAACGCTTATGTACCACCCTATATAGTGCTTAGTGCATTGTTATTGTAGCAATGTGCAGCTAAACCCAGTTTTTGGCCCAGTTGGGTCGAGGTACTGAAATGCATGGCGGTTGTTTGTTGACACTTGGAGAAGTCCCAAGGATTTCAGTGGGTATACTCTGACTGGGACTGGAATAAACTAATCGGTATTCTTAATGCACCTTGGACATACTTTGGCGTTCTTTTGAATGTTTGTTACCACCACCAATATGTCAATAAGAAAGTGTTTTAATCCGGCAGTATTGTTATCCATGAATGTGGAAGAGGTGTTTGTTTGGATTTGTTGTGTTGTTTATGATAAGCTGTGTTTATAATAAAAGGGGTATTTATTACCGAGGTGCTGAAAACTTGAAATGTGTTGTTTTCAAAGGGGTTGCTGTGCCAGTTACATGTCAAAAAAAGAAAGGTAAAGGTTCCCCTTGCTCGAAAGCCAGTCGTATCTGACTCTAGGGTTCAGTGCTCATCTCTGTTTCAAAGCCGAAGAGCTAGCGCTGTCTGCTTCTGCAGACGTTTCTGTGGTTATGTGGCAGGCATGACTAGACACCGGAGCGCACGGAACGCTGTTACCTTCCCACCGAAGTGGTCCCTATTGATCTACAGTACTTGCAATTTCTTGCTTTCGAACTGCTAGGTTGGCAGGAGCTGGGACAAAGACGGGTGCTCATTCCGTCCTGCAGTACTCGGGAATCGAACTGCTGACCTTCCGCCTCCCAGGCAGCATCTTATCCACTTGAGCCACTGCAGTCCCAAAAAAGAAAACATGTTTAAAGAAGAAACAAAAATGTTCTGGCACCTTAAAGACTTATTGCTATATTTTAGTATGAGCTTTTGTGGATCACGTCCCCCGAAAACATATGTGCACATTATCTCTGTACACAGGAAGAGCGTCTCGAGGATTGTGGTAATTTTTGAACCACAATCGGGCGTACCCTGGTAACGGCCACCTTGTGTTGCCGGCTAATCTTTCTCACACTAGGCCAGGTGAAAGGAACTGCGGAATGAACTCGCCAAAAGGTGCCTTCATTTTGGCAGGTTCACGTCTGGCTTAAACATGGAAGAAGAAGATCTCTGTACATTCTCTCGCTGTTTCAGTCTTGAGAGAGAGAATGTGCAGAGATAGATATTGTTGCTGTGTAACATTTGAACTAATCCATGCGCGGTGATAGAAATGTGATTTATAAATAAATAAGATCTGGGTAATTCTTCTCTTCCTGCCATGCTGCCTTTTCAGCCTTTTAGGGCTGGGCTGGGCTGGGCTGGGCAGATAGATGAGTGAGTTAAGGTTAAGAGTTCAATTTCCCACTAAGCCGGTGATGGCGAACCTTGGCACTCCAGTAGTTCTTGGCCTTCAATTCCCAGAAGCCCAAGCCCCCTGTGGATCCACATGAATGGGTTTACTGCTATTCATCTGGCCCGCGCTGCCCTCATCACTCCCGGAAGCGGAAGTAAAACATGCCCGTACGGTTAAGGCTCTTCCGGGTTAACCCTTCCTCCGTACGGGCACATTTTACTTCCGCTTCCGGGAGCGACGAAGGCAGCGTGGGTCGGATGAATCGCAGTAAATTTATTCGTGTGGATTCACAGGGTGCTTGGTCTTCTGGGAATTGAAGTCCAAGAACATCTGGAGTGCCAAGGTTCACCATCACAGCACTAGGCATTCCTGGAGAAGAGTCAGCTGGTCTGGCCTTCACAGTTGTTCACAGTTGCATTGTCCCAGGACACCCTTAGAGAAATGAACGGTTGAAAGTGCTTCAGTGTGTTTGCTACCTAGTAAAACTTGGAAAGAGCAAACAAAAGCCAGAACCGACTTGACAGCACATGGTTGATGGTGATGGGTTGCGATTATTGCATATAAAGCACAGTCAAAATAAACAGTGTTATAAAAACATTGACTGTTGTTAAAATACTTACGTTTTTGGTTAAAACTTCTGTTATCAGTTAAATAGTGGTGTAATATATCCTAGGAACTGCGGTTGCTTAGTGGTTAAGACACTGAACTTGAAGACTGGAAGGTCGGAGTTCGAGACGCAAGTGCTGCATGACGGAGTGAGCTCCCATCGTCTGCCTCAGCTCTTGCTACCCTAGCAGTTCAAAAGCAAGAACCTGCAAGTACTGTAGATAAATAGGTACTGCTTCATTGGGAAGGTAACTGCATTCTGTGTGCTCCTGCATCTAGTCATGCCTGCCACGTGTCCACGGAAATGTCTGCAGATGCAGAGAGTGCTGGCTCTTTGGCTGTAAACAGAGATGAGCACTGAACCCTAGAGTCTGATACGACTGGCTTTCAACAATGGCGACATTTACCTAAATAGTGGTGTAATATATGCACTGTTCACATTATTGGTCTCTTCTACAGCTAGTAAAGGTTTCCCTTGCTCGAAAGCCAGTCGTATCCGACTCTAGGGTTCAGTGCTCATCTCTGTTTCAAAGCTGAAGAGCCAGCGCTGTCTGCTTCTGCAGACGTTTCCGTGGTCATGTGGCAGGCATGGCTAGACACCGGAGTGCATGGAACACTGTTTACCTTTCCACCGAAGTGGTCCCTATCTATCTACCAGAGTCAAGGTTGGAAACCTGTAACAGCTTTGAGATAGATTGTCAGAGGAAGCTAGTGCTGATGTTACTAAAGATGTAAGGCTGGTTTAGTGGGTCTCCCTTGCTCAAAAACCAGTCATATCCGACTCTTATTCATTCATTCATTCATTCATTTCGACTTATTTAACCGCCCCCCTCGCCAAGGCGACTCTTGGGGTCGGTGCTCATATCCGTTTACAACCAAAGACCCACTGCTGTCTCTGTCTGCAGATGTTTCTGTGGTCATGAGAATAGGCATGACTAGATGATGTAGCAAATGGAACACTGTTACCTGTCCTGCTGAAGCATTACCTATTTTCTACTTGCAATTTCTTGCTTTCAAACTGTTAGGTTGGCAGGAGCTGGGGCTGACGATGGTCACTCACTCCATTGTGCAGCACTTGGGTCTTGAACTGCTGAACTGCCAACCTTGTGGACATCAAGCTCAGCAACTTGAACACTAAACCACCGCAGACCGTAAGGCTAGTTTAGGTCACCCTTGCTCGAAAACTAGTCATATCTGACTCTAGGGTTCAGTTCCCATCCCTGTTTACAGTCAAAGAGTCAACACTGTCTGTGTTTGTATATGTTTCCGTGGACACGTGGCAGGCATGACTAGACACCGGAGTGCACGGAATGCTATTTACCTTCCCACTTAAGTGGTACCTATCTATCTACTTGCAATTTCTTGTTTCCGAACTGCTAGATAGGCTGGTTTACCTAGAGTCAAATCCTGTTGGCTGCTGAGAAGACACTTGGCAGTGACTGGGCCTTTATGCTGTTTGAGGGAGTTTTATTCCTTAAGGGAAAGATGTGGAGAGGAGATCATTCAAGCATTCGGGAGTTGTGAACCTTTCCTTACCTCTGTAAAATGGATGCTATTGCATCCCACCCACCCCAGCCAGCGAGCCAGCGAGCAAGCATGTGCCCTGTGCATGAGTCAACCCTGCTGATGTCCGCCGGAGCCTGGATGTTACAGCACAAGACACAGGTGTGATTCTTGGAAGCTTCCCAGTGAGTAAACGTAAAGGTTTCCCTTGCTCGAAAGCCAGCGGTATCCGACTCTAGGGGGCAATGCTCATCTCTGTTTCTAAGCCGAAGAGCCAGCGCTGACTGCTTCTGCAGACATTTCCGTGGTCATGTGGCAGGCATGACTAGACACCGGAGCGCACGGAACGCTGTTGCCAGTGAGTAAAAGGGTACAGTAAACGGCTTGACGTGTCTTTTCATCCTTTCTCCTCCTCTCCCTTCCTTTAGCTGCCCAAGGAGCCCCCGTGGGTATTTTCCACCTGCAAACTGGGGGTCCGTGCAGGTGTGGCGGGGTGCCCTTGTAGATGCCAGCCAGGTTCCCCGGGCATCTGCCCGCCTGCGTTCACGGAGCAAGGTCTCACGTGACGCCAACTCCCCTCTGACCTGTAGAGGGCAGTCTTGCCCCTCGTGTTTCCCCGCGTCCACCTTTTTCTGGTACGTAATTGATTGCCTAATTTCCTCTTTATGTGAAAGAAAGCAGATATCGAGTAATTTGCAGCAATAACCTGCTAATGCTGGGCCAGTATCAAAACTCCCATGTTCATTTCAAGTGGCAGATAAAACACTAATATATAATTATCCTTGCAAATTGGATTGTTTTAAATAACCAAAAGACTATGGCCAGGAGAAAACTATCCCATTTCCCTTGAGTTAGTATTGCGGCATAATTGCTGCGTTCAATCAATTTCCTTGGCATTAGAAATTCCATCACAATCAACATTAAGCTATATTCATTGTGATGGCTAAGAGCCGGGCCATTTCTCCTCTTTTCCTTAACTGGCAAAATTAATCAGGGGAAAGATTTTAAACATTTACCCGTGCGAAAGAGGTCAGCTCTGCCACTATATTGCTCAGCAGATAAGGGGGCTAATAAAAAGAAAATTGAATTACTAATGATCACGAGGAACCGAGTATATAAAACCTGGCAATCGCCCGCTTCAGGAGGAAAGGAGAATCAATTTTCTTCGGACAAGGTGCGCTCATTTTTTATTTTGGCGCATATTATCAGCAGTTTAATTTGAAAGCGCATAAACAGGAGGAAACAGTTAGGAAATAATGAGCCTGAAGGTGTAAAGTGCTACAGGATATATGCTGTACACAATTTATTTGGCACAACAGATAATCACTTTAATTGAATTCAAAACTGCATTGTTCAGCAATGCGGACTCCCCTCGTTTTGCCTGTGGGGATATTGGAGAGCATGACAAAGGTGCCGAAAGAGTGGCGTGTGGTGCATGTGTTTTCCCCTCTCTTCTTTGTAATGTCTTTCCTGTCTCCCCCCAGCACAGAAAACGATGCCTTCATTTGGGCATGGATGTCAAATTGTTGATGGGGTAGTATTTAAAAGGCTGCAAAATTCTCTTCTGCCTCTGGGACTCCCTCCTGTCTCTTGGTTTAGAGAGCACGTGGCATTTAAAAAAGGGACTGCAGTGGCTTAGTGGTTAAGACACTGAACTTGACGGCTGGAAGGTCGGCGGGTCAGCAGTTCAAGACCTGGCTCTTTGGCTATAAATGGAGATGAGCACTGAACCCTAGAGTTGGATACAACTGGCTTTCGAGCAAGGGCGACCTTTACCTGGGATTATTACCCTGGACAACTCAAGAGTCCAGGCTTTTGCTTGATAGTGAGACTCAGCTCAGGCAAGTCTCCTTGGACTTCCGTGTGATCCAGGTATTAATGCACAGGAAGCACTGTGGAATGTATGTTTTAATCCTGTTGTGAGCCGCCCTGAGTCAGGTTCGCCTGATTGGGCGGCATAGAAATTTGAGAAATAAAATTAAATAAATGTGTTTCTTTCCTTGCTTGGAGGGCGACTAGGGACTGTCCGCTTCTCCGTCTTCATTGCAAGGTTGCATTTGCCATCCAGCTGCAGTAGTGTGTAAAATTCCTAGTGGCCTGGACAACTCCGGGCAATGGAGTCTGAGACTCATCTAAATTTGGCAACGCATACAGTGGTGCTACTACTGGGGGAAAGACCTACCAAGACGACTCAGGGTGCCTTTTAATCTCCCAGCTCATGCAAAACTCTTGGCCTGCTCTCCTGCTTCCTCTCTGTAGCTCATGAGAAATCTCAGACAAATCATGCTCTGGTTTTAGCTGAGCAAGCACTAATGCAAATGTTGGCCTATTTCTCTCTGCAGTCTGGATTGTGTAGATAAACGCGATTGCTGTGCGTCTAGCCTGCAATGGAATATGCTGTATATATGCGTGCTCGTACAATACAGTAGTACTGACGCACATGCTGCCTTTGTTTGCATTTCACCTATGGCTCCTGAAGTCCCTGTCGGGAAATTGAAGTATTGGAGAGTCTACCTGAGAAAGGATGAAAACCCCAAAAGAGAATCAGGGAGGAAGGTGGTGGTGGTGGTGGGGAAATGCAGATGGGGGGGGGGGGGAGAGTTGTAGTCTAAGCAAATCTTTATTGGATGGCCAGGGCGGTGTTTAACAATTCACACAAGAAGAAGCAACAGGGCAGTACTATGGGAAGATGCCAGAGGTATGGCATTATTGGATTATGCAGGGAGGTTCAGTATGTTAGAAAGATTAAAGGTAACGTCAGGAGCATGTTGTGGATGAGTAACACTGCTGTGAAAGGACTGTGTTTGCCAGAGCACACCTGTGTGTTGTGCATCTTGTGTTCCATTCAAGGGGACTTACATTTAAGATAAATTTTGCTGTCTCTGTGTCATGCTGTTGTTAACTATTATTCCTCCCCACCACACCCCATAAAAGTAGTAAATGAGCACCCTTGCTCTTAAATTAATTTTGATCTAGTGCTTCTGTTTCTAATACTGGAATATTAGAGAATAGAAGAACCAAAATTGCAAGGAAATAATTTGAGAACAAGGAGAATTGAAGCTTAACGTGGCACATTAAATGAGGAGTTTAGTTTGGTGTGTTTGGTGACTAACAAAGTGTCTTTGAAGTTTCACATCTGTAGGAAGAAAGTCTGAATTCCAAACTGAACATTTAAAGAGACATTTGCGATCTTTTCACAGGAGTTTCAGGATTAAAATTTTGAGAAATGGTTGGATCTGTGAAAGGCATGGGATAATTTTGGTCAGTAAATGAATGGCCCTAACAGTGTGAGAGTTACTCAGTTTCTGCTAGGATTCCCGTTGCCCCAGTCCAGAGAGCGGGATCGGCATGCTCTTGCCTCCAAAATACTGGGCATCATTTCAGCGGCATGTCACATCTGAGTGCGGATGTCTAAGTGACCTTAACAGAACATTACTTTCTACGGGATGTGCTTTCCATGGTCGGATGCCGCCAGTCCTACTTAAATGCTATTTCCAATGCACGATTAAAGCTGGATTAGGGTATGTTTCTCTTTGGTGGGTTGAATAATTGCTGCGAGTGAACGTGATATCTTCCAGCTTGACCAAAGTACCCATGCTTTTTTTTGGTTGTCAAAGCAAAAAAAAAAGTTTTTCAGCACTTAAATTTTGTAATGGTACCTGTTTAGATGCAGTCTCATAATACAGATCTCAAGGCAGTTTATTATAGGAATAAAACCAAAATGAAAATATGAACAGACTGTTTGTGAATAACAACAAGTAGCAAGCAGCAACATCATCATCATTTGGGACTTTTTGGCCTGTAAAGTAACATTTTGGCCCATTGCCCACAGTTTTGAAAAAGTGCATGTACTTGGCTGTGATCCTCATACCCTCCCAGGTATGTCAGTTTGCAGAACACATTCCAGTTTTGGGTCCTGGATTGTTATGTGAGGTCCCTCCCGCACCCTCCAGTTTTTAGTGCAGTGTTTGGTGCTCCTTCACAGAGGCTTGAGATGGAGTTGGATGAAGAATGCAGTGAGCCAACTTTCTGCAAGGTTGTCTCGCGCATCTGAATTACGGTTAAACGATGTCTGTCTCCTGTAGGCTATCAGCGTAGTGAAATCCATACGAGAATTCAATGGGATACTTTATCTCTGGGTTTTGAGCTTTTTTGAATTGTTTGCTGGGCTAAAAGTGTGGCTTTCTAATCAAAGAACTTGGAGTAGGGAGGAGGGGGGTGCGGAGAGAGATGCTTCTCCAGTCTGGCTCCGAACATAATTTTCTCCTGGCTAGGCTTTGCCATTGATTGGTGATCTTAATTTAGTGATGGTCTCTAAAATAGCTCCCATGTAATGCAGCTGTTTAGGAAGATATTAGGGCAGGAGAAAGACCACCATGTTTTATGTGAAATGAGCTGTATTATCAGCAAGAGAAATCAAGCGGATGGGCCATGGCTGGGCTGTTGAGCTATTGGGGGCTTCATTGCCAGTGGAGAATTTACGCCTCTGACTGAACATTAACCGGGCTGTTGTACCATGTCCCCCACCACCACCTCCTTAGCGCATAAACGGGGCTGTGATTCATCATTTCTTTCTCGATGTTGAACTGTCTGTTACATTTTACTGCCCCAAACATTGTAAAAGGGCAGTAGAGCAGTTAAATCCCACAGTCCTGCTTTCCTAAGGAAAAAAGAAAATGCTGAAAGAGGCAGTGGAAGGGAAGGCAACCACAGCGGTACATGGATCTTGCATAAATTATCAGCGGAGTCAGAGGCCAACTATTTTATGTATTGTTAGAGCTGGGCTAATTAGTTATTCCCAAATAATCAATGGTTTCCGACTTCTCTCCCCCCACCCCAGTGGTAATGGACCATAGTATATTTATTTCTGAAATGGCAGCTGTACACATACATAATTTGTTTTAGACATGACTGTATTTTAATCTTGCCTCATGTGACTCTGAAGGCTAATGAGTTACTTAGGGCAGCATGTGAAAGTGGTGAGAAGAGAAAGCAAAAGAGTCCACAAATCAGACAAAGTTATTCTATGCCAGTGTTTCCCAACCTTTGGTTTTTTGGACTTCAATTCCCAGAAGCCTTGGTCAATTCCCCAAAGTACTGATCAGCCAGTGTACTAACTTAGGCTTCTGGGAATTGGAGTCCCCCTGTGGGGTGTGGGCGGGCCTCACGTTGGGAACCACTGCTCTAGACTCTTCAACCGTGGTGGATTGAAGGTTATAAATATGTAAGACTGCATGCTAAGGTGAGGTTTCTTGGGAAGTCATAGAAGCATAGAATAACTGAATTGGAAGGGGGGTTTCTGAGGCCATTGAGTCCAACCCCCTGATCAATGCAGGAATCCGAATCAAAACAGAAGCAACCAATTGCCGTCCAATTTTCTCTTGAATGCTTCCAGACTCATACCTGTCAAGTTTTGGATTTGGAAATAAGGGAAAATTCCTGGCAAATAAGGGATACTTGACAGCTATGCTTATCCTGTGTTGCCCTCCAATGGCGGCAATAGGGCATTGCAGTCTAATTAATACGGGATGACGGCGGGAAAGAGGGTAAAATAAGGAGTTTTCCTGGCCAATACGGGATACTTGACAACTATGCTTATCCTGTGCTGCCCTCCAACGGCGGCAATAGGGCATTGCAGTCTAATTAATACGGGATGACGGCGGGAAAGAGGGTAAAATAAGGAGTTTTCCTGGCCAATACGGGATACTTGACAACTATGCTTATCCTGTGCTGCCCTCCAACGGCGGCAATAGGGCATTGCAGTCTAATTAATACGGGATGACGGCGGGAAAGAGGGTAAAATAAGGAGTTTTCCTGGCCAATACGGGATACTTGACAGCTATGCTTATCCTGTGCTGCGCTCCAACGGCGGCAATAGGGCATTGCAGTCTAATTAATACGGGATGACGGCGGGAAAGAGGGTAAAATAAGGAGTTTTCCCGGCCAATAAGGGATACTTGACAGCTATGCTTATCCTGTGCTGCCCTCCAATTGTGGCAATAGGGCTTTGCAGTCTAATTAATAAGGGCTGATGGCGAGAAAGAGGGTAAAATAAGGGGTTTTCCCGGCCAATAAGGGATACTTGACAGCTATGCTTATCCTGTGCTGCCTTCCATTGGCGGCAATAGGGCATTGCAGTCTAATTAATAAGGGATGGCGGCGGGAAAGAGGGTAAAATAAGGGGTTTCCCCGGCCAATAAGGGATACTCAACAGCTATGCTTCCAGTGCTGGAGCGCTCACACCTCTTGAGGCAGTGGGTTCCGCTGTCGTACTGCTCTAACTGTTAGGACGTTTTCCCTGATATTCAGCCTAGATCTGGCTTCACGTAGCTTCAGCCTGTTATTACATGTCCTACACTCTGGGATGATGGAGAACAGATCCTTCCTGTCATTTTTATGATTATCTTTTAGGTACAATGTAGAACAGTAGTTGCTTGTGGCTGGTGTTGTGCAAAGACTGTCTGTCTTCTCCCCTTTGAGATCGAACCAGGTGGCCATGGTCCTTCCCCTGTTTCTGGAAGTCCCAAGGGCAACAGTTCAGCTCAGCTTAGTTTATGGGAAATTTCGGCATAAAGGTTATGCAGCCTTGGGATGCTGATTGCTTTGCTCATTATGGAGAATAGTGTGAGATGTGGAGAAGTCCAGGCACTTTCCTCACCATGTCCAATGTGAGCATATAACGTATTTATCTCTCTCTCTCTCTGTATATTTAAAGAACACCAGTTCAGGATAGTGTGCATTTGCTTTAAGTTAACCTTTGTAAGTGTCCCCCTGTTTTACAGTACAGTAAAACCCTGACTTACGAAAAAATAAGTTCCATGGCCTATTTCGTAACTCGATTTTTTTCATAACTCAAGGCACCCCATAGGGATGCATAGAAAAAATAAATAAAAAATAAACGGAGAAATTTCCTACCTTCTCTGCTGCTTCCTTTTCGTACATTTCCGGCGATGTGGGTGAGTGGCTGGGAGTGATTTTTAGTGCACAAAATGGCACCACCACCATTTTGAGTGCTAAAAAACTGTATTTTTGCATGTCCGTCTTGTTGTAACTCGAGGTTGTTTCGGAAATCGGGACCCTGATTTACGAAAAACCCATTTGTAACTTGAGTTTTTCATAACTCGAGGCGTTCGTAAGTCGGGTTTTTTACTGTATTGTGTAAGTCACAGAAATATAAAAAGTTGGCTTGGATGGTAGTAACTTGCACAACAAAGCTGGCCAGGTATCTGTAGGAACCCAGGCTTGTCATGTGCAAGCATCGTGCTATTATTGTTGATTGGTTAAAGACCAACCCATTTTATATGGCACAAAGTTTCATGGACTGTTTCTTATGTCATCACTGCCATTGTACCTGATGAAGTAGGCAGCAGCTTGCAAAAACCTATGTCAGTGATGGTGAACCTTGGCACTCCAGGTGTTCTTGGACTTCTATTCCCAGAAGCCCTGATCAGCAGGAGTGCTGACTTGGGTTTCTGGGAATTGAAGTCCAAGAACACCTGGAGTGCCAAGGTTTGCCATCACTGACCTATGCCAAATAAACTTGTTTAATTTTGGAAGGGCCAAAAAATGTCTTGGGTTTCATCTGTGCAACAGTTTGACCCAACTATATGCAGTTTAGCTTCCTTCTTCTCATTGTGCCCAACCTGAAGTCTCCAGGGATCCACAAGCAATCCAGAACTTGATTCAGAGGAGTTCCCTGCTGGTCCTGTACTTTATCTTTACCTTTACACCCAGTGTTTCTGTTTCATCTTAACCTTCAACTTTCATGTGTGTGTTCGTGTTTCAGTGTTGGATTCTCCGTGGCTACTTGGTCTGTCTCGAAGAGCTATAGAAGAGCAGATGGGAGCACTGCTGGCCCTTGGCTAATGAAAGGGAAGGTAGCCAACTCAGAGATGCTCAGGCTAGAATAGGAGGAGAGAAAGGAGGAGAAAGGAGTGGTTGAGACGGGGAGTGCCCTGACAGTGCCTGCAGATGTTGTTAAGGAATGCTGCTGATTAAATTTCCCAGCCTTTCCTTCCCAATGAAAAAAGAGAGAGGGAAGGATGGGAAGAAATAAATAAACCATAGGTGTTTTTCCTTGGAAAGCTGTAAAACCCATAGAGTGAGTGTGTCTAAGTCTGCGTGTGTAAGCAACAAGACCCGAATGCTAGGAGTTTACTGTCTGTCACAAGTGGGAGTTTAACATCTTGATTTTGTGCTGATAGCCTTCATTACTTTTTACAATCAGGCCTCTGTTGTTTATGTGGCCAATGTGGCATTCTGGCATGGATTAAAGCAACTCCATTGCAAATTCCTTTGCTCCAAAGCCAATGGTTTCCAGCAGTTGGGGAGGGAACGGATCCAAAGTAGCAGCGGAGACAGAAACATGTCCAGCCTTTCTCCCATTCCCTTCCACATCCTTAACTTACCTATCAACCAGCCAAACAGAAGGGTTTCAACTTCAAAACTTCAAAGGCAGGGGTTGAACTAGATGTTACATGGCAAGGGAACCGGTTACAGCATTGCCCAGCACCAAAATACCTTGGTGTGACACTTGACCGGACACTCTCTTTTAAGCAGTACTGCCTGAATACCAAAGCTAAAGTTAGTATGAGGAACAACATCATCAGGAAAATCACAAACTATAAATGCATTCAAACCGCATACATCAACGTTGGCCCTGAGCGTCTCTGCTGCAGAGTATGCTGCTCCTGTATGGAGCGCACCCACACATGTGAAACAAGTTGACATTGATATTAATTAACACAAAAGATATATGGCCAAACGGTGAAGGTTACAAACGAAGAAAAAAATGTTTGAGGGAACGACTCCTTGCAATAAGTAGTTCTATAATATCTAGTTCCAACAGGATGTGTTCAAAAATTTAATGTTCACATATACTTCAAGTAATAAGTGTTCCTTCTTCCAAATTCAACAAATATATATTTCAAAAAATATTCCAAATACTCAATATTCCATCTTCAACATATACAGCATATATATTTTTAAGCATTCAGTATTTCATCTTCATCATCCAACAAAAATATATTTTCTAAGCTAATCCGGTAATAAGCTTTTTGAAAGATATTTTCTTCATCAGTAATTTTCTTCTACACAATGTTCTGTGAAATAATAAAGAAGCAAACTATAAACAATACTCTTTAAATGATACAGAATAAGAACAATAAAATACTTAAAACATGTCTTCAGTCAGACCAGAGCATAACTTTAAATAGCCTTCATACCGTAAGTAGTTGTATTATATGATAATTCCTGATGAAGACATTATCTTTCGAAAAGCTTATTACCAGATTAGTTTAGAAAATATATTTTTGCTGGATGATGAAGATGAAATACTGAATGCTTAAAAAAATATGTTGTATATGTTGAAGATGGAATATTGAGTAATTGGAATATTTTTTGAAATATATATTTGTTGAATTTGGAAGAAGGAACACTTATCTATTGATATTAGTGAAGCCATGCATATAGTGACAGGATAGTGCCTCAAACCTACACCAGTTGAGAAGACATACCTTCTTGGTGGTATCGCTCCACCTAAGATAAAGAGAGAGGTAGCAGCGGACGCTGAGATAACTAAGCAAGAGAAGGACCCTCGATATCCTCTGAATGGAGATGAGCCTAAAGTCCATTGGCTCAGATCAAGGAAGAGCTTTATGGCAAGAACAAACATTCTTGAGGGTACGCAAGAGCATAACCAAATTAGAAGTTGGAGGAAGGAGCTCACTGGACAAGGAACAACATTAAAGGAGGTTATAGCTGAGGAACTCAACCTCCCCTACGTCACTTGGAGGACTCTGAATAGGCTAAGGGATGCAGTGCCTAAAATGTAAGACCTACAAGTGGGACCTGCTGACAGACAACAGCTGTGTGAATGTGGAGAGTTCCAGAACCCGGCTTATTTTGCTGGTATGCCTATTACTGTGAAAAATATGCACTGATGATGACTTATGCTTGGCCAATGACAAAGCCAAGAAAGTGGCTTCATTTTGGCAGTCCAGGGTTTGATTGGGACATGGAAGAAGAGGAGGAGGAAGAAGAAGAAGAAGTGTCAACAAGGGCAAAATCAAAGGGCTGTGGCATATTGAAAACCACTGTTTAGTAAGAGCCTTTTGTATGTTGGAGGTGATTTTGTCAGAACTACCATATTTGCTGTTGTATAAGGCACATTGGAGTATAAGACACCCCCCATTATTACCAAAATAGCCCACTATAGGTCACTATATACAGTACAAGATGCACTCCATTTTCCAGTGTATTTTAAGGGGGGGGAGTGGGTCTTATACACCAGCAAATCGGGTATATTTATCTTTATAGGGCCAATGGGTGAATTGTTCTTTTAAGAAGATGAGTAGTGTATCTCAATTTCATTCATTCATTTGCTTTGAGTCATGGCAAGCTCAGTGTGCTGTAACAGGTTCTGCTTCTCCTTCCTTTAGTCTCACAGTAGCTTCACAGGGCAGGTGAGGATGAGTGAGTATTGCTGGTCCAAGATCACGCCTGAGCAGGGATTTGAACCAAGCTCTCCCAGATTCTACTCCTGCCTTATAATCACTACACACATTGGCTCTGTTACCAAGCCTTACCTTGGATACCTTGGAGTTGTTATTCACAGAGGAGTCTGCACGTTGGTAGACATCTCCACGATGACATTCCGCACGTGCAAATGGACCTGAGAAATCAAGTCCACTAGCATGCATTTGTAAGGCCATTTGGATATCACATCACCCGCTGGCTAGGTGGATCATGATGCGTGCCCTCCACTTTCACCTGGTCCAAGGGATCCGACGGAGGGTGCTTTGGTGAGTTTTAGTCCTGGCCTAGCATCATTGGCAAGACATGGGCAACACTGCCTAGTTAGACCACTCAAGCCCCCTTGCCCCAAGAAGGCTGTCACCTAGCCGGGTGTGTGTTACCAAGCCACCGCTCTATCTCAGTTGATCTTTTCCTCTTAAGGTGAATATGCCTAGGTCTTTCAGTTTCTCTCTCTCTGATGCAATTGTTTTTACTGTCTATTTCTCCCTTGTGGCATGTCTGCTTTTCGATTCTCACAGCTAGCATGTTTTCCCTCCATTGCATATTGCTTAGCGACTTCCTGCACGCCGGTAATGGTGCAAACAGCTGAGCAGGGCGGCTTTCCTCCAAGGCCCAGTGGGTTACTTCTTTCCCCTAAGACTGCTTTGCACCGTAGGGGACTGTTTGCCCATCTAAGTGGGTGCCATTCATTCATTCTGTCTGGCAGCAGCTCTCCAAGATCTTGTGGAGACTTCTGTCTTTGCATCCAAATATTGGCATAGTTGGATGCAAATACAAAAGTCTCCTAGACAAAAATCTCCTTACTCCTTGGGAGGCAAACTATGGAAAACCTAGGCAGCATAATAAAAAGTAGAGACATCACCCTGCCAACAAAAGCCCACATAGTCAAAGCAATAGTCTTCCCAGTAGTCATGTATGGCTGCAAGAGCTGGACCATAAGGAAGGCTGACTTCAGAAGCATAGACGCCTTTGAACTGTGGTGCTGGAGGAGACTCACCTGGACAGCAAGGAGATCAAATTAGTCCATCCTGAAGGAAATCAACCCTGACTGCTCCTTGGAAGGACAAATATTGAAGATGAAGCTAAAGTACTTTGGCTACCAAATGAGAAGAGAGGACTCACTGGAGAAGGCCCTGATGCTGGCAACGATCAAAGGCAAAAGGAGAAGGGGGCAGCAGAGGATGAGATGGCTAGACGGCATCATTGATGCAGTGGGCGTAGACCTGAGCAGACTACAGAGGATGGCAGATGACAGAGGAGCCTGATGTGCGATGGTCCATGGGGTCGCAAAGGGTCGGACTCAACTATATGACCGAACAACAACATTGGCACAGTAGTTGTCTTGTTCCTGAAATGTTCTGAGCAGCATAGAGATGCAAAGCTGCTTGAGGACGGCTGGGTCTCTTTTCTGGGATAGGATTCCTGCGGGTTGAAACAGAGTCCTCCCTTGACCTTACTCAACTTTCCTTGAGAACTTTTCTTTAAAAAAAGGCCACACCATTGCCTCCACACACTTGCGGGTGTTGGTGGTGGAGAGCAGGGCCAGGGGGAAAAATCCCCACATCTAGCACTTTTAAAAAACTCAGCTGCCACCTCAGATTAAACTCTGATGCTCTGTGTCATGTCTCGTCTCGTCCATCTCCAGCTATTTGAATAGTAAAAGGCTTGAGTTTCTGACCCGCTCCCATCCTGTGACCCAAATACAATGGGACTTGATTGCTTAGCAGAGCTGGAAGAAGCAAACAAGACAATGCGGGGTGTGTGTGTGTGTGAGAGAGAGAGAGAAAGAGAGAGAGAGAAAGAGAGATGATGATGATGATGGCAGCGGCGGCGGCGGTGATCCATGGTATATGGTGGCTTCTTTGCTTGCAAGGGTGCCTCCTCTACATGAATTTTGGTTCCTCCTTCCAGTTCTGTGATAAAGTGACGGGGGTGAGATGCATGGGAAGCAGCCCTACAGTGTTTCTTCAATACAACTCTGTCCTATGGCCAGGAGGTTACTGAGTTGATGACTGGCTCTCCCATAAGTTACACATTCCAGACAGGTAGTTGTGGAACAGCGTTCCGTGCGCTCCGGTGTCTAGTCATTCCTGCCACATGACCACGGAAACGTCTGCAGAAGCAGACAACGCTGGCTCTTCGGCTTTGAAACAGAGATGAGCACTGAACCCTAGAGTCGGATACGACTGGCTTTCGAGCAAGGGAAACCTTTACCTTTAGTTGTGGCAAGCCATTGTCGCAAGAACAGAATCTTGTACTACCTCCTTGGGGACTGGCATTCTTTCTGGCAGAAACATCTGTGAACTTGGGATCTCTTTATCAGTTGCGCTCCCTGCAGTTGGCCCAGAGAGATGTGACTTGATTTAAAGCAGGCTTTGCTGATGTACAGTGTGGTCAAATGCTTTATCTGTTGTTCAGAAACACTGCCAGTGAATTCAGTTGATCAGATTTAGAAACTGCCTCTTCTCACCGGCCCTCGTTCTTTACCTGCAAAACCTGCGTGCGGTTCTAGTAAAAGGAGGGTTGGCGCAAGGGAATGGCTGGGAATGTTCCTTGCAGGGTCTGGGGCTTAGCAGTCCAGTCCTAGAAAAGGAGTGTGCTAACCCATCAAAGTGGCACATTTGGGGATTTCTTTTACACTCTGCAAGCAAGAGCTTTTATCAACAGCTAGAGGTAAAGAGGTGAACATTAAGCAGTTGATGGAGGCCCATGAGAAAGCAGGTACTGTACCGTTGTCTTGATTGAGGCTTGAAGAAATTTAGAAGTGGTATGTTGTAAATTTAAATCAAAGGGTGATTTGGTTGGTTGGTTGGTTGGTTGGTTGGTTCTCGCTCGCTCGCTCTCTTTAGCTAGGCTTTCTTTTGTTTCCTGACTTCCAATGGTTTGACCAAGACCTTCATAGATAGAAAAAGAATAGGTCCTTCAGAATAGGTCCAGGTGCCTCAAAGCCAGAAGGTCCTTTGGCATTCAGGGTGGAGTGTGGAAGAGAAGTTACCTCCTTGGACTACAAGCTGCAGAATTGCTTAGGGACATTTATTTGGAGAAAGGCCAGCTATGAATAAAAAAAGTCTCAGTGGTTGAATTCTGGGTGAATTAGTACCTGGTGCATCCACTTTTTCCCAGAGCCATCCGTCTCACATACAGTATTAACCATAATGGCCACAAGAAAAATGCCAGAGCCTATATTCCGATGGTAGCATTACTGTACCAAGCAAAAAGTTATAAAAGTGTGTGTAAACTCTTAAGATTAATGTGAAGACTATCCTATTTTAACATCAAGCCTTCTCATCTGCTTTTTTTGTAAAGTTATGCTTGGAGAAGAAACTTCTGATCTCGGTAAAGTGTTATTTTGCCTTTTGGGTTGCCCTAAGAATAAGAAAAGTATTAGTATAATATGGATTTTTTGAATTTGTCTCTTTTATTAGCTGTGCTTGTGTCAAGACTTAGGGGCCATTCAACAATTACGTGATCCTTGAAGGGGGAGAGGGGGGTCTGCCATCTGGATTACGGAAAAATTACGTGGGGGGCTGGGCGGGCGGGCGGGGGGTCAGGTCAAAGATTACGTTGCCCATTTGGAGCTGTTGTGCATTAGGCACCAATAGTGAAAAGCTCTAAAAACTAGTTTCAATACAAAAGATCTGGATTATGTAATTCAGAGTTTATACAAAACTGGAAATCAGGGGGAAATCAGGGAAATAAAAAGGGTCAGGGAAGTCAGGGAAATGCCAGGGAAAAGCAGAAATTGTTCCGGAAAACTGCGTAAGTCGCAATTTTTTGGAGTAAGCTGGACACTTCCATGGCTTTCGTACGCGTCACGTTTATTGCCGTGCTGCGCGAGCTGCGAGCTGCCCATCCTGTTCCATCGGCACGCCGGAGCGCTGGCCACAGACCCCCCTTCCGTCTCCTACCAGCAAAAGTACACTAATAAATCTTAGAAATTCCTTAAATGTCAGGGAAAACACGATTTTTTGGGTCTGGAAAATCAAGGAAAAATCAGGGAAATTTGAAATTGAAGTTTTGTATAAACCCTGTAATTTCAAAGGGGGGAAGGGGGCCAAGCTAAAATTACGGCCGGATTACATGGGGGGGAGGGGAGGTCAATTTCCCCCCAAAAAACAGATCACATAATTGTTGAATGGCCCCTTAAAGTATTTTTGCTCCTTTGGATGAGAGGGCATATTTCTTTGTTAAAAACTTGAGAATCCTCATGATAAGGGGAAGATTTATTAATTCAGAAAGATATTGACAAGCTCTCTCTCTTTTTACTCAGAGAAGACTCCTGTTCCATTAAGTCACACGTCTACTCTCCTGCTATGAATATTTCAAAGAAAAGGCAAAAGTGCCGCATTAGTTATGCTTTCAGGCTAGAACGGGCATTGATCCCATGGAGTGGAAAATTGTCATCCGATGGGGTGAAGCTACACGAAGGAGCAGGCGGGCGATATCTTTTGCGAAAGCCCTTTTCATCCCTTTGGCTTGCTTTGCAGTAGAGAGAGCCATTGCAAGGAAGGAGCGGCAAACTACTGAGGTTTGAGAAAATCTGAGGAAATTTTAATGTATTTGAAAAGAGAATGTTTTGAATTTAGTAACAAAAATTCAAAAATGTTGGCCAGAGCCTCTCCATTTAAAAAGAAGAAAGCTTAAAGTTTAATAGGGGTGATTAAGGATGAAAATGGAAGGTCATGTAATTTAACGAAAGACAAAATTTATGTTTTAAAAATTATATTAAATTATATAAAGGAGAAACTGGTTTTAATGATATGTTAAGTGGATATACTGTATAGGAAAAAGAGACAAGATAAAGAGAATTGATGAAACAGGTTATTGGGGGAAGAGATGGAGAAATCTGTTAATAATAAGAAACCAGCGCTTGACCCAACAATAATGGCCAACTGTCGGCCGGTATCCAAGCTCCCCTTTTTAGGGAAGGTTTTGGAGAAGGCAGTGGTGCGGCAGTTACAGGGGGTTCTGGATGAAGGGGATTATCTGGACCCTTTTCAGTCAGGATTCAGGCCCGGATATGGTACCAAGACTGCATTGGTCGCACTGTTGGATGATCTCTGGCAGAATGGATGATCTCTGGACAAAGTCGGTAAGGAAAAACTGTCTTTCCTATCGCACAACACTAGAACTAGGGGATACTCCATGAAACTTTTGGGTATTAGTTCTCAAACAAATAAGAGAAAGTACTTTTTCACCCAGAGGATCACTGGTCTATGGAACTCCCTGCCAGAAGATGTGGTGACAGCTGTCAGTCTTGACAGCTTCAAGAAAGGATTAGACAAATTTATGGAGGACAAGGGTATCCATGGCTATAATCAATGGATACCTAAGGACAACCTCCGGGTAGGAGAGATAGACAGGATATCTCTCAATAAATGCCATTGCCAGGGAATCCTAAGCAGGTGAAGGCATCTGCTTGGGAATAATACCCTGAAGCCAAGGGTGAGCCACTGTGTGAGACAGAATGCTGGACTGCATCATGGGCTCCTGTGGCCTCTTCCAGCAGGGCTGCTCTTATGTTCTTATGACTGAGCAGTGGTTTTGGGTGGAAACCCAGGTGGAGGTCCACCCAGGGCTATTTTTATTTATTTATTTTATATTTATTTTCTGATTTATATTGCCGCCCAAATCCGAAGACTCTGGGCAGCTCACAGAGAATAAAACCAATTGCAGTTTAAAAAGCAATAAAATAATTTACTGACGCACCTTTGGTTTCTATGGGTTCTGTAGATCCCCCCTCGCTCACTGTCACATACCCCCTCCTCTTGTAGCTCACACCTGCATTTTAGCTCCTTAGCTTGCTGAAATCTTCTGATTTTGTTCTGGGTTGGATGATTCCAAAGTGGTTTTCTCAGCCTCTCTCTTAAAAGCTCTTTGCTCTCGTTCCCCCTCTCTGAGTTTAGGGAAACTTGCTTACCTAGCACATTGGAGGGGTTGTTTTTCAGATGCTCCTTGGAGGAATAATTGGGTTTGGCCTCAAATATTTACTTGATGGGAACATCTCTGTGTCTCTCCTATGATCAGGGCCTATGGGCTGATAGGGAAACCCACTTTGAGCCACCAAGAATCTTTCTTGTGCACTTGTGGTCAGGTTTTATAAATGCCAAGGCAGCAGTGAAATGTAGACATAATTTGGGTTTCTTCTCTTATTTTTCTTTGCTATTAGGAGAATTACTGTTCTGCCACTTTTTATTATGGATGCAGTGGCTCAGTGGTTAAGAAGCTCACCTTGTTAGCTGGAAGTTCGGCAAGTTGGCAGTTCAAGACCTGGGTACTGCGTGACGGATTGGGCGCCCGTCTCTGTCCCAGCTCTTTGGGACATGAAAGGAGCCTCATTCGGGTATTCCCTGAGTGGAGTTTCTCCAGCAAAAATCCTTTCAACCCAGAATAATTTCTGACAAGAAATTATTCTTATTCTTATGGATGTTCACAGTATGAAGTTGAAAGACAAACTTTAGTCACAGTGACTGCGTCTCCCCCAGATGGCTTAGAGCAGGGTTTCTCAACCTTGGGCCCCCAGATGTTCTTGGACTTCAATTCCCAGAAGCCCTGATCAGTAGGTGTGCTGACTTGGGCTTCTGGTAATTGAAGTCCAAGAACACCTGGGAGCCCAAATTGAGAAACTCTGGCTTGTAGCAAATTGGAGTACATCACAAAGGTTCAATTATTTTCAACATTAAACATTTAACTTCTGTACAGGTACTGGTCAGGAAAGAGCCCTGCCTTCCACAACTTCATCTGTCTCAAGTAGGTGTTTATGTGGGAGACTAGAATCAAACAAAAAAGAAACACAGCTGTAATAATGGTCCATTGGCAAAATCCAGAGCCAGCATAGGAGAATATTTTTATTGGACCATAAAATGTCATGTCAGGATGAGCTTTTGAGTCCTGCTGGAGTCGTAGCGGAGGTTGAATTCCTCAACCATATCTTCCTTCAGTGTTATTCCTTGAATCGTGAGCTCCTTCCTCCTCCTTCTAATTTGAGTTTGCCCTTGAGTACCCTCCAGAATGTTTGTTCTTGCCATGAAGCTCTTCCTGGATTTGAGCCGGCGGACTTGAGGCTCATCTCCATTTAGAGGATGTCAAGGGTCATTTTCTTGCTTAGTTCTCTCAGCATCCGCTGCTACTTCTCTCCTGATCTTAACAACAAGAGGATATATTTTCTCAACTGGTGTAGGTTTGAGGCATCCCATCCAGTGGTGCACTGCAAATTTGTCTACTACCGGCTCCCTGGGCGTGGCTGTGGATGTGTGGGCATGGCCTCAAACCCCACCCCCCACCCCCAAGAAAAAGAAAAGAAAACCTACCTTGCTTCGCCCGGGTCAGCCCCTCACCGTCCGGGTGTGCTTTCACCAGCAGTATGGGCAGGGTGGGGTGGTGTCCCTTCCCATGCGCTTAGCCCCAGGCTGAAGGCGTGCGGGAAGTGCCAAGGTAAAAGCACGGCTGCTTCAGCCCTGGGCAAGGCGCATGGGAAGTGACACGTTTCCAGCGGCGCCTTGCCAAGGCCTGAAGCAGGCGACCTTTCACCTTGGGAATTCCTGCGCGCCTTCAGCCCGGGGCTAAGAACATGGGAAGGGTTGCGTTTCCAGTGGTGCTGGGAGGGGGAGGCAACCAGCACACCAATTTCCAGCGGCGGCAGCGGAGGAGGAGGTGAGGGGGCGTGGTGTGGGAGGGAGGGGGCATGGCCAGCCAGTTTTCCTACCGGTTCCCAGGAACCAGTGGGAACCAGCAGCAGAACACCACTGATCCCATCACAAATACTCATTGTTTCACTAACGGCAATGTTAACTTTTTTCACATGTGTGGATGCGCTCCATACTCGAGCAACGTACTCTGCTGCATAGATGCTTGGGTTCAAATCTGTTGTACACAGCGTGGATGGTTGATTTCCCCATTTATAGCTTGTCATCTTCCTGATGATATTGTTTCTTGTACTAACTTTAGCTTTGGTATTCGGGCAGTGCTGCTTAAAAGAGAGCGTTCTGTCAAGTCTCACGGCAAGGCATCTTAGTGCTGAAAAATGCTGTAATCGATTTCCTTGCCACATAACATCCAGTTCAACCCCTGCCTCTCAGTTTCGAAAGTGGAAAGCTCACACTTGAGTCTTGCTCAGGTTATCCACATCTGTTGGAAAGGAAGGTCAGAAGGGGGAAGGCACTGCCGCCTGCCAGTCTTAGCTGATGAGTTCTGGCTGGCATTGCCTTCCCTTGTTCTGCCTAATTCCCCCAAGATGAAACAGCAGAGCAGCTGTGAATGCTTCCGGGCCAAGGCTCAATGGTGTGTGGCTTCCCCATTGCCTGTTTTCCTGCTGTGGGGTTTGTGTCGTGTCGTGTCGTTGTGTCGTGTCGTGTCATGTCCTGTCGTGCAGTCCTTCGTCTCCCTGCTCGGGTCATGTTTCTTGGGAACAGGGCCGCCTTATTCCCTAGAGAAATACAATTTGAGTGATGGCCTAATCTCCCCTACCGAGTGAAGAGCCGTTAGCAGGTTCTTCCTTACTGCAGCCGTGTCTGGGTGGTGGTGGCAGAGAGCGGTGTGTCTCGGGATTCCTCCCATTCTTGGGTGTTTTCTCAGGCTGCAACATGCCAACAGGTGGCACCCATGGCCGTTGCTGTGGGACAGGGCCGGTGGGCCAGAAGGTGTCTCACATCATTCAGCACTATTGCATTGCGTCTCTCTCTCCCCCATTGCCCACCCGCACGCTAGGCCTCCTTCCATGCATCTTGTCTATAGAGTCCTCTGGCTCTAGACGCTTGAGTGCCTGTACAAAAACAGATCAGGGGAGAGAGACTGGCATCCTGGTGGTAGCTGGTCATTTCATAATGGGCTTGTTCTGCAGACGAGAACGTCTCAACCATAGACTTTCCCTGTTGAACTATTTGCTATTTCTCCCTCACTCCAATTTTTTATATAAAAAATCACCCAGTTTGGTGAATTCTAGAGAACTTAAAAGGGCTGCAACAGCAGTTCAAGACCCGAGTGCCGCACAACGGAGTGATCTCCTGCCGCCCGTCCCAGCTCCTGCCAACCTAGCAGTTTGAAAGCAAGAAATTTCAAGTAGATAAATAGGTACCGCTTTGGGTGGTAAAGGTAACAGTGTTCCATGCACTTCGGCATCTAGTCAGAGGTTAGTGCCCTGCATGGCAGCATGTTGGCTTGTGAACAGCAAGGGAATCTTTTCCTGGCCTCATCCTCCCTCACCTTTCCTATAGGCCAGTGTTTCCCAACTTTGGTTTTTGAACTTCAGTGCTCAGAAGCATAAGTCAATTCCCCAAAGTACTGATCAGGCTTAGGCTTCTGGGGATGGAAGTCCCCCTGTGAGGCGTGTGCCCCATGTTGGGAAACACTGCTATAGACTGTGTCAAGTATTAATTGCTTCTACAGTTCTTTGTGCTCACATACTCAGGGCATATTCACAGTGAGTTTTAAATTTGCATTACAGGTATTGTGTTCTTGGATAAACTAATTTTAGAGGTCCAGGTTGAGGGGTAATTTCTATCTCAGCCTTTTCCCTGGTTGGTTTTGTGGGATCTTCAGTCTATGCGCACCCCCTGCTGGACAGGTGAATGTAGTACCACAAAGAAGGTTTTGGCATGAGCAAGCAATTAAAGTGGTACATGCCCTCTTACATTGGCTGAAACTCAGTAGTAAGTAACACACCTGGAGAAGATGCGTTGAAACCACAGGTAAATTCCACTGATTCCGTCGGCCGACACTATGTGTAATTTTCTAGTGGTATTTTAGCCATTGTCTTCTCAGGCTAAGTAGTGGCACATGCTAGCTCCAGTCATGACCTCAGTCCAAGATGGGCCATCTTTGCACTTTCTTGTGTGCTTTGTGATTTCTGCCTCTGCACCATCGATTCCTGTTGCTATACATCTCTTAGCAGCACTGAAGTGTGCACAGCGTTCTCTCTGGATTGCACATCCTTTTTAAGAATATGCAAATATTGCAACACATTTTGGGGCCTTTGGAATTTTATGAAATTAACCTTAGGGACACTTTAGTGTTCCTCTGATTCTCCCACAGTAGTTCCTTAAACTCCAGCCCTCTACTTGGGTGCCACTTTTATATTGTGTAGGCTTCGTCCATGTCCAAGCCAGACATGAAACTGCCAAAATGAAACCACCTTTTGATGAGTTCATTCTGCAGTTCCTTTTACCTGACCTAATGTGAGAAAGATTAGTGGGCAACACAAGGTTACCGTTGCCCGGGGTATGCCGATTGCGGTTCAAAAATGCCACAATCTTCGAGGAGTCTCTTTCTGTGTAGCCGGAGAAATCTGCTCCTGTGACATCCAACCCTTATAGATTTGTAAATTTAAGTATATCTTCTACTATTTGTATAATCTGACCCTTCTTGTGTTTCCACTAAATTTGTTGTTGACTACTTGTGATCAAGCTTTGGTCCTCAGGCTGTGGGCTCTGATCATACCTGTCAAGTAGCCCGTATTAGCCAGGAAATACCTTTTTTGGCCCCTCTTGCCCACTCTTTCCCGCCGTCATCCTGTATTGGAGCAGCCGGAAAAGGGGTTGCTGCACATGCGCGCCCGTCAGAGGCAGCAGTGCACATGCGCAAAGAGGTTGCTGTGCATGCGCGAAGAGGTGCTGCGTATGCGTGCCCATGCCTGGAGAATTCCCCGTATTTTCACAGCACTTGATAGGTATGGCTCTGATATTCTCTCTGTCACATTACACAAACTCGGAACCAGGGGCATTGTCCACAATTTGATGCTGGCAAGGATGACGGTCTTAACTTCCTGCACAAGATAAAACCTACTGAATTTAACGACTGGAAGGTTGGCAGGTCAGCAATTTGAGACCCGAGAGCTGCACGGCGGAGTGAGTGCCTGCCGTTTGTGTCCCAGCTCCTGCCAAACTAGCAGTTCGAAAACAAGAAATCGCAAGTAGATAAACAGGTACCGCTTTGGCAGGAAAGGTAGCAGCGTTCCATACATTCTGGCATTCATGCCTGCCACATGACACGGAAACCTTTGCAGATGCAGACACAACGCTGGCTCTTTGGCTGTAAATGGAGATGAGCAGTGAACGCTAGAGTCGGATGTGACTGTCTTTCGAGTAAGGGCAATCGTTGCCTTGGCCATGTCCCTGATTCCATTGGTCAGAGCTAAAGAGCTTCTTGTGGTATAGCCCTCCTTTTTGACTCTTGGCACAGAGCTGCTGGGACGGGCATTTGGCCAGGTTGCCTACCCGTGGCCCAGTGTTGGCACTAGCTTCCAAGCAGCATCTGTTTGGGCCACCTGCACTTGTTCTTGTCTATTCCATCCTACACTCCACTGACCCACTGTTGATAGATATATATATAAAAAACAGCAAATCCTCTCGGAGAGAGTGATGAAAATTACCAATTAGCTGCCTGTGTGAAAGTGAGGAGAGAAGCAGCTGTGGAGCAGGCCATTGCTTGCTGCCATGGTGGGCTCCCAGAGTAACCCTATCCCTTCCCAAATTGCTCTCCAAACTTTCCGTTTCAGTGTAACAAGACAAAAATGCCCAGCAGGTGTGTGTTTGGAGGCCTGTAGGGACAGAGGGAGGCCTGGGAAGAAACTTGAGCCCCAGGTTTATTCTGGTGCTCAAGGGCTATCTTTACATCCCCCCCCCCCTTTCAGCCGTGGGGAGCACTCATGTTCCTCGGGCCGCCAGCAGAAGCATCTGGTTTGGCATCTGAGCCACGACAGGCACGTCTCCCCTCGTACAGCCAGCTCTGGGCAGCCGTGGGGAATGTCTTGACTGGCGCTCGGATGCCATTCCAAGTTTAAGGTTTGCTTTGAATGCTTGGAATTCACAAATTAGCTCTCTGGCCATAGGCAATCAGTGTAAATTAGTAAGGCCACGGTCACGGCATGGCTGAAGTTTTCAGGAGGGTTGTTTTGGAAATGGATTGTGAGCCAGGGTGTTGCATCTAACCCATGGGTCTTACTTGGCTAGGCTTCTGGTCTTCAACTGAGTGTCTGCAGGACATCAGCTAGCTCCACAAGTGCACGTTGAAGTAAGGCATCTATACAGTAAATCGATAGTTTGGCATGCAAAGACTACAATTTAAGGAAACCTACTTGATTAATGGTATCATGTATGCATAGTTTAGCCAAGATGGAGAAAGCTTCTTTGCAGGGAGAAACGGCTTCCAACTGTTCAGATTTGCAAACAAGAGTCTAAATTGGCTCATGGAGTCTAGTTCCATCTAGGTTGGTACTGGCTCCACAATTCTTGTCTTTTAGTACCATATATACTCAAGTATAAGCCAACCCGAATATAAGCCATGGTACCTAATTTTGATCTGAAAAACCAGGAAAATAGATTGACCCGAGTATAAGCTGATGGTGAGGAAATGCAGCAGCTGCTAGTGAGTTTCAATAATCAAAATACATGAAAATATGGTAAAATTAATTAAATTGTTGGCACATCTCAATCCAGCATGGTCTTGGGACCCCTGTGGTCATTGACCCGAGTATAAGCCGAGTCCCCCTTTTGGGGATCATTTTTGGGGATAAAAAAAATCATCATACTCGAGTATATACGGTAGTTATTTTGCAGGGATCTGTACTTTCAGTTACCTACTTTGTCATAGGCAGGGTTAAGACGCCAAACTTGATGGCTGGAAGGTTGACAGGTCAGCAGTTCGAGACCCGAGTGCTGCACGACGGAGTGAGCTCCCATCTCTGTCCCAGCTCCTGCCAACATAGCAGTTCGAGAAGCAAGAATTTGCAAGTAGATAAATAGGTGCCACTTCGGTGGGAAAGTAAACTGTTCCGTGTACTCCGGTGCCTGCCATATGTCCACGGAATTGTCTGCAGATGCAGATAGCACTGTCTCTTGGGCTATAAACAGATGAGCACTGAACCCTAGAGTTGGATGCAACTGGCCTTTGAGCATTGGCGACCTTTACCTTTACCCTTTAAATAGCATCTTACATTGGTGGTGACTGTATTAACTGGGACAGAGCGATAGGTCAAAAGTGAGTCACTGAGCATTTGTCTGTTCACATGGACACTTTCTTCCAGCTGCACCAGATAACTGCTACAAAGGTTAGGATGTTTTCAGAAGCAAACACATAAGCACTGTAGATATCCTTCTCATCTCTGATCTTTTTCTTCAGCTATTGACATGTTAATACTTCTATTCTTTTTATGAATAAGACATTTAACTTTGTTGTTGTTCAGTCGCACAGTCGATTCCGACCCTTTGCGACCCTATGGACCACCGTCCTCCAGGCACCCCTGTCCTCCACCATCCTCCTCCGACCGCCTAGATCTGCGCCCATTGCGTCTACAACACCATCTATCCATCTCATCTTTGGACGCCCCCTTCTTCTCTTGCCCTCCACCTTTCCCACCATCAAGGCTTTCTCAAGTGAATCCTCTCTTCTCATTTGATGTCCAAAGTACTTTAGCTTCATCTTCACTATTTGACCTTCTAAGGAGCAGTCAAGGTTGAGTTCTTATAAGATCGACCTGTTTGTTCTCCTTGCTGTCCAGGGGACTCACAAAACTCTCCTCCAACACCACATCTCAAAGGCGTCTATTCTTCTGCGCTCAGCCTTCCTGATTGTCCAGCTCTCACAGCCATACTTTAACTTACCCCTGCTTAAAATAATAAGGATAAAATATAGGAATATAACCTACTGGCAAGAATTACCTGGATTTTATGCATGTCAGTCTGGCACCTGTTTAGACTATGGGAAAAGCCAAAATGGATTTGTATGCGCTTTGAGATCTAAACGCATATGCATGTATTTTGGTAAAAATATGAACAAAGAAAGTTAGGATATTTTCTAGCTATGACGAAATACTCAATTTTAATCTGTAAAGAAGATCGTACCTTGTTTTCACTTTGGTTTTTGCAGTTTTCTCTTAACCACTGGCTATTTTTTTCCTTCCCAAATCCAGTCATAGTTTGTCCCTTGTGCCTGATTTATGTGGTATTCTCATAGATCGGTATGACTTTTCTACTTTCAGTAAAAACAGATGGCAAAAATGGTAGCCATCCCAAAAGAGTGTCTCCTAAAGCCCTTGTATATTGCAAAATAGCTTTCTTTCTTTGTCTTTATGCAGCAGGAATATACATTATTTTATTTATTATTTTATTTATTGGATTGGTACCTCACCACAGTTAATGGAAACTATTTACAAACATTAGTGTATGCTTTCCTTACCACATTGCATTCCATGATGAACCTTGTAAGGTAAGTTTGGCCGAGAGCTGCTGATTGTTCAGACAAAACTTTGTCCTCTGCCACCCCCTGTTCTAGGTCTTGCCCCCTAACCATTAAAGGTCTCCCTTGCTTGAAAGCCAGTCGTGTCCAACTCTAGCGTGTGGTGCTCATCTCTGTTCACAGTCAAAGATCCAGTGTTGTCTACATCTGCAGAGGTTTCTATGGTTGTGTGGCAGGGAACACTGCTACCTTTCCTGCCGAAGCAGTACCAATTTACCTACTTGCCATTTCTTGTTTTTGAATTGCTAGATTGGCAGGAGCTGGCAGCAGCTGGGACAGATGTTGGGTGCTTACTCCGTCGCACAGCACTTGGGTCTCGCACTGCAGAACTGCTGACCTGTTTGTCAAGCCCTGCATCCCCACCACTAAGCCACCATGGACCCCTTCATCACAGTATCTCTTTAGATCAGTGATTACTATGCAAATGACCCCAAGGCTGGAAAAGACTAATGAATTAATTAGGGTGTCCTATTTGTAAAATCAACTCTGACTGCTCCTTGGAAGGACAAATACTGAAGCTGAAGCTCAAGTACTTTGGCCACCAAACGAGAAGAGAGGACTCACTGGAGAAGGCCCTGATGCTGGGAAAGTTTGAAGGCAAAAGGCGAAGGGGTGGCAGAGGATGAGATGGTTAGATGGCATCATTGACGCAGTGGGCATAGATCTGGGCGGATTCCGGAGGACTGCAGATAACAGAGAAGCTTGGGTGTATTGTGGTCCATGGGGTCGCAAAGGGTTGGACTCCACTGGGCGATTGAACAAAGACATTTGTAAAATCACCTAATTTGTGTAAAGTGCAAATTAGATGACATAACTTTGAAGGAGTTGAGTATGGCAACTCTGATCACACAGAGTTTGGAGTTTTCTTCTCTTTGTGTTGTTGGCAATCTCTGGATGTTCTATCACAGGGGTGCCCAAACTATGGTGGCGCAGGCCGGATGAATTGGCGTCAGAGGCTGGATCTGGCCTGTGGGTTGTAGTTTGGGCACCCCTGGTTTAAGCAGAGAAAATGGCAGCCTAAAATCTATCTTATCCTGTTGCAAAACAAATTGCGAGGCATGTTTTACTTCTG
The DNA here is from genome assembly GCA_035047305.1 of Bradypodion pumilum. Lineage (NCBI taxonomy): Eukaryota > Metazoa > Chordata > Lepidosauria > Squamata > Chamaeleonidae > Bradypodion > Bradypodion pumilum. The sequence goes on from JAWDJD010000004.1 coordinate 344,245,643, forward strand.
CTTCCAGTGGGAGGAACCATGTGACCGGCCTACTGAACCACATGACTGGCCCACTGCCCGAAATGTTTGGGCACCCCTGTTCTATCAGGTTACTGTGGAGTTCATGTGGCCTGGGTCTTAAAAGACAATACTTGTCTCCTTTACTGATCTTTTGCATCACCTGCAGAGACAGGTGAGAAGAGACCTGACGCAGCATGCTTAAGGAGACCAACCTGTCGGCCTTCAGTGGCGCATTTCTTGCAGGGCCTTTGGTTTGTGCCCCCTGTTAACTCCAGCATAACATGATGTTTGTATGTGTGGGAGCCTTGCCGCATCTAGCAGGGGGAAATCCTGACGCTAAAAGTTTCCCGTTGAAAACCTTCCAAATCATTAGGATTTTTTTCAAAAAAATCTCTTGGAGCCATTCCTGTTAATTAATGTGTGGATGTTTTAAGGCAGTAATGGCTAACCATGGCACTCCAGGTGTTCTTGGACTTCAACTCCCAAAAGCCCTAATCAACAAGGGTGCTGACTTAGGCTTCTGGTAAAAACACCTGGAGTGCCAAGGTTAACCATCACTGTTTTAAGGTATAACTTTGATAAGTTACCTTTTTGGACTGCGTCTCCCAATCTCTGCCTCCAGCCATCCAGGTCAGTCTCGGAGTTGTGGTCCTGAAAAATAACATTTCCATGCTGTACTTTAGAGCAGAGGTGCCCAAACTTTTTGGGCCGTGGTTCGGTCATGTGGTTCAGTGGGCTGGTCATGTTGTTCAGCGGGCCGGTCCCATGGTCTTCATGGAACAGCAGGAGCCCTCCTGCTTCCGCCAGAGGTCCACAGACACATGGTTACTACATCCCACAGTTACTGCAGCATCGCCCGTGGCTGTAGGGGGATGCAGCCCATGAGTATTCTGCCCCATGGGCTCCATCACCTCTGAGCCCCCAGAGCCATGGGGGATGCAGCAGTAACTGTGAGATGTAGTAACCATGTGTCTGTGGACCTCTGGCGGAAGCAGGAGGGCTCCTGCTGTTCCATGAAGACCTCCTGACCTTAAGGACATTTTGAGCCCAAGGTTTCTTAGCTGAAGGGCCTTGAGATCTCCTTTTGGAAGGAAGGAACAGCAAATCCAGAGCTGAGATCTCAAGTTCCAGAGTCTGTTGGGCTTGACCTGTAGTGGATTCCCTAACTTCCCTCTGCCTCCTCCTCCTCCTCCTCCTCCCCAGGAGGCAAATGAAATGAAGCTTCCCATACAGCTCTGGAGAAACTTGAGCTTCGTACGCATGAAATCCCAGGCTGCCCACATGTCATGTCCATCTGGGAATGCTGTCAGTGTTGCAGCTTGTGTGGGAAGTGGACCGATATGTTTCTTTCCTCCCAGAGGAATATGGAGGAGAAAGGAGCCTATGGAAGCAGAGGATCTCAATTAGGCAACGTTGGCTAAGATACAGCTGTGCCAGTCTGACCAGCCCTCTCCCTTGCGCCGGGTGGCCTTCCTGGGCCAAAAAAATTGAGTTTTCAGCCAGCAGTTTAAGAATTTAATGGCCTCTTGCATCTCTTTTACATAAAGGTAAAGGTTTCCCAGGCTTGAAAGCTAGTCGTATCTGACTCTAGGGTACAGTGCTCATCTCCGTTTACAGTCAAAGAGCCAGCGCTGTCTGCATCTGCAGACATTTCTGTGATTATGTGGCAGGCATGACTAGACACGAGTGCACAGAATGCTGTTACCTTTCTCACTGAAAGTAGATACCCATGTATCTACTTCCAATTTCTTGCTTTTGAATTGCTAGGTTGGCAGGAGCTGGGACCGAGACGGGAGCTCACTCCATTGTGCAGCACTTGAATCTCGAACTACCTGCCGACCTTCCAGTCAAGTTCAGCATCTTAACCACTAAGCCACCATAGTCCCTTAAAGATACGGATCTATCACTCATTGCCACTGTGATTTAATGTGCTGATGGTTCTGCTCTGAAACTTTGTTTTAATAACATAAGGGATATTAAATTAAGGGATATGCCTTATTCGAGTTGATATATAGCAACCGAGAAATTTCTTTGTTCCCGCAAGGGGACAATGACAATAAAGATTTATCTATCTATATAAGGAGAGCTCCCTTATCGGACTGCGTTGTCCCATCTCGCCTGGGTCTTTGGGGGTGTCACATGTGGAGTCAGCCAGCTTTTTGGACTGGGTATATCTCTGGTGATCAGGAATCAGAATGCCACTATAGATTCCTGCAAGTGTGAAAGTGACTGGTACACTATTATAGGGAACCCCTTGGGCCAGAGACAGGGCCCAAAGAAGAACACCAAGCAGAGCAAGACCTGATAAACAAGGGGGAGTTTTGCTAGCAGGATTAACCCACTCTGGAATGCTCTTCTGCCCTGGTGGTCTTGCACAGGTAAACTAAGGAGGCATGCTCCAGGAGTGGATTAAAGCCGCCTCTATGGAAATGGCCTGTAGGGGGCACACTGGGCCCGTGTTTCGGCCAGCGCACCTTTAGGTCCACATCGCGAAAGAGGAGGCCGCCTCTAAACCAGTGCACTGGAAAGTACTTGGCAGGGATTAGGTTCACCAGAGGCTGAACGATAATATCAAAAGCAAAATGCAGCCAGCCAAAGACTCCAGTTTCCCTAGAGGCAGAAATCCAGATGTGGCTGGAAACTGCATTCAGGTCTAGAGTCTGCACAGCCCAGGCCAAACCAGGGTGTTGTTTTGTTTTTAAGTCTGAACAGTGATTTGAATTTCCCTTCAGGCTGCCTATTTGTGTGTTTTCAGCTCCATTGGGAAGGTTTCTGTACAGCCTTTAAGCAAAACTTCCAGTGTGGATACCAAAAAACCCATGAAAATAAAACATGAATGGCAGCACCTTTTTAAAACAAAAAACAAAGCAAGGAAACGCTAGAGCAGGGTTGCCCAAACTTTTTTGGGCCAATTTCGTGGTTCAGCGAGCCAGTCATATGGTTCAGCGGGCTGGTCACGTGGGTCCTCCCATCAGAAGTGGAAGTAAAATGCACCTTGCAATCTGTTTTGCAACAGGATGAGATAGATTTTAAGCTGCCATTTTCTCTGCTTAAAGCAGGGGTGCCCAAACTACGGCATGTGGGTTAGATCCGGCCCCCAACACACATTCATGTGGCCCACGCCGCCCTTGCTGCTCCTGGAAGTGGAAGTTCCGTTAGGATCTTCCTCCCTTCTAAAGCTCTGGATGTATTTTAATTGGCAAGAGCAATCCACAGTCTCCAGGTGGCTCCGTGTTGCTTTCGCCATGCCTCATGAGCGAGCGAACCTTTCCCAGCCTGATCTTAACGCATAGAGTGGTTGTGAGAAAGGAGAACTGCATGCCTCACTCTCAACTCTGTGGAAGAAGGAGCAGGAAATCAAAGGGACAGACACATAAAGATGGACATAATAAATAGAAATGTCAGGAGGGATAGGAAATGTGCTGGGATGGCATGGAAGCCCCAGTGAGTTAGTGGTTAAGATGCTGAGCTTGACTGCTGGAAGGTCAGCAGTTTGAGACTCGGGTGCTGATTGCTGGAGTGAGCTACCATCATCTGCCCGCATAGCAGGTTGAAAGCAAGAAATTGCAAGTAGATAAATAGGTACCACTTAAGTGGGAAAGGTAACAGTGCTCCATGCGCTCCGGCATCTAGTCACACCTGACACATGGCCATGGAAACGTCTGCAGATGCAGACAGTGCTGGTTTTGGGGGCTGTAAACGGAGATGAACACTGCACCCTAGAGTCGGAACAGTCACAACTGAACCTTGTAAAGGGACAGAATGGGGGCGTTGCATTTTCAGAGTAAAGTAGGTTTTCGATTTCTTGTGTCCAGTGGTAGAGAAGGAATGTGACCTTCAAAGCATTTGCTGGATGGGTGGTCATTGTACTTGTAGTCATAACAAGCTGCAGACTGTGGGAACTGAACTAGTTTTGATGGACATTGTATGCTGTGCTGTAATTGGTTTAAACCCTTCGGAAGGAGGGATAAGTGTGGGAAAATGTGTTTGGATATGGGAAAAGGAGGAGAGAAAGCTTTGCCATGCTTTTGATCCATTGCATTGGATGGGAGCTTGTGAGTCGCCGGTTGCAACTCGTATCAGAGAATGCAAATTTTCCTGAAGCAGCAAAAATGCCATTGGAGTGAATTTGTTTAAGGTGGATCCCCAGCTTGCCATGAAGTGACCCACACACTGTGATCACGGAGCCATCTCCTGCAGCACGTATGAAATTAGACGTGCAGGATTTAACACCGGGACTGCAATGGACTTCCGCAGTCTTGAGGATATTGTCAAGGTGCGCCTTCACAGCCAGTCCATCTGGCACGGCCTTTTCCGCCTCCATGACAATTGGGAATCGGAGTTCCTCCTCCTCTTATTTTGCCGTTTGGCCCAATCTGATGGTTTCCAGTAGCATTTCCTCCACTGAGGGGGACCAGCATGCCATCCAAAGGGGCTCATCCGCCCGGTGTCTTGGTAACTCTACCTTAAGCTATTCTTAGTCACTTTGAACTGCATGTCCTGCCTGACCTGGCTGGTTTGCAAGCACAAACACTCCGTGGGTGAAACCTATCACTGCTTCTGTAGCCTGAAGCAGGTCCATGGGTACCCAGAGGTGACACCAAGGGTGTGTGAGCTGAACCGGGAGGATGCCATCGGTCCTCTGAACACTACAGGCTCTGCGTAATTACAGGATGATTGTGATGCTCTTGAGCAGGGGTTCCCAACCTTTCCAAGCTGGGGGCCCGGTCACGCTCTCTCAGTCAGCTTTGAGAGCCGGATGGCCATTTTGCACTGCCTGCATGATGGGGGTGGACATGTCCCAACAGCTTCAAAGGGGGTGGCCATTTTGTTTCTTGAATGGCCTTGGAGGGGTGGGGGTGAGGACACATGAAATGGTAAATCCGGCTCATGGGCCTGAGTTTGGGAGCCCCTGCTCTTGAGGGAACCTATTCCAGTTAAGATTTTTTTGCTGGAAGGTCGTTGCTGAAGAGCCCTGCCGTGTCTGCTTCTCGGCCCCCTTTCCTCATCATAGTCTCGTCCACTAAGAAGGCGTCGGATAATATTAGATTTGTGTTTACATTTCATTGCAATTATCTTGTCACCTTGCATTTGCAATGTGTTGAATTTGGAGAGGATGATTTTCTTGTTTGGTTTTGTTTGCAACTTTGGTTTGAAAAAAGTTTTAAGTAACACTCCCCCACCCCCCCCACCCCCCACCCCGCATTGAGTATTGCCGTCTCCTCCACCTTTTTCCCATGCGAAGAGAAACCGACAATCACTCACAAGCAACCATTATATATTTCCTGCTATTTTTTCTGCTGTTTTATTGTGGGAGGGGGAGGGTGGGGGTAGTTTTTAAAATGTTTATCTGATTGGGTCCCTGTGTTTTTTGTGTTTTTAATTCTGTTTTACTGGGGGGGTTATTGACTGTTTTTAGCTATTATTGTTTTAATTGTTGTTGCATTTTTGTTGGTTTTGTATGCTGTATTGCATGTTGTTAGCCGCCCTGAGTAGTGTTCCCATCAGGAGGGCGGGATACAAATCCAATCAATCAATCTATGTATGTATGTATGTATGTATGTATGTATGTATGTATGTATGTATGTATGTATGTATGTATGTATGTATGTATGTGATGGGCAGCAGAGGCAAGAGCAAGAAAACAGCCTCCTTTCTACATCTTTCCCTGCACTGGTTAAACACATTAGGCAAAAGCCACCCTTGCTCGAAAGCCAGTCGAATCCGACTCTAGGGTTCGGTGCTCATCTCTGTTTATAGCCAAAGAGCCAGGACTGTCTGCATCTGCAGACGTTTCCGTGGACATGTGGCAGGCATACACGCAGTAAACCCATTCATGTGGATTCACAGCACAGTGTTTCTCAACTTTGGCTCGGACTTCAATTCCCAGAAGCCTAAGTCTGGGAACTGAAGTCCAAGAACCAAAGGTAGGGAAAACACTGCTCTGTGAATCCACATGAATGGGTTTACTTGTGTCTACACATCTGTGTGAATTCACAGAGCAATGTTTCTCAACCTTTGGTTCTTGTACGTGCAGTAAACCCATTTGTGTGGATTCACAGAACAGTGTTTCCCAACCTTTGGCTCTTGGACTTCAATTCCCAAAAGCCTAAGTCAATACATTGGCTAATCAGTGATTTGGGGAATTGACTTAGGCTTCTGGGATTGGAAGTCCCAAAACACTGATTTAGAGCGTCTTCCTTCCTTCCTTCCTGGTCTTGTGTCCATGGGTCTGCTGTTTGAGCGGCGGCCAGCGCCCTCCCTTTGTGCCCCTTTGCCACGGTGCCGCTCCGCAGCTCTCAGCGGAAGGGAGTGCCAATGCCCTGGTGGCAGCCCGTTGCTTGAGCACAGCACAGCTGTTGGTGTAGTAAATAATGCAGTGCGTGTGTGTAGCCGAGCTGGTAACTAAGACACACGCCAGTTCACTACATTGTGAAGTAATGAAGTGGAAATGAGCTGCCTGCCTCGGGAAGGGAGCAGGGAGGGGATTATCCTCCCCGACAGGAGTTCTCGGCTCCCGAGATTGATGGCGTGTGCTGACGTCGGGCACCAAACATGACCGGCTCACTTTGGAGAGCAATTAATCTGAGGATTTTGTAATCTGTCATCCTCTTGAGAACCCTAATGGGTGGGCAGAGTTTCGCCAGAAGTGGGAAATTGGCGGGGCGGCAGAGGGAGAATTGCCCCCCTTTGCCGTGGACCCTGGGCAGTATCAATTAGGGAGTGCTCCCCTATTTGCAGTGGCTCAAGTGGCTAAGACGCTGGCTGGAAGGTGGCAGGTTAGCAGTTGGATACCCAAATACTGCAGGATGGAATGAGCTCCCATCTTTGTCCCAGATCCTGCCAATTTAGCAGTTCAAAAGCAAGAAATTGCAAGTAGATAAATAGGGACCACTTCAGTGGGAAGGTAAACAGCATTCCATGCACTCTGGTGTCTAGTCATGCCTGCCACATAACCACAGAAACATCTGCAGAAGCAGACAGCGCTGGCTCTTCGGCTTTGAAACAGAGATGAGCACTGCACCCTAGAGTTGGATATGACTGGCTTTCGAGCAAGGGTGACCTTTACCTTTACTCCTGGTTTGCTTTAGGCTGAGTGGTTTCAGTAACCGTGCAAGTAATTCTGTCTCCTTTCTTCTTAAAAGGAGGCAAATTATCATTTCAATAATGTGCTACCACAGTACTCAAAATTGGAATGCCTTAATTTGTTGCCACTGTTTTGTGATGTATGCAGCATTAACGGTCCTATAAAGGTTTTAAGCTAATATCTCTAGGAAGGGAAATCTTTTACCTCTACAAATCCTCCTCCAGCCGATACACCCTTGCATGACATCTGCTTTGGGGCAGGTTGTTGCCCTCTTGGTCTTGCTTATGGGCTTCCAAGAGGCATCAGGTGTGCCACTTCTGGAAACAAGAGACTCGATTAGGTGGACCTTCTCAGTCTTGCCTGACTTGCTGTAACCTAGAAGTACAGCAGATGTTTTCCTTTCAGAAGGTCTGAGCTGGACACAAAGGAAGAGGACAAAGGTCCAAGGATCGGTTCCCAGCATCTTGAGGTCAGACTTGGATAGACTTGTGCCTGAAACCCTGGAGAGCCAGTGAAGAAGGTCCCATGTTGAGTCAACCAGGTAGAGCTGAAAGAGATCCTGCCTGAAACCCCACAGAGCCACTATGCTTCAAAAGTCAACAGCAAGAGGGTAGGTGGCCCTATGGTGCGAGTCAAGGAAATCAACCCTGACCTCCTTTGAAGGACAGATGGTAAAGCTGAAGCTCAAGTACTTTGGCCACCAAATGAGAAGAGAAGACTCACTGGAGAAGGTCCTGATGCTGGGAAAGATCGCAGGAAAAAGGAGAAGGGGGCTGCATAGGATGAGATGGCTCGATGGCATCCTTGATGCAGTGGGCATAGATCTGGGCAGGCTACGGAGGATGGCAGAGGACAGAGGAGCCTGGCGTGTGGTGCTCTGTGGGGTTGCAAAGAGTCAGACTCAACTGCGCAACTCAACAGCAACACCCCTGGGCTTGAACCCCTTGTGTTGTTAGAGCTACCAGTCAAATGGCACATGGAGACGTCCCCTCTTTCTGATATAAATGTTTTTTTTTACATTGTAAGAAAAATAATACAAGACACGCGGCAGGGTTAGTTTTCAGTGCAACTGTGGGAACGAGGCAGGATTCAGAGAAGCAAAAGCTTTGTTAGATGTACATGGAGCCCACTGTTTCCCAAAGAGTGGCTGTGTCTGTGTCAGCCCAGCTATGGTGCAGCTCAGGAACTGAATGAAACTGCATCACAAGAGCTGAGCTTTGGGATAACCTTCAGACCCCATTGGCTTTTCTTCTCTCTCGGTGACTTAGCATATCGCAAGAGGCACATTTTAGCAATAGGCTTTAATGTGTGCTTTAATATTGTATTTCTTTTAGTTGTGTCTTTTTAATCTTACAGGCTCTTTTGTCAAGGCAGTTACTTAGGGTCAAGTGTGTGTGTGTGTGTGTGTGTGTGTGTGTGTGTGTGTGTGTGTGTGTGTGTGTGTGTGTGTGTGTGTGTGTGTGTGTGTGTGTGTGTGCGGTTTCATTCGCCCCAGAATTTCGGCAGTGCCGTGAGTTTACTTGCTAGCTGGGCTCTGCGGAGATGCTAAGGAAGGGCTTCTGAGCGCAAAACGAGGGGGAAAGAGGCCAGCCATGAAGGTTGTCCTGGGAGCACGACATCAAATATAGAATACTCCAACTCGCTCTGCAAGGGAAAAACCTTCCTTGGGAAGAGAGGCCCTGGACATAGACAGATTTCATTGCTGAAGAACCTAAGAGGCTGGTGTGGCATGTCCTCGGAAGAACTGTTACGAGGTGTGAAGAACAGGAAGACTATCACCGTGATGACACTCAATATCCAGAACAGATACAGCACTTGAAGAAGAAGAAGAAGAAGAGGCCAGCCGAGATCAAAATGGTCTCCCAAAACTGAATGGCATGGCATGCTGAAGTTCCCATAAGATAACCAAGGTAGTGCTGGTGCTGTCATTTTGAAGTGTAAAAACACGGTATCAAGCAATAGAGATGGCTAGACGGTGGAATCCAACAATAGCAAAAAAAAATCCATCTTGAAGAAGTACAGTTTATTACACCACATGCCCAAAACAGAGCCTATCTTCGTAGGGAGGGAGACCGAAGAATTAAGCCAGATAGAAATAACCAGGGAGGAGGTCCTTGCATGTCCTGTTAAGCTAAACACTAACAAATCACCAGGACCAGATGGCATCCATCCACGAGTTCTCAGGGAACTTAAAGATGAAATTGTTGATCTCCTAGCCAAAATATATAATCTTTCCCTCAAATCAGGCCTTGTGCCTGATGACTGGAAGGTAGCGAATGTAACACCAATTTTCAAAAAAGGATCCAGGGGTGATCCAGGAAATTACCGACCGGTCAGTTTGACATGTGTCCCAGGTAAAGTGATGGAAACCATCCTAAAAGATAGAATTAATAGGCACATAGAAGAGAAGGCGCTGCTAAAGGAGAGCCAACATGGCTTTTGCAAGGGCAAATCATGCCTCACTAATCTGTTGGAATTTTTTGAGAGTGTCAACAAGCATGTGGATAAGGGGGATCCAGTTGACATTGTTTATCTGGACTTTCAGAAGGCTTTTGACAAGGTCCCACACCAAAGGCTCTTGAATAAACTTGCCAGTCATGGAATAAAGGGACAGGTCTTGTCCTGGATCACCACCTGGCTAAGGGACAGGAAACAGAGGGTAGCACTCAATGGACACTTCTCCAAGTGGAGTGACGTAAAGAGTGGAGTCCCCCAAGGTTCAGTACTGGGACCCCTGCTTTTCAACCTCTTCATTCATAAATGATCTAGAAGTAGGAGTAAATAGCAAGGTAGCCAAATTTGCTGACAACACTAAATTATACAGGGTAGTGAAATCTGTGAGAGATTGTGAAGAGCTCCAGAGGGATCTCTTGACACTGGGGGAGTGGGCAAAACAGTGGTAAATGAGCTTCAACATCAGTAAGTGCAGAGTGATGCATGTTGGGGCAAAAAACCCCAATTACATTTATAAACTGATGGGGTCTGAACTCTCTGCGACAAACCAGGAAAGGGACCTTGGTGTCCTGGTGGACAACTCAATGAAGGTGTCAACCCAGTGTGCCTCAGCAGTGAAAAAAGCAAACTCAATGCTAGGGATCATTAGGAAGGGTATAGAAAATAAGTCAGCAAGTGTCATTTTGCCTCTTTATAAATCTATGGTGAGGCCCCATCTGGAATACTGTGTACAGTTCTGGTCGCCATACCTCCAGAAGGATATTATGGAGTTGGAGGAAGTGCAGAGGAGGACAACCAGAAGGATGATGAGGGGACTGGAACACCTTCCTTACCATCTGAGGCTGCAACGGTTGGGCCTCTTCACTCTTGAACGATGGACGGCGTCTAAGAGGTGACCTGATTGAAGTTTATAAAATCATGCACGGTGTGGACAAAGTAGATAAGGAAAAACTGTTTTCCCTATCGCACAACACTAGAACTAGGGGACACTCCATGAAACTTTTGGGTACTAGTTCTCAAACAAATAGGAGAAAGTACTTTTTCACCCAGAGGATTACTGGTCTATGGAACTCCCTGCCAGAAGAAGTGGTGACAGCTGTCAGTCTTGACAGCTTTAAGAAAGGATTAGACAAGTTCATGGAGGACAAGGGTATCCATGGCTATAATTATGGATACCTAAGGACATCCTCCGGGTTGGAGAGATAGGCAGGATATCTCTCAATGCCATTTCCAGGGCATCCTAAGCAGGTGAAGGCATCTGCTTGGGAATACCCTGAAGGAAATGGTGAGCCACTGTGTGAGACAGAATGCTGGACTGGATGGGCTCCTGTGGATGTTCCAGCAAGGCTGCTCTTATGTTCTTATGTTCTATGTTCTACACTTGTTAACTTGAAAATAACACAAATTCCTTTACTTCAGGCAACATAAATATAAAGAAAACCGAAGCTAATCCGGTGTAGTAGCTTTTCTCAAAATCGCTTCCTCGGGGTTTTCTATAATATAATAAAATATATATTACAATATGGAATATTTACACACACTAATATATACAATATATACATTATTTTGTAATCTGGATCATTTCTAACACAAGTTTCTGGCAATCAAATTACATCAATGTTACAACATTGTTCTCCCAACCCATAATCTCATATCTTACCTTAGTGTTCAGTATAAATTTATTTAATCAAATTTATATATGATTTTAATTCTAATTAAAGTATCCTTATTCGCGTCACAGCCTCTATGGTAATTCTTTAGTGCCTCCGATGTTACTGGGTATGCAAACTGTTTCCTTTTTTATACCTGCCAATTTACTCAGCTGTAACATCCTGTAATAAAGATCAAGCTTCTTAAAGTGACCACATCTCCCCAGTTTGTTACAAAAAGCAACTTAAATCATGATCATGATTAAGTCCATATGGGACCACGGAATTAAATAAATGAATATAATAAGCCTCTCTGCGCAGCAATTGTCTCTCTACATTAATCTTCTCAAATTTCTTAAAGCTCAATTTTTCTAATGCTACAAACTTAATGTTGTCTTCAGAGTGCTTCTTTTCTAAAAAAAAAAGGGAAACCAAAGGAGCTGTAAGTACTTGACTTCGAATCCGAGACCGATGCTCCATAATTCGCACCTTCAGCAGCCGAGAAGTTAATCCGATATAATATTTCTCACATGGACACATTACCAAATAGATAACATTTCGGGAGTTACAATTTGTGAAGCTTAGTAGCCTATGTGAGAACTTTTTACCTGGTACATCAACCGTCTTAGTCTTGGAGTGCACAGCGATGCATGAAAACCTAGAGCCCATCGCTCTGCTATGTATGGTGGTGCAGAAATATTTTGTTAGGCAGCTCGAAACTCCTTGGCCTTCTTGACCTGCTAGCCAAATCTATAGCAGCACCCGTTTTTCTAATATCTGCAGACATTTGTATTGTGATCTGGTGCCTCATGCTCATGTTGTGTCGGTGAAATGTCTCATAACTTGTGCTTGCCTTGGGACAGAATGTGTCCAGTTTTAGCCGTATTTGGCTGACAGAAAAGAAGGGCTAAAAGCAAGGCTAAGCAGCTGAGAGTGTTTGGTCTGAGTCTTGCTTTTCACATGAACTCATTCGGCGACTTTAGACAAAAACACTTTTATTTGCCTCTGCCAAAGATAAGAGACAGGTTTTGACAAAACCTGCATGAACTTCCAATGATTTATCTTGCAGAGCTGGCTGAGGAACCCAATTGATGTACTGTATGTGGAGCAACTGGAAGCATCTGTAAGTCTTACGTAGACACTATGCTCTACACACAAGCAAAGGCTCAGATTTTCCAGAGACCTTTTCCGCTTCAGATTGGTCCTGAAACCATGAAACGCATGGTGAAGCAAAGAAGACAACGATTACGGAGGGTGTTGTTGGGAGTGGACATTCTCCACTAAGTGTGGTCGCTTTCCTAGATAGAAACTCCTGCTGCAGTTATTCTTCACAGAAGAAAAAGTCAGGAAATCTGTTCAAGAAGCTTATGGAAGTATCCATCTGACACGCATTTTGCACATAAGACCATGGCAGTGAACCTCCAGTTTTTAAATGCCTGCCATCAAGCTAAAATAACCCTAGCCTATAAAGTTGCCTAGGAGGAGGTGACAATTCTTGCTGGGTGCTTTAAGAACTCCATAGAAGATTTGAAGTATCTTTGTTTAGTGCAGGGGTGGCCAAACTATGGCCCACAGGCCTGATCCAGGTCCCAATGCCAATTCATCCGGCCCATGCTGCCCTTGCTGTTCCCATGCGCTTATGTTTTACTTCTGCTCCTGGGAGCGGCAAGGGCAGCATGGAATGGATGAATTGGCATCGGGAACCGGATCTGGCCCACAGGCCATAGGTTGGGCACCCCTCGTTTAAACAGACAATGGCAGCCTAAAAAATCTATCTCATCCTGTCACAAAACAGATTGCAAGGCACGTTTTACTTCTGCTTCTGGTGGGAGGAACCATGTGACCAGCCTGCTGAACCACGAGACCGGCTGGTGGCCCGAAAAGTTTGGGCACCCCTAGTTTATGGGATTAATGACTCCAAAACATCACCAGGCCCTTCCTGTGCCTGGCACTTGGCCTCCACACACTTTTGCCCCTATCATGAACTGGGTGAGGCGCATCAGAGATGCTGCAAAGGCAAGGGAAGTTGTGTTTGGGCTTAAAGAGATTGTATGGAAAACATATTAAAGCATATTGTAGGTGTTAAGGCGTTTGTCAATGGTACACATTTCTATTGTTTAACACAATTTGTAGTGCCGGGTATCTGCAAGTACATTAGGAATTGCTCCCTGGATTGTTATAAATTTCCATATAGCTAAATATTGATATTCTGCTTGGGTTTTATTGATAGGCTCTCCCCTGGGCTGCCAAATTGTTCCACTTTTTATGAATATGAAAAATCAAAAGCGCTTTATTATTTTAAACAGGTCCCAGTTCAGTTGTATTGTTTTATGTCCCAAATCAGTTGTGATAATCAATGGGGAAGGGCTTGGCTGGATTTACGTTTTCCAGCCGTTCTCAAGAGCTAGCTGGTCTTGCATCGTTGAGAACCAGTGGAAAAGGCGTTTGTTTTCCTGGCAGACTTTAATCCGGCGGATGGAGAGCAACAGAGCAGGCATGGTGCTGAACATGCGCTTTCCCATAATCTTGGGCCGTTTCTCCTGTTTTGGCAACCGGTTATTTGATTTGGCCAATACACTGCTTAGCTACTTTTTAAACATCTGTGCTCTAATTTTTCATTTGGCTTATGGGTAGGTACAGGTGAAACTCGGAAAATTAGAATATCGTGCAAATGTTCATTCATTTCACTTAAAAGGTGAAACAAATATATGAGATAGACTCACTACATGCAAAGCGAGAGATGTCATGCCTTAATTCGTTATAATTGTAATGATCATGGCGTACATGAGATTATGTGATGATTATGGAGTACATGAGATTGGGGGTTTGGGGTTTTCATAAGCTCTAAGCCATAAGCATCAATATTATAACAAAGTAGGGCTTGAGCTATCTTGCTTTGCATGTAATGAGTCTATCTCATATATTTGTTTCACCTTTTAAGTTGCATTACTGAACTGAATGAACATTTGCACGGTATTCTAATTTTCCGAGTTTCACCTGTAGAAAACAGTTCAGTGGAATTGAGGTCCCCTGTGGGGCCTGGGCCCCACCTTGGGAAACACTGCCCTAGTCCAATTCTGAGGCATCTTTGAGCCTCTTAGCCCCAGGGAGCAGCCAACCTCTGGACCTATGGAAGAGGATTTTCTCATTGACTTCCTCTGGGCTCATTTGTGGCCGCCACTCTACTCTAGAGAGGAGACTTTAAGTGCACTAGAAACTGGTTGAGAGATATTTTCCTATTGTTCATAAGCCAGTGAGTGGAGATAAGAGTGCCCTAAAGGCTTCCCACATTCCCTTCCCAATCTGAACCAACTGTTGGGAACTGGGTTTTATTTTTTATTTTTTACGACTCACCTCTAACATAAAGAGCTTGGCACAACATCTTGCCATGATCTTTTGGGACTTTCATTGATAGTTTTCCTACCCTATCCACAAGAAATGGATGCATGCCTGAAGAAGTGATCTTGAATCACAAAAGTTTGCACAATGTTTGATTTTTTAACTGATCCAGTAAAGGTATGGATCACAAGGTTGTCTTGGTTTGTTCGTTTGTTGGGAAAGGGCGGCTGGAGGACTTTCAGCTCGTAAGGAAAAGCTTTCCCAACAGACTGGGGCTTCACATTGGGCACATGCAACAGACTGAAGTTGGCTTCACATGGGGCACATGAAACCATCTGACTCTGGAGCCAGAGGTTGGGGAGTTTGATTCTCCCACTGTGCCTCCCGGAAAAAGATCCAGCCTGTGTAGCCCTGGGCAAACTACACAATCCTAAGACCTTCCCCTAGTAGAGAGTAATGGGAGACCACTTCAGAGTACTCTCTACCTACCTAGAATACCCTGGAGAGGGTCATCATAAGTCAGAATTGACTTGCTAGTACACAGTTATTATTAAGGTTGCAAGCAACGGTGCCTTTTTGATTGCACAGTATAAAAACAGAATGGCTGTGTGGGAGGGATAGTGATTTGCAAACAGTCTTTTTTTTTAATTTGATGAATGGGTTTGGTGCATACTATTAAAAGGTCAGGATAGGTCCTCAGTGAGAACAGGTGGAAGCCTGCGAATGACCACATCTTTCCTCACCACTCTTTACAAGCATGGTCACATTGGAGGGAGGAGTGATCCACACGGAGCCTTTGCTGAATGCTTTGATAATAACAGGATGGACCTATGTGTAGACCAGGGGTGCCCAAACTACGGCCTGTGGGCCAGAACCCATCCCCAACGCCAATTTATCTGGCCCACACCTCCCTTGTTGCTCCTGGAAGCAGAAGTAATACACCCGCTTCTGGGAGTGACAAGAATGGCGTGGGCCAGATGAATTGGCGTCAGGAACTGGATCTGGCCCACAGGCCGTAGTTTGGGCACCTCTGGTTTAAGCAGAGAAAATGGCATCTTAAAAATCCTGCTGCAAGACAGATTGCAAGGTGCATTTTACTTCCACTTCCAGCAGGAGGAACCATGTGACCGGCCCACTGAACCATATGACCGGCCCATGGCCTGAAAAGTTTAGGCACTCCTGTTGTAGACATTTAGGGTCAGGACATACCCAGTCTAGGCAGTGTTTCTACTAGTGACCCTGATCTTGATTTTGTTGCCATTGTCTCATAGAATAACTGAGTTAGAAGAGTCCAACTCTCTAGTCAATGCAGGAGTCCGAATCAAAGCAGATCTGGTTGTCCAGTTCTCTCTTGAATGCTTCCAGTGTTGGAGTGCTCGCCACATCTCGAGGCAATGGGTTCCACTGTCGTACTACTGTAACTGTTAAGACGTTTTTCCTGATCTTCAACTCCATCTGGGATGATGGAGAACAGATCCTTCCTTTCTTCTTTATGATTACCTTTCAGGTATTTGAAGAGTACTGTCATCATCCTCTCCCTTCTCTGTCTCTTTTTTCTCAAGGCTAAACATGCCCAGTTGCTTCTGTCGTTCCTCTTAAGGCAGAGGTGCCCAAACTATTTGGGCCATGGGCTGGTCACACAGTTCAGGGGGCCAGTCACTATGGCCCACGGGCTGGTTTCAGCCCTCAACACCAATTCATCTGGCCCACAAAGCCCTTGTCACTACCAGAAGCGGAAGTAAAATGCGCATTTACGGGTGCTTTACCTATGCTTCCGGAAGCGATGAGGGCTCCATGGGCTGGATTAATTGGTATTGAGGGCTGGATCCGGCCCACAGGCCATAGTTTGGGCACCCCTGCTCTTAAGGGCTTGGTTTCCTCTGATCATCCTTGTTGCCCTTCTCTGTACCTGCTCTAATTTATTTGCATCCATCTTAAAGTGTGATGGCCAGAATTGGACACAGGACTCTAGATGTGGTCTAACTAGTGCTGAATAGTGTGCCCCCCCCCCAATCAGTATTTAGTGAACATATCCTGGAACATGAGCACTGCTGGAGTTAAAAATAGTGGTCTTTCAAACTTTTCTACTTTCTTTCTTTCTTGAAGCGGCAAGCCAGATCCTCCTTAGAGAGACTCCTTCTTGTCTTGGGGGAAAGTAACTGAAAGTTAGGGAAAAACTAGGTGAGATGTAATAATAAGGACACGGACTTCATTCCCAGTGGAGGCTCCCTTTGATGGCAACTTGGTACCTGAGAGCTCTTATGCGCTCAAGTCCTGTTCTGTCTCCGTGCATCCTTTGGAGGGTGGGTGGGTGGGTGGAGGGGAAATTGCTGGTCCCAGGTGGCTGAACAGGCTCCTTCTGGCTTGTGGCTCGGCATTCTACATCTTCTTCCTTAACTTTTATTCCCCATATCCTCTGGCAGTACAGCTTTTCCAACTCTTGCAAGTGGGTTTGTGCTCTTTTTACTGTGGTCTCCTCCGGCACAAAGAGGGGCAAGTGGGTTCGAAAAGGAACGTACATGTCTCTTGATCCGCTAAAACGCCTCCAATTTCACTCCCTGCAGCCATGCTTTTGTCATTTCACTTTCTGTGATTTTTCCCTTTTCCTCCCCTGAGGCAAGAGGTGCATTTGGGAAATGCTGGCTGGGACTTCTGGGAGGGAGAGCCCTGTTTGTACGTCTTTTTCCTGCTGATTTTGTAAGAAGAACTCCGCTTAGTATTTTAGGCATCAGTGGAAGTGACTCCACTCTCTCCCTACCTGGTATGTACCTAGGCCTACTCTGCCTTTACTTTCGTCCTGCCTGGGCCATGGTGGCTTAGTGGTTAAGATGCTGAACTTGATGACTGGAAGGTCAGCAGTTTGAGACCTGAGTGCTGCGTGATGAAGTGCGCTCATGTCGTCTCTCCCAGCTCCTGCCAACCTAGCAGTTTGAAAGCACGAAATTGCAAGTAGATAAGTAGGCACCACTTTGGTGGGAAGGTAAACAGCATTCTGTGCACTCTGGTGTCTAGTCATGCCTGCCACATGTCCATGGAAACGTAGGCAGACGCAGAGAGCACTGGCTCTTGAGCTGTATACAGAGGTGAGCACCGATCCCTAGAGTCGGACATGACTGGCTTTTGAGCAAGGGAGACTTTGACCTTTACCTACCTGGTATGTGCGGGAAGGGCAGCCTGTGGTACGGGATGAACCAGTTACTGCTGTGACTCATAATCCATAAACACAGGATTTCCAGTTGCATTTTTGAAAAAAGGAGACCATAAAGAGAACATACAGTAAGTCCTTGTACCGTTTACGTACATTGGAAGCACGTTGGGAGTTGAAGTGACTGCCGAAACATATATGAACACCATCTATCAAAGCTGTACGTAAAATATAAATTGGTAACCAGCATAAGAAGAAAAAGAAGTCTTATCAGTACATATATCAATAACCGGTCAATTCAGCTTAGAGTTAAACTGGTATCTCATTTTGCAAAACACTTTGTCAATAATATACACCCTAAAATGTTTCTTAATAACACACCGATGTTATCCCAATAATCCAAATGCTCCAGAACATGCATCAGAATCTCTTTATTTTCCTGGATTTTTGCTGTCACAACCAGCATGCTTGTACATCATAGGACCTTTTCCGGTCTCTGGTCTTTTTTATAAAAGTGAGTGAGTATCCTCCAGAAAGGAACTAAAAAAAAGGGAACTCGAAGAACGCACAGTCTGACTCCTCCATTCAAATCATATAAAGCTGGGTGATTCTTGTTGTGTCCTAAATGGTCACCAATGGACCCGATGGAATGGAGCCTAAACTCTCTCCTGCTCTTATCAATCTTCCTGTTCCAGGACTGCTTTCCTACCCCTGGAACTGTTCCTTAATGTTTGTGGATTGGCAAAATGCAGTTTGAGGAGCCAAGAAAGAGCTTGGGGTTTGCTAGCCCTTCCTCTTCCCAGTCCTTCTGATGTGGGAAAAATTCCACATGCACAATATGCATGCTCGGAAGCCTGATGGCATGAACAATAGGGAAAACAACGGTATGAGATTGACACCTTTGTTTGATTGCAGCCACAAAATGCCGAGGTTCTTGCATTCCACGTTCCTGCTATTTTCCAAGGACTGGCAAGGGATGATATCCTCCTCCTCCTCCTCTTTGCCCCTGGCACTTAGCTGAGCTAATTTCCACAAGTGTCTAATAAGTACAGCTGGTTAACTGCTTTTTAACTGAACTTCCGGAGCCACTGACATTGACAAAAGGTTGTGATCCCCCAGCCAAACTGCCATTAAGTGCCGGGAAGGAGGGGAGGGGAGAGGGGAGGAACTTAAACCGAAATAGCGAGGCATCAGGCAAACACCCGTGGCCTGCGGAGACCAATTAAGGAGGAGTGGAGCAGCTGTTTCTGGAAGCCGCTTTGGTGGCTTACATGCCATCCACATGCTGGAGAAGCCCCCAGAGCATGAACTGTTTGGAAATCTGTTCCACTTTGCTTCCTGTGCAGCCAAATCTTCTCCAAACACAAGTGCGTTGCAAAAAGTCTTGGCCAAAGGTTGTATGCATGCGAGCAAGAGGGAGAGAAATCGGCTGGAAATGTTTGCACAGTTCTTGCTTGTACAGCTGTCCTGTTGGTGCCTAAGGCCAGGCCAGAAAGGATGCTGATGCTGATGCTGATCTTCTCTTCCTCTTTTCCTCTTCTTCCTTCTCTGTCATGTCACATTAAACTGCCACAACAAAGTTTGGTGAATTCATTCCCTAGATCCTTTCATCTGACCTAGTGTGAGAAAGATTAGCTGCCACAACAAGGTTGCCGTAGTATGACTGAATGTGGTTCAAAAATACTGCAATCTTCGAGGAGGCTCTTTCTGTGTTCCTCACCAGAAACATTAGCAGAACAATACTAGTAGGGATTAAAGTGGATGCTTTTTAGCATATCCTTATTTCCCTTGTTCTGAGGTTTCTATACACTGGTGAACTTCACAGAAGGGAGACACTCTGGTCAGTTGTGTTATGTGCCTTGTAAGTAGCCAGAGAACTGTAGGGAGAGATTTGTCTTTCTCGTTTAGAACAGCTCATGAATTCAGAACACCACATCCAGGCAATGCTAGTCCTTCCATTCATGCCAATATACAGGGTGGCCCTGTAAGTCCCTATTGAATCTTCCTCTAAATTTACCACTTGCTGTATCCAAGGTGTCACCAGTATTCTTGCGCTCATGTACCCACATACTTGTCACAATATGCTCTTCATGTGTAAATGGGCTTAAATCGGTCATATTTCTCAAAATAATAATAGTTATAATACATATGGACAGGTAGGGACTTACGGGCATACCTGTCAAGTTTTGGATTTGGAAATAAGGGAAATTTCCTGGCAAATAAGGGATACTTGACAGCTATGCTTATCCTTTGCTGCCCTCCAATGGCGGCAATTGGGTATTGCAGTCTAATTAATAAGGGATGAAGGCAGGGAAGAGGCTAAAATAAGGAGTTTTCCCGGCCAATACGGGATACTTGACAGCTATGCTTATCCTGTGCTGCCCTCCAATGGTGGCAATAGGGCACTGCAGTCTAATTAATAAGGGATGACGGCGGGAAAGAGGGTAAAATAAGGGGTTTTCCCGGCCAATAAGGGATACTTGACAGCTATGCTTATCCTGTGCTGCCCTCCAATGGTGGCAATAGGGCATTGCAGTCTAATTAATAAGGGATGACGGCGGGAAAGGGTAAAATAAGGGGTTTTCCTGGCCAATAAGGGATACTTGACAGTTATGCTTATCCTTTGCTGCCCTCCAATGGCGGCAATAGGGCATTGCAGTCTAATTAATAAGGGATGACGGCGGGAAAGAGGGTAAAATAAGGGGTTTTCCTGGCCAGTAAGGGATACTTGACAGCTATGCTTACGGGACACCCTGTACATTCAACTATTTACCAGCCAGCCAGAATTGCCTCTCTCTTGGCACAGATAAGGTTTTCTGTGTGCTATCTCCTCTAACAGTGCACAGCAGTGGAATAAAACTGAGACAGACCCCAGGAAGTGAGTGAGCAAACTGAGAGAGCAAAGAGGAGCTTGACAAGTGAGTTTGGCAGGGGAGGCCGAAGGGAAAGTTATTTTTTAAAAATTATAATAATTTTTTAAACATATACTGTGCATAATTTGTTAAAAATTAGTTTCTGGATATAATAATATATTAGCAGACCTTTCCAGCAGGCGCTAAAGCAGGCAATTGAAAGAGAGAGGCATTAAAAGAGAAACCGAAAGAAGCAAAAACATTGCAAAACAATGGAGAGCAGAGACTCTTTAGTGGTGGTGACCTGCAAGGTGTGTACAACGTTTGCCTTTGTGCCGGAAAACGACACAGAGTACGCATATAGCAAGTGTAAATTGGTAGCACTGGTGAAAGAAAAAGTGAATGTGAATTGAATGAATGAATGAATGAATAAAGAAATAGAGTGGCCACACTTAACACTTTAAGAGAAGATCACAAGCTGAATATAAGCCACCTGTGTGATGTGCTTGCAAAAAAGGCCAATGTTATTTTAGGCTGCGTTAACAGAAGCAACAACAAGAAGAAGAACAACAATAGAAGTATAATGTCTAAAATCGATGAGATACTGCTAGTCCCCCTCTATTTGCCACTAGTTAGGTTACATCTAGAGCTGGGGTGCCCAAACCTTTTGGACCGTGGGCCGATCATATGGTTCAGGGAGCCGGTCACTAAGGCCTGGGGGCTGCATCTGGCCCATGACACCAATTCATCCGGCCCACGGAGCCCTCGTCGCTCCTGGAAGCAGAAGTAAAATTTTCCCTGAAAGGGAAAATTGAGAGAGTCCAAACACTCCAAGAGGCATGGAGGTTGTTTATAAAAACAATAACAGAGGCCCAATTGGAATGCATACCCAAAAGGAAAAAGGGCACTGCCAGGTCCAAGAGGACTCCGATGTGGCTTACAGGAGCTGTTCGGGAAGTGATCAAGAGCAAGAAAAGCTCATTTAGAAGATGGAAGGCTTCTCCAAATGAGGACAGCAGGCAGAAACATAAATTCTGGCAGAACAAATGCAAGGCAACAATCAGGAAAGCAAAGCAAGACTTTGAGGAGCGTATAGCTAAAAATACTCAGAGAAATAAGTACATTAGAAGTAAGAACCCAACTAGGAAGGCCATTGGACCATTAGATGACAATGGAAGGCAAGGGGTTATTAAAGAGGAAACAGAGATTGCAGAGAGACTCAATGAATTCTTTGCTTCAGTATTCACTGAAGAAGACAGAGGCCACATGCCCAAAACAGAGCCTATCTTCGTATGGAGGGAAACCGAAGAATTAAGCCAGATAGAAATAACCAGGGAGGAGGTCCTTGCATGTCTTGTTAAACTAAACACTAACAAATCACCAGGACCAGATGGCATCCATCCACGAGTTCTCAGGGAACTTAAAGATGAAATTGCTGATCTCCTAGCCAAAATATATAATCTTTCCCTCAAATCAGGCTTTGTGCCTGATGACTGGAAGGTAGCGAATGTAACACCAATTTTCAAAAAAGGATCCAGGGGTGATCCAGGAAATTACCGGCCTGTCAGTTTGACATGTGTCCCAGGTAAAGTGATGGAAACCATCCTAAAAGATAGAATTAATAGGTACATAGAAGAGAAGGCGCTGCTAAAGGAGAGCCAACATGGCTTTTACAAGGGCAAATCATGCCTCACTAATCTGTTGGAATTTTTTGAGAGTGTCAACAAGCATGTGGATAAGGGGGATCCAGTTGACATTGTTTATCTGGACTTTCAGAAGGCTTTTGACAAGGTCCCACACCAAAGGCTCTTGAATAAACTTACCAGTCATGGAATAAAGGGACAGGTCTTGTCCTGGATCAGCAACTGGCTAAGGGAAAGGAAACAGAGGGTAGCACTAAATGGACACTTCTCCAAGTGGAGGGAAGTAAAGAGTGGGGTCCCCCAAGGTTCAGTACTGGGACCCCTGCTTTTCAACCTCTTCATAAATGATCTAGAGGTAGGAGTAAATAGCAAGGTAGCCAAATTTGCTGATGACACTAAATTATACAGGGTAGTGAAAACTGTGAGAGATTGTGAGGAGCTCCAGAGGGATCTCTTGACACTGGGAGAGTGGGCAAAACAGTGGCAAATGAGTTTCAACATTAGTAAGTGCAGAGTGATGCATGTTGGGGCAAAGAACCCCAATTACATTTATAAACTGAACTCTCTGCGACAAACCAGGAAAGGGACCTTGGTGTCCGGGTGGACAACTCAATGAAGATGTCAACCCAGTGTGCCTCAGCAGTGAAAAAAGCAAACTCAATGCTAGGGATCATTAGGAAGGGTATGGAAAATAAGTCAGCAAGTGTCATTTTGCCTCTTTATAAATCTATGGTGAGGCCCCATCTGGAATACTGTGTACAGTTCTGGTCGCCATACCTCCAGAAGGATATTATGGAGCTGGAAAAAGTGCAGAGGAGGGCAACCAGAATGATTAGGGGACTGGAACACCTTCCTTACCATCTGAGGCTGCAACGGTTGGGCCTTTTCACTCTT
The DNA here is from genome assembly GCA_035047305.1 of Bradypodion pumilum. Classification (NCBI taxonomy): domain Eukaryota; kingdom Metazoa; phylum Chordata; class Lepidosauria; order Squamata; family Chamaeleonidae; genus Bradypodion; species Bradypodion pumilum. The sequence continues at coordinate 344,268,706 of JAWDJD010000004.1, forward strand.
GAACGATGGACGGCGTCTAAGAGGTGACCTGATTGAAGTTTATAAAATCATGCACGGTGTGGACAAAGTAGATAAGGAAAAACTGTTTTCCCTATCGCATAACACTAGAACTAGGGGGCACTCCATGAAACCTTTGGGTACTAGTTCTCAAACAAATAAGAGAAAGTACTTTTTCACCCAGAGGATTACTGGTCTATGGAACTCCCTGCCAGAAGAAGTGGTGACAGCTGTCAGTCTTGACAGCTTTAAGAAAGGATTAGACAAGTTCATGGAGGACAAGGGTATCAATGGCTATAATTATGGATACTTAAGGACAACCTCTGGGTTGGAGAGATAGGCAGGATATCTCTCAATGCCATTTCCAGGGAATCCTAAGCAGGTGAAGGCATCTCCTTGGGAATACCCTGAAGGAAATGGTGAGCCACTGTGTGAGACAGAATGCTGGACTGGATGGGCTGTGGCCTCTTCCAGCAAGGCTGTTCTTATGTTCTTATGTTCTTATGTAAAACGCGCCCATATGGGCGCGTTTTACTTCCGCTTCCAGGAGCGACGAGGGCTTCGCGGGCCGGATGAATTGGTGTCGTGGGCTGGTCCCCCGGGCTGTAGTTTGGGCACCCCTGATCTAGAGTATTGTTTCCAGTTGTTTAAGAAGGATGCCAACAAACTAGAACAAGTTCAGAGGAGGGCAACAAGGATGCTCAGGGGACTGGAAACGAAACCCTATGAGGAAAGACTGGAGGAAGTGGGCATGTTTAGCCTTGCGCAAAAGGAGACTAAGGTTAGCGAGGATAGCACTTGAAAGAGAGTCATAAAGAGGAAAGACAGGATCTGTTCTTAATCTTCTTATTTTATGTCCCGATCAAACTCTGGACTGCCAAGACGAAGCCACTTTCTTAGCTTTGCTGTTGGCCAAACTTAATGAATTCACAAAAAGGTGCCTTCATTTTGGCAGTTTCACATCTGGCCTAGACATGGAAGAAGTCTTTACTTCCGCAAGTTTTGGCAGTAATCGGCAGGCGAGTCAATGAGCCAATGGGTTCTGTATTTCTCCACATTCACATAGTGTGTGGTGTTGTCCCCACTTCAGCATGTTGGTCTTGCATTTAGGGACTCCAACCCTTAGCCTATTCAAGGTCCTCCAAGTGATGTAAGCAGTGGTGGGCATTAAAAAAAATTCCCTACCCTACTGTGGGTGTGGCCATGTGCTGGGTGGGCATGGCGTGTTGGCCATGTGACTCCTCTTCGCTATAGAGCTATGATACTAGAAGCCTCTTCTATTTTCATCACTCTATAGTGAACCTCTCAAGCCATTTCCCCCTTGTCCCCTCTGGAGTGGCTGGGGATGCACTTTGGGGTGAAACGGAGCCCAGGAAAGGCCTTGGAAGAAGGGGGAAATGGTTTGAGAGGTTCGCTATAGAGTGATGAAAATAGAAGAGGCTTCTAGTATCATAGCTCTATAGCGAAGAGCACCCTCTGAAGCCTTCCTCCAAGGCTTTTCCTGGGCTCCGTTTCACCCCCAAAGTGCCTCCTCAACCACTCCGGAGTGGCTGGGGATACACTTTGGTATGAAACAGCCCAGGAAAAGCCTTTGACGAAGGGGGAAATGGAACCGGCCCCCTCCGAAGCCTCTTCTAGGAGGACCGGCAGGTGGGCGGGGCCAGCCATTTTTACTACTAGTATGCGCGTACTGGTGCGAACCTGCTGATGCCCACCACTGGATGTAAGGGAGGTTGAGTTCTTAATCACACAGTTGAGGACATAATAATGGGCTCAAACTACAGGATGGCAAGTATTGGTTGAGCATCATAAAAAGCCTCCTAACTGTTGGAGCAGCAGGACAGTGGAACCAGAATTACCTTGGGAGGTGGCGAGTGCTCCAACGCTGGAGGCACTGAAGAAAAATTGGACAAGCATCTTTCAGATCTGCTTTGATATGCATTTCATCATTGAGCATTATGGGCCCTTTTTAGCTCAATTATTCCATGATTATATGATTTTATGACTTCAGTTGTTCTGAGCCTGTCCCGGGATCTGTGTATTCCTGGTAATAATAATAATAATAATAATAATAATAATAATAATAATAATAATAATAATAATAATAATAATAATAATAATAATAATAATAATAATAATAATAATTTTGTGTTACAAATTATTCTGGGTTGAAAGGATTTTTGCAGGAGAAACTCTGTGCTCGGGACACCCAAATGAGGCTCCTTTAATGTCTCCAACAGCTGGAACAGAGATGGGCGCTCAATTCGTCATGCAGTACCCAGGTCTCGAGCTGCCGACTTGCCAGCTAACAAGGTGAACCTCTTAACCACTGAGCCACCGCAGCCCTTATATTCCTGGTAACAGACCCTTGGGTTCTTCCTAGAGCCACGCCAACGCTCCAGGGATGGGAGCCAGGTGCGCCCGCCGCCACTCCCTCTGAGCCCTGCCTACCCGGAGGGGAGTAAAGCTGCTGCTGCCGTGCCAGGAAACCCTTGGGCTCTCCCTGGAGCTACGCCAATGCTCTGGGGATGGGACCCAGGTGCGCCTGCCCCCCGCCCCTGAGCTCCGCCTGCTCGGAGGGGAGAAAAGCTACCACCACCGCCGCACTGGAGGACCTTCAGGCTGTCCCCGGAGCCATGCCAACGCTCCGGGGATGGGAGCTAGGTACACCCGCCGCTGCTGCCATACCCGAGGACTTGTTGTGTCTCCCTGGAGTAATTACTGTATTTTGCATTAATTACTGTATTTTTGTATTAATATGTATTGTTTAGTATTTCTTGTATTTTGATATTTATTGTATTGCTTTTGCGGCTGTTGTGTGCCGTGAACACTTTGTTGTTAAACCGCTTTGAGTCGCCTTCAGGCTGAGAAAATGCGGTATACAAATGATGATGATGATGAACACGTGTGTGTGTGTGTGGGTTGCAAACACGATCTGACATTTTTGCCCTTTTAGAAGGGCTGTTTTTATCTTTCTAACCACTTTACTCCAATGGGTGAGTGGAAATGTCAGTTCTTCTCCCGTATCCCTTCACAGCTCTGGCAACTGTTGTAATGAAACATTAGGAAGGACCTCCTGAAAGCAAGAGCTGTTTGACAGTGTGACAGACCCCCTCGGAAAGCCGCACGCTTTGTTATGGTGGAGGTTTTTCAAGCAGAGGTTGGATGTCCCTCTGTCAGAGAGGCTTTAGCTGTGGATCTCCTGCACTGGCAGAGCAGGAGTTGTCGACCCAAGGGGGGTCCCTTCCAATTTTACAACTCTGTGATTCTACCCAAAGCCAGCTGGAGTAAAATGCCTCATTCGATTTCTGGGGATTGCACAGCCTGAGGCTCTGGTGAGCCCCAAAGGAGAACTTGAAGCATGGAAAGCAGCCGACTAGAAAATAAAACAGATGTATATTTCATTGGTACTTGATGGTGTGGGAGTGAATTCACATGGTCCATGAGAAAGGGGTGAAAACTGCCTGCAGTATTCAATAGAGAACCTGTGCTTTCTCTGCTTCAAGCCCAGAAAAGCCTACAGAATTGGGCCAATGCTAAGCAGTGCGCCTTTCTTTTTCCTAATGCCTGTATTATGGCAAGAACAATAACATAATCTTTATGGCAAGAACAAACATTCTTTTGGGTTGTTGTTGTTGTTCAGCCGCACAGTCGATTCCGACCCTTCGCAACCCCATTGAAGGTCACCGGACAAGGAACATAATTAAACGAGGATTTGGCTGAGGAACTCAACCTCCCCAACGTCACTTGGAGGACCCAGAATAGGCTGAGGGTTGGAGTCTCTAAATGTGAAACCAACAGGCTCAAGTTGGGGCTGCTAGTGGACAACATCACGCGTTGTGAGTGTGGAGCGAGACAGATTCCGGCTCATTTACTGGTCTGCCGATGACTGCCATAAACATGCACTGATGAGGACTTATGCTTGGCCAACGACAAAGCCAAGCAAGTGGCTTCATTTTGGCAGTCCAGGGTTTGATTGGGACATGAAAGAAGAAGAAATCAATCATTAATGGCAAAATGATTCAGTGGCATATAACAATACCCATGCCATGTAGTCTGTGGCTGGGTGTGGCAGGACTTTTATGTCCACCTCTACCTTTACCTTTACCAAAACTTGAAGAGATGAATGCTTATTATTTGAAGGAGATGATGAAAGACAAGTATGAAGAATAATTTCTCTAAGCCAGTAGGGAAAAATCTTCGTTGCTCAGAGTCAACGTATGCATGGAGATGTTTTGAAGCACTTTGAGGAATTATAGAGTCTCCGTATTAGAACGAAAGCAGGATTGGGTGATAGGATAGGAATCAATAAAGGGGAAGGAGATAGGTGATCAAGTTCATTAGCCTCTTCTCCATTAATTAGTAATAAGGTTTGTGCAATCAAGTTGCATCTTACTTATAGCGTCCTTAACAGTGTTTTCAAGGTACATGAAATATTCAAAGAGTGATTTTGCCAGTGTCCCTTTCAAGCGAGATTTCATGGCTGACCAGCAATTGGAAGCTATTCCTCTGAGCCCTACTTAGTCCGTCACTCTATGAACGACACCACATTGGAGCATGGAATAATTGTGTACTTACAAGTCAATGTTGATGTATGGCAAGCCCTGCTATAGATGTTAGGTGTAGAGTACTCTCAAGGAGTCCACCTTTCTCTTCTTCTTCTTCTTCTTCTTCTTCTTCTTCTTCTTCTTCTTCTTCTTCTTCTTCTTCTTCTTCTTCTTCTTCTTCTTCTTCTTCTTCTTCTTCTTCTTCTTCTTCTTCTTCTTCTTCTTCTTCTTCTTCTTCTTCTTCTTCTTCTTCTTCTTCTTCTTCTTCTTCTTCTTCTTCTTCTTCTTCTTCTTCTTCTTCTTCTTCTTCTTCTTCTTCTTCTTCTTCTTCTTCTTCTTCTTCTTCTTCTTCTTCTTCTTCTTCTTCTTCTTCTTCTTCTTCTTCTTCTTCTTCTTCTTCTTCTTCTTCTTCTTCTTCTTCTTCTTCTTCTTCTTCTTCTTCTTCTTCTTCTTCTTCTTCTTCTTCTTCTTCTTCTTCTTCTTCTTCTTCTTCTTCTTCTTCTTCTTCTTCTTCTTCTTCTTCTTCTTCTTCTTCTTCTTCTTCTTCTTCTTCTTCTTCTTCTTCTTCTTCTTCTTCTTCTTCTTCTTCTTCTTCTTCTTCTTCTTCTTCTTCTTCTTCTTCAGGGGGTGCTCTGGGGCCATTGTGCAACTTTGCCCTGGGCTACAGAGAATGGTCTTTTCCCAGGAGGCACCACTGGGAAATTAGACCTGTGGCTGTCATCTCTACAGCCAGAGACTTTGCTCACGGAGCTCTGCTGCTATTAGGAGTTTAAAAAAGACTGTTGGTTTAGTAACAAGCTAGAGTAGAAACCTCTTCCCGGGGACCAGAAAATATCCCTTCAGTGCTGTCAGTAAAAAGATTACCTGACAGCCTGAGAAGGGAAAATGAGCATTTATCAAGTACTGCTGAGCCTTGTCTAGAATTGCTTGTCAAACAGGGTGTCTGGGTAGGGAGCTCTTTCCTGCCTCTCAACATCCACCCCTGCTTCCTCCGACATCGTTTTGGTAATCCTGAGAAAAGGGTACAAGGGAGACGGTTCTGCTTGCTTGTCACTCATAGTTTAGGAAATTAGGTATTTATTGGGTAGCAGGAGTCTGAAGCCAATGTTCCGTTTCTGTTGCGGAAAAAGAAAGTGTTGTCCTAAGTAGGATCATGTAAGGCAGGGTGCCCAAACTTTTCGGGCTGCAGGCCGGTCGCATGGGTCAGTGGACCAGTCGCGTGGTTTCTCCCATTGGAAGCGGAAGTAAAACGCGCCTTGCAATCTGTTTTGCAACAGGGTGAGATAGATTTTAAGCTGCCATGTTCTCTGCTTAAACCAGGGGTGCCCAAACTACAGTTCATGGGCCGGATCTAGCCCTGACACCAATTCATTCGGCCTGCGCTTCCCTCAGCGCTCCTGGAAGTGGAAGTAAATTATGCCCGTATGGGTGCATTTTACTTCCGCTTCCAGGAGCGACGAGGGAGGCACGGGCAGGATGAATTGGTTGTCAGGGGCCGGATCCAGCTCACAGACCGTAGTTTGGGCACCCTTGATGTAAGGTGTGGGAAGGGAAACATTGCTCTGAGGATGTAAAACCCCAAAAGTGAAGTACAGTGAACCCTCGCATAACGCCGCGTTCAGATAGCATCATTTTTGCTTAACGACACGTCGTTATGTGCCAAATGTTCCCCGCGTCACGACGTTTTAGCATCGTTATCTGGATAACGATGCTACAAATAACCGTTGTTATCTGGATAGCGACGCTAAAAGCGTCGTTATGCCGGAAACTCCATAGAAACCCGCACAACGACGTTTTCTGTATAACGACACTACTTGGGGAACCAAGAACTGTCGTTGTGCGAGGGTCTACTGTACTTTCAACTCCAGCCAAATAGTTGGATAATTGACTTGACAGCTAAGGCAGGGAAATTGCTCCCACCTCTTTCAGTTTGCTTTGAGGTTGTAGACTGACAAAATGATGCAGGATTTGGGGACAGGTAGCAGCAGTGGGTTACCGTCTGGTGTGTTTGTCTGCGGCTTGATTTCCCCCTCCCTCACACTTTCACCCCAGTTGTCTGTTCCTGCAAGCAGCCTCAGGCCATGCGATGGACCTTGATACCTACAGAACTTACCTGCACGGAAGTGACGGAATAGCTCAAACTAGGCTCCTTGGGTAGGAGGGATGTTGCCATTTCAGCTCAAGAGTAGTAGGTTAGGCATTGGCCATAGGGGAATGACCCTATCTATAGCTGGGGAAAGGAGCATTTTCTGGCCCGCCAACTGTTGGAGGGAGTGTGACCCGGTCCCCAACTCGAAAAGGTTGAGACCTCCTGTGCTAGAGGACTGCCTTGTCCAGTGTCCTGTTATTGCAGGGGCTTTCTTGCTTACACAGGAAAATAATCATTATTTTTGAGACGTACTGTCTCTGACATTGGAGGTCATAAGCGTTCCTCCGGACTCTTAGCCCCTGAGCATCTTGCTTCTGATAATTCCATAGAGTTTATTTCTTTAATTTTTTTTAAAAAGTTGGCACTCCATTTTAAAAGCAGCCGGGGGGGGGGAGGTATAATTCTCCCGAGACTATTTAGGAACACATTCTGATGGCAGGGTACCAAAACCAATTAAAGGGGTGGGGGAGTGAGAAAGCTGTTCTCCTTTCCTGGAGCATAGAGATTTACAGAGATTAAAGAGAAATATCAGCATCCATTAGATTTAGGTGGGTTAGGGTTACCAGGCTGGGGAGCTCAGCGGGTTTGGTTTCTGGCTGTGGAGCCATAGGTGTGGAGTTGGATTCCCCAGCGTGCGTGCCTTCTACAAGAATAACCAGTCTGTATAGGTCCGTGATGGTGAACCTTGGCACTCCAGCTGTTCTTGGACTTCAGTTCCCAGAAGCCCAAGTCCCTGTGAATCCACACGAATGGGTTTACTGTATGCTGCTCCATTTGCGTGGATTCCCAGAGACTTGGTCTTCTGGGAATTGAAGTCCAAGAACAGCGAGAGTGCCAAGGTTCACCATCATGGGTATAGGCAAACTGCACAGTCCCAGGGATACCCATTGGAAGAAGGGAACAGTAAACCACTTCTGATTACAATCCTCTCTCCATGGAAAACCCCTGGGAAAGGGTCACTCTTAAGTCAGACCTGACTAGAGGGGACACAAGTATTATGATTAACACATAATTTAAAGTAAGGTAGTGGAACTAAGGAAGGATTAAAGTATAGATACCATATATGGGGAGAAGGTATTGAATTTGAACTAATAAAGGGGAAGGAGCAAGGGGTCTTGAAAGACCATTATTGTATTGTTTTACATTATGAGATGTGCTATTGTGGGTTGAATATGGTATAATTGTTGTCTATATTGTATTGTTGTGTTTGCTGCTTAATATTGTGTGAGCCTCCCTGAGTCGGGTTTCCTGATTGGGTGGCATACAAGTGTGAGAATTAAATTAAAATTAAATTATAAGTTTGGAATAGGAGCAGAACTCCATGGAGGTAAACCATTGCTACTCCAAAATGGTTGTGTGTGTGTGTGTGTGTGTGTCTGTCTGTCTCTCTCTCTGTGCGTGCGTGCGTGCGTGCGCATGTGTGTATGTGTGTGTGAGTGAGTGAGTGAGCAAGCACTGTGCTTATGAGATGCTTGTGTCTTTCTGTTTGTTTGTGGTCGATGGAATGTACTGTAATTCCAAGCAATAAGAGAGTACAAGAAATTTACCGTACTTTATATAATTATTGTACGCCACTTTTAAGGAAGGTGTTTTGTAAAAAATATGATTTCTGACACTTCAGTGACAGAGCACCAGCAGGTGGTATTTCTTCCATTGAGTTAGATTTGTTTGTTTATTTGGTGTATATGATGTCCAAATTAGTACATGCACTGATACACTAGGTAGGGTCCATAAGTAAGTTAGCCCTCCCTTACTTTGGGAGAATAAGAGATCGCCTCTTTTGCTGTTTGTATATATATGAGAGGGCAGAACACGTTTGGCCAACCTTGACTAGAGAAAAAAATATTTTGTGTGTGCAAATAACACAATTAAGACGCCACAAAACTTTGGGGGCTACTATAAAGGCAAAGGTTTCCCTTGCTCGAAACCAGTCGTATCCGACTCTAGGGTGCAGTGCTCATCTCTGTTTCCAAGCCGAAGAGCCAGCGCTGTCTGCTTCTGCAGACATTTCCGTGGTCATGTGGCAGGCATGACTAGACACCGGAGCACACGGAACGCTGTTACCTTCCCACCGAAGTGGTCCCTATTTATCTACTTGCAAATTCTTGCTTTCGAACTGCTAGGTTGGCAGGAGCTGGGACAAAGACGGGAGCTCATTCCGTCCTGCAGTATAATACTGCAAGGCTACTATACTGTTTCAATTTTAAAAATCAGAAGCATTGTGTGGGATTTCTCTCTCGTTTAGCTTGTCTTATGCTTGTTACAGGGATAACATCGACTCGCTCACATTATGTATATCTGGAGTGGGGAAAGCGCTTTGTTGTCTCCTTTTGGTACTTGGAGGCTTAGTTTAAATTGGCCAGAACAAGGGATTTGAGTGAAAATTCATTGCATCTCCGGTAACTGACCAGCACTTCCATGCGATGTGTCCAGACATTGAAGGGGGCTCCCGGGAGCCTTTTCTCTCGAGAAATCCGAACATGAGAAAACGGCTCACGGGCTCCTCTGGTTTTGTGGGTATTTGTGGGAAGCTTGCCTTGTGAGGTATGTATGTATGTGTGCGCGGGTAAGAGAGAGAGAAATGTGTGTTGTCTATTTTACACTTGGGTTGCTTCCCTTTTGGTTCCATCTTTGCACCGTAGTGTGGAGGACGGCTGAACCACAGCCATAATCTATAGCAACTGTCACCCAACAAACTACTCCCATTTCATACAGATAGGTGAGGTGTCAGCCCGCGATCGATGGCTCTCGAACAATAATTATAAAGACTCGCGGGTTGTGTTGCTTGAGTGAGTTTAAGAAGAGTAGGGTCTCAATCTTCTCTCTAATAGGGCGTTGACAGTCCGCAGACGCAGAGGGTCTGTCTTCGTCTGACAGTGCTGTCATTAAACACCAGGTAGCGTGGAACAAGGGAGAACAAGGATCCCCGCGCACGAGGGAACATGTTGCGCTGACAGCAGTGATTTGTCATCGCCGGGCTGCCCAAACTCTTCAGGCTGCAGTTCGGGCGGCTGCTTAAAGTGACTTATGGCCCCTGTCTGTGGCTGCGGTTGTGATTTGATAATCGGTAAATGTTTGTCAAAGATGAATTCCGTCCCTGATTCAGTGCCGCGCTGGGGGGGCGGAAGCAAATGAAAAGTGGTTGTGCGTGAAAAACACTCTGGATGGATTTAAGGAGCCCATACTGAGGTGTGCGAAACCCAGCCAGGTTGATCGGTTCAGAACGTCACACTCAACAGGCAAAAGAGCGCATGCTTAGAAATGCCCTAACTCATGAACCGCCCAGAGAGTGCACTAACCACTCTTCTTCGTCTTTTTTCATGTCTAGGTCAGGCTTTAAACTGCCAAAATGAAGGCACCTTTCAGTGAATTCATTCTATAGTTCCTTTTGCCAGACCTAGTGTGAGAAAGATTATCTGGCACAACAAGGTTGCCATTTGGCGGTAATGTATATAAATCTATTAAATTAATTAATTGAATTAATTTGTTTGTTTAGATTTATATTGCCGCCCACTAGCTGTGGCGACTCAGGGTGGCTTACAATCAATACAACAACAGTACAGTAAACAGTCGTAGTAACCGTAAGGTAAAGGTAAAGGTTTCCCTTGCTTGAAAGCCAGTCGTATCCGACTCTAGGGTTCAGTGCTCATCTGTTTCAAAGCCGAAGAGCCAGCGCTGTCTGCTTCTGCGGACGTTTCCGTGGTCATGTGGCAGGTATGACTAGACACCGGAGCGCACGGAACGCTGTTTACCTTCCCACCAACGTGGTCCCTATTTATCTACTTGCAATTTCTTGCTTTCGAACTGCTAGGTTGGCAGGAGCTGGGACTAAGAGGGAATCGAACTGCTGACCTTCCGCCTCCCAGTCAGTGTCTCAGCCACTTGAGCCACTGCAGTCCCTACAGTAAAATACAGTAAAATACAACCCCACAAAACAAAATACAGTACTATAAAACAAAACAAAAGAAAATTCCCCGGTGTATGCCTGGTTGTGGTTAAAAAATGCCACGATTTTCGAGGAGTCTCTTTCTGTATAATAATAATTTTGTGTAAGAAATTATTCTGGGTTGAAAGGATTTTTGCGGAGGAAACTCCACTCCGGGAACACCCGAATGAGGCTTCTTTCATGTCCCCAAGAGCTGGGACAGAGACGGGCGCTCATTTTGTCATGCAGTCCCCGGGTCTCGAACTGCCGACTTGCCAGCCTTCCAGTTAACAAAGGTGAGCTTCTTAACCACTGAGCCACCGTAGCCCCTGCTCTTTCTGTGTGCCCCACTGAGCACTTTGGGGCGGTATATAAGTGTAATTGCTATTGCAAATGCCAGCCCTGTTTTTAGGGGAGAGCCTATTACCCAAACCTTGTTTGGACCTCAGGAAGTCTGTACAGGGCCGTGATGGCGAACCTTGGCACTCCAGATGCTCTCGGACTTCAATTCTCAGAAGTCCCCTGAATCCAAACAAATGGGTTTACTACGATTCATGCGGCCCACACGGCCCTCGTCGCTCCTGGAAGCGGAAGCAAAACGCGCCCGGATGGGCGCGTTTTGCTTCTGCTTCCAGGAGCGACGAGGGCGGCATGGGCCGCATGAATCGCAGTAAACCCATTTGTGTGAATTCATGGGGGCTTCTGAGAATTCAAGTGCCAAGGTTCGCCATCATGGGTATAGGTTTCCCCCCCTGACCTCTGGTTCTGCCATGGGTTGCCAAGAAATGCTGCCTCCCGTCTTTCCGTACCACCTTTGCTTCTGCTATCCTTCTGTAATCGAAATTTAGACCATAAGCTCTTCTGAGGCCAGAGATCTGCCTCTATTTCTTCAGATGACTGAACAATAGCGGCACTTATTGTGTCTGTGGGAAATGAGACTGTTTGCAAAGCTCCAGAGCTGTATCAAGAATAATAAAGTGCAAAGGGAGCATGGAAAGAAGAGGGAGAGTGGATTGTGTGGGAATGTGAGCATGGAAGTGATTTTTAGTGCACACCTTGTTAGTTCATGTGTTAAACATCCCTGTTCTTCCCTTGAGGTCTCCCATTACATCGCCCTTGCCCGGTTTCTGTCGCTCCCCTTCCTGTTCCGGTGTTGATCTTTGTCCCATAATAAAGCGCACATCCTTCAAAAATCTCAAATCTCAAGTTCAGGAGGGAGACAGTGAGACAGAGGAGAAGTTTATGCAAAACAGGGGCGCAAGCATGAACGGTATCGATTGCGTGTGATTTATCTGAGATTTCTTGGCATGCAACTTTCAGTGTCTTGGCATGGTGTACAAGCAGGTCTTGAACATAGAAAGCACTTTCAGGATTAATTTGATCCTCTCTCATTAGAGGTTACTGGCAAAACTTCCTGGGGCATCTTTTATATTTCTCATCTGCTAATAGAGGGGAGCTTCTCTAAGTTATCCATCGTACATAGGCAATATGGTCTATAGGTCATATGCGCACGGAAGAGTGGTTTCATATCCTCACATTTTGTGCTGCATCTCACTAGAAAATGTAAAAAGATCCTTGTGTTTTTTTAACCCTCTTGGAGAAAATAACAATTCCCTCTTAGCGAACATTTCCTTGGATTCACTTTACCCCACGGGTGCCCAAACTTTTTCAGCCATAGGCCAGTCATGTGGTTCAGCGGGCCCGTCACGTGGTTCCTCCCACCAGAAGCGGAAGTAAAACATGCTTTGCCATTTGTATTGCAACGCGATGAGATAGATTTTAGCCTACCATTTTATCTGCTTAAACCCGGGCTGCCCAAACTACAGCCAGTGGGCCGGATAAGCCCGCCGACACCAATTTATCTGGCCTGCGTCACTCCTGGAAGTGTTTTACTTCGGCTTCCGGGAGCGATGAAGGCGGCATGGGCTGGATGAATTTGTGTCGGGGACTGGGTCCGGCCCGCGGGCCATAGTTTGGGCACCCCGCTGTACACGAAGGCTCTGCTCCAGGGGCTCGCATGCATCCGAACAAGCCAATTGTGTCTTTTGAGGAGTCAGTGGCTCGTTTTGAAATGGATTTCTAAAATGCTGCGGCTCATGTTGTATTTCTTCCAGGACCAACAAACTCAACTAACTACTGAGAAAAACAAAAATCTTGTGCAAATGATTTTTTTGTTAATTTTAAATGTTATTTCAAGTCTAACATAAATAACAAAATAACAATAACATACAAATGTTGGGGAGCTTTTTCCCATTATGAAATTCTGTGTTCATTGGGAAGTGAGGAACAGTTTCTCCCTCTCTGTTAGCTTGTGATGCAAATCCTCACTGCAAACTTTCTACAGTTTTTGTTTGCACATGCACATGGCCCCATGGTAGCTGGTGGTGGGGCCAAAAGTTGGATTTGGTAGCAAACAGCCCATGAGCCCGGGGGGTGCCCAAACTACAGCCCACAGGACGGATCCAGCCCTTGACACCAATTCATCCAGCTTGCTCTGCCCTCATCGCTCCTGGAACTGGAAGTAAAACGCATCCTTATGTGCATTTTACTTCCGCTTCTGGGAGTGACGAGGGCGGCGCAAGCCGGATGAATTGGTGTCGGCGCACGGATCCAGCCTGTGGACTGTAGTTTGGGCACCCCTGGTTTAAGCAGAGAAAATGGCAGCTTAACATTTATCTCATCCTGTTGCGAAACAGATTGCAAGGCACATTTTACTTCCGCTTCTGGTGGGACCAGCCCACAGAACCACATGTCCAGCCCACGGCCCGAAAAGTTTGGGCACCCCTGCATTAGCCTACAGTTGTTCTGTTAACTGAAGAGGAGTCCTTTCTCCCCACTGACAAAATGCAGATCCACCTTGACTCTTGAGTACAGAGAGAGAAAGAAAGAAAGACTGTGAGTTCCTGTTCCAGCGGCCGCCTTCTACACCAGCTCCGTGAGGCCATTTGATTACAACCCCAGATCCCCCCCCCATGCATTTGATGTGCTGAAAACGATGAAGAGCAGGAAAAGTGGAGTGATTTATTAGACTCATAAAAATTCATACTTTGTTATTCCAGTCATCTTACATCTGAAGCTTGTTAGAATGAAAACCCTTGGCGGCTCCCGCGGAGTGAGGGTGGCGGGATGGGAGTGGTGCCGCATTTATCACGTTTCACTCTTACTAGGGCTGCCATGGCGGCTCTCATTTAGAGAAATGGACTGGGCTCCTGGAAATGCATTAATAATCGTCCACTGACGGGGGGGTGGGTGGGGGTTGAAAGAGGAGGAAATCCCTTCGTTATCATAAGGGTTGTGTTTGAACAAGGCCCAATACGCTCGGGACCCATTTGCTCTCTTTAACGGCGGCGGCGGCGGCTCGAGCGAGGAAATGCCTTTTCTGTGTACAAACTGAAGCCACCTTGCAAGCAGTTCCCGCAGAGACCGGGGAAGGTGCCTGGCGGCTGCTCTCTCTTTACCTGCCTTCCTTCCGTCTTCCCCGTCACTTGCTGTCATTTTGGACTAGAGGTGGTCTAATCAGGAGGCTCATGCAAACCTATGGAAGAGCGATAGAGAGGGAGGGAAGTAGTTTGGTTTTGCTGATGGGTGGGCGCTGCCTGCTTTTGCAGGAATTGTACTGTAATTATAATAGTGGGGTGAAGAAGGCCAGAATGGCGAGTTTATGGCTAAGAGTATGAGTGCCTGTCCTAGCTCCTCCTCCTGTGTCTAGTCCAGAGGTGACACTGTGAAATGAAGCAACCTTTGGCTGAATTCGTTCCAACCTAGTATGAGAAAGATTAGCTGGCAGAAGGTTGCTGTTGCCCGATTGTGGTTCGAAAATGCCACAGTCTTCAGCGAGGCTCTTTTTGTCTACCCCAACCCAGCTCCTGCCAACCTATCAGTTCGAAAGCAAGACCTTACAAGCAGATAGATAGGTACCGCATTTGGCGGGAAAGGTAACAGCGTTCTGTGCGCACTGGTGTCACGCGACCACAGAAATGTCTGCAACCCCTTGATGAGCCACTTCCCAGTATGGGTGAATTAAAGGTTTTCCCTGACTATGCCCAGATGTTCAGGAAAAGTGAAATCAATATTTTATGGAGGAGGAGGATTGTTGTGGCATTAAATTGTTTTCATCACAGTAGATTTTTTTTAAAAAAAATTCACTTTGCCAGTATTGGAAAGCAGTTTATGAGCTGCTTCATATTACTGGCAATACATAAAAAAAGAAGCTTGTGCTTTTTTGTCGGCCTGAGTGTTGCCAGCCGAGAAACTGCTGTGGGTGGTTTCTCAAGGGACAAAAAGCACATACAAGCAAATGAAACATTTAAACAGAATCGCTTGAAGAATGGGATGAACTCCTCCTCTGTAGATAATCTCCTAGGTACAAAGAAAGGGGAGTTATTGATTGAGTGCAATTAATAGGGTTTTGCCTTGCTGAATATTAAAACATGTATATCTTGGGTTTTGATGGCCAGTTTTGGTAGAGCTTGGTGCATAAACTATGATGAACAAGCTGAGGACCATCTAACCTGAATGTCTGTGCCATGACGCCCCTTTATAAAGTTAATCATGGATAGTAGTTAGGTAGCCTGAATGCACAGGTGAAGCAAAGGTAAATGTAAAGGTCGCCCTTGCTCGAAAGCCAGTCGTATCCAACTCTAGGGTTCGGTGCTCATCCCTGTTCACAGCCAAATGTCTGCATCTGCAGAGGGTTCCGTGCACACATGGCAGGCATGCCTCAACACTGTTTACTTTCCCACCGACGTGGTACCTGCTTATCTACTTGCAATTTCTTGCTTCCGAACTGCTATGTTGGCAGGAGCTGGGGCAGAGACTGGCACTCACTCCGTCGTGCATTACTCGGGTCTCGAACTGCTGACCTGCCGACCTTCCAGCCATCAATTTCAGCGTCTTAACCCCTTGAACCACCACAGATGAAGCTTACACCAAGAGAACAGAGGACACAGGAGTTGTTAGTACCCTTCTGTTACATAAGAACAGCTTTGCTGGAACAGGCCACAGCCTAGGATCCCCTGGAGATGGCATTGAGAGATATCCAGCTTCCTCTCTCTCCAACCCGGAGGTTGTCCTTAGTTATCCATTGATTATAGCCATTGATACCCTTGTCCTCCATAAACTTGTCTAATCCTTTCTTGAAGCTGTCAAGACTGACAGCTGTCACCACGTCTTCTGGCAGGGAGTTCCATAGACCAGGGATCCTCTGGGTGAAGAAGTACTTTCTCTTATTTGTTTGAGAACTAGTACCCAAAAGTTTCATGGAGTGCCCCCTAGTTCTAGTGTTGTGCGATAGGGAAAACAGTTTTTCCTTCTCTACTTTGTCCACACCGTGCATGATTTTATAAACTTCAATCAGGTCACCTCTTAGACGCCGTCGTTCAAGAGTGAAGAGTGTTGTTTAACCATGGTTTCTAGATCAGGATTACTGGATCTAGCAAACATACGAGAGCTGTTCCCAGAATGTTCATTGCCGTCCTCTTTCATGGTCGGAGCTGATGGCTCGTTGAGCCAGCCAGCAAGCACACCTGGATTGACCAATATGCCTGTGCGGGACGTTACACAGTGTGAAATCTATGGCTAAAAGTGCTTTAAAGGCACATTACAGTCTACTTTCCTCCTTGAAGGAAGAGTGCTGCCTGTACTGTGTAATGCACTGACGATGAGCGCATAATGGGCTACCAATCATCAACAAAGATCTCTGGGTATTAAATCAGAGTTAGCCTTCTAGGGCCTCAAAGCCATACATCGTGAATCTTCTCTGTAGCAAAGCAAGATTTACATGCCTAATTTATACTATGAATAATGTCCCCAAGAGGGGAAGAGTGCGCACATGACCAGAGGGTTATTTATGGGTCTGTTTAGGGGAGCTGTTCAGGTGCCACCTCTTACCTTGGCACATATATCAGAAGAAATCTCAGGTGAATTTCTCATCCTGGCATGGAATAGAAATTCAACTGAGGTGCTACTATTTGTTCTGGAAACTAATTGACTTTTCAGATTGTGTGTGTGGACTTATACAGAGAACATTTTGATCTGCAAAAACCCCTCAGTTTCTGTTTTGCTTGTTGTGCGCCATCCTCAGAATTCAAGTTACTACTCCATAGGTGAACTTGCTTATCAACTGAGATTGCTGTGTTTGGTAGGCGGGGATTTCATGCTTTTTAATGCACAGTGGCTGGGATCCATTTGGTGATTTATGCATGTGTCAGTGAAATGGTGGTGGCACATTTGAACTAAATGGGGTGGCAACCCTGTTCCTGATTACATGCCCAGAAACATGATTGGCACTTTATTATCTAGTGCAGGAGTTCTCAACCTTTTTAAGCCATGGGCTAGGTCAAGCTCCTTCAGACAGCTTCGGGGCCAGATGTCCATTTTGCCCTTGCTCCACCACATGGCACTTCTGGGTGTGGTGGAGGTGGGCCACATGAAATGGCGCCGAGTGGCGCAGGTTGAGAATCTCTGATCTAGTGGTTCTTTCAGCTCTGTGACTTTTGTGATTTCACTTAGGTAAAGGTTGCCCTTACAAAAGCCAGTCTTTTCCAATTCTAAGGGTCAGTGTTCATCAAAAGAGCCAGCCCTGTCTGAATTTGCAGACATTTTTGTGGACATGTGGTAGACATGACTAGATTCCAGAGCACACAGAACACTGTTTACCTTCCCACTGAAGTGGTACCTATTTATCTACTGGCAATGCCTTGCTTTCGAACCGCTAGATTGGCAGGAGCTGTGACAGAGACGGGAATTCACTCCACTGTGCAGCACTTGGTTCTCAAACTGCTGACCTGCCGACCTTCCCGTTGTCAAGTTCAGCATCTTAATCACTAAACCACTGCAGTCCCTCTTTTGTTGTTGTTCAGTCGCACAGTCAAGTCTGACCCTTTGCGACCCCATGGACCACAGAACGCCATGCTCCTCTGTCCTCTGCCATCCTCCGTAGCCCTCCCAGATCTATTTATGCCCACTGCGTCCACAATGCCCCCTAGCCATCTCATCCTCAAATTTTTCCTTCAATCTTTCCTAGCATCAGAGCTTTCTCCAGTGAGTTATCTCTTCTCATATTGAGGCCAAAGTACAGATCTGTAAATTAACAATAGGAACTCTGGCCAATAACAGTAGTAGGCATAAGTGTTTTTAATCCCACGTTTCTAATACATATGTATTGCTCAAGGCAACTGCAGTAATTAAAATCATAATAGTAAAATGCGCAAGCAATAACAGCAGCAGAGACAGCTGATGAAATATAGCCTTCAATAAAAATCACTACAGCTTGGTGACTTAAAAAACTGCTAAAAATTTAAAAATAGTCCTGAAAAGCGAGTGAAGGACAGTTGGGGGAGAAGTTGCCTCCACCTTCTGGGCATTGGGCATGGCTGTCCCATTCGGTAGGTGCCACCACGGAAGAGCTTTCTCCTGCCTCCTGCCCCCCCCCCCCAGCTCACTGGGACTAAAGCACGGATGGAGCCTAGAGAGTAGGGCTGCCCAATGTTGTTTTAATAACTGGACAGAGTACCAGAGGGTGAGACTCTCGTGTAGGTACTCTAGATACATGGGACCAGGAATGGTATAAAACAAGCATAGGCAGTGTAGCCTGAATGTAATGGGGGGTCCCATGGGAAAACACCCAGAAATACAATTGCTGTTGCATTCTGGATTTTCATTTATATTTAAATGTTTTTATTGTGCTTAAATGTAAAATCTTTTTTTAAAAAAATCCAAACAAAAAGAGCCACTATTTATCTACTTGCAATTTCTTGCTTTCAAACTGCTAGGTTGGCAGGAGCTGGGGCAGATGACGGGAGCTCACTCTGTCATGCAGCACTCAGGTCTCGAACTGCTGACCTGCTGACCTTCCAGTTGTCAAATTCAGTGTCTTAACCACTTGAGACACCACAGTTCACATACAAATCTTCAAAAGCAAGCATATTTATTAGACTGTATTTACATTTGCTCCTGTTGACACCTTTTGAGTGTTTGATAAGGGGATTGTCTGCTGTGTTTAGATCTAATATCCTCTTTGTGATCAAGAACAGAGTGAAGGTGGACAGAAATTTTGTTCTTTTCTGGGTCTTCTGAGCTTGAGCTGGAGACTGTCTGTTAAATTACAACATTTGGTAGTATGATTTTGGTTTGTTAAATGCTAATAATCAATCAGAAGTGACTCACTGTTAATTAGGCCATAGGTATAGTGACAGGATGCCTCAAACATGAAAGAAGAAGAAGAAGGGACAACTTAGGACCAGGGGCTCTCAATGGAGTCCACAGAAGTCTTGGTTGAGACACCTACATTTCTCTCCACAATACAGAAATGTGCTTCTAAAAATGAGAATGAAAACCATGCTGCTGTCCTAGACATTGAAGGCTATGATAGAAAAGATTTCTCAGGTTCTACAAACACACACTCATCCATGACGCAAGTTCTCGTGGACGGCAGGAAGACTGGAAGACTGGAAGCACAGTAAGCGCTAGAGCTCCCTGTCTTCCTGCCGTCCACGAGAACTTGCGTCATGCTGCACACCATTAACTTGCCATAATGCAGAGCTATGTGTTGGGTTAGAATTCTAGTGTCAGATAGATTTGAAATGACAGACTCCGTAGGCAGATGCCGAGATGGTTCTGGATGCATAGGCAGGGCCCAGACAGATGTGTGAGGAAAAAGGGAGGGGTTGAGTAGATTAAACAGATGGGTGGATTGATCACAAAGACAGATAGATGGGTCAGAAAGACTGATGGATGAGCCTCCGCTCTTCACCTGCCTGGTGGTATACAAAACACACACATACACAGTTCATGGATGAGTGTGTGTTTGTAGAACCTGAGAAATCTTTTCTATCATAGCCTTCAATGTCTAGGACAGCAGCATGGTTTTCATTCTCATTTTTAGAAGCACATTTCTGTATTGTGGAGAGAAATGTAGGTGTCTCAACCAAGACTTCTGTGGACTCCATTGAGAGCCCCTGGTCCTAAGTTGTCCCTTCTTCTTCTTCTTTCATGTCCCGATCAAACCCTAGAATACCAAAATGAAGCCACTTTCTTGGCTTTGTTGGTGGCCAAACTTAAGTCCTCATTGGTGTATGTTTCTGGCAGTAATCGGCAGACTAATAAATGGGCCAGATTCTGTATCTCTCCACATTCACACGGCATGTTGTTGTCCTCTGAACCCACTACTTGAGCATGTAGGTCTTGACTCCAACCCTCAGCCTGTTCAGGATCTTCCAAATGACATAGGGGAGGTTGAGTTCCTCAGCCATATCTTCCTTCAGTGTTATTCCTTGTCCAGTGAGCTCCTTCCTCCATAATTTAATTTGGTTTTGCTCTTACGTATCCTCAAGAATGTTTGTTCTTGCTGTAATGCTCTTTCTGGATCTGAGCCGGCGGACTTGAGGCTCATCTCCATTCAGAGGGTGTTGAGGGTCATTCTCTTGATTAGTTCTCTCGGCATCCACTGCTACTTCTCTCCTTATCATAAATTGAGTGATACCAACAAGAGGGTATATTTTCTCAACTGGTGATTGTTTGAGGCATCCTGTCACTATACCTATGGCCTAATTAACAGTGATGTCACCTTGTTTTGCGCGTGTAGATGCATTCCATACTGAAGCAGCATACTCTTCTGCGGAGCTGCTGAGGGCCAAAACCGATGAATGCAGCATGATGGTTGAGCTCTCCCCATTTATAGTTTGTGAGTTTCCTGATGGTGTTAACCATCCCTTGATGCCTCACTGTTCTCTTCCAAGCGTTTGCAAGTGTGCAGGTGCCTTGCTTTTCTCAAGTCAGAAGGGGGTCTTCTCCCCTCCCTCTATTTCCTTGTTTCTCCATTGAAGTGGCAGGGGAAGGGGCTGCAGCTTCTTCCTGGGGCAAAGGCCGTCAGGCCATGCTGCCAACATCTCCGTCACTGCCAAGCCACTCAACTCTCGCTTTAATAGTACGGATGTTCAAGCACTGCAATCTCATGCTTTTGCATTCTTTCCCTGAGCATATTCCATTAGGCAGGATTACAGCAGCGATCCCTTATATTGATGGCTGGGAAAGCGTTGCCTTCTGCTGTCTACCTCTGTCTCTGCATTATGGATATCCGAGGCTGACTGCTGGCTGCACGGCTGTTGACTGATTCTTAGGCAAAGCAGCAGATGATGCATCAGCCATGGCTCGGAGAGGCAGCATGTTGCTCCAACCCCTGCTCCTCTCCCCTCCCCTTGCAAACGATGCAGTAAGGCTTCACCCTTGCTTGAAAGCCAGTTGTATCTGACTCTAGGGTACGGTGTTCATCTCCGTTTATAGCCAAAGAACCAGTGCTATCTGCGTCTGCAGACCTTTCCGTTATAATGCAGCAGCTATGACTAGACCATGGACTGCTGTTATCTTTTTTTGCCGAAGAATTACCTGTTTATCTACTTGCAATTTCTTTCTTTCGAACTGCTAGGGTGGCAGGAGCTGAGACAGAGACTCTGTCACGCCTTAGTGGTTAAGATGCAGAACTTGATCACTGGAAGATTGGGAGCCGCATTGCAAGTGGGCCGGCATACAAGTCGAATAATTGAATTGATTTGTAGATTGGCTGGTCAGCAGTTTGAGACCTGAGTGCTGCATGACAGAGTGAGCTCGCTTTGTCTCTCCCAGCTCCTGCCAACCTAGCAGTTTGAAAGCAAGAAATTTCATTTCATTTCATGTATTAGACTTGTATGCTGCCTTCTTGGAGAAACTGACTCAGGGCGGCTCAGAGAACCCACAAATGTCAAGTAGATAAATCACTTTGGTCAGAAGTGATACCTATTTATCGCAAGTAGATAAATAGGTATCATTTTGGTCAGAAAATAAACAGCATTCTGTGTCTAGTCTTGCCTGCCACATGATCATGGAAACGTCTGCAGACATAGACAGCGCTGACTCTTCAATCTATCTGAAGCAAAGGTATGGGTTCAGTGTCCGGAATGGGCTGCCACACCCCTTGACCAAACCCCATGAGATTTGGCACACACGTTTCTTGCATACCTGAGCAGGTCACTGTTAGGGTCCCAAAGCCCATGGGGGGGGGGTGTTGCCCCCTAAATTGATCTGCAAAGGAGGGTATATTCGACAGGAGGGTTTGTGTCTGCCCCAGTGCTAGGCCAACCAGGGGAGGATTGTAATGTCATCGCTAAGCTCACATCACAGGCCCACCCATGGCCAGTGGGTTTCTCGGGCAACACTGGCACTCTGCTAGCCGGGTTGGGATCACCCGGGCGAAGCTGGGCACCCCCTCCTAGTTGACTATAAACGGAAATGAGCACCGCACCTAGAGCCAGATATGCCTAACATTTTATATACAATAACATCATCTGAAACATGGTATTCCCAAGCCCTGACTCTGGCAAGTGGGAAATGAGAAGAATCACATCAGTTGACTTTTGTGAAACCATGTGTCTTATGTGGGTGTGAGTGTAATCTTCCTCTAGCTAACTATGTTGTCTGTGGAGAGGCCAATGCTTCTGTGGTGCTTTCATTTGGAAGAAGAATAAAACGAAATCTTTGTAGTTCTTATTTGAGCCTCTCTGAGCGTAGGAAAAACAGGTGCACAAATGTTTTGATGTGCTCAGATGCTTAGCATGTGAATCTTCAGTGTAAGGGGAGATGTTGGGTACCTAATGTAAGAGAGGAATTAGCACTGATTTATTGATTTAAGGCCTTGTTTAAAATAGCTAATGATATACTAGGTCTGTGTGGCATCAACTGATTGGAGCCAAACATATTTTCATGCTTGGGTGTTTTGCTTAGCCTACCCTAGGCCTAAAAAGACAGCAAGGAAGCTGCTATCAAAGGGTTATTTCCACAGGCTAGAAAGATGGTGGTCGGCCTTTTCTTTTTATCCTGTATTTTTAATGAAAAAGTAAATCTAGGCTCCTCACTTTAAGGAACAATTTCAGGCACTTGCAATAATTTACAAAGCAATAAGGCTTTAAATTAAGTCATGGAAACCAATATGAGGGTGTTTGTCTCAGCAATCTTAAACCCTATAAAATGGTTCTCTATTCTGATGACTGCGGTGGCTCAGTGGTTAAGACATTGAAATTGACGACTGGAAGGTCAGCAGCTTGAGACCCGAGTGCTGCACGACTGAGTGAGCTCCCGTCGTCTGTCTCAGCTTGAAAGCAAGACATTGCAAGTAGATACATAGGTACCACTTCAATGGAAAAGGTAACAGCATTCCGTGAACTCGGGTCTAGTCATGCCTGCCTCATGACCACAGAAATATGTGCCGATGTGCAAGGGCGACCTTTAAAGGTAAATCCCTTTCTTTTACATTTATTTGTATAGTTTACCCAGAGGTTCCAGAGTATATCAGGTATTTAAAGGTAGGCTATTGTTATTATCATGTTGCCCTAACGGTGTTCTCTATTCCCAGCACAGTGATAATTCCAGTATAGGATGCTAAATGTGTGATTGCTTTGCTTTATTCTTTCTGAAACTGTGTGCACGTGCATGCATGAACATACATAAATGTGTGTGCATACACACACACACACACACACACACACACAGAGACATACTTGTATTGCAACATACTCATGCCTTCTTCATCTAACATTGAGAAATATATTGCCCTTGCTCTCTGTCTTCTGAAAGATTACTTGGTCCAATGACAGGGTGTTCTGCTTTGAGAACAATTTAGGAAATTTTCTGTTTGTCAGTGAGCTATGAATCCAGTTTTCCTGCAGTCCCTGCCACCCCCACCCACCCCAATCCCAATTGTCTGGATTGGTCACCTGTGAAAGGTAAATGTGTTAGAGCAGGGATTCTCATCCTTTTCCATATGATTGCATAGAGCAGGGATGGCCTGTGGGCCAGATCCAGTCCCCAATGCCAATTCATCTGGCCCGTGCAGCTCTCGTCACTCCAGGAAGCAGAAGTAAAATGCACCCATGCGCGTTTTACTTCCGCTTCCTGGAGCTACGAGGGCAGTGTGGACTGGATGAATTGGTGTCATGGGCCGGATCGGGCCCACAGGCTGTAGATTGGGCACTTTGGGCACCCTTGGTATAAGCAGAGAAACTGGCAGCCTAAAATCTATCTTATCCTGTTGCAAAACATCTGTTGTGAAACACATTTCAAGGCGCGTTTTACTTCCACTTCTGGTGGGAGGAACCATATGACCGGCCCTAAACGTTTGGGCACCCCTGGCATAGAGGATGGTCATCGTCCAAGCATCCTGTTCCCAAGGTGAGGACTAAGATTCACCATGTAAAACAAGCTGTTTGAGCATGGAAACATGCAGCCAGCCATTTCCAATGGCAAAGCACTGCTGCATACAATGTATTTGCTAATCTTGGTTAACGGTCTTTCTTGCCCAGATTTGGCCAGACTGAAGACTCTGGACTGTTTGTGTTGCTTATTGAGTAATCCAGATGAGAAATTATCGGCAGTGGATGGGTGCAGAGTTGGGTGTTTGGCAAATGCAATAAAGTGACAGTAAGAGAGATGCTTAGCAAGAGGGAAGGAGAATTTGCGCTGGAAACTCCTAATTGTCTTGGATCGTTGCGGGTTTTATGTTTGCAAACTTTAATCACTGCTAGTAGAAGGACTGATCTTGAGTGCAGTTGGTGAATTACTACTTTCATAAAACTCTCCACACTGCCCTCAAGGGCTGCTCCAGTGCGCGAGTCTTAAACTAACAACAGTCCTGCGTGTCAAATTGATTGGGTACGTGGAACAAATCTGCTCCACATCTGTAATAAATATCTCTGTTATGTTGTATAATGTGAGTAAGATGTTTATTAAGAGTAGTGCCCACTACCTGGAAACACCTCAGAGGGTTATATTAAATTCTCCTTACCACTTTCAAACTGCGTAATCCATGGTCCTCAAGGATTCATTAACTTTGAAGAAGCAATGGCAACTTGAAATCCTTTAGATGTTGTTGCGCTGAAATTCCCATTGTCCTTTACCAATGGCTGGGGCTGATAGAAATTCCCTACCCCTGATTTAAAAGAATGGAAGAGTACAGCAGATATCCTAAGAAGGAACAGTGACTTTGTTGACTGTATAATTTTAGGATCTGAGTTTTTTGGGATAGTAGCCGTGTTAGTCTGTGGTTCAGGCATATCATAAAATAAAATAAAAACACTGCAGCACTATAAAGACTAACTGCTATATTTTTACTGTGAGCTTTTGTGGATCAGGTCCACTTCTTCAGACAAAGGAGTAAAATTTCCAGGTATGGTTTATGTACACCAGATGCAGAGGTAAAGAGGTTTCAAGGTAAAGAGGTTACAAGGTAAAGAGTAATCAAGCAGAATGACAGATAAGCATGCATATCAATACAGCTTCCTACAGTTAGTAAAGGTAAAAGTTTCCCTTGCTCGAAAGCCAGTCGTATCCGACTCTAGGGTTCAGTGCTCATCTCTGAAACAGCGCTTCTGCTTCCGAAGAGCCAGCGCTTTCTGCTTCTGTTGATGTTTCTGTGGTCATGTGGCAGGCATGACTAGACACCAGAGCGCACGGAACGCTGTTTACCTTCCCACCGAAGTGGTCCCTATTTATCTACTTGCAATTTCTTGCTTTCAAACTGCTAAGTTGGCAGCAGCTGAGACAAAGATGGGAGCTCATTCCGTCTTGCAGTACTCCGGAATCGAACTGCTCACCTCCCGCCTTCCAGTCAGCATCTTAGCCACTTGAGCCACTGCAGTCCCTACAGTTATCAGTAACAAATGATCTGTGGTTTGTTTTAAATGACCCCTTTTCAATCTTAAAAGATTTAGGATCTGACTATTCTTTTTTTAGTTAGCAAAGTATAAAGTAGAAAAAGTGCAACTAAAGACAGTCATTCTGTTGTAATTTAGTCAGACAGTCAAGTCCACCCTTTGTGACCCATGGACCACAGCACACCAGGCTTCTCTCTCATCTGCCATCCTCCATAGCCCGCCAGATCTCCACCCATTGCATCAACGATGCCATCTAGCCATTTCCTCCTTTGCCGACACTTTCTCCTTCTGCCTCCATTCCTACCCAGCGTCAGGGCTTTCTCCAGTGAGACCTCTATTCTCATTTGGTGGCCAAAGTTTTAGCCTGGAGAAAATCCATCCCACCTATTCCCCCACTTTAGTAAGCATGCAAGGTTGCCTTTATCCCAACATCTCATCTCAAGCTTGCATGCATCACCTCTCAACTTGCTTTGCAGCTCCTTGAAATCCACTATGCGTGTATTCGTCTCTTTGTCCTGTGGCGGTGCGATGCGCCTCTAGTTATCCTCCATTACCTGCATCTCTTCATCTGTCTCTACACTGGGCATTTCCTAACCTTCCAACGTTTGCACAGGAGGGTAGCAGCAGCTTCCTGTCAAACAACGGCCCTTTGCAC
Source organism: Bradypodion pumilum (assembly GCA_035047305.1). Taxonomy (NCBI): domain Eukaryota; kingdom Metazoa; phylum Chordata; class Lepidosauria; order Squamata; family Chamaeleonidae; genus Bradypodion; species Bradypodion pumilum. The sequence goes on from JAWDJD010000004.1 coordinate 344,294,657, forward strand.
CTAGAGTGCTTCAGTGTTTGGTAAACCGTTCGATGAAGCGCTGCAGGAGTCTGTCAAGGAAATGGCGCTACAGCTGTGTTAGGAAAAAGTGGCTTAACTAGTGCAGCGAAACTAAGGCGGCAACTGAAAGGCTTAACATCTGCCAGAAACTTTCATGGTGTGCAAATCACCATGAATAGGGAAACAATTGTTCCCTTCTAGGCCACCTGATAATGTTAGGAGAGGGAGAGGGGGGAGAATCCCTTCTGACCGCAGCGTCCTTGGCTAAGGTAGTGGATTAAAACTCGCCACATGAAGCCCTTCTTGAATGTCTCAAGCTCAGATTTAAAAACAAATGAGATCTTTTGTGCCCACAAATGGCTGTGTGTTTTAATGGAATCTATGGATTTAATGTCTGCAGGGGGGGTGGGTCCAATTGGAGATGGAGTCTGCCTTTCTGTTGGCAGTATGGTCCTCCGTAAGCCCCACTTGCTTCCATTTGGGAAAACACAGCATTAGCGCCGTTGATTTGGCACTAATTCCGCTCGAACGTCTCCAGCTGAAACGGATTGCCTGGAGAAGCAAATGTTCCCATGTTCTTGGGGCCACGAGTAAAGACATTAAAAAGTTTCAGCGCTCATTGTTCACTTGTCCTCCATCAGAGCAGCCCGCAGGCTTGTGGTGTCGCAGGTGACGTTTGTTTGATCCTACGGATTTACTGCCTATTAAACAGCCACTAGTGATCATAAAGCAGGGGAGCCAAAACATTTCGGGCTGCAGGCCGGTCACGTGGCTCAGTGGGCCGGTCACGTGGTTCGTCCCACTGGAAGCGGAAGTAAAATGCACCTTGCAATCTGCTTTTGCAACAGGATGAGATCGATTTTTAGACTGCCATTTTCTCCGCTTAAACCAGGGGTACCCAAACTGATCTGGCCCCCCAACACCAATTCATCCATCCTGCGCCACCCTTGCCACTCCTGGAAGCGAAAGTAAAATGTGCACATATGGCGTGGGCCAGATGAATTGGCATTGGGGGGCTGGATCTGGCCCGTGGGCCATAGTTTGGGCACGCCGTCATAAAGTGTTATTTAAATTCTAGCATTAAGTAGAGCTTTTCCTCTTCCCCAAGAGCTCTCAAATGAATAAGAGCGAAAATTAAATTCCCCTCTTCAACCAAAGGAAAGGGCTTCACAGAAGCGGATTCCAGCAGTAGCACTATAATTAATCTCTTGCTGTGCCATTCTGTGGGAACATACTTAGTAGCCTCTGTGCTAATCACCCCGTGCACATTCAGGTCTGATTTCACACTGAAATTGGTGACAGTATTAGAGTAATCCTAGCTCTCTTCCCTTTGGGCTTGGGACCTGAGTCAGCTAGAACAGAGCGCAGGCGGTTCAATAGAGGAGGACCGTGTAGGTTTCCTTTCACTGATTTAACCCTGAACGCCGCCGAGTCCCTGGAGTTGTCTGGAGCGGGTTTGGAATCCCAATAAACTTCTAAAAGATTCCCTGTAAGTATCCTTCTTAAGGACAAGTTCAGGGGAGGGCAACAAGGAGGGTTAGGGGACTGGAAACCTAACCCTAGGAGCAGGAGGAAGGCGAGACCTTTTTTAGGTCACTTTAAACAATCAAAACTTTGCAAGCTTCCGTAACTCAAAGGTTACTTCAGCAGGCACTTTCATGGCACGCTGTCCAAGCCAGGCTCCTACTCTTAGGCGGTCCATGGGAAAATAAGCAGCAGATCGTATCTTTTTAAAATCTAAAAACAGGAAGCCCGGGATTTGCATATATTACCTTCCCCAAATGACCTTCTTTGAAGCTAGTAATCTTTCTTTGTGGCCGGGAGCAGGGGTCGGGGTCGGTGTAATTCAAACCCAGTGTCCAGAATTGGGCAACCCATTTACTTCACCCACTCGGCATGCCAAATTGGTCCAGATCAGTCCAGATCAAAGTCAGTAAGGAATATTACCTAATGGAAGTTCGTCAAATCTGTGGTCCTGTTGTGTTGGTGTTCAAAGTCCCTGTAGAACTCATTTATTGATACGGCTCTTTGTGATAACTAACCCTAGGAGGAAAGACTGAAGAAAGTGGTATGTTTTAGCCATTAGCAGGGGTGGGGGATATAATAGTGCAGTGGTGGCGAACCTATGGCACGTGTGCCAGAGGTGACACTAGGAGCCCTCTCAGTGGGCACTCGTGAAGTCACCCCAGCACAGTTTGCCCTGCCCCTCTGCCCAGCAGCCCAATGGGAGTGCTTCCTCCCTTCTCCCATCACATAGTTCATCCCACCCCTCTACCCAGTAGTCCAATGGGAGAGTTTCCTTCCTCCCCTGTTGCTGTGTTGGCACTTTGCGATAAATAAGTGGGTTTAGGGTTGTAGTTTGGGCACTCGGCCTCTAAAAGGTTCGTCATCACTGTAATAGTGCTTTTCAAATACTTAAAAGATAATCATAAAGAAGAGGTGTAGGATCTGTTCTTAGTCTGTACTCCCAGCATGCAGAACACATAATAACTACAGAGAGCCAGATATAGGTTGAATATCAGGGGAAACTTCTTAACTGTTAGAGCAGTACAATAACAGAATAAAAAGATATTTCAAACGAGGCATACAATCTGTTTTCCCCTCTTTTAAATTCCAAATAAAGAGGTTTAGACATTTAAATCCCCAACCAAGTTGCAGATTCCACATAATAGTTTGCACACATCATCCTCGTCGTTCTTAAAGTGAAGCAAATAGCCTTCTTGTGTGGTGGGATCCCTCCTTTTAAAGATGCCCTGAGGAAGATCAGCAGCGTGAGCTTCAAAACTGCCTTATTTAGCAAGTCGTATGAAAATCTGCAGAATCCATAGTTCTGTGTATATTAGGAAAGTGTCAGGTACTTTCAGCTGATCTGAGAAATGGCCTGCATCCCAATAATATTCTTTTTATTTATTTATGACATCAGTATTCCACCTCTCTCTCAGAAAGTAGCACTCAAGACGACCAGCAATAAAACAGACATAATTGAAGCACTAAAAGAAATTTAAAACACTAGGTATGATTTCAAACTATTTGCACATTATTGAAGAGATGCATCTTGACACCTTTATTCTCTAGTAACCTGATTTAAAAGTGAATCACAACGGTTATGTTAAATGTACCCTGGAAAATACATATTCTAGGTTGGTGCCGTTGAAGGCCCTGTTCCAGGTTCCTTATAGAGGAATTAATGGAACAGAAGGGATTCCATAGATCCGTGATGGCGAACCTTGGCACTCCAGATGTTCTTGGACTTCAATTGGACTTCGTGAATCCACACGAAGGGGTTTACTGCCATTCATCAGGCCCGCGCCGCCCTCGTCGCTCCTGGATGCAGAAGTAAAACGTGTCCGTCTTTTTTTACGGATTTTTAATCAGGTTTATCAGTGGGTTTTTAATTGTATGTTGTTTTATTTGATATAAGCCGCCTTGGGTCACTGAGGAAGGCGGCCTATAAATGGAATAAATAAATAAATAAACAATCTGGGTAGAGTAAGAATGGACTCTCCTTGCTTCTTCCCTGCAAGGTTCTGCTTTGTGACAAGAAACGGGAGATTGAATGGCTGAGTAGCTTTCTTACTGGCGTCTTTCATGGACAGCACCTTGTCTGTCTGTCGCAGGCATTCTCAACCTTTTCAAGCCAGGGGCCTGGTCACGCTCTCTCAGTCAACTTTGAGGGCTGTATGGCCATTTTGCCCTGCCTGAATGATGGGGGTGGCCATTTTGTTCCAACAGCTTCAAATGGGGTGGCCATTTTGTTTTTCAAATGCCCTTGGAGAGGATGTGGGGCCCACATGAAATGGCACCATGGGCAATATCCAGCCCATGGGCCTAGGCTGGGAACCCCTGATCTAGAGAGAGAGAGAAAGAGAAATGTACAGTATGGGACATCTTTAGATTTAAGATTCTGTCGAGTCTTTAAAGATTTTAAGATGCAAGAAGTAAACCAGACACAATTTTAATAAGGATGATAATGAAGGAATGTGCAATTGTGTCTTAATTCTAATACAGTATGGATGTGGTATGATTTTAATGAATTTTTTCCTGCTTTGGGTTTCCTTTGTGGAGAAGCATTTGTGTTCTGAACATGTTAGAGAACTTTGAAAGAAGTTCATTTACTTTTTTCGTGCCCCTTGGTTTAACCTTCCTTTTAGCGTCAACAAAAGAGGAGTTGTCCATTCTGATGTTTTTGGCCCTGGTCCCATCGGATGGAACGGGAAATAGCTATCTACCCATGTCTTGTTCTTACAGAGATAGTTTTGGAGCTTCTTCCCAAGTTCTCTGCCCTCCCTCTTAAGGGGGAGAGGCAAACTCTGGGCTGGGCTATGTATTGCCTTGTTCCTTTTTGCCATTAGACTTGATCTCACAGTACATCATGCTATGGTCTGGCAAAATAAAGATTCCCAAACCATTCCTCTGCACTTTCAAGTATGGAGCTGGCAGGTTGAAGAACCAAACCTATCTAAACGTCTCTCCAAGCCAGGATTATCTCTTTGTGACAGAAGGTCTGGAGAAGAGGGAGGCATTCCTCCTCACCTATACTCACCTGGAGTTGTTTTTATAGCTGAAGATGCATCAGATTGAACTTCAGACCTTCTGATTGTAAAGTGTATGTCCTCAGGCACCCACTGAGCTACAGTCCTTTGTACATAGATAAATTTCCCCATTTGTCCTTCAAGATCCATGGAAGAGATTGCAGAAGCACACTTACCTTTGTTGGAGATGTAAGTTCGTTCTTGCTCTTCTTCTTTCGTGTCCCAATCAAACTCTTCCTGGATCTGAGACGGCATACTTGAGGCTCATCTCCGTTCAGAGGGTGTCGAGGGTCCTCCTCTTGCTTCATTCTCTCAGTGTCCTCTGCTACCTCTCTCCTGATCTTAGATGGAGCGATAGCAACAAGAGGGTATATTTTCTCAACTGGTGTAGGTTTTAGGCATCCTGTTACTATGCACATGGCTTCATTAACAGCGATGTCAACTTGTTTTGCATGTGTGGATGCGCTCCAAACAGGAGAAGCATACTCTACCGCGGAGATGACGTTTAGTGCCAAAAAATGAGTGCAGCGTGGATGATTGGGTTCCCCATTTATAGTTTGTGAGTTTCCTGTTGTCTTTGTACTAACTTTGGCTTTGGTATTCAGGCAGTGCTGCTTAAAAGAGAGCATCCTGTCAAGCATCACAGTGAGGTATTTTGGTGCTGAACAATGCTATCATCGTTTCCCTTGCCACATAACATCCAACTCAACCCTTGCCTCTCAGTTTTGAAGGTGGAAAGCACACACAGTAAAACCCCGGGTTATGACTGATCCTGGTAATGCTTGCACCGGTTTACGATGGTCATTTCTATAGAAATGACGTTCCGGGTTACGAATTTTTTAATACATTATTCTTGGGTTATGACGACTACAATCCCCAGGGTGCTTTGCATCTGGGAGAGTATAAAATCGTGTTCCTGTTTACGATCGTTCCAGATTACGACAGAGGCAGTTGGACCGGACCTCCATCGTAACCCGGGGTTTTACTGTATTTGAGTCTTGCTTGGATTAGGGTTCAAACGGTTGCTGTTGTAGTACTGTCCTACTTCTTCAAGTGCTCCAGTAAGTTTTCCAGCTACCTCATCAAAGCTTGATTCTTGCTCTGCGAGAGGTAGATAAAAGTTGCTTTCAGTACTTTGCTTCTATTCATATTTTGTCTTCCTTACCTTATAATCAAACATCTTTCTCTCTGTGAGTGGCTTTAGCAATGGCTTGGTAGCAATCTATGGCTCTCTGGCACTGGGTACAACTTTTGACTTGCCAGTTTAAACCTCCTCAGATTTCTTCCATGCTCACATTGATTCTCTTTGTAACTTGGATGTCAGCTATTATGCTTCTTCCATCCATAATGATGCAATTTGGGATTGTAAATAATTAGTTGTTCTGTATCGGCTAATTTGGTTGTAGCACATCATCCTTTGCCAAAATGATCTGACTTCAACCGTGCAATTATGGTGACATGAATTTGCCGATGGAATAAAAGAAGACAATGAGAAGAAATCCGCTTGAAGGATGCAGCCAGCGTTCTGCCGAACCTGCTGTGTGTCAGGATAGTTCCTTTGCGACTGTGGGATAATGAGGTATGGCAGTATGGGAGAAAATGAAGCGGAAGAGCTGGAATATATCCTAATGATGCAGTTTGGTGGGATGGGCAGTGTCTTCTTGTAGGAAGACGAAGGAGCAGCTTCACAAGAGAATGAGACCTAGACCAGGGGAGGTGCAAAGAAATGTCAGCAAACCAAGCCAGGAAGCCACACAGTGAGTGTCCTCGATTCCTCTGAAGTGAATTGCTACAGAGGTGTATCCCGGGAATAAATGAAATCTCAACAACCAGCTCTTTGGTAGAGAGACAAAAAAGACAATACCCTGTTCCTTATCCACTTGTTATGGAGGCCAGAAGTAGTAACTTAAGATGGCTGTGCAGTTGAGAGTATCTCCCTATTCTTGATCATTGCTTTTCAGGACTTCAGTTCCAGAACTGCTGAGCCGTTTGCTGGTTCAGTATTTTTAAAAACCTGATTTAGTTGCTATTGAGAAGTTTGGCAAGGGTGTTGAATATTCCACAGAGACCAGTTCCAGGAAGAGAAATGCAGGCAGGGATTTGCTTGGTTTGGTTTTTGTTCTTAGAAATAGCACAAAATGTAGTGACATGGTTGACTTAGTACCAGAACTCGCAGAAAATAGACATTCGTGTTTTCTTTTTCAGGATTTAGCTCTCCGAATATAGGAGATCATCATGGCAATCAGCCATGAAGACTGTCCTGCCATATCACAGCATGACACGTGTACCACTGATCCAGTTCCACAAGTCACTTTCTGGTCCTGAGCCCTTTTGGCACGCAAAGTCCTCATCATCAGCCCCAGGCCAGCATTGGTGAAGCTGCTGCCCTCCTTCAAGATGGGTTCCAGTGGGATTTAATCCACTTGGGGACCATCACCCTTCCCTGTGGACTTCGGCACCCAAGGCCATTTGTCCTCAGGGTTGTCAGGTTAGTTAACCACCACCTGACACTTGGCATTGAGTCCACCAGGCCACAGACTGGGCGGATTCCCAGTCATGAAAAGTAAATCAAGAGTTGACAGTGGCCCTGTAGTTCTCAACTAGTGTTGGGTGGAGTCTTGCTTGTGCATTAGATTCCTATACGCTTTTCTTTCTCATTCCCAATCTCCACTGTTATGTGTGTGTGTTTTTGGGTCCTTAACGGAAGTCCATGCAAAGCCAGGCCTCTGATGCTTCCCCACCCGTTTTCGCCCCATGCTTTCCTCCTCTTCTGCTGGTGTGGGGCTAGAAGGAATGGTTCATGGGGGGAAAGCATGCCCAGGAGCAAAAGCACCCTCTCAGCTATGCACTGGGGACTCTGGACGTGAGCAAGCTGTGAGCCTTAGGCTGATAGATGGTGCTCATATCCCATTCAAATATGATGCAAGCAGTTTCTTTGTAGTTTGTCTTCCATTGCGGTAGTAAAGTTTTTAATTAGGAAAGCTAATGAGATCGATTAGTCATTAGAACTGACCTCTGGAACTCTGCAAGGAGCGTGCATGTGTGTGCCGGCCTGATAACGGGGGACGCTGGGGCATTGTTTGTAATAAAAGCGTAAAGTGTTTGATTTGAGTGAAATGTGCCACGGGGAATACATCATGCGGAGAGAAAAAATTACAACCCTGGGAGCCTGTAATGAAGGGAATTAAACCAACATCCTATCTAAATAACATGATTATCTACACAAAACCCCTCAGCTAGCAAGTAATAATAGAAAACCGAGCTGGTTCGGAGAGTCCCTTTCAGAAGGCAGTTAATGCTAAGGGCTCATGCCCAGGCGCTATCAGAGGAGGGGCTCTGGCCTGGAGAGGCCACGTCCAATTCCCGCCAGCAAATGGTGTTTTCACTTGGCCACTCGCTGGCTGGTTTTTGGGAAAGGAGACTGAAAGACCTCAATCGTGTGGGATATCCATTTGTATCGGGCTGCGTCCCCCCACACCGCCACCGCCGCTTCCCTTCTTACTGGCCTACTGTGGGTGAAGGAGGGGCCCTGTCTTTGCCCGCACACAGGCAGAGCGGGGAAAGGATGTGGGCAGACGCCGGCGTCTGTCGCTTCTGCCGCCACCTTTCCCCCCTCCGCCTGGCTTGGCATGTCCCTAATGCTGATCCGTAGCAGGGCGAATGTTGTAAGCCTTCTTACAACATCTGCCCTGCTATGGAGCACTGTTAGGGACTCGCCAAGCCAGGCGGAGGAGGAAAGGATGGTGGCGGGAGCGGGAGCGAGGGTGTGGGCCGGATGGATGGCCTCACAGGTTGTAGGTTGAGGATCCCTGGCTTAAACAGTTTTTTTAAAATCCATCCGGCACAATACGTCTACATTAGTCCCATGGTCAACCCATGATATCCTTAACGACCGTCTGTAGATCCACATTTCAAAAGCTTTGATTCTCTTTTCAGATGCTTTAGTCAGTGTCCAAGCTTTGACGCCATAGAGCAGGAGTTCTCAACCTTTTTAAGCCAGGGGCCGGGTCACGCTCCCTCAGACAGCTTCAGGGCCTAGGTGGCCATTTTGTCCTTCTTCCACCACATGTGGTGGAGGCGGTGGGGTGCCACATGAAATGGCGCAGTGGGCCGCAGGTTGAGAATCCCTGCCATAGAGCAACACTGGGAATATGTAACATCTCACTATTTGGATCTTTGTAGTGAGAGTTAGATTGCAGGATGCTTAAAGGGGTTATTTCCTGAGTTCAGGGCACAGATGGCACCCCTACACGTCGAGAGGTATGAATGGGCAGCTTTTGCCAATGGGAGAGAGCATGAAAGGATGGTCAGAGAAGGAACATGAGCCCAAGAGGTTTTGCTTCTGGATCTGTTTCCTAGTTCCTGTATCCCAATGTGTCCCAGAGGCTCTGGGTGTATAATGAATAAATAGGCTGACAAAGCCTTTGTTCAAAATAGCAACAGCAAAGCAAAGAAAACAAACTAATTAAAATGCATTGTTCTCAGCCTCCTCTTTGATTTCAGAGGACCTCTCCTGTGAGACTCCTGAAAGATGTACTGGAAAACATCCAAGGCTGTCGGAGGGCTTGGAAAAGAGGTAACTGAGGTGGGAATAGGATGGAGAGTTTACAGATTCACCCATGTGTGTTGGTTGTTAGGGGAGAGAGTATTTTTTTCTCTTTTCTCAGAATACTAGAACTTTGGTTCTCTTGCTCAAATGAATGTGCATTAGATTTTATTGGGGAAGTTGTGTTACTCTTCTTAGTTAGCAGAGCATAAGGTAGAATTATAGCACAGAGCACAGAAATGTTGTGAGGCCAGCTCAGTCTCATCAGCCTCTCCCCCCACCCCTTGATTATTTGGACACACACTTTGCATGATAAAAATCACTCTAGAAGCATTTAAAGTAGGAAAAAAGTATCTTTACTTACAGTTGCCATTTGTAACATACAGTTGGAATATATAGAATTTAAACAAAAAGGAAAAATTGAGTCTCCAGCATGGAGAGAAAATATGAATGCTTGCTGCTTCGTTAGAGGTCAGAGGGAGAAAAAGAGGAATATCAGCAAAACAGAAGCAAGCAAACAAGCAGGAAGGGAGGGAGGGGGCTTTCCTCAAATGCCGGAGGTTAGAGAAGAAACTTACTAAATGCTGAAGGAGAACCGTATTAGGCTTTAAGGCCACCTCCTACTGATACCTAGTGTTAACGCATGCAAGATTGCTATTCCAACAGATTTAGGGTAGATAAAAGTAGTTCTTCATATAGTACATAACTGTGGAATTCATTGCTGCAAGAACTGACACAGATGGCTTTAGGAAGGCATAATTAGAGAATGCCTTGAAAAAAAGAGTGTTTGTTAATTTATTTCATTTAATTTCTCTGCTACCTTTCTCCCCATGTAGGGACCTAGGCATGTAAAATCATAGTAAACTGTACTATTAAGAAACATAACAAATATAACAATACAGTTGAACTCCAGATAACATCAAAACTCCGACCACAGAGTGCAGCACTATCCAGTTTTGAAATTTGAATTGAATTGAAATTTATTTTGACGCTATGCGGTCCCTATGGGAGATGCTTCGGATAACGACCAAAAAGTGTTCGGTATCCGGAGCATTGATACCAAATGCCCTGCATAACGTCCATTTTGTAGCATTTTTTGATGTTATGCGGGGCATCACGTGGTGCATAACAAACACCTAAAAGATCTTTGTTGGCAGCAGGGATGGGACTGTCTTGGCCTCCCAAGGAAAGGCATTCCCCAACCTATAATAACAATTTCATGACAGAAATTATTCTGCGTTGGAAGGATTTTTCTGGAGAAACTCCACTCGGGATGCTCGAATGAGGCTCCTTTCATGTCCCCAAAATCTTATTCCACCTTACAGTACCCAGGGCTTGAACTGCCAACTTGCCGGCCTTCCGGCTAATAAGGCGAGCTTCTTAACCACTGAAGCCCCAACCCGGGAAGCAGCCATTCAGAAACCCCTGGCTTGAGTCCTCACCAAATATGCCTTTGAGATTAGGGCACCTGCCAAGGATCTTAAAAGCTCATGGAGGCTTCTGTAGGGGATGATACTGCAGAGATTCTTCAGGATTAGGTCTGAAATGAAATACTACTACTTGATGTGGGTCGGGGAAAGAGCAGGGGCAGTGCAACTCGAAGGTCCTGTAGTAGAGGACTGTTGGGTCTCATTCAGTGATTCCCTTTGACTGTCCCTTGTAGCCTCGAATTCATGCTGGGCTTCACTGGTTGAAGTACAGGTAGGTACTTGCGCATTGGAGGGGCTGCGGTGGCTTAGTGGTTAGGATGCGCTGAACTTGATGACTGAAAGTTCAGCAGATCAGAAGTATGAGATCCAAGTGCTGTACGGCAGAGTGAGCTCTGTCCCAGCTCCTGCAAGGCAAGACATTGCAAGTAAATCAATAGACGGGAAAGGAAACAGCATTCCGTCCACTCCAGCATCTAGTCATGCCTGCCACAAAACCACAGAGACGTCTGCAGATGCAGACAGCACTGGCTCTTGGGCTGTAAACGGAGATGAGCACCGCACCCTAGAGTCGGATATGGCTGGATTTTGAGGAAGGGAGACCTTTACTTGCTCACTAGACTTAGTAGATTGTGCTGGAAATCTGTTTCCATTTCAGCTTCGGTTGCTGCTGTTTTTTTCCTATTTTAACTGCCGTATAAAATGGCTGGATGGCTCAGTGAGAATACCCGGCTGTGGAGTCAGCAGTTGGGAGTTCGATTTCCATCAGTGCCTCCTAGGAAAAGAACAACCTGGGTAGCCACGGAAGCTGCTTTGTCATTTTCGCTCGACTAACGGCACACGGCCAGCTCAAGTCCTTTTATTTGAATGCCAGGCTGAAAAGAAATCATTGTGGGTGGGAGCCAGGACTCCTTCTGGGGGGAAAAGGGGAAAGCATTCATAGACAGCAATGATACAAGCAGCTTCCTACTTTTAGTGTGGTATCCTTCACACACCTGAGTTCATAATCAGTGTGCCTCTGGTTGAGTGACAGCTATCTTACCAAAGGGAAGAACCACCTGCCCGGTTGATTCCTGTTCAACACAAAATCAGCAAGCTGAGACGTACAGGTGCATGGAAGAAGGGAGATCTAAGCCTCACCTGGTTAGACATTTTAATTTGCCTCCGACTACTGTATTTACATCTGAGCATCCTCAATTTGAGCAGCAAGAGAGAGCTCCTGAGTTCAGCAATAACCAAACCTTTCATCTGAAGAACCAATTTCATTGACATTTTATTGCAGCCTGGACAATGATGATCTTCTGCATTTGTCATACTTGGGAGTTAGAGAGGCACATTAGTCTCAATTACATGCTGCTAAAATATACACAACCGTTGCAAGCTTGGTGGCTTGTTGTATGTTTCCAGTGTGGCTCTTAGGGATGGATGCGGTGTGTACTTGATGCCTGCATCATTCCAGGTGAAGTTACCATCCGAATATCTAAAACACAAAACTCAAGAGCGATCAAAAAGATTGCAAAAACCCCTAAAAGGCAATAAACTGGGCACACAGAAATATGAGATTGGTAGTTACAAATGTGAAAAATCTTAGGATAATATCTATCTATCTATCTATCTATCTATCTATCTATCTATCTATCTATCTATCTATCTATCTATCTATCTATCTATCTATCTATCTATCGGGTACACAGAAAGAGCCTCATCAAAGACTGTGGTGTTTTTGAACCATAATTGGGCATAGCCTGGTAATGGCAACCTTTGTGTTACTGGCTAATCTTTCTCACATTAGGTCAGGTGAGAGGAACTGCAGAATGAACTCACCAAAAGGTTCCTTCTTTTTGGCAGCTAGCTTCCTTTCTGACCTAGGAACGGAAGAAGAGAAGAATCTTATCTGCCTGCTTGTATGTCCGTCCATGTCTGGAAAATTCACTCTCTCTTCAGACCTAGGCCAATTTGCTCACTTTTGTCTGGTTAAGGTGTGTCCCAATGGTTGGCCTTCATTTTCACACTCAGATTAGAACACCTTGCAAGCCATTTAATTAATGGAGTATGAATATTGGTTGATTAATATACACCCCCCCCCACACACACACACACTTGTGTGTATTTATTACAAAGCAACTGAAGGTCTTTCAGCCCAGACTTACAGCTTTAACTTCCTGCCTTTTGTAGGAATTATGAGACTTAACATTACCTTAATGTACCCTTTTTTGTCTTTTAATATACTTTATAGCAGTTCTGCTTTTATTAGTCCTTACTGGCAATGGCTTGGCAAAATTATAGCTGTAGGTCGTCTTGCACAAAAAGCAGAACACCTGGCCTAGCATGGAACTGCGACAGCAGGAGTCAAGGCAGAAGTTCTCTAGGCTAGAGCATCCACTCTCAAGTTGCAACACACCGGAAGATCTGCTACTGCCATCTCTCCATTGGAAGACCTAGTCCTGCAGTATTAAATGCTTTGGAGCGCAACAGCTGTTTTAAAAGTCCTTGTCTTCGTAAGACCCTGTTGGGAAACTGAGTTCCCTCTTCTTGGTAGCCAGGTAACTAAAATTCTCTGAAAGACCACTTTGGAAGTTCCGATGCTGTGTCTTTCACGATCTTTTCCTTTATCCTTGAGGTTACTTTATTTATTATTTATTTACTTTTCTGATTTCTATTGCTGCCCACTCCAAAGACTCTGGGCAACTCACAGAAAATAAAACCAATCACATTTTAAAAACCATTAAAAAAAACCATTAAAACTGCCACCAAAAATTGCTCTGACCCCTACAGATTAAAAGAGGGAGAGAGTGTTCTTACTAAATCAGTTACCCCATTGCTGGTGCCCCACACCTACTTTGCCAGCCAGGTTTTTAGCCCTTTCCTGAAGGACAGCAACTCCGTCTGGAGATGCAGCTCAATTGGCAGGAGGTTCCAAAGGGCCGGAGCAGACACAGAGAAGACCCTCCTTCGGGTGCTAGAGAGGCGAGACTCTCTAGCAGACGGCACAATAAGAAAGCCTCTCCGGTCCGCTCTGGTGGGATGGACAGATGTTCTCAGGGTGACGTGGTCTCTTAAGTATCGTGGCCCACTACCATGTAGGGCTTTAAAGGTTGCACCCAGAGGCACACTGGTAACCAGTGCAGCTCCCGAAGCAGTGGCAAGGCACGAGCGTAACGTCCGCACCCCATCACCACCGCATTTTGGACCAGTTGCAGCCTCCCAATGGTCATCAAGGGCAGCCCCATGTAGAGTGCATTACAATAGTCCAGTCTGGAGGTGACCATGAGAAAGGAGTCTCAATCTAGGAGTGGGCGTAACTGGCGTATGACACAAAGTTGTGCAACAGCTCTCCTGGCCACGACTGCCACCTGCTCATCGAGCAGGAGTTATGAGTACAGGAGGACCCTCAGATTACGCACGGGGTCTGTTTGGGGCAATATAGTCCCATCCAGAACCAAAGATGGTAGCGGGACCCCTAACCCATAGCCACTCAGTCTTGCTGGGATTCAATTGTAGCCCATTGTCCCCCATCCAGACCCCAACAGCCTGCAGACCTGGATAGGACTCCGACTGCATCGCTTGGATCACCACGGGCCGACATGTATAGCTGAGTATCATCTGCGTACTGATGATACCTCACTCCGTGGGAACGGATGATCTCCCCCAGCGGTTTCATGTAGATGTTAAATAGGAGAGGTGAGAGAACTGAGCCCTGAGGCACCCCATATTCGAGGGGCCTAGGACTGGACCTCTCATTCTCCAACCACACCGACTGGGTCCTGCCCCTCAGAAATACCCTGGATCCCCACTTCTCGGAGCCGTTCCAAAAGGATATTGTGGTCGATGGTATTGAAGGCCACTGGAGAGGTCAAGAAGAGCAAGGACGGAAGGATGACCTCCATCCTGCTCCCACCAGAGATCATCCAACAGCGCGACCAACACAATCTCAGTACCATACCTAGAACTTTGCTGACGTTGTGGTCATGCTTTAGCTCCAGGGATGCCTGGATGATACAGATGATGTGGATCCGTATCCTGGCACAGTTGATAGAGACCTAGAAAGTTGTGTATTACTTGTAAGCCCCGGAGGGGGAGGAGGGGATGTATATTAATCAACCAATATTCATACTCCATTAATTAAATATAGCTTGCAAGGTGTTCTAATCTGAGCGTGAAAATGAAGAGGGGGAGAGGTAGTGTTTTACCTGCCTGCTTCCCTTGGATATTATGGATTCTTGTTTCTATCCCCCTGCAACGCCCTTCTGCTTCCAGGAGCGGCAAGGGCGGTGTGGGCTGGATAAATTGGTGTCGGGGCTGAATCCGCTCCATGGACTGTAGTTTGGGCAACCCTGATTTAGGTGGCTGACTAAAACATTCTTTAGCTTCTGCCATTCTCACAACAATCCTGAGAGCAGAAGGGGGTGCTGGGGAGAAGTAGCTTAAGGACATAAGAACAGCCTTGCTGGAACAGGCCACAGAAGCCCATGATCCAGTCCAGCCTTCTGTCTCACATACAGTGGCTCACCATTGGCTTCAGGGTATTCTTCCCAAGCAGATGCCTTCTTCACCTGCTTAGGATTCCTATCTGGAAATGGCATTTATTGAGAGATATCCTGCCTCTCTCTCCAACCCGGAGGTTGTCCTTAGGTATCCATAATTATAGCCATGGATACCCTTGTCCTCCATGAACTTGCCTAATCCTTTCTTGAAGCTGTCAAGACTGACAGCTGTCACCACTTCTTCTGGCAGGGAGTTCCATAGACCAGGGATCCTCTGGGTGAAAAAGTACTTTCTCTTATTTGTTTGAGAACTAGTACCCAAAAGTTTCATGGAGTGTCCCCTAGTTCTAGTGTTATGTGATAGGGAAAACAGTTTTTCCTTATCTACTTTGTCCACACCGTGCATGATTTTATAAACTTCCATCAGGTCACCTCTTAGACGCCGTCGTTCAAGAGTGAAGAGGCCCAACTGTTGCAACCTCAGATGGTAAGGAAGGTGTTCCAGTCCCCTAATCCTTCTGGTTGCCCTCCTTTGCACTTTCTCCAACTCCATAATATCCTTCTGGAGGTATGGCGACCAGAACTGTACACAGTATTCCAGATGGGGCCTCACCATAGATTGATAAAGAGGCAAAACGGCACTTGCTGACTTATTTTCTATACCCTTCCTAATGATCCCTAGCATTGAGTTTGCTTTTTTCACTGCTGAGGCACACTGGGTTGACACCTTCATTGCGCTCTCGTCCACCAGGACACCAAGGTCCCTTTCCTGGTTTGTCACAGAGAGTTCAGACCCCATCAGCTTGAGAAATGGATAGGAGAGACACATCGAAGAGGGGCCTCCCCTAATTTCCATATGGGGTTCCCGATTGGATTCCATCACAGAAGTGACAGCCTGACACAGCCTGATGGGTTATAGAGTGTGGGGAGAAGAGATCTAGGCTGAGAAATGCTTTGCTAGAGAGTTTGCAGTTTGACTTGTAATCCCGTAGTCATGGATTAGATCGAAGCTGAGGGAAGTCCTTTATGGCTTCCAAAACTAGATAGGTTTCGTTGCTTTAAAGTGCCTGTGACTGAAACTGTTCTGTTTTGCCTATGAAAATTTGCTGAAACGTTTGCCAAATTCTGCTTTATGAGGCTGCCTGGTTTTGAGTTCTTTACCAGAGGTCCCTCCTTCTGTTCCACCAACCTTGAAGACATAAGGGAAAACTTATGGGGAAGGTAGTCCAAAAATGACTCTTTGAAGCTCTACAATTTGGTGTACCAAAGATCAGCATGATAGCCCTTTCCTGGAGCAAGGCATGGTCCCTTGTGGAGTGGCTGTTGTTATTTACTTCCAGTTTATGTTGGCCTTGTGGATTAATGATCCTTTCCAAAAATCATGACCTTAATAGCTCAGTGGAGTTCCTGCAAATGCAAGGTTATGGCTTCCTTTATTGGGCCAATCCATCTCACCTGTGGTCTTTCTTTCTTTCTCCCTCCTGTCTCCATGATTGTCTTTTCCAAAGGGCCTTGCCTTCTTAGGATGTGCCCAAAGCGTCCTCATTCTTACTTTTGGAGAGAGTTCAGGGTTGATGTGGTCTAGGATGGATCTCTTTGTCTTTCTGGCGGCAGAGAGAACCTGTAAAGTTCTCTTCTACGCCACTTTTCAAATGTACAAGTTTGCCAGAGTAGTTAGAAGTGCTCTTATCCTGAGGGTTTTTATGAGACATGGTTCCTGATGTATTGACCTTAGAAGGTGTCTAACTTAACTAGCGGGGAATATTAAGGTTGCCTTCCCCAAGGCAGATAGGAGAAATTCAGTGGGAAAAAATATGGGCCTTCCCTTTTCCCACTTTCCACCTTGCAATAATTTTAATTAGAGCCTTCCCGAGAGGGTGGGGGAGTCATCTCTTCTTCAAATCCGTTATAAAAACCAGCAGACTTAGTCTCAGCATGTCGTGTCAGCTTTAATTATCTGGGCAGTTATAGCTGTATGTTATAAAAGTCAGGCAATTAGATGCATTCCTTAAAGCTGTGGGAAAAAAATTGCTGGCTATCAGGAAGGGGAAGAAACAGAATCAAACATATAGCTGTTAATTGCACGGAGCATTCAGCAGGAAAAAAAATGGTGTGTATATCACCTTGCAAAATATTGTGAGAGTAGAAATGATTAAATACATAAATCTGTTTGGGAGTCTCGATGTCACTGATAAAAGGTGTTCTTTTTAAATGAGCGCAGAATCGGTCAAAGGCACTTGCAGGGGGATAGAAAGAAGAATCCATAATATCCAAGGCAGGTCAAACACTACCTACACGCACGTGCGCACGCACACACGCACACTGCCCCCCCAACTTTTGCCTCCTCTGAGCGTGTATTATAACCATAGGATCACATGGGAGGCCATTCCCAGGTTGTCACTATAGGAAAAACTAACTAGGCCAGGCACAGATCACACCATACAACTGAAAGTGCTGCTATCAGGGGACAAGAGAGAGGTTTCTTGTGTTACAATGGAAGGCATGCAGATCTGAGCAAATAAGCCAAACTGTGTTCTACAAGGGAAGAAATGAACATGTATCGCATAACGTTAAAAACCAGATAACGCTAAGACTCATGAAACCAAGTTTTAGCGTTATCCGGGGTATTACTGTATTTTGTATTCCTAACATTGCATAGCTCTATCTAACATTAGGGTCAAGTGGTGTTTGGATGCAATGCAATGATGGCTAACCTTGGCACTCCAGCTGTTCTGGGGAGCTTCAATTCCCAGAAGCCCTGATCAGCAGGAGTGCTGGCTTGGGCTTCTTGTCATTGAATTCCAAGAACAGCTGGAGTGCCAAGGTTCGCCACCCGGGCAATAGGTGTTGCTTTGCGTTACGTTGTAACACTGTAAGTGGTAGAAACATTACTTCAGCACCCATTCCTTGTGTGTGTGAGTAAATGCATTGTGTTTGATTTGGAGAAAGGCAGTGGGAAGCTAGCAATAAGGTCTGTTCCTTGGAAAAGAGGTAGATTAGCACACCCACCAGTCCAAAGAGTTGGGTACAACTGTTTGTGAATATTTGCGTATTTAAGAAATGGAGAGGTGGTGGATTCCATACAATGAGAAACCCTTTAGATTGCTGAAGGTCTACTCACAACCATTTAGGTGCATTAAGTAAAGGTAAAAGGTCCCCCTTGCTCGAAAGCCAATCGTATCCGACTCTAGGATTCAGTAATCATCGCCATTTATAGCCAAGGAGCCAGCCCTGTCTGCACCTGCAGATGTTTCTGTGGACATGTGGCAGGCATGACTTAACACCGGAGCGCACAGAATGCTGTTTACCTTTCCACTGAAGTGGTACCTATTTATTCTACTTGCAATTCCTTGCTTTTGAACTGCTAGGTTGCCAGGAGCTGGGACAGAGGCGGGAGCATACTCCATCATGCAGTTCTTGGGCCTCGACCTGCTGCTCGACCAGTGTTTTAACCACCAAGCCACTGCACTACCTGATCTGGCAACTTCATTTCTTTGTGGACTAGATAACGTCTTCATCAGTCCTTCTGGAGCAAATCCCTACAGAACCTGCTCCCTGTTTTCTTTAAAACTGTCCCAAAGAAATGCAGCTGCCCTTCGAAGGTTCTTCCCCTGATTGCGATCCTATTCTTTCTAATGCCCGACCTAGACTGGGCTTCATTTAATCTCAATCCATTTTTGCTTCCTATCGTGACCTCAGTGGGTTGATAAATTCACCATTTCTTTGAAAAAAGCTAGCATGGTCTAGCCATTAATATTAATCTTCCATAACCTAAGGACACTTCAGGCTTTTCTTTCTAGACTTTTGCCTCTCCTCACAGCTGGTGAACAATTGTTCAAATGGAAAGGAAAGGAAACAGAGCTTAGTGATGGACCCCAAGGCATGCCTGCATAAGATCTCCAGTTCAGACCCCAGTAGAGCCACTTTGTAGGTCTCCTTACTGGACTTTAGAGCCCAGGCCAGATTGCAGTCGGCTTCTTGGGGTTCCCCATGGTGCTTTGTCCACCGGAAGGTGGTTGTTGCAGTCCAGTGACACCTGGGGGACTCAAATTTGCCCATCCGTCACCTTTATATGCCATCCAAGGTGGCTGTGGGTCTTACTCCATGTTAGATAACCATGTTTAAGGTAGCCTTGAAGACTTTTCTTGTTCAGCGAACCCTTCCCCTCTTAATATACCAGTTGTCAGTTTGAGCAATTGCTGTGTGCTTTGGGGAAATAGTACGAGTACTTGTCCAAGCTGGTATTAAGGATGCTCTGACGCTTGAATGCTATGTTTTACTGGTTTATTGATTTATGGTTTTATTGCGTTATAATTTGATATTGTTCATGGTTTTAATGTTGTAAGCCTTTACCAGTGGGTGGGATACAAACAGACAAACAATGTTTTCTATTTGTATGGATTGTGTAAAGTTACACAAGTGTCTTCCAAGCTATATGACAAATTATAGTGCCTCCTCTACCACAAGCAACTGCTGAGCTTTCTTGCTTGCTTGCTTACTTTAGAACATAAGAACATAACATAAGAGCAGCCTTGCTGGAAGAGGCCACAGGAGCCCATGATCCAGTCCAGCCTTCTGTCTCACACTGTGGCTCACCATTGGCTTCAGGGTATTATTCCCAGGCAGATAGATGCCTTCACCTGCTTAGGATTCCTGCCTGGAAATGGCGTTGAGAGATATCCCGGAGGTTGTCCTTAGGTATCCATATAATTATAGCCATTGATACCCTTGTCCTCCATGGACTTGTCTAATCCTTTCTTGAAGCTCTCAAGACTGACATCTGTCACCACTTCTTCTGGCAGGGAGTTCCATAGACCAGGGATCCTCTCTCTAGGTGAAAAAGTACTTTCTCTTATTTGTTTGAGAACTGGTACCCAAAACTTTCCTTCCTTCCTTCCTTCTACTATAAATCAAAACTCCTGCACCTTTTAGGTCCAAGCTTTAAAGAAATTACTAATGATAGTAAAGTGGCTTGTAACCAGAAGATCTCTCCCTCCTCCTCTAGTGATAATTTTGCATTTAGGATGGGTGGATGGAAAGTGTTTAATTGGTTCAAAGGGTTCTGGGAACCACCCACAAGTTTAAGCGAACACGAGGGAGTGCTGTGGCAAAATTGTATTGGGTATTCTCATTTCTAATATAGATCTGCACAAGAAATGTCAGGCTCTTTTGACTGTCACCTTATCTCTACCTTCTGTGCCAGAAGCAAGCGGATAAGAAACCAGGGGTGGGGGGAGATTTATGCAGCTGGACGACTGGAAGGTCAACCTCTACTGACAAAATAAAATTGTATTGTCCTGGAAAACTCCCTCCAGTTTCTCCCTTCATTTTCTACATGTCTGGGAAGAGCCCCCCCCCACCCAAAGAAAAAGAAAAACCTAATTGAGTTCTGGAATAACGAGGACACTGATTTGCAACCTAATCCTCGTGTCTCCCATTCTGCAGAAAGTGTGTGCATGTGTGCTTTTTCTCCTCCTGCTTTAGGTCAATTCGAAAGAGAGCCTTCGGGGGGTGGTGGTGGAAATGAATCATGTGCCCGTCCCACTAGAGCGCACCGGAGGGGCTCTCTTATAGCTCCATCGTTTCGAGAGGCTCGCCTCTCTAGCACAAGAAAGAGAGCCTTCTCTGTGTCTGCTCTGGCCCTGTGGAACCTCCTGCCTAATGAACTTGGGCTCCAGGCAGAGCTTTCACCCTTTCGTAGGGGCGTGAAGACCTGGCTCGCGCAGCAGATGTGGGGGGCGACAGGGGAGACAACCACTGCGGGTTGGCTAGTATGAGCGGTTGCTCTCCTGAAGTCTGTGATCTGGTTCTGGTGGGTTTTTAAGGAATTTTAAAAGGAATTTTTAATTTTTTAACTTAAGTAAGTGAGTTGTTGATGTTCTTGAATGTTTTGGTGTGTTTTTTTATTACTTGTAAGCCACCCTGAGTCGCCTCGGCGAGGGGCGGCAGCGTAGGAATACAACTAAATAAATAAATAAATAGGTTTTTACAACAGTTTGGTACTTTTGTGTGCAACCTGGACAAGACCTTTTTGCTCGCTGCAGGTGTGGATTGTCCAAAGGCCTACCTGCATTTGATGATGCATTTCCCTCTTTGGTTTTTAAGACTCCTTATGCTTCCTGTTTTTGTTCTGCCAATATTTATTCCTTCTTTCTCTCTCTCTCTCTTTGAATCCCAGGATCCAGTTTCCTCCTCTTTGCGAGCTCTAATAAAGTGGTAAATACTCGCTATAGGATTGTGAAGAAGGCAGCGGTCTCTCCTTCAGGACCTGCAACATCTTTCAGCAGCCCTGCCCAGAACTGGAGAACCAGAAGGCTCTCAACGTCCAGGTAGCATCTTCAAGGGTTGCTCGGGATGGTAAACTTTCAGTCATAAAGGAAAGTTCTGTCCAGCAGCTGCAGACAGCTTTGTTGAGTAGGACCAGAATTGGCTTCCTACTATCTAATGCTGTGATGGCGAACCTTGGCACTCCAGGTATTCTTGGACTTCAATTCCCAGAAGCCCAAGTCTCTGTGAATTCACACAAATGGGTTTAGTACGCATACTCCAGGTGTTCTTGAACTTCAGTTCCCAGAAGCCCAAGTCTCTGTGAATCCACACAAATGGGTTTAGTACACGTACTCCAGGTGTTCTTGAACTTCAATTCCCAGAAGCCCAAGTCTCTGTGAATCCACACAAATGGGTTTAGTATGCATACTCCAGGTGTTCTTGAACTTCAATTCCCAGAAGCCCAAGTCTCTGTGAATCCACACAAATGGGTTTAGTACGCGTACTCCAAGTGTTCTTGAACTTCAATTCCCAGAAGCCCAAGTCTCTGTGAATCCACACAAATGGGTTTAGTATGCATACTCCAGGTGTTCTTGAACTTCAATTCCCAGAAGCCCAAGTCTCTGTGAATCCACACAAATGCGTTTAGTACGCGTACTCCAGGTGTTCTTGAACTTCAATTCCCAGAAGCCCAAGTCTCTGTGAATCCACACAAATGGGTTTAGTATGCATACTCCAGGTGTTCTTGAACTTCAATTCCCAGAAGCCCAAGTCTCTGTGAATCCACACAAATGCGTTTAGTACGCGTACTCCAGGTGTTCTTGAACTTCAATTCCCAGAAGCCCAAGTCTCTGTGAATCCACACAAATGCGTTTAGTACGCGTACTCCAGGTGTTCTTGAACTTCAATTCCCAGAAGCCCAAGTCTCTGTGAATCCACACAAATGCGTTTAGTACATGTACTCCAGGTGTTCTTGAACTTCAATTCCCAGAAGCCCAAGTCTCTGTGAATCCACACAAATGGGTTTAGTATGCATACTCCAGGTGTTCTTGAACTTCAATTCCCAGAAGCCCAAGTCTCTGTGAATCCACACAAATGGGTTTAGTACGCATACTCCAGGTGTTCTTGAACTTCAATTCCCAGAAGCCCAAGTCTCTGTGAATCTGCACAAATGGGTTTACTGCATGTACGTGCAGTAAACCCATTCGTGGGGGTTCACAGAAACTTGGGCTTCTGGGAATTGAAGCCCAAGAACACCTGGAGTGCCAAGGTTCGCCACCACTGATCTAAAGTCTAACTGTAACACAAAGACATAACAAACAATCATCCTTTTGGAACTGCTTAGTTACACGAGCAGTCCAGAGGATGACCAGTTTAAATTTGCAAGTGGTTAGTTTTTTTTTTAAGGTGTACACGTATATCATGAAGTTCTACAAATGAGGCTGGCAGCTGGCTTGGAAAGGGGGAAATTTTATTTTAAAATCAAATAGAATCAACTTCCTCGTTTCTTCTTTTTCAGAATAAGAAATAAAAAAATGCTGATATTCCCTTTAAAAAAAAGAAAGCTGATTATTCAGTATTTGTTATAGTTTCGAAACAGTTAGAGTTAAGAACCAGATGCTATATCTTTAGAACGTCTGTCACCAGTAATTTAATAACACTTGATAGTATCAAAACAATTTGCCATTTCAGGAATTTAAAAGCACTTACCACCTTCCAAAAAAGCCATTGATTATCATGATCCCTCATACAAAAAATGGATTAAAAACATGCTTGATCAAAATGAACCCACCACTGCTTTTATGCAGGATATATATCCTATTTATAAAATTGTGGGGTAGAGGGTGAAGTGACCTTTGTTGTACATGACAATTATTCATACTTGCTGTAAAAAAGAGTTGATTTCGCTGGGTGTTTGCACAGCATCACACTCATGAAATGTTGTAGCATAAAATGTTATGGTATGATAAAGCTTTGGCAGGTTGGTTTTTAATACGTTCATATCCCTGTTGTTTTAAAATATCACTTATAACTTTTCTGCTGATGGATTCTGGCCAATACTCCTGGCATTCATCTGGCATGCCTGATGCTTGTGTGATGTTCTTGGACAGTTCAAGATTGTGTCCGCCTGTATTTCCTGCACATGAGACAATGGCTGAAATTGTCTGTTGCTGAGTGCAGTAAGTTGCACTAGAATAGGGCCATGGAATCAGTGGAGATTTGGTATCTCTGTAAGTTCAGTTGATTCAAACGAGCCTACTCTATTTGTGACTTGCTACACCAGGGGTGCCCAAACTATGGCCCATGGACCAGATCCGGTCCCTGACAACAATTCATCTGGCCCACGAAGCCCTCATTGCTCCCGGAAGCGGAAGTAAAACATGCCAGTACAATTTGATAAACAGAATACGGCCACTCCCGCTTCCGGGGCGACGAGGGCTTAGTGGGCTGGATGAATTAGTATCAGGGGTCGGATCCGGCCCATGGGCCATCGTGGCCAGTCCCCCGAACCAGGTGACCCGCCCGCGGCCCAAAAGGTTTGGGCACTAATTGGTGGCATTCCTGACAGTGGGGATAAGAATGCCATTATCGTGCATGTGCTAAGGAACGCTCTTTGCACAGAACATCTGTGGCTATATCTTGGTCCTTTAGGTTTTCAGAACACACATATGGACCTGCTCCAGATGCAGCATCTCTAGCTCATTTCCATTTTGTGCACCTCTGTTGTTAACATGTGCTGTCAAGTCCCTTCCAACTTTCAGCAGTTACATGAATCAGTGACCTCCAAAGGTTCTGTTATTACTGGCAGGTTGTACCACCAGCGCTGATCAGATCTGTTTACTTTTACTGAGTCTGTCCATTTCAAGAAGTTCCTTTTCCCCTAGTACTCAATGTAGGATCGAAGCTTTATCTCTGTGAGCATTACTTATTATTTGTTTTGCCTCTTGCTCTGTTGCATAGAGAACATTCAACATAACATTTTAAAAATATCTGCTTTGATACGATACCAAAGTGCGTAAATATATAGGCATTGCTGGTTATGGGACGTTCTTCAGCTCAGCACCCATTGACATGTTCCTAGCAGAGATAAGGCATTTGGGTTGATTGAACTCTCAGTGTTGTCTGTGTGGGACGAGTGAGACCCTGCAATCAGGTCCTTTTGGTTTGTGTGGTTTCTTAATGGACCTCAGGTGGACACTGAAGAAGTTGGCTTGCCCAGGAGGGAGTCTTTTCTGCTGGTTGAGTTTTCCTTTGTTCTACGTCTGATCCGCTGGACCAGGGGTCAGCAAACTTGGCTCTCCAGATGTTCTTGGACTTCAATTCCCAGAAGCCCTGATCAGTAGGTGTACTGACTTGGGTTTCTGGAAATTTAAATCCAAGAACACCTGGAGAGCCAGGTTTGCTGACTCCTGCCCTGGACCATGATGTCTACGCAGAGAGGGCAGTCCCCTCCCCACCATAAAAATCCTATGTTAACCATGCATCACGAGGGGTGAGGAAGAAAGAGAAGGGTGGGGAGCTCCCAGAATCCCCCCTATTTCTCCTCCATCCCCCTCTAGGCTTAATCCCTTGGTGATTAGTTTCTTCCTCTCTTTATTGCTAGATTGCATTAAACTTCGCTTGGCCATTGACTTTTCTGGAGGCCATAGATGGAAGTATATTTTAAATTAATTTTACTGCACTTTTGTAATATTTTTGTTTTAAATAGATTTATAAGCGACTTGGGGGCCATTTCTACAAATTTATGAAGATAATTTTCACTCTCTTGATAAGGTTAAATTTACACCTGCTATTTCCATATTAATTCACATTGCTAAGTGGATCTAATTTTCTTCCGTTCTTCTATCTAGTGTGTGCTGCCTTTCCTAATGCAATTTCCCCCCTCGCTAAATCACTGTGATCGGGAGTCATGATCGAGTTAAATTAACTTAAATTAATTTACTTAATAAGAGCTCCAATGAGGTTAAGATTTATTGATCGTGCTTCTTTCTCACTCCTCCCCCTTTATCTCTTTCGGGATTCCCCCCCCCCTCCCTTCTTCTCCCTCTTGCCATTTACTTTCCATTGTGGGTTGGGAGGGAAGGGACGGTACTCTAGTAGTAAATTGAGGGGATGGGGCAAGAGAGATGTGGGTTTCTATGGCTTTCCATGGCAGCTGTTCCTTAAGAGGTAGGTTTTGCCCTCATTTTTGAGGATAATTTGAACCAAGCCACTTGCAGTAAATGGCTTCTTTGGATGTAGATCGGTGGTTCCCAACATGGGGTCCACACCCCACAGGGAGGTCTTCAATTCCCAGAAGCCTAAGTCCATCCATTGGCTGATCAGTGCTTTGGGGAATTGACTTAGGCTTCTGCGAATTGAAGTCCCAAAAACCAAACGTTGGGAAACTCTGGTGTAAATGCATAAGATCTGCATTTTGTTACCTGGATTTCACATGTTACCTGATGATACAAACCTCTACCATGTGAACCCAAATGAGCAATGAGCAGTGAAGCCATTTGTCAAGAGAAGCTCCTGAAAGTGGAGTTATGTAAAAAAAATATGGAAGTAGTCAAACCATTCATGAGGTTTTGTCTCATTCTCATCCATAGGTTAATTGGAAAAATACGTTATGCCGTACTGTTTTGTTTGCATGTGGAACACAGAGTTGGCTTCAGGTCTGGAAGTATAAAGTTTACAAGTCCCCCTTTTTAAAAAAAGGATTGTATCTCTATCTTAGTTACACATAAGGTTATCCTGCTATGGTAATAGAGTAGACCAGTGATGGCAAACCTTGGCACTCCAGCTGTTCTTGGACTTCAATTCCCAGAAGCCTTGACTTGGGCTTCTGGTAATTGAAGTCCAAGAACACCTGGAGTGCCAAGGTTGGCCATCATGGGAGCAGACCACACTGCCAGCGACTCAACGCTGAGTGACAGGCAGCAGTTAACTTACCTGACAAACCTGAGGACTAGCGGCCTTGGGTGCTGAACTCCACAGGGAAGGGGGATGGTCCCCAACTGGATTAAATCCAACTTGAATCCATCTTGATGGAGGGCAGCAGCTTCATCCATCATGACCTAGGGCTGAGGAGGACTTTGAGTGCCAAAAGGACTCAGGATCAGAAAGTGACCCATGGAACAGGATCATTACAACTTCATCTTCTTCTGCCATACCCGAATCCAAATATTGGTGATCATTAAGGTGATCAGCCTTGAAAATTGTCCTGTATATAATGCAGTGGTCTTCCATGTGCCTTCCTCATCCCAGTTTGACACCCATACCACTGATCCTGGAAATAGAAGTCTCATGCTGGTCTCGTGGGAAGGAACTTTGTATGGGCATGTTGCAAAAATCTGTAGTTGACTCAGGATCTGATTCTGCGTCACTCCAGTCCTCAAGGCTTGGTAGGCTCTGTGTTCTTTAAGGGACCTCCTTTTGCAATAGGTAGAGGATTGCGCAAACTCTGATGAAAGCCAGAAAATGAAAACTCTGAGAATAAGATATTCTTTTACTACGACCGTTGCCTCTTAAAGTGATTTTGGGATCTATGTAGCTCACGAGGCGAATACCCTTTGAAGGTTGCACTCCCTATGCTCTTGAATGTCCATTGTCCTGAGGGTTGTGAATAAATATTAAGTTGTGTGAGAACCCACTTATTTTCCTGATGGGGAAGCAGCCTTTGAGACAAGTGAGCTGGGCTTTTTTGCTTCAGTAGAAATAGCCAGCAAGGATTCCTGGATTGCTTCCTCCCTCTTCCATTCCATTCCCAAGGGGAGTATCATGAAGGCATATTTTTCCCATCATTGGTCCTGCACTCATCTGGATCTTGGCAGAAGTGAGTTTTCCTCCGAGCTTTTCTTTGCCATTTGATCTCCATTTTGCTGACACATTCCCAATCTCACTTAAGTGCCTCCAGGGGAGTTAGGAGTGTGAGCCGCGCAGCTTGCTTTTCTGGACTGTTGGGCACTGCACGGTTGGCTTGTCCGATGTGGTGGCCCTTTCCCTTTTCCCTTTGGAAGGCTGAATACAGGCAGTTAAAGGTCCCAAACTATGGCTATGACATTCTCTTCCTTCCACTGCGACTTTATGCTTTTCCTAGAAGCATGATGGTGAACCTTGGCGCGTATATCACGTGCAGTAAACCCGTTTGTGTGGACTCACAGAGACTTGGGCTTCTGGGAATTGAAGTCTAAGAACACCTGGAGTGCCAAGGTTCACCATCATGGCTCTAGAAGCAGCAGGAGCAATCATGTGTTTATATTTATTTATTTAGTTAGTTAGTTAGTTAGTTAGTTAGTTTTCATGCTTATATACCGCCCACTCAGGTACAACCCAACTCAGGGCGGTTTACATAGCGGACAGTAAATACATAAAAGACACATAATAAAACAAAGTTAAAAGTTAAAAAACCCACCCCTAAAAGGTGCGCAAGAACCGAAGGGACCTCTGTGTTTCAGAAATTTCACAAGTGGTTTTATTTACAATGCCAGAGGTTTCTCAGTTTCTGACATCCCCCAAATTTCGATGTTTCAGTGATACATTTAAAAGCATGGAATGGCTATCCAGCAGTGCTAAGTGTCATACAGGGTCCACACATAGTTTATTTTTTTTCAAAGCAGAAGAAAAGTTAAGGGCATTACACTGTTAAAAATTCAACATAGGTGTTCATTTTGGTCAGTGTTTCCCAACCTTTGGTTTTTGGACTTTGATTCCCAGAAGCATCATTCAATTCCCCAAAGCAATGATCAGCCAATATACTGACTTAGGCTTCTGGGAATTGAAGTCCCTCTGTGGGGCGTGTGCCCCACATTGGGAACCACTGATTTAGGTCGAGACTCTTTACTTTATTAGAGTGTACGGAGGTAGCCTTTGTCAGAACTCATAGTCATAGGCATCTTTGCAAGTTTTGCAGTTCGAAAGCAAGAAATTACAAGTACAGTGGAACCTCATACAACAGTTGCCCCATATAGCAACAAAATCACATAGCAATTAAGTTTTTTGGGGGAAATGGTGTCCCACATAACAATTTTCCCTATGGAAAAAATCGTGCAACAATTTTTCAATGGGAAAAACCACTTAGCAAAAAAAATATCATTGTACGATGCATCCCATAGGGAAAATCGCTATACGAAGCATGTACATACCTGTCAAGTATCCCATATTGGCCAGGATTTCCCATAATTCAGTGCCGCTTTTTCTACTTTCCTGCCCAGACCCGCCGCCATCCTGTAATTTGACGGTGGGGGAAAGTAGTTACTGTGCATCCCCTTCTGTGCAGAACCCTTCTGCGCATGCACAGAACCCTTCTAGGCATTCACAGAAGGGTTCGGCGCAGAAGGCTTCTGCACAGAACCCTTCTGCATGTGTAGAAGGGTTCTGTGCATGCGCAGAAGGGTTCTGCACAGAAGCCTTCTGCGCAGGTCCCGTATTGTCCGGAGCTGCGCTTGACAGGTATGAGCATGTATCGTATAGCAATTGTTTCGTACAACAACGAGCCACGTGGGGCGGATTAAAACTGTATGAGGTACCACTGTAGATAAATAGGTACCACTTTGTCGGGAATGGTAACAGCGTTCCATGCACTCTGGCATCTAATCATGCCTGCCACATGACCACAGAAACATCTGCAGACGCAGACAACGCTGTCTCTTTGGCTGTAAACGGAAATGAGCACCGCACCGTAGAATCGAATACGACTGGCTTTCAAGCAAGGGTGACCTCTATCTATACATATTGGAAAAAACTTCTTTAAAAACAAATTGAAAATAAAGCTGCTTGGGGAGGCAAAAACAAAAAATCGGTGGGATAGTCCAGTTTCAGCTTCCTCCTTGAGGCTCACTATAAAGATGGAGCCACATGCCCAGAACATGCACAAAAGATGGAAAGAAACCTGGAAAGAAACCTGGTGGGATAGATAGCATATAGTCTCCATATAAACAAGGAAGCCCTTTCGGCTGCTGCACAGATTTACTGAACACAAACTATGGATTGCAGGAGGGGATTTTCACAATATCCTTCCTTCCTTTGTATGCTTGGCTCCGTGTCAACAATGAGATGGAAAGATTGAGCATTGATATCTTGGGAATCAGTGAACTAAAGTGGACAGGGATGGACAAATTTAACTCGGGGACCATTATATCTACTACTGTAGGCAAAAAGCCCTTAGAAGAAATGGGACGGCCATTATAGTCAATAAAAGAGTGAGGGAAGCAGTCGTGGGATCCAATCTTAAAAATGACAGAATGATCTCAGTCTGAATTCAAGGCAAACCATCCAACATCACAGTAATCCAAGTCTATGCCCCAACCACTGATGCAGAAGAGGCTGAAGTCAACCAGTTCTATGAAGACCTACAACACCTTCTAGAACTGACACAAAAAAGTGATGTTCTTATCATCGTAGGAGACTGGAATGGCAAAGTAGGAAGTCAAAAGGTAGCTGGAATAAGGAAAACGTGCCTATGGCAAGTTTAAGGAATAAGAATAAGGAAAACTTGCCTATGGCAAGTTTGGCCTTGGAGTACAAAATGGAGCAAGGCAAAGACTAATAGAGTTTTGCCAAGAGAAGGCACTGGTCATAGTAAACACCTTCTTCCAATAACCTAAGAGGCAACTCTACAAATGGACATCACCAGATGGCCAACACCAAAATCAGATTGATTATGTACTCTGCAGCCAAAGATGGAAAAGCTCTCTACAGTCAGCAAAGACGAGGCCTGGAGCGGACTGCGGCTCAGATCATGATTGCCAAATTCAGGCTTAGAATGAAGAAAGTAGGGAAAACAATAAGGCTACTTAGGTATAATCTGGATTATGGATTGAGGTTCAAACATCGTACAGGAAGCAGCAATTAGAACCATCCCAAAGAAAAAGAAATGCAAGAAAGTGAAGTGGTTGTCTGATGAGACTCTACAAGTAGCTGAAGAAAGAAGGAAGGCAAAAAGCAAAGGTGAAAGAGAAAGATTCACTCAACTGAATGCAGAATTCCAGAGAACAGCATGGATTGATAAGGAGGTCTTCTTAAATGAACAGTGCAAAATAAGAGAGGAAAACAACAGAAGGGGAAGGACCAGAGATCTCTTCAAGAAAATTGGGGAAATTAAGGGAATGTATCAAGCAAAAATGGCCATGATAAAGGACAAATATGATAGAGACCTAACAGATGCAGAAGAGATTAGGAAAAGATGGCAGGAATACACAGAAGAACTCTACAAAAAGGGCCTTAATGTCCTTGGCAATCACAGTGGTGTGATCATTGAACTTGAGCCAGACATTCTGGAGAGTGAAGTCAAGTGGGCCCTAGAAAGTATTACTAACAACAAAGCTAGTGGAGATGATGGTGTTCCAGTTGAGCTATTTAAAGCCCTAAAAGAAGATGACGTTAAAAAGTTGCACTCAGTATGCCAGCCGATTTGGAAGACGCAACAGTGGCCATAAGATTGGAAAAGGTCAGTCAACGTCCCAATTCCAAAAAAGGCCAATGCCAAAGAATGTTCAAATTATTGTACAATTGCATTCATCTCACACGCTAGCAAGGCAGTGCTCAAGATCTTAACAAGCTAGGCTTCAGCAATACGTGAATCGAGAACTTCCAGAAGTGCAGGCCGGATTCCAAAGAGGCAGGGGAACAAGAGACCAAATTGCCAACGTTCGTTGGATCATGAAGAAAGCAAGGGAGTACCAGAAAAATATCTACTGTACTTCTGTTTCACTGACTACACCAGTGGTGGTGAACCTTTTAGAGACTGAGTGCCCAAACTGCAACCCCAAAACCACTTATTTATCACAAAGTGCCAATGCAGCAACAGGGGAGGGAGGAAATGCTCCCATTGGACTGCTGGGCAGAAGAGAAGGGCAAACTCTGGGCACAGAGAAGGCTCCGACTGCCACCTTTGGCACGCATGCCATAGGTTCGCCACCACTGGATTACACCAAAGCCTTTGACTGTGTAAACCACAATAAACTGTGGCAAATCCTTAAAAAGATGGGAGTACCAGACCACCTCATCTGTCTTCTGAGAAATCTGTGTGTGGGTCAAGAAGCGACAGTTAGGACAGGATACAGAACAACTGATTTAAAATAGGAAAAAGAGTACGACAAGACTGTACAATATATTGTCAACCTGCTTATTTAATTTATAAGCAGAGTACATCATGCGCAATGCAGGGCTGGGAGAAGCACAGGCTGAGATTAAGATTCCTGGGAGAAATATCAACCACCTGAGATATGCAGATGACACGACCCTAATGGGAGAAAGTGAAGAAGACCCAAAGAGCCTCTTGATGAGGGTGAAAGAGGAGAGTGCAAAAGCTGGCCTGAGACTCAACATCAAAAAAACCCCCCCAAATCCTGTCCTCGGGCCCCACCACTCCCTGACAAAGAAAAGGGGAGAAAATGGAAAACAGCGAGAAACTTCACCTTCTTGGGACCTAAGATCACTGCCTCCTGCCAACCTAGCAGTCTCCTGCCAACCTAGCAGTTCGAAAGCAAGAAATTGCAAGTAGATAAATAGGGACCACTTCGATGGGAAGGTAACAGCGTTCCATGCGCTCCGGTGTCTAGTCATGCCTGCCACATGACCACGGAAACGTCTGCAGAAGCAGACAGCGCCGGCTCTTCGGCTTAGAAACAGAGATGAGCACTGCATCCTAGAGTCGGATACGACTGGCTTTCGAGCAAGGGAAACCTTTACCTTTACTAAGATCGCTGCAAAGGGTGACTGCAGCCATGAGATAAAAAGAGGCTTACTCCTTGGGAGGCAAGCAGTGAGAAACCTAGGCAGCATAATAAAAAGTAGAGACATCACCCTGCCCACAAAAGTCCGCATGTCTTCCCAGTAGTCATGTATGGCTGTGAGAGCTGGACCCTAAGGAAGGCAGAGCGCAGAAGAATAGACGCCATTGAACTCTATGGTGCCGGAGGAGACTCTTGAGAATCCCCTGGATTGCAAGGAGGTCAAATCAGTCCATCCTGAAGGAAACCAACCCTGACTGCTCCTTGGAAGGACATACAGTGATACCTCATACAACGATTTTAATCCATTCCACGGGGCTCGTATAGCGATTTTCCCTATGGGATGCATCATAGGTAAAGGTTTCCCTTGCTCGAAAGCCAGTCACATCCGACTCTAGGGTTCAGTGCTCACCTCTGTTTCAAAGCCGAAGAGCCAGCGCTGTCTGCTTCTGCAGACATTTCCATGGTCATGTGGCAGGCATGACTAGACACCAGAGCACACGGAATGCTGTTACCTTCCCACCAAAGTGGTCCCTATTTATCTACTTGCAATTTCTTGCTTTCGAACTGCTAGGTTGGCAGGAGCTGGGACACAGAGGGAATCGAACTGCTGACCTTCCGCCTCCCAGTCAGTGTCTCAGCCACTTGAGCCACTGCAGTCCCTGCAGGGAATTTTTTTGCTAAGTGGTTTTTCCCATTGAAAAATTGTTGTACGATTTTTTCCGTAGGGAAATTTGTTATGCGGGACGCCATTTCCCTCCCAAAACCTTATTGTGATTTTGTTGCTATACGGGGCAATTGTTGTATGAGGCTCCACTGTACTGTATACTGGAGCTGAAGCTCAAGTACTTTGGCCACCAAGTGAGGAGAGAAGACTACCTGGGGAAGGTCCTGATGCTAGGAAAGATCGAAGGCAAAAGGCGAAGGGGACGGCAGAGGATGAGATGGCTAGAAGGCAGTGTTGATGCAGTGGGCGTAGATCTGGGCAGGCTGCAGAGGATGGCAGATGACAGAGGAGCCTGGTGTGCAGTGGTCCATGGTGCCGCAAAGGTGGGACTCGACTGATGGGGCTCGAAGAACAATTAAGAGTGACTGTGCGGTTGAGGAATGAAAATCCTAGTAGAGGGCATTGGATCCTCTTCTCTGTGGCTGCAGAGGGAATATGCCAAATTTAGAGGCTGTTGGGGGATTAGCAGGGACAATGGGAGGTGACAGAGGGAGAATTTGTGCTGAAGGCCGGAATAAGATCTTCCATAACGAGCTCTGCTCAAAAGCTTCGCGGTCTCTGAAGGGATGAATGGAATCTTCCACCATGGGGACATCTCAGAATAAACTTGTCAAATTGTGCCGTGACTGATGGTTGCCAACATACCGTTCACCCATCAGTGACGGCGCTCTGCCCCGTCTGTGGCACTCATTCTGCCCTGGACGAGCAATTTTTGAGTGCTTTCCTTTGATGTGCGTATGAAGGCCGAACCCAGAATCATTGGGGTGGTCAGATTCTGCACCAGACAGCGGCTTTTACCAAACCCATCCTCTCTCGTTCTCTGCCTTTAAATGTGCATTTTGTAAGCTGACACTTGGCAAGACCCGGCATTCCTCATGGGTTTGTTTTGATTAACGATCTTCTGGCTGATTAAATATCTGGCTCTTAAATGGGTTGATAAACCAATTGCATTTATGGCTTGTGACACCTCAATGAAGATGCCTCTTGGAGGATACTGAGCAAGAGTGACAGCTTCTCTCAAGTATGACATGTTCAGATGCAAAACAACAACCAACAACTTCATTGTTTAGACAAAGAGGCGACAACTTGATTATTTTCATCTGATAAGCTTGGCCCCTTCCGTCTGGAAATTTAGCAAGCGATTTCTGAAATGGCTTTTAAAAACGATCTTGCAGCTACTAGTTGGTGCAGTGGGTAAACTGCTGTTCTGCAACCAAAAAGGTTGGAAGTTCGATCCTGACCAGCTAGGGCTCAAGGTTGACTCAGCCTCCCATCCTTCTGAGGTTAGTGAAATGAGTCCCTAGCATGTTGGGGTCAAAATGCTAATTCACTTGTGAACTGGCCAGAGAGTGCACGAAGCGCTTCTATGGGGTGGTAGAGAAGTATAACTGCTATTGCTAAATATTTTTTAAAAATATATCCTCATCATCATCATCATCCTCCTCCAGGAAGGCCTTACAGCTCTTCTCGCTTTTACTGCCACTTTGCAACTGCAGGGGGAGAGGCTGGAATTCCGACACAGAGGATCAATGTGGCTGGCAAAGGATTAGGCCTATTAAATCACCCTGGGATTTATGAGCTGGAGGGTTGGATCTCGGGGTCCAGGGGAGCAAACAAGTGCTGAGAGTGCATGATTCCAGCAGGCCATGCATCACGGAGACATGGCGATCTATATTTCTCTGGGGTGGCAGCAGGAGGGAGAGACCGACCTGAGTGTTTTGCCTTCCCTGTTGTCCTTAGGCAGCCAAGAGAGCAGGGAAGCATCCGTGGAAGTGGTACCCTGTTTTGGGCAGAGAGCCAGGATCCCTGAGTGAGTTTGGCCAAGCGCTGGTCTCCGTCTTTCTCCTCCTTCCCTTGCTCAGTACCGTAGATGAAGCTGGTAAGGACAACACACCTGCCCACCCTACAGTACCTGCCCCATCAGTCTTGTACCTCTGTAGTAAAGGTAAAGGTTTCCCTTGCTCGAAAGCCAGTCGTATCCGATCTAGGGTGCAGTGCTCATCTCTGTTTCAAAGCCAAACAACCAGTGCTGTCTGCTGCTGCAGACGTTTCCGTGGTCATGTGGCAGGCATGACTAGACACCGAAGCACATGGAACGCTGTTACCTTACCTCTATACTGTAGTTGAAAATTAGAGGTGTGTGTGTGTGTGTGTGTGTGAGAGAGAGAGAGAGAGAGTGGTGGTGTCTTAGTGCAGTGTTCCAAGAGTGATGAGGGTGGAGCGGGCTGGATGAATTAGCATCGGGGGCTTGATCTGGCCCATGGGCTGCAGTTTGGGCACCCCTGCTTTATACGCATCGCTTCCCACTACCGACACCACAGTTTCTAGGGGCATGATGGTGAACCTTGGCATTCCAGATATTCTTGGACTTTACTTCCCAGAAGCCCAAGCCCCCGTGATTCCACATGAATGGGTTTGCTGCAATGCATTTAGCCCGCGCCACGCTGCCCTCGTTGCTCCCAGAAGTGGAAGTAAAATGTGCCCGTACGGAGGAAGGGTTAACCCGGAAGAGCCTTAACCGTACGGGCGCATTTTACTTAGGCTTCCTGGAGCAACGAGGGCGGCATGGGCCGGATGAATTGCAGTAAACCCATTCGTGTAGGTTCACGGGGGCTTCTGGGAATTGAAGTCTAAGTACATCTGGAGTGCCAAGGTTCACCATTACAGTTCTAGGGTATTAATCTGAGAAGGCACTGAAATATGACTAGAGCCTTCACATTTGCTATCAGTTCCCCCCACCCAACCTTCGCCCCCGGCCCCCCAATTCATTTGATAAACTCCTGAGAAGGAAACCAAAACCTTGTGTTTAAGTAGATAAGTTGGAAAAGCTCTTTCCATCACTTTTAGTGGGGAGGAAAAGGCTGTGTCATGAATTCTGCAAAATGGCTAGTTTTCAAGACTTCTCTCTCTCTCTTTTTGGCAGCAATTTTATACATATACTTTTGTCTGTGTGGTAAAATTTGTTTTAATAATCTTGACATGTTTTGTAAAGGTTTCGGAGTAAGATTTTTATTTTATTTTATTTGAAGGGATGTTAAACCCATTCTCCCAAAAAAATGACATCTCATTAAAGAAAAATTCATCTGCTGGGATTGGAAATGTTACAGACAAGAAGAAAACAGTAGCTGTGGGGTTTTTTTAAATAAAAAAGTGGGGTTTTTCCCCCTCCGTAGGAAGTACTTTTTAATCTTTTTAATGAGGATGGTGTGAGACACACAACCTCGCATTGTTTCTGAGAAGTCCTGACATCTGGCCTAACATAATCCATTTTCTGTTAGCTCGTAGTTGGAGGCTTCTTAATAATAATAATAATAAAAAATAATGTAGCAGCTCTTTCGGCAAAAGCTGTGGATTAATCTCTCAAATGCTCAATGTTCTCTCCTCCCTCCTGCAGGAATGAAAGGCACTTTATAATGCTCAATCCTCCTTTTTTAAAACTACAGCTGACATCTCTGGGTGCATGGCTTGACTTATCCTCGTGTTAATGCCAAGATCTGAGTTTGGGTGCCGTGAAGAAACGGCACCCTGTGGTCTCTGCTTATCAGACGGATCTGCTCCCAGGGACATTTCCCGCGCAGTGTCTCAGTGTCCGAACCACAGATGTCTTGACATTGTTGTTCATTCGCACAGTCGAGTCCATGAACCACAGCATGCCCGGCTCCTCTGTCATCCTGCATCCTCCGAAGTCTATCCAGATCTATGTGCACTGCATCAACAATGCCATCTAGGCATCCCATCTTCTGCTGCCCCTTCTTCTTTTGCCTTTGATCTTTCCCAGCATCCGGGCCTTCTCCAGTGAGTCCTCTCTTCTCATTTGGTAGCCAAATACTTGAGCTTCAGCTGCAGTATCTGTCCCTCTAATGAGCAGTCAGGATTTATTCCCTTTAGGATCGACTGATTTGATCTCTTTGCGGTCCAGGAGACTCTCAAGAGTCTTCTCCAGCACCAGAGTTCAAAGGCGTCTGTCTATTCTTCTTCTGTGCTCAGCCTTCCTTATGGTCCAGCTGTTGTAGCCACACGTGTCTTGATAGCCCACTCTGGATCTTGGGCCAGCCACAGCTGCTTGTGGATTGGGACCACCTTCAGACATTCTCAGGGTCTTCTGTGATCACAGCACTCCCTGTGAATGGTCTGGGGCTCCATTAAGAGTACAAAGATGTAAAGCTGGTGACACCAGAATGTGGTTGTTTTTGACTCTGTTTGCTCCTCCTCGTTCACCCGTGGCCTCCTTCTCCCTAAGACAGTGATGGTGAACCTTGGCACACCAGCTGTTTTTGAACTTCAATTCCCAGAAGCCCTGATCAACAGGAGTGCTGACTTGGGCTTCTGGTAGCTGGTCCAAGAACACCTGGAGTGCCAAGGTTGGCCATCCCTGTACTAAGCTATCCAGACAGCTCCAAAAGTCTATGCTTTAGAGTGGAGATCGGAGTCGCCTCCAGTGTAAGGACCGGTGGAGGGATGTAACTTTTATTCCCACTCAGTTAGCTTTGCTTATTATATGCTCCATTTCCAAAAACTGTACCTGGAGTGGTTTCCTATAATAACATTCAAATACCAAAATACATCGACTTGGAAATCTGATGTCCCAATATTTTACAAAACGCACCTCATTCAAACAAGACCCAAACAAGGCAATTAACCTGGAATAAAATTGTTGTTAGAAAGAAATCACCATGTTGTCATATGCAACTTTTGAGTATACTTTTTCAGCTGGCCAGAAACTGACCACTGCCGGTGCTACTTCTGGGCTTGCTGTAGTCTAAGGAACTGCAGCCGGTGGACTTGAGCGCAGTTCTAGGGTCCCATGCTCTTCTTCCCTGGCCGGGTCATGATCTCCCAGCCGGCCAGCTCTGGACTTCCTCCTCTAGAGGAGAAGGAAGTGATGGAGAGGGACAGTGGTGGTCAATTCTTCTCTCAGATGCGCTTGTCATGTTCTCACGGCCACCTTCTCGCTCGCCCGAGACCCTTCCCAGGAGGCTGAGTGGAAGGAGAGGTTGCGCATGGGGGGGGGGGATTTTCTCACCCAGGTTTCCTTGCCCTTCACGGAGCAGGCCTGGTAATGGAGCTCTGCTTTGGAGGAACTAATGAAAACAAAATAAAACCAGGACTCAGAGGTTAACGACCAGCTTTAAATGCATATGAAAATACTTAAGAATAATGGGATTTTCTTTTTTTTTAATTTTGGTTAATGGAGTAGTAGATTTTTGAATTGATCCTATTAAAAATAAAACTGTCACTTTCAAACCTGGGGAAGCAATTACGGGTTATTTAGTTGACGGGTTGTTTGGTGTTAATCTTGCTCTGGTGTTTTCTCGGTGCATCCCTCCACCGTGTAAACTGCACACACGCTAAAGACAGGCTATGGGAGAAGGCCTTTCCTAGCATGACTGCCTATAAGTGAAGGAAGTGTATTTCTCCACCTCAGTACCATGGAAATGGCAGAAGAGCAGCAGAAAGCATGAGCTTGCTGGTTCAGCAGGATAGAAGCATCTGTGCAGTGGGTCAGGCCATTCATTCAGACCATTCATTCCTATTGCCAAGGGTAGTTTCTTCTCTGTCAAAAAATTTCTTCTCTTTGTCACTCTCGAGATGGGTTTTACCCCTCCCTAAGTTTACTGCGGCGGCTTAGTGGTTAAGAAGCTGAAGTTAACAACTAGAAGGTCGCCAAGTCAGCAGTTTGAGACCCGAGTACTGCATGACAGAGCGAGCTTCCATCTCTGTCCACGCTCCTGCCAACCTAGCAGTTCGAAAGCAAGAAATTGCAAGTAGATAAATAGGTACATAAACATAAACATACCACTTTGATTGGAAGGTAAACAGGCTTCCGTGCACTCCAGTGTCTCTAGTCATGGAAATGTCTGCAGACGCAGACAGCGCTGGCCCTTTGGCTATATGAGCATTGAGCCCTAGAGTCGGATACGACTGGCTTTCAAACAAGGGTAACCTTGACCTTTAAGTTTACTTCCTTATTTATTTATTTTACTTATTTATTCCATCTTTATATCACTCATCTGGGATGTTTCCCACTCTGGGCGGTGTACAAATAATTAAATGAGCAAACAACAATACCATATGGCAATGAGGCATACACCACGTGTACACAATAGACAGCCAACCTCTCTGTAAGTTGTATGCTTTCCACCTGGACCTTGACACACAATGTTAACTTACTCTCTATCAATTGACCAGTTGAGTCCAGTCTGACACTAGAAGGGCAAGAAAAGTGGAGTGAAGAGTTGGTAGCAATGAATTCCTTTCAAGAAGAATATCAAAGAATACAATATTTTTGACTTTGATTCGGCAGCTTATAATAATAATAATAATAAATAAATTTTAATTTATATCCCGCACTTTCTGAGCCGAAGCTGACTCAAGGCGGCCATTACAACATGTAGATATCATACAATACAATAATAAAGAAGCATGAAAAGTAAATGCAATACAATAATCAATAGTCAATAATAAACATAAATTAATCAATACAATATAACACAGTGCAATTCAAAAAGCAGTGCAGTACAATTCGAAAGGTCAAATTTGAAAACAAAATATCACATCAAAAAAATAAACCCATTAACAACAATAAACACAAGAAATAACCAAGACTACCCACAAAATTACAACCCCCCCCCCTTTAGAGTCTTTTTAAGTCTCAGCAGGGGGAGGGCAGAGCCCAAGAACGGCAGCCGATGGGGTGGCCGGTGGAGTGGCCTCTTCGCCCCCACCGGGGCCAGGACACTCAGCGGCGGCGGCTCGCCTGGTGCCCCCTTGCCTTTTGAGTCCGAGGGCGAGGGGGTGCAGGTCCCAAAAACGCCGGCCAGGTGGGGTGGCCGGTGGAGTGGCCTCTTCATCCTCACCGGGGTTAGGATATTTGGCAGCGGCGGCAGCTCGCCTGGCACCCCCTCACCTTTTGAGTCTGAGGGCGAGGGGGGGGGTCCCAAAAACACCAGCCAGGTGGGGTGGCCGGTGGAATGGCCTCTTCACCCCCACTGGGGCCAGGATGCTCAGCGGCGGCAGCTCACCTGATGCCCCCTCGCCTTTTGAGTCCAAGGGCAAGGGGGAGAGCGGGCCCCAAAAACCCAGCCAGGTGGGGTGGCCGGTGGAATGGCCTCTTCACCCCCACCGGGGCTAGGACGCTCGGCGGCGGCGAGCATCCTGGTCTATGGAACTGGTCTATGGAACTCCCTGCCAGAAGAAGTGGTGACAGCTGTCAGTCTTGAGAGCTTCAAGAAAGGATTAGACAAGTTCATGGAGGACAAGGGGATCCATGGCTATAATTATGGATCCCTAAGGACAACCTCTGGGTTGGAGAGATAGGCAGAATATCTCTCAATGCCATTTCCAGGGAATCCTAAGCAGGTGAAGGCATCTGCTTGGGAATAATACCCTGAAGGAAATGGTGAGCCACTGTGTAAGACAGAATGCTGGACTGGACCATGGGCTCCTGTGGCCTCTTCCAGCAAGGCTGCTCTTATGTTCTTATGTTAGTGATATTTATGGATTCATTTCGTAATACAAATTGCACAAAGACTTGAACTTTTCTCCACTTCATCCCCCCCATCAATAAAAATAGCCAATGGTAAATGAAACAAATACCCACACAACACAGACACATGTAAACCGTTCCATTCTTCTTCTAGGTCAGATGTGAAACTGCCAAAATGAAGGCACCTTTTGGTGAGTTCATTCTGCAGTTCCTTTCTCCTGACCTATTGTGAGAAAGATTAGCCGGCAACACAAGGCCACCGTTACCAGGCGGTTTGTGTTCCTTGTCAGCCGCAACAGATTGTGTTTCAAAAATACCGCCGTATTTGAGGAGGCTCTTATTGTGTACCCCTGTAGATGTATGGATTTTGTATGATAAAGTACGAATGATTTTCCTGTGTTTTCACTATGCGTGCTTCTGTATGACATTCTCTAATAAAAATAAACTGAGGCATGTGCACATATTGGTACAGTTGTTCTGTATCTTGGCCACCTCTGTAGGATGACACGCTTTCCTCCAGTCCCTTGGGTGGTCAACGTTCAGTGGTTGGACTGTATCTGTAGATCCCCCTCTTGTTTTATGTTTCTTCCCCAAGTGGTGAGAAGAATGGGTTTTGATGGTTTGGTTGGAGAGAGGAGGCTGGGCAGGGTTTGTCCCCCATCAAAACCACATGTGGGGGCTGGCATCTGATGTGTGTGTGTGTGTGTGTGTGGAGACTCCGTTCTCTTGTTCATTTCTA
Organism: Bradypodion pumilum; assembly: GCA_035047305.1. Lineage (NCBI taxonomy): Eukaryota > Metazoa > Chordata > Lepidosauria > Squamata > Chamaeleonidae > Bradypodion > Bradypodion pumilum. The sequence goes on from JAWDJD010000004.1 coordinate 344,335,580, forward strand.
CCCAAGGGCATCCCTGATGCTTCCTGTCATGCTCACAGTTTCCAAATGATGTACAGCAGTTGGCAATGGTTGAAGCATCTTCTTCTGCTGCCCAATCCAAATATTGGCGATCCTCATGGCAATTAGCCATGAAGACTGTCCTGAGAATATAACGCAGTGGCCTTCCATTGGCCTTCCACATTGCAGCATAGACACCCATAGTACCACTGATCCAGTTTCCCGAGTCACTTTCTAGTCCTGAGCCCTTTTGTCACACAAAGTCTTCATCATCAGCCCCAGGCCAGGATGGATGAACCTGCTGCTCTCCACCAAGATGGATTCAACTTGGGGACTCTCACACTTCCCTGTGGACTTCACCACCCAAGGCCATTAGTCCTCAGAGTGGTCAGGTTAGTTAACCGCCACCTGACACTTGAGTTGCTGGCAGTATGGTCTACTCCCATGATGGCCAACCTTGGCACTCCAGTTGTTCTTGGACTTCAGTTCCCAAAAGCCCAAGTCAGCACTCCTGCTGATCAGGGCTTCTGGGAATTGAAGTCCAAGAACAGCTGGAGTGCCAAAATTCGCCATCACTGGTCTACTCTATTACCGTAGCAGGATAACCTGGCCAGACAGGTAGTTGAAGCTGTCTGATGCCAGGATAGGGCCCAGGGCAGAGGTCAGGAGATGAAGAAAATCCAGCCCCCTGCCCAGCCCCTTCCCTTCTTTCTTTACTGCCTTCCAGCTGCTTTAAATATGGATTTAGGTTCCCAGTTCCAGCCAAGCAAGCCTACTTACCATGTTACGATCGGGGAATGCTCCTCCTCTGTTGCGGCTGACAAGGAAAGCTGCCTTATATATATATATTGTCTGGGGGATTAGATGTTTATATAAAGCAAGCATGCAGCTCTTCAGACCTTGAGAAGCCGCGCAAAGCGCCTTCTGGGCTCTGGTGCCTGGGGTGATGCCGCTGTATTTATGCAGTGCTTAATAAGCCCAGTGCACCAGGACAACTCCTCGAGAGTCACTTCCCCGCTTTGCCCAAGACCCTTCTTTCCAACAGGCTGGGCCTCCCGAACCTCCTCGGAGGCCATCCCGGTTCTCCATGCAAACTCCCTAACCAGCCCTCCGTTCTTTCCTCTAGCAAGCATTGGCCTTATTTCCATGTGGTGAGGCAGCATGTGCCCCATGGTGAGAGGAAAATGTGGGGGTGGTGGGATGAACAAACCAGAGTTGAAATTTTTGAAATGTTCGCCGGGTTTGTCTCGGTTTCAAGCATATCAGAGACAAAAATGCAAAAACTATGTTGTGGCACTTTAAAGCAGGGGTTCCCAACGTTTTCAAGCTGGGGGCCAGGTCACGCTCTCTCAGTCAGCTTTGAGGGCTGGATGGCCATTTTGCCTTGTTCTGTATTTTGTCCCAACAGCTTCAAAGGGGGTGGCCATTTTGTTACTCGAATGCCCATGGAGGAGTGGGGGTCCCACATGGTTGGGAACTCCTGCTTTAAAGACTCACTGCTATATTTTGGTGTTAGCTTTTGTAGCTCAAGTCCACTCCCTATGAATCCACACGAATGGGTTTACTGTGTGTCTTACAAGGATGGGAAGAAAATACAAATGGGAACTGGAAGCGGCACCCTAAGGCAGGGATGGTGAACTTTGGCACTCCAGCTGTTCATGGACTTCCATTTCCAGAACCCAAGTCCCTGTGAATCCACATGAATGGGTTTACGGTGCAGTAAACCCATTTGTGTGGATTCACATGGACTTGGGCTTCTGGGAATTGAAGTCCAAGAACATCTGGAGTGTCAAGGTTTGCCATCACGGCCCTAAGGGGAAAGAAAGACTGTCAAGAAGGAGTATCAAGGTGCATAAATGTCCCTACATTAGGTTCCTCTCATTTATTTGTGACACATGCGTGCTTTTCACAGAAAAATAAGGTTTTATGGTGCTATTCCTTTATTTTCTGTTCCCCATCCGCTTTGGCCTGCCTGCCTGTTGTCCCCATCCATAAACTCTTGTCTCATTTTTGCCATTTTGACTCATGGTCTCTGTCCCAGATGTATAGGAAAATATAACTTAATTTGAATAAATGTTCGTCCTTTCTCACAGATCTTTTGCTGCTGTCTGTAGAGCATTGGTTCAACTTAGTCTTCTGCTTTTTACATTATTAATAAATGGTCATTTTGCTGGATGTCATCCTCCTGTCAGCTTTCCTTTGGGCTTCTTGATAAAATATGTTTCCTGAAACCTCTGGAATCTGTGACAGCATTTATTTGTATGGTAAGATTCTCTCTCTTTTTTTGAAGCTGTTGAAACACTTAAGAGACCGTTGCAGGGTCTTAAAAAGTTCTAAAAGGCTTCTGTTCTGTTAATTCAGTGGACGAGTTCCCCGTGCAAGGTGTATTTCCTTGATTTTAATTATTATTACTTTTTTATCCATTAAGATGTTTTTGCAATTACTTGAATAGAGGAGTAATTAGGTGCAAACCTATCCTAAGATTCAAGTGTAAGAAACAAGGCTTCCTTCTACAAGGGTGCATGGGCAAAATCCTTTATTTTGCTTAATGCTCCTCAACCTGCTGTCCTCATTCCTCGTCTGTGCCTCTTTCCGCCATCTCCATTCTCTCCAGATGGGCAAACCACTTTATTTGTTGTAGTGCAAGATCGTTTCTATTCCAGTGGCTACCGCAGCGGTCCTGTGGCGCAGGTGGTCCATGCCATACTTTGCTCAGTCCTAGCAATCCCTTAATTGGACCTGTTCCCACCTCTCACGACATGGGCTCAGGGTTGGACTTTGAGAGGCTGTTGGGAAGCATCAAAGAAATAAAAGGGTTTTCCACTTTCTAGTTTACTATTGCTAGTTTACAGATGGGACTGCGGCGGATCAGTGGTTAAGACGCTGAACTTGATGACTGGAAGGTCAGCAGGTCAGCAGTTCAAGACCTGAGTACTGCATGACAGAATGAGCTCCCGTCTGTGTCCCAGCGCCTGCCATCCTAGCAGTTTGAAAGCAAGAAGCTGATGGCATCGTTGACATGATGGGTGAAGACCTGCGTGGGCTGCAGAGAACGGCAGAGGACAGAGGAGCCTGGCGAGTGGTGGTCCATGGGGGTCACAAAGGGTCGGACTCGACTGTGCGATTGAACAACAACAAAATAGGTACCACTTTGGTGGGAAGGTAAACAGCCTTCTGTGCCCCCCAGTGTGTAGGCATGCCTGCCACATGACCATGGAAACATCTGCAGATGCATTCAGCGCTGGCTTTTTGGCTATTAACAGAGATGAGCACTGAACCCTAGAGTTGGATACAGCTGGCTTTTGAGCAAGGGGCGATCTTTGCCCTTACCTTGCTAGTTTACAGATGGAGTAAAAGAGAAAGCATAGAAGGCTGCTAGTTTTGCTTTACTCTAAGAAGTGGAGAATAAAAGGGCTTTTTGAATGTGGTGTGAGTTAAAGAGGCGTGAGAGGTAGAGAGCAAGCGATGGAGCATGGGAATGCTCTTTTTTTGCCGGGTGAGTGGCAGCCTGATGCTTTCCAGGAGTGATTGAGGTCGCTCAGGATCACCCGTGGCCTCCAGCTGCACCGGGCAGGAAGCGGCTCATCCCACGGCCCACCAGGTGTTGTTGGCCGGAGCCCCTTCCATCGGTTGTTGGCATCTGGGTTGTGCTTGTCTCAACAGCCGGCAGGCAGCAAATGACTGACAGGGTGGGTCTCCAGGCTCTGTAAAGGGATGAACCCAGTTTCCCTGGGCGGGTGGGAAGGTCACTTACCCTGGCAAATGTTCAGGCTTAATTTCACATTGATTCATTCTCCCTTTTCAAGGATAGCGCAGACCCCATAGTTCATTGCCAAGCTGAAGTACAGCATGGACCCACCTGTTGCTGCCTGGCGTGAGAAAGATGCCTCTTCGGACAAGACTTCCGACACCCGGCCAGGCCAGGAAGCGGAGCGGGGCCCTGCATGCAGATGGGAGCTTTCTTCTTTTGGCAAAGGTCCCAGCTTGTCCTTTGGGAAAAGCCAGAGCCAGGATGGGTGGAGAGGGGTGGGGGTGAAGGTTACAGAAAATGGCCCTTGAACGATGGAGGGAAGCATGAAAAGCAGTGTGTGGCCTGGAGTGGCAAAGGAGGGAACCAGAGCTGCCCAAACTGCCTTGCATAGCTTCCTCTTCATTCAGAATTTTGCAGGGTGAGGAGGAAGCATTTAAACCAGGGGTACCCAAACTATGCCACGTGGGCCAGATCCAGCCCCGATGCCAATTCATCCGGCCCATGCCGCCCTAGTCACTCCTGGAAGCAGAAGCAAAATGCGCCCAGATGGGTGCATTATACTTCCGCTTCCAGAAGAGACAAGGGTGGCGTGGGCTGGATGAATTGGCATCGGGTGCTGGATCTGGCCCATGAGCCGTAGTTTGGGCAACCCTAGTTTAAGCAATAGCAACTGCTTTTCTTGTGGAATACGATCCACAGGTACATGTGTGCCCATCAATCTGCTGCAAGTTCTTCCTCATAGTTATAGTATTGACTCTATTCCGCTGTCACATGAGCTGCCCATGGAAGACACAGAGTTCACACCCCTGCTTCAATTTGGCATTTGCTTCCTGGCCATTCATGGAGGCCAGCTGCTGTTTCCCCCCTGTCAATGCACCTGGTGTTTTGTGGAGGGAGAGAAGCACCAGCGATAGGTCTCTGCCCCAAACAGCTTTCCGCGTACCTTCTGACTGTCTGCTTGTCAGCTAAGAGAGAAAATGGAGGCATAATTAATCACGAACCCGTAGCTTGGAAACACTGCTTTGTTTAACTGCACTTTCTGTGAGTTCTGCTCCAAAAGTTCCCATGCTCTGTGCAATCCTATGCTCTTGCAGGTTGTTGTTGTTCAATCACACAGTCGAGTCCGACGCTTTGTGACCCCATGGACCACCGCAAGCCAGGCTCCTTTGTCACCTGCCAGTCTCCGTAGTCTGCCCAGATCTAATCCCATTGTGTCAATGATTCCATCCATCCACCTTATCCTCTGTCACCCCCTTCTCCTTTTGCCTTCAATCTTTCCAAGCATCAGGGCCTTCTCCAGTGAGTCCTCTCTTTTCATTTGGTGGCCAAAGTACTTGAGCTTCAGCTTCAGTATTTGTTCTTCCAAGGAGCAGTCAAGGTTGATTTCCCTCAGGATGGACTGGTTTGACCTCCTTGCAGTCCAGGGGACTCTCAAGAGTCTCCTCCAGCACCACAGAGTTCAAAGGCATCTATTCTTATGTGCTCAGCCTTTCTTAGGGTCCAGCTCTCACAGCCATAGATTGCTACTGGGAAGACTGTTGTTTTGACTAGGTGGACTTTTGTTGGCAGGGTGATGTCTCTACTCTTTATGATGCTGCCTAGGTTGGCCATAGTTTGCCTCCCAAGAAGAAAGCATCTTTTTATTTCATGGCTGCAGTCACCATGTGCAGTGATCTTAGGTCCCAAGAAGGTGAAGTTTCTCACTGTTTCCATTTTCTCCCCTTCTATTTGCCAGGGAGTGGTGGGGCCTGAGGCCAGGATCTTGGTTTTTTTTTTTTTTGATGTTGAGTTTCAAGCCAGCTTTTGCACTCTCCTCTTTCACCCTCATCAAGAGGCTCTTTGGGTCTTCTTCACTTTCTCCCATTAGGGTCGTGTCATCTGCATATCTCAGGTGGTTGATGTTTCTCCCAGGAATCTTAATCTCAGTTTGTGCTGCATCCAGCCCTGCATTAGATGTAAATGTCTATTAAAAAACGAAACTGCCCTCCATATGGATGGACCAGAACCCTTGTTACCCAAAGAATTCCCCCTGATTGTGTGCCTGCTTTGGCTGCAGGAACACAAGAGAGTCTTCTTGCCCAATTCAGCAGTTGCTGTAGTTGCACTGACAGATGAACCTGACCTCGCAAGCTGCTTCCCTATTAATTTGGCGTCCAGTCAACTGGTCCTGGGCCCCTTTGAAGTCCATTGCCATGGGATCACCCTTCGATGTGAGAACATCTGTGGCTCAATGCCCCCCTCCCTGCACTCTCTTTGCTGGCCAGAGAGACCGGGTTGCTTAGCTGACCACGGGAGCATCTGTCTATGGAAAGAGGTAACAGAGGCAGATGCAGGAGGGTCTGAAAGGTCACGGCTGATGAACTTGGAGAAATGGCCAAAGGCAAGTGGGCTGTGGAACGTGGCATGAGCTTTTTTCAGCTTTGAAACAAAATGCCATAAGCTTCTCAGCAGATAATTAGTGTAAAATTCAAATTCAAGTAAATTTAGGGAAGTTCCTTCTAACCAAGTGGGTTTGGTAGGGTGGTATTAGCAAACTTCCTCACCCCCCAATGGGGCTTTTGTCCTCCTTGTGCCTTCGCTTATGGGAAATATGCTCCTTCTTCCATTAGTTGTGGTTGTTATATGCCATCGAGTTGTCTCTAACCTATGGCATCCCTACAAATGAGAGATCTCAAAAATTGGGAGCAAACTGACCCAGTTTTAATGGAGAAAGGTCAGTTTTAGTATTTGGACATCATTCTGAACCTGGCTCTCTTGATGGAGAGTCCGATATTTGCTGTGGTCAAGTCTACTTTTAGACAGATGACCCAGCTGTGTCTATTCCTCAGTGAGCGTTCCCTAGCAATGCTCATGGACACCATGGTAATCTCAAGGATCAAGTACTGCACATGGGGCCACCCTTGAAGACAATACGGAAGCTGCGAGAGACATAGAATATGGCAGCTAGGTTCTTGTTGGGCAGTTGTAAGTTTGTTCCTACCTTCCTGATCCTGGCTCACCTGCATTGGCTTCCTGTAGGCTTCCATGCCTGATTTAAGGTGTTGTTATGAACATGTAAGGCCCTTCATAGTTTGTTTCCCGCTAGAACATCTCTCCCAACTAAATATGGCTGCTCAGCCTTCCCAGGCATTTGGGCTTTAGGTTCCCACCTTATAAAAGGCTCTGAAGCAGTGGTTCCCAAAGTGGGCCCCACGCCCCACAGGGGGACCTCAATTCCCAGAAGCCTCAGTCAGTCCATTGGCTGATCAGTGCTTTGGGGAATTGACTTAGGCTTCTGAAGTCCAAAAACCAAAGGTTGGGAAACATGGCTCTTAAAGGCTGCTACAAGGAGTTGAGCCTTCTTGGTGATGGCCTCTTCATTGGCAAATGTCCTTCCAGTTGGTGATTTGTTTTGATTCATGTCATTCGTTCAGTTTGGCCCATCTGAAATGGTTTGTTCTTCCATCAGCTTGGAGAGGTTTTTGTGTAGGTCTTAGCTCTGTCCGTGGTGGTATTTCGATGCCACTAGGAACGATCCTTTCTTATTTCTAAATTCTTGGCTGTTAAAGGTCCCTCTTCTCTCTCCTCCCTGTGTCTTCCCGTCATGCGCACGCACACACGCATGCACACAAAGCTTGGTATTGCTGAAGCTCAGCTTGCCTGGGCAGGTTTTTTGAAATTTTATTTTATGAGAAGAGTCGGTTACGACTCCCCAAGTGCTGTAAAAGTTAATGTGATAGTCTCCTTGCGCCTGTGCTCATTTTTATAATTTTTTATTTTATGAAACAGGACAGGGAGCTTAGTGACTTATTACTATTCATTTCGTTTCAATGCAGTAAATATTGATTCAGTTGGGGGTTTTCAATTTAAACCACTCGGCGATTATATAAAATATTACTAGCCTCTGAAATTATGCTTACCGATCCCTTCGGCTGCTCATTAAGAAGGGAGTGCAATTTTTAGACCCCTCTGCTTTCATCATCCTAATAAATGGGCCCAGCCATGGTGGGGTTTTGCGCGGAAGGTGCTGTGTAGACGCAGCTAGCGGGAGCTTGACAGCTCAGCTGCGGCTCTTAATTTGGCACCGCTTTCAAAGGTTTCCATTTTTTAACTTATTTGCAGATGTGTTGGTTTCCCTCTCAGATTCTTTCTATTGCAGATGAGGCATGATAGACACCAAGGAGACACGGAGATGGCTTGCCAAGGCAGAGTTAAAAGCAACAAAAACCCACGCTTTCTCCTGGCTTCTCCTCTTTCCGTCCGGGGCCCCCCCGAGCTGAAGGCTGTTGTTTACAGATGTTGGAGGAGGGAAAAGAAAAGGGACCGGAGAGGGAAGGCACCTGACTGGCATAATTAGCAACGGTATAATGACACCTTTAGCGGTGTTGTCGCTGCTAGCAGCGGGCCACATGCCGGCGATCAAGGTGTTTTCCTTGACAAATCGCTACGTGAAACCGATCCAATCAACTCCCGAGGCACTTTTCAGTGTGGTGCTGAAACCGTTGTAGTGCATACAGACAAGAGTGTGTAACGCACGCGTGTGTTTCTTCTGCAAGACTCACGGGTGCGGCAAGGGCCCTTTAGGGAGGCGGCATGAAATTGGAAGTGTGGTCCTGCTGTGAGTAGACCTTAGATGACAGGTGGCTGGCATCCTTTCCTTGAAGTGTTCAGCCTGACATCTTTGGGGGACAGCTCCGAGAATTTGCATCTGGCGGTTTTAAGAAACGACGGAGGTTGTAATGAGCAAGTCTCTCTTCCTGCTGTAGGAAGTTTGTTTGTCTATTTATTTATTTATTTTGACTTGTTTAGCCGCCCCCTCGCCGATTTGGCATTCCAAATCTATAAAAAAAAGGGGGGGATATCATGGCCAGGTTGGAGTGTCTGTCTTCAGGCATGCAACTTGGATTAGGTTAATTTGCGGAAGGTGACTTAATGTTGCGCTGGCCTCTCTGAAGGCAGCATCGTTAATCAATAATTTATGAAGAGAACTTGACTGGCTCCGCAAGTCAACCGGCTTCCACCTGGCATGTGGTGTCGAGTCTCTGTTGCTGAGCCAAACTCACCTTCTTGCCACCTTCAAGCATCCCAGCTACACCTAAGCAGGCTTTCTTGAAAAATGATCTCTCCACACTGTGAAATGGCAACTGCTCCATCCTTCCTCCTTCAGGTTTCGTATCCGTTCCGGACAATCATAATAATTTCATGTCAGAAATCATTCTGGGTTGAAAGGATTTTTGCGGAAGAAACTCTGTTCAGGAAATGCCCAAATGAGGCTCCTTTCATGTTCCCAAGAGCTGGGACAGAGACAGGCGCTCAATCGGTCATGCACATACCCAGGTCTCGAACTGCCAGCTTGTCAGCTTTCCAGCTAACAAGGCGAGCTGCTTAACCACTGAGCCACACAGCCCCTATCCATTCCAGATATTGGCTATCCTCATGGCGATAGTCTTCCTGTTCTTAACTCCTGGGAACAGTGTCTTCTGAGGCCAAACCACACCAGTATCTCAGGTTCTTCAGCCATCAAGTCCATCTCCTTCCAGGGCTTCCTCTCTTCCCAGGGATCTTTCCTTGCAGAACGAGTTGGAGTATTTTATATTTCATGCCATTCCTCATGATAGGGCCAAGGTATTGGAGCTTTCTTTGATCAACGGTCTTCAACTATTCATGTTCTTTATCCATCCAGCACAATACTTACGTTAGTCTCATGGTCAACCCATGGGATTCTTAGCAGCCATCTGTAGGTCCACATTTCAAAAGGTTCAATTCTCTTTTCAGGTGCATTAGCCAATGTCCAAGCTTTGACTCTGCAGAGCTGTGATGGCCAACCTTGGCACTCCAGGAGGTGTTCTTGGACTTCAATTCCCAGAAGCCCAAGCCAGCACTCCTGCTGATCAGGGCTTTTGGGAATTGAAGTCCAAGAACAGCTGGAGTGCCAGTGTTTGCCATCACTGGTGTAGAACAACACTGGAAATGCATAACGTCCCACTATTCAGATCTTTGTAGCTCCATACCTTCCTCTTTAATTTTAATCAGTCTTCGGTGGACGTGATCTGACGACGCACTTCCCAGGTGCCGAGAGAGACTTGTTTGGCTCCATCTCTGTTGCCTTTCCTACATGGGCAAAGATGATTTTGTTAAAGTAATCCTCTAGCAGCAAAGTTTGTCTGCTATTGAAAGGAATCTAACGGACTGAGTGCTTGCACTGTCTTTTTTGCCTTTGATGGATCGGCTTTCCTGCTATGCTTTAATCAAGGCTTTGTCTTTATTGTTAATTGCACTGAGTGCCATTTTTGGCAGAAAGATAGGACGCAAATTAAAGTAAATAAATAAGTGCCATTTTACTGCCCAGCAATAGGGTTGGAAAGATGGCTTAGCAGCTCCGAGAAGGAAAAACATTAGGATTTCACCTGTACTTTGCACTTTGTTTTGGAGTTGCTTTCCTTAAATGGCAAGTGGCTTTCTTACGTGGCAACTTTCCATTTTGGGAAACACCTTTAAACCGGCTTAATGATGCCAACACATTGAGTTGAAGCTCATACAATCTGGTCTCCATTGCCAGACTTTGATTTACCTTGAAAAGGTTTAAAAGAAGAAAACACCACCACCCCAATATTTGCTGACTATGTTGTTTTAGGATGAGTTGGTTAATTGAAGGGGGGGGGGCAGCTTTGGTCAACTGTTTAGACGTATTACATTGAAGTGTCCAAGGATAAGCAACAGAGAGAGATCAGGTGTGTCGCCACACAGTCTGGCCAAGGAGAAATCCTTGCAAAGCCATGAGCTTGGCCAGGTTTCATGGAGGGCCAAGAGGCAATCCAGGAAATTGGCTCAGTTCAGCATCGGCGTGGGGGAATTTTTATTTATTTATTATTTATTTATTTATTGTGCTTATATACCGCTTTACTTGTCTACTGACAACTCAAAGCGGTTTACAGGGCAATCCAATAAATACAAACAAAACATAAGGGGGAGGGGAGGGGGAGGAGGAGGGGAAAGGGGAAAATACAGTGCAAAATACAATCATAATGAGAATCACAATAAACTTTACAAAAATATCAAATCAGAATCGATAATACAAGTAATACACATCATAGAACAATAATACAATTGATTGTTCGACTTACAATTATAAGATAACAATTAACAGTATAATTCGCAGCTGCCTCGCAACAGCAGCCAGTCTCTCGCTCCCGCCACCCCTGCTCTCACCAAGGGGAAGCGTCCGGCAACGTTGGTGGCTCCCCGGCATGGCAGATCTTCTTATGGGCGCACCGGGCTACCTCGCAACTGCAGCCAATCTGTCAGCCGATGACAGGGGCCGGGGAGAGGCAGCGGCGAGGTCCCGCGGCGTTGGGCGCGTCTTCCTTTTTTATCCCGCCAAGGCAGGCGCAGAGGAGAGCAGCTCCAGGTGCCTCCCATCCCCAGGCCGATGACAGGGGCCGGGGAGAGGCAGCGGCGAGGTCCCGGGGCGTTGGGCGCGTCTTCCTCCTTTATCCCGCCAAGGCGGGCGCAGAGGAGAGCAGCTCCAGGTGCCTCCCATCCCCAGGCCGATGACAGGGGCCGGGGAGAGGCAGCTGCCTCCCAGACGACCATTTCTGATCACCAGCTAGAGCAGGGGCGCTCAAACTATGTCCCGTATGCCGGATCTGGCCCTGATGCCAATACATCCGGCCAGCACACCCTCGTTGCTCCTAGAAGTGGAAGTAAAAGGTGCCTTTACTTCGTCAAAACTGGAAAGCCAGCAGGTCAGCAGCTCGAGACGAGTGCTGCGCAATGGAGTGTGCTCCCATTATCTGTTCCAGCTGCTGCCAGCCTAGCAGTTCGAAAGCAAGAAATTGCAAGTAGATGAATAGGTACCACTTCGGTGGGAAAGGTAACAGCGTTTAGTGCCCTCCAGCGTCTAGTCATGCCTGCCACATGACCATTTAAACGTTTGCCGACACAGACAGCGCTGGCTGTTCGGTTATAAACAGAGATGAGCACCGAACCCTAGAGTTGGATACGACTGGCTTTCAAGCAAGAGGGACCTTTATTGCTGGCAATAGCCCATTATGAGTGGGAAGATATCCAAGAAGGGCGGGGTATAAATGTGATGGAAATGGATGAATGAGCATCCCCGTAAGTCAAAGATGGGAACCCTGTTTCAGTCCAAGGAGGAAACGGCATTTCAGATGCTCTAGTATTGTATTATTTAATTAGTTTGTACAGCCCCAACTGACTAAGCCACGGGTGCCCAAACTTTTCAGGCCGTGGGCTGGCCACATGGTTCAGTGGGCCGGTCACGTGGTTCCTCTCACTGGAAGCGGAAGTAAAACAACCTTGCAATCTGTTTTGCAACAGGATGAGATAAATTTTAAGCTGCCATTTTCTCTGCTTAAAGCAGGGCCCCCATGGATCTGGCCCCCATGGGTCAGATCCAGCCCACAACACCAGTTCATTTGGCCCATGCCACCCCCGTCGTTCCCGGAAGCGGAAGTAAAACGCGCCCATCCAGGCATGTTTTACTTCTGTTTCCGGGAGCGATGAGTGTGGTGCGGGCCAGATGAATTGTTGTTGGGGGCTGGACCTGGCCCACGGGCCGTAGTTTGGGCACCCCTGGACTAAGCTCTTGTATTATGTGCCATTAGGTTGCTTTCTTCCAGAATAGGCCACATAAGCTGCTGTGGAGTTAAAAACAGTGTGTTTAGCAAAAGAGCAGCTTGAGGAAATGCAGTCAAAGGACGCCGAGATGGCCTGCAGAATAACTTGGCATGGAACCATCTCTCTCCCCGCTCTCTCTCTCTCTCTCTCTTAATTTTAGTACCATTCCTTTCGAACCCATTTTTTAGAATGTGTCTGCTTTTCTAACAATGGAAGGAGCTGCGAATTGAACAGGGACATCTTTCCAAGGTCCTGGAAAGCACCTTCTGCGTCTTTCCTCTCTCGTGCCCCGTCTCATGCGCTAGCATCTCCTCACAAGGACTGGGTCTGAGATTCTGCTCCTACCCCATCATCACAGGCCTCCTGCTAGCACACACGTCTCCTTAACCGAGCCATAGGTTTCAGAGATGCCTGGTTTCCTATGCAGAGTAGACGAGGGCACTGGGCATTTGAAGGACATTTTGCATTTTGGGTTTAAAGGTGGCCTGTGTTCCTTGGCTTGGGCATTTGTTGCTTCTCCTTTCACACGTGAGCTTTGGAGGGACCCCAAGTGATAAAGGTACTCTTGGGGGAGGCACGAGGAGTTCCTCCGATCCCTCCTCCAGGGAGAAGAAGTCCCATAAGCCTTCAGAGAAGACTCATCTGCAGATTTGTGCTTCCTGAAACACATATGCCACTGGGGTTTAGTTTGTGCCATACCAGGCTGCCAAGGTTCAGAAGGCCCCTCGGGTAGCTTCTTCTCCTTCTTTCGTGTCCCAAGCAAATCCTGGACTGCCAAAATGAAGCCACTTTCTTGGCTTTGTTGTTGGCCAAACTTAAGTCCCTCATCAGTGCACATTTCTGGCAATAATCGGCAGACCATTCTGTATCTCTCCACATTCACACTGTGTATTGTTGTCCACCAGCATTCCCCACTTGAGCATGTAGGTCTTACATTTCGGGACTCCAACCCTCAGCCTATTCAGGGTCCTCCAAGTGACGTATCGGGAGGATGAGTTCCACAGCCATGTCCTCCTTGAAGGTCATTCATTGTCCAGTGAGCTCCTTCCTCCATCTTCCAGTTTGGTTTTGCTCTTGCGTACCCTCAAGAATGTTTGATCTTGCCATAAAGCTCTTCCTGGATCTGAGCTGGCAGACTTGAGGCTCATCTCTGTTCAGAGGGTGTCAAGGATCCTTCTCTTGCTGGGGCAGCTACTGCGGCACAAGAAAGTCTTCCAAACAGGCCATATTGTGTCACCCTGATGGGATTTTGCTGATGGTTGCTTGGAGCAACAACACAGTTGAAAGCAGCATCTTGACTTGACCGAGAGATGGCGTCACGGTTGCACCTAGCCGGGAGGAAGATGGCCCTACCAAAGGAGCCCTGGACTTCTGTCGGGAGGCGAGTGTCATTCATTCCTCCCCTACGTACCCCACTTCAGAGTCCTTTCCTTCCACGTTTGCGCTCAGGTGTTCCCCGTTCCCCAAGTCAACAAGGTTTGTCGTCTTGGCTGCACCAAACCACAAAGTGCAACCCCCCCCCCACCAAAACCCTCCCACCCCTGTTTAATTTGTGGTTAGATATCTGTTAAGATTGCATCCACTTCCCCCAGTCAGCACTTAATTGGCAAGTCACTTGATTTAACAGCGTGGGAGCCAGCACCGGAAAAACGGCTTGCATAAATCACTGTCTGACGCCAGAAAATAGATATAATCTCAACATTAACTACATTAATAGTAGCAGGAGCCGAATTAAGAAAGCCATAAAGTATAGGCAGGAGAGTATAAATTATCACCACCTCTCTGGCTTCCTCTCCTGCCCTGGGCTCCCTCCTGATGCCCATCTACCCACCCACCCACCAGCCTTCTGTCAAGGGTAACGTAGCAGGGTCCTCGAGGCCTCCTCAGAACAATCACAGAAAGCAGAGCTGCTCCGTCGTTGGCATTTGCTGGACAAGGATAGTGGCAGGTGGGTAGAGTAGTCCGGGGTGCCCAAACTACAGCCCATGGGCCGGATCTGGCCTCCAATGCCAATTCATCCCATGCCGCCCTTGTTGCTCCCGGAAGCGGAGGTGAAATGCACCCGTATGGGAGCGTTTTACTTCTGCTTCTGGGAGCAATGAGGTTGGCGTGGGCTGGATGAATTGGCGTCGGGGGCCGGATCCAACCCATGGGCCATAGTTTGGGCACCCGTGGTTTAAGCAGAGAAAATGGCAGCTTAAAATCTATCTCATCCTGTTGCAAAACAGATTGCAAGGTGTGTTTTACTTCCGCTTCTAGTAGGAGGAACCACGTGAGCAGCCCATGTTTTGCAACACTTTGCTGAACCACATGATCGGTCCGCAGCCCAAAAAGTTTGGCCACTCCTGGAGTAGTCCCTCCTTCTAGGTAGCTTGCTGTCAGTTTCCGTTGCATCCCGTTTGGATGTTATCCTCACTGTTCTTTTTCATGCCCTTTCCCCCGTCCTTCTCATCATCTCGACCAGGGGTCTGCCAACGTGGCTCTTCAGGTGTTCTTGGACTTCAAATACCAGAAGCCCATGTCAGCATGCCAGCTGATCAGGGCTGCTGGGAATTGAAGCCCATGACTCTCTGGGGAGCCCAGTTTGCAGAACCCTGATTTAGACGCACACCTAGTTCAGAGCTGTCTTGGTTCACTGGAGGAAGCCCAGGGTGACACTGGAATCGGTGCAGGGAGGGCCACATAACCCCCCTGCATGCCCTGCCTGTAACATGGGGGCAGGTCCAATCTCCAGAAGATCTGCCTCAGGTAGCCACCAAAGCAAGGCAAGGTCTCCCTTGCTTGGAAGCCAGTCGTCTCCAACTCTAGACGGGCAGCCCAAATGTTCTTCTCTCGCTCCGTCTCTTGCCATGCTTTGCCTGTTTTATAATTACTGCCAAAAGCAAGATGCTCAACCTCCATTCTGCTTCAGCAGAGCAACTTTTTCATTTCCAGGACGTCAGAACTATCTGCGCATTGCATATCACCCCCAATTCCATCCTCCCAAGCATATCAGAAGAACGTTCGTGACGTTGCTTATAAAATCAATGGGAAGTGGTTACTAAAACCTGTGCTGCTTTCTTTCGTGTCAGAGTGTTGCGCCATTTACAATCATGGACCTACTGCATATGAAATGTAGATCAAATCCAAGACAAATTAAATTGTTACAAACGATGAGACTCTTCTTGACCAGAAGCAGGCTAGATAGATAGATAAATCTTTATTGTCATTGTCCTGCACAGAACAACACGATTGGGGGAACTACTTCAATGGTGTTATCTTGGCCATTTCCTAGATCTTCTTTTGTACATGCAGTGGGGCATAATTTGCAAGCACATACATACTGCATTTCCCCAAATTCATAGACAATGTGTCCTGTATCCAGGTAGCTCCTTTCTACTTTATTGTTCTTTGACCTTCCTACTTTGCTTCAGAGTCTGTTCAGTGACTTCCAAATGGTTCGGCCAGACTTCTTTTGCTGCTTTCTGTGAGCTTCTCTGGTTAGGCAAACATTGTTGTTGTTGTTGTTGTTGTTGTTCAGTCGCACAGTCGGTTCCGACCCTTTGCGACCCTATGGACCATTGTTCTCCAGGCATCTCTGTCCTCCACCATCCCCCTCAGCACTCCCAGTTCTGTGCCCATTGTGTCTACAATACCATCTAGCCATCTCATCTTTGGCCTCCCCCTTCTTCTTTTGCCCTCCACCTTTCCCAACATCAGGGCCTTCTCAAGTGAATCCTCCCTTCTCATTTGATGTCCAAAATACTTTAGCTTCGTCTTTACTATTAGCCCTTCCAATGAGCAGTCAATGTTGATTTCTTCTAAGATTGACCTATTTGTTCTCCTCGCTGTCCAGGGTACTCTCAAAACTCTCCTCCAACACCACATTTCAAAGGCATCTATTCTTCTGCGTTCAGCTTTCCTAATTGTCCAGCTCTCACATCCGTACATTACTACTGGGAATACCATTGCTTTGACTATTCTAATTTTTGTTTGCAATGTGATGTCTCTGCTTTTCACTATGTTCCCCAAGTTTCTCATGGCTTGTCTCCCAAGAATCAGTCGCCTTTTTATTTCATGGCTGCAATCCCCATCTGCCGTGATCTTTGATCCCAGGAAAGTAAAATCTGTCACTGCTTCTACTTCTTCCCCATCTATTTTCCAGGAACTGATTGGGCCTGTTGCCATTACCTTGGTTTTCTTGATATTGAGTCTCAAACCAGCTTTTGCACTCTCCTCCTTCAGCCCAATCAAGAGGTTCTTTAGGTCTTCCTCACTTTCTGCCATTAGGGTGGTATCGTCTGCATATCTCAGATTATTTATGTTTCTCCCAGCAATTTTAATCCCATATTGTGATTCCTCCATCCCTGCATTTCGCATTATGTGCTCTGTGTATAGATTGAATAAGCAGGGTGATAAAATGCAGCCTTGTCTTACTCCTTTTCCTATTCCAAACCACTCTGTCATTCCGTGTTCTGTCCTAACTGTTGCTTCTTGGTTCATGTACAGATTTCTCAGGAGGCATATGATGTGCTCTGGTATTCCCATCTCTTTAATTACTTGCCACATCTTGTTGTGGTCCACACAGTCAAATGCCTTAGTGTAATCAATGAAACAAAAGTAAACTTGTTTCTGGTATTCCTTTGTTTTCTCCATGATCCAACGTATGTTGGCAATGTGGTCTCTAGTCCCCCTGCCTCTTCTGAAACCGGCCTGCACCTCTGGTAGTTCTCTCTCCACATGTTGCTGAAGTCTGTCCTGTATTATCTTGAGCATCACCTTGCTGGCGTGTGGGATGAGTGCAATTGTTCGGTAATTTGAGCATTCTTTGGCGTTGCCCTTTTTTGGGATTGGGACGTATACTGATCTTTTCCAATCCTGTGGCCACTGTTTTGTTATCCAGATTTGCTGGCATATTGAGTGCAGTAATTTGACGCCATCATCTTTTAGCGCTTTGAAAAATTCGACTGGGATACCATCATATCCACTAGCTTTGTTGTTTGCAGTGCTCTTTAGGGCCTTTCTAACTTCGCTCTCCAGGATGCCTGGCTCGAGTTCAGTTTTTTCATCATTGTGGTTAGCAGGAGTGTTGAGGTCCTTTTTGTAGAGTTCCTCTGTGTACTCTTTCCATCTTTTCTTTATCTCTTCTGCATCAGCTAGCTCTTTTCCGTCTTTGTCCCTTATCATGTTCATTTTTGCTTTAAATGTTCCCTTTATTTCCCCGATTTTTCTGAAGAGATCTCTAGTCCTGCCTCTTTTGTTGTTTTCCTCCATTTCTTTGCACTGTTCTTTTAGGTAGTTTTCCTTATCTCTCCTTGCTTTTCTTTGAAATTCTGTGTTCAGAAGGTTGTATTTTTTCTTTTCTCTTTTGACTTTTGCCTTCCTTCTTTCCTCTGCTATTTTAAGAGCCTCATCAGACAACCATTTTGCTTTCTTACGATTCTTTTCTTTTGGTATGGTTTTCTTTGCTGCTTCCTGCATGATGTCCTTTATCTCTGTCCATAATTCTTCTGGCACTCTGTCTATTGCGTCCAGGCCATTATATCTGTTCATCACCTCCACCGTGTATTCTTTAGGGATGCTGTCTAGGTGATATCTGTCTGGTCTTCTTGTTTTCCCTATTTTCTTTAGTCTTAACCTGAATTTTGCGATCAGTAGGTTGTGATCTGAGCCACAGTCTGCTCCAGGTCTTAACATTAACATTAACATTAACAATAACATAACAATGAGACACAGCCTGGCTGAACATCATGCCATGAATTTTTGGGACTTTCCTTTATAATTTTCCTACCCAATGCCTGTAGGTACTGCAGTGTCTCAAGTGGCTAAGATGCTGACTGGAAGGCGACAGGTCAGCTGTTCGATACCCAAATACTGCACGACAAAATGAGCTCCCGTCTTTGTCCCAGCTCCTGCCAACCTAGCAGTTCGTAAGCAAGAAATTGCAAGTAGATAAATAGGGAACGTAAACAGTGTTCTTTGTGTAGTCATGCCTGCCACATGACCACGGAATTGTCTGCAGAAGCAGACAGCGCTGGCTCTTCGGCTATGAAACAGAGATGAGTACTGAACCCTAGAGTCGGATATGACTGGCTTTCAAGCAAGGGCTACCTTTACCTGTGCTTGAAGACGTGATCTTGAATCACAAAAGCTCACAGTGTTTGGTTTTTTTAAAAACTGATCCTGAAAGGTATCATGTTCCTCCTGCATTTATTTTATTTTATGTATGGATCACATGGCTGTCTTTGCTTATTGAATTAACAATGCTATGCGCCTTTGTTGAGGGCAATCTACATAGAGATTAATTTAGGGGATGAAAGGGGGGAGGCTGTCGACAGAGACCTTCTGCTAATGAGATTGTGTGGTGTATGTGATGTGACACAGCAGAGAGCCGCTCTTGCCAGCCCTCTCCGGGGTCTCTGGGGAATGGTGTCGTGGTCTCCGGGTCCCTTCCAGTAGGCACCGTTCCTCCTTCCAGGCAGAGAACTTTCTGGGCCATGCTCTCCTGGGTGCTTGCTTCACATTCCCCATTTCAGTGGCCCATGTGCTTCGGATTGCCAGCTCAGTGACTCACACTGTCGCAGACGTGGCTTCTGCTCAGTTTTATGGTGCTGCTCGTTCACAATTCCCAGGGATGCCATGGACGCAGTTGCACAGACCTTGCTGAGAATGGGTAAGGGAGCAGAGAGAGGAGAGTTGGGGGCGAAGTCACCTGGGCCCAGAACGCAACCTTAATGTCCTTGGGGAGGAGTTGCTAAAATCAGCCTCTCCCTCCCGGTGTGAGGTGTTGTGTATGTGGCGTTCACTGGGTGAAATGAGTGCTCAGCAACTGACTTGACCGACCAGATGATGCAGCAGAATTCCCATTGTTGGCATCTCAGCTGGGGGGGGGGCTTGAAAAGACTGTTGGCGCCCTTTCTACATGCGCTCTTGAACTGAGCAAATTAATGATCTTTTATTTGTTTGTTTAAACTCTATTTTATTGCCTAACAAAAAGAATACAATAAAGCATACAACAGCAACAACAAGAAGAGGACAGTTCACCCACCACCATGAATGGTATCTATCTCTCCGTCCGTCCATCCAATTTGTATCCCACCAATAATTAGTGTTCGACATTACTCTAGGTAGCTCACAATAAATACAGAGGAACATTAGACAATACAGGCATAAATAAAATAGTAATGAAATAGTAAAATAACATACAGTAATACCAAAAGCCACCCAACTCTGTGAATCAGATACATACCTCAATAGCACCAATACCAATGGCAACAAGTCTCAAAAATTAATTCTTAAAATTAATTAGCTCAAAAATTCATAGTAGCTCACCAGTATCAGTATTATTTTCCTCCTCTTTCTCTCCCCCCCCCCAAACCAGGTGTCGAGGGAGATGTTCTTGTTCTGGCACTTGTAGGGGCCTCCAACTGTGTTTGGTCTCAGGCTACATTCCCACTGTGGAATATGGAGCGCTAGCAATAGTAATGATACTTCGACACCATCCCGCACTTAGTGCACTCTCTGGGTGGTTCACACGTTAATGAGGATTTTGCCCTCCCAACATGCTGGGTCCTCATTTTACCGACCTTGGAAGGATGGAAGAGGCTGAGTCAACCTTGATCCCTGGTCAGGATCAAACTCACAACCTTTGGGTTGTAGGACAGCAGTTTAACCACTGCACCACCAGGGCTCCTTTCTGCAGATGTGAGTCTACAGGAATGAAGAACCGCAGCATGGTCACGTCTTCCACGTGGCCACTGAAAACAGCAAGTCAGGAGGAGCTGATGACCCAAGGCAAGATCCATCTCCAACTTGTGGAGTTGCCCAAGAAAAGGAAAGTTTTCAAAATGCTGTGGTAAGGAGCTTCTGCCCAGACCTTCCAGAGTTACCGTATTTATTCGAGTATAACGCGCACTCGTGTATAACGCGCACCCCTAATTTTCCATGAAATCTCGGTATAAAATTTTTTTCACACCACGCATTGAAATTGACATAAGAAACGTGCCTACCCTTGCCGGCTCTTGAGTCGCGCGGCGCGGGAGCGCGGGTGGCTGGCGGTAGCGCCTCCCCCAGAGGGTTCCCGTACCGTTCCAGTGGGGCAGCGGCGGGTGGAGCTCCTGGGCGCTAGACGACAATTGGGGAGGAGGGCCGCAGCGTGCTCCGTGCCTACCCGGTGCCGGCTTCAGTCGCGCGGCCCGGGAGCGCGGGTGGCTGGCGTTAGCGCCTCCCCCTTACCGTTCCGGCGGGTGCGTGCAGGTGAGCGGCGGCGGCAGCGGGACCTGGGCGCCTGCCGCCGCCTGGGAGGAGGGCCGCGGCGTGCTCCGTGCCTACCCGGCGCCGGCTTCAGTCGCGCGGCCCGGGAGCGTGGGTGGCTGGCGTTAGCGCCTCCCCCTTACCGTTCCGGCGGGTGCGTGCAGGTGAGCGGCGGCGGCAGCGGGACCTGGGCGCCTGCCGCCGCCTGGGAGGAGGGCCGCGGCGTGCTCCGTGCCTACCCTTGAGGCTCGTTTAAAAGAGGCGCGCACCCAGTCCTCGTGTATAACGCGCACCCAAACTTTGAGTCCTTTTTTGGGTATAAAATTTTGCGCGTTATACTCGAATAAATACGGTACCTGCTGAACTTTTAAACTTTAGGAAGAGGACAATGAGTCTCTCTCTCTTTCCCTCCTCTGTCATGCGCGCGCACACCCACACCCAAACCTTTTCCTTGTTGGTTGCCTTGCAAAGTACCAAATAGCTCTGGTCGAAATGGATTTTTAAAAGTGTCATTTTATGGAGAATTTTACTTTCCATCTTGTTGTTTATTAGGGCTGTTAAAGGGAAAGCTTGTAACGCGTTCATTGATCGAAATACCAATTGAATAGAAGTGAGACCATAAAATAGCCCCAACCCTTTAATAACGGTGTGATATCCTTTTGTCATGCCGGCCGGGCCACTGGGATGGCCGGGCCAATACCTCCCCCCCCCCCTGCCCCACAGCCCTTGATTGGGGGGGGGGGCTCTGAATCATTTTTATACATGACAGTAGACAGAGGAATTGAACAGCTTTAACTGGGCTTTAAGTAGCCAGCCGGCACAAGGCTCAGATAATGAAGTCTAGGAACCAGGCGCTCCTTAAATCTTTTTTCCTCCTTGCCTTCACACACACATACATTCCTCCGTCCCCAATTGCCAGAGCTCAGTCAGACCTAGAAAATCTCAATTCTCTTTTCCCACTAGCAACCAGGTTATCCTGCTATGGTAACAGAGTAGAACATACTACCAGCAACTCAATGCTCATCGTCAGGCGGCGGTTAACTAACCTGACCACCCTGAGGACTCATGGCCTTGGGTGGCGAAGTCCACAGGGAAGGGTGATGGTCCCCAAATGGATTAAATCCCACTCGGATCCTTCATAATGGAGGGCAGCAGCTTCATCCATTCTGGTCTGGGGATGATGATGAGGACTTTGTGTGCCAAAAGAGCCCAGGACCAGAAAGGGATTCGCGGAACTTGATCCGTCATGCTGCGATGTGGAAGGCAGAGGAAACACCACTGCATTATATTCTCAGGACCATCTTCATGGTACAGGTACACAGAAAGAACCTTCTCAAAGATTGTGTTATTTTGGAACCACCATCGGGCCTACCCTGGTAATGGTCACCTTGCGTTGCCAGCTAATCTTTCTCACACTAGGTCAGGCCAAAGGAACTGCAGAATCAACTCACCAAAGGTGGCTTCATTTTGGCAGTTTCACACCTGGCCTAGACGATGGTGCCTCAGCAACAGCAACAATAACAACCCAACAAGGCTGTTCATAACATCCTTTTAACACCCTGGTGGTTCAGTGCTTAAATTGTTGTGCTGAAGTTGTGAGTTTGATCCTGACGAGGATCAACGGTTGACTCATCCTCTTCCGTCCTTCCATGGTTGATGGAGTAAGTCCCCAGCACATTGGGGGCAAAAGGCTAATTACTTGTGAATCGCCCAGAGAGTACACTAAGCACTCTGGGGCTGCTGGATAGAAATGTAATTGCTATTTAACACCAGGAATAGCCTTTCCCCAAATTTCTCTATAAATCTTGACAAGTTGAAACCACTGTCATCCATCCACTATACCAGGGGGTTCCCAACCTAAGGCCGGTCCCGGTTCCCCATCCCTCCAAGGGCATTTGAAAAACAAAATGGCTGCCCCTTTGAAGCTGTTGGGAAATAATAGCCACCACACACCCCATCATGCAGGCAGGGCAAAATGGCCCTCCGGCCCTCGAAGCTGACTGAGAGAGCGTGGCCCGGTCCCCTGCTTGAAAAGCTTGGGAACCCCTGCACTACACAGCCCTAATCTGGTGCGGTGTCTCCCATGTACCTCTGGCTCCTGCATTTCGTCTCTGCTTTTGTCTTTAATATGTACAGGTTGTGTGGGATGCAGCTTATTGTAAATTCCCCAACTGCGCCTTCAATCTGCATGCGACGATGCCTTGGGGGCGGTCATAAAAAGGGAGATTGCAAGGGTTGTAGAAAAGTCTGTTGAGACCTGGACCCTCTTGCACAGACCTCTGGATAAAGAAGAGGCGGAGAAAGGGATGGAGGAGTTCCAGTGTGGAACATGTCATGGGACATTAAAGGTTATTTGCTCCTTCTCGCTTGCTTTTGCTGCCCAAGCCATTAAACTCCCTTCTGCGCTTTGGCTATTATTGACCAATAAGTGATAGTGTAAGCGGTCTGACTGCTTCAGGGGATGTGCTTGTCTCTGGCCGGCTTGGCTTGCCAAAATGAGCCCGGGGAAGCAAGGCATAAGCAGGGCTCGCCCAACTCTTGGACAGAGGTGACAGCTGTCCCAAGGGACCTCTTCCGCTCTCAGCGTTCAGCCCTTGGCATCTCCAAGAAGAGAAACAAAAACTCACGGAGCAGGCTAGGAAGTGCCTTTCCCGGAGAGAAACACAGAATGGGTGCCCTTCCGTGAGTGAGTTCCACCCATGTGCCCCCAGGCGCGTTTTACTTTGGGGCGCATTTTACTTCCGCTTCTAGGAATGACGAGGGCGGTGTGGGCTGGATGAATCACAGTAAACCCATTCGTACGGATTCACAGGTGCTTGGGAATTGAAGTCCAAGAACATCCAGAGTGCCGAGGTTCGCCATCACGGATGTAGGGTTTCTTAGATAGATTTAACCCTTGCTGCAGATACACTTTTGAAATGCTTCTGTTAGGAACACTGCAGGGATGAGAGAGCATCTTCTCTTCCCCACCTGTGGGCTGGGCCTCCCTTTGCACTCACTGACTGTCTTAGGTGCTTTCAGCTGGTGCAAGTGCCCACAATTCTCCTTTTCAGAGAGTTTGTCTGCATCCTGGGAAGGTCCTGAGATTGGGTAGAAATCCTGTATATGTCCACCGGCCTTAGTCTCAGTGGTCGCAGCCAAACTCCTGATGTGCCCAAGCAACTGCCGCCTTTTGTGCAAAATTGCTTCCCTTCTTATGTGCTGGATTTTCTTATTCATCCCATTATCTCATTGAGTTGTGCATGTGTATGCGGGGGGAGGCGATGCACATTTCCCTCTAGTCTTAGGACAGAGCTGATGGATCCGCTCCTCCGTTCATGTGCAGATAGAGTGGGCATGGCTTTGCTGCCGAGCTATTCTCTCTTGAAGAGTCGGTGGATTTAAGACTTTCAAGATACGGTATCTGCTTTCCTCCTGAAAATGAAAGTTTTGCATTTGTTGTGTAGCATGTATGGATGTTTGACAATGGCACTTGGAGGTTTTTTATTTAAAGATACATACCTAGGGGTGTCCCCCCTTTTCACTACCCTTTTAAAAATAATTTAAAATTGGCTTTCCACCCCCCCACCCCCCTCTTTAGGGGTGAGGAGGGGAAACCAACCCTCAACCTCGTGTATTCAAGGTTATGGCGATAAATTCTGTTGCATTGTCACTTCTATTCGGAGTAAATTGGCTGGCCGCTTTCGGGCTGAAGGGAAGATAATTTGCTGTAGTATTTCAAATGGATTAGAAATGGATTTGAAGGGAAAGTTCATGCCTCCCATTACAAAGGCTGGAAAGAAGACTATCTTAAGGCACTGTTCACTTTGCTGGCCTTCATTATCCACGCTTAATACCTTTCCTATTTTCCGGCATTAATGAAATTTCCTGTCGGAGCAAGGCTTGCCGGACGGACGGGAGAAGCCTTTAGATCGGAGGGTCTGTGTTGCAGGGAAGGAATTACAAGCCCCGCGTGTTGAGGGCAGACGTATTCTTCGGGTCCTTGGCCTGGCCATTATCTCATTAATCTCATCCTCTCTTCTCAATACAGTTCGTTTCCAAAGGCCGTCCTTTCCATTAGGGTAACCGCTTGGCCGCGTGCTGTGACACCGCGGGGGGGGGGGATGAAAAGCTACAAGCTGTTTTCAAGGCACCCTAACCCTCGCTTTTTAGCCGCGTCCTTCCCTTGGCTCCTTGGGAGGGGTGGTGGTGGCGCGTCCATTTACTGGTGGCTGAATGTGGCGCTCGGTGCTTCCAGGTGAGACCCGTCAAGAGACCGATGTGGCTGTCAGGTAACATCTCAGGAGCAGAGGAACCTGACCTCTGATCTTGCGCATTACCTTGAGAGGATAACAAGGCCTTTAAAAACGATGTCAGGGCGACAATGAAGTCACCAGAAACTCCTGCGCCCAGCCTCTCTTTTGTGAGAGAAGGACTCAGGGCTTAGCCGTGCAGAAGATTCTTCTCTTCCTCCGCTGGATCCACCATTGCCACCGTCCGGTGAATTGCCAAGCATGAAGGATCTTTCGCCATCAACTATTCCACTTCTTTTCCTTCCATCCTCACTGCCCGTTTCTTAGGATCAATCTGGTTTGGATCCTGTTGGAAGTGTTCTGCTTTGGTTCTAGCTGCTGCTGCTGCTGCTGATCCTCCTCCTCCTCCTTCTGCCATATCTCAATCCAAATATAGGCGATCATCATGGCAATCAGTCATGAAGGTTGTCCTGGGAAACATATAATACAGTGTCCTTCCATTGGCCTTCTGCATCACAGCATGACACCCATAGTACCACTGATCCACTTCTGTGACTCACTTTCTGGTCTTAAGCCCTTTTAGCATGCAAAGTCGTCCGCAGTTCCAGGCCAGGATGGATGAAGCTGCTGCCCTCCATCAAGATGGATCCAAGTGGGATTTAATCCACTTGGGTACCATCACCCTTCCCTGTGGACTTGGGCACCCAAGCCGTTAGTCCTCAGGGTTGTCACCAGTTGACAGTCGGTGTTGAGTCACTGGCACTATAGTCTACTCTATTACTATAGCAGGATAACGTGGACAGACTGGATCCTCCTAACCATCTGGATCTAGCTGCTCCATCCTGACATTTCTCCTTCCCCTCGACATCTCAATTATCATCTTGCCCTTCATGCTGCAGAGCCAGATCAAGGAACTTTGTGAGGGTCCAGGTGTTCTGAACTACCACTCCCATAAGACTTTTGTGCTTGTTGGGGATTGTTGAGGGAAGGGCTAGGAGAAAAACATCGGGAAGGCTAAAGGTTGTCCACCCCTTGCTGTAGAGAAAAAGAACTGGTGAAGAACAACGACGGCTCTTCAAAGAGCCTCCTTGAAGATGGTGGTGGTTTTGGGCCACAAATCAGGCATGCCCTGGGCAACATCAACCTCATGCTGGCTAATCTTTCTTGTACTAGATCAGACAGAAGGAACTGAAGAAATGAATTCATTAAAAGGTGGCTTCCTTTTGGCAGTTTCACATCTGGCCTAGACATGGAAGAAGAACAGGTCATGAATCAGGTGGGGTTTGCTTACTGATTGACGTCACTTGGACAAGCCATGAAGTCATAATTTGCAGTCATTTGGTTGGAATCAGACACAATTTGTGGGGAAACAGCTTATGTGCTGTTGTGTCAAGAGTGGCATGCACAGCCTTAAGCCCAGTTCAACACTGCAGGCAGAAAGAGGGAATATTCCTGTGATGATGTCTTAGGTTGTTGTTTTGTGACAAAGTCGGGGATTTCTAGTGCTTCTGATTTATCATTTGTATGATATCGTTCAGACCCTGAGAGACAACTTAACCTGAGCCTGGCTTGTGGCAGGTTTCTGAAGTTGTCACCCAAAAGGTAATTTCCCCAAATAGTAGACTTAACTTTGAATAGTGTGATTTGGAAAGAATCATGTGTCATCACCTTTCATGTATAAAGGCACATTTTCAGATTGTGCAGTATCAGAAGTGTGTGTGTGTGTGTGTGTGTGTGTGTGTGTGTGTGTGTGTGTGTGTGTGTGTGTGTGTAAAAGTGACAAACTCTTAAGAGTTTTGCTTTCCTGCTGGCTGTGAAAGTCTGCAGGTTGTCCTTCCAGCTGACATGTGTAATGTTGAGATGCTGCTGAAATTGTAGTAGCATTTTTTGTTGTGTGATTTCCCTCTGCTTAAAATTTTTAATGCGGTGTAGAAGTCGTTGAAGTCAATATGGGAGATATGCTGAGGTCCGTGATGGCGAACCTTGGCACTCCAGATGTTCTTGGACTTCAATTCCCAGAAGCCCAAGAACCCTGTGAATCCACACAAATGGATTTACTGCAACTCATCTGGCCCACACTGCCCTCATCACTCCCGGAAGCGTAAGTAAAACACGCCCAGATGGTTAAGGCTCTTCCGGGTTAACCCTTCCTCCAGATGGCTGCATTTCCGTTTACAGCCAAAGTGCCAACGCTGTCTGTAGAAGTTTCCATGGAAATGTGGCAGGCATGACTAGATGCACGGAATGCTGTTTACCTTCCCACCAAAGTGGTACCTATTTATCTACTTGCAATTTCTTGCTTCCAAACTGCTAGGTTGACAGGAGCTGGGACAGAAACAGCAGCTCATTCCATTGTGCAGTACTCAGGTCTTGAACTTCAGACCTGCTGACCTATCAAGTCATCGGGTTCAGCCTCTTAACCACTAAGCCCATGTATATGGAATGTTGTTACCTTTCCCACCAAAGCAGCATCTCTTTATCTACTTGCATTTCCCCCCATTTGAACTGCTAGGTTGGCAGGAGCTGTGACAGAGACAGAAGCTCACTCCATCGTGCAGCACTTGTGTCTCAAACTGCTCACCTGCCGACCTTCCCGTGGTCAAATTCAGCGTCTTAACCTTTTTGCAAGTGACTCGGCAGTCTCTGTGAAGCCACCCTTCGCCTGTCTGTGTTTGTTCATGTTCTTGAGATAGTTGAAGATCCGTTTTAACCTTGAGTGGGATGGAGAAGATGTGTCTTTGCGCTCCCTCTTGCCGCCACCGTAGCCTCTCCTGCTGCTGGACCCATTGATTCCCACCAAGAGCAAAGGCAGCTGCTGCCTCTTGTGCTCCGATCTGTCCCCCATCTCTCCCCACCCCCTCCCCACATGCGGCACCAGTCCGGGCCTGTGGTTTTCTGCAACTAGGTTGGAAAAGAGAGCGAGGGAGAGTGAAAAATGCTGAAGTCGTCCTGCAACTTCCTGGCGCCTTTCCCTTGCGCCCTCCTGTCTCCGCCAGGGAAGTGGCTCTAAAGGTTATCGGAGCAGATTATAGGTCTGGCGGGTCTCTTTGCCACCCAGCATCACCCGCTGACTTTGCCTGCTCCAGAAAGGAACATTTCCCAAGCTATAGTGCCAAGGGGTGCCCCCTCCCTGTGTGTGTGTGTGCGTGTGCGTGCGTGCGTGCGTTGCTTCCAGGAAGCCAATGCCTTTTGTGGTAGACTAGACTTTGAGAAGAGTTTGAGCTTTCGTTTGTTCTTCACATTCAACCTCTCTCACACCAGTCCTGGTCTCAGTTCCTGTCCTTGTATCTTTTTCTTCTGCTGTATCTGAATCCGAAAGCAGCTCCTCCTGTGGCTTAGTGGTTAAGACGCTGAGCTTGGAGACTGGAAGGTTGGGTTTTGATCCCTGAGGGCTGCGCGTGGGGACATGGAAGGAGCCTCATTCGAGCGTCCCTGAGTGGAGTTTCCCCAGCAAAGATCCTTTCAACCCAGAGTAATCTCTGACAAGACATTATTAATCTTGACTCTCCTGATGGTGGTTAGCCATGAAGACTGTCCTGAGAATATAATGCAGTGGCCTTCCATTGGCCTTCCGCATTGCAGCATGACACCCATAGTACCACTGATCCAGTTCCATGGGTTGCTTTCTGGTCTTGAGCCCTTTTGGCTCGCAAAGTCCTCACCAGCTCCAAGCCAGGACGGATGAAGCTGCTGCCCTCCTTCCATGTGGACTCAAGTGGGCTTCAGTACCCAAGGCTGTTAGGTTGCCAGGTTAGTTAACCACCGCCTGACACTCGGCATTGAGTTTCTGGCAGTAGGGTCTACTCTGTTACCATAGCAGGATAACCTGGCCAGACAGATTAACCTGCCTGGCCAGACCTTGGATAGGCTTTTCATTTCAGTTGGCCATGGGACAAGTGTGTTTCCAGCATCACACATGTCGATCAGAAGGGGCGGCTTGAACTAAGGAACTGTGTTTCATAGACCACCCTTTTCCCCCCTGCAAGCATTTAACGCTAGGCATCGAAGTCAACTGTCAAAATGCATCAACTCACTCAGGAAGGCTTTTTTCTTCCTGATTCACTGACTTCTTCTAGTTGCCCCCCCTTTCCTTGCCCGTTATAAATGATGGAATAACTGAATAGTTGGCAAATTTGTTATGGTATTATGACATTGTTTATGTATTTCTAACCACAGTCTGCAAGTTGTTTTGAGCATCAAAAAGTCCTAGACAGTCAACATGTTATTTCTTGATAGGTAGAGGTAGATTTTGGCAGATAATTATTATCATCTCACTTTGATTATAATTGATTTTAATCAAAGTGAGAGTATTTAAGTCCCAGGATGTATATTTTGGGGCAGAAGTTCAGAACACCTTTTTTTCGTCTTGTAATTCAGAAGTTGCGCGTTTGCTCATGCCCATGTTCAGATCAAAGATCGTTCAACTTAAGCACAATATTTTAAATATTCCTTCTGAATTTCTATAGCAAAAGGTAGTGCATTGTGCTTAGCAGCATGAGCTTTGCTAGTGATGTGAGAAAACTACTACCAAGACAAAATGGAAATATTTTCTAGAGGTAAATGTAAAGATCGCCCTTGCTCGAAAGCCAGTCATATCCGACTCTAGGGTTCGGTGCTCATCTCTGTGTATAGCCAAAGAGTCAGCGCTGTCTGCATTTGCAGACGTTTCCATGGACATGTGGCAGGCATGCCTAGACACCAGAGTGCACGGAACACAGTTTATCTTCCCACCAAAGTGGTACCTATTTATCTACTTGCAATTTCTTGCTTTCGAACTGCTAGGTTGACAGGAGCTGGGACAGAAACAGCAGCTCATTTCCTCGCACAGCACTTGGGTCTCGGACTGCTGACCTTCCGACCCTCCAATTGTTGAGCTCAGCATC
Source organism: Bradypodion pumilum (assembly GCA_035047305.1). NCBI lineage: Eukaryota > Metazoa > Chordata > Lepidosauria > Squamata > Chamaeleonidae > Bradypodion > Bradypodion pumilum. The sequence goes on from JAWDJD010000004.1 coordinate 344,365,294, forward strand.
TTAACCACTAAGCCACCACAGTCTAAGTAGAGGGTACATTCTTTAAAGATCCCAGTTCATCATTTTTGCAGCATCAGCCTGACCTCAAGGGCAGTAAATATGTACTGGATGCACAACTCTGGGATACTGTTATGTCGTAATTTGAGCTTCTCACGGCAGTCCAAGCTTGATATCCCAGTGAAAAGGTACCTGATACCTGCAGATGCCACTGTTGTCTTTTAAAACATATTTTTATTATGACAAAAACATTTTTAAAAACTGAAAAAGGCACAGAGTAGGAATACAAGTAGAGTGATAATGATATACAGTAAAACCTCGATTTATGTAAAAAGTCCGTTCCGTAGCTTTTTACGTAATACAGGTTTTTACGTAAATCGATGCATTCCCATAGGGATACATTGAAAAAATGGTCCCGACCGGACCAAAAATAATCCCCCAAATAATCAGCACAAAGGAAATGACGAAGCAATCTGTCTACTTTTTTCATGCTTCTGCTGCTGCTTCCTCCTCCTCAGTGGTTCGTCTGCCCATTGGGGATGCGGGAACTGCCGCTGCCACTAGCGCTTCCGCCTCTACCGCTGTCCCCACTACTTCTACTGGCACTGGTAGAGCATGGGGGGCACATCCGCTCAGCCTCACTCTCCATCCGAGGCCTACCCGCCACATGCTCCAGCCAGGAACACGCGTCAGGCGAAGACCACTCAGTTGTACTCTTTGTCTGAGGTCCCCCCCATGTGGTGCACTCTAGCTGGGAATGCGTGTCGGACGAAGAGCAGGATTGAGTGGTCTTTGCCTGACGCATGCTCCCAGCCAAAATGCGCAGCGGAGAAACCTCGGACGAAGAGCACAACTGAGCAGATGTGCCCCCTGCACTCCACCAGTGCCGGTGGAAGCAGTGGGGACTCCAGAAAACATTGCAAAACTGCCGCAATTGTCAGCGCTGCCTCCGCCGCCGCCATGGTAAGCGATGTCTTGTGACTTCTGAGAGTGGTGTGGGTGGCGCGGGTTTGAATTTTTAATTCTAAAATGGTGCGGGGCTGTGATTGAGTTTAAAATAGCAGCAGCGCCATTTTAGAATTACAAGACATGAGTAAACCCTTTATGTAAAATGATTTATTTGCATAAAACAGGACACGTTTTCCGCAAAAAAATTGTTACGTAAGTCAATTTTTATGTAAATTGATGCGTACGTAAAGGGTTTTAATGTATAGTAGAACCCCACATAACGAGAAAAAACTTGGAGCGGTTTTCCCCCGTTATGCGGTTCCCTATGGGAGATGCCTTGCATAACGGAGGGAAATGTTTGTTAACCAGGGTTCCCATTAAGCGGGTATACTCCAGTTACCAAAAACTCATTCTGCAGGGTATCGCCATTGCATAACGAACTCTTCGTTGTGCAAATTTTTCGCTATACGATGCGTTTGTTATGCGAGGTACCACTGTATTTAAAAAATGCTATGCGCAAGCTGCTGAGTGCATCTGTCCAAAGTCGCCTTGTTTATAAGCCCTGTGTTTGCAAGTTGATAGAGCTGTCCCCCATGGCATTGAATAACAAAGGCTGGGCGGACATTTATCTTCCCTGTGTTGTAATATAAGGCTTTTAGCCACCTGAAGGGCAGAGCGAGGCCATTTCCACTGACCAGTGGTTAACCTTCAGGAAACTGAGAAGTAATTTAAAAGGATATAAACATCAACAAAAGTCAGTGGATGATCCGGGGGCAAAATTAATGTGAGTAATAACTCTGCTCTTCACCTGCTTTCTTTGCCCTACCAACATTTTGCTGGTTTAAGGGAACTGCTCTTACTTTTGCGTCTGCTGAATTGTGGAATTCCAAAAGAGTTAGCATTTGCACAACAAGATGTTGTGATGAGGGCACGGAGAAAAAAATGGCCCTTTCCAAGCAAATACTTCGATTATTTGTCATTAGCAGCACATTAGAGTCCAAAGGAAACATATTACTGGATAGCTCAGAGGTCTAGGTATCCGGATCCTGGGCTAGAGGTTGGGAGTTCAATTTTCCATGGTGTTTCCTCGATTGGGGTTTAAATTGATGATCCATGTAGGGTCCCTTCCAGCTTGACAATTTTAGGGTTATTATATTGGCTTGCATTCCTTAAATGCAACGCAGACACCTGGGATATGTCAGTGGGTGAGCAGTATCCAAGTCTTTATCTGTTTCTGGTTGCAGAAATTACTGAGTTCAGGACACACTGCTGCAGGTCCTATGGGGTAGGGGTGGGAAAGGGTGCCTCTGAGCATAAATATTCTGCGTACTTCCATAAGAAATAGTAAAGGTTGCTGCAAATTCCACCTCATGCCTCAACATGGCACGGCGGTGACCCCCTGGCCATTCGACCGCTATGGTGGTGGGGGTGTATTCCCCTGGCAGGTTCAACCATGTCACAAAGGTGTCAGCTAGTGGTCCGGAATGGTTCTCCGTTCTGGAACTGCAGGTCAGTAAGTGGGGTTGGGTACTCAGACAATGCACCTGGCCAGTGCATTGCTCTAACATGGCCAGCTTCGATGTTAGCCCGACCAGCTGTGTCGTCGCATTTAAAATGGCTAAAGGAGCATTAAAAACATGGGCCACAGTCCCCCATGCGCCATCAGACCCTGTTACGTTAGCGGTGGGACCTCCCGAGGACGAGAGCCCATGATAATCTCATGGGAGACGATGCTTTGATCTTCCACGTCAAACTGAGGCCGCTCCTGTGCAGGGTGCCTCAGGACTCGGTCCTCTCGCCTCTACTATTTAACATCTGCATGAAACCGCTGGGCAAGATCATTCGTTCCCACGGGGTGAGGTACCATCAGTATGCTGATGATACCCAGCTGTACATCTCGGCCCGTGGGGACCCGGGTGATGCAGTCAAAGTCCTAACCAGGTGCCTGGAGGCTGTCCGGGTCTGGATGGGGGACAACAGGCTTCAACTGAATCCCAGCAAGACTTGAGTGGCTGTGGGATCGGGGCCCCGTGTTATCTCGGGAGCTACTATCTTTGGCTCTGGATGGAGCATTGTTGCCTCAGACAGATCCGGTACGTAATTTGGGGGTCCACCTGGACTCATGGCTACTGCTCGATGAGCAGGTGGCAGCTGTGTCCAGGAGGGCCTTTGCACAACTTTGTGTCATCCACCAACTGCGACTGTTCCTGGACCGGGACTCTCTGCTCATGGTCACTCATGCTCTGGTCACCTCCAAATTGGATTGCTGTAATGCGCTCTACATGGGGCTGCCCTTGATGACCATTCCGAGGCTGCAACTGGTTCAAAATGTGGCTGCCCAAGCGGTGATGGGTCGTGGATGTAATGCCTATGCCTCGCCGCTGCTTCAGGAGCTTCACTGGTTGCCAGTTTGCCTCCGGGTGCAATTCAGGGTGCTGGTTTTGACCTTTAAAGCCCTTCAAGGCAGTGGGCCAGGATACCTTAGAGACTGTGTCACCTCAAGAGTGTCAGCCCGTCCTACCAGGGCAGACAGGAGGTGCTCAATATTGGTCCCGTCAATGAAAGAAGCACATTTATCTGGGACCAGGAAGAGAGCCTTCTCCGTGTCTGCCCCAGCCCTTTGGAAGCTCCTACCTCCGGAGGTGCGCCTTCAGACGGAACTTCTCCCCTTTAGAAAAATGGTGAAGACCTGGCTTTGCCAGCGGGTGTGGGGCTCCAGAGGATCCACTTCCCAGCTCCGCTGGCTTGTCTAATTTCTGTGGTGTGGTATGCCCACGTTCGTAAATTGGCCATAACCCTTCCCGATGGGCTTGCTCGCTTACACACACAGTTTGAGAACCAACATGGGATGTGGGCTAGATTAAACTCATAAGACCTTGGCTGAGGAGTTGCGGAGGAAATAGGACAAAAGGTAAAAAGTTGCTGACTCCAGGGTTGAACTCGCTCTCCCGCTTCTGACCCAAGATAAGGTTGAGTTAGCACACTGAGTCAGCGGCTAAGGAAGTTAGTCCCGGAGACAGTTTACATGGTCTTCCGAGATAGGGCGAGAACAATGGGGTTTCACCAACTCAGATCTTAGATAACTGCGGGTCTGTCCATTAATCACGAGACAATGTCCGGAGACAGGTGTTATCTTGACCCACCAGAAATGCCACGTATGCATCAGCCTTCTGTGACGAAGTCCCGTGCGCCTTTAGCACGGAACTCTCGAGGCAGGGTAATAAATATGCCACCCGACTTAGGTCAGGACTGGACTTCACCGCACATTTCGTCTCACGTGCCTTCCTTGCGGCCAGTCACTCTAAACCTCCGCGGGCCATTCCCGGACCAGGTGGCCCTCTCCGCCGGCTCTTGCAACACTATGGGAGAGCCTTCTGGTGTTTTCTGTTTTTGGTTTAATGTGTGGGGAGGGAGGGGGAGGGTAGTTTTTAAGTATATAGCCAGTTTTATGCTGTTTTTAATCTTGTCTTTTTAATCGTAGATTGCGTATGTGTTTTAATTGTACATGTTCTGGCTGTTTTATATTGTGTTTTTTTTTACCTGTTGTTGCTGCCCTGGGTGTTGTTTTCACCAGGAGGGCGGGGTATAAATTTATAAATTTATAAAATAAATAAATAAATAAAGTAAGTAAGTATCAGGCTGCTGTCCCTGACCCTGCGACATTTGGCATGGTAGGAATCCCCTCTATTTTTATTTATTTATTTACGCAACTTATACCTTGCCCATCTGGGATACACTCCCACCCTGGGTGGCTTGCAATGTTAAAAATAGGCAAAGCATACACCATAAAACCATAGAAAACCCACCCACCCAGTCCAATCCGCCCCGAGGACTGCTACCATGCCTCTGCAACCCTTCCCTTCTTGCTTTTGTCTTTGGATTACAGATGGGAGGTTGAGGCAGGGACAGTGGGCTCTGCCCAGTGACTCTTGGGCTGTTGGTGGGGCTCCAGGACCCCCCTTCCTCTGGCTAGCAGTTCTGGGTCGTGACTTCTCCCTCTTGGTACCTGTTCGGCAGGCATTAAATATTTATCCTTTAACTCCTGTGATTTCAGCGCAGTGTTCGACATTCATCAGCAGTTATTTCCTGCTGTTTGGTACATAAGGAGGCTGTGGCGTCCAAAGGGATCCATTTCTCCCGATCTCTTACACCTCCTGCATTGTGTGTTTAGTATAGACTTACTCCCTACCCCCTTACTCCGTTTAAGGTGCCAAGGCTGCTTCTGTTACAGGGGGAACATGCTGCGTAGACAACTTCTCCACCCTGGTGCCCTCCAGATAGGTTGGACTAAAACTTCCACCATCTTCGGCAAACATTTCTCTGTCCAGGAGAGCTTTGGCTTTGTGGAGCTGGACATGGGGAGGAACTGGGTTGGAGACGCCTGACTTGTACGGCAGGCTCAACTCCGGAGGGATGAGGAGTCCCTTTAACATTACATTCTGATAATGGGTGCGGTGGCTTAGTGGTTAAGATGCTGAACTTCTTGGTGACCAGAAGGTTGGCAGCTCAGCAGTTAGAGATCCGAGTGCTGCACAGTGGAGTGAGCTCCTGACAACCTAGCAGTTTGAAAGTGAGACGTCCACGTGTCCATGGAAGCGTCTGCAGATGCAAGCAGCGCTGGCTCTTTGGCCACAAACAGAGATGAGAACTGAACCCTAGAGTCGGATGCGACTGGCTTTACCTAATGGGTAAAGTGATAGAGTGGTGGCTATTCAGCTACTAATGCAGGATGGGGCCACTTGCAAGATGCCTCTCTTAGCATGAGGTTTGCAAAAGGATAGGTGTCCAACATCAGTGCAGTTGAGAGGACATGAGATTCAGGCACTAGGCCTTGGCACTCCATGTGTTCTTGGACTTCAATTCCCAGAGGCCCAAGTCTCTGTGAACCTACATGAATGGGTTTACTGACCATAAGTGCAGTAAACCCATTCATGTGGATTCACAGAGACTTGGGATTCTGGAAACTGAAGTCCAAGAACAGCTGGAGTGCCAAGGTTTGCCATCACGGCACTAGGCTAACTGTACTAAATACTGTATTCACAAGTAGACACAGAGACAAGGCAGAAATTCAAGGGCTTCCTTCCCTTGCCAGAGAGGAAACAAAGGCCACTATGCTCTACCGCCTTCATGCAGACAAGGTCATGCGTACCTGAAAGTCATCGGAAGGTGACTTTATTGTGTCATTTCTAAGGTGTCTTGGGGAATGAACAAAATCATTTCATCTAAGAAACAAATTGGACATTGTTGTCAGTGGTTGTGCGGCCATATGCAATATGGAGCATGGAAACACGGCGTTAGATGAGGTTCACTTTGCAGAAACCTTGGAAAATCCAAAGGGTAGCTGCCAAACTGTGGGTTGACTGCACACAGCACATGACTTGTCTCATTAAAAAAAGAAGAGGGAGAGGGAGAATGGCAACCCTAATTTGAAATGCACAATTTACAGGGAACCGGTGTGTGTGTGTGTGTGTGTGTGTGTGTGTGTGTGTGTGTGTGTGTGTGTGTGTGTGTGTGTGTGTGTGTGTGTGTGTGTGTCATGTGCTCACTCCTTGAATATGGAGGGGGAACACCAGGCCCCAGCTTCTCCCTGAAAACGCACCTTTGATCTCTCTAAGTAGCCATGCTTCTTCTTCTTCTTTTTCTTCTTCTTTTTCTTCTTCTTCTATGTCTAGGCTAGACATGAAACTGCCAAAATGAAGGCACCTTTTGGAGAGTTGGTTCTGCAGTTTCTTTTGCCTGACCCAGTGTGAGAAAGATTAGCTGGCAACACAAGGTTCCTGTTAGCAGGGTACGCCCGATTGTGGTTCAGAAATGCCAGCCAGCCTCACGTTAGATCGGTGTTTCCCAGCGTGGGGCCCAGGCCCCACGAATTCTGACAAAAGCTACCTCCATACACTCTAATGAAGTAAAGAGTCTTGACCTAAATCAGTGGTTCCCAATGAGGGGCACACTCCCCACAGGGTGACTTCAATTACCAGACGCCTAAGTCAGTACATTGGCTGGTCAGTACTTTGGGAAATTGACTTAGGCTTCTGGGAATTGAAGTCCAAAAAACCAAAGGTTTGGAAACACCTTGTTAGAGAAAACAAGCAGCACCAACTTTATATTCTAAATGGCCGAGAAAACATGGTAAATCTCAGCTTCATAAAGTGGTGACCTAAAGAGGCTTCCTGTTTGGTTCAGGAGAAAAGCACCTCCTTGGGCTCTGGGTTCTGTCCGCTTTCCAAAAGTTACTCTGTTCTGCTGCACATGCATCTGAAGAGAAATTCATAGCACCTAAAAAGGAACTTTGTAATTATTCACTACTAGCTGATTACTCGGCCTTGCCCGGTTCTTTTTTTACCATAGGGCAGCCTTTCCCATGGAAACCTCATGGGGTGTGTGTGGGTCACTCCTGCCTCCCTTCCTCTGTCTCTCTCTTCCCTAACCCAGTGATGGGCAGTCTTGGCCCTCCAGCTGTTCTTGGACGTCAATTCCCAGAAGCCTAAGTCAACACTCCTGCTGATCAGGGCTTCTGGGAATTGAAGTTCAAGAACAGCTGGAGGGCCAAGACTGCCCATCACTGCCCTAACCTGTCCCTATCTGAGACTGTGATATCCCTTCCTCCATCTCTCTCTCCCCTCACCTGTCCTGCTTCTCCGTCAATGGTCCACCCTTATCCTTCCCATACATGTGTCCCCTTTGCATCCCTACCTGGGACTATGGCATTAGCCAGCTCAATTACATCACGATGATGTCACAATCAGGTGACCTACCTGGGGCTATGACATTAGCATCACTCTGACATCACTTGGACATACACACACACGCCCTCCTGTCGAGTATACTTCGCTTTGCAGATTAATTTAAGGGCATACACCCCGATATGGGCTGCCGGACCCCCATGGTGGCAATCTCGCACGCGCAAGGTAGGCGTGCACCAAGTTACAGAACGATTGGTGCAGGGGTGCGGATTTGTATAATGAACATACAAGACCTCACCTCTGTTTTATATAATAGAGATTTTGCTTTTCAACAAAGCTTAGCTCAGTGATTGGTGAACCTTTTAAAGACCGAGTGTCCAAACTCCAACCCCCAAACCCACTTATTTATCGCAATGTGCCAACACGGCAAGTTAACCTGAATACTGAGGTTTTAGTTTAGAAAAAACAAGTCACCTTCACCACAGACTCAACAAGCTGCCATCTGGGCTGCAGCCTCACACCACATGTGAGCTGTTCACCTTTCATCAGACAGGGGAGGGAGGAAGCGCTTCCATTGGGCTGCTGGGCAGAGGGGTGGGGCAAACTCTGTGCTGGGGGAGGGAGGAAGCGCTTCCATTGGGCTGCTGAGCAGAGGGGTGGCACGAACTGTGTGATGGGCTACGGCACGTGTGCCCACAGAGAGGGCTCTGACTGCCCCCTCTGGCACACATGCCATAGGTTCGCCACCACAGGCTTAGCTGCATACTCAGTAACTAAAAAACTAAGTATAGTTACATCAAAGCGCAAATGTACATACGTGTTTCTGGATTTTCAGAAAATCTATGTGTGTGAGACTCACTCACTCACTCACAGAGAGACTTTGCATTCTGTCCATTCCATGATTCCTTCATGCCAGCCAGTTATATTCTAGGTTTTCTCTTCCCACATTTGTGGGACACAATATATTAGGGCCGGTAGCCAATGGCAACATCCATATTAGAATAAACTTGTCACACTAAGCACTAATAAATGTAATGACTCTACGTATTTTGCAATTCCCCTTTTTCTGTCTTCATTTGAAGGCAATGCTCCCCGGGCTTTTGCTTCTACTGGTGATAGGCAAGCGGCCCCCTCATTTACGCCGATTCTTCAGTCAATGCTGTGGTTTATATACTTTCAGCTAATAGCATTATGAACATAGTTTTGTACTAATTCAAAATTAGAGCTCTCATTTGCATAAACAAATTACTGTTTGGATTAGCACTAAATAGTTAAGACAGCTGATAGCGGAGCAGATTTGATGTGGTTCGAATGGCTGGTGGCATAATGGTGGATGTGCAAAATTGGGAGGATGTGGAGAGGATATTGTTGCAGAAGCAAAATCAGCCGGCCTGATAGAGATGCAAGGTAGGCAGAGCTATCTCCAGGGTCCAGACGGTGGCATGCAATGTTCATGGGAGAAAAGAGGAAGCTTGTTTCTAGCCTTAGAATATGTAGGGAGAAGAGTTTAGCTGGCCGTGTCGTCCGGAAGGAAAGTGTACCCCCCCCACCCCCCCACTGCCTGCATCAGCCCCCAGGATACATACAACCAAGCTCTGTGTGTGTGTGTCTGTGTGTGTGTCTGTGTGTGTGTCAAAATTGGAAGCGGCCAGGCACTCACTAGTGTACACACACACACACACACACACACACACACACCATTCCAATTTGTGAGGAATGCAAAACAGGAGAACTAATTGCCTTGTTTTAATTTGAAATTATGGACCAGAGACTGGCTGAACATTTTAAAGGAGAGTATCTGAGGGGACTGCAGTGGCTCAAGTGGCTAAAACACTGGCTGGGAGGCGGAAGGTCAGCAGTTCAATTTCCGAGTACTGCACAATGGAATGAGCTGCTGTTTCTGTCCCCGCTCCTGCCAACCTAGCAGTTCAAAAGCAAGAAATGGCAAGGAGATAAATAGGGACCACTTTTGTGGGAAGGTAACAGTGTTCCGTGCGCTCCGGTGTCTAGTCATGCCTGCCACATGACCACGGAAATGTCTGCAGCAGCAGCAGATAGCACTGACTCTTCACCTTTGAAACAGAGATGAGCACTGCACCCTAGAGTCGGATATGACTGGCTTTTGAGCAAGGGAAACCCTTTTTATCTGAGGGGTGACATGACCGTGGTGGCTTAGTGGTAAAGATGCTGAACTTGATGACTGGAAGGTCCACAGGTCAGCAGTTCAAGGCCCGAGCGCAGCATGACAGAGTGAGGTCCCATCTCTGTCCCAGCTCCTGCCAACTTAGCAGTTCGGGAAGCAAGAAATTGCAAGTAGATAAATAGGTACCACTTTGGTGAGAAGGTAACAGCCTTCCATGTGTCTTGTCATGCCTGCCACGTGACTATGAAAATGTCTGTAGATGCAGACCGCTGGCTCTGTGACTGTAAAATGGGATGAGCACCGCAACCTAGAGTCTGATACAATTGGCTTTTGAGCAAGCACTACCTTTACCTTTCTCACAAAATAAGGATTTAAAGTGCCTTTTAGAACAGTTAAAAATACCCAATAAAAGCACTAGAAATTTAGACTGCAATAGATTTATAGACATTAAATTAGGCTTAAATCCATTCTATGTTAAAATTAAAACAATTTGAAATGTTTAGTTCAGAATATTAATGCAAGTTTTTCTTTGCAGGTCCCTGGTACAGAATTTCTCCTGCCATTCACCCTCTGGGAGTAAATCCCCAGCTTTGGCGCATCACTGGAGGAACAAAGGCCTACGCTGCATTGGAGGAGTCATGTACAGAGTGTCGGCTAATAAGCTTGCCAAAACCTGTAGCCCTTCAGCCAGGAGTGGTGACGTCATGTGCAGGAGCCACACCAAATCAGGTAGGCTGGCCCTGCAAAAGGGTTTGACTTTGAGTATTTGCAAACATCGTTTTGCCAATGCCAGACTTTGTCTCTTGCAGGAACTCAGGATTTTCCTTCTTCTCCTGTTTGATCTGGTTCTGTTAAGCCTCCCAAACCCATGTGCCTCCTCTAGGTTTCTTCTTCATGCTCTTGGAAGACTGCTCCCCTGCAAAGGCTATTCCATCAGTCTGGTAACCCGCCCCGCCCCGCCCCGCCCCCCCCGCACACACACACACACACACACACACACACACACTGTCTCTCCTCTGCCATTATCTGTTCACTTTTTAAATTTTTCATTCAATTCAATTCAATTTTAATTTATATCCCGCCTGACTCAGCACAGGCCGACTCAGGGCAGCATTACAACATATTACAAAAGTCACAAAATACAATAGTAAACACATAATAGTATAGCAAAAATGCAAAATTGTGCATATGACATCAAGATACAGTATGCAATATAGGCGAAACACATTATAGCAAAAATAAATTTGTGACATATGAACAGAAGACACAGTTTATACCTAACACCAGTCGGGATCCTCAAACGGGGCCCAGGGCTCAACGCTACCATGAAGCCCAACGGAGCCATGGCTCAATGCAGCTGGGCCAGTGTCTCTCCCTCCCTCGCTCTCACCGAGGTCAGGCAGCGGGTCCCGCCGGCAGCAGCGTCTTCGTCATTGCCGTCTCCCCTTCTTCTCCCCCCCCCAAGCAGGTGGGGCTCCAGGGGGGCGGAGCGGAGGCGCCAGTCGCACCTGCTCATCCCTGTGCCGGTGGCGAGGGCTCGGGGAGAGGCAACGGGTCCCGGTGGCGGCAGCAGCCGTCCCTTGGTGCTCTTCCTCCGCCTTCAAAGTGAGGGCACAGAGGTGAACAGCGAGTTAACCCACAGTTTAAGGTCATTCTCCACCCTCTCCACCTGCTGAGATTTAGGGCCCTAAGCACTTCTTTCAGCTCCTCTCCCTTCTCTGGCATACCCCTAATTTCCCACTCTCGATTTCCTCTTTCACGCCTTTTACCAGCAAAGGGAGGAAGAGGTTGGGGACAGTTTCCTCTTGGTCCCGTTGTTGCTTCTTTGCCCTTAATTTCTGGCCAAGGTTTCTAAAATGTCCGGAGTTCTCCCTCCCTCCCTCCCTCTAAAACCAGCCCCAAGCTCTGATCTTTTGCAGACTGCAATTACAGCGTTTTGTACATTCTGGCGTTCATGCCTGCCACATGACCACGGCAAGGGTGACCTTTACCTTTTTTTAAAAAATAATTTTTATTGAATATAAAAAGATAAACATTACAAAAAAGAAGAAAATACAGAAAAAAGAACACGTAATTTAAAAAGAAGTGACCTTTACCTTTAAAGATCCTGTTAGCCCTCTTCTTTATATTTCCTTTATATTTTGGACCACTTGTATCACTATTAGAGGTTTTATCCGCTCTCCTGGTTATCTTTTTCAACAACAACAACAACAAAAATCATTAAATTTCCCCCCTTTTGTTGGAATTGTTTTCGGAGTGGGGGGATTGGTTATTTTGTTCATGGTTAATTTGGATGATGATGGGTCCTGAACATTTCCCTTCACCTTGATCATATGGCAGTGGAATGGGAATTCCTGGTTGGGAGCTCATTTCAGATCTGATTCTGCTGTGATCACCAGGCCTCAGGTGTGCACCAACCTCTATCTTGTTTGTCCTACCTGACTCATTTCTTGCTAGCAAGCAGGCTTATGAGGAGTGATGCAGGGCAGGAATAGAGAGCCATCGCAAATGATGGCAGAGCCCTGTGATGGCGGACCTTGGCACTCCATATGTTCTTGGACTTCAATTCCCAGAAGCCCAAGCACCCTGTGAATCCACACAAAGGGGTTTACTGCGATTCATCCGGCCCACGCTGCCCTGGTCGCTCCCGGAAGCGGAAGTAAAACGCGCTCATACAGAAGAAGGGTTAACCCGGAAGAGCCTTAACCGTACGGGTGCGATTTACTTCTGCTTCCAGGAGCAATGAGGGCAGCACGGGCCAGATGAATCGCAGTAAACCCATTTGTGTGGATTCACAGAGGGCTTCTGGGAATTGAAGTCCAAGAACATCTGGAGTGCCAAGGTTCGCCATCATGGACCTATACCTAGAAGAGAATGGAAGGGGTTAATCAGAAATGACTTGATAACATGTGTTTAGTTTTAAGAGCATTGCCCACAGGTAGTTTCCACCTTCAGTCTCTTTTGTAGGTGAGATTTTGCCTCTGCCGTGACCTGATGGGAGGGACCAGGATCCTTTAGTGTTCAGCGCTTGATATGTACATTCCGGGTTAGGTAGGAGAGTGAGAGATGCTCTGGCAATCTCTTATAGCTGAGGGACCGCTCTTCATGGACTTGTTTGATCGGCTGGGTCACAGCCTGTTTGGAGTTTCTTTCGGAAGAAAGCTTTCCAGCTTTAGTGTCTTGGGGGAGACCAGTGAGATGGGAGAGGCTTTTGACAGCCTAAGTGCATGGCATTTAACTAGTGCTGCTTATAAGATGGTGTTTTCCATCTGAACTTAATGGGTCAATATTTTGTCTCCATCTGTTGTGACTCCAGTTTAGAGCCAGATGAATCTCTTAAGCTTACCCCTTACTCACCAAGTCATTGGTCAGTTTTCATGTGCTTTGAAGCAGCGCATTGCTGGGTCTGTGGGCATAAACATTTGAGGGGGCAGGTCAAAGTCCTAAGCAATCCCATAGTTGGGCTTCACCATATTCGCCTTTACTGTGCCATGAGACTGGCTGTCAGATTCATCCTTCCTTTAAGCAAATTTGCCCATCACAGTTTCAAAACCAGGAGATGTAGCATCTCCACTATATTCTGCAGTCATTGAACGCTAGAATACTGCAGCAAATTCTGGACATCACCACCACCACCACCACAACCATGGTCCAGAGCTTGGGTCTGAGCAGTGGGGTTACAAAACTCAAGCCCAATAGTAATAGTAATAATAATGAAAAAGAAGAGGAGGAGGAAGATGTGGTAGTAGTAGTAGTAGTAGTAGTAGTAGTAGTAGTAGTAGTAGTAGTAGTAGTAGTAGTAGTAGTAGTAGTAGTAGTAGTGTGCCAAACAGGGTTTTGTAGGGAAACTACTCAGAGGTGGGGAGCTCTTGGGACTCTGCCGCTTGCTCAAGACACAGCAGGGGGAATCAAACTCGCAACTTCTGGTTCCTCCGCGAGATACCTAAGCCTCCACTGAGCTGTCCAGTCAGCCTGGACATGATAAGGGTGGCTGCTGATGGTTGGCCTGCTGCTCTCCCCGGCCTCCCCTTGTGTATGGGGCTCTATGAGGGTCTTCCGTCTGTATTTCCTTGGCCAGCCCCTGTTTCTTAGCTCAAGAGGAAAGGATTTTTGGTCCTGGGGTTGCATTTAGTTCTGAGCCCCTGCGCAATATCGGTGCCCAATCACCAGGCTGCCAGGAGTGATCAAGTAAGTCATCGCTCTCCGTAAGTGAGAGGGAAGCCGGTCGTTTCCCTGCAGCTTGTCCTCAATCGGCTACCTTGTTAGCCTGATGATAAGGAGAGATGGGTCTATATGTGGTGGGCCCCTGCCAGCTGGCAGACTCCAGTGGAGAGGAGGGGCAGTCTGCTTTCAGCATGCCACCGACTGGCCAGGTGAGCTGCCAGAGGCTGGAAACACACCTTCCCTCTCTGCTTTATCCCAATTCCAAAATTAAACTGGAAGGCTGCATGCAAAACTGGTCTGGACCTAGTGGAGCAAAGGTCTGTGTAAACCAGGGGTGCCCAAACTACAGCCTATGGGCCGGATCCAGCCCCCAACGCCAGTTCATCCAGCACATATGGGTGCATTTTACTTCCACTTCCAGGAGCGACAAGAGCAGCACAGGTCGGATGAATTGCCGTCAGGGGCCGGATCCGGTCCACGGGCTGTAGTTCTCTGGCTTAAGCAGAGAAAACGGCAGCTTAAAATCTATCTCAACCCATTACAAAACAGATTGCAAGGCGCGTTTTACTTCCGCTTCTGGTGGGAGGAACCATGTGAGCAGCCCACTGAACCACATGATCGGCCTGCAGCCCAAAAAGTTTGGGCACCCCTGGTATACACTCTTCTGCCTGGGGAGATTTTGATCAGGGTGGAGTCTCTCAAGCAGCTTCCCCAGTCAGCTTCCCTTTAGAGGTGTTGGGAGCCCAGTTTGCACCAGCCCTGGTCTGGCCAACCTGGCAAAAAGGGAGAGAGTGGGGCGTGGGTTCATAGCCCCTGAAAATCTGGAAGGGTCCATGGTGCCTTCTTCTTTCATGTCCAATCAACGTTGGACTGCCAAAACGAAGCCACTTTCTTGGCTTGGTCATTGACCAAACTTAAGTCCTCATTGGCGCACGCTTCTGGCAGTCATCAGCAGGCCAGTAAAAGTGCCGGATCCTGTGTCTCTCTACACATCCACACAGTGTGTTCTCGTCTGACAGAAGGCCCCACTTGAGCCGCAACTGTGGGATTGACTCCCATGGGATGGAGCAATTGCTACCGACTAGGACCACTTTAGATGTGAATGAGTCAATTTCATCCGTTGCTGCAGAAAACGGGGACTTGCTTTAGGGCTGGCCAGAAGCATCTGAATGGCCATTGTGTGGAGATTGGGTGCCTCTGCTCTTTTCCACCTGGGAGGGCACCTCTAAGGCAAGCGTACGCTTTCGCTTGCCAAGGCATGATGGATTTGACCAGCCCGTGTAATAAAGAGTTCTGCCTGCTGCGTGACCTCCAGGAGCAAAAGCCCAGGAGCAAAGAGGAAGGCAAGGAAGCAGGTGCCGTGCCGAGGATTGGGGGTGGTGGTGTGGGAATCCCAGCCTCTCTTTGGGAAATGAATTCTGCAGAACAGTTGCCAGCAGAGGATGGGGTGCAGAAGTCAGCCGCGAGTACAAGATTGGAAACAGCAGGAACAAAATTACGGGTTGACATTGTCCGGAAAGCCAGGCTGACCTCAATCTATTAAAAAAACACTGCAACACCTTGCGCTCAACACACTCTTGGTGCACGGCTGGGATTGAAGAGGCCCAGAAAGAAGCACCCTTTGCGGGAGCCCTTAGGGTTCCCTACAGGGCAGAGTCGCTGTATTATATGGAGCTTTCCCCTCCACATGGATAGTTGGGTGTTTGATGCTCTGTTTCATTCACTTAGACATGTGGAAGAGGGGATAAAATGCAATAGGGAGTGAATGAATGAAGTGAAAGAACCCCCAACCCTAACAAATGAATGTTGCACTAGGCCCATGATGGCGAACCTTGGTGGCCCAGCTGTTCTTGGACTTCAATTCCCAGAAACTCAAGCCTCTGTGAATCCACACGAATGGGTTTACTGTCACTCCAGGTGTTCTTGAACTTCAATTCCCAGAAGCCCAATTTTCTGTGAATCCACATGAGTGAATTTACTTGGGCTTCTGGGAATTGAAGTTCAAGAACACCTGCCAATGTTCGCTTTCACAGCTCTAGGCTCTGGGTATAAAACTGGGGCTGGTTATACCTTGATCAGTTATGAAATTCCCATTGCATCTTTCTAGATTCTGGAGTCGATGCATTTTAGTATTGGGGTGGAGTGGCATAAAGTATCTCTCGCAATGGACAAAAGACCTGCAGGTTGAGTACATCCTTGGAAGCAAAGATGATCCCCAGTTTGTAAACTAGAGAAAGTCCCTAGCCAAACTGGGAAGGAGATTTTGTGCCAGGGTTGATGCCGGTCCTGTCCTGACTTTGAAAGAGAGAGTCCAGGAGGAGTGAGTAGGTCATAAAGACTCCCCGCATCATAAACAGCCTTCTAACTGGGCATTTCCATTCTTCAGCTCTTTGCACAACAGAGCAGATACTCCTGCAGTTGATGATTATCTGTGAGTGAATCTTCTGATGTTGTAGTAGCAGCAACAAAAAGAAAAACGTTTCAGCAGATTTAGTTGTACACAAGGCTAAACAAGAGCACCCCAGTCAGGCCCAAGCTCAGCACAACAGCCGATAAAACGATCTGGATAAAATAGCAAATCAGGAAGGAAGCAGCTGTGTTAAAACTCAGCAGTGTGCCAAGCTGGAATTGAACTTCAATTCCCAGAAGCCCTGATCAGCAGGAGTGCTGATCAGGGCTTCTGGGAATTGAAGTCCAGGAACACCTGGAGTGCCAAGGTTCATCATCATGGGTCTAGGTAAAGTGATGGCTAGCCAGAAACCCAATTTCCAGGGCACCTGCTGATCAGTGTTTCTGGGAATTGAAGTTCAAGAACATCTGGAGAGCCAGGGTTGGCCATCACTGGCTAGGAGCATGCTTAGATTCCACTTTCAGGACTTTCAGCCCCCTTGCATTACATGGTACATGGAGACATTTTCACTTGTGAAGTATGAAAGCAAAGGAAACTCAAATGATCTTGGTTTGAGAGGAGGTCCTGAGTGTGTGTGAGAGATGGAAGCTTCCATCTGTATGTTGCAGCAAAAGAGAAAAGAGCTGTATGGCATCTTTAAGGTCAGACTTTAAACTGCCAAACGAAGCCACCTAAATCCTCTTCAGTGCATGTTTCCGGCAGTATCCACAGATGAGTAAATGAGCCAGATCCTGTATCTCTCCACATGGTGTTGTCTGCCAGCATCCCCCGCTTGAGCATGTGGGTGACATTTAGTGACTGTCCCTGCTTAGGCTTGGAATCGCAGTAACGGGTGGCAGTGATCTGTTTTGGACCTCCACATGTACCTTGAAAATCCTATTAGAAGCTCCAGGAATCCCAAGTGAGAGACGTATAGCCTTTCCCCTTCAGTGAGAGTTGGGGCCATCTAACCCCCATAGATAGGTGGTTTCTTGGAATGGATAATGGTTTTCTTTGCACTCCTTGTGCAATGTGCAGAATCCATAGTAGCTGTCAAAGGACGGAGCAAGAGCCAGTTGGCCCATTAAAAAGGATCTAACATTTGTGAGAACTCTAGGATTGTTTCCTGGGGTTTCTTTTATGCTTCCTGCTGTGGATGCTTTCTGCTGAGAGTGGCCTCTCAGCCGGTGGCGTGTCAGCCCCGGAAGAGTTCAGTTCCGGTTAATGGAATGACTGGTGAACAGGTCTCATGGCGGTGGTGGCCACTGGAGACTGCTGAATCCTGTCTGGCGTTGGATTCGCTAATTGCTTTTGTGAGAGAGCGTTGATTGTTGGGCTTTAGTTTTGCATGAAGGCAATTGACCCCTTCTCTCTTTTAAGTTCCCCTTTCACTGGTGCACATACTGTCATACTGTGTCCGGTCCTGGAGGGCCATCATAGATCACCATCATAGCAAGCTGCGGTCAACATCCCTGTTCTCCAAGAATGCATCTGGTCACATTCTAGACTGCTGTTGGCAGGATGGCTTTCATTACTGTGTCTGGTGAAAGGGAAACCCATACAGTCATGGCATCAAGACATCTGTCCTTTTTCTGGTTTGAATCTTCTCCCATTCAGCTCCCCTGTTTGTTACCCAGATTCCAAGGCTGTGAGAGAGGCAAGAGAAACTTCTCCTTATTTACTTCCTCCAGACAAAGCCTCATTTGACGCATCTTCCTTATGGGCTTATTTTTCCTGCTTCAGGGGTGGGGGGGATGCATACCTGTCAACCTTCCCAGATTGGCCAGGATTTCCCAGTTTTCGGTGCCAATTTGCGCCATTTCCCGCCCCGCGCTGCCGAAACCCCGGAATTTAGCAGCGGGGGAAAGGAGGTACTGCACAGCCCTTCTGCGCAGGTCGCCTTCTACGCATGCGTAGAAGGGTTTTACGTTTGCGTAGAACCCTTCTATGCATGTGTAGAAGGGGGTTACGCAAGTGTAAAACCCTTCTATGCATGCGCAGAAGGCAACCTGCTCAGAACCGTTCTGCGCAAGTCCCGGATTGGCCAGAGCCGCAGTTGACAGGTATGGGGATGTATTCTTAGACACGAGTTGCAGCTGCCGCCACTGATTTCCCTACCTTTGGGTTTTGGACTTCAATTCCCAGAAGCCTCAGTCTGTCCATTGGCTGATCAGTGCTTTGGGGAATTGGCTTAGGCTTCTGGGAATTGAAGTCCCAAAACCAAAGGTCGGGAAACACGGCTCTATATCTTCTTGCAGCATCAGAATGAGACATTTTATTTTGTTTTCTCAGGGCTTTTAAATGACATTTTCGCATGGTTTCATTCCTAGTCTATGCGAAGGGTGAACATTGGTTCAGTTTTGAACTGATTTACCCTAGGAAGTGTGCAAATCTGTGTCCTGCTGAGCAGTTGGAGGAAAAGCACACATTGGCCCACCTTTAATTAGCTCATTGTTGTGATTAACTGGCTTTGAATGTTATTGCCATCTGTTTTATCGTTTTACGTTTGGGTTCTGTTGTCATTTGTAACCTTTTTATTGCTGACATGTTTTGCATTTTGTAGGGAATTGTATTTTATTAGGTGGCTGGCTACCACATCTCGTGGATTTAAAAGGATGTACTTCTGGGCAGAGAGAAAGAGACTGTAAGACTTCTGTTTCCTCTAAAACACCTGCCACGTTTCCGGCATGAAATGAACTGCCGTGACAGCAATCTGGCTCGGAGGGTGGATCAGTGTGTTTCAATTTCTTATACCAGAGATTAACCTTTATGTCACCAAAAGCCTATGTCCATGATGGCGAACCTTCGTGAATCCACACGAATGGGTTTACTACGATTCATCCAGCCCGCGCTGCTGTCGTCGCTCCTGGAAGCAGAAGTAAAATGCTTCTGGGTTAACCCTTCCTCCGTACAGGCGCGTTTTATTTCTGCTTCAAGGAGCGACAAGGGTGACGTGGGCCGGATGAATCTCAGTAAATCCATTCGTGTGGATTCATGGGGGGTACTGGGAATTGAAGTCCAAGAACATCTGGAGTGCCAAGGTTCGCCATCATGGGCCTATGTATTCATGGAGGACACCTTTCCTTTTTCTTGACTTGGGCTGGCTAAAACGCTGTCTAGAACAGTGATGCCGAACCTTGGCACTCCAGCTGTTCTTGTACTTCAATTCCCAGTAAACCCATTCGTGTGGATTCACAGGGACTTAGGCTTCTGGGAATTTGAAGTACAAGAACAGCTGGCATGCCAAGGTTCGCCATTACAGGATTATATGATGTCAACAGGAAAGAAGAATGAACAGGTTGAAGAAGGCTGAATTACAAATTTAAAATTAGTGACCCAATCAGAATAAACAGTAGCTACCACTACTGCTCCTGCTACTCGGGTATCCCCTGATTGGAGTTTTTCCAGCCCAAATCCTTATTATTATTATTATTATTATTATTATTATTATTATTATTATTATTATTATTATTATTATTATTATTATTATTATTATTATTATTATTATTATTATTATTATTATTATTATTATTATTATTATTATTATTATTATTATTATTATTATTATTATTATAAAAATAACTTTAACCCACTCATGCTTGTCTAGATCTTGTAACAAAGTCCATGGCAATCCAGATCTTATTCCAGATCTCGCCCTTCCCATCTTCTTTATAAATCTGGAAGTTGTTCTGATCCCAAAAGCTACTGACCTGTCAGTTGTTTACTCATGATTTACAAGTTGTTTACATCAATTATTTCCCAAACTTTTTTACAGGTTTTCTCTAATGCACCTGCCTCCCAACAGACCAACAGACCAACAGAGGGGTTGCATTAAGAAATCCTGTGGTTGCAAATAATTTTATTTATTTGTTTGTTTGTTTGTTTGTTCGAATTTTTAAAGCCGCCCCAATTGCTCACTATTGATTTCAGGTTGGGATATGTCCAGAAATTTGTCATTTGCTTACCCTGATTCTCAAGAGATGTTTTACTCTGTACCCCAGTCATGGCTTCTTGACATTTTCACAGTTTACATAATTGATAATAGTATTTTTACTTTAGAATGTAGACTAATAGATTAATGGGGTTGGAAGGGACCTATAAGCGCCCTGGTGGCACAGTGGTTAAACTGCTGTACTGCAACCAGAATGTTGTGAGTTCAATCCTGACCAGGATTCAAGGTTGACTCGGGCCTTCCAGCCTTCCAAGATTGGTTAAATGAGTACCTGGCATGTTGGGGGCAAAATACTAATTATGTTCTGAGAGTGCACTAAACATTATGGGGTAGTATAAGAGTCCAATCCCCTGCTTAGGACTGGAATCCACATTCATCTAAATGCATGATGTCCTAGAGAACAAAATTATAGGTGCAAAGACCTCTGCCAATTTCCTTATCAGAAGAGGTTTTTGGGTTTTGTTTTGTTTTTGAGTGAATTTTTCAGCCATTTGTGGTTCTGATTGGCTTTTAATCCCCTGATCTGGATGGATGAGTGCTAGCATTAAAGGCTACAAGCCCAACTATTGGTGAAATGAAATTGATGTTTCACATGTAAATGTGCAAGGACAGTGTTATCTGCAACCTCTCCTGATAACTTGAATAAGTTTCTTAAACATCATTGACTACAGATGTCAACTGAACCAGCCTGTAACGGGTTCAGGTGGGTCAGTGGGCATGCAGTGTCCCACGATCATGAGAACTAGCTCAAGCCAACAGTCTGGGTGCCGTGTTTTGCACCTTTTGAAGTTTCCAACCTGTCTACAGAGGCAGCCCCATGTGGAGTGCATGGCAGTAGCCAAGTCAGTCCTCTCTGACTCTGGAAAAGGGGCAGCAAACACACTTCTGGCCACTGGCAAGATTGGGCATCTGGGCTGAGAGATGAGGCAAGGAATACACAAGAGAGCTCTTGAACAGCCGTGAAACCCCATCCCTGGTACCCAGTCTGCCTTTTGACTGACCAGGAGCACCTCTGTTGTATCTGGATTGAGCTTTAGTTTATTCCAGGGGCGCCCAAACTACGGTCTGTGGGCTGGATCTGGCCCCTGATACCAATTCATCCGGCCCATGCCACCCTGGAAGCAGAAGTCAAACGTGGCCCGTAAGGGTGTGTTTTACTTCCGCTTCTGGGAGTGATGAGGGCGGCGGGGCCCGGATCCGGTCCATGGGCCGTAGTTTGGGCACCCCTGGTTTCAGCAGAGAAAGTGGCAGCCTGATATCTAACTCATCCTGTTGCAAAATATATCTGTTGCAAAACAGATTGCAAGGCACGTTTTACTTCCGCTTCCGGCGTGAGGAACCACGTGACCGGCCCGCTGAACAAAGTGGTTGGCCGGCAGCCCAAAAAGGTTGAGCACCCCTGGTTTATTCCCTCTCATTCAGTCCCTTTCTGCGACCAGACTCTAATGTTGAACTGAAGCATCTTCCTTGAATTAAAGGTGGGAAAGAGAGATAAAGTTGAACATCCTCAACATATTGGTGATACTGAACCCCAAACTTCTGGGTGGCCTTTCCCAGGTGGGGGCTAGATATTAAATAGCACAGAGGATAACATCAAACCCTAAGGGACTCTGCAGACCAACAGGAAAGGTGTGCTTGAGCCTTTAATTCTGTTTTATGGAGGAGGAGGGAGTGTTCCAGCTGTTGGACCAGTTAAAATAAATGAGCCCCCAACACTAGCAAATGCTGATCTCCTGGAAATGGCAGGGCCTGTTTAAATGAAGAATAATTAAAGAAATAAATTTCCTAGGTGCCAGCTCCAAAATGTTCTGTTCAGCAGTAAAGCTGTGGGTCTCTGAAGTATAAAGTTGGGCTAGGGATGGTGGGGTGGGCAGCGGAGAGGCTGCCTATGCAGCGGTATCTGCTAAAGAATTTGCCCCAGTTAGAAAGAATGCCACGTCTGAAGTCACACATTAAAACAGGTTTAGCAGAACAATGTGCAGAGAAGGACATCCCTTGAAAGGTGGAGATGGTCCCTTTTTGGTGGGGTGGACTGCCACTTCTATTAGTTATGCTTTCCCAAGGGGTTACTGGAGGGGGGAGCCAAGGCTGCTGGTCTCTGAAGGGGAGTTAGCCTGGCCATAAGAACAAAACCCAATTAGAAGATGGAGGAAGGAGTTCACTGCGCAAGGAACATCATTAAAGGAGGAGGAGGAGGAGGAGGATCTGGCTGAGGAACCCAACCTCCCTTACATCCATCCCTTGGAGGACTCTGAATAGACTGAGTGTCGGAGTCCCTAAATGCAAGACCAACAAGCTCAAGTGGGGGCTGATGGCGGACAACAACACACAGTGTGAATGTGGAGAGATGCAGGATCCTTTGGCTCATTTCCTGGTCTGCTGAGGATTGCCAGAGACATGCACTGATGAAGACTTAAGTTTGGCCAATGACAAGGCCAAGAAAGAGGCTTCCTTTTGGCAGTCCAGGGTTTGAGCAGGACCCAAAAGAAGAAGAATGGCCACCTGGACTCCAAAGAAGAGTCCGGAGGGCTGGAGTGTGCTTCTGAATCTCGGAAGCATCATCAAAACTGGCAGAGATATCCTGGGTTGGCAGGTCTCTCATGTGGATTCACAGAGGCTTGGTTTTCTGGGAATTGAAGTTCAAGAACACCTGGAGTGCCAAGGTTGGCCATCACGGGGCTAGGGAAGTCAAGCCTTTGCAATATTAACCTACAGGAGTGCAGGTGGATATCAAAGACAGGGAAAGTTACTTTTTGGGAAACTACATCTTCCGGAAGGTTCCAACCAAGGACCCTGCTCAATGCGACGTTTCAGGAGCTGAACATGGTAGACTCTTCCAGCACGTCAAGGCTCACTGCTCTTTCCACCTTTAAAGTATTCGCTGAGACATCGTTTTCTTCTAATAGGATACAGAACCCCAGAGATGGACTGAAACATGCACCTGCTTTTGAAGCAAACATGCATAGATATAATAATCAAGGGGAGGAAGGGTCAGCCCGCTAACTGGCTCGTTCCCCCAACCCATCTGCTTCACTTTGTGGGGTTAAGGAAAACAGGTCCCCCAAAAAGAGAGACACTCCACCCCTTTCTGCTGCTGTTGCCTCCCATGGCAAGACAAGACAAGGCGAGGGCTGGTTCCATAGTTAACCTGTCCTTTTTTGCTTTGACACTGGGGCTCCCGGTGACCAAGAAATGCTGGCATTCAGGCAAGTTTCATCCCCACCAACAAAGATTTTGTTTAATAGGGTCTAAGAGGTGACCTGGTTGAAGTTTATAAAATCATGCACAGTGTGGACAAAGTAGATAAGGAACAACTGTTTTCCTTATCGCACAACACTAGAACTAGGGGACACTCCATGAAACTTTTGGGTACTAGTTCTCAAACAAATAAGAGAAAGTACTTTTTCACCCAGAGGATCCCTGGTCTATGGAACTCCCTGCCAGAAGAAGTGGTGACAGCTGTCAGTCTCGACAGCTTCAAGAAAGGATTAGACAAGTTCATGGAGGACGAGGGTATCCATGGCTATAATTATGGATACCTAAGGACAACCTCCGGGTTGGAGAGAGAGGCAGGATATCTCTCAATGCCATTTCCAGGGAATCCTAAGCAGGTGAAGGCATCTCCTTGGGGATAATACCCTGAAGCCAATGGTGAGCCACTGTGTGAGACAGAATGCTGGACTGGATCATGGGCTCCTGTGGCCTCTTCCAGCAAGGCTGTTCTTATGTTCTTATGTCTCTTGAATGTAGCTCCAGAGAAATCATCCCTGTGAACATGCTTATTCCCCAAATGCAGAAAAGCAATGAGTGTCATCTTGAGTCATTGCCACTCCTTCCAAAATGAGCCATTTGTGTTTCAAACGTCTCCTTTTTGTCTATAGCACCCAAACTGTTGTTGTTGCGGAAGGGAAGGGGTCTCCATCTGATGCTTCTGACTATTTAGTTCCTCCAACAAAACAGTTCCATCTGGATCAAGGCCCAACAAAACCAGGGGACTTCCACTTTCTGCTAACCCTCCAACTGGTTAAATTCTCCCCCAAACCACCTCCTTCTTTGCTCTTCTAGAGGCCTCCATTGACATTATTTGGTGTTCTTGTAATACGCTGATGGTGAAGCTTTTTTAGAGACCAAGTGCCCAAGCAGAGCGGCGGGGAAAACTCTGTGCTGGGGGGAGGGAGGAAGCACTCCCATTGGGCTGCTGGGCAGAGGGGTGGGATGAACTCTGTGCTGGGGGGGAGGGAGGACGCACTCACATTGGGCTGCTGGGCAGGGGTGGGATGAACTCTGTGCTGGGGGAGGGAGGAAGCTCTCCGATTGGGCTGCTGGGCAGAGGGGTGGGATGAACTCTGTGCTGGGGGAGGGAAGAAGCTCTCCCATTGGGCTGCTGGGCAGAGGGGTGGGATGAACTCTATGCTGGGAGGGAGGGAGGACGCTCTCCCATTAGGCTGCTGGGCAGAGGGGTGGGGTGAACTTTGTGCTGGGGGGAGGGAGGAAGCACTCCCATTGGGCTGCTGAGCAGAGGGGTGGGGTGAACTTTGTGCTGGGGGGAGGGAGGAAGCACTCCCATTGGGCTGCTGAGCAGAGGGGTGGGGTGAACTTTGTGCTGGGGGGAGGGAGGAAGCACTCCCATTGGGCTGCTGAGCAGAGGGGTGGGGTGAACTTTGTGCTGGGGGGAGGGAGGAAGCTCTCCCATTGGGCTGCTGGGCAGAGGGGTGGGATGAACTCTGTGCTGGGGGAGGGAGGAAGCTCTCCGATTGGGCTGCTGGGCAGAGGGGTGGGATGAACTCTGTGCTGGGGGGGAGGGAGGACACACTCACATTGGGCTGCTGGGCAGGGGTGGGATGAACTCTGTGCTGGGGGAGGGAGGAAGCTCTCCGATTGGGCTGCTGGGCAGAGGGGTGGGATGAACTCTGTGCTGGGGGGAGGGAGGACGCACTCACATTGGGCTGCTGGGCAGAGGGGTGGGATGAACTCTGTGCTGGGGGAGGGAGGAAGCTCTCCCATTGGGCTGCTGGGCAGAGGGGTGGGATGAACTCTATGCTGGGGGGGAGGGAGGAAGCACTCCCATTAGGCTGCTGGGCAGAGTGGTGGGGTGAACTTTGTGCTGGGGGGAGGGAGGAAGCACTCCCATTGGGCTGCTGAGCAGAGGGGTGGGGTGAACTTTGTGCTGGGGGGAGGGAGGAAGCACTCCCATTGGGCTGCTGAGCAGAGGGGTGGGGTGAACTTTGTGCTGGGGGGAGGGAGGAAGCACTCCCATTGGGCTTCTGAGCAGAGGGGTGGGGTGAACTTTGTGCTGGGGGGAGGGAGGACGCTCTCCCATTAGGCTGCTGGGCAGAGGGGTGGGGTGAACTTTGTGCTGGGGGGAGGGAGGAAGCACTCCCATTGGGCTGCTAAGCAGTGGGGTGGGGTGAACTTTGTGCTGGGGGAGGGAGGAAGCACTCCCATTGGGCTGCTGAGCAGAGGGGTGGGGTGAACTTTGTGCTGGGGGGAGGGAGGAAGCACTCCCATTGGGCTGCTGGGCAGAGGGGTGGGGTGAACTTTGTGCTAGAGTGATGGTGCACGTGCCCACAGAGAGGGCTCTGAGTGCCACCTCTGGCACAAGGTTCTCCACCACTGTTGTAATATGTCTTTGATGTTCTCTCTCCTCCTTCCTCTGGGTCTTCCTCATGGTCTTTGTCCTTCTCCTCTTTCCACATATACTGTACCTTGTATGTGGTATGGACTTCCAAGACATTCTCTTCAAATGGGCAAACCACTTGGTTTGCTGTCACTGTAGCCTAAGCAGTAACACCTGTAATCCCAAACCTAAGTAGACATAAAGTGTCCAACGTGGATCCACTGTTGAGATGGAAGGTATTAAATCCTGAAGACTTCCATTATGAGGAGATATTTGAAATAAAACAAGTGAATTTGTGACAATAAAGGGAAGAAAACCGTCTGAGACACAGCTATGCTGAATTCAATTTGAAAGCAACATTAATTTCTACCCAAAAGAAGCATTATTATCCTATATATGCCTCCTTGCTAAAAAAAAGGCATGCAGAGGCACCACAGGCAGCCTCCCCTAAGACCAAATGTGCTGGCTGCCCCTTTGCACCAGCAGTAACTCAGTGGTATCATCCCAACACGCGCAGTGCTACACGTGGCCCATTTTTCCCCAAAAGACTCTAACAGAAAGCAACCCATGTTCGGAAACTGTGCAGAGATGCAGCAGGAAACCTCTTCTGTGGCTGCCTTTCAGCCCTAGAGGTAAAGGTCAACCTTGCTCAAAAGCCAGTTGTATCCAACTCTAGGGTTCAGTGATCATCTCCGTTTATAGCCAAAGATCCAGCGCTGTCTGCATCTGCAGACGTTTCTGTGGACATGTGGCTGGTATGACTAGACACTGGAGTGCACAAAACACTGTTTACCTTCCCACTGAAGTGGTACCTATTTATCTACTTGCAATATCTTGCTTTCCAACTGCTAGGAAAGCAAGACTGATTCAAAAGACTGTATTAGGAAAGCATATATAAATGCTTCTGTACAAATGCCAGAAGCCTCCGGAACAAAATAGGGGAGCTGGAATACTTAGATAAGAATATTGATATTATTGGTATCACTGAAACCTGGTGGACGGATGATAACCAATGGGATACAGTTATCCCAGGCTACAAACTGTACAGGAAGGATAGGAAGGGGCAAATGGGAGGTGGTGTGGCCTTGTATGTCAAAGAAGTGATAAAATCGTATGAATTGGAATATCTAGGTGATTTGGAGTCACCATTAGAAGCTCTGTGGGTAAGAGTACCAGGCCACAAGGATGGTCTAACAGTAGGCATATACTATCGGCCTCCGACCCAAACTCTTGAGGGAGACTGGCAGTTGGAGAATGTTGTAAAGGAGGCATCCAAGAAGGGAAGCCTGGTTATAATGGGGGACTTCCATTACCCTCACATAGACTGGATGAACTGTTGTTCAGCACATGATAAAGAGATAAAGTTCCTAGATATGCTCAATGATTGTTCCCTGGGACAGATGGTTGAAGACCCAACTAGAGGTACAAGAATCCTTGACTTGATCCTGAGTAATACTCAGGATCTGGTGCAAGATGTTAATGTGACTGATCCAATAGGGAACAGTGACCACAACTCAATTATGTTTAACTTGATCATAGACCGCAAGTCACTGATAAAATCTAACACAGAGACCTTAAATTTTCAAAAAGGAAATTTCCCAAAGATGAGGAAACTAGTAAAAAAGAAGCTGAAAGGGAACATTGAGAAAGTCCAAACACTCCAAGAGGCATGGAGGCTGTTTCCAAAAACAATAACCGAGGCCCAATTGGAATGCATACCCAAAAGGAAAAAGGGCACTGCCAGGTCCAAGAGGACTCCGATGTGGCTTACAGGAGCTGTTCGGGAAGTGATCAAGAGCAAGAAAAGCTCATTTAGAAGATGGAAGGCTTGTCCGAATGAGGACAGCAGGCAGAAACATAAATTCTGGCAGAACAAATGCAAGGCAACAATCAGGAAAGCAAAGCAAGACTTTGAGGAGCGTATAGCTAAAAATACTCAGAGAAATAACAAAGACTTCTTTAAGTACATTAGAAGTAAGAACCCAACTAGGAAGGCCATTGGACCATTAGATGACAATGGAAGGCAAGGGGTTATTAAAGAGGAAACAGAGATTGCAGAGAGACTCAATGAATTCTTTGCTTCAGTATTCACTGAAGAAGACAGAGGCCACATGCCCAAAACAGAGCCTATCTTCGTAGGGAGGGAAACCGAAGAATTAAGCCAGATAGAAATAACCAGGGAGGAGGTCCTTGCATGTCTTGTTAAACTAAATGTTAACAAATCACCAGGACCAGATGGCATCCATCCACGAGTTCTCAGGGAACTTAAAGATGAAATTGCTGATCTCCTAGCCAAAATATATAATCTTTCCCTCAAATCAGGCTTTGTGCCTGATGACTGGAAGGTAGCGAATGTAACACCAATTTTCAAAAAAGGATCCAGGGGTGATCCAGGAAATTACCGGCCTGTCAGTTTGACATGTGTCCCAGGTAAAGTGATGGAAACCATCCTAAAAGATAGAATTAATAGGCACATAGAAGAGAAGGCGCTGCTAAAGGAGAGCCAACATGGCTTTTGCAAGGGCAAATCATGCCTCACTAATCTGTTGGAATTTTTTGAGAGTGTCAACAAGCATGTGGATAAGGGGGATCCAGTTGACATTGTTTATCTGGACTTTCAGAAGGCTTTTGACAAGGTCCCACACCAAAGGCTCTTGAATAAACTTACCAGTCATGGAATAAAGGGACAGGTCTTGTCCTGGATCAGCAACTGGCTAAGGGACAGGAAACAGAGGGTAGCACTCAATGGACACTTCTCCAAGTGGAGGGAAGTAAAGAGTGGGGTCCCCCAAGGTTCAGTACTGGGACCCCTGCTTTTCAACCTCTTCATAAATGATCTAGAGGTAGGAGTAAAAAGCAAGGTAGCCAAATTTGCTGACGACACTAAATTATACAGGGTAGTGAAAACTGTGAGAGATTGTGAGGAGCTCCAGAGGGATCTCTCAACACTGGGGGAGTGGGCAAAACAGTGGCAAATGAGTTTCAACATTAGTAAGTGCAGAGTGATGCATGTTGGGGCAAAGAACCCCAATTACATTTATATACTGATGGGGTCTGAACTCTCTGCCACAAACCAGGAAAGGGACCTTGGTGTCCTGGTGGACAACTCAATGAAGATGTCAACCCAGTGTGCCTCAGCAGTGAAAAAAGCAAACTCAATGCTAGGGATCATTAGGAAGGGTATAGAAAATAAGTCAGCAAGTGTCATTTTGCCTCTTTATAAATCTATGGTGAGGCCCCATCTGGAATACTGTGTACAGTTCTGGTCGCCATACCTCCAGAAGGATATTATGGAGTTGGAAAAAGTGCAGAAGAGGGCAACCAGAAGGATTATTAGGGGACTGGAACACCTTCCTTACCATCTGAGGCTGCAACGGTTGGGCCTTTTCACTCTTGAACGACGGCGTCTAAGAGGTGACCTGATTGAAGTTTATAAAATCATGCACGGTGTGGACAAAGTAGATAAGGAAAAACTGTTTTCCCTATCGCATAACACTAGAACTAGGGGACACTCCATGAAACTTTTGGGTACTAGTTCTCAAAGAAATAAGAGAAAGTACTTTTTCACCCAGAGGATTACTGGTCTATGGAACTCCCTGCCAGAAGAAGTGGTGACAGCTGTCAGTCTTGACAGCTTTAAGAAAGGATTAGACAAGTTCATGGAGGACAAGAGTATCAATGGCTATAATTATGGATACTTAAGGACAACCTCTGGGTTGGAGAGATAGGCAGGATATCTCTCAATATCATTTCCAGGGAATCCTAAGCAGGTGAAGGCATCTGCTTGGGAATCCCCTGAAGGAAATGGTGAGCCACTGGGTGAGACAGAAGGCTGGACTGGATGGGCTGTGGCCTGTTCCAGCAAGGCTGTTCTTATGTAGGTTGGCAGGAGATGGGACACAGACAGGCGCTCACTCCATCATGCAGCACTCAGGTCTCAAACTGCTGGCCTGCCAACCTTCCAGTCATCAAGTTCAGTCTCTTAGCCACTGATCCACCACAATCCCTTCCAGCCGTCAAGTTCAGCTTTATAGTGGCCTATTATTCAATACAAAGCCGATCCCATGCAGCTACGGTAGCACCTGGACCACCCTTTCCTAGGCTGGACCCCAGGAGATGACAGGCGCATGGTTTACAACAATAAATAGACACATCTGCATGTCTGGACGGCCACCAGATATGAGCGTCTCCTAAAATTCACCCAGCTCCATTTGTTGTTCTAAGAGGTCTAAAGTGTTTGGCTGATGCGAAAGGCAAGGCTATCACTTTACAAGCCTGAGGACACCTGCAGCGGGCCCCGTTTCAGCTCCTGTCCACTTGCCTGTGGGAAAAAGGGATGACTGGAAATGATTTATATGCCATCATCACGCACCTTTCCTCTGCTACGTACCCGATCTGTTTTCCTCCTCTATGGGGATTTCTTCACACGGCCAAAATAAGTGCAACTGAGATTTCTCTCTCTCTCTCTCCGTGGTGTGTGGATTAGGAAGCCTTGAAGAGCAGGGGTGGGTCTCCTACCCCACCCACTGCAATGACCAGGAGCAGGTTTGCCATCTAGGGTTGGTCCTGGAAGACCCAGCCAGAAGATGCTACCAATGGGGCAATATCTCAGCATGCCATTTACTGAGCTTCATCCGATATAGCCGTTATTCTTACCAGAGACTGGGAATTTGGCCACTGCTATCCACGAGTTGTTTCCACAGTGCGGACTGTGTCGCTCTTCCTTCTGGGAGGTCCAGACCCTTCAGCGAGTGCAAACTGACGCTGGAAGCAAGGCAAGTTCATGTAACTATGGGAGTGAGGGCAAACCTTGGCACTCTAGGTATTCTGGAACATCAATTCCCAGGAGCCCTGGTTAGCAAGAGTGTTGATTTGGACTTCTGGGAATTGAAGTCTAAGAACACCTGGAGTGTCAAGGTTGGCCATCTCTGAACTATGGTCTCAGAGATGTTTATACAGTACTCCTCTTTTTGCTCAGTGTCATTCAAACTGCTGCTTACGGGCCACTGTGATCATGACAGCCCAAGCCTAAATCATCTTTAGGATGCCATTGGTCTTCCTGAGATTTTCTACTTCTCAAGGTTCTGCAAGAGATGTTGGCTTCCTGGCCTTTTGCTGCTTCCACCTGGAGAGAGGATCGAGTCACCTCCTCTTTACGGGCTTTCAGGAGACACGGATCTTTAGCTCAGCTACTAGACTGTTCTGATCTTGGGTTTTGCAACCTCTGGATGCCCTTGATGTGTTTCTGTCATGTTTTCTTGCACCCAATTCTGCCCTACAAGGCTTGACTGACATGTTCAACAGCAAAGAGCCCATTATGAGGTTGCCCAAGGAGTCCAGGTGTGCTCAGAGATGTTGCTTGCCTTGCT
The DNA here is from genome assembly GCA_035047305.1 of Bradypodion pumilum. Taxonomy (NCBI): domain Eukaryota; kingdom Metazoa; phylum Chordata; class Lepidosauria; order Squamata; family Chamaeleonidae; genus Bradypodion; species Bradypodion pumilum. The sequence goes on from JAWDJD010000004.1 coordinate 344,396,556, forward strand.
GTCACTGTTCTCCACTCCTTGAAGCAGGCTCTGGTGTGAAAAAGAGGTTCCAGAGATCTGTTTCTAGGAGAACATAACAGAGCAGTGGCCTGCAATAGCCTCCAGGAACAGATAAACCCAACTTATGCTTATGCATATGCACAGTAAACCCATTCATGTGCATTCACAGAGACATGGGCTTCTGGGAATTGAAGTTCAAGAACACCCGGAGTGCCAAGGTTCGCCATCACTGTCCTAACCTTTAGATTTTGCAAAGCTTGTTTGTGTGTAGGCACAGCGATGAGACAGCGGCAAAGCCCCCAAGGCAAGAATGGTTCGTTGGCAGATTTCAAAGCCAGGCTGTGCCGCGCCAACTCTTTATTTCCAGACTCCTTCCACCAACAGAAAGGGTGTTGCGTGGATTGATGCTTTTTATGCATCTTGCCCTGGCAGCACTTGGCATCCTCTGGCGAGTGCGTCGCAAAGCGGTTGCTGGGAGAACTTCCACGTCCCTCCGGAGGGAGCAAGAACTGTCATGTTCATTAAATGCATGATTATGGCGATGATTAATAGCAGATCTTCTTCAAACCTAACTACGTTTCTGCCAGTCATGGGAACGAATTTGCAGGGGTTTGTGCAGCCACTGCAGTGTCGTGGCCTCTTCCGTTCAAGTCTGCCAGGCTGGGCCAGTGTGTGAGTGTATCCTACGCTATACATTTAGTTTGTGTGGCCACGTGGGTGTTCTCTGTAGCAAAGAAAAGACTTGTTTCTAATGATATCTGTCAGATCTTGATTGCCTCTATGGCCACTGGGCATCATAGCTTTCCATGTACCTTGCATGCTCATTTTCACCATTGCCTGCTTGATGTGGCTGAGCTCCATTGTGACAGATAGGCTTTGACCTGGCTCTTGCCTTTGGGTCTCTCCCGTTCGTGCGAGCGACTTTTACCAGTCTGCTAAATGGAACCCCACAAAGATTCCCGGGCCCAGGAGGCCCATGTGGCGTCCCATAGATCCTTCTGCAGCAACAACCTGGGGATTACCTGTATTAACAGTGCCCAGCAAGTAATATGGAGAGAATTGTATTAAATGTGGTAGTGTGTGGCTTATGGCTTAACTCTTGTCTTACCCCCTCGCCCAAAGAACAGGCGCTGTTGAAGAAACAAAAATGTTTATTGTTCTCGAAGCATATCGTAGAGTTGGTTCAGGATACAAAAGTACAGCATACAAAAAGACTAATCAAAAAGTGCACCAAAAAACCTAACTAATTTAGGTAATCATGACTAAGCTTTGGGGTTGGAGGAAGGGCTCGATGTTAAGAGTCCCCCTCTCCCTTCCGAGGTATCCATCTCAGAAGCCCCCAAACTTGAACTAACTCCCCCAACCCATGTGCCTATAGGAAAGACATGAGCTTGGCCCACCTAATTAGCATACAGCCACTTAGAGCCCAGAGTTTTTATAAACAACCACTGGTTCTCATAACAAAGGTCTTGTGATCCCAGTCTCTGGATGTTGACATTAGGGGTGTTTCATGACTGCGCATGCAGGGTGCGAGGGGTCTTTGCCCGGCCTCCCCCCTTCCCCCCCTCAGGGGGTGGGACAATGACGTAGGAATGGGACAATGACGTGGGAAGGTACCATTGGCTAGAGCTGCAATAGGCAGGGCAGCAGTGTAGCCTAGTGGGTGAATTCGCAAATGTTCAGTGTTGGGTTGGGAATGTGACGAGTGCGGAGGTGAAAAGCGCAACAGAAAGAATTAAGAGGCCTTTGCAAAGAATCAAAACTACTTTCTATGACAGTTTAAAAAGCAAAGAAACTCCATGTTGAATAACGTTTGACCCATTTTGTTACATCCATTGCAACATAAATACAAACTGAGAGGTTTTTTTCCCTACCTTCATACCCACTCACCCCGGGGGAAAGAACCATTGGAATCTCTGAGTGAAGGTTCAATGCTCTGCTACCATTCAGCATCTTGAATATGTATGATGCATGTTATTTGCTCAAACCTAGGTGGCATGATAAAAGTAGAGACCTGCCAACAAAAGTCCGCTTAGTTAAAGCGATGATCATTCTTCCCAGTAGTCATGTATGGCAGTGAGCACTGGACCATGACAAAAAGTGAGCGCAGAAGAATAGATGCCTTTGAACTCTGTGGTGCTGGAGGAGACTCTTGAGAGTCCCCTGGACCACAAGGAGATCAGATCAGTCAGTCTTAAAGGAAAGCAACCCTGACTGCTCCTTGGAAGAACAAATACTGAAGCTGAAGCTCAAGTACTGAGAAGAGAGGACTCACTGGAGAAAGCCCTGATGCTGGGAAAGATTGAAGGCAAAGGGAGAAGGGAGTAGCAGGAGATGAGATGGCTAGATGGCCTCATTTGACGCAATGGGTATAGATCTGGGCGGGCTGCAGAGGATGGCAGAGGACAGAGGAGCCTGGCGTGTGGTGGTCCATGGGGTCATTGCAAAGGGTCGGACTCAACCGTCTGACTGAACTACAACACAATGTTATCTGGTGGTGGGGTAGTGGGGTGAAGTTTTGAGCCTTGACAGAAGAGAGTCTATTTAAGATTGGGTTTAAAGAAAGCTCCCTTGAGAAGAAAGCTTAGTGGCAGCCCGTTGTAATTCTGCTTCCTCCTTTACCTTTAGGATTCCCTTCAGGCCTGGAGTTCATCTCACTATAGTGTTGGCACCTGTTATGAAGATGCCATAGAAATGGGAATGGTGCAAGCAGAGAGACATCTGCGTTTCGGAATGTGACATCCCAAAGTTCATTTCTTCCCCAAACCAAAGACCTAATTCCTCTGGATGCAAGAGGCAGGCTTCTTCCTCTATGGGTGCTACCTGGTGACATCTCTTGACGCTTGGCTATTTAAATCTGCATTGCCTTGCTTCCTGTTGAGGGGTAGCAAAAGTATAAATTATGCAGAACAAAACCATGCAAATGTGCATAATTTAGAACGAAGAATTCTCCATTTGGGTTTCAAATTGCAGATTGCTGGCCTATGTGTTGTGCAGGAGCAGAAGGGACAAAGGTGGAAGGCTGTATTCTGCAGCTGCTGCTACCACGTTAAGGTGTGTGGTAGTGGCCATGGTGGTTAAGAGCCTGAACTTGAAGCACTCAGGTCTCGAACTGCATGGGTACTGTGTTGGCAGGAAAGGTAACAATGTTCCATGCATGTTGGATCGGGGCCCGATGCAGGCCGGAGGGTCCCGGAGGAGACTGGTCAAGTAAAGACACACGAGGCAAGATGGAGCGAAGACCAGCATTTATTGATCAGAACACCCTAATCTTTATACCCTGCCTGGCTCGACCTCGTGCATAGGTTGCGCACGGCCGTTACAGGAAAACTCTAAGTCTGTACTTTGAGATTACACAAGTTACCCATTAGGGATGACTTCACCGGGGGGAAGTTTCTTATCTATCTAATTTGTGGCCGGGGGACATGCAATGTCTACTGCTATCGGGAGTAAACATGTGCCTAGGTTGACTCTTGGGCTCAGAGCTTCTGGGGATACAAGATTACTCATTGCAGGCGCACCCCCCCAATAACGGACACAGACAACATTGAAAGTGGATAACAGCATAGGGCCACATTTATTGATTCAATGCCCTAGTCCGAATTATAAATTTGCATTGGTAAAACGACCAATCGTAATTCCTAAGGCAAGCAGGCCGAAGTAACACTGGTAAGGTACCACCCCAAAATTGCCAACGGCAATTGGTTACAATGTATCAATTTGTATCAATTTGTTTGTTGACAACAAACAAATTGTTGACCGTAGTCAATAACTAACTTATGACCCCACCCTCTGACGCGTATCCGTGAAATCACAGGGGTGATGCATGCTGGTTAGCAATCGTCATCACCCCATCGCCTGGTTCGTCGTTGACCGGACAACGTTTAACTAATTTATTCCTGTCTAGTGTTGTCCAGTCAATTGCGAACCTGCCGGATACTTGTGGGTCATACTGTTTACCTTACCAGTGCTACCCGCCAATGTGACCAAAGTCAACAGTAGGAACACAGAAAGCCCCCTATATCAAACCATAGCAACAGTGTGGGATGGGCAAAAAAGCCAGGACCCGGAGCCAATATGGGTCCCAACCAAAAATTCCCACCCGGCCCCGAAGCGACCATAATATCACACTGTTAACTAGGGAGGGGGTGGAGGGGAAAAAACTTCTCCGCTCCGTCGCTGAGGTAAAATGGCAGCTTGGCTGCCTCGTGGCCACCCCTTTTATAAGGGAGCTGGCCACGCCCCTAACTACCCGGATTCTCTGTCCTGTGGGGGGGGCCGCAAAGGGCGCGGCGGCCATTTTGGCACCGCGCTTGCATTGCAGGCGCACCCCCCCAATAACGGACACAGACAACATTGAAAGTGGATAACAGCAAAGGGCCACATTTATTGATTCAATGCCCTAGTCCGAATTATAAATTTGCATTGGTAAAACGACCAATCGTAATTCCTAAGGCAAGCAGGCCGAAGTAACACTGGTAAGGTACCACCCCAAAATTGCCAACGGCAATTGGTTACAATGTATCAATTTGTATCAATTTGTTTGTTGACAACAAACAAATTGTTGACCGTAGTCAATAACTAACTTATGACCCCACCCTCTGACGCGTATCCGTGAAATCACAGGGGTGATGCATGCTGGTTAGCAATCGTCATCACCCCATCGCCTGGTTCGTCGTTGACCGGACAACGTTTAACTAATTTATTCCTGTCTAGTGTTGTCCAGTCAATTGCGAACCTGCCAGATACTTGTGGGTCATACTGTTTACCTTACCAGTGCTACCCGCCACACGGAGGGGCTTCAAAGAAGACCTGACGCCCCCCCCCCCAGACCGTCAGCTCGGTCAACAGGCCTGCTCGCCAATCACCCAACAGGAGGTCCATACCTCCTCGCGACAGATGGACCCCATCCCCTGCGTACAAGTCATAATTTTGTAGACTAATATCGGGGTGATGACTAACCCGTCCCCAAGCCCTGTTGGCAAGAAACCGCGCCATTGCCTTATTGACCGCGCGCCTAGCGCGGTCAAGGGCCAGGAGGTTAACGCCCCCTCTGTAAGAATGGCGCGGGACAATGTCCGACCAAACCAGGGTTGTGGCAGGCCAGACATAATGCAAGTAGGCGAGGTCCTCGCAAATCGCATGCTTAAGCGATAAGTCGGTGACCTGGCCCAAATCATTGCCCCCCAGGTGGATGATTAGAATGTCAGGCGGGCCAGCACCCAGGCCAGAAAAAAGGAAAGGCCGCAGCTCCCGCCATAACATCCCAGGCTTACCATGCCATGCGAGACTGGCGTGGTCACCCAGTCCCAGTCGGGGTCCCCATTCTGTCGCCGCAGCGTAACGCGCTGCCCTGTGCACATAGCTGTGGCCCACCAGCCATACTGTCACCGGTGTAATACGACACCCAGGGTCTGTAAGAAAATTGAGAAAAAAGGCGGTAAGGTGACTGGATTGGTACTCATGGCGGGAGTGGGCGCACATAAAACTGAAAACATTGCGAGCCCCACCTTCCCATGCTGCGTATGTCAGCCCCAGAGTACCCAAAAGCAGCTGCTGTAGAGGCTGCACCAATCCGGAACGAATGTGTGCCATAACGGGCACCTGGTAGGCCCACCCTGGTGAGGGCTCTGGCTGTCACCTTCCAAAACTGAAATTTAGTAAGGGGAGACCCATCTTGGTGACAGAAAAACGGGCCGTGGTGCATGCCACGCAGTGCCAGGAATTCCTGTAGGGCACCAACCGGACAGATGTCTGCCAAAGAACAACGTAGCAGTCTTACACCACTGCCTACGCCATGCTGATCTGTTTTAGAGGAGCGTATCCTCAACTGGGCCCAGTCTTTGGCTACGTAGACATCTTCGAGTTCCAGTGCCCTACCACTTGCATCCGCCTTAGACAGCATCACGAGTTCGCTGACGCGGAGCGCTCCAAAAAATGCCACCGTTGTGGCTGCGTGAAAAAGGGCTGCCTCATAATGATCAAAACAGAGGCCTGGCCAGCCCCGTGCCAGTTGGGTAAGAACCCCTGGGGAAATAGGGTGCCGGTCATCCGGGCAACGCCCGCGCTCGCGCACCCACCCCTCCAAAACATGTCGCACACGGAAGTCAGAGGTGGTATCCACATGACCTCCCACTTTGGCCATAAAAGCCAACGCCGAGAGCTTGGATGCTATGGTGCGAGGTGCAAGGCCCTGTGCATGCAGGTGGACCATGAACCGCAGAACATGGTCCACCGGGATAGGCCAGGTCTCTGGCAAGAGAAATTGAGCAGCAAATGCCCTGTAAGAATTGAATGCTTGTTGATACGCCTTACGCGTGCGTGGCGCTAGTGACAGGCCAATCGCCCGGTTCACCTCTCCTTGCCAATAGTCCACATCTCGTCCGGGAGTGGCGAGGGAAATTCCTCCGCATCCGGGGCCAAGGCGCGGAACCGGGAGATCTGCAGGCGGGACAAAGCGTCAGCAATATCATTATTAATCCCTGGGACATGCCTGGCCCTGAACAAAACGTTGAGGCGCAGGCAGCGCAGCACAAAATGGCGCACTAGGTCCATGACCCTGGGCGATTTGGAAGTCTGTGCATTGACAATGTGGACAACAGCAGCATTGTCACACCAGAAATGCACCACCGAATTAGCCCACTGTTCGCCCCATAGCATCAAAGCCCCCAGAATGGGGAAAAATTCCAGGTATGTGAGATCCCGCAGGCGACCTGTGCCTGCCCATGCCGGTGGCCACCCACCACAGGCCCACTTCCCATTGAAGTACATCCCATAACCCAGGGATCCTGAGGCATCAGACTGGATCTGGAAATTGGGGGACGCCAGGAGGTCAGACCTCCAAAATGAGACCCCATTAAACTCCCTCAGGAATTGCAACCAGACGAACATGTCTGCCCTGATACCCCGGGTGAGCCTAACTCTGTGGTGGGGCCTGGATAACCCTGCCATGGCGTCGCATAAGCGCCGGGCAAAAGCCCTGCCCGGTGCGACCACCCTGCAAGCAAAATTAAGGTGCCCATGTAGCACCTGAAGTTCTCTCAGTGATGCCTTACGCTTGGCCAGCAATTCCGAGATAAGGGTCACTATCCTGGACACCTTATCACCCGGCAACCTAGAAGCCTGCACTACTGTGTCAATCTCAACCCCCAGGAATACTAGCTTGGTCGATGGGCCCTCGGTCTTTTCGGGCGCTAAAGGGACACCAAGTTCCTCCATTAGCGTCTGAAATGTGTTGAGGAGACGTGCGCACGTGTCCCAGCCCCGTTCACCCCCGAATAAAAAGTCATCCAGGTAATGGGCTACAGACCGGGACCCTGACCTGCGGGCGAAAGCCCACTCTAGGAAGGTACTAAAACGCTCGAAAGCCGAGCATGATATGGAGCAGCCAAAAGGCATGGCCTTATCAAAATAATATTCCCCCTTAAATTTAAAACCCAGCAACTCAAAGTCGCCCGGATGCACTGGCAAGAGGCGAAAAGCTGACTTAATGTCACACTTGGCCAGCAGGGCACCCGGGCCACACGAGCGCACCATGCGCAACGCATGGTCAAACGATGTATACCTGACTGAACAAAGGTAATCAGGGATAGCATCATTGACCGATCGGCCGGCTGGGTAGGACAAATGATGAATAAGGCGAAACTCACCTAGGGACTTTTTGGGGACCAAACCCAGTGGCGAGACCTTAAGATTGGGAAACGGGGGTACGGGGAAAGGTCCAGCGACCCTGCCCGCGACTAACTCCTTTTGAATGCTGGCCGCAGCCACCTCCTCCCTTCCTCTAAGGGATAAAAGGTTGGGAGCATCCTGAGGGGACCTATCACCCACAAAAGGGATACGAAATCCCTGCTTAAAACCTTGAAGAATATACTCCCTGTCCTCCCCCTTCGGGTACGATGCGAGCCAGCGCTCCAGCATGTCCACCTTAATTGGGGAGGGAGCCTTTTGGAGAACTAGCTCCATCCGTGGCAGCCTTGCCAGCCCACTGTCCACCCTTCCCTCTGCCTCGCGCCCCCCCCAGGCTTGGGGCAAACAGAGGCTGCGTGGGGGCCAGAGCATGTGGGACACTCATGCTTAAACCTGCAGTTCTTTCGATTGCAGGAACCAATTGACGAGAAAGTCCAGCACAGCAGGCGGGCTGGAACCCCCTGCCCCGCCGCCTGGCGGGTAACCTGCGCTGGAGCCGCTCGCTGGACCGCATGTCCGCAATGGTATCTATCCCCCGGGGCAGGGCGTGTGGGTGTCATATACAAAAGCCAAAGCCTCTGGCACGGCTCATCCCATCTCATCTCGGGGTGAAGGGGAATCCTCATACGGAATTCCTCGTCATATGCTAGCCATGAGGGGCCCGGAAAATCGACCATCGCCCTATATATGTTGTCCAAATATTGGACCATGGGAATAGCTAAATCCGGCCGCGCCCTCAAATACACCGCCATGTATATTAAATAAGCGGGGAGCCAGTTGGCCCAGGTACGCGGCGGCTTACGGCGGCGTGCCTGCTCCTTGTCCTTCTCATCCTGACCCTCCCTTTCCTCCTTGGTGGGCTCTCTGTTCAGGAGTGAGAAGATATCTACGTACTCCCCTCGCCATATCTTTTCCCTAGTAGCCTGTGCCAGGTGATCACCCAATGGCAAGGAATACCCTGCCGTCGGCAAGGCCGAAAAAGGGACAGCCGGCCTGGTAAAAGGGGTCTGAACTAATCCAGCCACCCCCAGAACATTCCCTGTAGTGTAGGGACCAATGCCCACCCCAGTGCCCAAGGTGGTAGTCGTCGTCGCCGGGTGGGTCGCCGACAGCGTGGCCCCCGCACCACCCGCGCGAGGCCAAGGCCATTGAAAGGCCCCCCCTAGATTGGGAATGTGTGTGGATGTACTCGCTTGCACCGTATACTCACACGCTGCACCCCCGTGGGCTGCCCCCACCGGGGGTTCCGGCCCACTGGGGGCGTCGGAGCTCACGACCGACGTAGAGCTCATCACCGGGGCTTGACCCGCACCTGGTTGCTGGCTGGGGAGCTGCGAGGCAGTGGCCGAAACCGCGCCACACGCCTGCAGCAGCTCGACCCTCCCCGCCGGCTGTTGTCCTCCAGCCGACAGCGTCTCAAAAGGAACCCCGAAAGGGGCGCCCGCCTGACTGGCCCGCGCCAACGACGCCTCCAGGGCCGCAATGCGGGCCAGCAAGGTGTCCACGTTGACCATGGGCAAAGGGCCGGCCGGCCCGCCTGGCCCAGGCATGGGTACAGGTCCCTGTACCCCGGGACCCACATATGGCCATTGGCCAGCACCGAAGCCCGGCAGGGTCGGTGGAGAAACCTGCCAAGGCAGGGGGCCGCACCACCCCCAAAGGCTAGAGGGCCCCGGGAGAGGCTGCAGCCCAAGAGGAGTAGGCCCGACAGAGTGGGCAGGAGCAGGAGCGGTGTCCACCGCTCGTGGGCCGCGGGCCGGAACCCCTTCCGCGCCCGCCCTCTGATCGCCCACCCCGGGCCAAGGGGCAATAGACCCCATTCCGCCGGCCCCGGCCGGGGCTGGCAAAGGTGGCTGCTGAGGAGGCGGCACCGCGGTCCTCCGACCTGGGTTGCGCCTCCTAACAACGCGAGCTGAACTCGAAGCCGCCGTCTTCTTCGAAGGCATCTCCACCGGAGCAAAAAGGGAAGCCGGAAAGGCAGAACCGCTACCAAAAGGCTTCCCGGTAAGCTAACGAGCGACGGAGACGCAGGGGAAAAAACTTCTCCGCTCCGTCGCTGAGGTAAAATGGCAGCTTGGCTGCCTCGTGGCCACCCCTTTTATAAGGGAGCTGGCCACGCCCCTAACTACCCGGATTCTCTGTCCTGTGGGGGGGGGGGCCCGCAAAGGGCGCGGCGGCCATTTTGGCGCCGCGCTTGCATTACATGCCTATCGAGTTCATCACCTGGTGATCTTTTGCCCTCCATTGTCTGAACTGCCTGTCAGGTCAGCAATCGGTGAATTAAACTATAGCTATTAATCCGCTTCCCAATTTCTGTCCCCTTGGAATCAAGGCTCCAAGGAGTGTTCCCCCAAACCGAGGTTCTGTCAGGGAGAGTATGCCAATTGTGTGCGCGGATCCCACACATGCATGCCAGCATCTTGTCATGCCTGCCACATGACCACATAAACATCTGCAGACTCAGATAGTGCTGGCTCTTTGGCTGTAAACGGAGGTGAGCAACAAACCCTAGAGTCGGAGACGAGTGGCTTTCAAGCAAGGGAGACCCTTTATCCTTTATCTAGTGGCACATTAGAGGAACACCAAATAATTACACCAGTGGCGGCCGCTAGATGTGCCAGAGCAAGAAACTTGCATCTCCCTCAACATCTGGAGGAGAAGGAGGAAAATACATAGAGGCAGATCTGCTGGATGCTTTCCCAGTTCAGTAACCCCTGTAAGAACAAGAGCGCATGTAAGAACAGGAGGTCTCAACCTTTTAAAGCCGGGGCCCGGGTCATGCTCCATCAGACAGCTTTGGAGCTGGATGGACATTTTGCCCTTTTTACACCACATGTCACTTCCTGGTGTGGGGGAGGCACATGAAATAGTGCCGTGGGCCATATCTGGCCTGCGGGCCGCAGGTTGAGAATCCCTGCGTAAGAGCATTGAAGTGTATATAGCAGTGATGGCAAACCTTGGCACTCCAGCTGTTCTTGGACTTCAATTCCCAGAAGCCCAAGTCCCTGTGAATGCACAAGTAAACCCATTTGTGTGGATTCACAGGGACTTGGGATTCTGAGAATTGGAGTCCACGAACAGCTGGAGTGCCAAGGTTCGCCATCATGGGTACAGTATATCTTGTGTGTCTGGAAGTGTGCCCAGCAGCTTCTTCAGCCAAGGAAAGAAGTTTATTAAACAGCTTAAGCACTGTGGTGCAAACACTTCCGAGAGGAGGTAAATAATTAGATCATTTTTATAAAACGAAAGCCCAGCTATGAAGCCGTTTGACTTCCTGCGATTGATCTCTTGGCTTCAATTTCATGAGTCAGACATTCTAGCCCTTCACATTTTTCTAAGCCTTGCAGGAGGGAGGGATGACTTTAATTCTCTTTATTTCTCAGACTGCGGGAGTGGAAGTGGTGCTCTTGGGGCATACACCGGAGGAGAGTGTCAAGTCTAACCCTTGGGCTTGTCATTGGTTTTTATCTCCCTTCCACAACAGTATCTCTATCTCTCCACATTCACACAGCATGTTATTGTCCGCCAGTAGTTCCTACTTGAGCATGTTGGTCTTACATTTAGGCACTCCAACCCTCAGCCTATTCAGGGTCTTCCAAGTGACCTAGGGGAGGTTGAGATCCTCAGCCATATCCTCCTTTAATGCTATTCCTTGTCCAGTGAGCGCCTTCCTCCATCTTCTAGTTTGGTTTTGCTCTCGCGTACCCTCAAGAATGTTTGTTCTTGCCATAAAGCTCTTCCTGGATCTGAGCCAATGGACTTTAGGCTCATCTCCATTCAGAGGATGTCGAGGGTCCTTCTCTTGCTTAGTTCTCTCAGCATCCGCTGCTATTTCTCTTGTTGTACTACTGACTGTACTGACTGAGATGGATGGGCTTTGCAGTCCAACAACTTCTGGTGGGCTGTGCATAGGGTTGCCATAATTCTCTCCCACCAAACCGGGACAGCCATGTGACATCATTGCATTCTTCAAACTGTGCATGTGTCACGGAGACCGCAGCTCTAAGAACCCACAGAATCCTCTTACAGGGCGGGCAGCCACCATCAGTTTTAAAAAAGCTGTACCCAAGAGGTTGTTTCCCATATGGTTCTTCTTGCAAAAGATGATTCTTGGTGGTTCTGTTTTTATTCCTTTTCCCATCTCTGCCCCAGCTCCTGCCAACCTAGCAGTTTGAAAGCAAGAAATCGCAAGTACTGCAAATAAATAGGGACCACTTTGGTGGGAAGGTAAACAGCATTCCGGTGTCTAGTCATGCCTGCCACATGACCATGGAAACATCTGCAGGCACAGACAGCACTGGTTCTTCAGCTATGAAGCAGAGATGAGCACTGAGTTGGATACGACTGGCTTTCGAGCAAGGGTGACTTTTACTTTTTTTAATGCTGGGAAAGGGGTGCATTCGCTCAGTGGTTAAGAAGCTTGCCTTGTTAGCTGGGAGGCTGGCAAGTCGGCAGTTCGAGACCTGGGTACTGCATGGCGGATTGAGTGACCGTCTCTGTCCCAGCTCTTGGGGACATGAAAGGAGCCTCACTTGGACATTCCCTGAGTGGCGTTTCTCCCGCAAAAATCCTTTCAACCCAGAATAATTTCTGACACAAAACTATTATTATTATAAGGCTTGAAAGTATTTGTAAAGGGTGCCTGGTTGCTTGTGTAAGATTCCTGTGGTAAGGCCATGTTTCCAGAAATGTGGGGTTGATAGGCAATGCACAGCCATTGTCAGAACGACTTCCCCTGGGTGCCGAGCCGTTCCACCTGGTCTTCCGCAAATGATCTCAACCTGTGAGCCATCCAGATGTTTTGCAGGGAAGGATCGCTTCGGATTATGCCCCGTGGTTGGACTCTCTTGATGCCTCTGCCAGACGGCCCTCGCGAGGATACGTCCTCCTTGGAACGATTTTATTTGCACGTGCAACAGATGGAGGGCTGGCGTGACAGCCTGACTGAAAAGTGCGCTCACTGACATGCTATCAAATTCCACTCATTCATTCACTCACTCGCAAACACACCTGAGTTGGCAGGTGAGCGACTGAGGGACGCTCTTCCCACCTGGAAGACTCGCTGCTTTTGGCAGGTGACAGCTCGCGTTGTGGCCGGAACTTCTGTCATGCCAGGGAGAAGGAAATCAGAGTCCCGTGAAACCCCCTTGCTGGGAAAAAACCATTTTCCCCAGGGGGGGGATGTCTTCTTCTACACCAGGGGTGCCAAAACCTTTCAGGCCATGGGCCAGTCACGTGGTGCAGCGGGCCGGTCACATGGAAGTAGAAGTAAAACACACCTTCCATATCTATTTTGCAACAAGATGGGATAGGTTTTTAGGCTGCCATTTTCTCTGCTTAAACCAGGGGTGCCCAAGCTATGTACCGTGGGCCGAATCTGGCCCACAATGCCAATTCATTCGGCCCACACTGCCCTTGGAGCGACAAGGGCAGGGTGGGTTGGATGAATTGGCAACACAGGCTGGATCCGGCCCATGGCCCGTACTTTAGGCACCCTTGCTCTACACTCTTATGGTCCAGTTGAAGAATGCATGACATTGCCATGTGGTCTCTCTGATGTCCCTTTTGGAGGGGGACCGTGGCTCAGCAGCAACGCTGATCATCTCTCTTGTTCCATGGCTGACCATGCAGACCTTTGGTGGTGGTGCATTTGTGGTTTCTAGTGTTGTTTTTAACAGCATTATTGGGTGTTCTTCTTTCGTGTCCTGATCAAACCCTGGACTGCCAAAATGGAGCCTCTTTGTCGTTGTCCAAACCCAAGTCCTCATCAGTGCATGTCTCTGGCAGTCATCGGCAGACCAGGAAATGAACCAAAGAATTCTGTATCTCTCCACATTCACACAGTGTGTTGTTGTCCACCAGCAGCCCCCACTTGAGCACATTGGTCTTACATTTATGCACTCCGACCCGCATCCTATTCAGGGTCCTCCAAGTGACATTGGGGAGGTCGAGTTCCTCATCCAGACCCTCCTTTAATGTGATTCCTTGTCCAGTGAGCTCCTTCCTCCACCTTCTAATTTGGTTTTGCTCTTGTGTACCCTCAAGAACATGTTTGTTTTTGCCATAAAGCTGTTTTGTTTATTTATTCTTTTTCAAGGTGTGGCACTTCAAAATCCTCTCAGGTGGGGTGGGGTGGGGTGGGTTGGGGGGAGAAGGACAGTGTATATATTTGTTTGAATGAATATAAAGATGACTTTGCGTATAATTCACCAATGTCTTACTCCAACCGGCTTGGATCTGAATAGGATTTGGACTCATTTCCATGGGTCAACTTGGACCCCAAAAGGCATCCCTTGCTTGGCTGGTCATGCTGAGCTTTGGGGAGCAAACGTAGTAACGAAGGTTATCCTTAAAGATGCCACTGACATCCTTTGTTGCTTTGGCTACAATCTGGTGCTCTCTGGTGGCGCAGTGGTTAAACTGCTGTCTTGCAACCAAAAGGTTGTGAGTTCTGTCCTGAGCAGGATCGAGGTTGACTCAGCCTTCCATCCTTCCCAGGTCAGTAAAATGGGGACCCAGCATGTTGGGGGCAAAAATGCTAATTAACTTGTGCACCATCCAGAGTATGAGATGGTATATAAGTGTAATTGCTATTGCTTTCCTTTTGCCTCCATGCCCTGGGGACAGCATACAAGCACCATGAATAAGTAAACCTTCCCTGCAGCTCAGGAACTGCCATTCCAGGTGGGCCTTTGTCAGGTGCTGAGACCTGAGAGCAGCAACATCTGGATGGAAGGAAGCTCTGCCTTGCTGTAGCACAGCCTCACATCACGGGTCTAATTTATTCTGATGCCCAGCCGGGTGTGTGAGACGGTTTCTCCCCGCATCGTGTTTGTGTGCTGCAGGTGAGGCTCAACCGGCAACACCTTGACCTGTTGAAGAAGAGCCTGCCATACCTTGTGTGAGCTTTATGCAGTGCCTTCCCTATGCGTTAATCAACAGGCTGCTGGAATGCTTTGCCCATGCTGGCTCCGAAGGCGTTCTCATGGGCATCTTATTTCTTTGTCTTTCAACAGCATGGCTTGATGCTGCCCGTGGATTCCCAGGCTATTCTCCACTCAACAGCCCAAGCAGATTGGCCACGAGCCGGTACATCGCCAGGTCTGTATTTCCTGGGAAAGGGATGGTGATTTTCCATAGGAAGGGAGAGGGTGGTCCTTTGCCCACAGAACTCTGGCTCGAGATGGGGGTTGTCTCTATGCCCTCTTGCTCCACATTGCAAAGACATTGCATCATAATACAATGACCACAGGAGACTCTTCTGGAAAGCCTTCCTCCTACCATAAGAATGGACAGGTATAAGACTTCTGCCCATATACCCCTTCTCACAGTGATGGCGAACCTTGGCACTCCAGCTGTTCTTGAACTTCAATTCCCAGAAGTCCAAGTCCCTGTGAATCCACGTGAATGGGTTTATTTTATTATAAAATTTTAAAAATCCAACCACAAGCAAATGTTCACCAGTGTCTCCGGAGCTCCAGGTGTGTGCCCGGCCACCTGAGATTACCGGTTTGTGTCTCTTTCTCCCTTTAGCCGAGCCGTCCAGCGCAGCTTAGCCATCATTCGCCAGGCCAAGCAGAAGAAAGAGAAGAAGAAAGAATACTGCATGTATTATAACCGCTTTGGCAAGTGCAACCGTGGGGAGAGCTGCCCTTACATCCACGATCCAGAAAAAATCGCCGTCTGCACAAGGTACCCTTCCTTTTCCCCATAAGGCACCGCCCTCTTCCTTAGGCTTTGCCGTCAGTGAGTACCATCGCTGCCCCTCTTTGCTTGTGGGGCAGGGGCACCCCTGCTTTGAGGGTCTTTTCCTCCCCCTGGTGCTGTCTTGCTGGCTCCAAAGTCATGATGAGGGACAGGCAGGGGGTCCAGAATGATTCTTGGAACTCGGCTAGCACAACCAGGTTGCATCAAAAGGAAGTGGGCTGCCTTCCACTGAAGCCAGAGCCAAACAAAACTTTTCCTTAAATCAAGGGTGCCCAATTTTTTTGGGCCATGGGTCAGTCACGTGGTTCAGCGGGCCGGTCTCGTGGTTCCTCCCTCCGGAAGCAGAAGTAAAACGTTCCTTGCAATCTGTTTTGCAACAGGATGAGATAGATTTTTAGGCTGCCATTTTCTCTGCTTAAACCAGGGTTGCCCAAACTACAGCCCATGGGCTGGATCCAGCCCCCAACACCATCAGGGAGGCTAGCAGGCATGGGTGGTCGAACACCTTGAGCCAAAGGCTTGGTGACCACAGTAGTTGTGTGCTCATGCCCTGCCTTGATCCACACCCTGCACCCTGGAAGCAGAAGTAAAATACACCTGTACGGATCCGGCCCACGGGCTGTAGTTTGGGCAACTCTGCCTTAAATGTTATGCCAGAAGTAATGTTTTTATGCCTACCACCACCACCACCGCCACCATTGGGTGTCAAGCCCTCTGAACCTCACTCCTTTTGGTCTCCCCTTTGCAGGTTTCTCCGTGGCACGTGTAAGAAGACGGACGGGACGTGTCCCTTTTCACACAAAGTTTCGAAAGACAAGGTTTGTCTAAGTCTGTCTTTGCTGCAATCTGGTTCTTGGAATGAGGCAGTTTATGGTGTCTGGAGGCCAGGTTTTATGTTTTCTGAGTGAATAAAATCAGAATCATTAGGAAGCGGTTTGGCTCCTAATGGGATTCCTCCTTGTAATAATCAAAGCAAAACATGCTTAAACATAGGAGCGGTTTAGCACAGGATGCAAAGTGCCATGTTCACTGCACCTGGGGCTGTTCACCGCATCAGGGAGGCTAGCAGGCATGGGTGGTCAAACACCTTGAGCGAAAGGCTTGGTGACCACAGTAGTTGTGTGCTTATGCCCTGCCTTGATCCACACACCGAGTGGAGGGTAGGCATTTGGTGGCCTCTCGTGGCACATAGGAAGTGGGGCTTATATCTATGGTGCCTAAAGCAAGTGCTCTCATTTCCAAAGACCACAATCAGAACTCAAGCAGAGGGAGAGCAACACCCACATCAGGTTCGATAACAGATTGCTATTTTCATAGCTTTAATTTATGGGATCAGAAACCTTTGTAGTATGTAAAAATAGAGTGTCCTTATTGTAATGTTAAACGCTCTGGACAGGACATGTTTTAAGACCCATGATTCAGGAAACAAAATGAAAGGTAATATAGACACATTCCAGTTAACGAAATAGATGCCTAATGAATAACAATATCCAGCTTAAAAAGAGAGGCTGCATAATAATTGTGCTAACCGGGGACTAGCATGACTGTCTGCTGCCTAGGCCTGCGATGGCGAACCTTGGCACTCCAGATGTTCTTGGACTTCAATTCCCAGAAGCCCAAGCACCCTGTGAATCCACACGAATGGATTTACTGCACCTCATCTGACCCGCGCTACCCTCATCGCTCCCGGAAGCGGAAGTGAAACGCGCCCGGACGGTTAAGGCTCTTCCGGGTTAACCCTTCCTCCGTACGGGCACATTTTACTTCCGCTTCCGGGAGGGACGAGGGCGGCGTGGGCCAGATGAATCGCAGTAAACCCATTTGTGTGGATTCACGGGGGCTTAGGCTTCTGGGAATTGAAGTCCAAGAACATCTGGAGTGCCAAGGTTCGCCATCATGGGCCTAGGGATTCTTGGAATTATAGTCCAAAAATGAAAGTTTTCTAAACTCTCTGTGTGTGAAAGTGTGAGAGTGTGCGTGTGTGAGTGAGAAAGAGAGAGAGAGATTTACTTCTATATCTATCTCCAGTATGTAGCCTTGAAAGTGACTGTGGAGGGAGGCACAGAGGTCCATGGAAGAAGGCTTTTATGCGCTCAGATTCTCTCCCCTTTTGATAGTTGCCCGGTAGCATTTGTAGCAGCTAATTTTCTACCAAAAATAAGTGGGGAGGGGGGAGAAGCAGAGTCCGGAGCAAAAGCCATTTCTGGTTTTCAAGATTCAGCTTCTGCTTTGGATTCAGGGGTTGCGTCCATTTAAGAGCAAAGTGAGTGAAGGTCGCCCCTTGCTCAAAAGCCAGGCGTATCTGACTCTAGAGTTCAGTGCTCATCTCTGTTTATAGCCAAAGAGCCAGTGCTGTCTGCATCTGCAGACATTTGCATGGACATGTGGCAGGCATGACTAAACGCCAGAGTGCACAGAGCACTGTTTACTTTCCCACTGAAGTAATAATAATAAGGATTTCTGCGGAAGAAACTCCACTCAGGGACCACCCAACCCAAATGAGGCTCCTTTCATGTCCCCCAAGAGCTGGGTCAGAGACGGGCGCTCAATCTGTCATGCAGTACCAGGGTCTCAATCTGCCTACTTGCCAGCCTTCCAGCAAGCTTCTTAACCACTGAGCCACCGCAGCCCCTGAAGTACTGGAGTGGTACTTATTTATCTACCTGCAATTTCTTGCTTTCAGACTGTTAGGTTGGCAGGAGCTAGGACAGAGGTGGACACTCACTCTGCCGTGCAGCACTTCCAGTCGGCAAGTTCAGTGTCTTAACCGCTAGGCCACCTCATTCTCCAAATGAGTGAGAAGAACATATAAATCTTCCAAAAAAATGTTGTACAAAATAGATTGCCCCAGTGGCCTTGGCGGTGAAAGAGGTGGCCAAGTTTAATGCCCAGAAAGCCAGTCTGTTTCTCCCTGAGACTAGCAAAACCATCAACAAGTGACACAAAAATGCTAAGTGTTTGCAGGAGAGATGCTGTCAAGTGGAGGAGGCATGGTTTATATTTCCTCAATTGGTGCAGATTGAGGAATTATTTTCCTTGATTATAGTGTAAATTCCCTGGGGTGAAATGTTGTTTTCATTGTATTCATTGTTAGCATTGGGTAACCCATTCCTACTTCTTCTTCTTCTGCCGAATCAGAATCTGAATTTTGCCGATCCTCATGGCGATCAGCCATGAAGACAGTCCTGAGAATATAATGCAGTGGCCTCTCATCTGCCTTCCGCATCGCAGCATGACATCCGTATCACTAATCCAGTTCAACGCCGAGCATCAGGCGGCAGTGAACTAACCTGACCACTCATGGCCTTGGGTGGGGGAAGTCCACAGGGAAGGGGGATAATGGTCCCCGAGTGGGTTAAATCCCACTTGGATCCCTCTTGATGGAGGGCGGCAGCTTCATCCATCCTGGCCTGGGGATGATGATGATGACTTTGCGTGCCAAAAGGGTTCAGGACCAGAAAGTGACTTGTGGAAATCCATTCCTACACTCATGCCAAATCGACTCTGAATCAGCTTCTGCTTTCTGCAATTTTGCTCAGATGTCCACGTCATCCCATCCCTTATGAAGCGGTGGCTTTCTTCAAAGTTAATATTTCCCTCGCCATGAGTCAAGGAGGTCATGTTCCTTTCCCGTATGAAGAGTCTGGAGGTCATGCCATGGCTGCTGCTTCTTCCTCTGTGTGGGGCCGAAGAGAGGCTTGCCTTCCACCGCCTCTTGCGGAGCTCAACGCCCGTGCATGGCGGTGATTAATAGCTGAGAAAAGTGCCAGCTGCCCAGAGCAAGAGGGGCGGCTTCTGCACTCTGCCCGGGAGCTTCCTGTTAACCTGGTGATTACCAGGAAAGGTGATGCTCACCTCATTTATCAAAAGTGCAGCCCAAAGAGAGCAGCTGGTGAGTTAATTCCTGCCGTGAATATTTTTTTTTGTTTCTTTGGGCGCACTCGGATTTTGCTGCAAACGGGCCAGGTGGATTCTGCTGCCTCCAGTTTCTGCGTGAAGTACAGAGTCAACATTTTGCCCAGTGGCTCATTCCTGGTTTCCACCTGAGAATGCCGTAGGGCAGGGGTGCCCAAACTTTTTGGGCCATGGACCGGTCACGTGGTTCAGCAGGCCGGTCATGTGGCACCCTTGTCGCTCCCGGAAGCAGAAGTAAAACTCATGCAGGGTCTGGCCCATGGGCCATAGTTTGGGCACCCCTGCAGTAGGATGATGTCCCCCTGTTTTTTGGTCTTCCTTTCCCAGCCAGCAGGGTGTGAGCAAAGTGTCGTCTTCTCTTCTGACGTCGCAGTGGCACATGCCTCACAGCATCACCCAGGAATAAAAAAGCCATGCTAAATGGACTGCAGTGGCTTAGAGGTTAAGAACTTGACTGATTTGCTGAACTTGACAACTGGAAGGTCAGCAAATCAGCCGTTCGAGACCCGAGTGCTTCACGACGGAGCGAGCTCCCATCCTCTGCCCCAGCTCCTGCCAACCTAGCCGTTCAAAAGCAAGAAATTGCAAGTTTCGAACTGCTGACCTGCCGACTTTCTAGTTTCTTTTATCAAGCGATAATTTTCTAGTACAGTTTCTCAACCTTTGGCCCCCAGCTGTTCTTGGACTTCAATTGCCAGAAGGCCAAGTCAGGACACCTGCTGACCAGGGGTTTTGTGAATCGAAGTCCAAGAACACCTGGGGGGGGGGTGTCCCAAGGTTGAGAAACCGGACTCTCCCACATTGAAGGTCAGAAGGAAGAGCAAGAGCCGAAGTGGGAGGCGATTCCATGCGTTCCTAGCTGCCCAGACGCTTGTCAGATGACACTGTCTTCATAGGTGTCCAAAGGACCTTGTGGAGCCAATGGAGCTGGTGTCTCTTACTCGGAGGACAGGACACGGGTGGCAAACCGTACCTGGGCCATGTGACCCTCCTATGCTCAGGTGTTTGTGGTCCCCCCTTCTCCCTCTGCCTGGGAACTCGGCCCACAGTCCTGCCACCACCACCGCATGGGAGCTTCCAAGATCCTGGAGAAAGGTTGGCGAGAGGCTTGGGCTTGGGTTGAGTCAGGCCGGCCGGCTGCTGCTCCGACAGCTTTTCCCCTTGAGGGACTTGGGAAGAATCAGCATTTTTCTCCCTAATAGAGCTTCAAAACTCTGTGGTGAGCAATTTGGAGATTCACGTTGAGTTTCGGGTTCATTAGCTGCCGGCTTGGAGAGGCACGTGCGCGTTCGGCGCTGCCTAATATGGCCGCAGCGCACTGGCGCCTGGCCTTAATGTTATTGTTATTTGCGTGGACATGGCGGGGTGCAAACAAGGTTAATTGAAACGAGAGCGGCGCTTCCTCTTCATAATGGCTCAGCCTTGACAGCTGGGAGGAGTTGGGCTTTGCATAAGAGCCGGCTTTATTATCCCTTTTATTAGAGCTAATTTGATCTCTATATCAAAACCTACATTAAGGGAATCGTTTGCGGTCACGCCACTGCCGACAGAAAAGACAGCCCCAGAGCCCTGTCCTTTATTTTAATGTCTGCAGTTAAAAGACAATTAAAAATAAACTCTTTGCTTCTAAAACCCCCTTTGTTTTGTTTTCTCTGTGGCTTTTCGCCTTCTGTCTTTTTGCCTGAGTTTCCTTCCTCCCTTTCCTTCTTCCCTCTCTCTCCCCCCGCCTGATTCTCACTCCGTCCGTTCCAGGCCTCAGACGTCCTTTGGGGAGGCTTTGCTTTCCTTTGCCCAGTGGGCACGACTTCCTCCGTGCTTATTGCACATTTGTAAATATTGTTTTGAGGAGACCTGGAGCAGCAGGATTGAAGGTGACGCCGTTGAACAGAAGGTTCCCTCTTCGGCTGGACAGAAAGCCCATTTTTGCAGCCAGGTGGGCGAGAAGGAACTGCAGTGGTTAAGATGCTGAGCTTGACGACTGGAAGGCTGGCAGGTCAGCGGTTTGAGACCCGAGTGAGCTCCCATCTCTGTCCCAGCTGCTGCCAACCTAGCATTTTGAAAGCAGGAAATTGCAAGTGATAAATAGGTACCACTTTGGTGGGAAGGTAAACTGCGTTCCATGCACTCCAGTGCCTAGTCATGCTTGCCACATGACCACGGAAACATCTGCAGACGCAGACAGTGTTGCTGGTTCTTTGGCTATAAATGGAGAAGAGCACCGAACCCTAGAAGTTGGATACGACTGGCTTTTGAGCAAAGGTGAACTTAACCTTACCATTGGGTAGCTCTGACTTGCTGTGTACCTGAAGAGAAGTCATGCTCTTTTTTTAGTATGGAGATTTTCTTCTGGGGCAAAACATCGTTTGTCACTGGAGAGTCATTTTGGAGTGGATTTGATAGGACTGGATCCAGCCTTGTTGGTCCTGATGGGCTGAGGCTCTTTCCTCGGCCAGAAGCAGAAAGGATTCCCGAGCTGTGCTGGAGACGCCGGGGCAGTAATGGCGAACCTTGGCACTCCAGCTGTTCTGGGACGTCAGTTCCCAGAAGCCCAAGTCTCTGTGATTCACAGAGACTTGGGCTTCTGGGAATTGATGTCCTAGAACAGCCCGAGTGCCAAGGTTCACCATCACTGTGCTAGGGACTGACTCAGGCACCCTTGATATGTGCAAACTTTGTGCACCACCCCAAGCCATGGACCCTCCCTCCCCATTGTGGGCCACTGAAGAGTTTTCAAGAGGTTTCCATGAGACAGATGTTTTCTTATAAGGATGGAGAATGACCACAGGTAGCCCCCACACCCATCTCACCTTTTTGCTAAGCTTATTCAAGTGGGCAACGTCTGTAAACAAGGAGGTCTGTGTAGCTGTTTCCTGGTGGGGCAGGAACAGCCAAGAAGGTGCCAGGAGGGCGACCCTCCAGAGAAGCAGCAGCAGAAGCCATCTTTGGGCCAGTTGCCCAGTTTGGCCTAGGAAATGGGAGACTTAGTTGCCCTCCCCTCCCTCACTTCAGCCCTGAGCAAACCTAGTTGCAGGGAAAAAGAAGGGGGAAAGGTATCACTCTAGAGCCATGATGGCGAAACTTGGCACTCCAGATGTCCTTGGACTTCAATTCCCAGAAGCCCAAGCCCCTGTCAGTCCACACACAAATGGGTTTACTGCGACTCATCCGGCCTGCGCCGCCCTCATCGCTCCCGGAAGCAGAAGTAAAATGCGCCCGGACGGTTAAGGCTCTTCCGGGTTAATCCTTCCTCCATATGGGCGCGTTTTACTTCTGCTTCCAGGAGCAAAGAGGATGGCACGGGCCAGTTGAGTCGCAGTAAACCCATTTGTGTGGATTCATGGGGGCTTGGGCTTCTGGGAATTGAAGTCCAAGAACATCTGGAGTGCCAACCTTTGTCATCATGGCTCTAGAGGCATTGGTACCACTCTGGCAGGTCTGGTGCTTTGCACACGTATCACATCAACATGGGATGAAAAACAACTGACAGACGACTGAGAGCACATAGCATGGGGACTGATTTGGGTATTTCATCCAGATTCTATGATCCTTGAACACTCCGGTTGGCTTTGAATTGCTCAAGATTTGGCTCTCTGGATGCTGGAAATCCCAAATCCATCCAAAGAGTTGATTGATTGAAGCATCCATCTATCAAATGAATAAATGAATGAATGAATGAATGAATGATGACCAACTTAAAAAGCAATTACACTTTTAACACTTGTTGTTTACAGGTCCATGAGATTGTATAAATAACTCAGCAAAAGACTATGGACCAACCTTCAGCAATTCAACTTAGCAGCTATAGTAGGAACTTTAAAAACCATACAGGTCCTAATAAAAGGCAGCATTGTAGTTAAATCGCTAGGAGCTGCTGTGGTTCAGCGGTTAAGAAGCTCACCTTGTCAGCAGTTCAAGACCCGGGTACTGCATGACGCAGTGAGCTCCCGCCTCTGTCCCAGTTCCTGCCAACCTAGCAGTTTGAAAGCAAGAAATTGCAAGTGGATAAACAGGGAAAACGTCTGTGGGAAGAGATCTTGGGCACATGAAATGAGACTCATTTTGGTGTCCCTTGAGTGGAGTTTCTTCAACAAAAAAACTTTCAACCCAGAATAATTTCTTAGACAAAATATTATTATTAGTTAAATAGCTGGAATTTCAATTGCGGGCCAATCAATGAATGATCTGTTATTTTCTGCCAATGATGTTTTGCCACCTCGTGAGTGCCCGGGAGGTTCTCTGTTAGAGCCATCATTATTGCCTGACTATACTGCAGGACGGAATGAGCTCCCATCTTTGTCCCAGCTCCTGCCAACCTAGCAGTTCGAAAGCAAGAAATTGCAAGTAGATAAATAGGAACCACTTTGGTGGGAAGGTAACAGCGTTCCGTGTGCTCCGGTGTCTAGTCATGCCTGCCACATGACCACGGAAACATCTGCAGAAGCAGACAGCGCTGGCTCTTTGGCTTTGAAACAGAGATGAGCACTGAACCCTAGAGTCGGATACGGCTGGCTTTTGAGCAAGGGAAAACTTTACTTATTGAAGAAAGACAGGCCAGCATACGTCATTTAAGAGTACTTGCGTGGTGGGTCTGTTCCTTGGAAGTCTTTTGTTAACTTGTCTGTTGTTACCAAAGGCCCTGAGCCAGCTAAACAGGGCTGTGGGGAGGAAGAAAGAGCAGCGACAACATCTAAACCAGGGGTGCCCAAACTTTTCGGGCTGTGGGCCGGTCACGTGGTTCCTCCCACCGGAAGCCGAAGTAAAACGCACCTTGCAATTTGTTTTGCAACAGGATGGGATAGATTTTAGCCTGCCATTTTCACTGCTTAAACCAGGGGTGCCCAAACTGGCCCATAGGCCAGATCCGGCCCCCAACACCAATTCAACCAGCCCATGGCACCCTCATTGCTCCCAGAAGCGGAAGTAAAACGTGCCCATATGGGCACATTTTACTTCCGCTTCTGGGAGCAACGAGGGTGCGTGGGTCGGATGAATTGCCGTTGGGGTCCAGATCTGGCCTGTGGGCCATAGTTTGGGCACCCCTGATCTCAACAAGTGTACGCAGCCTTTCCTTGGGCCATAGAATGGTTTTCTTTTTGACTTGTGTTTTCTTTCTGGCCTCCATCTGTGCCAGGGGGAAATAATGTCTCTCTCTTTTCCTTTCTTTCTTTCTTCCTTTCTTTCTTTGCTTGGTCTTCCCAGATGCCCGTGTGCTCGTACTTCCTGAAAGGAATCTGCAACAACAGCGACTGTCCCTACAGCCACGTCTACGTCTCCAGGAAAGCAGAAGTGTGCGCGGACTTCCTCAAGGGCTACTGTCCTCTAGGGAAGAAGGTAAGGCTGGGGCAGGGGCAGCCATTGCCACAGGCAGCCCACACCTGTGCCTCTCCCTTCTGAGATGACCCTCACTTGCCGCTTATAATTCACCCCATGCCTCAGTTTGACCTTGGTAGGTCCCCTTTTCTCCTCACACGGGTGAAGTGGTCATTTCACATGCGGAGCCAGGCCACTTTGGGACAGGCTAGGAGCCACTGATCTGCTCCTTGTTGTTGTTGTTGTTGTTCAGTCGCACAGTCGATTCCGACCCTTTGTGACCCCATGCCCTCCAGGTACCTCTGTCCTCCACCATCCTCCTCCGCCCAGCTCTGTGCCCATTGCGTCCACAATATCTTCTCATCTTTGGACGCCCCCTTCTTCTCTTGCCCTCTACCTTTCCCAGCATCAGGGCTTTCTCAAGTGAATCCTCCCTTCTCATTTGATGTCCAAAGTACTTCAGCTTCATCTTCACTATTTGTCCCTCCAACGAACAGTCAGGGTTGATTTCTTCTAAGATTGACCTATTTGTTCTCCTCGCTGTCCAGGAGGCTCTCAAAACTCTCCTCCAACACCACATCTCAAAGGCATCCATTCTTCTGCGCTCAGCCTTCCTAATGGTCCAGCTCTCACACCCATACATCACCACTGGGAATACCATTGCTTTGACTATGCGAATTTTTGTTTTCAATGTGATGTCTCTGCTTTTCACTATGTTCCCCAGGTTTCTCATAGCTTGTCTCCCAAGAATCAGTCGCCTTTTTATTTCATGGCTGCAATCTCCATCTGCAGAGATCTTAGATCCTAGGAAAGTAAAATCTGTCATTGCTTCTACTTCTTCCCCATCTATTTCCCAGGGACTGATCTGACTCTTTCATTAATTTGTCTCATTTATAGGCCACCTTTATATTTATATTTATATTTATATTGCCAACATACGTTGGATCATGGAGAAAACAAAGGAATACCAGAAACAAGTTTATTTTTGCTTTATTGACTACACTAAGGCATTTGATTGTGTGGATCACAACAAGATGTGGCAAGTGATTAAAGAGATGGGAACACCAGAGCACCTCATATGCCTCCTGAGAAATCTGTACATGAACCAAGAAGCAACAGTTAGGACAGAACACGGAATGACAGAATGGTTTGGAATAGGAAAAGGAGTAAGACAAGGCTGCATTTTGTCACCCTGCTTATTCAACTTATACACAGAGCACATAATGCGCAATGCAGGGATGGAGGAATCACAATATGGGATCAAAATTGCTGGGAGAAACATCAACAATCTGAGATACGCAGACGACACCACCCTAATGGCAGAAAGTGAGGAAGACCTAAAGAATCTCTTGATCGGTTTGAAGGAAGAGAGTGCAAAAGCTGGCTTGAGACTCAATATCAAGAAAACCAAGATAATGGCAACAGGCCCGATCAGTTCCTGGAGAATAGATGGGGAAGAAGTAGAAGCAGTGACAGATTTTACCTTCTTAGGATCCAAGATCACTGCAGATGGGGATTGCAGCCATGAAATAAAAAGGAGACTGATTCTGGGGAGACAAGCCATGAGAAACCTGGGGAACATAGTGAAAAGCAGAGACATCACCTTGAAAACAAAAATTAGAATAGTCAAAGCAATGGTATTCCCAGTGGTAATGTACGGATGTGAGAGCTGGACAATTAGGAAAGCTGAACGCAGAAGAATAGATGCCTTTGAAATGTGGTGTTGGAGGAGAGTTTTGAGGGTACCTTGGACAGCGAGGAGAACAAATAGGTCAATCTTAGAAGAAATCAACACTGACTGCTCATTGGAAGGTCAAATAGTAAAGATGAGGCTAAAGTACTTTGGGCATCAAATGAGAAGGGAGGATTCACTTGAGAAGGCCGTGATGTTGGGAAAGGTGGAAGGCAAAAGAAGAAGGGGGAGGCCAAGGATGAGATGGATAGATGGTATTGTAGACACAATGGGCACTGAACTGGGAGGACTGAGGGGGATGGTGGAGGACAGAGGCGCCTGGAGAACGATGGTCCATAGGGTCGCAAAGGGTCGGAATCGACTGTGCGACTGAACAACAACAAAATAGGCCACCTTTCTCCCGATGGGTGGACTCAAAGCAGCTCACCGTCGCAAAAACTGATAAAAACAAAACACAATAAAAATTATATATACAAATTTAATTTAATTTAATAGATTTATATAAAGTGGTACCTCATACAATGATTTTAATCCGTTCCACAGGGCTCGTTGTTGTACGAAACAATTGCTATACGATGCATGCATTGTATAGCGATTTTCCCTATGGATGCATCGTACAACGATTTTCTTTTTACTAAGTGGTTTTTCCCATTGAAAAATTGTTGTACGGTTTTTTCCATAGGGAGAATTGTTACGCGGGACGCCATTCCCCCCAAAAACCTAATTGTTATGCGGTTTCGTTGCTATACGGGGCAATTGTTGTATGAGGTTCCACTCTAACGCCCTTTCCAATGGACTCTGGGTGGTGTACACAAGTTAAAACCAATATAAAACAATTAAAAACCCTTAAAAACCCATAGCAATATTACAACCCCCCCCACTGTGCCATTTACTATTTAAAAACAAATATAAAATCTGCAAAACCTTAACATTAAAAAAATAATTACAGGAGGGGGGAGCCTCAGATGAGTCAGAATGGGGGGCTTGTTGACAATCCTGGCCCCCAGACCCATTTTGCCAACCACGTCTTCAGTTCTTTCCTAAATGGTAGCAGCTGGGCCTGGAGCATAGCTGTCAAGTCTCCAGTATTGGCCAGGAAACTCCCATTATTTACCCTTCTTTCCCGCCATCATCACATATTTGTATTTTCCCGTAAAAAATGGGCAAGGAACTACAGTCCCCATGGTGCCTTGCGCGGAAGAAAAAGGCAAAACCCGTACTGCGCATGCGCACTGGTGCAAAATAGGCAGGGAACTACAGCCCCTTGCATGGAAGGAAAAGGCAAAACCCATACTGCGCATGCACACCAGTGCAGCGCCTGTCCAGCGCCACTGGATTTCCCTTATTTTCAAATCCAAAATGTGACAGGTATGGCCTGAAGGCGTATTTCTACTGGGAGGAGGTTCCATAGTGTGGGGGTTATGACCGAGAAGGCCCTTTTCCTTGTGCTGGAGAGGCGAGCCTCCCCAACAGATGGTACCTGAAGAAGGGTGCCCTCTCGGTTTGATCTTGTGGGACGGGTCGATATCCTAGGGACGATGCAGTAGTAGTGTCACTGTTACCTTTCCCACCGAAGCAGTACCTTTGCTTGCAATTTCTTGCTTTTGAACTGCTGTGTTGGCAGGAGCTGGGACAGATGATGGGAGCTCACTCCTTCATGCAGCGCTCAAGTCGCGAACTGCTGACCTGCCGACCTCCCAGCCGTCAAGCTCAGCATCTTAACCACTTGAGCCACCGCAGTGCAGAACAGCTTTGTCTTTGCTAGAGCAGGAACTGAATCGGAGCGGAAGGGAATGTGGAGAGAGGCATGTGCCGACATGGCGAGCAGGTGAATGAATGGCCTGCCTTTTGCTAACCGTGTTCCTCAGGGAGGCCCAAAAGGACGTCCGGTTTGACGGCCGGGCTGAACTCCCCCTCCGAATCAGCATCAGTGCAATCCAGCAGCCATTTGCCAGCTGCAGCGCAAGTCACCCAGCCAGCATGTGTACAATTATTTTAAAATATTCCAATTTAAATGAAAATATAAAAGAGATATTTAGAATATTTATTCTATTAGTGAACGTGCTTACCGCATCACTTTCTGAGTGTCAGAAAAGCATTCTCCTACAGATGATGGATAGCAGCCTGTAATTATATAGGGGGGGAAATTGCTGAGCGTGCCATATTTGACTGGGGAGCGGAAATACCCAGCCTGGGCCATGGAGGGTTAATTTTATTCTCTAAATAATATAAAAAGTGCTGAGTCTGTTCCTTTTGCACAAAGTAGAAAGTCCTCAAATGGACCCCGGAGAGTTTATAATATTCTACTGAATCAAGTAAAAATGTTAACCTTGCTTCATAAAACGATGGCTTGTTAAAGATGCACGGTCCCTTTTCTTGTGAATAATTTAGGAAGGGAGTAAATCTCTTCCCATTCTGCTGCTTTCCTCGCCCACCCTTTCCACCCCCTTTCCGTGTCCAAGAGGAGGCTCAGCCCAGCTGTCGGCAGTTTTAACTTTTAGGAGGGGAAAAGGGGAAGGAGGCAGGCGGGGAATCGGGGCTCAGAGAGGACGCCAGGTGGGCTTGAGCAACGCAGCCTGCAAAGTCCTCCCTGGACATCGTCCTGCTTCCACGTGAAAGAGAGCCGCCCCTCTGGAGCAGGGGCTCCGTCCCAACCTTTTTGCGCCGTGGGTTGGACCACGCACCCCCAGACAGCTGAGCGGGCCAGTCACATGGTTCCTCCCGCCGTAAACACTGCCGTAAAAATGCATCTGCGGCTGTCGTAAACACATTTACAACAGCCACGGGTGCATTTATGGCTTCGTTATGGCAGGTGTAGGCACGTTTCTGCATGCACGGGTGAGTTTTACAGCTGTTGTAAATGTGTCTGCTTCTGGTAGTGGTGAGGGCAAGAGCAAGCCACATGAAATGTTGCCACTGGCTGGGTTTGGCCCGCAAGCCATAGGTTGGCCACCCCTGCTCTGGAGAGACTCCATAGTTTGTGTCTGTGACGATCCCAAATTCATGCCGTGTTCCTTCTTGCCTTGGTTCTCTTTGCCCACCTGAAAGTAGCGTCCTTGGGCCACTTCAACCAGAGCCCACAATTTTAGCACATTTCCTTTCGACTCTGTACTTGGCTTCTAGGTAAAGGTAAAGGTCTTCCTTGCTTGAAAGCCAGTCGTATCCGACTCTAGGGTTCAGTGCTCATCATTGTTTATAGCCAAAGAGCCAGCACTGCCTGCGTCTGCAGATGTTTCCATGGACATGTGGCAGGCATGGCTAGACACTGGAGCACACAGAATGCTGTTTACCCTCCCACCAAAGTGGTCCCTATTTAAGGTAAAGGTAAAGGTGCTTGAAAGCCAGTTGTATCCAACTCTAGGGTTCAGTGCTCATCTGTTTCAAAGCCGAAGAGCCAGCGTTGTCTGCCTCTGCAGATGTTTCTGTGGTCATCTGGCAGGCATGACTAGACACCGGAGTACACGGAACACTGTTTTCCTTCCCACTGAAGTGGTCCCTGTTTATTTTCTTGCAATTTCTCGCTTTCAAACTTCTAAGTTGGCAGTAGCTGGGACAGACACGGGAGCTCACTCTGACATGCATCCACTGCAGTCTCACTTAGCTTCTACTCCAGTTTTTCAACCTGTTTCCAGAATTTGTTTGCATTGTGTCTTCTCTAAAAAAAACCTCTTTTGGACAAACCTGCTTCCCTTGTCATCTCCCTTCTTCTCGAATACGGTTCTCCTGAGTTTGCCTGTGCTGTCTGTTCAACCGGAACAGCTGTCTTCCACCTCAAACTAGGCTCCTTTCTATATGTACGCACTCATCCATGGCAGCTCTTCCACCAGGATATGGGACATGCTCTGAAAGAAAGCACCCATCACAAGCAATTCTCACTAGTTGCAGTGCAATTTTGGTGGGGTTTCTGTGCAAAACTTCTTGGACTCACTCCCAAGCTGTATATGGTATGCTCACTCAATGGGACTGCAGTGGGTTAGTGGTTAAGATGCTGAACTTAAGAACATAAGATCATAAGAACAGCCTTGCTGGAACAGGCCACAGCCCATCCTATCTCACATAGTGGCTCACCACTTGCTTCAGGGCATTATTCCCATGCAGATGCCTTCACCTGCTTAGGATTCCCTGGAAATGGCATTGAGAGATATCCTGCCTATCTCTCCATCCTGGAGGTTGTCTTTAGGTATCCATAATTATAGCCATATAACTTGAAGACCGGAAGGTCAGCAGGCCATCAGTTCAAGACCCAAATGCTGCACCACAGATTGAGCTCCCATCTCTGTCCCAGATCTTGCCAACCTAGCGGTTCGAAAGCAAGAAATTGCAAGTAGATAAATAGGTATTGCTTTGGTGGGAAGGTAAACAGCATGTTTACTCCTGCCTGCCACATGTCCACGGAAACGTCTGCAGTTGCAGACAGCACTGGCTATAAAACGAGATGAGCCCTGAACCCTAGAGCCAGGTAACCTTTATCGTTTACCTAGTGCTGACTCAACCTGTGAGCATAAACACTCCAGGGATTGAATGGCTTTGGGACAGATGGTCTCCTGCCTGCAAAACATGACCTTTCCCATCCGTCTGCCTCCTTTGGCCTTGCCTTTGTGCTCTGCCACCATCTCAAGTGGGTTGTGTGGCGTTACAGAGCCACCTCCGTGGCAGGCCCTTCTAGCCGCTGAATGGTCGTCTCCTTCCAGCAAGACATTTGAGCAGCCCCCATATCACCTGGCTGAATTTCGGATGAATTCCTCTTTCTGCCTTGGGTCAGGTGGTGCCTCTCACTGGTCCTTGTCTTTTGCCTTTTTTAGCTATGCCGGAAGAGGAGTTGGGCATCTCTGGTTATACAACCATTGTGAGCTTCGGGTGTGTGGGTGGGGGCTAGGGATGGGAAAGAGCCAGGCTACCTGAAAGGAAAGGTGGTAAGATTATGGCCAGGTGGCCAGGCACCCAGACGGGAAGGTGAAAAGCCCTCCAGAAACAAGGAGAGTGAGGGGACCATTGGAGGAAGATCTTATACAAAGCAGCAGGATGGCCAATTTCCTGAATGCCACGGCACCAGAGGGGTCACTTTTATGGTAGCAAACCTTGGCACCCCAGGTGTTCTTGGACTTCAATTCCCAGAAGCCCAAGTCAGCACTCCTGCTCATCAAGGCTTCTGGGAATTGAAGTTCAAGAATACCTGGAGTGCCAAGGTTCACCATCACTGCCTTAGAGTTATAAAGAGAGTGCTAAAGTGTTCCAGAAGGCTGGCCTATAGACATAATTATTTTTTACTAGTAATAGCTAGAGTGTCAGAGCCACCCAGAGACAGTCAATTACATTTTAAAATTAAAAGAAATAATTGTTTACTCTCTTGTTTTTGAAATATACCCAGAACTGGGTGGAGTTGTATTTTTATTTTTTTGTTATTTTCACACAAACACACACAAGCCCTGAATGCTCCAAGCCATTAACCTGTTGCACAAAACTGCATACTGCATACTCTCATCATTGTTCACCTGCTTCCCGCCTTGACCTCCCCTGCCTGCATCATGGCTTGGATTCACACAAAATCACCTTTTAGCCTTAGTCAGGGTTGCCCAAACTTTTCATGCCATGGGCCGGTAGCATGGTTTAGCGTGCCTGTCACATGGTCCCTCCCACCGGAAGCAGAAGTAAAACACACCTTGCAATTTGTTTTGCAACAGGATGAGATAGATTTTTAGGCTGCCATTTTCTCTGCTTAAACTAGAGATGCCCGAACTATGGCCCATGGGCCAGATCTGGCCCCAACAGCTTTTTTATCTGGCCCGCACTGCTCTCGTCATTCCCTGAAGTGGAGCAACTAGAGTGGCATGAGCCAGATGAATTGCCATTGGGGGCTGGATCTGGCCTGTGGGCCATAGTTTGGGCACACCTGGCCTTAGTGGTTAAGATGCTGAGCTTGATGAAAGGGAAGGTCGGCAGATCAACAGCTCAAATCCTAAGTGCTGCACAATTAAGTCTAGTCATGGCAGCCACATGATCGTGAAAACGACTGGAAACTCAAACAGCGCTGGGCCTTTGGCTGTAAACAAATAAGCACTGTACCCTAGTGCCGGACATGACTGGCTTTCAAGCATAAGAACATAAGAACAGCCTTGCTGGAAGAGGCCAGAGGAGCCCATGATCCAGTCCAGCATTCTGTCACACACAGTGGCTCCCCATTGGATTCAGGGTATTATTCCCAAGCAGATGCCATTCACCTGCTTAGGAATCCCTGGAAATGGCATTTATTGAGAGATATCCTGCCTATCTCTCCAACCCAGAGGTTGTCCTTAGGTACATCCATAATTATAGCCATTGATCCCCTTGTCCTCCATGAACTTGACCAATCCTTTCTTGAAGCTGTCAAGACTGACAGCTGTCACCACTTCTTCTGGCAGGGAGTTCCATAGACCAGGGATCCTCTGGGTGCAAAAGTACTTTCTCTTATTTGTTTGTGAACTAGTACCCAAAAGTTTCATGGAGTGCCCCCTAGTTCTAATGTTATGCGATAGGGAAAACAGTTTTTCCTTATCTACTTTGTCCACACCGTGCATGATTTTATAAACTTCAATCAGGTCACCTCTTAGACGCCGTCGTTCAAGAGTGAAGAGGCCCAACCGTTGCAGCCTCAGATGGTAAGGAAGGTGTTCCAGTCCCCTAATAATCATTCTGGTTGCCCTCCTCTGCACTTTTTCCAGCTCCATAATATCCTTCTGGAGGTATGGCGACCAGAACTGTACACCGTATTCCAGATGGATGGGGCCTCACCATAGATTTATAAAGAGGCCAAATGACACTTGCTGACTTATTTTCTATACCCTTCCTAATGATCCCTAGCATTGAGTTTGCTTTTTTCACTGCTGAGGCACACTGGGTTGACACCTTCATTGCGCTCTCGTCCACCAGGACACCAAGGTCCCTTTCCTGGTTTGTCACAGAGAGTTCAGACCCCATCAGTTTATAAATGTAATTGGCGTTCTTTGCCCCAACATGCATCACTCTGCACTTACTGATGTTGAAGCTCATTTGCCACTGTTTTGCCCACTCCCCCAGTGTCGAGAGATCCCTCTGGAGCTCCTCACAATCTCTCACAGTTTTCACTACCCTGTATAATTTAGTGTTGTCAGCAAATTTGGCTACCTTTGATGTAGGCGTTCCTTCAGCTGCGCTACTGGCGAGCAGCTGAACTGCATGTATACACAACACTACCTTGCTTTTTACTCCTACCTCTAGATCATTTATGAAGAGGTTGAAAAGCAGGGGTCCCAGTACTGAACCAGGTTGGGGGACCCCACTCTTGACTTGGGCGACCTTGTCCTTTACATACTAGAAGTAAAAGAAAAGTTACCTAAGGCCAAGGTTGGCTGGGCTCTTTCCTTTGCTCTGATCCTTCACCTGGCTTCCCTTTGGATTAATGCACAAGGGCAGAACGGCCGGCGACAGAGGAAGAGGCGCTGAGCATGGCTGGCCTTAGAAATAGACGCTTTTAATTTTGAAAGGCTTAGCCAACTCCCTCAGTGCCCGAAAAGGTAATCAGATTTCTCTCTGCGACCAGCCCTGTCTCTTCGACGTTTAACTTCCCGAGATTTCCAGGGAGAGATTTCTTATTTACCCTCCACCGTAATGCCATAATGAGGGCTCCCACTGCTTCCTTAATATAACCCCCGCGTCTTCTGCGACGTTCAGACACTTATGCTGTAAATGTTCCTTATCAGTACAAATGGGAATCGTTTAATAGCTTGGGCAAGTTTGGATTTTTTTATATATATAAACCCACTGTCAAAGGAAACGGGGAGACCCTCCTCTGCAATTATCTCCTCCGTTGCAGCGGCTTCAGAGTCGGTGAGGTTTCCTGAACCGGGGCATCCCTGGCGTATGATGAACTCTCCATCAGTAGCATACATGCAGCACCATGCCATGGACGGCCCCAAGCAGCGGGTTGTGAGTTCAGAGGTCAGACTTGGACTAGTCCTGTGATAGCGAACCTTGGCACTCCATATGTTCTTGGTCTTCAATTCCCAGAAGCCCAAGCCCCCGTGTATCCACATGGATGGGTTTCCTGCGATTCATCCGGCCCACGCCGCCCTCGTCGCTCCTGGAAGCGGAAGTAAAACGCGCCCGGACGGGCGCGTTTTACTTCCGCTTCCAGGAGCGACGAGGGCGGCGTGGGCCGGATGAATCGCAGGAAACCCATCCGTGTGGATACACGGGGGCTTCTGGGAACTGAAGACCAAGAACATATGCAGTGCCAAGGTTCGCCACCACGGGACTAGCCCCTGGATGCTGCTTTGCTGTTTATGATTTTAAAGCATTAAAATGCTTTTTTATTGTTAGTAAGGGTCAAGTTCGCCCATGCTCGAAAGCCAGTCGTATCCAACTCTCATCTCTGTTTATAGTCAAATAGCTGTCTACGTCTGTAAACATTTCTGTAGACATGTGGCAGGCATGCCTAGAGTGCACAGCACGCACCGACATGCTCCCTATTTGTCCACTTCCAATTTCTTGCTTTCGAACTTCTAGGTTGGCAGGAGCTGGGGTCAGAGACGGGAGCTCACTCCATCCTGCAGTCCCTGGGAATCGAACTCCAACCTTCCAGTCAGCGAGTTCAGCATCTTAACCACTTGAGCCACTGTATACTTAATTCATTTTTATTTTATGATTTAAATTGTTTTTTAAACTTGTGATTTACGACGACTACGTCTCAACAAAGTGGGCGATGTGATATCCAAATGGCTAAAAATCACATGCACATGGACTTGATTTCCCAGGTCAATTTGCATGAGTGGAATGCCATCGCTCAGATGTCTACCATTGTGCTGAATAAATAAATAAATAAATAATTGTGCTGAATCCTTGCTGAATAACGAATCCAAGGTATCCAAGGATTTATGATGTCTTTAATTTTTTGTGTTTTTAGTATGACATGTATTAATATTATCTGCTCTTTTGAGACTACTCACTGGGAGAAAGGCGATCTACAAATGAGATTCATTCATTCATTCATTCATTCATTCATTCATTCATTCATTCATTCATTCATTCATTCATTCTTCCAAGTTGGTTCAATTGCAGAGTCAGGGAAGGACCAGATATTACCGTACTCCCCATTTCTTACATAATTGTCATATCATCAGTAAGATGAATGTGTTCTTGGATAAATGCAAAACAACAACAACAACATATTTTATTGTATCCCAACACTTTACATCCCAGATATAGTGGTGAGCTTCAGCACATCTGGAAGATGGGGTCATGTGATCCCAAAGGATCATGCCGCCACCATCACCGCCATTGGTCTTACAACCCAACTCCCCCCCCTCCATCCCCTTCCCCATTTAATAAATCAAACCTGGGCTTTTCTTCACTGCCAGCCCTCGTGTTCTTGGCTTGGTCAGGGCCTGAGATTTGGCTGGCGGCGGAAGTCATTCTTCTTCAAGGGTTTCCACAGTCAGATTTGCAAAGCAAGTAGAGCAGG
Organism: Bradypodion pumilum; assembly: GCA_035047305.1. NCBI lineage: Eukaryota > Metazoa > Chordata > Lepidosauria > Squamata > Chamaeleonidae > Bradypodion > Bradypodion pumilum. Next base: position 344,432,345 of record JAWDJD010000004.1, read on the forward strand.
AAAAGCCGCGGCTGATCAATAGCTGTAAGCTGACGCTTGAGCAAGAAGCCCTCCGGTCTGTTACTAGGTGAAAGAATAGAATGAGGACACCGTGCCCTATAAATATATATATAGGCGAATCAGCAGAACTGAGATCAGGGGGGGGGCTGCCCAGGGGGGGCGTCCTGCGTCTCCTGTAAGAGGAGAATGGGATGGGAAAGACCCACTGTCAGCTCGACATCGAGGAACTGTGGAATGAACTCACCAAAAGATGCCTTCATTTTGGACTAAACGTGATCTATAGAGAACATAAATGCTTCCGGGAGTGACAAGGGCAGTGCAGGCCGGATGAATTGGTGTCTGGGGGCAGATCCGGCCCATGGGACATAGTTTTGGCAGGAGGTAGGCGATACCTTCCTGCCAACCTAGCAGTTCGAAAGCAAGAAATTGCAAGTAGATAAATAGGGACCACTTCGGTGGGAAGGTAACAGCGTTCCGTGCGCTCCGGTGTCTAGTCATGCCTGCCACATGACCACGGAAACGTCTGCAGGAGCAGACAGCGCTGGCTCTTCGGCTTAGAAACAGAGATGAGCACTGCACCCTAGAGTCGGATACGACTGGCTTTCGAGCAAGGGAAACCTTTAAAGGCGATACCTTAGAAAGGTAAAGGTCTCCCAGTCATATCTGACACTAGGATTCAGTGCTCATCATCTCTGTTTATTGCCAAAGAGCCAGCGCTGCAGACGTTTCCGTGGACATGTGGCAGGCATGCCTAGACATCGGAGTGTATAGAACGCTGCTTACCTTTCCTGCCAAAGCAATCCCTGTTTATCTACTTGCAATTTCTTGCTTTTGAACTGCTAGGTTGGCAGGAGCTGGGTCAGAGACGGGAGATCACTCCATCGTGCAGTGCTCGGGTCTCGAACTGCTGACCTGCCGACCTTTGAGTTGTCAAGTTCAGCGTCTTAACCACTAAGCCACCACAGTCCACTTTAGGATCACTTTTTTTTAAAAAAAATAATCAAACATTGTGCAAGCTTTTGTGATTCAAGAGCACTTCTTCAGACGTGCATCAATTTTCTTGTAGCTCGGGTAGGAAAGTCCCAGATGTTCGTGGCATCATGTTCAGCCAGGCTTTGTCTCTTAGGTGTGTTGTGGGGGGAAACGGCAGGCTGCATCTTTTATTGACCCCCGCTCAGCAAACACAGGAAGCCCGGTACAGTTTGTGCATATGACCTTCCTGGATAGCAGTTTCACGTCTGGCCTAGACATGGAAGAGGATGAACCCAAAGAGTGAGCACAAGAGACGGCAGCGCAAGCCTTGGCCATGGGCTTTGCTCCTGGAGAGAGGGGAGGCCCTGCCTTTTGCTCTACAGAACAGGCCATTTGTGCTGCGACATTTGCTGTATTTTCCAATTGCGCGTGCGCATGTGTGTTAACTGATAGAGGTCTGTGCTACTCAGATGCTGGTATAGGTTCAGTCCAGAGATCCATCCAGACCACGACTGAGCATTCTCTTCTGACCACCTCTGGCAGTGGTGGTGCAGGGGTTAAACAAATTTTAAAATTCAGGTGAAACTCGGAAAATTAGAATATTATGCAGATGTCCATTAATTTCACTTAAAAGGTGAAACAAATATATGAGATAGACTCACTACATGCAAAGCAAGAGATGTCATGCCTTAATTTGTTATAATTGTGATGATCATGGCATGCATGAAATTATGTGATGATTATGGGGTACATGAAATTGGGGGGTTGGGGTTTTCTTAAGCTGTAAGCCATAAGCATCAATATTATAACAAAGTAAGGCTTGAACTATCTCACCTTGCGTGTAATGAGTCTATCTCATATATTTGTTTCACCTTTTAAGTTGCATTACTGAACTGAATGAACATTTGCACGATATTCTAATTTTCCGAGTTTCATCTGTATAACAAACCTTGCTAAATATAACCATGGTCTAACTATGGGCTGTCTGCAATGACTAGTTCTGTCCCTACGCCCTGTCACGTTCTTCTTTGTAGTCTCTGTGAATCCACAGGAATGGGTTTATACGCGCAGTCAACTCATTTGTGTGGATTCACAGGTGACCACTAAGAACACCAGTTATGGCTAAGCAACCTGTCATTATAGAGCCCTGGTGGTGCAGTAGTTAAACTACTGATCTGCAGCCAAAAGTTTGTGACTTCAATCCTGACATGACTCAAGGTTGACTCAGCCTACCACCCTTCTGAGGTCGGTAAAATTAGGACCTAGAATGTTGGGGGCAGAATACGAATTAACTGGTGAACCGCCCAGACGGTGCACTATGCGCTAAGGGTGTGTGTGTGTGTGTGTGTGTTCTATAAGTGTAATTGCTATTGCTGTAGACCAGGGTTCCCAACCTTTTAAAACCAGGGTCCAGGTCACGCTCTCTCAGTCAGCTTTGAGGGTCAGGTGCCCTGCACGATGGGGGTGGCCGTTATGTCCCAACAGTTTCAAAGGGGTGGCCATTTTGTTTCTCGAATGCCCTTGGAGGGGGGCATTTGAAATGGCACTGCAGGCCGGATCCAGCCCACGGGCCTTAGGTTGGGAACCCCTGCTATAGAAGATTGGCTTTGCTTTCTTGGGGCACCCTGCCTGGGACTGTGCAGTTTGCTTAAGGCCACCCAAGCTGGCTCTTCTCCCAGAGAGGGCGGAGTGGAGGGGTGGAGGTGGGAATTGAACTCCCAACCTCTGGCTCTGCAGCCAGATACCAAAGCCATGGAGCAATCCAGCCAGTTTTAACCAGCCACATTTCATACTCCAGGCCTCCACGCTGCCGCTGCCGTTCCGCGCGCTTCCTGGGGGATTCTCTTCTGTTCTTCAGGGAGCCCGGGCGGCCTTTTCTTCTTCCTTTTTATGGTACAACCTGCTGCTTGGCTCAGATCCCGGAGGGGTGGCGGAGGCGGTAAAATTAGCAGCACAAACAGGTGGGCCGGATCGCATGACCCAAGGAATGAGGTGGCTCCCTGGCAGCCGTAAACTCTCGTCTTCACCTCAACTGACCATGAGAAGGGCCGGGACACTTCTATACCCTGCCCCATAGTGTTTAGTGCAGGGGTGCCCAAACTACGGCCCAGGGTCCAGATCCGGCCCCCAATGCCAATTCAAACAGCCTGTACCACCCTCGTTGCTCCTGGAAGCGGAAGTAAAGCACGCCTGACAAAGGTGGCGTGGGCTGGATGAATTGGCATTGAGGGCCGGATCTGGACCATGGGCCGTACTTTGGGCACCCCTGGTTTAAGCAGAGAAAATGGCAGCTTAAAATCTATCTCATCCTGTTGCAAAACATTGCAAGGCGTGTTTTACTTCCGCTTCTGGTGGGAGGAGCCTTGTGACCGGCCCACGGAACCACGGGACTGGCCTGCTGAACCACGTGACCGGCCCACAGCTTGAAAAGTTTGGGTACCCCAGGCTTAGTGCAATCTCTGGGCGCCCCACAAGGCGATTAGTATTTTGCCCCCAACATGCTGGGGACTCGGAAGGAAGGATGGAAGGCTGAATCAACCTTGAGTCCTGGTCCGGATTGAACTCACTACATTCTGGCTGCAGTACCGCAGTTTAACCCCTGCGTCCCCAGGACTCTATAATGACAGGTTGCTTCTCTGTAACTGTTGTTGTTCTTCTTCGTGGTCCCCTGTGAATCCACAGGAATGGGTTTACTGTGCATATGCTGATGCGTTGCTGAGGAAGGCCAGATGATGTTGTCATAGGCTGAGGCCGAGCCAAGCTAAGAATGGTGTGGAAAAGCCATTAGAAATCTGAGCATGGGACATAGAGGAGGAATTAATTGCAAGCCGCTTGCTTGCTTTCTTTGTTGAAGTATGGACGGGAAAAGAAGCCGGTAAACGGATCCGAGGGCAATTACTGGATTTAGCCTCGGGTTCCAGGAGAGAAGGAGAAGGCGTCCCGGGAACAAGGAAAACAACTTCTGTGACATGTTGGTTGAGGGCTGGGAAATAAGAGGAGAACACCCGTGAGTTGACCCTGCACCGTATAAACCAGGGGTGCCCGTGGGCCAGATTTGGCCCGTGGGCCGTAGTTTGGGCACCCGTGGTTTAAGCCGAGTAAATGGCAGCCTAAAATCTATTTCATCCTGTTGCAAAACAGATTGCAAGGCGCGTTTTACTTCCACGTCCAATGGGAGGAACTGCGTGACCGGCCCGCTGAACCACGTGGCCAGCCCACGGCCCAAAAAGTTTGGGCACCCCTGATATAAACCCTTTCCCTCCTCCTCCTCACGTGTCTACCTCCCCACTGAAGTGGTACCTATTTACTTGCAATTTCTTGCTTTCAAACTGCTACGTTGGCAGGAGCTGGGGCAGAGACAGAAGCTCACTCCGTCATGCAGCAGTCGTCAAGTTCAGCATCTTAACCACTAAGCTACCGCAGTTCCTCCTTAAATGTAATAAGGAAGCATATAAATAAATAGCTCCAGGAAGCAGTAAATGGCATAGGTGAAACGCCTGGTTGAGTTATGGCAGAAGCCTACATGCAAAGCAAAAGGTGCACCATTGAGACCCCAGCTTCCGATGCAGCCGTCCTTTTCAGGAATCCAAAGCCACATCAGCCGGATAGAGCTAATCATTCAAATGGTGGTGGAGGAGGCAACATTCTTGAAAGGCAGCTACTAGACAACAGCAGGGGTAGAAAGTGACACTGGCAGAAAATCTCTCATAAACAATGTCTGTGATAAGCTGACTCTTGTTCGCATTGTGCGGAAGAAACCAACAGTAAATGAGCATTTAGAGGTGGTTTGCCTGAGATAGTGCTGGAAGATGAGACTCCCAAGTGGAAATTATCTATTGGGAAAGGGGTCGTTCAACTATTACGTGATCCTCGAGGCGGGGAGGGGGTCTGCCATCTGAATTACGGAAAATTACGTGAGGGCGGTGGGGTGTGGGTGGGTCAGGTCAAAGATTATGTAATCCATTTGGAGCTGTTGTGGTTTCGAAACATGGGACTTTTTTAGGTTTAAAAAGGATCTCTGGGAATTTTGATCCGATTTCAAACTATTGAATTGCTTGAGTAGTCTATTTCTAACCGACACTGTTTCCTTTATATTTTTATTTCTTACATTATTATTTTCTTTAATATTAATTGGAAGCAATAAATACTTTAAGACTTGAGAAAGCTACATTTCAGTTAACATTACTCTTAATTTTTATGACTAAGTGAGTTGAAATTCCCATGAGTCAAGATTCACTCGACCGTTTCATTGTGTCATTAATGGTCAAACTATCAGTAAAATGTTAATCCTTATAAAGAAGATAGTAGAAGAACACAAGGGACTGCAGTGGCTCAAGTAGCTAAGATGCTGACTGGGAGGCAGAAGGTCAGCAGTTCGATTCCCGAGTACTGCAGGACGGAGTGAGCTCCCATCTTTGACCCAGCTCCTGCCAACCTAGCCGTTCGAAAGCAAGAAATTGCAAGTAGATAAATAGGGACCACTTCGGTGGGAAGGTAAACAGCGTTCCGTGCGCTCTGGTGTCTAGTCATGCCTGCCACATGACCACGGAAATGTCTGCAGAAGCAGACAGCGCTAGCTCTTTGGCTTTGAAACAGAGATGAGCACTGCACCCTAGAGTCGGATACGACTGGCTTTTGAGCAAGGGAAACCTTTACCTTTACCTTTAGAAGAACACTATCAGAACTTACCTGACATCCTCATTCCTCCCTGCAAAAAATAATAATAATAAAAAATCTCTTCCCAAAGGGTTTGACGCATGGAGAATCCTCACCGTTACGTTCTGCAATTACTCACCAATAATGAAAAGCTCTAAAAATTAGAGTTTCGATACAAAAGCTCTAATTATGTAATTTTAAAGGGAAAATTATGGTCGGATTACATGGGAGGGAGGGGGTCAATTTCCCCCCAAAAATGGATCACGTAATTGTTGAATGGCCCCAAAGTGTAGATAATAAGTACAACGGGTGCAGATGTAAGGAAGCAATTGGATTAAAGCTGAATGGATGTCTAGTTACTGGCACAGACAGAAGCATAAGTCTGATGCTGCACAACATATATAATTGGAACGTGGTGCATGAGAAGAATTAATCAAAATAAACTTGAAATAGTAAGACGTGGACGAACATTTAAACATTGCAATGTTTAAAGAATGGATGGAGGCTGGAATAGGACATTTTCAGCCAAACAGATATACTGTAAAGTGTTTTTATTTTGGAAGTAACAAACTCTGAAGAAGCAATGTGATGTGAAACTCACAGCACAAGCAGTTAGAGGCTATAATGTGTGTTTTTGCTGAACAATGTCAACTAGACTTCATGGGAAAACTAACCGTGTAAACATTATTCAGGTTTATGTTTTGACCACAGATGCTGAAAAAGGGGGAAAACTGGATGTTTTTGTGCAAACCTTCAGTAGGAAATTAATTGGTTATATGCCAAAGTAGGATATGCTGATAATTGTGATTGTCTAAAAGGCAGAAGGAGAAAATAACCAGAGCCAAACGTAGTTGGAGAGTTGGGTCAGGAGTGAGAAATGAAGCAGGAGTAACTCACAGAAGACTGTGAAGCAAACTATTTAATTATTGCAAATTCATCTTTCAGCACATGTAGATTTATCAGTAAATAGAGCAGGGGTGCCCAATCTACGGCCCACAGGCCAGATCCAGCACCTATGCATTTAACTTTCGCTTCCAGGAGTGACAAGGGTGGTGTGGGCCGAATGAATTGGTGTTGGGGGCCGGATCCGGCCCACAGGGCGTTGCTTGAGCACCCCTGGTTTAAGCAGAGAAAATGACAGCCTAAAATGTATCTCATCCTGTTGCAAAACAGATAGCAAGGCGCGTTTTGCTTCTGGTGGGAGGAACCACATGACAGGCCCTTGGCCCAAAAAGTTTGGGCACCCCTGAAATAGAGTTTAAAAAAAGATACAGGTTTATAGTGGCAAAATATAATTAAAATGATTTTCCTAAAGAATTTAAATACCCTGTAAAGAATAGATTTACGTTATTAAACTCACTTGGCCATGGTTCAAAAACATTGTGGCTTGAAATCAGAGATAGTTACCAAGGAAGAATGCAATAAGATGTCAGTGATACCCGCTCTTAGCTCTTGGGATAAGTTTCAAGGAACTGGAGTGCTAACCAAATCAGCAACCAGGAGGGGTCATTTTTAGCCTTGCGCCTTATTATTGCACAGGAGATGCAGCAGGAGCTTTCCGGTGAGCTCAAGGGATTTTATTTATTTATATTTATATTTGAATTTATATACCGCTTTCCTTTGTCAACGACAAGCTCAAAGCAGTTAACAACATGTTCAAAAATCAACAAAACAAAAATACAATATATCATCAATTTACAATATGAAAATAACAAAGCGAAACAATGCATGGATGCATTTAGAAGTACCAAAAAAAAACCCCCACCAATCAGCATATCAATAAGCAAAAACAAAATCATAATACAATATGACAGGGATGGCAGGAGGGTTCAGGGAAGGGGAGAACTCAAGACCAGGGGTGCCCAAACTACGGCCTGCAAGCTGGATCTGGCCTCTGATGCCAATTCATCTGGCCCATGCTGCGCTCGTTGCTCCCAGAAGCGGAAGTAAAACGTGCCCATACCGGTGCATTTTACTTCCACTTCCAGAAGTGACAAAGGTGGCGTGGGCCAGATGAATTGGCATTGGGGGCCGGATCCGACCCACTGGCCGTAGTTTGGGCACCCCTGGTTTAAGCAGAGAAAATGGCAGCCTAAAATTGATCTCATCCTGTTGCAAGACATATCTGTTGCAAAACACATGGCAAGGCACATTTTACTTCCACTTCCAGTGGGAGGAACCGCATGACCGGCCCACTGAACCACATGACGTTGAATCATGTGACCGGCCTACGGCCTGAAATGTTTGAGCATCCCTTCTCAAGACAAAACCCCCGTGGGTTGGAGATGCTGTTTGTAAAGGTAAAGGTTTCCCTTGCTCGAAAGCCAGTCGTATCTAACTCTAGGGTGCAGTGCTCATCTCTGTTTCAAAGCCGAAGAGCCAGCGCTGTCTGCTGCTGCTGCAGACGCTTCCGTGGCCATGTGGCAGGCATGACTAGACACCGGAGCGCATGGAATGCTGTTTACCTTCCCACCGAAGTGGTTCCTATTTATCTACTTGCAATTTCTTGCTTTCGAACGGCTAGGTTGGCAGGAGCTGGGACAAAGACGGGAGCTCATTTCCGTCCTGCAGTACTCAGGAATCGAACTGCTGACCTTCCGCTTCCCAGTCAGCATCTTAGCCACTTTACAGGACAGTTTTTGGAAGGAATGAAGGTGGCCAAGGAAGAGAGGCAGAAACTCTGCAGAGCTGAGCCAGACCGTTGTGTTGGAAGAAAGTCCTCTCTGCATCTTCGTCTCCGACAGCCACTCAAGGTTGATTAGCAGCTCCTCGTGAATGTCCTCCTCCTCCTCCTCTTCTTCTTCATCCTCTCCTTCCATGTCACCTAATCTGTTTATCTCCAGCTTGCATCGGGCGTCATGAACTCTGCTATTGCCGCGGCCGCAGCCTGGACTGGGCAAACCACAACAGCGGAGATTAATTTGTTACCAACACATGTTACATTTTATTCAAGCCCTTCTGAGTGTCACAATATGGCCGGGCAAGCATGCGCCGTAGTGAAGCAGCGCTAAACAGTGCACCACTCTCAGTCAGAAGAAAAGAAAAGCCTTGATGCACAGCTGATGAAAAACTGGAAATTTTTCCCTATGGATAAGAAGCAAAAGGGACAAGCAGAGTTGGAATCCTAAATGTAACTTCTCAGCAACTTCCATTAAAAGAGAAGGAGAACTATTATCATAAATAATATGTTTATTCTATCTCTGATGAAGTTGTCTTGATCCACGAAAGCTCACATTTAATTGTTAGTCTTAAGGTGCCACAACATGTTTTTTTGTCTTTTGTTGTTTTGTTTACTCTCTGATGTTATTATAAACAACAAATGAAAGAAAGGAAGACCAAGGGAGCTCTTCCATATATTTCCCCTGACCCCATTGTATCCAGGAAATCAAAAAGGAAATTTAAACCAAGATTAATGAGTCAGTTCTAGACTAAATCAAGGCTGAACACTAACTAGATTTTTTTAAAAAAGACTAAACTAAGATGAGCTTACCTTGGACATCTCACAAGAAGATAAAACGTAGTGGGATATATTCAGTTAGGAAGACGGAAAAGCAGCAGGAAAAGAGGAAGAATAAGCATGAGGCAGATTCACACGGTAAAGGAAACCATGAGTAGGGCTTTTTAATGTCAAGACCTTTAGGACAGGGGTGCCCAAACCTTTTGGGCCACAGGTCGGTCACATGGTTCAGCGGGCCAGTCATGTGGTTCCTCTCACTTGAAGCGGAAGTAAAATGTACCTACGCATGCACAGAACGCTGTAGTAAATACATTTTTTCTTCTGCGAGTGGGTGTGGGCCGGATGAATTGGAACCAGGGGCCAGATCTGGCCCATGGGCCATAGTTTGGGTGCCCCTGCTTTAGGAGGTCACCAATTCTTAGGGTTGGCATGAAGCTGGGACCGAATCAGGTGGCCGATCACAACAACCATCTCGATTCCTCCCAATTTAGAGACTTGAGCAGATCCTGGAGGAGTTAACCATGGGGCAGACACAATAAAACGCCCCAGCATTTCTGGAGGCCAAAGGATCATCATCGCCAGTGCGTCACTGACACCCTCTTGAGAAGTTTTCTTGGAGCATCTCGGCAGAAGGAAGCTGTTGGGAGAGAGATGGTTATTTTGGGCTGGAGAAGTCCAGTCGCTTCAGGTCAGAGACTGAAATACGAGTCTTTAGTAAGGTAGGGGAGGAGGAGGAGGAAGAGGAGGAGGGCCTTCCTCTGAATACTCCACAGGACCTCCGCCCAGGGGGTGCGATGTTAGGAGAGGATGAGGTCCTTCTTCACGCTCGTCTCGCAGCACATGGCTACTCATCTCCAAGGTCATCCTAGATCAGTGATGGCAAACCTTGGCACTCCAGCTGTTCTTGAACTTCAATTCCCAGAAGCCCAAGTTCCCGTGAATCCACACGAATGGGTTTACTGCATCTGTCCTTAGATTTCAATTCCCAGATGCCCAAGTCTCACGGGGGCTTGGGCTTCTGGGAATTGAAGTCCAAGAACAGCTGGAGTGCCGAGGCTCACCATCACGGTCCTAGATGTTCAGCGTGCCTCCCTCCCAGCATTGCCATCCACGGGATCTTTTGCTCTCTAAGTCATCTCCGTCCTTCCACCAGCAGCCTTTCTTTCTGTCTCCTTCCTGCTTATTGTCTCCCCCACACCACCACAAATCAACCAGCCTGGCATTGCTTGGTGTGCCGGAAATGCTGCTTGAGCAGATGTTCGACGTTTGCGTTTGCCCTCTTCCATGTGTTTGCCACCACCTTCACTCCATCTTTCTCTGTGGGTTCTGTTTCTCATAGCAAAGCAGTTACGTTTATATAACCGACCCCCATAAGGGACTGCAGTGGCTTAGTGGTTATGCTGAACTCAATGACTAGAAGTTCCTGCCCACCTAGCTGTCCAAAAACAAGTAATTGCAAGTAGATAAATAGGAAAGGTTTCAGCAGGAAAGGTTACAGCGTTTCATGCACTCTGGCATCCAGTCATGCCTGATACATGACCATGGAAATGTCTGCACATGCAGACAGCACTGGCTCTTGGGCTGTAAATGGAGATGAGTCGGACATGACTGGCTTTTGAGAAAGGTCGACTTTTACCTTACCACTCCGTAGCGCTTCGTGCGCTCTCTCTTGGCGGTTCACAAGGTAATTAGTATTTTGCCACTAACATGCTGGGTCCTCATTTTACCGACGGAAGGCTGAGTCCATCTTGATCCTCCCATCAGGATCGAACTCACAATGTTCTGGCTACAGTACGGCAGTTCAACCACCATAGACTTACACCACCATAGACTTGCTAAAAATGTTGCCTCCCCTTTTTAAAAATAAAATAAAATTCTAATTTGGTTAATTATATTGTTGAAAGCAACAGTCCATTCTGTCCTAATTTTTTTTATTTGCAGTTCTTTTTAACAAACCAAAAAAGCCATTAAAAAAAGGTATAGCAACAATAAAATAGCAGAAACAAATGGGCCCAATTTATATGCATCTTGTATTTTAATTAAATTGAACAGCACAAGTAATATCTGCTAAAACTCAAAAGGAAAAGGAAAGAAGAGAAAGGAAAAAAGGTTTTTTTTAAAAAAAAAGGAAATAAAATAAATTATTTATGCCTAATGGGGCTGCGATGGCTTAGTGGTTAAGAAGCTCACCTGGAAGGCCGGGCAGTTTGAGAGCCAAGTACTGCATGACAGTTTGAGCTCCCATCTCTGTCCCCACTCCTGCCAACCTAGCAGTTCGAAAGCAAGAAATTGCAAGGGACCACTTATGTGGGGAAAGATCTTGGGGTCATGAAAGGAGCCTCATTCGGGTGTGCCCTGAACGGAGTTTCTCCAGCAAAAATCCTTTCAACCCAGACAGAATCAGGAAAATAATGAGTCTTTGGGGTGCCACTCCAAAGATCTCCCCAAATGGGACGGGGCAGTGGTAGGTGGTGGTGATGATTGTGTGAGTTATTCTGTAAACTAGGGGTGCCCAAACTATGGCTTGTGGGCCAGAACTGCCCTGACACCAATTCATCCATCCCACGCCACCCTTGTCGCTCCTGGAAGCAGGCACGTTTTACTTCTGTTTCCAGGAGCGATGAGGGTGGCGTGGGCCAGATGGATTCTTGTTGGGGGCCAGATCTGACCTACGGGCTGTAGTTTGGGCACCCCTGGTTTAAGCAGAGAAAATGGCAGCTTAAAATCTATCTCCACCTGTTGCGAAACAGATTGCAAGGTGCGTTTTACTTCCGCTTCTGGTGGGAGGAACCACGTGGCCGGCCCACGGTCTGAAACGTTTGGGCACCCCAAACAAACCAGCATTTTCAAAGCCACATCCCCATGGGTTGCTCTTGCCATTTGGTCAGGTTTCACAGGCACTTCTTGGCTTTCCTTTCAGTGCAAGAAGAAGCATACCCTGGTGTGCCCAGACTTCTCCAAGCATGGCACCTGCCCCAAAGGATCCCAGTGCAAGCTGCAGCACCCTCAGAGGAAGCGTCCTGCTCGGCCTCCCAGAACCAGAGTTGCCTTGCCCAGTTGGGACCACCCTGCAGACGTGGAAGCGTGGAGGTGAGAAGGACCAGCAGCCTTTGGGTCTCCTAGTGCCCCTTTTGTGTGGTCCATCGGGAGCCCCTGATGTAAGGAGGTGGGATTCAAAGATGTCCAGCCCCACAGAGTCCGACCCTGACCCGGGGTGTGCCTGTCACCACTGGAACTAGTCCGATTAGGACCATTCCCTACCCGCGTTGCCGTCATTGAAGAGAAGCCTGTGTCAGGCCCACCGTGTCCCATAACTGGCTTTCAAGAGAGGTGGGTCTGGGTTGGGTGGCCCTCCAACCAAGGCACTTTTTCTCCCCAGTCCATGTCTTAGGTGTGGAGCCAGCAAAGGGCAAGAGGTTCTGCCCCTCAGGTGGTGCGTGACGATCTGTGCATGGCTTGCTTCTCACACTGCTTTGCATTCACAGAGCGAGACAACATGCCTCCCAAGTGTTAAATAATTTGTAGCAGCTGCACAGGTTTTAGGGGATTCAATGTTCAAATACAAATCTCCCGGTTCATTCCGTTTTAACCCAGCTAAGAAACACACTTGGACTAGATACTTGAGAGAAAGAAAAATAGCATTGACTCACAAAATGAGGTCAGAAGCTACATATGCTCAGGAGCCTTGATGGAGTTGGTATAGGAAGAAGTAGAGTCAAGTCTTTCTTCCAGCCATGTGGCATAGAAGATGGAGGAGCTAAAAAAGGACATCTTCCCTCTTTCGAAGCAGAATGTGCCTTTGCCTTCAGCGTAAACCAGCAATTCTCAACCTGTGGCCTGTGGGCCAGATGCAGCCCACGGCACCATTTCATGTGACCCCATACCGCCTCCACCACACCTGGAAGTGCCATGTGGTGGAGGAAGGGCAAAATGGTTGTCCGGCCCCTGAAGTTGTCTGAGGGAGTATGACCCGGCCCCCCGGCTTTAAAAGGTTGAGAACTCCTGGCGTCGGCCCTCGTAAAGCAGCTTCCCTTGATTTTGAGAAATCAGTGGGTCAGGTCCACGTTCTTTCAGTGTTATGTCAGCAACCCTACGGATGTGGCAGTTTGTCCTGCTCCTCATCCCCTGGATAAAACTCAGATTCTTGAAGAATTGAATTCTGTGCTACTGCTGAGCTTACGTGGAAGTGTGACGTGGTTAGAACATTGCTAGACCCTTTTCTAGCAAAGTGAGTCCCACCTTGAGACACAGGTAAGAGGTCCTCTCTCCATAGCTCCTCTTGAGCCCACTGAACGCCTTGGTTCCCACCTTGTGAAGTCCACCTGAGACATCTAACGTCCTCGATAGCAGTTCAGACAGAAAACAAAAGCCAAAAACAACATGCTGTGGCACCTTAAAGACTAACTCCTGTAGTTTAAGGTTAGCTTTCATGGATCAAGTCCACTTCATCAGACGTAAGAGTGGATATCATGGTATACTTTTGTACCTATCTGGTATAGAGGGCCAGAGTAGCTGGGCAGAGTTGGTTGGTTCATGGGAGGGATATGCAAATCAATGAGTTATTTACAATCAGTAATAACATGCAATCAGTTTGGCTATTTGCAACGGTGAATCTCTGACGGGAATCAGTTTGAGGAGTTAGGTTCTGTTTTTTGCAAAATGAACCTTCTGACATTACACATCTGGCCAGTGGGTTAATTGAGGAAGCTTTATGGGAGGCACAGCCAGAGGTCAGCTATCCTGAGAGTCATCTCCATCCTCTCATTTTTAGGTCTGTTCTGCAAGGCGAATGCAACCCCTTAGTTGTGGCATTTTCAGGTTTGATAATGTCCCCAGAAACCCTTGGCTGATGTTGGAAATCTTTGCGATGAGTGTCCAGCATACGCGCAGTAAACCCATTCGTGTAGATTCACAGAGCAGTGTTTCCCAAACTTTGGTTCTTGGACTTCAATTCCCAGAAGCCTCAGTCAATTCCCCAAAAGCACGGATCAGCCAATGGACTGAGTTAGGCTTCTGGGAATTTAAGTCCCCTGTGGGGCCTGGGCCCCACATTGGGAACCACTGTTCCAAAGAGAGAGCTGCATAGGAGACATTGATGGACGTTGGGGAAGGTAGGCCACTCCAGCCATTCAATGTCTTTTTTGTCTTCAGAAAGCTCTTATGTAGGAGACATCTGGCCCTCCCCCTCACTCGGAAGGAACTTTACCAGGCCAGTGATGGCCAACCTTGGCACTCCAGCTGTTCTTGGACTTCAATTCCCAGAAGTCCTGTTCAGCAGGAGTGCTGTTTTGGGCTTTTGGTAATGGAAGTCCAAGAACACCTGGAGTGCCAAGGTTCACTATCACTGCTTTACCCTGTGATGGTGAACCTTGGCACTCCATATGTTCTTGGACTTCAATTCCCAGAAGCCCCCTGTGAATCCACACAAATGGGTTTACTGCAATTCATCTGGCCTGCACCGCCCTCGTGGCTTCCAGAAGCAGAAGTAAAACGCTCCCATACGGTTAAGACTCTTCTGAGTTAACCCTTCCTCTGTACGGGCGCGTTTTACTTCCACTTCCAGGAGCGACAAGGGCGGCACGGGCCAGATGAATCACAGCAAACCCATTCGTGTGGATTCACGGGGGCTTGGGCTTCTGGGAATTGAAGTCCAAGAACATCTGGAGTGCCAAGGTTCCCCATCACGGGCTTTACCCCTTTTCTGTCCTATCCCCTGAGATAAAAATGTGGTTCTGGTGTTTCCCTGTTGTAGAATCTGCATATAGCAGGGTTTATTAGAACAGGGTGGCAGGTCAGTACACCAAGGTGTGCATTGGCAGATGCCGAAGAGCATGACTCTGGAGCTGGCAGCCCTGTGGGAGCACCTTCAGAGGTGGTTATGCTCCAGAGTTCAACGCGTCAGCAGCCGGACATTTGCACAAAAATGCAAAGCTCGTGGAAGTTTTTTCTCCCAAATGCCCTTGTGGAACCTATCGATCTGGGCATTGAAATAACACTGCAGGCTCTCTCCTTCCTTTTAAAAAAACCCATCATCCAACCGGGGCCTTCGGGCTGTGAAAACACTGCCAGGAGCCAGGGTGGAGAAGGTCGAGTTCAGTGGTTCCCAACCTTTTTTTTTAGCCATGCCCCCACCTAAGCATCTCTAAAATCCTGATGTCCCACCCCTATGACATAAAATTCTTATTATTCAAAAAATCACTGTTAATTACTCATTCTCAAATTGCCCCTCACCCTTAAAAATCAAAATGCCCTCCCTGTGGGGCATGGGGCGCACATTGAGCACCATGGGTCTAGTTTCACATTAGACAGGACATGACGCATCCTGGCATTGTTGAGAGAATTTGGGGCATCTGGAAATGTTTAGCCTAAGGAAGAGAAGATGGAGAAGAGATTGGATGAATGGATCTACCGGTATCTGTCGATCGATTTTACTATCCATCTATCCGTCTCCCTCCTTTTTGATGCAAGCACCACTCAGGGCAGCTTACAATACAGTGAACCCCCACTTTAAGGAATTAATCCGTTCTGTGGGGTTTTCCTTATAGCAATTTTCCTTAAAGCAAAGTGTGGTTTCCCATAGGAATGCAAATATTGAGTTCGAGAGCTCAGGGGGGCAGGAGTCTTTTATCTGTTCAAAACTCTATTAAATGTGGTGAAAAATCCCAAAGTGCATTTTATAATGAGTTTTGAACAGAAATAATTGGTTATTTTGACTTATTTTCGATCTACATGGGGCTGCCCTTGATGACCATCTGCAGACTACAGTTGGTCCAGAATGTGGCGGCCCGCGCAGTGGTGGGGTGTGGTTGTTTCGTCCGTGACTCGCCACTGCTGCGGGAGCTGCACTGGCTGCCTATATGTCTCCGGGTGCAACTCAAGGTGCTGGTTGTCACCTTTAAAGCCCTTCATGGTAGCGGACCAGGATACCTCAGGGACCGCATTGTCCCTAGGACATGGACCCGTCCCACGAGAGCAAACCGAGAGGGCACCCTTCAGGTACCATCCGTTGGGGAGGTGCGCCTCTACAGCACGAGGAAAAGGGCCTTCTCGGTCATAGTAGCCCCCACACTATGGAACCTCCTCCCAGTAGAGCTGCGCCTCCAGGCCCAGTTGCTACCATTTAGGAAAGAATTGAAGACATGGTTGGCAAAATGGGTCTGGGGGGCCGGGATTGTCAACAAGCTCCCCTTTTTGGTTCGTCCGAGGCTCCCCCCTCCTGTAATTAAATTTTTAATGTTAAGGTTTTGTAGATTTTATATTTGTTTTTAGATACTAAATGGCACAGTGGGGGGTAATATTGCTATGTTTTTAAGCTTTTTAAAATTGTTTTATATTGGTTTTAACTTGTGTACACCGCCCAGAGTCCATTGGATAGGGCGGTATATAAATCTATTAAATTTAATTATTTCTGAACTTGGGAACATTAAATTGGTTTCAATGCATTCCTATGGGAAACCAATTCCTATGCTTTGCACTCTCTAGTGGCCAGGTCTGGTAATGACCCACCAGTCAGCTGTTTCCCCCCCCCTCGCCTCCCCACCCTTCTAAGCTGCCGAAAAGCTGAAAAAAAGGTGCGATTGCGTCAGTGCGCCAAGCACTGGGAGCAACCACAGTTGAGTCCGCTGTTGGAAAACCGCCAGAAAACCTGTGATTTTTTCCCCTCGAAGCAGACCATCCTTTCCTAGGGCTTTCTTTTCCTGAAGCGAGTTTCCCAGTAAGTGAGCCGCCATCCATAAAGCGGGGTTTCACTGTATATAAAACATGCAATGCAGTCATCCAAAAATAACCCAAAGAGACAAAACCAGGTAGCGTCAGATAATTTTACCACCATAACGATATTCATAGTAAACACTATTAGCAGCAGTAAATACAATTTTTTTAAAAAAGTTCCAGGGCCAACACTATGCTGTTCTAATGATTTTATAGGGCTGGAAAGGCTTGCTGATGCAGGTAAGTCTTTGGTGACTTACAAAGCATGAATAATGTAGCAGCAGATAGGATACCCATCTTACATGAAGGGCAGTTGCATGGAAAGAGCATCTAGAGATGGGATTTTAGGATGTCTTGGGTGACCAATCTCATCATTCTCCATTTATGGAGATACCTCAATGTGGCTCACCTGAAAGAAAGACCTCACCTGCCAGGCTTTGAAGTGGAGCTGGGTGTAAGTTGAGCCCAAGAGAAGGGAATGAGGAAAAAAACCAAAATACCCTAGTACTTTAAGGACTAACAGTTCTGTTTCGTGGTTAGCCTTTAAAGTGCTGTAATATTTGGTTTTTTCCCTTTCATTCTTTTGTCAGATATTACCATGGCTAATTCTTTGGGAAATTGCTACCAGTGTCTGCCCTGTGCCAAACATGGTCACTTACTAGAAAACATAAGCGAAATTTGGTCACCATGGAAATGAGATGTCTGACGGAAGTGACTAGAAGGGGTGAAATCAGGAATGAGGTTATAAGGGAAAGAATTGGAATACAACCCGTCTTCAACTACATGCAGAGACAACAAATAAAGTGGTTTTGCCCATTTGGAGAGGATGTCTCGGCATTCCCTACCATACAAGGCATATGTGGAAAGAGGAGAAGGACAAAGACTACAAGGCTGACCCAGAGGGAGGTGGAGAGATAATGTCAAAGAAACATTACAAGAACACCAAATAATGCTGCTGGAAGCCACGAGAAGTGCCAAAAGAAGAACCTTGTCTCTACCTCGACACCAGATGGGGTGGTGGAAGAAGAAGAAGAAGAAGCAGCATAATAATAATGCAAGCTTGCCGTGCATTGAGTTATCCATCATGGGCCATCCTGAGGCTGTGGTTGTCTCTGCTTGTAAGGGAGCAATTCCCCACCGGGCTCAAGGGATATGCTCCTGAATAAACAGAACTAGGATCTGACTGCCAGAGTGTTGGTTTAATGCTCAGCTGGAGCTGAGGGAGGGGGAGAGCTAGGAAGGCCAGATGTGGACACCCAACACACTCCCACCCCGCCATATCGGTTCTCCTTGGGAGATCCTGATCCTTCCTTGTACGGTCGCCTTGCACGGAGCTGCGAATCAGGAGGAGGTTTTCCTTGAGAGCTTTTCAGAGTGATCCAGGGTGACAGAATAAACATGGAATGCCTGCAGATCACATCCCCCCTGTGTCAATGAGGTGCAAAATACTTCCATGCTCCTTTTGGGTAGGAATGCGGGCCGGTGGCTCTGGAGGAGGACGAGTGTTGCCCCCATGTGCGCTTGAGAGCCTCTGCCTTCTCCTCCGCCTCCCCATTTTGGGGAAAAGATTGGGGGCCCGTCAGACATGCTGATCTTTTAAATAGCAGCACTCGCCTTCTGTCTTTATTAGTGCTGCAGACCGGGATGTCAGACATGATAGAGCGTCACATTAGCCACATTGCCTCAGAGACTCAAGAGTCTGGAGGATGGGGCAGGACCGGAGCCAACATCAGGAAGCCAGAATCGGGGAGGGGGCGCAGGCTCAACTAGGGCCGTGGTCGAGCCCAGCGAATGGAATACATGCGGGAGTCACCGAGAGGACGCTGTCTGCATGTACCTGCGCAAGTTTCTTCGTGAGGCTGATGGCTCTCCACCCCATTCAGCTAAATATAGTGCCCTTCACCATAGACATTTTTGAAGTGGTAGCCGTGTTAGTCTGTGTGAGCATATCAGAGAATAAACAAAACCCAAAAAAAGGGGAGGGGGACACATTGTGGCACCTTAAAGACCAACTCATGCAAATTTTAATGTTAGCTTTTGTGGATCAAGTCCACTGCGTCAGACATAAGAGTGGGTTTTCGTGGTATCAATTTATACGTATCAGACACAGAGGCACACAGCGGCTGGCTGGTTTAACAGATAGGTTTCAAGTCAACGTGCTATTTACAATTGGTAGTAACATAGAATCGGTGTGGCTATTTACAACAAGAGGACTTGCGTCTCTGAGAAAGTACAGAGTGCCTTCTCCTAACTGTGGAGTTCGGTCATGATCAGTTCACGGATCGGGTCAAATTGTTGGGAAGGATTAAAACAATTGAAATTGACCTCTTAGGTTGGAAAGGATAGAAAATCCCACGTTAAAAAAACTTGTTCCAAGTTTGGAGCAAGTATAGGAAGAGGGTTAGTCTGTTCATTTCTTCTTTAGCCCCAATTGTTGACTTGGGTAAATTTCTGGGAAAATCTGAAAAGGTGCTTGCAATAGCAATTATATTTATCTAACCACCCTGACGCTGACTGGGAGGCGGAAGGTCAGCAGTTCGATTCCCGAGTACTGCAGGACAGAATGAGCTCCCGTCTTTGTCCTAGCTCCTGCCAACCTAGCAGTTCGAAAGCAAGACATTGCAAGTAGATAAATAGGGACCACTTTGGTGGGAAGGTAACAGCGTTCCGTGCGCTCCGGTGTCTAGTCATGCCTGCCACATGACCACGGAAACGTCTGCAGAAGCAGACAGCACTGGCTCTTTGGCTCTGAAACAGAGAGGAGCACTGAACCCTAGATTCGGATACGACTGGCTTTCGAGCAAGGGAAACCTTTACCTTTACCTTTAACCACCCCATAGCACTTAGTGCCCTCTCTGGGCAGTTCACAAGTTAATTAGCATTTTGCCCCCAACATGCTGGGTACTGATTTTACCAACCTCAGAAGGATGGAAGGCTGAGTCAACCTGGACCCTTGGTCAGGATTGAACTCACAACCTTTTGGTTGCAGGACAGCAGTTTAACCACTGCGCCACCACGGCTCCTGGTGCCTTTGGAAACAGCGGTCACGTGGGCTTCTGCTTTCCATCTCAACAAGGGTCTCCCTTGCAGGGCTGTTGAGAGGGCAAAACAAGGCTATGGAACTCGTTGCAGTCTCATCTACTGCTACAGCTCTTGGAATCATTCTTACAAGTGATTAGACCAGGGGTGCCCAAACTACGGCCTGTGGGCCAGATCCGGCCCCAATGCCAATTCATCTGGCCCATGCCACCCTCATCACTCCAAGAAGCGAAAGTAAAACATGCCCATTTGGGCACATTTCCCACTTCTGGGAACAACGAGGGCAGCGCAGGCCGGATGAATTTATGTCAGGGGATGGATCCGGCCCATGGGCCATAGTTTGGGCACCCCTGGTTTAAGCAGAGAAAATGGCAGCCTCAAAATCTATCTCATTCTGTTGCAAAATAGATTGCAAGGTGTGTTTTACTTCTGCTTCCAGTGGGAGGAACCACGTGACCGGCCCGCTGAACCACATGACCGGCCCACAGTCCGAAAGGTTTGGTCCCCCCTGTATTAGACCATAACTGCTATGTTGGGTAGGGATGCTGAACGTTGCTTGCTCAGAAGCATTTGCCAGCATTGTCTACTTGGGGTCTCTTCTGCTGCAGCCGGTTCTCATCCTTCAGCCTCTCCCCCAGGATGATGGAAGTTCTCCCTCATCCCTCTCTTCTACTTTCTCTTTGTTCTCCCGCAGGAAAGAGGCGGAAGAAGAAACGGTTGCACCTTTACAGGCAGAAGAGGGTGGAGATGTCCAGGTGAGCCGCGGCCCTCCACAGGCCAGCAAACTAGCCAAGCTGCCCTCCTTCATCTCTCTCCAGACACCCCCGACGTCGCCAAGCGAGGAAGACCACAAGCCGGAGAAGGAGAGGCAAGGGGAGGACGCAGGTAAACACGAGGCGGTTGAGCTTGTGCCATGGGGTGGGGGAAATCCGGGGTGGGCCGGCACCCCAGGGTCGCAGGTAGGAGCCACGTTCTAGGCGTGGACAAAATGTGTGGAGCGTGAGACCAATAACGGCAGCCTATGTTGAAAATCTCTTGCTATCCACAGCCAAGCCGCAAGAAAAAAGGGGATAAAATTCTAAAATTCATATTTTGATATTAATTCCTTAGTATCAAGTATCAATATCAAGAAAACCAAGATAATGGCAACTGGCCCGATCAGTTCCTGGAGAATAGATGGGGAAGAAGTAGAAGCAGTGACAGATTTTACATTCTTAGGATCTAAGATCTCTGCAGATGGAGATTGCAGCCATGAAATAAAAAGGCGACTGATTCTTGGGAGACAAGCCATGAAAAACCTGGGGAACATGGTGAAAAGCAGAGACATCACACTGAAAACAAAAATTAGAATAGTCAAAGCAATGGTATTCCCAGTGGTAATGTACGGATGTGAGAGCTGGACAATTAGGAAAGCTGAACGCAGAAGAATAGATGCCTTTGAAATGTGGTGCTGGAGGAGAGTTTTGAGGGTACCCTGGACAGCGAGGAGAACAAATAGGTCAATCTTAGAAGAAATCAACACTGACTGCTCATTGGAAGGTCAAATAGTAAAGATGAGGCTAAAATACTTTGGACATCAAATGAGAAGGGAGGATTCACTTGAGAAGGCCGTGATGTTGGGAAAGGTGGAGGGCAAAAGAAGAAGGGGGAGGCCAAGGATGAGATGGATAGATGGTATTGTAGACACAATGGGCACAGAACTGGGAGGACTGAGGGGGATGGTGGAGGACAGAGGCGCCTGGAGAACGATGGTCCATAGGGTCAGAATCGACTGTGCGACTGAACAACAAAATGAAGGTAAAGGGTCTCCCTTGCTCGAAAGCCAGTCATGTCTGACTCTAGGGTTCGGCGCTCATCTCCATTCGGACTGCCAACCTTCCAAGTCGTCAAGCTCAGCATCTTAACCACTAAGCCACTGCCGTCCTCTTAGAGGGGTGTTTAGCATCCCTTATTTGTGAGTCACCTGTGGCCCCTACAGATGCACTGAAGCAACAGCGACTTTCCTTTAAAATCTCTCTCTCTCTCTTTTTAATGTTTATCTAATTTTGTCAGCATTAGTATTTGAATAGCGTTTTTATATGATATGTAGTTGCTTTGTAAACCTTGTAAGTGTGAATTTTGTATAATTTGTAATATTGTACTTTATTTTATTTATTTTGGAATAGTTTAGGGACTGTTTATTTTATTGCAATGTGTATTATATTGTGCTTATATAGAAAGCAATTTTGCTTATATTTTTTACTGTATATTGTATTTTCAATTATGTTGTAATGCCGCCCAGAGTCAGCCATGTGCTGAGTGGGGCGGGGTACAAATTAAAGTTGGAATTTACAGCCAAAGAAGCCCAGCGCTGTCTGCATCTGCAGACGTTTCCATGGTCATGTGGCAGGCAGGACTAGGTGCTGGAGTGTATGGATCACTGTTACCTTTCCCACTAAAGTGGTACCTATTTATCTACTTGCAATTTCTTGCTTTCTCAAATGACTAGGTTGGCAGGAGCTTGGACAGAGGATGGGAGTTCACTGAGCTGTGTAGCACTCAAATCTCAAACTGCCAACCTTCCAAGTCGTCAAGCTCAGAATCTTAACCAATAAGCCACGGCCGTCCTCTTAGAGGGGTGTTTAGCAACCCTTATTTGTGAGTCACCTGTGGCCCCTACAGATGTACTGAAGCAACAGTGAATGGGTTTACTGTGCGTATGCAAAGACTTGGACTTCTGGGAATTGGAGTCCAAGAACACCTGGAGTGCCAAAGGTTCGCCATCATGGCACTAGTGTATCAAAAGATAAGGGCCCCCGCAGTAGAAGCCTTGTGGGAATTTCTCCCCTCTGACTCAGTCTTCAGGCAGACAAAGGAAAAGCCCTGAGGTGTGTAGGGACTACGTGACACAACATGCAATCGCTGCCGGTTGGGTGGGTGAAAGTCTGAGCAGAAGAGGGAGCTGTGCAGCCAGCTGGAGATTTGACTGCATGTGTACGTTTTTTGCCCTGGGTTCATTCAGAAACCGGATCTCTTGTCAACAAAGTCTTCCAGCACTTTCCCATTGGAGTCGATGGGAGGGCCAACACTCCGTGCGTCCTAATGGTCAACTGAACACACGCACGCACACATGCGCGCACACACACACACACACACACACAGAAAGTGAGTTCTGGACTCTCCTCCAACTCCAGAAATGTGATGCTGGTCAACAGCCTTTCTTTGGAGTAGCCAGTCCTGGTGCCCTCCAGGTGTGTGGGGTGGGAGGTGTAATCCAAAACATCTGGAAGGAGCTAGAGATCAGTTGGTGTAGAGAAAGTGCTACTTAGTCCTGAACCTGCTGACTTTGCTAGGTGACCTTCAAGAATATTGGAACATCTGCCTCCTGCACACTGAGTGTCTCCAGCTGCATCCAGCTGTTTGGGGATACCCTCCTTTCCCCCTCCTCCTCCTCTTTCTCCTCCCTCTTTCTTGCTCTGGGTCCAGGTCTTTCACTTCCATGTTTTCTTGGCAAGAGCCATTGCCTGAGTCAAACCTTCCCTGGCTTTGGCGATGGTCCACAGGTAACGGACCTTTCTGTGTTTTACCTTCCAGTTCAGTCGCTTGCACTGGCGCAAACGGTCCTCCCTGCGCTAATGGCAACTGAGTGCACCAGTGCACAGGGCCCTTCCGATCGAGTGCTAATTTAATTAGAAAGCACCCATTTTAGTTAATTTGTTCGAGAAGATCACTGCCGGCTCCTGGAGAGAACAGATGTTCCCCTCTCCCCCGATGAACATTCTGGGATTTGTAAATGGCTCCACTCAGCCTTGTTTAGGAGAGAAAAGAGGATTTTATGGTGGCAAACGACCCTTTCTGTAAACATTTTACAGCTCTCTGCACGTTTGAGTGAGGATAAACCCCTGGCAACTTGGCGGGCTGCAAATTTGCGACCATACGGCTATCATTTTATTGTCATATTTCACGGTCGTAACGTTAATGGAAGATGCTCGCTCCAGTCTTTTTTAACGGCTCCGCTGAGCACTCTCAAAACACTTGCGCTTTGGAAAAATTCATGGAGGTAGAGCCCTCTGGTTTTTGTTTACCGGTTGTGCTCCGGGAACACCTTTCCACACGCCCTCTCCTCTCCACTCCCTTCAGAGGGGCCTGGACTCTGCCTGCCTGGCCCACCTGGAGGTTTTCCACCTGCTTTGGACATTCGGGAGGCCAACAGATCTCTTTGCCAGGCGGTGCTTCTACCAGGTTCCCTTGGTCCTCTGCAGCATGAAGCAAGAGGTGGCCTCCCGAAAGCATGGGCGTTCCTTTTTTAGACTCCTGTCCCATGAATCTTCCTGGTGGAGGCGGGAGGCCACGCGGGGTTGCAAGTCCAAAAGGTGCATTTTCCAAGCTATAAGAAAAACTCAGCCTCAGATTATTATTATTATTATTATTATTATTATTATTATTATTATTATTATTATTATTATTATTATTATTATTATTATTATTATTATTATTATTATTATTATTATTATTATTATTATTATTATTATTATTATTATTATTATTATTATTATTATTATTATTATTCCGTGTCAGAAATTATTCTGGGTTGAAAGGATTTTTGCGGAAGTAATTCTGCTCAGGGGACGCCCAAGTGAGGCTCCTTTCATGTCCCCGAGAGCTGGAACAGAGACGGGCGCTCAATCTATCATGCAGTACCTGGGTCTTGAACTTCCAGCTAACAAGGCGAGCTGCTTAACCACTGAACCACCACAGCCTCAGATTGCATGGGACAGTTCAAGTTCGCTGCTGTGACCAGTGTCTAGCCCAAAGAAAAGCCCTGCATAACATTTATCCCCAGTGGATTTGGGGGACTTGTCCCTGTAACAGCTGCAAGACTGTAGTGCAGAGTTGCCCATACTACGTCCCGTGGGCCGGATCCTGCCCCTGACACCAATTCATTTGGCCCACGCCGCCCTCATCTCTCTGGTAAGCAGAAGTAAAATGCACTCAGGAGCAACGAGGATGGCATGCGTTGGATGAATTGACGTTGGGGGCCGGATCCAGCCCATGGGCCGTAGTTTGGGCACCCCTGGTTTAAGCAGAGAAAATGGTAGCCTACAAATCTATATTATCCTGTTGCAAAACAGATTGCAAGATGCATTTTTCTTCCGGTGGGAGGAAACACGTGACCGGCCCGCTGAACCACATGACCAGCCAAAGGTTTGGGCACCCCTGCTGTAGCGGATCGAACCTCTAGGAAAAGATGGAGATCCCCTCCGCCCGCCCGCCCGCCCGCCCTGTGCACATCCAATGGTTTCTCTCTCCCCACGGCCCTCTTCCCCCATCTCTCTTTTATATCCGTGGGCCACATCTGCCCCAGTAGCCTAACTGAGACCCGCCTGCTTCCAAAGACTGAGCACAGCTGGCAGATGTGGTGCCCAACAGTCCCTTGCATAAAACACAAGGGTGGAATCTGGTAGTGGAAATGAATTGCACAGAGTCATGATAAACGCAGGGCAGTTTTTGATGAGTCAGGGAAATGGGAACAGGGCTTGTTAATTCCTGGGTACTGTGGGGGGGGGGGGGCAACTACAGCTAGCTAGATCAGGGGTGCCCAAACATGTTGGGCCACGGGCCAGACATGGTTTAGTGGGCCAGTCACATGATTCCTCCCACCAAAAGCAGAAGTAAAATTTTTATCTTCCAATCTGTATTGCAACAGGATGAGATAGATTTTTAAGCAGCAATTTGCTTAAACCAGGGGTGTGACCAAACTATGGGCCATGGGCCAGATACAGACCCCAACAGCAATTCATCTGGCCCACGCTGCCTTCATCGCTCCTGGAAGTGGTAGTAAAATGCACCCGTCATGCAGCACTCAGATCTCAAACTGCTGACCTGCCGACCTTTCTGTCGTCAAGTTCAGCACCAAGTAATTTACAGATTTAATAAGGCGTTGTATCAATAAAATAGCAGGCGACAGTGGCAAATAAACCAGGTTCCTAAAATTTGCAAGACCTTTGGATGGAGGACTTGGATTTGAGAATGCAAAGGGCAGGATGACGGCATAAAGCTGGCATGTAACGGTTTGGTTCATGAAGGAGGTGGTTGTCTTAGACTCGGCATCCGTTCTGGCCAACTGTGCTCACCTGGTGCTGCAAAGGCACTTCTGGTCTGCTTGCCTGCACAAGGAAAAACGCCCATTAGTTCTCACCCCAAGTGAGCCAAAGGCTTTGCAAAAGCACATGTTCTCTTCGCAAACGTGACAAGCTCAACCGAAGCGCCTCCGGTTTCCGCCCTGCTGACGGGCTTACCTTCCTTCTCAGCCGCGCACTCTTCTCTCGGGAAGCTGCTCAATCATCATAATGGAAAAGGGGATTCGAAGTGAAGCTTTCGCTAACTAGAAATTATATACCTGGTTCCCAGAAGACGGATTGCACCGCTCTCAAAAATACAAGGGGTGGTGGAAACCAGCGAGCAACGGCTTCAACTGCCACCAAGACTAATCGCACCGTTTGAACCACCTACGTAGTGGTAGGAACGCTAGCAATTGTGTCAGGGGTGTGTGTGTGTGTGGCGGTGCGTTGCAACTTGTGTTTGCGGCCTCCCTCCATTTTTCTTGGGCCAGGAGAAAGGCAAACTGGCTGATCAGGGATAGAAGAAGCCTTTCCTCTTGTTCATCACAAAGCAAGATATTTATTGGGGGGCCGGAAACGAATCCCTGGTCTGTAAAGAGGCTGATAAATGACAGGGGCCCTCAATGCCTGTTCACTCAGCCAGCACTCTGGCTTCTTCTGCATGCTGCATTTTCCTTTATTTGCTATCCTTTCATATAATAGATTGTGTTGCATTTCAAAATCATTACTCATTCAGATTCCCCCCCCTCTTTTTTGCATATCCTGTATTGATTCGGCGATCATTAATACTTGCTTGGTTTCTTCATTGGTGTCAGGATGTTCTTCTAGCATTCCTTTTGAACGGAGACAGCATGGTGTGGCAGATAAAATGTCGGACTAGGACTCAGGGCACCTGGGTTCAAATCTCCACGAGGCCGTGGAAATTCACTGGGAAGCGGCGGGCAAAGCCATCCCTTGAACATCTCACGTAACTCAGAACACCTGCAAGGGTTGCCATGAGTTGGAAGCAATTTGATCGCCGGAAACGATCAACAATGTGCATAACTCAGGAGAACAAGTTGAGAGCAACATATCAGGAGCTTGGTAGACTTTAATCAGGTCAACCTCCACTGCAGAAACATGCCGTGAATCTTCACATAAAGCCAAACCCTTACATCAGGGGTGCCCAAACTATGGCCTATGATCTGCATATGGGCACGTTTACTTCTGCTTCCGGGAGTGACGAGGGCAGCATAGGCAGGATGAATTGGCATTGGGAGCCGGATCCTGCCCCCAGGCCATATGTTGGGCACCCCTGGCTTAAGCAGAGAACGTGGCAGCCTAAACTCTTTCTCATCCTGTTGCAAAACAGATTGCAAGGTGCGTTTTACTTTTGCTTCCGGTGGGAGGAACCACATGACCAGCCCGCTGAACCACATGACCGGCCTGTGGCCTGAAAAGTTTGGGCACCTCTGCTTTACATTGTATTGTGTGCATGAGTGGTGGTGGTGGGGATTTGTGCAATTTGTGTCTAGAAGAGGTGACTCTCTTGGCTTTGGTTGGTGATCCAACTCGGCAGGTGACCTGACCACAGAGGATTTGCTCCTACTGTGTGGTTGGCTGTGGGGATAGTTTGGCTCACTCCTTTTGCTGGTGAGCAGGTGGCGCCAATGAACCAGCCCATTTCTACCCCAGCTGTATCAGGGACTGCTATTTTTTTGGTATGGGTAGGGTCACTCCACCCACCCACCCCAGTTTACAGCACAAGACATTGTTGGACTTGAACAAAGCAGAATTTGCTGGCTTAAATTTCCCATCTACAGTGGACCCTCGGTTAACGACGCATCCGACTAGCATCATTTCTGCTTACCGACGCGTCGTCACTCACCACATGACTATCCGCACAACGAGGAAAAACCGTCGCTGTGCGGATTAACAACTTTTGTTAACATCGTTGTGCGGATAATGACAGTTTTTTTGCCGCTAGATGGCGCAGCTGCCATTGAAAACCGCACAACGACGTTTCCCCTATAGCGACACTACTTGGGGAACCAAGCAACGTCGTTATGTGAGGGTCTACTGTACTTTTAATTTTCCAATATCATTACACGGCTTAAATTAGAGGTTAGCCACTTTGTAATACAGTATTAGGAAACTGAAAACTTCCTCTGCTCCTTCGTGGAGGGGCAGAGGAAGCAAGCAAAAAGTTTAGTATATTAGGACAGCACTGATACAATATAACTTTTAGGGGGGGGGCTAAGTTTAGATACGATTTTGATTGATTCTGTTGTTGTAATACCGTCCAAAGTAGAGTTTGCATTACATCGAGTGGTATATAAATCTTATTAATTAATTTTATTTTGCTGTTGTAGGCTGATACAAGAGCAATGGTGGCGTAGTGATTAAACTGCTGTACTGCAGCCAGAATGTTGTGGGTTCAGTCCTGACCAGGGATCAAGGTAGACTCAGCCTTCCATCCTTTCAAGGTCGGCAAAATGAGTGCCCGGCATGTTTTGGGGGCAGAATGCTAATTGCTCTGTGAACCGCTGGGTGCTCTTGCTGGTGGAGGCTGCGTTTTCCTGATGTATGTTTTCAGGATCCTTCCCTCCCTTTTCTGTTTGCAGTTCATAATTAAGATCAGCCAGAACAACGGGTGAGTGGGGTTTTCGCTGTTTCATATCCCTTGGGGAAACTGACAGACAACTTTACAATGTGCCTGTAAGAATTTCATGGCACCTCATAAATATATATAAATAAATCTAGCCCATGGCCCTTGCTTGGGATTTATGGCAGGGACTGCCTTTCAGTGGATCAGGGAGGCTTACAAGGTGGTTAAACAGCCCTCTGCTACCAGCCAAGAATGGCAACGAATGCCTCCGTGGCTTTTTTCATGTGTGTTACGTGAGAGCAACACCACCAACACCACCAGCAGCTTCTGCTATTTTATTCTATCCCATCTTCCAGAATAAACTCAAAGCTGCCAATATCATAGATCGGAAAAATATTGCCTGTCTGGTTTTATGGCTATAAATCTTTTTTTCTTTTTAAAAATCTATTTAAAGTCCATCCAGGGTGTGGAGGCAACTTGTCTTTTTTCTTTTTTGGGTGTGTGTGTGTGAAAGGGGCTATCATCTTGTGCACTTATGCCTTTGTTATGTTGTTCTGGGCCATCAAGCTGAAAGCGACCCTTAAGAGTGCTCTCAAGTTAAGTGAGTGATTTAAGGCATGGTTTGGGGCATGGTTAAGGCAGTGGGTTTCTGTGGCTGAGTGGGGGATTCGAACCTGTGCCTCCTGAGTCGTAGCCGTCACTCTGCATCCACTACACCACACTGGGTATCAACATCATCTCATTACAGAGTTCCGATCTGTGCCTTTTAGCCTATTGCAGGGTTTGTCAACCTTGGGCCCCCAGGTGTTCTGGGACTTCAATTCCCAGAAGCCCAAGTCAGCATACCTGTTGGTCAGGGCTTCTGGGAATTGAAGTCCAAGAACACCTGGGGGCCCAAGGTTGAGAAACTATAGGTAAAAGTAAAGGTCTCCCTTGCTCAAAAGCCAATCGTGTCTGACACTAGTGGTGCTCATCTCTGTTGACACCCAAAGAGCCAGCATTGTCTGCGTCTGTAGACATTTCTGTGGTCATGTGGCAGGCATGGCGACACCAGAGCACATGGAACGCTATTAACATTTCCCCCAAAGCGGAACCTATGACAAACCTTTTAGAGACCAAGTGCCCAAACAGAGGGGCGGGGCGAACTCTATACTGGGGGAGGAAGGAAGCACTCCCATTGGGCTGCTGGGCAGAGGGGTATGGCCAACTCTTGTGCTGAGGCAATGGCGTGTGTGCCAACAGAGAGGGCTGGGAGTGCCCCATCTAATACGTGTGCTATAGGTTTGCCATCACTGGCCTACTGCATAGTCACAGTTGGCATGGCTACAACATCTCCCAGAATCCCCAGGGTTTGGCCTGGCTAGGGGATTCTGGGAGGTGTACTCTTCCTAGAAGAAAACGATTCCCATGCTGCATGTTTCATGTTGGGCCTCCGACCCTCCTCCTGAAGGTTTGGATGGGGTCAGTCAGAAAACAGGACAGACGTCGCCAGAACCCCTTGGGCTGCCCACTCTATCCTTCCCTCTGGATCTGCCCAGTTGGAGGCTGGCCTGGAGGGTAGAGCCTGGCTGGTCTTCCTGCAAGCCCACGAGGCAGACATGCTGAGCCCTCCTTGCTGTCCCTCGTTCATCCGTCTGTCCGTCTCCCCCGCCCTTTTGTCCAGCCAGCAAAGGGAAGGCTCCAGTGAGTTCTGCAGACGTGAGTTCTCCTGAATCAATGCCGTTTCTTAATTGCTCTTTCCTACTCAGGCATTGGAAATATGAACCATGCAACCTGTCGTATCCTCTGTAGGGTACTAGCGTGTGTAGTAGTAGTAGTAGTAGTAGTAGTAGTAGTAGAGGGTCTGCATTTCCTTCCCTCCTTTGGATTTTGCTGGCTTCCTCCCTCTGTACAGTCGCCCACTTTACAAGGCATGCAGGACTCTCCGTTCTTCTTGGATTGCAAAGCAAACACGAGCGTCTGGGCAAACATTCGCAGGCCGCTTTGCATCCTTCTATACTTGGTCTTGCAGAAGCTCCGTCTCTTTTGGACTGCTGTCGGTTTCTCTTGGACTGCAGGGGCTTAGCGGTTAAGACGCTGAACCTTTTCCGGTTTGTCAGGTCAGCAGTGCAAGACCCTGAGTGCCGCACAATGGAGCGAGCTCCTCTCAGCTGCCCCAGCTCCTGTCAACCTAGCAGTTCAAAAGCAAAAAATAATAATAAAAAATTTGCAAGTAGATAAACAGGTGCCACTTCAGCAGGAACAGTAACAGCATTCTGCATGCTACGCGTGCTTGCCCATGACCACGGAAACATCTGCATAGGCAGATAGCACTGGCTCTGGCTGTAAACGGAGATGCGCACCAGACCCAAGAGTTGGACTCGATTGGCTTGAGAGGTTTCTGCTAAGGCTTCGAGGCAGGTGGAAGGAAGTGACTCGTGGAACTGGACCAGTGGTACTATGGGTGTCACGCTGCGATGTGGAAGGCAAATGGAAGGCCACTGCATTATACTGTTCCAAAGGCAATCTTCATGGCTGATCACCATGATGAGCGCCAATATCTGAAATTGAATACGGCACAAAAAGAGTGGTGGCGATGGTGGCGGCTCCAGCCTCTCTTGTAGCAGGAATCCAGGATATCGCCCGATCCCCGCAGCTTCCTTGCCCAGTTGTCATCCATGCCCCGGACGGATGGCACCCCGAGGGCGGGGAGTGTGGTCTCTTTCCTTGCTCGCTGTCTCTTTAAAGTGTACTAACGGGGTGGCAGCGTCATAGGTGACTAATTGCCAGAGTCTTTGGTGACTGCTGGGCCTCTCTCTGATGTATGGGTGTTATACTAAGGGTGGAAAGGTGCTAAATGAGCCCTCTTTATTTTACATAAATTAGCTCAAAAGTCATGAATCAATGCCAGCCCTACTTAGGCTCCCACCTAAAGTTTGTTTAACCAAGTTTTTAAAAGGCAATAGGAGAGAATAGGAGGCTCAGCCCCCCTCCCTTCCTCGTTGGGGAGGCTGTTTCAGGAGGGACCCATCTTGGTCAGCCAAGGGGAACCCTGGTTTATTTTATTTATCTTTGGGGGGGGCGTGCTTGTAAATCCCCAGTATGAAAATCCTTTCCCAGTATAAAGCCTGGACCCTTCTTGCAGCGTCATGAAACCTTTGTGCCAAGAGGGGCTGAGACACATCCATTGAGATTGCTATGGATGGGATTGTGTGGGTTGTATCTGGGGGGCAACTATCTAACTAACTGTTATCAATAGAGTAAGGGCTGTGGTGACTCAATGGTTAAGAAGCTCGCTTTGTTAGCTGGAAGGCTGGCAAGTAAGCAGTTCAAGACCCAGATACTGTATGACGGATTGAGCATCCGTCTCTGTCCCAACTCTTGGGGACATGAAAGGAGCCTCCTTTGGGCATTCCCTGAGCAGAGTTTCTTCCGTAAAAATCCTTTCTACCCAGAATAATTTCTGACATGTAATTATTATTATCAATAGACTAACTAACTAATGGGAGAACTAAGCAAGAGAAAGACACTTGACACCCTCTGAACGGATATGAACCTCAAGTCTGCCGGCTAAGATCCAGGAGTTGCTTTATCGCAAGAAGAAATATTATTAAGGGTACACAAGAGCAAAACCAAATTAAAAGATGGAGGAAGGAGCTCACTGGACAAGGAACAACATTAAAGGAAGAAGATATGGCTGAGGACCTCAACCTCCCCAACGTCACTTGGAGGACCCTGAATAGGCTGAGGGTTGGAGTCCCTAAATGCAAGACCGGGACTCCTTGCTCACAGTCACTCATACGCTGGTCACCTCCTAGTTGGACTATTGTAATGCGCTCTACATGACCATGTGGAGGCTGCAGCTGGTCCAGAACGCAGCTGCCTGCATGGTGATGGGGTGTGGACGGTATGCCTGTGCCTCGCCCTTGTTGCGGGAGCTGCACTGGTTAGCGGTATGCCTTTGGGTGCAATTCAAGGTGCTGGTTATCACCTTTACAGCCCTACATGGTAGTGGATCAGGTTACCTGAGACCGCGTCACCTTGAGGTTATCTGCCCATCCCACGAGAGCAGACCATAGGGGATCTCTAAAGGTACCATCCATCAGAGAGGCTCATCTCTCCAGTACGAGAAAGAGGGCCTTCTCGGTATCTGCTCCGGCCCTTTGGAACCTCCTGCCGATGGACCTTCGTCTTCAGCCAGAATTGCCAATTTTTAGGAAAGGGCTGAAGGCCATAGCTGTCAAGTTTTGGATTTGAAAATAAGGGAATTTTCCCGGACAAAACGGGAAACTTGACAGCTATGCTTATCCTGTGCAGCCTCCAGTGGCGGCATTAGGGCATTGCAGTCTGACTGATACGGGATGCCGCCAGGAAAGAGGGTAAAATACGGGAGGTTCCCGGCCAATACGGGACACTTGACAGCTCTGGCTGAAGACATGGCTGACCCAGCAGGTGTGGGGAGTTGAGAGAGGAACAGCCCCACCAGCCCCCCATTGACTGATAGGAACATGCTAATTGCCATCCGGGTTTTTAGTCTATTTGTTTAGTTTATTTGTTACAAAAGTTTTAGCAATGTGTTTCATGTGGGGTTTTTAATGATGTGTTGGGCTTTTTATACGGGGTCATGTGCAATTGGATTGTGAGCCGCCCGGAGTCCAACATGGTGGACAATACACTGTGTGAATGTGGAGAGAGACAGAATCCATTGGCTCATTTGCGGGTCTGCTAATGACTGCCAGAAACAGGCACTGACGAGGACTTAAGTTTGTGCCAATGACAAAGCTTCATTTTGGCAGTCCAACGTTTGATCAGGACATAGAAGGAGGATAGTTTGGGATCCTGAAAGTTGGCGCTTGGCACAAGCCCAGCCGTGGCTTCTCCCTGAAACCTAGGTCTCTTCTGGGGTCTGATCCGCTCGCCCACCCCCCAGCTGCCCCTACTTCCAGTCCTGTGGCCCTCTCTTTGAGCATTTGGACAACTCAGACGTGGTGCCGCGTTTATGAAGTGCTCTTGTGCCCCCATGTCTGCCAAGCCCCCCACCCCTCACTTGACAACTGAACCTGGGAAGCCCCCTTCCTCTTTCTCTCTCTCTTCCCAGGCTCTGAGATTGCATCACATGCTCTCCAGGAACTATTCAGGTTGTTCTTGGCAGCCCTGAGATCTAGAAACTTGTTCGTGTTTTTCAAAACAAATCTCTCAGGACATATGCGAATTTCTGCACACTGTTTCCAGTCCATCTGGTGCCCTCCCAGAGTGGTTCCCCTGGTGCAGAAGTCTTTCTGTGAGAGGCATTTGTGCAGCTCATAGACCCACTCTATGGCAAGCGTTGGCATGACAGTGCAGATCTTTTTAGCCCCAAAGGAAACAAGGGGGGAAAGGGTCAGTTTCTGCCACCCCACAGCTTCCCTCTGTGGTTAAAAATGCCCTTCCTTTTAAAATTCACAATGGGTGGTCTTGTGTGGCTCAATTCAAGAGAAGCATTAAAAAAAATTATATTTTTATCTAGGGAATTTTCCACTTTGATGATGATGGTTGTTGTTGTCATCAACGTGGAAAATTCCCTAGATAATATTCATCATCATTATGTGCAATTATTATCAATGCTGACTCACGGCAACTGCTTTCTGGGTTTTCTAGGTAGAGAGTACTCTGCAACGGTTGAAAAGCAGACCTCTAGAACATTGTTTTGCTGGGAAATGATTCCTTGTTTGGGTTTCAAGTCATACATTTTAATTGGGCTGAGTCTCCATCATGCTCTTCCATACGTTAAGGCCAGGGGTGCCCAAACTTTTTGGGCTGTGGGCCAGTCACATGCTTCAGCAGGCCGGTCATGTGGCTCCTCCCACTGGAAACAGAAGTAAAATTCACCTTGCAATTTGTTTTGCAACAAATGTTTTGCAACATTTTCTCTGCTTAAACCAGGGGTGCCCAAACTATGGCCCGTGGGCCAGATCCAGCCCTCAACACCAATTTATCTGGCCCACACCGCCCTCGCCGTACGGGGATGTTTTACTTCTGGGAGCAACAAGGGCAATGCGGGCTGGATTAAATTGGTGTCAAGGGGGGGGGCGGTGGATCCAGCCCACAGGCCATAGTTTGGGCACGCCTGGTTAAGGCATTTTGTACCTTTGAAAGCTGTCCTTGTAAGAGATGTAGCCCTGAGTTGGCCGTTTTTAGCATTTCTGGACCACATCTGCATCTTGGACACCTTTCGTCCTGCCTTCTGAGACTTCAGAGCAATGGATGTATCTTCTCTCCCCACTACTCATTATCACTCCTCACCCATCCTTTGTCATCGGCCAGGAAGAGCTTAATCTCTACAGCGTCTTGGGCGGACCATCTGTCTTGGCTGTGGATCATGGGACCTGCACAATTAACACATCAGGAGGGCCTGGAGTTGGGCAGCGATGGCGAACTTTAGCACTCTACTTGTTCTTGGACTTCAATTCCCAGAAGCCCTGATCAGCAGGTGTGATGACTTTGGCTTCTGGGAATTGAGGTCCAAGAACACCCGGAGTGCCAAGGTTGGCCATCACTGGAGTAGTCTGGCCTGTTTTAGGTGGGGCGGGGCTTTAATAAAGGCAGTCAATTTAAATGCAAGAGTAGGAATTTAATTTAGCAAGGAACCCAACAGGCTCTTTAGGACCCTAAGGCACAACTTCTTTTCCCCATAAAACCCCCGGCCCATTCAGAAGCATCAAGACCCCAGTCCACTGGGAAACAAGGTCAAGGGTAAAGGTCGCCCATGCTCAAAAGCCAGCCATAAATCTTTTTTATGTAACTCAAAGCAAACCCATAGGAAAAATGATTTTTTTATGTAACTCGAAGCAAACCCATAGGAAATCATGTAAATCGGGACATGGTTTTAGCACAAAATCATTATGGAAGTCAAATTTTATGTAACTCAAGGCATGTGTAAGTCAGGGTTTTGGTGCGCCCACCACCAATGGGACGTTAATTATCTTGCCCGTATAATCTGAACAAAAAAGAAAGAAATCCTTTGTCTTATTCTTATCCCCTATTCCCAAAAAGTTGAATATTCTTGTGCTGGCTTTGTCCCTTTGGGTTTACTAAATACATAATTAATACATTCACCCCAGATATCTTTGAAATCATTTTTCATTCTCAGACCATTCTTTAATTTTAATTTACATGTCAATTTATCATTTATAGCCCTATTCCATGATGCTTTATACCAGTCCTCCGATACGAATTTCATAATACTTTCCCCAGTTTTTAGCCATTAACAAAAGTAGATAAATACAAGAAAGAGATGGTTATTATTATTGGATACAAACCTACCACTTGATTCACAGTCGAGAACTGGAGTAAAATTAACGGTGCAAGCCCTAACCAAGGACCTAAGAACTGTTAAGGTAACGTCTGAGTATATATGCAGCTCCTAGGTAAAGATAAAGGTTTCCCTTTCTCGAAAGCCAGTCGTATCTGACTCTAGGGTTCAGTGCTCATCTCTGTTTCAAAGCCGAAGAGCCAGTGCTGTCTGCTGCTGCAGACGTTTCCGTGGTCATGTGGCAGGCATAACTAGACACCGGAGCGCATGGAGCACTGTTGCCTTCCCACCGAAGTGGTCCCTATTTATCTACTTGCAATTTCTTGCTTTCGAACTGCTAGGTTGGCAGTTCCTAGTAGAGGGGTTTTTTTTTGGAGAGTTAGGGTGTTCAAGTCCGATAAGCCCAAAATTTCCTCCATAAACGCTCAACTTCAGTTTGCAAATCCTGATACATTAAAACCTCGAGTTATGAACGACTCGACCTACAAAAAATTCGCAATATGAAAGGAAATATTGGAAAAAAATTGCTTTGAGATAGAAAAATTTTCCAAGATACGAATTTTGTGTGTGTCTTCCGATGCTTTCCACAGCGGTGGGAGGGTGTTTGGAGCATTTATGCTCCATTTTTGGAATTTCCCGTCATGTTTTGGCACCACCAGACACTTTCACCACAACCAGGAAGTGAAGAAAATTCCCCCATCTCCTCAACAGCTGATAGTCAGGTGCTGAGCCAGAAATTACCAGAGCTGGCCACTAGAGGACACTGTTGGAAATGTGCTGAATATTCAGTAAAGGTAAAGGTTTCCCTTGCTCGAAAGCCAGTCGTATCCGACTCTAGGGTGCAGTGCTCATCTCTGTTACTAAGCTGAATAGCCAATGCGGTCTGCTTCTGCAGACATTTCCATTGTCATGTTGCAAGCATGACTAGACACCAGAGCGCACAGAACGCTGTTACCTTCCCATCGAAGTGGTCCCTATTTATCTACTTGCAATTTCTTAAAAATTCAAAAGTGCACTTTTTTGAACAGAAAAAATATGTTTGGTTTTTTCTGAGTTCTGGAACGGAATTTTTGCTTTTCAATGCATTCCTATGGGAAACCATGTTTCAGGATATGATTTTTTTAAGATACGAAAAACCTAGAAGAATGAATTATTTTCTTATCTCGAGTTTTTACTGTATTTTGTGATTTTTCTCCAGTTGTTTGTCTTCAATCCGTGCATCTCCTGGTGTAGCAATGCACCTTCTTTCCCACACCAGTTATAGCAGGTGTCTTGTGAGGCAGATAGATGTCTGTTTGAATTTTAAAGCCTCACAAGATCTTGACTATCTCTCACTTTCTAAAACTTTCTCTACTGGACCAATGGTTATGGGTCACAGCAACGAGGTTGTTACTGACGGCTTTCTTGTCTCTCTCCTTTCCCCCCAGGGAAGCCTTTACAGATCAAGCCCAGGCTGTGACGGCCAGAGTGGCGGAGGAGGCATGGCTGGCTAGCGAACTCTCGGCCACATCATCTCAGGGATCGGAAGCCACCCTGGCGACTACTACCTCAGGGAGGGGCCGCACTGAAACACACCTCGACTGACCTAGCAGCAGCAGCTGTTGGTTTGGCGTGAGAAGCCGGCTGCGCGTCCAAATGTCCTCCCCAAGAGGACACACTTTGCACTGTTGTGGTTCCAATAAAGGAGCTTTTCCTGTCTGACTTTGGGGGGAAGCCTTGGTCCTAGCTTTTTTGGGGGGTGGTTGCCAAAATCTCTACCCCCATCCCGGGCTCTTTGGGATTGCCTAGGCCCGTGATGGTGAACCTTGGCACTCCAGATGTTCTTGGACTTCAATTCTCTGAAGCCCAAGTCAGCACTCCTGCTGATCTGGGAATTGAAGTTCAAGAACACCTGGAGTGCCAAGGTTTGTCATCAGTATCCTAGACCCATGATGGTGAACCTTGGCACTCCAGATGTTCTTGGACTTCAATTCTCTGAAGCCCAAGTCAGCACTCCTGCTGATCTGGGAATTGAAGTTCAAGAACACCTGGAGTGCCAAGGTTTGTCATCAATATCCTAGACCCATGATGGTGAACCTTGGCACTCCAGATGTTCTTGGACTTCAATTCCCAGAAGACCAAGCCCCCATGAATCCACACAAAAGGGTTTACTGCGATTCATCCGGCCCGCTCTGCCCTCATCAAACGCGCCTATACGGTTAAGACTCTTCCGGATTAACCCTTCCTCTGTACGGGCATGTTTTACTTCCGCTTCCGGGAGCGACGAGGGCGGC
The DNA here is from genome assembly GCA_035047305.1 of Bradypodion pumilum. Taxonomy (NCBI): domain Eukaryota; kingdom Metazoa; phylum Chordata; class Lepidosauria; order Squamata; family Chamaeleonidae; genus Bradypodion; species Bradypodion pumilum. Next base: position 344,470,410 of record JAWDJD010000004.1, read on the forward strand.
ACGGGCCGGATGAATCGCAGTAAACCCCATCGTGTGGATTCACGGGGGCTTGGGCTTCTGGGAATTGAAGTCCAAGAACATCTGGAGTGCCAAGGTTCGCCATCACGGCCCTAGGCCTTGTTTGGGATGGGCAATGCATTTGTAGACTTGGGTCATGGATGGGATCTGAGTTAAGAAAGAGCGATTTCACCAGCAGAGGCTTTGCATGGAACGGTCGTACTCTCTCTCTTTGTCCCCTTGTTGGCCTTTGGGGTCTTGGTTCTGGAAATATGGGTCCCCACCTATGCTTGGCTCCCTTGTGCAGTAAAGCCGCCCCTGCTCCGTTTTACCCCTTGCCAAGGCGGGGCGTATTTTCGTCTCTGCCTGGATTCTGCAGCATCAAGGGAGGACTACAAAGCCATGGTGGGTGGGTTGGGGGGTGAGAGCTGAAGCTTACACTTGGGTTTCTCCTAGGACCGTGATGGCAAACCTTGGCACTCCAGCTGTTTTTGCACTTCAATTCCCAGAAGCTCAAGTCTCTGTGAATCCACACAAATGGGTCTACTTGGGTTTACTGCACGTGTTCTTGGACTTCGGTTCCCAGAAGCCCAAGCCTCTGTGAATCCACACAAATGGATCCGTATAGATTCCTCAGAGACTTGGGTTTCAGGGAATTGAAGTCCAAGAACAGCTGGAGTGCTGAGGTTCGCCATCACTGTCCTAGGACAAGGGTCCTCAAGCTTGGCTCTCCAGATGTTCTTGGACTCCATTTTCCAGAAGCCCTGATCAGCAGCATCAAGGTAGTTGAAGTCCAAGAACATCTGGAGAGCCAAGTTTGAGGACCCCTGTCCTAGGAGGAGTTTGGGGAAACTTTGGAAGTGTGTGTTAAGAAGAGTCTTCCTTTGTCTTTATTGTAGGAAAATACATGGCAGGTGGGCAGGTGACCTAGTGGCCGGTGAGATGGAACTGCTTGCAGTGTTTGCTTGCGCAGGAGGAAATAAAGTGTTTGCACCATAGAAATGTTGTGAATACACACATATATGCAATATTTTGTCACAGGGTCTCCTTTGCCAGATCTCTTGTGCCACCCACAACTTCATCCTCCCACTTTGGACCTTCGCTACCAGCGGGTGGGCTTCAGTTCCAAAGTTCTCCAGCCAGCGTTGGCCAGTTGGGTTGGGGTCTACTTGCCTGTGGGGGGGGGAGATTCATCCGTTTGTAGAAAGACAATTGTGGGGAAGAGACGGGCCGGGAAGTGGCACCTGGGCTACTCAGAGCCTGCCCTGCCTCACGACAGCGCCTAGGAAACCTTTGAGCCCCGTAGATGCATCATGTTGGTTAAGACACTGAACTTGAGGACTGGAAGGTCGGCAAGTCAGCAGTTTGAGACCCAAGTGCTGCGCAATGGGGTGAGCTCACGTATCTGTCCCAGCTCCTGCCAACCAGGCAATTCAAAAGCAAGATGTTGCTAGTAGATAAATAGGTATTGCTTTGGTAGGAAGGTAAACAGCGTTCTGGTGTTGAGGCGTGCCTGCCATGTGTCCACGGAAACGTCTGCAGACCAGATGCAGACAGCGTTGGCTTTTTGGCTGTAAACAGAAATGAGCACTGAACCCTAGAGTCGGATACAACTGGCTTTTGAGCAAGGGCGACTTTAGATGCACCACATTGGCTGCGGTGTGGCCTAAGCAACATAACTTCCCCCCCCCCCCCAATCCCGGGCTCGGCTCTTTTGCCCAGAGCAGCAGCTAATAAAAGATTGATTGGGAGTCAAGCGCACAATCTGCTGCCCTCGGCACTTCCCTGCCCAACTTCTCTCTCTTCCAAGGGGGGGAAGGAGGGAGCAGCAAGGGGGCCATTAGCCGACCCCCCACCACCCCCACCACCACCCCATTTGATTGGGCTGCTTTTATTTCCCCCTCTCCATTGCTTTATCTCTGTGATTTAGCGCCCTGTCTGCCAAAGAGGTTCCCACTAGAGCCCAGGAGTGCTGGCCAGGCAACACTGCCACGCATGGAAAAGGCAGGCAGAAACTTTCTGTGTGCTCTCAGGAGGGGGGAAAACTTCCATTTTAAAAAAACAAACAAAGTGCAATTGGAATAAAGACAGTGGCGGCTTTGTGGTTAAGATGCTGGGCTTGACATCTAGAAGGTCAGCAGGCCAGTTTGAGACCCAAGTGCTGCACGACAGAGTGAGCACCCGTCGTCTGTCCTAGCTCCTGCCAACCTAGCTATTTCAAAGCAAGAAGTTGCAAGTAGGTCAATAAGGTAAACACTTCAGTGGGAAGGTAACTGCATGCCGTGCACTTTGGTGTCGTAGTCCTGCCTGCCACATGTCCAGGGAAACATCTGCAGGTGCAGACAGGGCCAGCTCGTGGGCAGTAAACGAAGATGCCTAGAGTTGGGCACGGCGGGCTTTTGAGCACGGGTGACCTTTAGCTTTACCTAATTGGGGTAATGAGTGAGGAGGGGACACGGAAAGGTCTGATCCTGGCCTCTGCCCCCCCCCCCCAAGCCCTTTCGTCCTGCTCTTCCCAGGGTTGATCTCTACCCCCTTGGATTCAGACAGCCCCAGGGATGGGAAATCCCTCTTCCTGGAAAGGAGCCAGGTGTGGGACGACCCACCACCACCACCACCACCACCAGTCTTCTTCAGGGAGGAAGGGCGGCCCAAGCGTGGCAAAGTCCATCTGTTGGTGGCCTTCCATCCCCACCAGCCACCACCAAGCGTTGGGGGATGCCAAAAGTTGCAGTCTAGCAACATCTGGAGGTGGGGGGGGGGCGGCTGAACTCTGCCTGCTTGCCAAACCAGAGAGGAGAAAGTCAGAGAGGCATCTCCTCATGGGACCTTCTAGCCATGGTGAAGTCAAGGTGTCATGCTTTCCCTTGGCAGCAGTGGCTGGAATCCCCCGACAGGCTATCCAGGAGCACATGAAGAAGGCCTTTCTTTCCTGTTCTCCAGCTTCATGTTTATTCCCCACCCGTTGGAATTGCCTCTGGCGCGAGCATCCCTTGACCTCTCCTTACCTGGGACAGGTGCTGAGAAGTCTCTTCTTTGGTCGGTTCTCTCCTGAACTTCTAAAGCTCACACCGCAGGGCCCATTCAACAATTACGTGATCCTCGAGGGGGTCTGCTATATGAAATACGGAAAGTTACGTGGGGGCAGGTGGGAAGGGGTCAGGTCTAAGACTACGTAATCCATTTGGAGCTGTTGTGGTTTCGAAACATGGCAATTTTTTAGGTTTAAAAATGATCTCTGGGAATTTTGATCCGATTTGGGAAGATGATCTTGATGTACCCCCGGCAGGAGACAGACAACGACTCTGATGATGACACTCTGTGGGCGTGGCTAACTGTGGGCCATGCCCACTTGGCCGGCCACAACATGGCCTGGGGTAGGGAGGTTTGCGTGGCCAACCAAGTGGGCGTGGCCTGGGGAAATTTCCAGTGCCCGCGCACCGGTGGGCACCTGCAGCAGCGCATCACTGATAACATGTCCAAGGAATAAGGTATGTCATGTCATGTCGTTGAATTCCTTCTTACCTTGGAACCTATTTACCTCCTCAAATCTCTTTCCCACATTATATTAATTTGAGAGGTTTTTTATAATTATTCTCACCCTCTATTAACAATTTATAGATTTCACATCTCATACCCTTCAGTGTCTTTTTCCATCACTTTTCTCCTTGAGATTTATAATCCTCAAATTTCATCCTTTCTTTACATGTGGTATTTCTTTGCAGCCATTCTTTAGTCCAATGTAGGGTGCCCAAACTATAGCCTGTGGGCCATATCCGGCACCTGACACCAATTCAGCTGGCCCTTGCCACCCTTGCCACTCCTGGAAGTGGAAGTAAAACGTGCCCATACGTGCATACTTTACTTCCGCTTCCAGGAGCTGCAAGGGCAGCGTGGGCCGGATGAATTGGTGTCAGGACCCAGATATGGCCCATAGGCCATAGTTTGGGCACCCCTGGTTTAAGCAGAGCCGAGAGCGTGTTTTACCTCCGCTTCTGGTAGGAGGAACCAAGTGACTCGCCCGCTGAACCACGTGACCGGCCCGTGGCCTGAAAAGTTTAGGCACCCCTGGTCCAAGGGTTCTGTTGAATTACATTTATCCAAAATAACTCCTCTCCTTCTAGCATCCCAATAATTTTTCCTTAGTCTTCACTTTTTCCTAACCCGTTTTAATTTAATTTTAATTTAATTAATTTAATTTAATTGTCACATTTATATACCGCTCACTCGGCCAAAGCCAACTCAGGGCGGTTCACAATAAAAATTAAAAACACAAGTTAAAACAGTTAAAACAGTTAAAACTACCCACCCCCTAAAAACAAGGGCTGCAGGATCCAAAGGCACCATGGGGAAGAGTTCTTCTACACCAACCACCCAATGGCGGTTACCCTTCCACCTGCACCCCACACTTGACCCGCCAGCCAGGTTTTAAGATCTTTTCTGAAAGGCAGCAATTCCGTCCGGAGACGTAGCTCTGTTGGCAGGAGGTTCCAGAGGGCCGGTGCAGACACGGAGAAGGCTCTCCTCCTTGTGCCAGAGAGGCGAGCCCCTCTGGCTGATGGAACGATTAGAGAGCCCCTCCGGTCCGCTCTGGTTGGACGGACAGACGTCCTCAGGGCGATGCGGTCTCTTAGGTAACCCGGCCCACTACCATATAGGGCTTTAAAGGTCAAAACCAGCACCTTGAATTGCACCCGGAGACAAACTGGCAACCAGTGCAGCTCCCGGAGCAGTGGCAAAGCATGGGCATAACGCCCACACCCCATCACCACCCGGGCTGCCGCATTTTGGACCAGCTGTAGCCTCCGAATGGTCGTCAAGGGCAGCCCCATGTAGAGCGCATTGCAATAATCTAGTCTGGAGGTGATCAGAGCGTGAGTGACCATGAGCAAGGAGTCCCGGTCCAGGAGTGGGCGCAACTGGCGAATCACCCGAAGTTGGGCGAAAGCCCTCCTGGTCACAGCCGCCACCTGTTCTTCTAGCAGTAGCCGCGAATCCAGGAGGACCCCCAAGTTGCGCACCGGGTCTGTCTGGGGCAAAATAGCCCCATCCAGAACCAAAGATGGTAGCTCCCGGGTTAACGCAGGACCCCTTATCCATAGCCACTCAGTCTTGCTGGGATTCAGTTGTTAAAAATCTAATTACGCTCTTCTTTTTAAATTTCACCTCTAGTTTCATTTTTAGATTTTCAGGACATCCTTCGAGCTTCGCTTTTGGAGTTAAAGAGGAGATTAACAGACCAACTCTTTTTCCGATATCTATTCCGAATTTGCGATTGAGCATTTCCCAAGAGAGAGACAGACACACACTCTCTGCTCCTTTGCTTTGCCTCTGGCGTCCCCCTGGCCCACTGCCTCTCCTCTTCATCCGTTGCTCAATACAAATGGAATATGCAGTAAATAGAGGGTGGTGCAGGAGCTGCCAGCCTCCAAATCCCTGGCATTCACACCGACTTACTTCTGCGCAGGACAAAGTCCAACCTGGAAACATCTCTGTCTTATTTGGAGTGGGAGGTCGTCTATGAATGGGATGAGACCTCCCTGCAGCGGTGCAGAATCCCTCCCACATCTGCAAAGTCATCTTAGTGGACGCCCCACCTGCTCCCATGCGCAGTGTGATCCTGGCACTATGGGGCTGTCCCGGCTGGCCGGCCTTCCCGACAGTTGCCTTTTCCTGTCCCCCAGGGTGGGCAGGGATTAAGGTTGGTTCCCTTTTCACGGAGGGTGTTGAATGCCCAACATGAGCTGCTGTAACACTTGGGAAGCTTCCTGGGGCCCTGCCACGTGTGGCCAATGCCGATGGTGAAGGATGGATCCCAACTTACTTAAGGCTTCTGACCGGGCGGCTCGGGATTCTCGCTGGAGGCGCATAAATAAGTTCAGACAGCCTGTGATAGGTCGCCATAGTCCAGCTGTCTGAGACTCTCCGTCCATCCTCCATGGCTTCCCTCTGGAGAGTTTTGGCGCCTTCCTGGCCCAAGGATTTCTTCTTCTTCTACCCCACATGGTGTCAAGGGAGGTACAAGGTTCTTGCTCTGGCACTGCCAGGTGTTCTTGCGATGTTTCTCTGACATCTCTCTACCTTTCTCTGGGTCTGCCTCATGGCCGTTGTCCTTTTCCTCTCCCCACATGAGCCTTGTATGGTATTATAGCATGCCAAGATATTTTCTCCAAATGGCCAAACCACTTTATTTGTTGTCTGTGCAAGATTGTTTCTGTTCCGATTCTTTCCCTTAGAACCTCATTCCTGATTTTATCCCTTCTAGTCACTCCAGCAGCCTTCTTCCGACACCTCGCTTCCATGGTGACCAACTTTTGTTTATGTTTTGTTCTAAGAGTCCATGTTTGGCACTGGTAACACAAGGTGGGGATGAATATGCTTTGTATGAGGTGTTTCTTTGTTTTGCTTGGTCTTGCCTTGTGTCGTAAGAGCGGAGCTAACAGTCCCAATATTTGGTTTGCCACCGTAGGTTAAGCTCTTCATCCATTTTGCCATTTTCAGTAAAATGTTGTCTCTAGGTAGCAATGGCTTCGCCCATGTTAAAGCCCATGATCTCCTCCCTGCTGTTCCTCCTGGACTCATGCTATGCTTAGCTGTGCTGCCTTTGGTTCATGAGAAGTTATAATAGGAAACAGGCCCATGCTCTGTCTTAAGACGGCTGTGAGAAAACTGGACCGATCATGGGCTCTTGGCAGTTGTGGGGCAGCTGCAGGACAGTACCAAGAGCCTCCGTCCGCAAGGGGCAGCGACAACAACACCCATTCAGGATGCGTAGGGCTGGAAATATATGGTCAGCACCTGGGAAATATATGAAAAGCAATAGGGGAAGCTGAACCTCTACCATGAAAGGGGTGACCACCCAACCTCCCAGTAAATGAAGGTCTCCTCTGAATACTTCACCCACTGTGGGTCCCCTGAAGACCCACAGTGGGTGAAGTATTCAACCCAATTCTGGATTTGTTGTTGTTGTTGTTCAGCCGATTTTGACCCTTCAAGACCCCACATGGACCATTGCGCACCAGGCACCTCTATCCTCCACCATCCTCCTTAACTTGCACAGCTCTGTGCCCATTGCATCAACACTACCATCTAGCCATCTCATTCTCTGCCGCCCCCTTCTTCTTTTGCATTCCACCTTTCCCAGCATCAAGGCCTTCTCAAGTGAATCCTCTCTTCTCCTTTGATGTCCAAAGTACTTTAGCTTCATCTTCACTATTTGACCTTCCAATGAGCAGTCAGGGTTGATTTCTTCCAAGATCAATGTATTTGTTCTCCTCACTGTCCAGGGGACTCTCAGGACTCTCCTCCAACACCACATTTCAAAGGCGTCTATTCTTCTGCGCTCAGCTTTCCTTATGGTCCAGCTCTCACAGCCATACATTACCACTGGGAATAACATTGCTTTGACTATGCGAATTTTTGTTTGCAAGGTGATGTCTCTACTTTTGACTATGTTCTCCAGGTTTCTCATGGTTTGTCTCCCCAGAATCAGTTGTCTTTTTATTTCATGGCTGCAATCTCCATCTGCAGTGATCTTAGATCCTAGGAAAGTAAAATCCGTCACTGCTTCTCCTTCTTCCCCATCTATTTTCCAGGAACTGATGGGGCCTGTTGCCATTATCTTGGTTTTCTGGATGACATAGTTAAGAATGAGATCAAGAAGCCAAAACAGGTACAGAGGACGGTGACAAAGATGGTAGAGATCTTCACTTATGGGGGTTGGGGTGTGTATGTGCCCTTGCGGCCCCTCTGCCAGCCTCTCCATGGCACTGACAAAATTTATGTCAATTTAAAGACAGCCTTTTCAAGTTCTGAAATATTCTTCTCTCACTCGGCTTAGTTTACTAAACTTTATTGAAGCATTACTACCTCTCAGTGCTCTCTCCCCAACATCACTTGGAGGACCCTGAGGGTTGGAGTGCCTAAATGCAGGACCAACAGGCTCAAGTGGGGCTGATGGCGGAGAGCAACATGCGGTGTGAATGTGGAGAGATACTGAATCCAGTTCATTTACTGGTCTGCCCATTCCTGCCACAAACATGCACCATTGAGGTCTTAAGTTTGGTCAATGACAAAGGCAGGAAAGTGGCTTCATTTTGGCAGTCCAGGGTTTGATCAGGACATGAAAGAAGAAGAAGCAGCTCTCTGTTTGTGTATGACTATGGGAGGATGATTGTCATATGGGCTTTGATTTGATAGCTCAAGCATGTACAGTGCTGTGAAGCTTCCCCTAGATCATAGACCGGGGTGCCCAAACTTTTCAAGCCGTGGGTCGGTCATGTGGTTCAGCGCGCCAGTCGCATGGTTCCTACCACCGGAAGCGGAAGTAAAACACACCTTGCAATCTGTTTTGCAACAGGATGAGATAGATTTTAAGCTGCCATTTTCTCCGCTTAAAGCAGGGGTGCCTAAACCACGACCAGTGGGCCAGATCCAGCCCCCAATGCCAATTCATCCAGCCCATGCCACCATTGTCACTCCCGGAAGCAGAAGTAAAACACGTGTTTTACTTCCATTTCCGGGAGCGACGAGGGTAGTGTGGGACAGAGGAATTGGTGTTGAGGGCCGGATCTGGCCCATGGACCATAGTTTGGGCACCCCTGTCATAGATACCTGCATTTCTTCTACAAATTGAGGAGGAGGATTAAATGGACCCAGAAATGCACAGATCATGTCACAAATGCTGGGGCAAAGAAGTCCAGAGGAAGGTACAGAGTGGGCTTCCCCGCGTCCCGCCAATGCATATGCCCTTCATTTGGGTGCAGAGTGGGTTGGGTAGGCTAATGAACAATATGTTCTTAGGCTACTAAAACCAAAGTAGTACAACCTGGTGTATTTATTATCCCCGTTCTAGGGAGAGACTCACAGCTCCTGCCTGAACTTCCTTACAAACCTTCCCCACCCTACCACCATCCATGGGTTTTTGATGCGAGGCAATGAGCCCAGCCTGCTTTCTCTGCGAGTGCGTGAGATACCCAAACAAACGTAGGGAAGAAGGGTGTTGAATTGTGGACTCACAGTCTTGTTACCATGGGGGTTTTCGGATTTCAGGCCACAGTCTCCAGAGGTAGGGAATGTGCATGTCCCCCAGCCACATGGTTTCTGAATCCTCCTCCCCTCCCTTGATGCTTGGAGCCATCTTTGGGAACACAAGACCCTGTTGCAACCCTTCTAATCGCACCTGTCTTGGCAAGGAGCGGCCCCGAGGAATCAGATCCCTCCTCAGTCCAAGCCTATAAACAAGAGGGTGACGCATGGCCTGAGGTGTCTCACCAGGGCCTCCAATGGGTTATTATGTCACACTACTTGCCCAAAGACAGCTTAGACCAGGGGTGCCCAAACTATGGCCTGTGGGCTGGATCTGGCCACTGCAGCCCACGCCACCCTTGCCATTCCTGGAAGCGGAAGTAAAACGTGCACATTTTACTTCCACTTCTAGGAGTGGCATGGGCCGAATGAATTGGTGTCAGGGGCCGGATCGGGCCCACAGGCCATAGTTTGGGCATCCTGGTTTAAGCAGAGAAAATGGCAGCCTAAAAATCTATCTCATCCTGTTGCAAAGCAGATTACTAGGCGTTTTTTACTTCCGCTTCTAGTGGGAGGAACCACGTGACTGGCCCACTGAACCACGTGACCGGCCCACAGTCCAAACAGTTTGGGCACCCCTGGCTTAGACGATGCCTGTTTGGCTCCAGAGGGGGTCGGAGGGGACGGGGTGATTGGAGAGGGGCACCGTCAGGGCAGTTGGTTCCCAGGCCCCCTCCTGGCACGCTGGCTAAAAATATCCCCCCCTTCGCTGCCCACCCTCCTTCTCCCGGCTCCCGGTGAGAGGAATGACACGGTCTCCTGGAGCAGCGCCTGCCCTTAATCCTTCATGTCCCATTTCCATGCATGGAGGCAGCTGTTCACATGGATCTCAGAGGGAAGGAGGGAGAAGGGCTTGACGTGTGGGTCTGTCCCCGTCCAGGGAGCTGCTAATCGTCTGGCATGGCAGTGGCACCAAGGAAGGGGCATTCCAGACGGAGGATCCCCACCCTGTTGGCACTGCCCAAGCCCTCTCGCATTCAATGGCAATTGGATGACAAATGCATAGGTAACCTATGGGGCTGACCTGCCTGAAAATGGGAGGGGGAGAGACTGGGATAAAGACTTCTGATGGTGCAGGGGTTAAACTGCTTTCCTGCAGCCAGAATGATGTGAGTTTGATCCTGACCATGGCTCAAAGTTGACACAGCCTTCCATCGGTCAAATGATGACCCATCATTTAACTTGTGAACTGCCCAGAGAGTGCACTGAGCTCTGATATGGGGCGGGATAGAAGGGTCGTTGCTACTGCTATATCCTTTTTAAATATAACCATTTTTAAATATAACAATGTTCTAATTAGGAGCTATATACAATGTCTATTTCTGCCCCTACGCTCTATCAGTTTCATCTTTGTGGTCTCTGCGAATCCACACTAATGGGTTTACTGCACATGCGCAGGACAACAGTTACAGGTAAGCAACCTGTCATTATAGAGCCCTGGGCACAGGGATTAAACTGCTGTACTGCAGCAAAAACATTGCAAGTTCGATCCTGACCAGGGCTCAAGGTTGACTCAGCCTCTTCCATCCTTCCGAGGTTGGTACAATGAAGACCCCAGCATGATGTTGGGAGCAAAATGCTAATTACACTGTGAACTGCCCAGAAAGCGCACTAAGCGCTACGGACAAATGGGATGTGAGTGGAATTGCTATTCCTAATTGCTAAAAAGGCAAATACCTCCCCAAGCCATTTATGCTTTAGCAGCCATCCTTCGGCTTTTCTCCTTTGTGGCCAGAATCTACATCTCATGAGGGTGGAATAAAGTTCAGGTCACAAACAGATCGCAGTTGGGCCTCGCATGATCTGTGTGAGTCTTTGTGCACCTCTGGTTAGGAGAGTGGCATCACCCTTGGGAGTGGGTGGAGCAATAGCAATTAGCAATTATACTTAATATAGTACAGGGGTGCCCAAACTACGGCCTGTGGGCTGGATCCAGCCCCTGACACCAATTCACCCGGCCCACGAAGCCCTCTTTGCTCCCGGAAGCGGAAGTGAAATGCGCCCGAATGGGCGCATTTCACTTCCGCTTCCAGGAGCAACGAGGGCTTTGCGGGCTGGATGAATTGGCATCGGGGGCCAAATCCAGCCCGCAGGCCATAGTGACCAGCCCCCTGAACCACGTGACCAGCCCACAGCCCAAAATGTTTGGGCACCCCTGATATAGTATATTCAGCACTTAGTACACTCTCTGGGCAGTTTACAGGTCACTAGCATTTTTGCCCCCAAGATTCTGGGTACTCATTTTACCAATCTCAGAAGGATGGAAGAAGCTGAGTCAACCTTGATTCCCCATCAGGACCGAACTCACAATGTTCTGGCTGCAGTACAGTAGTTTAACCCCTGTGCCAACGGTATAGCACCGGGTTCTGGACCTAGAAATCTTAATGTGCAAATCTCTCTACATGTTTTTTAGCTTATGCAAAGTGTAGCAATTACAATAGCAATGGTGTTATACACCACCACCACACCCTCCATAGTACTTAGTGCACTCTTTGGGGGAGTTCACGAGGTAATTAGCATTTTTGCCCACTACATGCTGGGTACTCATTTTACCGACCTTGGAAGGATGGAAGAGGTAAAGATAGATCCATGATGGACTCTGAATGGGCCTGTGTTTGGCATCCCCACAGGAGAATTGCAAAAGCAAGAGCAGTTTCACTTAGCAGTTTAGTGCACTCCCTGTTCACAACATAATTAGCATTTCCCAACATGCTGGGGACTCTGTTTTGGAAGCATGGAAGGCCGAGTCAACCTTGATTTGCATCAGGATTGAATTCACATCTTGGCTGCAGTACAGCAGTTGAACCCCTGCACTACCAGGAATCCACACAATCCTCCAGCAGTCTGAGTTTGTTAATGGCAAAAGAGAAGAGCGCATGACATGATGCCAGTGGTTTATGGGATTAAGCCTCTCATCTGCACAGCAAAAAAGATGGATGACCCCCCCCCCGCTTCTTTCAAAAAACCTCAGTGAACAATTTAGCCAGTGGTGGTGGTGGTGGTGGTGGTGGTGGTGGTGGTGGTGGTGGTGGTGGTGGTGTGTCCCAGGAGGATCCAAACAATTTTTCTGGCCTTTCCAAAACCCATGACCTGACTTGACAATCCCGGCATAGGGAGCTGGTTTTCATCTTCCACATTCACCATGACGTTTGTGACCGTGGACTTTGTTGATATAAAAAAACTGGGTTAGCAAAAATGTTTTTGAAACAGAAAAAGGTCCCTGATACCCTCTTGTGGCCAAAAACCTTTAAAAACAAACCCCAGGGGATGGGGATGGGACAGGAGGGGCAAGGGGGACCTGCAAAATTGCCCCCAACACACTCTAAAGAGCCCATGGGGACTCTGGAGACATTTCCCCCAATTATTTAAATCAGGGGTACCCAAACTTTTTGGGCCACCGGCCAGTCATGTGGTTCAGTGGGCCGGTCACATGGTTTGGTGGGCCGGTCACGTGGTTCCTCCCACCAGTAGCTGAAGTAAAACGTGCCTTGCAATCTGTTTTGTAACAGGATGAGAGATTTTTAGGTGGCTGCTTTCTCTACTTAAACCAGGGGTGCCCAAACTATGGTTTGTGGTCCAGATCTGGGCCCTGACACCAATCCATCTGGTCCATGCCGTCCTTGCCGCTCCTGGAAGTGGAAGTGAAATGCGCCCATATGGGCGCATTTTACTTCCGCTTCCAGGAGTGGCAAGGGTGGTGTGGGCCAGATGAATTGGTGTTGAGGGCCAGATCCAGCCCACAGGCCATAGTTTGTGCACCCCTGGTTTAAATTTAGTGGTGGGCATTGGAGGGGGGCTAGGAGGTCACCAAAATGCTCCCCTGGGGGGTGCACGTTGCTCATCCCTGCTTGAGCTGAATCAGCTCAAACAAGTCCTTCTCTTCACAGCTCAGAGATGCCCACAGAAACTTCTTCCTAGTCTTCTTTTCCATGCAAAGGAGGGAGAAATCTGTTTTTCTGCCTCCTGGATTGAGTCTTCTTTCCAAACCTCAGATGTCTTCTGTCCCCAAACATGTCATTAATGGGTTTTGGCAAATTCTTCAGCGAGAAACTGGAATGATCTTTCTCTCCTCGAAATCTTCCTTGGCCCATCTCAGTAAGCACATGTTAAAGGAGGAGAGAGCTGACTGATGGGTTCAACCTCCCCTACCTCACTTGGAGGACCCTGAACAGGCTGGGGGTTGGAGCCTCTAAATGCAAGACCCACATGCTCAAGTGGGGGATGCTGGTGGACAACAACACACAGTGTAAATGTGGAGAGAGACAGAATCCATTGGCTCATTGACTGGTCTGCCAATGACGGTCAGAAACAAGCACCGATGAGGACTTATGTTTGACCAATGACAAAGCCAAGAAAGTGGCTTCATTTTGGCAGTCCAGGGTTTGATCAGGACATGAAAGAAGGAGACGTAAGCACAGCCTTCTCCATGGTGGACGTGTTGTGTATTCAGGCAGAAGTGCAAGTTGCTCAAGCAACGCCTTGCAAAGACAAAATGGTGATTCCCCACCATCAGAATTAGGAGCTAGAATTGGCGCGCAACCTCCCCTTCAGGGCGCACTCATTATGGTAATTAGAGTTCTGTGATTGGTTACAACTTGGGATCCTGTTCCTTTTTGGTAATACTCATATAGCATGTTATGATTGGTCCAGCGGGTTACTACATAAGAACATAAGAAGAGCCTTGCTGGAAGAGGCCACAGGAGCCCATGATCCAGTCCAGCATTCTGTCTCACACAGTGGCTCACCATTGGCTTCAGGGTATTATCCCCAAGGAGATGCCTTCACCTGCTCAGGATTCCCTGGAAAGGGCATTGAGAGACATCCTGCCTAATATCTCTCCAACCCAGCTGAGGTTGTCCTTAGGTATCCATGTGCAGGACAATGACAATAAAGATTTATCTATCTATCTATCTATAGCCATTGATACTCTTGTCCTCCATGAACTTGTCTAATCCTTTCTTGAAGCTGTCAAGACTGACAGCTGTCACCACTTCTTCTGGCAGGGAGTTCCATAGACCAGGGATCCTCTGGGTGAAAAAGTACTGTCTCTTATTTGTTTGAGAACTAGTACCCAAAAGTTTCATGGAGTGTCCCCTAGTTCTAGTGTTGTGCGATAGGGAAAACAGTTTTTCCTTATCTACTTTGTCCACACCGCGCATGATTTTATAAACTTCAATCAGGTCACCTCTTAGACGCCGTCCATCGTTCAAGAGTGAAGAGGCCGAACCGTTGCAGCCTCAGATGGTAAGGAAGGTGTTCCAGTCCCCTAATCATCCTTCTGGTTGCCCTCCTCTGCACTTCCTCCAACTCCATAATATGCTTCTGGAGGTATGGCGACCATTGTAGCAAAGAGTCACCACTGGGGAGACACTATATAAGCCCCACACGTAAATAAGGGTGGGGCCGGGCCGGATCTATACCTCCCATAACCAAGGCAGGTTAAGCCATGGAGGGCTAACCTGGGGTCTTCTCTATATGCGCATCCACAGGGCATTGCCTTCTTCAGGTGAATTCAGAGAGACCGATTCCATGGGACTTGTGTAGCCATCTGATGTCCGGATAGCCTTGTAAGAGTAACCAGAAGTACTTTACAATAAACCCTTCTTGTTGTTCTGTTCATCGTTGCCTGGAGTATTCTTTACACGACAGGACGTTAGACCTGACCCACTATCCAGGCGGTGTCAATGGGTCTTCTAAAAGTCAGCTGAACATGCAGAGTTGTACATGGGAATATGGAAATGGAAATTGAGACTTTCTTGCTCAAACCTGTGGACCTACAGAGGAAAAGTCTTAAATCTTAATCCTAGTTCCTCCATAATTGATTATTTTGATTGTTCAGGTCCCTGGGATGAAGATATTTGTGGATTAGGGAGATTTCTTTCTTTTTTTTTTGCAAATGCCAAACTGAAGCTCAGTTTTCTTTCTGTCCTGGCTCAGATCCTCTGGCTGTCCTCCATTATATAATCTCCCTTCTGTCTAAAAGTGAATTACGAATGTCTTTGGTCAAAAGTGCATGATGCAATAGCACAAATGTGCAAAATCAATTTTTCTGTTGAAATCCCCAAACTCTAAAGCAAAAAGGGAACGGTGCAAACTTTCCGTAGGATGGGTGGAGTTGAGCGGATGGGCACGCGCTTCCCCACTAAACCCTTGTTCTTGTGTATGTTTTAACCAGAAAGCTCCTTGGCTATTGGTAAGGTCAAGGTCAAGGCCGCCCTTGTTCAAAAGCCAGTCGTATCTGACTCTAGGGTTCGGTGCTCCTCTCTGTTTATAGCTAAAGAGCCAGCGCATTTCCATGGTCATTTCCATGGCATTTCCATGGTCACATGGCTGGCATAACTAGACACCAGAGTGCACGGAACGCTGTTTACCTTCCCGCCGAAGTGGTACCTATTTATCTACTTGCAATTTCTTGCTTTCAAAGGGAAAAGACAGTCAGGGCTAGAGCAGCTAAAACAGTTTGAGTCTTTCTACCCCATCGCTCCTAGGCTGAGAGTCAGAGAAGGAGAGACAGAAAGAGTCCCTTCCAAGAGTCAAGGGTGGTCTGGCCAACTCTCAATAAGCAAAGTGGTTTGCAAGTAACAAAGAGCCCTGTTCTAATTAGGAGCTATATGCAATGTCTATTTCTGCCCCTACGCTCTATCAATTTCATTTTTGTGGTCTCTGCGAATCCACACTAATGGGTTTACTGCACATGTGCAGGACAACAGTTACAGGTAAGCAACCTGTCATTATAGAGCCCTGGTGGCACAGGGGTTAAACTGCTGTACTGCAGCCAAAAGGTTGTGAGCTTGACCCTGATGGGGATCAAGGTTGACTCAGCCCCTTCCATCCTTCAGAGGTAGGTAAAATGAGTCCTCAGTTTGTTGGGGGCAAAATGCTAATTAACTTGTGAACCACTATCAGAGAGTTCACTTAGAGCTATGGGGGTGGTATATAAGGCTAATTGCTATTGCTATATCCTTGTTAAAAACAACAATATTATAATTATGGGATCTATACAATGTCTATTTCTGCCCCTATGCCACGGATTATCAACCTGCGGCCCATGGGCTGGATGCGGCCCATGGCACCATTTCATGCGGCCCACCACCCCTCCACCAAACCAGGAAGTGCCATGTGGTGTAGGAAGGGCAAAATGGCCGTCTGGCCACTGAAGCTGTCTGAGGGAGCGTGACCCAATGGCCCCCAGTTTTAAAAGGTTGAGAACTCTTACCCTACGCTCTATCAAGTTCTTCTTTGTGGTCTCTGTGAATCCACATAAATGAGTTTACTACATGTATGGGCAGTAAACCCATTCGTGTGGATTCACAGGGGGCCAAGAAGCAGAAGAACAGTTACATGTAAGCAACCTGTCATTATAGAGCCAACCTTTCAACCCAGAGTAATCTCTGGCATGAAATTATTATTATAGAACCAAGGTGGCATGGGGGTTAAACTGCTGTACTGCAGCCAAAAGGTTGTGAGTTCGATCCTGACCGAGGATCAATGTTAGCTCAGCCGTCCATTATTTGGAGGTTGGTAAAGTGAGGACCCAGCATGTTCGTGATAAAAGGGTGATTACCTTGTGAACCGCCCAGAGAGTCCATTAATCACTATGGGGCATTAGTAAAGAAGTGTCATTGCTGTTGCTATAACAGGATGTGATAGGGCTGTGACGGCGAACCTTGGCACTCTAGATGTTCTTGGACTTCAATTCCCAGAAGTCCCTGTGAAGCCATACAAATGGGTTTACTGCAATTCATCCAGCCTATGCCGCCCTCGTCGCTCCTGGAAGCGGAAATAAAACGTGCCTGGATGGGCGTGTTTTACTTCCGCTTCCAGGAGCGATGAGGGCGGCGTGGGCCGGATGAATCACAGTAAACATATTTGTGTGGTTTCAGGGGGGCTTCTGGGAATTGAAGTGCAAGAACATCTGGAGTGCCAAAGTTCGCCATCACTGTGATAGGCTGTTTCTGTATTTACAGCTCCCACTCAGCTGGTGATACGACGTTTGTGAAAGAGTGTGTAAATGTCTCTAATGCACCAACTTCCACATCCAATGCAACTACTGAAAAGGCAGTGGTGAGGCTTAGCAGGAAGGGATGTAGGAAATGGTGCGCCCAGTCCCAAAGGCCACCTGTATGATCCATGGGAGAAGAATCCACCTGGGGCTACTCACCTGCTCCTTTTCCCCTCCAGTTATCCACCTGGGCAGGATGCGTCTTCTGATTCAGTTGGAAGAGGAGATAGAGGGTCCTGCTGCCCCTTGGCCACCAACTGGCCTCTGCATAAACTGACCGCTGGGCTGGGCAGTCTGCAGGGCTCCTCTTGATGTCTGTATGGGTGTCCAGTCTCTACGCCAGAGAGTCTCTGCATCCAGTGTGGGAAACACCTCCCTCGACACCTCATCAGGCTTCCTCTACTCAGAAGCACAGGTTGTCCACTTGCTAGTAATTTATTGTCCCCTCTGAGTTAATGCTAATACATGTATCATATGTTACAAGGCTTGAAACAGATTCTAATGGCTCTGTTATTTTATTTCATTGGAAAATTATCCCAGAACAGGGCTGTTTTATGAGATTGTGCAACGGGTGCCTTAACTAGATGTGGCTTTCTGTTTTATGTACAGGTTTATTCTTAAACACATATTAAATAATAATAAATTGAATGAATGACTGAATCAACGATTGATTGATTGATTGATTGAATGAATGGCAGAGCCTGAGTTTGGGAGTTCTATTCCCCTGTTGTGCCTCCCGGGAGAAGAGCCAGCATGTAAAGGCCAACCATACTTGAAATCCAGTCGTATCCCAACTCTAGGGTTCATTGCTCACCTCCATTTACAGCCAAAGAGCCAGTGGTGTCTCTGGTTAGACCAGTGCATTCACTGTTGCCTTTCCCACTGAAGGGGTACACTATTTATCTGCTTGCAATTTCTTGCTTTCCAACTGCTAGGTTGGCAGGATCTGGGACAGAGACAGGGAGCTCATTCCATCCTGCAGCACTCAGGTAAAACCACTTCCGTGAAAAGGGTCACCATAAGTCGGAAAAGGATCACCATAAGTTAAAGCAATGGTCTTCCCAGTAGTAAGGGGCATTCAACAATTATGTGACCCTCAGGGGGAGGGGGTCTGCCTTCTGAATTACAGAAAATTACATGGGGTCAGGGGTCAGGTCAAAGATTATGTAATCCATTTGAAGCTGTTGTGGATTTGAAACATGGCGCTTTTTTATGTTTAAAAATGATCTCTGGGGATTTTGATCCGATTTAGGAAGATGATCTTGATGTACCCCTGGCAGGAGACGGACAACAACTCTGACGGTGACACTCCGTTGATCCATTTAATCAAGAATATTCCTGATGGGAGTGCATGCCCTTTGGACAGAAGAGAAATAAACAATACCTGGTCCATAGAAAGTTTTTTATTTTATTAGATGATTACGCTGTAAAAAAAAAATCCTTCAAAATTAATGTCTAAATATTATGTTGCCTTCCTTGACACTGTTTCCTTTATATTTTTATTCCTTACATTATTTTTTCCCTTTAATATTAATTGGAAGCAATAAATACTTTAAGACTTGAGAAAGCTGCGTTTTAGTTAACATTACTCTTAATTTTTATGACAAAGTGAGTTAAAATTCCCACGAGTCAAGGTTCACTCGACCGTTTCATTGTGTCATTAATGGTCAAACTATCAGTAAAATGTTAATCCTTATAAAGAAGATAGTAGAAGAACACTATCGGAACTTACCTGACATCCTCATTCCTCCCTGCAAAAAAAACCCTCTTCCCAAAGAGTTTGACGCATGGAGAATCCTCACCATTACGTTCTGCATTAGGCACCAATAGTGAAAAGCTCTAAAAATTAGAGTCTCGATACAAAAGCTCTGGATTACGTAATTTTAAAGGGAAGGGGGTTCAAAGCGAAAATTATGGTTGGATTACATGGGGGTGGTCAGTTCCCCCCAAAAATAATAATAATAATAATAATAATAGATCATGTAATTGTTGAATGGCCCCTAATGTATGGCTGTGAGAGAGCTGGACCATACCTGTCAAGTTTTGGTTGTGGAAATAAGGGAAATTTTCCGGGCGTGTGCACCACTGCCTCTGGTGGGCATGCATGCACAGTAACCCCTTTTCTGGGCATTCCAGCGTGCGCACCGCTGCCTCTGACGGGCACGCATGCGCAGTAACCCCTTTTTCTGGCTGTTCTAATACCAGAAGACGGCGGAAAAGAGGGGTGAATTACGGTATTTCCCGGCCAAAACTGGATACTTGACAGCTATGAGCTGGACCATAAGGAAGGCTGTGCGCAGAAGAATGGACGCCTTTGAATTGTGGTGCTGGAGGAGACTCTTGAGAGTCCCCTGGACTGCAAGGAGAGCAAATCAGTCAATCCTGAAGGAAATCAACCCTGACTCCTCATTGGAAGGACAAATACTGAATCTGACGTTCAAGTATTTTGGCCACCAAATGAGAAGAGAAGACTCACTTGAGAAGGCATTAATGCTGGGAAAAATAGAAGGCAAAAGGAGAAGGAGGTGGCAGAGGATGAGGTGGAAGGATTGTATAATTGATGTGATGGGCATAGATCTGGCCGGGCTGTGGAGGCTGGCAGAGGACAGCCTGGAGTGCGGCAGTCCATGGGGTCACAAAGAGGCAGACTCGACTATGCGGCTGAATAATAGCCATTTTACTTCCACTCCCAGGAGCGGCAAGGGCGGTGTGGGCCGTATGAATTGGTGTCAGGGGCCAGATCTGGACCATGGGATATAGTTTGGGCACCTCTGGTTTAAGCAGAGAAAATGGCAGCTTAAAATCTATCTCATCCCATTGCAAAACAGATTGCAAGGTGCGTTTTACTGCTACTTCCAGTGGGAATTACCACATGACCAGCCTGCTGAACCATGTGCCCGGCCCACAGCCTGAAAAGTTTGGGCACCCCTGCTCTAACCTAATAGATGAGATAATCTTACATGTTGGAAAGACAGAAATGATGGGTTTTGAAAAGGCCTCTCCCAGGCCCTTCGCTCTTCCATTTGCAGCTCCTCAAGGAAGCCAACTTCAAATGTCTTCCTTTGCTGAGCCAGCAAGAGCCGTGCGCGCTGAGGAGGCCATCCAAGCAGCGAGGGCTTTGGTTTTTCTTCAGCGTAGACATGAGTGCGAAGGATATGAGCACACAGAGTGCTTTCTTTTGCAACACTTGCTCTCACGTGTGCAGCACCATTCAGAACAAATCCTACGAACCGGTAGGAGGAGACGACCGAAGGGTAAGAACAGGAATAAAGAAACATCAGGCCAGCTGTGCTGCAGGGGTTCGGATCCCTTTGTGGTAACCCGGCAGAGGCTCTTTCTAGGTGTAGCATCTTCATGCCCACCAGTGCTAGATTGCCTCCCCTGCAAAATCCTCTTATATTGGACTCGGGGCGGCAGCAACATCTGGTGGGGGTGAGTTCCGGGGGCTCCTGCTGGCTACTCAATTTACCTACCTTGGAAGAATGGAAGAGGATGAGTCAACCTTGAGCCCTGGACAGGATCGAACCCGCAACCTTTTTGGTTGCAGTACAGCAGGTTAACCACTGCGCCACCAGGGATGCTAAGAAATCAAATACTTTTTCACTGAAGACCAGCTTTTGGAAACTATCGTATTATAGTGATTAGTAAGACTCGGGGAGGTCAGAAGGTCAGCAGTTTCAGACCCGAGTGCTGCATGACAGAATGTGCTTCCCATCATCTGTCCCAGCCCCTGCCAACCTAGCAGTTTGAAAGCAAGAAATTGCAAGTAGATACATAGGTACCGCTTCAGTGGGAAGGTAATAGTGTTCCATGCACATACCCGTCAAGTGTGGCTCCGGAAAATATGGGACCTGCTCCGGCCTGGGTGTGCATGCACAGCAACAACTCCTTTGTGAATGCGCAGAACCCCTTTTTGCATGCGCAGAACCCCTTTGCGCATGGGGAGAACTGCCTCTGATGGTTGTGCATGCGCAGTAACCCCTTTCCCCGCTGTTCAAAATATGGGGTGGGGGTGGGAAAGGGGAGGAACGGGGGCTGAAATACAGGAAATCCCGGCCAATACAGGATACTTGACAGGTACATAAGAACATAAGAACAGCCTTGCTGGAACAGGCCACAGCCCATCCAGTCCAGCTTTCTGTCTCACACAGTGGCTCACCATTTCCTTCAGGGTATTCCCAAGGAGATGCCTTCACCTGCTTAGGATTCCCTGGAAATGGCATTGAGAGATATCCTGCCTATCTCTCCAACCCGGAGGTTGTCCTTAGGTAGCCATAATTATAGCCATTGATAGCCTTGTCCTCCATGAACTTGTCTAATCCTTTCTTAAAGCTGTCAAGTCTGACAGCTGTCACCACTTCTTCTGGCAGGGAGTTCCATAGACCAGGGATCCTCTGGGTGAAAAAGTACTTTCTCTTATTTGTTTGAGAACTAGTACCCAAAAGTTTCATGGAGTGTCCCCTAGTTCTAGTGTTATGCGATAGGGAAAACAGTTTTCCCTTATCTACTTTGTCCACACCGTGCATGATTTTATAAACTTCAATCAGGTCACCTCTTAGACGCCGTCGTTCAAGAGTGAAAAGGCCCAACCGTTGCAGCCTCAGATGGTAAGGAAGGTGTTCCTGTCCCCTAATCCTTCTGGTTGCCCTCCTCTGTACTTTCTCCAACTCCATAATATCCTTCTGGAGGTATGGCGACCAGAACTGTACACAGTCTTCCAGATGGGGCCTCACCATAGATTTATAAAGAGGCAAAATGACACTTGCTGACTTATTTTCTATACCCTTCCTAATGATCCCTAGCATTGAGTTTGCTTTTTTCACTGCTGAGGCACACTGGGTTGACACCTTCATTGAGCTCTCGTCCACCAGGACACCAAGGTCCCTTTCCTGGTTTGTCGCAGAGAGTTCAGACCCCATCAGTTTATAAACGTAATTGGGGTTCTTTGCCCCAACATGCATCACTCTGCACTTACTAATGTTGAAGCTCATTTGCCACTGTTTTGCCCACTCCCCCAGTGTCAAGAGATCCCTCTGGAGCTCCTCACAATCTCTCACAGTTTTCACTACCCTGTATAATTTAGTGTCGTCAGCAAATTTGGCTACCTTGCTTTTTACTCCTACCTCTAGATCATTTATGAAGAGGTTGAAAAGCAGGGGTCCCAGTACTGAACCTTGGGGGACCCCACTCTTGACTTCCCTCCACTTGGAGAAGTGTCCATTGAGTGCTACCCTCTGTTTCCTGTCCCTTAGCCAGTTGCTGATCCAGGACAAGACCTGTCCCTTTATTCCATGACTGGTAACTTTATTCAAGAGCCTTTGGTGTGGGACCTTGTCAAAAGCCTTCTGAAAGTCCAGATAAACAATGTCAACTGGATCCCCCTTATCCACATGCTTGTTGACACTCTCAAAAAATTCCAACAGATTAGTGAGGCATGATTTGCCCTTGCAAAAGCCATGTTGGCTCTCCTTTAGCAGCGCCTTCTCTTCTATGTGCCTATTAATTCTATCTTTTAGGATGGTTTCCATCACTTTACCTGGGACACATGTCAAACTGACAGGTCGGTAATTCCCTGGATCACCCCTGGATCCTTTTTTGAAAATTGGTGTTACATTCGCTACCTTCCAGTCATCAGGCACAAAGCCTGATTTGAGGGAAAGATTATATATTTTGGCTAGGAGATCAGCAATTTCATCTTTAAGTTCCCTGAGAACTCGTGGATGGATGCCATCTGGTCCTGGTGATTTGTTAGTGTTTAGTTTAACAAGACATGCAAGGACCTCCTCCCTGGTTATTTCTATCTTGCTTAATTCTTCGCTTTCCCTCCCTACGAAGATAGGCTCTGTTTTGGGCATGTGGCCTCTGTCTTCTTCAGTGAATACTGAAGCAAAGAATTCATTGAGTCTCTCTGCAATCTCTGTTTCCTCTTTAATAACCCCTTGCCTTCCATTGTCATCTAATGGTCCAATGGCCTTCCTAGTTGAGTTCTTACTTCTAATGTACTTAAAGAAGTCTTTGTTATTTCTCTGAGTATTTTTAGCTATACGCTCCTCAAAGTCTTGCTTTGCTTTCCTGATTGTTGCCTTGCATTTGTTCTGCCAGAATTTATGTTTCTGCCTGCTGTCCTCATTCGGACAAGCCTTCCATCTTCTAAATGAGCTTTTCTTGCTCTTGATCACTTCCCGAACAGCTCCTGTAAGCCACATTGGAGTCCTCTTGGACCTGGCAGTGCCCTTTTTCCTTTTGGGTATGCATTCCAATTGGGCCTCTGTTATTGTTTTTGTAAACAGCCTCCATGCCTCTTGGAGTGTTTGGACTCTCTCAATTTTCCCTTTCAGCTTCTTTTTTACTAGTTTCCTCATCTTTGGGAAATTTCCTTTTTGAAAATTTAAGGTCTCTGTGTTAGATTTTATCAGTGACTTGCGGTCTATGATCAAGTTAAACATAATTGAGTTGTGGTCACTGTTCCCTATTGGATCAGTCACATTAACATCTTGCACCAGATCCTGAGTATTACTCAGGATCAAGTCAAGGATTCTTGTACCTCTAGTTGGGTCTTCAACCATCTGTCCCAGGGAACAATCATTGAGCATATCTAGGAACTTTATCTCTTTATCATGTGCTGAACAACAGTTCACCCAGTCTATGTGAGGGTAATGGAAGTCCCCCATTATAACCAGGCTTCCCTTCTTGGATGCCTCCTTTACAACATTCTCCAACTGCCAGTCTCCCTCAAGAGTTTGGGTCGGAGGCCGATAGTATATGCCTACTGTTAGACCATCCTTGTGGCCTGGTACTCTTACCCACAGAGCTTCTAATGGTGACTCCAAATCACCTAGATATTCCAATTCATACGATTTCATCACTTCTTTGACATACAAGGCCACACCACCTCCCACTTGCCCCTTCCTATCCTTCCTGTACAGTTTGTAGCCTGGGATAACTGTATCCCATTGGTTATCATCCGTCCACCAGGTTTCAGTGATACCAATAATATCAATATTCTTATCTATTGCTAAGTATTCCAGCTCCCCTATTTTGTTCCGGAGGCTTCTGGCATTTGTATACAAGCATTTATATATGCTTTTCTGACACAGTCTTTTGTGTCCAGTTGCATTGTTAGACTGCCTCTTGCATCCTTCTGCTAGAATGCTAGTGACTAGCTCCTCGCTCTGCTCAGTAATTTTTGCATCCACCTCACTACTCAAGTACACACTTTCCCGAACCGGATGCTGCCCAGCTCCTGTCGGCTTTCCCCCAGTTATCAGTTTAAAAGCTGCTCTGCAGCCTTTTTGATGTTGAGTGCCAGCAATCTGGTCCCATCATGGTTCAAATGCAACCCATCCCTCCTGAACAGATTTGGCTTGTCCCAAAATGTTCTCCAGTTCCTGACAAATCTGAAGCCCTCCTCTCAACACCACCGCCTCATCCACGCATTGAGGCTTCTGAGCTCTGCCTGCCTGGTAGGTCCTGCGCGAGGGACAGGCAGCACTTCTGAAAATGCTACCTTGGAAGTCCGGGACTTCAATCTTCTTCCTAACAACCTGAATTTGGCTTCCAGGACAGACCGCTTGGCCTTCCCAACATCATTGGTACCAACGTGTACCATGACAACTGGCTCGTTCCCAGTTCTCTCTAACAATCTATCTAGATTTCTTGTGATGTCTGCAACTTTTGCACCTGGCAGGCAAGTCACCATACGGTTATCATGTGCATCACAAATCCATTTCTCTGTATTTCTAATTATTGAATCGCCTAGTACAAGGAGCCTCTCTCCTGCAATCTGTTCATCTACATACACCTCATCAACCATATTAAGGGAGAGAACCTCAGTTTGTTCCTGTTGTTTATCTTCCTGGATCTCATCAAGTGTGATGAAGGAGAGATCATCAGGTGGAACCAGTTGTTCCTCTGTGTTCCTCATCAGGTGTGATGAGGGAAAGAGCCTCAAATTTATTCTGTAATTTCAGACTCTCAGAGTGATCCCCTACTCTTCTCCTGCTTTGAGTCACATTCCTCCAACCATCTCCCTCCTGAGTTAGTGAAGGGCCTTCTCCCTCAGAACTGTGCCCTGTCTCTTCTTTGTCCAGCATAGTCTGCTCCGCTCTGTCCAAGAACAGCTCAAGCTCCTTAATTTGTTGGTGGTTAGATATGCGGGCCTCTAGCTGCTGGACCTTCTCTTCTAGTAGTGCAACCAGCTTGCACTTGCTGCAAGTGTAGTTCTCCATATGCTTTGGCAAGAACACAAACATGGCACAAGTATTGCAGGTAACTACAACTGTTCTCTCAGAATCCATTTTAACAAGTGCAGTATTCTGGGCCTCAAAAATGTACACGTTTGCTACCTTTCTACCTAGTAAGACTATATTCTTCCTTTGCTTAAGAGCACATGCAGAGTCAAAAGGGCTGACCCTGAAGAGCTCAGAGCTTTTAAAGGCTAGTGTGGCTCCGCCCCTATGAGTCACAGTTCATGGAAGGGCCTGGTGTGGCCCTGCTCCCCTGCTTCTGGAAGCTTCTAACTGCTTCCTCTGTTTGAACAGAGGTGGCTCTCAGCAGTTTAAATTATCAATTTAAATTAGTGGAGGCCTCTAAAGCAGCTCTACTCCAACTGCAAAACTTACCAGTGCTCACTTCCTTTGTTTGGCTCTCCTCAGCAGCAGCTCTGCTTAAGAGCACATGCAGAGTCAAAAAGGTACTTGAACGAGTCCTTTTCTCTCCCAGGTACTGAGAAGATGACCTCAGCTTTTACTGAGAAGATGACCACAGCAAACAAAGGAAGTGAGCACTGGTAAGGTATGTCCATGCATCCTGGCATCTCATCCTACTTGCCATATGTCCATGGAAATGTCTGCAGACACAGACAGCTCTGGCTCTTGGACTGCAAATGGAAATGAGCACTGCAGCCTAGAGTTGGATATAACTGGCTCTAGAACAAGGTACACACTTACCTTTTCCTAAGGCTTTGGGCTGGGCTATGTGTAATATTAAAAGTGCAGCAAATGTCACAACAGCGTCTCACTTTCAGGCCCTGGGATGAGAAGAGGTTGGAATTTTACGTTATCAGCCCAGAATCCCACAGCCTGCATAGGCGGTAGCCACATTGCCTGGAGATGCCGCGGCATAGCAGAGGCCCCGAGGCTCACAAGGAGAAAGCTGTGGTCATCTTCTCAGTACCTGGGAGAGAAAAGGACTCTTTCAAGTACGTTTCCAAGTTCTCCCTGCTTTTCTGCAATTTAATCTATAACCCAAGCAACTTTACTCGGGTTTTTGTGTGAAGCCCCACAACACGACTTCCTTGAGCATCTGGTGAGTGCGTGCAAGCTATGAAGCTCTTGTGTGTGCCCATGAGTCTTGGTTACTCCCAAAGGTGGGCTGGGATTAAGGTGGGCTGGGATTAAGGGCTAGGTCTGGCTAAAGTCAGAAAGGCCCTAAAAAGCACTGCAAACAACAAAGCTAGTGGAGATGATGGCATCCCAGTTGAATTTTTCAAAGCCCTAAAAGATGATGGAATCAAACTACTGCATTCAATATGCCAGCAGATTTGGAAAACAAAACAGTGGCCACAGGATTGGAAAAGATCAGTATATGTTCCAATCCCAAAAAAGGCAATGCCAAAGAATGCTCAAATTATCGAACAATTGCGCTCATCCCACATGCCAGCAAGGTGATGCTCAAGATAATACAGGATAGACTTCAGCAGCACGTGGAGAGAGAACTACCAGAGGTGCAGGCTGGGTTCAGAAGAGGCAGGGGGAGTAGAGACCACATTGCCAACATACATTGGATCATGGAGAAAACAAAAGAATACCAGAAACAAGTGTACTTTTGTTTTATTGACTACAACTAGGCCTTTGACTGTGTGGGCCACAACAAAATGTGGCAAGTAATTAAAGAGATGGGAATACCAGAGCACCTCATATGCCTCCTGAGAAATCTGTACATGAACCAAGAAGCAACAGTTAGGACAGAACATGGAATAACAGAGTGGTTTGGAATAGGAAAAGGAGTAAGACAAGGCTGCATTTTATCACCCTGCTTATTCAATCTATACACAGAGCACATAATGCGCAATGCAGGGATGGAGGAATTACAATGTGGGATCAGAATTGCTGGGAGGAACATCAACAATTTGAGATATGCAGACGATACCACCCTAATGGCAGAAAGTGAGGAAGACCCAAAGAACCTCTTGATTGGATTGAAGGAGGAGAGTGCAAAAGCTGGCTTGAGACTTAATATCAAGAAAACCAAGATAATGGCAACAGGTCTGATCAGTCCCTGGAAAATAGATGGGGAAGAAGGAGAAGCAGTGACAGATTTTACTTTCTTAGGATCAAAGATCTCTGCAGATGGTGACTGTAGCCATGAAATAAAAAGACGACTGATTATGGGGAGACAAGTTATGAGAAACCTGGGGAACATAGTAAAAAGTAGAGACATCACCTTGAAAACAAAAATTCGCATAGTCAAAGCAATGGTATTCCCAGTGGTAATGTATGGGTGTGAGAGCTGGACCTTTAGGAAAGCTGAGCGCAGAAGAATAGACGCCTTTGAGATGTTGTGTTGGAGGACAGCAAAGAGAACAAATAGGTCAATATTAGAAGAAATCAACCCTGACTACTCCTTGGAAGGTCAAATAGTAAAGATGAAGTACTTTGGGCATCAAATGAGAAGGGAGGACTCACTTGAGAAGGCCTTGATGCTGGGAAAGGTGGAGGGCAAGAGAAGAAGGGGGCGTCCAAAGATGAGATGGATAGATAGTATTGTGGACACAATGGGCACAGAGCTGGGCAGGCTGATGGTGGAGGACAGAGGTGCCTGGAGGAAAATGGTCCATGGGGTCGCAAAGGGTCGGAATCGACTGTGCGACTGAACAACAACTGGCTGGAGAGCCCCAGGAGGACTCATTTTCTCATGTAGTATCAAGAAATACATCCTCCAAGGGACTTGACGCAGCCTCTCGGATACTGTGTGGTGGTAAATACCTCCTGGAGAAAACACTTGTTTTGTGGCCGTGTCAAAATCTGGAATTCTCTCCCCAGATGTTTCCAGCCTGGTTCCTTCGCTCTTTCCCACCAAACAAACTCTGCCGTGGGGTCTTGGGGAGTCAATTCTTCTACCCAAGACATTGTGATCCACTGAAATCAAAGTTGCATAAACGAGCCTAGAGTCTTCTTTCAAAACAGTTGAAAAGGTGTGTGCCTGCAGACATTTTAGTGGTCATGTGGCAGGCATGACTAGACCCTGGAGGGGACAAAACACTGTTACCCTTCCCACCAAAGTGGTGCCTATTTATCTGTTTGCAATTTCTTACTTTTGAACTGCTTGGGTTGACAGGACAGAGACAGAAGCTCACTCAGTCCTACAAGCATTTGGGGCTCAAATTGCTGACCTGCCGACCTTCCAGTCATCAAGTTCAGCGTTTTAACCACTAGGCCACCGCTGCCCCTTTCCCTACAATTAGTTCTATCCATAAAAAAGAAAGGAAGTGACGGTGTTGACTTTTCTGCAGTAAACTCATTCATGTGGATTCACAGGAGACCACAAAGAAGTTACGGGTTAGCAACCTGTTATTATAGAGCCCTGGTGGAGCAGGGGTTAAACTGCTGTACTGCAGCCATAATGTTGGGAGTTCCATCCTGACCAGGGATCAAGGTTGACTCAGCCTCTTCCGTCCTTTTGAGATTGGTAAAATGAGTCCCCAGCAGGTGGTGGTGGTGGTGATGGTGGGGCACTCTGTGAACTGCCCAGGGAGATTGAGCTAAATCGGTGATGGCAAACCTTGCCACTCCAGATGTTCATGGACATCAATTCCCAGAAGCCCCTGTAAATCCACACAAATGGGTTTACTGCGATTCATCTGGCCCACGCCACTCCTGGAAGCGGAAGTAAAACACACCCGTCCAGTTCGGGGTGGGACGATGGTGTTGTGGGCCAGATCTAGCCCATGGGCCATAGTTTAGGCACCCCTGGTTTCAGCAGAGAAAGTGGCAGCTGGCCCGCTGAACCACATGACCGACCCACGGCCCGAAAAGTTTGGGCACCTGTTCTAGTGCCTTCTCAGAAGAGGCACTCCCAGCTGGAGGGAGGGTAGCCTGCAGACGGCCAACCACAGTAAGAACTTCCACAAACCATGGGGTTTTCTGTTCAAATTCAGCATGTGTTGATGTGGGACTATGAATGTTTCCCAACCTTTGGTTTTGGGGGCTTTAATTCCCAGAAGCCTAAGTCAACTCCCTAAAGCACTGAGCAGCCAATGGACAGACTTGGGCTTCTGGGAACTGAAGTCCCCCAGTGGGGCCTGGGCCCCATATTGGGAACCACAATTAAATGAACGGTGTGTCTTAAAGGCGATGCTGACTTTTTGGCTACCCTTTCTAAGATGTTCTAGGAAGAGAAGAGGTTCCCCCCTTCCCTTCCTTTTAGGGGCAGTGGCAGGGCGCCCTGGGGGGACAGGTGCAGCTGGCCCAAGGCTATGCAGGCAGCCCCATGGGGGGGGGGGATCGAACCCTTTCCCTCGCCTGACGCACAGAGCTATCCAGGAGTTGAACTCGACTTCCAACCCTCTTCAGATCCATAGTTCGGAGAAGTTCGCAGGCGCTCCTAAAAAGCGGCTCTTCTTGCGCAGGACGTCTGTGTCCCTCCCCCCCCTCCGCAACCCCATCTCCACATCGGCCTCATCGTTCCTGGGTTGGGGTGGTGGGGATGGTTGTTTCCTCCGGAAGCAACAGGGTGGGAGCCCCCAAAGTGCAGGGGCCCAACCAAGCCCCCAAAGCAAGGTGCGCCCATTCTTCCTTCTCAGACTCCCCACCAGCATTCGACGTTTCCTGCCAGTTGAGCCTCAGGTTGACTACAACGTCGGTGCGGATTTCCTTCGAGGACGTTCTGCATGGATCGAGAGAGATCGTCGGGTTCAACCCGGGAAGTGGGAACCCCTCGCCTCCCCCCTTCTTCTCTGGCTCGTCTAGGAGAAGCTCAGCGGGGCAGGTAGCGGTGGCCGTCGAAGGGGCTCAGCCAGACTCGCTCGGCCCGTCCTTACTGCGAGGCAAGGAAACCTTGACATGCTAAGGGGGGGGGGGGATCCGGTTGGCCCCAAAATTTCCGAACTAGAAGCGGGAAAGGCTTTTCTTTGGTCCAGTTTTTCCTTCCGACGGCAGGACCTTCTCCTCCCGGCATCTCCTGGCTGGACACTCTGGCCAAGCTCCTCCGGCCCACCGGGAGTCGGACTCCACCCCGCCGCCCACGGGGCGCGGGGGGCGGGGCGAAGCTTGGGTCTTGTAGTCCAAGCCCAGGACCACCTTCTCCCGCCGGCCGAGGTCCGGCTCTGCCCTTTCGACCGACGGGGCTCGACAGGCGAGCCCGAGGGGGCAGCATCGCGATTCCCCCCCCCCCGCGGGCCCGCACTGGCGTCGCCTGCAGCTCTCCTCCACCCGAGCCCGTCCCGTCAGCTTGGCGGATGGGGCCACGAGGGGGCGCTCCGCCTTCCTAGCCCCCCCCCCCCGCCTTTCCCCCTTGAGCTGCTCGCGGCCCCCGGGGGGTTGCCATAGGGATATAGGCAAATAGCCCCCCCCCCCCTCCCGGGCTGGTTATAGGTGGGGAGGCGGCTGCTCCCGCCCCGGCAGGCGGGGCCTGGCACGGCGCCCTATAAAAGGCAGGCGGCGCCCCTTCGGCACTTCAGTGCTGCCGCGCGGAGGGGGAGGCGGCCGGAGGATCGCTGGGAGCGGCCCAGGAGGAGGAGGAGGAGGAGGAGGAGGAGGAGGAAGAAGAAGGGGCGGGCAGGAGGCGGGGGGACGGGACGGGAGGAGCGAGGAGAAGGGCTAGGAGAGAGAGGCGCTCCGCCACGCCGCCTCTGGCTCGTCCTCCTCTCTGTCCTGAGCCAGGGAGGGAGCCCACCAGCCAAAGCCCGGAGCCAGAAGAGCCCCGCAGGAAGAAGGAGCTGCAAAGGGGGGGGGGCGGGGGGCGCTGACCGTCGGTGCCAGAAGAAGCGGACCTCCCCCGTCCTGGCTTGTCCCGCCGCCCCGGGACGGAGTGACCAGACTGAGTGAGTGGCAACTTTCCTCTTCAAACCCCGACGCGCTTCCCGTTGGCCCGCCCCCCCCCCACCCGACGACGGCCGATTCCTCCTCCTCCTCCGCCCCCCCCTTTTAAAAGCGCTCCTCTTCTGCCGCTGCCTGCCTCGCCGTTTCCTCCACCCGCGACGGTCCGCTCTCTGCTTTCTCTCTGCCGTCGAGCCCGGGCGGGGAAGAGGGCGGCGAGAGGACGGGCCGGGCCGCCGGGCGCTTCCTTACCTGGACGGCCGCCGTTGTTCTCCGCCGCCTAGCCGGCCGGGGCTGCCGGTGCGTCGGCCTCGTCGTCGGGGCTCCCTCCCTCTCTATGCGGTGAGCCATGGCCTCGGAGCTGGCCATGAGCGCGGCCGACCTGCCCACCAGCCCGTTGGCCATCGAGTACGTCAACGACTTCGACCTGATGAAGTTCGAGGTGAAGAAGGAGCCGGCCGAGGCGGAGCGCTTCTGCCACCGCCTGCCGCCGCCGGGCTCGCTCTCCTCGACGCCCATCAGCACCCCCTGCTCCTCGGTGCCCTCCTCGCCCAGCTTCTGCGCCGCCAGCCCCGGCAGCGGGCAGCCCCCGGGGGCGCCGGGACTCACCCACCCCGGGGCCTCGGGCGGCGGCCACCCCGGGGGCGGCGGCGGCGGGGGCGGCAAGACGCAGCTGGAGGAACTCTACTGGATGTCCGGCTACCAACACCATCTCAACCCGGAGGCGCTCAACCTGACGCCTGAGGACGCGGTGGAGGCCCTGATCGGGAACCCGCACCACCCGCACCACCATCACCACCACCAGGGAGGCGGCGGCGGCGGCGGCGGCGGCTACGAGGGCGGCGTCGGGGGCGGCTTTCGCGGGCAGCCCTTCCCGGGCGAGGAGCTGGTGCCGTCGGGGCACCACCACGGGCACCACCACCACCACCACCACCACGCGGTTCACGGGCACCACCATCACCACCCGCACCTGCGCCTGGAGGAGCGCTTCTCCGACGACCAGCTGGTCTCCATGTCGGTGCGGGAGCTCAACCGGCAGCTGCGGGGCTTCAGCAAGGAGGAGGTGATCCGCCTGAAGCAGAAGCGCCGGACCCTCAAGAACCGCGGCTACGCGCAGTCCTGCCGCTACAAGCGCGTCCAGCAGCGGCACATCCTGGAGAGCGAGAAGTGCCAACTCCAGGGCCAGGTGGAGCAGCTGAAGCAGGAGGTGGCCCGCCTGGCCAAGGAGCGAGACCTCTACAAGGAGAAGTACGAGAAGCTGGCCACCAACGGCGGGAGAGCAGCCGCCGCCGCCGCCGCCGCCGCCGCCTCCTTCGGGCCGCCCGTCGTCGGGGGGAACCCCGCCGCCAGGGACCCCTCGCCCGCCCAGCAGGGACCCCCCGGCAAGCCCCCCAACGCGCCCGACTTCTTCCTGTGAAAGGCGGGGGGCGGGGTGGGGCGCGCCCCCCTCCGGACGGCCACCCTGCCTCGACGGGCCGCTTCCTCGCTCGCTCTGTACATAAGACGGGGAGAGCCGTCCATCCAGAGACGCGTTTCCCCACGCGGCGGCCGGAGAAGTGAAAGTGGGGCCCGGGAAGTCCCAAAGACACGAAAACGGCCTTCCTTGCACTGACTCTCTGTTCGTACCGTTTCGGTATCCAAAAAGCAGACCCGACAGGCGCCTCCTTCGGCTTTTCCAAGGGTGGGGTGGGGGGGGCATTTGGGTGTTTCTGTCGGGCCGGGCCGGGCCGGGCTTCGCTATTGAGGCCGTTTCAAGGCGCCCGACTAAAGCTTCGCCCCCACCCCCACCCCCAGAGACCGACCCGTCGCCCGCCCGCCCGCCCGTCGGCGACTGGCCCGGCCTTCCTGCGCTTTCCAGGAGGGTCTGTCTTTCTTTCTTTCTTTCTTTTAAACGAACCAAAGGGGACCCCCTTCCTTCACTCTCTTTGCTTCGGCTCCTCCTCCTCTCCACCGCCCCGTCGTCGGGACCCCGGCCGAAGCGGTGCGTGCCCACGACCAAGGACAGCGCCGGCCCAGCTCTAGCCGCGCCTGGCGGGACTCGCGCCTCCTCCGTCGGACGCCGCCGCCGCCCCGCGTTCCTGCATGCCGGGCATGTATGGGATTTCCCTCTCCCCCCCCCCCCCCCGTTCCCCTCCCCTGTCCTCTTTCCCGGGCTTAGCGTGTCTTTTCGGCTTGGTGAGGTCCTTCCTGGCCCGTCGGGGCGCTTACGAGGCGGTGGAAGGCGAGCCTTTCTCCAAAGCGCCTCCTGGCCGGGACTTGGGCGCGGAACCCTCCTGGGGGGCTGGAGGGGCGTCGAGGACGCGCCCTTCGGTCCGCCCCGTCTGCCCGGAGTCGTTCTTTTGCGCCTTGACGCGCGGGCGCCGCTTTCTGAGTCTTCTCCTTCCGATTAAACGGGGGACTGACTGAGCCAGACTAATTTATTTAAGGTGCCCACTTGTACAGAAGTAGCCTTTAGTCACCCCACCCCACCCCACCCCACCCCACCCCACCCTGGCACCCTCAAACCCCGCTTTTCCTCCCCCCTACTGATCCTTCGTTTGCTTGGAGACGTTAAAACCGGGGAAAGGAGGGGGAGGAAACTTTAACAAACGAAACACGAGTCTTAATGAAAGTTTGTATGTAATAGCATGCAAATAATATACGAATTAATTTAAACCATGTTGACAGAGCCGAATGCACTATATACAGTAATCAATTGGGTTAAATAACGCTGTCTTGTTTTATAGAGATTTAAAATATTCTATGCTGTTTAAAACACTATTTGGGGCTGGGTGGGGCGGGGTGGGGAAGGGTGGGGGAGGAAACATCCTTAAGACAATTTGAAAGGCAATAGACAGAGTAATATATGAACTGCAATCTGTTGGCTGCTATATAATAATAAGAATAAGAAGAAGAATACTAAATAATAGTAATACTATGCACCAGAATTATTTATTAAAGTCCGAGGAAGCAAAATAAGGTTTGAAACGGGATTTATAAAATGCACACTTTTATTTATTGCAAAAGCCAACTGGCAAAAACGTGGCAATTATGCTTTTTGGGCAAAGGCTTAACTGATCAAGACCTGGGTTTTAGGGGTTTTTTATTTTTATTTTTTAAATGTTTACTTAGGCAGAGAACCCTTAAAGAATAAGGATGTTAAAATAGATGGGTTATTTCTCAGATAGCCAGCACAATTTGTGAAATTTTGGAAACTGGTGCATTTCTAGGTACAAAACATTTTAAAAGACCTTCCAGGTGTTTTTTTTTTGGGGGGGGGGTGACTTTTAACACTGTTGCATCCAGACAAAACTGGTTTCATTTAGAGCTTTGATAACCGTTTGGAAGAATTATTTGTTTTTCACATCCTGCTCTTGAGCCATGCGGGCAGTTGCAACCTCAAACCAACCTACTATTTATATATGTATATATATAGATATATTTTTTTGTTTATTTGTCATTACCGTAGTTGTTTCTCTTTGTGTCCAGGCATCAGTGCAAAAGCCTCCTTTTAGCTTTCATTTGCTACAAAACAAAAATAAATCTCTTTAGACATAATATTGCTTTTTGTCTTGCCTTCTCTGGGTTTTTTTTTTGAAAATTTTTGCCCATTCCTGTTGCTTAGTTGTGTTTGCAAACAGGGTAAGGGTGGAAGTGAACGAGAACGGTTTTCCATCCCGTTGCCTTCAAATTGCTCTGTGCGAGAGGGTCGGGTCTGTGTACTTGAAGGGTGGGAAATGGCCGAGGGTTACAAAGATGTGTACAGGGTTAGAAAATCAGTTTAATGTTGCTTCAGCTAAATACAAAGCTTTCTAGCTGAAAGAAAGATTGTTATATCTATTTAATGTGGTGCCAAAATATTCCTGGTTTTCCTTATGTAATAATTTGATTTCTTTAGATTTGTTGTGGTTCTGTTTCAGCTTATTGTGTTCAGCCTTTTAGAACTCCTTTTTCTTCCAATCTCCTCTGCTCCTCGAGTGTCTGTACAGTAAAACCCCTACTTACGGGGGAAAAATCAGTTCCGTAGGCTTTTGCTTAAATCGAATTTTTTTGTAACTCGAAACAAACCCATAGGAAAAAATATATTTTTACGTAACTCGAAGCAAACCCATAGGAAAAATGAAATTTTTATGTAAATTGAAGCAAACCCGTAGGAAAAATAATCTTTATGCAACTCCAAGCAAACCCATAGGAAATCGTGTAAATCGAGACATGGTTTTAGCACAAAATCATTATGTAAGCCGAATTTTATGTAACTCGGGACATTTGTAAGTTGGGGTTTTACTGTACTTTCCAAATGAAACTTTTAATGGACAACATTTGCAGCAGCTTTAGCATCCACATATATATTTTTTTTAAAAACCTCCAGTTAAAGATAATAGGACACGGTTTTAAATGGCTTTTTTTATTCAGATTCTCTTTTTCTTGGGTTGTAGCCTGGCTCTCGCCATTTTTTTTAAGGGAGGTGCAATGCTTGTTTGTTTAGATTAAAACAATACACATTCCTTCCAATCATTCTGTTTGTTTAGCTTCTAGATTACAGGGTAAATATTATTTTTTTAAAAAAAAACCCCAAAGGAGAGGCCTCCACACTGAAGGCAGTGCTTTGATTTGTTAGTTCCCCAGATGTCGGTTTTATAACTCTGGTCCTTTCCTGCAGCCCATTGACTTTTATTTTAGATGGTAATAAATGGGTTTATATCCCATTTCAGTTTCTGAGCTGGGCATTTATAGTCTCTTTTAAATCGCCACGTATTGCTTTGAAAATATTGTGTGAGGGGGAGGAGGAAAACCAAGAGCTCTCGCCAAAGTACTAATCTTTTTCGTAAAAAATTATTTGGGAAGTTAGACTGGGAAATGAATATTTTAAACCTGTAAACATTTTGCTGTTTCCGGAAAAGGAGATAAAAATGGTCTCATACAACTTTAACATTTGCTTGTTTTAAAACTGTTTTACATGGAATTGCTTAAAATCTAGTAACTAAAAAAGTGAATACTTAAGCAACATAATAGTCTGAGTCCCTGCATGTTCTTTCTTTCTTTCTTTCTTTCTTTCTTTCTTTCTTTCTTTCTTTCTTTCTTTCTTTCTTTCTTTCTTTCTTTCTTTCTTTCTTTCTTTCTTTCTTTCTTTCTTTCTTTCTTTCTTTCCTTCCTTCCTTCCTTCCTTCCTTCCTTCTTTCTTTCTTTCTTTCTTTCTTACTTATGGGCTTTGGCCATGACCCCCCCCCCCCCCCCTGATATTCTGTGTGAGTCCTATGGGAAAGAATCAAGGCATGGGGGTGATTTCATTTCAATCAGATCATCTTGAATGATGGCTTCAGTGCAATATAGCCACTTTGTATTTTATGTCGCTTGGGAGGTTTAGGTGACTGTATCACTTCTTTAGGAAGAGGCTGAATTTTTGTGTTCGTTGTGCATAGTTTGACATCCCTCCCAACATGCAGAGAATATTATTGTTGGCTATTTTGGACCTGGGATTTGCCAGGCCTCTTTTACACATTTTGTGTTTTGTGTGCAATGTGTTGCTGGTTGTCGCCGTACCAGATTTTGCTTTTGCTTTGCTTTGTGCTGCCTTCTCCAGGGAACGTATTTTTCACACTGCGCAACTACATACCTACCATCTCCCTTTCCTCGAATGTATTGCAGCTGCTTCTTCAGGCAGGGGTTTTTCTCCTGGGTGGGTGACAACCCAAATGCAGGGGGTGGGGGTGGGGGGTGGGGGCGAGAAACAGAAAATGTCTTTTGTGGTGAAGTGGGGCATTTTGTATTGTCTCACTAAAGGCAAGGATGGGATTTCTGAAGAAGCAGCTGAGTTGGAGGACTGGTTGGCATAGAAAATATTCAAAGTGGTGGTAAGACTCTCCCTAGTACAGTGATGGCAAACCTCAGCACTCCAGGTGTACACACAGTAAACCCATTCATGTGGATTCACAGAGACTTGGGCTTCTGGGAATTAATGTCCAAGGACACCTGCCATGGCGTGCCATCGCAGCCCTAGTAAATTCTTTTAGTACATTAGTAGAAGAAAGTACTAAATGTATAGGTGTGTCGGAAGAGGAAATCTGGTTCTCACCTCTTCTTTTTAATCCTTTCTTTATGAATTTCAAATGTCATTTCTGCCATTTCAGTTCAAATCCATCTTAGTTGAGCTTCTAGCTTGTTAGCTCCTGGTACACAAGGGGATGATGGTTTTAAGGCAGGCCTACCCAGACTTTTCAGGCTGTGGGCCGGTCACATGGTTCAGTGGGCCGGTCATGTGGTTCCTCCCACCGGAAGCAGAAGTAAAATGTGCCTTGCAATCTGTTTTGCAACAGGTTGAGATAGATTTTTAGGCTGCCATTTTCTCTGCTTAAACCAGGGGTGCCCAAACTATTGTCCATGGGCCGGATCTGGCCCTGACACCAATTCATCCAGCCCACGCTGCCCTTGCCGCTCCTGGAAGCAGAAGTAAAACACTTTCATATAGGCTTCCAGCAAGGGCAGCGTGGGCTGGATGAATTGGTGTTGGGGGCTGGATCCGGCCCATGGGTCGTAGTTTGGACACCCCTATTTCAAGGCTTCCTCATCCCCCGCTCCTGCTTCTTCTTTGTGCGATTTCTTTCAAACTGTTGGGTCGGCAGGAGCTGGGACAGACGACTGGAGGTCTCGAACTGCCGACCTGCCACCACAGTCCCCCTGTATCATGAAGCTGCTGAGTAAATAATTCTTCCTTTTCACCTCCCCACTCCTTTCGTGGCTCAGTGGTTAAGAAGCTCACCTTGTTAGCTGGAAAGCCCGCAAGTTGGCAGTTTGAGACCGGGGTACTGCATACTGGTTTGAGCGGCTATCTCTGTCCCAGCTCCTGCCAACCTAACGGTTTGAAAGCAAGAAATTGCAAGTCGATAAATGGGGATCTCTTGGGTGGGAGAAAGATCTTGGGGACATGAAAGGAGCCTCATTCGGGCGTCCCTTGAGAGGAGTTTCTTCTGCAAAAACCCTATAAGCCCAGAATAATTTCTGACACGGAATTATTATTACCACACAATCCATTCGCTTCCAGCCTTCTTCCTTCCACTGAATCTCTGAGTTTTCCTTCATAAGGCACAACCTCTCTGTTATGGTTAGCACTGAAATCTTCATCGGGGAATCCCGCCATGGGTTTCATTTTGCCTTTCTGCAGAATCCTTACCTGCTCCTCGTTTTGCGAAATAATCACCTTGGTCTTCCTTTACTCATTCCCAGTCATTTGCACGTGGGGGGAAAAGAGGCAGTGGACGCATGAACCCACACTTCCCTTGCGGGCGCTTTCAACCCTTGTAGGAATTTCAGCCGGTCCTGTCGGGGTTTTCTCCTGTCTTTCTCAGGTTCAGAACACTTAAAGGGAGACAGAAACTTGAGTGGACTTTCAAAACACTCCTTCCCCACTAACAATATCTACGATGAGCATTGTGTGAAAGTGTCGTCATTATGTGCTATCGGGTTGTCTCTGACTTATGGCAACCCTGTGAATGAGAGCTTTCAAAAGGTCCTCTCCTGCTCAGGTCCTGAAAATTACAGCATGTGGCTTTCTTCACAGAATCAATCCATCTCGTAGTTTGGCCTTCCTCTTTCCCTGCTGCTCCCAACCTTTCTCTGCATTATTGCCTTATCTTGTCTTCTTCTCATGAGGAGGTCAACCTCAGTTTCATTATTTTTGTCTCCAGAGACAGTTTAGGCCAGGAGTTCTCAACCTTTTAAAGCCGGGGGCCATTGGGTCATGCTCCCTCAGACAGCTTTGGTGGGCCGGATGGCCATTTCGCCCTTCCTCTGTGGTGGAGGCGGGGGGGGGGCACATGAAATGGTGTCGTGGGCCACATCTGGCCTGCAGACCACAGGTTGAAAATCCCCGATTTAGGCTTTATTTTGCTCTCT
The DNA here is from genome assembly GCA_035047305.1 of Bradypodion pumilum. Taxonomy (NCBI): domain Eukaryota; kingdom Metazoa; phylum Chordata; class Lepidosauria; order Squamata; family Chamaeleonidae; genus Bradypodion; species Bradypodion pumilum. Next base: position 344,509,401 of record JAWDJD010000004.1, read on the forward strand.
GGTGCCTCCTTGTTTGTCTTTCTAGCTGTCCGGAGTATCTTCTCCAGTACCATATTTCACATGAATCTGTTTTCTTCCCCGTCAGATTTCTTTCCCGTCCTGCTTTTTCATCTGTATGTAGAGATCGGGATCACAAGAGTGGTGGGTGATCTTGCTTTGGGTGTAATAAAAGCATCATTAAAGATGTCGGGTGCTATTATGTAAAGGTTTTAGTGTGCCATTTTGTCATGTCCTCACTTTAAAGGTACAGCGGAAGCTCGGTTAACATAAACATTGCATAACAAAAGGAAATCCATAGAAAATAGTGGCTTGGTTTAAGGAATTTTCCCCCGGAATGGATTAATTGGTTTTCCATGCATTCCTATGGGAAACTGCATTTTGCTTAACATATGTTGGTTTTCAATGCATCCCTATGGGAAATTGCATGCAATGCATTCCTATGGGAAATTCGGTTTAACTGATTTTCCCTTTAAGAAATGTCCTGGGGAACGCATTAATTATGTTAACTGAGGTTTTACTATATTTCTTTAGAGCGAGCGGCTTCTGTCTGCCTTCTCAGATAAATCCTGCTTGCTTCTGTGCTAAGAACTAGGAGGATAGACTAGGATCTGGCTAAGGCCAGGGCAGGACCTCCAGGTTTGGGAAAGGCCTTCTTGGGCTGCGATGTTCTTAATCCAAGGGATGGCATGTCCAGTGGCCGGGAGGTTTTGGGTACCCAAAGTTAATCTCTTGAGACCCGAGTACGGCATGACGGAGTGAGCTCCCGTCTTTGCCCCAGTTCCTACCAACCTAGCAGTTTGAAAGCAAGAAATTGCAAGCAGATAAATAGGTACCGCTTTGGCCCCCTTCTAACTGCTGGGGTGTCTGGCTGACATTTTCCATTATGGCTTGTTTGTGAAGTTTTTAATCACAGTTTGAATGCAAGACCCTCTGTGTGCAAAGTGTGATGTGGGCACTGCTGGTCAGGGGAGAATGATTTAATGCATCTTTTGTACGTTAAGCTGTGAACCATCCAAAGTGGATGGATTTGGTTCTCCTGGGAGGGGGAAGGGGTCTAGTAAAGGTCGAGGTGTCACCCTTCCTCAAAATCCAGTCATGTCTGATTCTAGCGTTCAGTGCTCATCTCCGTTTACAGCCCAAAAGCCAGTGCTATCTGCCTCTGCAGACATTTCTGTAGTCATGTGGCAGGCATGGTTAGACGCCTAAGTGCACAGTAAGCGGTTACCTTTCCTGCCATAGCGGCACCTATTTATCTACTTGCAATTTCTTGCTTTCAAACTGCTAGGTTGGTAGGAGCTGGGGCAGAGACGGGAGCTCACTCCGTCATGCTGTACTCGGGTCTCAAACGGCTGACCTGCCAACCTTCCAGCCATAAAGTTCAGCATCTTAGCCAATAACCCATTGCAGTCTTTGTGTGTGTGTGTGCGTGCGTGCGTGCGTGCATACAATTGCATTAAATAAACAAGTAAAATAAAAGACGCAGCGGAGTTTATGATGATAGGGCAATCAGAAAACAAAGGTATTTTAAAAATTCATTTCATTCCCCACTCTGACCCAAGTGCTTAGAGTTAGTAGGTGAACCCTCTCATCTGGCCAGTGGGGTAGGCTAGCCTGTGTCCCCCCCCAAAAAAAACACCCCTCAATATCTTTTATTTATATATACTTGTGATACACAGACAAACTAGCAGATCAGTGGCGAGAGTCACAGGACACCGTTGCTGTGGCTCAATGCATATATCAGGAGTGCCCAAACCTTTCAGCCTGTGGGCCGGTCACGTGGTTCAGGGGGCTGGTCACTATGGCCCACAGGCCAGATCCAGCCCCTGGATCTGGCCAATTCATCCGGCCCATGAAGCCCTCGTCACTCCCGGAAGTGGAAGTAAAACGTGCCCACTGAGGCACATTTTATTGCTGCTTCTGGGAGCGTTGAGGGCTTCGTGGGCCAGATGAATTGGCATCGGGGCCTGGATACGGCCTGTGGGCCATAGTTTGGGCACCCCTGGCATATATCTTTGCAATTAACAAGTTCATTTTGCTGGCCTGTGTCAGTAAAATCCGCTTTTCCGGACACCTGGTCTAAACCCAGGCACGGTGTTCCCTCTGCCTGAAGACATGGATTGTGGTTCATCACCCTTTGCTCTTGTTGGAAGCTTTCTCTCTGCAAAACGGTCGGCCTCTTTGCTTTGCGCCAAGCTGAGCCCTGACCATGTCGTCGCATGGAGCCTTAGGCTGCGATTCTCATCCTTGCCTGCCTGCCTGCCGTCTCCTTGTGGAAATTGGTCCTTGGGCCTCGAAGCTCTTGCAATTTGCTTTGCGGGCACATTTCCCCCTTTTCTCTTTGAGGGAAGAAGGTTCCCAGAGGGGCCAATTACGTAACGAACATTTTTCTAGCTCCTTTTCTCTCTCTCTGTGTTTACATTGCTACCAATTTTTTCCCGGCATGGGCAGAAGAGAGCTAGATCTTTGACTTCTGGAGGGTTCATCGCTTCTTCTCTCCAACCTGCTTTCTTTTTCTTTTTAGAAGTGTTCATAAGAGAGAGAGAAGGAAGGAAGGAAGGAAGGAGAGAGAAAGTCCCCCGTTCTGGTTTTGAATCAACTTGCTCAGTTTCCACTTGACCAGACTGACTTAGACTTAAATCCGCCCATGCTATGGCGCATCTCAGGAAAGCAAGGGATCTCTAATGATTTCGGTCTTGGCCGAGGACCCCTGCACCCTCCCATGCCATTCCCAGGGTCTTTAGATCTCCATGAACTGGAGTAGCTGGAACACATCCGTTTGGAGTCTTCTTCATGCAACCATGTTGTGTAATTTGCACGAGCCACTCCTTCGAAGCACCTCCTTGTTAGTAATGCGCTCAAAATAGCAAATCTTTAAAATTGGGCAGAGGCACCTCTGATGGGAGACGTCGAGTCTCTTGTTGATGCTTGCTGATGCCTTCCACGTCTCGCAGGCATAGATGGCTGTTGGGGTCATTATGGAGGCGAACAAACGGAGTTTAATTTCCAGCGATTGACCAGTTGACCAGGCTGGCCATTTGCAGGCATAAGGGATACAGAGGGTGGAGGTACTGGGTGCCTTTTAGAGCGGGGGTGCCGAAACCTTTTGGGCCGTGGGCCGGTCACGTGGCTCAGCGGGCCGGTCATGTGGTTCCTCCCAGCAGAAGCGGAAGTAAAATGTGCCTTGCAATCTATTTTGCAACAGGATGAGATAGATTTTAAGCTGCCGTTTTCTCTACTTAAACCAGGGGTGCCCAAACTATGGCCCACGTCCAGATCCGGCCCCAACACCAATTAATGCATGTATCAGATGAATTGGCATCAGGGGCTGGATCCAGCCCATGGGCCGTACTTTGGACACCCCTGTTTGAGAGCATTTTGTGTGTCCATTCAAGCGCTGTTCAGATGGTGGAGCGTAAATGCTTTGGGCAGCCTTCCCCATCCTCTCCTTTGACGTCCCAACCTCAGTTCAAGGCCTCAACATCTTCTATGCCGAATGATGATTCTGGGCCTTGTAAGCCAGCGGCTACGTTCCAATCCAAAGGTGTGGCGTGTATCTACACTGCAGGGATGTTGAACCTGCAGGGGAGTTGGGCTGTCTTGGCCAGTGTTTCCAAATGACAGTACTGCATAGAAAAGGCTTCCCACCCCACCAGCGCAAGCCTTGATCATGTTTGCCTGCCTTCCTGGATGCTCATGCATTTGCTACGAACCTCAGGCGCTCTGATATGGAGAGCTATCGGAAAGCTAGCAAGGAGAGGTTCACACATGAATGTCATTGGTTGTAGGCTGTAGCAGCAGCAGTTTAATGTCATAGGAAGAGGTATGTTTTCAACCATTTGTAAAGGTGTGTGTTTTCGTGTCAGAGATTCCTCTGGGTTGAAAGGATTTTTGCAAGGGATGCCTGAATGAGGCTCCTTTCATGTTCCTTACCGTGCAGCGCTCAGGGAATCGAACCCCGTGCTTTTGGTCTCCAAGCACAGTGCTTTTTACCTACCGAGCCACCGGGAACCTACTAAGGTCTCCCTTGCTCGAAAGCCAGTCATATCTGCTTCTAGGGGTCGGTGCTCATCTAAGTTGATAACAAAATAACCAGTGCTGTTTGCATCTGCAGACATTTCCATGGTCATGTGCATACCTGTCAACCTTCCCGGATTGGCCAGGATTTCCCAATTTTCAGCGCCGATTTGCACCATTTCCCGCCCTCAGCTGCCAAAACCCCGGAATTGGCAGCAGGGGGAAAAGAGGTACTGCGCATCCCTTCTGTGCAGATCGCCTTCTACGCATGCGTAGAAGGCTTTTACGTTTGTGTAGAACCCTTCTACGCTTGCATAGAACCCTTCTACGCATGCGTAGAAGGCGATCTGCGTAGAAGGGGATCGTAGAAGCCTACGCATGCGTAGAAGGGTTCTATGCAAGCGTAGAATGGTTCTACGCAAGCGTAAAAGGCTACGCACGCGTAGAAGGCGATCTGCGCAGAACCGTTCTGCGCAGGTCCCGTATTTTGCGGAGCTGTGGTTGACAGGTATGGTCATGTGGCAGGTATGACTAGCCACTAGAGCGCATGGAACACTGTTACCTTTCCCACTGAAGCAGTACCTATTTATCTACTTGCAAGTTCTTGCTTTCAAACTGCTAGGTTGTCAGGAGCTGGGGCAGATGATGGGAACTCACTCTATCACACAGCATTCGGGTCTCAAAGTGCTGAACTGCATTACATTGCTTGTCAATTGAGAGTTTAGATGTGTGTTTTATATTACTACACTAGGAGCAATGCAGGGGTGAAGCAGGGGGGAAAACTATGCATGAATTTACTCTAGTTTTTTAAAAATGTGTACAGTATATGCATTTCTTATTTAGCTGGGATTTGTACGGATGTTCATTTACAAGAGTTGATATCAATCAAGGGTTTACATTTAAACCTCACCTGTCTGCCTGGGAGGTGACGCATAATAGGGTATGGGGCACTGCATCGTTTCTGAAAAAATGCTTAGGAAGAAAAGTCAAAAGTAACAGATAGGGACCAGTTTGAGGTCACCTTGTGAGTTTCATGGCTTTGTGAAAACATGCGCATGGATCTTCTGGAGGAATCGAGCTTCATTGCTTTCTGGGTGATGAGCACAGTAAACCCATTCGTGTGGATTCACAGAGACTTGGGCTTCTGGGAATTGAAGTCCATGAACACCTGGAGTGCCAGGGTTCGCCATCACGGGTCTATGCTAACTTTTAACCTGTGGTAATTCACTGCTGGTTTATTCCATCTTGGTTACACCAGCATGACAATGCAATAGGATTTAGGCTGTTACCTTTGGAGGTTGTAGATCCTGAAGAACAGGACAGTCACTGTTCCGAGCTGTGCCAGAGAATAAGGCAGATGCGCGATGGAGGGATATGACTGACAGTAGCCAGCCACTGATTTTGTCATGGCAGATGGTTTTCTGTATGTTTTGCCATCCTTCCTTGTAAGGGTTGGGGGCCAGAGGCTGCTTGTATGTTTACCTCCTTCCCACTGGTTCTCTGTGGGGTCATCTAGCTGGCCAGATGCTGGATTATTTATTTATTTATTTATTTATTTATTTATTTATTTATTTATTTAATGCTGTCTTTAAAGCATATGATCTCGGTTTCATAGCAGTCCCAGAACTTTTCTATCTATGTGTGGTAAAGGTAAAGGTTTCCCTTGCTCGAAAGCCAGTCGTATCCGACTCTAGGGTGCAGTGCTCATCTCTGTTTCTAAGCCGAAGAGCCAGCGCTGTCTGCTCCTGCAGATGTTTCCGTGGTCATGTGGCAGGCATGACTAGACACCGGAGCGCACGGAACGCTGTTACCTTCCCACCGAAATGGTCCCTATTTATCTACTTGCAATTTCTTGCTTTCGAACTGCTAGGTTGGCAGGAGCTGGGATGAAGACGGGAGCTCATTTCCGTCCTGCAGTACTCGGGAATCGAACTGCTGACCTTCTGCTTCCCAGTCAGCGTCTTAGCGACTTGAGCCACTGCAGTATGTGTGGAAATTAATGTGCATTTATGGTGACCCTTTTTAAACCCTTATCTAATTTTGAAATGGCTGCACTTCATGGCTGGTTGCGTTTAGTAGGTTTAACGTCACACGATTGCGTAGTTCTCTGTGTGTATGTGTTTCTGAGGGTGTGTGTGTGTTGTTTGCTTGTTTGTTGGCTGATTTTACAATTACGGGGATGCTAGGCACACCAGTAGCCTAATCCTAACTGTGTTAGGAAGCCAGTCTTTCTTATTTCATAGGGAATTAATGTATGGTACTATAAGGACAGCGCGTTGAACGAGTGGGTGCTATAATTTTTTAATTTATCATTTTGATTGATGTACTTTTAAACTGTTTTTAATTCAGTTGTGTGTGTGGCTGTTTGTAAGATCAAATTATGAAACGACTTGAGTCCTAATTGTGGGAGAAAAGGGGGATATCAGTCAGTCAAACAATCAGATTTAAAATTAACGTTATGCTCCGTCAGTTTGCAGCAGTTTGTAAATCTGCTATTTTTGCGTTCTGGCTTCATAAATCAAATGTACAGCTGCATGAATTATGTTCATATATATATATATATATATATAAAAGATTGTGTGCGTGTGTAAAAGAAGAAAGGCAGACATTTGGGCAACTCTCATAGCTGTCTGTACGGGCGAGCAAATGGAAAGCAAACTAAACAGGAAGGCCAGAACTTCTCGTTCCGAACATGACAAGGTTATGAGGAGACGCCATTCCTCAGATATTTGGCACGACGGCGCTTAACGGTTTTGTGTTTCTGCTCCCCTTTCCTTTGCAGGGCTTGGGAAGTTTGCAGATGGTGTAAGTAGCTAAAGTGTCAGTTTTAAGGACTCAAGGGAGCCCGGTTCAAGTCCCCAGGCGGGACTCAGTTTCTCAGGGTGACTTTGGGTTGCTCGTCCAGGGGTCAGTGGACCTTGGGGAGCCCCCAGGGGATGGGCATGATGTTGAATGAGGCATGTTACCAGAGAGTAGGCGGCATTTGAAGAAGACATCATCTTCCTTTGTCCCTTTCCCTGCTTCATCCATTTGTGATGGCTTGAAGAGGTTCTTGATCTTTCCAGCTACGTGATCTTCCAGCTATGCCTTTGCTGTTCCAGACTGACATTCTGGTGGGGGCAAAGGATTAAAAAACACTGCATATCCCACAGCCCGTCAGCTGGCTCAGGAACTCCCCCCCCCTCTTGTTGTGACGCCTTCTGGTCAACTTAGGGCAGTAATGGCCAACCTTGGCACTCCAGCTGTTCTTGGACTTCAATTCCCAGAAGCCCAAGTCCTTGTGAGTCAACACGAATGGGTTTACAGTAAATCCATTCATGTGGATTCACAGAGACTTGGGCTTCTGGGAATTGAAGTCCAAGCATTGCTGGAGTGCCAAGGTTCGCCACCACAGACTTAGGGCGACATTTAATTGGTGCCTCTTAAGAGGTTCCACCAGAAGATTAGTTCAGATGTTAGGGTAGAACGGCCCTTGCTGGAGTGAACTTGGGTTATTGTGTGGCACATTCACAAAGTTGTCGGTTGCTCTGGTGTTGGGTTTGCTTCTTATTTCTTCAGTGTCTTAAAACAGAAACACAGCGGTGTGCATGTTATGCACAAGGGACATTGTCTTCCATGTTGCTTCTTTCAAGCTGGAACCTAATGTCGTGATGGTTGCACTGACTTTTCTGTTTCTTACCTGGAATATTCAGCTCTTGCTTCCTGTTACTTATCTTTTATAATTTCTCCCCCCCCCCTTTTTAAAAATAATAATAATTTATTTATTTTATAAAAACACACATCAACAAAAAAGAAAACACTTACACATATGATTGCAATATAATGTAGACCAAACTACAGCCTGTGGGCCATATCTGGCCCCCGACACCAATTCATCCAGCCAACGCCGCCTTCGTCATTCCTGGAAGTGGAAATAAAATGTGCCCGTATAGTCATGCCACACCAGTCTCTCAGGTTCTTCAACCTACGGGCATATTTTACTTCTGCTTCCGGGAATGACGAGGGCAGCATGGGCCAGATGAATAGGCCGGATCCGGCCCATGGGGCATAGTTTGGGCACCCCTGCTCTTAAGTCAAACCCACTTAGAGATCTTAGGGTGACCTTCCCGCAGACTGGTGCCTTTTGGTCATGCTGGGATGTAGCTCAGTCTCATCCTCTGGCTGGTCAAGGGAGGACTTGTGACTCAACATATCTGGAGAATACCGGAGGAGGGCATGGCTTGGGTTTGTTAAGGAACATATGCCGCATTTGAGGAGCACATGCTACTCCAACCTCCAGAGCAAGAACCAAATTATGTTTTGGATGTCTCCCTGGAGGACTTTGCGCAGCTTGTGGCCAATTTCAGTGACTAAGAAGGATAGATGAGTTTTAAAAGTGCACACCGGAGGGTATGTTCATAAAATATAACTGGATAGTGGGTTATGGGATAGGCAAGGATTTAAATGCCTCTTAGGCAAAGGTCTGCTCTGTTCGAAAGCCAGTCGTCTCCAACTCTAGGGGTTAGTGCTCATCTCTGTTTACAGCCAAAGAACCAGAGCTGTCTGCATCTGTGGCAGGCAGGACTAGATGCCAGAGCACATGGAGCATTGTTACTTTTCCTGCAGAAGTGGTACCTGCTTATCTACTTGCAATTTCTTGCTTTTGAACTGCTAGGTTGGCAGGAGCGGGGACAGACGATGGGACCTCACTCCGTCACACAGTACTCGGGTCTCCAACTCTGCTGACCTTCCAGTCTTCAACTTCAACGTCTTAGCCACAACATGGCCAATTAAACATCTCATAGCTGACCCAAATTTCCTCTTTTGGACTCATTAGCCATGCTTTCCTGCTTCCTTATCTTGCCATTGAAGATCAAGGAGGGTCCATCCACATAAATATCTTTTATTGGACTTGGGTCGATGACAGGGAACCAGGGAACCGTCTGGTGTTTTACCGACCTCTCTTTCCAACCTCTGAGAAAACCCAGAGAACAATCTCATTTCAGAAGCCAGGTAGGTGTTTTGGGAAAGGAACATGAGATGGCATTTTGTGGTGTTACTCAAAGGAGGTATCGTATCACTTGGCCGCTGCGCCAGTTCCAGGGAGCTCTCCTTGAACGTCACTCACTCCAGATCTATTTCTATCTGGCATGCTCATGTAACAAAGCGGTGACTTTTGCTCTTGGAGTCGGGGCAGGCCGGAGAGCGCCCGAGGGATTCCTCCGGTTGCACCTCTTTGCGCCGCATGCCAGGCGGGGTCAAAGGGCCAGGCGGGCTCTTCCCTTCAGGAGCAGCTGCCTCCCTCTCTTCCCGGAGCTATTTTCTTCTTGTGCATCTTTCTCCGAAAACAGGTGTCCTCAATGGAGGGTGTGGAAAATGCCAAGTGCAAGACACACTTGTCCACGGGACTTTTTGGTCTCAGGGTAGATTTGTGGGGTGGGGTGTGTGGGGAGAAAGATGCCGGTTTCCCTCTAGAATCACTTTTAACTTGGGCTGTGTGCACTGGATTCAGACAAACTGCAGGTTCGGAGGAGAAATGTTTTTATTTGGTCCACAATTTGTTTCTAAAGCAGAGCAAAGCAGATGTTGAGTCCTGTGTTCTAGTGCAACCCCAGCATGCAGTGACCAGAGAGACAGGAGCCTGATCTCAAGGAAGTGGTTTTAGCATTGTTTGACTCTAATTACTATTTGAAAGGTTCTTTCCTGCCTCAGGGATCACCTTGACCCTATTTGCATGTCTTAAGGTCTTTGGTTTTGCTCTTGCCTTCTCTCTCATGCTTTCTGCCTTGGAAGGGGGAAGATGTTCTTTTGAGCACCTCCGTCTTCCAGGCCACATGGCTGGAAGAAAGACTTTACTTCTTTCGAACACAACTTTACCAAGACCCCTGAGCAAATATATCTGCTGACCTCATTTTGTGAGTAAATGGTATTTCTCTTTCTCTTACGTATCTAGTGCAAGTGTGTTTATTAGCTGAACATTTGAACATAAAATTCCCTAAAACCTGCTCCACTTTGCTGTGCAGCTGCTACAAATAACCTAACAGTAGAAGGGGGCAGAACTGGGAGGCGGAAGGTCAGCAGTTCGATTCCAGAGTACTGCAGGGTGGAATGAGCTCCCGTCTTTGTCCCAGTTCCTGCCAACCTAGCAGTTCGAAAGCAAGAAATTGCAAGTAGATAAATAGGGACCACTTCGGTGGGAAAGGTAAACAGCGTTCCGTGCGCTCCGGTGTCTACCACATGACCACGGAAACGTCTGCAGAAGCAGACAGCGCTGGCTCTTCGGCTTTGAAACAGAGATGAGCACTGGACCTTAGAGTCGGATATGACTGGCTTTCGAGCAAGGGAAACCTTTAACTTTACCTTTAGAAGGGGTGGTGGTGGTGGTAAAGATTGTTTACTGAGGGAGAGAAGAGTCAATTTTATCTTGTACACTAACCTCTGAAGCCATAGGGCTTGTTGTGTGTGTGCGTGCGCGTGCGCGTGCATGCAATCCTTGCCACTCTAGCTGTTCTTGAACTTTATTTCCCAGAAGCTCAATTCTCTGTGAATCCACACGAATCTGTGAATCCACACGAATGGGTTTATTGTGCGTGGATTCACAGAGACTTGGGCTTCTGGGAATTGAAGTTCAAGAACAGTAGCGTGCCAAAGTTCACCATGACTTCTATAAGGGGTTTACAAATCAACTTGGATTTGTGGGACAGATCGAATCTGATGAGATTGAATTAGATGCATTCCCAAATCCCCAGTTTTATGCTAAAATTGTTTGCAGGTCTCTTGGCGACAGCTGGCCATTCTTCATCTCCACTTGAAACTTCCCCAGACTTCTGCTTCTTCCCAATCATCAGTCCACTTTTGGGTCCAGCATTTTGGATATGGGTGAAGCCGTGGACGTCTTCATGATGGATCTCTGGTCCTTTTCCTATGGCACAGCTGGGTTTTTAAAAGACAGAAGAAGAAACTTATGCAATGTAATAGCAGAAGGTGGATCATTTACATATCAGAAGGAATTAAAGTTTAAGTAAATATTTTTAACTTTTTCTTATTCACACTTTCAGCACAAAGTCCCTTTAGAATTTGTATTGTGTGAAAATTTAGTTTGTAGCTTAAAATGTCAGTGCTTTAGATACTTTGGTATGTCCTACTCGTTTTTACTACAGATGATTCTCAATTTCATATGAGTTGTCACATAGCATGAAATGCCACTATATACCAGTACATACTGCCAAATATCAAAGAATGAAACTAACTGTCATGGCAAAGGTCTGAGAAATGGGCGCATATCTTTGCCTATCATGGGAATATCCAACATCCGAATTCATAAAGAAAAGTTTTGGGGACGTAATTTTTTTTAATAGCAAATCTGTTTTCTTCTGTCTTTGAAATATATTCATCTTTGCCTCCTGCAGTGGCTCAAGTAGCTAAGACACTGACTGGGAAGCAGAAGGTCAGCAGTTCGATTCCCGAGTACTGAAGGACGGAATGAGCTCCCGTCTTTCTCCCAGCTCCTGCCAACCTAGCAGTTCGAAAGCAAGAAATTGCAAGTAGATAAATAGGGACCACTTCGGTGGAAAGGTAGCAGCGCTCCGTGCGCTCCGGTGTTTAGTCATGCCTGCCACATGACCACGGAAATGTCTGCAGAAGCAGACAGCGCTGGCTCTGTGGCTTGGAAACAGAGATGAGCACTGCACCCTAGAGTCGGATACGACTGGCATTCGAGCAAGGGAAACTTTGCCTCCTTTGGAAGCTATCGTTTGAAAAACACCTTTTGATTTAGCACTACATCTGTATATATTTCTTTCCACATCCCTAAGAAGCCTGAGACGAAATCTCTTTTTACATAAATTACCAACTGGAGCTGTATTTATTTCTTCCTGAATCTAAAAGCCTTGGCTTTTGATATTTGTCTACTGGATCATATTCAAGCTTTAGACATTGGATTTTTTTTAAAAAAGTACTTTCAAAACGATATTGCCTTTAAAAAAAAAAGAATGATGATATATATACTTTAAATGAGCTTTAAAAGTCATTAATATAGTAAAAGCAAAGTAGTTCCTGGAACAGTGGGATCTTTGAGTTAGGGCACGAATGCAACAAATTATGTTTAATGAATATGTTGTTTCTGAAGAAGAAAAAATAAAGAACAGATCGTCATCCCATCAATAAATCTGGCTCTGATAAAGTGCATTTGTGGAAGAACCGGTTCTGCTTGAACTAGAATCATTATATTAGATTTTTACTAATGTAAAATACTACTTAATAGAAATTGTTGCAGAATTTGGAAGACTTTTTAAATGCATCTTTGCGCTTGTGCGGTCCAAGTCTGATGCGGTAGCTGGCTGTTAACTACAAATAATGGATTGTGCTGTCCATAAATAATGCAGCAATGGGGAATATTTACTGATCTCCATCTAATTTTCCTAGTTACACTGTATGGATTCTCTTTTGGCTTTTTGTTTTTTGAAAATCACAATTACTACGATATTTTTCTAAGCAACACCGGAATTTAATAGGAATGCATTTAGAGTTCACAAACCTCACTTAGAGGAATTATTGTTCCGCTGTCTCATTTCCCTGATGTTTCAAAATTAATATGTATAGAGAATGGGCTCCAATCAATTCTAAAACCAGTCGCTGCCTCTTAAACAGGGACAAATAGCCTGTTTCTGTTTTCTCTCTCTTTTTAATTTGCGGATTGGTTGCAAATGTTGGCTTTAAGCTTTCTTTTTGGCTAGATATGTATTTCCTTAATTGCCACAATTTTTTGCCTTTAAGAAACTCTCATGAGACGCTTGGCTAGCATCGTAACACTGGGTAGCTTTCCCTTTGCTAGAAGAGCGATCGGCTTAGCAAAACATTTATTTTCGGTGTGCATCACTGGCTGGGAATGTTTTTATGCTGCACTGCTTTCGGGGGCTTGGATAACACCGGGGTCTCCCAAGACTTGTGTGGTGTAGCTTCCCGGTTTAAGGTATATTTGTTTTCTGTTGTTTCACCGCCCAGAGCGGGATAGCACCCTGATGGGCAGTATAGAACAACCAACCAACCAACCAACCAACCAACCAACCAACCAACCAACCAACCAACCAACCAACCAATCAATCAATCAATCAATCAATCAATCAATACGTACATACATACATAAATAACACCTGAGAGCATGGGGAATCTGGTCCAAGGCTTTGGTTTTCATTTCCTTCCCTTCTTTTTTTACTTTCAGGGCTAAGGCAGGGTCAAAATGTCCTCTGGTTGGGTCCTTCCCATCCTTTTTTGGGGGGTGGGATTCAACGCCACCCCCCCTTTGCTACAGTGACACAGGTCAAAATAGGGAGCATCTGGAAATCACCGTGGGAAATGAGGCATTATGTTCTAATTGTATACGTCTCCTTGGGCTTGTTTGGACAATTCAAGGGTTGACTCAGCAGGTCCTTTAAAGCCTCTTCCACTAAGGGAGGGTCCGAACGGGCTCGGAAATGAAGACTTATCTTTTTCTTCTGATATCTGATCACAAACAAAAGCAAGGCACTGCGGAAGGTGTTGCAGGTGAGAAAGCTGAGCATCCTCCCTGTACTTCGGCTGTCCCCCACTTCTGTACTGCTCTCAGTTTAGAGTTGGTTTTGTTTTAATAATAATCTTTTTTTAAAATTTGGTGATTTGGTATGAGCATTTTTAAACGGTTTTATGTTGCCTTCAGTTGCTTTACTCTTCTCTTTTGGAAAAAAGGAAGGGATGTCTTATTCTCATTCTCATTATTATTACTGTATTATCATTCTTCTTCTTCTTCTTCTTCTTCTTCTTCTTCTTCTTCTTCTTCTTCTTCTTCTTCTTCTTCTTCTTCTTATTATTATTATTATTATTATTATTATTATTATTATTATTATTATTATTATTATTATTATTATTATTATTATTATTATTATTATTATTATTATTATTATTATATACAAGCCACAGCAAACAAGATAACAATGCTGGATTTGTATCATAAATCACTAGTCGAACACTTCCCAAGCGTCCATGATGTATTGGTGAATTATGCGGGTAAATCCCAGTAAGGTGGCCTTCTGCAGCTGACTGATGGTGATTTTGTCAACTCCAATTGTTTCTAAACGTTTGCCTAGATCTTTAGGCATGGCGCCCAGTGTGCCGATTACCACTGGGACCACCTGTACCGGTTTACACCAGAGTCTCTGCAGTTCAATTTTTAGATCCTGATATTGGATGGTTTTTTCAAGTTGTTTCTCATTAATTCTACTGTCACCAGGTATGGCAATGTCAATGATCCACACTTTTTTATTTTCCACAATGGTGATGATATTATTATTATTATTATTATTATTATTATTATTATTATTATTATTATTATTATTATTATTATTATTATTATTATTATTATTATTATATACAAATCAACTATTTGATTCATAGTCAAGGACTGGAATAAAGTTAACAGTTCAAGCCCTAACAAGGTCCTAAGAACTGTTAAGGTAACGTCTGACTATATATGCAGTTCCTAGTCCAAAATTTCCAAATATCTAGGGAGTCCTTTAGATATTGCTCCAAGGGCTCCAATTGCTATGGGAACAACAGCAGATTTCTTCCTCCGTAGATGCTCGACTTCAATTTGCAAATCATGATATCTTGTGATTTTTCTCCAGTTGTTTGTCTTCGGTTTGTTTGTCTCCTGGTATAGCAATGTCAATAAACCCCCAGACCTTCTTCTTTTCCACAAAAGTTGTATCATGTATGTTGTGAGGCAAATGTCTATCTGTTTGAATTTTAAAGTCCCACAGGATCTGGACTTTCATTTTCTAAAACTTTCTCTACTTGATGCCCCCAATGATTTTTACTGCATTCAAATCCAAACTTCTGGGAAAGTTTCCAATTAATAATTTTTGCAACCCTGTTACGGCATTGCAAATAATCAGTTTGTGATGTCTTGCTGCATCTGCTGATCAGATGATTTACGGTTTCATCGTTTTCATTATAGAGTCAGCATTCGCTGTTGTTAGATACTTGCTGTATTTTTGTCTTCATGCAATTTGTTGGCAAAATTTGTTCCTCAGCTGGCAAAATAAATCCTTCCGTTTCCTTCTTCAAAACTCCTGCTCGTAACCATCCCCATGTCAGCTTTGGGTTAGCCTTGCCTTCTATGTTTTTCAAATATTCACCATTCATAGGCTTGTTTTTCCAGTTTGCAACTCAACTTTCTATCCTTTCTGTATCCAGCTTTCTTCTTCACTGTTTTCAAATGTCCTCGTTTGTTCACTTTCTGAAGCATGGGCTCTTCACTTTTCTTAATGTACCATAATCATTCAAGCTATGCTTTTCTTTCTCTAATGTCTGTTTCACCTGTAGGAGTCCTCTGCCAACCTCAGCTCTTGGAAAATGTGAATGGTCAACATCACTTTTTGGGTGCAGGGCATGATGCATGGTCATTAGCTTCCTTGTTTTTCGGTCTAGGCCAGTGATGATGAACCTTGGCACTCCAGGTATTCTTGGACTTCAATTCCCAGAAACCAATATTCCCGCTGATCAGGGCTTCTGGGAATTGAAGTTCAAAAACACCTGGAGTACCAAGGTCTGTCATCAGGTCTAGGTTGTCTAATTCTGTTTGGGTCCAATCAATTATTCCAGCTAAATATTGTATTAATTACCTTTATGATATTGCCTCCACTCAATTTTGACCTCAAGATTTTCCGGACCCACTATATGTATTTTGTAGAAGTAGTTCTTTTGACTTGGTTGTGTAGAGAAGGTCAGAAACTTCCAGAACTCCCAGGTACTTATATCCCTCCTTTGCTGTTATGGCTTCCATTCTTCATTATCTAGCTCAAATCCATCACCTTTGACAATTTTGCCTGCCTTAACAGTAGTTGTTGCGCACTTGTCAATTCCAAATTGTATTCCAATGTCTTTACTACATTTCTTTGTACTTTCCAGCAGTGTATTTAACTCAGCTCTTGTCTTTCCAAACAATTTTAAATTGTCCATATATAGCAATTGTGGCACCTTCAGTCCCTTCTTAGCCAATTCATATCCACAGTTTGTTCTGTTTAGAATAATTATCAGCGGTGCCATTGATAACACAATAGCAAAGGTGATAGTGAAAAATTCCATGCTTAATTTCATCCTCACCAAATTCTTCTCCACAGGTCATTAACTTTACTTGCCATAGCTTCATTGAAGTCTTCATGAAATGTTGAATATTGTTGCTAGTTTCAAAAATGTCAAGGCATTTCTCAACCCAGCTGTGTGGAACTGAATCAAATGCCTTTTTATAGTCAATCCAAGCCATAAACAAATTTGTTCGCTTTTTCTTTGAATTCTTCAAAACCAATCTTTGGTTCCTCCTGAGTTTTTGTAGCACCCTTTCTGCTCTACAGGCAGCATATTGTTGTTTTTCAAATGTTCATATATCTAGTTTGCAATTATGCCTGTGAGTACATTGTACGTTGTTGGTAGACAAGTTATTGGTCTGTAGTTTCCAGGCTCAATTCCAGGCTGGTTTAGCGGGTGATGGGAACTGCAGTGGCTCAAGTCGCTAAGACGCTGACTGGGAAGCGGAAGGTCAGCAGTTCGATTCCCGAGTACTGCAGGACGGAAATGAGCTCCCGTCTTCATCCCAGCTCCTGCCAACCTAGCAGTTCGAAAGCAAGAAATTGCAAGTAGATAAATAGGCACCACTTCGGTGGGAAGGTAACAGCGTTCCGTGCGCTCCGGTGTCTAGTCATGCCTGCCACATGACCACGGAAACGTCTGCAGAAGCAGACAGCGCTGGCTCTTCGGCTTAGAAACAGAGATGAGCACTGCACCCTAGAGTCGGATACGACTGGCTTTCGAGCAAGGGAAACCTTTACCTTTACCTTAGCGGGTGATGAGAGCTAGTGTGGAAGGCCCCATTTATGTCTTCTGAGGCTGCTTCATTCTGCCTGGTTGCTGGGGTTCGCCCAGCAAGAAGGGGAAATGCCCGTGTCTGCAATGTGAAATCCAGGACGGCTGAGGGAGGATGCCTCTGTTACACAAGCAGAATTTACACCAAGGGTGCCTAAACTATGGTCCATAGGCAGGATTTGGCCCCCGATGCCAATTCATCCGGCCCATGCTGCCCTTATCACTCCTAGAAGCAGAAGTAAAATGTGCCTGTACGCGCTGCTTCCGGGAGTGATGAGGGTGGCGTGGGCCGGATGAATTGGCATTGGGGCCGTATCCTGGCCATGGGCCATAGTTTGGGCACCCCTGGTTTAGACAACAGGAAGTTGCGTCCAACATCAGATCCATTCTTGGTCCAGATTCTTGTTCATTTACACTGGAAGTCTTCTCCAGGAGACATCTTTCTGAAGATCTGTTCAAAGGCTTCTTGGTGGAAGTACCCGTTGGATTGGTGGCTTCTTTTTCCGTGTCCAGATCAAATTTCGGACTCCCAAAATGAAGCCACATTCTTGGCTTTGTCGTTAGCTAAACTTAAGTCCTCGTTGGCGCATGTTTCTAGCAGTAATTGGTCGACCAGTAAATGATCCAGGTTCTGTATATCTCCACATTCACACAGTGTGTTGTTGTCACACGGTGCATCGTTGTCCGCCAGCAGCTCCCACTTGAGCATGTTGGTCTGGGGTTCTCCCTGGGAGTTGTATCTTTGGAGGCCTGTCCAAAGGCTTTTTGGTGGATGTACCCTTTGGATTGGGGGCTTCTTCTTCTTCTGTGTTTAGGCCAGATGTGAAAATGCCAAAATGAAGGCACCTTTTGATGATTTCAGTCTGCAGTTCATTTCACCTGGCCTAGTGTGGGAAAGATTAGCCAGCAACATAAGGTGGCCATTGCCCAGGGTACGCCTGATTGTGGTTCAATAATACCACAATCTTCTAGGAGACTCTTTCTGTATGCTGATGCTCATGTATTAAAATAAGTAAGATCAACAGGGCTGCGGGTGATCAACAGGATTCCTGGTCTATGGAACTCCCTGCCAGAAGAAGTGGTGACAGCTGTCAGTCTTGACAGCTTCAAGAAAGGATTAGACAAGTTCATGGAGGACAAGGGTATCAATGGCTATAATTATATGGATACCTAAGGACAACCTCGGGGTTGGAGAGATAGGCAGGATACCTCTCAATGCCATTTCCAGGGAATCCTAAGCAGGTGAAGGCATCTCCTTGGGAATAATACCCTGAAGCAAATGGTGAGCCACTGGGTGAGACAGAATGCTGGACTGGATGGGCTCCTGTGGCCTCTTCCAGCAAGGCTGTTCTTATGTTCTTATGGGTGCTCAGTGGTTAAGAATCTCGTCTTGTTAGCTGGAAGGTTAGCAAGTCAGCAGTTTGAGACCCGGGTACTGCATGACGGTATGAGCACCCGTCTTTGTCTCAGCTCTTGGGGACATGAAAGGAGCTTCATTTGGGCAGAGTTTCTTCTGCAGAAATCTTTTCAACCCAGAATAATTTCTGATGCAAACATTATAGTGAAGGTCTTTGGTAAGAAATAATAAAAGGGATTTCCCAAAGTGTCGATGAAGCTTTCAAAGTCCACCAAGTGAGAAGGAATATGATTGTTCTCACGTCTCCACGTCTGGGTGTTCTGGATTGGAATAATTCAGCTTCCTGACACTTTCGCCTGCAGCTGGTAGAGTTGGCAAACTTTGGAGAAAACTATTGATTTCTTTTTCTCCGGTGTGCAAAATTAGAAATGGCATGATTTTGGTCTAATGTTGGACTGGAGTGTTGCTTAGCTAGCCTTGTTCAATGTCCTTGCTGCTGTGATTTCCCCCGAAGCCGGTCTCCTCCAAACAGCCTGCCTTCTTCCCGTATCTGCCGGGCTACAACTCCTGCCGTCAACGGCAGGTCCGGGGAAACAGAAGAAGCTGAAGACCAACCAGCGCATTTGAAGGAGGGCAGATCAGAGGAGGTTGCTTTGCCACCCTATTCTCAGGTGTAGATTTGCAATGTTCCAGCCAACACAAGGTGGTATTTCTGCCCTGGTTGTGATGAGGCTAAAACACCAATCTTGCAGATCTTGATTTTTCTGTCTGACTGTGTTTCTCCCTCTTGCTTCTCATCCCCGTCTTCTAGCCTCTCTTGCAGTCTGCTTGTGTTGGGAGATCTGTGTGTGATGTTGTGGACAGTCACAAATGTCCGCAGTAGCATTTTTTAAAAAAGCCGTAGATTAACGCAGTGACGATGGATGGGGTTTAATAATGTTACCAATAAGAACAGTAGCATAATCTATTGTCGTTTGGCTTCAGCACGTTAAAAACCTGGAATGTCTGGTGGAAAATGCAAACGTTTTCAACTTTTTGTGGCTCCATGCAAGGAGAGGCTCCTTCTTACCTGCCTGTTGGGTTGTGTGAAGTGCCAGGTTAGGATGATGATGATTGCTGTTATTTTTCTGGATGCTTTCCTACTGGGAAAAACAGAAGCCAGAGAAAACGAAACCACTGGGCTCCGTCTGGAAATAAGCCAGCCACATGCTAACTCGCTTCCCTTGGCAAGTAGGGCCATCGGAGTGAAAGAAATCAGCTTCCACAGGCAGCAGGAGAAATTCATTCATTCATTCATTCATTCATTCTTTCTTTCTTTCTTTCTTTCTTTCTTTCTTTCTCTCTTTCTTTCTTTCTCTCTTTCTTTCTTTCTTTCTTTCTTTCTTTCTTTCTTTCTTTCTTTCTTTCTTTCTTTCAGATGATGGTCAGGTCAGCTTTCTAAATTGGGACGGAGGGGCTGCAGATGCTGCACTTGGTCTTAGTCTTTCCTAAATCCCCAGGAAGGGGAACAGATCTCTGGGGGAAACTCCAGTGCTTGGAGGGTGGATGGGAAGAGTTTGATTTTATACCAGGGGTGCCAAAACTTATCGAGCCGCAAGCTGGTCACATGGTTCAGCGGACCAATCACGTGGTTCCTCCCACTGGAAGTGGAAGCAAAATGCGCCTTTCCATCTGTTTTGCAACAGGATGAGATAGATTTTATGCTGCCATTTTCTCTGCTTAAACCAGGGGTGCCCAAACTATGGCTCATGGGCCAGATCCGGTCCCCGACGCCAATTCATCCGACCCACGCCACCCTTGTTACTCCCAGAAGCGGCAGTAAATGCGTCCATACTTCCATTTCTGAGGGCGGCGTGGGACGAGGGTGGCGTGGGATGGATAAATTGGCATCAGGGCCCGGATCCGGCCCATGGGCTGTAGTTTGTGCACCCCTGGTTTATACCATGCGATGACGTTAAAATCTAGGCACTAATTTCTGCCCATTTCTAGCTGGCACCAAGTCTCACCTGCTCTTCCCAAAAGTGCTTTTGTATATTTGTCCCTGTAAGCTCCTGCTATGGGATGGGGAGGTGCTGGCATCCATGTTCCTCTTGACACACATGACATTTTAGGAACAGGAAACTGGGAAGAGTGAGGGAAATCCTGGGAAGGAAGGTGGTGGAGATGACACCTGTTCGTCTGGCCTTCTTTCTAGCTCCCCTTCATTTGCCACGGAAGATGGATTCTGCAGGTGTATTGGCCCAGGTGAGTCTGCTTGTGGCTTTCCCCTCTCCAGGTTGTCGTGATCTTAGGCGCAATGGGGTGGCTGAGCACCTCATCAACAGCGCAGATAAAGATTGGGGTGGGGGTGGCAGCAATTTGGACTTAACCTTTCTAGGTTGCCTGGTGTCAGGATTTGCAGAAGAAACAGTTTTTGGGGGTTTTTTTGTTTTGCATGCAGGGCTAGTGCGCTGTCACTTCCCAGCATGACCACGGACACCACCGCAGCTATTATGGGTTGCAGGTCGCTGAAATTTTTGAGGTGGTTGCCGCATTAGTCTGTGCAAGCATGTCAGAGTCGAGCAAACAAAACAAAAGACAAAAAATGCTGTGGCACCTTAAAGAGTAACGTCTGTATTTTAATGTTAGCTTTTGTGGCTCAAGTCCACTTCATCAGACATAAAAGTGGATATCATGGTATACATTTTATAAATATCTGCTGAAAGGACACCCTCTCTCTAGGTAGAAAAGGACTTACTATTATGGTTCGGGTAGGATGAGCAAAGTTGAGCCACCTCATGTCGTGTGTTTTTTAAAGGACAAATATAAAGTAAAAGTATTTTGAATGAATGCATTTCCTTCTCTCTTCTGTTTTTCTTAGATCTGAAATTGTTAGGGTGCAGTTTCAGATTTTGAGAAAAACTCCAATGAAATTGTATTTCTTCTGCTAGGATGATTGATGTGTGATTTTTTCCCTTCCTCTCACCATGGTAGCCTTTTAAATTAATATTGTGGCAAGCAGCTTCCCATAGGTGGGCATTTAAGAGTCAGGGTTCAGATTGGCTGCTGGTGGCGAGGTGGACCCAGATTATCGGACACGAGACATTATCGGACAAGGGACTTGGTGGAGAATAGATTGGCTTTTTTCTAGGCTGGGTGCCTGGGACATTTGGGCGCGTACAGGCACATTTTACTTCCACTTCCAGGAATGGCAAGGGCGGCATGGGTCGGAGGAATTGGTGTTGGAGGCCAGATCCAGCCCACAGGCTGTAGTTTGGGCACCCCTGGTTTAAGCAGAGAAAATGGCAGCCTAAAAAATTTATCTCATCCTGTTGCAAAACAGATTGCAAGGCACGTTTTACTTCCGCTTCTGGTGGAAGGAACCACGTCATTGGCCTACTGAACCACGTAATCAGCCTACTGAACCACGTGATCGGCCTACTGAACCACGTGACCGACCCACCGCCCAAAAGGTTTAGGCACCCCTACTCTAGATGGCAATAAATACTAGGCAACACCTGGTGTCATGCCTTGGTACAACCGTAGCGTATAATTTTCTTCTCATTGCAGAAGAGAAATCAAATGTGCTCAAGTAAAATAAACGGAGGTATAGTAACACCAGGGATTGTGGTGACTTAGTGGTTAAGATGCTGAACTTGATGACTAGAAGGTGGGCAGGTCAGCAGTTTGAGACCTGAGTGCTGCATGACGGAGCGAACTTCCGCCTCTGTCCCAGCTCCTGCCAACCTAGCAGTTCGAAAGCAAGAAATTGCAAGTAGATAAGCAGGTACCACTTCAGTGGGAAGAGGTAAACAGCGTTCCATTCACTCTGGTGTCTAGTCATGCCTGCCAAATGTCCACGGGAACGTCTGCAGATGCAGACAGCACTGGCTTTTTGGCTATAAACAAAGAACTGAACCCTAGAGTTGGATAGAACTGGCTTTCAAGCAAGGGCGACTTTTACCTTTATCTATAGGAATGCCACCCATAAATTCAAGTCATTGATGCAAACATGTTTCAGTTCAGAACCGGAAAGGTACCATATATACTCAAGTATAAGCCAAGTTTTTAACCCCAAAAGGGGACTCGGCTTATACATGGGTCAACAACCACGAGGGTCTAAAAATATTTTTTGAGTGATTTGTGCATTTTAAAAGTAAGTTTCAGGATGTCTGTGGCAAAAGAAGTTGAGGCGTGTGGAAAAAGTGTGGATTCCACTTACCTTCGTGCCTGCACCATGTGGCCAAGATGGAGGGAGGAAGCCATTCTCCTTCCTTGCAGGGGGAGCAAGAGGCTAGGCTAGAGCAACACTTCCTGCCTCAGTGCAATTGACCTGCCCACCCACTTTACCTTCAGCGCCACCACTGGTGGGTGGTGCAAATACAGTTTTTTAAAAAATCACTAAAATAATTAATTTTGCTGTATTTTCATGTACAGTATTTTAATTACTGAAATTCACTCGCAGCTGCTGCATTTCTCACTCGCGGCTTATACTCGGCAAAATTAGGTACCTCGGCTTATATTTGGGTTGGCTTATATTCGAGTATATATGGTAATCAACCTGTGGCCTCCCTATAATGCCTCAATGTTGGTTGGTGGGATTGCAGGCAAAAATACGCCTGGAGTTTCTCTGCTGTTCACCAGGATTAGAAACCTATTTTAGTTTTATTTCTAAGGCCCACAAAACCAATTTGAAAGGTGGCAAGTGCCAGACATTCATTCTTGTAAAAGAAGGCATCCCCTGTATATTTGCCAAGGATTTAAAAAAATTGGATTGAATACGATGTCACTGAATATAATTTCATGCAAGCTAAATTTGGTGTGTTCCTTGGACTGGGAGATCTTGAAACTCTGTGCATTTGCTTCTTCCCACTTTATTGGGAATGGTGATGATGATATTGAACTCACTGATAAAGCGAAATTAACCAGCTATCCAAGTTTTATTGCTATTTCCAATCAGAGTAAACAAAAAACTAAGTAAAACAATCACACTTATAGCATTGAGTGCAGTCTCTGGGGGGTCCACAGGTTAATTAGCAATTTGTCCCCAACATACTGGGTACTCATTTTACCAACCTTGGAAAGATGGAAGGCCGAGTCAACCTTGATCCTGGGTCAGGATTGGACTCACAACCTTTTGGTTGCATGACAGCAGTTTAACCTCTGCACCACCAGAGCTCAAAACAAAACAACAGAGGGGGAAAAAAAGACGTTGTGGCACCTTAAAGGCTAACTCCTATATTTCCATGTTCGCTTTTGTGGATCAAGTCCACTTTGTCAGACATAAGAGGTCACTATTTCTTAATTATGTTAAAAAGGTATTTTTGGATCAAAAGTTTTCTCCTTCGAAATATGTGCACACCCAACATGATGCATCTAAGGTCACTGTTGCCTGAAAGCAAGTCGTATCCGACTCTAGGGTTCAGTGCTCATCTCTGTTTATAGCCAAAGAGCCAGCACTATCTGCATCTGCAGACGTTTTCGTGGACATGTGGCAGGCATTACTAGATACCGGATTGCACAGAACACTGTTTACCTTCCCACTGAAGTGGTCCCTATTTATCTACTTGCAATTTCTCGCTTTTGAACTGCTAGGTTGGCAGGAGCTGGGACAGAGACGGGAGCTCATTCCGTCCTGCAGTACTTGGGTCTTGAACTGCTGACCTGCCGACCTTCCAGTCAGCATCTGAACCACTGGAGCCACCATAGTCCCATTGATGTATTTAGATAGTTTTAGAACACATAAACAGTTTTATCGGCTAAAGCAAGGATTCTCAACCTGTGGCCTGTGGTCCCAATGCAGCCCACGGCGCCATTTCATGTGGCCCTCCACCGCCTCCACCACACCAGGAAGTGCCATGTGGTGGAGGAAGGGCAAAAATGGCCATCTGGCCTCCGTGACATGCCCCCGGCTTTAAAAGGTTGAGAACTCCTGGGCTAAACAGTACATAATGCGTTTAAGTGTTCTTAATGGTTTAAAAAAGGTAAAGTGCTGTTCTCATGTGTTCGATTCCACCACCACCACCACCTCCACCCAACTTGCTGTGTTTACAAAGTGAGGCAAGAGCAGGACATTCAGTCCCACCACCTTTCAATAATTTTGGGTTTCTTGGCTCTCCCTGTGCAAGGACCAAGTGGATCTACCGTACTCCACTTGGAGCGATCAGCTGACTTTAGCCCTGGCTCTTGTCTGCTTTCCATCACTTGTGTGGGTTTCCCCCATACTTCTGGAGCGGTAAAATATAAAGCACTGTCTTCCAAGTTATGTCTTGCAGGGGCAAATGGTTTTCAGGCATAGTGTACGCCCTGCTGGAGGTGTTTTTCAGCCAACATGATCATAAGCCAGGGGTGGCTAAACTATGGCCCGTGGGCCAGATCCGGCTCCCAATGGTAATTCATGCAGCCCATGCCACCCTCATTGCTCCCAGGAGCGACGAGGGCGGTGTGGGCTGAATGGATTGGCATCAGGGGCCAGATCTGGCCCACAGGCCATAGTTTGGGCACCTCTGGTTTAAGCAGAGAAAATGGCAGCTTAAAACCTATCTCATCCTGTTGCAAAACAGATTGCAAGGCACGTTTGAACCACATGACCGGCCTGCTGAACCACGTGAGCAGTTGTTGGCCCGAAACGTTTGGTCACCCCTGTCATAAACCATCAACAGTCTCGATATCTCCCCTGCATTTTTCTAAGGAGCCCTTTAACCTTTTTTACAAATTGGCTCTGTTGATGTCTTCTGGCCACCTCTTGAGGCAGGGAATTTCATATTTTAACTTCTGCGATTTGCAAAATAATAATAATTGTGTCCTATCAAGTCAACTTGAATAGTTCAGGGATTTCGGTATCTGGCTGAGGAACCAAAAGACTGGGAAATTAATTTCCAGCTTTGCCTCCAACCCAAGTGGCAAGGGGTGCCCAAACTACAGCTTGTGGCCCCCAACACCAATTCATCTGGCCCGCGCGGCCCTTGCCACTCCTGGAAGCAGAGGTATAAACATGCCCTTATGCATTTTACATCCACGTCTAGGCGTGGCAAGGGCGGCGTGGGCCAGATGAATTGGCATTGGGGGCTGGATCCGACCAGTGGGCCGTAGTTTGGGCACCCTTGGTCTATGTTTTAGCAGACTACAGCCTTGAGAAAACAAACGGAGGAAAAAAGTTTCTGAAACTTAAGTGGTCGATTAAATAGACAAACTGGAGGGCAAAAGAGAATTTAAGTATGGGTTGACACCATCCGGGCGCATTTTACTTCCAGGAGCGATAGGGGCGGCGTGGGCCAGATGAATCGCAGCAAACCCATTCGTGTGGATTCATGGGGGCTTGGGTTTCTGGGAATTGAAGTCCAAGAACATCTGGAGTGCAAGGGTTCACCATCACGGGGTTATACCATACCAAAAGTCTACCTATATGGATTTTGGCGCCCAGAATCTGCCCAAAAGTGTCCAGTTTGGGTTTTTTCTCCTTTAAGAACACAAACACTACTTTTTCAAGTTCTCCTTCGTATAGTTTGTGAATCCACACTCATGGGTTATGCGCCTGCGCAGAACGGCCGATCGGAGGCTTGAAAAGCTATTGGTCAAAAGTTTTGGCGGTAAGACCGCCCACCGTACCGCCCACCCTGAGGCGCCCGCGCGCCATTTTACCTCAGTTCTCTTCTTTCCGCCGTAGCAGCAGGACGATCATTGAGAGCTTCCTCAATTTTTTCGCCCTTCTGAGGGAAAGTCTTTTGGCAAATTTCTACAATTTTTCTCGGTGATCTTGTCCTCCGGGCAGGATCGCCACCCCGGCTCTGTCTCTTCTCTTGAGTGGATTCAGTAGCCAATTTTTTCGCATCGATCACCGTCTCCCCCCTCAAGGGGGTGGCGGCTGGTCCGCCCTTCGGGGTACTTACCTCCAGAAACTTCCACTGGAAGAATTTTTTCCGCGGTTGATGGCTGCAGCGTTTAAACAGTGCACGGCTTGCCTTAAGAAGTTCCCGGCTTCCGACGGACACAGCCTGTGCCTTTTTTGTTTGGGAGAGTCGCATCAGAGCCAGTCTTGCCCGCATTGCAAAAAGTTTACGCGCCTCGCGGTGCAGAACCGAAGCAATCGCCTCAAGGCTCATCTGATGGAGCTCGCTCTGGCTCCCGCCGCGTCCGCTTCCACATCCGCCGCTGCCGCCCAGCCGCCGCCGGCCTCTTCCTCCATGCTTCCGATGAGGAAGAAGAAAAAGAAGGACAGGAACGGTGAGAAGAAGCGCAAGCATGGGTCGGAGAAGAGACGGTCGCTTCCTCCCACCCCACGCACACCCGCCTCTCCCGGGCCCTCGCCGCCGTTCTCGACTGCCCGATGTCCTTCTCCGGGATCCTCCATCTGGGGAGGACGGTCGTCTTCCGGGTCTCCTGATAAAGGACGCAGGGCTGGGGCTCCAGCTCTCCCACTTCAGGTGCTTCCCTCTCCTCCTCGGGGAAGAAACTCCTCGCCGAGGCAGGCCTCCGTCTCCCCAAGGCCCAGGACGCCGACAGACGACGCGGTCGTCAACGTTCCGACGACCGTTTCGCCGACGCCGACACCGGCCACCGTTTCGACGCCCACCGTTTCGTGGGCCACCATCCCGCCGGCTGCCGGGGCTCCACCATCAGCGGACTCGGACGGATCTCAGATGGCCCTCGTCCGAGAGATGTTCCAGGTCATGGCGTCGTTTGCGACCAAGTTCCAGGCCTCCATGCCTGCGGCCTCTGCGGCTCCGGTCCCGACCACCGCAAGCCCCGGGCATCCCGGCCCTGCCGTGGCCCCACCGACCTCCCGTGGGTCGAGTGCCCGCTCCGCCGGCCCACCTAACCCGCCATGGTGTGGCCCGGACGTCGATGCGGTGGACTCCCATCCCGCGGGCCCGCCCAGGCCGTACTGGCGCGGTCCCGACGTGGATGAAAGGCTGCCTCCCTCGTCCTCCGATGAGTCCAGCTCGTCGTCGGAGGAGGACGAGGGAGACGTCGACGCCGAGCGCACGCCGGAGCAGGCTATCGCCTCAGTGGACCCACCGCGTGGTGAGGACCAGCGCTCACTGACCGCCATGCTCACAAGGCTGGGCACCGCACTCAACCTGAAGGTCGATCAGCCGCCGTTGGAGGGTGAGGATCAGATGACCGCGAAGCTCGACAGACGTGCTGTGCGGCCGGTCCACATAACCATGCTCCCCTCCATGATGACTTCGGCGAGGGCGACGTGGAGGAAACCTTTGGCGGCGCACTCCGTTTCGTCCAGGCTCGACAACATGTATCGGGTCCTGGACGAGAACGTCGAGTTCTTGCAGGCTCACCCCCTGCCGAATTCCCTGGTGGTCAAGGCCTTCCAGCACAGGACGGCCACCAGCGGGTTCCCGGTCCCGTCGACGCCGGAGGGAAAGAAACTGGACGCGGTGGGGCGTAAGTTCTACGCCACCGGCTCCCTATTCTTCCGTGCCGCCAACTACTCGGCCGCCATGGGCCTGTATCAATCTCACCTCTGGGAGCAGGTGAAGGTTGAGATAGCGAAACTGCCCTCCGACGCCCAAAAGCGCATTGACGCTCTGGCCACCGAGGGGGACTTCGTCGCCGAGCAGCTGATGCGCACTGCCCGGCATATCAACGACTATGCGGCGAAGGACATGGCCTCCGCAATCTACCTCCGTCGCCACGCTTGGCTCAGGGACACCTCCCTCGATGACGCTATGAAGAAGCTCATCGAGGAGTTTCCCTTCGACGGGCAGGGCCTCTTCGGTCAGGACACCGACAAGGTCCTGAATGAGATGCGCCAGACCAATTCCACGGCAAAGTTCCTGGGGCTCACCACGCCGGCTCCGCCCGCCAGGCCGAGGTTCCAGCCCTTCACACGGCGGTTCCAGGGCAACCCACAGCAGCAGGGACCGACGGAGCAGCCTAGATCCAGCTCCTACAAACAGCGGCGGCAGCACAAGCCCCGCTACCGGCCCTACGGACAGGACAAAAATTCGGGCGCGAGGCCCAAGCCCCGCGTTTGAAGCTGCGATGGCCGAGTCTCTCTCGCTCCACATCCCGTACCTCCCCCTCCGGAACTTCCTCCAGGTATGGTCGGGCATCACGGACGACCAGTGGGTCTTAAAGATCTTGTCCTCTGGCTACGCCATCGAGTTCGTGCGGGTGCCTCGGGTAGGAAGACATCGTCTCACCACCTCGTCCCCCCATTTGGAGGAAGAGATATCAACCCTTCTCTCCAAGGGAGCCATCGAGCGGGTAACACCGTCCGACTGGGACAACGGCTTCTACTCGAGGTACTTCGTGGTCCAGAAGAAGGACGGAGGCCTTCGCCCTATCCTGGACCTGCGCCGCCTGAACAAATGCATCCACACCAGGAAGTTCCGGATGGTGACCCTACAGACCGTCCTCCCCCTCATCAACAAAGGGGACTGGTTCACAGTCATAGACCTCAAGGATGCCTACTTCCACATCTCCATCCTCGAGGGACACAGACGGTTTCTCCGCTTCCGCATCGGTAATTCCGTGTACCAGTACCGATGCCTGCCGTTCGGTCTGGCCACGGCACCGCGGGTCTTCACCAAATGCATGGCTCCGGTGGCCGCGTTCCTCCGCCAACGGAGCATCAGGGTCTTCCCGTACATCGACGACTGGTTGATCGTCTCCCCCACCAAATCGTCGGCCGTTCGGGACACACAATACACAGTCCACCTCATGGAGAGTCTCGGCCTCAGGATCAACTTCACCAAATCGAAGTTGATCCCCTCCCAACGCGTCGAGTACATCGGAGCGGTACTCGACTCGCTTGCTACGAGAGCCTACGCCCCCCAGAAACGCTTACAGGACATTGCGCAGGGGGTGAGCGAACTGCGCACCAAACCGTGCGTCCGGGCGAAGAAGGCTCAGAGACTTCTAGGCCTGATGGCCTCAACGACGGCAGTGATTCCCCATGCCAAGTTGAAATTCAGGTCCCTGCAATCGTGTCTCCTTCACGAGTTCGACGCACTTCGGGAGAGCCAGTCCAAACGGTTGACCCCATCTCCAGAACTGAGGGACCAACTGCTGTGGTGGTCTACACCACTCAATGTGGCCACGGGGAAGAGTTTCTACCCCCCGCAACCCTCGTTGCAGATACTGACCGACGCGAGCAACCTCGGCTGGGGCGCTGCTTGCGGGACTCTCACGGTCAACGACACCTGGACACCGCACGAAACGGTGCACCACATAAATTACTTGGAGCTGCTGGCCATTTGGAAGGCCCTGCGTTCCTTCGAGACTCTGCTCACCGGCAAGGCGGTTCAAGTGGCCTCGGACAATACCACGGCGGTGGCGTACCTCAACAAGCAGGGAGGAACACGGTCCACCACCCTCCTGTACCTGGCAGTGCAGTTGTGGGAATGGTGCCTGGAGAGGCACATTTTCCCAATTGGAGTGCACATTCAGGGCACACTGAATGTCCTGGCAGACCACCTGAGCCGTCTCACTTCGACGACCCACGAATGGGAGCTGGACGACGGAGTGTTCCAGTCGCTTTGCGAGGCCTGGGGGACGCCGAGCATCGACCTCTTTGCATCGGAGTCCAACAGGAAGCTCAGCAGGTACTGCTCCAGAGCAGGCATCGGACTGAACTCCGAAGGCGATGCCTTCATGAAACGGTGGGATCAGGATTATCTCTATGCCTTTCCTCCGTTTCCTCTGGTCCAGAAGGTACTCACCAGGATGTACCAACACAGAACCAATGCAATTCTGGTGGCGCCAGCATGGCCGCGCCAACCCTGGTTTCCGCTACTGTTGCGCATGTCGTCGCAGTATCGCACACTGCCGGAGTCACCGACGCTCCTCCAAATGGAGCACGGTCAGCTACACCATTCGGACCTGCCCAGCCTCCACCTCACCGCGTGGAGGATAACCCCAGACTGTACAGGATCCTTGAATTAGCGCGGCGCCCTTCCACAAGGAAGTCCTACGCTTCCAAATACAGGCGTTTTTGTGCTTTCCTGGCCTCCCGGCAAACGCTCCCCCCGCAGGTGGGACTGCAGGACATTTTAACCTACCTCCTCCAGCTGGCGGAGTCTGGCCTTAGCATCACCTCCATCCGAGTGCATCTCGCAGCAGTAGTAGCGCACTCTCCTGCTGGCTCGCCCGCTTCTGGGGCCTTCTGCGACCAAACGGTAAAGCGCTTCCTCAAGGGGCTAAGGAACGCTTTTCCGCCGGCCCGGACACCGACGGCTCAATGGTCACTGTCCACCGTTCTCAACGCGCTCACCAGGACCCCCTTCGAGCCCATGGCTACCGCCGATGTTCGTCTCCTCACATGGAAGACGGCATTCCTGGTGGCTATCACGTCTGCACGTCGAGCTGGTGAACTGGTTGCCCTGCGAGCAGACGCACCGTTTCTCCAGTTCTTCAACGACCGCGTCGTCCTCCAAGCGGACATCACCTTCCTACCCAAGGTGGTCTCCAAGTTTCACATGGCACAAACTATCTCCTTGCCAACCTTCTTCCAGAACCCCACCAACGCCCAAGAAAGGACTTGGCACACACTGGATGTGAAACGAGCTTTATTGTTTTACACCAGCAGGACTAGAGAGTTCAGGAAGTCACAACGCCTCTTTGTGGCTTATGGGGGAAAGTCCAAGGGTGAACCCATCTCTGCTCAAAGGTTCTCCAAATGGATCACCTCTACCATCTACCTGGCCTACGAGTCAGCCTCACTGCCACCTCCACCGCATGTCAGGGCGCATTCCACCAGGGCGGTTGCCACATCCACTGCCTTTCTGGAGGGCACACCGCTTGAGGACATATGTAAGGCTGCCACCTGGTCCAGACCTTCCACATTTGTCCAGCACTACAGGGTGGACACCAGAGCCACTGCGGACGCCAGGCTTGGCCGTGTCGTCCTCACCAGAGGGCTCCGGACTCAACGCCCCTGACGGGTCCACCTAGAGGATCTTCAGCTCATCGTGGGATCATCTCATCCGACTGCCCACCGACCAAGTAAGTGTGAGCTTGCTAATCTCCCATGAGTGTGGATTCACAAACTATACGAAGGAGAAAGTTCGGTTTCACTTACCAGTGATAACTTTCGTTCTTCGAGTATATAGTTTGTGAATACACACTACCCACCCTGCCTCCCCTCTTGAGCTGCACGGATGAGATCAGTTGGTTTATCCTGTGCTTGGCTTAAGTATGGAACTGAGGTAAAATGGCGCGCGGGCGCCTCAGGGTGGGCGGTACGGTGGGCGGTCTTACCGCCAAAACTTTTGACCAATAGCTTTTCAAGCCTCCGATCGGCCGTTCTGCGCAGGCGCATAACCCATGAGTGTGTATTCACAAACTATATACTCGAAGAACGAAAGTTATCACTGGTAAGTGAAACCGAACTTTCTGTCTACCCATAATTAAGGTCACATGTAGTTTGATCCCTGCACTGTGCCAGGAGCCTCTCTTCTGCCCCCAAGAAATACTGCTTGCTTACTTGTCTCATGTTGCTCTTCCATCTCCTGTCCATTCAGATGGGTTTTCTCAGGGGTGAGGAGACTGGGGTACATACCTGTTAACCTTCCTGGATTGGCCGGGATTTCCGGTTTTTCGGCGCTGATTTTCGCCATTTCCCACCCGGAGCTGCCGAAACCCCGGAATTTGGCAGTGGGGGGGAAAGGCGTTACTGCGCATCCCTTCTGTGCAGCTTGCTTCTATGCATGCGTAGAAGGCTTTTACGCATGCGTAGAACCCTTATATGCTTTCGTAGAACCCTTCTACGCATGCGTAAAAGCCTTCTACTTATGCGTAGAAGCGAGATGCGCAGAACGGTTCTGCACAAGTCACTTTTACGCATGCGTAGAAGGCTTTTACGCTTTCGTAAAAAGCGATCTGCGCAGAACCGTTCTGCGCAGGTCCCGGATTTTCCGGAGCCGCGGTTGACAGGTATGCCAGGG
Source organism: Bradypodion pumilum (assembly GCA_035047305.1). NCBI lineage: Eukaryota > Metazoa > Chordata > Lepidosauria > Squamata > Chamaeleonidae > Bradypodion > Bradypodion pumilum. Next base: position 344,541,531 of record JAWDJD010000004.1, read on the forward strand.
GCTCCTCTCTGGATTCACATACCAGTAACTGCTTTAAGCAATAAAGAACAGAAATAGAGAAATGTTCTTTGCTATGCTTCCTCCTCTAGACCAGGGATTGCCAACCTTTTCAAGCCGGGGGCCGGGTCACGCTCTCTCAGTCAGCTTCGAGGGCAGGATGGCCATTTTGCCCTGCCTGCACAATTTGGTGGTGGTGGGGCATTTTGTCCCAACAGCTTCAAAGGGGTGGCCATTTTGTTTCCTGAATGCCCTTAAAGGGGTGAGGGGCCACATGAAATGGCACCATGGGTCGGATCCGGCCCACGGGCCTTAGGTTGGGAACCCCTGCTCTAGACCCATAATGGTGAACTTTGGCACTCCAGCTGTTCTTGGACTTCAATTCCCAGAAGCCTACATCCCTGTGAATCCACATGAATGGGTTTACTGCTTTGCAGAGGCTTAGGGAGGGTGAAGAGGAAGATTGCCAAAAATGAAAGGACCATAAAGACCTTTTCCTTAGACTTCATCCCTGCAAAGCACAAAGGCTTAAACCTAGCATTAAGACGCAGAGCTTGACGACTGGAAGGGCAATAGGTCAACAGTTCAAGACCCAAGTGCTGCATGACGGAGTGAGCTCCTGTTGTCTGTCTCAACTCCTGCCAACCTAGCAGTTCAAAAGCAAGAAATTGCAAGTAAATAAATAGGGACCACTTTGGCAGGGAAGGTAAGCAGCATTCACAGAAACGTCTGCAGACACAGGAGATGAGCACTGAACCCTAGAGTCAGACACAACTGGACCGACTTTTGAGCAAGGGAGACTTTTGCCTGCAAAATTATTTCAAGGGAGACCTTTGCTTTGCCTTTACAGCAGGGCAGGGTGGCCAAACTTTTTGGCCGCAGGCTGGTCACGTGGTTCCTCCCACCAGAAGCGGAAGTAAAAAAGGCACCTTGCAATCTGCTTTGCAACAGGACGAAATAGATTTTAAGCTGCCATTTTCTCTGCTTAAACCAGGGGAGCCCAAACATGCCCATATGCATATTCATCTGGCCTGCCACTTCTGGAACCAACGTGGGTGGTGTGGGCCAGATGAATTGGCATTGTGCGTCGGATCTGGCCCACGGGCTGTAGTTTGGGCACCCCTGGTTTACAGCAAGGCAAGAGTGGGGAGGTGGAGGCCGGGGGTCGGGGGAGAAGAGGAAGTCAGAAGATATGCACAACCCTTCTTGTGCAACCCTCTTTCCCTTGGTGGCCGGAGCATCAGGGCCCGCTTGACCTGGCTGAGCCCTTGCTTAAAAGTTAACCAGCTGCTGATGAATATTTCACAAGGACAAACAGGCCAGGTGGACTGGGAGAATCTCTAATTTATGACCCAACAGAAGAAACAGAGCATGGCAGCTGGAAGGTGATTTCTCCACACACACACATGCACACACATGCACACCAATATACACCTCTCTTTCACTGGATGTTTCCAGCCTTAATTGTTTCGATGGAGTGGAATCTGTTGGTGATGGTCTCCCTCCTGCGAGGGTTGCATCTCTGAGTATCCTGGGGACAGGTTGTATCTCCACGATGGGACAGATGATGTGGTGCCATAGAAAGGCCATGTGGTGTCATGGCTGAGGTGCTGCTCTCTGTGTGGGGAGAGCTATGTACACTCTGTTTGAGGGGTAAAGGTGTGAGATACATGCAACAAATGAAGGCACCTAAGAAGACAAGTGGAAGGCAATAAAGGGGAAGGAAGACCAACCACGAAACAGATTGACTCAGTAAAGGAAGCCCTGGCCGCCTTATGTTCGGAAACCGGAATAGAAAAACTCGTGATGGGACCTTTCAGAAGACATAAATATTTAAGTTGTAAGTTGGTGATGGTTTATGAATGAATATGTCTGTCTGTCTATACCCTATCTATCTATCTTTCTATCTATTTAATGAGTATTGCAAATACAAACTTCACAAAGGGATTCCCTCCCCTGCATATATGTGTAACGCACAACAATAGTGATAGAGCAAAACTGGATGCTACAACATATACACCTCGATTTCTTTTCGCCAGCGCCAGAGTGGGAACTGCTTGAAGAGTTAAAGAAGCATTGAAATTCGCTTTGAAACCAAATGAGAACCGAGTCCCAGATATATTCATCAAAGTAGAACATCGATCCACATTCTAGAGCAGGGATGCTCATCCTGTGGCCCACGGGCTGGATGTGGCCTGCGGCACCATTTCATGTGGGTGGGTCCCCCACCGCGTCCACCACATCAGGAAGTGCCATGTGGTGGAAGAAGGCCAAAATGGCTGTCTGGCCCCCGAAGCTGTCTGAGGGAGTGTCACCCGGCCCCCGGCTTAAAAAGGTTGGGGACTCCTGGGCTAGAGGACTCGGCTCCACATACACAGTCTCTGAAACCAAGGTGGGAAGGGTCTTATTGTGTTCTGTTGGGAAAATTCTGCTTTTCCAGCCCTCCCATGCTTTCTATCTTCAATCTGAATCCCAGCAGCTTCCTAGGAATTCCCCATCCATTGGGCTGAGCCCAACAGGGCGTTACAGTGGCAGAGAATAACATAGAGCAATAGCATCGACGCATACTTAACCCCGCTCCATAGCATTTCGTGCCTTCTCTGGGCGGTTCACAAGGTAATTAGCATTTTTGCCCCGAACATGCCTGGTCCTCATTTTACTTAGGGGTGGCCGAGTCAACCTGGATCCCCGTCAGGATCGAACTGACAATGTTTTTGCTGCAGTACAGCAATTTAACCACTGCATCACCAGGACTTGTCTACCGATAGAGTGGCCACTGCTCCACAGCCTAGAAGGGTGGCCATAGTGGTGGGATTATTATTATTTTTTACTACCTACTCTGTGGGCATGGTGTGGTGGATGTGGCCATGGGGAAAGCCCTGCGTTGCACCTGAATTAGGACTACTTTATTTCAAAACTTGGATAGGGAGAGGGGCCAGCCTGAATTTCTGCTACCGGTTCTGGCGAACTGGGGCGAACCTGCTGACTCCGACCACTGGGCAGTCATCACCAAAAAGGAGGATATTCTTCAAAAAATAAAGGGCATTTTTGGATTACTTTTGCATATGCTAATTTAAACGAATAGATGTAAGTATCATCACACTTCGTCATCATCATCATCATGTTTAATTTATATACCGCTTTATTCAAACCCAACGGGAGACTAAAGGCGGTTACCAGCAAATAAACAGCACAATGAAGACATTATTGCACACACTTAGACATTATTGCTATAATTGAAGTGGAAGTACAACAGTGCTCATCATGTTGCCTAAGACTGTGACAAGGTAATCAAATCACTTTGGGAAAACGCCTTGAGATAAAGATAAGATATGCATCAGATAAATAAACATGCCATAGTATTTAATAACCCCCTGAAATGCCCTGGGCTTGTATTTTCTGTAGCAAATGCTAAAAATGAATATATACAATAATAATAACGTGCCATTGTCAGTTCTGACTTATGACAACTCTTTCCAGGATTCTGTGGGTAGAGCCGTGATGGCGAACCTTGGCACTCCAGCTGTTCTTGGATTTCAATTCCCAGAAGCCCTGGTCTCTGTGAATCCACATAAATGGGTTTACTGCACGTAAATCCATTTGTGTGGATTCACAAAGACTTGGGCTTCTGGGAATTAAAGTCCAAGAACACTTGGAGTGTCAAAGTTCACCATCACTGCCCTATGGGAAGGTGGATTCCAGAGGAGTCATCAACTGCAACTCGTATCCGAATATACATTGGTATTAAGGTGGCTCCCAGCTTGCCATGAAGTGACCCACACACTAGGATCACGGAGCCATCTCCTGCGGCACATATGAAATGAGACATGCAGGATTTAACACTAGGACTATAATGGTTTGCCACAGCCTTGAGGATATGGACAAGGTGCGCCTTCACAGCCAGTCCACCTGCCATGGCCTCTTCTGCCTCCATGACCATTGGGAATCAGAGTTCCTCCTCTGCTCATTTTGTCATTGGGCCCAATATTATGGTTTCCAGTGGCATTTCCTTCACTGGGGGAGGGGGGGTCATCACTCCAACTAAAGGGGCTCATCCGCCCATAGCCGTTGGCCCCTTTAGGTTACTTACCACCTCCCAACACTCAGCGTTGAGTTGCTGGCTGTACAGTCTACTACATGACCGTAGCAGGATAGCAGTTCCAGAGTATAAAGCCACATATTCTGACATGTGGCATATTTCTGAAACCACACTAAGAATAAGTCTTCCAAATCCCATAAAGCGAGCAGGGTCTTCATGCTCCTAACCGAGATGGAGCCTCTGACCAGGAAGATGGTACGTATCCTGGCTACGATGGGGTGTCTGCTCCGACGAGGCTTTCTCCTGCTTCCCTGCCTTCTTAAACCTTTCCACGATGCAAGTAAAAGAGTTTGTTGAGCCTGCTGGCCAGAGATTTGACAGCTTTGCATTCCTTTTTAACTTTTAATCTTCTTTCCCCAATTTCTTGAGGGTATCTTGCACACCTGTAGGTAATGATGTGAATAATTCCCTTTGTTCAGCTAAGCCACTTAAGTTCTGAGATATGTTTCAAAGCAATTTCTCTTTTGACATATTGGTTGATTTACGTTCAGTTCTTTAGTGTTATTTTAGCGGCTAAGTAAACCATTGCCTCAGTCTCGATAAGTGATAAGCAGGAGACAATTAGAGGACAAGCTGGACCTAGACTGCTGCGTCACTGGTCAAGCTACCAACCTACCTCCACCTGGATGGCAGGAATTGATGTTAACAAAATCTCTTTCAAAATTCATTGTAACCACCCATTATTCCAGACAACACCAGCCTTTAAAATGGGGTTTCCCACATCTTGAGACCCATAGGATTGTGAGCTGGATCACAGGGCATTTACTTCTTCATTATGTAGTCTGTCTAGCCGGACATCCCGCTATAGTAATGGAGTAGACCAGGGCAGTGGTAGGCTCCCCTTTTTTTTACTACCTACTCTGTGGGCGTGGTATGGTGGGCATGGCTGGGGAGAAAGCCCTGCATTGCACCCAAATTAGGACTACTTTATTTCAAAACTTGGATGGGTGGGGCCAGCCAGAATTTCTGCTACCGGTTCTGGCGAACTGGTGCGAACCTGGTAATGCCCACCACTGGACCAGGTGTTCTCAACCTTACTGTGCCACAGGCCAGTAACTCCCCCTCAGATCACACTGCAGGCCTGATGCAAAGGCAGTGAGCACATTTGCACATGCATGGGTGCGTCTGCTTCTGGGGTCGTTGCCATGGGCTGGATGGAATGGTGTCATGAGCCAGGTCTGGCCCATGGACTGTAGGTTGCGAACCCCTGGAGTAGACTGTACAACCAGCAACTCAATGTCGAGTGTTGGGTGGCAGTAAATAACCTGACTCCCTAAAGGGGCAAATGGGTGGATAAGCTCCTTTAGGTGGGGCGATGGTCCCCCTCAGTGGAGGAAATGCCACTGGAAACCATTTTATTGGGCCCAATGGCAAAATGAGCAGAGGAGGAACCACTTCACTATTCTGATTTTCCCAATGGTCATGGAGGTGGAAGAGGCCATGCTAGATGGACTGGCTGTGAAGGCACACATTGATAATATCCTCAAGGCCGCGGCATCCATTGCAGTCCTGGTGTTAAACCCTGTGTATCACATTTCATACATGCCACAGGAGATGGCTCTATCATCATAGTGTGTGGGTCACTATTTTCCCTGACACATCCATCAACTGTGAAAATGATTGCCAAGGGGGGGGGGATGTATACTTGGATACGAGTAGCAGATGCTGATGTAGTCTTGACAAAAAAGGTGAACCACTCTTGTCCCCAACAAGCTGTCTTGCATGTTCAATGCTGAATTCTTCTTAGTCATCAAAATGGTTACATTAAGTTAATTATTGAATAAAGAGCACATTAATCCTGCCCCCGTTTCCCAACCTATTCTGTGCCACAACCTTTTTGTACACCAGCCCCTGAGATGGGTGAGGAGGAGATCTGTGCATTCAAAGCATCCCAAGACGTTAGCACAACATTCTGGAGGAGACACGAGTGAATTTTAATTTAGGTTTTTCTCTGGGAGAATGTGTTTGTTAATCAAATATCAATTGATTGCTCAGAGAACACTTCCTTAAGTTTATCACAGAAGATCAAACCCACCCACCCATTAACTCCCAGAGAACACGATCCATACATAATTACTGTCTTTATTAATACACCTCCATGTTTAAGTTTTAGGCAATTAATATTTGTAGGATAGATTGGTAGTGAGTTAATTTTGCTAGCGCTATGCTAATAATGCAGACGTCTAATTAGCTGGGTAATTATAATGGGCATCCTTCTGGCCAACCTCTTTCTGTGAGACACTTACATACCTCAGCCACTTCACTTCTTCTTTGGTTTAATTATGGCTCAGCCAACATAGATTTTGGGTGAATTCATTCCACAGTGTCCTTTGCCAGACCCAGTGTGAAAAACATTAGCTAACCCAACAAGGTAGTCGTTGCCTGTTGGGTTATGCCCAATTGTGGTTTAAAAAATAGCACAATCTTTGAGGAGGTTCTTTCTGTGTACCCTTGGCTCCATGTGAAAGGAAACCGCTGGTGGCAAAGAAGAGCCAAGGAGAGTCAACATCTCCACAGAGTTGGTGAATTGGGTCCCACTGTTTTATCCACCCCCGCTGTAGCATTCACGACATAAGGTTCAGAAATACATTCTTCAGCTCTTGGCAACTATGACGTCCCTTGGTGGTTTGCATCAATGAACGAATACCAAGAACTAGCATACCGCTTCATCTCAGAGATACTGTAGATGCTTTTGACACATTCACTGGGGAATCACCAAAATACATAAAATAAATTTAAACAAATCAGGGGGTCTACCTACATGTACAGGTAGATCTGTGGTGGCTTAGTGGTTAAGATGCTGAACTTGACGACTGGAAGGTCAGCAGGCCAAGCATTATATACAGTGGAACCTCAGCTAACAAACGGCTCGGTTATCATAAAAAACACATAACAAAAGGGAAATCATAGAAAATAGTGGCTCAGTTTACGTATTTTTTCCCTGGAGTGAATTAATTGGTTTTCAATGCATTCCTATGGGAAACTGCATTTTGGTTAAAGCATTTTGGTTTTAATGCATTCCTATGGGAAATTGCATTCAATGCATTCCTATGGGAAATTCAGTTAAAGTAATTTTTGCTGTAAGAAACGTCCTGGAGAATGCATTAATTACGTTAATGAGGTTCCACTGTACTGTCCTAACAATCCTAACAATTAGCCCAAAGGAACCGCCATCAATATTATTGAGAGGAGGCTTAGAATTGGTGCCAAATGTTACCTTCCTCCCTGAGCCCTTTGTATTCATTCATTCATTCATTTATTTGATTTGTATGCCGCCCACTCAGCATACACCGACTCAGAGCGGCTCACAACATATCAAACAATGATACAATACAAGAAAAATACAGTACACAATATTGTTATCCACAGCAATTGTTGTTGCCACAAGACCAGCTCAGGGAGATTTGAAGTCGTTGGACTTTTTTAAAAATAATTTTTATTAGTTTTCATAAAATAACAAAAATATAATAAACACTACAAGAAGAAAAAAGATACATAAAACAAATTAAATACATTGAATTGCATATACTCTGTTGTAATAGCATTGTAAACAATACCAAATCTTGAACCTCATTTATATCATACCTTCTTTAAAACTATACCTTACAACCTACATCTTTTCATAAACATCTATACTGTTCATCACTTATCATCAATTATGTTCCCATTATTTCATTATATTTAGCTATGTTTTTAACATTTCAAAAACATATAAGGTTCAATCTAATATACTACAAAATAATAATTATGTCACCCAGTGATATGTACAAGCCCTGAGGATCAGATTTATAATTTAATCTTCCCAAAAACTCATATGTTGGGGTACTGGTTTGTCTCCTTTATCCCTTATTAATACATGTTCCACAAATGGTCTCCATATAAATTTAAATAAATAATAAATATTTCCCAAAACTTGTTCTCCTTCAGTATGCCTTTCTTCACATTCAATTCACATGTCAATTTATCATTCAAGGCAATTTCCCACATTTCCTTATACCATTCATCTATTTTCAAAACCAAATCATTTTTCCAATTTCTTGCTATACACAATCTTGAGGCTGTTAACATTATGGATAACAATTCTTTTTTTTATTTATATTCACATTTATATTATTCAATTCTGTCAATAAGTTGGCACTTGACTCCAACTTAAAATCAATTTTAAAAATCTCTGATATCTCTTTCTCAATAAGTCGTTGGACTTTAAGATCACGCATGTGCCAGAAGTCGACTCTCTCATGCTGTCTCTTACCACCTGCTTTCAAACATTCAGGGCTCCATGCTAACTGCCAGTGCAGTACGATACTGACAACAGCCATATGTTGAAATGTGTGGCCATATGCAAATGAGATCTAAATGTGCAGGTTATCCCCCCATGGCATCTTGCATCAAGAGCAGAACACGGCAGGACCACCAAACCGTTCATGCATGAGAGACTTTCTCAGCTTTGCATGTGATGCGCTTTCTTTCCTTCCAAACCATCCAGATGCCGTCAAGTGAAACTGGGCCCTTCTGTTGCAGAGAGAAAAGGCAGGCAAGCCTCAAAGGCTGACCTTTGAAAGAAAATAAAATGGAAGAGGAGCCCATAAGGTGAATTATGCTCCATGCAAGAAGAAGAAGTAGCTAAAGGTGGAGGAGATGATGATGATGATGAAGAAGAAGAAGCTAGAGGAGGAGGAGGAGAATAAGGAGGAGCAGCAGCAGCTGGTAAAAGTAACATCTGGCCATCAACCTCTACAATACAATTCATGTGGCCATAAAATTGGTTGCAAACCTATGGTGACCTGTTAGGGTTTTTGAGGCAGGTGACACTCTAATGTAAATTAGCATATTTTATACATGTTAACATATTCCTTCACAAAGCAATGTATGCATAAGCAGAGCCATCTTGGAATTATTTGAAAGCCTCTCTAGTTAAGTTGTTTACAGCTAGCTTGCAGAGAAATACCCAAAAGGGTCTTATCTGAAATAAACAGCCATGTTTACCACTGAACATGTTAGAATGTACGTCATTGCATATGAGAGTTAGAATGTGTAACATCAAGATAAAGTGTGAAACGCCTAATGCCCTGGGAGACCATCTGGACTGAAGAACACATGTGCCACGTTTCATGAAAAGTATAAAAGGCTGGTTAGATCTTTGATGGGGGTCCAAGGATCTGATGGATCCAAGACCATGCATATACGCATTATTATGATGTGCCATGATTATGTGTAATTGTATTTTGTTGTACTTTGACAGTAAAACTTAGATAAAATTCTCTTTTTCCATTTCAAACCTCTCTGGCTGAGTTATTTACTTAAAAGTTGTTTACTTCTTGGAGAGAGGAAGTGACACAGGTATAAACTGTTCAATGAATGGTTTTTCATTGCTACCTCCAACCTAGGAGGTCCTGTAGATGAGTAGGGATTTGAATTTGGATCTTCTAAATACGAGTCTTTCATTCCATGCACTACACCACACTGGCTCTCCAAGTGTTCAAATACCTCCTCACAGTTTCAGTAGCCAATGACACTAATTCTGTGCCAATCTGGAGTCCTGCTGAATTCTGTGGGACTTGCATCCTGGTGAGTAGAAATTGCCTGCTCCGTCAGAGGGTCTTGGAGGTCATGGGGCTTAAAATCTCAAGGGACACGGGCAGACCAAGCCACTTGTACAATGATGTGCAGATGGTATCATTCTCTCGTTCAAAAGTCACTAGGTGGCAGTAGACAGAGTGGCATCTGGGCTGATTCAGGAACTAGCTTTGGTCACCAGTCCTACTCTTCTTGCAAGATAGACCCGTGATGGCGAACGTTGCCACTCCAGATGTTCTTGGACTTCAATTCCCAGAAGCCCAAGCCCCCTGTGAATCCACACAAATGGGTTTACTGCGACTCATCCGGCCTGCTCTACCCTCGTCGCTCGCGGAAGTGAAACGCATCCGTACTGGGAATTGAAGTCCAAGAACATCTGGAGTGGCAATGTTCGCCATCACGAAGATAGACAATAAAGCTCTTATCTCGCTTCTGGGTTGGGGTGTCACTTTTTAAGCCTTCCACAATAAAATGCAAGGGCATCGAAACATATAACAGCACCTTCAACGTATAGTCAAAAACAGCATCTGTTTTGTTTTAGTTTCCCGCATCTTTCAATTTCAGCTTCCACTCCCCCCCCCAACTCCCAATAAAAAACCCAAATTGAGCATACATGTAATGGGATTATGTTGCTTTGATCTTCGAACAAACACCAGGGAATAGATGTTTTAAAAAGATTAAAAATACATCTCTTGGTACGTTTTCGAACTCTCTCCAATGCAAGCTATTAGGATAGGGGTGCCCAAACTATGGCCTGTGGGCCAGATCCAGCCCCCAACACCAATTCATCCGACTCACGCCACCCTCGTTGTTCCCAGAAGCGCGACTGTATGCTATGCTTCCACTTCCGGGAGCAATTAGGGCAGCGTGGGCTGGATGAATTGGTGTTGGGGGCTGGATATGGCCCACAGACCGTAGTTTGCGCACCCCTGGTTTAAGCAAAGAAAATGGCAGTTGCAAAACAGATTGCAAGGTGCGTTTTACTTCCACTTCCAGTGGGAGGAACCACGTGACCGCCCCTCTAAACCATGTGACTGGCCCACGGCCCGTAAAGTTAGGGCACCGCTGTATTAGGATGATCTTGGGCTCAGGTTATAGGAAACTGGATCTTGGCTGAAGGCAAGGAAATGGTCCTAACCTTTGGAGCTGATGAATGTCCAACGCTGGAGGACTTCAAGAGAAAATTGGACAACCATCCATTAGGTCTACTTTGATCTAGATTCATGCGTTGAGCAGGTTGTTGGACTGAATGGCCTCAGAGGTCCCTTCCAACTTCATTATTCTATGATTCTCATCATGTGGAGGAAAGGGACATATTAGTGAAGAACCAGACTCCATGTTACTGTTGGTACCAGGAATCCAACCATTTCTGTCGTGTCTAGGTCAGATTTTAAACTGCCAAAATGAAGCAACTTTTGGGGGAAATTCATTCCGTCGTTCTTTTCGCCTGACTTGGTGTGAAAAAGATTAGCCGGCACAAGGCAGGTGTTGCCCAGGGGTATGCCCACTTGGGGTTCAAAAATTCCACAATTTTTGGGGAGGCTCTTTCTGTGTACCCCAATCCAAATTTTTTTTTTCCTCCTGGCAGCTTAGTAGTTAGGTAGCTGAGCTCGGAAGGTCGGTTTTCGATACCGAGGCAGGGCTGCACTTGGGACATGAAAGGAGCCTTATTTGGACATCCCTGAGCAGAGTTTCTCTAGCAAAAATCCTTTCAACTCTGAATAATCTCTGACACAAAATTATTATTATACCGAGAAACAGGAATAACTGTTGTTCATTATGCCTGACTGCCAAAGTTATGACCTTGCTCTGATTTTAATTCAAGATGCAAAATAAAATATTGAACAGCCTTCAAATCTACCTGCCTGCAAGGCCCATTTACTACTGACCCACCTGCCCATCTTCCTTCCTGCTACACCAGTGGTCATGGAAGGGACAGGTGGATGGAGATTTTTGTCTTGCCCCTCAGCCCCTGACATGCAGTTCTACTTGGGGAAATCAATTCAGGCTTCAAGAGGTTTGGGAAACATAAAACCTTATACATGAAAGTCCTCTGCTTTGAGGCTCAAGGGAGCAGCTGGACCCTGATACCACCCCAAAGGACATTCTCAGGGACATGAGAGGGTTCTGTTTGGCTGATAATAAAAAGAGTAATTAGTTCCATTTTAAAAAACCCAGTCCAGAGCCTGCCTTCCAATTCTGAATTTTGACTATCATGGCGGCGATCAGCCATGAAGATTGTCTTGGGAACAAGAGAAAGTAGTGGCCTTTCACCTGCCTTCTGCATCGCAGCGTGACACCCGTGGTACCACTGATCCAGTTCCATGAGTCACTTTCCGGTCCTGAACGCTTTTGGCACAAACCAGGAAAGGGACCTTGGTGTCCTGGTGGACAACTCAATGAAGGTGTCAACCCAGTGTGCCTCAGCAGTGAAAAAGCAAACTCAATGCTAGGGATCATTAGGAAGGGTATAGAAAATAAGTCAGCAAGTGTCATTTTGCCTCTTTATAAAGATATGGTGAGGCCCCATCTGGAATACTGTGTACAGTTCAGGTCGCCATACCTCCAGAAGGATATTATGGAGCTGGAAAAAGTGCAGAGGAGGGCAACCAGAAGGATGATGAGGGGACTGGAACACCTTCCTTACCATCTGAGGCTGCAACGGTTGGGCCTCTTCACTCTTGAACGACGGCGTCTAAGAGGTGACCTGGTTGAAGTTTATAAAATCATGCATGGTGTGGACAAAGTAGATATAAGGAAAAAGTGTTTTCCCTATTGCACAACACTAGAACTAGGGGACACTCCATGAAACTTTTGGGTACTAGTTCTCAAACAAATAAGAGAAAGTACTTTTTCACCCAGAGGATTACTGGTCTATGGAACTCCCTGCCAGAAGAAGTGGTGACAGCTGTCAGTCTTCACAGCTTCAAGAAAGGATTAGACACGTTCATGGAGGACAACAAGGGTATCCATGGCTATAATTATGGATACTTAAGGACAACCTCCGGGTTGGAGAGATAGGCAGGATATCTCTCAATGCCATTTCCAGGGAATCCTAAGCAGGTGAAGGCATCTGCTTGGGAATAATACCCTGAAGCCAATGGTGAGCCACTGTGTGAAACAGAATGCTGGACTGGATGGGCTCCTGTGGCCTCTTCCAGCAAGGATGTTCTTATGGCACACAAAGTCCTCCTCAATCCCAGGCCAGGATGGGTGAAACTGTTGCCTTCCATCCAGATGGATTCAAGTGGGGCCATTTAATCCACTTGGGGACCCTCACCCTTCCCTGTAGACTTTGCTACCCAAAGCTATTACTCCTCAGGCTTGTCAGGTTAGTTAACCACTGCCTGGCGATCAGCGTTGAGTCGCTGGCAGTAGGGTCTACTCTATTACCATAACAGCATAACCTGGCCAGACATGCTGTTGGATTCGACCCTTATAAGCACGAATCCAGGACAACGACGTAACTAACAGCAACAGGCTTTATTCAACAATCAAAAAGTAGAGATGATCTTACAAGGTTTTCTGGATCCTGAGATGGCTATACAACCTCAGCGAAGTCAGACCCTCCGGACTCTTACCCGTCTTTGGGCAATATACGTGCTACCATGAAGCGCAACAGTTGAGGGGACCCAGGCATAGCGCTACCCGGCTTGGGAAGTATGGATCCGGTCCAGCCCCACCCTAGTTTACTCGTGGGGCTTATATAGTGTCTCCCTGGCGGTGGCTCCTGGATACAATGTGGTGACCCACCGGACAAACTTAACTGACCAACCATAACCGGGGATATATGTAGTCAACCAATGGAGAACAGGATCCAAAACTGTAACCAATCATAGGGCTTGGTTTAACCTAATGAGCGTGCCCTTTTTGCACCGCCATTTTCTCTTTGCAAGAGCGCTCCTGTGCTTCTTTGCAATTGTGCCTCAATACACAACACATGCCTAAAAGCCAGTCCACTTTGAAGCCTTCTTGCTTCTGCCAATCGGATCTAAATCTAAAAGCCATCGCCTTCAGCACATGGCAAAAACAAGTTGCTCTTCCTATGATTCTACTGTATGATCCTACTAGGCTTCTCCATCCACTTTCTTGAAGATTTTAACAGGAAGATGGAGACAAGGTGACAGATGGGAAAGGTGGAGAAAGCGGCAAAAATAGGATCATGCATCTTTAACTAAGTCAGGTTGAGCTACATTTGTGATGCCTGGCCTAGCTCAGGGTCTCTCTCTCTCTCTCTGTGTGTATGTTGGGGGCACGGCGGGGGATGACAATGAGGCAGAGAGGACTGAGTTCTTCCTCCAAATTCACATCCATTCGTACCTGAGAATAGGTAGCAGCAGCAACAGAAGGAGGACCGGGATGAATATTTCATGGTTGCCCTTACAGGTGTTGGCAGCCTTTGGCTTGTTCATTGGAGCTTTGCCTCTGCTGCTTGTCCAGGGGTACTTCAGCCTGAGCCATCACCTGAGCCCCGAGAGAGATGCTGCTTCAGCTCCTGAAAGATTGATAGGCTGGGAGGCCGAATCCTGGCCCCTGTCCTCTGGAGGGGGCAGAGAGGAAGACAGGGGGGGGGGTTCCAAAGCTGTGGAACACTGCCTAGGGCAGTGGTGGCCAACCTTGGCACTCCAGGTGTTCTTGGACTTCAATTCCCAGAAGCCCAAGCCAGCAATCTTGCTGAACAGGGCTTCTAGGAATTGAAGATGAAGAACATCTGGAGTGCCAAAGCTTTGCCATCACTGGGTGAGAAGTGCCGCTTCTAGGATTGACAGGCACAAAGCCAGCCCAAGGGAGGCAATGGCCCCAAAAGGTTACCAAGCAAAGCTGTCTTTCTGAAGGCCAAACAATACCTTATTAGCGAGCGAGCATCTTTGGAAAAGGGAGTTCATTCAGTGCTGAAAAGTCTCATTGTCACGGCAGAGGAGTTGCCACTTGCTGTGAGTTAACTTGCTTTGTTTATTTGGAGCTAAGCTCATCTGCAAGGACAACGTCACAGACATGAAACTCTGCCTGAACTGGGTCTCTGGGAAAAGTTTAGACATCGCAGCTTCAAATACATGAAGAGATACAGAATCCTTTGGCTCATTTACTGGTCTGCCATTGACTGCCCGAAACCTGCACCGATAAGGACTTAAGTTTGGCCAATGTCAAAGCCAAGAAAGTGGCTTCATTTTGGAAGTCCAAGGTTTGATTAGGACACGAAAGAAGAAGAAACTTCCAATAATGTATCTCAGTTTAGCCCTGAAGTTTCTCTTCAGAAGACCGAATACTGGGCATGAACTGTGTTGTGTTCTAAAGCCTGTGCCTTTAAACAATGTACCTATCCATGTGTATCCAATGTAACCTTTTCTATGTGTAACATTGTAACCTCCAGCTGCATCACTGTAACCTTAATAGGACGCGAGCTAGTGACCACTAGATGACAATAGCGAGCGTCCAAGCTCATTGGTCCAAGACTCACCTAGAACAACAGCGCGGGAAGATTCCCGCCACTACCTTCACCTGGACAAGAAGGGCGTGACCTGCAATGACGTCACACAGCCTGTAGCCAATAGGCTATCAAGGAGCCACATTCAAATGTATAGCCACTGTATATATTGAGCTGTTCATCCGCCATTACCTCATGTTCCCTCTGACCACATGTAATAAAGTTGTGTTGAGCCAGCTCTTCAGCTGTCCTGGTGTCTTTGGTCCCATACACTAAATTGGCGACGAAGGTGGGATATGGCTGCCCACGGGACCAAGACGTACGCCGGTTTCGACATCAAGAAACCGCAAGATTGGGAACTCTTCGAAATGGACTTCCAAGGCGCGCTGGTGGAGTTCGAGGTGACGGACGAGGCGAAGAAAAGAGCCATCCTCACCAGAATGCTCAGGCACGACGGCAAGAGGATACTGATTGACCTCATCGCACCCAAAAAGGCGGCTGAATTCAAGGCAAAAGAGCTCCTGACGGTGCTGAGAGACCATTTCCGGCCCTCGGTAGCGATGTTTCCCGCTCGGAGTGCGTTTTGGAGGCGAGTCCAAGCGCCTGGCGAGTTGGTCGCCGCTTTCGTAGCGGCCCTGCGTCTGGCTGCCGGCCCATGCAAATGGGAGAATTTGGAAGTCACCCTCAGGGACTGCGTGCTATGCGGCCTGAAGGACGCCGAGATTCAGCGCACGCTAATGAATCAGGAGCCGCCCCCCACGTTGCAGGAGGTCCTGAAGGCGGCACAGGCCGCGGAAGCCATGAAGGCCGGGGTGCAAGAGCTCCAGGACTGGCGGCCGAAGGCCGACAAAACAGAGAGTTCGGTGCACGCAGCCCGGTGAATTTCGAAATCGTCCACCGAAAGCAGCGACGACGAGGACGTCCGGAGGGTCCGGAAGGAGGGCCGGCGTTGCGACGGCTGCGGAGCGGCTCATGACCGTGCCAGGTGCCCGTTCAGAAAGGCCGAGTGCCACAACTGCGGGCGACGCGGGCACATCGCCAAAGTCTGCAGACAACGGCGCAAGGACCGGAGGAGCTCGCCCAACCGCCCAGCGAGGCCAGACCGCTCAACGAGACCAAAGGATGGCGTCCGGCCCACGAGGAAGCAGGACGGCGTGGGCCGCATCTCCGACGACAGCGACGCCGACGCCCCAGTTTTCAGCGTGTCCATGGGACACCCCCGTTACTTTGTTGAGGTACTGGTGCAAGGGGCCCCTGTTAGGATGGAGATTGATTCTGGCTCCTCCTATTCTATCATTTCCCAGAGGGAGTTTTTGAGAATTGACCCCCGCGTACGGCCCAAACTCAAAGCGTTGAGGTCCACGCTTCGAGACGTGCAAGGAAACAGTATCCCGGTACTGGGGGTGGGAAAATTTCGGGTTCAATATAAGCAGCACGTTGCGGAACTCTCCCTAGTCGTCCTCAAGGGAGGAAATTGCAGCCTCCTCGGGACTCAATGGTTCCAACCCCTGGGTTTGTTCATTGGGGGGTGCACGCCGTTGGGACTGACCCGATACAGAGGGTGTGCGACGCGCACCCAGAAGTTTTCAAAAAGGGACTTGGGAAGTTCAAGGGACCCCCAGTAACGTTCGACCTGGACCCGGAGGTCCGCCCAATAAGACTCAAACCGCGCAGAGTGCCCTTTGCACTAAAGGACAAGATAGAGGCGGAACTGGACAAATTGGTGGGCCAGGGGATTCTTGTTCCTGTTGATTCTGCGGAATGGGAAACTCCGATTGTCACGGCACTAAAGGCCAATGGGGAGGTTCGCATTTGCGCCGACTATAAGTGCACCATTAATAAGGCAATTCGCCCTAATGCGTATCCGGTGCCGGTGGTCAGCCACTTGCTGGCCAGGTTACATGGGGGAAAGTGTTTCGCTAAGCTCGACCTGGCACAAGCCTACCAGCAACTCGTAGTGAACCCTGCTGCAGCTGCTGCACAGACCATAGTCACGCATAAGGGGGCGTTCCAGGTAACGCACCTACAATTCGGCGTGAACTCGGCGCCTGGAATTTTCCAGTCGCTCGTGGAACGCCTACTAAAGGGGATGGACGGGGTCTTGCCATATTTTGATGACGTATTGATAATGGGGGGGAGCGAGGTCGAGCTGGCCGAAAGGCTGGACAAGGTTCTGGCGGCATTCGAGCGGGCGGGGTTGAGATTGCGAAAGGACAAATGCGTTTTCCTCGCAAATGAGGTGGAGTTTTTAGGGTTCCGAGTAACACCTGAGGGAATCAAACCGTCCACATCCAAGGTGGCCGCCATCAAGAAAGCCCCTCGCCCCACCTCCAAGTCCGAGTTACAGTCATTCCTAGGGCTCTTAAATTTTTACCACTCCTTCCTTCCTCGGAAGGCGGCGGTGGCTGAGCCGCTTCATAAATTGCTCAAGAAAGATGAGGCATGGAGGTGTGGCGATGAGCAAGAGAGGGCATTCACCGCACTGAAGCAGCTCCTGGCGTCCGACGCCGTCCTCACCCACTTCGATCCCAAACGGCCGGTGGTACTGGTCTGCGATGCATCCCCGGTGGGGGTGGGGGCGGTGTTATGCCACGTGTTGGATGACGGGAGGGAGGCCCCGGTAGCGTTTTACTCAAGGTCCCTGTCCCAAGCGGAGAGGAATTACGCCCAGACAGATAGGGAAGCGCTGGCAATAGTTGCAGGGACCAAAAAATTTCACGATTTTCTGTATGGCCGCCCCTTCACCATCGTGACTGACCACAAGCCCCTACTAGGCATTTTCACCGCAGATAAGCCCACGCCACAGATCCTGTCCCCGAGGATGCTCCGGTGGGCTATTTTTCTCAACGCGTACCAGTACGCGTTGGTCTACCGGCCCGGGAAAGAGATCAGCCATGCGGACGCTCTATCGAGGTCCCCCCTCCCCCTGACGCCCAGCCAGGTGAGCAAGGGGGAGCGAGACCATCAGGTTCTCATGATAGAGGTGCTGGATTCGCCCCCCGTAGTGCCCGCCGACATCGCCAAAGCGACAGGGAAGGACAGGACATTAGCGGCAGTTAGCTCCTGGGTACAGAAAGGGTGGCCGGCGTCCTCCCCAGCGGAGGAGTTCGCCCCATTTTTTAGGAAAAAGTTGGAACTGTCCCTAGAGAGGGGGTGCCTCTTGTGGGGGCAGCGGGTGGTGATCCCCACATCCCTTCAGCCACGGGTACTTAAACTGCTGCACGTCAGCCACCCCGGCATCGTGCGCTCCAAAGCGCTGGCCCAGAGCTACTTCTGGTGGCCCCAGTTGGACGCTGACATCGAGCACATGGTCGGCACTTGTGAGAGCTGCCAATGCTCCAGGCCAGAGGAGACCCGCCTTCCCCACAGGGAGTGGGACGCGGCTAAGGGGCCGTGGTCCCGGATACACATAGATTTCGCGGGCCCGTTCCGGGGAACCCTGTTTCTCCTTGTTGTGGACGCTTTCTCCAAGTGGTTGGAGGTTATCCCAGTCACAAGCACCTCCTCGGCCCAGACCATTAAGCATTTGCGGAGGCTCTTTTGCACGTTCGGCATTCCCGACACCTTAATTAGCGACAACGCTAGTTGCTTCACGTCCTCCGAGTTCAGGGCATTCATGGAAATTAACGCCGTCCGGCATGTCACCTCCGCCCCTTTTCACCCGGCCACCAATGGCCAAGTGGAGCGCCTCGTGCGTACCACAAAGGATGCGCTACGGCGCATGGGCCCCGGAGACCTAAACCTGCAAGTGTGTCAGTTTCTGCTAGGGTACAGGGTAACCCCGTTAGCATCAGGCTACTCCCCCGCGGAGCTTTTCATGCGCAGGAAACTGACCACCATACTCACTCGACTAGACCCCACGAGAGTTGAGGACAAGGGGAGGAACATAGGTTTAGAAGCCACCAAGAGTTTCAGCGTGGGTGCCCCGGTGCATTGCAGGAACTACGCCAGCGCGGGGCCATCCTGGGTGCCGGGGGTGGTCGTGGAACAGACCGGTCCCGTGTCGTACCGCGTGGAGACCAACACAGGTCTGCTTTGGCGGCGACACGCGGACCAGCTCCGGAACAGGGTCCCGGGAAGTAGGGCTCCGGCAGTACAGACACAAATTCAGCGTTAGGGTTCTCCCCCACCCGTTTAGCCCAAGGGGGAGGAGAGGGGGGTCCAGAGTCCCCACCAAGGGGGGAGGAGAAGGAATTTGTCCTCGTAGATACCCCGCGGGATCCCCTAACAGAGTTTAATTTTGAGTTTCAGAACCGGGGGGGTTTTCGGAGTAGTCCCCCACCCATCCAAGCGAGAAGAGGGGTTTTTCGTTAGCCCCTGATGCCCCCGGTTCACCCACAACAGAATCCACCTCTCCCCTCAAAGCTGCAAAGCCGCAGCAAGCCTCTAACAAGTCTCCCTCTCCCATTACAGGACAAGGGTCCAGGGAACAAGGAGGCGGGAGCGGCCCTCGGGTGGGCCAACCCACATCGCGGCCCAAACGCGAGTGCAATAAACCATCTTGGCTGAGAGACTTCATCTCATCCTAGGGGGGAGGGGTGTTGTGTCCTAAAGCCTGTGCCTTTAAACAATGTACCTATCCATGTGGATCCAATGTAACCTTTTCTATGTGTAACATTGTAACCTCCAGCTGCATCACTGTAACCTTAATAGGACGCGAGCTAGTGACCACTAGATGGCAATAGCGAGCGTCCAAGCTCATTGGTCCAAGACTCACCTAGAACAACAGCGCGGGAAGATTCCCGCCACTACCTTCACCTGGACAAGAAGGGCGTGACCTGCAATGACGTCACACAGCCTGTAGCCAATAGGCTATCAAGGAGCCACATTCAAATGTATAGCCACTGTATATATTGAGCTGTTCATCCACCATTACCACATGTTCCCTCTGACCAGCATGTAATAAAGTTGTGTTGAGCCAGCTCTTCGGCTGTCCTGGTGTCTTTGGTCCCATACACTAAAAACTGGAAAGGCCACCTCAGCTGTTGCCGTGAGTAAGGTCAGACCCTTTATGAGACATTCGACTTCTTTTACGGATTCCTCTCCTTCTTTTGTGTCCAGATCAAACTTTGGACAGCCAAAATGAAGCCGCTTGCTTGGCTTTGTTGTTGGCCAAAATTAAATCTTCATCGGGGCATGTTTCTGGCAGTCCTTGGCAGACCAAGAAATGAGATGGATGCTCTCTCTCCCTCTCCACATTCACACAGTATTTTGTTGCCTGCCAGCAGCTCCCAATTCTCATGGGACAATCCTACACCAGTCTCCTTAGAAGCAAGTTCAATTGGATGTATTTGAAGTTAGCTCAGTCTCTCCTCTTTTCTTTTGACTTTCTTTCCCTCCTTCTTTCCCTTCCCTCTTTCAATAACTCCATTTCTTTCCCCTCATCTAGCTTCTCCCTTAATCAACATAAGATCGGCCCATTGATCATTCCTGTCCTGCCGACTGTCTCACACGAAATATACTCATTTTTATAGTTATTAACGGAATCAATTTCTCCATTTCCTTATCCATATGCGCATACTGGACGTGCGCCGAGGATCGTTTAACATGGATCCGCTCCATCTCAGAATTGCGGGGGTGGGGTGGGGGCAGAGTGGGCTTGATTGCTTGTACAAATTGATAAACCTGGCATTCCTTCTCCACCATCATCAGCGTAATGCACAGGAGGAGCAAGATTTTGTGCTTAAAAGAAAAGACGAAGAAGGGAATCTTCTTGTATCTCTGCATTCCTTCTTGCCCTGGACAATGGTTTCCATTGTGTAACTAACGGTAGAGCCGGCTCTGCAAACTCTTCAAGGCCATTCCAAAAGCCATTCCACCTATGGCTATTTTCTTTCAAGGGCAGCACTTTGGTGCATTGGGGTGGGGGTGGGGACTCACAACAAATCATAATAACAAGCCAACTCAACGCTTCTTGTATCCCACAGTTGACAGAAGGATCACCGGCTACTGGAACTCAAGTGGCTGAGGAATTCCTGGAGTAGTTGCGCCAGAAAGAAACCTTTCTGGTCTTTGCTTGGAATTTCCTAAATTAAAAAGGTGCAAAGGATCAGTTTTGAGCAATCGTTTGGTTCCAGCAAATGAAAGGAAATCTTCATGGGCTTCTTGGGTGCCTGGCTTGACTCTAAATGAATTAACAGAGCATTACAAAAGCATGCATCTGTGAGACAGTTTGGTAAGGTCAAGGACGCCCCTTGCTCGAAAGCCAGTCATACCCAATTCTAGGGTTCATCGCTCATCTCTGTTTATAGCCAAGGAGCCAGTGTTGTCTGTGTTTGCAGACGTTTCCGTGGACATTTGGCAGTACATGGAACACTGCTTACCTTCCCACCAAAGTGATATCTGTTTATCTACTTGCAATTTCTTGCTTTCGAGCTGCTCGGTTGGCAGAGGTGGGACAGAGATGGAAAATCACTCCATCATGCAGCACTCGTGACCTTCCAGTCGTCAAGTTAAGCATCTTAACCACTGAGCCACCGCAGTTCCTTACAGTTTGGTAGTGACCCACAAAATGAAGAAGAAAGTGTGCTTGGTTGGTACTTTCACCAGCTGATCTAGAGGGACCGTTCTAGTTTGGTCCACATCTCCACTTTGGAGACATGCTTGTGGGTTGCCTGGCTAGGGTGATGGCTGTGTGGGCATCTGAGGGCATCCAGAGAGGGCAACAGCTTGTAGCTTAACCAGTAGAGGAAGACCATTCACGATGGTATCCTAGCCCTGCTCTCTCATCAACATCTGGAGCTCCTCTTGGTCCTGGCGGCCTTCACATTCACTTGCTTTTGCTGTTTTTCTTCAGAACTAGATGGATTCTTTGGCCAACGAACCTCAAGGGCAAACCACAAACTGTCCCTGGGCAGGAAGCCCATGTGAGTGAACCTCTCTTCAAAGTTCCTTGGTTGCGTGCCATCGCTCAGAGTCACATGGCAGAAGTTGCATGGATGGGGACTCTCTGAAGGCCACCAGACGTTGTTGAGTCAAATGGGTTTGCACAGCTACTTTCGAGAAATACAAGATGTGAAGAACAGGCTATGCAGTGAGAGAGAGATCTTAAATGCTGCTTTCAAGGCTCGCTGAACCAGAGAATTGGCAGGAGGACAACTGGACTGTTCCCTTATGTTTCCTCGATGGATGGTCCCATGGGAATTATGCAAGCTGCTTTCTAGAGGAAAGAGTAAAATATTCTAAGAATATTCCAGGAAACATTATGATATAAACAGCAGCTTCAGAGGAGCAATTTTAATCAAGATCTCAACTGGCAAGGAAAGGATTAACTTCCCTCCCCCACCTGATGCAATCCTAATAATAATAATGTCTTCCTAGCTAATGCAATTAACTTTTTAAAAATAAAAAAATGTGTCCATTAAATGCAAGGACCTGGGCAGTGTCATGGTTAGTGTGGCCTTTGGCTTTTGCCCTGTTCTTCTGAAGGAATGGCGGGAGTAAAGTATTCACTGAACTTCTCACAGATCTCAAAAGCTTTCTAGGGTTGCCATAACTGAAACAACCTACTGTAATAGCACATAAAAATCAACCGCAGATGCAATGTAGGAAATAGATTTTGTAATTTTATACAGAATGACGACCTATATCCATGATGGCCAACCTTGGCGC
Organism: Bradypodion pumilum; assembly: GCA_035047305.1. Taxonomy (NCBI): domain Eukaryota; kingdom Metazoa; phylum Chordata; class Lepidosauria; order Squamata; family Chamaeleonidae; genus Bradypodion; species Bradypodion pumilum. The sequence continues at coordinate 344,564,240 of JAWDJD010000004.1, forward strand.
TCCAGGTGTTCTTGGACTTCAATTCCCAGAAGCCCAGCCAGCACTCCTGCTGATCAGGTCTTCTGGGAATTGAAGTCCAAGAACATCTGGAGTGCCAAGGTTCACTATCACTGCCCTGTATCAGCCTAGTGGGGAAGACTATGACCAGAAAACCCATGTGCCTTGGCTATTTGTGAGTAATGCCAATTGCAGAGAGATGGACCCCTTTAAGATGTATGATCTCCCCACCCCACCCCCTTCAGGGCGCTTTCTCTTTCAATCATCCTCGAATTAGTAAAGGTAAAGGTTTGCCTTGCTCGAAAGCCAGTCGTATCCGACTCTAGGGTTCAGTGCTCATCTCTTTTTCAAAGCCGAAGAGCCAGCGCTGTCTGCTTCTGCAGACATTTCCGTGGTCATGTGGCATGCATGACTAGACACCGGAGCACATGGCATGCTGTTACCTTCCCACCAAAGTGGTCCCTATTTATCTACTTGCAATTTCTTGCTTTCGAACTGCTAGGTTGGCAGGAGCTGGGACAAAGACGGGAGCTCATTCTGTCCTGCAGTACTCGGGAATCGAACTGCTGACCTTCCGCCTCCCAGTCAGCATCTTAGCCACTTGAGCCACTCCAGTCCCCATCCTCGAATTAGCCAGCCATTTAAAAAGAGGACATTTTGTTCCTGAGTCCACCTGTGAAGTGTGTTGCGACCCTTAACAAAACAGGTTCGGGTTAAGTGTCAGAGTTTGGACTGTTGCAGTGGTTCGCAACCTTTTTTTTGGCCATGCCCCATCTAAGCATCTCTAAAATCCTGCTTGCTTTAGTCTCTTACACTCATTCTTGAATTGCCCCCTTAAAAATCAAATTGGCCCTCCGTGGGGTGTGTGCCTCACTCACGTTGGGGACCACAGGGCTACTGGCTAGGCTAGGCTAGCTGGGTGATTCTGGAAGCCACAATCCAAAACACCACTCTTTCTAATTCTGGAATAGTATTCAAGAGTTTTATTCCCTGGAAGGGCTTCCTTTCCTCCCCCAACACGTTCATCTGCCTTTCCATTTACAGGTGGCTATAATTATGGATATACCTAAGGACAACCTCCGGGTTGGAGAGATAGGCAGGATACCTCTCAATGCCATTTCCAGGGCATCCTAAGCAGGTGAAGGCATCTCCTTGGGAATAATACCCTAAAGGAAATAGTGAGCCACTGTGTGAGACACAATGCTGGACTGGATCATGTCATGGGCTCCTGTGGCCTCTTCCAGCAAGGCTGCTCTTATGTTCTTATGTTCTAGGTGTAGCTCTAAAGCTTGCCTCTCTCTCTCTCTCTCTCTGCAAGTTACTTGCCCGGTCTCTTTGCCGCTTGGAGATGCTGATTCAGCGGCCGCCCGGACATCTGCAGCAGAGGATCTGTGCGGAGCTGATATTAATCAATGCTTTTCTATCAGCCTTTGGCAGCTGCCCTGAGCCTGCAGCATCTTGCCAAAGGCAGTCTTGCCTTGCAGTGTGGTCTGGAGTTACCCTGGTTTCTTCTCCCAGCACTCTGTGTGTGTGTGTGTGTGTGTGTGTGTGTGTGTGTGTGTGTGTGTGTGTGTGTGTGTGTGTGTGTGTGTGTGTGTGTGTGTGTGTGTGTGTGTGTGTGTGTGTGTGTGTGTGTGTATGCATGCTTTACAGGGAGACGGTATCAGTCAGACCTGATTCTCTAAGGATCTCACAGGTGGTTCAGCAGGGCCGTAGCCAGGGGTCCCGGAAGGGGGGGGCAAAAACCCTCCTGAGCTAACAGGCCCCCACCCCACCTAGTGGTGTTAATGTTATATATGTGAGTATGACATTGTTGCCCCTTCTAAAATCTTTTTTGCCCCTCCTGAAAAATTTTCACACACACACACACCCCAAAGAAATCTAGACTCCTGGCTACTGCCCTGCGGTTCAGGTTAGGAGGGTATTTCTGGTGAGCCAATGATAGATCTCTTAAGGGATACCTGGGCAGTGTGACTGGAGCAGCATTAATGTGTGGTGGATCCAACCCTTTGCGACTCAGAATGATAACATGGGCACCTTTCCCCATTTGTAATAAAAACTGTGTCCACACCTCTTTCCTCCTCCTCCTTCCATAACCGAATATTGGCAATCCTCATGGCAATCAGCCATGATGGCTGTCCTGAGAATATAATGCCGTAGCCTTCCATATCTGTCTTCTGCATCGCAGTGTGTCACCCATAGTACCACTGATCCAGTTCTGAAAGTCACTTTCTGGTCCTGAGCCCTTTTGGCACACAAAGTCCTCCTCATCATCCCCAGGCCAGGATGGATGAAGCTGCTGCCCTCCATCTAGATGGATTCAAGTGGGATTTAATCCATTTGGGGACCATCAGCCTTCTCTGTGGACTTCACCACCCAAGGCCATGAGTCCTCAGAGTAGTTAAGTTAATTAACCACTGCCTGATGATCGGCATTGAATTTCTGGCAGTAGGGTCTACTCTATGAGTAGAGCAGGATAACCTGGTCAGACTGGGGCACTTCTTTTTAGGACTCTTTAAAAAAGAAACCTTCTGTTTATTAGAGGAATACACTTGGGATAAGAAAGGTGCTGGAAGTCTTACTTCTAAGAGCTTGACTACACTTAATGCCGTGCTGACAGCCCAGCCTGATCGCATGTTTGACCCCCTAAAAACATAAGAACATAAGAACAGCCTTGCTGGAACAGGCCACAGCCCATCCAGTCCAGCATTCTGTCTCACACAGTGGCTCACCATTTCCTTCAGGGTATTCCCAAGCAGATGCCTTCACCTGCTTAGGATTCCCTGGAAATGGCATTGAGAGATATCCTGCCTATCTCTCCAACCCGGAGGTTGTCCTTAGGTAGCCATAATTATAGCCATTGATACTCTTGTCCTCCATGAACTTGTCTAATCCTTTCTTAAAGCTGTCAAGACTGACAGCTGTCACCACGTCTTCTGGCAGGAAGTTCCATAGGCCAGTAATCCTCTGGGTGAAAAAGTACTTTCTCTTATTTGTTTGAGAACTAGTACCCAAAAGTTTCATGGAGTGTCCCCTAGTTCTAGTGTTATGCGATAGGGAAAACAGTTTTTCCTTATCTACTTTGTCCACACCGTGCATGATTTTATAAACTTCAATCAGGTCACCTCTTAGACGTCGTCGTTCAAGAGTGAAGAGGCCCAACCGTTGCAGCCTCAGATGGTAAGGAAGGTGTTCCAGTCCCCTAATCATTCTGGTTGCCCTCCTCTGCACTTTTTCCAGCTCCATAATATCCTTCTGGAGGTATGGCGACCAGAACTGTACACAGTATTCCAAATGGGGCCTCACCATAGATTTATAAAGAGGCAAAATGACACTGGCTGACTTATTTTCTATACCCTTCCTAATGATCCCTAGCATTGAGTTTGCTTTTTTCACTGCTGAGGCACACTGAGTTGATACCTTCATTGAGTTGTCCACCAGGACACCAAGGTCCCTTTCCTGGTTTGTCGCAGAGAGTTCAGACCCCATCAGTTTATAAGTGTAATTGGGGTTCTTTGCCCCAACATGCATCACTCTGCACTTACTAATGTTGAAACTCATTTGCCACTGTTTTGCCCACTCCCCCAGTGTCAAGAGATCCCTCTGGAGCTCTTCACAATCTCTCACAGTTTTCACTACCCTGTATAATTTAGTATCGTCAGCAAATTTGGCTACCTTGCTTTTTACTCCTACCTCTAGATCATTTATGAAGAGGTTGAAAAGCAGGGGTCCCAGTACTGAACCTTGGGGGACCCCACTCTTTACTTCCCTCCACTTGGAGAAGTGTCCATTTAGTGCTACCCTCTGTTTCCTGTCCCTTAGCCAGTTGCTGATCCAGGACAAGACCTGTCCCTTTATTCCATGACTGGTAAGTTTATTCAAGAGCCTTTGGTGTGGGACCTTGTCAAAAGCCTTCTGAAAGTCCAGATAAACAATGTCAACTGGATCCCCCTTATCCACATGCTTGTTGACACTCTCAAAAAATTCCAGCAGATTAGTGAGGCATGATTTGCCCTTGCAAAAGCCATGTTGGCTCTCCTTTAGCAGCGCCTCCTCTTCTATGTACCTATTAATTCTATCTTTTAGGATGGTTTCCATCACTTTACCTGGGACACATGTCAAACTGACAGGCCGGTAATTTCCTGGATCACCCCTGGATCCTTTTTTGAAAATTGGTGTTACATTCGCTACCTTCCAGTCATCAGGCACAAAGCCTGATTTGAGGGAAAGATTATATATTTTGGCTAGGAGATCAGCAATTTCATCTTTAAGTTCCCTGAGAACTCGTGGATGGATGCCATCTGGTCCTGGTGATTTGTTAGTGTTTAGTTTAACAAGACATGCAAGGACCTCCTCCCTGGTTATTTCTATCTGGCTTAATTCTTCGGTTTCCCTCCCAAGGGGTGGGTTGCTGCTGAGCTGGCAGACTTTACCTCTGTGTTCATGTCCATCATTTTTTTGGTGTGTGTGTAGTGGCCTAATTAGAGATCGTGTATTCTCTTTGAAGGCTTCCCTCCTTTTGTTGTTTCTAGAGTTTCATGTTTTCACCTTGTCTGCAAATTTCTTCCTGCTTTACAAAAAAGGAACGTCAAAACCTGAAAGGATGACCTCGTGGATGAGTCCATTTCTGTGACTCTGGCTGGCGGGATCCCTGCCTCCCTTCCCCACTTTGTGAGCTGAAGGAGAAGCCGAAGCCGCTCCCCAAGCCCCAAAAGATCTACACAACACCGTTTCCCTTCTCTCTGGGCTTAAAACCTTTGTGACATTGAATAAGGTCTGGTCTGGACAACTGGAGTGACCTTGTGAGGTTTTTTCTCCCAGTCAAAGAAAATAAGGTGGGCAGATCTGCAGTTCGAGACCCGAGTGCTGCGAGACGGAGTGAGCTCCCGTCATCTGTCCCGGCTCCTACCAACGTAGCAGTTTGAACACAAGAAATTTGAGGTTGTTAATTGAGCTTCTTGGATCTACAGTATATGGAACCAAGCACCACATATGCATATGTTACGTTATAATTGATTTTGTTGATAAAATATCCCCCCCCCCTTCAAAACCTCTCTGGCTGTATCATTTATGTTTAAGAAACTTATAAACTGATTGCTTTTTAAGAGAGTTTTCAGGTGACAGCAAGAGGGCTTGTGTGTCTGATTGAAGTTTATAAAATCATGCACGGCGTGGACAAAGTAGATAAAGAAAAACTGTTTTCCCTATCACACAACACTAGAACTAGGGGACACTCCATGAAACTTTTGGGTACTAGTTCTCAAACAAATAAGAGAAAGTACTTTTTCACCCAGAGGATCCCTGGTCTATGGAACTCCCTGCCAGAAGACGTGGTGACAGCGGTCAATCTTGACAGTTTTAAGAAAGGATTAGACAAGTCCATGGAGGACAAGAGTATCAATGGCTATAATTATGGCTACCTAAGGACAACCTCGGGGTTGGAGAGATAGGCAGGATATCTCTCAATGCCATTTCCAGGGAATCCTAAGCAGGTGAAGGCATCTATCTGCTTGGGAATAATACCCTGAAGGAAATGGTGAGCCACTGTGTGAGACAGAATGCTGGACTGGATCATGGGCTCCTGTGGCCTCTTCCAGCAAGGCTGTTCTTATGTTCTTATGTGCTTTGCTCACTTAGGTGTTGGACGATTCCTTGTGCTTGGGGTGTCCTTAAAGAGGCTAGAGAGCAATGGACCTCAAGTGGGCCAACAATTGAGATATATAAACACACCTAATGGAACTTAGGTAGACCTTCTGTCTCAGCTGCAACTTAATGAGCCATCTGTACTTAGGTCTCTTTATGACTCTTTGTACTTCTAGCCCAGAGATTGGCCCATGGAGGGTCCCTTCCCAGCTACAAATGAATAAGTGAGGAGGGAGGTTGTAGCTGCTCCGTACCTTCAAAACCTCTAGGGTTCAATCCTGGTGTTTCGCTCTCGTCATGGAGATGAAAGAAGAAGAACCCATCAAAAGCCAATAAGTGGCAACCTTTATTCAGCAAAGTCATTGTGGGGGACACAAGGACCCAAACGTAGACCTTTATGAGTTAATGGCCTTCTAAACCTTGCGTTTGGGTGTATAAATCTGTCTTTATTTTCTGTTTTACAGACTGTCAAGCTCTTGCGATTCCAAATATGAAGAGATCCACATTTTTGGGGGAAATTCTTATAAAAAGTGAACTAAAATGCAATCCGCCCCCCAGCCTCACTGCAGCCCCAAAGCACCTTCTCCTAAGACCAGGCTTCAAGAGGTTTGGGAACAAGAGGAATGTAGGCACTCATCCACAGTCTACACAGGCACTTCGTCTTTATAGTAAAGTGGCTAGGAAGCTAAAATAGGGCTAAATAAGAAAGGAAAAGAGTTGTCTAGCATGTGAAAAAGGCTAACACTGTTTTAGGCTGCATTAGCAGAAGTCTAGTCTCCAAAACCCATGAGGCACTCCTAGTACTCCTCCATTCAGCACTGTTTTAGACCACATCTGGAGTCCTGTGTCCAATTCTGGGCACCAGTCTTTATTAAGAAAGATTTAATTTAATTTAATTTTCGCGCTTATATACCGCTCACTCAGGTGCAACCCGACTCAGGGCGGTTTACGTGGCGGACAATAAATACAATATAATAATACAATGACACAATAATAATACAGTAACCCATCTCCAAAGGTACAGTTACAAAAAATTCAAGATGCAAACAAACTGGAGCGGGTACAGAGAAGGGCAACAAGGATGATCAGAGGATTAGAAAACCAAATCCTAAGAGGAAAGACTGAAGGAACTGGGCAGGACTAGCCTTGAGAAATGGAAACTGAGAGGGGAGGTGATGATAGCACTCTTCAAATCTCTGAAAGATAACCCTAAAGAGGACAGGTGGAATCTGTTCTCCATCATTCCAGAGTGCAGGATGCATAATAATGGGCTGAAACGAAAGGAAGACAGATTTAGGCTGTGTTATGTATGTATGTATGCATGTTCATTATACTGTAAAGGCAAGAATGTAACCACTCCAGATACAAACGATACCAGCTGTAAAGGAACGCGAGCAGACAGCCCATAGAGGGCAGCTGCGAGCGTTCAGTCTCACATGGTTCACATTGCTCAATCACGGACAGCCGCGGGAAAACCTTCCCCGCATTCAGCAGCTGAAGAAAGAGGCGTGCCTGGGCGAGGCCACGCCGGTAGCAGCCAATGAGCTACCGTGCTACAAGATTCAAATGTAGAGAGCTACTGTATATATTGAGTTGTATCACCGCCATTACCTCATGCTTCACTGGAACCCCATGCAATAAACCTGCGTTAAACCAACCTTTCGGTTGCACGGCTGTCTTTGGTCCCATACACTAAATTGGCGACGAAGGTGGGATATGGCTGCCCACGGGACCAAGACATGCGCCGGCTACGAGATCAAGAAGCCGGGAGACTTGGAGCTGTTTGAGATAGACTTCAACGCAGCGCTGGTGGAGCTCGAAGTCTCCGATGAGGCCAAAAAGAGGGCCATTTTCGTCCGCATGCTCGGACACGAGACCAAGAGGACCTTGGTGGACCTGATCGCGCCGAGGAAGGTGGGCGACCTCAAAGCTACAGAGCTCCTGGCGGCGTTGCGCGCCCATCTCCGGCCAGCCATAGCGATGTTCCCCGCTCGGAGCGCGTTCTGGAGGCGAGTCCAGGCACCCGGGGAATCGGTCGAGGAGTTCGCCGCGGCCCTGCGGCTGGCCGCCGGCCCATGCAGGTGGGAGCTCCCCGACATCACCCTCTGGGACTGCCTGCTCTGCGGTCTGAGGGACACAGAGACTCAGCGTGCGCTGATGAAAAGGGAGCCGCCTCCCACGTGGCAACAAGTCCTCGACACGGCACAGGCCGCGGAGGCCACTACTGCCGGGGTGCACGAGCTTCAGGACTGGCGCCCGAAGCCCGCAAAGGCAGAGAGCTCGGTGCGCGCGGCCCGGCGAGTTTCGAACTCGTCTGCGGAGAGCGGCGACGACGAGGACGTCCGGAGGGTCCAGAGAGAGGGCCGGCGCTGCGACGGCTGCGGCGCCGCCCACGCCCGCGCCAAATGCCCGTTCCGCAAGGCCGAGTGCCACAACTGCGGCCGGCGCGGGCACATCGCCAAGGTCTGCCGGAAACGGCGCGAGGCCACCAGGAGTTCTCCAGACCGCTCGGCGAGGCAGGACCGCACCACGAGGCAGGACCGCACCACGAGGCCAAAGGACGGCACCCGGACCACGAGGATGCGGGACGGAGTAGGACGCATCTCCGACGACAGCGAGGACGACGCGCCGGTTTACAGCGTTTCCACGGAGCACCCCCGTTACTTCGTTGAGGTAGTAATACAAGGGGCCCCTGTTAGAATGGAGGTGGACTCGGGTTCTTCATACTCCATTATTTCCCAGGGGGAGTTCATGAAAATCGCCCCCCGCATGCGGCCCAAGCTCAAGGCGTTGAGGGCCACACTGAAGGACGTGCAAGGGAACCGCATCCCAGTGTTGGGGGTTGGGAAGTTCTGGGTCCAGTTTAAAAAGCACACCGCAACGCTTCCCCTAGTCGTCCTCAAGGGAGGCAAATGCAGCCTCCTCGGGACTCAATGGTTCCAGCCCCTGGGGTTGTTCATTGGGGGGGTACACGCCGTGGAAGCACACGCCGCCGGGACTGATCCAATACAGAGCGTGTGCGACGCGCACCCCGAGGTTTTTAAAAAGGGGCTCGGGAAATTCAAGGGCCCCCCAGTGACTTTCGACCTGGACCCTGGAGTACGTCCAATCAGACTTAAACCGCGCAGAGTGCCCTTCGCACTAAAGGACAAAATAGAGGCGGAGTTGGACAAATTAGTGGGCCAGGGGATTCTTGTTCCTGTTGATTCTGCGGAGTGGGAAACTCCAATTGTAACAGCGCTCAAGGCCAACGGGGAGGTCCGCATATGCGCTGATTACAAGTGCACCATCAATAAGGCGATCCGCCCTAATGCGTATCCGGTGCCGGTAGTCAGCCACTTGTTGGCCAGGTTACACGGGGGGAGGTGCTTCGCTAAACTCGACCTGGCCCAAGCCTACCAGCAACTCCCGGTGACCCCCGCCGCAGCTGCTGCGCAGACCATAGTCACCCACAAAGGGGCGTTCCAGGTATCGCGCCTACAATTCGGCGTGAATTCGGCGCCCGGGATCTTCCAGTCACTTGTGGAACGCCTCCTGAAGGGGTTAGAGGGGGTGTTACCCTACTTTGATGACGTATTGATTACAGGGGGGAGCCGGGCCGAATTAGCAACTAGGTTGGGAAAGGTCCTGACAATATTCGAAAAGGCGGGGTTGCGGTTGCGGAAAGACAAATGCGTCTTCTTCGCCACAGAGGTTGAGTTCCTAGGGTTCCGTGTCACTCCCGAGGGAATTAGACCAGCCCAATCCAAGGTAGCCGCCATCAAGAAGGCCCCTCGCCCCACATCCAAGCCCGAGTTGCAGTCGTTCCTCGGACTGCTCAACTTCTACCACTCCTTCCTCCCGCGGAAGGCAGCCGTGGCAGAACCGCTACACAAATTGTTAAAAAAGGACGAGGCATGGAAGTGGGGCGACGACCAGGAGAAGGCTTTCAATGACCTGAAGCGACTCCTGGCATCAGATGCCGTACTGACCCACTTCAATCCCAAACGCCCAGTGGTCCTGATATGCGATGCATCCCCGGTGGGGGTGGGGGCGGTGTTATGCCACGTGCTGGAGAACGGTAGGGAGGCCCCGATAGCGTTCTACTCTAGGTCCTTGTCCCAAGCAGAGAGGAACTATGCTCAGACAGACAGAGAAGCACTAGCAATAATTGCGGGGACCAAGAAATTTCATGATTTTGTGTACGGCCGCCCCTTCACCATAGTGACTGACCATAAGCCTTTGTTAGGCATTTTCACCGCAGATAAGCCCACACCCCAAATCCTGTCCCCGAGAATGCTCAGGTGGGCCATTTTTCTCAACGCGTATCAGCACGCGTTGGTATACCGGCCCGGGAGGGAGATCAGCCATGCCGACGCCCTGTCGAGGTCCCCCATTCCCCGGGATTGCTGCCACGTGGACAGAGAGGGACCATCAGGTCTTAATGATAGAGGTTCTAGACTCCCCTCCAGTAGTACCGGCCGACATCGCCAAAGCGACAGGCAAGGACAAAACGCTGGCCACAGTCTGCTCCTGGGTACAGAAAGGGTGGCCCGTGTCTTCCCCAGCAGCGGAATTCGACACATTTTTCAAAAAGAAACTAGAGTTGTCCCTAGAGAGGGGTTGCCTTTTGTGGGGACAGCGGGTAGTGATCCCCACGCCTCTCCGGCCGAGGGTGCTTAAACTGCTGCACGTCAGCCACCCGGGGATCGTCCGCTCAAAGGCGCTGGCCCGCAGCTACTTTTGGTGGCCCCAGCTAGACGCCGACATCGAACACATGGTCGGCACTTGCGAAGCGTGCCAAAGCTCAAGGCCAGAAGAGGCTCGCTCGCCACCTAGGGAGTGGGACACGGCAAGGGGCCCCTGGTCCCGGGTACATGTAGACTTTGCTGGCCCGTTCAGGGGAACGCTTTTCCTCCTCATGGTGGACGCGTTCTCCAAGTGGTTGGAGGTCATTCCAGTCTCAAGCACCTCCTCGGCCACAACAATCAAACAGTTAAGGAGGGTCTTCTCCACGTTCGGTTTACCCGACACCCTCGTCAGCGATAACGCCAGCTGTTTCACGTCCGCCGAGTCCGGGGCTTTCATGGAGCGCAACGCCATTCGGCACGTCACCTCTGCCCCCTTTCACCCGGCCACCAACGGCCAAGTAGAGCGCCTCGTGCGCACCACGAAAGACGCGCTTCTGCGCATGGGCCCCGGAGACCTCGACCTGAAATTGTGCCAATTCCTGCTAAGATACAGGGTCACCCCACTAGCGTCAGGGTACTCCCCCGCAGAGCTGTTGATGCGCAGGAAGCTGGCCACGGGAATCTCCAAGCTAGACCCCATGAGAGTAGAGGACAAGGGGCGGAACATTGGGGTGGAACCCACAAAGAGTTTCAGCATAGGCGCCCCGGTGCATTGCAGGAACTACGCCAGCGCGGGGCCAGCCTGGGTGCCGGCCACCGTAGTAGAGCAAACCGGCCCCGTCTCATACCGCGTAGAAACCAGTACAGGCTTCCTGTGGAGGCGACACGTGGACCAACTCAGGCGCAGGGTCCCCGGAGAGCAGGACGGAGACGAGAATAGCATCGAATCAGCGTTAGGGTACTCCCCCACCCGCTTAGCCCAAGGGGGAGGAAAAGGGGAGCATGGGTCCCCACCAAGGGGGGAGGAAAGGGAATCGATCCACAGAAATCTTTTGCGGGAGTCCCCGAAGAAATGGCAGAGCCCCGACCACACACATACCCCGCGGGAGTTTCCCCGAAACACAGATGCCCATAGAAGTTTAGACGTTGATTTACAGTACCAGGGGGAGTTAGCGGAGTGGTCCCCCACCCGTCCTAGCGAAAAGAGGGGTTTCAGTTCAGTCCCTGGTACCTCCAGTCCCAGTAGCCCCTGTGAGTTAGAATGCGATATAGCGCCACTTTCCCGGAGACCGACACCCCCAAGACGGGAGGCATCAGCGAGTCCGCCCACCACAGTCTCAGGGTCCCCCGAGCAGGGATCAGAAGGTAGCCGAACCGCAAGGGCGACCTCATCGGTTCCGCGGTTCACAATAGGTGGATCCCCGGGGTCAGAGAGCAACAGGCAGGGGTTCACCTCCCAACTATTCATTCCCTTCCCATCCCCGGGCGCGAGACAGGCACGGACGCCCCACGGAGCCACTAACGAATCCCCGTTTCCCATTGCAGGACAAGCACCCGCGGAGTCAGGGATCACAGGCTCTCCAGTACTAGGTCAGACGCAAGCGCGTCCCAAGCGCACGTGCGGCAAGCCACAATGGTTGCGGGACTTCGTCCCATCCTAGGGGGGAGGGATGTTATGTATGTATGTATGCATGTTCATTATACTGTAAAGGCAAGAATGTAACCACTCCAGATACAAACGATACCAGCTGTAAAGGAACGCGAGCAGACAGCCCATAGAGGGCAGCTGCGAGCGTTCAGCCTCACATGGTTCACATTGCTCAATCACGGACAGCCGCGGGAAAACCTTCCCCGCATTCAGCAGCTGAAGAAAGAGGCGTGCCTGGGCGAGGCCACGCCGGTAGCAGCCAATGAGCTACCGTGCTACAAGATTCAAATGTAGAGAGCTACTGTATATATTGAGTTGTATCACCGCCATTACCTCATGCTTCACTGGAACCTCATGCAATAAACCTGCGTTAAACCAACCTTTCGGTTGCACGGCTGTCTTTGGTCCCATACACTAAAGGCTGAATATCGAGAAAAAACAGCTTAATGGTTAGAGCAGTATGACAGTGGAACCCACCGCCTTGAGAGTCGAGAGGTGGCGAGCTCTCCAACGCTGGGGGCCTTCAAGAGAGAATGGGAAACCAAACACCCCTCTGCCAGATCTGCTTTGATTTGGATTCCTGCATCGAACAGGGATGGGTTGGACTCAACGGCCTCAAAGGCCTCTTCTAACTCAGTGATTCTATGATTCAATGAATCCTGGCTACTAACAACAATGCTGATGTCTCCCTGTTTTACTTCCACTTCCGGGAGTGATGAGGACAGCGTGGGGCAGATGAATTGGTGTTGGGGGCCAGATCTGGCCCCCAACCATAGTTTGGGCACCCCGTCATAGACAGCAGGCAGCATGTCCAGGGGTTGATGAGATCAGGTTTTATGGGAATCTTCAGCTGTCCTTTGCCCATAGAACCAGCAGCTCAGTTCAATTGGTTTCTGTTCCCAACTTGAATTGCTGGGGAGACGTTGGCCATCATCCGAAACCCACCAAGTTTGGATGGACAAGGAAGCCCCGGTGCGGAGGGCTGATCTGATCTGTGGTTACCCCTTCACAGGGTCCTGGTGTTGCCTTGAAAGTACATCGGTGCCCCTTGTTGTGTCTGATTTTGCACGCGCATCCAACCACAGAACTTGGTGTTTTTTTTTAATGCTCTTGTTTGGTTTGGAAATTTTCACACCTGTGTCTTGATCTTGCAGGAGTGAAAAAGGAAGGAGTGGGGAAGGCAGAGAGACTTGCAAAGTCTTCAAGAATGAAAATGCAGACAGCCCTGATTCCTTTCCCCTCCCTTCCCTCTTCTTTCTGTCTGTCCCCATAGGAGACACTACTACGGTCTCCTTGGCTGGCTTGGAAGAAGAAGAAGATGCGCTTCCGTTGCAATGAAGCAGGGCCTCCTCCTCCTCCTCCTCCTCCTCCTGATGGATTTGTTTTTTTGAGAGTTTGCTGACTCAGGCGCTTTCATTTCTAAATGCTTCACTTTCAACAGCTGTTGAGGGCTTTGACAAGCATTTCTTTTAAGCTGGAGAAACCCAGTTGGAAGAGGAGGAGGAGGAGGAGGGAGCAAAGAGGCTGGGAAGGTGCAGAGGAAGGAGGGATACCAAGAAGAGGCTTAATGATGGGGAGCAACAGTGTCAACCGACTAAGGCAACATGTGGAGTCTGATACATTGGCAGGGATGTAGTTGAAAGTATACTGATTACATGTAAAGAACCAACCAGATGGTAATGTAACATGAGCATACATAGAACCAAGTGTCTCTGGTTTGTCACAAGTCCAGTTGCTGCTGCCGGTATCGAAGCAGTGTCCGCCTCTTCCGACGGGTCCTCTCAGTCAGGGTGAGTTCCTCCATCTCCGGGATCGGACTCTGGTCGGTCTGGGTCCACGCCATGTGGTTCCAAGTGAGGCTTGACACACCGTGCTGGAATCCAAACGACACCTGTAGGAGACATAACTGCAGCATACCCTCTTCCCCAGGTTATGAGCGGCGCCGGGCCCCTCCAAGAAGGGTCCGGTGGCACTCGGTATCGGACCATCGGTCGCGGGAGAGCTTCCGAACGGCGGAAGTGCTTCTCCTGCGGCGTACAGTCCGAAAAAACATTAAGGTGGTTGTAAGTGAACAATACCTTATTCAGACAATGCTGTGCCTGGCCCTGTGACTTGGGGAGGGCTGGTGGCTCCCCCCTTTCTGTTTGTTTGTCAATATAGGACTTGAGCGTCCGATTGACCCGTTCCACAATCGCTTGCCCCTGCGGATTGTAAGGAACGCCAAAAGTATGCTGAATATCCCAAGTGGCCATGAAGGTGGCCAGCTGCCTAGAGCTGTAGGACGGCGTGTTGTCGGTTTTAACGTGCCGTGGCTTGCCCATTGCCGCGATGCAGGAAAGGAGGTGCTGCTCCACGTGGGAAGCAGTCTCCCCTTTCTGCGCCGTGGCCCAAACGAACTGGAAAAAAGTGTCTATGCAAACGTGCATGTACCGCCCTCTGCCAAACTGCGGAACATGCGTGACGTCCATCTGCCACACCTGATTGGCTTCCGTCCCTCGTGGGTTGACCCCCCACGAGGGCCCCCCCGGTGCCCCTGCACAATGCTGGCAAGAGTGAACTATACCTTGGGCTTGAGAGAGTGGCAAATTGAACTGTCTGGCGAGTGCTTTGGCATTTTGGTGAAAAAAGGCATGACTCTGAATTGGAGTAGTAAAAACACCCAAAACTGAGCGTTGCTGAATATCCTTTGCCGCCGCATCCGCTCTGCTATTGCCCGCAGAAATCGGACCCGGTAGGTCTTGGTGACTTCGGATGTGGGCAATATAGAGCGGCTCCGTGCGGTTTCGCAAGTGAAATTGAGCAGCAAGAAACAGGCTAAGCAAATTCTTGTCTATTGCGGGAGTGATGTATGCTCCCGGTAGACTGTGAAGCAAATTCCTAACATGCATGCTGTCCGTGATGATGTTTAGGCGCTCTTTGGCGAAGGTGTGTAAGGCAAGGTTCACCGCTGCCAACTCCACCCGCTGCGCGGACTTTTGTGGAAGAGTTAGCAGCGTGCGCCAAGCTTGGCCCTCCTGCCAGGTCAAGACACCGTATGTCCGACCACCATCCGTAAAAACTGTCCTGGCCCCTTGAAGTGGAACCAGCGAAAGCAATTCGAACAAGCTGACTGTCTGCGTTTGGAGTGAGACTAGTCTGGGGTCCTTTGGCATGTGGTATGCCAAGCATCCGGTGAATCCTTCCAATGCAATTGGAAGCGAGTCACCGAGCTGCATCAACTGCTGGATTTGTTCCTTGTTGAACGGGACTACGATCTTGGCTAAATCGTGCCCAGAAATGTCCCTAGCCCTCAGCCTTCCGCGGTAGACCACCGCGGAGACCAGCTCTTGGGGAGGAACGATGTTTCGTGGCGAGGTGTTTGGAAGGTACACCCATTCCACGATACTCGCCCCTTTCTCGGCATCCACGCCGAGCGCTCCGGTGAACATGGATCCTGACCGTACGATGTACAAATTCAAGATCGGAGCATATGGCCCTGGGGTGATCCTATCTACCCACCTCTGGCTGAGAACTTGGTTCACTTTCTCGATAGCTAAGCGCGCTTCTCGAGAAACCCGTATCCGGTCTGCCAGCTGCTTACCTAAGGTTAGCAGCGAGAAGAGCGGTTTCAAAAGATCCATATCCAAACGAAAATACGGTCTGGCCCAATTAATATTCCCTAAAACCTGCTGCAATTCTACCAGGGTGACTGAGTCCTGTAAATTGATCTGAGGCAAAACCGGTGCTGCGAAAGAGCGGAGAAGCCGATGACCCAAGTACGAGAAGGGCTCGGTTCTCTGCACTTTCTCTGGGGCAATGAGTAAACCTTTGTCCCCCAGGCTGGCCTGGAGGTCAGAAAACATTTCGCTGCCGAGTTGCGGCATCGCGACCAAGATGTCGTCCATAAAATGGCAAACTATTGCTTTTGGGTAAAGGTTTCGAAACTTTGCCAGTGCATTGTGAACATAAATTTGGCACAGGGTGGGCGAGTTGAGCATGCCCTGTGGCAAAAATCTCCACGCGTAACGCTGCGTAGGCTCACTGTGGTTCACAACCGGCACCGTAAAGGCAAACCTTTCCCGGTCCCGGGGGTCTAAGGGGATTGTATAAAAGCAATCCTTGAGATCTACGACTAGGATCTCCCACCCCTCGGTAATCATGTTCGGGTTCGGGATGCCGCATTGGAGCGGACCCATTGGCTGTATACATTTATTGATCTCTCTGAGATCGTGGAGGAGTCGCCACTTCCCCGACTTCTTCTTAATCACAAAAATTGGCGAATTCCATGGACTCGTGGACTGCTCTATATGTCCTGCGTCTAGCTGTTCTCTCACTAGCTGTTTCAGGGCAACTAACTTCTCTCCTACTACCGGCCATTGTTCTACCCAGACCGGTGCGTCGGTGAGCCACTTAAGTGGCAACGCCATTACCCGAAGGTAAGCGTAGCACCGTACTGCTGCAAAATGTCTCGCCCCCAAAGGTTGATGTGCACGTCAAGGATGTGCGGCCGAATTACCGCCCTGCCGTCAGCCTTTTGGATCGTGACTGTTACCCACTCTCTGCTTCTAAACGCTTCCTGAATGCCGCCTACCCCCCACACATCGGAGACCGGCTCAATGGCCCATTCCCTTGGCCACTGGCCCCTGCTTATCACGCTGACATCTGCTCCGGTATCTAACAGGCCTGAGAATATTCTATTATTCAGAAATACCTCGATAACCGGGCGTTGTTTCCACTCAATGTTGGTCTCCACTGTCGCTAAGACCTGGTATCCTTGTACTGCCTCCCTGGCGCTCGAGCGGTCCTCTGACCGGGACTCGGAGCTGTCACTGAGCCTTCCCTGGCTATCTGCTGGCGAGTGACAAGGAACCATGATCAGTTGCGCTAGGGTGTCTCCTTTGTGAATTGTTTGGGGCAGGTGAGTCCAAAGCTGAACTTGGAGAACGCCTGAAAAATTCGAGTCAACGACTCCTGGAATTATGAAAATTCCGCGTGCTCCAGCTACGCTGCGGGGCAAAACTAAACCTATAAAGCCCTTGGGCAGTGGACCCATGTACTGGGAGTCCACCAGATAGACCGTGCCTGGCAGGTCGCATGTAACGTCCGCCTGACAAGTCAAGTCTAACCCTGTACTACCCTTGGGGCTGGCCTGTGCCCTCACAATGCCTGGAATGGGGCTGGGATCTAGTCTAGCTCGGGTGAGCTCTGAATGAGGGAAGCCTCTGTTTGGACCGGGGCCAGAGACATGCCCGTGTTCCGGTTTCCCGAATTCGGACAGTCTCGGGCCCAATGGTAGCCTCTTTGACATTTCGGACACTGGGTTTTCAGAGCCTTGGGACGGCCGGACTTTTGCCCGCCTCCCTTGGATCGGCACTCCCTAGCGAAGTGACCAATCTTGCCACAACTGTGACATGCTCCCTGGGTCTTTCCTTTGGGTCTCTTACCCCTTTGCACCGCTGCCGCTAGCAATCCCATTTTGTAGGATTCAGTGCCAACGTCGGCGCAAGCTCTAATCATGTCCGTAAGGGTCAAGTCGGGACGATTGCCTAGTGACTGCAGGATTTTACGGCAGTCTAGGTTGGCATTGTCCTTGGCTAACTTCATCATGAGCTCTTGCTGGGCTTGCTCATTATCAATCTGCCTGCTAATGGCTTCTTCCAGGCGATTGATGAAGTCCATATAGGGCTCTTGGGCTCCTTGCTTGATAGCGGTGTAATTTTTAGCCGCTTTGCCAGTTGCTGGGACTTTGAAAAACGCCCTAAAGGCGGCCTCGGCCGACATCTGGAGAGTGGCGAGAGGCAAGTTGATTTGGGCATCGATGGGCTCGAAGGCACCTGAACCATATAACTGGTCAGGAAGTACTGCGCCTCCCATCCTGGCAGCCCTCGTCTGCGCCTCTAGGCGAAACTCGCTGTCCCAAATTAAATACTGGCTAGGGTTGAGCATCATCCGCATGACGGCTTTCCAGTCATGAGGAATGAACATGGTGTTCTCGCACACTTGCTGAAGCGTGCCCCTTGTAAAACGACTCTGGAGCCCAGTTTCTGAAATGGCTTTCCGTATAGTTCTCAAACAAATAAGAGAAAGTACTTTTTCACCCAGAGGATTACTGGTCTATGGAACTCCCTGCCAGAAGAAGTGGTGACAGCTGTCAGTCTTGACAGCTTTAAGAAAGGATTAGACAAGTTCATGGAGGACAAGGCTATCAATGGCTATAATTATGGCTACCTAAGGACAACCTCCGGGTTGGAGAGATAGGCAGGATATCTCTCAATGCCATTTCCAGGGAATCCTAAGCAGGTGAGGGCATCTCCTTGGGAATACCCTGAAGGAAATGGTGAGCCATTGTGTGAGACAGAATGCTGGACTGGATGGGCTGTGGCCTGTTCCAGCAAGGCTGTTCTTATGTTCTTATGTTCTTATGTATAGCCATGAGAAGCTTATACGGGACTGGGGAGTGAATTATCTGCTGTGCGCCTGTGAGCGCGTCCATTTCCATGTGGATGGGACATATCTGACTAAGCTCAGCTAGTTCTTCTGCTGGCAATTCCCCCTTCCTAATCTCCTCTTCAATGGTACGCTGAAGTGGACTCTTGGTAACTCGGGAACCTGGAACTGTCAGAGAAGCGCCTGCGCTCCTCATTCCTTGCATTCCACCGGTGACGTCTGCAGCTGTCACCGGGGGAAAGCTCCCTACGCTACCCTGCCTAAATTGGAGTGACGGATAGAGCGCCGTAGGCGCCGTTGGATTGGCTGGCGCTTCTGGCAGATTTGGGGGTTCTTTGGCCTCTACCCGGACTGGCTCTATCTCCGCTAAGAGCTTCCTACACTTTCTCCATGTGCGAATTACGCCTCCTGGAGCTTTCGGGGGTTGCTGAATGCAGTCTCCTATCTGATCCCAGAGCTCGAGGGTTAACGTACCTACTTCTGGGTAAAGCAGGCAGTGTTCCCCTAGGTACACCAAAAGTCTCGCTAGCTCCCCGCTGTGAAAACGCAAATTAAATACCCTGGCCAGGATGATGAACCCCTCCTCATGGGTTCTTTGGCTAGCGGATGGACGCTGTCGCTGAGGACAGGTCCCCATATTACCTGCGATTGGGTCCTCGGAAGATTCCTCCTCGGGACGAGTTGACGTGTCTTTGGCAGGCAACAGGTTCTGGCGACGTCGCTTTCTGGGTAGAGCTCGGAGCGTGGACTGCGGCCACGGGCCCTCGGTGGCCACTGCGCTGTCAGGGGCTCACAGCTGCCCTGAGCGGAACGCGCGTTTCCCTTTGGCGCAAGCCGCCGCGAAAGCCGGGAGTAAGCTGTAGGAAAGCCTCTTTGGACTGCCTCACCGCAGGCCGTCCCTCCGATCGGCTGGCTGCCGGACGGAGTGCCGCGCTGTCCTCCGGGACGATTCGGACACGGTTCAAGTGCAGAACCGGACCGTGTGATCGCTACTCTGAGGAAGACCGCTCTTACTCACGAGTAGATCACGTCTCGGGGTCACCAGATGTAGGAATCGGGGCCGCTGAGGGCCGTAGGTCCCGGAGGAGACTGATCAAGGAACGATACGAGGCAGTATGGAGGAGGATATGATCAGTACTTTATTGAGAAAAGGCTGCAACATATATAGAAGGAAAAGCGCAACGGTGGCAAGACTGTCACCTGACAGAAATTACATCACCTGTGTACTCAAGTTAATTGGGAATCTCTTTGGGGAAGTTAATTAACTGGGGCAAACATGGACCTCGGAGTCTCCATTGTTCAGGGATCAGGCAGGGGTAAACATGGCATCTGTTTGTGCCTGAGATTACACTGAGACACGGAGATGAGTGATTACTCTAATAGGTAACTGGGTTAGGTATTTGCTCGTTCAGCAGAACCGCTGGTCAGGTCAGGAGTTGGGTGAATCAAGCCCTATCATTTATCCACCCCCCTTAATTTCTCTGCCCGCAGATGCCACGAGCCAGGAGTTTTCTCTACTGTAGTGGCCTCTGCCAGGGCCGTTCCACGCCCAACGGGCGTGGGAAATCCACATGGGAGGGAGGAGGAAAATGGGGAGGCAGCAAGTGGGCAAAGAGGAGGGGAGGAAAACTCTCTGCGGGTTCAAGAGAGAGCTGGGATAGTTATCCATTTTTTATTTTTTATTTGTGTGATTGTTCATTCCAGTGCAATGCATGAGCTATTTACAAAGGGAGGAATGGAAGGCAGAGATGCTTAACATTGTCTGAGAGCCACAGGGGCTAGTGAGTGGTGTACCCACCAGGAGGGTGGGATATAAATGCGCAAAACAAACAAACAAACAAACAAATACATACTTAGAACCTCTGTGCTGCTGCTTCTTTCTTGTCCTGGTCAAACCCTGGACTGCCAAAAGTAAGCCACTTTCTTGGCTTTATCATTGGCCAAACTTAAGTCTGCGTGTTTCTGGCAGTCATCGGCAGACCAGTAAATGAGCCAACGGATTCTGAGTCTCTCCACATTCACACATCATGTTGCTGTCCACCTGCAGCCCCCACTTGAGCCTGTTGCTCTTGCATTTAGGGACTCTGACTCTCAGTCTAATTCAAGGTCCTCCGCGTGGAGTAGGGGAGGTTGAGTTACTCAGCTATGTCTTCCTTTAACGTTCCTTGTCCAGTAAGCTCCAATGAGCTCCTCCCTCCATCTATCTTTCCCACCAAAGCAGTACCTATTTATCTACTTGCAATTTCTTGCTTTCAACCTGCTGGGTTGGCAGGAGCTGGGACAGACGACAGGAACTCACTCCGTCATGCAGCACTCAGGTCTCAAACTGCTGACCTGTTGTCATTCCAGGATCTTAAACCACAAAGCCACCACCGTCCTTGATTTAATCCAAGACCCACTAAAACTTTAGTTTTATGTGGGTTGGGGTATCACTGATAAGGGATTTTACTTATTATACAGTGGAACTTCAGTTAACGTAATCAATGTGTTCTCCGGGTTGTTTCTTACAGCGAAAATTACTTTAACTGAATTTTCCATAGGAATGCATTGAAAAAACAAAATTTTAATCCATTCTGGAAAAAAAATCTGTAAACCTAGCTACTATTTTCTATGGATTTCCTTTTGCTATGGAATTTTTGTGTTAACTGAGCCATTTGTTAACCGAGGTTCTACTGTATATGGCATCTATATAGGTTCAGACCCTGCCCTGGAGTGACCTTTGGTCAGGAGGTTGGTTAAGAAATAAAAGAAAACAAATGAGTGTGTCTGTCTGTCTTCTCCAAAACCGTATTTCAAATGAGCTGACTTTTTTTCTCCCAGGTTTCTTTCCAACCCGTAAACAGTAATTGGGAATCAATTGTGCTGGCCTTGGTTTCCAATCTCTCTCTTGTGGTTCCTTCCTAAATAAGGAAATAATAGTACCAACTTTATTTTGCTTTGGTCAGATCTCAACTGGGATACTATGCTCATTTCAGGGCACCGCTGTCTAAGAAAGAGATAACCAGGGAAGTGCTTGGAGAAGGAGAATGTGATGGTGAAGTGTGAGAAATGATCCAGGAAGGTGATTGTGTTTAGCCTGCCGAAGAGAAGGCAGGGCATCCCCATCTCCACCTGTATCTGAAGGCCTGTTGTGAAGAAGATGGAGCAGGTTTGTTATCTGCTCCCTCAAACCAATGGCCTCAAATTGCAAGAAAGTCAACTTTAAGAACTGTTCCCTTTGGAAAGTGGTAGACTGTCCTTCGTAAGACTGCAGTGGCTTAGTGGTAAAGATGCTAAGCTTGACAACCGGAAGGTCGGCAGGTCAGCAGTTTGAGACCCAAATGCTGCATGATGGAGTGAGCTCCCATCTCTGTCCCAGCTCTGTCCTGCCAACCTAGTAGTTTGAAAGCAAGAATTTGCAAGCAGATAAATAGATAGTTAGATAAATCTTTATTGTCATTATCCTGCACAGAACAACAAGATGGGGGGGGGGAACACTCATCAACCCAACAAAACCTAAACAAAATACAACTATACAAAATTATCGACATACTCCCACCCCACATATACACATTTAACCCCTAAAAAGCTCCAAAACTCTAAAAACTCTAAAACCTCTAAAAATATATATACAGAAGCTCCCTCATAGACTGCATTGCACTGCATTCAAAGCCAGAACCACTTTTGGGTAGAAACTATTTCTCAAGTGGCTGGTCTTGGGGCTGCCGTGGCTTAGTGGTTAAGATGCTGAACTGGAAGGTCAGCAGGTCGGTAGGTTGAGACCCGAGTGCTGCACAACTTAATGAGCTCCCGCCTCTGTCCCAGGTCCTGCCAACCTAGCAGTTTGAAAGCAAAGAATTGCAAGAAGATAAATAGGTACAATTTTCGGTGTGAAGGTAAACAGTGTTCCATGCACTCCAGGTCTAGGCATGCCTGCTACATGTCCATGGAAATATCTATAGTCGCATGCAGGGCTGGCTTTTTGGCTGTAAACAGAGATGAACACCACATGCTAGAGCCAAAGATGATTGGCTTTCAACAAAGGGAGACTTAGGCTGTCGCCCTTTGCAGGTCTTTAAATAAAGGTCAAATACCTCTCTGTCAATAATGCTCTAGCTGTGACTTTTTCTGCAGTGGACCTTCCTGTCCTTCTGTGGTATGATTCTGTGTCTCAGAAGGTAGGACCGTGAGCCATGGGACCTGAACTGTCATGCCTCCATGCAGAAGCTGTCTGGCAAACATCGTCTCCACTCATGGCCAACCTTGGTTGCCTGACTTGAAAAATGCATTCACTCTGTGGGTTTCATTCCTTTCTTCCCTCGATGTCTTAAAGACATCATGTGCAGGATGAAGCAACAAAACGTCCACATGCTTAGAGCAAGGGCAGCGGTGGCTTAGAGGCTACAGCGCTGAGATTGGCGGCGTTCAAAGGTTGGTGGTTCAAGGCCCGTGCGCCATGCGATGGAGTCTGTCCCAGCTCCTGCTTAGAGCAGGGGTGCCAAAACTTTCTGGGTTGCGGGCTGATCACATGGTTCAGCGGGTGGGTCATGTGGTTCCTCTCACTGGAAGAGGAAGTAAAATAGAATGAGATAGATTTTTAGGCTGCCATTTTTCTGCTTAAACAAGAGGTGCCCAAACTATGGCCCATGGGCCGGATCCAGCCCCCAACACCAGTTCATCCGGCCCGCGCCACCCTTATTGCTCTTGGAAGAGTAAGTAAAACGCACCTGGATAGGTGTGTTTTGCTTCCGCTTCCAGGAGCAACAAGGGTGGCGAGGGCCAGATGAATGGGTGTCGGGGGCCGGATCCTACCTCCGGGCCATAGTTTGGGCACCCCTGGTTTAGCAGAAGCCCAAACTTCTCTTTCAGGCCAGCTCCGAGCTTTAATTGAAAGCAACCAACGCTGTGCAGTGAAAACTGCTCACAAACACACAGAGACCTGGGAAGCACTTTGATGCCTGAGTACAGCTAGGTTACCTGCCGACGCGTCGAGGGGCCGATGGATAATTAAAGTGACAGCACATCATGCGGTAAGCGGAGTGTGCTTGAGGTGGGGGGGGGAGTGAGAAATGGTGTTGATGCAGATGGGGAAACAAATAGAAGAGTAACAAAGCCAAAACAGCCACATAGGAAGCCCAGCATCCATGCACTGAAGACTTCCTCTCTTCCCCTGGTCGGGGTGGGTGGTGGTGGTGGTGGCGGCGCTGTCTCACCTTGGATCTCAAAGTCCACCAGGAGTTATTGATGCAGCTACCAAAGGCAGGGGCTGAGGAACAAAGTGTCACACAGTTTAAAAAGCAAGGGGTAACGTAAGGGAGGGGAAGGGGAAGCGACAGCTGGACTAAAAAAAAAAAATTTCAAGCGCTCATGAAAGATTCAGGGACGTCTCTTGTTAAATTTAATTGGGAGAAAGTCGGCTCAGTGGTGGTTGTAAGGTTTGCGGTCCTCCTGGCTAAGAAGACGACTGACAAGCCTGTCTCATGTGTTTCCTCCTCTTCCTCCTCCGAAAAGAGTGACGCTGTGAACAATACGCTTCCCCGACACATGCAGAGACCCAATTCCTTTGCAGGCCGCCACAAACATCATGCATTTGGTACCCATTACGATTTCACTCGAGCAGAAGACGCGCCAAGGTTTTCCTTCACCACTGCCTGCCTGCCTGCCTGCCTGGACCACTCTTCCATGCCTTTCGGCTTGCTGACCCTCTGGGACTTACAAGCTCCTCTGTGCCACGGCTATACCAGGGCAGTCTTTCTGGTGGTGCAGTGGTTAAGCTGCTGTCCTGCAACCAAAAGGTTGTGAGTTCGATCCTGACCAGGGATCAAGGTTGACTCATCCTTCCAAAGTCGGTGAAATGAGTACCCAGCATGTCGGTGTGTGTGTGTGTGTGAATTCTAATTAACTTGTGAACCACCCAGAGAGTGCACTAAAGCACTATGGAGGGGCGGTATAGAAGTGTGATTGCTTTGCTTTGCTTCTCTCCGCCGCCACCATCAAATCCAGGTTTCCTTCCCTATCCAAAAGCAATTGTTGACTTGGTTGTTTGATTTGATTTATTGGATTTGTATGTTCATCTTTATTGTAGGGTTTCGTACATCCACTCCCATCCCACTGTCTTCAGTAATATCTTCAGGAAAGATCTTTCTAAGAATAGCATAAGCTTTTGCAGGCGCACCCCCCCAATAACGGACACAGACAACATTGAAAGTGGATAACAGCAAAGGGCCACATTTATTGATTCAATGCCCTAGTCCGAATTATAAATTTGTATTGGTAAAACGACCAATCATAATTCCTAAGGCAAGCAGGCCGAAGTAACACTGGTAAGGTACCACCCCAAAATTGCCAACGGCAATTGGTTACAATGTATCAATTTGTATCAATTTGTTTGTCAACAACAAACAAATTGTTGACCGTAGTCAATAACTAACTCATGACCCCACCCTCTGACGCGTATCCGTGAAATCACAGGGGTGATGCATGCTGGTTAGCAATCATCATCACCCCATCGCCTGGTTCGTCGTTGACCGGACAACGTTTAACTACTTTATTCCTGTCTAGTGTTGTCCAGTCAATTGCGAACCTGCCGGATACTTGTGGGTCATACTGTTTACCTTACCAGTGCTACCCGCCACACGGAGGGGCTTCACAGAAGACCTGACGCCCCCCCCCCCAGACCGTCAGCTCGGTCAACAGGCCTGCTCGCCAGTCACCCAACAGGAGGTCCATACCTCCACGCGACAGATGGACCCCATCCCCTGTATACAAGTCACAATTTTGCAGACTAATATCGGGGTGATGACTAACCCGTCCCCAAGCCCTGGTGGTGAGAAACCGCGCCACTGCCTTATTGACCGCGCGCCCAGCTCGGTCAAGGGCCAGGAGGTTAACGCCCCCTCTGTAAGAGTGGCGCGGAACAATGTCCGACCAAACCAGGGCTGTGGCAGGCCAGACATAATGCAAGTAGGCGAGGTCCTCGCAAATCGCATGCTTGAGCGATAAGCCGGTGACCTGGCCCAAATCATTGCCCCCCAGGTGGATGATTAGAATGTCAGGCGGGTCAGCCCCCAGGCCAGGAAAAAGGCAAGGCCGCAGCTCCCGCCATAACATCCCAGGCTTACCGTGCCATGCGAGACTGGCGTGGTCACCCAGTCCCAGTCGGGGTCCACTCTGTCGCCGCAGCGTAACGCGCTGCCCTGAGCACATAGCTGTGGCCCACCAGCCATACTGTCACCGGTGTAAAACGACACCCAGGGTCTATAAGAAATTGAGAAAAAGGAAGGTAAGGTGACTGGATTGGTACTCATGGCGGGAGTGGGCGCACATAAAACTGAAAACATTGTGAGCCCCACCTCCCCATGCTACGTATGTCAGCCCCAGAGTACCCAAAAGCAGCCGCTGTAGAGGCTGCGCCAATACGGAACGAATGTGTGCCAGAACGGGCACCCGGTAGTCCCACCCTGGTAAGGGCTCTGGCAGTCACCTTCCAAAACTGAAATTTAGTAAGGGGAGACCCATCTTGGTGACAGAAAAACGGGCCGTGGTGCATGCCACGCAGTGCCAGGTATTCCTGTAGGGCACCAACCGGACAGATGTCTGCCAAAGAACACCGTAGCAGTCTTACTCCACTGCCTACGCCATGCTGATCTGTCTTAGAGGAGCGAATCCTCAACTGGGCCCAGTCTTTGGCAACATGTACATCTCCGCGTTCCAGTGCCCTACCACTTGCATCCGCCTTAGACAGCATCACGAGTTCGCTGATGCGGAGCGCTCCAAAAAACGCCACCGTAGTGGCTGCATGCAATTGGGCTGCCTCATAATGATCAAAACAGAGGCCTGGCCAGCCCCGGGCCAACTGGGTAAGAACCCCTGGGGAAATAGGGTGCCGGTCATCCGGGCAACGCCCGCGCTCGCGCACCCACCCCTCCAAAACGTGTCTCACACGGAAGTCAGAGGTGGTATCCACATGACCCCCTACTTTGGCCATAAAAGCCAACGCTGAGAGCTTGGATGCTATGGTGCGAGGTGCAAGGCCCTGTGCATGCAGGTGAACCATGAACCGCAGAACATGGTCCACCGGGATGAGCCAGGTCTCTGGCCATTGAAATCGAGTAGCAAAAGCCCTATACAAATTGAATGCTTGTTGATACGCCTTACGCGTGCGTGGCGCTAGTGACAGGCCAATCGCCCGGTTCACCTCTCCTTGCCAATAGTCCACATCTCGTCCGGGAGTGGCGAGGGAAATTCCTCCGCATCCGGGGCCAAGGCGCGGAACCGGGAGATCTGCAGGCGGGACAAAGCGTCAGCAATATCGTTATTAACCCCTGGGACATGCCTGGCCCTGAACAAGACGTTGAGGCGCAGGCAGCGCAGCACAAAATGGCGCACTAGATCCATGACCCTGGGCGATTTAGAAGTCTGTGCATTGACAATGTGCACCACGGCAGCATTGTCGCACCAGAAATGCACCACCGAATTAGCCCACTGTTCGCCCCATAGCATCAAAGCCCCCAGAATGGGAAAAAATTCCAGGTATGTGAGCTCCCGCAGGCGACCTGTGCCTGCCCATGCCGGTGGCCACCCACCATAGGCCCACTTCCCATTGAAGTGCATCCCATAACCCAGGGATCCTGAGGCATCAGACTGGATCTGGAAATTGGGGGATGCCAGGAGGTCAGACCTCCAAAATGAGACCCCATTAAACTCCCTCAGGAATTGCAACCAGACAAACATGTCTGCCCTGATACCCCGGGTAAGCCTGACTCTGTGGTGGGGCCTGGATAACCCTGCCATGGCGTCGCATAAGCGCCGGGCGAAAGCCCTGCCCGGTGCGACCACCCTGCAGGCAAAATTGAGGTGCCCATGTAGCACCTGCAGTTCCCTCAGGGATGCCTTACGCTTAGCCAGCAATTCCGAGATAAGGGTCACTATCCTGGACACCTTATCACCCGGTAACCTAGAAGCCTGTACTACTGTATCAATCTCAACCCCCAGGAATACTAGTTTGGTCGACGGGCCCTCGGTCTTTTCGGGCGCTAAAGGGACACCCAGTTCCTGCATTAGCGTCTGAAATGTATTGAGGAGACGTGGACACGTGTCCCAGCCCCGTTCACCCCCGAATAAAAAGTCATCCAGGTAATGGGCTACAGACCGGGACCCTGACCTGCGGACGAAAGCCCACTCTAGGAAGGTACTAAAACGCTCGAAAGCCGAGCATGATATGGAGCAGCCAAAAGGCATGGCCTTATCAAAATAATACTCCCCTCTAAACTTAAAACCCAGCAATTCAAAGTCGCCCGGGTGCACCGGCAAGAGGCGAAAAGCTGACTTAATGTCGCACTTGGCCAGCAAGGCACCCGGGCCACACGAGCGCACCATGCGCAGCGCATGGTCGAACGATGTATACCTGACCGAACAAAGGTGATCAGGTATCGCATCGTTGACCGATCGGCCGGCTGGGTAGGACAAATGATGAATAAGGCGAAACTCACCTAGGGACTTTTTAGGAACCAAACCCAATGGTGAAACCTTAAGGTTGGGAAAAGGGGGTACGGGAAAAGGTCCGGCGACCCTGCCCGCGTCTAACTCCTTTTTAATGCTGGCCTCGGCTACCTCCTCCCTTCCTCTGAGGGATAAAAGGTTGGGAGCATCCTGAGGAGATCTATCACCCATAAAAGGGATACGAAATCCCTGCTTAAAACCTTGGATGAGGTACTCCCTGTCCTCTCCCCTTGGGTACGATGCGAGCCAGCGCTCCAGCATGTCCACCTTAATTGGGGAGGGGGCCTTTCGGAGAACTAGTTCCATCCGTGGCAGGCTTGCCAGCCCACTGTCCACCCCTCCCTCTGCCTCGCACCCCCACAGGCTTGGGACAAGCAGAGGCTGCATGGGGACCAGAACATGTGGGACACTCGTGCTTATACCTGCAGTTCTTCCGACTGCAGGAACCATTGGACGAGAAAGTCCAGCACAGCAGGCGGGCTGGAACCCCCTGCCCCGCCATTTGGCGGGTAACCTGCGCTGGAGCTGCTCGCTGGACCGCATGTCCACAATGGTATCTATCCCCCGGGGCAGGACGTGTGGGTGTCATATACAAGAGCCACAGTCTCTGGCACGGCTCATCCCATCTCATCTCGGGGTGCAGGGGAATCCTCATACGGAATTCCTCATCATATGCTAGCCATGAGGGGCCCGGGAAATCTACCATCGCCCTATATATGTTGTCCAAATATTGGACCATGGGAATAGCTAGATCCGGCCGCGCCCTCAAATACACCGCCATGTATATCAAATAAGCGGGGAGCCAGTTAGCCCAGGTACGCGGCGGCTTACGGCGGCGTGCCTGCTCCTTGTCCTTCTCATCCTGACCCTCCCTTTCTTCCTTAGTGGGCTCTCTGTTCAGGAGTGAGAAGATATCCACGTACTCCCCTCGCCATATCTTTTCTCTGGTAGCCTGAGCCAAGTGATCACCCAATGGCAGGGAATACCCTGCCGTCGGCAAAGCCGGAAAGGGGATAGCTGGCCTACCCAAAGGGGCCTGAGTTAACCCTGCCACCCCAAGTACGTTCCCAGCAGTGTAAGAACCAATGCCCACCCCAGCGGGCATGGTGGCAGTATTTGTCGCCGGGTGGGTCGCCAGCGGCGTAGCCCCTGCACCACCCGCGCGAGGCCAAGGCCACTGAAAGGTCCCCCCTATATTGGGAATGTGTGTGGATGTACTCGTTTGCACCATATACTCACATGCTGCACCCCCGCGGGCCGCCCCCAACGGGGGTTCCGGCCCACTGGGGGCGTCGGAGCTCACGACCGATGTAGAGCTCATCACCGGGGCTTGACCCGCGCCAGGTTGCTGGCTGGGGAGCTGCGAGGCAGTGGCCGGAGCCGCGCCACCCGCCTGCAGCAGCTCAACCCTCCCCGCCGGCCGTCGTCCTGCTGCCGATAGCGCCTCCAAAGGTACCCCAAAAGGGGCACCTGCCTGACTGGCCCGGGCCAAAGACTCCTCTAAGGCCGCAATACGGGCCAGTAAGGTGTCTACAGTAACCATGGGTAAAGAGCCGGCCGGCCCACCTGACCCTTGCATGGGGACAGTTCCCTGCACCCCATGGCCCAGATATGGCCATTGGCCAGGGCCGAAGCCCGGTAGGGCTGGTGAGGAAACCTGCCAAGGCGGGGCACCGGGCCACCCCCCAAGGCTAGAGGGCCCCGGGAGAGGCTGCGGCCCAGAAGTAGTCGGCCCAACGGGTTGGGCAGAAGGAGGAGCGGTGTCCACCGCTCGCGGGCCGCGGGCCGGAGCGCCCTCCGCGCCCGCACTCTGAACGGGCCAAGGTGCGATAGACCCCAAGCCACTAGCCCCGGCCGGGGATGGCAAAGGTGGCTGTTGAGGAGGCGGCACCACGGTCCTCCGACCTGGGTTGCGCCTCCTAACAGCCCGAGCTGAATTCGCAGCAGCCTTCTTTTTGGAAGGCATCTCGAGCAAAAAAGGGAAGCTAGCTAAGCAAAATCGACCCAAAAGGCTTCCCGGCAATACCAACGAGCGACGGAGGCGCAGGGAAAAAACTTCTCCGCTCCGTCGCTGAGGCAAAATGGCAGCTCGGCTGCCTCGTGGCCACCCCTTTTATAAGGGAGCTGGCCACGCCCCTAACTACCCGGATCCTCTGTCCTGTGGGGGGGGGGCCCGCAAAGTGCGCGGCGGCCATTTTGGCGCCGCGCTTGCAATGCTGTCTGGATAGTGATGTGATTTAGGCTTCAGAAGGTGGGAGTTTGATTCTTGTTGGTATCACTGCACCTAAGATTAGGAGAAAAGTAGCAGCGGATGCTGAGAAGGCCAAGCAAGAGAAGGACCCTCAACATCCTCTGAATGGATATGAGCCTCAAGTCCACTGGGCAGGAAGAGCTTCATGGCAAGAACAAACACTCTTGAGGGTACGTAAGACCAAAACCAAACTAGAAGATGGAGGAAGGAGTTCGCTGGACAAGAAATGACCTTAAAGGAGGGGACAGATGAGGAGCTCAACCTCCCCTAACATCACTTCGAGGACCTAAACAGGCTGTGGGTCGGAGTTCCTAAATGCAAAACCAACAGGCTTGAGTGGGGGCTGCTGGTGGACAACAATGCGCTGTGTGAATGTGGAGAGATACAGAATCCATGGGCTCATTTACTGGTCTGATGATGGCTGCTAGAAAGATGCACTGGTGAGGGGTTAAGTTTGGCCAGCAAGAAAGGCAAGAAAGGGGTTTCATTTTGGCAGTCCAGAGTTTGATGGGGAAGAAGAAGAAGAAGAAGAGGAAGAAGAAGAAGAAGAAGAAGAAGAAGAAGAAGAAGAAGAAGAAGAAGAAGAAGAAGAAGAAGAAGAAGAAGTTTGATTCTCCATTGAGCCTCCTCCTGGGAGAACGAACCAGCCTGTGTAACCCTGGACAAGCTGCCGAATCCTAAGAGTTCCTCCCTGAAAAAGGGAATGTGAAACCACTCCAGGAAGAAGAGCCAGCTTGTGTAACCTTGGGCAAACTGCACAGCAGACCCAAGAGCTCCTCCTAGAGGAA
Organism: Bradypodion pumilum; assembly: GCA_035047305.1. Taxonomy (NCBI): domain Eukaryota; kingdom Metazoa; phylum Chordata; class Lepidosauria; order Squamata; family Chamaeleonidae; genus Bradypodion; species Bradypodion pumilum. Next base: position 344,595,083 of record JAWDJD010000004.1, read on the forward strand.
AGCTAGACCACTTCTGTAAAGGAACAAAGTAGACCCTGTTCTTTATTCTCTTTCAAAATGGTGACTTCAAGTCAGAGAGAGAGAGAAGATATTTAAACATCCTTGTCTTAAGAGTTTCCTCGTGGTTTATTAGAAATGAAACTTATTGTGTGATTGACATGTCTTATTGTAAGATCATTGGTTGGAATTCCTGAGGGGGAGGGCTAAAGGTGGACCCTATGGGAGGAGATATAACCCAGAGATGCACACGCGCGCACACACAAGCTGACACAGAGACACTCTCTGGAGTGTTGTGCTTCAAACTGCCAAGATGTAGGACTTTGAGAGAAAAGAGGCCCCGGTGGGCTATCCCTTACAGAACCAGTTTGGTTCATTTCCGTGCTTTGAAATGCTTCCTGTTCTTTTGATGGACTGTATCCTGTATCTTGCTATGCTTTCAATACACATATAAAATGCCTGAAGAGACTTGGAGTGGTTACTTGGCTCGACACTACCTGAATCTACACACATCTGATACCTGGGTTGTCCAGCCAGGGGGCTGCAACTCAGAAGAATAATAGGGCCTGCTTGAGAGTAAGGCACCGTATTGTTAAACTTCTCAGTATCTTCTACTACATATAAAACCCTGGAAAGGGTCACAATAAATCAGAATTGACTTGACAGCCCACAGTTATTGTTTTGATTTATCATAAGCCTCTGAGCCACCACGCCGATACTTGCGTGGCATCAGCTGGGGGGAAAACTGAGGTTCGAAAGACTCCCTTTGTTACTGCAGGCAAACAGGGCAGCTTTTGAGAAGTGGACTTTCAAACCCAATAGCACAAAGTTTGCTGTCATGAAAAGCTCAGCTCAAGCCAAGCCCTACCCAGGAAAAACCTCTGAAGGGATCAAGCCACACTGCTTGAGCCATGTTAGCTTCTTGGAGATGGGATCCTTTGACCACTGTAGTCGTCGTCCCTCCAAGGGGTCTTGGGACATCTTTGGTCCAAACTCTGAGATGAAAGGGTGGTCCATTGTGAGACTCGGCACGAGCAAACGCTGATGGAGCAAAATGGCTTCTGGGACAGCTGGGGGGGTTAGGAACAGGCATGAGGGAATCAATATCAATAGCAATTACACATACCCGTTTGGCTTAGTGGTTAAGATGCTGAGCTTGGAGACTGGAAGGTCATGTTTCGATACCCAAGAGCTGCGCTTGGGGACATGAAAGGAGCCTCATTCAGGCGTCCCCTCAGCAGAGTTTCTCCAGCAAAAATCCTTTCAACCCAGAGTAATCTCTGACATGAAATTGTTATACTTATATACCACCCCGTAGCACTTAGTGCACTGTCTGGGCGGTGTTTCACAAGTTAATTAGCATTTTTGCCCCTAACAACATGCTGGAGACTCATTTTACCAACCTTGAGCCCTGCTCAGAATTGAACCCACAAACCTCTGGCTTCAGCACAGCAATTTAACCACCGCACCACCCGGGCTCTTACCTGGGTGAATCAGCTCTTAGGGACCAACCCAGTCTGGCAGGTGATGAGACAATCAAAAGATGGAGAGAGGAGAACTTTTTTGACATCTGGGCTGGTAGCACAAAGTACCTGCTTGGGGGGGGGGGGGGAGGTTGACCATTCCCCCACTGCCTGCACCTTGAACAGCCTTACCCTGTGGCACACCTGAGGGACTTACCTAGGCTTCTCCTGGATTGCTGCCGGGGATGGCAGAAGGCTTGTTATCCGTCAAGTTGTTGCCACTAGCCTGGCTCTAAGGCAGGGGTGCCCAAACATCTCAGGCCGTGGGCCGGTCACGTGGTTCAGCAGGCCGGTCATGTAGTTCCTCCCACCAGAAGCAGAAGTAAACCGTGCCTTACAATCTGTTTTGCAACAGGATGAGATAGATTTTAAGCTGCCATTTTCTCTGCTTAAACCAGGGGTGCCCAAACTACGGCCAGATCCAGCCCCTGATGCCAATTCATCCAGCCCGTGTCACCTTTGCGGCTCCCGGAAGCGGAAGTAAAATGCGCCCGGATGTGTGCATTTTACTTCCAATTCCGGGAGCAAGGAGGGTGGCGTGGGCTGGAAGAATTGGCTTTGGGGCTGGATCTGGCCCATGGACCATAGTTTGGGCACCCCAGCTCTAAGGTGATCTCTTGACATGGAGGATGGGGCTCCCATACCTTTGGCAGTTGTGTAGAAGAAGAAAGTTCACCAGGTTGACGTCCTGCCGCCCCACCTGCTGAAATCCCCTCAAAGGCACAGGAGCCCTGCCTTCATTTCGTGGGGACAGAGATACCACCCGCCCGTATGGGACCTCCCGCAACATGGGTTAATTGGGTTTTGCCTATCTTTGATGTGCAGATTTCCTGGAAAGCATCCTTGCCCACTTATCGATGATAACTTTGTTGAATATAAATGCCAGTTTCAATTAGCTCAATTGATTTGACTTGTCTCTTTCGAATCAAGCTAATGAGAGAGTCAGTGTGCCTCTGATTAAAACATGAATGGAGAAAACTAAAGGAAGGCCAAGTGAAGCTGGTATTGACTTGGGAGGGGTCTGTCAGTTTTCAGAAGAGGACCCTCCACCGCCAAAAGCCCCCTGGGATTTTCAGAGAACCGTGCTCCATCGTCGTCCCCCCCCCCCCGAGTTTGGAGGTTTTACATTAAAAAGTAATGCCATTTTTCTTTTGCAAGTAATGAATGGCAACCGTGCTTCTTTGGAATAACAACATGTGCCCTCCAACTGCTTCTAAACACACACTGGATAATCTTGTCATTTCATTGCTCATTAGTTCCTTTAAAAATAAGCGGCAGGGACTGGTTGGTTTTGAACCTGAAAATCCCTGACAAAATACTTGTAACGATGCCCGTTGAGAGTAATGTTTTAAAGTAATTAGGAGTTATTAATTAAGTCTAGGTAATTTAGATGCTACTGTGTATATCTGAAAGGGAATGTTGTAACCCCTTGTTATATCACTCATTACACTCTCAAAGTATCTAATTATAAGTAACTGTACTAGAGTACTTAAAAGAGCCGCCTCGAAGACTGTGGCATTTTTGAACCACAACCAGGCATACCCTTGTAACGGCAACTTTGTGTTGCCAGCTAATCTTTCTCACACTAGGTCAGGCGAAAGGAACTGCAGAATGAACCCACCAAAGGTGGCAGTTTTACATCTGGCTCAGACAGGGAAGAAGAAGTAACTGCACTACTTGTAACTAGTTACCTCCAAGCTCTGGAGGCCCCAGGATTTGAACCTGTGTCCTTTTGCACATAAAACAGACATTTCCTTTTTAAGATGCAGCTTCTGCCATAGCAGCCACAGTGGTGGCAAACAGACACATTACTCACAAGACATGAAGTGAGCTGGTGTACATCGCACCAAGTTGCCAATCAACAACTTCTTTTGCCCCCCCCCCCCCAGGAAAGTGTGGCTTAGGACAATCCCTTGTTGTTAGTTTAAAACCGACCGACCCCTTCCACGGAGTGGTTAAATTTTGCACTGATGCTTCTGTGACCTCTAAAGGAGGCTCAGCAGCATCTGCATCACCATAAGCATCTTAGGATGTTGCGTCCCGCTAACTTTAAGACGAGCGTGTAACCCTCTTCAAATTAAGAAATGCTGCCATCAGCGGCTTTTGATATCGAGACAGGATAAGCGCACAGATGGATCCTTTGTAAGGAAGAAGGAAGTCGGCAAGATATGTCGGAAGATGAATATGAGCAGGTAGGGAGAGTGCTATCAACCCCCCCCCCCAAATTAATCAGAAATGTGTTGCAAGCGCAGCTTCTACCTGGGAGGGGGGGGGCTGAAAGCTGTGGAAGGGAAAATAGGTTGGCTAAAAATATCAGCACAAACTTCAGAGGGGACTGAAAGGGTCAGCCCAAATCTGCTGGTCAGGATGTGCTGTTTCTCAGAGATAGCAAGATGGGGTTTTTGACCAGGATTTGGGACATTATAGGTCTTTGTCATGCACCTTAGTGATGACTGGCAGCCTCTCCTATGAGACCTGTTGAAAAGGTTCCTTTGGAAAGGCGCCATCGTGTCTCACCCCCTGCTCAGCGCACGAATCCAAAGCAAAGCACACCCGGCGGAGGGTTGCCCAGTTCTCTCTTGAAGGTTTCCAGTGTTGGAGCGCTCACCACATCCCGAGGCCATGGGTTACAACTTCATACTGCTCTAACCATTAAGACGCTTCCCCTGATATTCAGCCTAGATCTGGCTTTCTGGAGGTTCAGATTGCTGTTACGTGTCCTGCATAAAATGATGGAGAACAGATCCTTCACTTCCTCTTTATGATCAAAAGCCAGTCGTATCCGACTCTAGGGTTCAGTGCTCATCTCTGTTTATAGCCAAAAAGCCAGCGCTGTCTGCATCTGCAGACATTTCCATAGGACATGTGGCAGGCATGCCTAAATGCCGGAGTGCACAGAATGCTGTTTGTCTTCCCACCGAAGTGGTCCCTATTTATCTACTTGCAATGTCTTGCTTTCAAACTTCTAGGTTGGCAGGAGTTGGGGGACAGAGACGGGAGCTTACTCCATCATGCAGTACTCGGGTCTCAAACTGCTGACCTGCCGCCTTCCAGTCAGCATCTTAACCACTTGAGCCTCTGCAGTCCTGGTGGCTGTGTAATTCATCTTACAGTTATTTGAAGAATGCTATCATCCTATCCCCTCTCATTCAACTTTACTCCAGGCTAAACCTGCCCAGATCTTTCCGTCTTTCTTCATAGGTTTTGGTTTCCAGTCCTCTGACCACCCCTCTTTTCAAGCAGAGGTGAAGGGCTGCTTGCAAACAGCTGGAAGTACATAAGAGAATGTGCAGTGGCCATGAGTTCCACAGGACCCTGAGAAACTGCCTTTCCCTTCCTGCCACACAGGTGTCAAGGTCTACCCCCTTTGTCTCTGGGCTCAGCAACAGAGGGCAAGGAAGGCGTCCGCCCCACAAAGGCAAGAAGATGGGGCTGGATTTCCCTCCCCTTTGGCCCACCCCGGCCCCCTGTTTCCTCACTTCCGCACACCATGTGTGGAGTGAAATTTAGCACCGGCAAACAGTTTGCGCTCCTGGCTTCCAGCTAATTGACTCTGACAGTTAGTACAGTCAGCAGCCGCGCGGTGTCACTGGAAATTAGACAGCCGTGATAGACTGCCAAGAGCAAATTACTTTGTCACTCCTCAGCTGACTTACAAATGTGGGACTTTTCTCGTTTTTATTTTTTTATTTTTTAAATACAATCCTTTTTAGAAAAACCTTTTCTTCTTGGAGTTTGTATTTACATGAACATGTTTATTTCCCCTGACGTCCCTCCTCTGTTGCACGCCTGAAGCTGGGGTAAACTGCACCTGGTTTGTTCAGAGGATCTTTTCCACCACCGACAGAAGGAAGCCATCCACGTGGACCATCTTAGCAAAGGCTAGTCTAGTCGTCTTTCCTCCTCTTTTCTGTTTTGTAATGCTTGTCTCTGAAAATATCCCTTTACAAGAGGGACCCTGGTGCATCATGCATGAGCCCACAGAAAGATTTCTGTAGCGATATCTGGCCGCTAGGGCGGCGTTAGAGCCCGGAGGAGACTGATCAATGACAACACGAGGCAACAGGAGCGAGATCAGATCAGTACTTTATTGGAAAAAGGCAACATCATTTATAGGGAAAAAAGCGCAACGGTGGCAAGCTGTCACCTGACAGGAAAATTACCTCACTCACGTACACGGGTTAATGGGGAATTCTTCAAAGGGGGGTTTAATCAGCTGGGGCTAACATGGATTCAGGGACCTCATTGTCTTGGGGATTAGGCAGGGACAAACATGGCTTATTTGCGCCAGGGATTTCCCGAGCCGGGAGATGAACTATGCACTTAATGTTTGACCGGAGTCAGCTATCTGCTTACTTGGCCGAGTCGCAGGTCAGGTCACGGTAATTGGGTGAATCAAACCCTATATTTTATTCACCCCCCTTAATTTGTCTGCCCGCAGAGCCCGCGGCTCAAGGAGCGTCCTCCTGAAGCGGCCTCTGCAAGGGCCGTTTCCATGCCCGATGGGCATGGGGAAACCGCATCTCCCCTTTATTTTCTATTTAAGGACCTGACTGGCGACCTTGCGCAAGAGCGGCATCAGCTGTTGAGCGGGTATGACGTCACGGAGTTTCTCTCTGGGGCGGCACTTGGAGATCAGTGAGGGAATGCACTGAGCAAAACAACAAAGCGTAATGCCTAGTATGGCTATCCCCACCACTACCTTAAGCACCGTTTGCAGCCACCCCCAGGGAATCCATGACCACATCCAATTCCACAGGGAACTCCACCAAGCCCCCCATGCGGAACCCTCAGTAATACCCTGGACTATGGTGTGGAGGTTCGTGATCTGGCTTTGGATCTTACGGGAGTTGTCAGTAAGATTGAAGCAGCACATTCCATGAAAGGATTCGCAACCCAGGTGGTGCAGCAAGAGGAGGTAGTCGATAGCCGCTCGATTGTCAAGAACGGCATGGCGAAGTTCTGCCTGTTCCTGATTGAGGAGCGCTATCGCTGTGGAGGTATGGTTAATGGCTTTGGCCAAACCGCAAGCCAAGCGGCCAATCCTCCGTGCGTTGCCGACGGCCAAGCCTGGCACGCCGACAAGGCTGACTGCTAGGGATACATACTCAGCGGGACTCATTACTCTAAAGCTGCTGTCACAAGAGCTGTCTAACTGGGTTGTGCGTGCGTGCCGTATGAGTGGGGAGACATTTGAAACATTGGAAACATGTGAAACATTAGAAACATTTGTGCTTGGGGCAATCATGTCCTTAGTAGGAAGTAACAGTGTCAAACGACTGATACAACACATTGAGTCCGACAGATTCGCAGGAATATAGTTCCATGTGAACTGGTTGCAGGTGAAAAACCACCCTGAAGGTAGGGTGACATGAGCGTACAGCGAAATGAGGGTTTCTGGTTTATTGCAAGTCCAGTTGCCGCTGCCGGGGTCCAGGCAGCGGCGCCGAGTCGGACCGCCTGAGGTGCAGCCGGTCATTCGGGTGCAAGCAGCGTCCGGGCTGACCGCCACTCGAGGGGTATGAAGAGTGGCTGCGTCAGCCGGCAAGGTTGATGCAAGTCGCCGTCCCCCCCAGCGTGCGTATGCTGAGAAGGTGGTAGGAGTGTGTGGGCCAAAGAACGCCTTCAGCAACCAGTTGCCATCCTTGGTGCGCGCGTCCAGAGTGTGGCACACGGGGATGAGACAGGTGCTGAGGATAGATGCAGAACCAATGTCCTGCTGTAGACAAAAATCGGACTGGTTGACGAGACCCGCCAACCTTTCCCACAAGTTGTACTGCATTCGTGCAGAAAGATCTTCCCCAGGCGGCAAACCGTCGGCCTGGATCGGAGCAGCCTGAACGCCTCCCCCCAGAAGCAGGGTGAGGGCCAGGGTGACGATGACCGCCATGGAGTTGGCATGAATCTGGGCAAAGACTGCTGCTGCGAGGTTCTCCGGTGTCGGCTCCTTCTCCCCGCGCTGGAGGGCGTCCTCAGCTTTACTGCAAAGTGCCTTGACCATCCCCCAGGTGATCTTCGGCGCCGCCGGTGGCCGTCTCCTCCGGCGGGTCTTGTCGGCCAGCGTGAGGTCCTCCATCTCCGGGATCGGACTCGGGTCGGCCTGGGTCCACGCCATGTGGTTCCAAGTGAGGCTTGACACACCGAGCTGGAATCCAAACGACACCTGTAGGAGACATAACTGCAGCATACCCTCTTCCCCAGGTTATGAGCGGCACCGGGCCCCTCCAAGAAGGGTCTGGTGGCACTCGGTACCGGACCATAGGTCGCGGGAGAGCTTCCGAACGGCGGAAATGCTTCTCCTGCGGCGTGCAATCCGAAAAAACATTAAGGTGATTGTAAGTGAACAATACCTTGTTGAGACACATCTGTGCTTCTCCCTGTGACTTGGGGAGGGCTGGTGGCTCCCCCCTTTCTGTTTGTTTGTCAATATAGGACTTTAGCGTCCGATTGACCCGCTCTACAATCGCTTGCCCTTGCGGATTGTAGGGAATTCCAAATGTGTGCTTGATGTCCCAAGTAGCCATGAAGGCGGCCAACTGCCTGGAACTGTAGGCTGGCGCGTTGTCCATCTTCACGTGCCGCGGCTTGCCCATCGCCGCAATGCAGGAAAGGAGGTGCTGCTCCACGTGGGTGGCAGCCTCCCCTTTCTGCGCCGTTGCCCAAACGAACTGAGAAAAGGTGTCAATGCAGACGTGCATGTATTGCCATCTGCCGAACTGCGGCACATGCGTGACGTCCATCTGCCATACCTGATTAGCCTCTGTCCCTCGTGGGTTGACCCCCCACGAGGGCCCCCCCGGCGCTCCTGCGCAATGCTGGCAAGAGCGGACTATGCCCTGGGCTTGAGAGAGTGGCAGATTGAACTGTCTGGCGAGTGCCTTGGCGTTTTGGTGAAAAAAGGCATGGCTCTGGATTGGAGTAGTGAAAACTCCCAAAACTGAACGTTGCTGAATTTCCCTTGCCGCCGCATCCGCTCTGCTATTGCCCGCGGAAATCGGACCCGGTAGGTCTTGGTGACTTCGGATGTGGGCAATATAGAGCGGCTCAGTGCGGTTCCGCAAATGAAATTGAGCAGTGAGAAACAGACTGAGCAGGTTCTTGTCTATCGCGGGAGTAATGTAAGCTCCCGGAAGGCTGTGAAGCAAATTCCTTACATACAGACTGTCAGTAATGATATTTAAACGTTCCTCGGCGAAGGTGCGCAAGGCAAGGTTCACGGCTGCCAACTCTGCCCGCTGCGCGGACTTCTGTGGAAGAGTTAGCAGCGTGCGCCAAGCTTCGCCCTCCTGCCAAGTCAGGACACCATATGTGCGTCCCCCATCGGTGAAAACTGTCTTGGCCCCCTGAAGCGGGACCAGCGAGAGCAATTCGAACAAACTGACTGTTCCTGTCTGAAGTGAGACAAGTCTGGGGTCTTTGGGCAAATGGTATGCCAAGCTTCCAGTGAATCCTTCCAAAGCTATCGGAAGCGAGTCACCTAGCTGCATCAACTGGTGAATTTGTTCCTTGGTGAACGGGACTATGATCTTAGCTAAATCGTGCCCAGAAATGTCCCTTGCTCTCAGCCTGCCGCGGTAGATCACCGCGGAGACCAGTTCTTGGGGCGGAACAATGTTCCGAGAAGAGGTGTTTGGCAAGTATACCCACTCCACAATTTTCGCTCCCTTCTCTGAGTCTACTCCTAGCGCCCCAGTGAACATGGACCCTGACCGTACGATGTACAAATTCAGGATCGGGGCGTATGGCCCCGGGGCGATCCTATCCACCCACCTCTGGCTGAGAACTTGGTTCACCTTCTCGAGCGCCAAGCGCGCGTCTCGAGAGATTTTTATCCGGTCTGCCGGCTGCTTACCTAAGGTTAGCAGCGAGAAGAGCGGTTTTAGAAGATCCGTATCTAAACGAAAATACGGTCTGGCCCAATTGATGTTCCCCAAAACTTGCTGCAATTCTACAAGGGTGACTGAGTCTTGTAAATTTATCTGAGGCAGGACTGGTGCTGCAAAAGAGCGGAGAAGCCGATGGCCCAAGTATGAGAAGGGCTCGGTTCTCTGCACTTTCTCAGGGGCAATGAGTAAGCCTTTGTCCCCCAGGCTGGCCTGGAGGTCAGAAAACATTTCGCTGCCAAGTTGTGGCAACGCTACTAAGATGTCGTCCATGAAGTGACAAACAATAGCTTTAGGGTAAAGGCTTCGGAACTTTGCCAGTGCGCCGTGAACATAAATTTGACACAGGGTGGGCGAATTAAGCATGCCCTGTGGCAAAAATTTCCACGCGTAACGCTGCGTGGGCTCTCCGTGGTTCACGACCGGCACTGTAAAGGCGAACCTTTCCCGGTCCCTGGGGTCTAGGGGGATCGTATAAAAGCAATCCTTGAGATCTACAACTAGGATCTCCCACCCCTCGGGAATCATATTGGGATTTGGGATGCCGCATTGAAGCGGACCCATCGGCTGAATGCATTTATTGATCTCCCTGAGATCGTGGAGGAGTCGCCACTTCCCCGACTTCTTCTTAATCACAAAAATTGGCGAATTCCAGGGGCTTGTGGACTGTTCTATGTGTCCTGCGTCTAGCTGTTCCTTAACTAGCTGCTTGAGGGCAACTAATTTCTCTCCCACTACCGGCCATTGTTCTACCCATACCGGAGTGTCGGTGAGCCATTTAAGTGGCAACGCCATTACCCGAAGGTAAGCGTAGCACCGTACTGCTGGAGAATGTCTCGCCCCCAAAGGTTGATGTGCACGTCAAGAATGTGCGGCCGAATTACCGCTGTGCCGTCAGCCTTTGGGATTGTGACTTCTACCCACTCTCGGCTCCTGAACGCTTCCTGGACGCCTCCTACCCCCCACACATCGGAGACCGGCTCAATGGCCCACTCTCTTGGCCACTGGCTCCTGCTTATCACTGACACATCCGCTCCGGTATCGAGTAACCCTGAGAACACCCTTTTGTTCAAAAATACCTCGATAACAGGGCGCTGTTTCCACTCAATGTTGGTCTCCACTGTCGCTAAGACCTGGTATCCTTGCACTGCCTCACTCGCGCTCGAGCGGTCTGCTGAACCGGACTCTGAGCTGTCCCTGAGCCTTCCCTGGCTGCCTGCTGGCGAGTGACAAGGAACCATGATCAGTTGCGCTAACGTGTCTCCCTTGTGGATTGTTTGGGGCAGGTGCGCCCAAAGCTGGACCTGGAGAATGCCTGAAAAATTCGAGTCAATGACTCCTGGAATTATGAAAATTCCGCGTGCTCCAGCTACACTGCGGGGCAAAACTAAACCTATAAAGCCTCTGGGCAGGGGTCGACTAGATAGACTGTGCCTGGCAGGTCGCATGTAACGTCCGCCTGGCAAGTCAATTCTAGCCCCGTGCTGCCCTTGGGGCTGGCCTGTGCCCTCGCAGTGCCTGGGATGTGCCTAGAATCTAGTCTCGGTCTGGGGAGTTCTGGATCTGGGTGAAGGAAGCCTCTGTTTGGACTGGGGCCAGAGACGTGCCCGGATTCCGGTTTCCCGAATTCGGACAAAACCTGGCCCAATGGTAGCCTTTCTTGCACTTCGGGCAGGGGGTGTTCGGAGCCTTGGGACGGCCGGACTTTTGTCCACCTCCCTTGGATCGGCACTCCCTAGCGAAGTGACCGACCTTGCCACAAGTGTGAAATGCCCCCTTGTTCTTGCCATTAGGTCTTCTTCCCCCCTGCACCGCTGCCGCTAGCAGACCCATCTTGTAGGAGTCTGTGCCAACGTCGGAGCATGCTCGAATCATGTCCGTTAAGGTTATGTCGGGGCGATTGCCCAGGGACTGCAAGATTTTACGGCAGTCCAAGTTGGCGTTGTCTTTGGCTAGCTTAATCATGAGCTCTTCCTGGGCGTGCTCATTGTCAATCTGCCTGCTAATTGCTTCTTCCAGGCGATTGATGAAGTCCATGTAGGGCTCTTGGGCTCCCTGCTTAATGGCGGTGTAATTTTTGGCCGTTTTGCCAGACGCTGGGACCTTGAAGTATGCCCTATAGGCAGCCTCGGCTGACATCTCTAGGGTGGCGAGAGGCAAGTTGATTTGAGCGTTGATGGACTCAAAGGCACCTGAACCATACAGCTGGTCAGGGATTACCGCGCCTCCCATCCTGGCAGCCCGAGCTTGCGCCTCTAGGCGGAACTCGCTATCCCAAATCATGTACTGGCTGGGGGTGAGCATCATCCTCATGACGGCTTTCCAATCATGAGGAATCCACATGGTGGTTTCGCACACTTGCTGGAGCGTGCCCCTCGTAAAACGACTTTGGAGCCCTGTCTCTGAAATTGCTTTCCGTAAAGCCATGAGAAGCTTGTACGGGACTGGGGAGTGTACTATCTGCTGTGCGCCCGTGAGCGCGTCCATCTCCAAGCGGATGGGACAAATCTGTCGAAGTTCTGCTAGCTGTTCAACTGGCAATTCCCCCTTCTTGAGTTCTATCTCAGCTGTGCGCTGAAGGGCACTCTTCACGACTAGGGAACCTGGGGCTGTCAGAGAAGCGCCAGCGCCTCTCATTCCCTGCGTTCCCTCGGTGACGTCTGCAGCTGCCACCGCGGGAAGGCTCCCTGCGCTACTCTGCTGATACTGGAATGTCGGATAGAGTGCGGCGGGCGCAGTCGGCTCGACTGGCATGCCTGATGGCTTCTCTAACGGGGGTTCCTCCGCTTCTACCCGGACTGGCTCGATCTGCTCTAAGAGCCTCCTACATTTCCGCCATGTGCGGACTATCCCTCCTGGAGCTTTCAGGGTTTGCTGAATGCAGTCTCCTATCTGATCCCAGAGCTTCAGGGTTAACGTACCTACTTCTGGGTAAAGTAGGCAGTGTTCCCTGAGGTACGCCAAAAGTCTCGCTAGCTCCCTGCTGTGAAATCGGAACTTAAAAACCCTGGCCAGGATTATGAACTCTTGCTCCCGAGTTCTTTGGCTAGCGGACGGACTTGGTCTATGAGAACAAGTCCCCATATTACCTGCGATGGTCCTCTGAAGTTTCCTCCTCGGGACGAAGATCGACGCGTCTTTGCAGGCAACAGGTTCGGGCGACGGGTGTCTGGGGTAGACCTCGGAGCATGGACCTTCTGCCACGGGCCCTTCTAACGGCCTCTGCGATGTCAGGGGCTCACAGCCTGCCCTGAGCGGAACGCGTTTCCCTCTATGGCAAACCTCTCGAAAGCGGGGAGGAAGCGGTAGGAATGTCTCTCTGGAATGCCTCGCGGCGGGCCGTTCTCTGTCCGGCTGGCTGCCGACCAGAGCGCCGCGCTATCCTCCGGGCTGGCGGGTCGCGGTTCAAGCGCAGAACCGGACCGCGTGGAGTGCTACTCACGAGTAGACCTCTCCGGGGTCTCTTACTCACGAGTAAATCACGTCGGGGTCACCAGCTGTAGCGATATCTGGCCGCTAGGGCGGCGTTAGAGCCCGGAGGAGACTGATCAATGACAACACGAGGCAACAGGAGCGAGATCAGATCAGTACTTTATTGGAAAAAGGCAACATCATTTATAGGGAAAAAAGCGCAACGGTGGCAAGCTGTCACCTGACAGGAAAATTACCTCACCCACGTACACGGGTTAATGGGGAATTCTTCAAAGGGGAGTTTAATCAGCTGGGGCAAACATGGGTTTAGGGACCTCATTGTCTTGGGGATTAGGCAGGGACAAACATGGCTTATTTGCGCCAGGGATTTCCCGAGCCGGGAGATGAACTATGCACTTAATGTTTGACCGGAGTCAGCTATCTGCTTACTTGGCCGAGTCGCAGGTCAGGTCACGGTAATTGGGTGAATCAAACCCTATATTTTATTCACCCCCCTTAATTTGTCTGCCCGCAGAGCCCGCGGCTCAAGGAGCGTCCTCCTGAAGCGGCCTCTGCAAGGGCCGTTTCCATGCCCGATGGGCATGGGGAAACCGCAATTTCGAACTCATCAGGGCTGGTAGAGGTTTCCACCTGGACACAAGGCAGCTCCCTTCTGCCCTGCCGCCTCCAAATCTCCATCTCTCCTCCTCCTGCCTCTGGACTCTACTTACCCCTCTGCAGTGTGGACCTTCCCTTCACCTGTGCATGCTAGCTGATACACTTCTCTTTCATGCTCCTGTGTCTACCACAGCTGTATCCACCCTGCAAGTGCTTAGCTGTCAATCATCCACCCGCCACCTCCATCCTGTACATTTCCTGGTTGGCTTCTCCTTGGACCAACCTGTTCTTGGATTTCTTAGGGACTGTGGTGGCTCAAGTGGTTAAGATGCTAAACTTGATAACTGGAAGGTTGTCAGGCCAGCAGTTCGAGACCCAAGTGTTGCATTATGGAGTGAGCTTCCGTCTCTGCCCCCAGGCCATAGTTTGGGCACCCCCGCCATAGAGAAATGTTTCAGGGCAGGGGACCTATTAATTTCACTGCTTCTGTGTCCGCATTATCTGAAACCTCAGGTTCTTTCTGTCTCAAATAAATGCTTACAATTTCAGTCAATTCCCACAAAATAAAGCAAATGTTTCACTCGTCTGCACTTGCCAAATTCCAGAGGTACAGTTAGAAGAGGTGGCCATGGGCAGAAAAAATGCGAGGAAGTGTCCTCTGTTTCCCCCCTCGTGGTGAATTCTGACTTCACACTTTGGGAATATTTACGAAATTAACAATTGGCAAATCTAAAAGATTCCTCTTTTAATACACGTAGAATCGATAAGGTAGTTGCATGAAACATGATTCTAAAGTGCTTTGAAGTGCTTGTTTAAAATATGTTTTGAAAGCAATGAGATATAATGGACAATCTTAGTGGTTGTTTGTTACACTTGAAAGAAACTTTGCAGTTACTAAGTACAGTTCTCATTATCCCACACGTAACTAGGTAGAAGTAACTATATTGCTTATAACTAGGAACTTTCCATGTTCTGCTAAATATTTGTTTCTCCCACATTCAAACTCTTGTGCTCTCAGGAAGAATATGAAGAAATGTGTTGATTTTGTAGAACTGCTATAAACAACTGGCAAAATCTTTATTATTATTATTCCAGCATAAAGTAATTGGTGCAAACTTTGTTGATGTTGTCACAGGTTAAGAGTTGTGTGTACACATTTGCTGTTGTACCCTGAGTTATGACATTTGGTTGATGAGGAGGAAGACTTACACTCACTTCTCAAGGTGCTTGAAAGCCAGTTGTATCAGACTCTAGGATTCAGTGCTCATTTGTCACTATAGCCAAAGAGTCAGTATTGTCTGCGTCTGCAGACGTTTCCGTGGACACGTGGCAGGCATGACTAGACACTGGAGTGCATGGGACACTGTTTACCTTCCCACCGAAGTGGTTCCTATTTATCTACATGCAATTTCTTGCTTTCAAGCTACTAGGTTGGCAGGAGCTGAGGCAGAGACAGATATTCACTCTGTTGTGCAGCACTCGGGTCTCGAACTGGTGACCTGTTGACTTTCCAGCCATCAGGTTCAGCGTCTTAACCACTAAGCCACCACAGTCCCTACCAGTATGGTACCACACCCCAAAAAAAGAGGCTTCTCCTCTCTTGGCGTTGACTTTCACAGTTGTCCAGGAAGATCAACCACCAGCTGATGTCAGACAGGCAAAAAAGAAGAAAATCAAAACTCTTGCACATAGGATGCAGAAAACTGACCACAAGAAAATGAGGTGAGAGTCACAAACATGGTATCACAGGAAACAGGACCTTGGGCCTGTCCTGTTCTGTTTCTAGTCCATATTACTTTAGAAGGTGTCATCCCCCCCTCATTTACTGTAAAAGTTTGGTTTGGGGTCTGTACATAACTAAAGGTAGCTGAGAAGATCATTCCACTGATCCTCAATGAGAGATAAAATTGACTTCAGTAAAGATAAGACACTTTGCAGCATGACCTAAATTTCCCCAGTCTGGACATGCTCTTAGACAACCATCAGTCAGATGTACTTTAAATTTGAGCCGGGGATTGGTCTCAATAGCCTTACAGGCCCCTTCTAACTCCTTTTATCTTGGTCTGGGATTCTATGAATAGTTGGGGCATTCTTGCAGATTGATGGGAACTCTATCGCAGGGGTGCCCAGACTATGGCCTGTGGGCCAGATCCACCACCACCACCACCACCACCCCAATGACTTCGTTGCTCCGGGAAGCGGAAGTAAAATGTACCCCTATGGGTGCATTTTACGTCCACTTCTGGGAGTGACGAGGGCAGTGCAGGCTGGATGAATTGCCGTCAGAGGCTGGATCCACCCATGGGATGTAATTTGGGCACCCCTGGTTTAAGTGGAGAAAATGGCAGCCTAAAAATATATCTCATTTGTTGCAAAACACATCGTTGTTGTTCAGTTGCACAGTTGATTCTGACCCTTTGCGACCCTATGAGCCATTGCCTGCCAGGCATCTCTGATTGCAAGGTACGTTTTACTTCCGCTACCAGTGGGAGGAACCATGTGACCAGCCCGCTAAACCACATGACTGGCCTGCTGAACCACATGGCCAGCCCACAGCCCAAAAAGTTTGGGCACCCCTGCTCTATCAGTTAGGGAGATGTATGCAACTCATTGAGTAGTTCCCCAACTCTGTGTTTGTGCTCCTTCCCTAAAATGCTTCTCTGTGTTGACTTTTCTTCTTGCTGCAGTTCTCTCCTTGGAGAGCTCCTTCTGGCTGGAAGCACCCTTCCTGTGTTTCAGGGAAGTCACCTTTCAGCCTGGAGACTGCACATGGAAAGAGATGGTACCTGTGAACAACGGGGACTGTGATGGGAGAGCCAGTAATTTCACTTCCCACCCCTACCCCATGTAAATTCCACCTCCCTCCCATAGACCTGAGTGTATTTAATCCTCAAAGTGGTGGAGGACTTCTCCTGCCAACCCCTGGCAGGCGCACAGGCTGTACATCAGCCGTAAGTAGCTCCTCTTTTCTGCTACACAAATAAAGAGATTGCTTTGCAGTGTTTGGCAGGTAGGAAGATGTAGGAGAAGATGTGTGGGATTGTAGAGATGCCCCTGAATAGTTTAGTGCAACCCCAGCATGCAGTAACCAGAGAGACAGGAAAGACTAGCCTGCCCTAAAGGAAGTTGTTTTGCATTGTTTGCCTCTAATTACAATAAGAAAGGTTCTTTCCTGCCTCAGGGATCACCTGACCCTATTTGCATGTGTTAAGGTCTTTGTTTTGCTCAGGCCTTTCTCTTTCTTGCTTTCTGCTTTGGAAGAGGAAAGATATCCTTTTCAGCTCCTCCATCTTCCAGGCCACATAGCTGGAAGAAAGACTTTACTACTTCTTTCTAAACCAACTTTATCAAGACTCTTAAGCACGTGTATCTTCTGACTTCATTTTGTGAGTAAATTATATTTTACTTCTCTCAAGTATCTAGTCCAAGTGTGTTTATTTGCTGAGCTAAAAAGGAGTGAACTGGGACACTTGTATTTGAACATAAAATTGCCTAAAACTTGCCCTGCTTTGCTATGCTGCTGGTAAAAATAACTTCACAAAATGCACACATTTGTCTGATTATTAGGAGCATTATAGTCACCGAATTTGGGTGGTTTCCACCTCATTGAGTAACTAATCATCAAAAACAAAATTGCAAAGAGATCACTATTTGATTAAGGATTACTAGGGTATTCTTGTTTACTGGGGGGTTTCTTCCCTGAATTGTTCTCCTTGTGCTCCTGTGTCATTTGACATCCTTGCCTTTTCCACAATATTCTGAAATATCTTAAAGAAGGGGTGTTATGTGATGTGACTGAAATGTGCATGTTTGTCTGGAAAACTGCACACCCATATTCTAATCAAGGACATTCCTAGTTTTAATTTTTTTGAGATTTAACATTTTTAAATTTTACGATTCTCGACTATGCAGAACTAGATGACAAGCACCTCATTAGAAGAAACCCCTGGCTCCCCATCCGGACCATGTAGCCACAACCCCTCAGCACCTCTGCTTGCTGGAGTGCCATTTGCCAAATTCTACCGCTTCATCCAGTTGGTGAGTAATTCACCCCAACCTCCCTTCCTTCCAGCTTTGAAGAAAAACTGTTTGAAAAGAAATTTGTTTTATTCACATTCCCTCTGTTGATATATGTATGGATCACATCTGGCCCTAAAGCCAGGAAATAACTGTTTTAAAAACTTTGGCAAGAGTCATATTGCAATCATCAAGTGTAAACTAGAAATGGCATCAATGTGTGCATACCATCTGTCTTTCTGTTGTGTGCTGTCCAGCTGTCTGCTTCTGTTGCATGCTTGAACATACCTGGGTCACCTATTCAGTCACTTCTTGAGCATCAGTCAAACATCCAGGTGCATAACTGACAGCTACAAAATTGCAGGCACCACACATGCTTACCTTCCAGGTTGGCAGTCACTTAAAACATAAGTATACATTTTTGGAGTTGTTGGTAACTCAGGAGATGACCACAATACATTCAGTAGCCACTACTTAGACCAGTGGTAGTGAACCTATGGCACGCGTGCCAGAGGGGGCACTCGGAGCCTTCTCTGTGGGCATGCGTGCCGTCATCCCAACACAGAGTTCGCCCAGCCCCTCTGCCCAGCAGCCCAATGGGAGCACTTCCACCCTCCCCCCCCAACACAGAGTTCGGCCCACCCCTCTGCCCAACAGCCCAATGAGAGCACTTCCTCCCTCCCCCACCACAGAGTTTGCCACACCCCTCTGCGGCGCAGACAGCATCCTGTTGAGTTTGAGCACTTGGTCTCTAAAAGGTTCGTCATCACTGACTTAGGCAGATTATGAGCAACAGAGTGAGGACTGGTAGAAGTTCTTTATTCCAATTTTCAACGAGTCCAAACTTTATGGGATCTGTCCAAGGTACTGAACCTATTCTGAAGCTACTGCTTTGCACCCTGGATGATTCCTGTAGAAACTTTGGACTAAAGCATGGAGTGGCTGTTTCTCCCTTAAGGCTGTGATGGAAGAAGAGCATTTCTAGTGTTCATGCAGGTTCTGGAAAGTGTAAACAAGTGTTCTGTCAGTCCAACTCCTCTAGGCTTGTGTTGCAAGGATAACACTTCCCCTTTCCAGCGTAAGCAGATCTGAAGAGGCATTTTAAGGAGCCGCTGTTAGCTCTCAGGGCCAGCAACACTAATAGAGTCTTTGTCTCCTGAATCCATTACAAGAGGCACGCCTTTTCACTCACTCCTCTCAAGGAACGCTATTGATTTAATTTCCTGGATGAGCCGAAAAGGCCAATAAAGGAAATTGGTCAATAATTAAAGATAGACGATTGGGCTCCATTAAGTGGCAGGGATGGCTGCCCCTCTGAATACATTACTGACACCCGGCTTAGGCAATTGAAAAGCTGTCCCGAGAGAGAAGGAGAGAAAGGGAGAAAGGGAGAGATGCATACACAAACTTGCCCCAGATCTGGGTGTAAAGATGAGGAGTAGATGTAACGCCATCGGTGCCTATCCTCCACTTAAATTAATTTAAGATTTGACTCAGAAGGACCTCTTAGTTAGTGTGGCTGCTTTGTGTTAAGTACTCTTGGAATGTGTTGGTTATGAGAAGACAATCCCATCCAAAAGATGTTGCAAGGATTAAGCCCAAGGCAGTACAATTCTCAGCGAAAATATTCAAACTTTGGGAACAAAATGTGGTGAGGATGCCAGATGATTGGACGTATATGCTCTTTACTGGTAATTCTCGCATGTATTAGCTACTTAATTTTGTTCACCGGTTTCATTCACTGACCTATTTAATCACTTCCTGCATATGTGCTAACTACGCTTGGAGTAACTCCCAGCATAATAATTAGGAATAATAATAATTTCATGTGAGAGATTACTCTGGGTTGAAAGGATTTTTAGGGGATGTCCGAATGATGCTCCTTTCATGTCCCGAAGTGCAGCTCTCAGGTATCAAAATCCAACCTTCTAGTCTCCAGCTCAGCGTCTTAACCACTAAGCCACCAAAGGAGCTGCATAATTAGGAATGTGAGCCAACTTGCATAGAAAAGTGTCCAGATATGGTGGAGATGGATGTACATTACCAGCACAAACACAGGGTAGCTCAGAAAACCCCCAGCTATGCCTCAGTTAGTTAAATGGTCCCCTACAATCATGGGTCCATGGTGGCTTAGTAGTTAAGACACTGAACTTGATAACTGGAAGGTCAACAGGTCAGCAGTTGTGCTTTAACAAAAGAAGGAAGCAGATGTTTGACAGCTCAAGCCACACACACACACACACACACACACACACACACACACACAGAGAGAGAGAGAGAGAGAGAGAGAGAGTGAAAGACAAGACCTCTCCTGAAGGGTGCAGTTGCTGAGCTCTGGGAAAGCCTTGGGTCAACAATATTGGGCTGCCTTGATTTCCCCTCTGCCCAAACCTGGCAAAGGTGGGCCACCACCTCCTAGACTAGCCTCATCCTAGGAGAGCCTTGCTTTAATTGCTGTATGTTTCTAGCTACACTGTCTTCATACCCTCAGGATTGTGTGGGAATCGATGCCTGACGGTCTTGTGCAAGATTTGATTGCGTAGAAAGATCAAAGTAGGAAGAGGGATTATGACTATCCCCAACCCTTCCTACTTTCCTTTATTATTATTTTTAATCCCTGCTGCTGGCCTTGATTGGCAGAACCATTTTGTCCCCTTGCTGTGGGCGCCGGTGTATATTGCATAGCGGTGGGCTGGGCACGACGCAGCACCAGGCAGTAAACAAGTAAACTTGGGCAAACCTGTCTGTTGACCAGGGATGGTCAGGGGAGATCGTAATTTTCTTAATTTCTCTGAGCATGGTTTCCTAATAGCAGAAGGAAGGAAGGAAGGAAGGAAGGAAGGAAGGAAGG
This sequence comes from Bradypodion pumilum, assembly GCA_035047305.1. NCBI lineage: Eukaryota > Metazoa > Chordata > Lepidosauria > Squamata > Chamaeleonidae > Bradypodion > Bradypodion pumilum. The sequence goes on from JAWDJD010000004.1 coordinate 344,615,383, forward strand.
AAGGAAGGAAGGAAGGAAGGAAGGAAGGAAGGAAGGAAGGAAGGAAGGAAGGAAGGAAGGAAGGAAGGAAGGAAGGAAGGAAGGAAGGAAGGAAGGAAGGAAGGAAGGAAGGAAGGAAGGAAGGAAGGAAGGAAGGAAGGAAGGAAGGAAGGAAGGAAGGAAGGAAGGAAGGAAGGAAGGAAGGAAGGAAGGAAGGAAGGAAGGAAGGAAGGAAGGAAGGAAGGAAGGAAGGAAGGAAGGAAGGAAGGAAGGAAGGAAGGAAGGAAGGAAGGAAGGAAGGAAGGAAGGAAGGAAGGAAGGAAGGAAGGAAGGAAGGAAGGAAGGAAGGAAGGAAGGAAGGAAGGAAGGAAGGAAGGAAGGAAGGAAGGAAGGAAGGAAGGAAGGAAGGAAGGAAGGAAGGAAGGAAGGAAGGAAGGAAGGAAGGAAGGAAGGAAGGAAGGAAGGAAGGAAGGAAGGAAGGAAGGAAGGAAGGAAGGAAGGAAGGAAGGAAGGAAGGAAGGAAGGAAGGAAGGAAGGAAGGAAGGAAGGAAGGAAGGAAGGAAGGAAGGAAGGAAGGAAGGAAGGAAGGAAGGAAGGAAGGAAGGAAGGAAGGAAGGAAGGAAGGAAGGAAGGAAGGAAGGAAGGAAGGAAGGAAGGAAGGAAGGAAGGAAGGAAGGAAGGAAGGAAGGAAGGAAGGAAGGAAGGAAGGAAGGAAGGAAGGAAGGAAGGAAGGAAGGAAGGAAGGAAGGAAGGAAGGAAGGAAGGAAGGAAGGAAGGAAGGAAGGAAGGAAGGAAGGAAGGAAGGAAGGAAGGAAGGAAGGAAGGAAGGAAGGAAGGAAGGAAGGAAGGAAGGAAGGAAGGAAGGAAGGAAGGAAGGAAGGAAGGAAGGAAGGAAGGAAGGAAGGAAGGAAGGAAGGAAGGAAGGAAGGAAGGAAGGAAGGAAGGACATAGGTATCTAGCTTACCAACCAAAGATCCACACCAAAGTTGACAAGTGCCCTATGGAATCTTGCATTTCAGGTTGTAGTCCTGTATTTCTCACCCTTTTCTGATATTAGAAACACACACATGCCCCCAAATGTCCGCTGAAACTGGAAGGCAAAGAGGGTTTGAGGTCCCTCCAGGTTAATCTTGCATCCTGTGTGTGACAGAATTGGGCATAATTCAATTCAGATGGCATCCCCACACCTCTTATAATAATTAAAGAACAATGGAGACAATTGCAGATAATAACATTAGTACATTAATGAGTCTTAACATCAAGAAAACCAAGATAATGGCAGCAGACCCTATCAGCACCTGGAAAGTAGACGGGGAAGAAGTAGAAGCAGTGACGGATTTTACTTTCTTGGGATCTAGGATCACTGCAAATGAGGATTGCAGCCATGAAATAAAGAGGCGACTGATTCTAGGGAGACAAGCCATGAGAAACCTGTAGAACATAGTGAAAAGTAGGCACATCATCTTGCAAACAAAAATCCGTATAGTCAAAGCAATGGTATTCCCGGTGGTAATGTATGGATGTGAGAGCTGGATCATTAGGAAGGCTGAGCGCAGAAGAATAGACGCCTTTGAGATGTGGTGTTGGAGGAGAGTTTTGAGAGTCCCCTGGACAGCGAGGAGAACAAATAAGTCAATCTTGAAAGAAATCAGTCCTGATTGAAGTTTATAAAATCATGCACGGTGTGGAAAAAGTAGATAAGGAACAATAGTTTTCCCTATCGCACAATACTAGAACTAGGGGACACTCGATGAAACTTTTGGGTGCTAGTTCTCAAACAAATAAGAGAAGGACGGAAAGCTGAGGTCAAATAGTAAAGATGAAGCTGAAGTACTTTGGACACCAAATGAGAAGAGAGGACTCACTTGAGAAAGCCTTGCTGCTGGGAAAGGTGGAGGGCAAAAGAAAAAGGGGACGGCCAAGGATGAGATGGCTGGATGGCATTGTGGACGCAGCGGGCACCGAGCTTTGCGGGCTGAGGAGGAGGGTGGAGGACAGGGGTGCCTGGAGAACAATGGTCCATAGGGTCGCAAAGGGTCGGAATCGACTGTGCGGCTGAACAACAACAACACATAAATGCAATCGCAAAATGTGTTTCTATTTAAACTAGCAGTGCAATGAAATTAGCCTGATTCAAGGAAGCCAGATGCAGCTTATAAAGGGACACTAGGCAAGGCAGATTTGATTACCTACCCCCCAAAAAGGCAACATGGATTGTTGTTCTATAACAATCCCCAGGCCTGACCATCTTCAGTAGTGGGTGAGGCTGATGAGGGTTGAAGTCCAAAAACACCTGGGGGGACCTTAGGATCCTTATTTACATATTAATTAAAATACCATTTAAAATACAAATGTCCTGTCTTTTATCATCATCATCATCATCATCATCAGGGGATGCCTGGAAGAGGCTCCTTTCATGTCTCCAAGATCTTTCCCACTGAAGTAGTCCCAATTTATCTACTTGCAATTTCTTGTTTTGGAACTGCTAGGTTGGCAGGAGCTGGGACAGAAACAGGCATTCAATCCGTCATGCAGTACCCGGGTCTCGAACTGCCAACTTGGCGGCCTTCCAGCTAACAAGGCGAGCTTTTTAGCCACTGAGCCACCGTGATGATCTGGGGTTTTCATGCAATCATTAACACGACTTTAAACACGAATTCATCAAAATCAAAGGACAACTCACAATCCAATTACATTATCTAAATGCATGGGAGTTTAATGATCAGACAACTATTTAATGAGGAAGAGGTGTTCCCTAAACCCAGTGGCTGGCTGTTCTTCTTCTTTCATGTCCAGATCAAACCTTGGATTACCAAAATGAAGCCACTTTCTTGGCTTTGTCATTAACCAAAATTATGTCTTCATTTCTGGTAGTAATTGGCCAACCAGTAAATGAACTAAATTCTGTATCTCTCCACATTCACACAGCGTGTTGTTGTCCGCCAGCAGCCCCCACTTGAGCATGTTGGTCTTGCATTGAGGGACTCCAACCCTCAGTCTACTCAGGGTCCTCCAAGTGACATTCGGAAGGCTGAGTTCAAAGTTATCTGTTCAAAGTTTCTAAGCAAATCTTGACTCGTGTGTGACATAATATGGCACGGTGGAGGCTAAGAAAAGATGCAGACTTGGTAATGGCTCTGGATGTTGGAGTCTCTGGTTTTGGAAGGGATGGTGAATCCTCTCCAGGATCCGAATCTGAACTATCCAGAAAGTATGGCACCTAGTTGAAGGGGACAAAGTTGTCCCCTTGCCATGAGTGCTCCTGTAAATTGCAGAGTAGTTGAATGGCCACTATGCAGCACCAGGGACAGCTCCTGAGATTGGGGGGGGGGGGGACCCTTTCCATGTGAAATCTGGGATACGGATTCCCCAACTGGAAGTCGTCAAGTTCAGCATCTTAACCACTGAGCCACCGTAGTCCTAACAGAACAGATTTTACCCTGGCTCAAAACCTGCACTGGAAAGTTGCTGTATAATATACATTTATACCCTATTTCATGTATTTCATGCCGCCCACTTCAGTACATCCTATCCTACCACCCTATTGTGCTAAGTTTGATCCTGACCAGGGATCAAGGTTGACTCAGCTTTCTCTTATTTGTTTGAGAACTAGCACCCAAAAGTTTCATGGAGTGTCCCCTAGTTCTAGTGTTGTGCGATAGGGAAGTTTTTCCTTATCTACTTTGTCCACACCGTGCATGATTTTATAAACTTCAATCGGGTCACCTCTTAGACGTCGTCGTTCAAGAGTGAAGAGGCCCAACCGTTGCAGCTTCAGATGGTAAGGAAGGTGTTCCAGTCCCCTAATCATTCTGGTTGCCCTCCTCTGCACTTTTTCCATGCTCCATAATATCCTTCTGGAGGTATGGCGACCAGAACTGTACACAGTATTCCAGATGGGGCCTCACCATAGATTTATAAAGAGGCAAAATGACACTTGCTGACTTATTTTCTATACCCTTCCTAAGGATACCTAGCATTGAGTTTGCATTTTTCACTGCTGAGGCACACTGGGTTGACACCTTCATTGCGCTCTCGTCCACCAGGACACCAAGGTCCCATTCCTGGTTTGTCGCAGAGAGTTCAGACCCAATCAGTTTATAAATGTCATTGGGGTTTTTTGCCCCAACATGCATCACTCTGCACTTACTAGTGTTGAAATCAACCCACTCCATCCCCACCCCCATTGCGCACAGAGAGGCAAAGGCAAGACAGAAATCAGAAACTGCCCTGGAAATGGACTGTGGATCACTGGCAAGGAGGGGGCGGTGAGAGCTTCCCGACCCAGATGGGAGGGTGATCATGGGAAGGGGGGGGGTCCTTGCATGAGGGCTTCTGTCCTCAGCACTCTTTAGCTCTTTGGCATGGCAAGAGAACCTATTACAGCATTGTCCAGCACCAAAATACCTTGCTGTGACGCTTTACCGGACACTCTCTTTTAAGCAGGACTGCCTGAATACCAAAGCCAAAGTTAGTACAAGGAACAACATCATTGGGAAATTCACAAACTATAAATGGAGAACTCAACCGTGCATGCTGCTAACATAAGCTTTTTTGGCCCTGAGTGTCTCTGCGGCAGAGTATGCTGCGCCTGTATGAAGTGCCTCCACACATGGGGAACAAGTTGTCATTGCTGTTAATGAATCAATGCACACAGTGACAGGATGCCTCAAACCTACAGCAGTTGAGAAAATATATCCTCTTGTTGTGGTGCCACTCTACGTAAGCTGAGGAGAGAAGTAGCAACAGATGCCTAGAAAACTAAGCAAGACTCTTGGCGTCCTCTGAGTGGAGATGAGCCTAAAGTCCACCAGTTCAGATCCAGGAAGAGCTTTATGGCAAGAACAAACATTCTTGAGGGTACACAAGCAGGGGTGTCCTGGGCACCTTGGGAGGGTGGTGGACAGGAAGTGATGGGGGAGCCTATTGGGGGTTGGGGGTTGGGGGAGAGAAATCCCATACATTCCCATTACCTCTGCCTGCCTCTGGGGGATGCCAGTCGCTGGGGCTCACCAGGATGAGTCCCTGTATCCCTGTGGGTCAGTGCACCACTGTACACAAGAGCAAAACCAAATTAGAAGATGGAGTAAGGAGCTCACTGGACAAAGAACAGCATTAAAGGAGGAGGATATGACTGAGGAACTCAACCTCTCCTATATGTCAGTTGGAGGACCCTGAATAGGCTGAAGGCCCAAGTCCCTAAAAGCAAGACCAACAGGCTCAAGTGGGGGCTGGTGGAAGGCAATGACATGCTGTATGAATATAGAGAAATACAGAATGTGGCTCATTTATCAGTCTGCCGATTACGGACAGAAACATGCACTGATGGGGACTTAAGTTGGACCAATGACCAAGCCAAGAAAGTGGCTTCTTTTTGGCATCCCAGGGTTTGATTGGGACACAAAAGAAGTTTGCAAGGCATCCTCCTTGGGTCTGTTCTCCTGCGCTACAAACCCCACCACCACCACACCACCACCCCGGTCCTCCAATCATTCTGGCTGGATGCTGCTGGCTGACATCCGTTAGGCTGATCTCGAAAGGTACACAGAAAGAGCCTCCTTGATGATTGTGCTACTTCTGAACCACAATCGGGCGTACCCTGGTAATGGCAACCTTGTGTTGCCGGCTAATCTTTCTCACACTAGGTCAGGCGAAGGGAACTGCAGAATGAACTCACCCAAAGGTGGCTTTGTGTTGGCAGTTTCATGCCTGGCCTAGACACAGAAGAAGAAGAAGAAGAAGAAGAAAAAGAAGAAGAAGAAGAAGAAGAAGAACATAAGAACATAAGAACAGCCTTGCTGGAACAGGCCACAGCCCATCCAGTCCAGCATTCTGTCTCACACAGTGGCTCACCATTTCCTTCAGGGTATTCCCAAGGAGATGCCTTCACCTGAAGAAGAAGCCTAATGAAAGAGAGGGTGGGAAGAAAGTTGTGGGACAGCATTTCATGTGCAGTGCTGGCCTGCCTGTCCTGAAAGTCCTTGGAAGCAGCCAAATATCTCAAGCTGTCCTTGGAGGAGGAAGCAACAGCCAAAAAAACTCAGGCTTTGGGAAGGCCAGACTTCTTGGCCAGGATAAGCGCATCTTCTGGCCACGCAAGCGCGGCTGAGCTTGGACGAGTCTCCTGGCCGTCCAGCCTCTTCAAGCTCAAGTTTTTCTCAAACCGAAGCACACACGGGGCTGGGAGAGGCCGTTTAGGAGCACAAAGAAGGTCAGCCGTGATTCATTTCACAGTTATAGTGGGATTAGCACCGCCGGTGTGATGGGGTAAGCCATGCCTTTTTTTATCTCTTTCAAACACACTGCGAAGTCAGCAAAGTGCTGCGGACAGCAGCAGCTCCTGGACTAATCACTGTATCATTTGTGCCTGGCGTCAAGAAACAAGATTTCTCAACCTGTCCCTGCCTCCACCTCTGCAGCGCACTCCTCCCTCCTCTTTCCGCCCTGCCTGGGCAAACGAGATGGCCATGCTCCTTGCGCACACATTTGCCCCCAAAATGCTTCCCTTGGTTCCACACTGTCTTGTGAATGTTGTTGTCAAGGGTGTCAAGATAAAAGCAAGAAGCATCTTGCCTTGCCAAAAGTTTGCAGCTTTGGAGAGAACAACGTCATTCTGCACTGCTGCATGAAAACATGCTCCTTGGAAGCAGCTTGCAAACCACACTCCATGTGCCAAATGTCTCAGAGTTCAGCCGGTTTCTTTTATTCTGGTTAACTTGAAAGGCATTGCAGTCGATTGTGTTCTAGTTTTGGAGCTGATAGGGAGGGAGGAGGGAAAACATGCTTTGTTGGACTACAAGTTGCTGAATATCCTAGTGCAGTGATGGCAAACCTTGGCACTCCAGCTGTTCTTGGACTTCAATTCCCAGAAGCCCAAGTCCCTGTGAATCTGCATGAATGGGTTTACTGCACAAACTGAATTTGCTATCACAGGGGCTTCTGGGAATTGAAGTCCAAAAATAGCTGGAGTGCCAAGGTTTGCCATCTCTGTCCTAGTGGCTGGGGTGTTTCTGGAAACAATGGTCAAAAGGAAACTGGTTTTTCAGTCCCTAGGAGGGTTCTGCTCCTTGGTTGATGATCGTAAAACCAGGAGGCCTGCTCTGCTCAGGTGTCATAACCTCACAGTTTTACCTGTTGCAATGATGATCAAGGAAAGTGTTTAATTTGCTCACTACCCACTACACAATCCTGGAAGTTTACTCTACAATAGTGATAGCCAACCTTGGCACTCCAGGTGTTCTTGGACTTCAATTCCCAGAAGCCAAAATCAGCACTCCTGCTGATCAGGGCTTCTGGGAATTGAAGTTCAAGAACACCTGGAGTGCCGAGGTTGGCCATCACTGTCCTAGAAGCAGCTTTGACAGCTATTTCTCTTTTATCCCATTCCGTATGTTCACATCCACTGGGAATTGGATAAAAGGGAGTCCCACAAAACAGTGAAAGCCCCTGGCAAGAGCTCAAAAAGTGATGCTTCGTAATGAGTTGCTCCACTTGTGAGCTGCTCCACTTATTCCAACCACTGTGTGTGGAAGGCAGAATTAAGAGTAGACCAACGCTCTGCAAAAACACACTGAAGAGCAGGACCAGATGCCCATGTACAGAGTGCCTAACTTGGGAAAATGCCACTTCTGGTTACCTATGGCTAGGGATGATGGCTATTGTAGTTCTGCATCACCTAGAGCAGACCAGGTGTCTTGCAAAGCAAAAGCAAAGCAATCACACTTCTCTACCACCCCACAGCGCTTAGTGCACTCTCTGGGCAGTTCACAAGTTAATGAGCATTCTTGTCCCCCAACATGCTGGGTACTCATCTTACCTTGGAAGGATGGAAGAGGCTGAGTCAACCTTGGGTCCCATCAAGACTGAACTCACAAGCATTTGGCTGCAGTACAACAGCTTAACCACTATGTCACCAGGACTTGCCCCAAGCATTCTGTTGCATAGTTTGTGCATTCAGGCCAGGTTCCTTAGGGACCAACTTTGGAAATAGTTTCCAAAGTGCTTGCATTTGTAAAGCCAATTCACCTGTGGGTTTCTCCCCATCTCTCTGAGGATGGAGTCTCTCGCCACCCACTACAGCCTGTCTGCTCTGGGAGAAAACAGTTTGCGCTCCAAGGGGAAGCTGAGCACCGGTCCAGAGTCCCTTCTGGCTCCTTCAGCAGCCAGATCCTTGTGAGCTCAAAGTGTCTGAGTCAGCAAGTTCCCAAGCCATCCTCATCCATCACGGCCACTTCCCCCGTGTCCACATCTGCCCTGGGGCCTGACCAGGCCAGCCAAAACACAAGGAGCAGCTGGTATGACTGGAAGGGGTGTCCGGCTGGTGAGGCTGACATGCTCCTCTAGGCAACACTCACAAGCCTGCTTAGGAAGTGGCTTCCCAGGAAGGCTCAACATGCTGAACTCTTCTTTCCTTCTGCTCAACGGTGAATGTTAAAGGCAGGATGAGGAGCCCTGGTGGTGCAGTGGTTAAAGTGCTGTACTGCAACCAAAGGTTTGTGAGCTCAGTCCTGACCAGGGCCAAGGTTGACACAGCCTCTTCCATCCTTTCAAGGTTTTTAAAATGAGTCACCAGCATGTTAATGAGAGCTACCTGCTAATTGCTCTGTGCACTAAGCGTGACAGGGCGATATTTAAGTTTGATTGCTTTGCTGCTGCTATTTTCCTTCCTCCTTCTTGTGCCATACCCAATTCCGAATATTGGCTGTCATTGTGGGGACACTCGATGAAACTTCTGGGTACTAGTTCTCAAACAAATAAGAGAAAGTACTTTTTCACCCAGAGGATCACTGGTCTATGGAACTCCCTGCCAGAAGAAGTGGTGACAGCGGTCAGTCTTGACAGCTTTAAGAAAGGATTAGACAAGTTCATGGAGGACAAGGGGATCAATGGCTATAATTATGGATACTTAAGGACAACCTCCGGGTTGGAGAGATGGGCAGGATCTCTCTCAATGGCATTTCCAGGGAATCCTAAGCAGGTGAAGGCATCTCCTTGGGAATACCCTGAAGCACATGGTGAGCCACTGTGTGAGACAGAATGTTGGACTGGATGGGCTGTGGCCTGTTCCAGCAAGGCTGTTCTTATGTTCTTATTGTGGTGATCAGCCATGAAGATTGTCCCAGGAGCAATATAATGCAGTCGCCTTCCAATGGCCTTCTGCATCGCAGCGTGGCACCCATACCACTGATCCAGTTCCGTGAGTCCCTTTCTGGTCCTGAGCCCTTTTGGCACTCAAAGTCCTCTGCAGCTCTAGGCCAGGATGGATGAAACTGCTGCCCTCCATCAAGATGGAGTCAAGTGGGACCATTTAATCTACTTGGGGGACCATCACCCTTCCCTATGGACTTAGCCACTCAAGGCTGTTAGTCCTCAGGGTGGTCAGATTATTTCACCACCACCTGACAATCAGTGTTGAGTCATTGGCAGTAGGGGCTACTCTATGACCATAGCATGATAGCCTGGCCACATAGCCTTCTTTGCTGACCCATAACTGAGCCCTCCCTATGCCAGAGGATTTTTCCAGAAATGAAACTCCTCCATGGACTTTGACATGCTAGAGGTCACTGACTGACCTCATCTGTAGAATGAAGAATCACCCAAACTTTCTGACCTTTGGAGGGATGCTTGTTCTATCAGCCATATGACACCTTAGTTCCACGTCTGGGCTTTCGCCTAAGTAACTCCGGATTTGCAGTTAAGTGAGGCTTAGAATTATCTGCCGAAGGACTCTAGCGCTCCCCACCCCTCAAACGACAACAAAGAATGCTAAGCCCCCTAATTTGTATGAAACAGGTATAAGTGTGCAGCAGGGGTGCACTTTCAAACTCTAGTGAACATCCTAACTCCTAACAAGGGACACTTCTCCTTCTTCTGCTGTATCTGACTCCAAATCTAGGTGATCCTCATGGTGATCAGCCATGAAGACTGTCCTGAGAATATAATGCAGTGGCCTTTCATCTGCCTTCTGCATTGCAGCATGACCCCCGTACCACTGATCCAGTTCAACGAGTCACTTCCTGGTCCTGAGCCCTTTGGGCACACAAAGCCCTCCTCAGCCAGGATGGATGAAGCTGCTGCCCTCCATCAAGAGGGATTCAAGTTTGACCATTTCATCCACTTGGGGACCATTATCACCCTTCCTTGTGGACTTCGCCACCCAAGGCTGTTAGTCCTCAGGGTGGTCAGGTTAGTTAACCACCAGGGCTGGCATCAGAAATTTCTGGGGTCGGTACGCCCCCTCCCCCCAATTTTAACCACACCCCCGTGGTTTCCTGCACATGCGTAGTTTGTTTGCACATGCACACATCAGTGGTTTCCCAGCAGCGCCACACCCCTGTGGTTTTATGTGCATGCGTCATTTGTTTGCGCATGCGCACATCAGTGGTTTTCCGGTGCCACCGGGCCCCCGTCATCTCTGGGCCTGGGACAGGAGTCCTGATGGTCCCCCCTGATGGCGGCCCTGTTAACCACCACCTGACACTCTGTGTTGAGTCGCTGGCAGTAGGGTCTACTCTATGACCATAGCAGGATAATCTGGCCAGGGTTTTTGGGGTGCTTTACTGTTCCCTGTGGACTTCAGTAGTTGTTAGTCTTCAGGGTTATCAGGTTAGTTAACCACTGCCTAATGATCGGTATGGAGCTGCTGGCAGTATGGTCTACTCTATTACCAGAGCAGGATAGCCTGGTCAGACTAAAGGGACACTGGAGTTGATAATTCCTTCCCATCAAACCCAGTCTCTCCACATCACTGCCGCCTTGCTCCTCTTTCTGACACTCACTAATGGGTACAATGGACGACTGAAGTAAGATTTCCAGGAGATGGCCTGCCTGGGTCAAAACACAGCACGGTTGCCTAACTTGACCTGCCAGGATAATAGGGAGCTTAATTAAATACTTTCAGCAAGTTAATCAATGTGCCCTTTTGCTTTTATGATATTGCAGATTACCTTCCACTTGCCACAGCCTTGCCAATAGGTACAGATACTGGGCTTTGGAAAGTTACAAACCTGTTTTTTTTAATGGGGGTGGGTGGGTGATTAATAGTTTGCAAGACAGGTGATTAATCAAGGGACTAAGGAAGGAAGGACAAGTAATCTCTGGGTTAAAGAGCCTGGCTATGCATCCAAGCCTGCAGCTGAACCTTTCCCAGTATCCATGTGTTCTGAATCCTATTTGGGTTGTGTGAATGGGGCAACTGGGTTCTAATGGTTCCAGGTTCCAGTTGGGGAATCTGTATCCCAGATTTCACAAGGAAAGGGTCCCCCCCCCCCAATCTCAGGAGCTATCCCTGGTGCTGCATAGTGGCCATTCAACCACTCTGCAATATACACAAGCACTCATGGCAAGGGGACAACTTTGCCCCCTTCAACTAGGTGCCATACTTTCTGGATAGTTCCAAGTAAAACCTGGAGATGTTTCACCATCCTTTCCAAAACCAGAGAACCAACATCTAGAGCCATTACCAAGTCTGCATCTTTTCTTAGCCTTTGACGTGCCATATTAAGTCACACAGGAGTCAAGATTTGCTTAGAAACTTCAAACTCAACCTTCCGAATGTCACTTGGAGGACCCTGAATAGGCTGAGGGTCGGAGTCCCTCAATGCAAGACCAACATGCTCAAGTGGGGGCTGCTGGCAGACAACAACACACGGTGTGAATGTGGAGAGATACAATATTTAGTTCATTCATTGGTTGGCCGATTACTACTAGAAACCTGCAGCAATGAAGACTTCATTTTGGCCAATGACAAAGCCAAGAAAGTGGCTTCGTTTTGGTAATCCATAGTTTGATCTGGAGAACACCTCTTCCTCAGTAGATAGTTGTCTGATCATTTAACTCCCATGCATGTAGATAAGTAAAACCTCGCATAAAGAGCACCTCGCTTAGAGACTAACTCGCTGAAAGAACAGAATTTTCTCTGAATGGTCGCCTCGCTTAACAACTAAAAACCAACCAATGTTCTATGCGCTCCAGTGTCTAGAAATGCCTTCCACACATCCATGGAAACATCTGCAAATGCAGACAGTGCCGGCTCTTTGGCTATAAACACAGATGAGCACTGAACCCTAGAGTCGGATATGACTGACTTTTGAGCAAGGGTGCCCTTGACCTTGACCTTGCTACAATCTGGTCAACTCTTCTGTGGATGCTAAACATCCCTCTGGGAACCATTACATATTTTGGTTCTGTTCCCCTAACTAGCGTGGCCAGAGACCATGTTGTCAGGGGAGGCAGGAGATTCCAAAAAATTAACTGTCCTAAGCTCCATTACTGAGTGATGGCAAAGAAACTCCTGAAGCCAGAAGCATGGCACCTGGGAAGCATAAGGATACCTTGATCCATGTACAGATGGGTGCTTATGTGCATGTTGTCTACATGTCTGGAGTTATTTAAGTGCATCAAATATTAATAAAATAGTTGCCTCTTAATATTACTATATGGATATTATTTGACACAACACTCAGAACGTACAGCGGTTGAAAGTGCAGGAGAGCAAACCATAAATTAAGCTTGATGTAACCGTTAAGTGCCTAGCGCTTGATGTCTATCCCAGGCCTTTTGCACTGGTTGGAAGTGACAGGGCCAATTTCCCTCCTCCTGAGTGATTGGGGAATGCCTTGCTCCTTTCCCCGGGTCTAGACCTCAGAAATGCTGGTTTTCCAGTCAGCAACTGGCAGAAATCCCCCCTAGACAGGGTGGCCACTAGCCATGTTCTGGCTACAGGGCTCTGGGAGAGAAACATTCCATAGCATGACTGCCAATCTGGTATGCCTTCACAGATAAAGGTAAAGGTCTCCCTTGCTTGAGAAACAGTCGTATCCAAATCTAGGGTTCTAGAAGAAGGAGGAGGAGGGGCTCATGGAACTGGATCAGTGGTGCGGATTCCGCATGCACAATTGGCATAATGCCCCTGGCAGAGGTTACACCGGATGAGGAAGACCCCTGGTCACTGGCCCTTGCCAGTATGGAAATTGGGGAACCGATTAATAATCATAGGGTTAATTCACCCACATCTCACCTGACCGGCGATTCTGCTGAGAGAAGCAAATCGCTAACCTCCGTTACGTATTAGGCAATTACTGACTCACAGATCAGCCCAAGCCCTAGTGCAAATAGTGGCCATGTTTACCTTGGTGTAAGCCCCGAACAATGGATTTCCCCTGTCAGTGTTTGCCCCAGTTAATTAACTTCCCCAAGAGAGATTTCCCATTAACCCGGGTAAATGGGTGATATGATTTTCTGTCAGATGACGATTCTATCACACGCTGCCTTGAATTCCTATATATGATGATGCTTTTCCCTCAATAAACCACTGGTCTTCGCTCCATCTTGTCTCGTGTCGTTCCTCGACCAGTCTCCTCCGGGACCCTAAGGGCCTCTTCACGGCCCCAATCCAACACAGTGGTATGGGTATAATGCTGCGATGCGGGAGGCAAATGGAAGGTGACTGCATTTCTATTGTTCCCAGGACATGATGATCATCAATATTTGGAATCAAATATGGTGCTTGGAGAAGGAAAAGAAGAAGGGTGTTTCCCAAGACATTTAGGCTGCTCCACCAGCCATTAAGGCATTTCATTAAATTCTGATACCAATATGGAAAGTTTGGGAAAGTGATCCTTTTGAAAGTGTAGGTCTCAGGATCTTCCCCCAATAAGCCGTGGTCACAAGCTAAATGAAATCTAGGGCATAGGATCTGGAAAGCAACTTTTCTGAGTTCTGGGCTGGCCCAGTCAATGGGGTCCACTAGCAACCTTTCCACTGCTCCCGGCTGACTGAGACTTCTCTCTCTCTCTCTGTGTGTGTGTGTCTGTCTGTGTGTCTGTGTTGCTGTCTCCCCCACTCCATTTGTGCTCTTCCTCCATGTGCTCTCTAAATGGCTGCCTCTGAAATACGGACAATCTCTGGGAAGCCACTGCATGAATTCCCCTGCCTCTCTTTAATTGGGGCCTTAATCTCCCTCCTGATATGATAATAATGGAATTGGTACCACCCGGCAGTTTTTGAACAGTTAACTACCCGTGCTATCCACAGCCCATTAGCCACACACATTCTGCCAAGCGCTCGCATTAGTTCCATGCAGAGGACTTTTTAGCACTGTTAGAGGGTGAGGAGACTGGTTGCTCAGGGACTTTTCTGTATGGCTGAAGCAAGAGTCTTGTGTGGGCTATACACTTGCACTCTTTCCAGGGATGACTTCTACAACTGAAGGGTCATTTCTAGTCTCCTCTATGCTCAGAAGGGCCCAATGCCTCCTTGGTAGCCCAATGGCTCCTTGATGTTCTCACACCAGAAACAATAAAACACACAGCCAGCCAATACTTTCTGTGGGAATACAGGTAGCCACCAAGTGGATATATATCCCTAAATCAGGGGTGCCCAAACCTTTTGGGCTGTGGGCCAGTCACATGGTTTAGCGGCCCAGTCATGTGGTTCAGCTGGCCTGTCACATGGTTCCTAACACCGGAAGCAAAACGTGGCTTGCAATCTGCTTTGCAACAGGATGAGATAGTTTTTAAGCTGCCATTTTTTCTGCTTAAACCAGGGGTGCCCAAACTATGGCCCATGGGCCAGATCCATCCCCTGACACCAATTCATCTGGCCCACACTGCCCTCGTTGCTACCGGAAAGGAAGTAAAATGCGCCCACACACATGTTTTACTTATGCTTCCTGGAGCAATGAAGGTGGCACAGACCAGGTGAATTGGCACTGGGGGACCAATGTGGCCCATGGGCTGTAATTTGGGCACCCCTGCCCTAGATAGACACAAAAGAAGAAGAAGAAGCTCTAGTACACGTAGCAAGTGGTTTGAATCAGAGCTGGAAGATAATTAATCAGCAGTGAATTTGTTGGGATGGAGAACTTGTTATTTCGATCATTAAAGCAGCAAATGAGTCTACAGTACTTCAAAAATTCTCTTTCCATTACATACCTAGTTCTCGTCATTCCTAAGCCCCATTTAAACGACAGCAGACCAACCAATGAATTAAATGTCTTAACATTTTAAGGTCAATTATGCATCACTTTACTAAAGCAAAGTCAGTGTATCGGCTCTGTCAGCACGGGGATAAACTCTGATTTGAACCAGGTAGTGGGTAGGTGGGTGACCAGGCAGGGCAGGAGGTCCATATCCCCTTTTCTCAGTCGACATACAGATTGGTATCCTGAAACCCTACTAATATGATGCTAAACTTGGAAGTGTGTAGAGCTGTAGGGATGATCTGGTCAAGCCACACCTTGATGTGTTGACTGTGAAGGTTTGCACAGGTGCTTCTTGCCACACATGGTTGAATATGCTCATAGCATTGCAGTGACTCAGCAGAATGTAGTTACAAATACCCACACAGACTCAATATATGAGTCAAATACGGGAGGATTTTTATGTGCTCCTGGTTGTCTTTGAGAAACACCACTCTAGTGAGCGAGGAAAGAAAAACAGCAAAGATAGTGGAGGCAGGAAGAAAGCGAATTACTGGTAATCGTCAGAATTAAGTGCTCCATTTTAATTTTGATTTTTCCAGCTCCCCGAAGTGGACATGCGAGAATGACTTTTGAAGAGAGATGGCCAGAGTCATCCTTGAATCTCTCTTATAAAGGGCAATGCAGGGAGCCTGGTCTTCTTTATGCTGAAGCCCATCTGTATTCTCTCTGGCCCTGCAGTCTGAAATTAGTGGCGCTGCAGCCACAAGACTTTCACAATATAATCTGTGACTTTGCAGCAGAAAAAGAAAGGGATAATCATCATTTCCAAAGTAAAAAGTGTTGGAGATGGCTCAGCGCAACTCAGTTGATTCTTGTGAAGATGTGTATCTTTGCGTAGGAGACCTCCTCAGGTTCTCTAGATCGTCCTTTTCCTGCTGTGACCGGAGGAGACCTTCCTTTGATCTGGGACTCTTCTTCTTCTAGCACCATATCTGATTCCGAATATTGACAATCATCATGGCGATCAGCCAGGAAGATTTTCCTGGGAACCATATAAATGCAGTGGCCATCAATTTGCCTTCTACACACAGCGTGACACCCATACCACTGATCCAGTCCTGTGCGTCACTTTCTGGTCCCGTGGCCTTTTGACACACAAAGTCCTCATCATCAGCCCCAGGCCAGGATGGATGAAGCTGCTGCCCTCCACCAAGAGGGGTTCAAGTGGCATTTGATCCACTTGGGGAGCCTCACCCTTCCCTGTGGAATTTGCCTCTCAAGGCCATTAATCCTCAGGTTGGTCAGGTTAGTTAACTGTTACCTGACACTCGGCATTGAGTCACTGGCAGTAGGGACTCCTCTATGCCATAGAGAGTAGGATAACCTGGCCAGACTTCTATTGCTATTCTTAGAGTTGCTTATCTCACTTCCTTCTCATTCCTCTTTCTTGTCCTTCCAAGGAGGAGAAATTTCATCCTTGTTCTCTAGAGAGGAAAGGATAAGCTGTGGCTCCCAAAGTGCAGTACTTTAGGGTGTGCCCAAAGTGGGCATCTGGTGTGTCTGGAAAAGCATTGGCACCCATTGAGGGGAGGGAGTGAAACGGCACTCAGGCCACTCACCTTGTCTAAACAGGAACTGATGCTTTGAGGAACTGAACACTTCCCCTGTTTGTCTATGAATGATATAAGCTTTTTTTTTACATTTTAGCAATGTGTATTTTATTTTTCTTTTGCATGTGTGTATATTGCTGATTGAAACTGGAATGTACATACCGTATTTTTCGGACCATAAGACGCACTTCCCCCCCAAAAAAAATTGAGGGGAAAATGATAGTGCATCTTATAGTCCAAATGCTGGTCTTCGAACACCTCTACTGAACACCTACTGCCACCTCTCAGCTGTTCCCGGGGAGGTGAAATAAAAACATATGAAAAACAAGTGGCCACTAGAGGGCGAAAATCACAATTTCCCATTTAAATGCATTGGAAATAAATTTCTTGTATTCAAAAGTTTTCTGTTTGTATGTTCCCAATGCATTTAAGTGGGAAACCAAACCTGTGCTTAAAAAGAAAGAGTTTCACTTACCTTGATGCCTTTGTCTCTACTCCACATGGACAAAATGGAGGGGGAAAACATGCTTCCTGGTTGAAAGGAGAGCAAGAGGCTAGGCTAGAGTATCGCTTCCTTCTTCAGTGCAATTGGCTTGCCTGCCCATTTCCCCTGCAGCGCCACCACTGGTTGGTGATGCAAAATACAGTACTAAATATTTTTTGTTTTGTTTTTCTGCTCTGAAAACTGGGTGCGTCTTATGGTCCAAAAATACGGTATATGCAAAGGGAAATATTGATGCCATGCATGGCCCACTTCTTGCATATTTTCTTCTACCCTGAAAGGAGAAGGTGGTGTGGGATACATATATCAAGCTGCACACAACCCAGCTGTAAATACCACCTTCTTAGTAGAGAATCCTTGCACCCTCTTAATATCTGATCCTGGATCAAAGCCCAGTTGCCCCACAGCTTGGCACCTCCTGATTTCCCCTGCTTTCCTTGAACATGGAATAATAATAATAATTTTGTGTCACAAATTATTCTGGGTTGAAAGGATTTTTGCTGAAGAAACTCCACTCAGGGGACACCCGAATGAGGCTCCTTTCATGTCCCCAAGATCTTTTCCCACCGCAGTGATCCCTATTGATCTACTTGCAATTTCTTGCTTTCGAACTTTTAGGTTGGCAGGTGCTGGGCCAGAGATGGGTTCTCAATCCATCATGTAGTACCTGGGTCTTGAACTGCCGGCTAGCCAGCCTTACTGATAACAAGGCGAGCTTCTTAACCACTGAACCACCACAGCCCCTTGGGACATGGAATTACAGCGATAAAGGGAAGTGCCGGAACCACATCTCATGGCACAACAGTTTCCTACAGCCTCCATTATACTGTCAGGCAAGGGGTGGAGGTGCAGCCATACCATTTAATGTTCTTTGTGCAGATGTGAACCAGGGCATTCCCGGGTTCAGCCTTTTGGCCTCTGCACTGCACCCATTTCTCTCTGCCAAACTGTTCAGGGGGTTCATCTTATGAACTCTGTGCAAAATGTCCCGTGCTGCAGTGGTGTTCAATGCATGCAAGTCCATAAGGAAACTCAGTTGGTGTTCTCCTGAATGGTGCAGCCTCCTGTTCCCCCCGTGGTCCTCTGATGCTTTTGCTGAGCAATGTTTCTTTAGAGAGACAAACAAGAGGCCAACCTTTCCCATAATGGCATATTAAACAACTCAGAGAGAGAAAGGACAATGTTTTCATTTTATTTTTCTTCATAAAATTATATGAGTTGGAACGTATTACTATTGTTCTAAAAAGGGAAATAAAACAGAGAATTGTCTTTTTCTCTTTTCTTTCCCATTCTCCTCTCTCCTCATGCCCACAGTGTGTGTGTGCATAAATTTTGTTCACCTCACTAGTGGAGTAACTAAAAAATGGGAAGCTTGTGTGTGTGTGTGTGTGTGTGTGTGTGCGCACGTGCGCATGTGTGTGTGCATGCGCGTGTGCATGTGTGTGTGCATGTGTGAGAGAAAGTTACAGGCATTTTGGAGGGAACCTGAAGAGTTCCACAGGACTGTTAGGATGACGAGGATGCCACGATTAGGGTTCAGCTGTGAAAATAAAGACATAAGTTTGTCCCATCTTGGAGAATATGGAGGAGAGTTTGCCATTGTTTTCTCCTCAACAATGAAGGACGGCAAAGCATTTCCAGGAACCCTTGAGAAGGTTCTGTGCTGGTGAGGATGAGGTTTCACACAAAACTGCCAAATTTTGGTGCAAAAACCACGCAGTTCATGGAAGCCTACGAATGATGCCTACCGCTGCATACGAGGAAGGGTGCTAATTTATTGTCTGAACTACTTTCTGTTGGCACCTTCATTTCCAGCTTCTGGGTGCTTCATGGCTTTGTGCATATATTCTGTTTCTTGGAGAGAAAACAAATTAAAAACATTTAAAACAAATAGCAGAGATCTTGGGGGGGGGGGAAGAAATCATGCATTCCGCTCTCTCCTTGGAGTGTGAGGAATCTTGTGAGGCTATAAAATTCCTCACCAAAGTTTCTTGTTGTTCTGATTGGATTAGTGGTATAATGATAATAATGATAACTTCGTGTCAGAAATTATTCTGGGTTGAAAGGATTTTTGCTGGAGAAACTCCACTCAGGGGACGCCCGAATGAGGCACCTTTCATGTCCCCAAGATCTTAGTTATTAAGACACTGAACTTGATGACTAGAAGGTGGGCATGTCAGCAGTTTGAGACCCAAGTGCCGTGTAATTGAGTGAGCTCCCATCTCTGTCCTAGCTCCTGCCAACCTAGCAGTTTGAAAGCAAAAATTGCAAGTAGATAAATAAGTAGTGCTTTGGTGGGGAAGGAACACCATGGGAACACCTGCAGACCCAGATAGCACTGGTTCTTTGCCTATAAACGGAGATGAGCACTGAACCCTAGAGTTGGATACAACTGGCTTTTGAGCAAGGGAGACCTTATAGTCAACCATCTACCACTAGGATTATTCCAAGTAGTAAAATGCAAAGAATATGGATGCACGTGAGTAAGCAAGTGAACGGTCTGGGGACTTTTTGGGAAGGCCAAAGGTTTCCCTTGCTCGAAAGCCAGTCATATCCGACTCTAGGGTGCAGTGCTCATCTCTGTTTCAAAGCCGAAGAGCCAGCGTTGTCTGCTTCTGCAGACGTTTCCATGGTCATGTGGCAGGCATGACTAGACACCGGAGTGCACGGAACACTGTTACTTTCCCACCAAAGTGGTCCCTATTTATCTACTTGCAATGTCTTGCTTTCGAACTGCTAGGTTGGCAGGAGCTGGGACAAAGATGGGAGCTCATTCCGTCCTGCAGTACTCGGGGATCGAACTGCTGACCTTCCGCTTCCCAGTCAGCGTCTTAATCAATTGAGCCACTGCAGTCCCTTGGGAAGGCCAAGGGACCCATATATCTTTCTCTGCAAAAAGGAGACACCCCAATCCTTCCCTTTAATAGACAGAGGAGAGATGATACCAATCCAGCCCCCAACTACCAAGCACAGGGTGTGAACGGACTGGATTCTGGCACCAGAGTCCCTGCTGTTTGTCTCTCCTCTCAGCTATTCACTTGTGGCTGGTTCAAATGCTAGAATGCGCTGCAAAGACCCATCCATTAGCTTGCAGAAGTGCTGGGGAAACCACAAAACCACAGTCAGATGACCCTGGGGGTCAGGATCTCCCATGGATTATTTTGGCGTCTAAAGAAGGTACAGTGCTTATTTGCCAGCCATATCTTCCACAAAGGTTAAAACCCTCAATGAATGGCTCAAGGCACGACTTAGCATTCTTTCTATGCTACCCACAAAATAAATGTCTTTCTAGGGAAGAATCAATGGCTCGGCTTGCTACCAGCCTATGTGTTCAGCCTCTTCCACATTATTGGACATTCAGTCACAAACATTTATCAAACAACACTTGTTTTCATGTCAAATAAAGGAGACGCCAAACAAAGGCCCTCTTGATGCTAACTGGAACTCCATGTTAGAAATGGGTGGACATTTCGTTTCCATGCATTTTGTCCAAAATGCAGATCTGGCCACATGTCCAACCTTTTCAAGATTGGAGGTCCTTGAGATTGACAATAAACGGGGTGGGGTGGGGGGCTGTGAGAGAAAGTGGAATTGACTCTCCAGGGGAAGGATTTTGAGAGGTTAATATTTGAAAGCCTGAATTAAATCCCTGTGTTTTCAGCTACATTAATTAGTTATTAATTTTTAATTAGTTTTAACTATGTCATTTTTATCGATGATTGTAAACCGCCCTGAGTCGGCCTCGGCCGAGTGGGCGGTGAAGAAATCTAACTAATAAATAAATAAATACATATATACATCAGTGGTTCAAATTAGAGCTCTCTTCTCTTTTTTGTGTGAGACACATCTTGTCTTTATTAACTATAGCATTGATGGCCAATCTTGGCACTGCAGGTGTTCTTGGACGTCAATTCCCAGAAGCCCAAGGCTGCACTCTTGCTGATCAGGGCATCTGGGAACTGAAGTCCAGGAACAGCTGGAGTGCCAAGGTTGGCCACCACTGACCTATAGGATGGGCAGTCTATCCATGCTGGGAACAGCTGTACCTATTGAAATTGTTGGGAGAAAGGGAGGGGAAGTTTGGATTCTGTTCATTTTTAAGAACGTAGAGCTGGGTTTCTCAACCTTGGGCCCCAGATGTTCTTGGATTTCAATTAGCAGAAGCCTTGATCAGTAGGTGTACTGACTTGGGCTTCTAGGAACTGAAGTCCAAGAACATCTGGAGACCCAAGGTTGAGAAAGCCTTGATATAGAGCAATTCACAATTTAAGAACTCGAGGTTTAAAAAATATACTTCCATGAGAAGGCTAAACTGGCTGATTTGTTCTGAAACAATTTGTTCCTCATTTGGTCAACTGCTAGCTTGGTTCCCCTTGAATGCCAGTTCTTGGTGTACTGTATCTGAAATTCATGCAAGCAGAATATTAGAAGGGTTTTCTATGGACATGTTTTGTAGGCTGATTTCTTTGCCTACTGTATATTGTAGATTGATTTTTTTGCATACTGTATATTGCACTATTGTATTTTTATAGTTATTGTATATTGTATTGTTAATTTTTTATATTGTATTGTTAATTTTTTTCCTATGTTGTAAGCCGCCCTGAGTGGTGCTTGCACCAGGAGGGCGGGGTATAAATAATTTTCTATCTACCTACCGATGTCGCTAGAACCTGTTTGGAAAACTGGCTGAGGTGGGGTTGAGGGATTATTGAACCTTGATGTGCCCACAGAGACGTCACTAGAGGGCCAACAAGATCCACTTTGGCCCATACGTAACTTATGTTGGCATCATTGGACAAAGCTTGGCTGCTCACTTTGGCTTTCAATGGGAGATAAATCTGAGAGAGGAGGAAGAGGAGGAAGTTCAAAATAAAGGGGAAAGTGTGGATTTTTGTGGAGGCCTTCTGCTCCAAAATGGCTGCCTCCGTCGGCAAAGGCAACGGCAGAAGTTGCTGAAGCCACAACGCATGCTGCAAGGAAAGGGAGATGGCTGGGTCTTCTTTCCTCCCAACCCCCGTGCATTTCACGAGCTGCCGTATTGCCCTTCATCCTTCTCCAGTCTCAATAAACCTGGCTAATTAGCATCCTGAGCACTCAATTAATTAGGCAGTACACTTAATTATGACAAACTACATTATCTGATACAGCCCTCAGTCCAACGGACATTAGCGTTGGGTTATGTTCGGTAACAATTTGATTTGAGAGGGAGTTTATTGACCAGAAAAGACATATGATGAGATTAAAATAATCAGTAGAACTGGCACAGTGCTATTGGCTTCTCGTAGCCGAGGGCTTGGGTTATAAAGAGGGGGAGGGTGGTCAAATTAGTCGCTCCATTCTCATTAAAGGGGCACTGCAGCAACAGAGAGATATTGCAGAGGGGAGGGTGGTCGAGGCAGGATGGGGCTGAATTCTCTTTACTCTGGCCCTAAAACAGTTGTATTCTAATTGGCTGGGGATGAGATTCTCAAGAAGAGCATGGAAAGCACACTCCATCTCTGTGGCTGGTCCCGTCATCAATATGTTAGCAAAGACCTGCTTGTTTCACAACATAGTTTCTTCACCTACTTCTTCCATGCAGTCTAAGTTTCCAGCTTTATTTCGAGGGCATTACCTCACTTCTGGTGATCAGCATTGGTCAGACGTAAAGCAGAGCCTGAAAAATACCAGAAAACTGAAGCAGAAAGGGAATAGTAGAATCCTTTCTGTTGAAGTAGCACTTCTGGTCTTACTTGACATGACATTCACCAATGCTTGGCTACCATGAGAAACATAGAGACACATTCTAGCTGTAAGACAAGGGCTGCAAAGACTCAAGGACATCAGATTGCAGCATGCTGCCAAGGATCCATGACTTGTCTTCATGCAAGGGTTGATCTTAGTCAAAACAGTGCTTCCAGAACCTTTTTGGACTGTGTTTTGTATGTTTAATGTTTGGGTTTGGAAGCCTCCTCAGCAAAGGAGCAGCTTGTCTGCTGTGACATTTGCCACCCAAATCACTCCACTAGGAGCCTTGAGTAGCGGTAGTACATTTGCTTCTCTCATGGTAGCCATGGAGCGTGCTGGGAATCCAAATGGCCATGAACATACTTGCATCTTGTGTTTGCCTACAGGATGGCCCCAAGGAGTACCCAACTATTCAAGCTAAGTAGGATCTCACCTTGAACATGTGGGTAGATGATCTAGTGAGGTCCTCTTCTGAATGGATCTCAAAGCCTCCTTGTTCATCCTGTGAGCCAGTCCCCAGCCCGTCTCTTCTCCACTATCCCATATTTTGTTGTTCTGTTCTAAACAAAAAAAAAAGTAGAGAAGCAAACAGATGTTATAACATGTTTTTTCCCTACTTCGTCCCCCTCCCGTTGCAGCAACCTCACCTCTCCATGTGGGAAAAGCCCGGAGCAACCTCCTTAGCAGCTCTGCCGACTCGGTGTCATTCCACCTGTCACGCAAGCTGGTGACAAGATAGCAACAACACAACCAGCCAACCGCCATCACGGGCCGAAGTGGAATGAGGTGTGGGAGGAAGGAAGGAAGGAAGAAGGGGAAGTAGGGGGTAAGCAGATGTACCATGAGTCACCCCCAAGTGTGTTTTCTCATCAGGGGGGTGCGAAGCTGAGCATGTGACTCCCACTTTCAGCTGAGGCACCATAGCAGCTGATAGTGGCTACAGGCCTACCGGTTCAGCAATGGCGCGCTATTTCTGAGAGATGTCAAACATGCAGCGCTAAGCAGCCATCTCTGTTACCATCTGCTGAAGAAGCAAAGGTGGCTTGTGGATAGTGTTAGATCAGAAATCTTCACAAAAGTTCATCTCACCAGCCCACCCCGCAATCCCCACTTTCTGTGCCTTGGAAGATTTAAATGGCATGAAGAACAAAACCAATTAGCTTGCATTTATGCCACTTGGAAATGTAGCAAACTTTACTAGCAGTTGTAGATATGAGGGAAAGACGGAGGCATCTCTGGTTGCTTCCCTAAAGACTTGCCAAGGCAAAGTCAGGGCAAATACATACATGGCCCAACGATCTACCAACAGCAAAGAATCAAAGGAAATAGGATCTTTGGCTACAAGAGGGACAACTCCACCTTTAAGTCCCAAGTTGCCTTCCTTGGAGCTCAAGTAGGGTTTCTACAGGAATAAAACCTATCTACATATCTTCCTTTTAAGAAGGAGAGGGTCTCTGATAAGAGCATGGTCATACAAGTATGGGCTGAATGGTCCCTTTTCTTTGGGCAATTAGTAGAAGAGGTTGAAACCAATGTAGATTCTCCTGTTTCTGACCAAAGTTCTCAAAAAAATTTGGCCCAGGGAACATGAGTTTGGACAGATACAGCAAAATATGTCAGCATTGTCCATCTATAATGCAAAGAAATGTGTTCATTGGTAGAGGGCTTGAATTTCTTTTGTTTCTATGTTTTGTTCTCATTAGCTTATGGGAGCAGGTGGGTCCCCGTTGTTCCAGTTTTCAGAAGAACAGCAAAATTTGTCTATTCCATGAAAAGTGACCCAAACTCTTATGGTACTCTGAAGGTTAATGTATTTTATTTGGTATGAGCTGTTGTGGCTGTATCCTATGTCATCTGATGTATTCCACAAAAGTGGCTCTGCCATCACATATGCTTATGGAAAATATACATTAGGCATATGTTAGTCTTTGTTGTTGTTCAGTCGCACAGTCGATTCCGACCCTTTGCGACCCCATGGACTATTTTCCTCCAGGCACCTCTGTCCTCCACCCTCCTCCTCAGCCCACCAAGCTCTGTGCCCATTGTGTCCACAATACCATCTATCCACCTCATCCTTGGCCGCCCCTTCTTCTCTTGCTCTCCACCTTTCCCAGCATCAAGGCCTTCTCAAGTGAGTCCTCCCTTCTCATTTGATGTCCAAAGTACTTCATCTTCATCTTCACTATTTGTCCCTCCAATGAACAGTCAGGGTTGATTTCTTCCAGTATTGACCTGTTTGTTCTCTTTGCTGTCCAAGGGACTCTCAGGACTCTCCTCCAACGCCACATCTCAAAGGCATCTATTCTTCTGCGCTCAGCCTTCCTAATGGTCCAGCTCTCACACCCATACATTACCACTGGGAAGACCATTGCTTTGACTATGCAAATTTTTGTTTTCAAGGTGATGTCTCTGCTTTTCACTATGTTCCCCAGGTTTCTCATCGCTTGTCTCCCCAGAATCAGTCGTCTTTTTATTTCATGGCTACAGTCGCCATCTGCAGTGATCTTAGATCTCAGGAAAGTAATATTTTTAGTTGCCATTTGTACAGTGACTTCTAAAATGGTATGGAAATAATCTCGGCAAGCTTTATGAATATCAAGATAGATTTCTTGAAGCACCCTTGTATAACAATGATGCTATCCAAGTGAGAAAAAGATGGATCAACTCTGGAACTGTGATATTAACAGAGGCAAATGAGAAGGAGAAATTCTGATAGAGAAATGGATGTTAAATCTGAAAGGACTGAAAATGGGTGTACCCACCTTTACATGCAGAATACTTGATTCCTTAGATTTATTTCATTTCTGTGCCACATCGAGAAAATCTTGGAGCGGAGGGCAGTCACTCAGATCCCTAATGAAAAGAAATCATTGTTGTGAGTAACATTTCATTCAAGAACAAATTTTTGGTACAGATTTATGCATGGTTTCATTTTCCTGAGTTATCTTTTCTTCTGATTCCACAGTGCACGGCATGAATGGAATAGAACCACCATATTTATCCATCAAACAAATATGATAATAAGACACCATACCTAGTTCGGTAAACTGGCATGCTACAGACTGCTTGGCATTTTCCCTTGCTATGTGCCTGCAATACGACTGCATGAAGACCATGCTATTTTGGAATCAAAGTCTTTGTAGACTTTTCGCACTCTCTTAATCAGAGGCTACCAGGACAGACCTATAGAACCATAGAAAGTGTAGTGGGGGGGAAACATGTATGTGTGAGATTTGATTTGGTCATTTTTTAAAAATGGAACTTTTGAGGCTCTCATGTCTGGTGAAATACCAGGCAGTTTATCCAAACAAGGCAGACGTTCCCCTTCTTTCCATGCCCAGTTGTGAGACAACCCTTCTTCTTCTTCTTCTTCTTCTTCTTCTTCTTCTTCTTCTTCTTCTTCTTCTTCTTCTTCTTCTTCTTCTTCTTCTTCTTCTTCTTCTTCTTCTTCTTCTTCTTCTTCTTCTTCTTCTTCTTCTTCTTCTTCTTCTTCTTCTTCTTCTTCTTCTTCTTCTTCTTCTTCTTCTTCTTCTTCAAGTGTCAAATCCATTCCCGATCTTGGCTGTCTTCATGGCAATTTTCTTCCTGGTCTTCACTCCTCGGAACAGTTCTTCCGAGGACCTTCCACATCAGTCTCTCAGGTTGTTCAGTCACAAAGTCCATCTCCGTCCAGGGCTTCCTCTCTTCCCAGGGATCTTTCATTGCAGAGCAAGTTGGAGTATTCTATACTTCATGTCATTCCTCATGATATATCAAAGGTATTTGGAGCTTTCTTTGTTTAATGGTCTTTAACAGTTCTTGTTCTTTATCCATCCGGCGCAACACTTCTACATTCGTCACATGGTCAGCCCATGATATCCTTAGCAGCCGTCTGCAGATCCACATTTGGTGAGAGAGCTCAGGACTTACCAAATCCAAACTTTATTTTTAAAAGTCGCTTCTCTGAAAACCACTTCACTTCAGGAAATCTTAAGAAATCCCTTAATAAATAAGCATAAGCCCATTCTCTTTAAGAACCTTGTGTGTGGGTGTGCACCTATGATTGTGCATTTGATTATAATCAACAGCCTGACTGAAAGCTTCCAAATAGTAGATCTGACTGAGGACAGGAACTTTCCCCTGTGAAACACCATAGCACGTCTAGACTCACTCTACCCACTTGAAGCAAACTGAGATTAACAACAAGCCTTAGGTTGTTTTGGATGTCATGAAAAATACCAATAAAGTTATCAACCCCAAGGATGGCTAGAAAGTCTACAACTAGAAATAGAGCCTTCTTGGTGGTGGCACCAACACTGTGGAACACACTACTGGTGGAGCTGCACCAGGTTGCCCCATCCCTGGGTATCTTCAAGAAACAGAAACTCTCCTAGTCAAGGAAGCCTTTCAGAATGTTATCCCCTTACCAATAAATTAACCAGTCCATTGATCTTCTGTGCCCACAGACACCAATTATTTTAATTTAGGATATATTTATTTGGTTGGTTTATTTTTAATTTGTTGTGTGTTTTATTATGTTATTTTGATATTTTTATGTACACTGCTCAAAGTGGGAAATTTCCCAAATGGGGGGTATAAAAATGCAATAAATTAAAAATAGATAAATAGATAAACAAACAAATCAGGTGCATTAAGTAGAAAAAAATGCTCGAAAAACCCAGTATTAACTCCTGATTTAGCAAAAAAATATGCTCAGTTATTGGGTACTGAGACTGAAAGGCTTGATGTGTGGCCGCCAGTTTTGGTTTTATATCTCCAGCAATAAAAGGTTTTAACAATACATTAAGACCCGGCTTTCCATATCATGCTCAAATTACTCAGGTCTCTTTGAGTCCATAGCGGAGGCTACGAATTGCCAAGGCTTCCTTTTGAACATCAAACTTTGGCTACAGCCTGTGTAAGCCAAGGAGAACAGTCTCTAGTTTCTAAGGTGTCTGTAGCCTTCTTGGCAAGATTGTATTGTGCACAGAGGAGGAATCGTGGGGGACACATTTGCTCATGAACATGCCTGCTGCATGGTGGTTGTGTGCCTTGGTTACACACTTTGATTGTGGACCTGTCACACTTCTAACACTTGGTCCATTAGCAGCAGCAAGCTCTGTAATACACGTGTGCGTCATAAGCTGGCAGGGTTCTCCCCATTCTTGGGTTTTTTCTTCAGAAGATGCCAGAATAACTTGGGTGAAACCCAGAGGGAAAGTCTTCAAGCCAAGGGCCAACACCATGAAAAGGGAGCCTATTGCATTTCAGTGGGGCTTCACAGTTCTTGTAGATCACTATTTTAGAAATGGGAAGCTGAGCAGATGCAGGACTTAATTGGAAAGAGGAAGGGGTGTAAGATTGCTATGGGGAGCTGTACATCTTAAACCATTGGCCAGTTCGCAGTGCTGTCTCTCCTTAGTGTAAGCCTTATTGTGAGAAGAACTTGGGAAACCGGGATTCTGGCTTGCTTGAAGAAACTACATGTGAGGAGGGCCCTATCCACTATAGACATGTCACTCCCCATGTGGAAGGAATGGTGGTGGGGAAAGGAAGAGATTGGCCAAGGTTGGGTAGATCTTGAAGGAGTTCACCCACTCTTTCCCTCCCTATCTCCAAAATATTTTCTCCTCCTCCTCCATCTTCTCCTCCTCCCCTTCCTTCTAGACCTCTGGTGGGTGTCAAGAGAACCAAAGTGGTCAGCTATGTCATAGAAAGACTTCTCCTCCCCTCCTTCTTTTGGGAGGTATATAATTTTTTTCTTCAACTCTTTTTAAATATCTTGCAATATGTTCTGCTGGTATTGTACATTGTCTTGGTTATAATAAAAATAAATAAATTCCATGTCAGAAATTACTCTGGGTTGAAAGGATTTTTGCTGGAGAAACTCCATTCGGGAGACATCCAAATGAGGCTCCTTTCATGTCCCCAAGATCTGTTGTGCGGCACTTGGGTATCGAACCCCCAAACTTCCAGTCTTCAAGCTCAGCGTCTTAACCACTTAGCCACCACAGTGCTATTTATCTATATATATAAAAAACAGAGGTGTGGTCTTGTATGTGTTCTATACAAATCTGCACCCCTGGACCGACCGCACTGAAAATTGGCACATACGTAGCTTGCCCTCTGGAGACCAGCACTGGGGGGGGCATGAGTCCCATTGGGGGGGGGTGTATGCCCCTAAATTGATCTGCAAAGGGAAGTATACTCGACAGGAGGGTGTGTGTGTTTCCCAGTGATGTCATAGTGATGCTAATGTCATAGCCCCAGGTAGGTCACCCGATTGTGACCTCATCATGATGTAATTGAGCTGGCAAATGTCACAGTCCCAGGTAGGAACACAAAGGGGACACATGTATGGGAAGGATAAGGGTGGACCATCGACGGAGAAGCGGGACAAGGGAAGTAAGAGAGAGATGGAGGAAGGGATGTCACAGTCCCAGAGAGGGAGGGACACATGTATGGGAAGGGCGGTCGACTGGTGAGGGAGGCAGAGAGGGGATGGGTGAGGGAAGAGAGAGGCGGAGGGAGGGAGGGAGGCAGGAGTGACCCAGACATACCTCATGAGGTTTCCATGGGAAAGGCTGGCCTACATTAAAGAAAAATAAAACCCGAGCAAGGCCGGGTAATCGGCTAGTTTGGTTATAATGTAGAGGACAGATGGGCAATTGAAACAGAAAAGAAATGCCAACCATTTGCTCCGTCTTTCCAGACTGTTGGTATGTGCGCTAAAGCTAGGCAAGAACAAGAGGGGAAGTGATGGCTCAGCCATTTGCTTTGTCAACCTGTCATTTGAGTTGCGTTTCCCTAAAGGCAGAGTATATTATCCCATAAGCTGCTGAGTCCCCCCACCCCACCCCACCCCTCTTGGCCCCCAAGCCCTGTCTTCAAATAGTATCTCTCCACACCCACCCACCCACCCATCCATCCCTGCCTGTCTTCTCCAATGTCAAAAATGCCGCTTGCCTCTTGCAGCTACGTCAACCCAAGAGAACACAATACGATGTGAGCATCCCAAAGTGCTGAGTCTCCAAAGATCACATGGATAGACACAGACACACTTCAGTGTCTTCAGCCTGCTGTCTGCATGCATCTGTGTCCAGATGCTAGAGGAGCCATTCTGCCACTGTCTTTCTCTCTTGTGATGCTGGTGGTGGTGGTGGTGGTGGTGGTGGTAGAGGCTCAACGGAATGATCTGAGTTGTCAAGAAGCCCAGACAGAAGGCCGAGGGCAATAGGGTGGCTGGAAGAAGCTGAGCCACAAGCCAGGAAGTCACCTTTACTGAGAACTCGTGGGGTGGCTTTAAGCCAGCAAGTAGGATTTCTCAAGTTTGCTATCTATCTATCTGGCACAGTGAGACCTGGGGACGCAGGGGTTAAACTGCAGCCAGAATGTACGGGCATGTTTTACTTCCACTTCCAGGAGCGATGAGGGCTTCGTGGGCCGGATGAATTGGCATCAGGGACTGGATCCAGCCCCCGGGCCGTAGTAACTGGCCCCCTGAACCACATGACTAGCCCACAGCCTGAAATGTTTGGGCACCCCTGGAGTAGACCCGACTGCCAGTGGCTTCAGTGTTGAATGACAGGCAGCAAAAGTAACCTGATAAACCTGAGAACTAATAGTCTTGGGAGCCAAAGTCCACAGAGAAGGGTGATGGTCCCCAAATTGATTAAATCAGGGGTTCTTAACCTTGCTATGCCACAGGTCTGACCACGCCCCCAGTCAGCTGAGTGGGCCAGACCACACACCTTGGAAGTGGAAGTAAATGCATCCACTTCTGCATTTACGACAGCTGTGGGCGCTTTTATGGCTGATATAACCATGTTTATGGATGTGTAGGCGTGTTTTAGAGCTGTCATTAATGCGCCCGCTTCCACCTCCTGGAGTGGCAGAGGCAGGCCACATGAAATGGTTCCATGGGCCGGGTCTGTAGGTTGGGAATCTCTAGATTAAATAGTCTCACTTGAATCCATCTTGATGGAGGGCAGCAGCTTCATCAATCCTGGCCTGAGGCTGAGGAGGACTTTGTGTGCCAACTGGAAAATGGGTATGGGTGCCACGCTGCAATGCAGAAGGCCAATGGAAGGCCACTGCATTATATCCTTAGGACAGACTTCATGGCTGATCTCCATGAGGATCGCCAATATTCGGAATCAGATACAGCAGCAGAAGAAGGAGGAGGAGGAGGAGGAGGAGGATTCTGGTCTTGGCCTCATTACACATCCTTACACTTAATGGTCTTTTTCTAGTCCCTTCATTGCTACCCTTCCAAGTCTCTGTCTTCTTCTGCTTTCTTGGCTGTGATTTCTATTTGGGCCAATGATTGAACCAAGGCATACAGTTTCTTTGACTATTTCAATGTCTTCATTGTCAACGTTAAAGCTGTGTAGTTCTTCTGTAGTCATGGTTTTTATCTTCTCGATGGTCAACAAGTGATCTAATCTACAGGTTTGAAAAGGCAGCTGAGCTATTCGCTAAATGGCCACAACCCGAGCTAGCTTCATTGGGAACTCATGAAGAATTAAATGCCACCTTTGGGCCAAGCTGTAAAAATAATAATAATAATAATAATAATAATAATAATAATAATAATAATAATAATAATAATAATAATAATAATAATAATAATAATAATAATAATAATAATAATAATAATAATAATAATAATAATAATAATAATAATAATAATAATAATAATAATAATAATAATAATAATAATAATAATAATAATAATACAGTACAGTTTTCCAACTAGGTGCTACCTAGAGGCATGGAAGAGTTATGGGAGCCAGGGAAGGAGAAAAGGAGGAAGAGGGAAAAGATAAATTATTAAAGGCTTATATTTGTTGTTGCTGTAGTTAAGTTAAGTTTCAATTTCTAGAAGGAGGTTTCAAACAATGACAAAGAAACCAGCCTGGACCTTATCTCTGCCCATGTTTCCTCTCTGGTCCAGGGACAGGACTGCTCTTGTGTGGGGCTGGGATGGAATGGTTCTGGCACAGAAAGAAAAGCTGCTTAAAGAGCAAATTAGCAAAGCAACACTTTCCAGTGTGATCAGACTCGATCCTTTCTCGCTGTCCGATTGCATCCTAAAGCAGCTGTGTGAGTTGTTGCATGGAGAGAAAGACAAAGAGGACGGGCGGATAGATGGCTAGATGAGAGGGAAGGAAGGAAGGATGGATAGATGGATGGATAGATGAGAGGGAAGGAAGGAAGGATGGATAGATGGATAGATGAGAGGGAAGGAAGGAAGGATGGATAGATGGATGAATAGGTGGGAGCAGGGAAAGGAAGGAAGGATGGATAGATAGATGGATAGATGAGAGGGAAGGAAGGAAGGATGGATAGATGGATGGATAGATGAGAGGGAAGGAAGGAAGGATGGATAGATGGATGAATAGGTGGGAGCAGGGAAAGGAAGGAAGGAAGGAAGGGATAGATAGATGGATAGATGAGAGGGAAGGAAGGAAGGATGGATAGATGGATGGATAGATGAGAGGGAAGGAAGGAAGGATGGATAGATGGATGAATAGGTGGGAGCAGGGAAAGGAAGGAAGGGTGGATAGATAGATGGATAGATGAGAGGGAAGGAAGGAAGGATGGATAGATGGATAGATGAGAGGGAAGGAAGGAAGGATGGATAGATGGATGAATAGGTGGGAGCAGGGAAAGGAAGGAAGGATGGATAGATAGATGGATAGATGAGAGGGAAGGAAGGAAGGATGGATAGATGGATGGATAGATGAGAGGGAAGGAAGGAAGGATGGATAGATGGATGAATAGGTGGGAGCAGGGAAAGGAAGGAAGGAAGGAAGGGATAGATAGATGGATAGATGAGAGGGAAGGAAGGAAGGATGGATAGATGGATGGATAGATGAGAGGGAAGGAAGGAAGGATGGATAGATAGATGGATAGATGAGAGGGAAGGAAGGAAGGATGGATAGATGGATGGATAGATGAGAGGGAAGGAAGGAAGGATGGATAGATGGATGAATAGGTGGGAGCAGGGAAAGGAAGGAAGGAAGGGATAGATAGATGGATAGATGAGAGGGAAGGAAGGAAGGATGGATAGATGGATGAATAGGTGGGAGTAGGGAAAGGAAGGAAGGATGGATAGATAGATGAGAGGAAAGGAAGTAAGGATGGATAGATAGATGGATAGATGAGAGGGAAGGAAGGAAGGATGGATAGATGGATGAATAGGTGGGAGTAGGGAAAGGAAGGAAGGATGGATAGATAGATGAGAGGAAAGGAAGTAAGGATGGATAGATAGATGGATAGATGAGAGGGAAGGAAGGATGGATAGATGGATGAATAGGTGGGAGTAGGGAAAGGAAGGAAGGATGGATAGATAGATGGATGGATAGATGAGAGGAAAGGAAGGAAGGATGGATGGATCGATGGATGAATAGATGGGAGAGAAGGAAGGAAGGATTTGGAGCTCTCATACAATTTCTTCTAACATGAAACTATTTCAATAAGAAGCTATTTCGCCAAGGCCATGAGGTCTTACTCTTACGTCTGGCAAAGTGGGCTTGATCCACGAAAACTCATATTTAAACACAGGAGTTAGTCTTTAAGATGCCACAATGTGTGTGTGTGTGTGTCTTTTGTTGTTGTTGTTTTGTTTACTCTCTGATATATTTCAACAAAGGCTTTCAAATTAAAAAGAGAATGGTCTACATTCTGTTGGGCCTGACCCCCGTTGTGAGAGCAAGTCCTTCTTTCCAAATCACCCACCATCTCTTTTCTTCGGTCGAAAGGATTAGAAAGCAGGTACAGATCATGCATCGTGCCTCTTGCCTCCCGGTCCAGGCAGGGAGGAGAGAAGAGCAAACGGCTCATGTTATTGCCAGTTCAGCACTTTTTAACAGCCTTTATAGCTTACTTTATTAAAAAAAATATTCAAGGGTTGTCTCTAGTGGGTTTCATTTTGTTATCTTCCTGTTTTGTGTTTGCTAATTTATTGTCTTGTCCTGAGTTGGTGTTTCCTGAACATCTTTGCTACTGATGCTCGTTAATAGCACTTTCCCACCCCCTTTGGCTGCTCCATCTATCTATCTGTCTATTTATTTATTTATTTCCCTTATTTTTTCCCCTTCCTGACATCCCTATTACTTCGCCCCCCCAGGTCAAAAGAGGCCTTATGTCCCCCCCCTCCCAAAACGGCACCCCCGTTCAGTTATTATCAAGGCTCTTTTGCAATTTGCAAGTCACTCCAAAGCAAATCAATTATGCATCAAATAACTTTTTGATTCCTTACCTTGAGAGAAGCCAAAGCAAAGGAGAAACCTTCTTAAAAATAAAATAAAAACAGAAAATAGAAAGTGCTCTATTTCTTTCGCTCTTATTTTGTTATTATTTTTATTATTTCCTATCCCCGTTTTCCCCAGTGCTCTTTTAAAGGTCTGCCTCCTGGTGCTGGGATTACGAACCCATCAGATGCCTCCTCCTTAATTGGCAGGAGCTCAAGGAAGACATAGAAGACGAGGGGGAGACAATAAAAAGGAAAGGCACACCAAGTTGTGGGAACCATTCGCTTTTGTGTGCAATTTTGAATAGCTGGGGACTGGGAGGGGTAGAGGAAAGAAAGGTATAATTAACACAGTTTTCCGAACCTCTTAGCCTTGGATTAAGGTTCTCATTTTGCTTCCAGGTGCAGCAAAACTCACTCAACAAATTTTGATGCCTGAGACAAAGGATTCATGCGGTATCCGCGAGCACAATTGGCATTAACTGCCCCTGACAAAGGTTACACCGGTTGAGGGAGGCTCCTGGTCACTGGCCTTTGCGGGTACAGAAATTGGGGAGCGGATTAATAGTCATAAGATTGATTCACCCACATCTGACCTGACCGACAGTTCTGCTGAGGGAAGCTGAATCTCTAACTCCCGTTAGACATTAAGCAATTACACACTTGCAGATTAGCCCTAGCCCTAGTGCAAATAGTGGCCATGTTTACCCTGGTGTAAGCCACGAACAATGGACTTCCCCTGTCAGAGAGATTCCCAATTAACCCGGGTAAATGGGTGATGTGATTTTCTGTCAGATGACGATTCTATCACATGCTGCCTTGAATTCCTATATATGATGATGATTTTCCCTCAATAAACGACTGGTCTTCGCTCCATCTTGTCTCGTGTCGTTCTTTGACCAGTCTCCTCTGGGACCTCACGGCCGCCCCGCGGCCCCAATCCAACAGATTCAAGATGGGGGTAAGGGACAAGTGACAATTCAAATGGGGGCAAACTTCAAACCTTGTGACCTTCACATGGATGCAGTTGGACAACCCTCTTCAAATCAGCATCAGCCTTGGCTTCTTGGATCTCGTTGGAATGCTTCAAAGCTTGGCTTACACACACTGCCACATTGTAGAAATCAATGGTAGAATCATAGGTGGCAGATTGTATGCAGGGTTGTCCATCATCCCAAGAACTGATATTGCTTAGCTCAAAATGGTGTGTGCGCGCATGCACACACACACACACACACACACACACACACACACGCAAGGGTCAGAAGCAACTATGAAGAACAATTACAGGATTTGAAATTGTTCAGTTCACAGAGGAGAAACAGGAGATACAACACAGATGTTTAAAATTATGCACCATGTGTCAAATTGCACATTTCCCCTCCCCTTTCATCATAGAAGATTGTGGTATTTTTGAACCACCATCAGGCGTACCCAGTGGTGGGCTCCAGCAGGTTCGGACAGGTTTGGGAGAACCGGTAGCAAAACTGGCTGGCCCCGCCCTGCCCCATCCACCTCTTCCTCTTCCTCTCACCCCAACCCCATTCCGGACATGACTCCAACACCCTTGCTGCTGGGTCCGGGTGCCCGGAGTGGGGTGAGGCTGAGCCAGCAGTTACTCTGCCGCAGTTACTCTTTAAAGGGAAATTAGAGCATTGAAGTGTAATTGCTAACTAATGGTCTGATGAAGTGGACTCAATCCACAAAAGCTCACGTTAAAATACAGTAGTTCAACCACGCCCATCTAGTCACCTGGCCACACCCACTGAGTTGGCCATGCCCACAGAGTTGGCCATGCCCACAGAGTTGGCCACGCCCACAGAGTGGTAGTAATTTTTTTTGAAGCCCACCACTGGTCGTACTCTGCTAACAGCAACCTTGTGTTGCTGGCTAATCTTTCTCATACTAGGTCAGGTGAAGGGTGACTTCATTTTTGGCAGTTTCACGTCTGACCTAAGAAGAAGAAGAAGAAGAAGAAGAAGAAGAAGAAGAAGAAGAAGAAGAAGAAGAAGAAGAAGAAGAAGAAGAAGAAGAAGAAGAAGAAGAAGAAGAAGAAGAAGAAGAAGAAGAAGAAGAAGAAGAAGAAGAAGAAGAAGAAGAAGAAGAAGAAGAAGAAGCTAGTAACATCATCTGCTGAAGTTGAATGGGGGAAGATCCAGGACAGACAATAGAGTTTAAACTGTGGAACTCATTGCCACAAGGTGTTCTAATACCCTCCCAGCTTGGATGGCTTTGAAAGGAGACGAGGGCAATCCATCGAGGGCAAGGCTATGAGTTGGCTGGCAAGTGGGATGCTTTTTTTGCCATTACCTCTCATAACAAAGGCAGGGTGTGCTTGTGTAGCAGTTGCTGAGGAACACAATTGGGAGAGCACTGTTGCCCTTTGTGACTTTGCCGGTGGGCTCCTCATGTAAGCAATGGACCAGTCGCTGTGTGAACAAAATCCTGGACTTGGTACATCTTTGGGCTGATCAGATATAGGTCATAGTCTCCCTTGCCCAAATGCCAGTCATGTCTGACTCTAGGGGTCGATGCTCATCCCCATTTACAGTCAAACAGCCAGCAGTGTTTGCATTTGCATACATTTCTGTGGGCATGTGGCAGGCGTGCCTCAACGTGGAATGCTGTTTACCTACCCACTGGAGTGGTCCCTATTTATCTACTTGCAACTTCTTGCTTTTGGACTGCTAGGTTGGCAGGAGCTGAGACAGAGACGGGAGCTCATTCCTTTGTGCAGCACTCAGGTCTTGAGCTCCGACCTTCCAGTCTTCAAATTCAGTATCTTAACCACTTGAGCCACTGCAACCCCTCCTACCTTTTACCAAGACATAAAGTTCAGGTAGCAATAAGAGGCCCAGTTAAGAAAGCCAGACCTGATCTGACCAAAGCTGTACCAAGTCCAGGTTTACCATTGTCCTGTTTGGAGAATGGATGGGGCTGTGGCGGCTTTTGGCTTAGCAGCCTTGAGCTATTTGGGGCGGCAGAAGTCAGAAAGGTTTATTTATTTCCTCTGGCTCTCCTTCTTCCACTTCCAGATGAAAAGAGTCTGGAACAAAACAAACAGATCAATATTTATTTCAGCTTTTAAGCAGGGGCACGGCATGAAACAGGATCATCTCTCCCTTTTGACATGATGTTTACATAACAGGGTCATGTTTTAATACTTCATTAATGGGACGCCAAGAGGTGAAGCTCATGTGGCGGCTAAATGCCTGGCAATTTGTACTTTCCAAGTGTAGGATTCCCTTTCAGATTTCACAGGAGGAAAAATGAAGAAAGGGTTTTTACAGCTGAAGCGCTTGAAAAGAGTCTGCTTAGCTCTGCATGTCTGTGTTTTTATTTTGGACACGATTTATTATGCAGGTCATGAAGGCAGAATCAGAAAAAGATGGTTTGATTGCAACAAAAAACGTATTGGTGATGCTGATCTCCATTTACTCCGTAAAGGTAAAAGGTAACGGTCACCCTTGTTCTGAAGCCAACCGTATCCAGCTCTAGGGTTCGGTGCTCATTTTTGTTTACATCCAAAGAGCCAGTGCTGTCTGCATTTGCAGAAGTTTCCATGGACATGTGGCAGGCATGGCTAGATGCTGGAATGCACGGAACACTGTAACCCTCTCCACCAAACTGGTCCCTATTTATCTACTTGTAGTTTCTCTCTTTCGAGCTGCTAGGTTGAGGGAAGATGGGACAGAAATGGGAGCTCACTCCGTCGTGCAGTACTCAGGCCATCAAGTTCAGTGACTGAACCACTTGAGCCACCACAGTCTTTGCTCTGCACAAAGTCATTAAAAGGGTCATGAAGGGTAGTCTCTGTTGTTGCAAGGAAAAGTTACTTTTGTGATTTCAGTGATTGGTTGATTGAGCAATAAACGTTTGGATGCTCTTAAAAAGATAAATGAAATGGGCACATGAAACTTCATATTTTGAATTTTAAAATAAATTCAACTCCACCTTTCAGCATTTGCATGTCTTTAGAGCTGCTTAGAGGAAGACCTAAAGAAGCTCCTGCTTCGGTTGAAAGAGGAGCGTGCAAAAGCTGGCTTGAGATTCAACATCACGAAAACCAAGAAAATGGCAACAGGCCATATCAGTCCCTGGAAAATAGATGGGGAAGAAGTAGAAGCAGTGACAGACTTTACTTTCTTAGGATCTAAGATCACTGCAGATGGGGGTTGCAGCCATGAAATTAAAAGGTGACTGGTTTTTGGGAAGCAGGCTATGAGAAATCTGGGGAACATAGTGAAAAGTAGACATCACCTTGCAAATGAAAAAATTTGCATAGTCAAAGCAATGGTATTCCCGGTGGTAATGTATGGTTGTGAGAGCTGGACCATTAGGAAAGCTGAGCGCAGAAGAATAGATGCCTTTGAGATGTGGTGTTGGAGGACAGCGAGGAGAACAAATAGGTCGGTCTTAGAAGAAATCAACCCTAACTGCTCATTGGAAGGTCAAATAGTAAAGATGAAGCTAAAGTACTTTGGACATCAAATGAGAAGAGAGGATTCACTTGAGAAAGCCTTGATGCTGGGGAAAGTGGGGGGCAAAAGAAGAAGGGGGCAGCAGAAAATGAGATGGCTAGATGGTGTTGTAGACGCAATGGGCACAGAGTTGGGCAGGTTGAGGAGGAGGGTGGAGGACAGAGGTGCCTGGCGGGCAATGGTCCATGAGGTCGCAAAGGGTCGGAACCGGCTGTGCAACTGAACAGCAACAACAGTTTTGCCAGTTTTATACCTTTTTAAAAGACGTGACAAATCTCAAACTATATAAGGTGCCAAATATCAACTCTATCCAGCTTTTCATTCAATAGGAATACCACGAAACAGGAACTGTCAGACACAAGAAACTTATTACACGTCAGCTATTGTCAAACATAATATACCACAGCGTAACAGCGATCAAATAATGTCAAGTACTAAACATTGCAACACATCAGCTACAAATTTTGTCAGATACTAAATGCAATTATGTCAGCTGTCAATTAATCGTGTCAAATTTCAACTGACAAGAAGTGGTAAATATACTGCTGTCCAAACCAACATCAGTTTGGGGAGAAATGTTTTGAGCAAGGGAACAAGAGAGGACCTTGTATAATCTCTAGCTGCAGAGTAACAATTTTCACATACCTCTTGGGAAGCCATACCTGTAACAACGGTAAAGGTAAAGGTTTCCCTTGCTCGAAAGCCAGTCGTATCCGACTCTAAGGTGCAGTGCTCATCTCTGTTTCTAAGCCGAAGAGCCAGCGTTGTCTGCTTCTGCAGACGTTTCCGTGGTCATGTGGCAGGCATGTAACAACGAGCATTGCATTAATTAACGTCCAGAAGAGAGAGAACAGTTGTTAACCGGATAAGAAGTTAGTACAGTAGAACCTCAGATAAAGTCCAAACTCTGTTCCACAAGTTTGGACTTTATCCGATTTTGACTTTTTCTGAATCAAATGGGCGATGCATCAGATAACGGCCCTTTTTATCGGTTTTGGACTTTATGCAATGCATCACGTGTGCATGAAAACCGCGACTTTATCCGAATCGGACTTTATCCGAGGTACCACCGTATTCCTTTTCCTTTCAACAGACAAGAGCTGCAGTGAGAGTTGACCTCTTAACTGGATGCAATTCACTGCTGAGAGTTACGCCATTGTCTTTAATGTAAGACGATTCTGGCTATTGTCTGCTATAATTCCGGCCCTAGTGGCATTTATTGTCTTGGTGCAGACATTACAATGTGACTCTTATTACTGTAATGGCTTCATTGCAGCCACATGCACAGTACTGGAGAAAGGCAACATAAAAAGTCAATAAATAAAGAAATAAGCCAAAATTTTTAAAAAAGCAGAAAATTTGAGCAACACAGCAAGTCATGATGCAAGCTTTGGAGAGGAAGCTTTCTTCGTGGAGCAACTCTAAAGATAATAATAAGCAAGGTGGAAGAAGGAGAAGTGGTGGAGACAAAAAGGGGGGAGGTTAGATCTTAAGTCCTTGCTGTCCCCCAGGTTGACAAGAGAGAGAGAGAGAGATGAATTTCGCCAGAGGTAATGTTGTTGGATAGTGTCTGGCGGGTCTCACATACCACCAATATCTATCCTTTGCCATGAGAAAGTCAAGGTCTCCCTCTGCTTGAAAGCCAGTCATGCTTAACTCTGCCTAGGGACGTGATGGTGAACCTTGGCACTCCAGATGTTGTTGGACTTCGATTCCCAGAAAACCCAAATCTCCGTGAATCCACATGAATGGGTTTACTGTGATTCATCCAGCCCACGCCATGCCGCCCTCATTGCTCCTGGAAGCGGAAGTGAAACACGCCCAGATGGGCGCGTTTTACTTCCACTTCCAGGAGTGATGAGGGCGGCGTGGCGTGGGCCGGATGAATCACAGTAAACCCATTTGTGTGGATTCAAGTCTTGAACTGCCTACCTGCCGACCTTCCAGTTGTCAAGCCCAGCGTCTTAACCACTAAGCCAATGCAGCCACTTACAAGGACATGAGAAGGACAACCCCACCCATGCAGTCTGCACACAGATTGGAGAAGAGCTTAACTTTTGTGATCCTTGCTGAACTGGCAGGGCTGTGACAACTGACGGGCAAGGGAGTGACAGAGACAGGAGCACTCAAGGAGACAGGTGCGCTAAGGAGGGGAAAGGGCACAGCAGTGAGAGACAACCCAGAGCAGAGACTGGCATGCAACTCAGAAGCAAAACGACAAGAAGGACGTTGTGAGTCACCATGTCTAATTCCTATGCCAGATATGGGCAGAGCAATTCTGCCCAACACAGTCCTCTCCCCCATCAAAATCTCCCATGTGGTTGGCCTTTAGATATCTCCTCTCGTTCTTCACCACTGTTCTCTGCTCTTCCTGCGGTTTCCCCATGCCCCGCAGGGCATGGAACGGCCCGCCAGAGGCCACCGCGGTGAGAGACGCTCCCAGCCCGTGGGCTCTGCGGCCGCCAAATTAAGGGGGGGGGGTGAATAAAATATAGGGTTTGATTCA
The DNA here is from genome assembly GCA_035047305.1 of Bradypodion pumilum. NCBI lineage: Eukaryota > Metazoa > Chordata > Lepidosauria > Squamata > Chamaeleonidae > Bradypodion > Bradypodion pumilum. The sequence continues at coordinate 344,656,347 of JAWDJD010000004.1, forward strand.
CCCAATTACCGTGACCTGACCTGCGACTCGGCCAAGTAAGCAGATAGCTGACTCCGGTCAAACATTAAGTGCATAGCTCATCTCCCGGCTCGGGAAATCCCTGGCGCAAATAAGCCATGTTTGTCCCTGCCTAATCCCCAAGACAATGAGGTCCCTAAACCCATGTTTGCCCCAGCTGATTAAACTCCCCTTTGAAGAATTCCCCATTAACCCGTGTACGTGGGTGAGGTAATTTTCCTGTCAGGTGACAGCTTGCCACCGTTGCGCTTTTTTCCCTATAAATGATGTTGCCTTTTTCCAATAAAGTACTGATCTGATCTCGCTCCTGTTGCCTCGTGTTGTCATTGATCAGTCTCCTCCGGGCTCTAACGCCGCCCTAGCGGCCAGATATCGCTACAGCTGGTGACCCCGACGTGATTTACTCGTGAGTAAGAGACCCCGGAGAGGTCTACTCGTGAGTAGCGCTCCACGCGGTCCGGTTCTGCGCCTGAACCGCGACCCGCCAGCCCGGAGGATAGCGCGGCGCTCTGGTCGGCAGCCAGCCGGACAGAGAACGGCCCACCGCGAGGCATTCCAGAGAGACATTCCTACCGCTTCCTCCTCACTTTCGAGAGGTTTGCCATAGAGGGAAACGCGTTCCGCTCAGGGCAGGCTGTGAGCCCCTGACATCGCAGAGGCCGTTAGAAGGGCCCGTGGCAGAAGGTCCACGCTCCGAGGTCTACCCCAGACACCCGTCGCCCGAACCTGTTGCCTGCAAAGACGCGTCGATCTTCGTCCCGAGAAGGAAACTTCGGAGGACCATCGCAGGTAATATGGGGACTTGTTCTCCTAGACCAAGTCCGTCCGCTAGCCAAAGAACTCGGGAGCAAGAGTTCATAATCCTGGCCAGGGTTTTTAAGTTCCGATTTCACAGCAGGGAGCTAGCGAGACTTCTGGCGTACCTCAGGGAACACTGCCTACTTTACCCAGAAGTAGGTACGTTAACCCTGAAGCTCTGGGATCAGATAGGAGACTGCATTCAGCAAACCCCGAAAGCTCCAGGAGGGATAGTCCGCACATGGCGGAAATGTAGGAGACTCTTAGAGCAGATCGAGCCAGTCCGGGTAGAAGCGGAAGAACCCCCGTTAGAGAAGCCATCAGGCACGCCAGACGAGCCGACTGCGCCCACCGCACTCTACCCGACATTCAAGTATCAGCAGAGTAGCGCAGGGAGCCTTCCCGCGGTGACAGCTGCAGACGTCACCGAGGGAACGCAAGGAGTGAGAGGCGCTGGCGCTTCTCTGACAGCCCCAGGTTCCCTAGTCGTGAAGAGTGCCCTTCAGCGCACAGCTGAGATAGAACTCAAGAAGGGGGAATTGCCAGTTGAACAGCTAGCAGAACTCAGACAGATTTGTCCCATCCGTTTGGAGATGGACGCGCTCACGGGCGCACAGCAGATAGTACACTCCCCAGTCCCGTACAAGCTCCTCATGGCTTTACGGAAAGCAATTTCAGAGACAGGGCTCCAAAGTCATTTTACGAGGGGCATGCTCCAGCAAGTGTGCGAAACCACCATGTGGATTCCTCATGATTGGAAAGCCGTCATGAGGATGATGCTCACCCCCAGCCAGTACATGATTTGGGACAGCGAGTTCCGCCTAGAGGCGCAAGCTCGGGCTGCCAGGATGGGAGGCGCGGTAATCCCTGACCAGCTGTATGGTTCAGGTGCCTTTGAGTCCATCAACGCTCAAATCAACTTGCCTCTCGCCACCCTAGAGATGTCAGCCGAGGCTGCCTATAGGGCATACTTCAAGGTCCCAGCGTCTGGCAAAACGGCCAAAAATTACACCGCTATTAAGCAGGGAGCCCAAGAGCCCTACATGGACTTCATCAATCGCCTGGAAGAAGCAATCAGCAGGCAGATTGACAATGAGCAAGCCCAGGAAGAGCTCATGATTAAGTTAGCCAAAGACAATGCCAACTTGGACTGCCGTAAAATCTTGCAGTCCCTGGGCAATCGCCCTGACATAACCTTAACGGACATGATTCGAGCATGCTCCGACGTTGGCACAGACTCCTACAAGATGGGTCTGCTAGCGGCAGCGGTGCAGGGGGGAAGAAGACCTAATGGCAAGAACAAGGGGGCATGTCACACTTGTGGCAAGGTCGGTCACTTCGCTAGGGAGTGCCGATCTAAGGGAGGCGGACAAAAGTCCGGCCGTCCCAAGGCTCCGAACACCCCCTGCCCGAAGTGCAAGAAAGGCTACCATTGGGCCAGGTTTTGTCCGAGTTCGGGAAACCGGAATCCGGGCACGTCTCTGGCCCCAGTCCAAACAGAGGCTTCCTTCACCCAGATCCAGAACTCCCCAGACCGAGACTAGATTCTAGGCACATCCCAGGCACTGCGAGGGCACAGGCCAGCCCCAAGGGCAGCACGGGGCTAGAATTGACTTGCCAGGCGGACGTTACATGCGACCTGCCAGGCACAGTCTATCTAGTCGACACCCAGTACATGGGACCCCTGCCCAGAGGCTTTATAGGTTTAGTTTTGCCCCGTAGTGTAGCTGGAGCACGCGGAATTTTCATAATTCCAGGAGTCATTGACTCAAATTTTTCAGGCATTCTCCAGGTCCAGCTTTGGGCGCACCTGCCCCAAACAATCCACAAGGGAGACACGTTAGCGCAACTGATCATGGTTCCTTGTCACTCGCCAGCAGGCAGCCAGGGAAGGCTCAGGGACAGCTCAGAGTCCGGTTCAGCAGACCGCTCGAGCGCGAGTGAGGCAGTGCAAGGATACCAGGTCTTAGCGACAGTGGAGACCAACATTGAGTGGAAACAGCGCCCCGTTATCGAGGTATTTTTGAACAAAAGGGTGTTCTCAGGGTTACTCGATACCGGAGCGGATGTGTCAGTGATAAGCAGGAGCCAGTGGCCAAGAGAGTGGGCCATTGAGCCGGTCTCCAATGTGTGGGGGGTAGGAGGCGTCCAGGAAGCGTTCAGGAGCCGAGAGTGGGTAGAGGTCACAATCCCAAAGGCTGACGGCACAGCGGTAATTCGGCCGCACATTCTTGACGTGCACATCAACCTTTGGGGGCGAGACATTCTCCAGCAGTACGGTGCTACGCTTACCTTCGGGTAATGGCGTTGCCACTTAAATGGCTCACCGACACTCCGGTATGGGTTGAACAATGGCCGGTAGTGGGAGAGAAATTAGTTGCCCTCAAGCAGCTAGTTAAGGAACAGCTAGACGCAGGACACATAGAACAGTCCACAAGCCCCTGGAATTCGCCAATTTTTGTGATTAAGAAGAAGTCGGGGAAGTGGCGACTCCTCCACGATCTCAGGGAGATCAATAAATGCATTCAGCCGATGGGTCCGCTTCAATGCGGCATCCCCAATCCTAACATGATTCCCGAGGGGTGGGAGATCCTAGTTGTAGATCTCAAGGATTGCTTTTATACAATCCCCCTAGACCCCAGGGACCGGGAAAGGTTCGCCTTTACAGTGCCGGTCGTGAACCACGGTGAGCCCACGCAGCGTTACGCGTGGAAATTTTTGCCACAGGGCATGCTCAATTCGCCCACCCTGTGTCAAATTTATGTTCACGGCGCACTGGCAAAGTTCCGAAGCCTTTACCCTAAAGCAATTGTTTGTCACTTCATGGACGACATCTTAGTAGCGTTGCCGCAACTCGGCAGCGAAATGTTTTCTGACCTCCAGGCCAGCCTGGGGGACAAAGGCTTACTTATTGCCCCTGAGAAGGTGCAGAGAACCGAGCCCTTCTCATACTTGGGCCATCGGCTTCTCCGCTCTTTCGCAGCACCAGTCCTGCCTCAGATAAATTTACAAGACTCAGTCACCCTTGTAGAATTGCAGCAAGTTTTGGGGAACATCAATTGGGCCAGACCGTATTTTCGTTTAGATACGGATCTTCTAAAACCGCTCTTCTCGCTGCTAACCTTGGGTAAGCAGCCGGCAGACCGGATAAAAATCTCTCGAGACGCGCGCTTGGCGCTCGAGAAGGTGAACCAAGCTCTCAGCCAGAGGTGGGTGGATAGGATCGCCCCGGGGCCATATGCCCCGATCCTGAATTTGTACATCGTACGGTCAGGGTCCATGTTCACTGGGGCGCTAGGAGCAGACTCAGAGAAGGGAGCGAAAATTGTGGAGTGGGTATACTTGCCTAACACCTCTTCTCGGAACATTGTTCCGCCTCAAGAACTGGTCTCCGCGGTGATCTACCGCGGCAGGCTGAGAGCAAGGGACATTTCTGGGCACGATTTAGCTAAGATCACAGTCCCATTCACCAAGGAACAAATCCATCAGCTGATGCAGCTAGGTGACTCGCTTCCGATAGCTTTGGAAGGATTCACTGGAAGCTTGGCATACCATTTGCCCAAAGACCCTAGGCTTGTCTCACTTCAGACAGGAACAGTCAGTTTGTTCGAATTGCTCTCGCTGGTCCCGCTTCAGGGGGCCAGGACAGTTTTTACCGACGGGGGACGCACATATGGTGTCCTGACTTGGCAGGAGGGCGAAGCTTGGCGCACGCTGCTAACTCTTCCGCAGAAGTCCGCGCAGCGGGCAGAGTTGGCAGCCGTGAACCTTGCCTTGCGCACCTTCGCCCAGGAACGTTTAAATATCATCACTGACAGTCTGTATGTAAGGAATTTGCTTCACAGTCTACTGGGAGCTTACATTACTCCCGCGATAGACAAGAACTTGCTCAGTCTGTTTCTCACTGCTCAATTTCATTTGCGGAACCGCACAGAGCCGCTCTATATTGCCCACATCCGAAGTCACCAAGACCTACCGGGTCTGATTTCCGCGGGCAATAGCAGAGCGGATGCGGCGGCAAGGGAAATTCAGCAACGTTCAGTTTTGGGAGTTTTCACTACTCCAATCCAAAGCCATGCCTTTTTTCACCAAAATGCCAAGGCACTCGCCAGACAGTTCAATCTGCCACTCTCTCAGGCCCAGGGTATAGTCCGCTCTTGCCAGCATTGCGCAGGAGCGCCGGGGGGGCCCTCGTGGGGGGTCAACCCACGAGGGACAGAGGCTAATCAGGTATGGCAGATGGACGTCACGCATGTGCCGCAGTTCGGCAGATGGCAATACATGCACGTCTCAGTTCGTTTGGGCAACGGCGCAGAAAGGGGAGGCTGCCACCCACGTGGAGCAGCACCTCCTTTCCTGCATTGCGGCGATGGGCAAGCCGCGGCACGTGAAGACGGACAACGCGCCGGCCTACAGTTCCAGGCAGTTGGCCGCCTTCATGGCTACTTGGGACATCAAGCACACATTTGGAATTCCCTACAATCCGCAAGGGCAAGCGATTGTAGAGCGGGTCAATCGGACGCTAAAGTCCTATATTGACAAACAAACAGAAAGGGGGGAGCCACCAGCCCTCCCCAAGTCACAGGGAGAAGCACAGATGTGTCTCAACAAGGTATTGTTCACTTACAATCACCTTAATGTTTTTTCGGATTGCACGCCGCAGGAGAAGCATTTCCGCCGTTCGGAAGCTCTCCCGCGACCTATGGTCCGGTACCGAGTGCCACCAGACCCTTCTTGGAGGGGCCCGGTGCCGCTCATAACCTGGGGAAGAGGGTATGCTGCAGTTGTGTCTCCTACAGGTGTCGTTTGGATTCCAGCCCGGTGTGTCAAGCCCTACGTGGAACCGCATGGCGTGGAACCAGGCCGGCCCGAGTCCGATCCCGGAAATGGAGGACCTCACCCTGACCGAGAGGACCCGCCGGAGGAAACGGCCGCCGATGCCCAAGATCACCTGGGGGATGGTCAAGATTCTTTGCAGTGACGCCCAGGACGCCGTTCAGCACGAGGAGAAAGAGCCGACACCGGAGAACCTCACAGCTGCAGTTTTTGCCCTGATTCACGCCAACACAGCGGCGATCACCATCATCCTGGCCCTTTCCCTGCTCTTGGGGGGAGGCGTTCAGGCTACTCCGATCCAGGCCGACGGTTTGCCGCCTGGTGAAGATCTTTCCGCACGAATGCGGTACAACTTGTGGGAAAGGTTGGCGGGTCTCGTCAACCAGTCCGATTTTTGTCTACAGCAGGACATTGGTTCTGCATCTATCCTCAGCACCTGTCTCATCCCCGTGTGCCACACTCTGGACGCGCGCACCAAGGATGGCGACTGGTTGCTGAAGGCGTTCTTTGGCCCACACACTCCTACCACCTTCTCAGCATACGCACGCTGGGGGGGACGGCGACTTGCATCAACCTTGCCGGCTGACGCAGCCACTCTCCATACCCCTCGAGTGGCGGTCAGCCCGGACGCTGCTTGCACCCGAATGACCGGCTGCACCTCAGGCGGTCCGACTCGGCGCCGCTGCCTGGACCCCGGCAGCGGCAACTGGACTTGCAATAAACCAGAAACCCTCATTTCGCTGTACGCTCATGTCACCCTACCTTCAGGGTGGTTTTTCACCTGCAACCAGTTCACATGGAACTATATTCCTGCGAATCTGTCGGACTCAATGTGTTGTATCAGTCGTTTGACACTGTTACTCCCTACCAAGGACATGATTGCCCCAAGCACAAATGTTTCTAATGTTCCACATGTTTCCAATGTTTCAAATGTCTCCCCACTCATACGGCACACACGCACAGCCCAGTTAGACAGCTCTTGTGACAGCAGCTTCAGAGTGATGAGTCCCGCTGAGTATGTATCCCTAGCAGTCAGCCTTGTCGGCGTGCCAGGCTTGGCCGTCGGCAACGCACGGAGGATTGGCCGCTTGGCTTGCGGTTTGGCAAAAGCCATTAACCATACCTCCACAGCGATAGCGCTCCTCAATCAGGAACAGGCAGAACTTCGCCAGGCCGTTCTTGACAATCGAGCGGCTATCGACTACCTCCTCTTGCTGCACCACCTGGGTTGCGAATCCTTTCATGGAATGTGCTGCTTCAATCTTACTGACAACTCCCGTAAGATCCAAAGCCAGATCACGAACCTCCACACCATAGTCCAGGGTATTACTGAGGGTTCCGCATGGGGGGCTTGGTGGGGTTCCCTGTGGAATTGGATGTGGTCGTGGATTCCCTGGGGGTGGCTGCAAACGGTGCTTAAGGTAGTGGTGGGGATAGCCATACTAGGCATTACGCTTTGTTGTTTTGCTCAGTGCATTCCCTCGCTGATCTCCAAGTGCCGCCCCAGAGAGAAACTCCGTGACGTCATCCCCGCTCAACAGCTGATGCCGCTCTTGCGCAAGGTCGCCAGTCAGGTCCTTAAATAGAAAATAAAGGGGAGATGCGGTTTCCCCATGCCCCGCAGGGCATGGAACGGCCCGCCAGAGGCCACCGCGGTGAGAGACGCTCCCAGCCCGTGGGCTCTGCGGCCGCCAAATTAAGGGGGGGTGAATAAAATATAGGGTTTGATTCACCCAATTACCGTGACCTGACCTGCGACTCGGCCAAGTAAGCAGATAGCTGACTCCGGTCAAACATTAAGTGCATAGCTCATCTCCCGGCTCGGGAAATCCCTGGCGCAAATAAGCCATGTTTGTCCCTGCCTAATCCCCAAGACAATGAGGTCCCTAAACCCATGTTTGCCCCAGCTGATTAAACTCCCCTTTGAAGAATTCCCCATTAACCCGTGTACGTGGGTGAGGTAATTTTCCTGTCAGGTGACAGCTTGCCACCGTTGCGCTTTTTTCCCTATAAATGATGTTGCCTTTTTCCAATAAAGTACTGATCTGATCTCGCTCCTGTTGCCTCGTGTTGTCATTGATCAGTCTCCTCCGGGCTCTAACGCCGCCCTAGCGGCCAGATATCGCTACATCTTCCTCATAGGGCTTGGTTTCCACATCATCAGTTTTCTTGGCGTGAGGATGGCTGCCAATCTCAACAGCTTTAATAGGAAGTCAGAACTGTTATTCTTCTGGTGGAGAATAAGGCTTCCTATAGCGGCCCTATAGGAATCACTGTCAGCCATGGGAGAGGATTTCTCTTCATGCCTTGCCAATACTCCAGACACTCCAGCCAAAGTTAAAAAGAGGAGGGAGGGAGCCATTAAGTGTGTTGTAAAGCTCCTCTTATCCCCATTTCTGGATTTGCCAGTAATATTCCCTCCTCTATTCATGCACAGACAAAGTATGGCCTATTTGAGACCATTAAGAAGAATCATGTGGTTATGGAAATTTTCCATGGGAGACTAACAGGCATTGAGAGTATTGTCATCACTGCACAATGACTAAAAACCCACAACGTCTTGAGAACAGAAAGCTAAAATAAAGACACAAAACCCTGATATTGAGCTTGCCAGTGTTCAAAGTGCTTCAATATACCTTGTCTTGTTAAAATTGTTAAAACAGCCATCTGAAGTAAATTATTACTCATCACCTCACATGGAAATGGGGGAGGGGGAGCTTCCTTACCGCTTGACTTTGGAGAGGAAGAGAGAGGAGGTTTTGCTCTTCTTTTTATCTGTTGCTAACACATTAACAATGCATTGAAATTGTTGATTTAAAAGCCCTCTCAAAGCATTTCTGATGTGCTGTGTAAGTTTGCAACAGTTAAAAAGAAATGCAAAACTTCCTTTCCCTTCCCCTCCAAAGAAGAGTGGCAAGGAAAATGTCTTAATGTCTTCTTCTTCTGCTGCTGCTGCTGCTGTATCTGATTCTGAATATTGGTGATCCTCATGGTGATTAGCCATGAAGACTGTCCAATGAATATAATGCAGTGGCCTTCCATTGGCCTTCCACATCGCAGCAGGCTCCACGGGCGTCATTTGGTCTTCTTGTAGTGTTTCTTAACATAAGAACATAAGAACATAAGAACAGCCTTGCTGGAACAGGCCACAGCCCATCCAGTCCAGCATTCTGTCGCACACAGTGGCTCACCATTTCCTTCAGGGTATTCCCAAGCAGATGCCTTCACCTGCTTAGGATTCCCTGGAAATGATGTTGAGAGATATCCTGCCTATCTCTCCAACCCGGAGGTTGTCCTTAAGTATCCATAATTATAGCCATTGATAGCCTTGTCCTCCATGAACTTGTCTAATCCTTTCTTGAAGCTGTCAAGACTGACAGCTGTCACCACTTCTTCTGGCAGGGAGTTCCATAGACCAGTAATCCTCTGGGTGAAAAAGTACTTTCTCTTATTTGTTTGAGAACTAGTACCCAAAAGTTTCATGGAGTGTCCCCTAGTTCTAGTGTTGTGCGATAGGGAAAACAGTTTTTCCTTATCTACTTTGTCCACACCGTGCATGATTTTATAAACTTCAATCAGGTCACCTCTTAGACGTCGTCATTCAAGAGTGAAAAGGCCCAACCGTTGCAGCCTCAGATGGTAAGGAAGGTGTTCCAGTCCCCTAATCATTCTGGTTGCCCTCCTCTGTACTTTCTCCAACTCCATAATATCCTTCTGGAGGTATGGCGACCAGAACTGTACACAGTATTCCAGATGGGGCCTCACCATAGATTTGTAAAGAGGCAAAATGACACTTGCTGACTTATTTTCTATACCCTTCCTAATGATCCCTAGCATTGAGTTTGCTTTTTTCACTGCTGAGGCACACTGGGTTGACACCTTCATTGAGCTCTTGTCCACCAGGACACCAAGGTCCCTTTCCTGGTTTGTCGCAGAGAGTTCAGACCCCATCAGTTTATAAATGTAATTGGGGTTTTTTGCCCCAACATGCATCACTCTGCACTTACTGATGTTGAAGCTCATTTGCCACTGTTTTGCCCACTCCCCCAGTGTCAAGAGATCCCTCTGGAGCTCCTCACAATCTCTCACAGTTTTCACTACCCTGTATAATTTAGTGTCATCAGCAAATTTGGCTACCTTGCTTTTTACTCCTACCTCTAGATCATTTATGAAGAGGTTGAAAAGCAGGGGTCCCAGTACTGAACCTTGGGGGACCCCACTCTTTACTTCCCTCCACTTGGAGAAGTGTCCATTTAGTGCTACCCTCTGTTTCCTGTCCCTTAGCCAGTTGCTGATCCAGGACAAGACCTGTCCCTTTATTCCATGACTGGTAACTTTATTCAAGAGCCATTGTTGTCTCTCCCCCTTCCTCCTCCTCCTTCTCTTTCCACATTAAAAATGTAATGACTAAATGAATGAATGAATGGTTTGAGCATCAAATGATCAAGCAGAGCAGAATCTGTTAACTATTTATTATTAAGGAGCTGTTGCAGAAAAGACCCTGCTTCCTACACTCACCTAACTAAACCTGACGGGATGGCAGGACATGCAACAAAACCTTAGTTGAGGATCTTGTATTCCAGATAGGCCCACATAGAAGGAAGTGATGCTTAGATATCCTGACTTGCAGTCATTTCGAGCTTTGTTGGTCAAAATCCTCACCTTGAACTGAAGCCGGAAGCACATGGGAAGCCAGCGCAATTTGGTTTAAACCCAATTTTATGTGAGCTCTAAAATATACTTGAGACAGACATCTGGCCATTGCGTTTTGCACAGACCATAGCTTCTAGACAATGTTCAACAGCATCCCTACCACGTAGAGCACATTATGGTAGCCCACAGTTTCTCAATCCCAGATGTTCCTGGAATTCAATTCCCAGAAGCCCTGATCAGCAGGTGGGCTGACTTGGGCTTCTGGGAATTGAAGTCCAAGTACAATTGGGGGCCAAGGTTAAGGAAACCCTGTGATAAGCTAATCAATACCATAGTTTCGCATACAAAGGAAGGAAATGAATGCTCATTTTCATCATTCATGCCTGTATTGCCCCTTCTGATGGAAGACCCTCCAAAGCAAATGGCTTGGAAACCAACAGATGTTCACCTCTGCACTTATGCTGGTCTTCCCACATGCTGGGATGGGAGGGAGGGATGCTTCTCTCTCACATTAGCCTATCATGGCCATTCATATTTCATAGGCCATTTTTTCTCACACACAAACTCGCACCAGGAGAGAGAGAGAGAGAGAGAGAGAGTAAAAGAGCTACATTTCTTGCTTGATGCTGGCTGGATTCCTAAGTGCGGCACAAGATCTTGTTAATATTCCGAGAGCTCCCGTCGCCTTCTAAACGAAGGACGCTCGTTAAAGGGGGCCTGATAATTGGACCCCAGTCCCGCTGCATGCGACCTTGTTCGAGGCATCGCATGCAAGGCTGGGGAAATGAAAGCCAAGTGAAAGAGAAGAGAGAGACCTTTTGAAAAGGAGGCAAAAGGGGGAGGCCACCTGTCAAGAGAAGGATCAAGCCAAAGGTGCGCCCAGAATGTGCAAAGGCACCGGGTGATGTTCAGGCGGGATCCTGGGTAACTGGATGGTCGGGGCCAGGGAAATGAAGACAAGACAACAGTCCCAGGGCTGGCAAGGTGTGAAAGAAGAAGGCAGGCACACCAAACACTTGAGTGAGGATTCTTTCCCCATTCTGCTTTTATTGTCTTTGACAAGACAAGGATGCCAAGAGAGAGAAAGAGAGAGCTCTTGTTCAAACCTTTCCCTTTCGTGGAAGCAGTGTTTCTTCTACAAAGGCACAACAAGATGGATTCTGAGTCAAGAGGTTCAGAAGTGGGAGGAGAGGAAGGTTATCACACACACACACACACACACACACACACACACACACACACACACACACACACACACACACACACACACACACACACACACACACTGCGCCACCAGGGTTCAAGAATGACAGGATGCTTACCTGTAACTGTTGTTCTTCTTCATGGTCACCTGCCAGGCTAGAGTCCTGTCAAGAGGCATGCACGCAGTAAACCCATTCGTGTGGATTCACAGAGACCACGAAGAAGAACCTGACAGGCAAGAATACTAATAATATTTTTGTGTCAGAAATTATTCTGAGTTGAAAGAACTTTTGCTGGAGAAACTCTGCTCAGGGAATGCTCGAATGAGGCTCCTTTTTTGTCCCCAAAATCTTTCCCCACCAAAGTGGCCCCTATTTATCTACATGCAATTTCTTGCTTTTGAACAATTTCTTGCTTTTGAAGGTTGGCAGGAGCTGGGACAGAGACGGGCACTCATTCTGTCATGCAGTACTCAGGTCTTGAACTGCCAGCTTGCCGGCCTTCCAGCTAACAAGGTGAGCTTCTTAACCACTGAGCCACCTCAGTCCCTGCTCTGTCTCTGATATGTTGTTACTTGAGAATTGTCTAATAAAGCCTTGCTTCTTCACCCACCAACTGCTCATTGCCTCTGAGATCCTAAAAAGAACCTGAAAGCCCATCAGGCTGACTCTATAGCAAATACTCCCCTGTTTACTAGAAGAGTTCCAGACTTTTTTTGGGGGGGTGGGGGGTGGGATTCCACAAGCCCAGGAAACAACATCTTTTGCTGGAGAACAAAATCTGGAAGTTGGGATGTAATTAATGATGGCAAATGTAGTTACTGAAAACTAGTTAGTTGCCTTTAGACTGTTTTGCTTTGTGACTGGTGGCTGGGAAGTAAGCAGAGGCTTTATGTGCAAGTCTGATTGCTAAAGCATGTATCTCTGAGGAAATCTCACCACTGGAGGGAAAGCAAATGTCAATTGTAGGGAAGACACTTCATGTTTGGTCAGATGGATCCCTCCCTGGCGCTGCAGTGGTCAAACTGCTGTGGCGCGGGATGTAAGCATACCGTAATTGCTATTGCTGTTTGCTTTGACCCTAAGGGACTGGCCAGACTCAGAAAGGATGTTTTTTGGAGCATTGCTTCATCTCTGTGTCCAGAGATCCCTCAACACACCGCCCAACCCACTGTGCTGCATATGTTTATGGACTGCAGTGGCTCAAGTGGCTTAGACACTGGCTGGGAGGTGGAATGTCAACAGTTCGATTCCCGAGTACTGCAGGACGGAATGAGCTCCCATCTTTGTCCCAGCTCCTGCCAACCTAGCGGTTTGAAAGCAAGACATTGCAAGTAGAAAAATAGGGACCACATCGGTGGGAAGGTAACAGCGTTCCGTGCGCTCCGGTGTCTAGTCATGCTTGCCACATGACCACGGAAATGTTTGCAGAAGCAGACAGCAATAGCACTTTGGCTTTGAAACAGAGATGAGCACTGAACCCTAGAGTTGGATACGACTGGCTTTCGAGCAAGGGAAACCTTTACCTATTTAGGTAAAGGTAAAGGTCACCCTTGCCCGAAAGCCATCCATATCCAACTCATCTCTGTTTCTAGCCAAAGAGCCATCTGCAGACATTTCCATGGTCATATGGCAGACTTGACTGCATGACAGAGCACATGGTACACTGTTACCTTTCCTGCCAAAGGGGTACCTATTTATCTGCTTGCAATTTCTTACTTTCAAACTGCTAGGTTGGCAGGAGCTGGGGCAGACGACGGGAGCTCACTCCGTCATGCAACACTCAGGTCGTGAACTGCTGGCCTGCCAACCTTCCAGTCATCAAGTTCAGTGTCTTAACCACTAAGCTTACCCATTTACCTAAGATTATTCAAAAGCCTGTCGAGTATATGCAATGGGCTGGATGAGCGGGCGTAGAGGATGTGCAAAGCCCATTGGTGATGTGGTGATGCCTGCTCCGTCCGTCAGCTTCAGACACTCTTCTATTCTTGCCTCTTGACGGGACTCTAGCCTGGCAGCAAATCCTGATTCTGCAGAATAAGAAAGCCTCCCCCCACCCACCCACCCACCCCCCAGCCTGCCTCAAAGGCTGGCAGCCTCTTTCCAAGGAGGCGGAGGAGAGGAAGGTACACAAATGTGATTCAACAACTTAACTGGCTGCCAATCGGCCCTGACAGAGGCTTGGTCTTGTGCGGTGCTCATCTCTGGCTCCACAGCCTGCTGAAGCAGCAACTTCCCCTCCATCTCCACAAACGGATGGGGCAACAATGCCAGCCGCAGGTCAGGAATTCTTGAGGTTCAGCTGAAAATCGGAAGGGGGGAATGGGGGGGGGGGAGGAAGACTTCCAAGGCATGTTGGTACTAAAGAGCAGAAACTGCTGTCAGAAAGCTTGGCCTCGTAGGACATGGGACATGGTCTGAGACCCTTGAGATCTTTTTCTTTTGTGTGTCCAGATCAAACTTTGGACTACCAAAAGGGAGATGCTTTCTTGGCTTTGTCATTGGCCAAACACAAGTCCTGTGCATGTTTCAGGCAAGAATCAACAAATCAGTCAATGAGCCAATGGATTCTACATCTCTCCACATTCCCACAGTGTGTTGATGTCCACCACCAGCCCCCACTTGAGCCTGTTGGCCTTGCATTTAGGGACTCTGACCTTCAGCCTATTCAGGGTCCTGCAAGTGACGTCGGGGAGGTTGAGTTCCTCAATCATATCCTCCTCTTTTAATGTTGTTCCTTTCCCAGTGAGCGCCTTCTTCCTCCATCTTCTCATTTGGTTTTGCTCTTGCGTGCCCTGAAGAATGTTTGTTCTCGCCATAAAGCTCTTCCTAGAACCTTTGACGTGATAAGGTGTTGTGTTCTGTAAGCTGTGCCTTTAACAATGTACCTTAGCCATGTGTTAACAATGTAACCTTTCTGTGTGCAACATTATAACCTTCAGCTGTATCAATGTAAACCTGATAAGGGGACGCGAGCTAGTGACCACTAGATGGCAATAGCGAGCGTCCAGCTCTCATGGCTCAGATTCACCTGGATCAGCAGCGCGGGAAGATTCCCCGCCACCTCTTCACCTGGTCAAGAAGGGCGTGACCTTCTACGACGTCACGCAGGCAGCAACCAATAGTCTGTCGACGAGCCACTTTCAAATGTATAGCCAGCTGTATATATTGAGCTACCCATCCGCCATTACCACATGTTCCTCCGGATCATCATGCAATAAACCTGTGTTAAGCCAACCCTTTGGCTGTTTCATTGTCTTTGGTCCCTTACACTAAATTGGCGACGAAGGTGGGATATGGCAGCCCACGGGACCAAGACATGCGCCGGTTTCGAAATCAGGAAACCGGGCGACTGGGAGATCTTCGAGATGGACTTCCAGGCAGCACTGATTGAGTCCGAAGTCACGGAAGAGGCAAAGAAAAGGGCCATCTTCACCAGGATGCTCGGACAAGAAACCAAAAGGACCTTGGTGGACCTGATTGCACCGAGGAGGGTGAGCGAATTCAAGGCCAAGGAACTCATGCAGATGCTGCATGAGCACGTCCGGCCCGCCACGGCGATGTTTCCCGCTCGGAGTGCGTTCTGGAGGCGAGTCCAAGCGCCCGGGGAGACGGTCGCCGCATTCGTGGCGGCCCTGCGGCTGGCGGCCGGCCCGTGCAAATGGGAGAATGTCGAAATCACCCTCCGGGACTGTGTGCTGTGCGGCCTGAACGACGCCGAAACCCAGCGCACATTAATGAACCAAGAGCCGCCTCCCACGTTGCAGGAGGTCATCATAGCGGCCCAGGCCGCGGAAGCTACAAAGGCTGGGGTCCAAGAACTACAGGACTGGCGGCCGAAGTCGAGCAAGGCAGAGACTCCGGTACAGGCGGCCCAGCGAGCTTCGAGGTCGTCCACAGAGAGCAGCGACGACGAGGACGTCCAGAGGGTCCGGAAAGAGAGCCGGCGGTGCGACGCCCACGACCGCGTAAAGTGCCCGTTTCGGAAGGCCGAGTGCCACAACTGCGGCCACTGCGGGCACATCGCCAAGGTGTGCAGGAAGAGGCGCGAGACCCGGAGAAGCTCAGCAGACCGTTCCGCGGGACAAGACCGCTCAACGAGACCCAAGGACGGCGCCCAGGCCACGCGGAAGCAGGACGGCGTGGGCCGCATCTCCGACGGCAGCGAGGACGACACCCCAGTATTCAGCGTGTCTGTAGGACACCCCCGCTACTTTGTTGAGGTACTAGTCCAAGGGGTTCCCATTAGGATGGAAATTGACTCGGGGTCCTCATATTCAATCATTTCCCAGAGGGAGTTTTTGAGAATTGCCCCCCACAAGCGACCCAAGCTCAAAGCGTTGAGGTCCACACTACGGGACGTGCAAGGGAACAGCATTCCAGTGTTGGGGGTTGGAGAATTTCAGGTTAAATTCAAGAAGCACGCCGCATCCCTCCCCCTAGTCGTGCTCAAAGGGGGAGATTGCAGCCTCCTCAGGACTCAATGGTTCCAGCCCCTGGGCTTGTTTATTGGGGGGTGCACGCCGTTGGGATGCACGCCGTTGGGACTGATCCAATTCAGGAGGTGTGCGAGGCGCACCCCGAAGTTTCCAAAAAAGGACTGGGGAAATTCAAGGGGCCCCCAGTGACATTCGACCTGGACCCGGAGGTCCGCCCAATTCGTCTTAAACCACGCCGGGTGCCGTTCGCACTTAAGGACAAGATAGAGGCGGAACTGGACAAATTGGTGGGCCAGGGAATCCTTGTGCCTGTTGATTCTGCGGAGTGGGAAACTCCAATTGTAACCGCACTAAAGGCCAATGGGGAGGTCCGCATATGCGCCGACTACAAGTGCACCATCAACAAGGCGATCAGCCCGAATGCATATCCGGTGCCGGTAGTCAGCCATCTGCTGGCCAGGTTACACGGGGGAAAGTGTTTCGCTAAGCTCGACTTAGCACAGGCCTACCAGCAGCTTACAGTGTCCCCTGCCGCAGCTGCTGCGCAGACCATAGTCACCCATAAGGGGGCATTCCAGGTGACGCGCCTCCAGTTCGGCGTGAATTCGGCGCCTGGAATTTTCCAGTCACTCGTGGAACGCCTCCTGAAGGGGCTGGAGGGGGTGTTGCCTTATTTTGATGACGTGTTAATAACGGGGGGGAGTCGGGTCGAATTGGCCAAGAGGTTGGGGAAGGTCCTGACAATATTCGAAAAAGCGGGGCTGAGACTGCGAAAGGACAAATGCGTCTTCTTCGCAACCGAGGTTGAGTTCCTAGGGTTTTGTGTGACTCCTGAGGGGATAAAACCATCCAAATCCAAGGTGGCAGCCATTAAGAAAGCCCCCCGCCCCACCTCCAAGCCCGAGCTGCAGTCGTTCCTAGGGCTGCTCAACTTTTACCACTCCTTCCTCCCCCGGAAGGCAGCGGTGGCTGAACCGCTACACAAACTGCTAAAGAAAGACCAGGCATGGAAGTGGGGCGAGGACCAGGAAAGGGCATTTAGTGAGCTAAAAAGCCTATTAGTGTCCGATGCCATACTGACCCACTTCAACCCCAAACGCCCAGTAGTTCTGATCTGTGATGCATCTCCAGTGGGGGTGGGGGCGGTGCTGTGCCACGTGTTGGAAAACGGAAGGGAGGCCCCGATAGCATTTTACTCCAGGTCCCTATCCAAAGCGGAGAGAAACTACGCACAAACAGACAGGGAGGCACTAGCAATAGTCGCGGGGACGAAAAAATTTCACGATTTTCTGTATGGCCGCCCCTTCACCATTGTAACGGACCACAAGCCCCTGCTAGGCATCTTTACCGCAGATAAGCCCACCCCACAGATCCTGTCCCCGAGGATGCTCAGGTGGGCCATTTTTCTCAACGCGTACCAGCACGCGTTGGTCTACCGGCCCGGGAAAGAGATCAGCCATGCGGACGCTCTATCTAGGTCTCCCCTCCCCCTGACGCCCAGCCAGGTGAGCTAGGGGTGCGAGACCATCAGGTTCTTATGATAGAGGTGCTGGATTCGCCCCCCCCCCATAATGCCCGCCGACATTGCCAAAGCGACAGAGAAGGACAATACGTTAGCGGCAGTTAGCTCTGGGTGCGGAAAGGGTGGCCGGCGTCCTCCCCAGCGGAGGAGTTCGCCCCATTTTTCAGGAAAAAGCTAGAGCTGTCCCTAGAGAGGGGGTGCCTCTTGTGGGGGCAGCGGGTGGTGATTCCCACTTCCCTTCGGCCGCGGGTGCTCAAACTGCTGCACGTCAGCCACCCCGGCATCGTGCGATCCAAGGCGCTGGCCCGGAGTTACTTCTGGTGGCCCCAGCTGGACGCCGACATCGAGCACATGGTCGGCACTTGTGAAAGTTGCCAATGCTCCAGACCAGAGGAGGCCCGCCTTCCCCACAGGGAATGGGACACAGCTAAGGGGCCGTGGTCCCGGGTGCACGTTGATTTCGCGGGCCCGTTCAGAGGCACCCTGTTCCTTCTCGTAGTGGACGCTTTCTCCAAGTGGTTGGAGGTTATCCCAGTCACGAGCACCTCCTCGGCCCAGACCATTAGGCATTTGCGGAGGCTCTTTTCCACGTTCGGCATACCCGACACATTAATTAGCAACAACGCTAGTTGTTTCACGTCCTCCGAGTTTAGGGTATTCATGGAGATTAACGCCGTTCGGCACATCACCTCCACCCCGTTTCACCCAGCCACCAATGGCCAAGTAGAGCGCCTCGTCCGCACCACGAAGGACGCATTGCGGCGCATGGGCCCCGGGGATCTGAACCTACAAGTGTGTCAGTTTCTGCTAGGGTACAGGGTGACCCCGTTGGCGTCAGGATACTCTCCCGCAGAGCTCTTAATGCATAGGAAACTGGCCACCATCCTTACTAGGCTAGACCCCACGAGGGTAGAGGACAAGGGAAGGAACATTGGGCTAGAGGCCACAAAGAGTTTCAGGGTAGGCGCCCCCGTGCATTGCAGGAATTACGCCAGCACGGGCCCAGCCTGGGTACCGGGCGTAGTTGTGGAGCAAACCAGCCCCGTGTCGTACCGCGTGGAAACCAGCACAGGGCTCCTGTGGAGGCGGCACGCGGACCAGCTCCGACGCAGGGTCTCTGATGAGCAGGGCACAGACCAAACAGAGGAAAAATCAGCGTTAGGGTTCTCCCCCACCCGTTCAGCCCAAGGGGGAGGGAAGGGGGCCGCAGGTCCCCACCAAGGGGGGGGGGAGGAGGATGTTCTCGTAGATATCCTAGGGGATCTTTCTGAGGAGGAGGAGGAACCCGACCCCATACATATCTCGCGAATGTCCCCACAAATGTGGATACCCCAACTGAGTTAGAATTTGATTTTCAGAACCGGGGGGGGGGGGGGGGTTCGGAGTGGTTCCCCACCCGTCCAAGCGAGAAGAGGGGTTTTTCGTTAGCCCCGATTGCCCCCGGTCTGCCCACAATGGAGTTCTTCCCTTCCCCTAAGGCCGCCAGACAGCGGCAAGCCACTAACGAGTCTCCCTCTCCCATCTCAGGACAAGGGACCAGGGAACAAAGAAGCAGTAGCGCCCCCGGGGGGGGGTCAGCCCTCATCACGGCCCAAACGCACATGCAACAAGCCATCTTGGCTGAGAGACTTCGTCTCATCCTAGGGGGGAGGGATGTTGTGTTCTGTAAGCTGTGCCTTTAACAATGTACCTTAGCCATGTGTTAACAATGTAACCTTTCTGTGTGCAACATTATAACCATCAGCTGTATCAATGTAAACCTGATAAGGGGACGCGAGCTAGTGACCACCAGAGGGCAGTAGCGAGCGTCCAGCTCTCATGGCTCAGATTCACCTGGATCAGCAGCGCGGGAAGATTCCCCGCCACCTCTTCACCTGGTCAAGAAGGGCGTGACCTTCTACGACGTCACGCAGGCAGCAACCAATAGTCTGTCGACGAGCCACATTCAAATGTATAGCCAGCTGTATATATTGAGCTACTCATCCGCCATTACCACATGTTCCTCCGGATCATCATGCAATAAACCTGTGTTAAGCCAACCCTTCGGCTATTTCATTGTCTTCGGTCCCTTACACTAAATAAGGGTACACAGAAAGCGCCTCCTCAAAGATTGTCGATGCAATCGGACGTTCCCTGGATAATGGCACCCTAGTGTTGCTGGCTAATCTTTCTCACACCAGTTCAAGCCAAAGGAATGGAGAAATGAATCCACCCTTGATATAACGGGGCCAATCTCCCCCATCACCATTTCTGCCCCTGCGGGAATCACAGTCCGGCCCTGAAAACATGTTCAACTTAGAAT
This sequence comes from Bradypodion pumilum, assembly GCA_035047305.1. Classification (NCBI taxonomy): domain Eukaryota; kingdom Metazoa; phylum Chordata; class Lepidosauria; order Squamata; family Chamaeleonidae; genus Bradypodion; species Bradypodion pumilum. The sequence goes on from JAWDJD010000004.1 coordinate 344,676,117, forward strand.
TCAAAATTAGCTGAGAGAATGACTGACTCTTGAATGCAGGAAAGACGGCCCTTTTGCAAAAGATACTTTAATAAAGCCTTTCTCTCTCCTAGTGTTGGTGCATGTATTCCTTTTGGTAGGGATCGTGGTAGCTTAGTGGTGAAGACACTGAGTCTGATGACGAGAAGGTCAGCAGTTCAAGACCTGAGGGCTGCGTGACAGAGTTCCAGCTCCTGCCAACCCAGCAATTTGAAAGCAAAACATTGCAAGTAGATAAATTTGTACTATTTTGGCAAGAAAGGTAGCAGCATTCCATGCACTCTGGCATCTCGTCATGCCTTCCACATGACCACAGAAACATCTCCCGACGCAGACAGCACTGGCTCTTTGGCTGTAAATGGAGATGGGCATCGATCCCAAGAGTCAGACATGACTGGCTTTTGAGAAAGGTAAAGGTCACCCTTGCTCGAAAGCCAGTCATATCCGACTCTAGGGTTCAGTGCTCATCTGTTTCATAGCTGAAGAGCCAGCACTGTCTGTGTTTGCAGACGTTTCTGTGGTCATGTGGCAGGCATGACTAGACACCGGGGCGCACGGAACGCTGTTTACCTTCCCACCGAAGTGGTCCCTATTTATCTACTTGCAATTTCTTGCTTTCGAACTGCTAGGTTGGCAGGAGCTGGGACAAAGACAGGCGCTCACTCCATCCTGTAATCTTCAGGTACTGGAACTGCTGACCTTCCGCCTGCCAGTCAGCATCTTAGCCACTTGAGCCACTGCAGTTCCATCGGCTTCTGAGCAAAGGAGACCTTTATTTCTTTTGGTACCCACAGCGACTTGAGCTGCGATTTGACTATTTCTGGCATCCCTTTCGCACACAGAGTGCTTTTTATCACCCTGAGCCTTAGTAGCCGAAGCAATTGCTAAGATCCTGACAGAGAGTCCTTTCTTTCTGTGTCTCTTTCCTGGTGATTTCCTCCTGCCTCGCTTCCCTCCGTGTGTGTGTGTCTCTCTCTCTCGTGTGAATGCCTGGCCTACGGCGTTACTGCCGCCAACTGGATATCCACCTGCCACGGACCTTTCCACGGCACATTTGCGGTTCCCTGCTGTGTTTTCTTTCCAATAAGAAGAAAGAACTGTCAGCATTAAGCAAATCAGATGCACGTCTCGCCTCCCCCTGCCTGGTGTGTCACACATGAATATCTGAGAGTTGATATAGATTTTTTTTTTCGCCTCTCTGCTCCAACATTTGTCCTCTCCATATTTCTTAACAAAAGAAAAGTTTAATGTACTCGCCCAAAGAGAGAAATATCCATAAAACTCCAATTTAAACTTCTTTAGTCGGCTCCTCCGCTTTGACTTTAAACTTCCTTCATTTCTCTTCTTCCCTCTAATAGGAAGAAGGTAAGGTTTGATTGCATCCTTCTTTTTAAATAATAATAATAAAAAAATCCCAGCTGCCCAGGAAAGAGAGAGCAAAGAAAAGAAAAGGAGGAGAGAGCTTTTAAATCGGATGGAAGGCGGAGGAGAAGGCAAAGGGGGCAAAGGAGTCCTCATTTGGGAATGGAAAAGCAGCCTAATCTGGCCCACGGGCTGTAGGTTGGGCTTTAAGCAGTCATATTTGTGCATTGGGGAAGCATTAATATACGTTGGCATTTTAAAATGTTGTGGGGCAGAGGGGAGGGATTGTTTGCCACACTGGGGAAGCCAGCTTCGGACATCTGTCTAGACAAGAGACTGGAGGAAGCACAGCGCTGGCAAGTGATTTTTCCAGACATTTTCTCCTGCAAGTCAGCTGAAAAGCTACCTGGCATGACTACTGTCTTTGGCATCTAAGGCTGCCTGGTTAGGAGCAGCATTGCATTCCCGGATAGTCCAGGAAGAAAATCTCAAACCTAAGGACACTCCCTTCTGATGCCCCAGGGTGAACTTGTGTGATTCTTCTTCTTCTTCTTCTTTCGTGTCCAGGTCAGATTTTAAACTTCCAAACTGAAGCCACCTTCTTGGCTTTCTCATTGCACAAACCAAAGTCCACATTGGTGCATGCTTCTGGCAGTAAATGGCAGACGAGTAAATGAGCCGGGTTCTGTATCTCTCCACATTCACACACAGTAAGTTGTTGTCTGCCAGGAGCCCCCACTTGAGCATGTGGGTCTTACATTTAGGGACTCCAACCCTCAGCCTATTCAGGGTCCTCCAAGTGACATGTAGGGGAGGTTGAGATCTTCAGCTAGATCCTTCTTTAATGATGGCCCTTGTCCAGTGAGCTCCTTCCTCCATCTTCCAATTTGGTTTTGCTAGTCTAGCATATCCTCAAGAACATTTGTTTTTGTCATAAAGCTCTTCCTGGATCTGTGTTGGTGGGCTTGAGGCTCATCTCCATTCAGAGGACGTTGACGGTCATTCTCTTGCTTGGTTCTCTCCGTGTCCACTGCTACTTCTCTCCTGATCATAGGTAGAGCGTTCCCAACCAGAGGACATAGTTTCTCAACTGGTGTAGATTTGAGGCATCCTGTCACTATACCTATCAGAGAGTAAACAAAACAAAGCAAACAAAAATGTCACTATACCTGCTTCTTTTAACAGTCGATCCACACCCTTAGTCAGATAGACAGAATTCAGGGTTTGACCTCCAGTCTCAAGGATGAGGCTTTCACCCAGAAATCTCAAGTTGTGGGTTTCAGGTTTTTGCCAGTCCTGGCCGAATGGAGATGAGCCTCAAGTCTACCAGCTCAGATCCAGCAAGAACAAACATCCTTGACTGGACCAAAAAATTCAAGCGTTCTTGAGGGTACGCAAGAGCAAAGCCATATTAGGAGATGGAGGAAGGAGCTCACTGGACAAGGAGCAACATTAAAGGGAGGATATAGGTGAGGGACTCAACCTCCCCTACGTCACTTGGATGACCCTGAATAGGCTGAGCGTTGGAGTGCCTAAATGTAAGACCCACATGTTCAAGTGCGGACTTATGGTGGACAAGAACACACTGTGTGGACGTGAGGAGAGACAGAATCCATTGGCTCTTTTACTGGTCTGCCAATTGCTGCCAGAGTCATGCACTGATGAGGACTTAAGTTTGGCCAATGACAAAGCCAAGAAAGTGGCTTTGTTTTGGCAGTCCAGACCTGGACTCGAAAGAAGAAGAAGAAGAGCCAAAGGCATGGAGCTCCACACAAAGGGATGGAAAGAAGAAGCAGGGCAAGAGTGAGTGACAGGCCAGGGCTGGAGGTGGATGGGGCGGAGGCGCTGGAAGCACCTGAACCACATCTAAAAGGGTCTTTGATGAGCAGCAGTGGCAGAAGGGGGGAGTCGTGAATCCCTGCAAGCGCTTCCTGATAGAGCCTTAATGCGTCTCAAAGAGGGAAGAGTTCACATCCAACGCTTGTCAGGATGTCATTTCCTGAGGAACGGAAAGGCCCCGGCAGTGAGTGGACTCAAAGCGGACGGCTCTCAGAGGCTTTTAAGGCTGGTGCGGTGGAGAGCGGAGCTGTCATCGGAGTGACACTAAAAGTGTGCAAAGGTTAGCCGTGAAAGGAGACGACTGGCTGACCAGCCTCTGCCAAATGAAGCAGTGGGACAGGCAGGGCGGGCGGTGGAATTCCCCAAGGGAGAAGGTGATGGAGGGGGGAAGAAGAGTGCAGGTTATGGGCTGCCCTCCAACACAAAGAGGACACAAGCCAAGAGCTGAGAAATGTCACCATTTCTGGACCACCATCTCCCAGAGTCCTCCAGCCTACACTGTACATTCTGGGAGAAGGAAGGAAGGACAATAGCTGTCAAGTATCCTTTATTGGCCGGGAAAACCCCTTATTTTACCCTCTTTCCCGCCGTCATCTCGTATTAATTAGGCTGCAATGCCCTATTGCCGCCATTGGAGGGCAGCACAGGATAAGCATAGCTGTCAAGTATCCCTTATTTGCTGGGAAATTTCCCTTATTTCCAAATCCAAAACTTGACAGGTATGGGAAGGACGGACGGAAGGAATGATGGACGAAAGGACAGATGATGGTCGGATGGACAGACAGATGGATGGCTGACTAGGCAGGCAGGCAGGCAGGCAGGCAGGCAGGCAGGCAGGCAGGCAGGCAGGCAGGCAGGCAGGCAGGCAGGCAGATAGATAGATAGATAGATAGATAGATAGATAGATAGATAGATAGATAGATAGATAGATAGATAGATAGATAGATAGATAGATAGATAGATAGATAGATAGATAGATCCTCACACTTTGCACAAGTCTATCTTTTGGGACTTGGCAATGAATTTTGTAGTCCCTTCTGTGACTGTGGAAAGACCTGAGGGGGGGGGGGGCGTATCACTTGACGTCTGAAGCGGTTGGTTTTTATTTTTGTTTTGTGGTGATGGCCTGTGCATGCATGGTGCTACTTTTCAATTCTTGCTGTTGCCTCCCAAATCTCTTCATGGGACAGAGAGTCTAAAATTCAAGACAGTGGAGAACCCAAAGGAAGGAGCAAGGAACAAATGCAGGACCTCAAAAGGGTGGGGAGGAAAGAACTTGCGGCCATTTCACTTTCCTGTGTGTCATTAATTGTGTGCCAGCAACTCAGTTCCTCTGGTGTGTGGCCATCTTTCCAAGGGTTACCTAGGTTTGGAGTAGTCAGAAGAGGTTTACCCTTCCCTTCTTTGGGGGACTAGTGTGCAACTTGCTTAGGCTGGCCATTTTCCTGCAAGGCACATTATTGGGGAACTGGATGCCCAACCTCTGGCTCACCAGCCAGGTATCACCACCACCACCACTGTTGTGTTCTAAAGCCTGTGCCTTTAAACAATGTACCCATCCATGTGTATCCAATGTAACCTTTTCTATGTGTAACATTGTAACCTCCAGCTGCATCACTGTAACCTTAATAGGACGCGAGCTAGTGACCACTAGATGGCAATAGCGAGCGTCCAAGCTCATTGGTCCAAGACTCACCTAGAACAACAGCGCGGGAAGATTCCCGCCACTACCTTCACCTGGACAAGAAGGGCGTGACCTGCAATGACGTCACGCAGCCTGTAGCCAATAGGCTATCAAGGAGCCACATTCAAATGTATAGCCACTGTATATATTGAGCTGTTCGTCCGCCATTACCACATGTTCCCTCTGACCAGCATGTAATAAAGTTGTGTTAAGCCAGCTCTTCGGCTGTCCTGGTGTCTTTGGTCCCATACACTAAATTGGCGATGAAGGTGGGATCATGGCTGCCCACGGGACCAAGACATACGCCGGTTTCGACATCAAGAAACCGCAAGATTGGGAACTCTTCGAAATGGACTTCCAAGGTGCACTGGTGGAGTTCGAGGTGACGGACGAGGCAAAGAAGAGAGCCATCCTCACCAGAATGCTCGGGCACGACGGAAAGAGAGTACTGATTGACCTCATCGCACCCAAAAAGGCGGCTGAATTCAAGGCAAAAGAGCTCCTGACGGTGCTGAGGGACCATTTCCGGCCCTCGGTAGCGATGTTTCCCGCTCGGAGCGCGTTTTGGAGGCGAGTCCAAGCGCCTGATGAGTCGGTCGCCGCTTTCGTAGCGGCCCTGCGCCTGGCTGCCGGCCCGTGCAAATGGGAGAATTTGGAAGTCACCCTCAGGGACGGCGTGCTATACGGCCTGAAGGATGCCGAGATTCAGCGCACGCTAATGAATCAGGAGCCGCCCCCCATGTTGCAGGAGGTCCTGAAAGCGGCACAGGCCGCGGAAGCCACGAAGGCAGGGGTGCAAGAGCTCCAGGACTGGCGGCCGAAGGCCGACAAAGCAGAGAGTTCGGTGCACGCAGCCCGGCGAACTTCGAAATCGTCCGCCGAAAGCAGCGACGACGAGGACATCCGGAGGGTCCGAAAGGAGGGCCGGCGTTGCGACGGCTGCGGGGCGGCTCACGACCGTGCCAGGTGCCCGTTCAGAAAGGCCGAGTGCCACAACTGCGGGCGACGCGGGCACATAGCCAAAGTCTGCAGACAACGACGAAAGGACCGGAGGAGCTCGCCCGACCGCCCAGCGAGGGACCGGAGGAGCTCGCCCGACCGCCCAACGAGGCCAGACCGCTCAACGAGACTAAAGGATGGCGCCCGGCCCACGAGGAAGCAGGACGGCGTGGGCCGCATCTCCGACGACAGCGACGACGACGCCCCGGTTTTCAGCGTGTCCATGGGACACCCCCGTTACTTTGTTGAGGTACTGGTGCAAGGGGCCCCTGTTAGGATGGAGATTGACTCTGGCTCCTCTTACTCCATTATTTCCCAGAGGGAGTTTTTGAGAATTGCCCCCCGCGTACGGCCCAAGCTCAAAGCGTTGAGGTCCACGCTTCGGGGCGTGCAAGGGAACAGTATCCCGGTGTTGGGGGTTGGGAATTTCCAGGTTCAGTACAAGCGGCATGCCGTGGAACTCCCCCTAGTCGTTCTTAAGGGAGGTAATTGCAGCCTCCTCGGGACTCAATGGTTTCAGCCCCTGGGTCTGTTCATTGGGGGGGTGCACGCCGTTGGGTCTGACCCGATACAGGAGGTGTGCGACGCGCACCCCGAAGTCTTCAAGAAGGGACTTGGGAAATTCAATGGACCCCCAGTAACGTTCGACCTGGACCCGGAGGTCCGCCCAATCAGACTCAAACCGCGCAGGGTGCCTTTTGCACTCAAGGACAAAATAGAGGCGGAACTGGACAAATTAGTGGGCCAGGGGATTCTTGTTCCTGTTGGTTCCGCGGAGTGGGAAACTCCAATTGTCACAGCATTGAAGGCCAATGGGGAGGTTCGCATTTGCGCCGATTATAAGTGCACCATTAATAAGGCAATCCGCCCTAATGCGTACCCGGTGCCGGTGGTCAGCCATTTGCTAGCCAGGTTACATGGGGGAAAGTGTTTCGCTAAGCTCGACCTGGCTCAGGCCTATCAGCAACTCATGGTAACCCCTGCCGCAGCTGCTGCACAGACCATAATCACGCATAAGGGGGCGTTCCAGGTGACGCGCCTCCAGTTCGGCGTGAACTCGGCGCCTGGAATTTTCCAGTCGCTCGTGGAACGCCTCCTCAAAGGGCTGGACGGCGTTTTACCATATTTTGATGACGTATTGATAACGGGGGGGGGGGAGTGAGGTTGAGTTGGCTGAAAGGCTAAACAAGGTCCTGGCGGCGTTCGAACGGGCGGGGTTGAGGTTGCGAAAAGACAAGTGCGTCTTTTTCGCGAAGGAGGTTGAGTTCTTAGGGTTCCGAGTAACACCCGAGGGGATCAAACCGTCCAAATCCAAGGTGGCCGCCATCAAGAAAGCCCCTCGCCCCACATCCAAGCCCGAGTTGCAGTCGTTCCTAGGGCTCTTAAATTTCTACCACTCCTTCCTTCCACGGAAGGCTGCGGTGGCTGAGCCGCTTCACAAGTTGCTCAAGAAAGATGCGGCATGGATGTGGGGCGATGACCAGGAGAGAGCATTCACGGAACTGAAACAACTCCTGGCATCTGACGCCATTCTGACCCATTTCGACCCCAAACGGCCGGTGGTACTGGTCTGTGATGCATCCCCGGTGGGGGTGGGGGCAGTGTTATGCCACGTGTTGGAAAACGGGAGGGAGGCCCCAATAGCGTTTTACTCCAGGTCCCTGTCCCAAGCGGAGAGAAACTACGCCCAGACAGACAGGGAGGCGCTGGCGATAGTTGCGGGGACCAAAAAATTTCACGATTTTCTGTATGGCCGCCCTTTCACCATCGTGACTGACCACAAGCCCCTACTAGGCATTTTTACCGCAGACAAGCCCACGCCACAGATCCTGTCCCCGAGAATGCTTAGGTGGGCCATTTTTCTCAACGCCTACCAGCACGCGTTGGTGTACCGGCCTGGGAAAGAGATCAGCCATGCGGACGCTCTGTCGAGGTCCCCCCTCCCCCTGACGCCCAGCCAGGTGAGCAAGGGGGAGCGAGACCATCAGGTTCTCATGATAGAGGTACTGGATTCGCCCCCCGGAGTGCCCGCCGACATTGCCACAGCGACAAGGAAGGACAAGACGTTGGCGGCAGTTTGCTCCTGGGTACAGAAGGGGTGGCCGGCGTCTGCCCCAGCAGAGGAATTCACCCCATTTTTTAGGAAGAAGCTGGAACTGTCCCTAGAGAGGGGGTGCCTCTTGTGGGGGCAGCGGGTGGTGGTCCCCACATCCCTTCGACCGCGGGTGCTTAAACTGCTGCACGTCAGCCACCCCGGAATTGTGCGCTCCAAAGCGCTGGCCCGAAGTTACTTCTGGTGGCCCCAGTTAGACGCCGACATCGAGCACATGGTAGGCACTTGCGAGAGCTGCCAATGCTCCAGACCGGAGGAGGCCCGCTTTCCCCACAGGGAATGGGACGCGGCTAAGGGGCCGTGGTCCCGGGTGCACATAGATTTCGCGGGCCCGTTCCGAGGAACCCTGTTTCTCCTTGTGGTGGACGCTTTCTCCAAGTGGTTGGAGGTCGTCCCAGTCACGAGCACCTCCTCGGCCGCGACAATTAAGCATTTGCGGAGAATTTTTTCCACGTTCGGCATACCCGACACTCTAATTAGCGATAACGCTAGTTGCTTCACGTCCGCTGAGTTCAGGGCGTTCACAGAGATTAAGGCCATCCGGCACATCACCTCCGCCCCGTTCCATCCGGCCACCAATGGCCAAGTGGAGCGCCTCGTACGCATCACGAAGGACGCGCTGCAGCGCATGGGCCCCGGGGACCTCAACCTGCAAGTGTGTCAGTTTCTGCTAGGGTACAGGGTGACCCCGCTAGCGTCAGGCTACTCCCCTGCGGAGCTTTTAATGCGCAGGAAGCTGACCACCATACTCACTAGACTGGATCCCACGAGAGTTGAGGACAAGGGAAGGAACATAGGGTTAGAAGCCACCAAGAGTTTCAGCGTGGGTGCCCCGGTACATTGCAGGAACTACGCCAGCGCGGGGCCAGCCTGGGTGCCGGGGGTGGTTGTGGAACAGACCGGTCCCATATCGTACCGCGTGGAGACCAACACAGGTCTACTGTGGCGGCGGCACGCGGATCAGCTCCAGAGCCGGGTCCCAGGAAATCAGGGCGCCGGAAACACGGATACAAATTCAGCGTTAGGGTTCTCCCCCACCCGTTTAGCCCAAGGGGGAGGAGAGGGGGGTCGAGAGTCCCCACCAAGGGGGGAGGAGAAGGAATTTGTCCTCGTAGATATCCCGCGGGATCCCCCAACAGAGTTTGATTTTGATTTTCAGAACCGGGGGGGTTTTCGGAGTGGTCCCCCACCCATCCAAGCGAGAAGAGGGGTTTTACGTTAGCCCCTGGTGCCCCCGGTTCAACCACAACGGAATCTTCCCTTTCCCCTAAAGCTGCAAAACCGCAGCAAGCCGCTAACAAGTCTCCCTCTCCCATTACAGGACAAGGGTCCAGGGAACAAGGAAGCGGGAGCGGCCCCCGGGTGGGCCAACCCACATCGCGGCCCAAACGCGAGTGCAATAAACCATCTTGGCTAAGAGACTTCGTCTCATCCCAGGGGGGAGGGGTGTTGTGTCCTAAAGCCTGTGCCTTTAAACAATGTACCTATCCATGTGTATCCAATGTAACCTTTTCTATGTGTAACATTGTAACCTCCAGCTGCATCACTGTAACCTTAATAGGACGCGAGCTAGTGACCACTAGATGGCAATAGCGAGCGTCCAAGCTCATTGGACCAAGACTCACCTAGAACAACAGCGCGGGAAGATTCCCGCCACTACCTTCACCTGGACAAGAAGGGCGTGACCTGCAATGACGTCACGCAGCCTGTAGCCAATAGGCTATCAAGGAGCCACATTCAAATGTATAGCCACTGTATATATTGAGCTGTTCGTCCGCCATTACCTCATGTTCCCTCTGACCAGCATGTAATAAAGTTGTGTTAAGCCAGCTCTTCGGCTGTCCTGGTGTCTTTGGTCCCATACACTAAAACCACTACCACCAAATGGGCCGTACAACTGCCATGAAAGTGTAGCCTGTGATCTGTGGAGTCTCTCCTAAAGGTTTCACAGAGTCCCGCTTGCTCAAACTAGGCCAAAGGAGAAAGGGACGGGTCATTGGAGTGAACAGGAGACCTTTGGGTGGTGGTTCATTGGAGGGAAAGGGGCCCATTGGAAGTCTTCCCCAGGTTTGGTCTGACAAGGGCAGCTGCTGTTGTTGTTGATGACGTGGTTGACCACTTGGTGAAGGAAAAGTCAAACTCTAAGCAATGTTCCGAAGAGAAAGGAGAAGCATAAAACCAGGCACTCCGTTTGGGATCAGAATGGGTGAGTTTCTCGATGTGGTGTTTGAGGTTTTGGTTGTTTTTTACATGTGGTTTAGTGTTTAAGATGCTGAGCTTGACAACTGGAAGGTCGGCAGGCAGGTCAGCAGTTCAAGACCCGAGTGCTGCGCAATGGAGCGAGCTCCTGTCATCTGCCCCGGTTCTTGCTAACCTAGCAGTTTGAAAGCAAGACATTGCAAGTAAATAAATAGGTACCGCTTTGACAGGTAAGTGAGCAGCGTTCCGTGCCTGCCACATGACCACTTAGAAGTCTGCAGGCACATACAGCACTGGCTCTTTGTCTGAAAAGGGAGATGAGCACCACCCTTGAGTTTGAATAAGGCTGGCTTTTGAGCAAGGGAGACCTTTTACCTTTACCGTGTCACCTCCACATCATGGCAACCCTGTGAGTGAGAGCTCTCTGAAGCATCCTGTCCTCAACAAACTTGCTCAGCTGTGGGTTCTCTCACAGAGTTAATCCATCTCATGGTCAGCCTTCCTCTTTTCCTGCTGCCTTCCAGCTTTCCCAGCTTTCTTGAAACTCTGCGGAAGTGCAGCAAAGCAAAAGCAAATTGAATCAATCACACTTATATAATGCCCCATATAAGCACTTAGTGCTCTCTCTAGGCGGTTCACAAGTTAATTAGCATTTTGCCCCCAACATCCTGAGTCCTCATTTTACTGACCTTGGAAGTATGGGAGGCTGAGTCAACCTTGACCCTGGCCAGGATTGAACTCACAACCTTTTGGCTGTAGTACAACAGTTTAACCACTCCACTGCACCACCAGGGCTCTATAAGGACCGGTTGCTTACCTGTGACTATTCTTCTTCGTGGTCTCCTGTGAATTCACATGAACGGATGTATTGCACATATGCGCCATAAACCCATTGGTATGGATTCACAGAAGAAGAATCTGCTAGAGCGTAGGGGTAGAAACAGACCTTGCAAATAGCCCTTAATTAGAACATTGCTATATTTAACAAGGATATAGCAACAGCAATTACACTTCTATCCCACCCTGTAGCACTTGGTGCCCTCTCTGGGCAGTTCACAAGTCCATTAGCATTTTGCCCCCCCCCATGCTGGGTCCTCATTTTACCAACAACGGAAGGATGGAAGAAACCGAGTCAACCTTGATCCCTTGTGAGGATCGAACCTACAACCTTTTTGGTTGCAGTACCTCAGTTTTACCAGGCAGGCAAATGAATCAATCAGACAGAGAGTTGGATGAGAAGAGTGAAAAGCACGGCTCAGCCCCAAATAGAGCATTCTCCCGTCTCCACCGTGTCCAGAAATGCCTGTCATCTCCAGCCATTTGTGCTCATCTGGGACCTTTGACAACCCAGAGACGAGCAGTGCAGTGTGCCAGCCATCCATCCAAGCGGGGTCTTTCCCTGACCGAAGCCCTGCCTGACCCTTTCCCACAACGCAGGTTAAGCCACAGTTCAGTGGGCTGGATGCAGCCAGCCAGCTGGAAAAACGCCGGCTCTCCTCGCTTGTCAACATTAACCTCTCCACAGTTTCCCTTCCTTCATCCACTGGCTATGCTCCAGGAGAACAAAGGGACATGTGGGAATGAGCACTGGGCTCCTCTGTCTTTGCTTCGGACATCTGGCCACGCTGCAATCTCGTTATCAGTTGTAGCCACAATTTAAGCGCCATGCTGTTCCCAAAAAGATCCTGCTAATGGATTCTCCAGGACAGCTACCTTCCTCTAGTGATAACCAAAGTTTGCTGGGAAATAGTTATGGCATTAGAGCATGGAGCATGAAGAACGGCAAGAATAATAATAATAATATTTTCGTGTCAGAAATCCTTCTGGGTTGAAAGGGTTTTTGCTGGGGAAACTCCACTCAGGGGGTGCCCGAATGAGTCTCCTTTCATGTCCCCAAGACCTTTTCCCCACTGAAGTGCTCTCTATTTATCCCCATGAATCCACACAAATGGGTTTGCTGCGATTCATCTGGCCCACGCCGCCCTTGTCGCTCCCAGAAGCGGAAGTAAAATGTGCCTGTATTCCGGGAGCGACGAGGGCGGCGTGGGCCAGATGAATCGCAGCAAACCCATTCATGTGGATTCATGGGAGCTTGGGCTTCTGGGAATTGAAGTCCAAGAACATCTGGAGTGCCAAGGTTCGCCATCACGGGACTAAGCACTGAGGAGAGATACCGTAATAAGAATTTTGTGTCAGAGATTACTCTGGGTTGAAAGGATTTTTGTTGGAGAAACTCCACTCAAGGGACGCTGGAATGAGGCTCCTTTTACGTCCCCAAGGTATTGAAACCCAACCTTCCAGTCTCCATGCTCAGCATCTTAACCATTGAGTCACTGGGGGAGCTGCTGTGGAAGAGATGTATAAGTGTAATTGCTATTGCTAACTGTAAGTAAACACTTTTTAATTATTTCTCCTACAAATGTCTCAAGGAAAGTTACTGAGAGTTTGAATGGCACTTAATTAGAAAGGGGTGGACTCTAAGCGCTATGGGGTGTTATAAAAATGTAATTGCTATTGCTAATTGCTTTCCCAGGTCTGATAGGGAAGGTGCCGTGATCAGCTTATTATAATAATTTCATGTCGGAAATTATTCTGGGTTGAAAAGATTTTTGCGGAAGAAACTCCGCTCAGGGAACGTCCAAATGAGGCTCCTTTCATGTCCCCAAGAGCTAGGACAGAGACAGGCACTCAATCCATCTTGCAGTACCGGGGTCTCAAACTGCCATTCTTGCCAGCCTTCCAGCTAACAAGGCGAGCTTCTTAACCACTGAGCCATCAGCTTATAGGGCTCAGTGATGGTGAACCTTGGCACTCCAGCTGTTCTTGGACTTCAATTCCCAGAAGCCCTGATCAGAAGGAATGTAGACTTGGGCTTCTGGGAATTGAAGTCCGAGAACAGCTGGAGTGCCGAGGTTAGCCACCCCTGCTATATAGGTGCAACTTTTAGAAATGGCTTTCTTTCATCTTTTTATATCACACTGAAAATTCTTAATAAAGCGCAGTCAAACGCAAAGGGTTCTGAGCTTAGCATCTTTGTTAAATACCCTTTCCTGCATTGTTATTTTGGGCATTCCTCCCAAATATTGATGTCCATCCTCCCCTCCCCTTGCCTCCTTCTGCTCCAATCTCATTTCCTTCCATGCTAAAGGGCTTTCAGTCCATCAGACAGATGCCTCTTGACACTCTGAGCAGATAAAGATCACACGCCCATAGGGTGATAATAAGGAGAATCGAGCCCTGTCCAGGCCAGCCTGATATTTATCTGAAATCAATGGCCAATAGGCTGGAAAGAATGGAGATGCGGGAAAGGGTTTGCTTTAGAGTGGCCATAATATATGTCGGGGCTGGGATCCTCTTGGCCGGCTTTCCCGAACTGCAGGAAAAAGGAAGAGATTAAGGTGTTAGTTATGGGGATCTGCCCTGGCCAAGTCCTGGCTGGGATCTTTTGATGTCGTACTCGGCCACAGTCTCTCCCGGGCATTGGTCACGCCGGCTGAACACCATTCTTGCTGGGAAAATGGACACTTTGGGGCGAAAATGCGCCTGCAGAGCAAAAGCATAGCTGTCAAGTGTCCTGTATTGGCTGGGAAACTCACGTATTTTACCCTCTTTCCCGCTGTCCTCCTGCATTTATTAGACTGCAATGCCCTATTGCCACCATTGGAGGGCTGCACAGGATAAGCATAGCTGTCAAGTTTCCCGTTTTGGCCGGGAAATTTCCCTTATTTTCAAATCCAAAACTTGACAGGTATGCACAGGGCAGCTAGGATGTTTGCCAGCTGTATCGTCTTGCGCGCTCTTGGCATCAGGAGGTTCTTTGCCAATTCCAGGGTTGGCAACCCACACTGGGCCAGTAGAGAGGCTTGCTTTTGGGCTTCACCCTCTATCTTCTCGGCATCCATCGCGTAGAGGAATTACTCCTCGTAGAGGTCCCATGACTCTGGCGTGGAGATGTCAAATGGAGGTAGGGTGACCCTGTGGGATGCCATGATCCCACCTTCGTCGCCAATTTGATGTAGGCAGATTGAATGCACATGAGCCAGCAGGCGGGCTAAACACTACTTTATTGGAACATGGTCAATCTGTACATGAAGCAGTGGTGGAGCCTTGCCCCCTTATATAAGACACAGTACATTTGAATTTGGCCCAGAGGCACACCATTGGTTACAGGCATAGTGACGTCCTTCTGACGTATTCGGACCTTTATGCATACCTTACATAGTTTGTGTAAGGAACTGCAGTGGCTCAAGTTGCTAAGACGCTGACTGGGATGCGGAAGGTCAGCAGTTCGATTCCCGAGTACTGCAGGACGGAAATGAGCTCCCGTCTTCATCCCAGCTCCTGCCAACCTAGCAGTTCGAAAGCAAGAAATTGCAAGTAGATAAATAGGGACCACTTTGGTGGGAAGGTAACAGCGTTCCGTGTCTAGTCATGCCTGCCACATGACCACGGAAACGTCTGCAGAAGCAGACAGCGCTGGCTCTTCGGCTTAGAAACAGAGATGAGCACTGCACCCTAGAGTCGGATACGACTGGCTTTCGAGCAAGGGAAACCTTTACCTTTACCTTACATAGTTTCACCTGTGGTGGGAAGGTTTCCCGCGGAAGTTACCATTGGCGGAAATGGAGCCACATGACGCTCCGCCAGCTGCGCTAATGGCGAGCAGCTGAACTGCATGCATACACAACAGATCTTAATGACCTCAATGGCCTTTTAAGATTCACCAGATGACCCAAGGTGGAAGAGCCCTGACCCAGCCACCCAAACACCTCCATACACCAAGACACGTGAGGGTGAAACCTTGGCACTCCAGGTGTTCTTGGACTTCAGTTCCCAGAAGCCCAACTCCCTGTGAATCCACACAAATGGGTTTACTGCGCGTATACAGGGACTTGGGCTTCTGGGAATTGAAGTCCAAGAACAGCTGGAGTGCCAAGATTCGCCATCACTGGCTTAGACTGACTGGGAAAGAGAGAGACTTTCTCACCTTCTCCAAGGTGGGCAAGAACACGCAACTGAAGACAGGTTACCTTGCCATTTACTGGCCCAAATCCTATCCTTGACATGACTCAAATGAAGTAACTCTTGGCACGGAACTGTCATAAGTTGCAAAGTCAGTACAGTCTTTATTTGTTGATTTCTGAGTTCTGTGACTCAGTATTATTTCATTTATATCTGCCTTTCCCCACCAGAGTGGCAAATACCCCAGATGGGTGGGAAAGTCAAGCTGCCTATTTCAGGCAGGTATTTTGATGAGAGGGGAGCTAGATGGATGGAAATACAAAAGAGACCAAGGTAGGGAAGAGCTTAGTGCTAAAGGATAACGGTCTCCCTTGCTCAAAAGCCAGTCGTATCTGACTCTAGGGTTCAGTGCTCATCTCTGTTTATAGTCAAAGCACGTTTTACTTCGGCTTCCAGGAGTGATGAAGGCAGTGCAGGCTGGATGAATTAATTTAATTTGATTTTCAAATTTATTAAAGTAAACCCGACTCAGGGCGGCTCAGACAGCAGTCTAAAAGTACAACATACACAGTCATAATTAAACATAAGTAGATAAAAACACAAAAGATAAAAACAGATTTTAAAAACTACCCCCATTAAAACCCACCCAACCCATGCTTAAAAAAAGGAAAAGAGGGGGAATCTTGAATTAGCACATAAGCCAGCAGGTAGGCGGGGGCCACATTTCCATCTGGGCCCCACACCTGCCCCACCAGCCAGGTTCAATTGGTGTTGGGGGCCGGGCCCGCTCCGTTTCCTTGAGTGTTCGTCTTTCCTACCATTTCGAAAGGAACCACGTCTTCAGCTTTGACTTCTTCGTGTCTTATCCGTTTCTCTCTCCCACCCATTTTTTTTTTTTTGCAGTGGTTCCCAACATGGGGCACACGCCCCACAGGGGGACTTCAATTCCCAGAAGCCTAAGTCAGTCCGTTGGCTGATCAGTGCTTTGGGGCATTGACTGAGGCTTCTGGGAATTGAAGTCCAAAAACCAAAGAACTCATCAGGAACGGACAGCTCCTTTCTCCCTATTGTGGCGTAATTGGACAGGCAATTGATTGCAGCATGAATGTTCTTTTGTGCCTGGGATTAATGGGAAAGGTGGAGATAAATTTAGCCACCAGTAATTAACCCCAATTACATTAGCAATCTGTGAGAACCCTACCTAGCTGAGCTGGCCATCTCCCACCGGCCGGCCGGGAATTCCTGGCCAGAACTCCTCATGGCTGTGGGTCCCACAAAATAGAAGCTCCTGCCAACCTTCAAGTAAGGTCAAGATGTCTCCCTTACTCAAAAGCCAGTCGTGTCTGACTCTAGGGTCCGGTGCTCATTTCCATTTAGAGTCAAAGTGCTGTCTGCATCTGCAGACGTTTCTGTGGTCATGTGGCAAGCATGACTAGACTGTGACACCAGAGTGCACGGAATGCTGTTTTACCTTCCCACCAAAATGGGACCTATTCATCTACTTGCAATTTCTTGTTTTCAGACTGCTAGGATGGCAGGAGCTGGGACAGACAATGGGAGCTCACTCTGTTTCGCAGCACTCAGGTCTCGAACTGCTGACCTGCTGACCTTCCAGTCGTCAAGTTCAGCGTCTTAACCACTAAGCCAATGCATCCTTGAACCTCCAAGGAGTCCTAAACAAACAGAGCAAGCAGTTTGGTCTCTTCCAACAAGGTGTCTCTTCTGTGTGCGCATCTCCATCATAGCCCCAGGACTCTGAATCCTGGAGACCTTCAATTGTATATGGATTGCGAATGCAAATCCTTTCTTCTCCTCACCGGTAAAGAAGGTAAAGTGTTCTTCTGGCAACCTTGATAGAGTTCCTGCACTGATGAGAACAATGTTTTGTGATAAAATGAAATCCAAGTTTTATACTAAATTGGACAATTCATACATGCCTATGAAGTCTACAGATTGCCCAAATGGGGCTGACCTCTGCGTCCTTCAAGAATCTAGGCCAACAGACCTATAGTGGACATCTTTCCTAACAATCACCCAGTTCTTCTTCTTCACTTGTTACGTGTCTCTTTCAGCTTTCTTTTTAAAAGCAAACAGGCTCTCTAGAGCCGTGATGGCAAACCTTGGCACTCCAGATTTCATTTCATTTATTATTTATACCCCGCTTTCCTCGACCCAATGGGTGACCCAAAGCGGCATTTACAACACAGAAAAAGTATACAAAATACAGCATATCAAAAATGCAATTACAACAAATACAAAAAAAGTATACAGAACATCCATCAGATGTTCTTGGACTTCAATTTCTAGTATCCCCCGTGAATCCACACGAATGGGTTTACTGCAATTCATCCGGCCCTCATCGCTCCTGGAAGCGAAGGTAAAACGCGCCCATATGGCGTGGGCTGGATGAATCGCAGTAAACCCATTCGTGTGGATTCACGGGGGCTTGGCCTTCTGGGAATTGAAGTCCAAGAACATCTGGAATGCCAAGGTTCGTCATCACGGCTCTAGAGCCATTTTGTACAAATTATACAGGCTTCACAGGAAATCTGGGGAAACTCCACGTGCCCACTTTCTAGTGTAGGGCCCTGAGCTCCAGGGGAGACAAAGAGACAAAGATAATGTCCATCATCTCAGGAAATAAGTGAGGAAAAGAATGAGAAAGGAAAGGCTGAATGAGGACTAGAGTGGAGGGAAATTGAGACTGGTGAGAAAGAATGGAGCGAATGAGAAAAAATGAAAGAAGAAAGAGCATTGCGCTAAGCGCATGCTCTGGGCGGTTCACAAGGTAATTATAATTTTGTCCCCAATATGCTGGAGAATGAGATTCATTTTTCCAACCCCAGAAAGATAGTAGGATGAGTCAACCTTGATCCCCATCAGGATCGAACTCAGATTGTGAGCAGAGTTTTGGCTGTGGTACAGCAGTTTAACCACTGTGCCACTAGGGCTCTATTATATTATATGCCTGCCAGAGAACATTGATTATAGGGCTGTCTAAAACAAAAATCGATCCATCAGTCAATTATTAGGTCAATCAATGCTTCATAGCTGCTCAAACAATGTTCACATGTGGGTTTGCAGTTCAGATGGGTTTAAATGCCACCTCCTCCTGGGTAGATCCAACAACAGACTCCCCCCATACACACACACACCAATTTCACCCCCATTTTCTTTGGGTGGTGCATAAGAGCCCTGGTGGTGCAGGGGTTAAACTGATGTACTGCAGCCAAAACGTTGTGAGTTCGACCCTGACCAGGATTCAAGGTTGAATCAGCCTCTTCCATCCTTCTGATGTTGGTAAAATGAATGCCCAGTATGTGGGGGGCAAAATGCTAATTACCTTGAGAACCGCCCAGGGACTGCACTACGCACTATGTAGAAGTGTAATTGCTGTCGCTATTGCTATTCCGCCCCATAACGCTGAGGAATTTATGCGCTGATAATGTCAGATGAGTGTTATGTAAACTTCTCCCTCCTGCTAGTTTGGGTGCCATCAATCTGTGGGATTACCATTCCTGGCTTCGAAGTGAGCGGGTGTGTTGGAAACATGCCCTCCTCCCTCTTTCTCACTTTCCATGGGGGGCCCATCGGATGGGAATCCATCAGGAGTGGAAAAAGGGGAGGCAGCTTTGATTGATGGCCGCCTGGCAGCTGGATCGATCTCTTTCCAGCAGACGAAGAGCATGGGGGTCGGGAAAGCGTGTGATCCCTTTCTACTTCAGAAGCAAGAAGGTCCAAGGAGGGCCCAGATGGGTAACCTCTGGCAGCATCACACCAGCTCTGTGGCCTTAGAAGCCATCCCCCAGTTTTGGGTTTTATTCTGAACCAGCTGCTACTTGATATGGAATCACAAGAAAGATCGTTTGCAGCAGACGAGACCCATGGTGGTGAAACCTTGGCACTCCAGGTGTTCTTGGACTTCAATTCCCAGAAGGCCACATCTCTGTGAATCCACACAAAGGGGTTTACTGGCTTTCCAGGTGTTCTTGTACTTCAATTCCCAGAAGCCCACGTCTCTGTGAATCCACATGAATAGGTTTACCGTGTGTACATGCAGTAAGCTCATTTCATGTGGATTCACAGAGACTTTGGCTCCTGGGAATTGAAGTCCAAGAACCGCTGGAGTGCCAAGGTTCACCATCGCGGGACTAGAACGTACTAGGGGGACTCCAGTGGCTTAGTGGTTAAGATACTGAACTTGATACCTGGAAGGTCTGCATGTTGGCAGTTTGAGACCTGAGTGAGTTCCCATCATCTGCCCCAGCTCCCGCCAACCTAGCAGTTCACAAGCAAGAAATTGCAAGTAAATAAATAGGTACCTCTTTGGTGTAAAGGTAAATAGTGTTCCATGCATTCCGTTGTCTAGTCATGCCTGCCACATGTCCACAGAAACGTCTGCAGATGCAGGCAGCACTAGCTCTTGAGCTATGAACAGAGATGAGCACTGAACCCTTTAGTCGGATACGACTGGCTTTTGTGCAAGGATGACCTTTACTTTTACCTTTAGATGATGCTGAGGAGGAAAGCAGCCTCTGATCTATCCTCTAGGTCTGGTCTAAATGGTCCAATTGTGAGCAGGGGTGGGGGAGAACTGCCTTGTGTCCCGTTCCTGCCCACCCCCCAAATTTGCCAGTTGCACAACTTCAAGTCAAAAGAGCAATGGACAAGTCTGGCCACTGCCTTGAGGATCAAATCACCATAAAACACCAAAACCGCAGGACAAGAGACAGCATGAAAACAGTGGTGAAAATCAATAACAATAAAAGCCGCAGAACAATAGCAACAAGCAGAAAGCATCCAGTTCAGCTGCACAGCATTAAAAGCGATACAATGATTAGCACCCGGTTGCACGGGAAATTGTGTTGCATTCATTTACTTGTGCGGAGGCGAGGCGCCTCAAAACAAGGAGCTTTTTCCACATCTGCTTGAAAACTTGCACCGAGGAGACCATTCACTCCTCTTTGGATATAAAATTCTGAGACATAAAGTGACTTCCTCCCGAAACTCTCATGTCCGACAGGTCTCTGGTTCCCCCTGATGGGTTTATGAGTAGGGCTTCTGAAGATGTTCTCACAGCAAGGGCAGGCTTTGAGGAAGAGTGTGGACTGCCCAGCGTCTGGAAATGTGGCACTGGAGGGGTTGCTTCTTCAAGTGCCAAATCCGTTCGGGCTATTGGCTGTCATCGTGGCCATAGTCTTCCTGTTCTTATCTCCTCTGAATGGTTCTTCTGAGGCCATGCCACACCCGTCTCTCAGGTTCTTCAGCCACAAAGTCCATCTACGTCCAGGGCTTCCTCTCTTCCCAGGGATCTTCCCTTGCACAGCGAGTTGGGCACATGCTATACCTTATGTCGTTTCTCATAACATGCCCAAGGTATCGGAGCTTCCTTTGCTTAATGGTCTTAAACAGTTCTTGTTCTTATCCATCCAGCGCAACATTTCTATGTTAGTCATATGGTCAACCCGTGATATCCTTAGCAGCCGTCTGTAGATCCACATTTCAAAAGCTTTGATTCTCTTTTCAGATGTTTTAGTCAAATGCTCAAGCTTTGATTCCATACAGCAATACTGGGAATATGTAACCTCTCATTATTCCGATTTTAGATTACTGCATATTCTTCTTTCATGTCCCGATCAAACCCTGGACTGCCACAATGAAGCCACTTTCTTGGCTTTGTCATTGGCCAAGCGTAAGTCCTCATCGGTGCATGTTTCTGACAGTCATTGGCAGACCAGTAAATGAGCCGAATTATGTATCTCTCCACATGCACACAGAGTATATGCATACCTGTCAAGTACTGTATCCTGTATTGGCCGGGATTTCCCGTATTCCAGCACTTGTTCTTCCCCTTTCCCGCTGCCATTCCATATTTTGAATGGCAGGGAAAGGGGTTACTGCGCATGCACGCCCATCAGAGGCAGCGGTGCACATGCGCAAAGGGGTTCTGCGCATGCACAAAGGGGTTCTGCACATGCACAAAGGGGTTCTGTGTATGCACAAAGGAGTTGTTTCTGTGCATGCATGCCCGGGCCGGAGCAGTTCTCGGACTTTTCAGAGCCATGCTTGACGTGTATGAGTATATGTTGTTGTCTGCCAACAATGTTTGGGCATTGATTAAAGCTCCCACTTGAGCATGTTGGTCTTCCATTAAGATACTTCAGCCCTCAGCCTATTCAGGGTCCTCCAAGTGATGTAGGGAAGGTTGAGTTCCTCAGCTATATCCTCCTCCTTTAAGGTCCTTCCTTGTGCAGTGTGCACCTTCCTCCATCTTCTAATTTGGCTTTTCTCTTGGGTACCCTCAAGAGTGTTTGTTCTTGCCATAAGGCTCTTCCTGGATCTGAGCTGATGGACTTGAGGCCCATCTCCATCCAGAGGATGTTGAGGGTCCTTCTCTTGCTCATACTCAGGGGTGATGTTCACTCAACCATTTCCATCTCTTCCAGGCCTCTGAGCCAGAGAGCCCCAACATGTTGCATTGAGGTCATGCCTTTCCTTCCAAGAGTTCCAGGGAGTGCCCTTTCTGCTTTTTAGTCTCACAACCTTCCTGCGAGGTCGGCTCCACTGAACTTGCAGGATGGAAGCCCACTTCTATCCAGAATTCCCTTTTCCTTCCTATCCTTTCCTCTTCCTCTCTGATCTCTTTCCCTCTCTCCTCTTTAAGTCACAGGACGGAAAGCTGTTTTCTTCCCTCGCTGGGGAAAAAAGAAGTGATTGCAAACAAATGAAAGTTTGCCAGAGAGGTAATAAGAGGCAGTGCTCTTGAAAGGAGGACAAAATGCTGAGCAGGCAAATACACCAGAAGCTAGAGAGAGAGGAAGAACCTCTTCAAAACGCCCAGTAATTCCCACCGAGGGGCATCAGCCACGCTTTTGCGATCGCTGCACACAGCATGAAAAGTTGGGGAGGGGTGGCGGGCACCAATAACGAAGTTACCGCCACCGGGGCGATTAGGTTAGCCGATCCGTTGGGACTGGCCGGCGAGGTGATGGACTGAAGGCAGAACGGGAACTAAATTGCATTTCATTTCAATTTGCCCTTAAGTGTGATGATTTCGTCAGATAAGCACAGGGAGGGAGGGAGGGAGGAGATGATGTGGGGGGGGAGAGAGGCAGTGAGCTGGGCCCAGCCTTAGCCATTTGTAGGGGCTGAAACAGATGTCCAAGAGGCCCAGGCTGATGGAGGCTGGCCATGAGAAGCCACAATCTGCCATACGAACATTGGCCAGAGCTAAGTGGCTGGCTCCGGCGGCAAAAAGTGGACAGCATTGCATTTGCCCCCCCCTGACCTGCCCTTTGACCTGAAGATGGACTCAAGCAAGAATGCCACCCCGTTGCCTGTCCTGCACTGTCAATTCAACAGCATTATGGCCTCTTCTTCCACTTCTTCTTGTGTTGCATCCGATTCCAAATATTGGCAAGCATCCTGGCGATCAACCATGAAAATTGTCCTGGGGACAATATCATGCAGTGGGCTTCCATTTGCCTTTCGCATCGCAGTGTGACCCCCATACTGCTGACCCAGTCCCGGTCATTATGTGGTGGTTAACTAACCTGACCGCCCTGAGGACTATGGCCTTGGGTGGCCAAGTCCACAGGGAAGGGTGAGGGTTTCCAGGAGAAACCTGTCCAGACTGGAATTATGCCTTCAGGGTTTAGCTAGCTTTTTCTTATTTTCCTTGGAAAGTGGGGAAATAGAAATTGTTTAAATTTTTATCTTTTGAACTTTTCTTTGCCAAGCAGAGGAGGAGGAGGAAGAAGTGTGTATGAAGAAAGTTGTATTTCTTTGAAGAAGGGTTGGATGTTAGACTAATGACGATGCCTTACTAAGAAGGTCTACTTAATACCAACTGTACCACTTGGTCTGGCTGGTGTTCAAACAGGAACAACCAGAATGTTTTAAAAACAACTACCAGAGATTTATCTAGCCCTGGGAGGTGGTCCTACGCACTTTGAAACAGCAAACAGGTTCTAAGCTGGCTTCCTAAAAGAGTGGCAGCCTCGTACAGAGTGGCATGAGTCCTCTGGCTAGTCGGCCCAAGGCATAGACTCCTTTGTGTCCATTGCACTCCACATGATGGCAGACCTTGTCTTGAGCTAGACCTCAGACATCTTAGCCTCCTGGATCAGCCCAGCTCCTGCGCAGGCTGCCCAGGGAATGAAGTCACAGGAGAGCCAGGTGTCCTGTACCACAACTTGGTCCCCTTTTGAGAGGCACGGGAGGAGCTCTTCCCAGTGGCGCACCATGCACCCAGGTCGAATGACCCCCTCTATTTCCCACTCTCCTGCCCTGGATGATGCTCCTCGAAACCTGGCCACCAGGAGATCAAAGGGAAACTCTAAAGGCCATAAAAGCTGAGTGCAAGACTCAAGATGACATCATGTTTCCTCGAAGAAGGGCAGATGATTCACCTGAAGTGGCAAAGGTTTTATGACCCAGCTTTTGACCACCTGAGCTCCACGGTTGTTCCCTGAAGCCACCAGGGCCTGGGGTTGAGGGTGACTGGCCCAGATGGAGATTTATGGAGCTGTGGGAGGGGTTTGAGGCCACAAAGCTCAGGGACAAATTGCTTTTTTGGACTGGAGCTCCCAGTCAGCATGGCCAGCATGCCTAGACTTATGCCTTATACTCCTGATGGTGCATGACCGTGACCTCATTAATCTCTTTCTCTACAGACACACATATCGAGAGTTACTTAAAGCAATGTGAGACAGGTCTTGTTGACGGGTCACAGAAAAACCCCACCTGGGACAAAAGACATGGCTTTGGTTAAGAATTCAGTCTCCTTCCGTAATTCCCAAAGAAGATGGATGCTTCTCCGTCAGGCCTCTCAGATGTCACCATCTGGCCTCAGGTGGACCTGCTAAAAGTGCAGATTCATAATAGTTAACCTAACTATTGATGTGGCTTGTAGTTTCAAACTTAATTTCTTCCAACACATTAAGGACCATTTCCAGGGGTAGCCATAAATCTGAATCAAAGCGACTGCACACAGCAACATCAAAATATGTGTTACTTCCCTTCCACCACCATGGACTCCAAGAGCCCTGAATAATTTGAGCACGATATGGAAAGCCAGATCTTAATTTATTTTTAAAACCTTAGAGAGGGAAACGATCTCTTTTTACATCATTTGAACATGTTGGAAATGAGAGATTAAAAATGTTCAGGAAGTAATGATAGGGTTGGTATATGAAAAAAATATATGCCAAAATCTATCTCTCCTGGATAATAATTTACTTTTACATATGCAGTTAAGTTTTTATAAGTGTCGTAATTTACTTATAAGGTAGGCAGCAGTATCTTTTCATTTGCAGAAATCGACATCAATATTTCAGCCCTGACCAGTTGCAAGGATTCTACAAGGTCTCCGTTGGCCATTCTTTGTTTCAGTTAGTATAAAACAGTCATCTCAACTTGCTCAGATGAGCCGCATCGTTTCCATGTGGAAACGTTCAGAAACTAAACTGTGTCCCAAAACATGTTGAAGATATGGGGGTTATGTTGTAGAATCGGATTTTGGCTAAAATTTTGTTGCACACTTTCTTCTGGAGTATACCTGTCAAGTTCTGGATTTCAAAATAAGGGAAATTTTGGTCACACCCCTCTGTGGGCATGGCCAAATCTGTGGGCGTGGCCAAATACAGCCATGTGACTTGCTGGGCTCTAGTCATGCCTGCCACATGGTCATGAAAATGTCTGCAAACACAGACAACACTGGCTCTTTGGCTGTAAATGGAGATGAGCACTGCACCCTAGAGTTGGAAACGACTGGCAGATTTTACTTTCTTAGGATCAAAGATCGCTGCAGATGGTGATTGCAGCCATGAAATAAAAAAGCGACTGATGCTTGGGAAACAAGCTATGAGCAACCTGGCGAACATAGTGAAAAGTAGAGGCATCACCTTGCAAACAAAAAATTGCATAGTCAAAGCAATGGTATTCCCGGTGGTAATGTATGGGTGTGAGAGCTGGACCATTAGGAAAGCTGAGCGCATGAGAATGGATGCCTTTGAGATGTGGTGTTAGAAATAGGTCAATCCTAGAAGAAATCAATCCTGACTGCTCCTTAGGTCAAATAGTAAAGATGACGCTAAAGTACTTTGGGCATCAAATGAGAAGAGAGGATTCACTTGAGAAAGCCTTGATGCTGGGAAAGGTGGAGGACAAAAGAAGGGGGTGGCCAAAAATAAGATGGCTAGATGGTATTGTAGATGCAATGGGCACAAAGCTGTGTGGGCCAAAGAAGCCTTTCCCCATCTTCTTGGGGGACTTTTGTTTTGTTTTCTTTCTTTTTTACTCATTTTTAATTTTAAAAAAATTCTGGGAAGCAAAGAGCAGAATAGTAAACCAGCCCCCTAGGGTGAACTAGCCCTGCACTTGGCTAGACACCCCCCACCCACCCAATTAGGGTGGAGGAGCAAAGGATTAATTTCCCCAAATTAACCAATCTATTTGTTCCTCACTGCAACCAGTTGAAGCACCAACACCTGAGAATGTCGGATCCAGCTTAAGGAAGGGAATTAGTAAAGTAAAAAGCAACCTCTGTAGTTTCCAAGCCTCCCAGCAGCTGAGGAGTTAATCTCCATATATGAAATATCACTCACCTAGAGTAGACTCCTGTCCCATGGTGGCTCTGACCAGCAGCAGCAAAAATGAAGCCTCCATGACCATGTGGCAGGGAAATGAAAGAGAAACTACAGAAGCCCCCCCCCCCACCTTCTCTCTCTCCTTCCACAAGCGAAAAGCCACAGCGGCCTCTGGTGGCAGGAAAAACATAATGCAGCTTCGCCTGTGAGGGCTCTGCTCAGGATTTTTTTTAAAGGGATATTACGGGGAAATTAATAAAACGGGAGGGGGTGGGAAGAGGGGTAAAAATAAGGGGTTTTCCCGGGAAAAACGGGATACTTGACAGGTATGTTCTGGAGGGTGATCTTGTGTGCATATCTGCTGTTGAGCTTCCCAGTGGGGGAGCTGACCAGCTCCTACATGAAGTGCACGCTGGATTAGGCAAGCCTTTAGTTTAGAAGGGCCCAACTCACCACAAAGCCATTCCGACATTCTCATAACTGTGCATGTATTCCAAGAGGGACATTCATGGGTTGATCCTTAAAGAAGAGCGGGCAGTGGCCCATGGAGAGAGCAGTTGGGGGTTGGTACCTTTCAAAGTGGTGGCTTGGCTCATTTAGAGAAAACTTCCTATGGGAAGGCACAACTATTGCTCCTCGTAGCATGAAGTCAGAAACACACAAGCAAACACTCCATATTTTAATCCCATAGTCCATAAAACTGCACCACCAGATTCCGTCTCCATCTCCTCCTCTTGCGGAGGTTGCCTTTTCTTTGGGCCAAGGAATTCACTTAAACATTTTTAATTTGTCTCGTTTGGAAAGAGGGCATAACTTTGGTTCTGTTTTATGGAGGCTTGGTTCATTTTACTTCCTGTAAATTGTGGTGTTAGTTATTAGGGGTTTCTGGGAAGTTGTAAATTCACCCTCCTATCTTCATCACAGGGGTTATGTTGTTTTACAGTTTCATTAATAGGTTCTCTCCTGGCCGGGTTGATGAAAGTTATTGACCTAATCATAACCTATTAATTATGATAGTAAATCCCCCTATGAGGAGAGGTCTCACAGAGCAAATGTTGCTTGGAAAAACTGCAGAGGTTTAATCCTGAACCCTGGAGATTTCAAAGCTAACCTAAGCCGTTCCCGGTAGGAGACCGGCGAGTGGAAACTAATGCAAACGGAAAGAGGATGTATTCTCAGAAAATCCTCCAGTATAACAAAATGGATTTAAACTGGCTTCTGTCCAGTTCATTCTGTTTGGGTTCATTAAGCCAAACCATGATGGATGATGGATGGCTAGGCAATTGTGATTTTGCAGGTTCCGAGATGGCCTGGCCTAAGCTGCAGCTCTTGGGCGAATATTTATTATTTTATTTATTTATTACTTATATTTCTATACCGCTTTCCTTCCCCTAAGGGAACTCAAAGCACTTTGCAGAATGCAAAATACAATGTCCAAAATACAGAACAATAATACATATCTCACAGCATAACATTTCAATAAATACAGTAATAGCATAACCTCTCCGCCTTACAAGAAAGACCGGAGGCAGCGAAAAAAAGTCCAGCCACCTCTACGGCTTTTTGCTCCTAGTTGACGACCACTACCGTCCCCGCGCCGGTGATGAGGGCAACGGGGAGATGCGGCAAAGTCCGGGACGTGGCGGGGAGCCCTCCGAGGCCACTGTTTCCAAACTATAGAATATGCAGGAGGTTGTAAATTACCATCCCACCAGACTTCATACTTTCTTGAAAGTTTGCAACACATGCCTTTAAATTGCATCAGAGTCACACATGTGCATTCATAATTTAACGATACTTCTTTGTTTTAGGAGAAAGCACACGTGTAATAATTTATTAGGAAATAAAAAATATATTGTTAAATATGAATATAATTAAATATACAGAAAAAAGGGGTCATCATGGCTTAGTGGTTAAGATGCTGAGCTTGACGACTAGAAGATTTGTAGGTCAGCAGTTCAAGACCCAAGTGCTGCACAACGGAGTGAGCTCCTGCCAACCTAGAAGTTTGAAAGAAAGAAATTACAAGCAGATAAATATGTACCACTTTGGCGGGAAAGGTAACAATATTACGAGTACTTCTTTGTCTATTCCTGCCTGCCACATGATCATGAAAAAGCTGGGCGCAGACAGTGGTGGCTCTTTGGTTGGTAAATGGAGATGATCACCACCCCCTAGAGCAGGTGTGCCCAAACATTTTTGGCCGTGGGCTGGTCACGTGGTTCAGCGGGCCAGTCACGTGGTTCCTTCCACCAGAAGTGGAAGTGAAACACACCTTGCAATCTGTTTTGCAACAGGTATCTTTTGCAACAGGATGAGATAGATTTTAAGCTGCCATTTTCTCTGCTTAAACCAGGGGTGCCCAAACTATGGCCCGCAAGCCAGATCCGGCCCCTGATTCCAATTCATCCAGCCAATGCTGCCCTTGTTGCTCCTGGAAGTGGAAATAAAATGTGCCCGTACATTTTACTTCTGCTTCCAGGAGTGACAAGGGTGGCGTGAGCTGGCTGAATTGGCATTGGGGGCCAGATCTGGCCCACGGGCTGTAGTTTGAGCACCCCTGCCCTAGAGTCAGACACATATCCCAGTCTACCACCCAGCTCTAGGTTGCTTTCTCTCAATTTATGTGACATCTCTAATAAACATGTTAGAGGTTATTTAGTAATCACACCACTTTGTCCACCTGCCTTCCCAACGATATACTGTGGCAGCTCACACAACAGCTTCAGATTCCCATAAATATTTAACAGCCCCTAAAAAATATCGGAATGATGACAATTGCACACTCATTTGCTGTCCAGCTAGCCGAAGGAAGAGCCACAGCACTGGGCCACCATAAAGGAAGAAGGGCTGGCAGGAGAAATCTCTCGGCTTCAAACATATCAGAGAGTAAACAAAACAAGAACGTTGTGCCATTGTAAAGACTAACTTAGCTTTCGTGGATCAAGTCCACTTCATCAGGCATTCAAAGACAGCCTTTAAATTCCCACACAACATATTTTGTCTTTTTGTTTTGTTTACTCTCTGGTCATACCTGTCAACCGCGGCTCCAGCCAATCCGGGACCTGCGCAGAACGGTTCCGCGCAGGTCGCGTTCTACGAATGCGTAGAAGGGTTTTACGCTTGCGTAGCCCCCTTCTACGCAAGCGTAAAACCCTTCTACGCATTCGTAGAACGCGACCTGCGCAGAAGGGCTGCGCAGTACCTCCTTGCACCCACTGCCAAATTCCGGGGTTTTGGCAGCGCGGGGCGGGAAATGGCGTAAATTGGTGCCGAAAATTGGGAAATCCTGGCCAATCCTGGATAGTTGACAGGTATGTCTCTGGTACGCTTGAAACACAGGCTAACACGGCGACCGTTTCAAAAGTTTTCACAAAGTTTCTCAACTTTGGGCCCCCAGATGTTCTTGGATTTCAGATCCCAGGAGCCCTGATCTACAGGTGTGCTGACTTGGGCACACCTGGTAATTGAAGTCCAAGAACACCTGGAGGGTTGAGAAACCATGGATTACACAGTCTCCAGAGAAATTATTCTTTCCACAGTTATAATTAAAGTTTCTAGAGTGGTTATTCTTCCTTGATAGTCTCAATCCTAGCACCAGGCCACTGTACTCTGCCAGAAACTTTTCTTCTCTTTTCTTCTATTCCTATCTTCCTTCCTTCTCTACTCTACTCTTCTATTCAAGTCCTTCCTTCCTCCCTCGTCCCTTCCTTCCTTCTCTTTACCTCTTTCCTTCTATTTCTTCCTTCTCTTTTCTATTCTATTCCAATCTATTATATTCTACTCTATTCTATTCTCTCCTTCCTTCCTCTTATCTTTTCTTTTAATCCTTCCTTCCTTCCATACTCTTCTATTCCACTCTATTCTATTCCACTCCTATTCTCTCCTTCCTTCCTTCCTTCCTTTCTTCTCTTCTTTTCTCTACTCTTCTATTCTGGTCCTCCCTCCTTTTCTATTCCTTCCTTCTCTACTCTTCTATTCAAGTCCTTCCTTCCTCCCTTCCCCCTTCCTTCCTTCTCTTTTCTTTTCTTTTCTTCTTTCCTTCTCTTTTCTTTCCTTCTATTTCTTCCTTCTCTTTTCTACTCTTCTATTCCAATCTATTATATTCTACTCTACTCTACTTTATTCTCTCCCTCCTTCCTCTTATCTTTTCTTTTAATCCTTCCTTCCTTCTCTACTCTTCTATTCCACTCTATTCTATTCCACTCCTATTCTCTCCTTCCTTCCTTCCTTCTCTTCTTTTCTCTACTCTTCTATTCTGGTCCTCCCTCCCTTTTCTTCTATTCCTTCCTTCTCTTCTTTACTCTTCTATTCCACTCTATTCTATTCTATTCTCTCTTCCCTCCGTCCAATGCCTCCCTTTGCACACTTCTGTCTGAAATCCTTGCCTTTTGTCAGGGATGATATCATACTGCCATGAACTACATGTACCGTAATGCACTGCTCGTGTAACCCTACCCCCTCTGACCTCCTCTGACCTCACCTAACCCTATTAAAGGACCCTCACCTACCCAACGACCCTCTCTCCTATCCTGACCACTGATCCTCACTGACCGCCATGCGGCCAGTGGAAATAAAGAACTATAAAGGCAATGAATGACTACTGGGGTCTTTGGGCCGAACCTTCGAAAACCCTCTAACAATTGGTAGCAGAGTTTTTGGTTTTTGCCCATAATTAACCCCAGAAAGCAAAAATGACCAAACGGAAGACCCAGACGAACAAAGGGGGGGCCAAGATGCAGGCCAAACCCAAGGGGCTCAAAGATGGATCCAAAACCGGAGATGACCCGCACACGATCCAGGTAACCGAGCTCCAGAAAATAATCGCTGGGAAAGAGACAATCTCCATGGCAGAGCTACTGGCCCTGATAAACGACGGAGGCGAACGCTCCAACGACAGCGCGGTAAGCTCCACCCCGGGGACCTCTGTGGCGGGAACACCAGACACAACGCCGATCCCAAATCTGGCCGACCAATTACAGATGGTGGCCTCAGATTCAAATCATCTGGTGGGGAACCCCATCGGGCCACCATACGCAGGGAGAATAGGCCACACAAAAGGGTAGTTTTCACAGAACCCACAACACGTAGGGAAGACAGGCCACACAGGAGGACAGTACTCACAGAGCAAACCAGCCCAACACGGGAATGCTACACATGTGGTTCCAGAAGACATATAAAAAGGGACTGCCCAAGATATGCCAAAGACAGGAGGGATGCGAGATACAGCCCTTCACATGACCGAACACGCCATGATGACACGCCGAGGCCGAGACGCGAGTCACGAGACGAGTACTCAAGCAAACTAAGAGACAACGAGGATAGAGATAATAGACGGTGGAGATCACCCAGTCCAGGCAGGCGCCCTAGGCCCCAAAGAGACCAAGAGAGACACGAGCCTGATTCTATAAATGCAGTGAAACACGGCAAGGGAAGTAGACGCCATGAGACAACCAGGCCCACGGGCACCCGCCCGCAACGCTGGCTGATCGATTCCGGGGCCAATACACACACATCATGCCACAGAGAAATATTTGATTCTTTTGAAGAAGACTCTTTTAGCATCAAGGTTGCCAATCAGGCACACGCTAAGGTAGAAGGCAGAGGCGACATACACATCCCTGAAATTGGACTGGTCCAAAACGTCCTTTATGCCCCACGCATTCCATATAATGTTTTAGCTACTACTAAACTCACAGAGGACCCAGACCTGAGAATAATCTTCGGAAACAAGAAAGCATCCATTGAAAGAAGGGGAAAGGAAATTGGAAGAGTGGAAATCATAGGCGGACTACCATACTTCATTGCAGGGGAAGACGAAGAGGAACAAGTCACCATAGGATCGCTCGACAGTAATGAAGAAGAAGAAGCACAGGAAGGCACATCAGATGAACCCGAGGAACAACAAAATGAAGGACCAGAAGCGGAAGCGGATGACCTCCACAACTCCACCAGGGATGGAGAGGTCA
This sequence comes from Bradypodion pumilum, assembly GCA_035047305.1. NCBI lineage: Eukaryota > Metazoa > Chordata > Lepidosauria > Squamata > Chamaeleonidae > Bradypodion > Bradypodion pumilum. The sequence goes on from JAWDJD010000004.1 coordinate 344,707,851, forward strand.
ACAAAATGAAGAAAAAAACACCAAGGATAACCATAGGGAAACCAGACCATGATGAGTGTGCACACTTACTACACAGAAAGTTAGGACACATAGGTTTTCCCACCGTCAAGAAAATGTTGGAATGCTCAGAGGGACTGAAGGTCAAAGGCTGCAAGAACTACCTGGACTGTTCTGTATGCAAGAGCTCGAAGTCCAAAACTGAGCCACGACCAAAAACTTCGGCCAGGAAGTCAGATCACCCATTCCAGCTCGTACACCTCGACTTGGTAGGACCTCTCAGAAGGTCAATAGGCCAGAAGAGATTTTTCCTAACAATAGTTGACGACTTCAGCAGGTACGGTTATGTATACACGCTTAACAGTAAGGATGAGGCGTTCAGCAAGTTTAAGGAATTCCACACAAGGGTGTGGACTCAACACAACGTGAACGTGAAGCAAATGATGACGGACAGAGGTTCAGAATTCCTGTCAAAAGAGTTTGAAGAATGGATAAAGGAGAAGGGGATGCTGCACTTCAAGACTGCACCATTCTCAGCCTTCCAAAATGGGGTGGCTGAGAGAAGAAACGGGGTACTACAAACCATGATCAGATGTGCAATAGAAGACGCAGGTTTAAGCTTCTCATATTGGGGAGAGGCGCTGCTGTACTCCAACTACACGTTAAACAGGCTGTGGTCTAGTGTTCTCGGTAAGACACCCTATGAGGCAATGTACAACCGAAAACCCAAGCTGGCGCACCTCCACGTCTTCGGCGTACCTGCAGACGTGCACATACCCAAGCAACTTAGAAAGAAAGGGGACAAGATAACCAGAAGGCTAAGGTTCCTAGGCTATGAGCCAGGTTCGAAGGCGTACCGGTTCATAGATCACAACCAGAGGCTGGTAGTTTCAAGATCAGCCACATTCCACGAGCACGCGAACTGGGGCAAGATACACGCGAATGAAGTATTGATGAGCGACCCAGAGCATGAAGGGGTCAAGGCAGCACTGCCCGTGGCAAGGCCTGACCAACCAGGAGATACAATATGTGGCAAGTCTGAAACACAAGGAGCACGCACAAGCACCACAGACGCAGGAGACGTCGAATCCCCAAGTCCCACAAAGGAAGCGCCTAGAAGGTCAACCAGGTCGACCAAGAACCAAACCCCGAGAAGACTGGAGGATTATGTTCTGAGCATGGAGACCTACCCCGAAACACCAGCGAGCTACGAAGACATAGCAGAGCTACCACCTGAAGAACAGGACAAGTGGAGGGCGGCCATGGAGAAGGAAATGAAAAGTCTCAAGGACCTCGACGTATATACACCTGCAAGGGTACCTGAAGGACAAAAGACGGTGGGAACAAAGTGGGTATTCAAGGTCAAACAGCTAGAGGACAAACAGATCCTGTACAAGGCCAGACTAGTGGCCCAAGGTTTCACTCAACGATACCCAGATGACTACGAGGACACATATTCTCCAACGGTGAAACCAGAAAGTGTTAAGGCCGCATTAGTAATGGCAACAGTACTTGGAGAACAAGTATATCAATTCGACGTACAGACAGCATACTTACACGCACAACTGGATAAGGAGATATACGTCAGGGCTCCACCCGGTTTTGGACGCAGCAGTGGAGAAACATGGCTGCTAAACAAGAGCCTTTACGGACTCAAGCAATCTGGCAGAAGATGGTACGAGTGCCTAGCTGAAACCATGAAGAAATTGAACTTCTCTCCAGTTAGAGAAGACAAATGTGTCTTCTTAAGAAAATCTCCAGAAGGGGTAGAAAAGGTTCTGGTTTACGTCGACGACCTGTTATACTTTGGGAAAAGCAAGTCTAGATGCGATGAGTTCGCCAAAGGCCTACAAAACGAGTTCTCACTGAAGAGTCTAGGAAAGGTGAACAAATACCTAGGGGTACATGTGTCAAGGATAACGGACGGCTTTGCCATATCTCAGAAGGAGAAGATAATCGAGCTCCTCAACAAGTGTAATATGACCGACGCCCACCCATGTGGGACCCCCATGCAGACGGATTTCGTAAAAAACTCCCACGAGGAGGGAGAACCATTCGAGGACATCACACTCTATAGATCCATCATCGGATCACTCTTGCACATCGCCAACTGGACCAGACCGGACATCTCGTTGGCAGTGAACCTTCTCTCACGTCACTCCGGCAACCCAAGGGCACACCATTGGGTGGCCGTCAAAAGGCTGTTGAGGTACTTGAAGGGTACCATGGACAGAAAGTTACTGCTAACCCCTCAAATAAATGACAGGATAAACATTTCATGCTATGCTGATGCCGACTGGGCCGGGTGTACAAAGACCAGAAGGAGTACATCCGGCTACATAGTGATGCTGAATGGCAGCCCCATATATTGGCGCACTGAAAAACAAAAACTGGTCTCCTCCTCCACCGCTGAAGCAGAGTACGTCTGTCTGTCTAACGCAGTAGATGACCTGATCTGGATAAACGAGCTGATCTCCCTCATCTGGGAAAAACCCAGCCTTCCCATTATCATTCACGAGGACAACAAAGCAGCCATAGACATGGCAAGGGCCGAATGTTTAGCCAGGCGATCCCGACACATCGATATCAAGTACAAAAAAGTAAGGGAGCTCATAGGGGGAGGCTTCATAGACCTGATACATTGTGAAACTCAAGAACAGGTAGCGGATATCCTGACCAAACCACTCCCATTAGCCCAACACAGTTATTTGCTAAATGGCCTACGCCTTAGTGAGTAGGAGAACAACAAATCCAAATCACATCACGTTCTGTCCGTATGATCTCAGAAGGGGTTTTGTCAGGGATGATATCATACTGCCATGAACTACATGTACCGTAATGCACTGCTCGTGTAACCCTACCCCCTCTGACCTCCTCTGACCTCACCTAACCCTATTAAAGGACCCTCACCTACCCAACGACCCTCTCTCCTATCCTGACCACTGATCCTCACTGACCGCCATGCGGCCAGTGGAAATAAAGAACTATAAAGGCAATGAATGACTACTGGGGTCTTTGGGCCGAACCTTCGAAAACCCTCTAACACCTTTGCTTCCCACTTCTTCACAGGCGTAAGGAGCCATGCCCAGCACATCAACAAGCAGAATGAAGATTGCAGTTGGGGGGGGGGAGGGGGATAGTGAGCCCCACCAAGGCCTGCCGGCTGCGTCCATCCTGGTCCCGTGAGAGAAGCATCCTCTCCCTCAGCTGCTTTGCCTCCCCTGAGGTCCCGGGAGCCTGACAGATGAAGCGCAATGACCTCAGAGGAAACGGCAGCAACACAAATGCAGGCAGCTGTGGCCCAGGTGGGACAAGCAAAATGCTTTCCAGACAATGGTCAACCTGATTAAAAATGCCCCTCCGGGGACCTCCTTTCATGGATGTGTCACCCTGGAACAGTTGCAATCCACATCTGGAAACATCTGGGGGAAAGTCACTTTTATTCTCCAGCTGCTGCACTGTAACCCTTTCAGTCAGGGCTGCGTTTCCTTCAGGCCATCTTTTCCCTCTCCTTCTCCTCCTTTCCTCTCTCTCTCTCTTACAACACATGGTCTAAACCAGTTAGCTCTCACACCAACACTTTGTGACACTCCATTCTTGGATTAACCAGGAAATGTGTCTAAACCCATGATGTTGAACCTTGGCACTCCAGCCATTCTTGGATTTCAATTCCCAGAAGCCCCTGTGAATCCACACAAATGGGTTTACTGCGATTCATCTGGCCCATGTTGCCCTCGTCACTCCTGGAAGCGGAAGTAAAACACGCCCGGACGGAGGAAAGATTAACCTGGAAGAGCCTTAACCGTCCGGGCGCGTTTTACTTCTGCTTTCAGGAGCGATGAGGGCAGCATGGGCCAGATGAATTGCAGTAAACCCATTCGTGTGGATTCATGGGGGCTTCTGGGAATTGAAGTCCAAGAACAGCTGGAGTGCCAAGGTTCAACATCACGGGCCTAAACTGAACAAAACCTGCCAAGACAGTTTTTGACTAGTCAATGTAATTGGGGTTATACGGTACATTACTTCGTTACTAGCCCATCACTAACATGGAACAATATCATCAGGAAGTTGACAAGCTATAGCTGGGGAGCTCAACCATCCACACTGCGCACATCAGCTTTGGCCCTGAGTGTCTCTGCAGCAGAGTATGCTGCTCCAGTATGGAGCACATCCACACATACAAAACAAGTTGACATCACTGAAAATGAACCCATGCGTAGAGTGACAGGATGCTCCAAACCTATACCTGTTGAGAAAATAGACCCTCTTGTTGGTATTGCTCCACCTAAGATCAGGAGAGAAGGAGCAGCGGATGCTGAGAGAACTAAGCAAGAGAAGGACTCTCGACATCCTCTGAATGGATATGAGTCTCAAGTCTGCCGGCTCAGATCCAGGAAGAGCTTTATGGCAGGAACAAATACCCTTGATTTTGCACATTAAAAGAGGGAGGAATGAGCTCACTGGACAAGGAACAGCGTTAAAGAAGGAGAAGGCTGAGCGCATCTCAACCTCCCCTGCGTCACTTGGAGAACCCTGAATAGGCTATGGGTCAAAGTCCCTAAATGCAAGACCAACATGCTCAAGTGGGGGCTGCTGGTGGATGACAACACATGCTATGAATGTGGAGAGATACAGAATCCGGACCATTTACTGGTGTGCCATTTACTGGTGTGGGTCGGAGTCCCTAAATGCAAGACCAACATGCTCAAGTGGGGGCTGCTGCTGGATGACAACACATGCTATGAATGTGGAGAGATACAGAATCCGGACCATTTACTGGTGTGCCAATTGCTGCCAGAAACATGCACCGATGAGGACTTAGGTTTGGCCAATGGCAAAGCCAAGAAAGTGGCTTCGTTTTGGTAGTTTAAAGTTTGATTTGGACATGAAAGAAGAAGAAGAAGCCCATCACTAGAGATTAAACATTTCCAGTTAGGTCATTAAGGCATTATGAGAGATCCCATTCCCTTTTCCAACCAGTCAAAAATGGAGGGCCCTGGGCTAGACTCATCACTTGTTTGACCACCATAGCCTTTTCTGCTTCTGGGGCACCCAGCCAAGAGGATTTATGGGTCCTTTTCAAAGTGTTTAGTTTTCTTATAAAAGACGGCAGCTCTTGTGTAGACAGAAGTGAAAAACCAAACCAGGAATTCACTTTCAGAGTTTGGAAGTGATGCATTACAACATCATTCATTGCCTGTGCTCTGAATGGGTAACAAGAAGATAACACCTTCCTTCCCTTTTGATGCTTTTCCAGGATATTTTCAAAAGATTCTCCCCTGCCAAATATTAGACAACAGTTGCTAATGTTCTATATGGATTTTTCCCTACACACAAAGTGAAAAACTAACAAACAATATTATGAATAGTACAATGAGATACATTGGTGGGTGGTTGTTTTTTTTAATTACTGCAACAGCAATAACTAATAACCTTTCGGAAGCTTGTAACACGTTACACGATGAACTACTCTTTAAAAGTAATTTCCCAGCACGAGTCATTGTCTACCCAATTTCTCACAAGAGATGAAGTCTGCTCCCGATTTCCCACTCGATGAAGTGTGAAAGCTCTGTGATGGATAAAGGCCAATTTTTCCATTTTGTTGGAAATCAGATTTTATTTTATGATGGTGCTTAATTTATGCAGCTCAACTATATCACGACTGACAGCATCTAAGGCTTTTCTGTTACTTCTGTCCCAACAACAGTTCTCATAACAAACATCCCATGAGTGTACCCACCCACATGCACGCACACCATCACAAAAGAGCCATGAGCATCAACCAGGTCAGAGCCAGACTATGGAGGGATCTAAACCGTCCTCCCTTTTGTTTTATTTTCAGCCAGTTCCGGGGGAGGTATTAATTTCCCATAAGGGTTCATCAGCTGGCACAACTGCCTTTGAGTAGCTACTCTTTCTACCCTTCTACAGCCAGGATCAGTGGCTACTCAAGGGTGGTTCTTGCCTTTGTGTTTCTACCCTTCTACAGCCAGGATAGGGGACTGCGGTGTCTCAAGTGGTTAAGATGCTGAACTCGCTGACTGGAAGGTCCGAGTTGAAGTTCATCATAAGAACATAAGAACAGCCTTGCTGGAACAAGCCACAGTAGCCCATCCAGTCCAGCATTCTGTCTCACACAGTGGCTCACCATTTCCTTCAGGGTATTATTCCAGAGCAGATGCCTTCACCTGCTTAGGATTCCCTGGAAATGGCATTGAGAGATATCCTGCCTATCTCTCCAACCCGGAGGTTGTCCTTAGGTATCCATAATTATAGCCATTGATACCCTTGTCCTCCATGGACTTGTCTAATCCTTTCTTAAAGCTGTCAAGACTGACAACTGTCACCACTTCTTCTGGCAGGGAGTTCCATAGACCAGGGATCCTCTGGGTGAAAAAGTACTTTCTCTTATTTGTTTGCGAACTAGCACCCAAAGGTTTCATGGAGTGCCCCCTAGTTCTAGTGTTGTGCGATAAGGAAAACAGTTTTTCCTTATTTACTTTGTCCACACCGTGCATAATTTTATAAACTTCAATCAGGTCACCTCTTAAACGCCGTCTATCATTCAAGAGTGAAGAGGGCCAACCGTTGCAGTCTCAGGTGGTAAGGAAGGTCTTCCAGTCCCCTAATCCTTCTGGTTGCCCCCCTCTGCACTTTTTCCTACTCCATAATATCCTTCTGGAGGTATGGTGACCAGAACTGTACACAGTATTCCAGATGGGGCCTCACTATCTATACCTATAAATCCAAGGGTTAATTGTTGGAACTTGCTATACGTTTCTGCACCCGTCCATCCTATCCTGTACCGAGCCTCCTGCACTCGCCCGAACCCAGCCCACAGGTTACTGCAGGGTTGCCGAAGGCGCCAGTGGGGCAAGAGCCCCACGAACATGAAAAAAGGAAAAGAACTTAAATTCCCAATGTCCTCTGTGCTGCGCCTCAGCCAATCAGGCTGAGAGGCACGAGCAAAAAGAACGTTGGGAAACACGGCACGACCAATTGAAATCGAGCCACAGGGGGGGAAAACCGACGCACGAACGCAAACAAAAAACACAAAACTCCAAGTCCCAGCGTCCTACGCGCCGTGAACGCGCAGAACGCTGAGAAAGCTGGCGCGCAAAAGTTTTTTTAAAAAATGCAACGGGAGCGCAACATTAATAAAAATTAATAAAACACAAATAAATAAATAAATAAATAAAATCCCATTAATAAATAAAAAAGTAAACCACTAAATCCACAAACAAAAACATCCACAGTACCAGAAAAGCACAGAAAAAACACCTAACTACAGCACAAAAATACCTAACTCTAACAACACAACTACCACAAATTACACAAATAAACACTAACAAAAACACAAAACCCAGAAATAAACAAACCAATTACACACATCTAAAGCCAAACAAAACCACAAAAGAACAAACAGAAACACCTCCCAGCCCACCACCACAAAATCAAAACAAAGAAAAATCCGACAATAAATAAAACCAGACAACTCACCAGCACGTCCTCCCTCCACGAGACCGGAACAGAAATGAAGAAACAAAGACTACTTACCGGACAATGACCCACCTAGAGGCCAGGAGAGAAAAAACAAATGAAATGAAAAGAAAACCAACACTATTACTTACAGCCCCACCTGCAGGCCAGAATATGAAAAACAAGTCAAAAACAAAACAGCCCCACCTAGAGGCCACAAGAGTAAAAACAAGTTAAAAAACCAATAAATCAAAAGTTTACACAAATAACAAACATATGTTAAATAAATAAAATAAAAAAGATTTATACCATCCTCCGGTGATTTTTAACTTAAAAAAACCCAAAACATCTAAACACAGTTTATAACAGCCCGGCAACGCCGGGCAACCTATGCTAGTAGATTTATAAAGAGGCAAAATGACACTTGCTGACTTATTTTCTATACCCTTCCTAATGATCCCTAGCATTGAGTTTGCTTTTTTCACTGCTGAGGCACACTTTGTTGACACCTTCAATGAGCGCCCGTCTCTGTCCCAGTTCCTGCCAACCCAGCAGTTCAAAAGCAAGAAATTACAAGTAGATAAATAGGGACCACTTTGGTGGGAAGGTAAACAGTGTTCCATGTACTCCAGTGTCTAGTCATTCCTGCCACATGTCCACGGAAATGTCTGCAGACGCAGACAGCTCTGGCTCTTTGGCTATAAACAGAGATGAGCACTGAACCCTAGAGTCAGATACGACTGGCTTTCGAGCAAGGGTGACCTTTACCTTTACCTTACAGCCAGGATAGGATGAAAGATGTTAAAATGACACATGCACATGTGCACACATATCTGCTTATACTTTTCCAACTCTTCATTTTCTCCATCCCATGCCCTCTTTCATATAACCCTTTCACATAACCACACCTAAAGAAGGGGTCTTGTGAACCCCAAAAGCTTGGTCACAATTTTGTTCCCCAACCCTCAGCCTCTTTAGGTCACCCAATAAAAGTATTATTTGGAAACTACCAAAGCTGAAGTAGCAAGTATTATGAAAGAAGTATCTGAATTAAAGGAAGGGATGTGCATGAGCACAAAAGAGGTTGAAGTATTGACCAAAGAAGTACAGGTGGTGCAAGAAAAAGTGAAGGAAGAGGAAGTGAAGGTAGATGACCATCAGGCAAGAATAGAATTTTTGGAAAATCAACATAGAAAATGTAATGTGATAATTCGAAATATTCCTGAGGGCAGACCGGATCAGTTAAAGATCAGATTGTTGGGATGGTTAAATGATTTAAAGATGGGGAGGAGCTTTGTGGCTGAGGATATAATAACTGTACATAGGCTAGGTGCAAAGAAGCATAACAGTGGAAACAGAAATGTGTTGGTGAGATTTGTGAGTGAAGGTTTGAAGTTGACCTTAATGCAGCATATCAGGAATTCCGGTTCAGAGGCATTGAAGTTAGAGGGAAATAACATAGAGGTTTACAATGATATTTCTGTTGAATAACGGACTTGGCGAATGCAGTTAAAACCAATTACAAAAAAAACTAAGAGAAAAAGGGATTTCATATTTTTGGCTCTCATCAAAAAAATTAAAAGTTGTAAATTCTGGAAAGTCATATATGATAAAAGAAGGATTATATGTTTTAGATGTTTTAGTGGACGCGAAAATAATTGAAAGTAATACCAAGGAATGGAAAGACCTTAAAGATGAGTTGATATTATCAGGAATGTATATGACTCATGATAAGAATTGTTAATAGGAATAAATTGTCTAGGCACATTATATTTGAGACATGTAAAGCACACATTAAGAAGGGAGGATAAAGTATATGGATGTGGCATGTAAAGTTGATTTAAGAGTTAAGTTGATGTTATGCAGGATGATTAGGAGCTAGGCTCACATAATTGCACACTCCCCCCCTCCCCTCCTTGATTTTCAAGGGTGTTCTTTCTAGGAAAGGTGGGGAGGGTGAAGAAGTTTTGTTATATGTTTTGTGTTCAGTTATTGTATTATTTGTGGGATGGGTTATGTAGTATGTCAAGCACTTGCCAATGGGAGACAGGGATTGGGTTAGTAGAATGTAACATAAATAAGTATGAAGAAAATTAAAATTGTATCATGGAATGTTAAAGGCATTGGCAGCATAATTAAGAGGAAACGTGTGGAAGCGGCTATTAGGAGAAATAATCCTGATGTGATTTGTTTACAAGAGACCCATCAGAAAAACGATAATGTAAACAACTTGTATCTAAGGGGAATAGAGCATTATGAGAAAGCATTTGGTAATTCAAAGTCGAGAGGGGTCGCAATATTAATTTCTAAAAAATTGGGTTTTACAAAATTAAAGTCTGTTATAGACCCTGAAGGGAGATATGTCATAATTAGAGGAATGGTTAATGAGGAGGAAATATTAATTGCTAATATTTATGTACCAAATGAGAAGCAAGAGGAATTCTTAGATGGTGTATCTCAAAAGATAAGAAATGAAAATGTAACCAAATTAATCATTGCCGGAGACTTTAATCTAATTAGATCGGGTCTAGACACCACAAATGTGTTGAGACACGGGCATAATTCTGTTATAGATAGGTGGTTAAAAATAATGAGATTACGGGATGTATGGAGAGATATCAGGGGTTCAGAAAGGGGTTTTACTTTTTTTTCACAAGCTCACAACTCCTATTCAAGGATTGACTACTTTTTGACTTCAGAAAACTTGATAAGTAAAGTTGAAGATATTAAAATTGGATTATTTAAAGAATCGGACCATGCTGAAATGTGTTTAGAAATTAGAATTGATGGTAAGAAAAAATGTATTGGAGCATGGAGATATGATACAAAATTGTTTAGGGATCAAAAGAGTAAGGAAATAATAATTAAAAAGTGGAATGAATGCTGGGAGATAAATGACACTAATGATGTTAATGATGGAGTTTTATGGGACACCATGAAGGCAATTTTCAGGGGGGAAAGTATAAAACTTTCATGTAGGCATAATAGACAGGAAAATAAAAATTTAAAATTAATAGAGGACGAAGTAAGGAAGTTGCAAGAAGAACATGTAAGATCAGGTGACAGAAATGTGTTTAATAAATTACAGGGTTTGAAAATGAAAATTATTGAAAAGGATATTGAAGAAGTTAAAAAGAATTTGATTTATCTTAAAAGAAACTATTTTGAGTATGGTAATAAAAATTCCAAACTATTGGCTAAAGTTGCAGAGGAAAAGAAAAATAGTAGAAATATTCAGATTTTGATAAATAGTAACGGGGAAAGATGTAATAAAATGAAAGATAAGATACATATTGCTAGTAATTTTTATAGGGAGCTTTATTCTAAAAAAGAGATAAGCGATGTTGAGTTAAAAAGTTATTTAAATAAATGGTCAAGGATAAAATTGGATCAAGAACATAGGGATTACATGGACGAAAGAATAACCTCTAAAGAAATTACTGATGTTATAGATAAGTTAAGGGTGGGTAAAACCCCTGGTGAAGACGGTTTGTCTGTGGAATTTTATAAGGATTTCAAGGAAGTGTTGATACCAAGAATTGAAAGGGTATTTAATTATGTAATGGATGGAGGTATAGTACCGGCATCATGGTATAACTCAGTTATTATTTTAATACCAAAAGTAGGAAAAAACGTGGAAAACATCGAATCATATAGACCGATCTCGCTGATGAATCAGGATGTGAAGATTTTTACTGCGGTTCTGGCCAATAGGTTAAATAAATTTTTAGGTAACTATATTCAAAAAGATCAGGCAGGGTTTTTGCGAGGTCGGTTCATGTCGGACCTGACAAGGAGGATACTTGACATGTCAATCATTGCACAGCAGCAAAGAGATCACACAGGTTTTATCTCATTAGATATATTCAAAGCTTTCGATTCCATCCAGTGGATTACCATAAAACAAATTATAGTAAAATATGGATTCGGTTCAAAATTTTGTGGAGTAATTGGGCAGTTATATCAAAGGGGATCAGCAAGAGTAAAAATAAATGATGAATTAACAGAGGAAATTAAGTTGGAAGCTGGCACAAGACAAGGGGATCCACTATCATCTTCACTGTTTATAATGGTCATGGAATTAATTGCTAACGTGGTAAGAGAAGATACAGACATGATAGGTCTAAATGGGATAAAAATTAGCCAGTATGCAGATGACACATTATTAACGTTAAAAAATCCTGAAAAGTCATTGGAAAAAGTATATGCACACTTAGAAAAATTTTATAGGGTTACGGGGCTTAAAGTTAACTGGGACAAATCAGAGGCAAATTTTTTTTAATGGGAATGTTGAAGCACAAGAAGTTATAAAATCCAGATTTAAATTACAGATTAGGTCTAGTATTAAGTATTTAGGAATAAACATTTCAAACAAGTACGATGATTTAAAGAGATTGAATTATGACAAATTGGAAAAGGAGTTAAAGGAAAAGATTATACGATACAAAAAATTAAATTTGTCCTGGTTTGGTCGAGTATCATTGTGTAAAATGAAATTGTTATCTAAAATAAATTTTTTATTTGATACTCTCCAAATTAATATTAAAAGGAAGGAACTAAATGTATTTCAAAATTTAATAAATAATTATTGCAATAACGGGAAAAAAGCTAGAATATCGAAAACGTTGTGGTATCTTTCACAAAAAAAGGGTGGTTTAGGAATCCCGAACATCACAAATTATTATTGGGCATTTCAACTGAAAAATATTTGTAAAATTTTAATAAGGAAAAAATTGATATGGGGGGAGATTGAATTACGTGAAAAATTGGGAGATGAATCACTAATATTTCTAGGCAAAGAAACTGTTAAAATTAATACCGAGAATAAAATGCTAAAGACACTCTTTAGAACATGGACACTATTGAAAAACAAATTATCCCCAGGGTTATCACCAATTTTGGAGTTAAGGGATTTAAAATCATTCCCACTACTCTTAGACCATAGGACTGAAGAAATAATGAAAGGATATAAAGTAACTTTATTAAAGGAATGGTTAGATGTTTGTGAGGATGAGGAGAAAATGTCAGAAATGTGTAAACAGTTGAAACTAAATTGGCTTCAAGTTGCTGCAATGAAAAGTTGGAATAAAAAATATAGGGAAGAAATAGGCTTAGACAGGAACATGACAAAATTTGAGGAGCTAGTATATAAGTTAAGAAATGGTCAAATAGAAATTAAAGGATTAGTTAGTAAATTATATAAAGTATTGGATGATTCTAACGAATCCCAAAAAGCATTAAGAGGAATATGGGAACAAGATTTAAATGTTAAAATCACAGATGAATGTTGGAATAGAAAGTGGAAAAGAAGAATCATGAAAACGTTATCAGTAAGGATTAAGGAGCATAACCACAAGTTATTATGGAAATGGTATATGACCCCTGTGCGATTACATTTAATTGACAAGACAAAATTAAATATATGTTGGAGGTGTAAGGAGGATATAGGAACGTATGAGCATATGTGGTGGGGGTGTAAGAAGTTGAAGCCATTTTGGACGAGTGTAGAGTATGAAATTGGGAAAATTTTGAATGAAAAGGTTAAATTGGATGCAGTTATAGTATTACTAACGGATGTTGATAAGGTGGAATATAGTAAAAGGGAATTAATGGCAGTCATGTTATCAGGTGCCAGACACTGTATAGCGCGGCAATGGAAGAATGATGTCACTCCAAAAATCGATGAATGGTACAATGAGTTATGGACTATTGCTTTAAACGATAAGCTTACCTGGGAAATAAATTTAAGAAAAGGACTAATAAAAGAAAATAAATTTCAGGACACGTGGAGATGTTTCACAGACTATATACTGCATAAGGATCAAGGTCAGAAGCCAACGCCGGATCAGCATTCCTTTTGGAAAGGAATCATATAAGAATTAAGTAACTCTGTCCCATATGGCAATGTAAATAGCACATGGTGAATGTCCTCTATTAAGTTGATGTATTTTTTTTTGTTATTATGTAATGAGTAGATTTAAATAAAATTATTAAAAAAAAAAAGTATTACCCTTAAGTTGACATTCAGTAGTAAATCACAATCAGAGCAGGCCCATTGACTCAATGTAACTTATGTATGTTGGCTCTCCAAATCCCCACTGATCCAATAGGCTGCTCCAGCTGTGGTTTCAACCTTGACATGGATTTTGGTCCTTAGACCATGATTACAGTAAAGAGGTGAATAACAAAAACAGAACAAAAGTACATAATACTTCTGTTCTGTTTTTGCTATACAGCCCCTTCCCCATATTCACAGTTTCAGTATCCATAGTTTCAGCTATCCACAGTTCTAAAAAATATTCAATAACAATCCCTGAAATACTGTGAATTTTATGTATATGTATTTCTATAGTGCTAATGCAGTGATAATCCAGAGCTGGCCATGAGAAGCTACTGTCTGCACTATAATGTTTAAAAAGAACAGAGGCAGGCATTTTGGTAGCTCACATGTAGAACAACAGAAGCATTTGAAACTTCTCCACCGCTTCTGTGACTCAGGTATATGTGTTAAATAGTTGCTGTTATCCACAGTTTCCACAGAAGGTCTCAGAACATATCCCCTACCGATAAGGGGAGAGACCTGAAACAAGCTAACTTTGAAAATGTTTAGGAAAAGGTTGCCCTTCAAATTAATTGTCTTTAATAGCGTTAAATGTCTTTTAAAATTTTCCTGCAATATTTCTTTCCCAATTTTTCCTCCATATTTTCATGTATTCTACTACTACTACTACTACCGCTACTACTACTACTACTACTACTACTACTACTAGCAGGCAGAAGAAACATTTCTTTTTCAAACACATCTCTATGACTTTACCCTCAATGAGCTATTTACAACAAGCCAGGTCAAGTACAAAGAGAATCTGTTCTCTTCCCTTCCCTCACTTCACTCTCATGTTCCAGCCCTTCCTTCCCAGATGAACTTCATTTCCCACCTTAAAGCTGTAAGTTATTTCCTAGTCTGCAAAAATTATTAACCATGCTCACATTTAAAGTACATGGGACAATTTCTTAGCTTCTCTCTCTCTCTCTCTTGCTAGTCCTGATTTATCCCTTGCCTAACCTTGAGTTTATTTCATGGTCAGGAATCTCACCGCCAAATGTTATGTTACTGGTTTAACTACCTGATTTATCTGCCTTCTCTTCATGCATTACTTCATGGTACGGGCTTTAAGTGTCAATTTTAATAATAAAATGTTTATGTCTCTGGTGCTTTCCATGTGTGTGTGTTTGCGTGTGCAGACATGGGTGACCATTGAGGACATTATTTCACAGGGACGAGGGTTTTAAAATTAAATGTTATAATGCTGATACTAATTGCCTGATTTGTACATGGGACTCATTGGTTGTTTTAACCCCTGCTTCTATGAAGGACGGTTTTAATGCCCAAAGAGACTGGGGGGTGCTTGCTTGACTTGACAAGTGTGTTTGTAATGAACATTTGCCCCCAACATGCTGGGTACTCATTTTACTGACCTTGGAAGGATGGAAGAGCCTGATTCCAACTTGATACCCATTGGAATCGAACTCACAATGTCACCAGTTTTGGCTGCAGTATAGCAGTTTAACCACTGCACCACCAGAGTATTATCACCAAGATGCCTAAGCCTGCAACTTAGATAAACTCAGTTCTTGCGGGGGGGGGGGGGAATAACCCTTTTCTACTGTGATGGCCAGGGACTGCAGTGGCTCAAGAGGTTAAGATGCTGAACAGGCAAATAATGCAAAACAACTTCCTTTAGGTCAGGCTACTCTTTCCTGTCTCTCTGGTTACTGCATGCTGGGGTTTCGCTAGAACACTCAACACCTCCACGGGGTTCAGTTCCCAACTAATGAAACCAGGTCCAAGGATATTATGGAGCTGGAAAAAGTGCAAGGAGGGCAACCAGAAGGATTATTAGGGGACTGGAACACCTTCCTTACCATCTGAGGCTGCAACGGTTGGGCCTCTTCACTCTTGAACGACGCCGTCTAAGAGGTGACCTGATTGAAGTTTATAAAATCATGCACGGTGTGGACAAAGTAGATAAGGAAAAACTGTTTTCCCTATCACACAACACTAGAACTAGGGGACACTCCATGAAACTTTTGGGTACTAGTTCTAAAACAAATAAGAGAAAGTACTTTTTCACCCAGAGGATTACTGGTCTATGGAACTCCCTGCCAGAAGAAGTGGTGACAGCTGTCAGTCTTGACAGCTTTAAGAAAGGATTAGACAAGTTCATGGAGGACAAGGGTATCCATGGCTATAATTATGGATACTTAAGGACAACCTCCGGGTTGGAGAGATAGGCAGGATATCTCTCAGTGCCATTTCCAGGGAATCCTAAGCAGGTGAAGGCATCTCCTTGGGAATAATACCCTGAAGGAAATGGTGAGCCACTGCGTGAGACAGAAGGCTGGACTGGATCATGGGCTCCTGTGGCCTCTTCCAGCAAGGCTGTTCTTATGTTTTACTCATGGAGTATTTAGCATCACTGTTAATCCAATGTAGGATTCTAGCATAGCGTGGCGGTTTGCAAGCCAGGCTTATTTCTGATTTACTGTATTTGTGAGCCATTGGAAATGGGCAAGAGAAGGAAGAGGGAAACCTAGTATGGAAAAGGTCCAAGGCAGAGTCTGAACTAAAACGTTAGAAGGTGTGGGGTGGAGCATTCAAGCCAAACTTAAGTAGGTCTGTCCCACCACTGCCTGTTCCCAGAAACTCTTAGAAAGATTTTTCCCTTCTTCAGGATCACCTGACCCTATTTGGATGTCTTGTTTTTGGCCTTGGAGAAGAAAAGATGTCCTTTTGAACTCTTCCATCTTCAAGGTCACATGGCTGGAAGAAAGACAAAAACCAACTTTACCAAGACTCCTGAGCACATGTATCTTCTGACCTCATTTTGTGAGTGAGTGATATTTTTTCTTTTCTCCAGTATCTAGTCCAAGTGTGTTTCTTAGCTGGGCTAAAAAGAAGTGAACTGGAAGACTTGCATTCGAGCCTAAAATTCCCTCAAACCTGTCCCGCTTTGCTTGTAGAGTCAAGCTTAAAGAGTCAAGTTCCTTTTAAATCCCCAAACTTTGGAAATACCAAAATACCAAGTGGTACCTCGCTTAAAGAGCATAATGCGTTCCATGGGATTGCTCTTTAAGCGAATTTGCTCTTTAAGCGAAACACCATTGTAAGTGACCAATTGTGACTTGGGGGTGAGATTGTGAACCCCGATCTAATTGTTAAGCAAGTTTTTGGTTGGTTTTAGTTGTTAAGCAAAGTGACCGTTCAGGGGAAATTCTGCTCTTTAAGCAAGTTAGTCTCTAAGCGAGGCGCTCTTTATGCGAGGTTTTACTGTATGTAGCTTTTCACTGGACAATAGATCTGTTTTCACGTGATTCCAAGCTGTATGGGAAAGTATGACACCTGTACCCACTCCTTTTGCAAAATATTTTGGAAGAAATCACAGCAAATGACCAGCTCCAGACCTGGCTGTGGCTGTTCCAAAAGGTAGGTAAGTAGGTAGGTTGGTTATTTATTTATTTATTAATTACTCACATTTCTACCGCCGGTACAGCTTAGGCAGGTGGTAGTTCTGGGCCCTTCCGGGTGGTTTGGTAGAAGGTGCATGGATGTGCAAGACTTAAGACAGGAACAGGCAAAGAGCACTTTGGATTTCCTGGCTAAGAAATAAGGTCAGTAACAGGAAAAGTCAAAGTGGGGAGTGGGTTGTGGGCAGGTGGGGGATGCTAAGAGATCGAAGTCTGTCTGGACCTCAAACACCCACCCACATACCCTTGCATGGACGTTTTATGGGCTCTGAAACACAGCCCGTTTGGCCACTGAGAAAGCTGCTTTTTTTAATTGAAATGGACGGAGGCTATTGACTAGCTATCAAAATTCTTATCTATGTTGCAATTCATTTCCAGCACCTCCACAGCATCCTTTCTGCCCCCACCAAATACCTCTCCATTATTTCTTTTTTTTCCACCCCCATGAAGCCACAGTATCAGTAATTGCAAGAGTTACTGGGGCAAAAAAAAAATTAAACACGACGGAGTCTCCTTCAGAGAGCAACTGGAAGCAAAATCATCTCCTTGTTAAGGAAAGGTTCCTCCCCTCCTCTTACATAACTGGAATGTTTTAAAATTAATTGATTGACTATTAAAGACTAATATAATTTTGATGATGTAGCCTATCTTTCCCATCATTGATTTTTTTTTCAAGTCAGAGTGCCATCTTTCTGCCTTCCAAGTGAAGCTCGAGAGAGAGTTTAGCCTGAGTTCCTGGCCAGAAATGCCTCCCCCTCCCCAATCGTCCAAGCCGATGGTTGAAATTTGTCTGCCCCGCCAGGACTTCTTAGGGGAAAGCGTTCAGTCCGGAAACCTCGCTTCCATCTCAGCCTCAAGATATCCAAGAGTCTCCTCCTTCTCTTCAAAACCTTTCATCTGAATATTTCCTATTTTTTAAAAAAATAAAAAATAATAATTACCATCTACCAAGTTGAACAAGAAAAGTTGTTTTAGTTCTCTTGCTTCCCATCACCCCTAATTATTTAAAATCATGTTTTTTCTTCCTCTGCCCTGTCTTGAAAAATCTGCCCCACCCTCCCTAACCCTTCATCTGAAACTGCTCTGGGCCATTCTACATCATGGCTCCATTTTTATCTCCAACCCCCAAGGGGCTGCGATGACTCAGTGGTTAAGAAGCTTGCCTTGTTAGCTGGAAGGTCCAACAAGTCGGCGGTTTGACACCCGGGTGCTGCATGACAGTTTGAATGCCCATCTCTATCCCAGCTCCTGCCAACCTAGCAGTTCGAAAGCAAGAAATTGCAAATAGATCAATAAGGGACCACTTCGGTGGGAAAAGATCTTGGGGACAAGAAAGGAGCCTCATTCAGGCGTCCCCTGAGCGGAGTTCCCCCAGCAAAAATCCTTTCAACCCAGAATAATTTCTGACATGAAATTATAATTATTATTATCCCTAACTCTTTGAATACAGCCAGTGGTAGGTAGCTCCCGGCCTGCCCCGGTCTGTGCAGACCAGTAGTAAAACGTCTGGGAGGCCATGCCCACCTTCCCACAGGTCATTGGGCCAATGCCCATGGGCCAGATCCAGTCTCCAATGCCAATTCATCCGGCCCACACTGCCCTTGTTGCTCCTGGGAGCGGGCACGTTTTACTTCCGCTTCCAGGAGCAGCAAGGGTGGTGCGGGCTGAATGAATTGGCATTAGGGGCTGGATCTGGCCCACTGGCCGTAGTTTGGGCACCCCTGTTCTACATAGCCACAAACACATAAACACTTCTGAGTCCAACACCATCCTGCTGGCCCTCTCCATCCTTCTTGGATGTACTCAACATCAGACCAGACATCTCCTTATCCCTGCTAGCTCCAATACAAAAAGACCTTGGTTGGCCTCCAGACCATCGCACTCAGGAACGTGTGTTGTTCTCTTATGAGTTTCCAGCCTCCAACAATGAGTAGGACCACCAGCTCCTTCCACTGTTGAAGTTGGAGTCAATATTTGCTGAAGTAGACACAGCTGGCTTCACTGAAGAGGCTTCAGGTAACGATGGGTCTAGCCAACCACGTGTATTGAGCCGAAATTCTTTCCCTGACTCACCCTGGCCTTTCCTGATGCTGAAACCACCCGGTAGCTTTGTTTTCAGGAGTCTTCTTCGTCTTTGCTTCCTCTTTTACCCCTCCGGGTGTTGAGGGAGACACAAGGTTCTTGTTCTAGCAGGCTCCACTTTATTTAGTGCTCTTGTAATAGTTCTCTCTCCACCTCCCTCGGAGTCTGCCTCATGGTCTTTCTCCTTCTCCTCTTTCCACATATGCCTTGTATGGTAGGGAATGCCAAGACATGGGCAAACCACTTTACTTTATAAATATTTTATAGTTTTCAGGCATTGCCGCCTGAAACTCCCCATGGAGCTGTCCAAGGTACTACTGGAATCCTGAACTCCTAGGTCCATGATGGCGAACCTTGGCACTCCAGATCTTCTTGGACTTAAATTCCCAGAAGCCCAAGCCATGAATCCGCATGAAGGGGTTCACTGCGATTCATCCGGCCCATGCTGCTCTCGTCGCTCCTGGAAGCAGACGTAAAACCCGTCCATACCAAGGAAGGGTTAACCCAGAAGAGTCTTAACTGTACGGGCGCGTTTTACTTCTCCTTCCAGGAGTGACGGGGGCAGCGTGGGCCGGATGAATTGCAGCAAACCCATTCGTGTGGATTCATGGGGGCTTGGGCTTCTGGGAATTGAAGTCCATGAACATCTGGAGTGCCAAGGTTCGCCATCACGGTCCTAGGTCAGTGCCTAGAAAATTGCCCAGTGTTGCTTCCTTTCATCTTGAAACATTGCTGTTGTTAAGGAAGTCTTGTGAAACAAAGGTAACGGTTGCCCTTGCTCGAAAGCCAGTCATATCCGACTCTAGGGTTCAGTGCTCATCTCTGTTTATAAGCAAAGAGCGTCTGCAGACGTTTCCATGGACATGTGGCAGGCATGACTAGAGACCGGAGTGCACAGAACACATGGGGCGACCTTATATCTATATTGATCCTTCTGAACCTTAAAATAGTCCCAGGGCCTGCTCCTTGTTCCTGCTCCCCACGATACAGGGTGTCAGAAAGGGAGTTTTTCCTTTCTCTGTGCAATAATAGATCAAGGAAGTGTTGCTCCTGGGTGATGAGCCAGAGAATCCCAGCCATAGAAAAGAGCAAACGTCTCACGCCTGCATGGTTGCATCCCTCTCCAAAGGGGCACTGATGGAAGCAGCAGAGCCTTGCAATCAGTCTAATGCAGTAAAGACCTTGTCACAGAGATCCCTGCCAACTGTCAAGTCCCATTGGAGACCCCCTTCTGGCTGTCAAATAGGCTCTCTGGAGGTTTTCCCTTTCAGACAGAATCCCCACTTTTAATGGCCCGGGGGTTCTGCCAATGCCTCCTCCTTACTGTAGGAGATCAATCAGTCTTGAGTGCCTCTCTGCAGTAGGTGTTTATCAAGGATATTTACACACGCACTTCGCGTTGGCTTGGCAGAGGTCTCCAGACCTTAGGGCTGGCACGGAGGAAAGCCTTCTTTCCCTGCCTCTGTGCATCTCCATGGCAGAGGACAAAATTACACCCTCCACTGGTCACTTTTCATCCTTCCCTGCCCCAGGAGCTCAGACCAGGAACTTTTTAAAAAATACCACGTCTGAGGAGGAGGGATGAGAACAGAGGGAGGGACAAAATGCATTGCGTTGGTTTCATTTAGAAGAGATTTGTACTTTGAGCCCTTGCAAAAAAAATTGGAAATTCTTAACAAAACAAGACGGAAGAGGCGTGCCTCTTCGCCATCATCAGCAGTTGGAACAACCATCCTTGAGGGTACGCAAGAGCAAAATCCAATGAAAAGATGGTAGAAGGAGCTCACTGGACAAGGAGCATTAAAGGAGGATATGGCTGAGGATCTCAACCTCCCTTACATCACTTGGAGGATCCTGAAGAGGATGAGGGTTGGAATCCCTAAATGGAAGACCAAAATGCTCAAGTGGGGGCGGAGGACAACAACATGCTCTATGAAAGTGGAGAGATACAAAATACTACTCATTTGCCAGTGCGCCGATTACTGCCCAAATCATGCACTGAAGAGGACTAAGGTTTAGCCGACAACAAAGCCAAGAAACAGGCTTCATCCTAGCAATCCAGATTTGGATCTGGACATGAAAGAAGAAGATTGAAACCCTGACACAAAGGTTTTGATGTTAACATGTAACGGTATCAAGGTCCATGACTGAGGAACTGGCTTCCTTTCAGAGCCCCTCTCCCTATGAACATCTGCCTGTCCTACAAAGTCCCCTCGGGGCTAGACACGGGGGATTGACACTCCAAAAGAAGTAAAAGGAGTGACAACTCAGAAATGTACCTTCTTGGTGGTGGCTCCCATAGTATGGAATGATCTAAGTCTGGAGACCCTTTAAGGCCCATACCTCTATTATAGTCCTTTAAGAGGATAACCCAATGGTGCTCTTTAAAGAGGCCTTTAGAAACATTCTTCCTATAGAAAGATCAGGGGGAAATGACCCTTATATGAGCTTGGCATGAGTTTTAATCAACTGTTGAATGTTGCTGTGTATTACCATTGAATGTTGCTGTGGCTAAGACGCTGCCTGGCAGGCGGAAAGTCACCAGTTCGATTCCCGAGTACTGCAGGATGGGATGAGCTCCCATCTTTGTCCCAGCTCCTGCCAACTTAGTTCGAAAGCAAGGAATTGCAAGTAGATAAATAAGGGACCACTTCGGTGGGAAGGTAAACAGCACTCTGTGCGCTCCGGTGTCTAGTCATGCCTGCCACATGACCACGGAAACGTCTGCAGAAGCAGACAGCGCTGGCTCTTCGGCTTTGAAACGGAGATGAGCACTGAACCCTAGAGTCGGGTACGACTGGCTTTCGAGCAAGGGAAACCTTTACCTTTACCTACCATTTTCATTATATTTGGTTGTCATTTTATTTACATTTATTGCTATATTGTGGACTATGACGGTGGGTTATTGCTTATTTTGGAGATGGGTTGTTTGTTGGGTCATTGTGGTAATTGGCTACCCAGGGAGAAAGAAGAGGAGGGGCGTTGTTTTCCAATTTCCCATTAGAAGAGTCTGTGAAGCTCTGGGCAAGCTTCACAATCCCAAGACTAGCTTCCCTGGAAGGAAAAGGACCGGGAACCACTTTTGTGTATTCTCTGCCTAGAAAACCCTGGAAAGGATCACCCTAAGGCAGGCTTGACTTGAGAGCACACAATTGTTAGTATGTCAGAGAGCAAACGAAACAAAAAAGGCAAAAATGTTGCGGCACTTTAAAGACTCGCTGCTGTATTTTAATGTGAGTTTTTGTGGACCAAGTCTACTTCATCAGATATAAGAGTGAGACTTCAATTGTACGCATCAGGTACAGAGATTCATAATGGTTAGCATGACAAGACAGGTAAAGATAAAGGTAAAGTTCACTCTGGCTCGAAAGCCAGTCGTATCCGACTCTAGGGTTCAGTGCTCATTTCTGTTTCAAAGCCAAAGAGCCAGGGCTGTCTGCTTCTGCAGACGTTTCCGTGGTCATGTGGCAGGCATGACTAGACACCAGAGCACACGGAACGCTGTTACCTTCCCACCGAAATGGTCCCTATTTATCTACTTGCAATTTCTTGCTTCCGAACGGCTAGGTTGGCAGGAGCTGGGACAAAGACAGGAACTCATTCCGTCCTGCAGTACTTGGGAATCGAACCGCTGACCTTCTGCCTCCCAGTCAGCATCTTAGCCACTTGAGCCCCTGCAAGCATTTAGCATTACACATTTGCTCATGAGTTGACCTCCAGGCCTAGCATCCTATTGCAGCCTGGGTGGCCCCTGCGGAAAGGTCTCCTCAGAGGGGGGTGGGGGGCTCTGGTCTGGTGGGGGTAGTGGGGTGGGTGGGGTGGGTGGGCTTGCCTCCCTCCCCTCCCCTCCCCTCCCGCCAACATCACAGCGAACGCCCGGAGGACCCCCACCCCACCCCACCCCCACCCCCGGGGCGGCTCCAAAGGGGCTAACCCCCCCCGCGCCCCTCCCCCCCCGGGCATCCCCCTCCGGGCGGGTCCGGGACTCGGTCTCCAGGCGCCCCCTGGCGGTCGTGGAGGAAAGATGGGGAGGGGCAAGGTCCGCCGCCCGGGGCATCCGGAGTCCTTCCCTCTCGCTCGAGCCGCCCAGCCAGGCAAACGGGAGCTCCGGGCGGTGGCCCATGGCGGAGGGAGGGAGGGGAGGAGGAGGAGGGGGCGCCCCTCCCCTCGTCCTTGTCAGTCCTGGCCTGGGGCTTCCCTACCTGCCCGAGGGGGGGGGGCTGCCGCCCCCCCCCAAAAAAAAAGAATCCACTTTCTTGGCTGTTGCCGTTGGCCAAGCTCAAGTTTGGCGCCTGCTGATGTTCGTGGTGCATGTCTCTGGCGTCATCGGCAGAGCAGGAAAGGAGCCACATTCTGTCTCTCCCCACATTTGCGCAGCGTGTTGTTGCTGCCCACCAGCAGCCCCCACTTTTTGAGCCTGTGGGTCTTGCATCTAGGCGCTCCGACCCTCAGCCTCTCCAGGGTCCTCCAGGTGATGTAGGGGAGGGAGGTCGAGTCCCTCAGCCTCCTTGAATGCTGCCCCATGCCCCATGAGCGCCGCCTTCCTCCATCTCCTAACTTGGCTTTGCTCTTGCGTACCCTCCAGAGTGTTTGTTCTTGCCATAAAGCTCCTCCTGGATCGGAGCCAGCAGACCTGAGGCTCACACCTGTATTCTGTTCAGAGGATGCTGAGCAGGGATTCTCAACCTGTGGCCCGTGGACCAGATGCAGCTCACCACGGCATCATTTCATGTGCCCCCCTCCACCACACCAGGAAATGCCATGTGGTGGAGGAAGAAGGGCAAAATGGCCATCCGGACCCAATGCTGTCTGAGGGAGTGTGACCCGGCCCCTGTAGGACTCATGGCTGCTGCCCAACAGAATTTGTATGATGCTTATGCCATGGTGAGGGACTGGGGTGGCTTAGTGGCTAAGACACTGAACTTGGTGACTGAAAGGTTGGCAGGTCAGCAGTTTGAGACCCGAGTACTGCATGACAGAGTGAGCTCCAATCTATGTCCCAGCTCCTGCCAACCCAGCCCTCAGCTTTAAAAGGTTGAGAACTCCTGATGTTGAGTCATTCTCTTGCTTAGTTCTCCCAGCTGTACTAAGCTGAGCATGATGTTTTAGACAGCAGGAACACTCAGTACTCACAATCTTTTTCCCTGTTGCCCTGAAGTACTGATCTTTTTTTAAAAAAAAACAACAACCAGGTTTAGCACTAGATCACCTTGTCACTAGTGGCTGTGGAGGCTCAGGGGTTAAGAAGCACACCTTGTTAGCTGGAAGGCTGGCAAGTCAGCAGTTCGAGACCTGGGTACTGCATGACAGTTTGAGTGCCTTTCGCCTGTCCCAGCTCCTGCCAACCTAGCAGTTTGAAAGCAAGAAATTGCAAGTCGATCAATAGTGACCACTTTGGTGGGGAAAAGATCTTGGGGACATGAAAGGATCCTCATTCGGGCGTCCCCTGAGTGGAATTTCTCCAGCAAAAATCCTTTCAACCCAAAATAATTGCTGACACGAAATTATTATTATTGTTATTACCGTGTCACTATACAGGGGTACCTCGTTTAAAGAGCATAATGCGTTCCACGGGATTGCTCTTTAAGTGACTTTGGTCTTTAAGTGAAACACCATTGTAAATGACCAATTGTGACTTCTGGCGGCGGCGGGGTGGAATTGTGAACCCCGATTTAGTTGTTATCCGAGTTTTGGGTTGGTTTTAGTAGTTAAGCGAGGCGACCATTCAGAGAAAATTCTGCTCTTTAAGCGAGTTAGTCTCTAAGCAAGGCGCTCTTTATGCGAGGTTTTACTGTACTTATATACTAGTTTAGCACTAGATCGCCTCTGCATGGATTAAAACGGGTTCCCAATGTTTTCAAACCAGGGGCCAGGTCATGCTCTCTCAGTCAGCTTCAAGGCCCGGATGGCCATTTTACCCTGCCTGCACGATGGGGGTGCCCATTTTGTCCCAACAGCTTCAAAGGAGTGGCCATTTTGTTTCTTGAATGCCCTTGGAGGGGTGGGGGCACATGAAGCTACAGCAGACTACTATGTTCTTTTAGTGTGTGTGTGTGTGTGTGTGTGTGTGTGTGTGTGTGTGTGTGTGTGTGTGTGTGTGTGTGTGTGTGTGTGTGTGTGTGTGTGTGTTTGTACGTTATGGAGACTTTTGGAAAACTAGAATGGGCTGTGAATTAACCCACAGGCAGCCTCAGTGGGCCGACTACTTGGGCCAGGAGTCCAGTTCCCCTCACTGTGCCTGCCAGGAGAACTGCCAGCCGGTGCAGCCTTGGGCAAGCTGAGCAGTGGTCCTAGATCGCCCCCAGAGAGTGGTCAAGTTACCTCTGAACGTTATGTAACCAGAAAACCTTGGACAGGGTGGCCATGAGTTAAAATCCACTTCATGGCACATCATCATCATTAGGTTCAGGTGAGCAAGTATTTGCTCTTTTAGGACTCAGGTTCTTGCGAATTCTAACTGGGAAATGACTGGGGAGGGGGGTTGCCACCCAACATTTCTGGAGGCCACCAGGCTGTAGGACTCATGGCTGCTGCCCAACAGAATTTGTATGATGCTTATGCAATGGTGAGGGTGGCTAAGTGGCTAAGACACTGAACCTGATGACTGGAAGGTTGGCAGGTCAGCAGTTTGAGACCTGAGTCCTGCACAACAGAGTGAGCTCCCATCTATGCCCCAGCTCCTGCCAACCTAGAAGTTCGAAAGCAAGCAACTGCAAGTAGATAAATAGGGACCACTTCGGTGGGAAAGGTAAACAGTGCTCTGTGCACTCCGGTGTCTAGTCATGCCTGCCACACGTCCATGGAAACTTCTGCAGGTGCAGACAGTGATTGCTCTTTGTCTATAAACAGAAATGAGCATTGAGTCCTAGAGTCGGATACGGCTGGCTTTCAGGCAAGGATGACCTTGACTTTGACTTATGCTATAGTGAACCTTTTTAGAAAGAGGAGAAAGCCCTGCGATGGTACCTGGTGATGGTGTGCTGGAGGTGGTGCGAGGGAAAAGCTAGACACCGTATGTCCACTGGACGAGGGAGGGCTCTCCCTTGAGACAGACTCTCTCCCACTCTCTGATGGATGGGTTCCTACTGAAGGCTCAATATGAGAAAGATGAATGTCTTTCCACCCCTGCCAAGAAGCTAATCTCCTCTCGCTATAGATCTGCCCAGGCTGCCACGCTTTTGACGCAACTGAACTTAAGTGCACTTAGGAAAGCACAGGGTTTATTCCCAGCCAGCCTTTGTGGAAGGTGTGAAGCTTGGCTTGGAAGAAGCCATTGGTGGGCAAGGAGGAGTTGACAAACGGGTGAAGTGTGGACACAATGGGCACAGAGCTGGGCGGGCTGCGGAGGATGGTGGAGGACAGAGGTGCCTGGGGGAAAATGGCCCATGGGGTCGCAAAGGGTCAGAATCGACTGTGCGACTGAACAACAACAAGAACTGGGACATGCTTCAGCCAGAGGATGCCTTCAAAAACAGGGGAGTGGCAGCACTTCAGAAGGAGGACCGTCCCCATTAAAAGAGGGCACATGGCCACCATAATGGGCAGCTTGGGATTGCTTTTGCAACAGGCCAGCTTGTTCTAATTTTGCTATGGGTTAATATTGTTTTACAGCACCTTGTGGTGACCTTGAACTTGAGGTCAAAAGGGGATCTGAAAATTTGGAGGTTGGCCCAATTGCTTTCCCTGCCCAATTGTCAAAAGCGTCTCTAAAGCAGCCAAACTTTGAGAGATGAGTTTCCATCAACAGGAGCTCTCGATGAAGTTGCTTTGGGAATCCTTCTTTCTTTCTGAGCACCTTCCAGCCAAGTTGGAAGCATTGCCTCTGCCCCTCCATTGGCTTCCAAGTGGGCTGACAATGCACAGGTGAGCCCCTCTGGCCTTCCATGGACTTCTCTGTAACAGGTGCTTCACAGCCTTTGAGAACAGAAGCTCGAATTACTTACAATTTCCCCTATTACGGCCAAAATAGTACAATTATTTATTTATTTATTTATTTATTTATACAATTCAACAGTGAAATCTAAGGAAGAATGTTAATTAACTTGATATTTTCATCTCCTTCTTTTAAGCAAACAAAATGGGCTCCGAATGTGTTTTCCTAACATCTACTCTTGGATAGACAAACTTTAAGTAAAGTAAAGGTTTCCCTTGCTCGAAAGCCAGTCGTATCTGACTTTGGGTTCAGTGCTCATCTCTGTTTCAAAGCTGAAGAGCCAGCGCTGTCTGCTTCTGCAGAGGTTTCCGTGGTCATGGGCAGGCATAACTAGACGCAGGAGAGCACGGAAAGCTGTTACCTTCCCACTGAAGTGGTCCCTATTGATCTACTTGCAATGCCTTGCTTTTGAACGGCTAGGTTGGCAGGAGCTGAGACAAAGACGGGAGCTCATTCCATCCTACAGTACTCGGGAATCGAACTGCTGATAGTCTGCCTCCCGGTCAGCGTCTTAGCCACTAGAGCCACTTTAGAGTTTTGTTAAAGATTCTTTAATCTTCAAAACTGTAGGAATCCGATCCATGTAAAGATAATCAGCCTCATTTAACGGTGTAGTTTATAGCCCCAGATAAACACAGGAGGAGTTAAAAGCTAACGAAGTCCAGCTTCATTAGGCAAGTAAGAAACAGAGATAGAGAGAAAGTAGAGAGCAAGCATACACACACTGCAGTTTTGGCTGAACAAAGGAATCATAATGGCGTCTCTTTATTCCAACAGAGTATATCAGAAACAAAACTTAAGGCACATACAGCCAATCAGAATGTCCGAACCCAAATAAGGAGAAACAAGGAGAAATCTTCTCACTATTCTACGCATGCCCAAAATCCAGCGTTGTCTCTCATGCAGACAAAGAGGCCTTTGTTTACAAAATGTGAAGGCGACAGGAGACAGAAACCAGATACATTCCTACATGTCCTCCTTTTTCATTTAAATTTGAGAGAGGGACGGCTAATCATACCCCTGCATGTCATCATACTCCATAACTACTCCTCCATATACAGCATCACTGTCCTCCTGGACATCGTACCCCTCCTGACTCCTGGTACCTTGTTCCGGAGGATGATACCTCATTGAGTACAATTGCCGTCGTGCAAAACCCGATGTCTCCCTTCTACGCAGTGGACATGTGTTACACATAGAAATAAGATTAGGAATACAATTAATGCAAAAACACAAAGATATAAGGCAAATAATAATAATGAACCCATAAAAGAAAACTTGTCTAAGGACAGACAAATCAGGCAACCAAGAAGTCATCCAATCAAAGAGATTAACATCAGTGCGTACATTGTTAGTAATGCTCTCCTGTAAATTCTGAAGTTCTTTCTCAATCGTATTATTCAGATCCTGGAATTTTACCCGACATCCCTGGTTCCCAACCAGTTTACAAAATCCTCCGGATTTTGCTAACAGGTAATCTATGGCCAGTCTGTCCTGCATTTGGTCTTGATGAAGCTCAGTGATTTCCATTTGAAGATCCCGTATGACCCTCCCTGTGGCGTTGATTGATTTCTCCAGCCTACAGGTGAGTCCCAAAATGGACCTTCTATTCTCCTGGGAAATGACCCCTGGGTATGATCCCAAGGTGAGTGCTCCAGTGATAACACTCCCTATAGCTCTCCCCCAGGAGCTACCATCAGAAAGCTGAACATCGATTATCACTTCATCCTTGCAACCAGGACCCATCGGGCCGGCAGCAGCTCTCCGGCGCCGTGCATCTGCCTGAAGCGGCATTTGCACTTGTACGGGTAAGGTAAAATAACCCAATGCTGCACATTGATATTGTCCTGGATGGAAATTCGTGGCAACTCCATTAAAAAAGAACCACATGTTGGGATCCTTAATTTGCCATCCATTGCAAATTGAACCACTATCTATAGCAGAATAATCAGGAGTAAACATAGGAAACACATCATATATATCTTCAATAGTAGTGTTAAACAAGGTATAATTAAGCTTATAAGAACTGTTATAACTACCCCATAACCAAAAATAATCGTCACATCCTGTATAATTGCCTACATTCCGCAAAACCCTTTGTGCTTGAGTCCAGTGCTTCCATTTACTATTCCAGACTCCAGAACTATGACAGCAGAAACAAAGTCCTTTAGTGTATTTCTTGAATGTCATGCTTCGCCAGCGGGTGTTGTTAAATTGTTCTGGGGGATTGGAGAAGAGTGTAGACCTATCAAGATGTTGCAAGTGTCCAATAACCAACTCAGGCGTGTTGAACAATGCCGGAAGAAAGGCCATTTGAGACACTGCCAGTGGATGCTCATAGTATAACGTTGCATTCTTACCATGAACCTCAAACATATAGTTAGCATGACGAAGCCAAAAGTTGGGGTTGCCCCCATGAGTCATTGTTTTTACAGCTGGAAGCACAGTAAGAAAGAAAAGAACAAATGTCAGCAACTTTAGTCTACTGGTGAACCACCGTCCTGGAGCTGAGTAACCTTCTTCTCTCTCCATGGGGGGATCGCTCGGGCAGGAATCCACAAAGGTCCTGAGGTCGTAGAAACAGCTGCGTATCCTCGTCCCCAGGTGATTAGAGGCATTCAATAACTTAAAACCAGCATAGCATGGTAAATCAAATACAGTACAAATATCATTAGAGCATTTCACACTCATAGCATGAGCAGGTAGACAATTTTTTTTGTTTCTTAAAAAAGGTTTTCAGTTTTATAATGCAAACAAGGCCAATTCTTATTTAGAGTCCACACAAACTTTTTAGTCCAATTAAAATGTCCAAATAAAAAGTCCAAATGTTGATTGAAGCTTTCTTCTTAAACACTATCTTCTCTCCAGCACAGTTCTTGGCATGGCAAGGTTGAAATTAGGCCATAAATTAAGTCTCACTGAATTCACAAGACACCCAGCCAACCCCCCTTTCCAGCTTTTCAGGCAAACACACATTCCTTCATGCTCCAGCCACACCCATCTGTATTAAGGCAGGCAGATGAGGTATGAACAAACTTGGAACAGCCCATTCTGGATCTCTTTGTTTGAGGGTTGGGCAGTTCAAAATCAGCCAAAATCTGGAGTATGTCTAGTATGTCTTCTCCCTCCTTGTATTTTTGCAAAAGCCTGCTGTCCATACAGGAAGGATCCACGCCCCTTTTCCTCTGGACTTTTTTCATTTGCAGCATCTGAATCTCAACTTTATGACAAACTGCACCCGTTAGGTTGTACTTGTGAGAAGACCCCTTTCTGGGCTTGGGTTTTCTGCATTCCTCCTCTGGGCCATCCTTCCACTTCTTGCCCACACATGAGGAATCAAGTTTACTACTCAGCTTCTCCTGCTTTTGTGATGAGGGTTGCTTCAGGGATGAGCTGAGGTCTCCTGTGCTGCTCTTGGAATCACACTCCTTGCTTCCTGCCACTTTGCATGCATTAATAGCTTCAATCTGTGATGAGGTCCCCACCATTTGTTCCCAATCAGCTGGCACTAGTTGTTTTTTAGACTCGGCAGGCAGTATTGCAGCAGTCCCATTTGCCAGAGCCTCTCTGTTCACTGGATATACAGCAACAGTTTCCATATCCAGCACAGCTGCAGTTAAAGCAGCAGAGAACAGGTCTTTTGTAGGGCTAAAAGTGCTTGATTGCTGCAAGGCAGGATATAATGTTCCATCTCCTTTTCCACCCCCATCTCCATCAGGGGGCTCATGCTGTTGTTTCTCATATGATGGAGGGGCTGTTGCCAGAGTCCCTCCCTTGGCTGGAGGCAAAAGCTGTGGAAGGGGACCATCAAGCCTCTGGGAGAACAACATATTTCTTGGAGTAAGTCTTTGAAGACAGTTTCTGACTTCACTCCACATAAATTGCACTGAAACAGAAATCCTCTCATGCTTCTGCAATTCATTCCCAATTTTATTCCAATGTTTTAAGTCCAAACAATCATCATATTTAACCCAAGGACAGGTTTTTCCTACAACCTGGACAAGCTTTTGTATTTCCTTCTTATCAGCTCATCTCCCATTCATATGCAAAAGATCTGAGATATCTTTACAAAACTCCTCCTCAGGTGAAGCCAACACACACCCCATAATAAATTTTTCACTCACCCTGTTGTATTTCTCAAGCGCTTGATTGACCTTTCCTCCGGTCTGACCTTTTTCTCTGGTCGTGAGTGAGTGAGACCTTGTCCCGGTCGCTAATTATGAGGTGTTAATTGCTGAAGCAGAATTCAAAGAAGGCTCTCTCATTGTAGTTCAAAGCCTCCCACGGAGCGCCACTTGTAGGAGTCCGATTCATGTAAAGATCTCTATTCAGCCTCATTAGCAACAGTTTATAGCCCCAGATAAACAAAGGAAGAGTTTAAAAAGGTCTGACGAAGTCCAGCTTCATTAGACAGAGTGTGAGGAGGGAACAGAGATAGAGAAATAGAGAGGAAACAGACACACACCACAGTTTTGGCTGAACATAGGAATCATAATGGCGTCTCTTTATTCCAACAGAGTGTATCAGAAACAAAACTTAAGGCACATACAGCCAATCAGAATGTCAGAACCCAAATAAGGAGAAACAAGGAGAAATCTTCTCACTATTCTACGCATGCCCAAAATCCAGCGTTGTCTCTCATGCAGACAAAGAGGCCTTTGTTTACAAAATGTGAAGGCGACAGGAGACAGAAACCAGATACATTCCTACACAAAACCTACAAAACGGGGAGATTGTTGTAGCCTGTCAAGATCTGCTATTTATTTCAGCATTGGATAAGCCAAAGCTAGCTACAGTTTTAAGGTTTGTTTTGGGCAGGCATGAAAAGGACAAGAGACTGCTTTTGGATTTTGAGGAGTGCTGGATTTGAAATGAACCTCCCTGGATCCAGAGGTTTAAAAAGTTACCTTTTGGACTGTGATTCTCCAGAGCCTTAAAAATTTAATTTTCCCATCCTCTGATTTTTAAAGGTGAGGCTCATCACTCAGCCATCTAAGGTCAAAGAAGGGGGGGGGGCTGAATTGAGACCTCACCCACCTCTGCCTTAAAGGAAGAGCCATTTTAATTGCCCTTTTCCAAAATACGACGTGAACATGGAAGATTCAGTGGAAAAGCCCACTGTTCAAAAGCAGGTCTTTCAAATCAAGAACTGAACAGTGAAAATCTGAGGTTCAAGAGAGTTTTCAGGACACGGAGAGTGTTTATGATGCTTAGAGTCCAATTATTCTCACTGGACTTCATGATAAGCAGAGTTCAACCTGGGACTTCATCTTAACTTTTGTTTAATTTTGGGGTCTTGCACGGAAGACAAAGAAGGAGCCGCAGTAGGGGGCTAAAACACAGGTTTATTTCATGGTGGTCAAGATGAACATGTGGTAATGGCGGAGGTACAGCTCATTATATACTGCAGTACATACATTTGAATATCGTTGCACGGTAGCTCATTGGCTGCTACCGGCATGACGTCATTCTGAGTCACGCCCATCTTCTCCAGGTGATCCTTGCGCAGGAAAGGTTCCCGCGGCTGCCGGTGATTTGGGGAATGTGAACCATGTGAGCTGAACGCTCGCAGCTGCCCCCTATGGACAGCTTACTCGCGTTCCTTAACAGCTGGGTTACATTGTAATCATTGTCAGGTTACATTCATACATTCTTAAAGTAAGACTGTTACATACACAACATTAATGATAATTGCTATGGCTGGGATATTCTGGGAGTTGGACACCCAAAAAAAAAAAGGGGGGGGCTTTCCCCAACTCTAAGAATGGGTTTGGCGTTGACAACACAAGGAAGCTAAAAAGAGCCTGAAGGTCAAAGCTGTGAGGACTGGAACACCTTCCTTACCATCTGAGGCTGCAACGGTTGGGTCTCTTCACTCTTGAACGATGGATGGCGTCTAAGAGGTGACCTGATTGAAGTTTACAAAATCATGCACGGTGTGGACAAAGTACATAAGGAAAAACTGTTTTCCCTATGGCACAACACTAGAACTAGGGGACACTCCATGAAACTTTTGGGTGCTAGTTCTCAAACAAATAAGAGAAAGTACTTTTTCACCCAGAGGATCCCTGGTCTATGGAACTCCCTGCCAGAAGAAGTGGTGACAGCTGTCAGTCTTGACAGCTTTAAGAAAGGATTAGACAAGTTGATGGAAGACAAGGGGATCAATGGCTATAATTATGGATACTTAAGGACAACCTCGGGGTTGGAGAGATAGGCAGGATATCTCTCAATACCATTTCCAGGGAATCCTAAGCAGGTGAAGGCATCTGCTTGGGAATAGTACCCTGAAGTACATGGGGAGCCACTGTGTGAGACACAATGCTGGACTGGATCATGGGCTCCTGTGGCCTCTTCCAGCAAGGATGTTCTTATGTTCTAAAGCAGAATCTCCCTGGTTTTTATTTTGTGTTGGAAGTAACTGTCTTCGGAGTTTATTAGCCTTGGGCTGCCAAATGTTCTTGGACTTCAATTCCCAGAAGCTTGTCAGCATAAGTGCTGATCGGGGCTCCTGGGAATTAAAGTACAAGAACATCTGGGGGACTAAGATTGAGAAGCCCTGGCTGATTATCCTTGTTCTTCCCAGATAAGGAGAATATCTTATGACCGTTGTACAAGGCTCATGCAAACACCCCTAGGATAGTGGGAGAAACCTCGCCTGGCCCAGGACTGCTTGGCAGCTGTATTGCCATTCCCAGTTTGGGGGTTTGGGGGTTCCCTCCTTGACCAGAGCTCCTGTTCGCCGCTTGGTGGTCTCCCAGCTCAACACTATCCAAGCTTAGGTTTGCTCAGCTTCCACGATCAGAGAAGATCAATGTGTTTAGGCAGTACAATATTTGCGGGAGGTGCTCAGGCTGCTAGAAGTCTCTATAGAGGAAGCATCTAACTGAAATTACAATAAATTACAGATGTTTGCCACAATGCAAACAAGGAATTGTCAAAGGCCAGAAACACAGTTGTTGCAGAAGCAAAGCAATCAAAGCAATCACATTTCTATCCCATCCCATAGCATCTAAGTGCACTGCGGTTCAAAAGTGAATTAGCATTTTGTCCCCAACATGCTGGGTACTCGTTTTACTGCATACAGGCACATTTTATTTTGACTTCTGGGAGCCACGAGGGCGGTGCAGGGTGGATGAACATAAGAACAGCCTTGCTGGAACAGGCCACAGCCCATGATCCAGTCCAGCATTTCTGTCTCACACACAGTGGCTCACCATTTGCTTCAGGGTATTATTCCCAAGCAGATGCCTTCACCTGCTTAGGATTCCCTGGAAATGGCATTTATTGAGAGATATCCTGCCTATCTCTCCAACCCGGAGGTTGTCCTTAGGTATCCATAATTATAGCCATTGATACCCTTGTCCTCCATGAACTTGTCTAATCCTTTCTTGAAGCTGTCAAGACTGACCGCTGTCACCACTTCATCTGGCAGGGAGTTCCATAGACCAGTGATCCTCTGGGTGAAAAAGTACTTTCTCTTATTTGTTTGAGAACTAGTACCCAAAAGTTTCATGGAGTGTCCCCTAGTTCTAGTGTTATGCGATAGGGAAAACAGTTTTTCCTTATCTACTTTGTCCACACCGTGCATGATTTTATAAACTTCAATCATGAATTGGTGTCAGGGGCTGGATCTGGCCCACAGGCCATAGTTTGGACACCCCTGGTTTAAGCAGAGGAAACAGCAGCCTAAAATCTATCTCATCCTGTTGCAAAACACATCTGTTGCAAAACAGTTTGCAAGGCACGTTTTACTTCCACTTCCAGTAGAAGGAACCACGTGACCAGCCCATGGCCCCAAAAGTTTGGGCACCCCTGATCTAAACTTCTTTGGGTTTCTGGATCCATCCTTTTTCCAGATAGCTCTGTACTTCTTCCTTCCTTCCTCCCTTCCTGTAGGGACAATGGCATCTCATGCGCCTAACCTTTGCACTGTCTAAGAATATGCAGATTCGATTGACTTTTGCCAAGGCCGGTGTCTAAATTTATTGACCCAAGACAGGAATATTGACATGAGATGAAGCCGAGGTCAATGAGAGTCCCTCGGGGGGGACCATAAATTTTTATATTGACTCAGGCAACAGACATCAATAAATGAATGGTTAATATAAACATTGTCTTACAAAAAATAATTCCCAGCAACATGGGTTTTGCGAGCAATTTTTATGGTGAAATATTGAAGTCCCCCATTATAACCAGATGGCATCCATCCACGAGTTCTCAGGGAACTTAAAGATGAAATTGCTGTTATCCTAGCCAAAATATATAATCTTTCCCTCAAATCAGGCTTTGTGCCTGATGACTGGAAGGTAGCGAATGTAACACCAATTTTCAAAAAAGGATCCAGGGGTGATCCAGGAAATTACCGACCTGTCAGTTTGACATGTGTCCCAGGTAAAGTGATGGAAACCATCCTAAAAGATAGAATTAATAGGCACATAGAAGAGAAGGCGCTGCTAAAGGAGAGCCAACATGGCTTTTGCAAGGGCAAATCATGCCTCACTAATCTGTTGGAATTTTTTGAGAGTGTCAACAAGCATGTGGATAAGGGGGATCCAGTTGACATTGTTTATCTGGACTTTCAGAAGGCTTTTGACAAGGTCCCACACCAAAGGCTCTTGAATAAACTTACCAGTCATGGAATAAAGGGACAGGTCTTGTCCTGGATCAGCAACTGGCTAAGGGACAGGAAACAGAGGGTAGCACTAAATGGACACTTCTCCAAGTGGAGGGAAGTAAAGAGTGGGGTCCCCCAAGGTTCAGTACTGGGACCCCTGCTTTTCAACCTCTTCATAAATGATCTAGAGGTAGGAGTAAAAAGCAAGGTAGCCAAATTTGCTGACGACACTAAATTATACAGGGTAGTGAAAACTGTGAGAGATTGTGAGGAGCTCCAGAGGGATCTCTTGACACTGGGGGAGTGGGCAAAACAGTGGCAAATGAGCTTCAACATTAGTAAGTGCAGAGTGATGCATGTTGGGGCAAAGAACCCCAATTACATTTATAAACTGATGGGGTCTGAACTCTCTGCGACAAACCAGGAAAGGGACCTTGGTGTCCTGGTGGACAGCTCAATGAAGGTGTCAACCCAGTGTGCCTCAGCAGTGAAAAAAGCAAACTCAATGTTAGGGATCATTAGGAAGGGTATAGAAAATAAGTCAGCAAGTGTTATTTTGCCTCTTTATAAATCTATGGTGAGGCCCCATCTGGAATACTGTGTACAGTTCTGGTCGCCATACCTCCAGAAGGATATTATGGAGTTGGAGAAAGTACAGAGGAGGGCAACCAGAATGATTAGGGGACTGGAACACCTTCCTTACCATCTGAGGCTGCAACGGTTGGGCCTTTTCACTCTTGAACGACGGCGTCTAAGAGGTGACCTGATTGAAGTTTATAAAATCATGCACGGTGTGGACAAAGTGGATAAGGAAAAACTGTTTTCCCTATCGCATAACACTAGAACTAGGGGGCACTCCATGAAACTTTTGGGTACTAGTTCTCAAACAAATAAGAGAAAGTACTTTTTCACCCAGAGGATTACTGGTCTATGGAACTCCCTGCCAGAAGAAGTGGTGACAGCTGTCAGTCTTGACAGCTTTAAGAAAGGATTAGACAAGTTCATGGAGGACAAGGCTATCAATGGCTATAATTATGGCTACCTAAGGACAACCTCCGGGTTGGAGAGATAGGCAGGATCTCTCTCAATGCCATTTCCAGGGAATCCTAAGCAGGTGAAGGCATCTCCTTGGGAATACCCTGAAGGAAATGGTGAGCCACTGTGTGAGACAGAATGCTGGACTGGATGGGCTGTGGCCTGTTCCAGCAAGGCTGTTCTTATGTTATGTTCTTATGTTATGTTCTTATGGAGTAGCTTGTCAGTCATGCCTGAGGAAGGGAGGGAAGTATTTGATTATGGTGAGGGAGAGAAGAAATGGCACCCAGATAGAATGCCATGTTGTCTCCTTCCCGTGATGGAGCACAACTAGTCTCAAGCGGCAGGTGAGTGTGCATGTGTTAATATATTTACAGTTCACATTTATATTGTTGTTGCTATTGTTTTGTAGAAAGGTTTTTTTATTCATCAGCTATGCTGTGGCCATTGCACCTGTTTCTCGGGCTCTAAAATGCACTTTACATAAGAACATAAGAACAGCCTTGCTGGAAGAGGCCACAGGAGCCCATGATCCAGTCCAGCATTCTGTCTCACACAGTGGCTCACCCTTGGCTTCAGGGTATTATTCCCAAGGAGATGCCTTCACCTGTTTAGGATTCCCTGGAAATGATATTGAGAGATATCCTGCCTATCTCTCCAACCCAGAGGTTGTCCTTAAGTATCCATAATTATAGCCATTGATACTCTTGTCCTCCATGAACTTGTCTAATCCTTTCTTAAAGCTGTCAAGACTGACCGCTGTCACCACTTCTTCTGGCAGGGAGTTCCATAGACCAGTGATCCTCTGGGTGAAAAAGTACTTTCTCTTATTTGTTTGAGAACTAGTACCCAAAAGTTTCATGGAGTGTCCCCTAGTTCTAGTGTTGTGCGATAGGGAAAACAGTTTTTCCTTATCTACTTTGTCCACACCGTGCATGATTTTATAAACTTCAATCAGGTCACCTCTTAGACGCCGTCGTTCAAGAGTGAAAAGGCCCAACCGTTGCAGCCTCAGATGGTAAGGAAGGTGTTCCAGTCCCCTAATCATTCTGGTTGCCCTCCTCTGTACTTTCTCCAACTCCATAATATCCTTCTGGAGGTATGGCGACCAGAACTGTACACAATATTCCAGATGGGGCCTCACCATAGATTTATAAAGAGGCAAAATGACACTTGCTGACTTATTTTCTATACCCTTCCTAATGATCCCTAGCATTGAGTTTGCTTTTTTCACTGCTGAGGCACACTGGGTTGACACCTTCATTGCGCTCTCGTCCACCAGGACACCAAGGTCCCTTTCCTGGTTTGTCGCAGAGAGTTCAGACCCCACCTTGCGATCTGTTTCACAACAGATATGTTTTGCAACAGGATGAGATAGATTTTAGGCTGCCATTTTCTTTGTTTAAACCAGGGGTGCCCGAACTATGGCCCGGGGGCCGGATTCGGCCCCCGATGGCAACTCATCCAGCCCAGGAGTTGTAGTTTGGGCACCCCTGCTCTAAATCGCCCTGGTGGCACAATGCTTAAACTGCTGTCCTGCAACCAAAAGGTTGCGAGTTCGATCCTGATCAGGGATCAAGGTTGACTCTGCCTTCCATCTTTCTGAGGCCAGTAAAATGAGTAACCAGCATGTTGGGGGCAAAATGCTAATTAACTTGTGAACAGCCCAGAGAGTGCACTAAGCACTTATATGGGGTGGGAGAGAAGTGCGATTGCTTTGCTTCTGCAGCAACTGCGTGTTACTGGCCTTTAACAACTCCTTGTTTGCATTGTTTTCCTTAAATTTTGGCAAACATCTGTAATTTATTGTAATTGGTGGTTTGAGTTGGATGCTTCCCTCCATAGATACTTATGGCAGCTTGAGCACCTCCCTCAAATATCGTACTGCCCGAACATGTTGATCTTCTCTAATCACGGATGCTGAGCAAACCTAAGCTTGGCTAGTGTTAAGCTGGGAGACGACCAAGCGCTGAACAGGAGCTTGGGTAAAGAACACCAGAACCCAAAACATGGAATGGCAATACAGCTGCCAAGCAGTCCTGGGCCAGGTGAGGTTCCACCACCACCACCACCACCAAATCCTGGGGGTGTTTGCATGAGCCTTGTACAACAGTTATAAGATATATTCTCCTTATCTGGGAAGAACAAGGATAATTAACCAAGGCTTCTCAACCTTGGTCTCCCAGATGTCCTTGGACTTAAATTCCCAGGAACCCTGACTTAAGCTTCTGGGAATTGAAGCCCAAGAACATCTGGCAGCCCAAGGCTAATAAACTCTGGAGACAGTTACTCCCCAAAAAAAGGGCTTCTCTACACTGGCCCTCCCAGGTAAAAGGTGCACAGCAGCTGTTAAAGAGCTTGCAGGAGGAGTAGGCCCGTGATGGCGAACCTTGGCACTCCAGATGGACTTCAATTCCCAAAAGCCCAAGCACCCTGTGAATCCACACGAATGGGTTTACTGCAATTCATCCGGCCCGCACTGCCTTCGTCACTCCCAGAAGTGGAAGTAAAACGTGCCCAACTGGCCACATGCCCGTGTAGAAAGTCAGTCATTTGTTAGTAGAAGTCTCATCAGCAGAAGGAAAAGGTGGATTAGAGGGGTTGATATACAGACTGATTGCATTCACTTGTGCATTGAAAAATTATACTCCAAGTCTGACCATCTCAATCCGGAAGCATTTCCCACCAGCGCCATTATGTAGGGGAACCGTCTGTCCAAGCAGGGGTGAGTCTCAGCAGAAAGCCAAAGTAGGGCTGCAATGTAGAGCACACTCCAAATTGGGACCTAATGCTGCCCCAAAAGAATGCGACACACCCACCCAAGAAAGGGAGCCTGCTTAAGCACATTCATGTAAACAAGCATCCAAAGCCACATTTATTTTGGGTCAGAGGAGGAGGAGAGGGGTCCAATTTGCTTGAGGTAGGGGGTAAAATCAAGACACACACACACACCCCCAAAGATTCTGCAGCCTGCCAGCCCATCTGGCCCTCCCTTCATCTGAAGAAGAAGTACAGTCTGAACCATCATTCCCTTTTGAACTTATTTCAACATACATTTTAAACAGCTCAGTAGTTTAAACAATCCAATAACTTAAATTGCTGGCCATAGTTAAGAGCCCCTTGAATTATTAAAGCTCTTAATGTTGTTGGTTATGTGAAAATATATATATATATAAATATATATCTATAATATGTTCATATTAAGATCTCCTTTTTTGAATTGTCAGCCCAGCAATCTGAGATGAATGACTGACATCTCAGAGCCTTGGGACTGCATTGTTCTGCCAACGCAAGTTGAGCCAATTCCGACGCACAACCCCCTCCGGCCAGAAGCAGGGGCCAGAAGTCTTCTTGGAGGTTGAGTTTTCCCTCACCAGTTGCATGCCTGGAGGATTAGCTCAGGGCACATGGCTAGCTGCAGGTCACCCCACTGCTGTCTGTCTCCTGATCCAGACGAGGCAGAAGTCCTCTGTAAGTGTGTGTGGATGTGTCTGTGTGTGAAAGAAAGAGAACAAAGGAGATAAGGGTGTATGAATCTTTGCCGGCATCAGTGTGACCATCACCAACCTTGTCTCTCGGTCATAACCCAATGCCTTCTGGAGGACGGAGATGCAGGCAGGTGAAGGCTCTCAATATTTCAGACTCTGGACCAGTAATGGCCAACCTTGGTACTCCAGGTGTTCTTGGACTTCAATTCCCAGAAGCCCAAGTCAGTACTCCTGCTGATCAGGGCTTCTGAGAATTGAAGTTCCAGAACATCTGGAGTGCCAAGGTTCGCCATCACTGCTCTGGACTATACATTTTACGAAAGGAAAAAACTGAATTAAATTGTCATATGTAATATATACCGATAACAAAAGATGAAAACAAGCCACATTTGACTTGTGCAATGACAAGAGGTGCTCAAAGTGTTTCCCATCCGTGTCTTCCAGACACATCTGGTTGCAGTCAACTACAGTTTGACCAATGTTGACCAAAGTGTTCACTTGTATCACTGCATATACCATTTCAAATTCCTTCCCAAAGTACTGCCAGTGTAGCCGGTTTTCTACAGTACACCACATCCTTTAAGGTAACTCCCCCCCCATAGGGAGAAGTCAAGGGGTGTTAAGTCAAGAGAATGTGTAGAAACTCAACTGCACCTCTTCATACACTTCAAAATGGCCTTGCACTCCATGAATGACAACCATGCTTCTGCCATTTTCATTGACTATCCTGCCTGTCCCGTGGTGATGCTAGTGTTCATTCTTTTGAGCAAACGCCATACTACACATTGCTACTGCAATTCAATTCAATTTCACAAAGTCAGACATAGATAACAGCTCTTAGAAGAACTCAACCCTGATGGCTCCTTAGAAGGACAAATAGTAAAAATGAAGCTAAAGTACTTTGGACATCAAATGAGAAGAGAGGATTCACTTGAGAAAGCCATGATGCTGGGAAAGGTGGAGGGTAAAAGAAGAAGGGGGCGGCCAAAGATGAGATGGCTAGATGGCATTGTTGGCGCAATGGGCACAGAGCTGGGCGGGTTAAGGAAGATGGTGGAGGACAGAGGTGCCTGGCGGGCAATGGTCCATATAGGGTCACAAAGGGTTGGAATCAACTGTGCAACTGACCAACAACAACAAAATGTTTGTACGTTTCTGCACCCTGTGTATATAGGGAATCAGAGTTACTTTTTGGGTCATTTTCAAAGTTACTTTCATTTTAATTACTCACCAGGATGAATTACCAGAAAACTTTCACTCCGTATTAGGTCTTGTTTGCTCGAAAGCTAGTTGTGTCCAACTCAAGGGTGCAGTACTCATCTCCATTTACAGCCAAAGAGCCAGTACTGTCTGCATCTGCAGACCTTCCACGGTCATGTGGCAGGCATGACTAGACAACGGAGCACATGAACGCTATTACCGTTCCCAATTTCTTGCTTTCAAACTGCTAGGTTGGCAGGAGCTGGGGCAACCGATGGAAGTTCGCCCTGTCATGCAACACTCGGGTCTCAAACTGCATATTAACCATTAAGCCACAGTAGGGTAGGCAGTGGTGGGCATCAGCAGGTTTCGCCTGAACCGGCAGCAGAAATTCTGGCTGACCCCTCTGCCCTTCCATGTTTTGAAATGAAGTAGTCCTAATGCGGATGCAACGCAGGGCTCCCCCCTGGCCACACCCACCATGCCACGCCCACAGTGTGGCAGTAAATTTTTTTTGGAGCCCACCACTGAGGGTAGGCTAGAAAATAGGGAACTGGTCAAAGTCACTCAGTAAGTTTCACTGTTCACTGGTATGTTTTCCTATCACATCTTTTGTCAAGTTCTGTGTCTTAACCACGAAGCCACCTCAGCCCCTCAGTCCATAGTACCTGAGCCAAAATTTGTCAGAAGACAGTTTGCCAATCCATCTTCTTCTTCTGAATCTTCTCCCCAACTCTTTCGGAGGATGCCGTTCCTTGACCCCACCGGAGAAGACATTTGAAAGGATAAAACCCATACCTGCCATGCCCTCCTCCCTTCAGCTGGAGAAATTGGGCAGGCTCTTTTTTTAATGCAGCAAAGGGAAAGTCAAATGCATCAATATTTGGGAGTCCCAATGCATATATATAAAGTTTCCGAGCAAACGCCATGGACCCACTGGCGCCGGAGTCCTCCCAGCCCCATGGACAGACACTGCAATGCGGGTCTCAGCCGCGCTCCTCTCCTCTCGTTTGTTTACATGTGCTTGGTGCCACCACAGCAAACGGAGGGGGGAAAGTTTTAATACTCCCCAGCATGAATCTTTAATGCTGGGCTTTTGCTCTTGTGTCATTACTTGAGCCTTTCAGGGAGAGAGGGCCTTGGAGACCGTGATGCTTTAAAGCCAAGGCAGCAGCCACTACGACAGCAAAGCCCTTTCCCTCTTCCGTGTCCTTTCCACGAAATTCTGGCCCTTCTCTTCCCCTGCGCCTTGCATCCTGAACTGGGGATCCTCTTCAGTAGCACACAACAAAGAGCAGCCCTATTGTTTAGGTCACTTCTGCTGCCTCTCTAAAAGATAAAAGGCTCCCTTGCTCGAAAGCCAGCCGTATCCGACTCTAGGGTGCAGTGCTCATCTCTGTTTCAAAGCCGAAGAGCCAGCGCTCTCTGCCTCTGCAGACGTTTCCGTGGACATGGGGCAAGCATGCCTAGACACCGGAGCACACGGAACGCTGTTTATCTCCCCACCAAAGTGGTCCCTATTTATCTACATGCAATTTCTTGCTTTCAAACTGCTAAGTTGGCAGGAGCTGGGGCAGAGATGGGAGCTCGCTCCATTGTGCAGCACTCAGGTCTCGAACTGCTGACCACCTGCTGACCTTCCAGTCAAGTTCAGTGTCTTCCCTCTCTAGATCTTGGTTATTTATATAAATTAGATCTCTCCCCACTGATAGCACCAGCACTCCCTTCCGTTAGGACAGTGGTGGTGAACCTATGGCACGCGTGCCAGAGGTGGCACTAGGAGCCCTCTCAGTGGGCACTCGTGCAGTCACCCCAGCACAGTTTGCCCTGCCCCTCTGCCCAGCAGCCCAATGGAAGTGCTTCCTCCCTTCCCCCAGCACAAAGTTCATCCCACCCCTCTACCCAGTAGCCCAATGGGAGCATTTCCTTCCTCCCCTTTTGCTGTGTTGGCACTTTGCGATAAATAAGTGGGTTTTGGGTTGTAGTTTGGGCACTCAGTCTCTAAAAGGTTCGTCATCACTGTGTTAAGATGCCAGGGTGTGGAAAGCTAGCTTTTGCCCAGTTACATCCATTCATTTATTTAGACCAGTATTGGCATTTCTGACTGGCAGCAATAGCAATTGGCAATAGGAATTATACTTATCTACCACCCTATAGCACTTAGTGTACTCTCTGGATGGTTCATAAGTTAATTAGTATTTTGCCCCCAACATGGTGTTTCTAACCACTGCCTATAATATTTCCCACCACCACCACCTCCCTTTTAAGGGCTTGACCTTGACCTTTGGTCTTGCTTGGCTGCTGGTTTGTGATCAATCAGTTACCAGCGGCAATCCCTCAAAGATGTCCGATAGCAAACCTAAAGGGGCAACAGATCATTAATTTAATTATTCAAGCATCTTTAGCTGATTATTAGCAATAATTGAATATTAACAGTATCTCTAAGAGTCGTTGGGGGAAGGACTGATTCTCTGCCGAAGGCATCTCAAAACTCCCCCAATGAGTAGAGAGAAATTTCCTGCACCCCTGCTGACCACCTGCTGACCACCTTGTTTTGTTGTTGTTGTTGTTCAGTCGCACAGTCGACTCCGACCCTTTGCGACCCCATGGACCATTTTCCTCCAGGCGCCTCTGTCCTCCACCATCCCCTTCAGCCCTCCCAGTTCTGTGCCCATTGTGTCTACAATGCCATCTAGCCATCTCATCCTTGGCCTCCCCCTTCTTCTTTTGCCCTCCACCTTTCCCAACATCAATGCCTTCTCAAGTGAATCCTCCCTTCTCATTTGATGTCCAAAGTATTTTAGCTTCATCTTTACTATTTGACCTTCCAATGAGCAGTCAGGGTTAATTTCTTCTAAGATTGACCTATTTGTTCTCCTCGCTGTCCATGGGACTCTCAAAACCCTCCTCCAACACCACATTTCAAAGGCATCTATTCTTCTGTGTTCAGCCTTCCTAATGGTCCAGCTCTCGCATCCATACATTACTACTGGGAAAACCATTGCTTTGACTATTCTAATTTTTGTTTGCAATGTGATGTCTCTGCTTTTCACTATGTTCCCCAGGTTTCTCATCGCTTGTCTCCCAAGAATCAGTCGCCTTTTTATTTCATGGCTGCAATCCCCATCTGCAGTGATCTTTGATCCTAAGAAAGTAAAATCTGTCACTGCTTCTACCTCTTCCCCGTCTATTTTCCAGGAACTGATGGGGCCTGTTGCCATTATCTTGGTTTTCTTGATATTGAGTCTCAAGCCAGCTTTTGCACTCTCCTCCTTCAGCCCAATCAAGAGGTTCTTTAGGTCTTCCTCACTTTCTGCCATTAGGGTGGTATCGTCTGCATATCTCAGATTGTTGATGTTTCTCCCAGCGATTTTAATCCCATATTGTGATTCCTCCATCCCTGCACTGCGCATTATGTGCTCTGTGTA
Organism: Bradypodion pumilum; assembly: GCA_035047305.1. NCBI lineage: Eukaryota > Metazoa > Chordata > Lepidosauria > Squamata > Chamaeleonidae > Bradypodion > Bradypodion pumilum. The sequence goes on from JAWDJD010000004.1 coordinate 344,752,635, forward strand.
TAGGTTGAATAAGCATGGTGACAAAATGCAGCCTTGTCTTACTCCTTTTCCTATTCCAAACCACTCTGTTATTCCATGTTCTGTCCTAACTGTTGCTTCTTGGTTCATGTACAGATTTCTCAGGAGGCATATGAGGTGCTCTGGTATTCCCATCTCTTTAATTACTTGCCACATCTTGTTGTGGTCCACACAGTCAAATGCCTTAGTGTAGTCAATAAAACAAAAGTAAACTTGTTTCTGGTATTCCTTTAGGGGGTGGGTAGTTTTAACTGTTTTTAACATGCTTTTTAAATTGTCATTGTGAACCGCCCTGAGTCGGCTTTGGCCGAGTGGGCGGTATATAAATTTGACAATTAAATTAAATTAAATTTCTCCGATCCTCTTTGCTATTCTGCCCCCACCATAGCTGTCAGGTATCCCGTGTTGGCCGGGAAAACCCCTTATTTTAGCCTCTTTCCCACCGTCATCCCTTCTTAATTAGACTGCAATGCCCTATTGCCGCCATTGGAGGGCAGCACAGGATAAGCATCGCTGTCAAGAATCGCGTATTGGCCGGGAAATTTCCCTTATTTCCAAATCCAAAACTTGACAGGTATGGCCCCCACCCATTTCCCCAGTAAATCAGTGCAACTATTCTGTGGTGAGGCTGCAGTTGGAGAGTTTGAATGTCCCTCTGAAAAGGGGGAATGAAAATCCCTGTTGAGCTTCAGTGCATAGAAAACCTCTAGGTAAAGGTAAAGTTTGCTCTTGCACAAAAGCCAGTCGTATTTGACTCTAGCGTTCAGTGCTCATCTCTGTTTATAGAGTCAGCACTGTTTGTGTTTGCAGTATTTGTTACTTTATGCCATCACAGTGGAAGTAACTGATGCTGAGCTTGTGGCTACTGAATGAGAGGAAAGTGCTTTGGAAATGCCTTAGAAAAGGCAATGGATTTGGCTCTCAATCTGACCTTTAGCAAAAGTCACAAAATGCTTTTCCTTGCTTCCAAGAGGAAGTTTTCAAGTTTTTTTAAAAAAACCATAACCGATGCAGTGCATTAGCACTGCTCTAACACAACATAAAACATTTTTCACTTCCTCTGCCCCTCTGTAAAGGAGCAGAGGAAGTGTTTATTTTCCAAGGTTGTAAAGGGACTGCCTTCTTAAGCCCCTTCACAATATGGGAAAATTCAAAGTTGACACCACAAGCTTTGTTTTGGTTCTTTCCCATCTCTCACACAGGTTGGAAATCAACCAAAATGGAACAACCCTACCTGCCCCTCAAAAGGCATGAGCCCTTTTAGGGACCCAGAAAGGTGCAGATAGGGTTGTGCAGGGAGGGATCCTCCAACCTGATCTGAAGGACAGCCCCAGTTCTAGGTGCTCTGATTTTGCCCTGGCGTACCTGAGATCTGGGTGTTCAATAGATCCTAAAGAGAAGAGTCAGCCTGCTGAATTTGGAAGAGCAAACTAGCTTCAGGGAGGTCCAGCAGAACATCGGCATGCACTGCTAAGGCCCCTCCTCGCGATACCTTTCCAGACCCTCTTGACTTGATCCATTTGGAAAGCAAAGGAACCCCAGAGGTTTCCAGATGAGAAATTAAATGTAGAAGAGGGCAGAAAGGAGAACTTGCCATGGCTGCGCGGGGGAGAGGAAGGGGGCCAGGGAAAGACTCTCTGGGCAAAGCGAAAAGAGGAGATAAATCAAGTGTCAAAGAGGGAAACCTTGGCAGATTCTTCCAAACAAGTTTATTTATCACTGTTTTCTCTCCGGGATGCTGACAGGGGAGGGGGGGGCAATTGCAATGCCTGGCTTGATGGATGAAACCTGTGTATGGAAGCATTTCTTCCTGAATCTTGTAAGGACCACTCATAGGGTGACAGGCAGGTGGGGAGGAGGGGGTCCAAAAACAGAGGGCCGGCAGAGGGGTCTCTTCCCCCAAAGCAAAGGGTGGCCTTGCTTTGCGATCCCTGCAGGGCACAGGGCGGGGTGCAAGCATGCAGCAAAAAACAACCACCATGGAGTTCTTGTTCAGGCACTTCTAGTGGCCTCCATCTGTGTCATTTGGTTTTCCAAATGTTCTCGCTCCACCTTCCTCTGCGTCAGCCTCGTGGTCTTTGTCCTTCTCCTCTTTTCACATAAGCCTTGTATGCATCACATGATGCACTGCAAAAAAATTTACTACCTACTCTGTGGGCTGGCCAAATCTGTGGGTGGAGCCAAATCTATGGGCGTGGCCAAACATCCTGCACTATGGGCTATGGAGGTGGGCATGGCCAACCAAGTGGGCGTGGCATTTCCGCTACTGGTTCTGCAGAACCTGACAGAACCTGCTGCAGCGCATCACTGCTTGTATGGTATGGAATTCCAAGGCATTCTCTCCAAATGGATAAACCGCTTTATTTGTTGTCTCTGCCCACTGCATTTTTGGTGGAAAATTAACCAGCCACAACCCAAACTCTGCCCTGTTTCTTCTTTGCTCACAGGCCAGGTTTTGTTTTCTGTCATGATGGATCAGAAGGCAACAGGGACATAGGACACGAGTTCCCCACCCCAGGGGCAAAGGGAGGCAGATGAGCAACCTTGAAATGCACACACACACACAGCCCAATATTTATATTTCCAGATCTGGCAGTGTCATGTCTGGTGAAGAAGAAGAAGGAAAAAGAAGATGATGATGATGATGATGATGGCACATGAAAATAATCCTGAACTTATTTCGGAGACCCTTTCAAGAGGAAGCAAGGGGTATGTGTGTTTCATCACAGATTGAGAAGATTCAGCCAGAGGTCTCTCTGTGTGTGTGCACGCGTGTGTGTGTGCGCGCGCACACACTCTTGGAAAAGCAGAGGATTCTGATCACAAGCTTTGCCGTTCTTCTGCCTCAGATATGGGGTGGCGTGCAGAGACCGCTCCCCGAGCGCCGCCGGGCCTTGCTGTGCGGCCTCCCTTTATCTGAAACGCCGAGGGAAGCAGTTTAACATCAAACTCGCATTGATATTCAAATAGATTATCATGCTGGCAAATGGAGAGAGCGCTGGAGGCAGCAAAGTGTGAAGGAGCAACTAATGCATTAGTATTTATGGTACAGTTATAATCCCCATTTTCGGAGGCTGCATTGCCAATGGACAAGTTGCAAAACACTTCTTCCCCCTCTCTCTCCCTCCCTCCTTTCCCACTTGTGTCTTCTTCTTCTTCTTCTTTTTCTTCTTCTTCTTCTTCTTCTTCTTCTTCCTCCCAGATCCTTCTCCCCTTGACTTTGTCTTCTCCCTCAGACCTGCTGACCCGGACAAAACCGATGATGAGACTTTGAGCAGGGGTGCCCAAACTTTTCGGGCTGTGGGCCATTCATATGGTTCAGTGGGCCGGTCACATGGTTCAGCAGGCCGGTCGCATGGTTCCTCCCACCGGAAGCGGAAGTAAAGCGTGCCTTGCAACCTGTTTTGCAACCAGATGAAATAGATTTTTAGGCTTCCATTGTCTCTGCTTAAACAAGGGGTGCCCAAACTACGGCATGTGGGTCGAACACGGCCCCTGACACCAATTAATCCAGCCCCCGCCGCCCTTGCTGTATTTTACTTCCACTTCCAGGAGCGGCAAGGGCAGCGCGGGTTGGATGAATTGATGTCAGGGGCCATATCTGGCCCGTGGGTCATAGTTTGGGCACCCATGCTTTCAGGGTCCATTAGAAAGCAAATTCTTAAACAGTAGGCTCTGAAAATCAATCTATTTTGCCTTTGCACGGTCTTTCTCTCTCTCTGTCTCCCTTGCTCTCCCTCCCTCTGTTAGGATCTTTGTCCCTCAAGAAACCCAGTTTTATCCCAACCATCGGCAGCCTCTCACTCCACAATGGAGTTTTATAGAACCATAAAGCGCTTCACAGAAAAGGAGAAAATAAGAGGGAAGAGATGTTAGGTTCATCTTGACTGGCACAAAACACCAACTTGAAATCACTGGTTTTAACCCCTTTTTCAGGACATGTGGTATGTAAACCATGGTGTGTGCCCGTATCAGTCTCCCCACAGCAATTTGCTCCATCCCCACTGCTTAGAGGAGGGGTGAGCAACCTACGGCCCATGGCACCAAATCATCCGGCCCATGCTGCCGCCGCCGGAAGCGGACACAGACAAGTTTACGACAGCCACTGATATGTTTTACGGCAGCTTTTACAGCAGGGGAACCACCAGTCCTGCTGAAATGTCTGAGGGATCGTGACCCAAAGGGTTGGCAACCCCTGGCTTAGAGAATGTGCTCAGCCCTAACAGCAGAGACAGACTCCAGCTGATCAGCAGGGACCATCCCCAGCTGATCCGAAACATCTCAGCTGCCTCCACAAATCCTGGGGTAAATTCCCCACTGATCAGCTGACTGGCCGGACCCCCTTGTCATGATGTGTAATAACCTACATTGTGGAGAAGAAGCTATCATTAGAATGGAATAGAATGGTTTTCTATAGGGAAAGCTGTCAGACAAAGGTGTATTTTATCCCCTTATCTGTTCAATATGTATACGGAAGATATCATACAGAAAGCCAGAGTAGATTCAGATGAAGGGAAAGGCCCAGGCCCAGACAAGGTGCAAAGGGGCTCACCTTTAAAGCTCACCTCAGCTACAAAGCTTGCAGGATGGCTGGAAAAATAGTCCCTTTCCCATGAGAAACTCTGGGAGTTGTAGTCCAAGCAATTGTTTTTTTGAAACTTTAGTTATTAAATGCTCCTCCTTCTTAAATTCTATGGGCCAGACATTAAAGGCACACCTTCACAACATAAGGGAGCAATGTATTATTCATACCAGAAGTGTCATCAGTAGTAGTAGAAGTTGCTGCCGTCACCATCGTCGTCTTCATCATCATGATTCAGAGACTTCTGTGACTGAGTAATCAAACCTTGCAATTGAAGCATGTGTTTACCTTTCAGTGACCAATCACAAAGCAAGGAAAGCTCATTTGCAAATTACTGGAGGCATGAAAAGCTCCAACGTTGACAACCAGACATTATCAGCATTTAAGGAATTCCTTCTACTGATCCCCATAAGGCCATGACGTTGAACCTTGGAACTTCAGATGTTCTTGGACTTCAATTCACAGAAGCCCAAGTCCCCGTGAATCCACATGAATGGGTTTGCTGCAATTCATCCAGTCCACACCATGCTGCCCTCGTCACTCCTGGAAGCGGAAGTAAAATGCACCCATACGGTTAAGACTCTTCCCGGTTAACTCTTCCTCCGTATGGGCGTGTTCTACTTCCGCTTCCAGGAGTGATGAGAGTGGTGTGGCGCAGGCCAGATGAATCGCAGCAAAACCATTCGTGTGGATTCACGGGGGCTTGGGCTTCTGGGAATTGAAGTCAAAGAACATCTGGAGTGCCAAGGTTCACCATCACGGCCATAAGGCATAGTTTGCTCCCAAGAGGATAGAGAGCGGATTCAGTAACACAACATTTCTTTAAAGTCTCATCCTGGGCTGTACACAAGTATCTTTAAAAGATAAGCATCTCTGAAGAACATGTTTTCTTCAGGTTTCTTCCGACAAAATTAGCTGGGACCATATTCTTTATTCCTGTCAGATACACTACCAGCATATAATAATCTACACAAATAAAATTAACACATCTAAAAAACAAAATAGAATTTAAAAGGGCTAGATGGCATCTGCCCAATATCAGGCCACGTCAACAGCATTTCCTCTTGCCAACATTAGGTCCTCCTCAGTGTACATTGAGGGGCATTGTGTGCATTGTATCCAATGGGAGTTGGTTTGTACTTCTCCGCATTCACTCAGGCTGTCATCTACAGGGGAACCCCACTTTCTCAGATTAGCCCTTGATCTTCTTACACCTGCACACAGTCGATTTAAAGCTTGCCAGACATGCCATGGAAGTTTTGGGCCAGGCGGTAGAGAGTCGTGTGGTTCTGGCCAGTTATCTGGTAGCTCCTTGTTCGCCTTCCGTAATTCTAAGGCGGTTTGTGGGGGTCTGGTTGTTCGGAGGGGCAGAAGTTGTGAGGAATCTGTGCCTTGATTTCAGTCTCTGGTTTGGTGGTTGGTGATCAAATAGCAGGTGTGCTTCCGAGGATCCTGCTTCGACCCACTCTTTCTGAGCAGCACTTTCTCGGAGAAATGTTGGTGGAGGGATGCCAGCTAAGTAATGCACACTTTGTGTTGGGGTTATGGAACCATAGGATTGATAGTTACAAATCTGGGACCACATGTGCACTGATGGAAGGCCATTAGTGGGCTGCTAGATAGCTCAATGGCGTAGGTATCTGGCTGCAGAGCCAGAGGTTTGGGAGTTCAATTCCCCCACTGGGCCTCTGTGACAAAGGCTGGACTTGATGATCCAGAAAGTCTCTTCCCAAGTCTCCAGTTCTAAGATTGTAATAGTAATTGCTGTTACATGACACCAGATCCCAATTTGATTTATGACAAAGCTATAGACAGGTACGCATGAGGGCATTTGGAGACCCTTCTGTGCCGGATTTTTGCTTATCTGTGAGTCTCGACTCATGCATGGATGCTTCCAGATGAGGCTTTTCCCATGGTACTGCTAATGCACGACAGAGTTCCACTTCTGGACTGCTGCTTCCAGAATCATCCCAGCCCGCCCGACTGCCAGCAATTGCCCCAACTCATTCATACCATTGACCTTGGGAGCAGGTAGGTCTCATTTGGAACCCTCCTATCTTTTCCATTGGCTCCACCATCTCTCTTTCTCTCCAACCCTGTTAAAAAGGGGGAAGAGACACCACAATTGCAAAGCACCCTTTAAGCCATTGGGTTGCCTTTGGGTCCAAAATGTGGGTCGGTCTTCACAGGGATCACGCCTGCCGCAAATCTGAAACTCTGTGCATGAAGTGTAGCAAAGCAAAAGCAAAGCAAATCAATCACACTTCTATCCCGCCCCATAGAAGCACTTAGAAGTGCCTCAAGTCAACCTTGAGCCCTGTTCAGGATCGAACTGTTGTGAACCAGATCTAATCTGGCCCAGCTGCTTGTCAGATCCTTATACCCAAATGAAGCAAGACAAGGAGAAACTGATTTATTTAAAATAATAGATAATAATAATAGATAAAATAATAATAATAGAACAGGTCTTTATTCAGTTCCGGGATTCCCTAGAAAATTCTGGACATTCAAGTTCAAAATCCCAGACCTGCTTACTTCCGCTAGAAATCCTTGTGAAAGTTTGAGAAACTGGCTGGTTTGGACTACAAATCCCAGAATCCTCCAACCGTTGGCCATACTGCCGGGTGACTTCTGGGGAACCATTGTGCAAACAAACTGCAGATCTCAGAGCTTTGGTCCTTGTGAGAAATCTTTGGTTGGCTTGGTATCCCCATCCAGAGGTAGCGCAAATCCCTCTTTCTTTGATTCAAAACACATGCACACCTCAGTGCCTTTCGCCTGACCTTCTGTCCTAGTCAAACCAATGGTCTTCCCAGTAGTCATGTGTGGCTGTGAGAGCTGGACCCTAAGGAAGGCTGAGCCCAGAAGCATAGACACATTTGAACTGTGGTGCTGGAGGAGGTTCTTGAGAGTCCCCTGGACGGCAAGGAGATCAAATCAGTCCATGCTAAAGGAAATCAACCCTGACAGCTCATTGGAAAGACAAATACTGAAGCTCAAGTCCTTTGGCCACCAAATGAGAAGAGAGGACTCACTGGAGGAGGCCTTGATGCTGAGGAAGATTGAAGGCAAAAGGAGAAGGGGGTGGCAGAGGATGAGATGGCTGCATGGCATTGTTGTCGCGGTGGGCATAGATCTGGGCAGACTACAGAGAATGGCCAAGGACAGAGGAACATAAGAACATATAAGAACATAAGAACAGCCTTGCTGGAACAGGCCACAGCCCATCCAGTCCAGCATTCTGTCTCACACAGAGGCTCGCCATTTCCTTCAGGGTATTATTCCCAAGCAGATAGATGCCTTCACCTGCTTAGGATTCCCTGGAAATGGCATTGGGAGATATCCTGCCTATCTCTCCAACCCGGAGGTTGTCCTTAAGTATCCATAATTATAGCCATGGATACCCTTGTCCTCCATGAACTTGTCTAATCCTTTCTTGAAGCTGTCAAGACTGACAGCTGTCACCACTTCTTCTGGCACGGAGTTCCATAGACCAGTAAGGTCTATGGAGACCTTACTGGTCTATGGAAGACCAGTAAGACCAATGGAGTCTGGCGTGAGGTGGTCCATGGGGTCGCAAAGGGTCAGACTTGATTGTGCGACTGAACAACAAAAGGTGTTTCTGCATTCTTGCATTGAGCAGGAGGTTGAATGATCTCACGTGCCCCTTCCCGCTCATTGATTCGATGAGGCTATGGTTCCCACTCACTCTCCCCATGTCTCACTTCCGAGTGAAAAATAAACCGAAAGTCAAGGCAGCCCAACAGTCGCTTTTCCCTTTTCCCACCTCCTCCTGTGCTGACTTCTTTATTGTAGTCTCCTTGGGGCAAAGATCTGACATGTTCTTTGTTCTACCACAAATGCCGAGGCTGTACAGTACAATCGCACCATTGCAACCCCCCACCGCAGTCACCGCCTCCCGGGAGCAACTTGACAAACTAAACGAGAAACACTTTGCCAGAGAAAACAGCAGTTCTGAGAAGAAGGGAACGGCAGAGCGAAAGAAAAGGTGTTTCAAAGAAGGCATGAGCCAGGAGGTCTCTTTCCTTCTTCGCCCTGGGAACACCTGCGCACTTTATGCCACAACAAGCCAGCTGGAACTCTTGGACCTGGTTTATGGGTGCCACTTGCACCTGGGATGGCTTGGGATTCTCTCTGTGTGTAAATTTCTGGGTCGGGGCAGCGGTGTTGTTAACATGTGTGCGCAGTGCTTTTCTCCTGTGCCTTACTTGTTTGTCAGCACTTATTTCGCCCCCCTCTTGAGAAGCGTGGAGTCAGCGGAAAGAGGCTAAGCAACACCGATAACAAGATGTCGCGTCCCGAGAGAGGCACCGGAGCTGGGCATTTCTGACATGATTCCCGAAGTCTGCATTGCCAGAGGGAACGAGGACTTTCTCGCGGCCGTAATTTGGTCCTCCGTCCGTGTCAAGGAGCTGGGTTTGAAGTGGATGTTTGCCTATTGAGTTTTCATCCACTGCAAGATGAAGGAGAAGAAGAATGCTTGGCCTGAGCTTTCTCCGTCTTCCCTGCCCTACACGTCTTTTAAATTGTTTTTATCTGTTTGTTTGAAGGAAGGGTTAAAAAAAAAGAAAACTGTGAAGAAGAAGGTGTCGCAGCTGACCGAAGTCTTCAGCCTGGGCAAAAAGGCCTCTTGGGAGCTAATATACCCTCCCCATAACAAAACTAGGTGAGGCAAGGAGCATAGCTATAGCTTGGTTAGGGATGAGAGAGAATTTGGTCCCTGTTCTTTATTTCTTATTTTTAAAATACTTCTTCTTTCATGTCCAGTAAAACTTTAGACTGCCAAAATGAAGACACTTTTTCGGCTTTGGCATTGGCCAAACTCAATTCCTCGTTGGTGCATGTTTCTGGTAGGAATTGGCAGGCCAGCCGAATTCTGCATCTCTCCGTGTTTACACAGTGTGATGTTGTCCACCAGCATCCCCCACTTGAACCTGTTGGTCTTGCATTGAGGGACTCCGACCCTCAGCCTATTCAGGGTCCTCCAGGTGACACAAGGGAGGTTGAGTTTCTCAGCCATCTCCTCCTTTAATGATATTCCTTTCTCAGTGACCCCCCTCCTACATCCATCTTCTAATTGGGTTTTGGTTTTAAGAACATAAGAGCAGCCTTGCTGGAAGAGGCCACAGGAGCCCATCCTCCAGTCCAGCATTCTGTCTGACACAGTGGCTCACCATTTGCTTCAGAGTATTCCCATGCAGATGCCTTCACCTGCTTAGGGTTCCCTGGAAATGATATTGAGAGATATCCTGCCTATCTCTCCAACCCGGAGGTTGTCCTTAGGTACATCCATAATTATAGCCATGGATACCCTTGTCCTCCATGAACTTGTCTAATCCTTTCTTAAAGCTGTCAAGACTGACAGCTGTCACCACTTCTTCTGGCAGGGAGTTCCATAGACCAGTGATTGATCCTCTGGGTCAAAAAGTACTTTCTCTTCTTTGTTTTAAAATCATGAGCATGTTTTACCACCATCGCGGCCCCTTCTTAAGAGAGTTCCCTGTTGTCTGGCCTGAACCTAATTGTCCTTGTGGTTACACCTGCAGTTCAGAATTGACCATGATGGCTGAGGTGGGAACTATCTCTTTTTAAAAATTTAAAAATATATATTAGTAATTATCACAGGTGGGAACTATCTCAAGGCAGCTGTCCAGTAGCTGATGAGTAAAAGAGGGTGCAGGGCTGGAGACCTCCTTGGGCTCCTCTGGCTGACTCCACCTGGCCTCGCTACAGGTACTCAGGTGGATCCTGGCAGGGAAAACACCTTTTCCCTCTTGGCCTCATTCTTCATTCCTATTTTGGGAGAAGCCCGTCTTTTCAGCCAGAGGAGAGTGAGTTGCCACCCTGGGCTGAGTGCGCATTTCCACCCATTGTTAAGAGGCTGTTAATTAACGGCCACCAGTCAGGAAAAAAGCTGATCCTTCTTTACCGTTGTGTTCGGCAAGAGATGTTAACACATCCCACCATAAAACAAAGAGGTGTGGGGGAGTATGGGATTGGTCCTCATGAGTCACCCTGAGTTATAACCCTGTGATGGAGGATATAACTTTTTATAAAATGTTCTCCAGGAGAAGGAAATGTACATTGATTGGAGAGGATTTTAACACCATGGATTTTTCTGTCCTCATAAGTCATAGGCAGAAGCAGTGGCGCTGGCAAGTCAACCAAGTTAAGGTCATGCTGGTCAGCTGTGGGATGATGTCCCGTCCCATCAGGAGTCTGGTCTTCCTGGAGGGTCTTCATTAACAATGGACGAGCGCGAAGGGCGAGAGACCCATCAGGGAGCACACAGAGAAAGCAAACCCAGACTTTAGACCAGTGTTTCCCAATGTGGGGCCCACACCCCACAGCGGGGCTTCAGTTCCCAGAAGCCTAAGTCAGTCCACTGGCTGATCAGTGCTTTGGGGAATCGACTGAGGCTTCTGGAGAATTGGAAGTCCAAAAACCAAAAGGTTGGGAAAGAAATGTTAAGCCTTGCCACCCAGGGAATATTTTAAAAACATCTTAAAACAACCTTGTCCAGGGAGGCATTTAAAGGTCTTCTCCCAGCATCCAGCTAGGTTAGAATAGTTTTGATCAGTTTAATATTAATTATAGTAATAATTTCATGTCAGAAATTATTCTGGGTTGAAAGGATGTTTGCAGAAGAAACTCCGCTCAGGGAACGCCAAAAATGAGGCTCCCCAAGGACTGGAACAGAGACGGGTGCTCAATCCATCATGCAGTACCCGGATCTCAAACTGCTGACTTGCCAGCCTTCCAGCTAAGGAGCTTCTTAACCACTGAGCTGTCCCAGCCCCTTAATGTTAATTATAATACTACTGTGGTTTTGATGTAACCTCTGGACATGTTGGTTTGGGTGGTGATGGTGAATATATTGGGATGCAGTTTATTTAGTTGCTTGTTACCTCCGGATTGAGTTTTTTGTTTTATTATCTGGATATTTAATATTAATTAAGTACACAGCCCAGAGTGGGAAAACCTCCCGGATGGGCAGTATAGAAGTCCATTTATAAATAATAATAATAATTCTGATATATTTCACCAAGTACGTTTGAGGCTGGGAAAGAATCTTTGCCCTTAATGGTTAGCATAAATCACTTTGCACTGAAGCCAGCCTCTTCCTCACTCAGATTCTGCAAGACCCAACAAGTGGTTTTTGTTAATCAGTTAGTATTTATTCCAGATACAATTGGGCCACATTAATTCTAAATTGCACTACCAGCTATTAAAAGCCAAGACCGTCTGTTTAGTGAAGAAGTGGATTATAAAAGTGTTTATTGAGGTTTCCGCCGCTCCTCTGTGACCGGCGCACGTATCGATTAGTTAACCCTTGTTAAATATGGTTTTAATAAACAAATTGGTGGGCAATCAGCCTCTGATTGCAGACTTGTTAAAGAGGCATTAAAAAAGAGAGTTAAAAGCAGCCATTTGGAGGAAGAGGCAACTCAACCACTCGTAGGCAAAGAAGCTAAATGGCCTTGCGTTGGGTTGGGGGTTCTTTTGGGGAGGGTAGTATTATAACACTCAAAACCACACTCAAAACCTCAAGACGTTTGTGGAAGGGCTCCTCATCTCCCCAGCGTTCAACAATCCACCGTGTGTGATACAAACATGGAAACAGAATTGGTGTCTCTTTGAATCTGACTTTTCTGGCATCCATTGGAGTTGTAGCAAGAGTAGACCAGCTGGGAATCCCTCCAGATCTTTTGGACTACAATTCCCAGAATCTCTAGGCATGAGAGAGGCACATGGGCTTTGTCAGAGACCACTTGGAAGGTACACCATTGCCTGCCTCTTAAGTAGGAGTCAGCAGAGAAAGCTTTATTACATCTGGAGGGTAAGTGATCTCACCGGCTAATGTTTAAATAATAATAATAATAATAATAATAATAATAATAATAATAATAATAATAATAATAATAATAATAATAATAATAATAATAATAATAATAATAATAATAATAATAATAATAATAATCAATCATCATCATCATCATCTTCTTCTTCTTCTTCTTCTTCTTCTTCTTCCATGTCTAAGACAGATATGAAACTGCCAAGATAAAGCCACCTTCAGGCCAAAGGAACTGCAGAATTTCAGACTGCTATTACAGGTGTTCTACAGGTGTTAGGATAGGTCCTAGACAAGTGATGGTGAACCTTGGCACTCTAAGTGTTCTTGAACTTCAATTTCCAGAAGCCCAAGCCCCTGTGAATCCACATGAATGGGTGTTTAGTGTGTTCATGTGCAGCAAACCCATTCATGTAGATTCACAGAGACTTGGGCTTCTGGAAATTGAAGTCCAAGAACACCTCAAGTGCCAAGGTTCACCATCATGGTTCTAGATTCTCCTCCTCCTCCTTCCATATCCAAATCCGAATCCAGTATAGGCAATCTTCATGGCTGGTTGCATCCCAGAGTTGCAATCCAGGAAAGTCAGTTTTCCAGGCTGTGATATTGTTGGGCCGTAAGAAGCAAGTTGGGTCTCCCAAACACAAGTTTTCCAAGCTCTGCAATGCCTCCACAGTATTCAACTTTAGGCATTTTTTTTATTTTTAAAAAAACTTATCTTAAAAGCCTCAAGAGGTGTTTGTCAGCATGGCTTGGGTTGGACTCACTGGCTGCTCCCCCAGCTTTTACCTTCCAGGTTCCTCTTCTTAACTCTCCAGTTAATAATTCAAGCAATGGCTTTTCAAACCTGATGGATGGCATCGATGGATTTACAGGCAAGCCTCCTGATACCTAGAGTCAAGTTTCCTGCTTCTCCTCCCCCAAAACAGACCCACTTTTCTGCTGCTGCCCCCCTCCACCTTGCCGCCCCCTCCCCAGGTCCCGCCTGAGATTTACAGGGCAGGCTTGCGTTGTGAGGCAAGTGACTTATCGAGCTGTCAGAGGGAGCGTTTTAAGGCAGAATTATATAGGAGAGGGAAAGGATTTTTACCAAATTAATGAAAAATCAATCTGGCCTCAAAAATCCATTAATGGTCATAATGCACTGGTTACAGATAGATAGAAACCGCAGAATCCAATAGTGCCCGTTAAATACTTCTGGAACAGAGCGTCTGGGATATAATTCATTCATTAGGCTGCGTATGTTTACTTTAGAAAGTGACACCGGTCTCTCTCTTCCTTTTTTCCCTTTAGGTCTTAACGCAACGTCAACATGCCGCCGGTACATCTCTGAGAGCCTCCAGGACATCTTTGAAACAGATTCCCTGCTTTCTTTCGTCTCTCTTCCAAAGACTTGGGCACCCAAAGTCAGACCAGAATGCTTTCAGCATTATTCCCACAACCTCTCTGGGCAGGAAAAGGATCCACCAAAGAGCTGGTAAGTGTTACGTTATTTGTAGCAGCAAGCACAGCAAAGTAAAGCAGGTTTTCATGTATAATGCAATTAAATGTTTGAACACAAGTTTCCCAGTTTTCCCCTTTTTAGAACAGCTAATAAACACATTTGGACAAGATAAGAACATAAGAGCAGCCTTGCTGGAAGAGGCCACAGGAGCCCATGATCCACTCCAACATTCTGTCTCACCCAGTGGCTCACCATGTGCTTCAGGGTATTATTATTCCCAAGCAGATGCCTTCTTCACCTGCTTAGGGTTCCCTGGAAATGGCATGGAGAGATATCCTGCCTATCTCTCCAACCCGGAGGTTGCCTACTGGAAATAAATAAAAATATCATTAACAATATGAGGTCAGAAGATACATGCTCAGAAATCTTGGTGAAGTTGCATTAGATCAATAATGTAGGCAGGAAATCCAGGTGAGTTAGTTTAGAAAAAAGGTGGCCGAATGTCTGGAGTAGACCGTACAGCCAGCGACTCAACACCAAGTGTTGGGCAGCAGTAAATAACCAGACTCCTTAAAGGGGCCAATGGCTACGGGCAGATGAGCCCCTTTAGATGGGGTGATGACCCCCTCAGTGGAGGAAATGCCACTGGAAACCAACAGATTGAGCCCAACGGCAATATGAGCAGAGGAGGAACAGTCACACAAAAGAAGGATAGCAACTTTGTTTTGGCAATAGCCCTAAGACAGGGAAGTCATAGATCCACGTTATTTTGCACTAACCAGGCCATCTGCAGTTCATCTGAGCCCCAGTGTAGGGGGGAAACCTAGAAATCTCAGACAAGAAACATCACACAACAGCCCTATGCGCACCTGAAAGTTGATCCAGAGCTACATTCTCTGTGTTAGCTTAGCCCTAAGGTGGAAAGTTGGAAGAAATACAGATACAGAAGATGGAGAAGACATGGATTCTTACCACAGCTGACAGCCTCTGATGTTAGGACCAGCAAGAACCACCTTCCCTGTGCAGACAGACACAGCCAATGGCATCTTTTCCATTCAGGCAGACCCCTCACTTGCCCCCCATGGAAGGCAACATAGGTATCATGCAAGTGGATCTCACGGCACCCTGATTCCAGCTAACACATTGGCAAACTGTAGCGTGTGCAGGACCACAACTCAAATACAGAGTGCCAACAACCTCCCACCTTGATTTGGGAGTTTAGGCAAAGTTGAGCATGGTTAATGCTCAGATGGGAGGCCACGAAGGGGGGAGGGATGCACCAGGGATTTGGGAAAGTAGGACTGGGAAAGTATCTGGCAAGCAGCCATGGAGAGCTCCCGGCCAACTGGAGATGACCCTACAGGGCTGGACAGAGCCAAGGACTGGACAGGCTCTTCTGTTTCTTAGGCTAGGCTTGTGCCATCGCAATCTCAAGCTCAGTGCAAGGAGGGAATCTTTTTCCTGACTGCAGTTATTGACAACTGGTACATCAGCACATATAATGGGTCTGATGTATCGCGGAATGAATTTACTCATGCAACCGTTTCAACGGCCGTAGTAACTCCGGATGACTGGGAGGCAGGAAGAAGCCTGCTGCTTCTGCACTTTAAAGTTGTAAATAACGTTGTTGTCATATTCAATGTAGGCTCAAGTCAGTTTCCTTCCTGCCCCATCAGGGTTTGATTTAGGGTTCTGTTGAGCCTGGTTGAGGCTCCTCGCCTTGAACGGCAGGCTTTCTCCCCAGGCTCCTCAGATAGAGAGCAAGCGCAAGATGTTGAGTGAGACTCGGGCTTGAATGTGAGCATCAAAGAGACCCTCTTCCTCTCACAGGTGAATAGTTGGTGAATTGGCTCAGTGGTTAAGAAGCTCGCCTTGTTAGCTGGAAGGCTGGCAAGTCGGCAGTTCGAGACCCAAGTACTGCATGATGGTTTGAGTGCCCATCTTTGTCCCAGCTCTTGGGGACATGGAAGGAGCTTTATTCAGGCATCCCCTGAGCAGAGTTTCTTCAGCAAAAATGCTTTCAACCTAGAATAATTTCTGACACCAAATTATTACAATTATTAGGGAAATGTCCAGTTGTTGCTGCTGCTCCTCTTGTTCAGTGGTATCAAACCAGTTTCCACTCATCTCAGATGATGCAAAATGATGTCCATGGCTTCCTTTACTGAGTCAATCTACCTCACTTTTGGTCCTCCTCTTTCTCTACTGCCTTCCACTTTTGTTAACTTTCCCAGTTAGCCTCTTTTTCCCCTCTTATGATACATCCATAGTACAATAGGCTTAATTTAGTCATTTTAGTTCCTAGAGAGGATTTGATTGTGGCGTCCCATTAATGAAGAATAAAAACATGACCCTGTTATGTAAACATCATGTCAAAAGGGAGAGATGATGCTGTTCCATGCCATGCCCCTGCTTAAATGCTGAAATAAATATTGATCTGTTATTTGTTCCAGACTCTTTTCGTCTGGATGTGGAAGAAGGGGAGCCAGAGGAAATAAATAAACCTTTCTGACTTTTGCCGCCCCAAATAGCTCAAGACTGATAAGCCGAAAGATTTCACACACCCAACTACCATGTGAACAAAATCATGAACTTGGCACACCTTTGGTCTGATCAGGCCAGGCCTTTCTTAACTGGGCATGTTATTTAGATCTTGGTAAAAGGTAGGGATAACAGGTCAAATTAGGAAAGGCCGTGTCTCATCAGCACTAGGCACTACAGTGTCTTTGTGCTTAAGACATTGAACATAACAACTGGAAGGCCGACAGGTCAGCAGTTCGAGAACTAAGTGCTGCACGACAGAGTGAGCTCCAGTCGTCTGTCCCAGCTTCTGCCAACCAAGCAGTTCGAAAACAAGAAATTACAAGTAGATAAATAGGGACCACTTCGGTGGGAAAGGTAAACAGCGTTCCATGCGCTCCGGTGTCTAGTCATGCCTGCCACATGACCATGGAAACGTCTGCAGAAGCAGACAGCGCTGGCTCTTCGGCTTTGAAACAGAGATGAGCACTGAACCCTAGAGTCAGATATGACTGGCTTTCAAGCAAAGACAACCTTTGCCATGATGGATGGATGGATGGATGGATGGATGGATGGATGGATGGATGGATAGATAGATAGATAGATAGATAGATAGATAGATAGATAGATAGATAGATAGATAGATGGATGGATGGATGGATGGATGGATGGATGGATGGATGGATGGATGGATGGATGGATGGATAGATAGATAGATAGATAGATAGATGGATGGATGGATGGATGGATGGATGGATGGATGGATGGATGGATGGATGGATGGAAGGAATGTCAAGTCCCAGCACATGAGGTTAAAGATGAGCTTAACCCACAATGAACCATAATTCAGAAGATACCAGTTTTTCCCACAGTGTTCCTGTTATTTGCATGGATGTCCCATAATATTCACTACAGGAAAGAGTCATACTTATTCATTCCCACTCCCGCCCAGGCAATGTATATGTGAACAAACTGGAAGGGGAAATTCTGTGCATAGAATTTTCTCTAAATTGTCCACATTATCTACACTTGCAAGAGGCTCAAAGAGGTTCATGTCATGGGCAGGATTAGATCTCCAAGTAACCCAGAGTAATAATGACTACAGGGAAGAACAGCTGCTGCAGCCAGACATTGTGGAGTAGAGACTCCCCTCCCCAATACCTTTTTTTAAAAAAAACCTTTTTGGACAGATCCACATTTGGAGGTTTTCCAGCCCGCACCTGGTCTCTAAAGATCTCCCTCCTCCTCCTCCTCCTCCTCCTCCTCTTCCTAAAGAGAGCGTCTTCAGATATTGTCAAGGCAAATGGGCACCACCAGCAATATCAAAGGATTTCCCCTGATGTTTAGGGAGAGAGAAGCAAATTCTCCCATTTCACAGGCTACATGTCAAACAACCTTTCTGCCTTTCTAGATAAAATAATTCCACACGCCTAATTTTACAGCATTTGCCATTCCGTGTGGGAGACCCTTTTTCTTCCCCCCCCCAAAAGGGAAAAAAATTAAGTAGATCCTCATGAAAGTCAAATCAGTCGTTATCAAACTGAAAGGACATTTTCCTCCTTTTGGGTTTAGCAAATTTCCATTTTCCACAGTCTTTAAGAGGTGAGGCTTTAGAACAAAGTCAGGGGGGGTTACAGCCTTCCCTCCTCCTCCTCCCCCCCCCCATGCTTTTATGGTGGGGGGGGCAAAGTCACAGAGGAGAGGTTTTGCTCCGAACAGGGCAGCTGTTCATTTGCACATAGGAACACTTGACCTTCGCAGGTTGCTCCATTTTACAGATGTAGAAAGTGAGCCCTAGAAATGCTAATGAGTTGATTATTTGATATCAAATTCACCGTAAGCCAATTAGGCACCAATGAACCATGTTTCCCCTTTGCAGAAGTGGGAGGAATAAATAAAAGGACACTTAAATACATCTTTTACACAGAACGATAGGGTATTCGGGGGGGGGGTGTGTTCACATAGGTATGCTTCTAATATATGTATTTTCATTCACACTTGATCCTGCGTGTCTTACTTTGGAATAACGAATTTGGTACAGCTTCAACTGAATTCACTACAATCTTGTGAATACGAACTCTTCTGCTTGTGGAAATCCATAGGCAAGACTTGAGGTTATCAAGGTGTTGTGTTCACAAGGCCTGGATCAGGTATGGTTCCCAAAAGTAGTAGAGTTGCTCCTACACTCCGTCCTCACAGTCCCCCATAATCTGATCAGGAAGAAAGCCAACGAGTGTGACTATACAGCAAGGGAAATGCAGTTCATCTGATGTAGGATTGTGTTGGCTTAGTGGTTAAGACACTGAACTTGACAACCAGAAGGTTGGCAGGTCAACAGTTTGAGATCTGAGTGTTGCATGACAGAGTGAGCTCCCGTCTCTGCCCCAGCTCCTGCCCACCTAGCAGTTTGAAAGCGAGAAGTTGCAAGTAGATAAATAGGTTCTGCTTCAGTGGGAAATGTAACAGCATTCATGTGCCTAGTCCTGCCTGCCACATGACCATAGAAACATATGCAGACACAGACAGCACTGGCTCTTCAGCTGTAAATAGAGATGTACATATATATATAGTTTGGGAGCTGTCACCCAAGAAATTAACTTTTCCAAATATTGAATGACAATTGTGGGAGTTTGACTTTGTCATGCTACACATTGTTAGATACACAAACACTACACACATGTGCTAGCCAAGCCATGAAGGAAACTTCTGGTAGACCATGTACATCTTTGATGATGATGATGTTCCTTTTTTAAAAAAATACTGTGACATCCCATCTTATGGTTCGCAAAGAGATGCTAAGCACAGACTTCAGGCACCAGAAAGCCTTCGATCACGCCATGACACTCACCCAGGAGAGAAATGAAACGAGGTTGTGTCCACAGGCAGCAAGAAGAAGCGGGTTGGCCTCAAAGGACGCTGGAAAAATAAAAAGGAGGCCTGAAAAAGTCCACCAGATTCCGCCTCCTTTTCGAATCCCTCCGGCTTTCCCGAAGACAACCCATAGCCCAAGCATCTGTCCAGCTGTTCCCCTACAGTTTGCCACTGACTTAGCACTTTGGCACCTGTGTGTTAGCGGTGGGGCTGATTAATTTCATTGGGACTTGCAAGGATCTTGTTAAGGAGCATGCCGGCGCATCATGCTCGTGCTCTGCTTGTGCAGGTTTCCGCCTGCTCCCCCTCCAGCCCTGCATGTCGCTAAATTAATCTCTGTTAACGCTGAAGGGTTCTTTCCGGCACACACCGCTGACCCAAGCTGAAATCCACTTTCCCCTCCTTTAGCCTTTCTCTGTGTGGAGTGGAGTGGAGTTTTGTTGTTGTTTTTTTAACACTACCAGCAAAGAAGATAATTTTTCCCCCTTCCCAGGAGTAAACCTGAACCTTCTGAAAAAGTGAAAAATAGAGATTGCTTGTGAGCAAAAGTATCACACACACACACACACACACACACACAAATGAACAAACGAAAAGGCTGGTCACTTGAAAGCAGATCTCTTATGAAATTGTATTCCGGCCAGGTGAATGTTGGAAGATGGAGCTGGACAAAGATCCAAGAAAGCTTTCGTACTGAGGCAAGCCAAAGGTATATTTGGCCTGGTATCGCAGTCCAAATATATTGTGTAAAAGGTTTCCCTTGCTCAAAAGCCAGTCGTATCTGACTCTAAGGTGCAGTGCTCATCTCTGTTTCTAAGCCGAAGAGCCAGCGCTGTCTGCTTCTGCAGACATTTCCGTGGTCATGTGGCAGGCGTGACTAGACACCAGTGTGCACGGAACGTTGTTACCTTCCCACCGAAGTGGTCCCTATTTATATCTACTTGCAATTTCTTGCTTTCGAACTGCTAGGTTGGCAGGAGCTGGGACGAAGATGGGAGCTCATTTCCGTCCTGCAGTACTCAGGAATCGAACTGCTGACCTTCCGCTTCCCAGTCAGCCTCTTAGCCACTTGAGCCACTGCAAGCATTTGGCATTACACATTTGCTCATGAGTTGACCTTTCAGGCCTAGCATCCTATTGCAGTCACCCAAATGCTCTATTTATCCCATGCCAGGTCAGACCCGTATTCTCTGCTCTAAGGAGCATCTGTACCTCCCAGTCAGACATGAATGAGAATGCATATTTCTTACTGTAGCAGCGGGCGCTGAGAGAACTAAGCAAGAGAAGGACCCTCGATGCTCTCTGAACGGAGATGAGCCTCAAGTCTGCCGGCTCAGGTCCAGGAAGAGCTTTGTGGCAAGAACAAACACTCTTGAGGGACGCAAGAACAAAACCAAATTAGAAGATGGAGGAAGGAGCTCACTGGACAAGGAGGGTATGGCTGAGGAACTCAACCTCCCCTTCGTCACCTGGAGGACCCTGAATAGGCCGAGGGTTGGAGTCCCTAAATGCAAGATCAACAAGTTCAAGTGGGGACTATAGATACTAGTGGACAACAACACATGGTGTGCATGTGGAGAGATGCAGAATCCGGCTCCTTTACTGGTCTGCTGTTTACTGCCAGAAACATGTACCAATGAAGATTTTAGTTTGGCCAACAGCAAAGCCAAGAAAGTGGCTTCATTTTGGCAGTCCGGGATTTGATCGGGACATGAAAGAAGAAGAAGAAGACTGTTCATTGATTTTCCCTCTCCAGTGGGATTTACTCAGAACCAACAATCAGACTCCAAAATAAAGCCCGTGCATACCTCCCAGTGGTGGACATCAGCAGGTTTGCACCAGTTCGCCAGAACCAGTAGCAGAAAATCTGGCTGGCCCCTCTGCCCATCCAAGTTTTGAAATAAAATACTGTAGGCTCAAAGGTTTGGGGATCCAGGGCACTGTGCTGTCCTGGGTTTCCTCATTTCTGGAGGGTCGTACCCAGTCGGTGTGGTTGGAGAGTGAGAGGTCCAGCGCTAGGCCCCTAAAGTATGGGGTGCCTCAGGGCTCGGTGCTCTCTCCTCTCCTATTTAACATATACATGAAGCTGTTGGGCGAGGTTATCCGTTCCCATGGGGTAAGGTATCATCAGTATGCTGATGATACCCAGTTATATATCTCGGCCCATGGGGACCCCAGTGATGCAGTCAATGTCCTATCCAGATGTCTGGAGGCGGTTGGGGTCTGGATGGGGGACAACGGGCTACAATTGAATCCCTCCAAGACTGAGTGGCTTTGGATAGGGGGTCCCGCGTTATCCAGGGAGCTGCCAACTTTGGTCTTGGATGGGGCTGTTTTGCCCCAGACAGACCCGGTACGCAACTTAGGGGTCCTCCTGGATTCAGGGCTGCTACTAGCAAGTCAATTGGTGGCTGTGGCCAGGAGAGCTTTCTCACAGCTTTGTGTCATCCGTCAGTTGCATTCGCTCCTGGACCGGGACTCCCTGCTCAGGGTCACACATGCTCTGGTCACCTCCAGGCTAGATTATTGCAACGCGCTCTACATGGGGCTGCCCTTGTCAACCATTCGGAGGCTGCAGTTGGTCCAGAGTGCGGCAGCCTGGGTGGTGATGGGGCGCGGGCGTTATGCTCGTGCCTCACCATTACTTTGGGAGCTGCACTGGCTACCAGTTTGCCTCCGGGTGCAGTTCAAGGTGCTGGTTTTGACCTTTAAAGCCCTTCATGGTAGTGGACCAGGATACCTTGGAGACCACATCGTCCCAAGAGTGTCCGCCCGTCCAACCAGAGCGGATCGGAGGGGCTCCCTAATAGTTCCATCTGCCAGAGGGGCTCGTCTCTCTGGCACACGAAGGAGGGCCTTTTCCGTGTCCGCACCGGCCTTGTGGAACCTCCTGCCTGTAGAGTTGCGGGAGTAGATGGAGCTGCTACCTTTCAGAAAAGACCTAAAAACCTGGTTGGCGGGGCAGGTGTGGGGCCCAGATGGAAGAGTGGCCCTCGCCTGTTGGCTTATAAATTAAGCCCCCATTTCTTTTAATTGTCAATGAAGGCAGTTTTTTAATGTGGGTTTTTAAGAGGAATGGGGTAGGTGGGTGGGTATGTTGGGTTTTAATTGGTTGTATTGTTTTATGTGTGTTTTAACTTGTTATGAGCCGCCCAGAGTCGGGTTTACCTGATTGGGCGGCATATAAATTTGAATATAAATAAATAAATAAAATAGTCCTAATTCAGCTGCAATGCAGAGCTTTCCCCCTGGCCATGCCCACCATGCCATGCCCGCAGACTAGATAGTAAAAATTTTTGGAGCCCACCCATACCTCCCTATGACTAATCACAAAACTAAGCTCACTAAATGCAAGTTGCAGAAGTAAAGACAGTTATAGCATATGCAGGCATCTTTTAATATCCAAGGGAGCACCTTTGGGGGTGGGGGGCACACCGATTTCTGCTTTGTCCCTTGTTCGCCACCTAGGAAAGTGTCCTGCACTAAATCAGAAAGTATATAAATGTTAAAAAGAAATAAAATTAATCATACTTTAGGAATGCACCCTTGTCTTTTTGTTCTAGCATCTGTTTTGTCTGGTTTTTCCACTTCATTGGATGAGAAATTTGTTGCATGTGAGAAGCGTCCACCTGGTCTCACGTGTCATATCTTGTAGCATCTCTATCAACTGTCTATACCCATGATGGCGAACCTTTGCACTCCAGATGTTCTTGGACTTCAATTTCCAGAAGCCCTAGCACCCTGTGAATCCACACGAATGGGTTTACTGTGATTCATCTGGCCCACGCTGCCCTCGTCACTCCCAGAAGCGGAAGTAAAATGCGCCTATATGGAGGAAGGGTTAACCCGGAAGAGCCTTAACCGTACGGGTGTATTTTACTTCCGCTTCCGGGAGTGATGAGGGCAGTGTGGGCCGGAATGATTCGCAGCAAACCCATTCGTGTGGATTCACAGGGTGCTTGGGCCTCTGGGAACTGAAGTTCAAGAACATCTGGAGTGCCAAGGTTCGCCATCACGGGTCTATACAGTAAGTCTTTTAAGGTCCCAGTGGCTCTCTGCCTTCATCAGGACTCAAAGAATGAGAGCATTTTGGGATCCAAATTGATCCAAAACCTCCAGTTGATATGTTTAACTTTTATACTGCTTTTAAGCAAGATCACAGCTAAAAGACATAGTAATAGAATACCTGACGAACAAATTAAAGTGGGCTGGCCATGTTGTGCACATAAGTGACAATAGATAGAGTGCCAGAATAATAAATTGGTATCCAAGGGATCGCAAAAGACCCAAAGGAAGACCACCTTGCAGATGGGAAAATTTTCTCAAAAAATAAAATGTTGGACTAACATGGAGAAGAACTGCCAGGGACAGATCGATATGGACAGAAGTTGTGTGGAATGTCGTCACGGAGAAGTCTACTCGTACGAGGACTCCTTGCTGAATAACAACTCCAAAGTATCCAAAGTTTAAGCAAGCTTTCTCTTGTGTTTTGTATAGGAAGGTAACGGGGGGACGGGGACCCCTCTTTGCAAGCCTGGTTGTTGTTAAAATCCTATTTGAGGGAGGAACCTGGTTAAAAAGCACCGTTAACATTTGGTCTGACCCAAACACTTCCTCTCGTTTGAAATCAGGCAGAGTTGGTGTGGGCCCTTCTGGCTATTTGGCTATAAACCGAGATGAGCACTGAACCCTAGAGTTGGATACGACTGGCTTTTGAGCAAGGCTGACCTTTACCTTTACCTTTACCTAAACCTACCTGACCTTCTCTAATCAGTATGTAGAAGGGAAACCATCAGGAAATAAACAGAGATGTCTAGATAGGACAGGAGGAGAGAATATGCCAAAAATCCCTGGACAGCCATGGCTACCAGTCCAAGCTGACCTTTGTGTACATTGAGCCCTTTTCCTTATGGCTTGGAACCTGGGTTTTCTGGTGCTTCTCTGGACGCACAGTACTATTCTTGGCACCGTAATGGTAACAATTTGGGTTGGATAAGCGACTGAACAGAAAGAAGAGTTGGCAAAGGTGTCACTAGCTTCTTTTTTCGTGTCAAGGTCAGAATTTAGACTGCCAAAATGGCTTTGTTGTTGGCCATAATTAAATCCTCATTGGTACATGTTTCTGGTAGTAATCGGCTGACCAGTAAATGAGCTGGATTCAGTACCTCTCCACATTCACATTGTTGTCCACCAGCAGCCCCACTTGAGCATGTGGGTCTAACATTTAGGGACTCTGACCCTCAGCCTATTCAGAGTCCTCCAAGTGAAGTAGGGGAGGTTGAGTTCTTCAGCCAAATCCCCCTTTAATGTTCATTCCTTGTCCAGTCAGCTCCTTCCTCCATCTCCTAATTTGGTTTTGGTTTTAAAAATGGTATGCATGTTTTACCACCATTGCAGCCCTTTCTTAAGGGATTTCCCTGTTGATTGGGCTGAAGAATGTTTGTTCTTGTCATAAAGCTCTTCCTGGATGTGAGCTGGCAGACTTGAGGAGGATCATCTCCATTCAGAGAGTGTCGAGGGTCTTTCTCTTGCTTAGTTCTCTCGGCATCTGCTGCTGCTTCTCTCCTTATCTTAGATGGAACGATACCGACAAGAGGATATATTTTCTCAACTGTTGTTGCTTTGAGGTATCCTGTCACTATGTGCATTGTTTCATTAACAGCAATGTCAACTTGCTTTGCATGTGTGGACGCACTCTATACTGGAGCAGCATACTCTGCCGCAGAGACGCTCAGGGCCAAAGCTGATGTACGCAGCTATCCACACTGCGCACATCAGCTTTGGCCCTGAGCATCTCTGCAGCAGCTGATAAATGGGAAAGAGTCCTCAGAACATCTTGTTTATGACCGAATGTGTACGCCCAGAAAGCTTAAGAAGGGAGGCGAAGAGAGTCACTGCAAAGTCGTGCAAAGTGATTAAAGAATGGATTCAGTTCGGAAGGGATGATTTAGTCAATACATCTCAAATGGGTTCTTTATCATTTTGAAGATAT
Organism: Bradypodion pumilum; assembly: GCA_035047305.1. Lineage (NCBI taxonomy): Eukaryota > Metazoa > Chordata > Lepidosauria > Squamata > Chamaeleonidae > Bradypodion > Bradypodion pumilum. Next base: position 344,777,935 of record JAWDJD010000004.1, read on the forward strand.
TTCCTTTTAGTCCCGTGATGTCAAACCTTGGCACTCCAGATGTTCTTGGATTTCATTTTCCAGAAGCCCCCATGAATCCACACAAATGGGTTTACTGGGATTCATCCGGCCCACGCCAACCTCGTCACTCCTGGAAGCAGGAGTAAAACACGCCCGGATGCGCCACTCGTGTGGATTCACAGGGGCTTCTGGGAATTGAAGTCCAAGAACATCTGGAGTGCCAAGGCTCGCCATCACAGTTTTAGACCATGAAATCCACAGCCACTTATTGCTTAATATCTGCATCTGCCAAACAAAAAAGAGACAAGATGATGGATCCATTCAGCCACTGGCATCCTGCTTCTACTGAATCTTCCGCAAACACCCTGTTAAATCTCCAGAGGAACGCTCGGAAGAAATCACCCTGCTGACAAATAATACACAGCAAACAATGACAATAATTTAATAGAAACATAAAACACAACATCAGCACTCTTTGGGTACGTCTTCCCATCTGGTTCCCGAGGGGAGGGAGAAAACTGAGGTTTTTTTCTCCATGGTCTTTGTGTCTCTTGCAGCAACACAACACAAACTTCCTCGCCCACTTAAGCATCGTTTGCGGAGGCTCTCGGTGGAAACTTTGGTCAGACTTAAACATGGTGACCAGGGGAGGAGGAGATCATTAGGCTGGGTTTCTAATGGCGTTCTAGGGAAGGTCCCTCGCCAGGCGTTCTTGAGATAATGTGACTGGAAAGGTGAGGATCAGAAGACAGAGGAGGGAAATGCTAGCATGAGAAAGTCCCCCAGTCTATCCATCTGCAAACAAGGACCAACGCAGCTCAGAGGAAGCACATTTTTTAATTATGTGGGGAAAGAGAGAGATGGAGGGGGTGGAATAAGCTGAGACGGCACAATGAACTGTGGTAAACAAGGGGCTGGAGGAACTCTTCAAGGACCATGGGAAGCAAAGAGGTAATTGGGTATCAGGATGATGGGCACATGAGTAAGCAGAGGCTCCCAGAGATGAAGAGCTTCTGATCTCCCAAAAAATAGGGCCAAGATTAATAGTGATGGCCTTGGTGGAAACCGGGCAATGGAGACATCACACCAAGGAAAGCCTGAAAAGGCTGTCTGTTCTAATTATGGGCTATCTACAATGCTCATTTCTGCCCCTATGCTCTATCAAGTTCGTGATCTCTGTAAACCCATTCATGTGGATTCACAGGAGACCCTGAAGAAGAACAATTACAGATAAGCGACTTGTCATTACAGAGCCCTGGGGGCACTGGGATTAAACTGCTGTTCTGCAGCCAGAACATTAATAGTTCTGTCCTGACAGGGGTTCAAGGTTGACTCTGCCTCTTCCATCCTTCTGAGATTGGTAAAATGAGGACTCAGCATGTTGTTGGGGGCAGAATGCTCATTACCTTGCGACCCACCCAGAGAGTATACTATGCACTATGGAGAGGGGGTTCATACGTGTGATTGCTCAATGGCACAGGCTGTAGCCGGTGCAGTGCATCCTGTAATGCACTATTGAGCAATGTCTCACTGGCCTTCCTGTCCATCAGCGAGGCGGGCTCTGCTTCCATTTATTGAATATTGCATAATAAACCCATAAAGCCCCGCCGTCGTCTTCTTCTTCTTCTTCTGCGATGGTCAGAGTGCAAAGAGCATCCCCTCAGGGGAGACTTAGCCAAGCCTGTTTCCTGCTTCTCATCCTCCTCCATGACGTAAGGCTCTCGGCGGCAATAAAGCTCCCTCCGGCTGGAGGGCATAACCCCCTCCCTGTAATTATAAGAGCCTCAATTAGAGCTGGATGTGCGGTCAGATCCCAACGGGTTCACCACCATTGCAAGGAACATGGGATGGGGGTGGGGGGGTGTATTAAATATTCCAATGCATCAGCTCTTTTCAGCTGGGCAACTGGACCACACAACCGTTTCTCCTCCCTTGACCATCTCCTCTTCTAGGTAAAGCTGGAGCAGCCACAAAAACCTTAAGACAGGGGTGCCCAAACCTTTCAGGCCATGGGACGGTCACATGGTTCAGCAGGCCGATCACGTGGTTCCTCCCACCGGAAACGGAAGTAAAACTTCCACTTTTGGGAGTGATGAGGGCAGAATGGGCCGGATGAATTGGTGTTGTGGGCTGGATCTGGCCAACGGACCATACTTTGGGCACTCCTGCCTTAAGAACTGGCCTGATCCACGGCCCAGCCGAAAGCAGTGACTTCTTTAATTTCACCTACCAAAATGCGCCATGAATGTTCAGGGGGTTCTGGAAGGCACAAACTGGATCTACATAATGCTGATAAGGATATCATGGGTTGACCATGTGGCTAATGTAGAACTGTTGCACTGGGTGGATAAAGAACAAGAACTGTTTAAGACCATTAAGAAAAGAAAGCTCCAATACCTTGGCCATATCATGCAAGGAATTAGGAAAGATCCCTGGGAATAAAGAGACGGATTTCATGACTGAAGAACCTGAAAGACTAGTGTGGCATGTCCTTGGAAGAACTGTTCCAAGGAGTTAGGAAGAGGCAGACAATCACCATGATGATAGCCAATATCTGGAACAGATACAGCACCTGAAGAAGAAGAAGAACAAGAACAAGAAGGAGGAGTGTATGAAGAAAGTTGTATTTCTTTGAAGGGTTGGATATTAGACTAATGACAATGTCTTATTAAGAAGGTCATAGGCTACTTAATACCAACTTGTTCTGGCTGGTGTTCAAACAGGAACAACCAAAAGCTTTAAAATCTACCAGAGATGTATCTAGCCCTGGGAGGTGATCCTACGCACTTTGAAGCAGCAAAAGGGTTCTCAGCTGGCTTCCTAAAAGAATGGCAGCATCATACAGGATAACATAAGTGTTAGGTATTGGGGTCTGGGTGTGAATCCTGCAGAGCTAAGCAGTTAGCTTGTGGCGGCAGCGGTGGTGCCCGTGTAGTGTTTTCACTCTCACCCAGACAATAACATGCAGAGTAACGATAAAACAAAAGTAGCTGTTACTTTAGCAAGGTCAACACAAAACATTAGATTCCTCTCTATGAAAGTAACATCAGGCAAACAGTTTGTAAGTCTTTGTAAGCAGTACTTTCAAGGTCTGAGTCTCAGTCAAAATACTCACAGCAAAGTCCAGCCTACTCCCGGGCTGGCTGTAGGCTATGCAAAGCCTTGCTGTCCTGGCTTGAGGAAAATATCAGAGCCTCCAGGCTCAGTGACTCTGCTAGGTGTTGCTTCTGGACTCACTTTGTCCATTCAGTTGGATTCTAATCCTCTGGAGAGTTTCAGACTTTCTCTCTCTCTCTCTCTCTCCTCCAGAGAGTTCAGCAAAGCCAGCAGCAGAACCCCAGGAGCTGAAGCATCCTGGCAGAAGCAGTTTTGGCATGAAGGCAGTATGGCTAGCAAGAGTTTTGGCATAGAAGCCAGTATGGCATAACAGCCTGTGGCTAAAAGCAAAGTGGCTTCTGAGAAGCCTAGATTTATATTTATTTATTTTTATTTATTGTTAAATTTTTATACCGCCCACTCAGCCAAAGCCGACTCCGGGCGGTTCACAACAGTGGGTAAAAACAGATAAAAACAAATAAAACAGATAAAAACCAGCAATAAGAACCCACCCCTAAAAAGAGAGGGGTGCAGGAACTGAAGAAACCATGGGGCAGGCATCCTCCCCTATATTAACCACCCAACGGAAGCCACCCCTCCACCTGCACCCCAAACTTGGCCCGCCAGCCAGGTTTTTAGTTCTTTTCTAAAGGGCAACAACTCCGTCTGGAGATGCAGTTCCACAGGCAGGAGACAATTTGACAATTTATACTTGACAATTTGCTCAGTCACGCACTCAGTGGTTACAGCTGGGTGCTGTGCTGAAGGATCTCTTAAAGATACATCTTCATGCATCTTACACAATGCCTACGGGACATCACAATCCTATCAATAAGTCCCCTGGCTAGTTGGCCCAAGGGGAAAAAAACTCCTTTGTGTCCATTGCACCCAGCATGATGGCAGACATTGGGCACACACAATGTCGGGGTAAGCCAAGCCCCACACCACCCCATGCTGCCAATGACGGCACCACTTCTCCTGCCACCCAGCTCCCTCTGCTAATGGGGATGCTCTGTGGGGGAGGCTGAAATCCTGCCCAGAAACTAGGGCCAAACATCCCCCTCCTAGGAGATGGCTTTTTGAGCGCACAGCACAGCAGCGTTTCACAGGACCGAGGGGCCTGGCGCGCCAACCAGCAGCGCTTTTCTTCCCTTTCCCCCCCTTTCACTCACATCTGTTCGTTTTGTGGCGAAAGGGGGGAAGACAAGAGAAGTGCTCCCAGTTTTTTGGGCACCTGGTGCAGCAGCTTTTAACGGGACAAAGAGGCCTGGCACAGTGGGGGAAACTCTTCTGGGGGGGGGGGTGAAGCTTGGTAGTACACATGCACACACACTTGTGCAGGTTAAAGCACGCAGTGACATCACGTGGGTGTGCACCCACATGATGACTGCCACCCAAATCACACACACCATTTTTGGGGGGGCACTCAGCCTCTAAAACGTTCGCCATCACTGCACTAGGGAATTCTAGATGTGGTAGTCCAAAAAAAGTAACTTTCTCAACCTGTGCTGATACCTGCTGCTAGAGAGGAAGAGAGAGCAGACTTTTCCAATGAATCTGGTTGCCCACTGCAGGAATCAAGCAGCTGGTCTCAAACGGCCTTTTTTGGCCTGATCCAGCAGCAGGGCAGTTCTTGGATTCATTCTGGCAGATGGAATCTACCCCTAGCTGGAAGTCATGGTTAACTAGGGGACCTTCCATGTTTAGAAGCAGAGTCACTCAAACTATCTAACTAGAGTCAAAGGAGGGGAGCCATTGCTATAAAGAAGAATCACTCTGGAAAAGGGTTGGTTGGTTGGCTGGCTGGTTGGTTGGTTTTGGACCTTAGCTAAGAGCAAGATAACTCTGAACTGTGCGAGATTACAAGGCATATTTCCTAGTGGCTGCAGTTTCTCCTGGGGCTATTCTGGATTACACAACCCTCTTCCTTTTGATAACTAACTAGTGGCCATCTCTTCATGACTTCCTCTTGCCTCCAGAAGAAGGTTTTCAATTTCCTAGAAGCGGGGGTGGTGGTGGTGGTGTCTGACCTCCAAAAGGACAGAAGCAGCCAGAGGGCAATAGATAGCATGGAAAAGATGGTCCCCAAAATTCTGCCAGCAGAGAAAGCAGAGTAACGGTAACCATCTCAGAGCCTCCTGGCACAAGAAGAAGGACACCAGCTCATCTTTATGAGCCAGCCAGGTTTCAGATGACAGCTAGGTGGGAAAGCCCAGACAGATCTGCTGCTACTTCTTCCTGAAGGCAGGTGCTGTGTCAGCTAGAGTCCAGCGTTTCTCCTCGGGAATTGGTGGATCAGCAAGTTGTAAGGGATGCTCAAGGGCAGGCACTGGGGTGGTGAGGAGGAGGAGGAGAGAGAAGAGGACATATGGGTGAAATGCCCCTGAAACCATGCTTGGTCCAGAAGCTGATGAAGGACAAAAGGGGATGGGTTGAGAACCTGCTTGCCCACCACAGAAAGGAAGTGAGGTTGGCCTGCTCCTGAAATATAAGCAAGGGACAGATAGATCTGGTTTAGGATGGACCTTTCAGTGCAGTGGTTCCCAACAGGTGGGGCTTCAATTCCCAGAAGCCTAAGTCATTACACTGGCTGATCAGGGCTTTGGGGAATTGACTTAGGCTTCTGGGAATAGAAGCCTAAAAACCAAAGGTTAGGAAACACTTAGTATTTTTTTGTTTATTGCATTTATATAACATCCAATATGCTGATATATTACATCTGATATGCTGATGACGCAGTGTTGTTGGCCACAAACCTTGCAGATCATCAGTTGATGCTGGATTGAGTTAGAGCTTCAAGCGCAGAATATGGTTGGTTGGTTGGTTGGTTGGTTGGTTGGTTGGTTGGTTGGTTGGTTGGTTGGTTGGTTGGTTGGTTGGTTGGTTGGTTGGTTGGTTGGTTGGTTGGTTGGTTGGTTGGTTGGTTGGTTGGTTGGTTGGTTGGTTGGTTGGTTGGTTGGTTGGTTGGTTGGTTGGTTGGTTGGTTGGTTGGTTGGTTGGTTGGTTGGTTGGTTGGTTGGTTGGTTGGTTGGTTGGTTGGTTGGTTGGTTGGTTGGTTGGTTGGTTGGTTGGTTGGTTGGTTGGTTGGTTGGTTGGTTGGTTGGTTGGTTGGTTGGTTGGTTGGTTGGTTGGTTGGTTGGTTGGTTGGTTGGTTGGTTGGTTGGTTGGTTGGTTGGTTGGTTGGTTGGTTGGTTGGTTGGTTGGTTGGTTGGTTGGTTGGTTGGTTGGTTGGTTGGTTGGTTGGTTGGTTGGTTGGTTGGTTGGTTGGTTGGTTGGTTGGTTGGTTGGTTGGTTGGTTGGTTGGTTGGTTGGTTGGTTGGTTGGTTGGTTGGTTGGTTGGTTGGTTGGTTGGTTGGTTGGTTGGTTGGTTGGTTGGTTGGTTGGTTGGTTGGTTGGTTGGTTGGTTGGTTGGTTGGTTGGTTGGTTGGTTGGTTGGTTGGTTGGTTGGTTGGTTGGTTGGTTGGTTGGTTGGTTGGTTGGTTGGTTGGTTGGTTGGTTGGTTGGTTGGTTGGTTGGTTGGTTGGTTGGTTGGTTGGTTGGTTGGTTGGTTGGTTGGTTGGTTGGTTGGTTGGTTGGTTGGTTGGTTGGTTGGTTGGTTGGTTGGTTGGTTGGTGGTGGTTGGTTGGTTGGTTGGTTGGTTGGTGGTGGTTGGGGGTGGTTGGTGGGTGGGTTGGTTGGTGGGGTTGGTTGGGTTGGGTGGTGTGGTTGGTGTTGGTTTGGTTGGTTGGTTGGTGTTGGTTGGTTGGGTTGGGTTGGTTGGTTGGTTGGTGGTTGGTGGTTGGGTTGGTTGGTTGGTGTGGTTGGGTGTGGTTGTGGTGGTTGGTGGGTTGGTGGTGGTGGTTGGTGGGGGGGTGGTGGGTGGGGTGGTTGGTTGGTGGTGGTGGTGGGTGGTGGTGGTGGTGGTGGGGTGGTGGGGGTGGGTGGGTTGGGGGGTGGTGGTGGTTGGTGGGTGTGGTGGGGTGGTGGGTGGTTGGTGGTGGGTGGTTGGTGGGGGGTGGTGGTGTGGGTGGTGGGTTGGTTGGTTGGTGGTGGTGGGTGGTTGGTGGGTGGTTGGTGGGGTGGTTGGGGGGGGTGGTGGGGGGGGGGGGGGGGGGGGTGGTGGGGGGGGTGGGGGGGGTGGGTTGGTGGGTTGGTTGGTTGGGTTGGGTGGGTGGGGTGGGTTGGTTGGTTGGTGGTGGTGGGGGGTGGTGGGTGTTGGTGGTGGTGGGTTGAGATGTTTGGTTTTGTTGGTGGGGTAATGTTTGGTGGTTGGATGGTTGGTTGGTTGGTTGGTTGGTTGGTTGGTTGGTTGGTTGGTTGGTTGGTTGGTTGGTTGGTTGGTTGGTTGGTTGGTTGGTTGGTTGGTTGGTTGGTTGGTTGGTTGGTTGGTTGGTTGGTTGGTTGGTTGGTTGGTTGGTTGGTTGGTTGGTTGGTTGGTTGGTTGGTTGGTTGGTTGGTTGGTTGGTTGGTTGGTTGGTTGGTTGGTTGGTTGGTTGGTTGGTTGGTTGGTTGGTTGGTTGGTTGGTTGGTTGGTTGGTTGGTTGGTTGGTTGGTTGGTTGGTTGGTTGGTTGGTTGGTTGGTTGGTTGGTTGGTTGGTTGGTTGGTTGGTTGGTTGGTTGGTTGGTTGGTTGGTTGGTTGGTTGGTTGGTTGGTTGGTTGGTTGGTTGGTTGGTTGGTTGGTTGGTTGGTTGGTTGGTTGGTTGGTTGGTTGGTTGGTTGGTTGGTTGGTTGGTTGGTTGGTTGGTTGGTTGGTTGGTTGGTTTTTTCGGTTTGTATGCCACCGCACTTGCAGAGCGACTCTGGGTGGCTAACAAAGAAAAACACAATATCACAATTACAGTACAAAATATCAAGTCATAAGTGTTTCAGAAACATTACAGCGAATAAAAATCTAGTTAAAACTTTAAAAAGCATGAGTGATTCCTGCTCTAAATGAGCCAGTGGAGGTGGTAGTTACTCACTTTCCACCTCCCCACACCTGCCCTGCCAGCCAGGTCTGTATTTATTGTATTTGCATTGCTGCCTCCTCTGCCGAAGCAACTCCGGGCAGCTCACAGTTGATATCAAAAAGGTTCAAAGTATAAAACATCCCCATCATACAAAGTCAAACACTTAAAACTATTTAAAACACCCTCCCTATAAAATTAAAACCCGGACAGCCTTATATAAGCCAGTGGGGGGGGGGGGCTACCACACTGGCAGCACCCCACACCCACTGCGTTAACCAGGTGTTTAGGTTTGGATCTCAACATCAAGAAGATGAAATATCTTGTTATAAGCCCAACACCAACTCACAGCAAGCTAATGGCAGGAACACAAGAAATTGAAAGAGTGGACAAAATTGTCTATTTGGGGAGTATGCTAAATGAAAACTGGGGTCCTAATGTAGAGATTAAAATACAAATAGAAAAGGCAAGATCCACTTTCATAAAAATGCGACGTTTATTATGCAGTAGAGCTCTAACTCTCACTACAAAGATACAAATACGTAGTGAGATGTTACGTATTCGCAGTATTGCTGTATGGAGTCGAAGCTTGGACATTGACTAAAGCATCTGAAAAGAGAATCAAAGCTTTTGAAATGTGGATCTACAGACGGCTGCTAAGGATAACATGGGCTGACCATGTGGCTAATGTAGAAATGTTGCGCTGGATGGATAAAGAGCAAGAACTGTTTAAGACCATTAAGCAAAGGAAGCTTCAATATGTTGGCCACATCATGAGGAACGACATAAAGTACAGAATGTGCCCAACTCGCTGTGCAAGGGAAGATCCCTTGGAAGAGAGGAAGCCCTGGACGTAGATGGACTTTGTGGCTGAAGAACCTGAGAGACGGGTGTGGCATGGCCTCGGAAGAACTGTTCCGAGGAGTTAAGAACAGGAAGACTACTGCCATGATGAGAGCCAATATCCCGAACGCATTCGGCACTTGAAGAAGAAAGCATTTATATCCACCATTCTTCAAGGCAACACCTTCTTCTCTTCTTCTCTACTGGCTGAGAGGGAGCGACTGGCCCAACTGGACTTGGTATGTTTTGCAGCTCACTGGGATGATGAACCAGGATTTTCCACATCTTAGTCATTCACTCCCTCCATTCACCTGCACTGGTTTTAACTACCCTGTACAAAAGAGATTCCCTACATACAATCACATGTGTACAAAAGCACAGGTATACTATGTGTACACAAGGTGGAAAAGTGTGTTAAGTCCACCACCAAAATGTTGGTCTGGCATCTCAGGAGACCAAAGGACTCGCTGGGAAAGATTCCTGGACCAAAGTTCTGGTATGAATTAAAGTTCTTTACATATCCTCTGGACTGGCATAGATGTAGTAAATGACACAACATCACACACACACACACACACACACACACACACACACACACACACACACACACACACACACTTTGTGTCTAATAAACGTCAAGGTCTCACTTGCTCGAAAGCCAGACATGTCCGACTCTATGTGGCAGTGCTCACCTTTATTTACAGGCAAAGAGCCAGTGCTGTCTGTGTCTGCAGACATTTCCGTAGTCATGTGGCAGGCATGACTAGACGCTGGAGTTCACAGAATGCTGTTGCCTTTCCCATTGAAATGGCACCTGTTTATCTACTTGCAATTTTTTTGCTTTCAAACTGCTAGGTTGGCAGGAGCTGGGACGGATGATGGGAGCTCACTCTGTCGTGCAGCACTCGGGTCTCGAACTGCTGACCTGCTGACCTTCCAGCCATCAGCATGATAACCATTAAGCCACTGCAGCCCTGATGCCAGCACTAGCTTCCTTTAAATACATTTAGATCAGGATAGAGAGTGAACCTTTCCGCTGTCAACGATTCAGGTAAATTTCTGGGCTGCAGAGGAGAAGAGCCGGGGAAGCTAAATTGAACTGAATCCGTGGCAGAAGAAATCCAGGGAATGACATGAGGCCGTTGGTCTGGAATCCACCTACCCATCACAACAAATCCGCTTTCATTCTTTAGCGTGGAAACCTCTTTATCTAGGGCCATTTACACGATCAATGGGACCCTCTCAGACACCCCACTCTCCAAAAAGAACATTTACCCAAATGAAACATTTATATATGCATTTGATCTCGAAAATGTAATTACCAGGGGCCTGGCCATTGATCGTGTCAGAGGTTTATTGACAGGTGTCTGTGATTGATAGGCTACTGCAAGGAGAGTCCTTATCTGACTCTCCTAAGCCAGGGCTTGCAATGGACGGGCAGGTAAAGGAGACAGAGGGAAAGGCCCATCTGGTTCCCCAGTGCGTTCCGGTAACAGGCACTCCAAGGGCGTCTGTTTGGAGACAGTCTTCTACGGGACCCCTTTTGATGAGGAAGGCATTTTCCCCATGTCACTTCGGGTGCCCTCACTTTAAAACCAATGAATTAATTAATTAATGAGCCCTTCAGTATTAAAAGCTTCCAAGAAATCTCACGTCCTACATTTCTGCTTTGCAGTCGGTTGGCGGGAATTTGGGCAAGTAGCTTTCCTTTCCATTCTGGCCAGGTTGTCCTGCTATGGTCGTAGAGTAGACCCTACTGCCAGAGACTCAATGCCAATTGTCAGGTGGCAGTTAACTAACCTGACAACCCTGAGAACGAATAGCCTTGGGTGCCAAAGTCCACACGGAAGGGTGATGGTCCCCAAGTGGATTAAATCCCACTTGAATCCATCTTGATGGAGGGCAGCAGCTTCATCCATCATCGCCTGGGGCTGATGATGGGGACTTTGTGTGCCAAAAGAGCCCAGGACCAGAAAGTGACTTGTGGAACTGGATCAGTGGTACAGGTGCCACGCTGCAATGCAGAAGGCAAACAGAAGGCCACTGTGTTATATTGTTCCCAGGACAATCTTCATAGCTGGTTGCCATGAGGATGACCAACATTCAGAATCAGATACGGTACATGAAGAAGAAAAAGATCTTCCTTTAAGAGTAAACGAAACGGAACGAATAAACAATTTTAAAAACGTTGTGGCACCTTAAAGACTAACTCCTGTATTTTAATATTAGTTTCCGTGGATCAAATCCACTTCATCAGACATAATAGTGGGTTTTCATGGTATTAATTAATACATATCAGGTACAGAGGTACACAATGGTTGGTTGGTGTAACAGATGGGTTTGCAAATCAGTGTGCTATTTACAACCAGTAATAACATATTATTTACAACAGTAATAACTGAAGATTCCTGATCCAGGTTCATTTGATCAGTTTTGTTCTGTTAAGTTGCAAAATAAACATTCTGACATCCGCTAATGAGTGAATTGAGGATGCTATGAGACAGTCCCAGGCAGAGGTCAAAAGGCCACCTGGGAATCAGGACAGTCGACAGAGTCTTCCTTTGAGTTGACAAAAATTGCCACACAGGCAGAAGTTGCTAATTGACAACACTCAGCTGCCTGGCTACTTATCATCAAGGTGATGGTTTAAAGCAGGGATTCTCAGCCTGCGGCCCGTGGGCCGGATGCAGCCCACAGTGCCATTTCATGTGGCCCCCACTGCCTCCACCACACCCAGAGGTGTCTGGTTGCTCATTCATTCACTCACTCGATCAATCGATCAATCACTCATTCAATGCTATTTTATTTTATTTTTAGCATTTATACTCTGCCCTTCCGGTGCATGCACCATTCAGGGAGGCTTACTCAGAGCAGTAATTGGAATTTGTTTCCCTTTAAAAACATCAAAATAACAACAAATAAAACAATGATGAAGCACAACTAATAACATGAAAGTACATTACCACCCCTACCCACCCTCAAAAAGACCATGAGCGCATTAAAGAAAAGCATGGAGACCTATATATCAATATACAGACTTACAGCATTAGAGATCCGAAGCTATCATTTGAACATAATCTCCAAGGGAATCCTGTTGCCAGAAGGATGCCCTGCTTCTCTAACAGTCACTTTGACCCTTTCCCTTTTTCTGCATGTGGGGCATCCCAAAGGGACTTGGAACAAGATGTCAAACTAAATAGGCTGCTGGTCTTATCTGGCATGATTCTCTATGGCTTAATCTGGAACAAAGAAGAGCGCAAGAAAATCCTTGATTTAAATAAAAACCTATTCGTACTAATTCACTCAGGAAGGGCTCTCCACTCCGCGTTCAAACATGAATGAAAATGCAAACCCTTCTTTTTAAACTCAGCTCTCACATTGTAACCCAGTCTTCCTCTCAGGTTTTTATCCTGCTCCCTCCAGAATCCTTAGTGTAGTAACCTGCACTAGAGTAGGTCCATTGAATCAATGGGGACTTAGTGAGTCAACTCCTTCCTGGGCAATGATTCAAATTGGTCTACTTTATCTGCAACTTGGAGGCCACAAGGGCTTAGTGGTTAAGACGCTGAGCTTAATGACCAAAAGGTTGATAGGTCAGGGGTTCAAGACTCAAGGTCTGCCCAATGGAGTGAGCTCTGGTTGTTAGCACGGCTCCTGCCAACCTAGCAGTTCAAAAGCAAGAAATTGCAAGTAGTTAAATAGATGCCACTTTGAAGGGAAAGGTAACAGCGTTCCATGCACTCCAGTGTCTGGTTATGCCTGCCACGTGACCACAGAAACATCTGCAGATGCAGAGAGCTCTTTGGCTGTCATGAGCATCGAACACTGGAACCAGAACTGACTAGCTTTTGGGCAAGGGAAACCTTTCCCTTGGCCTTTCCCTACCTGCAAATTATTATGTTAAGCAGTAGGATTTTGGCCACTGGTATAATAAATGCAAACACCATCCTGCGGAACCTCCTCAGTCAATCAGATCGGCGCATCTCCCTGCACAGCTCCACACCTACAGCTGCTAGGGTGCCAAGAGGAACCTCCCAATGCCCCCAAGCCCGTTGGATCATAGAAGGACAGAATCACTGAGTTGGAAGGGGAACCCAAGAGACCTTCCAGTCCAACCCATTCCTGCTCAATGCAGGGATCCGAATTCATTCATTTTCATTTCATTTATTTGATTTATACCCCGCCCTACTTAGCCAGGGCCAACTCAGGGCGGCTTACAACAGGAAAATTAAATACAATATAATAAATTAACACACCAAATACAATAGCATACAATAAAAGATTACAAGTTACAACTTTACAAATTAGTGCAAAAAAATAAATAAAATAAAATACCATTATATCATAACATTACAGAGCAAAGCTCAATGTACTTAGCATCAGCAAAGGGAGCCGGCGAAGGAACCATGGCTCTGGTGGTGTTGCCGGCGCGGCTTTTGAAAGTCCCGCCGCGTAACACCAGTCAGCTGCGCTCCTACCTCCCCCGCCAGACAGAATCAAAGCAGAGCATCTGACACATGGTTTTGTCCAATTCTCTCTGCCTCCGACTTGGCCCTCTGTAGGAATCAGGGCCACTGGGGGCCGGAGGAGCCCGGAGGAGGACTGATCAAGTAACGACACGAGGCAAACGGAGCGAGATCAGATCAGTACTTTATTGGGAAAAGGCAACATCATTTATAGGGAAAAAAGCGCAACGGTGGCAAGCTGTCATCTGACAGGAAAATTACCTCACTCACGTACACGGGTTAATGGGGAATTCTTCAAAGGGGAGTTTAATCAGCTGGGGCAAACATGGATTCAGGGACCTCATTGTCTTGGGGATTAGGCAGGGACAAACATGGTTTATTTGCGCCAGGGATTTCCCGAGCTGGGAGATGAACTATGTACTTAATGCTTGACAGAAGTCAGCTATCTGCTTACTTGGCCGAGTCGCAGGTCAGGTCACGGTAATTGGGTGAATCAAACCCTATATTTTATTCACCCCCCTTAATTTGGCGGCCGCAGAGCCCACGGGCTGGGAGCGTCTCTCACCGCGGTGGCCTCTGGCGGGCCGTCCCATGCCCTGCGGGGCATGGGGAAACCGCATCTCCCCTTTATTTTCTATTTAAGGACCTGACTGGCGACCTTGCGCAAGAGCGGCATCAGCTGCTGAGCGGGTATGACGTCACGGAGTTTCTCTCTGGGGCGGCACTTGGAGATCAGCGAGGGAATGCACTGAGCAAAACAACAAAGCGTAATGCCTAGTATGGCTATCCCCACCGCTACCTTAAGCACCGTTTGCAGCCACCCCCAGGGAATCCATGACCACATCCAATTCCACAGGGAACTCCACCAAGCCCCCCATGCGGAACCCTCCGTGATACCCTGGACTATGGTGTGGAGGTTCGTGATCTGGCTTTGGATCTTACGGGAGTTATCAGTAAGGTTGAAGCAGCACATTCCACGGACAGACTCGCAACCCAGGTGGTGCAGCAAGAGGAGGTAGTCGATAGCCGCTCGATTGTCAAGAACGGCATGGCGAAGTTCTGCCTGCTCCTGATTGAGGAGCGCTATCGCTGTGGAGGTGTGGTTAATGGCTTTGGCCAAACCGCAAGCCAGGCGGCCAATCCTCCGTGCGTTGCCGACGGCCAAGCCTGGCACGCCGACAAGGCTGACTGCTAGGGATACATACTCAGCGGGACTCAGTACTCTGAAGCTGCTGTCACAAGAGCTGTCTAACTGGGTTGTGCGTGTGTGCCGTATGAGTGGGGAGACATGTGAAACATTGGAAACATGTGGAACATTAGAAACATTTGTGCTTGGGGCAATCATGTCCTTAGTAGGAAGTAACAGTGTCAAACGGCTGATACAACACATTGAGTCCGACAGATTCGCAGGAATATAGTTCCATGTGAACTGGTTGCAGGTGAAGAACCACCCTGAGGGTAGGGTGACGTGAGCGTACAGCGAAGTGAGTGTCTCTGGTTTATTACAAGTCCAGTTGCCGCTGCCGGGGTCAAGGCAGCGGCGCCGAGTCTGACCGCCTGAGGTGCAGCCGGTCATTCGGGTGCAAGCAGCGTCCGGGCTGATCGCCACTCGGGGGGTATGAAGAGTGGCGGCGTCAGCCGGCAAGGTTGACACAAGTCGCATTCCCCCCCAGCGTGCGTATACTGAGAAGGTGGTAGGAGTGTGTGGGCCAAAGAACGCCTTCAGCAGCCAGTCGCCATCCTTGGTGCGCGCGTCCAGAGTGTGGCACACGGGGATGAGACAGGTGCTGAGGATAGATGCAGAACCAATGTCCTGCTGTAGACAAAAATCGGACTGGTTGACGAGACCCGCCAACCTTTCCCACAAGTTGTACCGCATTCGTGCGGAAAGATCTTCGCCAGGCGGCAAACCGTCGGCCTGGATCAGAGTAGCCTGAACGCCTCCCCCCAAGAGCAGGGAAAGGGCCAGGATGATGGTGATCGCCGCTGTGTTGGCGTGAATCAGGGCAAAAACTGCAGCTGTGAGGTTCTCCGGTGTCGGCTCTTTTTCCTCGCGCTGAACGGCGTCCTGGGCGTCACTGCAAAGAGCCTTGACCATCCCCCAGGTGATCTTGGGCATCGGCGGCCGTTTCCTCCGGCGGGTCCTCCCGGTCAGGGTGAGGTCCTCCATCTCCGGGATCGGACTCGGGCCGGCCTGGTTCCACGCCATGCGGTTCCAAGTGGGGCTTGACACACCGGGCTGGAACCCAAACGACACCTGTAGGAGACATAACTGCAGCATACCCTCTTCCCCAGGTTATGAGCGGCACCGGGCCCCTCCAAGAAGGGTCCGGTGGCACTCGGTACCGGACCATAGGTCGCGGGAGAGCTTCCGAATGGCGGAAATGCTTCTCCTGCGGCGTGCAGTCCGAAAAAACATTAAGGTGATTGTAAGTGAACAATACCTTGTTGAGACACATCTGTGCTTCTCCCTGTGACTTGGGGAGGGCTGGTGGCTCCCCCCTTTCTGTTTGTTTATCAATATAGGACTTTAGCGTCCGATTGACCCGCTCTACAATCGCCTGCCCTTGCGGATTGTAGGGGACTCCAAATGTGTGCTTGATGTCCCAAGTAGCCATGAAGGCGGCCAACTGCCTAGAGCTGTAAGATGGCGCGTTGTCTGTTTTCACGTGCCGTGGTTTGCCCATGGCAGCTATGCAGGAAAGGAGGTGCTGCTCCACATGGGAGGCAGTCTCCCCCTTCTGCGCCGTTGCCCAAACGAACTGTGAAAAGGTATCTATGCAGACATGCATGTATTGCCACCTCCCAAATTGTGGCACATGCGTGACATCCATCTGCCACACCTGATTAGCCTCCGTCCCTCGTGGGTTGACCCCCCACGAGGGCCCCCCCGGTGCCCCTGCACAATGCTGGCAAGAGCGAACTATGCCTTGGGCTTGAGAAAGTGGCAGATTGAACTGTCTGGCGAGTGCCTTGGCATTTTGGTGAAAAAAGGCATGACTTTGGATTGGAGTAGTGAAGACTCCCAAAACCGAACGCTGCTGAATTTCCTTTGCGGCCGCATCCGCTCTGCTATTGCCCGCGGAAATCGGACCCGGTAGGTCTTGGTGACTCCGAATGTGGGCGATATAGAGCGGCTCCGTGCGGTTTCGCAAGTGAAATTGAGCAGTGAGAAACAGACTGAGCAAGTTCTTGTCTATCGCGGGAGTAATGTAGGCTCCCGGTAGACTGTGAAGCAAATTCCGTACATACAGACTGTCAGTAATGATATTTAAACGTTCCTTGGCGAAGGTGCGCAAGGCAAGGTTCACGGCTGCCAACTCTGCCCGCTGAGCGGACTTCTGTGGAAGAGTTAACAGCGTGTGCCAAGCTTCGCCCTCCTGCCAGGTCAAAACACCATAGGTGCGACCGCCATCGGAGAAAACTGTTCTGGCCCCCTGAAGCGGGACCAGCGAGAGCAGTTCGAACAAGCTGACTGTTCCTGTTTGCAGTGAGACAAGCCTGGGGTCTTTGGGCAAATGATATGCTAAACTGCCGGTGAAACCTTCCAAAGCTATCGGAAGCGAGTCACCCAGCTGCATCAGCTGATGAATTTGTTCCTTGGTAAATGGAACCACAATTTTGGCCAAATCATTTCCTGAAATGTCCCTAGCTCTCAGCCTGCCGCGGTAGACCACCGCGGAGACCAGTTCTTGGGGCGGAACGATGTTCCGTGAAGATGTATTAGGCAAGTAGACCCATTCCACAATCTTCGCTCCCTTCTCTGAGTCTACTCCTAGCGCCCCAGTGAACATGGAACCTGACCGTACGATGTACAAATTCAGGATCGGGGCATATGGCCCGGGGCGATCCTATCCACCCACCTCTGGCTGAGAACCTGGTTCACCTTCTCGAGCGCCAAGCGCGCGTCTCGAGAGATTTTTATCCGGTCTGCCGGCTGCTTACCCAAGGTTAGCAGCGAGAAGAGCGGTTTTAGAAGATCCGTATCTAAGCGAAAATACGGTCTGGCCCAATTGATGTTCCCCAAAACTTGCTGCAACTCTACAAGGGTGACTGAGTCTTGTAAATTTATCTGAGGCAGGACTGGTGCTGCGAAGGAGCGGAGAAGCCGATGGCCCAAGTATGAGAAGGGCTCGGTTCTCTGCACTTTCTCAGGGGCAATAAGTAAGCCTTTGTCCCCCAGGCTGGCCTGGAGGTCAGAAAACATTTCGCTGCCAAGCTGCGGCAACGCTACTAAAATGTCGTCCATGAAGTGACAAACAATAGCTTTAGGGTAAAGGCTTCGGAACTTTGCCAGTGCGCCGTGAACGTATATTTGGCACAGGGTGGGCGAATTGAGCATGCCCTGTGGCAAAAATTTCCACGCGTAACGCTGCGTGGGCTCTCCGTGGTTCACGACCGGCACCGTAAAGGCGAACCTTTCCCGGTCCCTGGGGTCTAAGGGGATTGTATAAAAGCAATCCTTGAGATCTACAACTAGGATCTCCCACCCCTCGGGAATCATATTAGGATTTGGGATGCCGCATTGAAGCGGACCCATCGGCTGAATGCATTTATTGATCTCTCTGAGATCGTGGAGGAGTCGCCACTTCCCCGACTTCTTCTTAATCACAAAAATTGGCGAATTCCAGGGGCTTGTGGACCGCTCTATGTGTCCTGCGTCTAGCTGTTCTTTCACTAGCTGCTTGAGAGCAACTAATTTCTCTCCCACTACCGGCCATTGTTCTACCCAGACCGGGGTATCGGTGAGCCATTTAAGTGGCAACGCCATTACCCGAAGGTAAGCGTAGCACCGTACTGCTGGAGAATGTCTCGCCCCCAAAGATTGATGTGCACGTCAAGAATGTGCGGCCGAATTACCGCTGTGCCCTCAGCCCTTGGGATTGTGACTTCCACCCACTCTCGGCTCCTGAACGCTTCCTGAACGCCGCCTACCCCCCACACATCGGAGACCGGCTCAATGGCCCACTCTCTTGGCCACTGGCTCCTGCTTATCACACTCACATCCGCTCCGGTATCGAGCAACCCTGAGAACACTCTTTTGTTCAAAAATACCTCGATAACGGGGCGCTGTTTCCACTCAATGTTGGTCTCCACTGTCGCTAAGACCTGGTATCCTTGCACTGCCTCACTCGCGCTCGAGCGGTCTGCTGAACCGGACTCTGAGCTGTCCCTGAGCCTTCCCTGGCTGCCTGCTGGCGAGTGACAAGGAACCATGATCAGTTGCGCTAACGTGTCTCCCTTGTGGATGGTTTGGGGCAGGTGTGTCCAAAGCTGGACCTGGAGAATGCCTGAAAAATTCGAGTCAATGACTCCTGGAATTATGAAAATTCCGCGTGCTCCAGCTACACTACGGGGCAAAACTAAACCTAAAAAGCCTCTGGGCAGGGGTCCCATGTACTGGGTGTCGACTAGACAGACTGTGCCTGGCAGGTCGCATGTAACGTCCGCCTGGCAAGTCAATTCCAGCCCTGTACTACCCTTGGGGCTGGCCTGTGCCCTCGCAGTGCCTGGGATGTGCCTAGAATCTAGTCTTGGTCTGGGGAGTTCTGGATCTGGGTGAAGGAAGCCTCTGTTTGGACTGGGGCCAGAGACGTGCCCGGATTCCGGTTTCCCGAACTCGGACAAAACCTGGCCCAATGATAGCCTTTCTTGCACTTCGGACAGAGGGTATTCGGAGCCTTAGAATGGCCGGACTTTTGTCCGCCTCCCTTGGATCGGCACTCCCTAGCGAAGTGGCCGACCTTGCCACAAGTGTGACATGCCCCTGTGGTCTTTCCATTAGGATGAGATCTTCTACCCCCTTGCACGGCTGCCGCTAGCAGACCCATTTTATAGGAATCTGTGCCAACGTCAGCACATGCTCGGATCATGTCCGTTAAGGTCAAGTCAGGACGATTGCCTAGCGACTGCAAAACCTTACGGCAGTCCAAGTTGGCATTGTCCTTGGCTAGCTTAATCATGAGCTCTTGCTGGGCTTGCTCGTTATCAATCTGCCTGGTGATTGCTTCTTCCAAGCGATTGATGAAGTCCATGTAGGGCTCCTGGGCTCCCTGCTTAATGGAGGTGTAATTTTTGGCCGCTTTGCCAGACGCTGGGACCTTGAAGTAAGCCCTAAAGGCTGCCTCGGCTGACATCTCGAGAGTGGCGAGAGGCAGGTTGATCTGAGCGTTGATTGACTCAAAGGCACCTGAACCATATAGCTGTTCAGCAATTACCGCGCCTCCCATCCTGGCGGCCCTGGCCTGAGCCTCGAGCCGATACTCGCTGTCCCAGATCATGTACTGGCTAGGGGTCAGCATCATCCTCATGACGGCTTTCCAGTCATGGGGAATCCACATGGTGGTCTCGCACGCCTGCTGAAGCGTGCCCCTGGTAAAACGGCTTTGGAGCCCTGTCTCTGAGATTGCTTTCCGCAAAGCCATGAGAAGCTTGTACGGGACTGGGGAATGGACGATTTGTTGAGCGCCTGTGAGCGCGTCCATCTCCATTCGGATTGGGCATATCTGTCTAAGCTCAGCTAGTTCTTCCGCTGACAATTCCCCCTTTTTGAGTTCTATCTCTGCTGTGCGCTGAAGGGCACTTTTCACGACTAGGGAGCTTGGAGCTGTCAGAGAAGCGCCTGCGCCTCTCATTCCTTGCATTCCTTCGGTGACGTCTGCAGCTGTCACCGCGGGAATGTTCCCTGCGCTACTATGCTGATAGCTGATTGACGGATAGAGCGCCGTGGGCGCAGTCGGCTCGACTGGCCTGCCTGATGACTTTTCTAACGGGGGTTCATTGGCCTCTATCCGGACTGGCTCGATCTGTTCTAAGAGCTTCCTACACTTTCTCCAAGTACGAACTATCCCTCCTGGAGCTTTGGGGGGCTGCTGAATGCAGTCTCCTATCTGATCCCAGAGCTGCAGGGTTAACGTACCTACTTCTGGGTAAAGTAGGCAGTGTTCCCTGAGGTACGCCAAAAGTCTCGCTAGTTCCCTGCTGTGAAATCGTAACTGAAATACCCTGGCCAGGATTCTGAACTCTTGCTCCCGAGTTCTTTGGCTAGCGGACGGACTTGGTCCATGAGAACAAGTCCCCATATTACCTGCGATGGTCCTCTGAAGTTTCCTCCTCGGGACGAAGTTCGACGCGTCTTTGCAGGCAACAGGTTTGGGCGTCGGGTGTCTGGGGTAGACCTCGGAGCGTGGACCTTCTGCCACGGGCCCTCGGCGGCCTCTGCGCTGTCCGGGGCTCACAGCCTGCCCTGAGCGGAACGCGTTTTTCCCTTTGCGCAAGCCTCCCCGAAAGCTGGGAGCAAGCTGTAGGAATGCCTCTTTGGAATGCCTCGCCGCTGGCCGTCTCTCTGTCCGGCTGGCTGCCGACCAGAGCGCCGCGCTGTCCTCCGGGCTGGTTTTGGTCGCGGTTCAAGCGCGGAACCGGACCGCGTGGACCGTTACTCGCGAGTAGACCTCTCCAGGGTCCCTTTACTCACGAGTAAATCACGTCGGGGTCACCAGATGTAGGAATCAGGGCCACTGGGGGCCGGAGGAGCCCGGAGGAGGACTGATCAAGTAACGACACGAGGCAAACGGAGCGAGATCAGATCAGTACTTTATTGGGAAAAGGCAACATCATTTATAGGGAAAAAAGCGCAACGGTGGCAAGCTGTCATCTGACAGGAAAATTACCTCACTCACGTACACGGGTTAATGGGGAATTCTTCAAAGGGGAGTTTAATCAGCTGGGGCAAACATGGATTCAGGGACCTCATTGTCTTGGGGATTAGGCAGGGACAAACATGGTTTATTTGCGCCAGGGATTTCCCGAGCTGGGAGATGAACTATGTACTTAATGCTTGACAGAAGTCAGCTATCTGCTTACTTGGCCGAGTCGCAGGTCAGGTCACGGTAATTGGGTGAATCAAACCCTATATTTTATTCACCCCCCTTAATTTGGCGGCCGCAGAGCCCACGGGCTGGGAGCGTCTCTCACCGCGGTGGCCTCTGGCGGGCCGTCCCATGCCCTGCGGGGCATGGGGAAACCGCAGCCCTCAGTAAAGGCATCCTTCAGAGTAACATCAGGTCCATGCAAAAGAAAAGGTAATCTCAAAGTAAAGCAGGAAGGTGGGGAGGTTTCTCACTTTGCAGCCTCCACTCCCAGTTGGTGGTGGCGGCGGCTACTCATATCTGAGTATACATTTCCCCCTGGAAATCATTTTTAGGGGAAATGCCACTGGCATGTATTTGTTTAAGGTGGATCCCAGCTTGCCATGAAGTGACCCACACACCATGATCACAAAGCCATCTCCTGCGGCACATATGAAATGAGACATGCAGGATTTAACGCCGGGACTGCAATGGACTGCCACAGCCTTGAGGGCATTTGATTTGATTTATTGGACTTGTATCAAGGTGCGCCTTCACAGCCAGTCCATCAGGCATGGCCTCTTCCATCTCCATCATTGGGAATCAGAGTTCCTCCTCTGTTCATTTTGCAATTGGGCCCAATCTTATGGTTTCCAGTGGCATTTCCTCCATTGAGGGGGGCCATCACCCCACCTAGAGGGGCTCATCCGCCCGCCCCGTAGCCATTGGCCCCTTTGGGGAATCAGGTTATTTACCACTGCTCAACACTCAGTATAGCACTCCCAATAATAAAGGTTTGATTTGCCTTCGGTGGCATTTTCTATCTCCTTTTTTTTTAAGAGCAGTAATTGGAATTGTTTTTCCTTTAATATTTCTGAAGAACACCTGCCCGGATCAAATGCCGTTAAGCTGTCGGATGCGCAGGAGTGATGGCTACCTAGTGTGCAGTAAGAGCCATCGGGCTCATGATAATAACATACTGAATGCATCCCTAAGGTGGGGTGGAAGCACCTCCGTCATCTCCACCGGAGCAACCATGGATGGAAGAGCAGAGCCAAGTCAGGCGGGAGAGAAGACGCTGCAGGAAAAGCCATTTCTGTTGCTTTAGCCAGAGAACGGGAAGATCCCAGAGACTGGGAGTTGGACCCAAAGGGATTCTTCATTCTTCCCTCAAGTTGTAACACCCATCTGTCCAATCACATATATATATATATAGAGAGAGAGAAAGCCAAGCTCTGGTTGGGCAGAGACAAACAAAGGCTGTCAATGTAATATTAAGGAATCCCTGCATAGAGTGACAGGATGCCTCAAACCTACACCAGTAGAGAAGATAGACCCTCTGGTTGGTTCGCTCCACCTAAGATCAGGAGTGAAGCAGCAGCAGATGCTGAGAGATGCTGAGAGAACTAAGCAAGAGAAGGACCCTCGACATCCTCTGAACTGATATAAGCAGAAATGCCTTCACCTGCTTAGGATTCCCTGGAAATGGCATTGAGAGATATCCTGCCTATCTCCCCAACCCAGAGGTTGTCCTTAGGTAGCCATAATTATAGCCATGGATACCCTTGTTGTCCTCCATGAACTTGTCTAATCCTTTCTTAAAGGTGTCAAGACTGACAGCTGTTACCACTTTGTCTATGGAACTCCCTGCCAGAAGAAGTGGTGACAGCTGTCAGTCTTGACAGCTTTAATAAAGGATTAGACAAGTTCATGGAGGACAAGGGCATTAATGGCTAATGGATACCTAAGGACAACCTCCGGGTTGGAGAGATAGGCAGGATATCTCTCAGTGCCATTTCCAGGGAATCCTAAGCAGGTGAAGAAGGCATCTGCTTGGGAAGAATACCTTGACGCCAATGGGGAGCCACTGTGTGAGACAGAAGGCTGGACTGGATCATGGGCTCCTGTGGCCTCTTCCAGCAAGGCTGTTCTTATGTTCTTAAGCCTCAAGTCCGCCAGCTCAGATCCAGGAAGAGCTTCATGGCAAGAACAAACATTCTTGAGGGTACACAAGAGCAAAATCAATTTACAAGATGGAGGCATGAGCTCACCAGACAAGGAACAACATTAAAGGAGGATGTGGCTGAAGAACTCAACACTCAACCTCCCCTACATCACTTGGAGGACCCTGAATAGGCTGAGGGTAGGAGTCCCTAAATGCAATACCCACATGCTCTAGTGGGGCCTGATGGTGGACAACAACACACTGTGTGAATATGGAGAGATACAGAATCCAGTTCATTTAATTCACTCAATACACAATACACAACCCTGAATAGGTTGAGGGTTGGAGTCCCTAAATATAAGACCAACAGGTTCAAGAATCCAGTTCATTTACTGGTCTGCCGATGACTGCCAGAAACAGGCACCAGTGAGGACTTAAGTTGGGCCAATGTCAAAGCCAGGAAGGTGGCTTTATTTATTTATTTATTTATATTTATGATTCAAATTTCTATGCCGCCCAATCAGGCGAACCCGACATATTTTGGCAGTCCTGGGTTTGATCAGGACACAAAAGAATAAGAATAAGAATGTAGTCAGGATGGCTATGGGCCACCAATGGACAATTTGGCATCCCCAGATATTTCCACCCAGTGACAGCATGCAGGGAATGGAGGTGTACATGTTTTTTGAGCCCAGCCTTCTCAGACCAATGTTGAGCTGAGCAAAGGGGGTGTGGGGGTGTGAGGCATGGGTGTCCCACATACACACCCCTGATTTGGGAGAAGGAACCAGACTGGATCCAAGCTATGATCCCAGCCTGACTCTCATAATGATTCTTGGAGCCCTAAAATAAGAAAGCAAGTTTTGGGAATGGGCTCTCTCTTTTCCTGGGTGGCTAATGAAGATTTTTAGAAATAGACACCAAAGTAGAGAAGGTGGGAATGAATGATAACCCCACAGAATTAGGGTGGTGGTGGGGCTTTAGAGAGACAAGGCAGTGCTGGTCACCCACCCTTCCCCTCAACACAGCCAATCCTCAGCCAGAAAGTGTAACTTTTCTCCAATTACAACTCCCAGATCCTGCAGACGTTGTGCTCCGGAAATGGACATGGTTTCCGAGCAATGCTTGTGGCTTATGCTGGACACCGACAAAAGAAAAAGGGAAGAAATTTGAAACAAGCTATTTATTTGTTATAACAGGGGTTTGCAACCTACGCCCTGCGGCGCCATTTCATGTGGCCCGTCGCCCGCCCTCACTCCTGCTGGCGGGGCTGGAAGTGACAAAAACAGCCAAAAGCATGCCACCCTCATAGCCGCCAGCAGTTGCAGTAGTGGCGAAAACAGCCCAAAACGTGTTGTAAATGCACCCGCGGCTGTCATAAATGCATTTATGACAGCCATGGGTGTGGTTTATAGCAGCGTTTACGGCAGGGGGAACCACATCTCCGGCCCGCTCAACTGTCTGAGGAGGTATGGTCTGGTCCATGGCAGAAAAATATTGAGAACCTCTGGATTATAGTAAAGGTCAGGGGTGCCCTTGCTCAAAAGCCAGTCGTGTCCAACTCTAGGATTCGGTGCTCATCTTAGTTTACAGCCAAAGAGCCAGCACTGTCTGCATCTGCAGACATTTCTGTGGTCATGTGGCACATGAATAGACGCTGGAGCGCATGGAGCGCTTTTACCTTTCCCACCGAAGCAGTACCTATTTATCTACTTGCAATTTCTTGCTTTTGAACTGCTAGGTTGGCAGGAGCTGGAACAGACAATGGGAACTCACTCCATCGCACAGCACTCGGGTCCCAAACTGCTGATCTGTCGGCCTTCCAGTGGTCAAGCCCAGGGTCTGATAGTTTATATGGCTGGCTTTGGAAATGTGCCTGGGTCTCATCCCCTCACCCAACTCCAGACGGCCAGCGTTGTCTCAAAACAAATGACTAAGCCTTTTTAAATGGTCGGGACCTGTTTTTTCCCACCGCATGGTGTGGGGGGACTTGACAGGGTGCCCAAGAAGCCCCCACCCCACCCATAACCCCTTGCTGAGAATAGCCACCGTATGTGGGCTTCCTTCTCTTCCCACCCACCTCCTCTTTGGGCAGGGGGCAATCTTGCCCGCAGTCCATACATGGGAGCTTTCTCTGAGCTGAGCCACGCTTGGTTACCTGTTACCCCCCACCCCCACCCCACCCCACCCCACCCCACCCCCTTGACTGCCAGAACATTACACAGTAGGGCTGAAGTGCAAACTCAGCAAGCCGTGTTGTTGCTGTGCATTTAAAGGCTTCCACAGACTCACACACACACATACTAGCAAGTATCTCCATCAGCACCTGTTCAAATGCCAAACATCTGGCAGCTCAGGCCCCCAAGCTGGCACCGGTGGGCACATAGAGGAAAACAGCTGCCTGGATACAAAACCCCTCAAATTCAAATGCAAAAGCCCAGCCTTCACTTAGAACCAGAGCTTTGGGGGCTACATTTCCCAGCACGGGCTGTTTTGGCCAAAAGTGTACCTGCTGCCCTGAGACACACACACACACACACACATGCACCCAGCTCCTCTGGATAAGGCAACCACTGGGTCTACAAGGGAATCGCTCATAGGTTTTACCACACAAGGAAAAAACCCTGTCTGCTCCGTGAACCGGGGCGGAAGCCTTGTTCCAGTGTAAATATAAATAGAGATGGAGAAGCGTGATAGATTTGGGCAGAAGCCGACTAACTCCTGAGGAAGGGGAAAGGGAGGCAATGGGGGTTTGGGAAGGGGACCGAGCAAGGGGCTGCCCTTCCAGCCGCTCAAGCAGAAAACCTGCTCACACACCCCGGTTTTAACTCTTCTTCCAAACTCCCCAAGAAAGCACCTGTTAAGTATTACTGTATTCCATCCCAGGTCGGAAAGATTCGTCCTTGTCCGAAATATGTCCAGCACTTGTCACAGTTGTAGGGCAAATAAACAGCCTTAAGACGGTCCCATTCTTCTCTCAGTTTCCTACCTGTCAGGCCATAGAAGCAACAGAGGAGGAGGAGGAGGAGAGCTGGAAGGAAGGAGGTTCCTTCTTGAAGGGTCCCTCAAGATGCTCAAAGGAAGAGTGTTGCAATGGCTATCAGGAGTTGGAGTGGCTGGCCGCAAGGAAGACACGCGAGACGATCGTGCGGTGAAGTCCAGCCCCAATCTGGGTCGGGTGGTACGCATTTATTACCCTGCCTTGGGGTGATGCACGCCTAGGATGCGCGTGACCCCACAATACAGAAGGCTTGTATACATGGCATTTCTGATGGTCAAGACAATGCCTGCACTGGGACATTGCCCTGTAGTTAATAGACAACCCACAACTAATTAAGGTCTGGGCTGGCGAAACCCATTGTTCCTGCCCTATCTCGGAGCCTTATGTGTATTGACTCTGGGCATCTAACTTGATCAGGCGCAGCTTATTTGCCCAACCTAATCCGCAGCCAGGAACGGAGGATTGTGTATTACTTTAGAGTCATCACCTTTTGACTTTTGCCCTATTTCTATCGTAGCCACCAGCCAAGGCTTTATGAATTGCCCCCCAAACTATCTAACTAGCCCGAACCCCAATTGCCTTTCTAGCAAAGTCCGGTTGGTACCCAGATGTGTTCAAGACCGGGCGAACCCCTTGGGAAAGGTTTGGCCAATTATTCACACGGGCAACCCACAGAAGAGGAAACACCAGCCACCCCAGTTGGCAAGAGAAACCGGGGAATCAGCAGAACACGAGATGGCTGAGGCCGAGGAAGAAGACCAGGCGTGGGAGGAAAGGAGAGAGGCCACAACATCCTCCCAGGATGGCCTTGGCTTTTGAAGGGTCAGCATTTTGGAGAGCCGTATCGAACGCTACACCTGCGCTGCAAGGACTCCACAGCTGCAGAAGAGACCACAGCCGTCCTCCTCAAAGTCAAAGGGGAACAGCTTCTCCCTTGGGAACGTGACAGAGAACGCCCAGCTCCATTGAGACCAGCTCCCACAGGAGCCCTGGCCACAATCCCAGAGCTTGGGAAAGTTGGGTTTGGTGGGAAATGGCTCCCAGAACCGGCCTGGCTAGAGCAGAGGTACCCAAACTATGGCCCACGGGCCGGATCCAGGCCCCGATGGCAATTCATCCGACCCATGAAGCCCTCGTTGCTCCCAGAAACGGAAGTAAAACGCGCCCATACAGGCGTGTTTTACTTCCGCTTCCAGGAGCGACAAGGGTGGCATGGGCCGTATGAATTGGTGCCAGGGGCTGAATCCGGCCCATGGGCCATTGTTTGGGTACCCCTAGTTTAAGCAGAGAAAATGTCAGCCTAAAAATCTATCTCATCCTGTTACAAAACAGATTTCAAGGCACGTTTTACTTCTGCTTCCAGTGAAAGAAACCATGTGACCGGCCCATTGAACCACGTGACCAGCCTATGGCCCAAAAAGTTTGGGCACCCCTGGGCTAGAGAGAGGTCTGGAGTTGTAGCCGGAAAATTCCCTGCCCTCTCCCCTCCCTCCCTCTCTCTCTCTCAAATGCAGAGACACAAAAGCACACAGGCACACAAAAGGAGTGTTGTGGGGAGGGGAGAATTAATCAGTAAAGGTCCCCAGGCCATATTAACTCTGGCCACCCTAGATGCATGTAGTGTTCTTAATTACTGTTTATGCAATTAAATGTACCCAGCGA
The DNA here is from genome assembly GCA_035047305.1 of Bradypodion pumilum. NCBI lineage: Eukaryota > Metazoa > Chordata > Lepidosauria > Squamata > Chamaeleonidae > Bradypodion > Bradypodion pumilum. The sequence goes on from JAWDJD010000004.1 coordinate 344,805,721, forward strand.
TATAGGCAGGATGGGGGATTTAAAGAGCTCTGAGCAGGGGAAATGTCTTGCTTTTTTTATCCTGCAAACTGCAGTGGCCCACAGTCGATGCAAAGGAACATTTATACGTCCACATCGACCCGAGAGCGCCCCGATTCTCCTTTGGTGCATTGCTGATTTCTCCCGGTCAGTCTCTGTTTTGGAAACAGCTGATAAAGCCTCTTCGCCTTAGATGAATCAAGGGTTGGTCTCTGAGATTACAGGTATCAGGATTCAGTCCATGATCTGTGAACATCACACCTGTTGTGGAACAACGTGGGCTCTGGTATCAGAAGGGCTCTCTGCACATGCTCAAAGGCATTATTGGCAGTGTAATTAATTGGTTTTACTGAGACTTACACTCTAGGACACTGGTGGTGAACCTATGGCACGTGTGCCAGAGGGGACACTAAGAGCCCTCTCTGTTGGCACACGCGCCATCACACAGCACAGAGTTTGCCCCGCCCCTTTGCCCAACAGCCCAATGGGAGTGCTTACTCCCTCCCCAGCACAGAGTAACCCCGCCCCTTTGCAGCATGGCTGGCAGCCTGAATTTGGGCACCCAGTCTCTAAAAGGTTTGCCATCACTGCCCTAGGACAAAAGCCCTTTTTCCTTTCAAAGTAACTTCTCATGTTGAGATCACAAGAGTACATGATGTTGTGAAGGCCAAGGCAGGTGGGGAGACCCAGTGAGGGGTCATGGGTAGAGTTCGTCTTCTTCCGTGTCCCAATCAAACCCTGGAATGACCAAATGAAGCCTCTTTCTTGGCTTTGTCACTGGTCAAACTTAGGTCCCCATTGGCACATGTTTCTGGTAGTAATCAGCAGACTAGCAAATGAGCCAGATTCTGTGGATAGAGTGATGGACTAGGACTCCAGAGCCCTGAGTTCAAATCCCAGCTCAGCCATGGAAAATCATTGGGGACGTGGAACTGGAAATGCTACTTCTTAAATATTTCACTTACCTTGACAGCCCCTTTAGTAAAAGTCACCCTTGCTTGAAAGCCACTCGTGTCCGACTCTAGGGTCCGGTGTTCATCTCCATTTACAGCCAAAGAGCTAGCGCTGTCTGCATCTACAGATGTTTCCATGGACATGTGGCAGGCATGCCAAGACACCGGAGTGCACAAAATGCTGTTTACCTTTCCACCAAAGTGGTAGCTATTTATCTAGCTGCAATTTCTTGCTTTCAAACTGCTAGGTTGGCAGGAGCTGGGACAGAGAAGGCGGAGAGAAGTCCTCCAGGACCCCTTCCTAAGAAATTTTCCCAGAGGAAAAGACTGCACTCGTTTTGATTTTTGTATAATCACTCCTAAGGCTTCTTTGCAACCTCTGGCTCCATCCCAGGGAAATTCTAAGATGCATACTTAACTGGCCAGGGACATAGAACTGAAACCGATCCAAAGGCAACCTAGGCTGGTTTGTGCTGCAAAGCCTGGACAATCTGCCTGTCTGGTTTGGGAAGTGCTATTTCCAAATGGGAAATCTCTTGGCCACCATCCCATGTGGTTGACGCCGATATAACACAAAATACAGATTTGAATTCGTCATCTTAATAAAAGCCATTTGCAACAATGCAAAGCAATCAAAACTGTTAAATCCTGACATAATGAAATCACAAATGTTTGCATCGCACCCCTCCCAAATTTGCTGGCTGAAGAAACTCCTGAGCAGAAATGATGCAGAGCCAAGATATAGCTCACCTATATATAAGGCTCCAATCATTTAAAGGCTTGCAGCCCTAGGTCTTTGCAACCTGCCCCAGGACTCAGATAGCCCTGTGGTTTGGCCCTTTGGAGAACCAGCAGATCCATTACTTCTCCCCTGAGCCCCCCTCCAGCTCCGGGGTGGGGGGGAGTGCCTTTCCTTCCACCAGCTATGGACCATCAGTGGAGGGCAGGCGTCCAGCAAAGCCATCCAAGGGGAAGAAAGCCTTGACTATTCCCCAAAGGGAAGTCATAAAGACCCGGCAACTCTTGCCGGAGAAAGTACTGCACAAGTCTTGGAAAGGGAGAGGAAAGGGAGAACCTTCTACGCAGCTGGAAATGAGACAGTAAGGAGGCCCTTCCTTCCTTCCTTCCTTCCTTCCTTCCTTCCTCTTGCTTCCTGTTGCAATGGCCCTTAGGAGTTGGAATGGCTGACCACAAGGGAAGGCACGTGAGACGAATGTGCAGTGAAAGTCCTGTCCCGATTGGCTTGGGTGGTCTGTATTTATTACCCTGCCTTGGGATCTTCTGTGCATAGGTTGCTCATGACCCCGTTCCAGAAGGCTTTGCATACGTGGCATTTTGCTGGCCAAGTTACATTTGCCAGCTCTGGGAAGTTACTCGGAAGTTGCTGAGTATCTTGGACCCTGCTGGGAAACTAACAGGGTGGGCGAAACCCATTGTTCTCGCCTTATCTCAGGGCCTATGTGTATATTGACTCTGGGTAACTTGCTCATCTGGTCTGGCTCGGTTTATTTGCTCAACCGAGTCCACAACCAGGAGTGAGATAATGGTTAATTAACTTGGTTCATCACCTCATGACTTCTGCCCTTCTTCTCTCAGAGCTGCCAGCCAAGGCAATATGAATCACCCCATAACTATCAATAGCCCGTACCCAAATTGCCTTTCCATCCAAGCCCGGTTGGTACTCAAGCCGTATGCTGGCGAGCAAACCTATCGGGAAAGGTTTTGCCAATTACGAATGTGGGCAACCCACAGCTTCCGAACCAGGAGAGGTTTTGGAGAAGTGCAACTTGGGGGGGGGGGGAGATCAGGCCAGTGGAACACTGCCCATTTCCATGTCTGGCTCATTCCAAAAACAGGTGGTCCTACTGATAGAGACACTGCCTGTTTAACCTCCCATCATCTCTCCCAACCAGAGTTTGGAAGTATGTAATTAGTTACTAGCAACACGGCTACCTTAGCCAGTTACTTTTGGGTTAACAGGATTGTATAACATAGCAAATGATACCTAGAGGGTTGCCAAACAAATTTTGCATTCGTTCTCTTATCAGTCCTAACCAGCAAGAAATGTTTTCTTTTGGTTTTTGTCTTCTCCTTTTCTAAAATGCAGTGTCAGAAATGATCACTAGTAAAGGTAAAGGTCACCTTTGCTCGAAAGCCAGTCGTATCCGCCTCTAGGGTTCAGTGCTCATCTCTGTTTATAGCCAAAAAGCCTGCACTGTCTGCGTCTGCCGACGTTTCCGTGGACATGTGGCAGGCATGACTAGCCACCGGAGTGCACAGAACGCTGTTTATCTTCCCACCAAAGTGGTCCCTATTCCTCTGCTTGCAATGTCTTGCTTTCGAATTGCTAGGCTTTTAGGAGCTGGGACAGAGATGGGTGCTCACTCCGTTGCGCAGCACTCGGGTTCGAACTGCTGACCTTCCAGTCATCAAGTTCAGCATCTTAACCACTAAACCACTAAAATAATGACCACTAGAGGGAACCTGAGTGCACTCTGCCACCACCCCACCACTCCTCAGCAGCTGGTGGTCACAAGAAGGTAGAGTTGTGGTTCCCAATGTGGGACACACACCCCAGTGGGGGGGCGGGATTTGGTTTTTAAGGGGGGTAATTTGAGAATAAGTTATTAACAGTGAATGGCCTTTTAGGTGAATAGGAGTTCACTTTCTGAACAATAAGAATTCTATGTCATTGGGGGTAGGGGGGTTGTCAGGATTTAAAGATGCTTAGGTGAGGCATGGACAAAAAAAAAGGTTGGGAACCTGACTGGCGTAGAGTGACTCCACTGAGCTGGGCAATAAAAGCTGCCCCATTTCTGCCCGGCTTTTGGTCAGTTTAAATTATGATTTCCATTTTCCCTTGGTCGCTTTTGAATTGAGCAACGCCTTTGAAGCCCTGCTGGGAAGAAAGGCAGTCTGCGATGGTTTCCATGAATAAAATAACTTGAGTGTGAATGCCGGCACACTCTCAAACATGCTTCCCACCCGAAATGTGTGTGTGTGAGAGAGAAACAATTTCCTTGTGCACATTGACCCGAGCATATGTTAAGCCACGTGCATTTCCAGGGAAGCCACCAATCTACCTCTTCTCCAGTGTAATTTCCCCATCGCTCTCTCTTTTTTGTCCCTCTCCTTCTTTCTGCCTTTCTCCCCTCCTTCTCACTTGGAGAAAACTCCGCTGAGCCAGCTCTTTGCCCGTGCCATCACCGCATCCCTTTCCAAATGGCCTGGCTCCTTCCCTTCGGATCTCTTTCAGGCGGTGGAGGCTGCCAGTTTGAATCCTCTCTCCCTGGCATCACAAGGCAGGGTGACATCTCAACCACAATGTCCTTTTTAGCACAGCAGACTGCGGGTTGCCGACCCACAAGAACAATAAGAATAATGTTATAAAATGTTGTTGCTGGAGCAAACACAGTCCTGTCGAAAGCTTGACCGCTAGGCAGGAAGGTGTCTGTAGGCAGCAGGGTAGAGGGCAAGGCTGGACCCAGAGGGGGCAGCTGGCCTGGAACATGTAACCCTGCAACATGGCAAGCTAGCTTGGGTGCCACGTAGCCAAGAAAGGTGGGCTAGCCAGGAAGGAAGGAAGGAAGATGGGTAGGTGGGTGGATGGATGGATGGATGGATGGGGGAGGAAGGAAGGAAGGAAGGAAGGATCTGTTCTCCATCATCCTAGAGGGTAGGATGTGTAATAATGGGCTGAAACTAAATGAAGTCAGATAGAGTCTGAATATCAGGAAAAAACTTCTTAACTGTTAGAGCAGTATGACAGTGGAACCGACTGCCTCGAGAGGTGGTGAGCGCTCCAACATTGGAATCATTCAGGAAAAAGCAAAACAGCTTTCTGTCAGACACACTTTGAATCGTAATGTATATTGCGCTTGTCTTGTGGAGTGGTCCAAAAGAAAAAAAGCTTCACGAAATGAGGCTGGAGTTGATGGCCTCATGGGGGCCCCTCCCAACTCCATGACTCTATGAGAAAGAAAACATCCAGGTACAACCTCCTTGCTTCAGCCTGTTTAAGATTAAGCTCACATTTACTCAGAAGTGGGCACGGCAGTGGCTGAGTGGTTAAGAAGCTCACCATGTTAGCTGGAAGGCCGGCAAGTTGGCAGTTCCAAGACCAGAGTACTGCATGATGGAATGAGTGCCCATCACCTGTCCCAGCTCCTGCCAACCTAGCAGATTGAAAGCAAGAAATTGCAAGTAGATAAATAGGGACCACGGGGGGGGGGAATCTTGGGGACATGAAATGAGTCATCCAGGCATCCCTGGAGCAGAGTTTCTCCAGCAAAAATCCTTTCAAACCAGAATAATTTCTGACACCCTTTCATTCCAGGGGAGTGGAGTTATTAATGTGAACTAGGCAAAATGGCAATAGGTTCTTCAGTATGTGATGTTCTGCACACTCAGAGGCATTTGCTCAAGGGACTCAGTTGTGGGAGGTGTCCAAGCTGCCCCTACTGGGGGGCAGCAAGAGCTATAGGGGGGCTGGGGGGGGGCAATACCTTGAGCCCCCAGGGCCCATCTTTGCCTCTTGATCAGAGACTCCCCAGAGGAGTGAAAACACTCCAGCCGGGCTGGTTATACGGAGAAGGTCCCATCAGGGCAGGGTCATTTGCTCTGGTGTTTAATTAACGCAATTGAGAGCCGAGAGAGTGTTGGGGGGAAAGAGAGAGAGAGAGGCAAAGATGGGAAATTGTCCCTGGGAGGGACACCCTCTGACAACCTTGTCATCGCCGATTAGCGGGTAATGACCTCCGTGACGTGCGCTGTTATTAATCAAATTAATAAAACCGGTAGTGTGATCCCTGCAGATTGGCTGACTCAGGGTAAAGTATGGCCCTATTCAGGGGGGGGGGGGTCCATGCAAAGGGAGAACTGAAGGGAAGGGGGGGAGATTCCTCCCCTCCCCAATCTATGCTTCTGGCTCCCAATTAAAACCAGTCTTTACAAACAGCTGCAACAGGTTTGTCTGAAAGATCCCAACACAAGTGGTGGAAGGAGACCTCCATTTTTTCACCAAAATGCCTTCTCCCTCTTAATTTTTGGGACCCCAGATAAAAAACTCTAACTCTGGCCAGGTTATCCTGCTATGGTAATAGAGTAGACCATCTCCACCTCCACTATACCCAGAAGTGCCATGTGGTGGAGAAAGGGCAAAATGGCTGTCTGGCTCCCAAAGCTGTCGGAAATGGAATGGACCCTACTGTCAGCGACTCAACACCGATTGTCAGGCGTCGGTTAACTAACCTGAGGTCTAACAGCCTTGGGTGGCGAAGTCCACAGGGAAAGGTGATAATGGTCCCCAAGTGGATTGAACGCCACTTGAATCCATCTTGATCAGCAGCTTCATCCATCCTGGCCTGGAGATGATGATGAGGACTTTGTGCGTCAAAAGGGCTCAGGACCAGAAAGTGACTCGCGGAACTACATAAGAACATAAGAACAGCCTTGCTGGAAGAGGCCACAGGAGCCCATCATCCAGTCCAGCTTTCTGTCTCACACAGTGGCTCACCATTGGCTTCAGGGTGTTATTCCCAAGCAGATGCCTTCACCTGTTTAGGATTCCCTGGAAATGGCATTGAGAGATATCCTGCCTATCTCTCCAACCCGGAGGTTGTCCTTAAGTATCCATAATTATAGCCATGGATCCCCTTGTCCTCCATGATCTTGTCTAAACCTTTCTTAAAACTGGATCAGCATGTTTTGCTTTCTTCCTTATGCAAATTGGGCAACATTGGCTAAGTTCTCATCCAAAAGACATTTTCCAAAAAAATTGAGGGGAGAGGGGCAAATGCCCCTTTCAGAGTGAAAATCCATCCCTGAGAAACAAATATTGTCCATGAAAACATAGGTCTTTTCTGCTTTCGTGTCCTGGCCCCCCTTTTTCCCCCACTGGCTTCCCCCAGATGTTCCCAGTTTCTCCCACAGAGTCCTGCCACAATGAGTCACATCTTTGGTTTCTTCCCACTGACCATGGCCTGACCTCCCTCTCTCTCGCTTCTACCTTGGTCACTCCGAGGCAGGGTTGGGAACTGGTAGCCAGCAGACTGAACACAGCTTAGAAGACCCATGATGGCGAACCCTGGCCAACATGGCCAGCAGGTCCTTCAATCGTTCCTCATAGGGTTTGGTTTCCAGGTTCATCAGGCCAGGAGCATCCCTGTGAATGGATTCATGATGCAGAAACTAACCCCATCCTAAAAAGTTGGCATTTGTTTTGGCACAGCTGGGACCCCATAACCAAGAGCCACAAACCACGAACCCCTTTACAACCCTTTCTTGTGCCATGTCTTAGAGCATATGACCAAGTTTCTTTGGGCCAGGCTGATTCTGGAGGATTCAAGGGGAAAGGGGAGCCAAGCTGAATCCAAGCCCCATAGATTTTTCCATCCTGTGCCTTAGTGTCTGGCCAGGTTACCCTGCTATGGTCATAGAGTAGACCCTACTGCCAGCAACGCAACGTCAAGCAGAGATTAACTAACCTGACAATCCTGAGGACTAACGGCCTTGGGTGGCGAAGTTCAGAGAGAAGGGTGATAGACCCCAAATTGATTAAATTGTCACACTTGAATCCATCTTGATGGAGGGCAGCAGCTTCATCATTACTGGCCCAGGGGTTGTGGTAACTCAGTGGTTAAGAAGCTGGCTTTCTTCACTAGAAGGTCAGCTAGTCGGCAGTTCAAGACCCGGAATGAGTGCCTGGCTCTGTCCCTGCTCTTGCCAACCTAGCAGTTTGAAAGCAAGAAATTGCAAGTAGATCAATAGGGACCACTTCAGTGGGAAAAGATCTTGGGAACATGAAAGGAGTCTCATTCAGGCATTTCTGAGTGGAGTTCCTCCAGCAAAAATCCTTTCAACCCAGAATCATTTCTGACATGAAATTATTATAATTACTGGCCTGGGGCTGATGATGAGGACTTTGTATGCCAAAAGGGCTCTCAGGACCAGAAAGTGACTCACAGAACTGGATCAGTGGTACTATGGGGGTCACGCTGCGATGCGGGAGGGGAGGCCAATGGAAGGCCACTGCATTGTATTGTTCCCAGGACAATCTATGAGGATCGTCAATATTCAGATTCAGAGACGGCACTTGAAGAAAAAGAAGAATCCAATGGCTGAAAATCAGAGCTTGGAAAAATTCTCTGTTGGTACAAAAATCCCAGAATCCCTCCAGCCTTAATGGGTAGTAGCCATATTGCTGAATGTGGTGGATTCTGGAACATGTAGTACCAAAAAAAGAAAGCTAGGAACTTTTCTGACTATTGTGCATAAGGGAAATACTGCTCCGCCTTTCATACAAAGACCCAGAATTCTGGGAAGATACCTATAGTTGGTGGGATGGTTATGGGTCACCTGGTTCCCGCTTTCCCCACCTGGCTGGGCTGTCACGGGTTTCCTCACTCCTTCCCCTCTGGCTGGAAGAAAGACCCTCCTGCGATGTGACCTCTCCTCCCTACAGACAGAGCCTCAATTAAATTCGGAAATACATTTTTTTTTAATATGACTTTCACTTCAGTTCCCTCTTGGGCTATTAAACCCATTACGGCAGAGTTAAGTAAAGAAATGGAACGGGGCTGGTGGTGGTGGTGGTGGTGGCTGAAGTGGGGGGGGAGAGGTGAGTAATCCGACTGAAAGCCTCTTTCTCCTCCTGTTGCTGCTTTATGGCCTTGCCAATGTTATCTTTATTAAAGATTCAGGAACCAATTTCCTCCAAACCTACCCCCACCCCCCAACCTGTCTCTGGCTCTTCCATTAAAGGCAAGGCATGGCTTGAAGCAGGGACCTTAATGACACTGGGAGAGAAGTGGGAGAAGGTGAGGGGGAAAGGAGGGAGGGCCATGGGGTGAAGGGACATCATGTTTGGGGCATCCCAACCCATCTCACCCAATACTGGCAGCCCCAGCACTCTGGGTAGGTTCTTTCCATCCCCTACCTAGAGATCATGATTACCCCCCCCCCCCAATGTGGTCTCACATCCAAATATTAACCCATCTTGGAGTCAAGTCCACTGGCTCAGATCAAGGAAGGGCTTCATGGCAAGAACAAACTTTCTTGAGGGTAGGCAAGAGCAAATCCAAATTAGAAGATGGAGGAAGGAGCTTACTGGATGTTGTGTATGTACAATGTTGCTTGATATGTATGTACATTGTCGCTTTAAGAAATGTATGAATGTAACCTGGCCACAATCACAATGTAACCCAGCTGTTAAAGGAACGTGAGTAAGCTGCCCATAGAGGGCAGCTGCGAGCGTTCAACTCACATGGTTATCATTCCTCAAATCACCTGCAGCCGCGGGAACTCCCCGCAACAACAGCTACTACCGATCCACCACCGAAGATGGGCGTGACCCGGATGACGTCACGCCGGTAGCGGCCAATGAGCTACCATGCAGCCAGATTCAAATGTATTACACTACTGTATATAATGTGAGATATCTCCGCCATTACCACATGTTCGTTCTGATCATCAACCAATAAACCTGTGTTAGTCCTTATTGCGACTCCTTCTATGTCTCCTGGAAAAGACACTAAATTGGCGACGAAGGTGGGATTGATGGCGAATCCCAAGGTCAAGACGTACCAGTTCGATGTGAGCGAGCCCGAACAATGGGAGCTCTACGAGTGCCAGTTTCGGCACGCGATGGAAGCCGCGGGCGTCGACGACGCGAAGATGCGCTCCCACTTCCTGGCCCAAGTGGGGCCGGCCACGCTGCGGATCCTGATGACCCTGGTGGCCCCCCGGAAGGTAGACGAGGTCCCCATCGACCGTATCCTGGAGAGACTGGGTGAGCATTTCCAGCCGCCCGTATCGATCTTCCCAGCACGGGTCGCGTTCCACAGGCGAGACCAGCGACCGGGCGAATCCGTGTCCGCCTACACGGCGGCCCTCAGGCTTGCGGCGGTCCACTGCCAGTGGGATGACCTGGACCAGGCCCTCCGTACCGCATGTTGTGTGGTCTGAGGGACGAGGAGCTGCAGAGGAGGCTGATGACCCGCGACCAACGCCTCACGTTCAACGAGGTACTGCGGGAGGCCCAAGCAGCCGAGGAGGCCAGGAGCGGGGTGAGGCTGTTCAAGTCCCGAGGGGGTGCGTCCGAGAGAGCCAAGTCACCAGTACAAGCGGCCCGGCGGACACCAGCGAAGGCGGCCTGGCGGACCCCCAAGCCGCCCGCCGGCACACCAACGTCGTCCGAGGAGTCGTCCACCACAGCGGACCCCTACTCCAGCGAGGACGACGACGTCCAGAGGATCAAGAAGCGTGGTGAGAAGCGGCAGACCCGAGAACGGCAGGACCGCCGTTGCGACGGTCGTGGGGCGTCCCACGACCGCACGAGGTGCCCGTTTCGAAAGGCCGAGTGTCACAACTGCGGCCGAAAGGGGCACATCGCCCGAGTATGCAGGCGCGGGCGAGTCGAGGACAAGGGGAGTTCCAGCCATCCCCAAACGCACCAACGGAAGGCGGCCGGCACCAGGAAGGTCGCAGACAGCTACAGTGAGGAAGGCGTGAACCGATTGGGCCTGGAGCACCGGCGGTTTTTCGTAGAGGTACTGTTGCAAGGGGTCCCAGTGAGGATGGAGATAGACTCGGGGTCATCTTACTCCATCCTGTCCCAAAAGGAGTTTATGCGTATTCCCCCAGATAAGCGGCCCAAGCTCCGGGCCATGAGGTCACACCTACGGGACGTGCAGGGAAATGGGATCCCGGTGTTGGGGGTGGGAAACTTCAAGGTGAAGTTTAAGAACTACTCCGAGAAACTGCCCTTAGTGGTCCTCAAAGGGGGGAGGTGCTGCCTTTTGGGAACGCAGTGGTTTGCTCCCCTGGGAATCGAACTGTCCGGCATTAACGCCATCGAGACTGACCCAATGTGGGACGTGTGCAACGCGCACCCGGACGTTTTCAAGAAGGGGCTCGGGAAATACAAGGGGCCCCCGGTTTCCTTCGAGCTGGACCCAGAAATCCGGCCCATCCGCCTCAAACCAAGGAGGGTGCCTTTCGCCCTAAAGGACAAGGTCGAGGCGGAACTGGACAAATTGGTGGGGCAGGGGATTTTGGTTCCAGTTGACTCGGCGGAGTGGGGAACGCCGATTGTTACAGCCCTTAAGTCGAACGGGGAAGTCAGGATTTGTGCAGACTATAAATGTACCATTAACAAGGCCATTCGGCCAAATGCATATCCAGTGCCCGTGGTCAGCCACTTGCTGGCCACGTTACATGGGGGGAAGTGTTTCGCCAAGTTAGATCTGGCTCAGGCGTACCAGCAGCTCTCTGTAACCCCGGCTGCTGCCGCCGCGCAAACGATAGTGACGCACAAGGGGGAGTTTAAGGTAACGCGCCTTCAGTTTGGCGTGAATTCGGCCCCCGGAATTTTCCAATCCCTCGTGGAACGCCTTTTAAAGGGGCCTCCCATACTTCGACGACGTGTTGATAACGGCGGGGAGCGAATTAGAGTTGGCAAAGAGGCTAGATGGGGTCCTTTCAGTGTTCGAGAGGGCAGGCCTTCGACTGAGGAGGGACAAATGCGTATTCTTTGTGAGGGAGGTTGAGTTTCTAGGCTTTAAGGTAAGCCCGGACGGGATCAAACCCTCTGAGTCAAAGGTTGCAGCTGTGAAGAACGCCCCTCGCCCCACCGCAAAACCGGAGCTACAGTCATTTCTAGGGCTCCTAAATTTTTATCATACCTTCCTGCCTCGGAAGGCATCGGTCGCGGAGCCACTGCACGCGCTGCTCAAAAAGGACATGGCTTGGCGGTGGGGGGACAGGCAGGAGAGAGCATTCAAGGAGCTTAAGTCACTCCTGTCTTCGGACGCTGTCCTGACCCATTTCGACCCGAAAAAACCAGTGGTTTTAGTCTGTGATGCGTCCCCAGTGGGGGTGGGGGCGGTCCTGTGCCACGTGTTGGAAAGCGGGAGGGAAGCCCCGGTAGCGTACTACTCTAGGTCCCTTTCAAAGGCCGATCGCAATTACGCGCAAACTGATAGGGAGGCCCTAGCCATCATCGCCGGAACGAAAAAGTTCCATGACTTTTTATACGGCCGCGAGTTTACGGTAGTGACCGATCACAAACCACTGTTGGGGATCTTCATTACCGGTAAACCCACACCGCAAATACTATCCCCCAGAATGCTGCGTTGGGCCATTTTCCTCAACGCCTACCAGTATGAGCTGGTCTATCGCCCAGGGAAGGAGATCTCCCATGCGGACGCACTGTCCCGATCTCCCCTCCCAAGTGTAGGGGACCCCACATGCGAGATAGAGCAGGATCACCAAGTCCTACTGATCGAGTCTCTCGACTCACCCCCCATTGTCCCGGCCGACCTCGCCAAAGCCACGGCGGCCGACAAGATGCTGGCCCAAGTTAGTTCCTGGGTTCGGAAGGGCTGGCCCACGACTCCCCCCGATGAAGAGTTCAGGCCATTTTTTAGGCGCAGAGTAGAGCTGTCGCTGGAAAGAGGCTGCTTACTCTGGGGGCAGCGGGTAGTTATCCCAGAAAAGCTGAGGGCCAAGGTACTGAGACTACTGCACACCAGTCACCCCGGGATCGTGCGCTCCAAGGCTCTGGCCAGGAGTTTCTTTTGGTGGCCCCAGATAGACGGGGACATAGAGCGTTTAGTGGGCACGTGCGAGAGCTGCCAGAGCTCTCGGCCTGAGGAGTCCCGGTTACCCCATAGGGAATGGGATACGGCCCGCGGGCCATGGTCCCGGATCCATGTCAACTTCGCTGGCCCTTTCCGCGGGTCCATGTTTCTACTGGTAGTCGACTCCTACTCCAAGTGGTTGGAGGTAATCCCTGTGAACAGCACCTCCTCCGCCGCAACCATCAAGCAGTTGCGCAAGCTTTTTGCCTGTTTCGGCCTGCCAGATGTCCTTGTAAGCGATAACGCTAGTACCTTCACGTCTGCAGAATTCAAGTCGTTCATTGAGCGGAACGCCATAAGGCACATTACCGCTGCCCTGTTTCACCCCACCACAAACGGTCAGATAGAGCGCCAAATGCGCACTACGAAAGACGCACTGCGGCGCATGGGCCCCGGTGAGTTGAACCTTCATTTGTGTCAGTTTCTCATCTGCTACAGGACAACCCCCCTAGCTTCAGGATTTTCCCCAGCCGAACTCCTCATGAGGAGGCGCCCAGTAACACTTTTTGACCGGATGGATCCATCCAGGGTGGAGGATGAAGGGAGAAACATAAACGTAGGGGGAGGGAGCTCCAAAAGTTTTTCGGCAGGGGACCCGGTTCACTGCAGGAATTACGCAGCGTCAGGGCCAGCGTGGGTCCCAGGGACAGTCATCGAGCAGACGGGGCCAGTGTCCTACAGGGTCGAGACTAGCTCGGGTCTACTCTGGAGGAGGCACGCCGACCAACTCAGAAGGCGGGTCACTAGTGAAGGGGATTCAGCGTTAGGGTCCTCCCCCACCCGCATTACCCAAGGGGGAGACACGGCGGAACCCGGGGATACAAATGCATATCCTCGGTTCTCAGCCACAGAGGAGGATACTTTGGAAGAGAGGGATCAGTTTGATGATGATTATGAGTTACGGTACCAGGGGGGTGTAGCGGAGTGGTCCCCCACCCGTCCTAGCGAAAAGAGGGGTTTCAGTTCAGCCCCTGGTACCTCCAGTCCCCCCAGTCCTTTTGTGTTAGAATATACCATAGCTCCAGCTCCCCGGAGACCAACACCCCCAAGGCAGGCATTGGGGGGGAGTCCAACCACCACAGTCCCCGGAACTCCCAGGCAGGGAACGGGGGGTGGCGAGACCACGAGGGTCTCTTCGTCGGTCCCGAGATTCGTGCTGGGGGGGACCCCTAGCTCCTCAAGCGGTAGGCAGGAGTTCACTTCCCAACTGTTCATTCCATTCCCATCCCCCAATGCAAGGTTACCACAGAGCCCACACCGAGCCACTAACGAGTCCCCCCTTTCCGTTGCAGGACAGGACTCCGCAGAGCCAGGCTCCCCTGTGTTAGGCCAAGCGGCCGCTCGCCCCAGGCGCACGTGCAGCAAGCCACAATGGTTGAGGGACTTCGTCCCATCCTAGGGGGGAGGGATGTTGTGTATGTACAATGTTGCTTGATATGTATGTACAATGTCGCTTTAAGAAATGTATGAATGTAACCTGGCCACAATCACAATGTAACCCAGCTGTTAAAGGAACGCGAGCAAGCTGCCTATAGAGGGCAGCTGCGAGTGTTCAACTCACATGGTTATCATTCCTCAAATCACCTGCAGCCGCGGGAACTCCCCGCAACAACAAACTACTACCGATCCACCACCGAAGATGGGCGTGACCCGGATGACGTCACGCCGGTAGCGGCCAATGAGCTACCATGCAGCCAGATTCAAATGTGTTACACTACTGTATATAATGTGAGATATCTCCGCCATTACCACATGTTCGTTCTGATCATCAACCAATAAACCTGTGTTAGTCCTTATTGCGACTCCTTCTATGTCTCCTGGAAAAGACACTAAACTGGACAAGGAGCATCATTAGAGGAGGAGGAGATGGCTGAGGATCCCAACCTCCCCTACGTCACTTGGAGGACTCTGAATAGGGTTGGAGTCCCTAAATGCAAGACCAATGGCTTAAGTGGGGGTTGCTGGTGGGCAACAACACAGGGTGTGAAGGTGGAGAGACATAAAAATCCATTGGCTCATTTACTGGCCTGCCAAAGTTATTACCAGAAACCTGCACCGATGAGGACTTAAGTTGGCCAACAACCAAGCCAAGCAAGTGGCTTCATTTTAGTAGTCCAGGGTTTGATCGGGACACAGAAGAAGAAGAAGCACTAATCTCAATTTTTTAAAAAAAAGACAAGGGAGAACTATTTCCCCCCAAATTGAACTTGGGGGGGGGGGCATTTACAGGTAGTCCTGGCCTTTTGAAGGTTTAGGGTGGCCTAGAAGGGGTACTGCAGTGGCTCAAGTCGCTAAGATGCTGACTGGGAAGTGGAAGGTCAGCAGTTTGATTCCCGAGTACTGCAGGACGGAAATGAGCTCCCGTCTTCATCCCAGCTCCTGCCAACCTAGCAGTTCGAAAGCAAGAAATTGCAAGTAGATAAATAGGGACCACTTCGGTGGGAAGGTAACAGCGTTCCGTGCGCTCCGGTGTCTAGTCATGCCTGCCACATGACCACGGAAACGTCTGCAGAAGCAGACAGCGCTGGCTCTTCGGCTTAGAAACAGAGATGAGCACTGCACCCTAGAGTCGGATACGACTGGCTTTCGAGCAAGGGAAACCTTTACCTTTACCTTTAGAAGGGGTCTACCTTGCCCTGCCCAGCCTCTCCTGGCAGTACAATGGCGTAATGGGGGGGACAACACCTTTGTGACCTCTCTAAGCAGCCTGGCTTTGTTCCAGACTGAGTCAAAGGATGCCAGGAGCCCCACTGAAGTCCCATTAGGACACACGCTCATGTTTGCACACCGTTTTGCACAGCTGCAAGCAAAGAGAAAGCTGGGTTGCTTCCTTCCCTCACCCCCAGCAGCCTTTCGAAAACTGATGACTGAGCACAAATAGGAGGAAATCTTTAACCCTGATGGTTCAGCACTGAGCTGAGGGACCCTCACTCTTCAACCATCCAACCAATCCTCCCCCCCTCCCCAAGAGCAATGCTCTGCTGCCCTCAAGTGGCACATCCTGCAACCTCTGGAAACCTCTGGAAAGAAGGAGCACATCTGTTGCTTTCAGTGGGACTCCAAAGCTGGATCTTGACATTTTGGCAACAGGGCAATCGACACCGGGACAGTTACACCCTCCTAACACATAGGTGTACAAACCTGTGGTAAAAATCGGAGCATCCCACTACTCTGGCCCCACTCATTTTGGTGACTTCTTAGTGACAGCGGGTTGGCCGGACCTCCAGTGAAAGGAAACTGCCAGGTAAAGCCTGTGTTGCCCTTGCCGAAAAGTCTTGTGCACCGAAAAAGAAGCTGCATTTCTCCAACAATCGTTGCTGTTGGACCAAGTTAACTGACCTATGAAGTCTACGTTAAGTGGGGGAGGAATGGGCTTGTCTCCATCTACCTCAGGGGTACCCAAACCTTTCGGACCTGTGGGCCGGCCACGTGGTTTCTCCCACCGGAAGCATAACGCGCCTTGCAATCTGTTTTGCAACAGGATGAGATAGATTTTAAGCTGCCACTTTCTCTGCTTATACCAGGGATGCCCAAACTACGGCCCGTGGGCCGGATCTTGCCTCTGATGCCAATTCATCACCCCCGCACCACCCTTGTTGCTCCCGGAAGTGGAAGTAAAATGCGCCCGTACGGACTTAAGTTTTGGCCAACTACAAAGCTTCGTTTTTGCTGTCTAGGGTGTGATTAGGGCGCAAAAGAAGAATTTTGTTGTCGTTTCTTTCTTTTTTAAAAACTTCAATCGCCTACATTTTTTTTGTCTCTGCCTTTGTGCATCTCCTGACACAGACAGTAGTTCATGGAGGCTTCTCTGTCTGCAATAACCATGCTAGCTTCTGAGATGCCTCCACAATCTTTGCTGTACTGTGGTTGCGTCCCTGTCTGCATTGGATTGGAGCATCTCCTGCTGCCCTCTCTCGCCTCTCAAGAGAAACTTCAGTTGCACCCCACAACTGTGGTACACTGAAGCATAAGTCAGGACATTGGCTGAGCAGTGCTTTGGGGAACTGACGTAGGCTCCTGGGAATTGAAGTCCACACACCAAAGGTTGGGAAACACTGGCAGACTCTAGAGCCGTGATGGTGAACCTTGGTACTCCAGATGTTCTTGGAATAGACTGTGCAACTGAACAACAACAAAGAACCCTGTGAATCCACACGAATGGGTTTACTGCGATTCATCCGGCCCGCACTGCCCGCGTCGCTCCTGGAAGCGGGCAGTGCGGGCGCGTTTTACTTCCGCTTCCAGGAGCGTTTTACTTCCGCTTCCAGGAGCGACGCGGGCAGTGCGGGCCGGATGAATCGCAGTAAACCCATTCATGTGGAATCACAGGGTTCTTGGGCTTCAGGGAATTGAAGTCCACGCACCAAAGGTTGGGAAACACTTGTCTAGCATGTCAACATAATGTCTACTCCAAAGTAAGCCCAATTGAACACACACAGGCTTAGTCCCAGGTAAATGGGCACCACAATACAGCCACCTCCCTGGATCCCTTCAGTGCCTTTAACGGTCAAGGAGAAGCACATCTCTGGTTTCCTGCCTCAGGTGCATTTGCACTCTGAGCTGCCACTGAGGCAGCTGAAGAGGATGATCTGCCATCCTGTTTTTACCTGGCCTCCAAATACTATGACTCAGGTACCCCTTCCTCCCCATAGTACTGTGATGCTCTGTCAACTCCCCTTGTTGTTGTTTCTATGCTTACTCCATTTATCTGGGATCAACCTTGTTTGCACTTGCACTGATGTCGAACCTTGGGACACTCCAGGTGTTCTTAGACTTCAATTCCCAGAAGCCCAAGTCTCTGTGAATCCACACGAATGAGTTTACTGCACATGATCTTAGACTTCAATTCCCAAAAGCCCAAGTCTCTGTGAATCCACATGAATGGGTCAACTGTGCACTCCAGGTGTTCTTGTATTTCAATTCCCAGAAGCCCAAGTCCCCATGAATCCACACGAATGGGTTTACTGCACATATGTGTATGTGCAGTAAACCCATTCGTGTGGATTCACAGGAACTTGGGCTTCTGGAAATTGAAGTCCAAAAACACCTGGAGTGCCAAGGTTTTCACCATCATGGGCCACTTGGATTCCTCTTATCCAGAACCCTTGGTTGCTCTCTTGCACATGCAAGATATCGCACATCTCTGTCGCTGCTCTGACAAACGTCCCTTCTTGTGGCCTCAGCAAGAAAGCAAAGACTTTTTCCTCTACCAACTGGTTGTCGAAGTGTGATTTTTAAAGTCAGAATTGGTTTTTCATTCCGATTGATTACATTTATATCTTGTCCATCTGGGATATTCTCCCAATCTGGATGGAATAGAACAATTAGGAAATTTAACAGTGCTTTTACTTAATTTTTAATGTAATATGTAGTAGTAGTAGTTCCTTCTCATGCTGCACGGTGCCTGTCTTAACCACTACAATATATCAGGCAATGCTGCTCCTCTTTGTTTCCTTAGCAATAAAGTTTTATGGGGACGGGGAACTAATCTGACACCCAATTCTCCTCCTTTCTCACCTGGGCTTCGGACCAGCAACGGTGGAGTTGTCAATATAAAAGGTCGGCCTTGCTCAGAAACCAGTCATATCAGATTCTAGGGTTCAGTGCTCCCCTCTGTTTACAGCCAAAGAGCCAGTGCTGTCTGCAGATGTTTTTGTGAACATGTGGTTGGAATGGCGAGACACCAAAGTGCAGGTAACACTGCTACCTTCCCACCCAAGTGGTACTAATTTATCTACTTGCAATGTCTTGATTTCAAATGCTAATATGGGGGCGGCATAGAAGTGCGATGGCTTTGTTTTTGCTTTGCAATGCTCTGATACAAAGAAAGGAAAATGCTGTCAAAGTGGTTCAGGGAGCCGCTCCGCTCAAAGAAAATAAAACGTTTCTTGATAGTATACCATCCACTTGTAGTGCCAAGGAAAACTAGGAAACCCCTTCTTAATATAACCAGTGGTTTAAACCCAAGCACTTTATTTATTTTCTCCCATGTCATATAGTAACCCAACGTGGATAAAAACAACTCGATAAAACAGATTTGCGCTCTGCTGAATAGACTAAATACAGCAAATGTCATCCACCCCACCATTCAGGTTGGATTGGATAAGCTCAGGTTTCCACTGGGACATCCCGCTACAGTAATGGAGTAGACCGTATAGCCAACGACTCAACGCCAAGTGTCGGGCGACGGTTAACTAACCTGACTCCCTAAAGGGGCCAATGGCTATGGGCAGATGAGCCCCGTTAGGTGGGGTGATAATGGCCCCCTCCTCAGTGAAGGAAATGCCACTGGAAGCCATCCCATTGGGCCCAATGGCAATATGAGCAGAGGAGGAACTCTGATTCCCAATGGTCATGGAGGCGGAAGAGGCCAGGCCAGATGGGCTGGCTGTGAAGGTGCACTTTGATAATATCCTCAAGGCTGCGGTAGTCCATTGCAGTCCAGGTGTTAAATCCTGCATGTCTCATTTCGTGTGTGCCGCAGATGGCTCCGTGACCACAGTGTGTGTATCACTTCATGGCAAGCTGGGATCCACCTTAAACAAATTCATGCCAATGGCATTTTTCATGTTTCAGGGTGGAAATGCATTCTTGGATACGAGTTGCAGTCGACGACGACTGGGAAGAACCTCCTTGCTGAATACGATGAGCCAAAACAGTCTCACCTACTCTCAGTTTCCATTCTTTCAGCAAGGATGTGGACGTTCAACATCAATATCTGAGGAACAAAAACAGCCACAGTGAATTGAAACCTTTTATGAGAAGCATTCTGGACACAACCAGTTCCATCACTCCGGGCCCAGGTTGGACACAGGAAGGTGCGTGTGAGGGGTGGAGATTTCAAGAGTCACCGCTTGTAGCCGGAATCCTATAGGTTAGTTAACCAGTGCATGTACAATGGTGCAAACTGCAGTGATTTTTCTTCTAAATGAATGCAAGGAGGGAATAGAAGTGGTGACTTGTTAATTAGTGGCAATCCACAGCTAAAATCCACCCCACTTTACTTATGTTGGGGTAAGCAAGCAGTAGGATTCTGACCCCTGCCTATCACAACAGGAGAATGGCCTGAAAAGGTGCAGAATAAAACTTTGCTATAAAATGTGGATATGGGTTTAAAAGCAACAACCCAAGGCTTCTTCTGAAACCAGACTTTGGAAAAACAGGTTACTCTGAATGTCCAGAAAAGCAAAGGGTTGGGATAGTTCAGCACTATTTTGGGCTAACTGTTATTCTTTTCTTAGCCCTCTTCAACTGGTGTTGTATTGGAGAAAAGGGGCCAGGGAAGAATTCATGGCAAGCTCAAAATGAGTACA
This sequence comes from Bradypodion pumilum, assembly GCA_035047305.1. Taxonomy (NCBI): domain Eukaryota; kingdom Metazoa; phylum Chordata; class Lepidosauria; order Squamata; family Chamaeleonidae; genus Bradypodion; species Bradypodion pumilum. The sequence continues at coordinate 344,825,644 of JAWDJD010000004.1, forward strand.
TAAGAACATAAGAGCAGCCTTGCTGGAAGAGGCCACAGGAGCCCATCCAGTCCAGCCTTCTGTCTCACACAGTGGCTCACCATTGGCTTCAGGGTATTATTCCCATGCAGATGCCTTCACCTGGTGAGGATTCCCTGGAAATGACCTTGAGAAATATCCTGCCTATCTCTCCGACTCGGAGGTTGTCCTAAAGTATCCATAATTATAGCCATGGATACCCTTGTTGTCCTCCATGAACATGTCTAATCCTTTCTTGAAGCTGTCAAGACTGACAGCTGTCACCACTTCTTCTGGCAGGTAGTTCCATAGACCAGTGATCCCCTGGGTGAAAAAGTACTTTCTCTTATTTGTTTTAGAACTAGTATTCAAAAGTTTCATGGAGTGCTCCCTAGTTCTAGTGTTGTGCGATAGGGAAAACAGTTTTTCCTTATCTACTTTGTCCACACCATGCATGATTTTATAAACTTCAATCAGGTCACCTCTTAGACGCCGTCCATCGTTCAAGAGTGAAGAGGCCCAACCGTTGCAGCCTCAGATGGTAAGGAAGGTGTTCCAGTCCCCTAATCATTCTGGTTGCCCTCCTCTGCACTTTTTCCAGCTCCGTAATATGCTTCTGGAGGTATGACGACCAGAACTGTACAGTATTCCAGGTGGGGCCTCATCATAGATTTATAAAGTATGATGAGGAAAAGTGAGCCTTACATGTCCCACCCAACCACCACCCCCTAAAAACAGCATTAGAATAATGATCGTGCTTTTGAAGAGAGGCTGAGAGTGGTGGACATTCCTCTACATCCGTGACGGCGAACCTTGGCATTCCTTCTGTTCTTGGACTTCTATTCCCAGAAGCCCAAGTCCCTGTGAATTTGCGTAATGCTGTAAACCCATTCGTGTGGATTCACAGAAACTTGAGATTCTGGGAATTGAAGTCCAAGAACAGCAGGAGTGCCAAGATTCGCCGTCCCGGCTCTACATATATCTCAGTTTTGTCTCTCAAAGCCTCTTTTTTAGAAATGGAGCAGGGCTCCTGACTCAACGTCACCAAAGATAAAATGTAGAGACCTCTGTGGTTCTCCTTGGCATCCAGGTCTTGGACAAAGGAAATGATTGTCTGAATGGGGGCCAAACAGGTAAGAGAGAAAGAGCAAAAGAATCAACGGCAGCCTTTAAACATCCAACCGTCTAAAGAAGTACAAAATTAACGCAAGCTGGCTTTTCTGTAGATGAGCAGGACAAAATCCACGGAGGAGCTGCCCAGGCACTAAAACCATCTCACGTCTTGAAATACCGTCTTGGCCTCCCATCCATTTTTACCAGGAAAAGGCATTCTGTGAACATGACACACACCTCAATGTCTGGCACAGGATGAAGAATAAAAGGCGCACTTTGGAAAACCACCCTACTAAGACTTGCCTCTCCCGTTATTTCATTCTTCTTGTTCCAAAAGCAACAGACCCTCCATCCGAGTTCCAGGAGTCTTCCAGGGTCAACATTTCCAATCCAGAGAAAATGCCTTGCCTCGACTCTCACAAGCTTGTGCAGAATCCAAAGGCAGGGCCAGCAGTTTAGCCAGGAAGAGGTAGAAGGAAAAGGACCCCCCAGTCACCCTCCCATCCCCAACCCTTTTCCAAACTTCAGCTGTCTTCTCTGTCGCTTTGCTTAGGGAGGTCTGGGCAGCTGCAAGAGAGCTCCTCAATCGCCTTCCGCTTCTTCCTCTGAATCAGCTTCCCGCCCGTGAAGCCCAGGATGCCTCCGCCCAGCGCAGCCGCAAGGCCGGCCACTTTGAAGCCGGCCAGGAGTCCAATCGGGCCCCCAACAATGCCACCAAGGACGGCACCCGCAACAGGAAGGGCAGCCAGCTTGTATTTGGCAGCCTGGAAAAACAGAGGGGGAGAAAGAGGGTCAGAAGAGCAAGAGCCTGATGGGAGGGGCATGACTTCCTCAGTTATTGACCCAGAGATGAGGGGAAAAACTGTTCTAGCACTAATCTCAGATCCAGGAAGAGCTTTATGGCAAGAACAAACATTCTTGAGGGTACACAAGAGCAAAACCAAATTATAAGTTGGAGGAAGGAGCTCACTGGACAAGGAACAACATTAAAGGAGGAGGATATGGCTGAAGATCTCAACTTCCCCTATGCTATCATTTGGAAGACCCTGAATAGGCTGAGGGTTGGAGTCCCAAAATGCAAAAACAACATGCTCAAGTGGGGGATGCTGGCAGACAACAACACGCTGAGCAAATGTGGATACAGAATCCAGCTCATTTACTGGTCTGCTGATTAATGCCAGAAATATGCACTGATGAGGACATAAGTTTGGGCAACGACAAAACCAAGAAAGTGGCTTCATTTTGGCAGTCCAGGGTTTGATCTGGACATGAAAGCAGCATTAATCTCATTTTTTAAAATAAAAAAACTCGATGGAGGCTCAAGGCAGAGGGAAGAATGCAGGTGAATGTTCTCCCACTACTAAACCCCAACTGCCTACTTCACCAAAGCACCACTGACAGATCTCACCCTGAAATCTTTACAAGAATCACATCTGACTGCATGGGAGAAAGCCCAATTGAATTATCCCAGCATTAAAAAGCAAAAGCCCATGACAACAACATCATCATCATCAGAGAGAGAGAAACAGATTGGGAGCAAAACCAGCCTTTGCGTCAGAATTGACCCATTTTATAAGTGAAGCAAAACCCACCATATTTGATGGTGTAGTCAGGCTTTTTGCTGACCTCTTGTCAGTTGCTTCATTTTATTTGTCATATGATCACTCATGTGACTTATCTCTAAGAGGTGTTTTTTTAGCCTTATCTTATCCTTTATTTTTCTACTGCAATCTCTGTTTAGTGGCAGCTGTACAGAGACTAAACTCAGCAAGAAAGAGTCCATGCCTCCTACCTGTGCACTGTGACTTCTTCCTTATGCTCTTATCAAGCTTGACTGTTTCCAAGGAAAGGCCTCTCTGGGCAGTGGAATCAGAACAAAAGGCTGCTGGGGAAGCCCCAAAAGGACCAGCCTTGCCGAAAGGAGAAGAAATCTCACCTTGGACAGATTTTGAGTTCCTTCTTTTACATTCACGACAGCCGTGCTGACATTGTCTTCAATCCTGTCCACCTTCTCCTGCTGAGCCTAGAAGCAAGGAACCATGATTTGTTTAGAGGTGCCCAAACTTTTTGCACCAGGGGCCTGACCACGCCACCAAACAGCTGAACGGGCCTGACCACACCCCCGGAAGTGGGCACGTTTGCACATGCGCATCAGGAACCACTCCCGGAAGTGGTTCTGGATGTGTCTGCGCATGTGCAAATGTGTCCCTGCCACTACCAGAAGTGGTTCAGGATGCACATGCACATTGGCGGGCGCATCCCCCATCCACTTCCAGGAGCGGCGAGGGACATTGAGGGCCTGATATGGCCCACAGGCTGTAGTATGGGCATCCCTGAGTTAGTTGAATCATTTATGTATGTCTATCTTGTATGGACTGTGGTGGCTTAGTGGTTAAGATGCTGAACATGATGACTGGAAGGTTGGCAGATCAGCAGTTTGAGACCCGAGTGCTGCATGATGGAGTGAGCTCTTTGGCTGTAAACAGAGATGAGCACTGAACCCTAGAGTTGGATATGATTGGCTTTCGAGTAAGGGAGACCTTGTCCTTTACCTATTTTTCATTCCACTTTTTCCCCAGGACTGGGACTCAGGGTAGTTCATGACAAAATTCCAAACAGATGTAATTAAAAACAAGTAAAGAAGATACCGCTAAAAGATAGACACCAGCTAAAATACAGTTAAACATGTAACTGTATTAGAACTATCTTAACCTATAAAACCAAGTGTTCACCGTTGGAACTGGCTATAGGCTGCTATGCGTCGCCCTACTGACCCACACCCACCCTTCGTGTGCACGGCCGAATTCCCTACGCAGGTCAACGAAGGATTTAAAAATCCGGCACGGGGGCCTCAGCCCCACAAACGGCAAGAAAGGGAAAGAACTTCACGTCCCAACAGTCATTGCGCCGCGGCGCGCCAGAGCTGAGAGGCTCACGCACGCCGCAGCGTTCGGACACGCGCCGCAGCCAATCAAACGAAAAGCATGGTAAAAAAACGCAGCACAAACACAAAGCACGAACCCATAACTACAAGCCCCAGCGTCCTGCGCGCCATAAGCGCGCAGAACGCTGAGGCAGCCTGCGCGCGAAAACAAAACTTAAAGAAAGCCGGCTCCGCCGCCATTCATCCCCACGGGCGAGCCAGCATGGCCCGTGGCGGAAGAAAATGAAACAAACCCGCCGCCCCTGCTCTTCCGTTCGAAGGGACTGCCACCGCGCCAAAAATAAAAACAATCTACCCACCACCCCTCCCCCGCAACTGCCCTTCTTCCCAACGGGAAAACAAGCATGGCCCGTGGAAACGAAAGGCACCCTCCCCGCAACAACGCTCCCTTCCCAAGGGCCATCCAGCATGGCCCATGGGATCAAAAGGCACCCCCCGCCGCAAGTGCTCTTCCTAACCACGGGCAAACAAGCATGGCCAATGGGAAGAAAAGGCACCCCCGCTGCAAGTAGCCTACCTTCCCACGGGCCACCAAGCATGGTCCGTGAGAACAAAAGGCACCCCCCCTAAAAAAAGGACACACCAAAAATCAAATCAAAACCATTCAAAAAAAGAAATCTAACCTTTAAAAAATAAACACAAACAAAGACAGGAAAAACATACAACAAAAAACAACAGCCCCCCCCCCAACAAAATTCATATCCCAGCGTCCTTTTCACTTAAATATCGGAGATCACAACTTACCAACACAGGTCCAGCCACGCCGAGAAACAGAATTGAAATGGCAAAAGAACAGGAAGAATACACAGGACAGGACAAACATTATGCAACAGCACCACCAAGTGGCCACAGGAAAAATGACACTCAATGAATTCGAATTACACTTACACATTTTTAAAAAAATCTTATCCAAAGTACACCTATCACCCAAAAAAAAAAAATGACAAATTATTTTTAAAAATGCAATTATTGGGAAAAAATATATATCAACCTTTCCACTTTTAAAAATCCAAATTTATTTATAACAGTTTTAAAAACTACCTATGTATAAAAAAACAATATTTTTAAAAAATAACATAACTCATTTAAACACACATACAACAAAAATCATCCAGAACCATTTCTCATATTTTTTAAAAAAACAAAACCCCAAAAAAAGCCCGGCAACGCCGGGCAACCCTTGCTAGTATGCCATAAAACCACATTTCATATTTAGTATTCAGAAGAAAATGTTTACATTTTGCTGTACTTACATTAACTAGCAGAGAAAAGTCTGTTACCAGGTGGTCGAGTTCAATCAAATCCTGCAAGAAAATACCCCAAACAGTTGCTAAAGGTTTGCTGCGCTTGATACAATATAGGAAGAGACAACATAGAAAGGAATGGCAAACAGAATGCATATATACCTCTTCTAGCACTTCCCACGACTCAGCAGCATTTTGATCCTGAGGGATTTCCGGGAGTGGAGAAAGCATCTGGCTAAGGTTCTGGGAAGCTGCTGCATCTCCGGGGTTATAAAAGGTTTCTGAGTGAAAACATTGCAAATACTTAGGAATGTGTCACAATCAGCACACGATGCACATCAAAAGCCGTTGAGCAAGCTATGACAGCTAGAACCTTACCGGCGATTTTCCATGGGAGTCATTTATGTCGTGGCATGAATTGCAAAAACAAACAGACCCAAGTCAGTGAACTGCTTCTTGTAGACAAGTTTATGGAGGACAAGGGTTTCAATGGCTATAATTATGGATACCTAAGGACAACCTCCGGGTTGGAGATAGGCAGGATATCTCTCAATGCCATTTCCAGGGAATCCTAAGCAGGTGAAGGCATCTCCTTGGGAATACCCTGAAGGAAATGGTGAGCCACTGTGTGAGACAGAAGGCTGGACTGGATCGGCTGTGGCCTCTTCCAGCAAGGCTGTTCTTATGTTCTTATGTATTCCTCACCACAGGACTAGCCATAAGAAGACAAATGCTAGCAGTGACTTGTTATTTTACACATCTTCATAATTAAACGTTTGATAAAAATGCTCCTACTTTTTTTTAATCATACATGCATGATTATAGTTCTTTTCTGTCACACAAAGTTTAACAAGCAAAGTCCCAGCTGAAGTCTTCACTGGTAAGACACAAAAACATGGTTTATTTTCCACCTTAGTCAAAGGTACTACTATTACTCAAGACATTGATTTATTGATTGATTCAATCTCCATATGATCTGCAGATCATCTTATTCTGAAATGAAATCTCAACTCCTTCATTATTACTCTGTCCAGAAATGTCGATTATTCATACTACAAACGCACCGGCACCGCCTGCATGCACAAAATGCTCCTACCTGCACCTACAGTTGTCGATCTCGTCAAAGGCCCCTCTGTTGCGTTGAACTGTTTTTTAAGTTCTTCTGCAGACTCCGAATGGAGTTGCAGAAATTCCTTGATGGCTCCTGAGGCCTGCTCTTTCACTGGGTTGACCATTCTCTGCAAAGCATAGATGTCTTCCTTCCGAACTCGTGAGCAAAGCTTCTCCATCTCTCTCATATTCGCTCGTAATTGCTGGAAGGATTAAGAGTGGAAAAACACAAGGCAAAAAGCATAATTTTCTTACCTGATGTCTTTTTTTAAAAAAAAAAACCATACTACATGCAAGAGATATAAATGCAAACCTCTCTTACTGCATTCCTACAGTGGCCAGGTTTAACTTTTTGTTCTTTTGTCTGAGGCTAAAAATGAATGTAGGCTTTGTTCATGAAAATCGTTTCCAGGCACATGTGTAAGCATACAGAAGTACAAGGGTTATTTTAACCTTAGCATCATGGATTAGCAGTCTGGTTCCTTCATAACTCAAATTGAAACCAGTGCTATTTATACAGGGTGAGGGGGGAAGGACTTTTATGTTACACACAAGAATTAAAGAATATACAAAGTAATCATGTAGAAAATTAGTTCAGTTTGCAAAAGGGATCCAGCTACATGTATAGTTGTATGAATTTTTCAAGAGAGTATCTTGCAACAAAACAAACTTTATTGGGCTGTATTTTTTGTGGACTGTTGACACCATTAGCAGGTGATGTGAACATATCACAAAATAATATGAATTTTTTAGGGAATCATTCAGCTCCTACGTGACTAACAATCCTATAAATCGAATAGATGTGGGAAAGAAACATAAATCTTTGCACCAGAACTAAGCCTAGAAATGTTTCTCCTGAAACACAATTGATGCCCATATTAAGGGACGTTTAGTGTGAAGGTCTAGAACCATGTGTAAACATTTACGCTTATTTCCCATTTCATAACACTTTTCAGGTTTGCCATTACTCACGCGTACAAATATACGGTGTTATTTACATCAGGTGTATTTCAACCTTGTAAATACTGTACCTCTTTGAGTTACTGCACCATTGGTATAAGCACTCTCATCAAGGTGGGCAACTTATAGAGACAGAAAAGAGGTCTCTGTCCCAAGGGGCTCATCATCTGACATTCAACACTTGCCTGAACAGTGCGACCAGCATTGATGTGCTCTTCATGTAACCTTTCCCACTGCTGACATCTCTGGTACTGAAAGCAGAGAAGGCAAAAAGATGTCTCTTACCATTATCACAACCAGTTGGTAACAAAGACAATTTGATTGGTCATTTATATCATTTATCATATCTGCTTTGAATCGGATTCCTGCACTGAGCAAGGGGTTGGGCTCCATAGCCTAAAAGGTCCCTTCCAACTCAGTCATTCTATGATATATATTTTTGCTTCTGAAATGTTGAACGGTTTCAGGCACAGCTGAAGGATTCTGGGAATTGTAGTCCAAAAAGGGAAATTTTCCTAGCTCTGATAAAAATGATGACCACCACAGGCTTTAGGCAGCTGCGGTTCCCACATTTATTCATAAAAATCATTCAAAATCCCCAGAGAGGGAAAGAGGTGAATGCTTTCTCAACTGCAAAGTAACTTAAACCAGAGTTTAGATGGATTACTTTTTTAAAAATACAACTCCCAGAATCCTCCAGACAGCCTAACCAATGGTCATACTTTCTGGGGGCTTCTGTGAGCTACAGGCCAAAAGAATAACTTTTTTAAAGTTCAGGCTTAACGAGTGAACCTCATGAAGCGTAGTGCAAGATTTAGCCCCAGGTAGACCCAAAATCAAATCCACACTCTGTCCCAAAGCTTAATAAATTAGGGCCAGTAAATGTCATTCAACCTAACCTGCCTGACAGGGACATTGAGAAGCTAAACAAACAGGACACGTTGTGCCCACATGTCACTGTGAAGAAAAGCATACTTGGCAAGAATACAAACCACCATCTAGATCAGCATTTCCCAAACTATGTTCCATGGAACACTGGTAGACTTCAATTCCCAGAAGGCTAAGTCAGTGCTGATCATTGCTTTGGGGAACTGACTTAGGCTTCTGGGAATTAGAGTCCAAAAACCAAAGATTGGGAAACACTGACCTAGATAAAGCTCCTTTTCACAGCACTTATGATTGCTCCACCAGAGACCAAGGTTGTGTAAAAGGCATAGGTGTTCAATGGCTCTTATCAGGACACTCTAGCTATAGCGATTGACACACTCCGTGTTCACCCATGTGATATACAATCATCAGGACTTATCATCCAGTCAGCAATGCTTTGGACTGGAGTTCATACCGTCCCTATGCACAGAAAAGGTATGCTTTTATGTATCAGTTTCATCAGTACGAATCCAAATGCTGCTTTTGGCTTTGTTTACATTTGGTTGTCGTTGGGTGAACCTCTTCCAACACACAAGCCCAGGCTCCATTTTAAAGTTAAGGAAACCAATTCAACCTTTTCAATGTTTATCTGATGCTTTCTTAATCTCTCCAGATCTGTTGGAATGGCAACTTTAATAAACTTCTGGATGGCCGTCTCAAGGCGACGTAGATTAACCTTTTCCTCCTCTTCAGACATCTTCAGCTTCTGAAGTCAGCAACCCATCAAGAATTCTTCACTTAACTAAATCCAAATAGAAAGATTAAATACAAGGTTAAGAGGACTTGCACACGTACATTTGTTCTGAGCTGTATCATAGAAAACAAGCGTTTCACAATGCACATTTGTTCAGCGGTTTATTTGGTTAACTTCTAAGACGTTAAGATTTGTACCTGGCAAGACATCATGCCATGCCTGAAGAAGAGATTCTGGATCTCAAAAGCCCGAAACGTTTTAATTTTCAGTGATCCAATAAAGATATCGCCTTCCTCCTGCATTTTTTGCATTTTTTTGTAATTTGAATATGGATCATACGGCTAATCTCCTTCTATTTTTCTGTACATGAATCACAGCTCAAGCATTTTTTTTTAATTTTGGCTTCCAAAAATAAGTGAGACACTCTGTGGAACATAATTGCATGTACAGCAGTCATGGAACAGAACTGGACATTCAAGAACCACTATCTGGTTTCCTTAATTTAAAAAACTATAGTTTCAAGAGTACATGAAATCAATAATTTTCATTACTAGCAAGGCTTTGCTGATTCCAACGAACATGAGAATTTAAAAAAAAAACATATTACACAAAGCATGTTGTTTCTATGATCAAAAGTCATATTTCCAAATATTTTTGCATCCAGGTGCTAAAGCTGTTTCTCTATTTCAGCCATTCCTAAACCAGCACTTTCTCACACACACAAAAAAATCACACAATTGATGAGAATCCAATGTGTGAATCTCAGTTAGAAACTGCTAACTTCGATGGGTTGATAATATAAAATTTGGAATAAAATTCTAAACTGTACATTAAGGTAAAGGTCACCCTTGCTCGAAAGTCAGTCATATCCAAGTCTAAGGTTCAGTGCTCATCTCTGTTTAAAGCCCAAAAGCCAGTGCTGTCTGCGTTTGCAGACATTTCCGTGGACATGTGGCAGGTATGACTAGACCATATCTGCCAAGTTTTGGAAAATTTCTGTCAAACCCCGTATTTTATATTCTTTCCCGCCATCATCCCGTATTAGTTAGATTGCAATTAGACTGGAGGCCAACACAGGATAAGCATAGATGTCCAGTTTCCCATTTTGGCCTGGAAATTTCCCTTATTTGACAGGAATTTCCCGAAACTTGACAGGTATGGCCTAGACACCGGAGTGCACAGAACACTGTTTACCTTTCCACTGAAGTGGTCCCTATTTATCTGCTTGCAATTTACTGCTTTCGAACGGCTAGGTTGGCAGGAGCTGGGACAGACACAGGTGCTCATTCTGTCATGCAGCACTCAGGTTTTGAACTGCTGACATTCCGCCTCGCACTCAGCGTCTTAGCCACTTGAGCCACTGCAATAGATTATCAACCATTTAAGTTAGCAGATTCAATTTAGGCACTTTTGTTTCATCGCTATTTAATTGTTGTTAAATTATATTAAGACTAGAGTTAAAACAAACACACACCACAAAATCCAGTATAATTCAATGCTTTTGAATTATACTGTATTGTTATTGTACTAAATTTAGTTTTTTATGCTTCTTATTATTGTATTATTGTATTGTTTGTATTTACATGTTGTACTGGCCGCCTTGAGTCGGCTTCGGCTGAGAAAGTGCGGGATATAAATTAAAATTTATTAGTAGTAGTAAAGGTAAAGGTTTCCTTTGCTTGAAAGCCAGTCATATCCAACTCTAAGGTTCAGTGCTCATCTCTGTTTCTAAGCCGAAGAGACAGCGCTGTCTGCTTCTGCAGACATTTCCGTGGTCATGTGGCAGGCATGACTAGACACCGGAGGGCACGAAACGCTGTTACCTTCCCACCAAAGTGGTCCCTATTTATCTACTTGCAATTTCTTGCTTTCGAACTGCTAGGTTGGCAGGAGCTGGGACAAAGACGGGAGCTCATTCCGTCCTGCAGTATTTGGGAATCGAACTGCTGACCTTCCACTTCCCAGTCAGTGTCTTAGCTACTTGAGCCACTGCAGTTGTTTATTATTATTATTATTATTATTATTATTATTATTATTATTATTATTATTATTATTATTATTATTATTATTATTATTATTATTATTATTATTATTATTATTATTATTATTATTATAAACACGTTAACAAAAATCGAAAGATATATTTAAAAAATGCAAAGTTAAAAATAAAACAAACCCCACACCTCGAAATAATCCCCAGTCAGCCTCGCTCACCCCCAATTAGGAGCCCCCCCCTTTCCTGGACTACAGTTCCCACAGCCCACACGATCCCTGTGGATCCTGGGAGTTGTAGTCCCTCCCCAAAAAAGTAACTTTTCCAGGCTCTTAATGCTGCAAAGCCGCCCAGGCAGCTGTTTCGAAATAAACAACTTTTCATTCCAGGTTTTAATTGTCCCCCGTCCCCTCAAAAAGCCCCCCCCCAGGCCCCCCGCCTTCCCCCATCACCAACACTGGGCTCTCTGCCCCGCTCCGAACCCAAAACAGCCTCTTCTCTCCCGAGTCCCAACCCGGAAGAAAGTGGGAGAAACCGGAAGTTCCGTATCATGGGCGGCAGGGGTAGGCGGGACTTCCTGTTTTTTATGCTGTCACTCACTGTTCCACTTCTTCTCTCTATTATGAGTGAAATGTTGTGCCTTTCCCATAAGCAGGACTTGGAAAAGTTACTTTTTACAATCCCCAGAAGCCAAAGCATCCTATGAAGCCACACGAATGGGTTTACTGCGATTCATCCGGCCCGCGCCGCCCTCGTCGCTCCCGGAAGCGGAAGTAAAACGTGCCCGGGCACGTTTTACTTCCGCTTCCGGGAGCGACGAGGGCTGCGCGGGCTGGATGAATCGCAGTAAACCCATTCGTGTGGATTCACAGGGGCTTCTGGGGATTGAAGTCCAAGAACATCTGGAGTGTCAAGGTTCGCCATCACGGCCCTAGGGGAAGCCCATGGTTTGGGTTAAGAGCTCCCGTCTTTGTCCCAGCTCCTGCCAACCTTGCAGTTCGAAAGCAAGTAGATAAATAGGGACCACCTTGGTGGGAAGGTAACAGCGTTCCGTGCGCTCTGGTCATGCCTGCCACATGACCACAGAAACGTCTGCAACAGCAGACAGCGCTGGCTCTTCGGCTTTGAAACAGAGATGAGCACTGCACCCTAGAGTCGGATACGACTGGCTTTTGAGCAAGGGAAACATTATGTGCCCGACAAATGGGACAGGAGCCTCCCTTTCCCCATGGAAGAGGCTCTTGAGCGATAATTGTGGCAATCCTGCATTGTCCTCCACTCTCAATATGTCAGGATGGGAAAGCATGGCTGAGTAATAACCCTGCAAGCTCAGCCCCTGGGGTATACAGAAAGAGCCTCGTAGAACATGAGTTCTCAACCTTTTAAAGCTGGGGGCCGGGTCAGGCTCTCTCAGCTTCAGGGGCCGGACAGCCATTTTGCTCTTCCTCCACCACATGGCACTTCCAGGTGTAGTGGTGGCAGGGGGGGGGAGCACATGTAATGGCACTGTGGGCCCCATCCGGCCCACAGGCCGCAGGATGAGAATCCCTTTTCAACCTTGTGTCGTTGGCTAATCTTTCTCACACTAGGGCAGGCAAAAGGAACTGCGGAGATGAATTGACAAAAAAGTGGATTCATTTAGGCAGTTGCACGTCTGGTCTGGACACGGAAGGAGGTTGTCAGCCCCTCATATCTGCAGTTTTAGGCTGGACAAGCGCACAAATGAGCTTGGGCAGTGATGGCAAACTTTGGCACTCCAGGTGTTCTTGATCTTCAATTCCTAGAAGGCCAAGTCCCTGTGTAAACTGATTCATGTTGCTTCACAGAGACTTAGGCTTCTGGAATTGAAGTCCAAGAACACCTGGAGTGCCAAGGTTCGCCATCATGGAGCTAGGGTTTAATCCTTGTTAGTTACAGGTCCTGAGAGTGGACCATTTCAGAAGTGGAGGGGTAACAGCAGCCTTGTGTTGCCGGCTAATCTTTCTCATACTAGATCAGGCAAAGGGAACTGTGGAATGAACTCACCAACAGGTGCCTTTATTTGGGCAGTTTCATGTCTAGCCTAGACACAGAAGACTGCTGGTGGTTGTACATTTATGTTTGGAATCTGGATCATCTTCAAACCTTGCTTCCAATACCAACTCTCACTAGCATTTAGATACATATCTTATTAACGTGATAACAATCCATTTTCAATAATTATGAAGTTTCATTTCAGGGGCTGCAGAAGAATTCATCCTTCTGGGCTGCCACTCATTCAACAAATCTCCCCTTGCATTTCATAAACAGGGGTGGCTTCCTGTAGAGGCAAGCAGAACTGAGGAATAATTGCACCATATTGAAGTCTCCATTTCTTCTACCCAAAAGAGCATTTGCTAAATTTGGCTTCAGCTTTGTTTGCAGCTAGTATTCCTCTAATACAGGAGTTCTCAACCTTTTTAAGCCAGGGGCCAGGTCACACTCCCTCAGACAGCTTCAGGGGCCAGATAGCCATTTTGCCCTTTCTCCACCACATGGCACTTCCTGGTGTGGTAAAGGCAGTGTGTGTGTGGGGGGGGGAGCACATGAAATGGTTTTACTGCATTCAGCCATAAAACTATGTTTCACTTTAAATTGAACCACAAAATATACTACAGTAGACCCTCACATAACGACGTTGCTTGGTTCCCCAAGTAGCGTCGCTATAGGAGAAACGTCGTTGTGCGGTTTTCAATGGCAGCTGCGCCATCTAGCGGCAAAAACCTGTCATTATCCGCACAATGTTAAAAAACGTTGTTAATCCGCACGTTTTTTCGTTGTTGTGCGGATAGTCATGTGGCGAGTGACGACACGTCGGTAAGCGGAAATGATGCTATTCAAACACATCGTTAATCGGAGGTCCACTGTATAATTTGTTATGTCTATACACATTCCATGCCAGTTGAATGTGACTTATTTCACTGTAGACAAATGGATGCTTGTGTATGCATAAATGCATGGTAGTTTAAAATGCCTTCTATATATTAAGGGCAGGTTTACTGCATATGCACAGTAAACTCATTCATGTGGATTCACAGAGACTTAGGGCTACTGGGAATTGAAGCCCAAGAACAACTAGAGTGCTAAGGTTCACCATCACGGCACTAAGGCAATGGGGTACACAGAGCCTCTTCGAAGATTGTGGCATTTTTGAACCACAACCGGGTGTACCCTGGTAATGACCACCTGTGTTACCGGCTAATCTTTCCCACACTAGGTCAGACAAAATAAACTGCAGAATGAACTCACCAAGAGTTGGCTCCATTTTGGCAGTTTCACGTGCTGGCCTAGACACGGAAGACAATGACAACTAGGGGAATGCAGAGATAGCCTCAGACAGAGAGCTTTCCTGAAAATGACAAGAATGTGGTAACTTTGTGCTTCACACCTATCACAACATTAAAATTTAAAGCCTAAGCAGTATTGAGATTCTAATGGCGGTATTGTTCTGTATACAAAACATTCTAAGTTGATTTTTTAGGAATAGTAGCCGTGTTTGTGTTTCAGGCATATCAGAGAATAAACAAAACAAAAATGCTGTAGCACTTTAAAGACTATTATATTTCAATGTGAGCTTTCATGAATTAAGTCCACTTCATCAGACATGGCAGTGAGGCTTCACGGCATCAATTTATACACATCAGGTATAGAGGTACAGAGCTCACATTGCAATATAACAGTTAGTATTTAAAACATTCTAAATATCTTTTTTCTTTTTTGGTGGGGGAAGTGGTATTTTTGTGAAACACAAGAGCTCTGAAAGTATAATGACAGGAAAGTTCATCACTTTTTCTGTAAACCCATTTGGTGATACTCAGGAGGAAACAGAAACAAAAATTAGAATTTAAACAATTGAACAAGCTGTTATACAGGTGGAACTCGGAAAATTAGAGTATCGTGCAAATGTTTTCATTTCACTTAAAAGGTGAAACAGATATAGGAGACAGGCTCACTAGATGCAAAGCGAGAGATGTCATGCCTTAATTCGTTAATAACAAAGTAAGGCTTGAACTATCTTGCTTTGCATGTAATGAGTCTATCTCATATATTTGTTTTACCTTTTAAGTTGCATTACTGAACTGAATGAACATTTGTACAATATTCTAATTTTCCAAGTTTCACCTGTACACTGTTAAGGAGGGGGGTTGATGAAGATACCACCAAGATCACACAGACAGACAGAGAGAGAGAGACAGACAGGTGTGTGTGTGTGTGAGAGAGAGAGAGAGAGAGAGAGAGAGAGATCTTGGTGGTATCTTTATCAACACCCTCCTTAACAGTGTACAGGTGAAACTCGGAAAATACATATGCTATTGGTTCTAAACCAATAGCAGTATTGATAAGCATGACACACCATCACCACAAAAACAGAAACATAATAAAGGAAAAATGAATGACATATTAGAACTAATAAAAATGGAAAAAATAAAGACATCAAGATTGATACAAGAACATCACGAACAAAATAGGGGAAACCATAAACGTAGTGGTTTAAAGTTGTCATTACAACATTTAGCTGTCAAATTCAAGGTACCAACACTTCATCCTCTATCTCAGTTCCAATGCACACTTGTTGACAGGTGAAGTCCAAGGGGTCAGAAAAATTCCACTGATTTGGCCCATGGCAGTCAGCAACAACTTATGATGGTTACACCTAGCAATAGTGATAGTACTTATATACTGCCTGATAAGGCTGGCAGCAGTCTCCGAGTGGTTTACAAGATATTTACCATTTCGCCCCCAACATGCTGAGTACTCATTTTACCAACCTTGGAAAGATAAGCAGGCCTGCAGCCCATCAGTATCAAACTCAGATCATGAACATGTGGAATCTCCCGGGGTGCTTATGTATATCCAGTATCCTCTGGTTCACACTGCTCAGATGTACCCCTTTCTCACCTAGTTCTGTTATTGCCTCCCATAATAGGGTCACACGTCCATCAATGGGTACACCAGCCTTTGCAGACTAGAGCAGTTTTTAGCTTTCCTTAGCACCAACTCCACCCATTTATTTCTTCTCATACTCTGCCCTGCCCACAAACAACTCTTCGGTGTCCTATTCCTCATTTTGTCTCTAATATCTAATCATGATATTTAGCAAAACATAAAGACTTGATAAGCTTTCAATAGGATTTTATTTACAGTACTCCACCGAGTTTATTTCAATCTGAAGTGCAAAAACCGGCAGCTGAATGCATATTCTTTGCAATACTTAAATCCACATTCTGTTCACCTCTTGAGGCTTAGATATGGGAAAGAGACATTGCTGCATTTTTACAAATGTACTATAGACAGCAAGAGTAGCAGTTTAAATTCAATTATGATTCACTCTTCTGTTCCATTGGCAGATGTACTGTCCCGCTGAATACAGGCTTTTCTGACCCCCAGATAACGTGCCAAAGTCATGGACTTTTTGCCTGTTAGCATTTATGTTAACAATATTTGGGAAAAACATGGACAGCTCTTGAAAAGTAGCTTAGGACTGAACAGATGAAAAAAATACTTTTTTTCCTACTGAAAAGTAAGATCAGTCACCGGAAGGAATTCACATCACAGCTTTTAAAAAACAAAACCCACATCTGATTTGCAGAACCGGGTAACTGCTTTTACTAACACCAAGTGCTTCGGCACGGAAGTTTCTCTTTTTCATAAAGTACAATATTCTCTGAAGTCCGTTTGATCCAGCATTCATTCTTATTTAGCACAGAAGGGAAGTCGTCCAAATTCTGCATTTAATATTTCAGCAAACCAAATTCTGCCCTTGGAACACATACATATCTGTCATCCATGTCAGCCTAGTCCACTACGTACTTTATATATACACACACACTTTAAAACTGGAGCAAAATATGAACAAAAGAATACACTAACATTGTACTAGTTACTTTGCTAATATATATTTCTTAATAGAAAAGAGGGAAGGGAATGTAACCGAACAGATGTGAGGAAAGGTTTTGCAGACTTTTATTTGTGCACGCTTGTCAGATGAAAAAGGTCACGTCTACAGCTTCTTTGGTGCCCGACAGGCAGCATACAAAAATGTAAAAGATTATTCACAAATAAAAACACAAGCCCAACCTAAAGAAGTGTTCCAAAGTTAGTGCATATCATGACAATTCTCCTTATGAATACACAGAAATTACTGCAGAAATAAATAGAATGTCTTGTAAAAAGCAGCAATTTCCAATCTTGTAAACGTTTGTTTTTAGAATATAGTACTGTTCAAACAAAATCCAAAAGGGACTGGAGTTTATCACTGTGGCCAAGAGTTATACCTCTCCTCAGCTGCGTTGGTCCAGTTTGCCTTTCTGCCTCACCTTCTCTGTTGCTTTTAGTCCAAAATGCAGCAGTCACAAAGGTGCGTGGTTAGTTCACCTAACCATGAAGTGGTGAATTATAAAATCTGTTTCCTACTTTCAAAGACAAATGGATAGATTTGTTCCACTGCAGTGGCAACAGCCTTTACATTTGGCCCTGCGGATAAAAAGGGGGAAACCTGAGAATCAAGACATGTCTGAAAACAAGCCCTCAAATCCCCAAGCCCAATCAACATTATTATCTGAACTTAACTTGAGGGCTGGACAAGGAACAACATTAAAATAATGATGCAGCTGAGGAACACAACCTCCCCTACATCATTTGGGGGACCCTGAATAGGCCGAGGGTCAGAGTTCCTAAATGCAAGACCAACAGGTTCAAGTGGAGATTGCTGGCAGACAACAACACACAGTATGGATGTGGAGAGATTCAGAATCCAGCTCATCCACTGGTCTGCCAGAAACATTCACTGATGAGGACTTAAGTTTGGCCAACGACAAAGCCAAGGAAGTGGCTTCATTTTGGCAGCCCAGGGTTCGATCAGGACATGAAGGAAGAAGAATCTGGTTGATTGAGCTGAGTGAGTGAGTGAATGAGTTTTTAACCCATCCATCTGGTAGAACACCACTCTGAGTGGCTTACAAAGTATTAAACCACAATATAAAAATATCAAATATTTCCCTCACAAAGCACACCACATCGATCAAAACAAACATATTTTAAAAGAAAAAAATGCAAAATTAATGGACTCAAGAGGGAAAGGCTTGAGGAAACAGGAATATTTATACCAGTTTCTGGAACACCAGCAGAGTCAGCGCTGATCTAATTTCTACTGAGAATTCATTGCACAAATTGCAGGCAAAGCCCAAGAATGCTCTAGAATCTAGTCAATTAATTTTTCACTACTTTGGGGGTGACTTCACAAAGTCTGAACATTTGGGACGAACAGGTATAATTCCTTGGGGAGAGGCACTCCCTCAGATAATATGGTCCCAAACCATTAAGGGCTTTATAGGTAATTACCAATACTGTACCTTGAATCTGGCATAGAATGCAAGCTAGCAGAGGCCGGAGTGACATAGTTGGATTTGCTAATACCAATAATCAGCCTGGTAGCTGCATTTTGCATCCTCTGAAGCTTCTGTACCAGCCTCAAAGGTAGCCCCATGTAGAGAACAACAAGATATATGAAACTATTATCTTATCTTTACCTTCTTTATCAATTATAAGAAATCCATTCTCAGCCCACAGTGTAGTGAGGAAAGAAGAGAGCCCCTTTTTTCTGGATTACTAGAAGGATTGCTATTACTCCAGCATGTCTAGAACATGTTGGAAATATCTGTCATACAAGTTCTTCTCTCCTAATTTACAGGCAGATTCTTCCTAAATTACATGGGGACGGAAGAGAGAGGACTCCCTTACACACACTCTGCATTCCAAGACTGTGCTCTTCTACACTGATAACGATAAACAGAATTAAAATAGAGGTGCAGCCACACACTCCAAATCAGCACCATTATCTGATTAAAATGTATAAGTGTCCTGTTGGCTTTGAGGAATGAAACAGCTACAGCCAAGTAACCTACTGTAGCTAAAATGTGTGGCCACACTATTCACAAAAGAGTTGGTTCACCCTAGCTACTTATAGCCACCAAATGAATTAGAATTCAATGATTGTTTTTCACTTACTAAATTTAATCTACAACTCAGGACAGTCTTCATGGCTGATCGCCATGATGATCGCCTAGATTCGGATTTGGATATGGCAGAAAAAGAAGTTCACTCCGCCAGATGGAAGTACTGTAGCCATAGAGGATTTTTGTCAGAACTATAATGGAAAGCCACCTATGTGCTAACCTCAACTACAAAAGCACTAAATTACATGAGCTTCCACAACAAAATCATTCATTACTCGCTCACAAAAGATGTGTGTACCTGTAACTGTGATACTTCCTGTTGAAAAAATCTGTAGAGTAGCTCTGAGAGATTTTATTCTGTAGCACACTGCAGGATGGAGCTCTGGTTCATAACTACAAAGTAGAAGAGCAACATTTGTTAAAGACAAATCATGAAACCAAGATTGTGAAATAGGTAAAATTATTTTGCTTAAATAAATTTGTAAATTAAATAATTCACTTATAGAATTTTACTATACCTAGCATGTGGTCTGTTGTTTTTTGTGAATTCTGGCAATCGGATTTCAAAGGGCATGGTGCATACTGCTAAAACATTGACCACTTTAAAGTCCGTAAAAATCACCTTTTCAAAATAAAAAGAACACAAGTGGAACAGTTAGAAGATATGACACCTGGAAACAGGATTCTTGCATGCATTTTGCTTCATTTCAACTATAAGGTAGCAGAACAAGGCCGCCTCCCACTCATAACGCTTAAGAGAGCTTTGCAATCAGCAAGACAGCAATTTCTTTTCAAATGACATTTTGGCTACAAAGATACCATAATGAAATCCTGGAATCTTCCTGACCTCTAGCAGTGTAGTAATAAGAGTTCAGTTACCCAAAAGTTTGAGGGGGAGAGAAGAGCTGCCTCACAGAATCTGCCCACACATGCACACGCACCCCGAGAGCCATTTTTAAAAACTGAGACACAAACTGTCTTTGTTGCTGGTGTGATACCTCTGCCTTAAGGAGGCAATCCCCTAAACTAGGGTTCCTCAACCCCTGGCTCCCCAGGTGTTCTTGGACTTCAGTTCCCAGAAATCCTAGAATCTGCATCTTCTCCAAATGCTCTCTGGGGTTTCCTGTAAGGCAGCAGAGGCTCTTCAACCTTTGAGCTACCTTATTAGCTAAACCAGGGGTTCTCAACCTACAGCCCGTGGGCTAGACTAGGCCATTTCAGGCGGCCCTGCGTCGCCACCACTGCTGCCACCAGAAACAGACACATTTATGGCAGCCATAAATGCACGTCCTGCAGCTGTAATAAATGCATTTACAACAGCAGTAAATGCACCTGAAGCCTTTAGTAAGCGCGTTTACAACAGTCGCAGACACGTTTTACGGCAGCGTTTACAGCAGGGTACCACCAGTCCTGCCCGTTCAGCTGTCTGGCCTGGTGGCTTTAAAAAGTTGAGAACTCCTGAGCTAAGCCATTATCTGTACTTATCAAAATCCTTCCTGTCCACATCCCATGGTGGAGGCAAGACATTTGACAGATGGAAGGGGTTTGTCTTTGGCACCAGGCTTTTTGCAGAAGGGCCAATAAGTTTTGAAGAAAGCGCACCCCTGAAAATTGGACGGAGGCCCTCCTTTCCCATGGGACTTCTGCAAGGAGGAGCAGGAGCTGCACAGGCTTCTCCAAGGATGGCCATCAAAACAAGGGAGAAACCACACGCCACCTTTTCCTTCTCTAAAGGGAAAGGAAGAGCGATTCCAAACAGAACGATTTTAACTGGAAGCATATGAGGCTCGGCAGACGAGGGGAAAACTCTTGCTACTACAAAGTAAAGGCTCCTGCACCCTGCTCAACATGGAGCCCAGTCTGCTGGATTTCTAAAAGTAGAACGAGACAGACATTTCCTGGCACAGTGATAAGACTATGAAACATATTCAGCCCACGACCGACCCAAGACTTATTCCCACAAGGCAAATTACCTGGAAACCTAGTTTCTGCAGACTGCGGGCCAATCGTCTGGCACCAAATTTAGCTTCTTCTTCACTAAAGATGAAAAACAGACAAACAGCAGATTAAGACGCCATGGAACAAAGGCTTAAAATCCAAGGACCTTTAAGATTTTTAAAGGAAATGAACAACTAAATGGCAAATGGAATGTACCTTGTAGCTCCTGTGCAAATTACTTTCCCTGAGGACCAAATTGTTGCTGTAATTCTGGGTTTCCTAAGCTTCATTAAAACTTTCTGAAATTAGGCAGGAGGAAAAAAAGATATTAAAACTTCTTAAAGTAAAAGCAAAAGAGACAATGGAATTAAAGGTACAATATCTACAATTTTAACATCATGCATTTTATAATATTATGTCATCTCACTACTCTAAAAAAATCTTATCTCTAGTCCTGCAGTTAAAATCTGATTTGTAGAGGTTCTGTTCCTGGTCCTTCCCCTCAGCTTTTCTTTCTCCATTCTAGGCTAGAGGAAAAGAGATGAAAATTGCAAGAATTTGCTTAAGTCCTAGGCACAAAGTGTTAATTCTAGGTGGTTGTTGTTTTTGGGGGGACATTTTCAGAAACTGAAATATATGCAAGATTTACTTGCTAAACTTCTTTTAATGTTTTAGCAATATAAAATGCCTATTTATGAAATTTTAAAATTGTTGTCGACTGCAACTCGCACCCGAGAATGCATTTTTTTCCTGAGGCAGGAAAAAATGTCATTGGCGTGAATTTGTTTAAGGTGGATCCCAGCTTGCCATGAAGCGACCCACACACTATGATCTCGGAGCCATCCCCTGTGGCACACACAAAATGAAAATACTTTGCTTGAAATAAAATTGCAAAAGAAAGAGCAACACAGCATGCTATTCTATGCACATGTACCTTCATTTTTGACATCTCAAAAGAAGGGGAAATGTGAAAACGGAAAACTTCAATTTTGTAAATCCACAAAAAACACCCCCACAAAAGTATATTCTTTGGAGAGAAACAGTCTTGCCTCTATTATGACCAACTCCACCAAAGCTCACAGGAAGAAGGCAAGCAGCCATCCACAAGCAGGAAAGCCCTTCTTCCTTCTGTCCTTCTACCACAAAGACAGTGGTGCCCACGAAATACAGAGACGTATTTTGGATTTGGGTAGCGTTTGTTTCCACAGGAATTGTTATTCCCTAATTCTGCACATGACCAAGTATGGCAGGGGTGCCCAAACATTTCAGGCCATGGGCTGGTCACGTGGTTCAGTGGGGGCCGGTCACGTTGTTCCTCCCACAGGAAGTGGAAGTAAAACGCACCTTGCAATCTGTTTTGCAACAGGATGAAATAGATTTTTAGGTTGCCATTTTCTCTGCTTAAAGCAGGGGTGCCAAACTATGACCCACAGGCCGGATCCAGCCCCTGACACCAGTTCATCCAGCCCACGGCGCACTTGCCGCTCCTTGAAGCGGAAGTAAAATGCGCCCGTACAGGCACGTTTTACTTCTGCTTCCAGGAGTGGCAAGGGTGGTGTGGGCTGGAAGAATTGGTGTCACAAGCCAGATCTGGCCCACAAGCCATAATTTGAGCACCCCAAGCTGTCCATTTTCTGGCAATTTGAGTGGGCAAAAGCCTTGTCTGAAGAATTATTTCACTCCTTCAGAACAAGAAAACAATTTTATTAGAGTGGTTTTCCAAGATCCACAGAGTTTCCCATGTTCCCACTGGAAGGCAAAACTATTTTTCCTGAATTTTCTACCCCCCTCATTAAGGCTTTCCTACTTCTAGAGACTCACCAACGTTACCCCGGAAGGCAGCCTTTGTAGGGATGTCTCTTTTCAAGTCTCTTCCTCTAGGTGAAGAGAGAGCTCTAGGCCTCTCTCCACATGGAGAATGCTGAGATGGGTGTCGGGGTGTATGTGTGCAACTTTGATGGAAAGTCTGTTGGCAGACCCTCCCCTCCCCACATCCAGAGAGCGGTGAGACCAGCAATGTTCTCCACCTGAAAATCAGGGTTTCTGCTTGCAAGGTAGGTCCTCCAGTGTGAACCAGAGTCACTCTCCTTCAGATGCACTCCTTTCCATGTGAGGAAAGCAGGATGGGGAAGCAGGGCAGGCCTCATTCTATGCTGGATCATGTAAGGACAACAAAGCCTGCTACGGGCTACCATCTCTCACATCTAGCCTTGGTTACTGACAGGTCAAGAGATAGATAGGTCAAGAGAGAGCAAAGTGTCTCAATTGTAAAACATTAGCAAATCCCTTTACTGCTCAAAGTATTTTGTGACAAAAAGCTATTTCGGCTCTTGGGCAATTGCCAGTGACCATTATTTTAATTAACTGGGAAAAGATCCAATACATAATCTAGACAGCAGAATGCATACACTGGGAGCCTCATTAACAGAATAATATTCTCTTGAAAACTTGGCACTTTAAACATTTACAGTTCATTTTAACTTATTGTAATACACATTTTCCTTCTGTAGAACAAGAAGCATATTTTAAGGGATCAATACAAATAAAAGGATTACCTACAGGGAAAACCATGTAATCCCTCACACATGATTTCTTTTTGAATTAAGAATAATAACAATTCCAAGCTGATATATAGGCAAACCGTGCGATCAAAATTCCTAATCTATTCATGAAAAAAGTGAACTCATGCTACAAGTCACACACACACACACTTCTGAGTTCAGTGACTCCAGAGAAGACATACCTAGGACTACTGTCTCAGGGATGGCTTTCCCCCTGATGTGGAACAACCTTCCCCGATATGGGCAAGATGTTCTGGATGCCAACGTTACCTGCTCTTTTCCTCCAAGCTGGCTCATCAATAACATTGAAGTGACCCTTACATAAAAGTGCAAAACAACGTAGTACAGAGAAACAAAAATTCTCAGGTTTCTCTCCTAAAAAACACTGTAGCTGGTATCTTCTAGTTCCAATATTTTGGCACCAATTGTGACAATTCTGGCCCAATTCTTATCAGTATTCTTATGAGGTTTGCATTAAGTTGCCACACTTTATTGACAAGTTGGTAGGGTGCATCTTGGTCATGTACACAAAGCTACACAACAGTGATACACACCTTAGCCACAATTTGCTATAGAGAGTTATGCAAAGCTTGCACAAAGAAGCAGCCAGATTCTAGCCACTTACATGACTGAAATCCCAGAATGCTTTGGCACACAGGAGATGGCAACTCTGAACATAAAACACACCCTGTGAGCAGAATCTCTTTTGCAATCCCAAAATAGAAATCTGACTTCACTTACTTACCCCAACATCCCGCTTGTATATCACATTTGCTCCCTCTAATGCAATCTTTCGCAGGTTCAAATGACATCTTGTTCGGAAGACACAGACAACATTTGTAATTAAAATGTCCAAGGCAACATCACTCTCCGCATCCATTGGGTTGACTTAAAACACAGATTTCCTCCAGGACACCATGAAAGATCACATCCTGGGGGGAAAGGGAAGGAGTAAAAGTCAAACGGGGACTTAAGCAATTCCTTCAGTCTCCAAAGATTATATTATTTGAAAAGATTACATTATTTCCTTATATTTGGAGAAAGGAGGCATAGAAATAAAATAAGTTACAGTTACATTCTTCAGCCAGTTTGAAAAATAGCTTAAATGTATTGCCTCTTTAAGGGACATATGCTACACACACATAAGAACATAAGAACAGCCTTGCTGGAACAGGCCACAGGAACCCATCCAGTCCAGCATTGTCTCACACAGTGGCTCATCATTTCCTTCGGAGTATTCCCAAGCAGATGCCTTCACCTGCTTAGGATTCCCTGGAAATGGCGTTGAGAGATATCCTGCATACCTCTCCAACCCGGAGGTTGTCCTTAGGTATCCATAATTATAGCCATGGATACCCTTGTCCTCCATGAACTTGTCTAATCCTTTCTTGAAGCTGTCAAGACTGACAGCTGTCACCACTTCTTCTGGCAGGGAGTTCCATAGACCAGGGATCCTCTGGGTGAAAAAGTACTTTCTCTTATTTGTTTGAGAACTAGCACCCAAAAGTTTCATCGAGTGTCCCCTAGTTCTAGTGTTGTGCGATAGGGAAAACAGTTTTTCCTTATCTACTTTGTCCACGCTGTGCATGATTTTATAAACTTCAATCAGGTCACCTCTTAGACGCCGTCATTCAAGAGTGAAAAGGCCCAACCGTTGCAGCCTCAGATGGTAAGGAAGGTGTTCCAGTCCCCTAATCATCCTTCTGGTTGCCCTCCTCTGCACTTTTTCCAACTCCATAATATCCTTCTGGAGGGATGGCAACCAGAACTGTACACCGTATTCCAGATGGGCCCTCACCATAGATTTATAAAGAGGCAAAATGACACTTGCTGACTTATTTTCTATACCCTTCCTAATGATTCCTAGCATTGAGTTTGCTTTTTTCACTGCTGAGGCACACTGGGTTGACACCTTCATTGAGCTCTCGTCCACCAGGACACCAAGGTCCCTTTCCTGGTTTGTTGCAGAGAGTTCAGACCCCATCAGTTTATAAATGTAATTGGGGGGTTTTCCCCTTCTACAGAAGGAAACATGCATCACTCTGCACTAACTAGTGTTGAAGCTCATTTGCCACTGTTTTGCCCACTCCCCCAGTGTCAAGAGATCCCTCTGGAGCTCTTCACAATCTCTCACAGTTTTCACTACCCTGTATAATTTAGTGTCGTCAGCAAATTTGGCTACCTTGCTTTTTACTCCTACCTCTAGATCATTTATGAAGAGGTTGAAAAGCAGGGGTCCCAGTACTGAACCTTGGGGGACCCCACTCTTTACTTCCCTCCACTTGGAGAAGTGTCCATTTAGTGCTACCCTCTGTTTCCTGTCCCTTAGCCAGTTGCTGATCCAGGACAAGACCTGTCCCTTTATTCCATGACTGGTAAGTTTATTCAAGAGCCTTTGGTGTGGGACCTTGTCAAAAGCCTTCTGAAAGTCCAGATAAACAATGTCAACTGGATCCCCCTTATCCACATGCTTGTTGGCAGATTAGTGAGGCATGATTTGCCCTTGCAAAAGCCATGTTGGCTCTCCTTTAGCAGCGCCTTCTCTTCTATGTGCCTATTAATTCTATCTTTTAGGATGGTTTCCATCACTTTACCTGAGACACATGTCAAACTGACAGGTCGGTAATTTCCTGGATCACCCATGGATCCTTTTTTGAAAATGGGTGTTACATTCGCTACCTTCCAGTCATCAGGCACAAAGCCTGATTTGAGGAAAAGATTATATATTTTGCCTAGGAGATCAGCAATTTCATCTTTAAGTTCCCTGAGAACTCGTGGATGGATGCCATCTGGTCCTGGTGATTTGTTAGTGTTTAGTTTAACAAGAAATGCAAGGACCTCCTCCCTGGTTATGGTCCAATGGCCTTCCTAGTTGGGTTCTTACTTCTAATGTACTTAAATAAGTCTTTCTTATTTCTCTGAGTATTTTTAGCTATACGCTCCTCAAAGTCTTGCTTTGCTTTCCTGATTGTTGCCTTGCATTTGTTCTGCCAGAATTTATGTTTCTGCCTGCTGTCCTCATTCGGACAAGCCTTCCATCTTCTAAATGAGCTTCTCTTGCTCTTGATCACTTCCCGAACAGCTCCTGTAAGCCACATTGGAGTCCTCTTGGACCTGGCAGTGCCCTTTTTCCTTTTGGGTATGCATTCCAATTGAGCCTCTGTTATTGTTTTTGTAAACAGCCTCCATGCCTCTTGGAGTGTTTGGACTCTCTCAATTTTCCCTTTCAGCTTCTTTTTTACTAGTTTCCTCATCTTTGGGAAATTTCCTTTTTGAAAATTTAAGGTCTCTGTGTTAGATTTTATCAGTGACTTGCGGTCTATGATCAAGTTAAACATAATTGAGTTGTGGTCACTGTTCCCTATTGGATCAGTCACATTAACATCTTGCACCAGATGTCAAGTCAAGGATTCTTGTACCTCTAGTTGGGCCTTCAACCATCTGTCCCAGGGAACAATCATTAAGCATATCTAGGAACTTTATCTCTTTATCATGTGCTGAACAACAGTTCACCCAGTCTATGTGAGGGTAATGGAAGTCCCCCATTATAACCAGGCTTCCCTTCTTGGATGCCTCCTTTACAACATTCTCCAACTGCCAGTCTCCCTCAAGAGTTTGGGTCGGAGGCCGATAGTATATGCCTACTGTTAGACCATCCTTGTGGTCTGGTACTCTTACCCACAGAGCTTCTAATGATGACTCCAAATCACCTAGATATTACAATTTGTATGATTTTATCACTTCTTTGACATACAAGGCTACACCACCTCCCGTTTGCCCCTTCCTATCCTTCCTGTACAGTTTGTAGCCTGGGATAACTGTATCCCATTGGTTATCATCCATCCACCAGGTTTCAGTGATGCCAATAATATCAATATTCTTATCTATTGCTAAGTATTCCAGCTCCCCTATTTTGTTCCGGAGGCTTCTGGCATTTGTATACAAGCATTTATATATGCTTTTCTGATACAGTCTTTTGAGTCCAGTTGCATTGTTAGACTGCCTCTTGCATCCTTCTGCTAGAATGCTAGTGACTAGCTCCTCGCTCTGCTCAGTAATTTTTGCATCCTCCTCACTACTCAAGTACACACTTTCCCGAACCGGATGCTGCCCAGCTCCTGTCGGCTTTCCCCCAGTTATCAGTTTAAAAGCTGCTCTGCAGCCTTTTTGATGTTGAGTGCCAGCAATCTGGTCCCATCATGGTTCAAGTGCAACCCATCCCTCCTGAACAGATTTGGCTTGTCCCAAAATGTTCTCCAGTTCCTGACAAATCTGAAGCCCTCCTCTTGACACCACCGCCTCATCCACGCATTGAGGCTTCTGAGCTCTGCCGGCCTGGTAGGTCCTGCGCGAGGGATAGGCAGCACTTCTGAAAATGCTACCTTGGAAGTCCGGGACTTCAATCTTCTTCCTAACAACCTGAATTTGGCTTCCAGGACAGACCTCTTGGCATTCCCAACATCATTGGTACCAACGTGTACCATGACCACTGGCTTGTTCCCAGTTCTCTCTCACAATATATCTAGATTTCTTGTGATGTCTGCAACTTTTGCACTGGCAGGCAAGTCGCCATATGGTTATCATGTGCATCACAAATCCATCTGTCTGTACTTCTAATTATTGAATCACCTAGTACAAGGAGCCTCTCTCCTGCACTCTGTTCATCTACATGCACCTCATCAACCATATTAAGGGAGAGGACTTCAGTTTGTTCCTGTAGTTTAACTTCCTGGATCTCATCAAGTGTGATGAAGGCGAGATCCTCAGGTGGAACCAGTTGTTCCTCTTTGTGTTCCTCATCAGGTGTGATGAGGGTAAGAGCCTCAAATTTATTCTGTAATTTCAGACTCTCAGAGTGATCCCCTACTCTCCTCCTCCTTTGAGTATAATTCCTCCAACCATCTCCCTCCTGAGTTAGTGAAGGGCCTTCTCCCTCAGAACTGTGCCCTGTCACTTCTTTGTCTAGCATAGTCTGCTCCGCTCTGTCCAAGAACAGCTCAAGCTCCTTAATTTGTTGGTGGTTAGATATGCGGGCCTCTAGCTGCTTGACCTTCTCTTCTAGTATTGCAACCAGCTTGCACTTGCTGCAAGTGTAGTTCTCCATGTGCTTTGGTAAGAACACAAACATGGCACAAGTATTGCAGGTAACTACAGCTGTTCCCTCAGAATCCATTTTAACAAGTGCAGTATTCTGGGCCTAAAAATGTACACGTTTACTACCTTTCCATCTAGTAAGAATATAAGAACATAAGAACAGCCTTGCTGGAACAGGCCACAGCCCATCCAGTCCAGCATTCTGTCTCACACAGTGGCTCACCATTTCCTTCAGGGTATTCCCAAGGAGATGCCTTCACCTGCTTAGGATTCCCTGGAAATGACATTGAGAGATATCCTGCCTATCTCTCCAACCCGGAGGTTGTCCTTAGGTAGCCATAATTATAGCCATTGATAGACTTGTCCTCCATGAACTTGTCTAATCCTTTCTTAAAGCTGTCAAGACTGACAGCTGTCACCACTTCTTCTGACAGGGAGTTCCATAGACCAGTAATCCTCTGGGTGAAAAAGTACTTTCTCTTATTTGTTTGAGAACTAGTACCCAAAAGTTTCATGGAGTGTCCCCTAGTTCTAGTGTTGTGCGATAGGGAAAACAGTTTTTTCCTTATCTACTTTGTCCACACCGTGCATGATTTTATAAACTTCAATCAGGTCACCTCTTAGACGCCGTCGTTCAAGAGTGAAAAGGCCCAACCGTTGCAGCCTCAGATGGTAAGGAAGGTGTTCCAGTCCCCTAATCATTCTGGTTGCCCTCCTCTGTACTTTCTCCAACTCCATAATATCCTTCTGGAGGTATGGCGACCAGAACTGTACACAATATTCCAGATGGGGCCTCACCATAGATTTATAAAGAGGCAAAATGACACTTGTTGACTTATTTTCTATACCCTTCCTAATGATCCCTAACATTGAGTTTGCTTTTTTCACTGCTGAGGCACACTGGGTTGACACCTTCATTGAGCTGTCCACCAGGACACCAAGGTCCCTTTCCTGGTTTGTCGCAGAGAGTTCAGACCCCATCAGTTTATAAATGTAATTGGGGTTTTTTGCCCCAACATGCATCACTCTGCACTTACTGATGTTGAAGCTCATTTGCCACTGTTTTGCCCACTCCCCCAGTGTCAAGAGATCCCTCTGAAGCTCTTCACAATCTCTCACAGTTTTCACTACCCTGTATAATTTAGTGTCGTCAGCAAATTTGGCTACCTTGCTTTTTACTCCTACCTCTAGATCATTTATGAAGAGGTTGAAAAGCAGGGGTCCCAGTACTGAACCTTGGGGGACCCCACTCTTTACTTCCCTCCACTTGGAGAAGTGTCCATTTAGTGCTACCCTCTGTTTCCTGTCCCTTAGCCAGTTGCTGATCCAGGACAAGACCTGTCCCTTTATTCCATGACTGGTAAGTTTATTCAAGAGCCTTTGGTGTGGGACCTTGTCAAAAGCCTTCTGAAAGTCCAGATAAACAATGTCAACTGGATCCCCCTTATCCACATGCTTGTTGACACTCTCAAAAAATTCCAACAGATTAGTGAGGCATGATTTGCCCTTGCAAAAGCCATGTTGGCTCTCCTTTAGCAGCGCCTTCTCTTCTATGTGCCTATTAATTCTATCTTTTAGGATGGTTTCCATCACTTTACCTGGGACACATGTCAAACTGACAGGCCGGTAATTTCCTGGATCACCCCTGGATCCTTTTTTGAAAATTGGTGTTACATTTGCTACCTTCCAGTCATCAGGCACAAAGCCTGATTTGAGGGAAAGATTATATATTTTGGCTAGGATATCAGCAATTTCATCTTTAAGTTCCCTGAGAACTCGTGGATGGATGCCATCTGGTCCTGGGGATTTGTTAGTGTTTAGCTTAACAAGACATGCAAGGACCTCCTCCCTGGTTATTTCTATCTTGCTTAATTCTTCGGTTTCCCTCCCTACGAAGATAGGCTCTGTTTTGGGCATGTGGTCTCTGTCTTCTTCAGTGAATACTGAAGCAAAGAATTCATTGAGTCTCTCTGCAATCTCTATTTCCTCTTTAATAACCCCTTGCCTTCCATTGTCATCTAATGGTCCAATGGCCTTCCTAGTTGGGTTCTTACTTCTAATGTACTTAAAGAAGTCTTTGTTATTTCTCTGAGTATTTTTAGCTATACGCTCCTCAAAGTCTTGCTTTGCTTTCCTGATTGTTGCCTTGCATTTGTTCTGCCAGAATTTATGTTTCTGCCTGCTGTCCTCATTTGGACAAGCCTTCCATCTTCTAAATGAGCTTTTCTTGCTCTTGATCACTTCCCGAACAGCTCCTGTAAGCCACATCGGAGTCCTCTTGGACCTGGCAGTGCCCTTTTTCCTTTTGGGTATGCATTCCAATTGAGCCTCTGTTATTGTTTTTGTAAACAGCCTCCATGCCTCTTGGAGTGTTTGGACTCTCTCAATTTTCCCTTTCAGTTTCTTTTTTACTAGTTTCCTCATCTTTGGGAAATTTTCTTTTTGAAAATTTAAGGTCTCTGTGTTAGATTTTATCAGTGACTTGCGGTCTATGATCAAGTTAAACATAATTGAGTTGTGGTCACTGTTCCCTATTGGATCAGTCACATTAACATCTTGCACCAGATCCTGAGTATTACTCAGGATCAAGTCAAGGATTCTTGTACCTCTAGTTGGGTCTTCAACCATCTGTCCCAGGGAACAATCATTGAGCATATCTAGGAACTTTATCTCTTTATCATGTGCTGAACAACAGTTCACCCAGTCTATGTGAGGGTAATTGAAGTCCCCCATTATAACCAGGCTTCCCTTCTTGGATGGGCCTTCTCCCTCAGAACTGTGCCCTGTCACTTCTTTGTCCAGCATAGTCTGCTCCGCTCTGTCCAAGAACAGCTCAAGCTCCTTAATTTGTTGGTGGTTAGATATGCGGGCCTCTAGCTGCTGCACCTTCTCTTCTAGTAGTGCAACCAGCTTGCACTTGCTGCAAGTGTAGTTCTCCATATGCTTTGGCAAGAACACAAACATGGCACACGTATTGCAGGTAACTACAGCTGTTCCCTCAGAATCCATTTTAACAAGTGCAGTATTCTGGGCCTCAAAAATGTACACGTTTACTACCTTTCTACCTAGTAAGACTATATTTTTTTTTGCTCTCAGCAGTTTCAATTATCAATTTAAATTAGTAGAGGCCTCTAAAGCAGCTCTACTCCAACTGCAAAACTTACCAGTGCTCACTTCCTTTGTTTGGCTCTCCTCAGCAGCAGCTCTGCTTAAGAGCACATGCAGAGTCAAAATGGCTGACCCTGAAAGAGCTCAGAGCTTTTAAAGGCTAGTGTGGGTCCGCCCCTATGAGTCACAGTTCAGGGAAGGGCCTGGTGTGGCCCTGCCCCCCTGCTTCTGGAAGCTTCAAACTGCTTCCTCTGTTTGAACAGAGGTGGCTCTCAGCAGTTTCAATTATCAATTTAAATTAGTAGAGGCCTCTAAAGCAGCTCTACTCCAACTGCAAAACTTACCAGTGCTCACTTCCTTTGTTTGGCTCTCCTCAGCAGCAGCTCTGCTTAAGAGCACATGCAGAGTCAAAATGGCTGACCCTGAAAGAGCTCAGAGCTTTTAAAGGCTAGTGTGGCTCCGCCCCTATGAGTCACAGTTCAGGGAAGGGCCTGGTGTGGCCCTGCCCCCCTGCTTCTGGAAGCTTCAAACTGCTTCCTCTGTTTGAACAGAGGTGGCTCTCAGCAGTTTCAATTATCAATTTAAATTAGTAGAGGCCTCTAAAGCAGCTCTACTCCAACTGCAAAACTTACCAGTGCTCACTTCCTTTGTTTGGCTCTCCTCAGCAGCAGCTCTGCTTAAGAGCACATGCAGAGTCAAAATGGCTGACCCTGAAAGAGCTCAGAGCTTTTAAAGGCTAGTGTGGCTCCGCCCCTATGAGTCACAGTTCAGGGAAGGGCCTTGTGTGGCCCTGCCCCCCTGCTTCTGGAAGCTTCAAACTGCTTCCTCTGTTTGAGCAGAGGTGGCTCTCAGCAGTTTCAATTATCAATTTAAATTAGTAGAGGCCTCTAAAGCAGCTCTACTCCAACTGCAAAACTTACCAGTGCTCACTTCCTTTGTTTGGCTCTCCTCAGCAGCAGCTCTGCTTAAGAGCACATGCAGAGTCAAAATGGCTGACCCTGAAAGAGCTCAGAGCTTTTAAAGGCTAGTGTGGGTCCGCCCCTATGAGTCACAGTTCAGGGAAAGGCCTGGTGTGGCCCTGCCCCCCTGCTTCTGGAAGCTTCAAACTGCTTCCTCTGTTTGAGCAGAGGTGGCTCTCAGCAGTTTCAATTATCAATTTAAATTAGTAGAGGCCTC
The DNA here is from genome assembly GCA_035047305.1 of Bradypodion pumilum. NCBI lineage: Eukaryota > Metazoa > Chordata > Lepidosauria > Squamata > Chamaeleonidae > Bradypodion > Bradypodion pumilum. The sequence continues at coordinate 344,858,476 of JAWDJD010000004.1, forward strand.
TAAAGCAGCTTTACTCCAACTGCAAAACTTACCAGTGCTCACTTCCTTTGTTTGGCTCTCCTCAGCAGCAGCTCTGCTTAAGAGCACATGCAGAGTCAAAATGGCTGACCCTGAAAGAGCTCAGAGCTTTTAAAGGCTAGTGTGGCTCCGCCCCTATGAGTCACAGTTCAGGGAAGGGCCTGGTGTGGCCCTGCCCCCCTGCTTCTGGAAGCTTCAAACTGCTTCCTCTGTTTGAACAGAGGTGGCTCTCAGCAGTTTCAATTATCAATTTAAATTAGTAGAGGCCTCTAAAGCAGCTCTACTCCAACTGCAAAACTTACTAGTGCTCACTTCCTTTGTTTGGCTCTCCTCAGCAGCAGCTCTGCTTAAGAGCACATGCAGAGTCAAAATGGCTGACCCTGAAAGAGCTCAGAGCTTTTAAAGGCTAGTGTGGCTCCGCCCATATGAGTCACAGTTCAGGGAAGGGCCTGGTGTGGCCCTGCCCCCCGCTTCTGGAAGCTTCAAACTGCTTCCTCTGTTTGACAGAGGTGGCTCTCAGCAGTTTCAATTATCAATTTAAATTAGTAGAGTCCTCTAAAGCAGCTCTACTCCAACTGCAAAACTTACCAGTGCTCACTTCCTTTGTTTGGCTCTCCTCAGCAGCAGCTCTGCTTAAGAGCACATGCAGAGTCAAAATGGCTGACCCTGAAAGAGCTCAGAGCTTTTAAAGGCTAGTGTGGCTCCGCCCCTATGAGTCACAGTTCAGGGAAGGGCCTGGTGTGGCCCTGCCCCCCTGCTTCTGGAAGCTTCAAACTGCTTCCTCTGTTTGAACAGAGGTGGCTCTCAGCAATTTCAATTATCAATTTAAATTAGTAGAGGCCTCTAAAGCAGCTCTACTCCAACTGCAAAACTTACCAGTGCTCACTTCCTTTGTTTGGCTCTCCTCAGCAGCAGCTCTGCTTAAGAGCACATGCAGAGTCAAAATGGCTGGCCCTGAAAGAGCTCAGAGCTTTTAAAGGCTAGTGTGGCTCCGCCCCTATGAGTCACAGTTCAGGGAAAGGCCTGGTGTGGCCCTGCCCCCCTGCTTCTGGAAGCTTCAAACTGCTTCCTCTGTTTGAGCAGAGGTGGCTGTCAGCAGTTTCAATTATCAATTTAAATTAGTAGAGGCCTCTAAAGCAGCTCTACTCCAACTTCAAAACTTACCAGTGCTCACTTCCTTTGTTTGGCTCTCCTCAGCAGCAGCTCTGCTTAAGAGCACATGCAGAGTCAAAATGGCTGACCCTGAAAGAGCTCAGAGCTTTTAAAGGCTAGTGTGGCTCCGCCCCTATGAGTCACAGTTCAGGGAAAGGCCTGGTGTGGCCCTGCCCCCCTGCTTCTGGAAGCTTCAAACTGCTTCCTCTGTTTGAGCAGAGGTGGCTCTCAGCAGTTTCAATTATCAATTTAAATTAGTAGAGGCCTCTAAAGCAGCTCTACTCCAACTGCAAAACTTACCAGTGCTCACTTCCTTTGTTTGGCTCTCCTCAGCAGCAGCTCTGCTTAAGAGCACATGCAGAGTCAAAATGGCTGACCCTGAAAGAGCTCAGAGCTTTTAAAGGCTAGTGTGGCTCCGCCCCTATGAGTCACAGTTCAGGGAAAGGCCTTGTGTGGCCCTGCCCCCTGCTTCTGGAAGCTTCAAACTGCTTCCTCTGTTTGAGCAGAGGTGGCTCTCAGCAGTTTCAATTATCAATTTAAATTAGTAGAGGCCTCTAAAGCAGCTCTACTCCAACTGCAAAACTTACCAGTGCTCACTTCCTTTGTTTGGCTCTCCTCAGCAGCAGCTCTGCTTAAGAGCACATGCAGAGTCAAAATGGCTGACCCTGAAAGAGCTCAGAGCTTTTAAAGGCTAGTGTGGCTCCGCCCCTATGAGTCACAGTTCAGGGAAGGGCCTGGTGTGGCCCTGCCCCCCTGCTTCTGGAAGCTTCAAACTGCTTCCTCTGTTTGAACAGAGGTGGCTCTCAGCAGTTTCAATTATCAATTTAAATTAGTAGAGGCCTCTAAAGCAGCTCTACTCCAACTGCAAAACTTACCAGTGCTCACTTCCTTTGTTTGGCTCTCCTCAGCAGCAGCTCTGCTTAAGAGCACATGCAGAGTCAAAATGGCTGACCCTGAAAGAGCTCAGAGCTTTTAAAGGCTAGTGTGGCTCCGCCCCTATGAGTCACAGTTCAGGGAAGGGCCTGGTGTGGCCCTGCCCCCCTGCTTCTGGAAGCTTCAAACTGCTTCCTCTGTTTGAACAGAGGTGGCTCTCAGCAGTTTCAATTATCAATTTAAATTAGTAGAGGCCTCTAAAGCAGCTCTACTCCAACTGCAAAACTTACCAGTGCTCACTTCCTTTGTTTGGCTCTCCTCAGCAGCAGCTCTGCTTAAGAGCACATGCAGAGTCAAAATGGCTGACCCTGAAAGAGCTCAGAGCTTTTAAAGGCTAGTGTGGCTCCGCCCCTATGAGTCACAGTTCAGGGAAGGGCCTTGTGTGGCCCTGCCCCCCTGCTTCTGGAAGCTTCAAACTGCTTCCTCTGTTTGAGCAGAGGTGGCTCTCAGCAGTTTCAATTATCAATTTAAATTAGTAGAGGCCTCTAAAGCAGCTCTACTCCAACTGCAAAACTTACCAGTGCTCACTTCCTTTGTTTGGCTCTCCTCAGCAGCAGCTCTGCTTAAGAGCACATGCAGAGTCAAAATGGCTGACCCTGAAAGAGCTCAGAGCTTTTAAAGGCTAGTGTGGGTCCGCCCCTATGAGTCACAGTTCAGGGAAAGGCCTGGTGTGGCCCTGCCCCCCTGCTTCTGGAAGCTTCAAACTGCTTCCTCTGTTTGAGCAGAGGTGGCTCTCAGCAGTTTCAATTATCAATTTAAATTAGTAGAGGCCTCTAAAGCAGCTTTACTCCAACTGCAAAACTTACCAGTGCTCACTTCCTTTGTTTGGCTCTCCTCAGCAGCAGCTCTGCTTAAGAGCACATGCAGAGTCAAAATGGCTGACCCTGAAAGAGCTCAGAGCTTTTAAAGGCTAGTGTGGCTCCGCCCCTATGAGTCACAGTTCAGGGAAGGGCCTGGTGTGGCCCTGCCCCCCTGCTTCTGGAAGCTTCAAACTGCTTCCTCTGTTTGAACAGAGGTGGCTCTCAGCAGTTTCAATTATCAATTTAAATTAGTAGAGGCCTCTAAAGCAGCTCTACTCCAACTGCAAAACTTACTAGTGCTCACTTCCTTTGTTTGGCTCTCCTCAGCAGCAGCTCTGCTTAAGAGCACATGCAGAGTCAAAATGGCTGACCCTGAAAGAGCTCAGAGCTTTTAAAGGCTAGTGTGGCTCCGCCCATATGAGTCACAGTTCAGGGAAGGGCCTGGTGTGGCCCTGCCCCCCGCTTCTGGAAGCTTCAAACTGCTTCCTCTGTTTGACAGAGGTGGCTCTCAGCAGTTTCAATTATCAATTTAAATTAGTAGAGTCCTCTAAAGCAGCTCTACTCCAACTGCAAAACTTACCAGTGCTCACTTCCTTTGTTTGGCTCTCCTCAGCAGCAGCTCTGCTTAAGAGCACATGCAGAGTCAAAATGGCTGACCCTGAAAGAGCTCAGAGCTTTTAAAGGCTAGTGTGGCTCCGCCCCTATGAGTCACAGTTCAGGGAAGGGCCTGGTGTGGCCCTGCCCCCCTGCTTCTGGAAGCTTCAAACTGCTTCCTCTGTTTGAACAGAGGTGGCTCTCAGCAATTTCAATTATCAATTTAAATTAGTAGAGGCCTCTAAAGCAGCTCTACTCCAACTGCAAAACTTACCAGTGCTCACTTCCTTTGTTTGGCTCTCCTCAGCAGCAGCTCTGCTTAAGAGCACATGCAGAGTCAAAATGGCTGGCCCTGAAAGAGCTCAGAGCTTTTAAAGGCTAGTGTGGCTCCGCCCCTATGAGTCACAGTTCAGGGAAAGGCCTGGTGTGGCCCTGCCCCCCTGCTTCTGGAAGCTTCAAACTGCTTCCTCTGTTTGAGCAGAGGTGGCTGTCAGCAGTTTCAATTATCAATTTAAATTAGTAGAGGCCTCTAAAGCAGCTCTACTCCAACTTCAAAACTTACCAGTGCTCACTTCCTTTGTTTGGCTCTCCTCAGCAGCAGCTCTGCTTAAGAGCACATGCAGAGTCAAAATGGCTGACCCTGAAAGAGCTCAGAGCTTTTAAAGGCTAGTGTGGCTCCGCCCCTATGAGTCACAGTTCAGGGAAAGGCCTGGTGTGGCCCTGCCCCCCTGCTTCTGGAAGCTTCAAACTGCTTCCTCTGTTTGAGCAGAGGTGGCTCTCAGCAGTTTCAATTATCAATTTAAATTAGTAGAGGCCTCTAAAGCAGCTCTACTCCAACTGCAAAACTTACCAGTGCTCACTTCCTTTGTTTGGCTCTCCTCAGCAGCAGCTCTGCTTAAGAGCACATGCAGAGTCAAAATGGCTGACCCTGAAAGAGCTCAGAGCTTTTAAAGGCTAGTGTGGCTCCGCCCCTATGAGTCACAGTTCAGGGAAAGGCCTTGTGTGGCCCTGCCCCCTGCTTCTGGAAGCTTCAAACTGCTTCCTCTGTTTGAGCAGAGGTGGCTCTCAGCAGTTTCAATTATCAATTTAAATTAGTAGAGGCCTCTAAAGCAGCTCTACTCCAACTGCAAAACTTACCAGTGCTCACTTCCTTTGTTTGGCTCTCCTCAGCAGCAGCTCTGCTTAAGAGCACATGCAGAGTCAAAATGGCTGACCCTGAAAGAGCTCAGAGCTTTTAAAGGCTAGTGTGGCTCCGCCCCTATGAGTCACAGTTCAGGGAAGGGCCTGGTGTGGCCCTGCCCCCCTGCTTCTGGAAGCTTCAAACTGCTTCCTCTGTTTGAACAGAGGTGGCTCTCAGCAGTTTCAATTATCAATTTAAATTAGTAGAGGCCTCTAAAGCAGCTCTACTCCAACTGCAAAACTTACCAGTGCTCACTTCCTTTGTTTGGCTCTCCTCAGCAGCAGCTCTGCTTAAGAGCACATGCAGAGTCAAAATGGCTGACCCTGAAAGAGCTCAGAGCTTTTAAAGGCTAGTGTGGCTCCGCCCCTATGAGTCACAGTTCAGGGAAGGGCCTGGTGTGGCCCTGCCCCCCTGCTTCTGGAAGCTTCAAACTGCTTCCTCTGTTTGAACAGAGATGGCTCTCAGCAGTTTCAATTATCAATTTAAATTAGTAGAGGCCTCTAAAGCAGCTCTACTCCAACTGCAAAACTTACCAGTGCTCACTTCCTTTGTTTGGCTCTCCTCAGCAGCAGCTCTGCTTAAGAGCACATGCAGAGTCAAAATGGCTGATCCTGAAAGAGCTCAGAGCTTTTAAAGGCTAGTGTGGCTCCGCCCCTATGAGTCACAGTTCAGGGAAGGGCCTGGTGTGGCCCTGCCCCCCCGCTTCTGGAAGCTTCAAACTGCTTCCTCTGTTTGAACAGAGGTGGCTCTCAGCAGTTTCAATTATCAATTTAAATTAGTAGAGGCCTCTAAAGCAGCTCTACTCCAACTGCAAAACTTACCAGTGCTCACTTCCTTTGTTTGGCTCTCCTCAGCAGCAGCTCTGCTTAAGAGCACATGCAGAGTCAAAATGGCTGACCCTGAAAGAGCTCAGAGCTTTTAAAGGCTAGTGTGGCTCCGCCCCTATGAGTCACAGTTCAGGGAAGGGCCTGGTGTGGCCCTGCCCCCCTGCTTCTGGAAGCTTCAAACTGCTTCCTCTGTTTGAACAGAGGTGGCTCTCAGCAGTTTCAATTATCAATTTAAATTAGTAGAGGCCTCTAAAGCAGCTCTACTCCAACTGCAAAACTTACCAGTGCTCACTTCCTTTGTTTGGCTCTCCTCAGCAGCAGCTCTGCTTAAGAGCACATGCAGAGTCAAAATGGCTGACCCTGAAAGAGCTCAGAGCTTTTAAAGGATAGTGTGGTTCCGCCTCTCTGAGTCACAGTTCAGGGAAGGGCCTGGTGTGGCTCTGCCCCCATGCTTCCTGTTTAATAATTTAATTTAATTTAATTTAATTATCACATTTATATACCGCTCACTCAGCCAAAGCCAACTCAGGGCGGTTCACAATAAAAATTAAAAACACAAGTTAAAACAGTTAAAACAGTTAAAACTACCCACCCCCTAAAAACAAGGGCTGCAGGATCCAAAGGCACCATGGGGAAGAGTTCTTCTACACCAACCACCCAATGGCGGTTACCCTTCCACCTGCACCCCACACTTGACCCGCCAGCCAGGTTTTAAGATCTTTTCTGAAAGGCAGCAATTCCGTCCGGAGACGTAGCTCTGTTGGCAGGAGGTTCCAGAGGGCCGGTGCAGACACGGAGAAGGCTCTCCTCCTTGTGCCAGAGAGGCGAGCCCCTCTGGCTGATGGAACGATTAGAGAGCCCCTCCGGTCCGCTCTGGTTGGACGGACAGACGTCCTCAGGGCGATGCGGTCTCTTAGGTAACCCGGCCCACTACCATATAGGGCTTTAAAGGTCGAAACCAGCACCTTGAATTGCACCCGGAGACAAACTGGCAACCAGTGCAGCTCCCGGAGCAGTGGCAAAGCACGGGCATAACGCCCACACCCCATCACCACCCGGGCTGCCGCATTTTGGACCAGCTGTAGCCTCCGAATGGTCGTCAAGGGCAGCCCCATGTAGAGCGCATTGCAATAATCTAGTCTGGAGGTAACCAGAGCGTGAGTGACCATGAGCAAGGAGTCCCGGTCCAGGAGTGGGCGCAACTGGCGGATCACCCGCAGTTGGGCGAAAGCCCTCCTGGTCACAGCCGCCACCTGTTCCTCTAGCAGTAGCCGTGAATCCAGGAGGACCCCCAAGTTGCGCACTGGGTCTGTCTGGGGCAAAATAGCCCCATCCAGAACCAACGATGGTAGCTCCCGGGTTAATGCAGAACCCCCTATCCATAGCCACTCAGTCTTGCTGGGATTCAGTTGTAGCCCGTTAGCCCCCATCCAGACCCCCACAGCTTCCAGGCATCTGGAAAGGACTTTGACGGCATCACTGGGGTCCCCATGGGCCGAGATGTACAACTGAGTGTCATCCGCGTACTGATGGTACCGCACCCCATGGGAACGAATGATCTCACCCAGCGGCTTCATGTAGATGTTAAATAGGAGAGGAGAGAGCACCGAGCCCTGAGGCACCCCCCATTTGAGGGGCCTAGGACTGGACCTCTCACTCTCCAACCACACCGACTGGGTACGACCCCTCAGAAATGAGGAAAACCAGGACCACACATTACCCTGGATTCCCAATCCTCGGAGCCGTCCCAGAAGGATACCGTGGTCAACGGTATCGAAAGCCCTGTTTCTGGAAGCTTCTAACTGCTTCCTCTGTTTCAACAGAGGTGGCTCTCAGCAGTTTAAATTATCAATTTAAATTAGTGGAGGCCTCTAAAGCAGCTCTACTCCAACTGCAAAACTTACCAGTGCTCACTTCCTTTGTTTTGTTCTCCTCAGCAGCAGCTCTGCTTAAGAGCACATGCAGAATCAAAAGGGCTGACCCTGAAAGAGCTCAGAACTTTTAAAGGATAGTGTGGCTCCGCCTCTCTGAGTCACAGTTCAGGGAAGGGACTGGTGTGGCTCTGCCCCCCTGCTTCCTGTTTCTGGAAGCTTCTAACTGCTTTCTCTGTTTGAACAGAGGTGGCTCTCAGCAGTTTAAATTATCAATTTAAATTAGTGGAGTCCTCTAAAGCAGCTCTACTCCAACTGCAAAACTTACCAGTGCTCACTTCCTTTGTTTGGCTCTCCTCAGCAGCAGCTCTGCTTAAGAGCACATGCAGAGTCAAAATGGCTGACCCTGAAAGAGCTCAGAGCTTTTAAAGGCTAGTGTGGCTCCGCCCCTATGAGTCACAGTTCAGGGAAGGGCCTGGTGTGGCCCTGCCCCCCTGCTTCTGGAAGCTTCAAACTGCTTCCTCTGTTTGAACAGAGGTGGCTCTCAGCAGTTTCAATTATCAATTTAAATTATTAGAGGCCTCTAAAGCAGCTCTACTCCAACTGCAAAACTTACCAGTGCTCATTTCCTTTGTTTGGCTCTCCTCAGCAGCAGCTCTGCTTAAGAGCACATGCAGAATCAAAAGGGCTGACCCTGAAAGAGCTCAGCGCTTTTAAAGGATAGTGTGGTTCCGCCTCTCTGAGTCACAGTTCAGGGAAGGGCCTGGTGTGGCTCTGCCCCCATGCTTCCTATTTCTGGAAGCTTCTAACTGCTTCCTCTGTTTCAACAGAGGTGGCTCTCAGCAGTTTAAATTATCAATTTAAATTAGTGGAGGCCTCTAAAGCAGCTCTACTCCAACTGCAAAACTTACCAGTGCTCACTTCCTTTGTTTTGTTCTCTTCAGCAGCAGCTCTGCTTAAGAGCACATGCAGAATCAAAAGGGCTGACCCTGAAAGAGCTCAGAACTTTTAAAGGATAGTGTGGCTCCGCCTCTCTGAGTCACAGTTCAGGGAAGGGCCTGGTGTGGCTCTGCCCCCATGCTTCCTGTTTCTGGAAGCTTCTAACTGCTTCCTCTGTTTGAACAGAGGTGGCTCTCAGCAGGTTAACTTATCAATTTAAATTAGTGGAGGCCTCTAAAGCAGCTCTACTCCAACTGCAAAGCTTACCAGTGCTCACTTCCTTTGTTTGGCCATATATTCTTCCTTTGTTCTTAATTTGAAATCTCGCATGCCATTAGGCACACGGGACTCTAAAGCAGCTCTACTCCAACTGCAAAACTTACCAGTGCTCACTTCCTTTGTTTGGCTCTCCTCAGCAGCAGCTCTGCTTAAGAGCACATGCAGAATCAAAAGGGCTGACCCTGAAAGAGCTCAGAGCTTTTAAAGGATAGTGTGGTTCCGCCTCTCTGAGTCACAGTTCAGGGAAGGGCCTGGTGTGGCTCTGCCCCCCTGCTTCCTGTTTCTGGAAGCTTCTAACTGCTTTCTCTGTTTGAACAGAGGTGGCTCTCAGCAGTTTAAATTATCAATTTAAATTAGTGGAGGCCTCTAAAGCAGCTCTATTCCAACTGCAAAACTTACCAGTGCTTACTTCCTTTGTTTGGCCATATATTCTTCCTTTGTTCTTAATTTGAAATCTCGCATGCCATTAGGCACGCGGGACTCTAAAGCAGCTCTACTCCAACTGCAAAACTTACCAGTGCTCACTTCCTTTGTTTGGCTCTCCTCAGCAGCAGCTCTGCTTAAGAGCACATGCAGAATCATAAGGGCTGACCCTGAAAGAGCTCAGAGCTTTTAAAGGATAGTGTGGTTCCGCCTCTCTGAGTCACAGTTCAGGGAAGGGCCTGGTGTGGCTCTGCCCCCCTGCTTCCTGTTTCTGGAAGCTTCTAACTGCTTTCTCTGTTTGAACAGAGGTGGCTCTCAGCAGTTTAAATTATCAATTTAAATTAGTGGAGGCCTCTAAAGCAGCTCTATTCCAACTGCAAAACTTACCAGTGCTTACTTCCTTTGTTTGGTTCTCCTCAGCAGCACTGCTTAAGAGCACATGCAGAATCAAAAGGGCTGACCCTGAAAGAGCTCAGAGCTTTTAAAGGCTAGTGTGGCTTCGCGCCTCTAAGTCACAGTTCAGGGAAGGGCCTGGTGTGGCTCTGCCCCCCTGCTTCCTGTTTCTGGAAGCTTCTAACTGCTTCCTCTGTTTGAACAGAGGTGGCTCTCAGCAGGTTAACTTATCAATTTAAATTAGTGGAGGCCTCTAAAGCAGCTCTACTCCAACTGCAAAGCTTACCAGTGCTCACTTCCTTTGTTTGGCTCTCCTCAGCAGCAGCTCTGCTTAAGAGCACATGCAGAATCAAAAGGGCTGACCCTGAAAGAGCTCAGAACTTTTAAAGGATAGTGTGGCTCCGCCTCTCTGAGTCACAGTTCAGGGAAGGGCCTGGTGTGGCTCTGCCCCCCTGCTTCCTGTTTCTGGAAGCTTCTAACTACTTCCTCTTTTTGAACAGAGGTGGCTCTCAGCAGTTTAAATTATTGGAGGCCTCTAAAGCAGCTCTACTCCAACTGCAAAACTTACCAGTGCTCACTTCCTATGTTTGGCTCTCCTCAGCAGCAGCTCTGCTTAAGAGCACATGCAGAATCAAAAGGGCATAATTGCAGAATCATAGATGTCAACATTTGGTTACAATGATAATAAACCTAACAGGATTCAGACATTTTCTTTCCATTTTATAGCATAAATTTTCATTTTATGTGACATATGTCTGAGGAAATTTACAGATAACTCATAGACCAACCTCTAAAAAAATCTCTTACTGTATTTGATTCTTGTGTAAACTGGCTGAAGAATGTAACTGTAACTTATGATCCTGATCTAAAAAGTTTATTTTATTTCTATGCCACCTTTCTCCAAATATAAGGAACCAAGGCAGCTTACAAATGTTTAAGAAACAGATGCCCCTGAAAGCACAATGGCCCAAATCTTCTTGCCTAGTTACACTGGCGTAGCACAAATGGTCCGGATATGGACATAAATAGTCCTTAGAAATCACGGTAAGTATCATCCATTGCACACTGCATTCCACGACTCAGCTTGCAGCTGATATTGTGTACAGTGATTTCTTATGTAGGGGCAATTTGCCTCTAAACATTATGTCATTGGCAGCACTACACAAGAGGATTTTGATCAAAAATCTAAATATGCAATAATATTTTTAAAAGACTAGTAATTTTAAAACAGTTTGAAAACACTTTAAAAACACACAAAGAAAACATGGAGTGTGTAGCAATCCACAATAAATCACTCTAGAAGATTACAAATTATACAGAATTTAAGAAACAGGAGCAAGATGTGAATGCATTTCCCCCCAGAAGGCTTCAAATTGGGCAGGAGAATGACTGTAAGAGGGAATTCCAAGATTTCTATTACCCTTCCTGTATTGAGGAAGGTTCTCTTTAAAACAGCTTTCAAAGGGAATGTGGCATTGCATTGGTAACTAGCTGGTATTTGGCTTCTGTGTGAATGGCATGGTGCCCAAGGCTACTGCATAACTGAGCTACATTTGGGAGGAGTGAAAGCACATTAAACTGGCAATGTGTCATCCTCCCCCAGGAATGGGAAAACCTACTAATGACAGACCTCGGAAATCACTGCTTGTGGCTACTGTTATGGCAGTTTAACTGACAGCAGGGAAGGAACTCTTCAATTACTCTTAAGCAAGCACACATAACCTAAAACGAAATGCCGATTAGCATAAAATCAAAACAATCTCATTTCCTTCAAGCAAAAGAACTGTACTCTCAGCTTTAATTCTAATTTGGGTTTTAGGTCTGAGTTGTGTTCAATAGCTCTGTTCCTGTTTCTCTAGTTCCGTGATGGCAAACCTTGGCACTCCAGAGGGTCTATAGCCTTAAACTGTGTCATTCCATTTAAAGTTGGAGCATTGTTGTTCACCTAGCCTTGAACCACAGCATTCACCTAGTGCCATGATGGTGAACCTTGGCACTCCAGATGTTCTTGGAATTCAATTCCCAGAAGCCCCCATGAATCCACATGAATGGGTTTGCTGTGATTCATCCAGCCCACACCACCCCCATCGCTCCTGGAAGCAGAAGTAAAATGTGCCCATATAGTTAAGGCTCTTCCGGGTTAACCCTTCCTCTGTACGGGCGTTTTACTTCCACTTCCAGGAGCAACGGGGGCGGTGTGGGCCAGATGAATCGCAGCAAACCCATTCATGTGGATTCATGGGGGCTTGTGCTTCTGGGAATTGAATTCCAAGAACATCTGGAGTGCCAAGGTTCACCATCACGGCACTAGGTGAATGCTGTGGTTCAAGGCTAGGTGAACAACAATGCTCCAACATTAAATGGAATGACACAGTTACTGTAGCAGCAGTCCATTGCAGTCCCGGTGTTAAATCCTGCATGTCTCATTTCATATTGCCGCAGCAGATGGATTCAAGATCCTAGTGTGTGGGTTACTTCATGGCAAGCTGGGATCCACCTTAAACAAATTCACGCCAATGGCATTTTTCCTGCTGGGGGGAATGCATTCTCGGATACAAATAGCAGCCAACAAGGACGATAAAAAAAAGGGAAATCAGGTTTCGAGTTCTTAAACCAATTATGCACAGCCTCATACTCCTTTCATATGCACAGCAATTCTAGACTTCCTCCAACCAGCAGAACCTTTGCCCCTTCACAGACAAAAACCATACTGGGAATGTCATCAGCTGGGCCTGGGAGAGGAGTTTTTCATCCAGTTCTAATAAACTGCCCACTGACTATTGCAAGCTCCTGGCGTCCTGGATTTGGAAGAGGCAGGAAATACTGATAAGCACTGAAGGCACTTCCAGGTTACTATGTGATGATAGGGACACTTCAGTTTCTTTCCTCCTCCACCACCTCCTCCTCCCTTCAACTGTTCAAAATACTCCACAGGCCCCAGACGTCCCTGTGCAAGCTTACTTCTTGGGTAGTGTGGTGTAGAGTGAAGAGTCCCCCACTTTTCCTGAATTTACCTGGCCTCTTCTGCAAAGCTAAGGAATTTGAGGAACATAACAGTCTCCCAAGGTATGGTGTAGTTACAAAAACAAAACCATAGCCCATCAACCATCTCCACCCCCAAAAATGCCATCTGTAAAATAACAATACACAACCAAAGTGCAGCATCTGTAAGCCTGCTCACACAGCCCTTATACACCACTAAAGGTAAAGGTTTCCCTTGCTCGAAAGCCAGTCGTATCCGACTCTAGGGTGCAGTGCTCATCTCTGTTTCAAAGCCGAAAAGCCAGCGCTGTCTGCTTCTGCAGACGTTTCTGTGGTCATGTGGCAGGCATGACTAGACTCTGAAGTGCACGGAACGCTGTTACCTTCCCACCGAAGTGGTCCCTATTTATCTACTTGCAATTTCTTGCTTTCGAACTGCTAGGTTGACACCACTAGCACGCCAAAATAGCCAATCAATTTTTAAAATTCTGTTTACACACGGATACCTGGGTAAGTTTCTCTAGGAAAACAGCTTTAAGCGAAAGACACTACAATCAAAAATGTCCTCGTTTAATTCATTAATAGCACAAATCACAGAGGGTTCAGGAGGCTAAAAGACTATATGTTTCATGATTAGGTTTTTCAGATGTCCTGGGCTTAATTAAGTCATCTGGGGCTTTCAAACAGAGCCATATGTAGCCATTCTGAAAACTCCCAGTGTGTCCTTTTTAACCAGTCCATTAGACAGATGAGCCACTGAGTTTTACTGTCATGGGATCTAGTTGTTGTTAAGACTTAACCTGACTGATGTTCTCAAGTAGCCATCAAAAACATCGGGACACGGCTGGTAGGGTGGAAGGTCTGTGTAGACTGCTACGAATAATTACGAATCAGTGACTAGCAAGCACCACACTGCCGCTTGGACTCCCAGCGCCGCAATTTCATATCGGAAATTACTCTGGGTTGAAAAGGTTTTTTTGCTGGGGAAACTCTGCTCAGGGGAATGCCTGCATGAGACTCCTTTCCTGTCCCCAATAGTCGCTGTGCAGCACTGGGGTATCGAACCCCGACCTTCCAGGATCCAAGCTCAGCGTCTTAACCACTAAGCCACCGCAGTGCTGCTGGTTTAGTGGTTAAGACGCTGAACTTGATAACCGAAAGGTCTACAGGTCGGCAGTTCGAGAGCCAGGCGTGCGCAATTGAGTGAGCATCCGTCTCTGTCCCAGGTCTAGCCAAGCTAGCAATTCAAAAGCAAGAAACTGCAATTAGATAAATGGCAGGAAAGGTAACAGTGTTCCATGCGCCCTAGCATCTAGACATGACCAGGGAAACGTGGGCAAATGCAGACAGCGCTGGCTCTTTGGCTGTAAACAGAGATGAGCACTGGCCCCGAGAGTCAGACACGGCTGGCTTTCCGGCAAGGGAGAGCTTGACCTTTAATGGAAAAGGGTTGCAACAATGTGAGGATGCTGCTATGCGTGTGAACGGTTCGGTTTTTTGGACCACAGCTGCAGACCTTTGGGGGGGAAAAGGAGATGATGGGTGGGGCGGGGTGACAGGGAGGTCATAGGGAGATGATGGGCCTGCAATGGTCAGAAGCCTGGGTTGCCCTAGGGCCGTGATGGCGATCTTTTGCACTCCAGATGTTCTTGGACTTCAATTCCCAGAAAGCCCAAGCCCCTGGTGAATCCACATGAATGGGTTTGCTACGATTCATCCGGCCCGCGCCGCGCCGCCCTCGTCGCTCCTGGAAGCGGAAGTAAAACGCGCCCATCCGGCGCGTTTTACTTCCGCTTCCAGGAGCGACGAGGGCGGCACGGGCCGGATGAACAAACTCATTCATGTGGATTCACCGGGGGCTTCTGGGAATTGTAGTCCAAGAACACCTGGCGTCCAAGGCTTGCCATCACGGCCCAAGAAAGGCTCCCCTCCTCTCTGGACCTGCCAGGGCCCCCTACCACACGGTTTCTGCCAGCCCCACGGAGGGGGGGTGTCGATCAGGGATGGAGCCAAGCTCCCTTTCTGCCCCCAGGGCCGACCTTTCCCCCTCGAACTACAACTCCCAGAATCCCCCCCACCTCCTCCAGGAACCCATTTAAAAAGCAAGAGGCACAGGCTGCCACAGCCGTGACACAAGTAGCGGTTAACGGTCCCTGAGGCCCAGCTTCCTCCTCCCCGTCCCCAGGGATGCCGAGAGACTCACCCAAGCTCCCTGGTCCTCGGCGCCAGTGACCGTTGCCGACGCGCCTCGGGCCCTCTCTCTCCGCCTCACGGGCTCAGGGCCGCCACGGCCTCACCCGCACAGGCAGGCAGGGCCCGGTTGCCGCGCAACCCGCCTCCGCCTCCGGCCCTGCCGTCGTCCTCTGCTGTTCCGGACCAGCCGCCGCCGCCGCCTCACAACAAAGCCTCACAAAGCGCGCGAACACCATCGAGGGGGCCCTCCATTCCTGGCGCCTAGAGCGGCACGTCGCGCGCTTCCGGTGGAAGGCGGAAGCAGAAGTGGAGAGAGCAACGGACGGACCACCGGAGATGACATGACGTCACAAACTTGAAGCCGACTAATCTGACTGTCCGCCATGTTAGTTGCCCCAAAACATTGCCTTATGCTGGTTTGATTGTGTGGAGTCGAAGCAATCGTCTGTCTGCTGTTTTGGTCCACCTAATATGGCGGCAGGCCACGCCCACTGGCTTCAAAAAACTGACCGCATGAATAAGACTGTAGTCAAGTCGCTAAGACGCTGACTGGGGAGCGGAAGGTCAGCAGTTCGATTCCCGAGTACTGCAGGACGGAAATGAGCTCCCGTCTTCATCCCAGCTCCTGCCAACCTAGCAGTTCGAAAGCAAGAAATTGCAAGTAGATGAATAGGGACCACTGCGGTGGGAAGGTAACAGCGTTCCGTGCGCTCCGGTGTCTTGTCATGCCTGCCACATGACCATGGAAATGTCTGCAGAAGCAGACGGCGCTGGCTCTTCGGCTTAGAAACAGAGATGAGCACTGCACCCTAGAGTCGGATACGACTGGCTTTCAAGCAAGGGAAACCTTTACCTTTACTATGTTTAGGAGGCAAACTAGAGGGGGCACGGGGGCGAGGCCAAGGGGGAGTTTCCTCCTCTCCAGTCCTGGTTCTGCCCCCCCCCTTTTCAAGACCATTTGCTCCTATAGTAAAGATAAAGGTTCCCCTTGCTCGTCGAAATCCAGTCGTATCCGACTCTAGGGTTCAGTGCTCATCTCTATTTCAAAGCCGAAGAGACAGCGCTGTCTGCTTCTGCAGACGTTTCCGTGGTCATGTGGCAGGCATGACTAGACACCGGAGCGCAAGGAACACTGTTTACCACTTTTGTGTATTCTCTGCCTAGAAAACCCTGGAAAGGATCACCCTAAGGCAGGCTTGACTTGAGAGCACACAATTGTTAGTATGTCAGAGAGTAAACGAAACAAAAAAGGCAAAAATGTTGCGGCACTTTAAAGACTCACTGCTGTATTTTAATGTGAGTTTTTGTGGATCAAGTCTACTTCATCAGACATAAGAGTGAGACTTCAATTGTACGCATCAGGTACAGAGATTCATAATGGTTAGCATAACAAGATAGGCAAAGATAAAGGTAAAGTTCACTCTGGCTCGAAAGCCAGTCGTATCCGACTCTAGGGTTCAGTGCTCATTTCTGTTTCAAAGCCAAAGAGCCAGGGCTGTCTGCTTCTGCAGACGTTTCCGTGGTCATGTGGCAGGCATGACTAGGCACCGGAGCGCACGGAACGCTGTTACCTTCCCACCGAAATGGTCCCTATTTATCTACTTGCAATTTCTTGCTTCCGAACGGCTAGGTTGGCAGGAGCTGGGACAAAGACAGGAACTCATTCCGTCCTGCAGTACTTGGGAATCGAACCGCTGACCTTCTGCCTCCCAGTCAGCGTCTTAGCCACTTGAGCCACTGCTCCTATATATCATCCTATATATCCGTGATGGTGAACCTTGGCACTCCGGATGTTATTGGACTTCAATTCCGAGAAGCCAAAGCACCCTGTGAATCCATACAAATGGATTTATTGCGATTCATCCGGTCCACGCCTCCCTCGTCGCTCCTGGAAGCGGAAGTAAAATGTGCCCGTATGGAGGAAGAGTTAATCCGGAAGAGCCGTAACCATATGGGCGCGTTTTACTTCTGCTTCCAGGAGCGACGAGGGCAGTGTGGGCTGTATAAATCGCAGTAAACCCATTCGTGTGGGTTCACGGGGGCTTGGGCTTCTGGGAATTGAAGTCCAAGAACATCTGGAGTGCCAAGCTTCGCCATCTCAGATATATATATCATC
Organism: Bradypodion pumilum; assembly: GCA_035047305.1. Classification (NCBI taxonomy): domain Eukaryota; kingdom Metazoa; phylum Chordata; class Lepidosauria; order Squamata; family Chamaeleonidae; genus Bradypodion; species Bradypodion pumilum. Next base: position 344,875,176 of record JAWDJD010000004.1, read on the forward strand.
TTCAGTAAAGGTAAAGGTCACCCTTGCTCGAAAGCCAGTCGTATCCGACTCTAGGGTTCAGTGGTTATCTCTGTTTATAGCTGAAGAGCCAGCGCTGTCTGAGTTTGCAGATGTTTCCGTGGACATGTAGCAGGCATGACTAGACACCAAAGTGAACGGGACGCTGTTTACCTTCCCACCAAAGTGGTACCTATTTCTGTACCTGCAATTTCTTGCTTTTGAACTGCTAGGTTGGTAGGAGCTGGGACAGAGACGGGAGCTCACTCCATTGTGAGGTACTCGAATCGAACTCCAATCTTCCAGTCGTCATTTCATAAGAACATAAGAACAGCCTTGCTGGAACAGGCCACAGCCCATCCAGTCCAGCATTCTGTCTCACACAGTGGCTCACCATTTCCTTCAGGGTATTATTCCCAAGCAGATGCCTTCCCCTGCTTAGGATTCCTATCTGGAAATGGCATTGAGAGATATCCTGCCTATCTCTCCAACCCGGAGGTTGTCCTTAAGTATCCATAATTATAGCCATTGATACTCTTGTCCTCCATGAACTTGTCTAATCCTTTCTTGAAGCTGTCAAGACTGACAGCTGTCACCACTTCTTCTGGCAGGGAGTTCCATAGACCAGTAATCCTCTGGGTGAAAAAGTACTTTCTCTTATTTGTTTGAGAACTAGTACCCAAAAGTTTCATGGAGTGTCCCCTAGCTTAACCACTTGAGCCACCACAGTCCCACACAACCTCTGTACCTGATGTGAGTAAACTGATGCCATGAATTCTTCAAAGTGCTACGACATTTTTGTTTTATTCTCTGATATGCTTGAAACACAGACTGACACGGCTACTCTTCCCACCCAAAAAAATCATCAGTATGGAGATGGGTTTTAAAATAATAGACTGTTTTAATATTCTCAAACACACGGAGTGACTATTGCTGTTCGTCTAAGAATCTTCTACCTTGGGCACAAACAAGCCTAGTCATAAGATTACCCCAAGTTATAAATATTTTCAGATAGTAATGAACTGCAAACAGGGCTTCTATATTGCATTCCTGGTATAGCATAGGTAAAGGTCTCCCTTGCTTGAAAGCCAGCTCTGTGGTCATTGTCGTTTACAACCAAAGAGCCAGTGCTGTCTGTATCTGCATACATTCTGTGGTCATGTGGCAGTCATGCACGGAACATTGTTTACCTTCCCACCGAAGTGTTGCCTATTTTGTTGTTCAGTCGCACAGTTGAGTCCGACCCTTTGTGACCCCATGGACCATTGCACACCAGGTACCCCTATCCTCCACCATCCTATTTATCTACAGTACTGTACGGTACTTGCAATTTCTTGCTTTCAAACTGCTAGTTTGACAGAAGCTGGGATAGATGATAGGAGCTCACTCCATCGTGCAGCACTTGGGTCTTGAACTGCTGGCCTGTCAAACTTTCAGTCATCAAGTTCAGCGTCTTAATCACTAAGCCACCATCTATATAAATAGATAGATAGATAAAAATAGAAAAACAATTACAGTCAAACCTCGAGATAAGAATGGCTCGACTTAAGAAAAACTCGAAATACATCCAGAATTCTCAGAAAAAATCAGGTTCGAGATATGAATTTTAATAGGATTTTTTCTGAGATAAGAAATTCAATGCATTCCTATGGGAAATTCAAGATAAGAATACAGCCAACCTCGAGGAACGAATTAAATTCGTATGTAGAGGTTTGACTGTATTACAATATTAAAAGATAATTTAACAAATACATTTAAAATAGTGCATAAAAACAATACCAAAACACTTCTCAAAGCAGAAAAGGCTACAAGCATTGCCATTTCAAGGACCCCTTCTTAGACCCCAGGTCATTGAGGGAAACCTTGCATAAAGATAAAGGTTTTCAATTGCTTGCACAGAGGGGGACAGCCTGGCCTTTGCTGGCAGGGAGTTCCAGAGTCTGGGAGCAGTGACAGAAAAGGCTCTTTTTTGTGTCCTCACACCAAATGCACCTGCAAGACGGAGAGAAAGGCCTCCTCTGATGATCTTAACACCCTGGCTGGAGCATAAAGGGAGATGCAGTCATTGAGATAGCTGGGACCCAGGCCAATACCCTTCCAGAAATCTCTGATAAAAAGGCAGCACCAGAGTCTGATAGGTAATGCACTTCCTATCCCTCTAAAATGGGGTTCTCAACCTTTTCAAGCCAAGGGCCGGGTCACGCTCCCTCAGACAGCTTTGGGGGCTGGACAGCCATCTTGCCCTGCCTGCCACACCTGGCATTTCAGGGTGTGGCGGAGGCGGTGGTGGGGACATGAAATGGTGTCGCAGGCTGCATCTGGCCCCAGGGCTGTTGAGAACCCCTGCTCTGGAACCCCAGGAAAAAAGGGAATGAACTGGGCAAAGATAGAACCAGAAGGCAGAGTAATTTATTTGCATATTTATCTGCAATTGTCCTACCATTCCCAACTAAAAAAATAGAGATAAGAGCTATATTACATGGATTTCTACCTCCCTCAGATCCATCAACATTTCATGCAAAAGTGACTCTCCTGCCTTTCTGAACAAAACATGATTATTTCTTAAACTGTCAGTAGATGGTGATGTTGCTTTGTTTGCCTTTCGCTTTTATGTAAATTTAGCAAGTGAGCTTCAGAGAAATGGATTAAAAAGTAAAGGTTTCCCTTGCTTCGAAAGCTAGTCGTATCCGACTCTAGAGTGCAGTGCTCATCTCTGTTTCGCTTTTATGTAAATTTAGCAAGTGAGCTTCAGAGAAATGGATTAAAAGGTAATGGTTTCCCTTGCTCGAAAGCTAGTCGTATCCGACTCTAGAGTGCAGTGCTCATCTGTTTCAAAGCCGAAAAGCCAGCGCTGTCTGCTTCTGCAGACGTTTCTGTGGTCATGTGGCAGGCATGATTGGAGGCCAGAAAAAGCTCCACTGTGTGTATGTCGGGCTGTTACTAATGACCCAAAAGCAGAGCCATTAAAAATTGCCCATCCGAGCCCACTGGCACTAGTAGGTCCTGTGACCTAGTGACTAGGATAAAGGGTGTCCTGGGCCAGGGTTGAGTAACCCCTTCAAAACACATTTACACTACAACTTGCAATTGCCATCTCGTTAGTTCAGCAGGTGAGCAGTTCGAGACCCAAGTGGTAAACGACGGAGTGAGCTTCCGTCTCTGTCCCTGCTCCCGCCAACCTAGCACTTCGAAAGCAAGACGTTGCAAGTAGATAAATAGGTGCTGTTTCGGCATGTTGTGTGCCGACTTGGGCTTCTGTTAACTGAAGTCCAAGAACACCTGGGGGCCCAAGAGGTTGAGAAATCCCGTAAATCGATTGCCTTGCCCATGTAACAGCCAGCCCAAACTCTCCGTTAGATGATCCAAAGCCCGGGGGATCGGTTGTTTTCCCGGGCGATGTGACGTGGGCGGAACCTTTCTGCGCAGCCTGAGGTCCCCGAGGGGAACAGGTCCGGCGACACACCGGCCCCCCTATGGTTTGCCGTGAAGAGTAGGCCGCGCTCTCCGGTCGCCGCTGCAACGCCGGGATGCGACCGTGGCGGAGGGGGCTGAGCTTCCTGGTGCGGCCGGGGGTCCTTCGCGGGCCCCAGCAGCCCCTCTACCAGCAGGGCCAGAGCCCCTCGCCTCGGACCCGCGAGTACTTCTACTACGTCGATCACCAGGGACAGGTAGGGCATTGGGCCAGGGGGAGAGTCGGTTCTTCGGACTTTGGACGCCCGAACGAAGGAGGACCTGGCTGTGGGATCCCCCCGGGAGACCTCTCTGGGTTTTCGTGGCTTGCCATAGTCTGCCGTGGCGTGGCTTGGGGGGACGGGGGGGGGACGGTTGTATTATATATTGCAAATAAGGGTTATTGTTGTTACCTTTCCCGCCGAAGCTGTACCTGTTTATCTACTTGCATTTTTTTTTTTTTGCTTTCAAACTATTGGACTGGCACAACCGCGTTATGTGCACTCCGGCGTCTAGTCATGCCTACCACATGACCACGGAAGCGTCTGCAGATGCAGAGAGCACTGGCTCTTTGGCTATAAACAGAGATGAGCACCACGCCCTAGAGTCAGATACGACTGACTTTCAAGCAGAGGAGAAATTTACCTTTACCTAAGGGTTTATTGTTATTGATATCACAATATGCATACACTACCCATAATAGAGGCTGCTGGAAAAAACTCCTCCTTTAACCAAGGATTTACATTGCCATTTATTTTATTTGGTTTTAAATAATGTGGAATTAGAAGCCAGCAATGGAGAAGCCAGACTTCCAGAAGATACTATATTATTTTGGATGTTGTAAGAAAAACCTAAAAATACTTGTAAGAGTTCTAAAAGTATATCCAATTTCAGTGAACAGATGATACAGTGGCAGATTAAGTTCAGTGCTAGTAAGTGTAAGGTAAGGCACAATGAAGCAATATATAGATATCGTCGTTGGCTGTAACTCGTGTCTGAGAATGCATTTTTTCCTGAAGCAGGAAAAATGTAATTGCCGTGAATTTGTTTAAGGTGGATCCCACCTTGCCATGAAGTGACCCACACACTATGATCACAGAGCCATCTCCTGCGGCACATATGAAATGAGACATGCAGGATTTAACACCAGGAGTGCAATGGACTGCCACAGCCTTGAGGATATTCTCAAGGTGCACACACGCACATCTGTGTTCAACAGCTGTTTAGGGGCACCATAGTCTTTAATCCTAAACAAATGTTTTTTTTGTATTTCACGAGTGTCAGGATTTTAGTAATACAGTCCTCATTACTGTTTATTTGAGATGTGCCTTCTCCTGATCTAAGCATAACAAGTCACAAGTGAAATTTGTTTCTGAAACAGTTTTATGCAACGGAGGATTACATTTGTATTGTCATTTACACTGTGCATCAAACTGGATTTATTTATTTAGTACATTTTTATACCGCTTTCCTCACCTATTGGTGACCCAAAGCGATTTACAGACAAACAAAGATGGTAAATTACATAAAACTTGAAATACAATTAAACGTTGTGGCTGAACGTCCGAGGGAGCCTAAGAGACGGCACCCAGGCTCAACGTCAGTGACGGAGCCTGGTACTCAACATCCTCTGCAACATCCTTGGGCATCTTAAGGCCCATGTCATGGATAACAGCCGCTCCCACTCCCCTCCAACTGCCTGTTCCATATTTTTATCTCTTAGTCTTGACTCTTGTCAGGCTTTTACCATCATGCCCACCACCAATTTCAGTCAAGAGTGTTGACAGGCCAAGAAGGTGAGATGGGGTTGGTGATATTGTGTCAATACCTGCCAAAATTCTTTTCCCCAGGATGAAGGCTGTTTTCACTTCCACCGCTCCGAAACTCCAGCTCTGTAGCTGGTGCGCTACCCCTGGGTCGGCACTCTCCCTTCCCGCTTCACAATCTCCAAAATGTTGAGCCGTGGAAGGTTTAAGTGTGGTAGCGTTTTAAAAGTATTTTAGTAGTTAGTTGGCAAGTTGGTAAGCAAAGTCCAAATTCCTTGGAAATAAGACCTAGGCCGGTCTTATGCGTTTATTTGAATAAAAAGCAAAGCATTGTCCATAAGGCAAAATATTGCTCCAAAAAGCAAAGCATAGCAAAGTTTAAGATTAACATCTGGTCCAGCAAAACCAAAATAAAATATCCCATTCCAGGGTAAAATCTAAGCTAACAAGCTTCTAAACCTCTCTCTCTCGCTATCTGACTGTCCTTTTATAGGGGTTTACAAGGTGAATTGCATCTGTTTTTCCCACGGTTAAGTGATGTCCTCGGGATTAGATTGTTATCTCGGGATTACCTCTCCCCCATCATCAAGGTCACCCTGCCCCCACTCGTCAACATCGTTGTCAAAGTCTCCCCTCTTCAAGGCTACCCTTCCCCCACTCATGGGTAGGTGGACCCTTGGGGTCAAAGTGTGTGAACCTGCATGAGGTGTCTCTAGGTAAATTCCTCTACAAATAATTAAGTGAGCCACTAGAGACTCTGTTTGAACTTGGCACAATGCCCTCCTTTTCAGGAATACTAAACAATAACAGCTCGAAACAGTTTCGGTTCTCCATAGCTTAATTTAGCAGACTAAGTAAATAACATGGGCACATTCGTATCCCTGATTAAATGGTAAGAAAACATTCAGATTCTCATTACAAAGAGGACATCACTTTTGTCCACAGGTTGCCTTGGATAAATCTAAATCAACTGCCTAATAGTTCCTTTGGGTAAACGTGTCTGATCACAGGTAATTAAACTAATACAAGTGATTATCAGCTTTCAAGAATCTCCTGTTAATGTAGTGCAGGCCAAGATGTAGTCTATAGACAGAGCTTGTTTTAGTGGGCAAGGAGGGAGATGATGTGACCGTGGCAGGAGATGACGCATGTTGGGCTTAAATATGTTGGTTCACTTCAAGATAGATATGGGAGATCTTGTGCAAAGGTTGCTTTTAAAATATTTTTATTTGCAAGCTTCAGCACCACTCTTCTGTGCATTCCAAAAGAACATTAGTCTTAATCTGTTACAGCTGTGAAGATTGGCGATACAACCCTAAATTAAAGATACACCAGCCGTAGGGAGTTGAAAAAAGAAAGAAGTCCTCTTTGGCTGGCAGAACCCTCTTCAGCTCATTGATTTAAGATCATCCATCAGGACTGTTCTGCCAGTCAGTATCTGCTAACCAAAGAGCCAGAAAGAGTGACAGGACAAGGAGACACTGAATTATTTCAGCATCCAGTACTGTACTTGGATAGAGATGCTGTGCTGGCACAAAGTCAGGCCAAGGTTTGGGTAGTCCCAAGTAACTCCCAGTAACCCTAAGCGACAAGGGGATCAGATTCATTGCTGATTCACCTGACCTAGTGTCAGCTCAGCTGGTCTCCACCCTCTTCACTAGTTAGGATTGTGCTCACAGACTAGTATTCTGTTCATTATTTACACATGCAGAGGTTGAACTGTGGACGCTTCTGCAGTGATTTAATGAGGTGCTGGTTGTGAGATCACTTGAGAGATCCCTAAGGAAGCTTCTGAAGCTCTGCACACATAAATATTGAACAGCATATGTGCCAAAGTGTCCTTTAGCACCATAGAGACTTAGCTCATCCAGAACTGCATATATTGTAAAACTGTGGCACATTACAGAAGCTCATGCTGTTGAAGTAAACCAGTCTGTCTTTATAGTGAGACAGTAACACATTCATTTATTCTTTATGACTTAAAGAAATAGAAGATAACTTCAAGAAGGGAAAAACAAGAGGTCTCTTCCAGAAGATCCAGAAAATCAAAGGAAAATTTAAACCTAGATTAGAAATGCTAAGTGACCAACAGGGAAGCATACTATTTCACCAGGAGAAAATAAAGAGAAAGTAGAAACAGTACACGGAAGACATATATAGAAGACATAAAAGGGAGATAAACTCCTTTGAAAAGGAATCCTAGGATGAAGAACCTGCAGTTCTAGAAAGTGGAATGAGAGCACTGGGAAGAAATAAATCTCCAGGGTATATGAGGTATTGGTAGAACTATTTCAAGCCACAGAAACTGAATCTGCCAAAATCCTAACAATAACATGCCAACAAACATTTGAAAACAAAACAATGGCCCACAGACTGGAAACATTTTAATATGCATTCCAGTCCTCAAAAAAGGGAATGTCATGGTTATTATGGGATTATTGCTTTAATTTCCTATGCAAGCAAGATTATGTTCAAGGTGTTGGAACAGAGGCCTTATATGGAGTGAGAAATGCCTGATGTTCAACCTGGATTTTAAAAAAGGGAAGAAGAAGCACTCCGTCATCTTGCAAATATCATTAGATACTGGATTGCACCAAAGAATTTCAGAAGAAGATCAGCCTGTGCTTTATAGATTATGGCAAAGCCTTTGACTGTGTGGATAATGACAGATTAGATCAGGGGTGTCCAAGCTATGGGCCACAGGCCAGATCCAGTCCCGACACCAATTCATCCTGCCCACGCCACCCATATGGGCGCGTTTTACTTCCGCTTCCAGGAGAGGCAAGGGTGGCATGGACCAGATGATTTGGTGTTGGGGGCCAGATCTGGCCCATGGGCCGTAGTTTGGGCATCCCAGTTTAAGCAGAGAAAATGGCAGCCTAAAAATCTATCATCCTGTTGCAAAACAGATTGCAAGATGCGTTTTACTTCTGCTTCTTGTGGGAAGAACCATGTGACTGGCCTGCTGAACCACATGACTGGCCCACTGAACCATGGCCCAAAATGTTTGGGCACCCCTGAGCTAGATGGCTCTAAAAGAAACGGGTGTATCTCAACACTTGATTGCCCTGTTCATAGCCTGTATTGTGGACAAAGGCTAATGTTAAGGCAGAGTAAGAAGAGACAGAATGGTTTTCCATAGGCAAAGGGGTCAGACAAGGATGTCCGTTATCCCCTTATCTGTTCTGTCTTTGCGCAGAACATATTGCATAGAAAGGAAGGCTAAATTCAGATGAAGGAGGAATGAAAATTGGTGGAAATATATGCTGGTGACAAAATCAGAGCTGTGCATATGCCTCACTATGAGTTCAAGGGGGCCCCTGTCCCTTCATCCAGGCACCCGTGGCGCGCCCGATTGTGGTTCAAAAATAACACAATCTTCAAGGAGGCTCTTTCTGTGTACCATTACCATAAAGACTGTCTTGAGAATATAGTGCAGTGGCCCTTCATCTGCCTTCCACATCGCAGCATGACCCCCATACCACTGATCCAGTTCTGTGGGTCACTTTCTGGTCCTGAGCCCTTTGGGCACACAAAGTCCAGGATTTATGAAGCTGCTGCCCTCCATCAAGAAGGATCCAAGTGGGATTTAATCCTCTTGAGGACCATCATCCTTCCCTGTGGACTTCACCACCCAAGGCCATTCGTCCTCAGGGTGGTCAGGTTAGTTAACCACCGCCTGACACTCGGCATTGAGTCGCTGGCAGTAGGGTCTGCTCAATTGCCATAGCAGGATAACCTGGACAGACAGGCAGACACTGGAAGAAACAAATAATTGTAAATCGTGCCTGCTTGTGGGTTTTCCTCCCCCGTTGCCAGTAGTACTGTCTTCCTTTGGAGTTTTCCTGTGGAAGATATAACATTGCAACAGGACTACTCTCCTCCTCTGAAGCCACATCTGTCTTTCTGCTTCCCGCCTGCTTCAGCTACCAGACCGGAAAGGAAGGCAGGTTCAGCTCTCCCTGGCGAGGGATTGTCTTAGCAATGGGAGCATTTGGGAAGTGTTGCTGCTCGGCTCCCTTCCAAGCCTTGGGGCTGTTTGGACCTCTTTTTAATCCATTAGCGTTAACTGTCGATTCACACACTTGCCTCTGCTGCATTAGTGTTGTATCGAATTAGTGCTGAATTAATCATTACGGGAAAGATTAACAGTTGTAATTAGTGTTAAAAGAAGAGTTTGTGGCTGGGCTGGTGCTCTGGAATGTGGAAGCTCTCTGTTGGAGGCAGCTGCCCCCCCCTTACTCACCCACCCACCCACCCACCCCAGTTATTAGTCAATTTTGAGGAAAGAAATTAGCCCCCAGAGTAGCTTCCCACACTCAGGCAGCTTCCCACACACATGTGTATCCATCTCTCCAACGAAGCCGGCTTTTTACTGTGCAGCATTTCTAAAACAGAAAGTAGTCAAATTGAGCCGCTGAGATCCAGGACAAACGTTCTGTGAATGTGGAGAAATGTAATCAACGCAGCACTTATGGGAATGCAACTTATGCCCCACCGTGTGTACAAGAGAAGATCTAATAAACGGCCAAGGTAATGCTATTGCAGTAGCCTGCTTCTGGTCAGAAACAATCAGATTATTTTAACATTCTGATTTGTTTTGAATTTCACCCATATATCGTATACGTCCATAATTTTAAATTGGCCAGTGCTCCACTGCAAATAGAGAAAGAGGTTTGTCTCTCCTTCTCTTCTCCTCTGCCATAAGTTCCCCTTCTTCCTTCTGGCTGTCCAGAGGCATAGAGGAAAGGGCATCCCCTTGGGCTGGGCTGTCGCTTCCCATTGTCCCTATAGCAAGGGCATCCTTGCGCACTTTGACCTTTCAGAGGAAAAGAAAGAGACCCTGTCCACTCTTGGCTTCAGCTTCATCTGTGATGACTGTGTTTTGCTGGTCTAACAAGGTGCTGCGGACTCATTGTCTTTTCTTGTTTTCCCTTCTCCTTCCGTGCTGTCAACCTCCGGCCCTCTTGCCCAGCTCTTCCTGGATGATGCCAAGGTCAAGAACTTCATCACCTGCTTCAAAGGTAATGTCATGTCTGCTTGCTCTTTCCATCCCACATGATCAGACATCCCCTGGTCTGCACTTGTATTGAGACTCTCCCCCACCGCCCTCACTCTGTGCCAGTGCATGCTGGCTGAATGGGCTCTTCAGGAGAGGGATAATCAAGAAGAGCCCAGGTAGGCTGCAAATGGCAAGGTCCGCCTCTGGTTCTCATTGCTGTAGCTTTAATGCAGGGGTTCCCGATCTAAGGCCCATGGGCCGGATCCAGCCCACAGTACTATTTCATGTGTCCCCCCCCCCTCTCCAAGGGCATTCGAGAAACAAAATCCCCCCTCCCCCTTTTGAAGTTGTTGAGGCAAAATGGCCACCCGCATGCAGGCAGGGCAAAGTGGCCATCCAGCCCTTGAAGCTGACTGAAAGAGCATGACCCAGCCCCTGGCTTGAAAAGGTTGGGAACCCCTGCTTTAATGGAAGGATGGCCAACTGCGATTGTCCAGGCACAGTCCATCTCACCAGCAGGCTCTCTTACCCTGGGCCTCTGAAGTATCTCTCTGCTTGGTGTCCGGGCCGATTCTTCTTCCGTGTTTAGGCCAGGTGCAAAACTGCCAAAATGAAGCCACCTTTTTGGTGAATTCATTCTATAGTTCCTTACACCAACACCTCCTCCTCTTCCTCCTCCTGCTGTTGTTGTGTTTAGGCCAGATGTGAAACTGCCAAAATGAAGCCACCTTTGGGTGAATTCATTCCATAGTTCCTTTCACTTGACCTAGTGTGAGAAAGATTAGCTGGCACAACATGGTGGCCATTGCCGGGGGTATGCCCGATTGTGGTTCAAAATACCACAATCTTCGAGGGGGCTCTTTCTGCGTACCCCGTCTGAAGAGAGGCTGACAGTCTTCATGCACTACTTTTGGCTTTGAGGAGTAGCCTCCGTGCAGATCCTAGCCATGTTCCTGGGGCTGAAGCCACAGAGTTTCTTCTTGGGTTGGGCCTCACGAGAAGCAGAAGAGTTGCATGCCTTTGATTTTTCAGCCTTCAGGCCTTGGGAGTTTCAACCCTGTCCGCAGTGCTTTACGTGAGTCAAAGAGCAGTAGATTATTGCCCGTGAGTTTTCTTCCAGAGACATAATGTTTCCTCTAAATTATGCAAGCTTTGGAACAACACACGTGAGCAGATGGGGGCATCCTGAACATTTTACAGTTGTGCAAGGGAGAACTCCCGAAGTGACTCCGAGGAGGCTCCGCTAAGCTCGCACATGATCCCACAAATCCCTGCTTTGGCACTTTGATCTTCCTCTGGAACTGCACTCATCCCTTCCAGTGTTTCAGCTTTAAGGCCCGGCAGCCTAATCTTTAATCAGGGAATTAAAATCCAGGCTGTCTGTCTGTCTGTCTGTCAAGATAAGCAACACCCACGTCAAGTCCCTGCAGAAGGAGACCCTCCAGAACAAGAGCTGGTTCAGAGGATTCGCCCCTAGCTGGGTTTCCTGGAGTGTCTTCTGCCTCCATTCTCCCCCCCCCTCCCCCCCAATTAGTTGAGCCATTGTTGAGCATCAGATGTTCTTCATTTACTCCATGTGGCTCTCTAAACCATCAAGCCCTTTTGACTCACATCCTCTGACAGCAGCTTTTGCTAATCCATAACCCTCTATAATCATTCAAGGTAGCCAACAAATGCTGAAGCAAATCAAAGGGTAAATGAGGCCTTGTGGGACTTAGGGGGCAGTGATATCCCACCCACCCCACCCCCCACTTTAGCTGGCAAATAGGATTTAAGCTCCACAAACATGATTCAACCCGGTCTGGTCCAAAATCCCATTGAATCATGGGTTAGACATATCAGAGCAAAGGCTGCTAACAATTCTAATATTGTGTATCACTGTCAAGTCTTGACTGTACCCCGAGCTTAGCCTCATTCCAAGAGGGAGATTTCCAAGTGTGGGAGGACCTGTGGCGAAACCTTCTTGGTGATGGACATGTGATGCTGTATGGTCATTGGCTGGATTCCTGTACTACTCTGAGAGTGGGTACTCTGTTTTTAGAAAAGGTTGTAAACCAGGGGTGAGCCGGATCTGGCCCCTGACACCAATTCATCTGGCCCACACCACCCTCGTCGCTCCTGGAAGAGGAAGTAAAACACGCTTGTACGGGCGCATTTTACTTTTGCTTCCAGGAGCGACAAGGAGGTCAGGGACCAGATGAATTGGTGTTGGGAGCCTTAGTTTGGCCACCCCTGGTTTAAGCAGAGAAAATGGCAGTTTAAAATCTATCTCATCCTGTGGCAAAACCAATTTCAAGGTCTGCTTTACTTCCGCTTCCGGTGGGAGGAACCACATGACTGGCCTGCAGCCGAAAAAGTTTGAGCACCCCTGTTGTAAGTTATATGAGGGGCACAGATTTCCTGGAAGAATCTATTTAATGAAGCCATTCCAAACTTTAGGACAATGGCACGGTGCAGTTGCCAGAGAGTGGCTTGACATTGCTATGGACTCAGATTGGGGGGGGGGGGGGGGGTTCTTTCTTTAGAACACTTCATAAATTGATTTTACTCAAAATGAAATTATGTCAGAAGAGTGAAAGGATTAAGAGAACTGGGAAGCAGTATTTCCTTAACCTTTTATTTCAGTCTTCTTCTCTCGTGTCCCAATCAAACCCTGGACTGCCCAAATGAAGCCACTTCCTTGGCTTTGTCGTTGGCCAAACTTAAGTCCTCATCGGTGCATGCCTCTGGCAGACCAGAAAATGAGCTGGATTTTGTATCTCTACATCAGTGGTTCTCAACCTTTTCAAGTCGGGGGCCAGGTCACACTCCTTCAAACAGTTTGTGGCGCGGACTGGTGCTCCAACTGCCGGCGACAGTGCAATTGGCCATGGACAGTAGTAAATGAGTCCATGGCCAATTCCGGCACCAGTGGTAGCAGCTGGAGCGAGGGCGGGGGCTGGATTATTTGGCACTGCGGGCTGGATCCGGGCCGTAGGTTGAGAACCTCTGCTCTACACCCCACAGCTTCTTGTTGTCCACCAGCAGCCCCCACTTAAGAACATAAGGACAGCCTTGCTGGAAGAGGCCACAGGATCCCATCCAGTCCAGCCTTCTGTCACACACAGTGGCTCACCATTTGCTTCAGGGTATTATTCCCAAGGAGATGCCTTCACCTGCTTAGGATTCCCTGGAAATGGCATTTATTGAGAGATATCCTGCCTATCTCTCCAACCCAGAGGTTGTCCTTAGGTATCCATAATTATAGCCATTGATAGCCTTGTCCTCCATGAACTTGTCTAATCCTTTCTTAAAGCTGTCAAGACTGACAGCTGTCACCACTTCTTCTGGCAGGGAGTTCCATAGACCAGGAATCCTCTGGGTGAAAAAATACTTTCTTTTATTTGTTTGAGAACTAGTACCCAAACGTTTCATGGAGTGCCCCCTAGTTCTAGTGTTGTGCGATAGGGAAAACAGTTTTTCCTTCTCTACTTAGTCCATACCGTGCATGCCTCTGGCAGACCAGAAAATGAGCTGGATTCTATATCTCTACATCAGGGGTTCTCAACCTTTTCAAGTCGAGGGCCATGATTTTATAAACTTCAATCAGTTCACCTCTTAGACGCCGTCCATCGTTCAAGAGTGAAGAGGCGCAACCGTTGCAGCCTCAGATGGTAAGGAAGGTGTTCCAGTCCCCTAATAATCCTTCTGGTTGCCCTCCTCTGCACTTTTTCCAGCTCCATAATATCCTTCTGGAGGTATGGCGACCAGAACTGCACACAGTATTCCAGATGGGGCCTCGCCATAGATTTGTAAAGAGGCAAAATGACACTTGCTGAGCCTGTTGGTTTTCTATTTAGGGACTCTAGCCCTCAGCCTATTCTGGGTCCTCCAAGTGACGTTGGGTAGGTTGAGTTTTAGTGAGTGCCTTGGGGTGTCTGGTTTTAAACCCCAGGATTTGCAGTTGTTTTCCTTCTGCAGAACCAGCTCAACCTCCACCCCCACCCACCCCCCAAAACCCGCTCTGACTGTGGCTGGCTGTCTACCTACATCCATTCTATTTTCCAAGGCACTCATTTGCACCTTTGAACTGTCATGAACATCTTAGGGGGTCTTTACTTTTATTTAGATCACAGTTACACTGTAGTTTCAATATTCTCTTTAAGTTTGAGAGACGCTACGTCTCAAAGAGAGAGGCAATTACGTCATTAACATTCCAATACACACTCAGCACACTTCACAGATTCCCTTGCACGAAAGCCAGTCGTATCCGACTCTAGGGTGCAGTGCTCACCTGTGTTTCAAAGCCGAAGAGTGAACGCTGTCTGCTGCTGCAGACATTTCCATGCTCATGTGGCAGGTATGACTAGACACCGAAGCACACGGAACGCTGTTACCTTCCCACCGAAGTGGTCCCTACTTGCAATTTCTTGCTTTCGAACTGCTAGATAGGCAGGAGCTGGGACAAAGACGGGAGCTCATTCTGACCTGCAGTACTTGGGAATCGAATTGCTGACCTTCCGCCTCCCAGTCAGCATCTTAGCCACTTGAGCCACTGCAGTCCCACATTAGCATGTGATTAAGATAGTGTTGTCAGTCAAGAGGGGAATCTCAGCAATGGGTACATTCCATCACAATAACACCTGAGCATCTCAATAATCAGGACAATAGTCAGAACAATCAGAAAGTCTTGCATCTTTCACATTCTAAAGGAAGGTGTGAGGAGTGGGCCAAAAGGTATACAAACGCAAGCCTTTTAGCCCTCGGGAAGGTTCGTTCCCCATGGTGGAGCTCTGATAACAGGTGCCAGTCAGGAATAAGGTTGGGCACTTTCACAGCAACTTAACTTTGGAGGAGCAAGGAGCTCAAAGGGACATTAATATCACAGATAAGGGATTGCTACCGGGATCCTTCAGGGAGTTACTTTCACTTCCTCGGCCTGGGAAGTTACATTTGAACGCCACCTCGGTTGTGTATTCCCTGTATGCTTTTAGCGTGGTTTGTTTTGGGAGATTGGCAACATATAAACAGGACGTTTATTGTACCACATTATTTGCTACCACCCCTCCTGCTGGCATGCAGGAATGCCATCTTCCCTATAGACGTTAACTTAAATGGGCCAGAGTCTCGCGCCAGCTATAATAAGTTCGGAAAGCGGAGCGCCTTGGCCTGGGACATGCAAAAGAGGGTCCAGGGGGAAGCGCTGAATTTGGGCAGCGTGCGCAACCCCGGGTCAACCCTCTAACATGAACTTCGTTGTCTGGCAAAATGGACTCGATCCACAACAGCTAACATTAAAATACAGCAGTGAGTCTTTCAGTGCCACAACATTTTTTGGTGGCAAAACAAAAGGATAAAAATCATTGTGGCACTTCAAACACTAACTACTGTATTTTAATGTTAGCTTTTGTGGCTCAAGTCTACTCCCTATGCGTACTGGGTACGCACAGTAAACCCATTAGTGTGGATTCACAGGGAGTGGACTTGATCCACAAAAGCTAACATTAAAATACAGTAGTTAGTGTTTGAAGTGCCACAATGATTTTTATCCTTTGGTTTTGTTTTGAACTAGAAGTGGGAAAAAGTGTGGCCTTCCAGATGCTGCTGGGCTGTTATTCCTTGCATTCCTCACTGTTGATGGGAGTTGGAGTACAATCCTCCTAGAGCAGGTCACACTTTGCCTATCCCTGTGCTAAGCAATCAAAACAAAGGCTTTCTTGGTCTTTGTCAGGATAAAGGAAGGAAGGCAAACATCTGTGGGTTAACATGTGAGCTGCTGTTGCGGTTTCTAACCCTGCTGGGGTCACTGATAGCGAAAAACCACAAAAAACATTTGAGGCAAGAAAATGTAAATTCCCAGCATGTTTAATGTCTTTCTTTATATCAAAATTCACAAAATAAAATGTCTTTCTATGTTTGATGTCTTTCTTTATATCAAAATTTCACAACATAAAATGTCTTTCTTCAATACTTAGATGTACTTGGTTAACCCGGAAGACCCTTAACTGTCCAGGTGCGTTTTACTTCCACTTCCAGGAGCGACGGGGCCGGGCCGGGCTGAATGAATCGCAGCAAACCCATTCGTGTGGATTCATGGGGGCTTGGGCTTCTGGGAATTGAAGTCTAAGAACATCTGGAGTGCCAAGGTTCACCATCACGGCTCTAGAGTCTCTGACCAGCTGGTTCCTCTCACTGTCGAATAGCAATTGGAAATAGCATACTAACACTTACATACCAACCTTGAATGCCGTCAGGATTGAACTCACAACGTTTTGACAGCAGTTTAACCTCATGGAATCAGGGCTTACCTGTAACTTCTTCTTCGTCATGGTCCCCTGTGAATCCACATGAATCCATTCATGTGGATTCACAGAGCCCATGAAGAAGAGCTTGATAGAGCATAGGGGAAGAAATAGACATTGTAGGTAGCCCACAATTAGAACATTGCTCTATTTAACAAGGATATAGCAATACTGTATAGCATGGTGGTGCTTAATGCACTCTCTGGATGGTTCACAAGGTAATTTGCATTTTTGCTCCCAACATGCTGGGTACTCATTTTACCAACCTCGGAAAGATGGAAGAGGTTGAGTCAACCTTGACTCCACCATCCAGATCGAACTCACCAGGGCTTTTTGAAATTAAGGAGTACACATTGCCCTGTGTCTGATGGTGTGAGGAGCCAGCTGTGTTTTTCTCCTCTGTTGCCTTCGGGATTTGGAGCTCCTTGGACAGGAAGGCCAGTCCTTTACTTACCTGCAAAACTGCCTTGCCAAATGCTGGCAGGTTTTGTGTTGTCACCTAAGGCTAAGGACACACAGCTGGCAGCTTTTATATTTTATTATTTTTACCAACAACATCTTTCCCCCTCTAGCTTGACTTCTCCCCCTTTACCTCCTTTGCTCCTCCAGAGGAGCTCTTGGCAAAAGCACACATGATGCGTTTTTGCATCTTAATTTCCTCTGCCCAATTACTGGGCTGCAGCTGCACTATTAATAACTTGAATTTATGGCTAGTATACCTGCTGTTGCTTGCAAATGCCGCTGGGTGGGGGTCCTCCAGGCCACGGCTGTTCAGGCTAGAAGCCCCTCCAAAAAAGGGGGGGGAGATGCAAATTGGATGCTGAAGAAATTGAAAACACACAGCAAGAAAACATCTTTGTTTTTCATGTTCAAAATAAATGGTGCCAATCAAGATGACAGTCCATATATCAGGGCAAATGTATTCAATATGACAGTGTTACCAGCAATACAAAATCAGAGGAAGACAAACTGGCGGTAACCCAAAAAGCATTGGAAAGATGGCTGTGTGGAGTAACAATCAGGGATAAGGTCAGCAATAAGGAATTACGCCAAAGAACTGGACTGCGTGATGTGGCCGATGAACTATATGTGTGGCAAAAAGAAGATGGGCAGGCCTAAAGGATAACAGACGGACCGCCTAAAGCCGTGATGGCGAACCTTGGCATTCCAGATGTTCTTAGACTTCAATTCCCAGAAGCCCAATCACCTTGTGAATCCACATGAATGGGTTTACTGCGATTCATCCGGCCAGCGCTGCCCTCGTCGCTCCTGGAAGTGGAAGCAAAACATGCCCGTCCGGAAAAAGGGTTAGCCCGGAAGAGCCTTACTTTGAGAAGGAGAATCAGTCTGTGGATTTCTTCTTCTTCTGCCGTATCCGAATCTGAATATTGGTAATCCTCATGGCGATCAGCCGTGAAGACTGTCCTGAGAATATAATGCAGTGGCTTTTCATCTGCCTTCCGCATTGCAGCGTGACCCCAGTACCACTGATCCAGTTCTGCAAGTCACTGTCTGGTCCTGAGCTCTTTTGACACATAAAGTCCTCTTCAGTGTCTCAGCACTGAGTCTCAGGCGGCAGTTAACTAACCAGACCGCCACTAACGGCCTTGGGTGCCGAAGTCCACAGAGAAGGCTGATGGTCCCCAGGTGGATTAAACCCCACTTGAATCCATCTTGATGGAACCAAGGGCGTAATTTTCACAGATTCCAGTTTGGCCATTTCAACCTTACATCAGAATCCTATCAAGTGATGGTGTTGCTTATTTGCCTGGAATACAGTCGTTTCGAGTTGGGTGGCTATAATAAATTGGACAAATAAATAAATAAACAAATATAAATATTTGAAACTGCCTACCTAGGCACAAGGAAGGAAAAATGTTCTGTTTGCAAAACTAGGATTGCAGCTTTTCCTTAGTTTCTGTTATCTTTTTCCCCCCATACATTAAGCTTGATAAGAGAGTAGCATAAGAATCCAGGTCTGAAAGCCTCTAAGTGTATCTTCAAATGCCCCTCAAACGTAACTTGTAAAAATTACAACGAAACATGTTGTAATGGCCCACGGAGGGCCGGAATGGCACGCCGCAAAGAAGGACACGTGAGGCGAAGTGTGCGACAGAAACATCCGTAAGATTTCCACTTATTGCATTGGTTTTGAAATGTAACTTGTTCACACCCTTGTTCCATAGCTGTCAAGTATCCCTTATTGGCCAGGAAACCCCTTATTTTACCCTCTTTCCCGCCATCATCCCTTATTAATTAGACTGCAATGCCCTATTGCCACCATTGGAGGGCAGCACAGGATGAGCATAACTGTCAAGTATCCCTTATTGGCCGGGAAAACTCCTTATTTTACCCTCTTTCCCACCACCATCCCTTATTAATTAGACTGCAATGCTCTATTGCCACCATTGGAGGGCAACACAGGATAAGCATAACTGTCAAGTATCCCTTAGTTGCCAGGAAATTTCCCTTATTTCCAAATCCAAAAATTGACAGGTATGCCTTGTTCACAAAAGTAACTAGTCACAAGAGATTACATTACTTCTAACGCATCCTTTCCAAGCTGTGGCACATCACAGCTCAATGCTTCAGCTCAAGATGAAGGTCTGGTTTGTTTTTTCCTGCCCAGTGCCTGGTATATTCGCCAGGTATATTCAGGTTTTCCCAGATCCCCCGAGGCAAAATGCACAAAATGTGAACAAGCCGAGCGGCACTTAAGGGAGGGAAGCAGAGTCTTCTTCTTAACCATGCAAAGAGAGACAGCAGACGGAGAGGTTGCTTTCGTTCACTTCTCCATTACAGGATCTGCTCACGTGGCTAAGAAGCGGAAGAAAGTCTGCTGGGAATTGTGCTAATTGCCTCGTTTTGAGCTACCTGCTTTCCTGCTGCTGCCGCCGCCGCCGCCTCCTCCTTTTCAAGGGGCTGAAGTGGTTCTTTTCTCTTCTTCATATTTTGAGGAGAGGATCATTTGAGGCCTCTTTGCTCTCAACAAAAGGGAACATTTGGCACACTGAGGGCAAAGGACAGTATAAGCCAGGGGTGCCCAAACTATGGCCTGTGGGCCAGATCCGGACCCCCAATGCCAATTCATCTGGCCCATGCCGCCCTCATCGCTTCCGGAAGCGAAAGGAAAACATGCCCTATGGGCGCGTTTTACTTCTGCTTTCGGAAGTGATGAGGGCGATGTGGGGGTCCGGATCTGGCCCACGGGCTGTAGTTTGAGCACCCCTGGTTTAAGCAGGGAAAATGGTAGCTTGAAATCTATCTCATCCTGTTGCAAAACCGATTGCAAGGCGCATTTTACTTTTGCTTCCGGTGGGAGGAACCATGTGACCGGCCCACGGCCCGAAATGTTTGGGTACCCCTGGAGTAAAGGGTCTCAGGCCCCTTGCCTTTACACCCCCCCATCACATAATTCAGTCTACCTTCAGAGGCCTGTACCACTCCATGAAGCCCATACCCCCTCTGAGTACTTATGGACCACCTTCAGGCTAGAGAAACTGCGATAGGCATCACCCACTGACAGTTTGAGTTTGCAAACCAGCCAGATCAGGTAGGACATGCAGTTCAAAGTGACTTAGAGTAGCGCTGCCAAGACACCAGACCTCTTCCAACCAGCTGAGCTCTATAAGGGCCAGAGACAATGGTTCTGGATACCATCCTATTTTATTTAGTGCACACTTAATTTAATTTAAATTTAATTTAATAGTCATATTTATATATTGAGTTTCAGAAGATTAAAAAAAAGGAACATGGTTGCTAATACCTTATTACCATGGATACCTTGGAGTCATTATTCAGCGAGGAGTCCGCACATCGGAAGACGTCTCCACAACGACATTCTGCACATGCCAATGGACCCAAGAAATCAAGTCCATCTGCATGCAGTTTTTAGCCATTCAGAGATATTGCATTACTCACTGGCTAGAAACCATTCCAATAAAAAGCATTACTAGCTGCTTGCCTGGCCTAGCCTGGCCAGACTACATTTTGCTAGCTTTCACTCACAAGCTCTCCTCAATTCAAAAGCATGGCAGAAACTCCCTCTCTCCCTCCTTAAATGAGTAAAATGAGTGTGCGCCCCCCGCCCCCATTAAGAAAATTTCCTTGCAGACAGGGGGAAGCTTTGGGAACAACATGCTCCATTAAGCAACAGAACCTGGGGGGTGGAATTGGGACAAAGGGGGAAATGAGGTTCTGTGGGTCACTCTTTTTTGTTCTTGTTGTTGCCCCAAAGACCCCAACAGCCTTCCTGACCACTGCCAGCCTTCTTCTTTCCCTTTGTAATTGTCACCCACAATCAACCTATAATGCTTCCTTTGTTTCGGATGGTAGAAGCAGAGGGCCTGGAAGTCATCCCTGGAATCCAGTTCCAGCCATGAGAAAGATGCAATTAGCAATATGCTTCTATACTCCCTCATAGCACTTAGTGCTGGGGTGCCCAAACATTTCGGGGCCTGCAGGCCGGATCCGGCCCCCGATGCCAATTCATCTGGCCCTCGCTGCCTTCATCGGCTCAGGCGCATTTTTCTTTTGCTTCCGGGAGCGACGAGGGTGGCGTGGGCCAAATGAATTGACATCGGGGGCCGGATCCAGCCTGTGGGCCCCAAAAAGTTTGGGCACCCCTGACTTAGTGCACTCCTCTGGGCACTTCACAAGGTCATTAGCATTTTGTCCCCCAACAACTTGTTGGGTCCTCATTTGAAAGGTCCTCAGAAGGATGGAAGGCTGAATAAAACTTGAGCCCTGGTTAGGATTGAACTCATGAAGGTCTAGCTGCAGTACAGCAGTTTAACCCCTGTGCCACCAGGGATCTATAATGACAGGTTGCCTACCTGTATGCGCAGTAAAAACCCATGCATGTGGGTTCACAGAAAACACAAAGAAGAACCTGATAGAGTGTAGGGACAGAAATAGACATTGTAGGTAGCCCATAATTACAATGTTGTTATATTTAACATCATCATCATCATCATCATATTTTGTGTCAGAAATTATTCTGGGTTGAAAGGATTTTTGTTGGAGAAACTCCGCTCAAGGAAAGCCCGAATGAGGCTCCTTTCATGTCCCCAAGAGCTGGGACAGAGACAGACGCTCAAACCATCATCCAGTACTCGGGTCTCGAACTGCTGTGCATTTTACCGACCTTGGAAGGATGGAAGAGGCTGAATCGACCTTGAACCCTGGTCAGCATCAAACTCACAACCTATTGACTGCAGTACAGCATGTAACCCCTGCACCACCAGAACTCCAGAGGAGATCCAGGACAGCTCTCCGTCCATTTGGGGCTTGCCTTGGAGGATTGCAGTGGATACTCCTGGGTTCAGTAACATCCTTTGGATATTCCCCCTTCCCAACCCATTTAACCCATAGGAACTAGATTGCTGCCGTGAGGGAGGAATTCTCTTTCTGCGGACACAGTTGATTGTTTATGGTTCCCAAACTTGGGTCCCCATGGATTCTTGGACTACAATTCCCAGAAGTCTTCAGCATTGGCTGTGTAGCTGAGGCTTTTGGGAGCTGTAGTCTAGGAGTTCTCAACCTTTTAAAGCTGAGGGCCATTGGGTCACGCTCCCTCAGACGGCTTCAAGGGCCGAGCGGCCATTTTGCCCTTCCTCCACCACATGGCACTTCTGGATGTGGTGGGGGGGCACATGAAATGGCACCGTGGGCCACATCTGGCCTTGGGCCGGAGGTTGAGAATCCCTGCTGTATATGGAAAACCAGTGTTCTAGGGGCTGTGGTGGCTCAGTGGTTAAGAAGATTGCCTTGCTAGCTGGAAGGCTGGCAAGTCGGCATTTTGAGACCCGGTTAGTGCACGACGGAAGGAATGAGTGCCCTTCTCTGTCCCAGCTCCTGCCAACCTAGTGGTTCGAAAGCAAGAAATTGCAAGTAGATAAATAGGGACCACTTTGGTGAGAAAAGATCTTGGGGACATGAAAGGAGCCTCATCCGGGCGTCCCCTGAGCAGCAAAAACCCTTTCAACCCGGAATAATTTCTGGCGCGAAATGATTATTCCGCAGAACATTGGCAAGATGGTTTGGGAAAGGCTGGCAGGTGCTTCTCTCTCCCAAAGCAAGCCTTCTTTGTTGGACGGCCAAGACGTTCCTTGACCAGCCTTTGATTTATCTCCTTCCCGCAGACAAGCAGTTCCTGGTCTTCTTCTTCAAACAACTCACCATGAACCAGAGCGGCCGCTACGAGGACTCCTTCCCCTACCTCTCGCCCTGCGGCCGGGAGCACAACTACATCCGCTGTGACGACCGGCCCATTGTCTTCACCCACCTGCTGCTGCCGGTGAGAGCATCGGGCCAGGAGATGCTCTCGTACTGTGGTGGGGCAGAGAGACTGGTGGTGCCCTTCCAGCCGGAGAAGCTGGTGATGATGCCCGAGAATGGGCGCCTCTACCACCCGGGCCCCGAAAAAGCTGGTGGAGTGGGGCTGGTGAAATCAGCGCTGGCCTATGAACTCAGTGCCTGCTTTGAGTACGACCAGGGGCCCAGTCAGCCCCCCACCCATTTTCGCTGGCAGGACCAGCGCCACACCCTCACCAATGTGTTGCTGCCATTCATCCGAGGCAAGGAGGAGGAGGAGGGAGCCTAGGAGGACGGAAAGAAGGGAGGAAGGAGGATGGATGGATAGGTGGGTGGGTGGGTGCATGCATGGAAGGAAGGAAGATGTTCTCTTTGCCAACCTGTGAGCCCTGCCCAGCATTCTGAATAATCTGGGAGTCCCTGGAGATGAAAGCAGTTGCAGTTCTATGCACCTTCTTTATCCAGGCGGATAATTGGATGAAGCTTGTGGAAGGCTTCTGGTCCAAGGCCAGCCACCTTTGTGGGAGCAATGAGCAGCAGGCTAGCTTTGCAATCAAAGGGTTCTTATCTCTTGCCCAGCATGCCTGCTGTATGGCCAAGCAGAGGAGGGGAAGGGCTAGAACAGGGGTTGGCAACCCATGACCCACAGGCCAAATCTAGCCCGCAGCACCAAATCATCAGGGCCCCACCCTCCCTTCAATCAGAAGTGGCCACAGATGTGTTTATGGCAGCTGCAGACGTGTTTACGACTGCCGTGAACATGTTTACAACAGCCAAGGATGCATTTACGGCAGTGTTTATGGGGGGACCACCGGTCCAGCCCCCTCAACTGTCTGAGGAGGTGTGGCCCGGCCCCCAACTTAAAAAGGTTGCTCACCCCTGGAGTTAGAAGAAGCTTCAGGGAGATTCACCTCTCTGGCTTTTGTGCTGCAGATGCATCTCTAGTTGTGGGAAGAACCACCGTACCTCTCCTACCTCTCTGTCTCCTTGTCTTGGGTGTCTGGAGAGCAGTTTTCTCAAGCTGTGGTGGATATGCTCCTGGGCATCTTATATCAAGAGGTGGGTGAAGGTCTACCCCATAAAACTTCAGGGATATCCCAAGCGGTGTTGGTGAGGATGCCCATCTCTTCCACTCTCTTCGTCCTTGCAGACTCGTCCTTGCCACTTGACCTGTTACCAGAACCCATAGATTTTATAACTACTGAGCATTACGACTCCATAGGTTTGCCCCTAGGGAGGCAGATGCAGACCCAGAGACTGGGCCTTGTGTGATCTTTTGGTCTGCAATGAGATTTTCAGAATTTGCAACAGATCCCCAGAACCTGGGCTAGAACAGTGATGGTGAACCTTGGCACTCCAGCTGTTCTTGGACTTCAAATCCCAGAAGCCCAAGCCCCTGTGAATCCACACAAATGGATTTACTGTACACACAGTAAGCCCATTCGTGTGGATTCATAGGGACTTGGGTTTCTAGGATTTGAAGTCCAAGAACAGCTGGAGTGCCAAGGTTCACCATCACGGGGCTAGGGCATGGGTGTTTGCCAAGAGAGCCCATTAAGCTGCTTTAAATACTGTTTTTCAAAATCCATTGGCTCTGAGTTAATCCAGCATTTTGACCCGTCTGCTTCCTTATGGGTTATGCTGCATTAGGACCAGACCTGAAAGTATTGGGTGCAATGCATCTAGTGGCCAAACCCTGAAAGTGCCTTATGTGCAGTGAGCAGTTGTGGTGAGAAGAAAGCTTTTCTGTTTTTGGGAGTCCAGCTCCTAGAAAGGCCCAGACCTGGGGATTCTGGGACCTGTAATCCCAAAAAGAGGCTTTCCCAAATTTTGGATAAATAGAGTCTGGTACCAGTTCAGATCTCCACGTGGCCATGGAATTCCCCGGAGCCTTAGCGGAGGAATGACCACTGCTTGAGTTCATCTCACATACCTGGAAGTGCCACTTTGGGTCACCATATATTGGAAGTAACTTAATAGCAGAGTGAATGAAAAATGTAATAAATGAAATTGAACAAGCTAAGCTTCTTGGGTAGTGCTTGGGATATTTTGCCAATGGACAAAAAGGTTCTCTGTGTATATTTTCACGCTTCAGATCCATGTAGAAGCCTGATTTTTATGCACCATTTGTAATTTAAATGTCTGACTGGACATCCCGCTACAATAATGGAGTAGACCAAGGGTGCCCAAACTATGGCCCAGGGGCCGAATCCGGCCCCCAATGCCAATTCAACCTGTCCCCAAAGCCCTCGTTGCTCCTGGAAATGGAAGTAAAATGTGCCCATACGGGCGTGTTTTACTTCCGCTTTCCAGGAGCAATGAGGGCTTTGGGGACAGGTTGAATTGGCGTCGGAGGCCAGATTTGGCCCCTGGGCCATAGTGACCAGCTCCCTGAACCACTTGACCGGCCCATGGCCCAAAAGGTTTGGCCGCCCCTGGAGTAGACCATAAAGCCAGTGACTCAATGTCGAGTGTTGGGCAGCGGTAAATAACCTGACTCCCCAAAAGGGCCAATGGCTACGGGCACATGAGCCCCTTTAGGTGGGGTGATGGACCCCCTCAGTGGAGGAAATGCCACTGGAAGGCATCCTTTTGGACCCAACAGCAAAATGAACGGAGGAGGAACCACTTCACTGTTCTGATTCCCAATGGTTGTGGAGACGAAAGAGCCCGTGCCAGATGGACTGGCTGGGAAGGTGCGCCTTGTCCATATCCTCAAGGCTGCGGCCGTCCATTGCAGTCCCAGTGTTAAATCTTGCATGTCTCATTTCATACATGCTGCAGGAGATGGCTCCGAGATCATGGTGTGTGCGTCACTTCTTGGCAAGCTGGGATCCACCTTAAACAAATTCACCCCAATGGCATTTCACCTGAAAGCATTCTCAAGGGGGGGTAGTATGCTCGCTCGGACACGAGTTGCAGCCGCCGCCAACTGGTGCTCCTTCATCCCACAGCAGAAGTTTAAATTTCAAGGGAAGGTATAGGAGTTGTGGTCTGAAAATAGTAACTTTCCCAAGTTCCTTTCCATTCAGTTCTAAAGCACCTCCCTTTTGTACGGGTCTCTCTACCTCAGAAGCACAACCAATAAAATGGTTCTCAACCCAGTTGGACATGCGGACTCCTGGCACTGGTTGAAATGTGGAAGTAGGACTGTGGCGGCCCACAGGAGTTGGCTTGGCTCTCTTACGGAAGCCCCTCAACCTTTTCTTTGCAAGCCCTGAACAGTGCGCTTAGTGACTGCCATAATTCAGTAGCAATGTGGCAGCACATACAGTAATAGCAATAAATAGGTCATTGCCTCTCCCCCCTCCCTGCCAAACCCTACCTGTAACACTTTATTACAGGGGTGCCCAAACTAGGGCCTGTGGGCCGGATCTAGCCCCCGATGCCATTTCATTCGGCCCCCACCGCCCTCATTGCTCCCAGAAGCGGAAGTAAAACACACCCATATGAGCACGTTTTACTTCCACTTCTGGGAGCAACGAGGGTTGTGCGGGCCGGATGAATTGGCATCAGGGGCTGGATCCAGCCTACGGGCCATAGTTTGGGCACCCCCGGCTTAGAGAAAGTGGCAGCCTAAAATCTATCTCATCCTGTTGCAAAACAGATTGCAAGGTGCGTTTTACTTCCACTTCTGGTGGGAGGAACCATGTGACCGGTCTGCTGAACCACGTTGCTGGCCCACAGCCTGAAAAGTTTGGACACCCCTGCTTTATTATGACCTTTTTCACATGGAGAAGAAACAGTGTGTTCTCTGTTCACCTACGGGGTTTTTTGTTGGGATTACCAGTTTTGCACCACCAATGGAGGGTGAGGGAGCAGAAGACAAAACTTCCCCACTGCCGTTCCTGCTGGCTGCACATGCACTGGAGCAGAACATCTCTGATGTCTCCCAGCCAAATAGATGCTTCGCCTTGTTCCCAAGGAAACGTCTCCTTTCCCGTCCTTTCTGTTCTCCAGGATGGTTTAAGTGCACTTTCCTCACAGGTGGCTGTGATCTTTCTTGACAGCTTTCGATCCCAAGCCAGGCCTTTGCTGCCAGGTTTCCGCCGGATCCTGCCAGCGCTAGGAATGCGCCAACCTCCCGCGGCCTCTCTGGGGATGGGGCTGCCTGAGTTCTCCCGAATGGAGATGTTTGCTCATGTTATTCTTTTTTATATGTTAAAAAATGGTATTAGAAATTAGTGTCCTGCTGAAAAGAGGGAAACCTTGACAGGCCAGCCTTAGCAAACTGAAACATGGCTCTTTGATTCCATAGGTTTCTCAGGGTGACGGCCTGGCCGAGCAAAGGACTGAGCATTTACAGTGAGGGATGAGAGTCTCCTCTTTGCAGGGAAATCCTTATCATTGGATTGGGCAACACAGGTTGCTAGCAATGGGGCACATGCAATTTGACTCTTGGGTGTGTCACAGAAGTTTCTTTTGATGCCTCCCATGCAGCTCAAGTGGCTAAGACGCTGAGTGGAAGGCGAAAGGTCAGCAGTTTGATTCCCGAGTACTGCAGGACGGAATGAGCTCCCGTCGTCTGTCCCAGCTCCTGCCAACCGAGCAGTTCAAAAGCAAGACATTGCAAGTAGATAAATTGGGACCACTTTGGTGGGAAGGTAAACAGCGTTCCATGCACTCCGGTGTCTAGTCATGCCTGCCACATGACCACAGAAACGTCTGCAGAAGCAGACAGCGCTGGCTCTTCAGCTATGAAAGGGAGATGAACACTGAACCCTAGAGTCAGATACGACTGGCTCAGTGATGCACTGCTCCCGGTGCCCACAGGTGCGCGGGCACCTGTAGCGGAAATTCTCCAGGCCACACCAACTTGGCTGGCCATGTCACCTCCCTACCCCATGCCATGGTATGGCTGGCCAAGTGGGCATGGCCCACAGAGTTAGCCATGCCCACAGAGTTAGGCACACCCAGGGTGGGGTAGTAATTTTTTTTGCAGCGCATCACTAGGCTTTCGAGCAAGTGTGACCTTTACCTATGCAGCCTTCTTAAGGGACTGCGATGGTTCATGGTTAAGAAGCTGAACTTGATTATTGCAAGGTCAGCAGTTCGAGACCCGAGTGGTGCATGACAGAATGAGTGCCCGTCTCTGTCCCACCTCCTGCCAACCTAGCAGTTTCGAAAGCAAGAAATTGCAAGTAGCTAAATAGATACTGCTTCCGGTACGCGCAATAAACCCCTTCGTGTGGACTCACAGAGACTTGGGCTTCTAGGAATTGAAGTCCAAGAACACCTGGAGTGCCAAGGTTCACTATCACACATCTAGACCAGGAGTGCCTAAACTTTTCAAGCTGTGGGCCGGTCACGTGATTCAGCGGGCCGGTCACGTGGTTCCTCCCACCGGAAGCAGAAGTGAAACATGCCTTGCAATCTGTTTTGCAACAGGATGAGATAGATATTTTAGGCTGCCATTTTCTCTGCTTAAGCCAAGGGTGGCCAAACTACAGCCCGTGGGCCGGATCGGCCCCCCTGATATCAATTCATCCGGCTCGCGCCGCCCTTGCCGCTCCTGGAAGCAGAAGTAAAACACGCCCGTACGGGCGTGTTTTACTTCTGCTTCCAGGAGCGGCAAGGGCGGCGCGAGCCGGATGAATTGATATCAGGGGGGCCGATCTGGCCCACGGGCCGTAGTTTGGCCACCCCTGGTCTAGACCATCCTGCCCGACAGTGCAGTATTCTGAAAATGAGAAGCCAGTGAGGATCCTTGAAGCAGCAGCTGTCCCGGCCCGACCTGTCTGGAGCCAAGGTTGCTGTTCCCATAGCATCCTCCCCTTCTCCCCAGTTGACGAGCCGAGCAGGGGGAAAAGAGTTAATTAATTACATGCTGTAATTTCCCACCAAGAAGCCATGGAAGGCTTTGCTGCCTTTTGGGAGTCCCAGGATGCGCCCAGGAAATAAAGCCGGCTGGCTTCTCGCTTTTCATCTTCAAAGCACTCGGCAAGCATTTGATCAGCACGGCATCCTTCCCCAGAGGGGTCACTGGGGTGGGGATCTCGACTCATTATGGTGAAACCGAGTGTCGGAAGCCTCCCTGAAGGATGTGCCCAATTATGTTTCTCCATAGCGGAGGTTTTGTTGGTTTTTCAGAGGCTGGCTCCATGCCAGGGACAGATTATCCCCCCCACCCCACCCGTAATGCGCCTCTTGGCACCCATCTAGTCACTCGTGTAATTTTTAAAAGGCATGCACAGTTTTTTCCCATCGGTGCTTCGGAAGACATTGCACCACAAAAGCAACCTTTTAAAAATGGTTTCTTAAAATAAATGTTTTAAAAAAAAACTTGAATAGAAGGCAAAGCCTTGACCCGACATCTCTCCTGACCTCAGTTTGCACAATTGCATACAGAGGAAGAGCCAAGCCGTTCACAAAACAGCAGTGGTGGGCCAGAATGGGTTGAGAACTTGGCAGGGGATGGAGAGCTTTCGCCCTTTGCTCAGCCGCTACAAAAATAACCTGGACTGAAGGTTATTTCCTGTTTTTTTTAAAATAAATAAATAATACACAACTAATAATGATGATGAGGAAAGGTGTCCCACATCTCCTCTGTCTTTTAGCTGCAAAACTACACATTTTGTTGTTGTTCAGTCGCACAGTCGACTCCGACCCTTTGCGACCCCATGGACCATTGTCCTCCAGGCGCCTCTGCCCTCCACCATCCTCCGCCTGCCCATCTCTGCGCCCAATGCATCTACAATGCCATCTAGCCATCTCATCTTTGGCTGCTCCCTTCTTCTTTTGCCCTCCACCTTTCCCAGCATCAAGGCCTTCTCAAGTGAATCCTCCCTTCTCATTTGATGTCCAAAGTATTTTAGCTTCATCTTTACTATTTGACCTCCTAAGGAGCAGTCAGGGTTGATTTCTTCTAAGATTGACCTATTTGTTCTCCTTGCTGTCCAGGGGACTCTCAAAAATACCACAGACTTGAGCAGGAATGGGGTTGGACTGGGTGGCCTCAAAGGTCCCTTATTCCAAGTAATTTAATTTAATAGTCATATTTATATATGCCGCCCACTCAGGCAGAACCCAACTCAGGGCGGCATTACAACAAGTTCTAAAAATACATAAAAACACTTTAAAAGCCCCATATCCCACCCACCCATCACACCCACTTTAAAAAGAAGAGAGTTCTTAGTCGTTTATATAAGCCAGCAGGCGGGGACCAGGTTCCCATTGGGGCCCCCCCACACCTGCCCTGCCAGCCAGGTCTTCAATCCTTTCCTGAAGGGCAGCAATTCTCTTTGAAGTCTTAGATCTGTTGGCAGGAGGTTCCAGAGAGTTGGTGCGGACACGGAGAAGGCCCTCCTTCGGGTGCTGGACAGATGTGCACCCCTAGCTGATGGCACCATTAGAGAGCCCCTCCGGTCCGCTCTGGTTGGACGGGCAGACACCCTTGGGACGATGCGGTCTCTCAGGTATCCTGGCCCACTGCCATATAGGGCTTTAAAGGTCAAAACCAGCACCTTGAATTGCACCCGGAGACAAACTGGTAACCAGTGCAGCTCCCGAAGTAGCAGTGAGGCACGGGCATATCGTCCGCACCCCATCACCACCCGGGCTGCCGCATTCTGGACCAGCTGCAGCCTCCGAATGGTCATCAAGGGCAGCCCCATGTAGAGCGCATTACAATAATCTAGTCGGGAAGTGACCAGAGCATGGGTGACCATAAGCAAGGAGCCCCGGTCCAGGAGAGTGCGCAACTGGCAAATCACCCAAAGTTGGGCAAAAGCCCTCCTGGCCACAGCCGCTACTTGTTCTTCTAGCAGCAGCCGTGAGTCCAGAAGGACCCCCAAGTTGCGCACTGGGTCTGTCTGGGGCAAAACAGCCCCATCCAGTACCAAAGATGTTAGCTCCCTGGATAACACGGGGCCCCTTATCCACAGCCACTCTGTCTTGCTGGGATTCAGCCGAAGCCCATTGGCCCCCATCCAGACCCCAATGGCCTCCAGGCATCCGGATAGGATTTCAACAGCATCACTGGGGTCCCCACGGGCCGAGATGTACAACTGAGTGTCATCCGCGTACTGATGGTACCGCACCCCATGGGAACAAATGATCTCACCCAGCGGCTTCATGTAGATGTTAAATAGGAGAGGAGAGAGCACAGAGCCCTGAGGAACCCCATACTGTTGGGACCTAGGACTGGACCTCTCGCTCTCTATCCATACCGACTGGGTCTGGTCCTTCAGGAATGAGGAAAACCAGGACCACACGGTGCCCTGGATCCCCAATCCTCGGAGCCGTTCCAGAAGGCTGCTTTTTTTCTAAGAAGTTTAGGCCTTTATAGATGTTATTCACTTTTAGTCAGTTCATTCCCGACTAGACCAGGGGTGGGAAACCTTTTCATTTTGGAAGGCTGCATTAATTTAGTTGCAAACACAGTGCCCTGGATCCCCAGTCCTTTGAGCCGTTCCAGAAGGATACTGTGGTCGACGACGGTATCGAAAGCCGCTGTGAGGTCAAGAAGAGCCAGGACGGATGGATAACCCCGTCCCGCTCCCGCCAGAGATCATCCATCAGTGCAACCAATGTCGTCTCCGTACCATACCCGGGCCTGAATCCTGATTGAAAGGGGTCTAGATAATCCGCTTCCTCCAGGACACTCTGCAGCTGGCGCGCCACCGCCTACTCCAAAACCTTACCCAGAAAGGGCAGGTTGGAAACCGGCCTATAGTTGTTTGAACAGGTAAGTAAGTGATTCTGTGATCCAGCCTGGGGCTGCTCCTGGATGGATCGTTCCTAATGTGATCAGTCAAAAAGCATTGTACAACTCCCCCGTTTATGATTGATTCTTTCCTTTTTATAATTGATCTTTTTATGGTAAGGGAAAAAATGGAAGAAAGATTGGGAAAACATGGGTGAGATATTGCCCATGGGAATTGTGACACCTCTTGTGAAAACGCCACAGATAAGGCAGGATACTTTTCAGAATAAAATCTCCATGATATGATAATAATAATTTCATGTCAGAAATTATTCTGGGTTGAAAGTTTTTTTGCAGAAGAAACTGCTCAAGGAATACCCAAATGAGGCTCCTTTCATGTCCCCAAGAGGTGGGACAAAGACAGACGCTCAATCTGTCATGCAGTACCCAGGTCTTGAAGCATTTTCACCTTTAAATCTGCATGTTAAGAGATTGCCTTAGAGCAGAGGTGCCCAAACTATGGATCTGGCCTCAGGCACAAATTCATCCAGCCTGTGCGGCCCTCGTCACTCCCAGAAGCAGAAGTACTTACTTCAGGGCTGTAGGCAGGGAGTGGCCTGGGTGGGGTTTGCCCACCCTGAGTTAGCCGTTTGCCCACCCTCGAACTCCCTGCTGCTTTCCACAGTGGTGCATATAGATATAGATAGATAGAGAGATATGACATTGTTGGCCATCCTGAAAAAATATTCGCCCACCCACATCTAGAATCCTGGCTATGGCCCTTACTTACTTCCCCTTCCAGGAACAATGTGCATGGCATCTGCTGGATCAGTTGGTGTTGGGTGCCGGATCTGGCCCACAGGCCACAGTTTGGGCAGCAAAGTCTACAGGGAAGGAAGGTTGATGGTCCCCAAGTGGATTAGATCACACTTGAATCCCTTTTGATGGAGGGCGGCAGCTTCCTCCATCCTGGCCTGGGGCTGAGGAGGAGGACTTTGCGTGCCAAAAGGGCTCAGGACCAGAAAGTGACTTGTGGAACTGGATCAGTGGTACTATGGGCATAACGCGGTGATGCGGACGGCAAATAGAAGGCTGCGGCATTACATGGTTCCCAGGACAATCTTCTTGACTGATTGCCACCATGACAGACATCCAATCACTTGAGAAAGAAGAATGAATGACTTTATAATCCCTCCTTGGAAGCAGATGCATCAGCAGATTGGCTCTTCCAGTACTCCTGGCAGGGAGACAGATGTCCAGCTGAGTCGCTGTAGAGGAGGAGGAGGAGAAGGAGAAAAGTTGAGGTTTGCAGGTCCTTAAAGCCAGGAGAAGGGACTGCGGTGGCTTAGTGGTTAAGACACTGAACTTGACGACTAGAAGGTCAGCAGGTCAACAATGCAAGACCTGAGTACTGCACGACGGAGTGAGCTCCCATCGTCTGCCCAAGCTCCTGCCAACCTAGCAACTCGAAAGCAAGACACTGCAAGTTGATAAATAGGGACCTCTTCGGTGGGAAGGGAAACAGTGTTCCGTGTACTCCAGTGTCTAGCCATGCCTGCCACATGTCCCCGGAAATGTCTGCAGACATTTGGCTATAAACAGATGAGCACCGAGTTGGATACAACTGGCTTTCGAGCAAGGGTGAATTTTTCCTTTCCTAAAGCAAGGAGACGGACTTCTCCACCCATTCTGGAAGGTCTGCAGGGCAATGAAGCCACTCCACACTGCCTTCCTTCCTTCCTTCCTTCCTTCCTTCCTCTCGCCTCTTCCACCTCTGGGACATCCCAGGGACTTCCACCCACCTCCCAGTCTCTGTGTTCATTCTGAAACCTCCGGGAATGAGATGTCGCTGAATCCATGCTGGCAACGGCGCCAGGCGATCATTTGCTTTCACTCATTCTGGGTCTTGCTTTATCTTTGTGTTTCATCGGCTTCCCTTCTTTGCATAAAAACCTTTGTGTTCTACTGTACACTCATGCCAGTAACTGGAGGAAAAGAGACAACATGAATATCGATGATGTCCCACATGTAGAGCCAAAGCCAGTGCTGAATGCCCTCCGAGGAAATGCCCCTGTAAAAAGATGACTCCCTACTTAACAAAATCTTTAATTAACAAAGTGATTGATGCATTCCCGATGCTTTCAGCACTAATTGCCGCATGAGTGTGCCCTTTATCCCTGCCGTGATCAATAGATCTCTCTCTCTCTCTCTGGTCTTAAACAATTCTTGTTTTTTATTCTTAATTAATTCATACATGGCAGAATCCACCAAGCAAGTTCTGCCACAAATCCCTCGATGAAAGGAATGGAAGTGGCTCTAGCAGTCCAGATCTTCCAGTTCACTGCCTTTAACAGGCCGGAGAGATGGGGAAGGATGATCTCTGGGGAGGTGAGCAAACACCAGGACTGGACCCTTGCAAGAGAGAGAGAGAAAGAGAGAGACTCTGTGTGTGTGTCTGTCTAAACCAGGGGTGCCTAAACTATGGCCCATGGGCCAGATCCGTCCCCCGATGCCAATTAATCCAACCCACACGGCCCTCGTCACTCCCAGAAGCGGAAGTAAAACGTGCCCATATGGGCGCGTTTTACTTCCGCTCCTGGAAGCGACAAGGGTGGTGCGGTGTGGATGAATTGGTGTCGGGGGCCAGATCTGACCCATGGGCTATAGTTTGGGCACCCCTGGTTTAGACAGAGAAAATGGCATCTTAAAATCTATCTCTTCCTGTTGCAAAACCGATCGCCAGGTCTGCTGAACCACATGACCCAAAAAAGTTTGGGCACCCCTGCTCTCAACGTTGCCTGCCCTTGCACCTCTCCACTGGGTCTGCATGACAGATGAGCCCTTGGGCGCAGATGTCACCCTCGGCCTTGTAGAGCAGCCTGTGCAGACCATCAGTAAGCCCTGCCTTGAGCCATGAGCGCATAAATCCTGCCTGCAATTCTGTCCACAGGCAGGCTGTCAAGCACCAGGCAAGCCATAAAACTGGGCAGGTTGTGGGCCATGATTGACTGGCCAAAAAGTGATTAGGATTCAGACGGGGATTTTTTTTGGGGGGGAGAAGAAATGCAGCATGGTTTAGTACAGGATCCAGTCTCTCTGGGATCCCAGGAAGGATTCCAGAATCTGGCACACCAATGGGGCATTTGAACCCTTTCCTGCCTTCTCTTCCATTCCCTCATGCTTTTAATTAGATGGTTAAAAGGAGTGAGTGGCGGTGGTAATCTGCACACATTTAGTGTAAGGGACCAAAGACAATGAAACAGCCGAAGGGTTGGCTTAACACAGGTTTATTGCATGATGATCCGGAGGAACATGTGGTAATGGCGGATGAGTAGCTCAATATATACAGCTGGCTATACATTTGAATGTGGCTCGTCGACAGACTATTGGTTGCTGCCCGCGTGACGTCGTAGAAAGGTCACGCCCTTCTTGACCAGGTGAAGAGGTGGCGGGGAATCTTCCCGCGCTGCTGAACCAGGTGAATCTGAGCCATGAGAGCTGGACGCTCGCTATTGCCATCTAGTGGTCACTAGCTCGCGTCCCCTTATCAGGTTTACATTGATACAGCTGATGGTTATAATGTTGCACACAGAAAGGTTACATTGTTAACACATGGCAAAGGTACATTGTTAAAGGCACAGCTTTACAGAACACAACATCCCTCCCCCCTAGGATGAGACGAAGTCTCTCAGCCAAGATGGCTTGTTGCATGTGCGTTTGGGCCGTGAAGAGGGCTGACCCCCCCCGGGGGCGTTATTGCTTCTTTGTTCCCTGGTCCCTTGTCCTGAAATGGGAGAGGGAGACTCGTTAGTGGCTTGCCGCTGTCTGGCGGCCTTAGGGGAAGGGAAAAATTCCATTGTGGGCAGACCGGGGGCAGTCGGGGCTAACGAAAAACCCCTCTTCTCGCTTGGACGGGTGGGGGACCACTCCGAAAAACCCCCCCGGTTCTGAAAATCAAAATCTAACTTAGTAGGGGTATCCGCATTTGTGGGGACTTTCCGCGAGATATGTATGGGGTCGGGTTCCTCCTCCTCCTCAAAAAGATCCCCTAGGATATCTACGAGAACATCCTCCTCCCCCCTTGGTGGGGGCCCGCGGTCCCCTTTTCCTCCCCCTTGGGCTGAACGGGGGGGGGAGAACCCTAACGCTGATTTTTTCTCTGTTTGGTCTGTGCCCTGCTCATCGGAGACCCTGCGTCGGAGCTGGTCCGCGTGCCGCCTCCACAGGAGTCCTGTGCTGGTTTCCACGCGGTACGACACGGGGCCGGTTTGCTCCACAACTACGCCCGGTACCCAGGCTGGGCCCGTGCTGGCGTAATTCCTGCAATGCACGGGGGTGCCTATACTGAAACTCTTTGTGGCCTCTAGCCCGATGTTCCTTCCTTTGTCCTCTACCCTCGTGGGGTCTAGCCTAGTAAGGATGGTGGTCAGCTTCCTGCGCATTAAGAGCTCTGCGGGGGAGTATCCTGACGCCAACGGGGTCACCCTGTACCCTAGCAGAAACTGACAGACTTGTAGGTTCAGATCCCCGGGGCCCATGCGCCGCAACGCGTCCTTCGTGGTGCGGACGAGGCGCTCTACTTGGCCATTGGTGGCTGGGTGAAATGGGGCGGAGGTGATATGCCGAACGGCGTTAATCTCCATGAATGCCCTAAACTCGGAGGACGTGAAACAACTAGCGTTGTCGCTAATTAACATGTCGGGTATGCCGAACGTGGAAAAGAGCCTCCGCAAATGCCTAATGGTCTGGGCCGAGGAGGTGCTCATGACTGGGATAACCTCCAACCACTTGGAGAAGGCGTCCACTACGAGAAGGAACAGGGTGCCTCTGAATGGGCCCGCGAAATCAACGTGCACCCGGGACCACGGCCCCTTAGCCGCGTCCCATTCCCTGTGGGGAAGGCGGGCCTCCTCTGGTCTGGAGCATTGGCAACTTTCACAAGTGCCGACCATGTGCTCGATGTCGGCGTCCAGCTGGGGCCACCAGAAGTAACTCCGGGCCAGCGCCTTGGATCGCACGATGCCGGGGTGGCTGACGTGCAGCAGCTTGAGCACCCGCGGCCGAAGGGAAGTGGGAATCACCACCCGCTGCCCCCACAAGAGGCACCCCCTCTCTAGGGACAGTTCTAGCTTTTTTCTGAAAAAATGGAGCGAACTCCTCCGCTGGGGAGGACGCCGGCCACCCTTTCTGCACCCAGGAGCTAACTGCCGCTAACGTCTTGTCCTTCTCTGTTGCTTTGGCAATGTCGGCGGGCACTACGGGGGGTGAATCCAGCACCTCTATCATAAGAACCTGATGGTCCCGCTCCCCCTTGCTCACCTGGCTGGGCGTTAGGGGGAGGGGAGACCTTGATAGAGCGTCAGCATGGCTGATCTCTTTCCCGGGCCGGTAGACCAACGCGTGCTGATACGCGTTGAGAAAAATGGCCCACCTGAGCATCCTCGGGGACAGGATCTGCGGGGTGGGCTTATCTGCGGTAAAGATGCCTAGCAGGGGCTTGTGGTCCGTTACAATGGTGAAGGGGCGGCCGTACAGAAAATCGTGAAATTTTTTCGTCCCCGCGACTATTGCTAGTGCCTCCCTGTCTGTCTGTGCGTAGTTTCTCTCCGCTTGGGACAGGGACCTGGAGTAAAATGCTATCGGGGCCTCCCTTCCGTTTTCCAACACGTGGCACAACATCGCCCCCACCCCCACTGGGGATGCATCACAGGTCAGAACTACTGGGCGTTTGGGGTTGAAGTGGGTCAGTATGGCGTCGGACGCCAGGAGGCTTTTTAGCTCACTAAATGCCCTTTCTTGGTCATCGCCCCACTTCCATGCCTGGTCTTTCTTTAGCAGTTTGTGTAGCGGTTCAGCCACCGCTGCCTTCCGGGGGAGGAAGGAGTGGTAAAAGTTGAGCAGCCCTAGGAACGACTGCAGCTCGGGCTTGGAGGTGGGGCGGGGGGCTTTCTTAATGGCTGCCACCTTGGACTTGGATGGTTTTATTCCCTCTGGAGTCACACAAAGCCCTAGGAACTCAACCTCGGTTGCGAAGAAGACGCATTTGTCCTTCCGCAGTCTCAGCCCCGCTTTTTCGAATATTGTCAGGACCTTCCCCAACCTCTTGGCCAATTCAACCCGACTCCCCCCCCGTTATTAACACGTCATCAAAATAAGGCAACACCCCCTCCAGCCCCTTCAGGAGGCGTTCCACGAGTGACTGGAAAATTCCAGGCGCCGAATTCACGCCGAACTGGAGGCGCGTCACCTGGAACGCCCCCTTATGGGTGACTATGGTCTGCGCAGCAGCTGCGGCAGGGGACACCGTAAGCTGCTGGTAGGCCTGTGCTAAGTCAAGCTTAGCAAAACACCTTCCCCCGTGTAACCTGGCCAGCAGATGGCTGACTACCGGCACCGGATATGCATTCGGGCGGATCGCCTTGTTGATGGTGCACTTGTAGTCGGCGCATATGCGGACCTCCCCATTGACCTTTAGTGTGGTTACAATTGGAGTTTCCCACTCCGCGGAATCAACAGGCACAAGGATTCCCTGGCCCACCAATTTGTCCAGTTCCGCCTCTATCTTGTCCTTAAGTGCGAACGGCACCCGGCGTGGTTTAAGACGAATTGGGTGGACCTCCGGGTCCAGGTCGAATGTCACTGGGGGCCCCTTGAATTTCCCCAGTCCTTTTTTGAAAACTTCGGGGTGCGCCTCGCACACCTCCAGAATTGGATCAGTCCCAACGGCGTGCATCCCAACGGCGTGCACCCCCCCCCAATAAACAAACCCAGGGGCTGGAACCATTGAGTCCCGAGGAGGCTGCAATCTCCCCCTTTGAGCACGACTAGGGGCAGGGACGCGGCGTGCTTCTTGAATTTAACCTGAAATTCTCCAACCCCCAACACTGGAATGCTGTTCCCTTGCACGTCCCGTAGTGTGGACCTCAATGCTTTGAGTTTGGGTCGCTTGTGGGGGGCAATTCCCAAAAACTCCCTCTGGGAAATGATTGAATATGAGGACCCCGAGTCAATTTCCATCCTAATGGGAACCCCTTGGACTAGTACCTCAACAAAATAGCGGGGGCGTCCTGCAGACACGCTGAACACTGGGGCGTCGTCCTCGCTGCCGTCGGAGATGCGGCCCACGCCGTCCTGCTTCCGCGTGGCCTGGGCGCCGTCCTTGGGTCTCGTTGAGCGGTCTTGTCCCGCGGAACGGTCTGCAG
Organism: Bradypodion pumilum; assembly: GCA_035047305.1. Taxonomy (NCBI): domain Eukaryota; kingdom Metazoa; phylum Chordata; class Lepidosauria; order Squamata; family Chamaeleonidae; genus Bradypodion; species Bradypodion pumilum. Next base: position 344,913,833 of record JAWDJD010000004.1, read on the forward strand.
AGCTCCTCCGGGTCTCGCGCTTCTTCCTGCACACCTTGGCGATGTGCCCGCGGCAGCCGCAGTTGTGGCACTCGGCCTTCCGGAAAAGGCACTTTACGCGGTCGTGGGCCGCTCCACAGCCGTCGCACCGCCGGCTCTCCTTCCGGACCCTCCGGACGTCCTCGTCGTCGCTGCTCTCTGTGGACGACCTCGAAGTTCGCCGGGCCGCCTGTACCGGAGTCTCTGCCTTGCTCGACTTCGGCCGCCAGTCCTGGAGTTCTTGGACCCCGGCCTTTGTAGCTTCTGCGGCCTGGGCCGCTCTGACGACCTCCTGCAACGTGGGAGGCGGCTCTTGGTTCAGTAATGTGCGCTGGGTTTCGGCGTCGTTCAGGCCGCACAGCACACAGTCCCGGAGGGTGATTTCGGCATTCTCCCATTTGCACGGGCCGGCCGCCAGCCGCAGGGCCGCCACGAATGCGGCGACCGTCTCCCCGGGCGCTTGGACTCGCCTCCAGAACGCACTCCGAGCGGGAAACATCGCTGTGGCGGGCCGGACGTGCTCACGCAGCATCTGCATGAGTTCCTTGGCCTTGAATTCGCTCACCCTCCTCGGTGCAATCAGGTCCACCAAGGTCCTTTTGGTTTCTTGTCCGAGCATCCTGGTGAAGATGGCCCTTTTCTTTGCCTCTTCCGTGACTTCGGAGTCAATCAGTGCTGCTTGGAAGTCCATCTTGAAGATCTCCCAGTCGCCCGGTTTCCTGATTTCGAAACCGGCGCATGTCTTGGTCCCGTGGGCTGCCATATCCCACCTTCGTCACCAATTTAGTGTAAGGGACCAAAGACAATGAAACAGCCGAAGGGTTGGCTTAACACAGGTTTATTGCATGATGATCCGGAGGAACATGTGGTAATGGCGGATGAGTAGCTCAATATATACAGCTGGCTATACATTTGAATGTGGCTCGTCGACAGACTATTGGTTGCTGCCTGCGTGACGTCGTAGAAGGTCACGCCCTTCTTGACCAGGTGAAGAGGTGGCGGGGAATCTTCCCGCGCTGCTGAACCAGGTGAATCTGAGCCATGAGAGCTGGACGCTCGCTATTGCCATCTAGTGGTCACTAGCTCGCGTCCCCCTATCAGGTTTACATTGATACAGCTGATGGTTATAATGTTGCACACAGAAAGGTTACATTGTTAACACATGGCAAAGGTACATTGTTAAAGGCACAGCTTTACAGAACACAACAACACAGCAAAGCAAAACAACGGATGGTTTGTTTCTTGGTCCTCAGTTTGCCTTCTGCGGAAATGGTAGAAAGACTGAGTCATTTGGCATTTGAAGCTTCGCTTGTGCCCATTTTCATGGCCCGGGAGTTTAGTCTTCAGCTCATCTTTTGTGCAAGTGATTCTGGAACAGAAAATAGTGAGTCCATGTTGGCTGCTCTCCATTTCAGAGCTCAGATTCGGAGTTGGGGTGGAGGGGACCTCTGGCTTGTGTTTAGTTTTTGGAACAAGATAGGTAAAGATAAAGGTTGCTCTTGCTCGAAAGCCAGTCGTATCCGACTGTAGGGTTCAAGGCTCATTTCTGTTTCAAAGCCGGAGAGCCAGCGCTGTCTGCTTCTGCAGCCATGGACACGTGTCAGGCATGACTACACATGCACGGAATGCAGTTTACCTTCCCACCAAAGTGGTCCCTGTTTATCTTACTTGCACCTTCTTGCTTTCAAATGACTTGGTTGGCAGGAGATGGAGCAAACAACAGGAGCTCACTCCGTTGTGCAGCACCCGGGTCTCGAACTGCTGACCTGCCAACTTTGCAGGTTCAGTGTCTTAACCACTAAGCCACCACAATTCCTGGAACAAGATAGCTTTTGGTTTAGTCTCGGCAGGTTGCCTCCAAGGAAATGGGTGTTTTGTGGCTGGCCAAGCTATCACAGACGTCCAATTCTGAACAGAGCATCACTCCAACCTTCCGCTATTAATCTCTTAAATCTCAAATGTGCCCCATAGCTGAAAAAGGGCCAGGAATCCTGCAACAGCTTGTCAGGGACCTTAAAATCCCTTTGCCAAGATCCTGCTAAAGTTGAGCACCTTAAAGTCCCACTGAAATCCGTGGCACTTAGCGGATTTATCAAAAGGCAAAGCACAAACTTGTCAAAATAGTAAAAATAATAAGTAGATTAAAGTGTGCACATGGATCAACAGACACAGAATCACACAGACTGAAATCTACAGTTCAGCCTCTGAGATGTGCTGAATTGAAGCACTGCAATGTTTTCATGATTAGATTAGGAACCATTTCAAAAATGAAAAGACCTCCTTTGATTTTCCTGTTTTGGGTAGGATTGTCATTGGACTAATTTTGGATTTTTGTTCCCCCACTTTCTCCAATCATTGTGTTGTACAGTATTTCTCTAAAGGGCCTTATTGTTTAGGGTATTTTCCTTACCGCCCTTGCGCTTCCGCCCCGCGTTGTAAAATAATCCACTGAGAAGAAAAATATCTTAGAACAGGGGTGCCCAAACTACGGCCCATGGGCTGGATCCAGCCCCCAATGCCAATTCATCCGGCCCACACTGCCCTTGCCGCTCCTGGAAGTGAAAGTAAAACATGTGGGTGCATTTTACTTCCACTTCCAGGAGCGATGAGGGCAGCGCATGAATTGGTACCAGGGGCCGGATCTGGCCCATGGGCCATAATTTGGGCGCCCCTGGTTTATGCAGAGAAAATGGCAGCCTACAATCTATCTCATTCTGTTGCAAAACAGCTTGCAAGGCACATTTTACTTCCGCTTCCATTGGGAGGAACCATGTGATCGGCCTGCCAAACCACGTGACTGGCCCACAGCCTTAAAAGTTTGGGCACCCCTGTTTTAGAAGCTAATAGTTTTCCAAATGTGAAGCAGTTCTAGAATGGATCTTCAACACCCATTTTTATGCATGGTTTCCATGACAATTAAAGGTTATAGATAGATCATTTCCAACCTTGAAGCTGTGGCCAGTTAAATGAATTTCATGGGAAGTGTCATATGCGCTAAACTTCAACCCCAGATTAAATCCGACAGCAAAATAAGCCATGCCTTCAGGAGGGACAAAAAAAAACCCATGGAAAATAATTGAAAATGTCACTGTCGTTGTCACAAAAACGTAGGAAACATCATAGCAGGTGGCAAGAAAATGCCAATAACATCTGTGACAAATCAGGTACAAAAGGCAGAACAAATGTTCCACCTGGAAGAACCCGAGGGCCCTGAAAATGAATCTGCGTCATAGTTGGACAGTTTGCCTTCTCAAGTGAGATTAAGTTATTTTTAAAACTTTTTTCATTTCTGCTGGCAGGGCCGGCATCAGAAATTTCTGGGCCTGGTATGCGCCCCCCCCCACACACACACACATTTTGGCCACGTCCCTGTGGTTTCTTGTGCATGCGTGGTTTGTTTGCGCATGCGTACATCAGTGGTTTCCCGGTGTTGCCACGCCCCTGTGGTTCCCTGTGCTTGCGTGGTTTGTTTGCGCATGTGTACATCAGTGGTTTCCCAGCGCCGCCGGCCAGGGCCCCGTCTTTACCAGGCTCAGAACCAGAGTCTTGCTGGCTACTGGAGCACACCAAAGAATTTCAAAAGAAGATTAGCCTGTGCTTTATAGGTTAAGATGCCAAAGCCTTTGACTGTGGATCATGACAAACTATAGATGGCTCTAAAAGAAATGGGTGCATCATCTCAACACTTTATTGCCCTGTTCATGGCCTGTATTGTGGAGAAGAAGTTACTGTTAAGGCAGAGTAAGAAGAGACAGAATGGTTTCCAATAAGCAAAGGGTCATCTGGTTGCTCCTTACACAACCATATTGTATGCGTGCAGTGGTCCATGGGGCCGCAAAGGGTCGGACTCAACTATGCGACTGAAGAACAACAACAACAACCGTATAGAAAGCCAGACTAGATTCAGGTGAAGGAGGAATGAAACTTGGTGAAATATATGCTGACGACACCATCTTACTGCATACCTGTCAACCTTCCTTGATTGGCCGGGATTTCCCGATTTTTGGCGCAGATTTGCGCCATTTCCCACCCTCGCTGCTGAAACCCCAGAATTTGGCAGCGGGGGAAAGGAGGTACTGTGCAGCCCTTCTGCGCAGGTCGCCTTCTACACATGCATAGAAGGGTTTTACACTTGCGTAGAACCCTACACATGCGTAGAAGGCTACGCATGCGTAGAAGGGGGCTACGCAAGCGTAAAACCCTTCTACACATGCGTAGAAGGCGACCTGCGCAGAACCATTCTGCGCAGGTCCCGGAATGGCCGGAGCTGCGGTTGACAGGTATGTCTTACTGACAGGAAGCAGCAAGAACTTTTAATAAAAAGTTAAAAAGGAAAAGGTACCAAAGCAGGTTTGCTGTTGAACATTAAGAAGACAAAGATCATGACTACAGAAGATGTGCACGGCTTTAATGCAGTTTGAAAGCAAGAAATTGTAAGTAGATAAATAAGTACTGCTTTGGTGGGAAAGGTAACAATGTTCCATGTGTCTAGTCATGCCTGCCACATGTCCATGGAAACATCTGCAAACGCAGAAAGTACTGGCTCTTTGGCTATAAACGGAGATGGGCACCGAACCCTAGAGTTGGACATGACTGGCTTTTGGGCAAGAGCAACCTTGAACTTTACTTTCTCTTTAGGGCAGGGGTGCCAAAACTGTTTGGGCCATGGGCTGGTCATGTGGTTCAGTGGGCTGGTCACGTGGCTCCTCCCACCAGAAGCAGAAGTAAAATGTGTCTTGCCTCCCCCCCCCCAAGATGAGATAGATTATAGGCTGCCATTTTCTCTGCTTAAACCAGGAGTGCCCAAACTATGGCCCATGGGCCAGATCCAGCCCACAATGCCAATTCATCCGGCCCGCACCACCCTCGTCGCTCCTAGAAGCAAAAGTAAAATGTGCCCGTACAGGCGCATTTTACTTCCGCTTCTGGAAGTGATGAGGGTGGCATGGACTGGATGAATTGGCGTCGAGGGCCAGATCTGGCCTGTACACCATAGTTTGGGCACCTTCCCAGGGGAGGCTGAGATGTGAGCCTCCCTCCTGATGAACCTCCCTCCGCTCATTCCAGGTCACCTTCAGAGGTGGTGAGAGACAATCCACTTTGCTCCTTTTTGCTTTTGGTGGAACTGTTCCAGCAACGGACACTCTCCTGCTCACGTTTCTTCACAAACCAAAACCCTTCGCTGAGGTTTCAATGCTGACTTTTGGCGCACTGTGTTCTTCAGCTCAACCCTTCTTCTCTGTCACGCGATCCTCTTTTCGCAATGGTCACAGAGAACAATTGATCTTCTTTTTTTAGACACCCTCCTTTATCGAAACAGCCACCGTCCTCTTCCTTATCCGGCCCTCCCTCTACCTGTCCTGTCCCCATGGACAATTCCTCATGCGCCTAAATGCTCTCACATCTTCCTGTCTTTTCTCCGGGGTGGGGTGGGGGTGGCGGCTGGCGTTGGAAGCAATTCCCTATCCTTCCCAACCTCCTTTGTAGAACGATCTGCCTCTTTCTTGGTTCAAAAGCAAGGGCAGCCTCAAATACGGGGATCCTCAACTTGCGGCCCAAGGGCCAGATGTGGCCCACAGCACAATTTCATGTGGCCCCCTCACTGCCTCCACCCCACCAGGAAGTGCCACATGGTGGAGGAAGGGCAAAATGGCCGTCCAGCACCTGAAGCTGCCTGAGGGACTGTGACCCGACCCCTGGCTTTAAAAGGTCGGGTACTCATGCTCTAATGCAATGTGGTGCCAACCAGGCACAGCCAGCTTCTCTGATGGCCCAGGGAAAAGTAGGGGCAAAGGGCAAGGGAAGGAGCCCTGGGTGGCAAGATGGAAGCAGATGCATTGAACAGAAAGCATTTCATGTCACTTGTGTGTGTGTGTGTGTGTGTGCGCGCGCGCATAAAAGAGAGGGGAGAACTAACCTTCTTTTTCCACTCTGAGGGACAGTGGGGTTAGGGCCACATTATGCTTCTTCTTCTTCTTCTTCTTCTTCTGTGTCCTGATCAAACCCTGGGCTGCCCAAATGAAGCCACTTTCTTGGCTTTGTCAATGGCCAAACTTAAGTCCTCAATAGTGCATGTTTATGGCAGTTGTCGGCAGACCAGTAAATGAGCCGAATTGTGTGTCTCTCCACATTCATAGTATTCTGTGCACTCCGGCATCTAGGCATGCCTGCCACATGTCCATGGAAACATCTGGAGACGCAGATCGCGCTGGCTCTTTGGCTATAATCAGAGATGATCCCTGAAACATAGAGTTGGATACAACTGGCTTTCGAGCAAAGGCGACCTTACCACATTCACACCGTGTGCTGTTGTTGTCCACCACCAGCCCCCACCTGAGCATGCTGGTCTTACATTCAGGCATTCCAGCCCTCAGCTGCAGCTCACCAGTGGCTCAGTAGGTAAAAGCACTGTGCTTGGAGACCAAAAGCATGGGGTTCAATTCCCTGAGAGCTGCACAATGGGGGATATGAAAGGAGCCTCACTTGGGCATTCCTTGCAAAAATCCTTTCAACCCAGAGCCATCTCTGACATGAAAACTCACACTCCAGCCTATTAAGGGTCCTCCAAGTGAGTTCTTCAGCCATATCCTCCTTCGATGTTGTTCCTTGTCCCATGAACTCCTTCCTCCATCTTCTAATTCGATTTTGCTCGTGTGTATTCTCAAGAATACGCTAACACCAGAATGAACCAAAGTATATTTAGCTCACAGAGTCGATGTGCAAGTGCTTTTGAAATAGTAGGATCCTAAGGAGTAAAATACCTGCATGCGCAGCTGATAAAGGTAAAGTTTGCTCAGTCATATTCAACTCCAGGTTTCGGTGCTCATCTGTTTCCAGCCAGAGCCAGTGCTGTCTGCATCTGCAGATGTTTCCGTGGTCATGAGTCAGGCATGACTAGATGCCAGAGTGCATGGAACACTGTTACTTTTAACACTGAAGCAGTATCTATTTATCTACTTGCAATTTCTTGTTTTCAAAGTGCTAGGTTGGCAGGAGCTAGAAGAGAGTACAGGAGCTCACTCTGTTGTGCAGCATTCAGTTCTCAAACTGCTGACCTGCCGACCTTCCAGTCATCAAGTTCAGCATTTTAACCACTAAGCCACCAGTCCCTATGTGCAGCTGACAAAACAATAAACGATACATGACATTTATAGCTTCCTAACAGTTATGAAGGGACTGTGGTCTGTCCTAGCTCCTGCCAACCTAGCTGTTTGAAAGCAAGAAATTGCAAGTAGATAAATAGGCACTGCTTCGGCAGGACAGGTAACAGCGTTCCATAAGCTTCATCATTTAATGCCTACAACATGACCACCGAAACATCTGCAGACACAGACAACGCTAGCTCTTTGGCTGCAAATATAGATGAGCAATTATCGATGTGTTATTCTGTGTTTTATGGGAGTAGAAGGCAGGCAGAGAGCCTTCCCCGTCTGTAGTGAGGGAAGTGAACGTGAAGACTTTTAAAACAATATTTTTACCCTAAAGCAGGGGTGCCCAAATTTTTCAGGCCACGGGCCGGTCCTGTGGTTTAGCGAGCCAGTTACGTGGTTCAGTGGGCCAGTCACGTGGTTCCTCCCACCGGAAGCAGAAGTAAAATGCACCTTGCAATCTGTTTTGCAACAGGATAAGATAGATTTTAACCTGCCATTTTCTCTGCTCAAACTAGGGGTGCTGAAACTACGGCCCGTGGGCCAGATCCAGCCCCCAACGCCGATTCATCCAGCCCATGCTGCCCTAATCGCTCCCGGAAATGGAAGTAAAACGCGCAGGCCAGATGAATTAGCATTTGGGGGGCTGGATCTGGCCCCTGGGCCATACTTTCGCCACCCCTGCCCTAAAGGTACCAACCACAGCTCAGACTCTTCCATTCTCCCGAAGTGGGGTAAATTGAGTCCCAGCATGTTAGGGGCAAAATGCTGGTTAACTTGTGAACAGCCCAGAGAGTGCACTAAGCACTATGGAGAGGGGAATAGATAAGTGGAGCTGCTATTGCTCATCTCGCATGGCGCCTCCCCCCCCCCCCCCGGCCCATTCCAGCATCTTCAATCACAGCCACAGTGAGTTATTGATCCCATAACAAGATAACTGCTGCTTCTACTCGCTGTCTGCTCAAAGCTGGGTTGTGTGGTGGGTTTTTTAAATGGGTTGGGATAAAGACCAGGTGGGCCTGAGGGTGGAGTAAATACTTGCCCCAATCCAAGGGCGGGGGTGGCGAGGGAGGGATAGATTTGAACTGGGTTCCCTACCCATCCACAGATGGTGGAGGTGCTAATGCTGCTTCTACCCAGGAGGAAGACAGCCAGAGACGAAGCATCTTCTCCTTTGTCCATGCTGAGAGGGCCTCAGGTGGCTGCAACCCGGAGGAATGCCTGGGGTTGCAGCCAAGATTTGGTTTCTGACGATGCCAGACCCTGCAACCCACTGTTTTCTATGGGAAACCGTACTCATCAGGTGGGGGACACCCGGGGTTTCTTGGGGCAGCCCCGGGGTGGCAGGCGGTGTGCCAGGGTCTGCTCAGGGCCATAGCCAAGATTCTAGATGTGGGAAGGTGAATATTTTTTCAGGATAGGCAACAATGTCATATGTGTGTGTCATACAGTAAAACCTCGCATAAAGAGCACCTCGCTTAGAGACTAAGTCGCTTGAAGAGCAGAATTTCCTCTGAATGATCGGCTCGCTTAACAACTAAAACCAACCAAAAACTCACTCAACAGAAGTCATAATTTGTCACTTACAGTGGTGTTTCGCTTAAAGAGCAATCTCGTGGGATGCATTATGCTCTTTGAGCGAGGTACCACTGTATATATAAGCAGCCGGGAGTTTGAGGGTGGGCAACCGGCTAACAGGGAGGCCAGAGGCCACGGGCCCAGCCACACACACCCACACACCCCACCCCTGGCTACAGCCCTGGGTCCGCTGACTCCCAAGGTCCAGCCCTCCTGAAAGCCACTGGCCTGATCTTAGGACAGGGGTCCCCAACCTTTGGCTTTTGGACTTCCATTCCCAGAAGCCCCAAGGCAATTCCCCAAAGTACTGATCAGCCAATGGACTGACTGGGAACGGAAGTCCAAAAACCAAAGGTTGGGGACACCCCCCCCCCTCCTGTCGCTCTTAGGCGACTTGCTCCTTCTCAGTCTGGTCGACCTAACGGGGCTGTTGTAATAGAGAGGGGGGGGAGGCAGGGAAGGATGGAAGTCGAAAGGGGAAGGGCGGTCTCTTCCCCCCCCCCCCCAATGGAGAGCAGCTTTTCGGTGGTGGTGGTGGGGAGACCAGCCTGTATGCCCTTTGGTGCCCTCGTCTCCCCTCCCCTCCCCCCTCCCCCCCCCTTCCCAGTGGCCACGGCTGTCGCTATCCAGCCAGGGAGGGATGGAAGGAAAAGTGGACGGGGCGGGAAAACGCCACCAGGCAGGCAGGAGGCAGGCTCGTTCCTTCTTCGCCTCTTCCTCCGTTCCTTCTTTCTTCCCTTCTTCCCTTCCTTCTGCTCTGCCCGCCCGCTTGTCCGTCTAAAGGCTTCGGGGAAGCGCAGGCGGGGCGCCGAACCCGGCACCGATGGACCCGCTCCGTCCGCCTTGCAGGCAGGCAGGCAGGCAGCAGCCCCACCGGTGCAGCCGTCCCCGTCCCCGCCGCCACCGCCGCCCTGACGTCACATCGGAGCGGCGTGGTTGGCGGGGGGGGGGAGCGCATGATGCGCGGCCGCCCTGCCTGCCAATCGGGTTTTCAAAAGGCGGGGCGGCGGGGACGGGGACGGGAGCGCGCCCGGGCGAGCGGGACGGACACCGGGGCGAGCGGGCGGCCCGACCGACGACGGGCGCCGGGGCTGGAGCGTGGCGGGACGACGCCGGGGCTGCCTTCACGCGGGTCCGCCGCCGCGCCCGGGCGCCCGATGCCATGGGGAGCAGCGCGGGGAGCCCCGCCTGGCGGCAGGTGAGCGCCCAGGCGGAGGGGGAGGGCGGGGGGGGTGTTGACCTTCGGCGGAGGGGACGGGGTGGAACTCCCGGCCACGGGAGGGCGCGGGCAGCCCAGTCCAGGGGGGGGTGGTCGCGCGCCCCGTCGGGGGCCCTCCCGCGGCTCCCTAGGTCTCGGCTGGCAGGAGGGGGGGGCCTCTGGGTTTGGGGCCGACTCTCTCTCTCACCCCCCACACCCCCCAGGGCAGCCCTGGCGATTGGGTGGGTGTGGAACGGGGGGGTGGGGGGGAGGTAAGGTGGACCTGTGGGGGACGATGGGTGATGGGTCTCATCCTGGACGGAGGGGGGCGCTTCATGGCTCTCCTGGACCCCTCCAATGGGAGGGGGCTTTCCCTGGGGGAGGGGCGGACGGAGCCCCCGCAAGACCCATCGGGTCTCCCTCTGCCTGCCCAAAGCCGGCCCCACGGGGGAGCCCCCCCCCGCCGCGCTCCCCCCGGGAAACCTTGAAGCCAAGCAGGTGTCTCTTTCTAAGCTTCTTCCCTGGAGCTGATGCTGATACTGTCTTGCCAATTCTTTGTTGCGTTTCCCTTTAAAAGACCCCCGCTTCCCCCCCCCCCTTTCCAATTTATAAAGTAACGTTGATGAAGCTGAGATCCAAGTCAAGCAGAGGATGATTGTCTCGTAGTAGTCTGGAAAGCAAACCGCTGGGAGTTCTTAATCGGCTAGGCTGGTGAAAGGATCAGAGAGGATCCCATCCTGGCTTGCCTTGGTGCACTTTGAATTTCAGTACAATATTTTGCACCCAATGGAAAAAAAAGCCTTTCCGCATTTCAGCTTGCAACAATAGTATTCTGTCACTTTATAGCCCACGAGGAATGAAAGCTTAGGAGCAAGCAAGGAGGAAAGTTTTGGGAACCTAGCAGTTCGAAAGCAAGAAATTGCAAGTAGATAAAGAGGGACCACTTCAGTGGGGAAGGTAACAGCCTTCCATGCACTCCAGTGTCTAGTCATGCCTGCCACATGATCACGGAAACGTCTGCAGCAGCAGACAGCGCTGGCTCTTCGGCTTTGAAACAGAGGTGAGCACTGAACCCTAGAGTTGGATACGACTGGCTTTCGAGCAAGGGAAACCTTTACCTTTTACTAAATCTAAATGATCCACAGGAGTGCAGGTGAGGGTGGCTAGATCCTGACACAGCCTGTGGTCTAGTTTATTTATTTTATTTTATTTCCACATTTATATTGCCACCCAACTCAGCAACGACTCTGTCAATGTGGACTAGTATCTTTGTGCATAACCATGGAAGTAAAAGGCCCTCCACCTCCCCACCAAAAAAAGAGTCTTGTGGTGCTTTGAAAATGAACAGACTATTTTAATGTGAGCTTTTGTGAGTTATAGAGGGCCGCGGTGGCTTAGTGGTTAAGACACTGAACTTGACAACTGCAAGGACAGCAGGTCAGCAGTTCGAGACCTGAGTGCTGTACGACGGAGTGAGCTTCCGTTGTCTGTCCCAGCTCCTGCCAACCTAGCAGTTTGAAAGCAAGAAATTGCAAGTATATAAATAGGTGCCGCTTCGGTGGGAAATGTAACAATGCTCCGTGTGCTCTGGCATCTAGTCATACCTGCCACATGATCACGGAATTATCTGCAGACTGGCTATAAATGGAGATGAGCACCGGTCCCTAGAGTTGGATACAACTGGCAGTTGAGCAAGGAGTTCCCAACCTAAGGCCCGTGAGCCGGATCTGCCCCCTGCACCATTTCATGTGCCCCCACCCCTCGAAGGGCATTTGAGAAACAAAATGGCCACCCCATTTGAAGCTGTTGGAACAAAATGGCCACTCCCATTGTGCAGGCAGGGCAAAATGGCCATCCAGCCCTCAAAGCTGACTGACCCGGCCCCTGGCTTGAAAAGGTTGGGAACCCCTGGCCTACTGAAGGCAAGAATTCCAGTTAATGTAGATGGACAGTGTGTGGTCCAGCTTCCTTCCTCTTGAATGCCTCCAGCATTGAATATGTTCTCTTGGTTTGGCTGAGAATGGTTTGCATTTCTTCCTCAAGTGCGTTTGCTGGGTTCCATGTTTTTGGACATGCATGTCTTTTAGTGACTGGCTCTAACAAATCACGTGTGAAATGATAGTAGGACAGGCAATGAGGAAGCAGGATTGTCCAGTGGCAGGGGTTTATTTGTGTGTGTGTGTGTGTGTGTGTGTGTGTGTGTGTGTCTGTTCGCCAAGTGGTTAAGGCACTGAACTTGCTGATTGGAAGGTTGGAATTCGATTCCCAGGTACCGCATGGCGGAGTGAGCTCCCATCTCTGTTCCTACCACCCTAGCAGTTCAAAAGCAAGAATTTGCAAGTAGATAACGAGAAGGTGTGAAGGTGAACAGCGTTCTGTGCGCTCCAGTGTCGAGGCATGCCTGCCACATGTCCATGGAAACGTCTGCGGACACAGAGAGCGCTGGCTCTCTGAGCACTGAACCCTAGAGTTGGATATGACTGGCTTTCGATCAAGGGCCACCTTTCCCCTTTCCCTGTTCACCCAGCCAGACTTTGGACACTGTTCTAGTCCTACCCTAAATGATTGGGCTTGGTTAATTCCAGGGGAAAGGATATCCCAGGCTCTTTGGCGCTGCTTTTGAAAATGAAAAGTTGTCAGCTCGGCTGTCTGGCCAAGAGTCTTTTTCGGACAGTCTCAGCTGAGGACAATAATGAGGATGATCAATCTTTATTGTCATTGTCCTGCACAGAGCAACGAGATGTCAGTAGCCTCCAATCAATGGGGTAATTAAAAGGCCCAGAGCATCCTTCACCTGTTGCCTCTTGTAAAAGAGGTTCAAGGTTGGGTCCAGATTTCCAATTCCTCTGAGTAGGTTCTCTGCAATGAGCAGAATTGGAGGCCGGTTTCCACCCGAAGGCTCACGGATCTCGGTCGATGTACGTCAGGGTAAGGTCTCTCTCTCTCTCTCTCTCTCTCTCTCTCTCTCTCTCGGAACATGGTGAAGACCTGAGGAATGGACGCCATCCCTGCCGGCTCCTCTGGGTTGCCATAGCTACTTGCAGCAAATACTGCAAAGATGGAGTGGAAGTGACAGGCAGGGAGTGCGGTGGTTGCGGGGGGGGGGGTTGGAGGCAAAGACTGGGGTCCCCCGGGTCCCCCTCCTGGGTCACAAGGGGTTACTCTGGCAGGATTTGCTTTTCACAGCCTGTTGGGCAAGCAGATGTCCAACAGGTGTGGCCTCTCTTAAGTCTCGCCACTCATCAACACAGTGGAGGTATTTCTCTTGTTAATGCCTTCCTTACCTTTCGGTTTTTCCCCCAGCCACATTGTTAAATGTAAGGAGTGATCTGGGGAAATCCATGCACGCAAGCCCTGTTGGTTTTAATGGGGCCGTCTCCAGCTTGCTTACTGCCGCTTGCACATCACAGGAGTAGTCATGGAGTGGCCCACCAGTAGAGCAGGTATGCTCTGTGACTGCTAATAGGATTCTGGCCACCGTATTGTGCTGAGTTTGTAATGTGTCTTGTGTTCCTAAAACAGCCTGAATGACGTACCCTTGGTCTCTGGCCGTTTGCTTACTGGGTTGGTTTTCTTCCTTCGTGTAAAGATGGGAGAGCACACCATACCTTGTCAAGTATCCCGTATTGGCCGGGATTTCCCGTATTCCAGCGCCGCTTTTACTACTTTCCCGCCCGGAGCCGCCGCCATCCTGTAATTTGACAGTGGGGGGAAAGTAGTTACTGTGCATCCCCTTTTGCGCAGAACCCTTCTATGCATGCATAGAACCCTTCTATGCATGCGCAGAAGGGGATGCGTAGAAGGCTTCTGCATAGAACCGTTGTGTACAAAACCGTACTGTGCATGCGTAGAAGCCTTCTACGCTTGTGTAGAAGGGACCTGCACAGAATGATTCTGCGCAGGTCCCGTATTGTCCAGAGCCGCGCTTGACAGGTATGGAGCACACACTGCTCTGTAGGGTGATTAGAGTGGCTTTCCCTCTCCCTATGAGGCGGTGGTGGCCTAGTGCAGTGGCCTGGTGCGTTTTACTTCCACTTCTGTGTGTGACAAGGGTAGTGTGGGCGGATGAATTGGCTTCAGGGGCCAGATGTGGCCCAAAGGCCATAGTTTGGGCACCCTTGGTTTAAGCAGAGAAAATGCCATCTTAAAATCTATCTCATCCTGTTGCAAAACAGATTGCAAGGCATGTTTTACTTCCGCTTTAGGTGGAGGAACCATGTGACCGGCCTGCGGCCTGAAAAGTCTGCGCACCCCTGGCCTAGTGGTTAAGACGTTGAGCTTGATAACCGGAAAGTCAGCAGGTCAGCAGTTCAAGACCCGAGTGCTGTGAGTTGGAGTGAGCTGTGGTCATCTGTCCCGGCTCCTGCCAACCTAGCAGTCCAAAAGCAAGAAATTGCAAGTAGATAAATAGGTTCCTGCTTTGGTGAGAAAGGTAACAGCATTCTATATGCTCCAGCATCTAGTCATCCCTGTCACCTTACCAAGGAAATATCTGCAGACACAGAGAGCACTGGCTCTTGGGCTGTAAATGGAGGTGAGCACTGGACCCTAGATTTGGACACGACTGGCTTTCAAGCAAGGGAGACTATGGTGCTCCTAATAAACAGGGCAGCCAAGAAGATTCCAATATACGCACTGAATGGTGCATTTATTCCCAAAAGGTGACACTGGTTGTGAAAGGGGAGGCACTGTTTTGAAGAAATTGTGAGGCTGGGTTTTGTTAGAGAAGGAGGAGAGCCAAGAATAGGATCAACAGAAGAACTGGGGAGGATTTGTGATAATTAATTATAATATTTCCACCCTGCCTTTCCATTACATGTCAGGGTGGCTTATCATTACCGTAAAGCAGAATGAGCACAGCAAGAAGAAAACAGATGCAGCTATGAACTATAAACCATCAAAATCACATTAGTCGGCACACAGACAGTCAACGTCATCACAATACATTAAGCAGTTCCGTAAGCCAATATGAAAAGCTGTGTCTTTACACCCTTCCCGAAAGCCGCAAGAGGGGAGCCACAGCAGTTCAGCATCCTTCTCTGACAAGGGCGTGATGATGAGGCAACCTGTGGCTGAGACGAGAGAGAATCAGAGGATGCTAGAAGAACTGAGTTAGAAGGGGGGCCCTGAGGCCATCCAGCCCAGCCCATCCCTTCTCAATGCAAGAGTCCGAATCAAAGCAGATCTGACAGACAGGGTGGCTTTCCAGTTCTCTTTCTCTCTCTCTCGAGGCAAGTGGGTTCTCCCACTGTTGTACTGCTCTAACCATCAAGAAGTTTTCCCAGATATTCAGCCTGTAGTTTTAGCACATTGTATTACACGTCCTGCCCTCTTGGATGATGGAGAACATATCCTTCCCTTCCTGTTTATGACCATTGTTCAGGTATTTGAAGGGTGCTGTCATCATCCTATCCCAGTGGCGGCGGACCTATGTCATGCGTGCTAGAGGTGGCACTCGGAGCCTTCTCTGTGGGCACCCATGCAGCCATCCCAGCACTGAGTTTGCCCTGCCCCTCTGCCCAGCAGCCCAATGAAAGCGCTTCTTTCCTCCCCCAGCACAGAATTCACCCCATCCACATTTGCCCAGCAGCCCAATGGGAGCATTTCCTCCCTCCCCCCAGCACCGAGTTTGCCCTGCCCCTCTGCCCAGCAGCCCAATGGGAGCACTTCCTCCCTCCCCCAGCATAGAATTCACCCTTTCCCTTTGCCCAGCAGCCCAATGGGAGCGCTTCTTCCCTCCCCCAGCACAGAATTCACCCCATCCATTTGCCCAGCTGCCCAATGGGAGCATTTCCTCCCTCCCCCCAGCACCGAGTTTGCCCTGCCCCTCTGGCCAGCAGCCCAATGGGAGCATTTCCTCCCTCCCCCAGCACAGAATTCACCCCATCCATTTGCCTAGCTGCCCAATGGGAGCATTTCCTCCCTCCCCCAGCACCGAGTTTGCCCTGCCCCTCTGCCCAGCAGCCCAATGGGAGCACTTCCTCCCTCCCCCAGCATAGAATTCACCCCATCCATTTGCCCAGCAGCCCAATGGGAGCATTTCCTCCCTCCCCCCAGCACCGAGTTTGCCCTGCCCCTGTGGCCAGCAGCCCAATGGGAGCATTTCCTCCCTCCCCCAGCACAGAATTCACCCCATCCATTTGCCTAGCTGCCCAATGGGAGCATTTCCTCCCTTCCCCCAGCACCGAGTTTGCCCTGCCCCTCTGCCCAGCAGCCCAATGGGAGCGCTTCCTCCCTCCCCTGTTGCTGTATTGGCACTTTGCAATAAATAAGTGGGTTTTGGGATTGCAGTTTGGGCACTCGGTCTCTAACAGGTTCTCCAGCACTGTCCTATCCCCTTTCAATCTCTTTTTCTCAAGACTAAACATGTCCAGTTCCTTCAGTCTTTCCTTCTAGGGCGTGGTTTTCTGGTCTTTTGGCTATAAGCAGAGATGAGCACTGAACCCTAGAGTTGGATACAACTGGCTTTCAAGCAAGGGTGACCTTTACCTTTTATCATCCTTGTAGCCCATCTTTGTACCTGTTGCATCTTTAAGTGTGATGCCCAAAATTGGACACAGGACTCTTAAGTGAGATGCAAACAGCTGGTGGGGAGTGACGGGGGCCTTGCAAGGTCTGCCAGGGTAGACTTTCTCCCATGAGGGAAGGAGTTATTCAGTTGCAGCCTGGAGGCTGCATTTACACTTTTTTTTGCATCACTTCCTGGCTGCTGCAGGTGCGTGTTTGCAGGAGCCCCTGCTAGCCAAAAGCAATAGGAATTCCACTTACACAGTATATACTACCCTATAGTACTTAATGCCCTCTCTGGGATGGCATTCTGCCCCTGACACATTGGGTCCTCATTTTACTGACCTCAGAAGGATGGGAGAGACTGAGTCCATCTTCATCCCTGTCAGGATCGAACTCACAACATTTTTGGCTGAAGTGCAACAATTTAACCCCTGCACCACCAAGGCTATGGGCCGCTGGTTCCGTCGCTGCCTGTTCCCTGGTATTCCAGGGCTACAGCCTCTGACCAGGCGGAAGGAATAAACTAGGTACTGTATGTGTATGAGAGTGAATTTTTACACTAGTTCCTTTACAGAAACTGTATTTGTGTCCCGTGATGTGCTGCTCTAGGAACTTTGATGCTTCCACAGGAAGCATTGGTGGCAGTGTGAGGATTGGAGTGGGCTTCCAGGCAGTAAAATCCCTGTGTACCCCCTACATTACCCTGACATTTGCTCCCCCCACTTGGCTGTTCCTTGAGTTTTCATCCACGGATTGGACAGCCTGGAGACGTTTCCTGTAGGTTAAGATTGTCAGCGGCCTGCCTTCCATCATCATCTTTCGTGTGCCAGTCAAACCTTGGACTGCCAAAACGAAGCCACTTTCTTGGCTTTGTTGTTGGCCAAACTTAAATCCTCGTCGGTGCATGTTTCTGGCAGTCATTGCCCAGACCAGCAAATGAGCCAGTGGGTTCTGTGTCTCTCCACATTCACACAGTGTGTTCTTGTCCACCATCAGCCTTCGCTTGAGTATGTCATTCTTGCCTTTACGGACTCCAACCATCAGCCTATTTCAGTGTCCTCCAAGAGACGTAGGGGAGATCGAGTTACTTATCCATATCCTCCTGTGAACTCCTTCTTCCAACTTCTAGTTTGAACTTGAACCAGACGTTCTGGAGAGTGAAGTCAGAAAGGCCCTAAAAAGCACTGCAAAGAATAAAGCTAGTGGAGATGATGGTATCCCAGATGAATTTTTCAAAGCCTAAAAGATGATGGAATCAAACTACTGCATTCAATATGCCAGCAAATTTGGAAAACAAAACAGTGGCCACAGGATTGGAAAAGATCAGTGTACGTTCCAATCCCCAAAAAAGGCAATGCCAAAGAATGCTCAAATTACCAAACAATTGCGCTCATCCCACACGCCAGCAAGGTGATGCTCAAGATAATACAGGATAGACTTCAGCAACATGTGGAGAGAGAACTACCAGAGGTGCAGGCTGGGTTCAGAAGAGGCAGGGGGACTAGAGACCACATCGCCAACATACGTTGGATCATGGAGAAAACAAAGGAATACCAGAAACAAGTCTACTTTTGTTTTATTGACTACACCAAAGCCTTTGACTGTGTGGACCAAAATAAAATGTGGCAAGTACTTAAAGAGATGGGAATACCAGAGCACCTCATATGCCTCATGAGAAATCTGTACATGAACCAAGAGGCAACAGTTAGGACAGAGCATGGAATGACAGAGTGGTTTGGAATAGGAAAAGGAGTAAGACAAGGCTGCATTTTATCACCCTGCTTATTCAATCTACACACAGAGCACATAAAGCGCAATGCAGGGATGGAGGAATCACAGTATGGGATCAAAATTGCTGGAAGAAACATCAACAATTTGAGATATGCAGACGATACCACCTTAATGGCAGAAAGTGAGGAAGACCTAAAGAACCTCTTGATTGGGCTGAAGGAGGAGAGTGCAAAAGCTGGCTTGAGACTTAATATCAAGAAAACCAAGATAATGGCAACAGGCCCAATCAGTCCCTGGAAAATAGATGGGGAAGAAGTAGAAGCAGTGACAGATTTCACTTTCCTGGGATCAAAGATCTCTGCAGATGGCGACTGCAGCCATGAAATAAAAAGACAACTGATTAGACAAACCATGAGAAACCTGGGGAACATAGTGAAAAGTAGAGACATCACCTTGCAAACAAAAATCCGCATAGTCAAAGCAATGGTATTCCCAGTAGTAATGTATGGGTGTGAGAGCTGGACCATTAGGAAGGTTGAGCGCAGAAGAATGGATGCCTTTGAGATGTGGTGTTGGAGGAGAGTCCTGAGAGTCCCTTGGACAGCAAAGAGAACAAATAGGTCAATATTGGAAGAAATCAATCCTGACTGTTCATTGGAGGGACAAATAGTGAAGATGAAGCTAAAGTACTTTGGACATCAAATGAGAAGGGAGGACTCACTTGAGAAGGCCTTGATGCTTGGAAAGGTGGAGGGCAAGAGAAGAAGGGGGTGTCCAAAGATGAGATGGATAGATGGTATTGTAGACACAATGGGCACAGAACTGGGAGGACTGAGGAGGATGGTAGAGGACAGAGGTGCCTGGAGGAAAATGGTACATGGGGTCGCAAAGGGTTGGAATCGACTGTGCGACTGAACAACAACAACCCTCTCAAGAATGTTTGTTTTTGCCATAAAGCTCTTCCTGGATCTGAGCGGGTGGACTTGAGGCTCATCTCCCTTCAGAGGATGTTGCAGGTCCTTCTCTTGCTTAGTTCTCCTGCAGAGGATAAGAAGTGTTTCACGCTTGAGCCTCCAACACGAAACGCCCTAAATCAGCCTGACAGGCGCCAGCCACCGTGACAGTGAAATGAAGGCATTCTGCCCTCCGGGGTCCCCCTTATAATGGCATCCGTTCTGCCCCTCTGTGTCTCTCGAGGGGGTCCTTGCTCCATGGCCATTGTGGCTGGCTTGGCTGAACTGGCGTGGGGTGAAGCGAGTGGAGGGGGCAGTGCCAGTCTTTGGACTAGCAGCACATCTCCAGGGGACATTTGGGTGGGAGGGGGCAGGCTGTCGGTGAGCACACAGGGCTCTCTGAGTCCCCAGAATCCTGCCGTGGAGATGATTCTAAGGAAATGACAGTCAGGGTGGGTGGAAGAGGGATTTTCCTTCATCTCCATGCAAGGAAATGGCCTGAGCAAGCCACTCATGGCAAACATAAAACATGCAGAGGTTTGGAGAAAGCTGGAATCTTTTATGCACAGTGGTAGCACTTGCATCACTTTGACGCTTGCACATGTTTGCACATCTTTTTGTCTCACATCTCTTCCTTCGGGGGGAGGGGGGACAGAGACAATCTCCGTAAGTTTGCAAATTGATGCACCACCATCTCCCTGCTTAAATGCATACTATTAAGCACACTTTGAACATGGCTGTGGTCTGTAGTTCTCCTTTCAGTGCCCTGGGAGCTGAGAGGGCGAATGTCTGAGTTTGGGTCATGGATCCATCAATGGCATATCCTGAATTTGTCATGAATTACAGAACATTTCCTCTAAAGAAAGATGTGAATTTCATTTGTGTCCAGATCAAATTTTGGACTGCCAAAATGGAGCCACTTGCTCGGCTTTGTTGTTGGCCAAACTCAAGTCCTCATCGGTGTAGATTTCTGGCAGTCATCAGCAGACCAGTCAATGAGCCCATGTATTCTTTATCTCTCCACATTCACACAATGTGTTGTGGTCCACCATTAGCCCTCACTTGCGCCTGTTGGTCTTGCATTGAGGGACTCCAACCCTCAGCTATTCAGGGTCCTCCAAGTGATGTAGGAGAGGTTGAGTTCCTCCTTTAATGACGTTCCTTGTCCAGTGAGTTCCTTCCTCCAACTTCTAGTTTGGTTTTGCTCTTGTGTTCCCTCAAGAATGTTTGTTCTTGCCATAAAGCTCTTCCTGGATCTGAGCCGGAGGACTTGAGGCTCATCTCCGTTCAGAGGGTGTGTGTGTGTGGGGGGTCCTTCTCTTGCTTAGTTCTCTCGGCATCTGCTGCTACTTCTCTCCTAATCTTAGGTGGAGCCATACCCACAAGAGGGTCTATTTTCTCCACTGGTGTAGGTTTGAGGCAGGTTTGCTTTATCTGAAACTTCTCTACATCTCTTATCTAATCTGCCTGAATTTCCAGAAAAATGTTGCAGCTAGGTTCCTGTGATCTGAGAGGTTTGGAGCCGTAGTCCTTAGGCATGCAAGGGTGTCCTGCCCAGAGCCTGGAAAAGTTACTGTTTTGAACTACAAGTCCCAGAATCATAGCTGTCAAGTATCCCGTATTGGCCGGGAAAACCCCTTATTTTACCCTCTTCCATGCCATCATCCCGTATTAATTAGGCTGCAATGCCCTATTGCCACCATTGGAGGGCAGCACAGGATAAGCATAGATGTCAAGTATCCTTTATTGGCCGGGAAAACCCCTTATTTTACCCTCTTTCCCGCCGTCATCCCGTATTAATTAGGCTGCAATGCCCTATTGCCGCCATTGGAGGGCAGCACAGGATAAGCATAGCTGTCAAGTATCCCGTATTTGCTGGGAAATTTCCCTTATTTCCAAATCCAAAACTTGACAGGGATGCCCAGAATGCCCAGTCAGCTGTAGCCCAAAATAAGTTTCCCAGCTCTGAATATACCAGCTTTTTTGTTTGAATCTGGATTTCCAGAAGGCTAGGAGCATCGTCTCAACCCTGCATCGGTCCTTATGCCCATGTTGTGCTGCTGCCCTTCCAAAGTAACCAGGTGTGTCTGTCTGGATCCATTAGTTCTTGCTCAGCGGGTGTCTAATCTGACTCCTCAGCGGGGTGCCTCTGAAATCCTTCCCCTGCCCATAAGCCACTTTAGGATTATTTGCAGCTCTCTAAATACTCTAGGGAACCAACTGGAAAGGATTTCCTGGTCGTCTTCCTATGGAGGAAAATGGTTCATCATACGCTGCACTTTGGTGGATGGCTTCCTATCTGGGAAAGGCATTTTTGGACTACAAAATCCTCCAGCCCCTGGCCCACCAGAAGTTATAACCCCGTGATGGTGAACCTTGGCACTCCATATGGTCTTTGACTTCAATTCCCAGAAGCCCAAGCCCCCGTGAATCCACACGAATGGGTTTGGGGGTCTGTAGGGGTCTGTAGGGAGGGAGAATCCAAAGGATCTGCTCAGTGCTCTCATTTGGGCCAGTTTTATTGCTGTACTCCAATTCCGTTTAGCATTTTAGGGGACTTCTGGGCCGGGTGTGTGTTTTTTCCTTCTTTGGGTTTTACGATGCAAAAACGTCACGCTTGATCCGTGATAATCTCAAAGAAGGGTCCATCCTTTATAATCCCTCATTACGAGGAGGCTGATAATTTTACTTTTAATCCTCTCCCTGGCCTTTGTGGATCCGAGCGGATTACAGCATTTTTAAAAGGCACATTCTCTCAACGCCTCTGTTTTGGGACGTGCTTCCAAATCTGGACCTGGGTCTTCCGCTCTTTCTGGCATTTAGTCCCCCAGCAACGTCCGGAGGGATTTGAACTCGTGCCCTGGGCAAGGAGATGGGAAGGCCAAATCTGGCCCGCTTGCTATGGCCGCCTTTAGTGCCTGCTGGTCTCTTTTTCCGGCTCAGTGGAGTTGTACCGTCCAAAACACCCTGGAGCCTCAGAGGCTCACAGCCCTTCTCTCCGGTTCGAGCCCCCCTTACGGGCCTTTCTCCTTTCAGAGCTTATCGTGATTAATGAGGCATCCGAGTGGAACAGGCTTCCTTGTAGCTTTTAATTAGTGTCTGTGAAATTCTCGACCTTGATTAGCCCAGAAATAGGGCCTGATTTGAGAAGGAATGGGGTGGGGGGCTTCTGTGGGTGCAAGGGGGCTTGGGCTGAGCCATCTCCAACTCAACACATGGGCTGCAAATTATTTGTGTCCGGTCTTGCCTGCCACATGACCACGGAAACGTCCACAGACAGCGCTGGCTGTTTGGCTATAAACAGAGATGAGCGCCGAACCCTCGAGTCGGATACAACCGGCTTTTGAGCAAGGAAGGGAGACCTTTATAGGCCATATTCTGCTGACTGGATAGCTCAGTGAACTATCTATCTGGCAGCAGAGCCAGAGGTTGGGGAGTTCGATTCCCGCATTTGGCAAGCATCGCAGTCCCAAGGGCTCCCCCAGCCCAGAGGAAGGGAAGGGGAAACCTTCGCTCCTGTGTTTCCTATACCTAGAAAAGCCTAGAAACAGGTCGGAATTGACTTGATGGTACGTGATTACTTATTATGCCATTTTCCGTAGATGTCAGGAACAGAGGCTTGACAGGAAAGGCCTGTCAGGGAGGCTTCAAGATGCGAAATTCAAAATATAGACAAGAATGACATTTCTCTCTTTCTCTGTTTTGATGACAAACCCTTTGAAGCCGGCTCAGTTTGCCTAACAAATGGGATTGTATACCCTGATTTCCGCCATCTTGATTAAATGGGGTTATAACCTCGTGATGGCGAACCTTGGCACTCCATATGGTCTTTGACTTCAATTCCCAGAAGACCAAGCCCCCGCGAATCCACACGAATGGGTTTGCTGCAACTCATCCGGCCCGCGCCGCGCCATCCTCGTCGCTCCTGGAAGCGGAAGTAAAACATGGAGGAAGGGTTAACCCGGAAGAGCCTTAACTGTACAGGCACATTTTGCTTCTGCTTCCAGGAGTGACAAGCGCGGCGCGGGCCGGATGAATTGCAGCAAACCCATTCGTGTGGATTCACGGGGGCTTGGGCTTCTAGGAATTGAAGTCAAAGACCATATGGAGTGCCAAGGTTCACCATCACGGGGTTATAACTTCTGGAGGGCCGGTTGGGGGGGGGGGACAAGATTGCTTTGAGCCTGGATGTAGCCCACACAGTATGAGTTAGTCATTAGTTTGTTACAGCCCCATCTTATATTTTCCTCCAGTGAATCTGAGGGTGAGATATATGACTGTCTTTCACACAACAGCCCTTTGGTGTAGGATATTGATGTTTCCTCCCAGAGGTCATAGCTGTTGTTGTTGGGTTTCAAGTGGAGGCTGAAATCTAAGGGGAAAGGGACTGAGCCCCATGTGCTGTGTACCATATTCTGGAGCCAGCGGAAGGAGATTTTGCTTTGTTTTGTTCTCAGGTTTTCTTTTACGTGCAAATGTACATATTGCACTCTCTTAGTGTGCAATAAGGTTCATGCAATATCTGTTAATTTCTCTGGCACTCCTTGCTCACTGACACTGAAACGAAGACTTGCAGGGTGGGGAAAATCCTGTAGCCACAGACTTCAATCTGTACCACAGTAATCAGTTCTCAATTTCTAACTGGCGAAGAGGTGGTTTCGCCAGCATCCTGCACAGTTTGTTGGATTGTAAACAATAGTACTGTACTGTTAAAAAAGTGAAGACGACCCCTTCGCCCATTCTTTGGGGATGTTTGCTGTGCTGTGGTGGTGGTGGGGGGGGGAGCGCATTGGGGTGCCATTCAGCAAAATCTGGCTGTAAATGTAAAACCCGATCCTGGTGGCGCAGAGTTTAAACTGCTGTCCTGTAGCCAAACGGTTGCGAGTTCGATCCTGACGGGGATCCAGGTGGACTCAGCCACTTCCATCCTTCCAAGGTTGGTAAAATGTGGACTCAGTATTATTGGGGGCAAAATTCTAATTAACTTGTGAACTGTCAAGAGAGGGCATTAAGCGTTATGGGGGCAATATCGAAGTGGAGTTGCTATTGTTATTGTTGGCCTGTAGATGTTTTGTGGGACATAGACCGTGAGAACCCAATTGGTGTCTGCTGGATCGTGGTCAGAGTTTTCAGTTTCAATTACATACACAGCTCCACTTTTGACAAGAAAAAGTCCAGTTGCCTAGCCAGATAATCCAGGGAGGTGAATACTTAAACCAGGAGTGCCCAAACTATGGACTGTGGGCCAGATCCAGCCCCTGACACCAATTCATCCGGCCCACGCCACCCTCGTCACTTCTGGAAGCAAAAGTAAAACACACTTGTACATAGTTTGGGCACTCCTGGTCTAAGCAGAGAAAATGGCAGCTTAAAATCTATCTCATCCTGTTGCAAAACAGATTGCAAGGCGTGTTTTACTTCCGGTTGGAGGAACGTGACCGGTCCACTGAACCATGTGACCAGCCCGTGGCCTGAAAAGTTTTGGCACCCCTGTTTTAAGAGGAAGGGAAGTGTCAGTTCAGGAAAGCTAAAGGAACAAGGACCCTGGTCCATCAAACCACCCTGGTGGTGGGATTCATCCTGACTCCATGGGGGAAAGGTGTGAGTAGGTGCCTCTCAGAAGCCCACGGACCATGCTCCAAGGCAAAAGCCAGGCTTTGAAACCGGCATTCCTTGAGCTTAGATTAATGCCCTGATTTAAAAAATAGATATAACTAGCTGATTACCCGGCTTCGCTCGGGTTTTTCTTTTCTTTAACGTAGGCCAGCCTTTCCGTCTTGGAAACCTCGTGGGGTGTATGTGGGTCACTCCTACCTTCCTTCCTCCATCTCTCTCTTCCCTCACCCGTCCTGCTTCTCCGTCAACAGTCACTTACCTTCCCATACATGTGTCCGGCCACCTGGCGGACCAGAAGTCTCCAACAGCCGTCCCCAATGGCATACACCCCCACATGGGGCTTTTGACCCGCACAGTGCTGATCTCGCATGCCCATTTGCCTTCCACCTACTGTGAAAACTACAGCTGAGCTCAGAGGACTACAGCTGAGCTAGTCAGATGATGTCACAATCTCAACCTACCTGGGACTATGACATCAGCCAATTACATCACTGAGAAACACACATTGTATACATATATTGGGATGCAATTTGGGGGCATACACCCCCCCATGGGGCTTGTGACCCCCGTAGTGTTGAAGTGTTGATCTCACTGGCCCAAGGTACGTATGTGCCAAATTTCAGTGGTATTGGTCCAGGGGTGTGAGAGCCTTTCAAGCACATACAAACATATCTCAAGCTTTTTCTACTCTTGTCCAAATTTGTGTTTCAGTGGTCTGGGGTGGAACAAAAACAAATGTTTAGACCTGTGGCTAGGAAAACCGCACGAAGTGAGCTGTGCAGATGCACAGATGCAGAGAAAGCTGGCCGTTTCACCCCTTGATCTGAGGAGGGCACTCTGCATGTGCTCAGAGGTGCAGTCTTTCTTTTCTTGGACCAAGAAACAGTGAAGAGAATGTGGCATCTAGGCAGAGCAGCCCGTCTAATGTCGAACATGAATCTGTGAAGACGGCTACTTCAGACCCCCAAATTTGCATGGAGTGAACGTGCTTTGCATCAGCAGAGTGGCAGGAGGCGAATATTTTCCTCCTCTGACCTTTCTGTTGGCACCGCCTGGCATCTCGGATCAGCCGTGACGAGGCCTTCTCGTAGGGCAGCGGCTGATTAATATGGCACAAGAAGGGAGAAGCTCCATGCTCCGCTCGGAGGCCGCGTTGGCTTTTTGAGCAAGCAGATGGACAGCATGGCTTCCCACTGCCTTCAACCCCCCCCCGGCTCCCGCGGTTGCTGCCGAAGGCTTCTGATGAAAGTTTAATCAGGGCCCGCTTGCATGTTATTTATTATGCATTAAAGAGACGGGGAGGCAGTTAAGCTAGCAAGCGCCGGAGCGCCGGCAGCGCCGGCAGCGCTGCAAAATGAATTCGTTGGGCCAACAGAACAAGCCGCGTCGACTCCACCAGAAGTGGGCCTTAAACGGTCAAGCGAGGTGGGGGGCGACTGGCCTTAATGCCTACATGCCACCACCACCACCCAAGACCAGGGGGTACCAGCCTGGCTCTGAAAGGCAGAAGAGAGCTATCGCCCTTGGGTCCAGCTTAGAGACTTCCCAAAGGCACATGGCATGGTGGTAAAAGGTGGAGGAAATGGGAATGTGGTTTCACAAGCCTGTTGGGCTTAACCCACATCCAGGTCTCTTCTTTATGAGCCAGAGAGAATGACCCAAATGGCTCCATCTCTTTAGGTAAAGGTAAACATTACCCTTGCTCGAAAGCCAGTCGTATCTGACTCTAGGGTTCGGTGCTCATCTCTGTTTATAGCCAAAGAGCCAGTGCTGTCTGGGTCTATGTGGCAGGCATGGAACACTGTTCACCTTCCCACCAAAGTGGTCTCTATTTATCTACTTGCAATTTCTTGCTTTCAAATTGCTAGGTTGGCAGGAGCTGGGACAGAGACGCAAGCTCACTCCATCATGGAGCACTTGGGTCTTGAACTGCTAACCTTCCACTCAACAAGTTCAGCGTCTTAACCACTAAGCCACCACAGTCCTGTTCCGTCTCTTTACACAACTGCAATCCAACTTGTGGCTGCTGTTTGCTGCATGCTGCGGTTGCAACCTGGGTTATTGCGCAGGAAAGAGAACCCAGCTTGAGACCTGAGCTTGGAAGTGGGGTGAAGACAACATCTGGGAAGGTGGGCCACTACTCTCCAGTCAACGGCCCAAGAAGTCCCTTTTTTTTGGTTAAAAAAATATTTTTTATTAATTCTAAACCATCACATATACTAAATATAAGCAAACATACTAGTCATACAACTAACACAAACAACCAATATATTGTAGTTCTTCCATGTCTAGGTCAGACTTTAAACTGCCAAAATGAAGCCACCATTGGGTAATTCATTCTGTAGTTCTTTTCGCTTGACTTAGTGTGAGAAAGATTAGCTGGCACAACAAGGTTGCTGTTACCAGGGTACACCCAATTGTGGCTTTAAAAGACCACATTCTTTGAGGAGGCTCTTTCTGTGTACCCCAACCAATATTGTTTTCGGGGTCTGCCTAGTGGCATTTTGCGGCACCTTGGTATCCAGTCTTTTTGCAATAAGCAATCTCATAGATGTTACCATGACAATAATCAAATCTTTCTTACTTCTTTCTATCTTTTTATTTCCAAAATCCATTGATAATGCTAATCTAGGAGTTATCTCTAATTTTAAATACACTATGTGATTCCTCTCTTCAAAGACTTTCTTCCAAATTCTATTTGCAAACCTACAATCCCACCAGAAATGAAAATATGTCCCAATCTCTTGTTTTACATCTCCAGCAATCATTCAGGAAGACTATTGCCATGATGATAGCCAATGTTCGGAACGGATACGGCACTTGAGGAAGAATCATTCAGAAAAACTTAATGGGGAAGAAATAATCCGCTTCATAAACAAGACAGGAGAGGCAAATCCTGATGCCGGCCAGTCTCCTATGGCCATTCCCACCTAGAATTAGACCCATTTGCCTTAGCTGGATTTAAATAAGTTCTTATATTATTTATATGCTTCTATTCTCCCCATTGGGGACCCACGGCAGTTCCCCCCACAGTTCAAAACATACAATGACCACAAGTGAAAATGCCATGCAGAATGATATATTTTAAGAATAATTAAACAGAGGTCAAAATTAAAAACATTGGAAGACAAAAATGTGTTGACTTACCATTCATCAGTTGATTGATTGGGGCGGCTTTTATCTGGGATTAGCAGTTGGCTTTAAAGTGGACGAAAAATATTGCTTGTTGTTTATTATGCATTAAAGTGAGTGGGAAGCAATTAAGCAAGGAAAGGGGGGGGGGGAGGGAATTAATTCCATAAGAAGGGAGTTTACGAACTCCACAGGAGCCAGATATGCACATATACGTATATCATGTGCTAATAATGACTTGCATCTGGTTTTCCCTCTTGACACTGAGAATAATTCTTATTGTTGCTCACCCTGTGAAGAGGGCTAAGCCCCCAATGAATCATGGCTTCCCAATGTCCACATTAGGCTGGAGTCAGGTTGGAATTACATGAGTTCCTGGTTCACTTCCAACAAATATTTAGTAACTTGAGTCCCGTCCCCCAGACTTTTCGCTTCCAAAATGGGACTCATGATAAAATATATAAAGTGAGTGCACGTTAACATTATAAAATGCATTAACTGAAAAATTAAAGCCAAGTAAAGGCAGATTACTTCCAGAGTAAAAAGGTGTAGCTGAAACTGTCTGTCTGGCCAGGTTATGGTAATAGAGTAGACCATACTGCCAGCGACTCAACCCCAAGTGTCAGGTGGCAGTTAACTAACCTGATAATCCTGAGGATTAACGGCCTTGGGTGCTGAAGTCCACCAGGAAGGGTGAAGGTCCCTAAGTGGGTCAAGTGAAATCCCACTTGAATCCCTCTTGATGGAGGGCAGCAGCTTCATCCATCCTGGCCTGGGGCTGAGGAGGACTTTGTGTGTCAAAAGGGCTCAGGACCAGAAAGTGACTCACGGAACTGGGGGTTACGCTGTGATGCAGAAGGCAAATGGAAGGCCACTGCATTCTATTGTTCCCAAGACAATCTTCATGGCTGATCGCCAGGATGATCACCAATATTTGGAATCAGATACAGCATAAGAAGAAGAACAAATTTTATTTCTCCCCCCCCAGAACATCTCTTGATAAAACTCCCATACTATTTCAATTTTTTCCATCATCTTATTATTCTTTTTTCTTTCGCCACTCTTGCTAATAACTTTGAATTTTTATTATTATATTCAAAATATTACCTCTTTAAATATACCAAGTCTCTTTTAACCTTTTCTATATCTTTTTCCTTCTTTAACATTTGCATCTTCTCAAAAATTCTCCGTTCTTCTCTCTCTATGTTCTTCCTGAAGCTGTTTAATTTCCTTTTCAATTTCTTCTTGTTTACTCCTTAATTGTTTGTTTTTACACTTGTTAATTTAATGCATTCCCCTCTAAATACTGACTTCATGGCATCCCATACTACGTTATAACTCACATCTTCTGTATCATTCCATTGTCAACTTTCATTCCAATTTTTAACTATTTGTTCTTTATTTTTAATATCTTTAAATAATTTTGGATCATATCTCCAATTATTTTTCTTCCCATTTCCCCCTTCTAACTTTAACTCTGACAAAACCTTTACATAATCTGACTATTTGAAAATTCCTACTTCCATCTCCTCTATATTTTTGATCATATTATCTGTGACCAAAATATAGTCTATTCTAGAGTACGAATTATGTACCTGTGAAAAGTAAGTGTAAGCCCTTTCTGAACCTTTAAATTCTCTCCAAGCATCTCTTAAACCCAAAAGTTTAAGCCATTTATCCATTATTTGCATTTTAAACCCTTCTATTTTTTGTCACGTTAGTACAATCTATACTAGATCGTATTAAATTAAAATCACCTGCTAGTATCATTTTTGCTGTGTTCTCTTTTACCAATATTTGATACATTTTATCCAAAAATTTATCTTGATACTCATGTGGTGCATAAATATTCACAAAAGTTATTTCTTCCTCTTCCACTATAACCTTCACAATCAAATACCTACCTTCCTGGTCACTAATACTCTTTGTCATCATAAAACCTAATCTACTCTAAATCAAGATTGCCACGCCTATTGCCTTTGAAGTACCAAAGGCTTTTTCATAAATCTGTGTCGATCCTAGGAATAATTTGTTTGTATCTTCTGATTTTTGATGTGTTTCCTGAAGAAAGACTACATCTGGTCGATCTTTCCTAAGAGCTAATTCTAATCTCCTACATTTCACTTGACAACCAGTACCTTTCACGTTCCATGACAATATCTTAATGATTTTCATATCTAAGTTCTAACCTCATCTTACTGGACTTGCTTTGATCTCCAAAGGCTGTGCACACAACTAAACAATTTACCCTCACTACCCCACATTTAATAGTAAAGTAAAAACACCTATAAATTTTTTTCTCCTCCCCCTTACTTTTCCATTTAGAAAGTCGTCTCTGATTACCAAAGGTGGGGAGGATGTGGAACATGGGGATCCAGGGCACAGTGTTGCCCTAGTTTTCCTCATTCCTGGAGGGCTGTAGCCAGTCGGTGTGGTTGGAGAGGGAGAAATCCAGTCCTAGGCCCCTTAAATATGGGGTGCCGCAGGGCTCAGTGCTCTCTCCTCTCCTATTTAACATCTACATGAAGCCGCTGGGCGAGATCATCTGTTCCCATGGGGCGCTGTACCATCAGTACATGGATGACACCCAAGTGTACATCTCGGCCTGTGAGGACCCCAGTGACATGGTCAAAGTCCTGTCCGAATGCCTGGAGGCCGTTGGGGTGTGGATGGGAGCAACGGGCTTCAGCCGAACTCTAGCAAGACTGAGTGGCTATGGGTTGGGGATTTGGGGTTATCCAGAGAGTTACCACCTCTGATTTTGGATGGGGCAGTTCTGCCCCAGACAGACCCGGTGCGCAACTTGGGGGTCCTCTTGGACTCATGGCTGCTGCTGGAAGAGCAGGTGGCGGCCGTGGCCAGGAGGGCTTTTGCTCAACTTAGAGTAATTCGCCAGTTGCGCCCGCTCCTGGACCGGGACTCCTTGCTCATGATCACTCATGCTCTGGTCACCTCGAGACTAGATTACTGCAATGCACTCTACATGGAGCTGCCCTTGATGACCATTCGGAGGCTACAGCTGGTGCAGAATGCAGCTGCCCGGGTGGTGATGGGGTGTGGGTGTTATGCCCATGCCTCCCCACTACTCCGGGAGCTGCACTGGTTACCAGTTTGCCTCCGGGTGCAATTCAAGGTGCTGGGTTTGACCTTTAAAGCCCTATATGGTAGTGGGCCAGGTTACCTGAGAGACTGCATCGTCCCAAAAGTGTCTATCTGTAAAACCAGAGCAGACCGGAGGGGCTCCCTAGTGGTGTCTTCAGCTAGAGGGGCCCGCTTCTCTGGCACATGAAGAAGGACCTTCTCCGTGTCCACACCAGCCCTCTGGAACCTCCTGCCAACAGAATTGAGGTTACAGACAGAATTGCTGCCCTTCAGGAAAGGACTTAAAACCTGGCTGGCAGGGCAGGTGTGGGGCCTTAATGGGAATATGGCCCCAGCCTGTTGGCTCATCTCCAATTAGTGTCCAGTTAGTGTCCCTCCTTCTGTGTTTCTGAATTCCCCCCTTCCTTTTTAGTTTTTAGTTTTAAATGGGGTGGGAGTAGGAGGGTGAATAGATAGGTGGATGGCAGGATTTTTAACCTGTTTTTTATATGTTTTTAATTGTTGTACGCCACCCTGAGTCGGGTTTTTATCTGAGTGGGCGGCATAAAAATTGAAATAAAAAAATAAAATAAAAATGTACCTATTATCCATACTATATGCTCTAAGCGCTTAATACATTCCATCTAATCTATTTTTCACCAATCTCCCTTAACCACTCATCATCTAAACCCTCCTACAATTCTCGAATTACGAACCTCAACCTTCATCAGACTCCCCTCCGGTTGGACGGGCAGACACTCTTGGGACGAACCTCAACCTTCATCAACCAACACCTCTACCACACCACTCCCAGCACCACCCTCTGCACCTCCCACTGCACCTTCTTCTTCTCCCTCTTCTCTCTCAATGCCCCCTGATTTCACCAATTCTTATCTCAGTTTTGCTCATTCTTGAGTACTCCCTCTAACCAAACCTATCAAATGTAGCTATTCCAGTAGATCCATCTTTGAATCAATTGTATGCATTTTTTTCGCATAAAAAATCTTAATTGATGAGGAAATCTCCAATTATATGTAATCCCATGGTCATGCAAAATTTTTGTTACAGGCTTCATTTTATACCTCCATGAACATCCATCAGTAGCTATATCATTGTAAACCTCAACATCATTTCCTTCAATTTTTAAAGTGCCAGATCCTGTTTGTTTTATAAAAGCCATTACCCTCAATTTGTCCCCCAAATTTGCAAACTTAATCAAAACATTTCTTTGGACTTTTCTCCCTTTTCTTGACCCCAGTCGATACGCTCTTACAATATCTTCAACCACAAAATCTTTACCCATTTTAAGATTATTGAACCAATCAACAATTTTTACTTTCAACTGGCCTGGCAGTTTTTTCCAGCAATTTTCTAATAACAATATTCTGTTTTCTCATTTGCTCTTCCATCATATCTACTTTTTTCCCTTGAACCTCCACCTTAAATTTAACCTCTTTTTGTTCTTCATGCAACACTTACTATATTACTATAAAACAATATAGTAAGTTGAATTTGTCTTGGTTTGGTAGGGTTGCATTATGTAAAATGAATTTATTACCAAAAATTATTTTTTTGTTTGATACCCTGCCAATCCAACTCAAGGAAAAGGATATAGCTGCCTTTCAGAATATGTTAAATAGTTATTGTAATGGGCGGGGGGGAGTAGAACAAGAATAGCAAAGAGTTTGTGGTTCTTATCTCAGAAGGAAGGTGGGTTGGATTACCAAATGTAAAAAATTATTATAGGGCATTTCAATTAAAGAGTATTGTGAAGATCCTAACAAAGACTGAGGTGATTTGGGAAAAGATTGAGATGAAGGAACTACAACAATTAGGTAATGCAATTTTTTAAGATAAAGATATGAGAATAAAGGTTAAGAATAAGATGACAAAGGCAATGATCGAGTTTTGGGAATTTTTTTTATAAAAAAAATTGGCCCCAGATGTATCCCTGATTATGGAAACAGAAGATTTAAAGATGTTTCCAGTGAAAATAGAAAGATAAAGGATATATTTTTCAGAGGTGATGTGTTTCTATTGAAAGATTGGATAAATATGTGTGCTAATAGTGAACAAAGAGCAGAAATGTATCAAACAGATGAAATTGAATTGGTTTCAAGTTATGCTAGTAAACAAGTGGAATGCAAGATATAAAGAAGAATCCAGTTTAGAAAGAATAAGAAAGGGTAAAATGGTGATAAAGAGTTTAGTGAGTAAGATTTATAAAATGTTAAATAAGGAAGATAAGTCACAGGATACATTATGAATAATGTGGGAACAGGATTTAAATATAAACATCTTGGAAATAAATTGGAAAAATAAATGGAGAAGAAGAATTATAAAAAGTTTGTCTGTTAGGGTGAAAGAACACAATTATAAAATGTTATGGAGGTGGTACGTGACTCCAGTTAGGTTACATCAAATGGATAATACCAAAATTAGAAATTGCTAGAGATTTAAAGATGGCCTAGGGACATATAAACACATGTGGTGGAGATGTAAAGTGACTATGGCTTTCTGGATAAAAACAGAGAAAGAGATATCGGAAATTTTGGATCTTGATCTGAAGTTGGAGTCAAGTGCTGCCTTATTGACAGAAATAGACAATATGAATATAGACACAAATAAAAAAAGACTTGTTGTCTATAATGTTAACTGTGGCAAGACAATGTATTGCAAGAAATTGGGAAAACGATTCTCTGTTAAAATGAGGAATGCTATAAAGAAATGTGGGAAATTGCGTTAAATGGCAAACTTACATGGGAGTTGAATAAAAAGAAAGGTATAATTAAAGAAAATATGTTTTGGGAAATATGGAGACCATTTGTGCAGCATACTTTGGTGAAAGATAAAGGAGATAAACCAGTGTCAGATCACATGAGTTTTTAGAAATGGTAATATAGAGCTGTGACCAAAACTGCGATCTTTAGGGCTTTGTATATATCACGGGGTGACATTATTATTATCATTATCTTTTTCCCCAATGTATGAGTAATGAGAGAAATACTGATAAATAAAAATAGTAATACATAAATATAGGTAGAGTTAAACATGTATTAGAAAGGGAGAAATATAATAATGATGAAGAAAGTAATATCCATTTTTCTTTTTTATGTATGTTTTTTCTTATGTTTTTTCTTTTTTCTTTGTGTCATTTAAATATTGTAATGTATTTTTCTTTTATTGTATTCTGTATCGTGATGTCATATGTTTATTTGGTTTTTCTTTATTTCAGTAAAAATCTAATTAAAATTATTTTTTTAAAAAAGAACAAATTGGAATTGGGAAGTGCTCATAGCTTGCATCCTGACACAAGACAAACTAGGCAAGGGGATGGCCCAGTTGAAGGAAAGCAGTTTTGCCTGTTTTAAACTGCCTCCCTTGAGAAGACTTAGCATTTGTAATTTTTGAAATGCTAGCCGTGTTAGTCTATGCAAGCATAAAGGTAAAGGTAAAGGTTTCCCTTGCTCAAAAGCCAGTCGTATCCGACTCTAGGGTTCAGTGCGCATCTCTGTTTCAAAGCCAAAGAGCCAGTGCTGTCTGCTTATGCAGAGGTTTCCGTGGTCATGTGGCAGGCATGACTAGACACGGGAGTGCACGGAACGCTGTTTGCCTTCCCACCAAAGTGGTCCCTATTTATCTACTTGCAATTTCTTGCTTTCGAACTGCTAGGTTGGCAGGAGCTGGGACAAAGACGGGAGCTCATTCCATCCTGCAGGAATCGAACTGCTGACCTCCTGCCTTCCAGTCAGTGTCTTAGCCACTTGAGCCACTGCATATCAGAGAAGAAACAAACCAAAAAGTGAAAAAACGATGTGGCACCTTAAAGAATCATTGTTGTATTTTAATGTCAGCTTTCGTGGATCATGTCAATATCGTCAGAAGTGACATGATGGCATCTATTGTCACTTGGAGGACCCTGAACAGGCTGAGGGTCGGAGTCCCTAAATGCAAGACCCACATGCTCAGGTGGGGGCTGCTGGCAGACAACAACACACACATGGTGTGAATGTGGACAGAGATAGAATCCTTTGGCTCATTTACTGATCTGCTCATTACTGCCAGAAACATGCACTGATGATGATTTGGGCAACGACAAAAGCAAGAAAGTGGCTTCATTTTGGCAGTTCAGGGTTTGATCAGGACACGAAAGAAGGTGGCATCAATTTATACCCATCAGGTACAGAGATACACAATGGTTGACGAGCATAACAGATAAGTATACAAATCAATGTGACTTTTTACCACTGGTAATAGCAGAGGATCCCTGACTGGGGTTCAGATTTGCTGTCAGGTTTGGCCCTGTTGAGTTGCAAATGGTTAGTCAATGGATACAAGGCAACTATTGTGGCTTGGCACATTTGCTAACGAGTTTACCCTTCAGACCTAGCATCTATTGACAATGGTGTGAGTGACCCAGGCAAAGCACCAAGTTTTTCCTTTTGTTCTGTGTGGTGACCTGAAGTTGTGGATGAGAATTCTACTGAAGTAAAGGTGGGGTGTGAAATTGCAGCATATAACAACCTGCTAGTTGTGGTGTATCACATTTGATAATGCCCCAGAAAACCCTTGACTAATATTCAGATTGGCATTTGTAGTTGTGGGAGCTGTGTCTGTAGTATTTAAGCTGTGGTGGCAACCCGTTCACACATACCAGATGTTCCAATCCATGTTCCTGTTCTCAGCTGCATGAATTAACCCTTTGCTGCCTCCTCCGCCTCCTTCCTCTTGTGCCATATCTGATTCCGAATATTGGCTCTCCTCATGATGATCAGCTATGAAGATCGTCCTGGGAGCAATGCAATGCAGTGGCCTTCCATTTGCCTTCTGCATCGCAGTGTGACACCCATAGTACCCCTGATTCAGTTCTGTGAGTCACTTTCTGGCCCTGAGTCCTTTTGGCATGCAAAGTCCTCTTCATCATCCCCAGGCCAGGATGGATGAAGCTGCTGCCCTCCATCAAGATGGATTTGCCTTTTTGCTCTGCCATTATTATGCCTCACTCTCCCTGGCTCCTGCTACCTAGAAAAGTGCTCTAAATTAGCTTCTTCCACAATCACTATTCTCCACGTGAGCAGGCTTAAGACAGAGTGATTATGTTGACCTTTATGTTGAAAAGACACCGGAGGCAGGTGGCATCTTGTAGATCCGGCATT
Organism: Bradypodion pumilum; assembly: GCA_035047305.1. Lineage (NCBI taxonomy): Eukaryota > Metazoa > Chordata > Lepidosauria > Squamata > Chamaeleonidae > Bradypodion > Bradypodion pumilum. The sequence goes on from JAWDJD010000004.1 coordinate 344,949,954, forward strand.
TGGCTTTGGCCACCGCTTTGGCGTAGAAGCAGAAACCTGCACCCTCTGATGCATGAAATAGATCATGAGATCAGTGAGGACAGATGAGCCGAGGAGAAAGAAAACCAGGCCAGCAAAATGAGACTTCAAGATGAGAGAGAGAGATGCATCGAGCATGTCTGCAGTGTGGAACATTATGACCATCATGCGGTAGCAAAACATAATCAGTGTTTGCCAGAGCATCTGTGCACGAAGGCTAAACAACTGCTATGACACGGAAACAGGGGTCGTTACCTCTGCAAGAGAAGATGGCATGAGCACAGAGCTCATGGACCGTAACTGGGGGTGGGGTACTAAAGGGGGGGGGGAGAAAGAGAGAGGTGGGCTGGCAAGGGAAAGCAAACATCAATGCAATCACACATATATATGGCCACATGGTGCTCAGTGCACTCTCCAGGCGGTTCACAAGTTAATGAGCATTTTGCCCCCAACATGCTGCATATTCATTTCATGGACCTCGGAACGATGGAAGGCCAAGTCAACCGTGACTCCCGTCACAATTGAATGCACAACATTTTGGCTGCAGTACAGCAGTTTAACCACTATGCCACCAGGGCTCTTGCCTAACAGAGCATGAAAGATCAGAGTGAAATAATCAGCAAAACCTGGCAGAGAACTGGACTTGGCTACATGGATGATCTGGCTTTTCATTTTTTACATCAGTGGCTTAGTGGTTAAGATGTTAAACTTCACAACTGGAAGGTCGGTGCATCAGCAGTTCGAGACCTGAGTGCTGCATGATGGAGTGAGCGTCCGTCTCTGTCCCAGCTCCTGCCAATCTAGCAATTGGAAAGCAAGAAATTGTAAGTAGATAAATAGATACTGTTTCGATGGGAAAGGTAACAGTGTCTGGTGTGCTCCAGTGTCTAGTCATGGCTGCCACATGTTCACGGAAACATCTGTAGACGCAGACAAGGCTGGCTCTTTGGCTGTAAATGGAGATGCGCACCGACGACTGGCTTTCAAGCAAGGGAGACGTCACACTTCAAGGTGACAAGGAAGCCACATGCTGTCTCAAAGATGCTGCATGAAGAATATCACCAGGATGCTGTGGTCTGGATGTCTAATTTGGGGGCAGCAGAATGTTGGTCTACCTTTTGCAGTCACGATGCCAGCCTGGGCGTTTCCAGTGGGTTTAGGGGCTAAATTCCGGCCCACTGCAAAACCAAGAAATGAAACCCGATGTACCAGAAGTGGCCTGAGGCCCTCTCCTCATCCTTCTCTGTTGCCATGGAGGCCGAGCATGAATCTCTCGTGTCCGGCTCGGAAGCCAAGGAGGGCAGGAAAGGTCTCGCAGATAAGCCTGCGTTTGTGTCCCCCATGGAGACATTAACAGTTGTCGTAACCCAGGCGGATGTTTGTGATAGAACCTGAAGCGCATGGAAATTGTAACTGTGGAATAAAAGAAGAATGGCATGACTTGAATGTTGGCAATGAATAAATCGAAGCCGCGAGAGGGTTTCTGTTCCTTGGTTCTGTCACCGGTCCGAATGGAGGCTGCAGCCAAGAAACTGGGAAAAGAGCAGGGGAGGAATTGTCGGGGAAATGAAAAAAAGATCCATTGAGAATTGAGAAGAGGCCCCGGTTCAGCCTCATCGTATTTCCACTTGATGTGGAAGCTGGACAGTGGGAAAGACACGGCAGGGGGAAATGGGCTCAGTTGGTTGGAGAATTGTTTTGCCACAAGCAGCGAATCGTACATGAAATCAAGCCTGAGCTCCCAATAAGAACGAATGTGGCCAAAACTGAAAGAAGAACCTGATGACTTATAGTGACCCTAAGAGGGTTTTTAAGGTAAGTGAGAGAATTAAGGAATGGTTTTATCAGTTCTGTCGTCTCCTGTCATTTTCCATGGCTAAGTGGGGATTCAAACCCAGGACTCCTGAGTCTCTCCCTCTTCTATCTACAGCACCATACGGAGAGTATCTTCTTCTCCTTTGTTTCCTCTTTTACCACTTCAGGTCTTCTTCTTCCATGTCCAGATTAAACCCTGGACTGCCAAAATGAAGCCACTTTCTATGCTTTGCCGTTGCCCAAATGCAAGTCCTCATCGGTGCATGTCTCTGGCAGCAATTGGCAGACCAGGAAATGAGCCAAAGGATTCTGTATCTCTCCACATTCACACCTTGTGTTGTTGTCCGCCAGCAGTCCCCACTTGAGCATGTTGGTCTTGCATTTATTTATTTATTATTTATTTTATTTATTCAATTTATATCCCGCCCACTCAACACAAGGCCGACTCTGGGCGGCTAACAACATAAAAAGTAACCCCAGGGCAACCCAAGGAGTTTACAGACAATATTCACAAATACAACAATAATCCTAAAAACAGTTAAAACAGTAAAAAAAAGTGAAGACTACCCACCCCCTAAAAAGCAAGGGCTGCAGGATCGAAAAGGCACCATGGGGAAGAGTTCCTCTACACCAACCACCCCATGGTGGTTACCCTTCCACCCGCACCCCACACTTGACCTGCCAGCCAGGTTTTAAGATCCCTTCTGAAAGGCAGCAACTCCGTCCGGAGATGTAGCTCTGTTGGCAGGAGGTTCCAGAGGGCCGGTGCAGACACGGAGAAGGCTCTCCTCCTTGTGCCAGAGAGGCGAGCCCCTCTGGCTGATGGAACAATTAGAGAGCCCCTCCGGTCCGCTCTGGTTGGACGGACAGACGTCCTCAGGGCGATGCGGTCTCTTAGGTAACCTGCCCCACTACCATATAGGGCTTTAAAGGTCAAAACCAGCACCTTGAATTGCACCCGGAGACATACTGGCAACCAGTGCAGCTCCCGGAGCAGTGGCAAAGCACGGGCATAACGCCCACACCCCATCACCACCCAAAACAGAAAGACAACATTGTGGCACCTTACAGACGAACTGCTGTATTTTAATGTTAGTTCTTATGGATCAAGTCCACTTCATCAGACTTAAGAGCAAGACTTCGTGGCATCAATTTATACACATCGGGTACAGAGACAAACAATGGTTGGCTATTACCAACAGGTAAATATACAAGTCAGTCTGGCTTTTTACAACTGGTAGTAGGAGAAGATTCCTGGTTGTTATTCAGCTTAGCTGTGAAGTTTAGCCCTGTTGAGTTGCAAATGGTTAGAAGATGGATGTCTGTTTGTTTTGCTTTGTTTAGTGTCTGATATGCTTGCACAAATTAACACCCGGAGACATACTGGCAACCAGTGCAGCTCCCGGAGCAGTGGCGAAGCATGAGCATAACGGCCACACCCCATCACCACCCGGGCAGCCGCATTTTGGACCAGCTGTAGCCTCCGAATGGTCGTCAAGGGCAGCCCCATGTAGAGCGCATTGCAATAGTCTAGTCTGGAGGTAACCAGAGCATGGGTGACCATGAGCAAGGAGTCCCGGTCCAGGAGTGGGTGCAACTGGCGAATCACCCGAAGTTGGGCGAAAGCCCTCCTGGTCACAGCCGCCACCTGTTCTTCTAGCAGTAGCCGTGAATCCAGGAGGACCCCCAAGTTGTGCACCGGGTCTGTCTGGGGCAAAATAGCCCCATCCAGAACCAACGATGGAAGCTCCCGGATTAACGCAGGACCCCCTATCCATAGCCACTCAGTCTTGCTGGGATTCAATTGTAGCCCGTTAGCCCCCATCCAGACCCCCACAGCTTCCAGGCATCTGGAAAGGACTTTGACGGCATCACTGGGGTCCCCATGGGCCGAGATGTACAACTGAGTGTCATCCGCGTACTGATGGTACCGCACGCCATGGGAACGAATGATCTCACCCAGCGGCTTCATGTAGATGTTAAATAGGAGAGGAGAGAGCACCGAGCCCTGAGGAACCCCCCATTTGAGGGGCCTAGGACTGGACCTCTCACTCTCCAACCACACCGACTGGGACCGACCCTTCAGAAATGAGGAAAACCAGGACCACACAGTACCCTGGATTCCCAAACCTCGGAGCCGTTCCAGAAGGATACCATGGTCAACGGTATCGAAAGCCGCTGAGAGGTCAAGAAGAGCGAGGACGGATGGGTGACCACCGTCCCGCTCCCGCCAGAGATCATCCATCAGTGCGACCAATGCTGTCTCGGTACCATATCCCGGCCTGAATCCTGACTGAAAAGGGTCCAGATAATCCGCTTCATCCAGTACCCCCTGCAGCCGACACGCCACTGCCTTCTCCAACACCTTCCCTAAAAAGGGGAGGTTTGAGACAGGCCTATAGTTAGTTAGGACAGCTGGGTCGAGGGAAGATTTCTTCAGGAGGGGGCGCACCAAAGCATGTTTTAAAGGTGCAGGAAACACCCCCTCCCGCAATGATGCATTGATCACAGCCCCAACCCAGCCACCTGTCACTGCCTTGGAGGTTTTCACCAACCAGGTGGGACAGGGGTCCAAAGGGCAGGTAGTGGCGTGCACAGCTGCAAGGAGCCTGTCCACTTCATCAGGGGCAACTGGATCAAACCGGTCCCAGATGGCATAGCAAGACTGTGCTCCGGCTCCCTCCGGACTCTCCCCATCCACGCCAGGATTAAACCCAGAGCGAATCCGATCGATTTTCTCCACTAGATGGTCAGCAAAGTCCTCAGCCGACCCCTGCCAACCGGGCACCGGGGTCCCCCTACCAAGGAGAGACCTGGTAACCCGGAACAGGGTGGCTGGGCGATTATCAGCGGAGGCGATAAGGGTGGTGAAGTATTGTCGCCTCACCACCTCCATCGCCACTAGATAGGCCCTAATAGCGGCCCTAGCTAGTGTCCAATCGGAGTCTCTCTGGGTCTTCACCCAGCGGCGCTCTTGGCGTCTCTTTGCCCGTTTGAGCTCCCGCAGTTCATCTGTGAACCATGGAGATGACCTAGCTCGATGAGCTCTGAGAGGCCGTAGTGGTGCGATTTCATCCAAGGCCGCTGTTGTCATCCTGTTCCACAGGTCGACCAGTGCCTCGGGCGAATCGTGTTGCCGATCCAGAGGAAAATCCCCCAGTTCCCTCTGGAATCCATCAGGATCCATCAGTTGCCTGGGGCGGGCCATTCTAATAGGCCCTGCCTCCCTACGGTAAAGCGACGTACCCAGGAAGTCTAGAGCCACCAAATAGTGATCTGACCATGGCACAGGTGTTATGTCTAATTTCCGTAATCTCAGATCACTCTGCCACCGCTCCGACAAAAAGATTAAATCTGGTGTGTGGCCACTGCCCCTGGTCGGGCCCTGAATTACCTGAATCAGGTCCATATCTGCCATGGAAGCCATGAACTCCTGAGCCACCCCGGAGTCAGTCCCCAGCGAGGGTAAATTGAAGTCCCCCAGAACCATCAGTCTAGGGAACTCCAACGCCAACGCTGAGACGGCCTCGAGGAGCTCAGGCAGGGAGTCCCTTACCCTGCAAGGGGGCAGGTACAGGAGTAAGACTCCCAACTGACCCTTAGAGCCCAGACGCAGAAGCAGGGCCTCACAACCCAGAATTTGTGGAGCAGTAGCCCTGGTGACTCCCAGTGACTCCCTGGCTATGATGGCGACGCCACCGCCCTTACCCTTATCCCTAGGCTGGTGCCAAATACTGAACCCAGCTGGACACAATTCTGACAGAGGAACCCCATCCTCTGGTCTCAGCCAGGTCTCAGTAATACATGCCAAGTCGGCCCGCTCCCCCATAATAGAGTCTTGTATCAGGGGGGCCTTATTACATACCGACCTGGCATTCATCAGCAGCAGCCTAAGGACAGGGTCACCCTGGGTCAGCTGCTCAGGACCTAGAGGTGTAACCGTGGGGCTGGAACGAGGGACAGATACTAAGCATCTGCCCCGCATTCCCCGAGTGCGGCCCGCCCCTCGGTACCCGCTATATCGCCCCATGCCCATCACAACCTCTATATTGGTCTCCGGAGCCTCCCTGCTTGCCCTGGACAGAATGCTGCCTCTCCTTCCTGGCTGGCCTGGCAATCTCTCCCTCCCTCCCTTCCACCCCAATATAAAACCGCCCCATTCACTCCCCCCACCACCCTCCGCACGGCTCCGGTGGTGATGGAAGTGGTGGGGCATTCTTCCACAACTGTGTTGAACCCTCAACTGCCGGGCAGGGCCCGAAACGCCGGCCGATGGCGAGGCCAGCGAGCCTCTTCGCCCCCGCCGGGGCTGAACACAGCGGCGGTGATGTTTCGTCCGGCAGGCCCCCTCGCCTTTTGAGTCCTGGCGAGGGGCGGGGGGTGGGGCCCAAAACGCCGGCCGATGGTGAGGCCAGCGAGCCTCTTCGCCCCCGCCGGGGCCGAACACAACGGCGGTCCTTGGCGTTGGCCCCGCATTTGAGGCTGCCTGCCGAAACTCCCTCCAGCTGTACCTGTTCATCTCCCGCCGGTCTGGCCGGGAGGGAAAGAGAGCGCCCGGTGTCCTTGGCGTCGGCAGCGTCGGCCCCACTTTTGAGGCTGCCTGCCGAAACTCCCTCCAGCTGTTAGGGACTCCAACCCTCAGCCTAGGTCCTCCACGTGGTGTAGGGGAGGTTGAGTTCGTCAGCCAGATCCTCCTCCTTTAATGCCGTTCCTTGTCCATTGAACTCCTTCCTCCACCTTCTGATTTGGTTTTGCTCTTGCCTACCCTCAAGAATGTTTGTTCTTGCCATAAAGCTCTTCTTGGATCTGAGCCGACGGACTTAACGCACCTATCCATTCATTTCCATGGTGACCAACTTTCATTTATGTTTTATTGTAAGTGTCCATGTCTGGCACTGGTAACATAAGGTGGGAATGACTATGCTTTGTATGAAGTGTTTCCTTGTGCCGGTCGATATTGCTTTACTTATGTTGTAAGAGCAGAGCTAACGGTCCCAAGATTTAGTTTGCTTTCCTGCACACATATATTAATCTCCTTGTCCATTTTGCCATCCTCAGTAAATGTTGTTCCTAGCTACTGTATTTGAACCCTGCCACTTGTTTTATACCTGTTCACTCCATTTCGATATTTAAAGTGTATGCTTTCCCCATCCAATTGCCATTACCTCTCCATTGTCCCCTTAACTTCTGAGCCCACCTGGGGACCCTCCGCGGCGCTGGACTTTAAAACTGCCGCGGCTGCCGCCTCGCCAGCTCCTTCCCCGGCCGGGCACTGGCCGCGGGGAAGTTGAGCCCACTTGTATACTGCATTTCCCCCCCTGATCTGTACTTGCATTTGGAATTGTATTGTATTTTTTTATTGCATTTGTTATGCTGTATTTTTTGTATATTGTTCATTGTATCATTGAAGTTTGTATTTATATTGACATTGTATTGTTTTCTGCTGCTGTTTGCTGTGCAGGCAGCACGCTTCGCTGTGAACCGCTTTGAGTCGCCTTTGGGCTGAGATAAAGCGGTATATAAATTAAACTGATGATGATGATGATATCACAGAACTCCTTCCATCCTTTGGTGCTCTCCCTTTCCATGCAATGGGAACCGCCATGCCTTAAAGGCTGCTGCTGCTCTGAGCAGCATGTGGAAGATGGCTACCCGGCCCTAATTTCTCGCCAGGGTGTTGTCCATCATGTTAGGAGGCTTTGCCCTGATTGCCAGAGATAAGGGGCAAAGCCTCTAATGGGTTTATGAGCGGCCAACCTGTCCGTCCCTTGTTCTGGGACAGCAGGAAGCCGGAGATGGTTGTCCGCTAAACCCGTGTCCCCAATGCTACTGGTGCAGGATGATGCCATTATGTTTTGGAGCATGGGTGCCCAAACTATGGCCCATGGGCCAGATCTGGCCCCTGACCCCAGTTCATCCGCCCCATGCCGCTCTCGTCACTCCCGGAAGTGGAAGTATGGGCACGTTTTACCTCCACTTCCGTGAGTGACAAGGGCGGCGCAGACTGGATGAATTGGCGTCAGGGGCCAGATCCAGCCCACGGGCCATCGTTTGGGCATCCCTGGTTTAAGCAGAGAAAATGGCAGCCTAAAATCCTGTTGCTAAACATATATGTTACGCTTCCAGTGGGAAGAACCATGTGACTGGCCCGCTGAACCACGTGGCCGGTCCACGGCCCGAAATGTTTGGGCACCTGTTATGTATGCATGTTCATTATACTGTAAGGCAAGATTGTAACCACTCCAGATACAAACGATATCAGCTGTAAAGGAACGCGAGCAGACAGCCCATAGAGGGCAGCTGCGAGCGTTCACTCTCACATGGTTCACATTGCTCAATCACGGACAGCCGCGGGAAAACCTTCCCCGCATTCAGCAGCTGAAGAAAGACCTGCATTCAGCAGCTGAAGAAAGACCTGCATTCAGCAGCAGGAATGGAGGCGTGCCTGGGCGAGGCCACGCCGGTAGCAACCAATCAGCTACCGTGCTACAAGATTCAAATGTAGAGAGCTACTGTATATATTGAGATGTATCACCGCCATTACCTCATGCTTAACTGGAACCTCATGCAATAAACCTGTGTTAAACCAACCCTTCGGTTGTCCGGTCGTCTTTGGTCCCATACACTAAATTGGCGACGAGGATGGGATATGGCTGCCCACGGGACCAAGACATGCGCCGGCTACGAGATCAGGAAGCCGGGAGACTTGGAGCTGTTTGAGATAGACTTCAACGCTGCGCTGGTGGAGCTCGAAGTCTCCGACGAGGCCAAAAAGAGGGCCATCTTCGTCCACATGCTCGGACAAGAAACCAAGAGGACCTTGGTGGACCTGATCGCGCCGAGGAAGGTGGGCGACCTCAAGGCCACAGAGCTCCTGGTGGCGCTGCGCGCCCATCTCCGGCCGGCAATAGCGATGTTCCCCGCTCGGAGCGCGTTCTGGAGGCGAGTCCAGGCACCCGGAGAATCGGTCGATGAGTTCGCCGCGGCCCTGCGGTTGGCCGCCGGCCCATGCAAGTGGGAACTCCCCGACGTCACCCTCCGGGACTGCCTGCTCTGCGGTCTGAGGGACACAGAGACTCAGCGCGCGCTGATGAAAAGGGAGCCGCCTCCCACGTGGCAACAAGTCCTCGACGCGGCACAGGCCGCAGAGGCCACGTCGGCCGGGGTGCACGAACTTCAGGACTGGCGCCCGAAGACCGCCAAGGCAGAGAGTTCGGTGCGCGTGGCCCAGCGGACTTCGAACTCGTCTGCAGAGAGCAGCGACGACGAGGACGTCCGGAGGGTCCAGAGAGAGGGCCGGCGCTGCGATGGCTGCGGCGCCGCCCACGCCCGCACCAAATGCCCATTCCGCAAGGCCGAGTGCCACAACTGCGGCCGGCGCGGGCACATCGCCAAGGTCTGCCGGAAACGACGCGAGGCCACCCGGAGTTCTCCAGACCGCTCGGCGAGGCAGGACCGCACCACGAGGCAGGACCGCACCACGAGGCCGAAGGACGGCACCCGGACCACGAGGACGCGGGACGGAGTAGGGCGAGTCTCCGACGACAGCGAGGACGACGCGCCGGTTTGCAGCGTTTCCACGGAGCACCCCCGTTACTTCGTTGAGGTAGTAATACAAGGGGCCCCTGTTAGAATGGAGGTGGACTCGGGTTCTTCATACTCCATTATTTCCCAGGGGGAGTTCATGAAAATCGCCCCCCGCGTGCGGCCCAAGCTCAAGGCGTTGAGGGCCACGCTGAAGGACGTGCAAGGGAACCGCATCCCAGTGTTGGGGGTTGGGAAGTTCCAGGTCCAGTTCAAAAAGTACACCGCAACGCTTCCCTTAGTCGTCCTCAAGGGGGGTAAATGCAGCCTCCTCGGGACTCAATGGTTCCAGCCCCTGGGGTTGTTCATTGGGGGGGTGCACGCCGTGGGAGCACACGCCGCCGGGACTGATCCAATACAGAGCGTGTGCGACGCGCACCCCGAGGTTTTTAAAAAGGGGCTAGGAAAATTCAAGGGCCCCCCAGTGACTTTCGACCTGGACCCTGGAGTGCGTCCAATCAGACTTAAACCGCGCAGAGTGCCTTTCGCACTAAAGGACAAAATAGAGGCGGAATTGGACAAATTAATGGGCCAGGGGATTCTTGTTCCTGTTGATTCTGCGGAGTGGGAAACTCCAATTGTAACAGCGCTCAAGGCCAACGGGGAAGTCCGAATATGCGCTGATTACAAGTGCACCATCAATAAGGCGATTCGCCCTAATGCGTATCCGGTGCCGGTAGTCAGCCACTTGTTGGCCAGGTTACACGGGGGGAGGTGTTTCGCCAAACTCGACCTGGCCCAAGCCTACCAGCAACTCCCGGTGACCCCCGCCGCAGCTGCTGCACAAACAATAGTCACCCACAAAGGGGCGTTCCAGGTTTCGCGCCTCCAATTCGGCGTGAATTCGGCGCCCGGGATTTTCCAGTCATTGGTGGAACGCCTCCTGAAGGGGTTGGAGGGGGTGTTACCCTATTTTGATGACGTATTAATTACAGGGGGGAGCCGGGCCGAATTAGCAACAAGGTTGGGAAAGGTCCTGACAATATTCGAAAAGGCGGGGTTGAGGTTGCGGAAAGACAAATGCGTCTTCTTCGCTACAGAGGTTGAGTTCCTAGGGTTCCGTGTTACTCCCGAGGGAATTAGGCCGGCCCAATCCAAGGTAGCCGCCATCAAAAAGGCCCCTCGCCCCACCTCCAAGCCCGAGTTGCAGTCGTTCCTCGGACTGCTCAACTTCTACCACTCCTTCCTCCCGCGGAAGGCAGCCGTGGCAGAACCGCTACACAAATTGTTAAAAAAGGACGAGGCATGGAAGTGGGGCGACGACCAGGAAAAGGCTTTCAATGACCTGAAGCGACTCCTGGCATCAGATGCTGTACTGACCCACTTCAATCCCAAACGCCCGGTGGTCCTGATATGCGATGCATCCCCGGTGGGGGTAGGGGCGGTGCTTTGCCACGTGCTGGAGAACGGTAGGGAGGCCCCGATAGCGTTCTACTCTAGATCCCTGTCCCAAGCGGAGAGGAATTATGCTCAGACAGACAGGGAGGCGCTAGCAATAATTGCGGGGACCAAGAAATTTCATGATTTCGTGTACGGCCGCCCCTTCACCATAGTGACTGACCACAAGCCGTTGCTGGGCATCTTCACCGCAGACAAGCCCACACCCCAGATCCTGTCCCCGAGAATGCTCAGATGGGCCATTTTTCTCAACGCGTATCAGCACGCGTTGGTATACCGGCCCGGGAGGGAAATAAGCCATGCCGACGCTCTGTCGAGGTCCCCCATTCCCCGGGATTGCTGCCACGTGGGCGGAGTAGAGAGGGACCACCAGGTCTTAATGATAGAGGTCCTAGACTCCCCTCCAGTAGTACCGGCCGAAATCGCCAAAGCGACAGGCAAGGACAAAGCGCTGGCCACAGTTTGCTCCTGGGTGCAGAAAGGGTGGCCCGTGTCTTCCCCAGCAGCGGAATTCGACACATTTTTCAAAAAGAGATTGGAGTTGTCCCTGGAGAGGGGTTGCCTCTTGTGGGGACAGCGGGTAGTGATCCCCACGTCTCTCAGGCCGAGGGTGCTTAAACTGCTGCACGTCAGCCACCCGGGGATCGTACGCTCTAAGGCACTAGCCCGCAGTTATTTTTGGTGGCCCCAGTTAGACGCCGACATCGAACACATGGTCGGCACTTGCGAGGCGTGCCAAAGCTCTAGGCCAGAAGAGGCTCGCTCGCCACCTAGGGAATGGGACGCTGCGAGGGGACCCTGGTCCCGAGTTCACGTAGACTTTGCTGGCCCATTCAGGGGAACGCTTTTCCTCCTCGTGGTGGACGCGTTCTCTAAGTGGTTGGAGGTCATTCCAGTCTCGAGCACCTCCTCGACCACAACCATTAAACAGTTAAGGAGGGTCTTTTCCACGTTCGGTTTACCCGACACCCTCGTCAGCGATAACGCTAGCTGTTTCACGTCCGCCGAGTTCAGGGCATTCATGGAACGCAACGCCATTCGGCACGTCACCTCCGCCCCCTTTCACCCGGCCACCAATGGCCAAGTAGAGCGCCTCGTGCGCACCACGAAAGACGCGCTACTGCGCATGGGTCCCGGAGACCTCGACCTGAAATTGTGCCAATTCCTGCTGAGATACAGGGTCACCCCCTTAGCGTCAGGGTACTCCCCCGCAGAGCTGTTGATGCGCAGGAAACTGGCCACGGGGATATCCAAGCTAGACCCCACGAGAGTAGAGGACAAGGGGCGGAACATAGGGGTGGAACCCACAAAGAGTTTCAGCATAGGCGCCCCAGTACACTGCAGGAATTACGCCAGCGCGGGGCCAGCCTGGGTGCCGGGCACCGTAGTAGATCAAACCGGCCCCGTCTCATACCGCGTAGAGACCAGTACAGGTTTCCTGTGGAGGCGACACGTGGACCAACTCAGGCGTAGGGTCCCCGGAGAGCAAGACGAGGATGAGGCCAGCATTGATTCAGCGTTAGGGTACTCCCCCACCCGTTTAGCCCAAGGGGGAGGAAAAGGGGAGCATGGGTCCCCACCAAGGGGGGAGGAAAGGGAATCGATCCACGGAAATCTTTTGCGGGAGTCCCCGCCAGAGAGGAGGAGCCCCGGGTTGCGGGAGTCCCCGTCAGAAAGGAGGAGCCCCAACCACACTCATACCCCGCGGAAGCCGCGGAAGTCCCCCCGAGGCTCAGAGGCCCATAGAGGTTTAGACGTTGATTTACAGTACCAGGGGGAGTTAGCGGAGTGGTCCCCCACCCGTCCTAGCGAAAAGAGGGGTTTCAGTTCAGCCCCTGGTACCTCCAGTCCCAGTAGCCCCTGTGAGTTAGAATGCAATATAGCGCCCATGTTCCGGAGACCGACACCTCCAAGACCGGAGGCATCAGCGAGTCCGCCCACCACCACAGTCTTAAGGCCCCCCAGCAGGGATCAGAAGGTAGCCATTCCCCAAGGGCGACCTCATCGGTGCCGCGGTTCACACTAGGAGGGTCCCCGGGGTCCGAGGGCAATAGGCAGGGATTTACCTCCCAACTGTTCATCCCATTCCCTTCCCCAAGCGCAAGGCAGGCACGGACGCCCCACAGAGCCACTAACGAATCCCCGTTTCCCGTTGCAGGACAAGCTCCCGCGGAGTCAGGGATCACAGGCTCTCCAGAATTAGGGCAGGCGCAAGCACGCCCCAAGCGAACGTGCGGCAAGCCACAATGGCTGCGGGACTTCGTCCCATCCTAGGGGGGAGGGATGTTATGTATGCATGTTCATTATACTGTAAGGCAAGATTGTAACCACTCCAGATACAAACGATATCAGCTGTAAAGGAACGCGAGCAGACAGCCTATAGAGGGCAGCTGCGAGCGTTCACTCTCACATGGTTCACATTGCTCAATCACGGACAGCCGCGGGAAAACCTTCCCCGCATTCAGCAGCTGAAGAAAGACCTGCATTCAGCAGCTGAAGAAAGACCTGCATTCAGCAGCAGGAATGGAGGCGTGCCTGGGCGAGGCCACGCCGGTAGCAACCAATCAGCTACCGTGCTACAAGATTCAAATGTAGAGAGCTACTGTATATATTGAGATGTATCACCGCCATTACCTCATGCTTAACTGGAACCTCATGCAATAAACCTGTGTTAAACCAACCCTTCGGTTGTCCGGTCGTCTTTGGTCCCATACACTAAAGCACCCCTGCTTGGGAGAGTGTCTGATTTGGATCTGAGGAGTGCCACAGCCCAGAAGGAGAAGGCAATGGAGGTGGGGGTGTTGAAAGGCACTTTATTGTAGAAGACCTCCACCCACCCGCCCCCGGCATGTGCTGCTGACCAGCCGGACCTCTGGAAAGAAGAGGGACCCTTGTTAAGGCTGTGAGAAATGAGGCCAAAGGAGGAAGCAGAGGGGTCGAGAGAGATGGCTTAGGTTGCCATGCAAACTCTGCTCAGGATCTGAATTTGACCCTGATGAGGATCAAGGTTGACTCAGCCTTCCATTTGTTCAGTAAAATGAGGACCCAGCATGTTGAGACAAAAATACTAATTACCTTATGAACCACGCAGAGAGGATGCAAACACTTCTTGTTCTTCTTCTTCCGTGTCTAGGCCAGAGGTGAAACTGCCCAAATGAAGGCACCTTTGGGTGAGTTCATGCTGCAGTTCCTTTGGCCTGACCTAGTGTGAGAAGAAGAACAATGCTTCTTTGCCTTCTGGTTGTTCCAGCTAGAGGTGAGTGTAAGGGTTGGAGGTATTCGGGCCCTTTTGGCCCTGAGATAATTCGGTTTCTTGTTTTGGTAAACTTTGTTTTTGAACACGCAGCCTATTTGCTGTACTAAAAAAGTAAAGGTAAAAGTTTCCCTTGCTCAAAAGCCAGTCGTATCCGACTCTAGGGTGCAGTGCTCATCTCTGTTTCTAAGCCGAAGAGCCAGCACTGTCTGCTTCTGCAGACGTTTCCGTGGTCATGTGGCAGGCATGACTAGACACCGGAGCGCACGGAACACTGTTACCTTCCCACCGAAGTCGTCCCTATTTATCTACTTACAATTTCTTGCTTTCGAACTGCTAGGTTGGCAGGAGCTGGGATGAAGACGGGAGCTCATTTCCGTCCTGCAGTACTCGGGAATCGAACTGCTGACCTTCCGCTTCCCAGTTAGCGTCTTAGCGACTTGAGCCACTGCATTTATTACTAAATGACTGTAATAAATTGGGACTTCAGTGGCTCAAGTGGCTAAGATGCTGACTGGAAGGCGCCAGGTCAGCAGTTCGATACCCAAATATTGCAGGACGGAATGAGCTCCCGTCGTCTGTCCCAGCTCCTGCCAACCTAGCCGTTCAAAAGCAACAAATTGCAAGTAGGTAAATAGGTACCACTTCGGTGGGAAGGTAAACAGCATTCCATGCACTCCGGTGTCTAGTCATGCCTTGCCACATGTGACCACGGAAACGTCTGCAGAAGCAGACAGCACTGGCTGTTCAGCTATGAAACAGAGATGAGCACTGAACCCTAGAGTTGGATACGAATGGCTTTCAAGCAAGGGTGACCTTTACCTTTTACTGAAGAGCTTGCCTTGTGTTGATTCCTGCTACGGCTGAAGAGCTCCAGAGGCCTGTGAAGTCCTGGATTGCCCAGTCCTGAAGCATCAGTTCTGGCAGATTGAGATGGTCCAAGAAGGGCCAGAAAGTAGAAGCCCCCCTCCCCAACCTCTTTGAAAAATCTCTCTTCTAGCTAGCATGCCTCCGATTTGTCGCCTACTCTGGGCTTACTCGTCATTCTTTGTGTCCCTTCTTTCTCTTTCTCTCACCTGCAGTTGGTCTAGGATGGCCCCGGCGGAGGGCCCCCTCGTTTCCCTTTTGCTTTGGGGGCTCATGGCACTTCAGGTCCGCACATGTCCCGCCACCTGCCGCTGTTACAGCATGACCGTGGAGTGTGGCTCGCTGGGACTCAAGGCAATCCCTGCCAGCATCCCTCCCTCCACCCAGGTAAGGCTCAGGTGAAAGGAGGCTGACTCGCACCCGATTCCAGGGCTGTTCCGTCTTGTTTCTCTTTTGGATGCTCAAATGCCAAGGGTCATGCAGTGGTCCTTTCCCTCAGAAGCAAAGCCATAGACGTGGTGTGGCTTGTCTTAGGAGTGCTGCTTTATTCTATTTCTCTAGGCCCCGTGATGGCGAATTTTGGCACTCCAGATGTTCTTGGACTTCAATTCCCAGAAGCCCAAGCCCCTGTGAATCCATACGAATGGGTTTGCTGTGATTCATCCGGCCCCACCGCCCTCGTCGCTCCTGGAAGCGGAAGTAAAACGCACCCGTATGGAGGAAGGGTTAACCCGGAAGAGCCTTAACCGTACAGGCACGTTTTACTTCCGCTTCCGGGAGCGACAAGGGTGGTGCAGGCCGGATGAATTGCAGCAAACCCCTTCGTGTGGATTCACGGGGGCTTGGGCTTCTGGGAATTGAAGTCCAAGAACATCTGGAGTGCCAAGGTTCGCCATCACAGCTCTAGGCTGGGCTTCCTTGGTGCCAGCCTCTCCGGTTTCTCAGCCCAAGCTCTCTTCCATCTGTGACTTTAACCCACTGGGACGCAGGCACTTAGAAAGCTAATTTTTTTTTGCTGCATCCTGTATTAGTGTAGGCGTATTCCTTCTCATTATTGCCATAAGCTTGGGAAGCCTTCAGGCAGGAGATCAGATTACAAAGTTTTTTTCTGCAGTAAAATACAGAACAAATAATGGTTTTGTTTGCTCAGGCATGATGATGGATGCGAGGAGGAGGAGGAGGAGGAGGAGGAGGAGGAGGGAACCACATGGCAGCCCCCCCCCCCCCATCCTCCCTGCCTCTTTCATCTTCTGTTCAGTGCACAAGCTTTCTTGATGTGGAAGCCGAGCATAATGGGCTACAAACTAGGCTCAGTGATGAAGGTTTTTAGTACATTTTGACCCTTCTCTCTTTTTCTCTTTAATTTGCCTGACAAGGCTTTCCCTTATGCTGCTGCTGTTTTACAGGGCACATCAACCCATCTTCCATTTGCAAATACAGTGGAACCTCATACAACAATCGTCCCGTATAGCAATGAAATCGCATAACAATTAGGTTTGGGGGGGAAATGGCGTCCCGCATAACAATTTTCCCTATGGAAAAAAATCATACAACAATTTTTCAATGGGAAAAACCACTTAGCAAAAAAAAAAAACCACACACACATTGTACGATGCATTACAATGGGAAAATCGTTATACGATGCATGTATTGTATAGCAATTGTGTCATAAGAACATAAGAACAGCCTTGCTAGATTACAGGCCATAGGAGCCCATCATCCAGCCCATCATTCTGTCTCACACAGTGGCTCACCATTGGCTTCAGGGTATTATTCCCAAGCAGATGCCTTCACCTGCTTAGGATTCCCTGTCATACAACAACGAGCCCCATGGAACGGATTGAAATCGTTGTATGAGGTATCACTGTATCTATCTATCTCATACCTGTCAAGTTTTGGATTTGGAAATAAGGGGTTTTCCTGGCCAATAAGGGATACTTGACAGCTATGCTTATCCTGTCCTGCCCTCCAATGGTGGCAATAGGGCATTGCAGTCTAATTAATAAGGGATGACGGCGGGAAAGGGTAAAATAAGGGGTTTTCCTGGCCAATAAGGGATACTTGACAGCTATGATCTATCTATCTATCTATCTATCTATCTATCTATCTATCTATCTATCTATCTATCTACAGAAAAAGCCTCCTTTAAGATTGTGGTAACGGCAACTTTGTGTTGCCAGCTAATCTTTCTCACACTACAGGGTGGCCCATAAGTCCCTGCCCATCCATATGTATTAAAAATTTTTTCCAGAGGTATATGGCCAATTTAAGCCTATTTACACTTGAAGAGTGTATTGTGACAAGTACATGAGCGCAAGAATACTTGTGACACCCTGGATACAATAAGTGACAAATTTAGAGAAAGATTCAATAGGGTCTTACAGGCCACCCTGTAGGTCAAGCGAAGGGATCTATCTATCTATCTATCTATCTATCTATCTATCTATCTATCTGTCTGTCTGTCTGTCTGTCTGTCTGTCTGTCTGTCTGTCTGTCTGTCTGTCTCTCTCTCTCTCTCTCTCTCTCTCTCTCATGCAGTTCAGGGTGTCTTTGGTGAGAGACAAACTGCCATGGACAAGTGTAGTAAAGCAATAAAGCAAACCAAGACAAGCACATGCAGCTACTACCTGTAGGCTTGGGTTCTCGACACAATCTTACACACATCAGAGGGATTTTACGCGGAGTATGCCCACGCTCCACTGGGACTGAGTTGGACTCTAATGACTGGACCCATGTCTCTCTCTTTCTCTCTCTCTTTTTGCACCTCTTCCCCCTCCAGACTGTCTTTCTGCAGGACAACGCCATTACGCAGATCCACCAGGAAGATCTGGCCTCTCTCTCAGGCCTGCAGTACCTCTACCTGCAGAACAACACCATCTCGGCCCTGGAGCCGGGGGCCTTCCACAACCAGAACCGGTTGCTGGAACTGGCACTCAACGGCAACCGCATCCACCTCATCAACAGCAGCATCTTCAAGGGCTTGGACCACCTGCGCGTTCTCTACCTGGCGGGCAACCAGATCACCCGGCTGCCTGACTTCACCTTCTGTGACCTGGAGGTAAGAACCGAGGGAGTGTCGGGACCAAACACAAGTTTGGGTCGGACCTCGTGTCGTAGAGCAGCTCAGGAGCCTCTGACCCCATTGTCTTTAACAAAAGAAGGAGGGGAAGTGAGAACGGGAGCAAGGGAGAGAGGAAGCCCGTGGCCGGAGCCTTCTAGGTGCTCCCTTGACTCATCCATCCACAAGACCTAGGTCCATGACAGCGGACCTTGGCACTCCAGCTGTTCTGGAACTTCAATCCCCAGAAGCCCAAGTCCCTGTGAGTCCACACAAATGCAGTAAACCTATTCGTGTGGATTCACTGGGACTTGGGCTGCTGCAAATTGAAGTTCAAGAACAGCTGGAGTGCCAAGGTTTGCCATCACAGACCTAGGTGTAAACTCAGAGGACTTGACCATCAGTTTATGCCAGGACTGGTCTCTGTGTTTATTTGAACGGTAGACTTCAGGAGGTCTTGAACCAAAATGGCAGCATATCAATTTAATTGATTAATTAATGTGAATTAGATCTATGCTGATTCCCTGATGTTAGACTAAACCAATCAGAATGCCCCATGCTACATATCTCTAATGGGAATGAGTGTGAGAGTGTGACACAAGCAAAAGAAGAAAAATCTTACTAAGTTCAGGAGCTCCTGATAAGGACCGGGGGCAGAAAATACTTCCTAAATGGCAGAGCTTCATAGGTCTGGTGTGGCCCATGATCCATTTTCTGGACCAGCCTGTGCAAAAGCTGACCCAAACGGGCAAACTTGGATTCTGCACATAGGCATTGATGCATTTTTCATAATCCTTTTTATGTTCCTGTCAGGAGCACTCTCCTTTGATTCATAAATTTGTCAGCTAATTTTCACCTAGTAACGGGCAACATCAAGAGCATTCCGGGCAGCTAACATTAAATCTTTCCTGGGTCATAGAAGGGACTGATGGGTGTGTGGATTTTCCTGTTCCAGTCCATGCTCACAACAGACAACGGTTCCTTGTGGTGCCACTGTTTTAAGGGGTACATCAACGCATCTTCTGCTTGCAAATGTCTGTCCGTCTGACTGTCGCTGGCTGGCTGGCTTGTTTACTTGCTTGCTAATATCTGTCTGTCTGTCTGTCGCTGGCTGGTTTTCTAATGTCTGTCTGTCTGTCTGTCTATCTATGGCTTGCTTTATAATGTCTATCTGTCTATCTATTGCTGGCTGGCTGGCTGGCTTGCTTTCTAAGATATGTCTGTCTGTATCATTCGCTGGCTTGCTTTCTAATACTGTATATCCATCCGACCATCCATCCATCTGTCTGTCCATCTATCTTTTAATTTAACTAGTGAGACCACTACTCTGGTCCGCTTACAGTAAAAATTAAACATAATAAGACAACCAATGCAAAAAAAAAAAAAGACCCCCAACAAAACAAATAAAAATATATAAGAACACAAAACAAAAAATAATCTTCAGACTGTAGACTCCCCCCTCCCTCCCCTCCAATATAGCACAGGGAGAGGGGGAGAGAGAGAAAGGGGGTGGGGGTGGGATAAAGAGAGGTTTCTTTCCTGGTCCAAAACCATCCCTCTAGGACAGTGATGGGCAGTCTTGGCCCTCCAGCTGTTCTTGAACTCCAATTCCCAGAAGCCCAAGTCAACACACCAGTTGGTCAGGGTTTCTGGGAATTGAAGTTCAAGAACAGCTGGAGGGCCAAGACTGCCCATCACTGCTCTAGGATGAGGCCAAGCAAGGAGAGGCAGCCAAGGGGAAGGAAGAAGCCGTCAGACGTTGGGAGGGTTTGACCGGGGCTTGTGGTCAAGACGATTCTCCTCTTGCAGAGGCTTCAGGAGCTGCACCTGCAGGAGAACAGCATCGAGGCGCTAGAGCACCAGGCCTTGGCTGGGATGTCCTCCCTGGCCCTGCTGGACCTCAGCAAGAACAACCTGCGGACCATCAGCCGGGTGGCCTTGCAGCCCCTCGTCAGTCTCCAGGTGCTGCGCTTGACAGGTAAGAGAGAGAGAGAGAGAGAGAAAGGCCCACCTCCTGCCAGCCTCTTTCCCCACCTTGGCTCAGAGAGAGGAAGGCAAGGAGATCGATCTCAGTCAAGCCAGAAGGGAGAACCAAAGCTTTAAGAACTGAGGAGGTGGGCTCTGGGATGGAGCCATAGGAAGTCTATTCTATCTGGGCCCAAGAGGGACAAGAGAAATGGCTTTAAAACCATGGGTAGCTTTTAGATCCTAGTCCAGATAGCAATAGCAATTACACTTATATACTCTAACACAGTGGTGCTCAAACCTTTCAAGCCATGGGCTGGTCACGTGGTTCCTCCCACTTGAAGCGGAAGTAAAACGCACCTTGCAATCTGTTTTGCAACAGGATGAGATAGATTTTAGGCTGCCATTTTCTCTGCTTAAACCAGGGGTGCCCAAAGTATGGCTTGTGGGCTGGATGCAGTCCCCAACGCCAATTCATCTGCCCTCACTGCCCTCGTCGATCCCGGAAGCGGAAATAAAACACGCCCAACCGGGAGCATTTTACTTCCGCTTCCAGGAGCGACAAGGGCAGCGTGGGCCAGATGAATTGATGTTGTGGGCCACATCCAGCCCACGGGCCGTAGTTTGGGCACCCCTGCTCTAACACTTGAAAGTGCAGAGTGATGCATGTTGGGGCAAAGAACCCCAATTACATTTATAAACTGATGGGGTCTGAACTCTCTGCGACAAACCAGGAAAGGGACCTTGGTGTCCTGGTGGACGAGAGCGCAATGAAGGTGTCAACCCAGTGTGCCTCAGCAGTGAAAAAAGCAAACTCAATGCTAGGGATCATTAGGAAGGGTATAGAAAATAAGTCAGCAAGTGTCATTTGGCCTCTTTATAAATCTGTGGTGAGGCCCCATCTGGAATACTGTGTACAGTTCTGGTCGCCATACCTCCAGAAGGATATTATGGAGCTGGAGAAAGTGCAGAGGAGGGCAACCAGAAGGATTATTAGGGGGCTGGAACACCTTCCTTACCTTCTGAGGCTGCAACGGTTGGGTCTCTTCACTCTTGAACAATCGACAGCGTCTAAGAGGTGACCTGATTGAAGTTTATAAAATCATGCACGGTGTGGACAAAATAGATAAGGAAAAACTGTCTTCCCTATCGCACAACACTAGAACTAGGGGACACTTGATGAAACTTTTGGGTACTAGTTCTCAAACAAATAAGAGAAAGTACTTTTTCACCCAGAGGATTACTGGTCTATGGAACTCCCTGCCAGAAGAAGTGGTGACAGCTGTCAGTCTTGACAGCTTTAAGAAAGGATTAGACAAGTTCATGGAGGACAACAAGGGTATCAATGGCTATAATTATGGATACCTAAGGACAACCTCCGGGTTGGAGAGATAGGCAGGATACCTCTCCATGCCATTTCCAGGGAATCCTAAGCAGGTGAAGGCATCTCCTTGGGAAGAATACCCTGAAGGAAATGGTGAGCCACTGTGTGAGACACAATGCTGGACTGGATCATGGACTCCTGTGGCCTCTTCCAGCAAGGATGTTCTTATGTAACCCTCCATAACGCTTAGTGCACTCTCTAGGCATTTCCCCCTCATTAACATGTTGAGCACTCATTTTACCAAAATCAAAAAGATGGAAAAGGTGGAGTCAACCTTGTTTCTGGTCAGGATTGAACTCACAACATTTTGGCTGTAGTACGGAAGTTAAACCCCTGCACTTCCAGGGCTCAATAATGACAGGTTGCTTACATGTAACTTGTTCTTCTTCATGGTCTCTGTGAATCCACACGAATGGTTTTTTTTTTTAAATGGGTCCACTGCATGTACACAGTATGTGCAGTAAAGCCATTGAAGTGGATTCACAGAGACCACAAAGAAGAACTTGATAGAACATAGGGGCAGAAATAGACAAAGATATGGTGGTGCAGTGGTTAAGCTGCTGCCTGACAGCCAAAACTGCTCACGTTGTGAGTTTAATCCTAACCAGGCTCACAATTGAGGACCCAGCATGTTGGGGGCAAAATGCTAACTTGTGATCTGCCCAGAGAGGGTACTAAGTGCTTATATGGGGCAGTTTATAGAAGTGTCATTGCTGTTGCTATTGCTACCCTGACTCAAGGATGGCGAACCTTTTAGAGACCGAGTGCCCAAACTGCAACCCAAAACCCACTTTTTTATCGCAAAGTGCCAACACAGCAACAGGGGAGGAAGGAAACACTCCAAATGGGCTGCTGGGCAGAGGGGTGGGATGAACTCTGTGCTGGGAAAGGGATGAAAGTGTTTCTATTGGGCTGACCCCTATTCGGTCAGGGGTGTGCAGGGCGCCATGGGAGGCGCTGGACAGGGAGCGGTGGGGGAGCCTATTGGGAGGTTGGGGGGAATCCCATATACAGGTGAAACTCGGAAAATTAGAATATTGTGCAAATGTTCATTCAGTCCAGTAATGCAACTTAAAAGGTGAAACAAATGTATGAGATAGACTCATTCCATGCAAAGTGAGATAGTTCAAGCCTTACTTTGTTATAATATTGATGCTTATGGCTTACAGCTTATGAAAAACCCCACACCCCCAATCTCATGTACCCCATAATCATCACATAATCTCATGTATGCCATGATCATCACAATTATAACGAATTAAGGCATGACATCTCTCACTTTGCATGTAGTGAGTTTATCTCATATATTTGTTTCACCTTTTAAGTGAAAAGAATGAACATTTGCACAATATTTTAATTTTCCGAGTTTCACCTGTATTGCCATTGGTGCCCCAATGCGCCAGAGGGAAGGGCGGGGTGGGACAAAGCCTGATTGCCCGATATACCAGCACGCGCCTGGGCGGGGTAAACTCTGTGCTGGGGGGAGGGAGGAAGTACTCCCATTGGCCTGCTAGACAGAGGGGTAGGGCAAACTGTGCTGGGGCAACTGCATGTGTGCCCACAGAGAGGGCTCCGAGTGCCACCTCTGGCATGCGTGCCATAGGTTCGCCACCACTGGCTAACTGCTCCGATGCTTTTCTTTCTCCTGGCAGAAAACCCTTGGCGTTGCGACTGCTCCCTACACTGGCTGAATACCTGGATCAAAGAGGAAGGGAAGCGGCTGCTGAGCCCCCGGGACAAGAAGATTGTATGCTCGGAGCCTCCTCGTCTGGCTTACCAAAGCTTGATGGACATCTCTGGGAACAGCTTGGTCTGCATCCCGCCGGTAGTGCAGGTGGAGCCGCTCGAGGTGATGGCCCGGCTTGGGGATGACCTGCGTGTCTCCTGCCAGGCCTCAGGTTACCCACAGCCCCTGGTAGCCTGGCGCAAGCTGGCCCATTGGCGAGCCGGGGGCTCCAGAGGCAACGGTGCCCGGGTGCCAGGCGGAACCTTTGAGCTGAGTGAGCGCAGTGTGGGGGAACGCTTCGAGTTGTCGGACACGGGCAGCGGGATGCTGTTCCTCAACAACGTGACTGTGTCCCATGCCGGGAAGTACGAGTGTGAGGCCTCCAACCCCGGGGGAACCGCCCGAATGCTCTTCCACCTGATGGTCAACCTCTCGCAGCAGCAGCAGCAGCAGACGTCGGGGGGCTACCCAGGCTCGGTAGACATCAGCCAGGAACCGCTCTACGACATGGAGAGCATGGACTTCCAGGCGCTCAGCATGGCCACCCAGACGGCCATCGCGGTGGCCATCTCCCTCCTGGCTCTGGTGGCCCTGCTGCTGGTCGTCATGATCTGCCGGAAGCACCGCAAGCGGAAAAAGGCCAAGAAAGAAGAGCACATCCTCTACGTCAACGACTACTCGGACGGCCCCACCACCTTTGCCCAGCTGGAGGAGTACCGGGACGAGCGGGGCCACGAGATGTTTGTCATCGACCGCAACAAGCCCCTCTTTGCCACCTACAAGGACCCCCAAGGCCTGGTCGGGGTCTTCACCGAACAGCTGCAAGACCAAGCCACTCAGACGCTGGAGGGGGAAGAGGGCAGGCCTCCAGAAGCCAATGAGATGTTCGTCAACCAGGGACTCATGTTCCAACCTCAGATTGCTTACGAAATCCACTGCTGAGAAGCTGGGGCGGAGGACCAGACCGACCGAGGCCGATGACCTCCCAGGGTAGAAGAAGTTGACCCACCCATGTACCCACCCCCACCATGGAGCTGCTGTAGCCTCCTGGATGGTCCACCCCTGTCCCAGCCATCGGCCACGATGGGTCTGCTTTCTGTGTGACTTAAGGAGATTGAGACGTGGCTGGAGCCCAGGAGACGTTGGTGACGAAGGCACGAGAAGATTCCTTTGGCAGTGTGTGCCGAGAGGCCTCTTCCTCCTCTGGGGGGACATGCTGACCTCTCAGGACTTTCCCCACCATGGCTTGTGGGGGTCTATCTTTCATTGCTTACCCTGGAGAGTCCCACGGAAGCTGGGGAGCAGTTCACAAGCCCCCCCCCCCAGCCCCACTGCAGAAGGCCAGAAGGGAGGCTGAACTGATGGGATCTGATGGACATTAGATGCTTTCGTGCCCAGTCAACAGCCATTGGCTCAGTCGTGAGCACCAGGGACTTGGTGTTCGCCAAACGCGCATGAAAGGGCTCTGTCAGCTGGCGTTAAGTTGCGCCCTACCTACTGCCTAGGAGTGATCCTCAAAGAAGCAAGTGGGGAAAGCCATAAACCATGTCATTTTGCCCAGTCTCCCTTTCTGACCCCTCCCCTTCAAGGGATGCCGTGAAGACATGAGCAAAGCAAACACACACTTATATACCTCCCCATAGCATTTAGTGCGCTCTCTGGGCAGTTCACAAGTTATTTAGCTTTTTGCCCCCAACATGCTCGGGGCTCTTTTTACTGATCTCGGAAAGATGGAAGGCTGAGTCAACCTTGAGCCTTGGTCTGGATCGAACTTGCAACCTTTTGGTTGCAGTACAGCGGCTTAACCACTACGCCACCAGGGCCCAGTGGGGAAAAACGACTCCACCTTCTTCTTCCCAGAGACCGGAGAACCCTCTTGCCAAGGGGCAAATGGAAATTCCCCATTTTCATTCTGTGTGGTTCCCTTTTTTAAACAATAGAAATAATGTCACATCCACAAGGAATGGGACGACACCGCTGCATTTGTAGGTTCCACAGGAAGAGTTGGCCTTCGCCCCGCGTTGGTGCTACACAATATGCTTGAAGGCCCAAGGAAACAGGGTGGCAGTGGAAGGAAATGCAGCATTACAGACATGTTCAAAGAGTGGAGCCCATAAAACTGCAGCTAGTGCGGGTTGGTGGTGTCAGCCTGGGGTCTGTCTCCTTTATTTATTGAGCAACTGACAAATTGATAGCAGAGACAATAATGGGAGGGATCCTTCACCCTATCCATCCTTCAAGGACAATGGCGGAGAACCACTTTCAGCCGGGGAGCCTAAATCAGGGGTGCCCAAACTTTTTGCGCCACGGGCCAGTCATGTGGTACAGCAGGCTGGTCACTAGTTCCTCCCACTGGAAGCAGAAAATGCGCCTTGCAATCTGTTTTGCAACAGGATGAGATAGATTTTAAGCTTAAACCAGGGGTGCCCAAACTACGGCCCGTGGGCTGGATCCTGGATCGCCAATTCATCCGGCCTGCACCGCCCTCATCGCTCCCGGAAGTGGAAGTAAAACGCGCCCGTGCGGGAGCAACGAGGGCAGTGCGGACCGGATGAATTGGCATGGATAGATAGATAGATAAATCTTTATTGTCATTGTCCTGCACAGAACAACGAGATTGGGGGGGAAAAACACTTAACAACCCAACAAAACCTAAAACAAAATACAACTATACATCGGGAGCTGGATCCAGCCCGTGGGCCGTAGTTTGGGCACCCCTGATCAAAATGAATCACAGGCAAGGTTGCAGCAGGGACTGGATTCTGATGTTTGGGGGAGAAGCAAAGGTATCTCCAGCACAAATCTATTTTAGCTGGAAGCTTTGGTTCCCGGAAATGCTTAAGGGAGGCATTCCGGCCTTTTAGAATGGGAAAACTCCATAACCACAGCATGGGGAGCCCCCAAAGCAGTGATGTCATGGGGAGCAGAGGGGCTTCTTGACCATCTAGGCACCCCAGAGGGGCAATCAGAGGAGAAGGCTTCTCTCTCATCTGCTGAACATATATCCCTCCCCTGCTCCTTCCTGGCTGTTGGTCCTCTGAGCTGGGAGAACATTTCAAGTCTATGGTGCATGTGTGCAACTCTCTTCCAAGCAGGAGGGACTCTGCACATCACAGCACCTGCCGGGAAGCGCCACGGAACAAGAGACTCCAGCCTTTCCCCAATGAATGGGTGGAGAACTCAGAGGTCCACAGGTTGGACCAGCTCTGGCGCTGAGCTGGCTGTTCACGTCGACGGCGAGAAGCAAAAAGGGCTATTGGTGTCGTTTGTGGGTAGAATTTTAATTTGTTGCTTATTTGCTGGAGATATTTTTAGCCTGTATTTCTGTGTCCACTGTGTTTTTCATAGGAAAAAGAAAGCAGGAAAAAGGACATTAATACAGTTTCATTAAAAAAAAAAACCTGTAGAACCGCCCACGAGAGAGATGGGTAAAAGTTAATCACACTCTCGGAAAGAGAATGAATCCAGATTAATAAAATACCCACGGGAACATATTTTTGTATCATCTGAATGAGGAAAAGGAGGGAGGATGGTTCCATTTCCCAAAGAGCAGGATGTGGTGTGGTGAAGATGGGGTACCCCTTAATTGGGGGAGGGGGCGGAAAGGCCCTAGGACGGTGATGGCAAACCTTGGCACTCCAGCTGTTCTTGAACTTCAGTTCCCAGAAACCCAAGTCCCTGTGAAGCCACACGAATGGGTTTACTGCACATTTACTTGGGCTTCTGGGAATTGAAGTTCAAGAACAGCTGGAGTGCCCAGGTTCGCCATCACTGTCCTAGGATCATGTCCTTTAGGTTCCCTGTTCTGAGATCACCTGTGGCTTTATGATTAAAATCAGCACGTCGAATTGTGTCTGGATATTTGAACTCTATAAGGACCAAGCCCAGCGGTCAGTTGTGGCTAGAAGAGAACTTCTGAGTGACCCAATGGCCCTTGCAGAAGAGTTGACTCACCAAATCTCCACTGAGTCAATGGGACTGCTCTAATGTACTGTAACTTACTGTGCAGTGTCTGAGAGCAACCATGTTCTTGTCCAGTGGCAATTTCCAAAAGTTTCTTACAGGCTGTTTCATGTATGGCTCATTGCAACAGTCCAGGCCTTTGCATTATCAGAACGAGGGGCAGTGTCTGACCGGTCTAGGGAAAAGGAGAATCAACACCCGCGCTTTCTCTTACTGGTAACCTTTGAGCATCCATATCCAGGGCCAGAGCTAAGAGCAACCACAAGGTTCTCCTGTAGATTATCTGCAAAGTCATATGCACCTGTAATGGAACTCAAAAAGGTCGGTGGAACTCAAACAGCGCTTGGAAATAACAAGTAATCTGCAGTAGTTACCTGAAAGTAGTTTCCTTTTTTGGGTAGTGAGAATGTATATTTCAGGAATACTGTAATGCATACAGTATGTCACAAAAAGGAACAGAAAAGCAATGTGCAGAAAAAGTTACCGTATATACTCAAATATAAGTCGAGTTTCTTAGCCCCCTAAAATGAGGTCCAAAAAGGTGACTCGACTTATACATGGGTCAGCAATCACAAGGGTCCAAAACCGCACTGGATTCGGTGCAGTTCGGCTTCAGGAGAGGGGAAAGAAAAACACATGTTCAGCGGGCCATTACCACAGGTGGCCACAGGGTGGTCAGGTTAGATAACTGCTGCCTGACACTCGGCGTTGAGTTGCTGGCAGCAGGGTCTACTCAATTACCATAGCAGGATAACCTGGCCAGACCAAGGATTTCTTAGACTCCCTTTACTGGGTGGCAGTGGTGTGGGAAGCAAAGGGCCAGGGGGTCTGTCAGACACACATCTCCCCCTCCCAACCCCACAGGAGGGCTACCAAAGGGCCAGGGGTACTACTCTTAAAGCAGCTTTATTCTGTATCGCCTTCGCTTAGCACTCCGGCCTCTATAAGGTAGACTCTGGTTTTGTAACCCCGGTAGGCCGACTGGATCTTGGTGGCCGCCTCCTGCTGCTGGCGCAGGGCCTGCCGGGCCTTCCATCCCCGCCAGAAGGACTGGATGAGCGTGGCGGCCCGGGCAACTTGCCACAGCTGTTTCCGGGTCTTGAACACCCGGCTCTGGCCTTCGCCCATCCGGCGGGTGCAGTAGTTCTCATACAGCCACTCCGAGCTCCCAGGAGACGGGGCACCGAGAGACTTGGCCAGTGGCCGCTGCTGCTGCAGGCTGGTGGATGACAGGCTTCGGGTGGTGGCCTGCTCCCGGGTGAAGCGGGCCGATGTTGTGTGTGTGGCCGTGTAGCGCTGGACAAATTCCCCCTGGTCACGGCCGGCCCGCAGGGCCGGGCCTTCCGTTGCCAGGCGGCGGGTGGCAGTGCTCGAGGAGTGGCCGGTGGAACTCGTCGTGTAGGATATGTGGGCCCGGTGAGGCCGCGGTCCGAGGTGGGCCCGCTCCTCCCTGACCCCAGAGGTCGAGGCCTTGGGCTGCCGGGCTGGAGCAGGCCGCAACCGATGACCCTCACACTCGCTCTCCTCCACCTCGGACTCAGAGGTCGGGCCCTTGCCCACACCCACCAGGACCCGGATGCTGGTGCAGCGTCCACACTGAGGGCACGTCTTGGCCTGGCCCGGCTTGGCCCGCTCACGCTGCCTCGGACGTTCCTGTTGCCTGGGGCGCTCTCGCTGGCCCCGGTCCAGCGCCCTGGACCACTCCTCGGGGGTTCCCACCTGGCACGGACGCCAGTGCTTCCTGGGATAGGGGCCCACCCAGGTCTGGCTGCCCGGCAGGTAGCTGGGGTAGCCGTAGTAGGTCCCTGGCCGGTGTCCCCTGGCCGGAGAGTGGGTGTGATGGAGCTGGGGGGCCATCTCCCGCCTGGTGCAGTAGCCCCTCCAGTGCGCTTGGATGGTGACGGCTGCCTTCTTGCACTCACAGAATTCCCGCCGGGCCACGTACCCGCGGTAATGAGCCTGGATGACCTCGGCGGCTTTGTCCTCGTCCATCTGCTGCCGGTACCAGGACCTCCCGCCTCCCCTGAAGGAGGTTGGGGAGGTCGTTCTCCGCCGCCGCCCACCCCCGCCCCTGGACCAGGGGGGCAGTTGCTCCTGCTGGAGGGCGATGTACTCTCGGGTGATGAAGCGCCTCCAGGCAGCCTGGATAGTAGCAGCGGCGGCATGCTCAGCCATGATGCGCTTCCGCACCAGGTGGCCCCGCCAGGAGGCTTGGATGGTGGTGGCTGCCTTGTCCATCAGCATGTCCAGCTCGTCCACCAGGAAGGAAGGGCGCCGGCTGGAACGGTTGAGGCTCCGGGCCCGCGTCTTGGCCAAGTGGAGCTTGTGACGGTGGTGGTCCGCCCGGCGGCAGAGGTGGTGGTTATCGTTGTCGTCGTCGTCATCCTCGCTCGGGTTGCTGTAGGGGCACCACACGTGGTCCTCGTAGGTTTCCATGCTAGGAAGGGAGAAGGCCAGGCGTTTAGAGGGTGCCTCTCGAGCCTCCCTCTTCCTTCCCAGAGAGGAAGCTGGGCTGCCCCCATGCCCAGGGGGTTTGGGGGTTGGGCATGCAAAGGCAGCTATGCTGGTTCCGCAAGGTCAAAGTCTCCCTTACTCAAAAGCCAGTCGTATCTGACTCTAGGAGTTTGGTGTTCATCTCCATGTATAGCCAAAGAGCCAGTGCTGTCTGTGTTTGCAGATGTTTCCATGCTCATGTGGCAGCCAGTGAATGGAAAGCTGTTCTCTTTCCCACCAAAGTGGTACCTATGTATCTACTTGCAATTTCTTGCTTTCAAACTGCTACACTGGCAGGAGCTGGGACAGATGATGAGAGTTCACTCCATCATGGAGTACTCGGGTCTTGAATTGCTGACCTGCTGACCTTTTGGTCGTCACATTCAGCATCTTAGCCACAAAGCCACCCGCGGTCCATACTATTCCGGAGCCTACAAACACAGACAGCGCTGGCTCTTTGACTATTAAGAGATGAGCACTGAACCCTAGAGTCTGATATGACCAGTTTTCAAGCAAAGGTGATTTTTACCTGTACCTATACACTGCCCTACAGCACTTATAGCGCTCTCTGAGCTGTCCACGAGGTAATTAGGCAAGCTACAGTTTGTCCCCAACATGCTGGGTGCTCAGTTTACCCATCGCAGGTGGACGGAAGTCTGAGTCAACCTGAGGCCCATCGGGATCAAACTCAGAGCAAGAGCAGTTTTGACTTAACCGCTGCACCAGGGGAACGCTCAACAAGCTAGCTGCCTATAGCCGGGGTGCCCAAACATTTCGGGCTGTGGGCCGGTCACGTGGCAAGTAAAATGCGCCTTGCAATCTGTTGCGCAACAGATACGTTTTGCAACAGGACGAGTTTTTAGGCTGCCATTTTCTCTGCTTAAACCAGGGGTGCCCAAACTACAGCCTGTGGGCCAGGTCTGGCCCCCAATGCCAATTCATACACCCACACCGCCCTCATCACTCCCGGAAGAAGAAGTAAAATGTGCCTGGAACTTCTGCTTCCGGGAGCGACAAGGGCAGTGTGGGCCGGATGAATTTATTTTGGGGGCCAGATCTGGCCCATGGGCCATAGTTTGGGGACCCCTGGCCTACAGCCTCATTGAAGGAGTTGGGGACAAAGATGGAGTGACACGAAGCTAGGCAGAAGAAGAACTCTTCTGGATAAGGCCCAAAGTCCACCTGTCCCTACAGCCTCAGGTACAGCAGCAGTGGGGCAATGCCAGAAAGTTTGGGGAACAAGTTCTAGCCCTCCCTCCCCACTCTGTGGTTTGCCCATTTAAAAAAGCAAACTGAACAAACCAATAGGAAGGGTGGGGTTTTTAAATGATCTTTAAATATATTTTTTATTAAAGGTTTGAAAGAACATAGCCAGAATCATACTGTGAAGGAAAGTCAGACATGCCGTATTCACATGTCAACCCGCTCTCTGTCACATGCCCAGCACATGATGCAGCAAATGGCCCAGGCATGTCCAGAGATGAGAACTGCCAAGATTGCATACTCTGCTTTCACTATGGCTGGTTTATGTTGCATGCTGCCTATAGGCCTGTGATGGCGAACCTTGGCACTCCAGATGTTCTTGGACTTCGTTTCCCAGAAGCCCCCATGAATCCACACGAAGCAGAAGTAAAATGCGCCCATACGGAGGAAGGGTTAACCCAGAAGAGCCTTAACCGTACGGGCAAGTTTTACTTCCGCTTCCGGGAGCGATGAGGGTGGCACGGGCCGGATGAATCGCTGTAAACCCATTTGTGTGGATTCACGGGGGCTTCTGGGAAATGAAGTCCAAGAACATCTGGAGTGCCAAGGTTCGCCATCACGAGCCTATAGGATCCTGGCTCATCTAGTTACAATTTCCCATCTCGTTCGTGATGATAATAATTTCGTGTCAGAAATTATTCTGGGTTGAAAGGACTTTTGCAGAAGAAACTCCGCTCAGGGAACAGAGCTGGGACAGAGAGGGGCGCTCAATCCGTCATTCAGTACCTGGGTCTCGAACTGCTGACTTGCCAGCCTTCCAGCTAACAAGGCGAACTTCTTAACCACTGACTCACCACAGCCCTGTGATGCCCTTCCTCTGTTCCCTTTAATACAACCCTCAGCAATTTCAGCATTCCCAGTGCTGTCTGCATCTGCAGAAGTTTCGGTTGCCATGTGGCTGGCAGTACTAGACGCTGGGATGCACAGAACGCTGTTACCTTTCCCGCCAAAATGGTACCTATTTATCTACTTGCAATTTCTTTCAAACTGCTAGGTTGACCGGAGTTGGGACAGACAATGGGAGCTCACTTCGTCATGCGACACTCGGGTCTCAAACTGCTGACCTGCCGATCTTCCAGTCATCAAGTTCAGCGTCTTAACCACTTAGCCGCCACATCCCCTTGTTGAGGTCATTAGACAGGGCCTTTTCAGGGGCTGCTCCCAGGCTGCAGAAGTGCTTCCCAAAAGAGGCCAGCCAGGTTTTCCTCCCACCCGGCCTCCTTCCATCAGCAAAGAACTCTTCCTCCAGGTAGGCTTTGGGCAAAGGATTCCCAAGGAAGGGGATTTAATGGGGACTGTTGCCCCTTTTTATCCAATGTCCCTCTCTCTATATATTATACCACCCACTTGAGTGGCTAGCATTACTCTAGGTGGCGAACCTTGGCATGCCAGATGTTCTTGGACTTCATTTCCCAGAAGCCCAAACACCCTGTGAATCCAAACGAATGGGTGTACTATGATTCATCCGGCCCACACCGCCCTCATCGCTCCTGGAAGCGGAAGTAAAACACGCCCGTATGGAGGAAGGACCCGGAAGAGCCTTAACCATATGGGCACATTTTACTTCCGCTTCCAGGAGCGACGAGGGCAGCATGGGCCGGATGAATCGCAGTAAACCCATTCGTGTGGATTCACGGGGGCTTCTGGGAATCGAAGTCCAAGAACATCTGGAGTGCCAAGGTTTGCCATCACGGGCCTAGACTTCTGCTTCCAGAAATGGAGACCCACCAGAGCTGTTTCATCCCAGTAAGTTTGGCTTGGTGTTGTCAGGAGCCCCACACGCTACCTGCGAGCCCAGGTGTGCTAGAGCTCTCGCTGGGGATGGAGTTTCATCACAGACCTCACAGCTACAACATGGAGCCCTAATGTTCACTTTCCTGCTTATTCTTCCTCTCCCTCCTAGCCTTTGTACCACCCAGTCCGATGAGGAGCTCCGGAGAGTGCCAAAACTTGCACGCTTCACGTGGCCCTAATAATGGCATTGCCCAGATATGGATACGAAGACTACAGGTGGCCGTTCTCCTGGTCCCTGTTCTTAAATACAACCTGGGGAAAGGAAGGTTCACAAGGACGAAGCCTGCCATGGCAGAACTTATGCTTAAGACAGCTGAAAGGAGGGGAAGCATATTTTTGGTGCTTAGGAGTACCTGATCTAGATCTCTGAAAGACCCAATGCTGCACCTCTGAGAGACCTAGCCAAAGAGAGCATGGCGCTGGGTGGCTTTTCTGAAGACATCAAGTTCCTTCGGCTCCTCCAAGAAGCCTTTTTCTACTTCTGCCGTATCTGTGGCTATCCTTGAGCAGAGATGGGGACTTACCTACACACTGGCTTCTCTTTACTTCCCGGAGGCCTTTCCAGCAGACTCTGGTCTCTGCCAGGAATTCTGGGTTAGCATGACTTCGCAAGCTGATGTCACCACAATTGTGGCATCATGGCTTGTGTGCAGCCAACTGCAGGGTAGACCGAGAGGTGGAGTGAGGCTTTGGTGATCCATCGACTGTGGAAAAAGGATGAAGTAGACTTGATCCACGAAAGTTCATGTTGGAATAGAACAGTGGGTCTTTAAAGTGCTACAGCGTTTTTTATTCTCCGACATGCCTGAAACACAAACACAGCTACTACTCCAAGATATTAAACTTTATGGAAATGGAGGTGGCCCTGCTCATGGATTCTCCATGGGTACTGGCAGAGGCACCCTTGACCACAAAACATGGCCTTGCAGTGCTTGCCTTTCTTGCAGCCACACGGCAGAGTTTCTCACAGGGCCATGGCTAACTCAGTTCATCCTAAATTCAGTCCTCATGGACCGCATTAGAAAAGTTACTCACATTTCCCAGACTCCTCTAAGACTTTGACAAAAAAGGAGGATGAAAACTGCTTTGAGAAGAAGTAGGGTTTAAGGAATTCTGGACACGGCAGAAAATGGGGCAGAGATGCCTCCCTGAAATTGACCACTCCTGTGTTAGGGGGTTGAGAGGAAACCAAGTGAGGCAAAGCCAGGAACCCAGGGCCATAGAAAGTCCATAATCCTTGACCAGTGGCTCTACTGGCTCATGGAGGGACCATATTTCCTTCTCAAAAACTATGCTCACCAGGGAAAAGACATACAGTATTTGTCTCCAACCAGATGATCTCCTGTCATGATGCAAAGGTCTTCTTGCCCAAGAGACCCCAAGTACCCTGTTCCCATAATCCTACTTCCAACTGCGCCACCAGGCCCTACACCAGGGGTGTCCAAACTATAACCCACGGGCTGGATCTGGCCCCAATGCCAATTCATCCGGCCTGCACCGCCCTCGTTGCTCCCGGAAGCGGAAGTAAAATGCACCTGCACCGCGCAGGCCAGCCGGATGTGGTCTGTGGGCTGTAGTTTGGCCACCCAGCTTTAAGCAGAGAAAATAGCAGCCTAAAATCTATCTCATCCTGTTGCAAAACATCCTTTGTAAAACATTGCAAGGTGTGTTTTACTTCTGCTTCCGGTGGGTGGTACGTGACCAGCTCGCTGAACCCCAAAAAGTTTGGGCACCCCTGCCCTACACAGTATTCTCAGCAAAGCTTCCTCTACGTTTTGCCGCTTGGACCCCACCCCTCTCTTACTGCTTGCCGAATACAGACACCTTCATAAGGAGACACCAGACGCTCGCCGTGGAATCATCTTTTATTTTAAGCCCAGAGCTCATTATAAAATCTCCCCCCCCCCTGGCCTTCTCTCCCTTTGGATGCTGGGGCAACACGGCCTGTTCTCACACAAGTCATCAGAGGGGCTATATCAAAACAGCTCTGAAAGCATCCAAGCATCTTCCAACTCAATGCTCTCACATCAGTACATCAGTATACTAAGGGACGGGGGGGGGGAGGGAGGATGCCAACTTGATTAAGTTCTAAATAAGATGATATAAAATAACCTTATTTTAAAAAAAGAAAAAAAAAGGCAAAGAATAAAACTAACCCCAGGTATTGCTGCATGCACCAGAGAGATTCTGTTGAAAATCAAAGATTTGGATCTAGCCTTCCATGCTGGCATTGGTCTTCAACAGAGGTGCAAATGCACGGTTTTTATCCCTCTTCCCCTGCCACGACTTGCCTGCTTCTCCTCCTCATATTAGCACTAATGACAGGAAAGCATGCAGGTCTATCTTGTACCCCAGCCCCCTTGAAAGTTAAAGACTGTCCACAGCATGGATAACTCTGTATGGGCTGGATGCGGCCCACGGTGCCATTTCATGTGGCCCACCAACACTTCCACCACACCCAGAAGTGCCATGTGGTGGAGGAAAGGCAAGATGGCCATCCAGCCGCCAAAGCTGTCTGAGGGAGTGTGACGCGGTTTACAAAGGTTGAGAACTCCTGCTGCACAGCTTCTAACCTGGGAGTGTTAGGGTGGTTATGGTCAGTCTCTGTTCAGATTGCTGTCGGGAGAGAGAGAGTGAGCGAACGCAGCTTCCATACGAATCCAGGAAAGCCCCTTTAAGCTCTGCCCCTGGCATGGAATGGTGTGGTCAGAGTGGCAAGCAGCACAGCCCCACTGCATTCCTGGGAGCGCCAGAGAGTAGTGGCAGGCAGGTGACATTAAAAGGAAGGAGAGGGAAGATTTCAGATCTCTTTGCATTGGCACCAGCAAGACTATAAACTAAAATAGTCCAGGCTATTGTGGCGACAGAGGTTTGTGGTCCAGACAATATCGGCCCGGTTTGCACTGAGCAGCATTTGCTGGAGTTCGTTGCTGACCCGGGAGAACTTCTCCTCGTCCACTGAGCCATTGAGCAGATTGGAGGAGGTGGGGGGCCAAGGCAGGTCATCCGCATAGCAGTCCACAGGGTAGGGGTAGATGACCAGCTGCAGATCCGAGAGGCCCAAGGTCCGGTGGAGTAAGTTCTTCAGCCCTGTGGCCGAAAAGGGATTGCCAAAGACGCCCAGGTAGCGCAGATGGGAAAGGCGGGCCAGGACGGGCAGGAGGGCGTTCAACTGGAGGTCCATCATGCGGCACTCCATAATGTCCAGGTGAAGCAGAGTGGAGGCCGCCTGCGTCAGCAGGTTCAGGAAAGGCTGGAGGAGGATGTCCGAGAGGTTGTTCCCACTGAGATCGAGCTTCTTTAGGGCCGGGGTATGCAGGCTTTGGGAAAGGTAGGCAAAGTCATTGGGCAGCAGGTAACAAAAGGCCAGCTCCAGGCTCTCCAAAGGGCTTTGCATCTCACTGCAGAAACAGAAATGGGGGAGGGGGGAGAAGGTTATGGAGTCACAACATGCCTCCTGCCCCACAATCCCTCCTCGGCTATGGCTTTTCCTTTAGCAGTTCCAAAGGACTCTCTGTAGCACTAAGAAGTGGGATGCACAGAGCAAAACAAAACAATGGGCTAGGACTAGCTCATAGGTTTAAAGGTGTTTTTTTTAAAGCAACTACACATACATGTGCACACAAAGGATGGGGTGCACAGAAAGAGCCTCCTCAAAGATTGTGCTTCAATCAAGCGTACCCTGGTAACAGCAAACTTTGTGTTGCTGGCTAATCTTTCTCACACTGGGTCAGGCAAAAGGAACTGCAGAACGAACTCACCAAAGGGTACCTTCATTTTGGCAGTTTCACGTCTGGCCTAGACACGGAAGAACAACAGGAAGGATCTGCACATTTTTATAACAATGTTCTTTAAAAAGGTACTGTATTTATTTATTTATTTGGTTTCTGTAGTGCCCAGCTGGGATACTTCCCACTCTGGGCGGTGTACAATTTATTAAAACCAGAAATATACACACAATAATAATATTTTTCTCCAGAAGAGCAGAAAAGAACAGAGCAATCGTGTGAGCAGCTCTGACACTCCTTACAATAAGGGATCCACACTCCCAACTCTCCTTGGGGAAAAGATATGAGAAGGGAGAAAGGGGTGGGGTTGGGGGTTAATAATGCCTTTGCTGGGAAAGAGAGATGTTGCTTCCCTGGAAGAGATGGGAAAACTTTCACAAACGTAAGCTATTTGGCAATGCGGGATTTTAACTACCCTAGCATACCCCAGAAATCTATTTCTGCCAATAACATCAAAAACCATTTTTATATCATTTGTGGGCAATTTTCTATCTCAGAGAATGAACAATGGAATACATGAATCTGCCATCCTAGACTTCCCCCTTTTCAACATAGGAAAAGAGATGAACTGCATGTGGCAGACGCTATAGGCGCCGTGATGGCCAACCTTGCCACTCCAGGTGTTCTTGGACGTCAATTCCCAGAAGCCCAAGTCTCTGTGCATACACGCAGTAAACCCATTTGTGTGGATTCACAGAGACTTGGGCTTCTGTGAGTTGAAGTTCAAGAACAGCTGGAGTGCCAAGGTTCGCCATCACTGCTATTGGGGGGAAGCAAGCAGGCCCCCTTTGAAACTGCCATGCCCAGAGCTGTGTAAGAGGTTAGTTGTATAGGTAGTATGGATCTTATGAAAACAAATCTAGCAAAGGTTCAGAGAACAGCTGGGTAGGATGTCGTGGTTAGAAGGAGAAGAACGCAGAAGAGGGAAGAGAGACAATAAACATGAACATTTGAAGGCCCAATTGTAAACTGCTCCAATTAGAAGGGAAAATGGGATCCCGCTAAAACAGGGGTGCCCAAACTTTTCGGTCCGCGGGCCGGTCATGTGGTTCATGGGGCCTGTCACTATGGCCCACGGGCCGTATCCAGCCCCTGACACCAATTCATCCAGCCTGCCAAGCCCTCATTGCTCCCGGAAGCGGAAGTAAAACATGCCCAGACTTGCGTGTTTTGCTTCCGGAAGCGACGAGGGCTTAGTGAGCCGGATGAATTGGTGTTGGGGGCTGGATCCGGCCCACATGCCATAGTTTGGGCACCCCTGCACTAAAGAGATGGCTATACCAGAAGTTCTCTTCAGAGCAAAGATTGAAAAGACAAAGAAAACTAAACAGAATTCAGTACGGTAGCCCAACCCTGTCAACAGATATAAGCCAAGACCTAGAATGAAAAGAGGCTCCTTTGGGATGCCTTAAAAGACTCTTCTTCTACGCGAGGGAGCTGTCAGAAACTGTGAGCCTTTGAACTGGAGCTTTCTCCTACATAAGCACAGCTGGATTCAACAACAGAGAATAAGAACAAAAGATATAAGGAGGGACTTAGAGCCAACATTTGTAAGGAGAAACCTAGAAGGATACAGTAAAAACCCTAATTACAAAAAAAGTCCGTTCTCGAGGCATGTGTGCATTCAATCTTGCTTAAATTGGTTTTTTATGTACCTCGAAGCAAACCCATAGGAAAAAGAATCTTTATGTAACTCGAAGCAAAGCCATAGAAAATCATGTAAATTGGGACATGGTTTTAGCACAAAATCATTATGTAAGTTGAATTTTATGTAACTCGAGGCATGTGTAAGTTGGGGTTTTACTGTACATAGATCCTTGAGATGAGTCATTGCAGAGCAACCTTACCCGTTCCACTTAAGAGTTACTAGGCTGATTCATGCTGGGAATTGTGTGCATTCAATCTTGATTTCATTAAAGCATTTGACTATATATTTTTTACAACATCCATTTTGGGATCCTGGCAAGCACAATGCTTTTAACAGGTCTCAAGCGACATGCAGTTTTAGACAAAACAAGTGATATTTTAGCTCCAAGCCATTTAGAGATGTTTATGTAAGCAGCAGCAGCAGCACCTTAAATCATGTC
The DNA here is from genome assembly GCA_035047305.1 of Bradypodion pumilum. NCBI lineage: Eukaryota > Metazoa > Chordata > Lepidosauria > Squamata > Chamaeleonidae > Bradypodion > Bradypodion pumilum. The sequence goes on from JAWDJD010000004.1 coordinate 344,988,410, forward strand.
TGGAATTTAACTGGAAGCCAATGCAGTTAGTATAGGAAGATATATATGGTCAGCAAATTCTACATCAAGAAGTAATCCACTCACCACCTTCTGTAGTACCTGCAGTTTTGATACATTCTTCCAAGCATGCCCAATGCGAAGTATGCTTAGATAGTCCCAATGTGTGTGGTGTGGTGGTGGTGGTGGTGGGGTGTGTGTGTGTGTGAGAGAGAGAGAGAGCTGCTAAATACCAGCTAAAGCTAGGCAAAAGCACTTTTCATTCCAATAATAGTTACAATAGCCATTTTGCAGTAGTGGACAGATAATACCAGTTTTAATCTGGTCCATATGTAGCATCACAAACTCACAGGTGTGTGTGGTTCTCTCTTTCAACACTCCTGTAACAAATGCTGCTAGGTTTCCTCCCCTCCCCTCCCTGCATGCACAAAAGGCACTTTGTTCAACTTACCCAAGTAGCTGCCTCAGCTTGCCTGAAAGCCTGGAAGAGCCCAGGTTCAGTTCCTTCAGGCATGGCAGGCGGCTGAGCTGGGTGGCAAAGTACTGCAGGCTCCCTTCCATGCCCACCGTCAGGCGCCTCACGTCAATGTTGCTATAGGGCAGCTTCAGGCTGGCCAGCTTGGTGAACTTGGCCAGGTGGGGCAGGACCACTCTCAAGCCCGAGAGCCCAAGGTTGTTGAAACGCAGGTCCACCTGCCGGACCCCGACCGGGTCCAGGAACTCCAAGAGCCCCACCGTGCTGGCAATGGAAAGCTCCTCCGCTCGGAAGTCCCGGCACCTCAAGCGCAGGGCGTTGCTGCTGTTGATCTGTAGCGCATCCTTCAGGACTCCGTAGGAAGTACTGTTCACAAACAGATCCACCCAAACATAGACGGACACGGGCTGAGGGGCTGGCAGAGCCACGGACTTGCTGTAGGGCCCTTTTCGCCTCTTGGAAGCCCGCCTCATGCGCTTGCTCTGCTGCTTGGAGACGTCGAGGCAAGCCTTCGCCAAAGTGACTGTCCGTGACCAGAGGCTCATGCTTTCGGGGCCCTGCCCTTCATCCTGAAGGCCAGTCATGTCTAGAATCTGCAGTCTCTGCTTCTTGCTGTCAGGGAAGCCAAAAAAGCAGAGCCATTAGAAGAGGAGGAGCAGCAGCAGCAGGGACTCATCCTGCTTTACTGAAGACCAATTACTACTACCCTAAGATTGTTCTGCTTGGCCTGGCCAAGAGCAGCCAGAAATGGCAATCATGTGCACCTGCTCCACTGTACTTAGTTTTCATTCCAACACATAGCTTAGCCCACACATGTGTAACTTGCACGAATGTATACTGCTCCCTAGTTTGGGCTGCCTCTCCATTCCATGTAGTTTCTCCCATGCTGTTTTAAACTGTAGCTCCTTCAGGTAAGTTAACTCTCCTAGTGTGCTGAGCAATGTTCACAATGGTAGCACTGCAGGACCTCTGAATAACGAAATGACATTTATGTGGCTAGGCAGCATCCAGATTATATATATGGTCAGCAAATGACCAAATGTTGCTCTATGCAGTAACAGCAGCTTCTCAACTTCCATTCACAACATGTGTGAAACAGACAATCAGATCTTAGGTGTCATGAGTTCTTAAGATCCTTGTAAAAGAGAAGGAAACCAGACTTCTTTCCTTCTAGCTATGAGTAAAACAAGAGCATTTACATCACTCCAAAATGAAAGAAGCAGGGCCCAGATTAGGAAGCAGAGTTTGTAGAAAAGACTGGCGACTATTTAGAAAGGGTGTAGGCACAAATGTAAAATACTGTACAGTAAAACCCCGGGATACGACGGAGGTTCATTCCAACAGCCTCCGTTGTAACCTGAAAAAATTGTAACCCGAAACATTCATAGGGATGCATTGAAAAATAAAAATGGTCCTGAATTGATTGTTGTAAACCGAAACAAATACATTAAAAATTTGTAAACCAGGACAGCATTTCTGTAAGATTTGCTGTTGTAAACCAGAGCAAACTTAAACCAAGGCGGCTGTAACCAGGGTTTTACTGTATTTCAGAATTGAAAATGCAAGGCCCCCTGAACTCTTTAATTCAGCAAATATCAAAAGAGCAATCACTGGATTAAACTCATTTAATTTAATTCACAACATGTGTGAAATAGACAATCAGATCTTAGGTGTCATAAGTTCTTAAGTTCCTTGTAAAAGGAAATCAGACCTCTTTCTTTCTAGCTATGAGTAAAACATGCACATTTACATCACTCCAAAATGAAAGCAGGGTCCAGAAAAGTCTGGTGACTATTTAGAAAGTGTGTAGGCACAAATGTAGCATATTTCACAATTGAAAATGCAAGGTCCCCTGAACTCTTTAATTCAGCAAATGCTGTATCAGAAGAGCAACCACTGGATTAAAACAGAAGATCACTTTTTTTGGGCGGGGGACAAATGTAAATTTTTACTAAATTGTTGTGATAGTCATGGAGAGACTATGGCATCTTTATTGTTAATTTCCTAATAAGGAAGAAATACAAAAACTAGCATTGTGCTAACAAAGGGTACAGCTGTCTTATAACCCATGGAAAAGAAACAAGGGACAGACCCCATGGACAAATTCCCCAAAGACTTCCATTATAATCTTAGGATCATATCCTCATAAAACGGTACAGGAAATGCACGTGTGTGATGGCAGCTTATTATAAAAGTCAGGATATACCTGTCACAATAAGAGGTTTCCAGCTGAGGTTGGAATATTGTCCTTCTAGAGCAGGGGTGCCCAAACTAGGGCCCATGGGCTGGCCTTGGTTGGCAACACCATTCCAGTCGCCACCCCCGGAAGTAGGTGCATTTATGACAGCCATAAATGTGGGGGCCCCTTCTGCTTCCAGAAGGCATGGTCAGGCCTGTGGCGTAAAAATGTTGGCCACCCCTGTTCTAGAGAATGTACAATGAAGATCTGTATAGGAATCTTAACAGTAAACCTATTTTCCCCCATCCTTCCTTTAAGGAAAATATAAACAGGAGCAAGTGAAACCACAGGTACCTCTTAGTGCGGTGTCGCTCCTCTAACATCTTAATCAGGTAAGTCACAACACCCAAAATCACCGCCTGGATGCACAACTTGTTTGGCTTCTCTCGGATCAGGGCATATTCGCAGTGTTGACATTGCCTCAAGAGCTTCTGAAAACTGAGTACTGGGAATGGCCATGTCTGCACTAACTGTTGCAGCGATGGAGTCCTCTTGTCTAGGAAGGCCGCCTTGAATAGAACGGGATACAGCTCCTTTGGGAGAAAACCCAATGCATCTTGTAGGGTAGCATAATTGGCGACAACCTTCTGTGCACACAGGAACACCAAGGAGCGCATGGTAGCAACTGGACAGGCAGCAAGCTTGGCTCACAGGTGTGCATTAACTGTAGAAAAAAGGATTTTACTTATATTTCTCTGCCACGTAATGGAAAATAGTCAATAGAATTCCAATCTCTCCTAATCTGCCTTTTCCCCTACAAAGGTCATTAATTGAGAAACTAGTTTTCAGAGCACCTACAGTCCTGTGATTTGCTAAGGTCCATCCAATAGGCTTACTTATCACATTCATTCAAGAAGAGGTTGACTTAAGCGGCTTCCTCAATGAAACATTTTGTCCAATGGCCTTTATCCTTCTTTCTTCCAAAACAATGTTAGAAAACTGCAGTCTGTTGAAGATGGCATGCCATTATCATTTTGCGTTGCTCAAGAATATCCAAGAGGCCTGGACAGGAAAAAGCAAACAAAACAAACATGAGCCAATACTTCAAAAAGGGGAAACTATTGGGAAAGATCTCTTTTGATACGGAGACATCTTACGTAGGAGAAGCTTTACTTGCTTGCTTATTGTTGCCAGTTTTTAAGAGTTTAAGCCAGAAGGACTTCACATAGAGCAGGGATTCTCAACCTGCGGCCCATGGGCTGGATATGGCCCACAGCACCATTTCATGTGCCCCCCACTGCCTCCACCACACCAGGAAGTGTCATGTGGTGGAGGAAGGGCAAAATGGTCATCCAGTCCCCAAAGCTGTTTGAGGGAGCATGACCTGGCCCCCAGCTTTAAAAGGTTGAGAACTCTTGACATAGAGCAATGATGGTGAACCTTGGCACTCTAGGTGTTCTTGGACTTCAATTCCCAGAAGCCAAGGTCTCTGTGAATCCACACTGCGTGTACGCATGAGTCGTGTGGATTCACAGAGATTTGGGCTTCTGGGAATTGAAGTCCAAGAACACCTAGAGTGCCAAGGTTTGCCATCACAAACATAGAGAAATGACTAAAGATCTAGCCAAGTTAGTATGCTGCAATAAATCCAATGGAATGTTTTATGGTAGTTTAATGACTTACATGTTTTATTGGGCATATGTGTTCATAACTCATTCCTTCAGAGGCAGAAAGAAGTAGGATGCCAGCCAGGGAAGTTCATGCCAAATAAAATTAACTAGACTTTAAGATACCACAACATATTTTTTTTAGTACAGAGTGATGCGACTGAAAATTTGTGGTGTGACTGAAATAAGAGTCCTGGTGGCATAGCGGTTCAACTGCTGCCCCACAACCAAAACATTGTGAGTGTGATCCTGACAGGGATCAAGGCGGACTCAGCCTCTTCCTTCCTTTTGAGGTTGGTAAAATGGGTCTCAAGCATTTTGGAGGCACAATGCTAATTAACTTGTGAACTGCCCAGAGAGTGTACTAAGCGCATATATGGGGTGGTATATAAATGCATATTTACTTGGGAGAAAAATCCACTCAACTCAGTATTGCTTATGTTGGAAAGCACAGGCCCAAGGATTCATTGTGAAAAGCTGTTGAGCAGATAGCTTGTATACAGAAGGGCCCAGGTTTAATTTCCATTATCTCCAAACAAAACAAGAAAAGATTCTACTTCAAACCCTGTTTGAACACTACCAGGGAAATGCTGGTCTAGCTGGACAAATTGCCTTTGATTAAGGCAGCTTAACATCCTGCAGTGTTGGACTCAGGACCAGAAAATGACACCCTAAGTCAGGGGTTCTCAACCTTTTAAAGCAGCGGGCCGGACCACACACCCTCAGACAGCTGAGCAGAGCAGACCGGTGGTCCCCTGTGCCATAAAACGCAAACGTGTTTATGACAGCCGTGGGTGCATTTACGGCTGTTGTAAACCCATCTTCTTCAGGTGGCGGAAGCAACGTAGGGCAAAATGAAATGGTGCTACGGTCTGGCGCACGGGGCTTAGGTTAAGAACCCCTGCCCTACATCGTAATTACAAATGTAAACCATTTTATAAAACAGTATTACCACTTAAACTGCTGTCCTAAAGCAAAACTGGCTAAGAGAAGTACTCGATTCTGTTCCTTCTTCCCGCTTTTATTCCTGTTTCTTTCTGCTGCCGTCAGAGAGGAAAAAACCTTCCGGACTGCAAAGGTTTGCCAACTGAATGAGAGAGCCTGGCTTCACTCTGGCTCCCTCGTTCAGCCTTGTTTTGAACTCGGGCCTCTGTATGTTGAGCATGCAGACAACATAACACTCTAGTCTCTGACGGTATCCCCATCCGGATTTCCTCCAGACATGATTGATGGCATAGAACAGCAAAAGGGGATGTGGCCTGTGGAGCATTTTGCTGTACCCTCTCATTGCAATTATCCTTCTCAAAAAGCTACAGCTGGGAGTCAGCCACAGACAAGGGTTGTGCTGTTGATTTCCTCTCGCTATCAGCTTGGTCCCCCCACTATCGGTGAGAGCCTTGTCGGGGCACAGGGGCTTAAGTGGTCTAACTAAGCGGTAATGCCCATCGATGTAAGGCCAGGACTACAACTCACCAAAGTGTCCCCCATCGTATGTTTTCCTTGGGCAAGGTGAAAGTGGAGGGCTTACATCATGGCCCGCCTAGCCAGGGGGTGACGTGATACCCAAATGGGAAAAACAAATGCATGCAGATGGATTTGATGTCTCATGTCCATTTGCATGCATGGAATGTTGTCACGGAGATGTCTACCAATGCATGGACTCCTCACTGAATGACTCCCAAGGTATCAAAGACTATCAGCTGGGTTGAAAATAGTCCCACGTGCTTTGGTAGATTGTTTTTCATGCACAACTGTTGCAAGGGGTAAAGGAGGAATCCTCATGTGTATATGTATGAATGGACTGAATTGCAAAAATGAAAAAAGATGCATGTGGATGCATGATCTTATCTAAAGGAATCAGGCCTGACCTCACTTACACACCTCCTGGTTATATCCAAACTACCTCCCCATTGTGCTCCTCCAATGAGGTTACCTTTCATGTTTATTACAACGTATTTCTTACTTTCATAGAATCATAGAACTGGAAGGGGTCTATAAAACCACCGAGTGAAACCACCTGCTCAGTGCAGGAATCCAGGTCAATCTATACCCATGACCACTCCACCACCGGCGCCCTGGACCCCGCCTCTGGCCAGGGCTGAAAAGGCCTCTACGGCAGCGGGCGGTAGGACTTTGCCCCCGCTGCCCCTGGACTCACCTGTGGCTGGAGTGGAGAGGCCGTGGCGGCAACAGGTGCCGTAACCATTCCACCACCGGTGGCCGGGGCCCTACCCATGGCAGGGGTTCAAAAGGCCGCTACAGTGCCGGGTGGTAGGACTTCGCAGCAGCCACTCCTGGACTTACTTGTGGCTGGGGCGAAGAGGCCGCTGCAGTATTGTAACATGGTATATTGTTTGTATTGAATACTGTATATTGTTTGGATCGAATACTGTATGAGTATTGTGTATTGAATATATTGCATATTTGTATTGTTATATACCGGTATATATCTTGTATGATTATTGTGTGAGCCGTCCTGAGTCAGGCTTCCTGGTTTGGCGGCATACAAATGGGAAAATTAAATTAAAATTAAATTATATCTGACAAATGATTAATTTTCTCTTGAATTTCTCCAGCGTTTGGAGTCTTTGCCACCTCTTGAGGCAAATAGTCCCATTGTTGTACTGCTCTAACAACACGTTCTTCTAACGTGAGCCAATTACTACCCGTCCTGCACTCTGGGATGATTGAGAACAGACCCTGTCCTTCCTCTTTCAACTATGTGAAGAGTGTTATATCACATGCCTCCTCCTTCAGTGTCCTTTTCTCAAGGCTAAACTTGCCCAGTTCCTCCAGTCTTTCCTCACAAGACTTAATTTCCAATCCGCTGATCTTGGTTGTTTGTTGGCATACTTTTCCAAGTGCAGTGTCCAGAACTAAAAGTGGGTGGACTAGTGCTGAATAGAGGGAACTAGTATTTCACAAGATTCAGCTTACTCTAGTTGTGACTTACTACTAGCTTTCAGCAAATAGCTACTTTCCAATCTACTTTCCTTGATTCTAAGAATGCAATTGTCAAGTACATAGAAAGAGGTACACAGAAAGAAACTCCTTGAAGGTTGGGATATTTTTGAACCACAATCGGGCGTACCCTGGTAACGGCAATCTTGTGTTGCTGGCTAAATCTTTCTCACACTAGCTCAGGCAAGAAGAACTACAGAATGGACTCACTGAAAGGTGCCTTCATTTTGGCAGGTTCACATCTGTCCTAGACATGGAAGTAGTAGTAACTGCCAAGTATACTTATTTGGGAGTAAACTCCATTGATAACTTAATAGTAGTTACTTTCGCGTAACTAATCACAGGTTCAACACATAAAATACATTCAACATTTGTGAATGAAGCACTTTGATAAATGTGCATTTCTTTAAGTTGTACTAAGACTCTGGATCTTACTGCCAAAGGCGGAAACGATGAAACCTCATGCCGGAATATATCTGCTAGTCTTTAACATGTGCCAGAAATCATTTTATTTCTGTTACACAAGCAGACACAGACTGATAGAGGTTACCTCCATGAACATTTCCTCTGCAGTGCAAACTGAGACATAAATCACTTTTACCATTTACACTAATAGTGTGAAGTAGAAAACTTGCTAAAGAAAAGGCTTCTGCTTGGATCTTGTCTTCATATATTTTTTTCTTTTTCATCCTTTTTTATCGAAAAAAAGCAAAACAAGACTAAGATGAGAAGTTATGAAAGAACTAGAAAAAGCTTCTGGGATGTGTCATTGGATGAAAATGAAGACCAAAATCATTGATAGTGCATTTCCAAGAACATGTATTGATGTGAAAGCTGAAGAAATTTGACAGGGAAGAAAAATCAGTCATCCGAAATAGTGTCTGAGGAGTGCTTCACAAATACCATGGGACCCAGAAAGACAAACAAATGGGCTTTATGGGAAACCAAACCTGTACTTCGTAAATCTTAGGCCTGATTCACTGTGAAATTTAACAGGTGACACTGACAAACGTTTCTACATACTGTACAGTCAAATCACTGAGTAAGGTGGACAATTTTTGGGGTCTTGGATTTGGAGGCAAAATACTAACAAAAAGCAAAGTAAAACTGGAAATAGCTATGCAGAAGTAGAAGGTAATACCTTTTCTGGATCACTAAATAAAAAACCCATTGCCAGCTTTCATAATTCATGATCACTTCTTCAGGCATGCATTCAAATGTACGTGGAATGATGGTCTGCCAGGCTGTCTTTAAAACATGGAGGTATAATAAAACAGGAGATGACTTGACATCACAAACTTGAAGCCGACTAATATGACAGTCTGCCATGTTAGTTGCCCCAAAACATTGCTTTATGGTGCTTTGATCGTGTGGAATCATGAAAGTAGATCGGGGTTTCCCCTTTAATATCAGTGGGTAGGGAATTGTGATCCCTCTGTCCGCTGGCTCCCCTGGGTCCAGAAGGGTTTGGGGGACAGACCCTTTTGCCCCCCAACCATCCCGGACCCACGGAACCCGGGAGAGGGGATAGAATCCACCCCACCCCGATATCAAAAGGGAAAACCCAATCGGAGTTTCCCCTTTAATATCAGTGGGTGGGGGGTTGCGATCCCCCTCTCCGCTGGCTCCCCTGGGATTGGTAGGGTTGGGGGGGACAAAGGTGGTCTGTCCCCCAACCCTTCCAGAGCCAGGGGACCTGACAGAGAGGGGATTCCCCTGCAGGACACCCTGTTATTAAAGAGAAGAAACCAAGCGGTTTCTTATCTTTAAAAACAGAGTATTTGGGGTGTGTGTGTGTGGAATCGATCCCCTCTCCAAACACACAGTTTTTAAAGAGAAGAAACCACTTGGTTTCTTCTCTTTAATAACGGGGTGTCCTGTGGGGGGGGGGAATCCCCTCTCTGCCGGGTCCCCTGGCTCTGGAAGGGTTGGGGAGACAGACCCCTATTGTCCCCCCAACCCTACCAAACCCAGGGGACCAGGGAGAGATCGATCGATTCCACCCCCCACCAACACAAGAAGCAATTGTAAAAAGTAGTCGGAGGTAATGTTTTGGGGTATCTAATATGGCGGCAGGCCATGCCCACTGGCTTCAAAAAACTTACAGCATGAAGTCTGTAGTGCCATCTCCTGTTTTATTATACCTCCATGCTTTAAAAGCAGCAACTGAGTTGATGCTCCGCCCCCACTTTTCAAACACAGGAAACCCGATGGAGGTAACTGGAATTTGCATTGCTTTAACCTGGCCAGAGAAGGGGCCTACAGCCTCAATAGAGCCAATTGGGGAGAGCATGTGATATAACACTCTTCCCTCCTGTTTGAAAAATGCAGGCAAAGCATCAACTCAATTCTGCTGCTTTTAAAGACGGAGTTCAGCTATACCTTCTGCATACAGACAAGGAGTTAAAAAAAATCACCATTGTCTCTAACATCTTTGGCTATAGGAAACCAGTCTGTCTGTCCATATCATGGACAGACAGCTTTGGCTCTATAATATAGATTACACATCAGGACAATCAACTGCTGAGGAACAGCTATTTCTTTCAGAGTTCCAATAGCCTGTTGATATTTGCTATATGATCTTGGGTGCCTCTTCCTTTTCAGAATCCAGCTTGACCATCAGGCATTTCTCATAGAATCATAGACCAATTGAGTTGGAAGGGGCCTGTAAGGCCATTGAGTCTAACCTCCACTCAATGCAGGAATCCAAATCAAAACAAACCTGACAGATAATTGCCCAATTTTCTACTGGAAAATTTTTCTGCTCCATATAACGCAAAAGTCTTTGTTGCAGCATTTTGCTTATATGGGAAGTAAAAGTAATGGTCCTATAGGTCAGTGATGACTAACCTTGGCACTCCAGGAGTTCTTGAACTTCAATTCCCAGGAGCCCTGATCAGCAGGAGTGCTGACTTGGGCTTCTGGTAATTTCAGTCCAAGAACACCTGGAGTGCCAAGGTTCGCCATCACTGCTATAGGTAGTGGATTCTTTGGCATCTTTGTTCTTGGGGGCTGGAATGCACATTAAAGAACCCTTGTGGTGCAGTGAGCAACAGAGGATAAAGGGTAAAGTTAATTTGCAGCTTAAAGATAATTTGAAATATTTGGGTATAAATATCTCAAACAAATTTGAGGAATTAAAGACATTGAATTATGGAAAGCTGAAAATAGAAATTAAGGATAAAATACAGCAATATCAAAAGTTGAAGTTTTCATGGTTTGGTAGGATTGCGTTATGTAAAATGATGTTATTACCAAGAATTAACTTTTTATTTGATGCTCTTCCAATCCAATTAAAGGAAAAGGAAATTAAGGAGTTTCAAAAGATTTTCAATAATTTTTGTAATGGTGGAAAGAGACCCAGAATTGTAAAAAAAAAAAACCTTTGGTATTTGTCTCAGAAGGAAGGAGGATTAGGAAAACCAAATTTGTGGAATTATTATCGAGCTTTTCAAATTAAGAATATTGTAAAGATCTTAGCCAGGGAAAAGGTAATTTGGGAAGAAATTGAGATGAAGGATTTGAATCAAATAGGGAAAATGGTTTTTTTAAGATAGTAATATGGGGAAAATTGTTACAAAAAAAATAAAATGAAGACACTACACTATTGGGAGTATGGAAAAATGTGAAGAAAGAATTGGTTCCAGTTATATCTCCTATTATTGAAATAGAAGATATTCAAAATTTTCCAATAAAAATAGACAAAAGGGTAAAAGAAGTAATGTATAGAAATGGAGTTTTCCTGTTGAAGGACAGGATACGGGCTTGTAAAGATAGGGAGAGAAAAGAAAATCTTTATGCACAGTTGAGGATGAATTGGCTTCAGATAGTGTTGGTAAATAAGTGGAATAGTAAATATTTGAGAGAAGTCAGTTTAGAAAGAAGCAGGACAGAGTATGAAGAATTGATATTAAAGATAAGAAACAGAGAAAGGGGTATTAAGGGCTTGGTACGTAAAATTTATATAATGTTAAATAAAGATGGTAATCCACAAGTGGCGCCGAAAAAAGTTGGGAACAAGATTTGAAAATAAAGATAGCAGATGAGGTTTGGAAAATAAATGGAAGAAAAGAATTATGAGAGCTATGTCTGTTAGAGTAAAAGAACATAATTATAAAATGTTGTGGAAATGGTACTTGACCCCAGTAAGGAGATATGTGAAATTATGGGGATGGGACTTAAACTGGGGTCAAGTACTGTTTTGTTGACTGATGTGGAAAATATGAATTTAAATAAGGATGAAAAAGAGTTATTATCGATAATGTTGACAACGGGTAGACAATGTATTGCTAGAAATTGGAAAAATGATGTAATTTTAAAAATTGAAGAATGGTATAAGGAACTGTGGAATTGAATGATAAGTTAACATGGGAGATAAATAAGAAAAAGGGCATAGTTAAAGAGAATAGATTTTGGAATATATGGCAAGCTTCTGTGGATTATTCATTGAAGGGGGAAGATGGGAATAGACCATTACCCGGGCAAAGGAGTTTTTGGGAATGAAAATAAATGAGATACTCCATGCTCTCCAGGGCATTGTATAAAACAATGGGTGAGTAATTTTTGTATGTTTGGTATTTTTACTTTTGTATTTATCATTGTATTTGAAGTTTGACTTAGTAGAAGTATCAAATTTTGCAGTATATGAACTGAGTTCTGAATTAGTATATTGGGAAAGTAATAATATATAAATTTGAATATGTATATTAGGATAGTTGTGTGAATATATAAGCATTTAAAATTTCTTTTTGTTGAAATATAATCAAGTAGTCAAAGTTGAAATGAAGAATGGGGAAGCTATTATACTACTAAGTCATAATTAAATTGTATTTTCCATGATTTTTTATTTTTATATTATAAATTTTCTTTTTTTAGTTAGTATATCATGTTAGTTAGTTTAATGGTGTGTATTCTTATGTATAACTTTTGCTTTACTTTATGAGATGTATTTTTATTGTTTAAAATTTAATAAAAACTTATTAAAAAAACAAAATAAAAAACTGCTGCGTGGCAACCAAAACGTTATGAGCTGGACCCTGATGGAGATTCCAGGTTGACTCAACCTCTTCCATCTTTGCGAGGTCTGTAAAATGAGTACCCAGCATGTTGGGAGCAAATATATATATGCTAAAAATGTGAACTGCCCAGAGCGCTAGGGGGTTGAATAGAAATGTAATTGCTATTGCTATGTTGAGCATTGTTCCTCTGTTGGCCATTGTTTTGTTTTCTAATCTCGGGGTCTCTCCGAGCCACACCAATGCTCCTGAGATGGCAGCCAGGTGCGCCCGTCGCTGCCCCGGCCCCCTCCGAGCCCTGCCTGGCCAGAGGGGAGGAAAGCCAACGCCGACCCCACATCCAAGGACTCTCGGGCTCTCTCCGGAGCCACACCAATGCTCCGGGGATGGGAGCCAGGTGTGCTCACCGCCACACCCGAGGACTCTGTTTCCCCCTGGAGCCACCCATTGGCCCGTGGAAGTGCACTTTGTGCTGGTTTCTGAATTGAATTATTTTATTGTGTAACTGCTCTTTATTGTATCTATTGTTTTTGCACTGTGATATATGGTATTTTCTATGATTTTTCTATATTGTAACTTCCGCTGCTGCTTTGGTTCGCCCATTGGGCGAGGAAAGTAGGATATAAATTAAATGATGAATGATGATGATAGTAAGGTTTCCCTTGCTCAAAAGCCAGTCGTGTCCAACTCTAGGGTGCAGTGCTCATTTCTGTTTCAAAGCCAACCAGCGCTGTCTGCTGCTGCAGACGTTTCCGTGGTCATGTGGCAGGCATGACTAGACACCGGGGCACATGGAACGCTGTTACCTTCCCACCGAAGTGGTCCCTATTTATGTACTTGAAATTTCTTGCTTTTGAACTGCTAGGTTGGCAGGATAGTACATAAATTCATACCATCACAAGCCAGAAGCTGCCTCTTGCACATACTGTACTAAGATGTGCATGTTAATTCTCATTTAGCATGCATCATTAAGACCAAACCTTTCTGAAGACTTTCTTTTTGGGGGTGGGGGAAAGGAGTGATGATGACTCTCTGCTGTCTGCTCTAAGACGGGGCTCGTCTTTCTTTCAGAGGTTCCTTATTTGCAACACCCTCGGTGTGTGTGTGTGTGGGGGGGTGTCTTGTGTGTGTGTGGGGGTGAGTTCCTACCATCCATGAGCCCCACCACGGGGCAGCCTTTCCCTCCATTGATCTCCCAGGCTGGCGAGATTATCAAAGTCTCGGCCCATCCATCCCACTCACCTCTTGGCGCCTCCTTGACCCGTGGCAGCAGCAGAGCCCCCCCCCCCAAACACACACACTGCCCCAGAGGGGGGGGGACGAGTGGAGGCCCTGCCTTTGTTCCTCGGAGCCCCGGCCCGGCCCTACCCTGGGAGCCCCCTCCGCTCCGCCAAAGCCAGCCTGGCACGGAACCCCACACAAACGCCCCCACCCACCCACCCACCCAAAAAGAACCCAACACCCCCGGTCTCCATAGCAACGGGGCCTAGCTAGCGCTCCTATCCAGTAGGCCTCGACTCCATCCATCCACACACACACTACCTCAGCGGACGGCTCCTCCCTCCCTCCCTCCAACTCACGGCCAGTGCCCACCGCTTCTCTTATCTTACCGGATGTTCAGAGCTGCCTTAGTCTTTTTTCAGCCCATCCCGAAACCCCCCATCCAATACTGAGCGCCTGACCCCTGTCGGCCTCCGTCCCTACTTCCCCACCCGCTCCCTTGTGCGCACGCGCCGACGTGGCTGGCCGCGCGCGGCGCTGCCTCCAGTCCTCCCCCTTCTGAGATAAGGGCCCGCCTACCCAGTTCTGAGGTCTGATTGGACGGGAAGGGCCCTCGCCCGCTCTTCCGGAGCCAGCTGCCTGTCGATTGGCCGAAACGTTGGGCGCGCGGGAGAGGAGAAATTTTTCCCTCAGGCGGGCCGGAGAGGCTGTGAGGTAACTTACTCAACTGTGAGGGGGGATTACTTTGGGATCTTGTGGGTTCCTTTTCGGGCTGCGATGGGGCGGGGGAGCTTGCTTGGGTCGCTGGGACAAGAAAGACAAGGCCTCAGCCGCCTGGGCCCCTTTTAAAAGTTACTTCGTTCAACTACAACAGTCACAAAAAGTAACTTTCCCAAGGTGTGGCTGCTCGTATCTGCCTCGCCAGGCCCCACAAAAGCTGGCTTTTTTAAAAAAATAAAAAAAATAAATCAGGTATAAACTTTTGTTTATGGGTTGAGCGCGCCTATGGAACTCCCTGCCACGGGACTAGGCCAGCCTGGCCCGGCCTTTACTTTCCTTCCTCTTCAGGCAGGGGTACATTTTTTTTATTTTTTGGCCTCAGGAGGACTTCTTGCCAGTCTGGCCAGGTTATCCTGCTGTGGTCATACACGTGAAACTTGGGAAAATCAGAATTATCGTTCAAATGTCCATTTCACTTAAAAGGTGAAACAAATATATGAGATAAACTTAGTCCATGCAAAGCGTGAGATATCATGCCTTAATTTGTTATGATTGTGATGATCATGGCGTACAGCATACATTTAATTTAAATTTAATTTAATATTCAGACTTTATGCCGCCTACTCAGGCGAACCCGACCTGGGGCGCATACCTGTTAAGTTGCCAATGTCCAAATACAGAAAGGTTTCCAGGCGTTGGCGCATCAGAGGCAGCAACGTGCATGCGCAGGAACCCCTGCTCACATGCACAGTAACCCCTGCGCACAGGCACAGAAACTCCTTCTGCCAGGAAAGGGGTTACTGCGCATGCGTGCCCTTCAGAGGTAGTGGTGCACATGTGCAGTAACCCCTTTCCTGGCCATTCAAATACGAGATTACGGTGGGAAGGAGCGTGACGGAGTGGGGAATTACAGGAAATCCTGGCCAAAACAGGATACTTGACAGTTATGTCAGGGCGGCGTACATCAAATTCTAAAAACAGGCAAAACAGGTTAAAAAACAACAACAATTACCCCATCCTATACAAGAGCAAGAAATTGCAAGTAGATAAATAGGGACCACTTCAGTGGGAAGGTAACAGCGTTCCGTGCGCTCCGGTGTCTAGTCATGCCTGCCACATGATCACGGAAATGTCTGCAGAAGCAGACAACACCGGCTCTTCGGCTTTATTTTATTTATTTATTTATTTATTGTTACATTTCTATACCGCCCACTCAGCCAAAGCCGACTCTGAAACAGCTTTGAAACAGAGATGAGCACTAAACCCTAGAGTCGGATACGGAGAAAGAGAAAGGGGCTCCTTATTATTATCTTGGTGTGAGCAAACAGGCGGGGGCCGTATTTTCATTAGGGCCCCACAGCTGCTCTGCCAGCCTGGTTTTCAAGCCTTTCCTAAAGGGCAGCAATTCTGTCTGTAATCTCAGCTCTATTGGCAGGAGGTTCCAAAGGGCTGGTGCAGACACAGAGAAGGTCCTCCTTCGAGTGCTAGAGAGTCTGAGATGGGCTCCTCTAGCTGATGGTACAATCAGAAAGCCCCTCCGGTCCGCTCTGGTTGGACGGGCAGACACTCTTGGGGTGATGCGGTCTCTCATATATTCTGGCCCACTGCCATATAGGGCTTTAAAGGTCAAAACCAGCACCTTGAATTGCACATGAGATTACTGTATGTGATGATTATGGGGTGTACATGAGATTTTTTTTTTTTTGGGGGGGTTGGGGTTTTCATAAACTAAGCCATAAGCATCAATATTATAACAAAGCAAGGCTTGAACTATCTCACTTTGCATGTAATAAGTCTATCTCATATATTTGTTTCACCTTTTAAATTGCATTACTGAACTGAATGAACATTTATTCATTTATTTTCTAGATTTCTACCCTGCCCTCCTAGTGCAACGCACCACTCAGGGCGGCAACAGCAGAAAAAATATATATACAGTATGTACATTTGCACAATATTCTAAATTTCCCAGTTTCACCTGTAGTGAAGACCCGTGATGGCAAACTTTAACACTCCAGGTGTTCTGCGTATGTGCAGTAAACCCATTCGTGTGGATTCACAGGGACTTGGGCTTCTGAGAATTGAAGCCCAAGAACAGCTGGAGTGCCAAGGTTCGCATCATCCTGATATTTCAGCTGCAGTCAGGAGGGACAAAATTTCTGGGCAGGGTCTCAATTTTGTCTTGGCCTCACATCTGATCTATTATTATTTTTGCACTGGAAGCCTGCTAGTGGTTTTATTTTTTATTTAGCCTCTACTTTTATGAGTCGCTCATTTTTAACATGTACTTAATCTATATTTAATCATACTCTAGAAAAAGACGAAAACATTGTGCCACCTTAAAGACTTAATTGCTGTTTTAATGTGAGCTTTCATGGATCAAGTGGCCCCAGACCGGGACTCCTTGCTCATGGTCACTCATGTTCTGGTCTCCTCTAGACTTGATTATTGCAATGCACTTTTTAAGCCATTTTTAAAAAGAATTTTTTACTTGATGGGTTTTCTTTTTAATGGTTTAGATGCTTTTGTAGAGTTTTATTGTCAATTTGTGAGCCACCCAGAGTCGTCTCGACGAGGAGGCAGCAATAGAAATACGATAAATAAATAAATAAAAAATTTATTTGTACGCGGTACATGTCAGATGCTATATTTTTTCTTTCATTTTCCTCAATTCTTCTGTCCCTTTAATCTTGACCTCCTCTTTCTTATTCCATGCCATCAAATTTTAGATTGCACTTGTCACATATGACCATGGATGGCAGTTGAAAGAGCAACAAAGGATGTTAGCAATTTCTGTGGGCAAAGATCTGCTTTTTATTTCAACAAAATTGTAACAGACACTATACATTGATAAGAGTGAAAGCAATGGTGCCCTTGGTTGCGGAATACAGCGGCAGATCGGGATCATACGCGAATCATATCATAATGAAGTTATGTAGAACTGAATAAAAATGACAAAGATTACACCAAATTGTAAATAAGAGCTCAACTGGAATAAAGAAGCAATAAGCAAATGGGCTCTGCAAACAGAATAACTTTTTTTCAAGAAGCTGTATTATTACTTTGTTATGTTTATATGAAAGGTAATAAATATGAAGTTGAGTTTTCAAGGTGCTTTATTGACTGTCAGAGACCAAATGCTGAACACATACAATATCTGGATGGCTCGCTGCCTGCTTCTTTGCTGCCAAGTCGTTTGCCGTGGTTTTATATTGGTTTTGAACAAATGAATGTATTTGCTAAACAATTTATCCCGAAATGTCGTCTTCTCACATGATTTATATTCTTTTCAGAAACCTTTATGGGAACTATGGATAGATGCAACAAAGTTAAGCTGTTACTAAAAGAGTGGGAGGTTTCGTTTTTTCAGGAGAAGCAGAGAAGACCAAGCAAGGTATTTTGAAGCACATCAGATATGATTGGTTTGGTGGGTTGCCACCTATAGTGGCAGCGCAGACATGAAAATTTCCAAATCAAATTTTGACAAGTTTATATCTGTCTTCTAGGCTGATATTGTGAAGGCTCCTGAAGAAATCCAGAGTAAGTTTTGAGTCTTCTTCCTGGCACATAACATTTCTGAGCTTCAGTGAGATGTTAGATTTGATCTAAGCAGCAGTTCAGGCACTTGATGCATTGACAAATCTACATGAACTGACATGAACTGGAGAGATCTTAAAACATGGCTGGCGGGACAGGTGTGAGGCCCTGATGGAAGTGTGGCCCCCACCTGCTGGCTTTTACAATAATTAAGATTCTCCCTCTTTTTTAAGAATGGGGTGGGTGGGTTTTAATTGGGGGGGGTTCTTATTTGTTTTTATACTTTTTATGTTTTATCTGCTGATTTTAGTTTTGTTATTTGTGATTGTGTACTATGTGAGCCGCCCTGAGTCGGGTTTCCCTGAGTGGGGGGCATATAAGTACAAAAATTAAATTAAATGTTTTGTTGATAAGTTCCTATTCAGAATCCTTCATATATTTCCCAGTTTCCTGGTATGGGAAAAGGATAAGGTGGCGGTGATGATGAAGCCATCCTGCAACCAAATTGAATTGTCTTACCTCCCAGTGATTGCATTGTTGTGTGTTTCTCCACATATTTTAGTAGATCCATTTTACATCTGATTAAGTCTCAATTTAAGCCCCTGCATTCAACTCTTCATAGTCCTAACCAAAAGCCATATGTGGTTTTGTAATGTATTTTTATTATTATTGGAAAGGTGAATGTTATTAGAACATTTCAATGTAGAGTAGATTTGTTGAAATCAGTGTAGTGTAAAGTTACCATATTATTCGGACCATAAGACGCACCCAGAAAGTAAACAAAACAAAAAGACAAAAATGTTGTGACACCTTAAAGACTATACACACACACACACGTGCACACACACACACACATATCACACGACACAACACACACACCTTGGAACTAGAAATAGAGACTTATCCAGAAGGGGTAAGAGTTGCAGACGCAGCCTGGCCTGCCCCTCCTCTGCGATGACATCCAAGCGGTGAGTAAATCGTGCAGGAAAAGCGGGAAACCCCCGGCGGAGGCCCCACCGCCCTTGTGGGGTGGGGGGGCGGCAGCGTCGACAGGGCCTTGGACATCTCCACAGGACTTGAGCTCATTTCCCCCCATTTTGTGGGGCAAAGTGCATCTTATGGTATGAAAAATACGGGTAGTCATATTTAATTTAAGATTTCTTTGGATATGTTCATAATATAACTAACTTTTAATCCAGCCCACACATAGCCAGAAAAATAACTTTTGATATGTAGAAGTTGCATCATTGCCTCTCATCAGGTGAGCTGATCTCAATTAAAGGATGTGCCAATTTCAACTTGTTAGTCTTTCACTACCCTAAGATTTTTCATTCTTTCTGCTACCACAGACAAGGATAGCCACATGCTTACAAATGCATATTAAAAACTTGTTGCTACTTTAAATACTGTTGCAAGGGTGGTCCTTTAGTGAAACATTGACATTCCTAGGATTCTTAAAAAAGCATTTAGTAATCTTAAGTAATGATCTTCTGTAAAACTCCCCAAAGTGTCTGTAACCAATTGGAAACAACAAGGAGTCATGTGGCCCCTTTATAATAGAAAGGTTTTACTTAGTATAAGGAGTGGATTGCGTTCACTGAAAGGTTCCGTGAAATAAGTTAGACTTTAAGGCTTCTGATGATTGGGTATTACTATGGTCTTAGAAGATAGCCTAAATTTATGGGCAGGTGATTCTCACTGAACTCAAAAGCCGTCCTTATCTACTGTTTTGCACAGAACTGTACAAAGAATACAAGTCATTAAAAGACACAAAAGGGCATCATGAAGGTCTCACTGATTCTGGAGGAGTCTGCAAGCAAGCCACAGAGGCAGACACTGGAGCACAACAGGTGAAAAACACACAGTATTTGTGTTTTGCACATACAGTACAGTAAAACCCCTACTTACGTAAAAATTCTGTTCCGTAGGCTTTTCTGTAAATCGGTTTTTTACTTACCGGATAACTCAAAGCATATGAAAAATGAATTTTTACATGACTCGAAGCAAACCCATAGGAAAAATGAATTTTGTACTTAACTCAAAGCAAACCCATAGGAAAATGATATTTATGTAAATCGAAGCAACCCCATAGGAAATTGTGTTATGTAAATTGGGACATTTATGTAAACCAGGATATGGTTTTAGTGCAAAAATCATTATGTAAGTCGAATTTTATGTAATTTGAGGCATATGTAAGTTGGGGCTTTACTGCATATTCCTCTTTGTGAGCCGTGATCTTATGGGGGAAACGTTTAATTCATTGTTTTTTCTCCTCAAGTCAAAGCATTCTGCTTTTTGTTAGTGCTATTAATTTATCCTATCTGAATCTCTTATAACCTGTTATCACTCTTTCTCCATTCTGGTTTCTTACAGCTCTACAGCAGGAGTTTTCAACCTACGGCCCTTGGGCCAGCCCCAGCCCACGGCACCATTCCATGTGGCCTGTGCCGCCAGTGGAAGTGGACGCATTTATAACAGCCGTAAATATGCCTGCAGCTGTCGTAAACACCGTAAAACATCTGCGGCTGTTGTAAAGACATTTAGGACAGCTGTGGGCGCACTTTACAGCAGCATTTATGGCGGGGGAACCACCAGTCTGGCCCGCTCAGCTATCTGAGGGTGTGTGGTCCAGCCCACGGCATGAAAAGGTTGAAAACCCCTGTTCTACAAGGATGACTAAAATTGCCAGCTGTGATGATTTATTTTTTCCAATTGTTTTGAGAGCAAAATATTCTTCTCTGAAGTAATCTGACCTCCTTACACCTTTGCTATGTAATTGTTTCATATATTGCTTCCATATTCTTTTCACTTTATCATTATCAGATAATATACAGTATTCTGCTATTGTTCTTGTAGTGCCCCTAATCTTGGTTTAGGGTTGTGTTAACAATTAAAATTTGTTATTTACATGATCTTTTTTTGCATACATTCCTAAGATACCTGATTCCAATTGTTGGGGAGAACATCTGAATCGAAGCCAGGAGATTCCTAAGCCAAGCCTACAGGATCGGAACACAGTGCAAATTTCTGCACAGTATTTTGGGATGAAGCTGAAGCACAACTTGAGAACAGCTGTTAAGGTTTGTGTAATAGTTAACTTGCAGTGGCCTTAATCACAGCCTATGTGCAGAAAATCATAGCATCTAAAGACTGAGAATCCAAAAGTAAACTACCTCATCAAATATTTACATACGTGCTTGTACTGGTAAATCCAGAATGCCTACTAGTTCATACCCATGATAATTAGTGCTGATAATTTAGAATTGTACACCAATACACAATAAAATAATGGTGGATTGTGATAATTAAAAGGTTGGTGAAGTAGGTTATGGGTTGGCTAATGTGCATTAAGTGCTTTTGAGAAATGTTTCTTTCAGTATGAGAAGAACCAACCCTTAGCATATCCTTACCCACCTAATATTTAAATCTTTAGGATGCAGAAGTTACATTGCTTTTTTGTGACAGCCAATTCGGATATGTTATTTATATAGGTTTGGTTCCTTTCTATCTAATGGATGTACCTCTCACTCTTGGTTAGTTACATTGTCACTCATTACTTTTATCTTCTGCCCCTGAGCTCAGCCTACCTTTAAATTCCATTATGTTTACAATATACTGTGTATGTTTTTCGGCCCAATGTCTGCTGAGCAGGAGTCAGCCATTTAAGAAGAGTCCTCCACTGTAAAAGGACAACTGGCTATCTAACAGTTTTCAAATGTTTTCTGTGTAGTGGGAGGCTTCTGACACAACATAAGACATGAAATGATCTGATGTTTACATGTTGATCTTAGGACCATCCTGTAACTTTGCCGAAATCCTTTGCTACCAGAAGGAGATCAGCCACTCTAATGCAGAAGGAAACACATCAGATGGCAAAGGCTGCCTCTTCCAAACCACCAGAGGCTTCTTGGCTGCAAGATAGTGCAGATCAGCTATCGGAGCCCAATCCCAAGGAACTGGCCGCCCTCCTCCCTTCTTTCACGGGGCTGACTCCTTCAAGGCTCTTGTCCCCTGATCTAAAGACAAAGCTATCCCCGGCCCGTAGGTTTCAGTGCCTGAAGCAGTCAGTGAGCAAACGCCTGAGAACCCTGGATCCCAGCTGGTTGGACAGATGCCAAGGAACCAACTTGAAGAACGGAGAGAGACTGATAGGAGAGGGCTCTTCTTGTGCCCCTGTTGATAGGGCAGACCCACCCCCAGGATTTCTAAAACTCACTTCTCTGGAAGAAATGGCCCCATTACCTCGCACTGGAGAGATGAAATGGGAGGCACAGGGCGGTTCTCCCGAGGGAGACGGTCAAGGAGATCGGCTGGCAGGGCATCCCCTAGTCCAAAGCCTTAAGGACAACTGCAGGCCTTGTGGGCAGGATAGCCAGGGCACAGCTAAGACCTCAGCTAAGACCTCAGGCGAAGAAAAAGCAAAATCAGCACTCCCTGAATCCAAAACTGAGCTTTCCTGTGTCAAACATACCCCCGAACCGAAGATTTGCCCAAAGGAAGCTGCCCTGCCAAAGGAGGAGCGCCTTCTAGAAGGAGGTGTGCCAAGTTTGAAGAGAGGAGCCTCCTGTAAAGTGGAGAAGCTGCTTAGTCCTCCCAAGCAAAGAGAAGCCTTTTGCAAAAAGAGGGCACCAGAAGCCGAAGCCCACGAGGGCCGTGGCGTGGACCGTTCCAAAGGTAGCCTCTCTGGTGCAAAGCGAAAGAGGACTAAAGAACCGGTGGGGGACAGACAGGCAAAAAAGCAGCGTGGTGTCAGTGACAAGACTGGACTCAGTGAATGTGAGTTTAAAAGTCAAGGTGCTGTTGAAGTGCAAGAGCAAAGGGAGGAGGTCGTTCCCTTTCCCTCGGAAAACCTGCTTGGAGATGTGGATGGGGAAGAGCGCCCCAGGGCAAGGAGGAGTTCTGCCATCTCAGCCCACAGGTATGTCTGGGGATGGACATAGAATCCATATCAATGCACCCGGTTCTGATCCCCACTTGAGATTGTCTTGCAAAATAGAAACTTCATCTATTACCTTACACTACAGCACAATTCTTCCTGCTAACAGTCTTGATATAATCTTTGTGCTTTAAATTCATTTCTGATCTATCTGTCCTTCATTTCAAGGCCTCTTTATCTTTAGAACAAAAAAATCAATTGAGAACTCATTCCTATGGAGACTGCTTTTTAATCTCCCCAATGTGTCACACACAATTATATTTTGATCTTCTGGTGACATTTTATGGGTTATTTTGGACATGAGGATGGGTAATATCAGCAGGGTGAAGGGCACCCACCAATTTGCAGATTCAGGACTATCCTACAACACAAGTATATATGTTTTTTTAAAAAAAATTGGCATTAACAATTCTATGTACTATTATGGTTGCATTGATTTTTTGCTAAATGAAAAATGGATCTAACTGAAAATGTTTTGCCCAGCTAACCCCCCCTCACACTTTTAATGGTCCCTCAAATATTTTAAAAAATCAATGGTGAAGACCCCTCCTTGTGTGATCACTCCTGTCCTACACCAGTACAACTTCATTAAAAAGGTGAAAAGTTCCCCCATAGTTTTCAATTTGAAGCATGACCTCCCTGCAAAACATCAACAACAGACCAGTCATTGTGATATGTAAAAAAGACTTTATGCTCAGAAGTGGAAAAACCTAATTGAAATGAGGGCACTTGCAACTACAAGAAACAACAGGATTCTGGAACAGTTTAAAAAAATCTAGTTCTCGAATATCCATGAAACTTTTGGGTACTAGTTCTCAAACAAATAAGAGAAAGTCCTTTTTCACTCAGAGGATCACTGGTCTATGGAACTCCCTGCCAGAAGAAGTGGTGACAGCTGTCAGTCTTCATAGCTTCAAGAAAGGATTAGACAAGTTCATGGAGGACAAAGGTATCTATGGCTATAATTATGGAGTTACCTAAGGACAACCTCCAGGTTGGAGAGAAAGGCAGGATATCTCTCAATGCCATTTCCAGGGAATCCTAAGCAGGTGAAGGCATCTACCTGGGAAGAATACCCTGAAGCAAATGGTGAGCCACTGTGTGAGACAGAATGCTGGACTGGATGGGCTGTGGCCTGTTCCAGCAAAGCTGTTCTTATGCTTATTGTAATATTTTTATCACTTTGTTGTTGTTGTTGTTGTTGTTGTTGTTGTTGTTCAGTCGCACAGTCGATTCCAACCCTTTGCGACCCTATAGACCATTGTTCTCCAGGCACCTCTGTCCTCCACCATCCCCCTCAGCACTCCCAGTTCTGTACCCATTGTGTCTACAATCCCATCTAGCCATCTCATCTTTGGCCTCCCCCTTCTTCTTTTGCCCTCCACCTTTCCCAACATCAAGGCCTTCTCAAGCGAATCCTCCCTTCT
Source organism: Bradypodion pumilum (assembly GCA_035047305.1). Taxonomy (NCBI): domain Eukaryota; kingdom Metazoa; phylum Chordata; class Lepidosauria; order Squamata; family Chamaeleonidae; genus Bradypodion; species Bradypodion pumilum. The sequence continues at coordinate 345,012,545 of JAWDJD010000004.1, forward strand.
CATTTGATGTCCAAAGTACTTTAGCTTCGTCTTTACTATTAGACCTTCCAATGAGCAGTCAGGGTTTTTATCACTAGTGAAGGCCTTTTTTGGCTGGTCCAACAGTATTTTAATATTTCTCATTAATTGCACGGTATTAGCTTCACAAGTCTGGCCAGGTTATCCTGCTATAGTAATAGTACTCTGCCAGCAACTCAACACTAATCCTCAGGCAGCAGTTAACTAACCTGACAATCCTGAGGTCTAATGGCCTTGTGTGGCCAAGTCCACAGGCAAGGATGAGAATCCTCAAGTGGATTAAATGGTCACACTTGAATCCATCTTGATGGAGGGAAGCAGCTTCATCCATCACGGCCTGGGGCTGAGGAGGATTCTGGGGAAAACCTATCAGCATAATTGTTCAAGTCTATGCTTCAAGTATAGATGCTAAAGAAAAGGAAATTGAAACCTTTTATACAAACATCTAGAGGAAATGGATCATATAAGAAAACAGGACATAATCTTAGGTGATTGGGGCACAAAAGGATAAATAAAGATGAATAAATTGTTGTTGAAAATTCGGCCTAGCCTAGGGAATAAAAATTAAGCAGGAGAATTGTGTTCTGTGAAGCCAACAATCTGTTTCAAATACATGCTTCAAACAACTGAACAAACAGTTGTACACATGGACATCACCAGCTAGTCAATATAGAGACCAAATAAATTATATAATTGGAAGGAGAAAGAGCTGTGATTGAAATCAGAAATATTATTAGGGAAGAATGCAATAATACAATTGCTGTATTAAAATTTCTGTAGTAAAAAGAAAAAAACTTCAGCGTAGGTTCAGACATCCTCCAAATCTCCGAATAGGTCAAGAGATCATTCTTAAAGTTAACATCAGTGGGAACTGATTATTATTAGTGAGAAGTGACCTTACCACATGAAACAGCAAGAGAGAGGTCACATAGACTGGATCGCCTTCTTTTGTTTTCAAAATGCAAGGAATGTTTGGTTGGGTGGGGAAGCAAATAGTCTAGAATGGTCTGCATTTTAATTCCTTTTTTTATTCATTTTTTTCTTAAGGGGTTAGGGTGGGTATTGTAGGGTTTACTTGTTTTATGATTCTTCTTTAGATAGGGGTTTTAATTGTTTTAAGCTTTAGATGTATTTTAGGGTTTTATTATGATATGGGACTTTCTTTTTGTAAGCCGCCCTGAGTGGTGTTTACACCAATAGGGCGGGGTATAAATAAACTAAATAAATAAAATTTTCATAAGCATCTTGCCTTTCTTCTTTTTCCTATTCATTGTGCTTGATGAGGGTTAGCCAAATGGGCAATAATTAAGATTAGGGCAAAACTGGACAAATAAAAGATAAGGGGGTGGATCAGTTTCTGCCTTGAATGCTGTTTGTGTCAGAAAGTCAAAAGGAAATACATTTGACAAATCAACAATGTCTTTCAATAAAGAAGTGTTGTCTCTTTCCAGGGTGCCACCAAAGAAGGATGGGAACTTTGTCCGTCTCAATCTCAAGAACAAATCCCACGTGAAAGGGCGTGCATTGAGAGGGAAACAGCTTCGTAAGCAAGTAAGTTGTCAGCTGACCAGAGATCTCTGTTGTTGGCACAGATAATGTTATTGACAAAAACGAGACGTGATTGGAATAAGAATGAATACGTACAAGATTACTTTCATGGAGGTTAGGGCTGCCTGTCACTTCTAGGCAAGTATCATTGCTAGTATCGAAGACAATGTACCTCTATATATTAGCTGCTTCAGGATGTGATGCAGAAGATGCAGTTGCACACATGTCCTGCTGGCCAGCTCATTGTAGGCATCTGGTTGGCCCTTGTGGGCTTGGAAGGCTAGGCTAGAGAAGCTGTTGATCTGATCCAGCAAACTTCTCTTATGTTCTAGAAAACATGTTTCAAAACACAGCAAGGAGAGTGTGTTATTTCTGTCTCCTAGGAACGACTGTGCAAGTAGGTACTGAGTGGACATCTGAATGTAATTTAGCTTTTAAGAGCACCTGGAGGCTCCTTCTGAGGAAGAGTTTGCATTTTTCCAATATATCTAGAGAAAAATAGGAATTACACTAGCCAACATTTTAGTAACTCACACTAGCCAACATTTTAGTAACTCCAGGTAGATAACTTATTTCCAGATTCAGTCACAAATAAATGCATGATGATTAAGCAATTGCACAACTAAATGTTGCTCATTATTAGCCTTTTCCTTTTCCCCTATTCAGAAAGTCTCATGAGGGTTTGCAGAGGGTAATCTCCTGGCACCTCTGGGACCCAAGTTCAGAAGAGAGAGCCTTAATTAGAATCCCACTGCTTTAAAACATTCCTAGCCTATCCTCCATCTTTTTAGGGCTTCGAGGCATTGTACAATCAATCATCAAACAAATATTAAATTTTAAAAAATTAATTAATTAGCTCTTGGTTAAGGTCTTACAGTGTCTTTGATCATGGCCATGATAGGTGCACCTCAGTTGTGGAATATATTTGCTTAATCGGGTGACTGGATGGATTTATTGGCCTGAACTTGCTAGTTGGGCACAAACAATTACCATGTCAGAGGAAGAATCTTGAATGTCATGTGCATCAAAGATTGACCTTCCTGATGCACATCTCTGACACCAAAGAGAACAAGTGGAAGCAAGCACTCAGGTCAAGTTACATCTGACCTCTGTTGACCTTAAAAGAGTAAGTGAATTACAAAAGCCCTATCATTAACAGACCTGCTCAAATCCTGCATATTCAAGCCCATGGTTCCTCTGTGGAGTTAATCCATTTAAGTCGAATCTTTCTCTTTTCCTGTTGCCCTCCACTTTTCCCAGTGAGTCTTGTATTCTCACGATGTATCCGAAGTATATAAATCCTAAAGGATCTAATATGCTGGTATCTTTCAGCTTCTCTGAAGCAAAGCCACATAAGAAGAGGCAGCATCTTGATGTCTTTCACAGGTATGGAAGCAGAAATGGCAAAAAAAGGGAGAACAGTTCGGTGGAGGTGGCAGTTTTATGCTCCGGAGCTCAGACTCTTGCTTCAGATGTGGGAAACTTGGTCATTGGGCTTCACAGTGCAAAGGAAAAGGTAAGCTTCGCTAAGGCTTTGATGCAGAAGCCAGTCCTTAATGTGACGCATTAGAGCAGCAGAGAAGCCCCAGACCAATTACATGTGCTCTGCATGGCTAAGGGGAGAAGCCTGAAAGGCAGTACAGCAAGAACAGCAGGCAGAATTTCCATTCCTTTTTATTATTATTATTATTTTTGGGGGGACATCCTCTCTACACTCCCAGTATCCTTCCTTCAGGGGAGGAAATGCCATTAGAGTGATGCCTGTAATCTGGCAAACAAACAAATAAGCAGGAAATCTTCATAAGGCATTTGATCATGCCAAAGAATTATAACGTCAGGGTTTTTCAAATGTTACTGAATTTTAGAACCATCATGGAATCAAATGCCACAAAAGAAGATGAAACTGTAATAAAATTGTAATGAAACATTCAGAGCAATATTCTCCTAAAGGGAGGAGAAATGTTCATTATAGCAAAGCAATTCAAAAGCAAGTTATTCTTCATTAACAAAATTTGCTTTAATAAAAGATTTTGCACAGTCTTTACATAAGGCAATGGAGATGACTGAAATGGTTCTGGGTCTTGGTTGGAAGATCCTTTTCATGACCATAGCAATTAGCACTTCCAGCAAATCAATCAATCTGTTAGCAGTTTAACATTAAGCCAGAGTTTAATCTTGGGGTTGTGTGCTTTCCCCTCAGATCCTTTCTCTGGCATAGGTGCAAAGAGATAGTCACTTTTATTTTCAACTAATTGCAAGAAGGTGTCTAAGTCTATTGTCCAATCTATACCTTATTTACCTACACACTGTACTCCCAGAGTTGCAGATAGGTGATGGTTGGCAACTGGACTAGGATCTCTTTACAAGTGAAATACTGTATACATTATTATAATTTTTTTAATAAGTAACTACCCTTCCACAAAGTAGAAACTCCTTCTTTAACTATTTTTCATTATTCTGAAGTGATGTTATTTTTCCTACCACAGTATCGGAGCCTCTCTCTGCTGGTGACCCCCAGCTGGAAGAAAATGGCTGTGCCGTTGAAGAGGAAGTGCCTTTGCTGACTCTGGAGGAAGTGGCTCAGATGACCAATACAACCTACAGCCACATTTCAGGTCAGAGTGCCTGGCCTTGCAGTCCCTTGCATGTTGAAGCTATGCTGACTCAAACCAGGATGGGTTTTTAATGGGCCTGTCCTCCACTATGTCAGGATTTAACAACTTTAGGCTCAATCCTGCCCAGGCGTCACCTCCTCTTTTGTAATGTAATTTTAAATCCTTTTCTATAACTCAATACAGCTATAACAATTTAACATGAACAGATAAAATTCAGCACTAAAATGAGGGCGGGCAGCATGTGACTCCACCACCCCAGCCAATTTTTTGCCCCTCCAATCTCTCCTTGCCCCCAATTCTGCTTTTTTAAATGGCCCCTTCAAAAATTATGGTGGAACCCATCACTTGGGGGGGGGGGAGGCAGCATAGATTCTCTCTGCCCATTCTTATCTTATTTATCTTGATTTTATACATATTCCACCAGATTTAAGTTAAGTACTTAACTATTGTTTAGCAATAGCAATCACACTTCTGTTCCACCCCATAGCGCTTGGTGCACTCTCTGGGAGGTTCACGGAGTAATTAGCATTTTGCCCCCCAGCAACATGTTGGGGATTCATTTTATTGACCTTGGAAGGTTGAGTCAACCTGGATCCCCATCATGATTGAACTCACAACATCAGATTAATTGATTCAGAATGTTTTCACATGGGCTATATTTCCTAGTTTCCAACTTCCTGGTTTCTATTTAACTCAGAAAGAATCCATAAAGGACTTTGAGAGACGTCTTTCTGACTCATTTAAGTCAAATAGTGTAAAACGATACAATTCCACAGAAAAATAAACCCACTGAACAATAACTGACCTCTAAATAAATTGAAATTAGGTGGAATAGATTTAACGTAGGTGCAGATTAGATGGGAATGCAACTGGGACCTCTGGTGCTATTTTTTCAGTAGTGGGTTTTTGTGCTTTCCCCCCCTGTGGCTCCCCCCTCCCCCACCTTGCTTGTTGGGGATGTGTGTGGGTGCAGCCCCCAGGCTCTGGGCCAAGTTGGAATTTGGTCCTTGGACCACTTAAAGCAAGCACTCCCATGTGAAATGAAGATTATAAGTTGGTTACGGAGCACCAGCAACATCAGTGGTAGGAATTCACAGCATCATACCCAGTTGCCCTCTGGTCTGTATGTGAAAATCTCGTAAACATGGAATCCAGCATAGATCCATAGCATTACAACGGTCAGAGTTTTTGTGTGTATAGTTTCCTATTTGACTGGCTTGCAGGAGTGTTGCTTCGGATTCAGACATCCCAGTAACTACTCTGTGCATCCTTGGTCCATGGGTTATTTCTCCCTTCTTGCCGGAAGTGGGAGATGTGTGCATCATACACCAGCACATGGGGAATCCATAGTTTGCTGAGGCTGGAGAGTTTCTTAACTCATTACATCTGAACGTGGCCGAAATCCCAGTCCCTTCAGGCATTCATCATATGCTCCTCCTTCCACAGCAAACAGTGAGACCAGCAAGCAACTTCCTCAGGAGCAAAAGGTTTTCATCCACATGCAGAGGCCTGCACATGAACCTTTCTGCCCACCAGAACCATTGGAACCTTTTTACAGCCGAGGACAGGATGGCAATGTTAGAGGTAAGGCTTGGGAAAAACTCCACCCCTTACCACTGGTGTGCAGGGACAGGGAGCAGAGCTTGTCACAGAACTTGTGGGTAAAATCACACCATGCTACCCAGTTGTTGAAGGTTAGTCTATGCCAGGGGTTCCCAACCTTTTTATGCCACAGGCCTGACCACGCCCTCCGGAGCAGACTGGACCATGCCCACTGGAAACGGAAGTAAGTGCACCTGTTTCCATGTTTACAACCGCTGTGGGCACATTTATGGCTGACATAACTGTGCTTACGCATGCACAGGTGTGTTTTATGTCTATTAGAAATACACCCGCTTCCACTTGCATGTGCGGCAGTGGCAGGCCACATGAAATGGTGCCGTGGGCCTGGTCCAGCCCGTGGGAACCTCTGGTCTATGCTTTGAGTGCTTTGAGCAATGGGCCCTTGAGCTATGTCTGTGGAAGAAGAAAGGACCAATCAGAATGCACATGGGTTGTGAGGACTGGCGGACTGTAGAGAAGAGGGTCGGTGGAAGTGCTGATGGCTGTCTGTGGATCCCTCCAGCATGGAGAGCAGGGAGCACATTTCTAAATTTATTTGTTTATTTGTTTAAAATTATATTGCCACCCGCTCACCAAGTTGACTGGGTGGCTCACATATATGAACATCCCAACACACATAAAATTACAAGAATCTTTAAAAAACATTAGAAACCAATAAAAATACCCCCACTAATTAAAAATTAAAATTATGCCTAAAAAGCGTGAACGGCCACCATTATATAAGCCAGCGAGGAGGGACTACTGCATCACCAATGCCCCACACCTGCTTCACCAGCCATGTTTTTAGATCTTTCCTGAAGGGCCGCAGCTCTGTCTGGAGATGCAACTCGGTCGGCAGGAGATTCCATAGGGCCGTAGCAGATACCGAAAAGGCCCTCCTTCTAGTGCCCTGACCCACAGCCACTCAGTCTTGCCAGGATTCAGTTGTAGCCAGTTGTCCCCCATCCAGACCCTAACAGCCTCCAGACACCTGGATAGGACTTCAACTGCATCGCTTGGATCCTAGACCACTGATTGTGAACCTTGGCACTCCAGCTGTTCTTGAACCTCAATTCCCAGAAGCCCTGATCAGCAGGAGTGCTGACTTGTTTCTGCTCTCATTTGATAAAGCCTCCCCTCCCCCCCCCCTTTTGTGGCATTTGACCCTGAGAATCATCACCTCCCCAAACACACATTTGAAGCCACTGTGCTGAAATTTCTTCTAGAAACTGGCAATGCTTAGAAAAATCACTGTAGCCCCAGATTTTCCTAGGTGGCTCAGCTTTACAATCTTTCAGCAGTGCACCATGAAAGAAAGTGGTATCAGGCATCAAATTCAAACAGATCTTAGAACATAAGAACAGCCTTGCTGGAACCGGCCACAGGAGCCCATGATCTAGTCCAGCATTCTGTCACACACAGTGGCTCACCATTTGCTTCAGGATATTATTCCCATGCAGATGCCTTCACCTGCTTAGGATTCCCTGGAAATGGCATTTATTGAGAGAGATCCTGCCTATCTCTCCAACCCGAAGGTTGTCCTTAGGTATCCATAATTATAGCCATTGATACCTTTGTCCTCCATGAACTTGTCTAATCCTTTCTTGAAGCTGTCAAGACTGACAGCTATCACCACTTCTTCTGGCAGGGAGTTCCATAGACCAGTGATCCCCTCTGGGTGAAAAAGTACTTTCTCTTATTTGTTTGAGAACTAGTACCCAAAGGTTTCATGGAGTTATAATCTTATAATCCATTTACTACTACAGCTTTCAGAATCTAGCAGTTTTGGGAGCTATAGTCCATAAATATTTTCCCCAAGCTCTGGAATGTGGGTAGAAGTATTTGATTTGAATATCTTTACTGCCAGTGGAAGCTGAGCTTGTGGATTCTGCACAGTACTCCTAAATTCTCTCCTTTCCTTTTTGCTTGTGCAGAGACCACTCCTGAAGTATTTCAAGCTCTTAGCGAGCTGGGCTACACCTCCTTCCGCCCGGGACAAGAAGTCGCTGTGATGAGGATACTCTCTGGTAAGACCATGTGTTAATGTGAAGTCAGGGTGAAATCCTAGCTCCTCTCTCTGGAAGTATACAGTGAATGAGATGCTTACATAAAAGCAAAGATAATTGCACTATTGTGAGGTTGATTCTGACTTATGGCAATACTTTCCAGGGTTTTCTAGGTACAGAGAACTTAGGCTTGGTTTATCCTTCCCTTTTCTGTGGGTGCCCTGGGACTGTGAAGCTTTCCCAGGGATACATAGCCTGACTGTTATTCTAGTAGGCCTATTTGGGAATCAAACTCACAGCCTCTGGTGGTGCACTCCAGAGGCCCAACTCACCGAGCTGTCCAGGAATCTGAAGACAAAACTAGACATGAGAAAAAATACCTTCCAAATTCAGAGGTGTGTAGTATCTTTATTGAGGTCAGCCAGAATGTCACAAAAGGTGTGCAAGGTAGCACATTCTCCATAGCTCTTTATCAGGCTAAATGGTACAAACATGAAGAAGAACCAAGAAGCTCCAAAATGAGACCAGCTGTAATAGCCAAGAAATCTGCACTTGGGACCTATTTTCAAAATGGAGATTGTAGACTGAAGGAGATAACCAGTGCCCAGAATACACCTCATATTTGGCGGCAAAAAATATCAGTAATAGGCATTTTTGAAATCAGGATCTTCAGGTGGGAGAAAAATCTTTCATCCAGGATAAGGATCTTCCCTGTGGTGGTTAAATAACAGATGTGACGGAAGGGCTGCTTTCCAGTTGTTTGAAAGAATTGATGGGAATTAGTATGGTCATACTGAATGTCAGTCCTGGTTTGAGAATGTCTTCCTCCCCATCCCTGTTGCCTTCTAACATTGCACTTGGAAAAGGCTAAGTAAGCTTCAGGGTACAGTAAAACCAACCTCGAGGAACAAATTTAATTCGCATGTAGAGGTTTGACTGTATCTTCTTTTATCTTGAATTGAATATCCTGTGTGTGTGGTTGTTATGTCTTAAACATCTCTGGTCAGAAGCTACCATGTTGCTTTATGGCCCACACGGTCTCTTGTTCTGAAGCAAGTGGAGAATGAATGCTGTGGTGAATGGCTGGCTCAGATTCCCAACCCTAGCAGTTGCATAAAGAAGTCTCCACATTCCTCACTTCTTTGGCCTTTGAGTCGAGAGTTGGTTGGAGCTTCAGCTGTCCTTATACTCAGTCTTGCGCTCAAGGAACTACCTGTCATGTTGCCTTAGCACAGGCTTTATCATCCTTTTTGGGATGGGGGACAGATCACTCCCCTCAGAACGGCTGCACGGGCCAGTCACGTGTTTCCGTGCAGGTCCTCATGCGAAAACATGCTTTTTCAATGAGTTCTTGCATGAGATCTCGCCAAAATCTTTTGAGATTTCACACGGGAGCTCACTGAAAATGCACGTTTTTGCTGGGTTTTGGTGCTTCCAGGCAGCAGTGGGAATGAGGAGGACGTCGGGTTGAGGGGGGGGGGGGAATGAAAAAGCTTCGGGGGGGGGGGCAGGTTTGGCCTGTGGGCCGTTGTTTGACAATGTCTGCCTTTATAAGTTCCTGAATATGATTTCAGGACAATCCTTGCCTTCACTCCTGCAGCACTCCCTCCTGTTGTTCTGCCAGTGGCCGGGGAAAGCGCTTTCCTTCTAGCCATGGCTATGCTGATATATTTGACTGCTTAACAATAGCAATTCCTCATCTTTGGAGGACTTTCTCTCGCCTCAGTGGGAGCCCAGATTCTGTCCTTTCATTCTAAATCCTCATAGGGTCTGGCTTGTTTCCCAGCCGTCCAGGAACTGCGAAGGGGATTCTTGTCCCCAGGCTAAGATGCTGCAACAGTGGTGGAATGGAAGAGAGGGTTTTCAGATTGAACTAGGGTTCAGTCCTTGGGCCAGGAGGGGCACTTTCTCCATCTAACCTGCTTCCAAGGGTTGTGTTGAGGATAAGATTGGTGCCGTCCAAATTTGTCGGATTATACCATAGTTATTATCATCCATATTGGCCATGCTGACTTGGGGATTATGGGAGCAGGAGTACAATATATGTAGATGATACCAGTTGGGGAGTTGTTGCTGCATTCCATCTTCGAGATGTAAGGAATAAACATGCTATATAATAAATGTAATGTGTATATCGCTGAAGCCTTCTTTGTGGGGCAAGTCATGGGAGAAAGGGCTTACACAGGAATTACTCCAGTACTGTATCCAGGAAGATCCAGGAGCCTTTTGGCAACCCAATAAGTTCAGCCCTATGGCCTCTCACTCAACCCCTTCTCTTCCTGACCATCCTTACTCCCTTCCCTCCCATTTGCAGGTCTCTCGACACTGGTGGTTCTCTCTACAGGAATGGGGAAGTCTCTGTGCTACCAACTCCCTGCGTACATGTACAGCAGACGGTCTAAATGCATCACGCTGGTGATCTCACCATTGGTGTCCCTGATGGATGACCAGGTAGGCTTGCCACTGGATTTGAAGCCTGGTATGATTTCCCTGTTTATGGTCAGGAGGAGGAGACAAGTACCCTGGGCAGAGTTCCTCCATGTTAATAGGGTGTATGTGTGTGCAGTCTTTCAGGTATCCTGGCCCACTGCCATATAGGGCTTTAAAGGTCAAAACCAGCACCTTGAATTGCACCCGGAGGCAAACTGGTAACCAGTGCAGCTCTCGAAGTAGCGGCGAGGCGCGGGCATAACGTCCACACCCTATCACCACCCGGGCAGCCTCATTCTGGACCAGCTGTAGCCTCTGAATGGTCATCAAGGGCAACCCCAATTTCTTCACATATGAACATCAATAAAGTGGTTTGCCCATTTGGAGATAATGTCTTGGGATGTCTTGGAATTCCAAACCATACAAGGCAAACCATATGTGGAAAGAGGAGAAGGACAAAATGCACGAGGCAGACCCAGAGGAAAGTGGAGGGATAACAGCAAAGATATTAGAAGAACACCAAAAAGCGCCAGTGGAGCCCGCTAGAAGAGCAAGAACAAGAACCTTGCATCTCCCTCAACACCCAACAGAGTAGTAGAACAATAACAACTTATCAGGACAGAGGAGTCCCACCTGTAGCTTCCATTTGGGTTCTGAGTAAGCCTGATGGAATTTCAGAGAGACAGATAGCAGTGGAGGAGCAGGTCAGCTGGAGACGAGTCTGTGGGGTACCATGAAAGAAGCAGCTAGTTTTAGAAGAGACAAGGAGGAGGAAAGGGAGCTGGCTTGACCTGATGGTGTGCCTATTCCAGAAGACAAGAGATGGGAGAACTGAGGGGTTTTTGACAGTAGGCAGAGCTCAGAAAGAGGGAGACATATCAAACTTTTGGTGAACAGCAATAATAGGAAAGCAGTGCAGAGGCCCAAGGATAGTAGAGACATGAAGGGCTTAAGACAGGGGTGTCCAAACTATGGTCCGTAGGCCGGATCCAGCCCCCATGCCGTAGTTTGGGTACCCCTGGTTTAAGCAGAGAAAATGACAGCCTAAAATCTATCTCATCCTGTTGCAAAACAGATTGCAAGGTGTGTTTTACTTAGGCTTCTAGTGGGAGGAACCACATGACCGGCCCGCTGAACCATGTGACCGGCCCACAGCCTGAAAAGTTTGGGCACCGCTGGCTTAAGATAAGAACTAGCATAGTTTGCCCGGCGTTGCCGGGCTTTTCCCCCCCTGTGCTTTATATAAAACAATGAATTCTTTGTTGTTTTTTGTAAATTTTTTATTTTTTTAACTTTGTAAAGTTTTATAGGTTGGTTTTATAGGTTAAGATCAGCATTTTTTGCCCTGCTGGGCAGGTATAACATGTGTGCTTGTGGTTGGGGTGGTTTTGAGGGGTAGACATACACACAATATAAGCATACATGCAACACAACCACACACGCGCACACAATACACACACACACAACACATACACACACACACAAAATACACACACAGCACACACAACACAACCACACTCATTCAATACACACATACAGCACACACAATATCACCACACACTCATTCAATACACAAATACAAAACAATCACACACACAACCCCACACACACAACACACACACAACACAACCACACACTCACTCAATACACACACAACAACACACACAATACACACAGCACACACAACATAACCACACACACACACTCAATACACACACACAACACAACCACACAAACAACACAAACAACAGAACTACACACAACACATCCACACAAACAACACAACCACCCACACAACACACCCACACACACAACACAAACACACCCACACACAATACACACACACATGCCATAGCTCCATGGGGAGAGGATGGGCTCTTCCTCCCCCCCCCGAAGCCTTGGTGAACACACACACACACACACACACACACACACACACACGCCGAAGCCTTGCAGGGGGAGGAGGGACTCTTCCTCCTCCCCCCCTGACGCCTCAGTGAGGACACACACACACACACGCCGAAGCCTTGCAGGGGGAGGAGGGACTCTTCCTCCTCCCCCCCTGACGCCTCAGTGAGGACACACACACACACACACACACACACACGCCGAAGCCTTGCAGGGGGAGGAGGGACTCTTCCTCCTCCCCCCCTGACGCCTCAGTGAGGACACACACACACATGCCAAAGCTTTGCAGGAAGAGGAAGGCCTCTTCCTCCTCCCCCCTGAAGCCTCGGTGAGGACACACACACACACACACACACACACACACACACACACACACACACACACATGCTGAAGCTTTGCAGGGGGAGGAGGAGCTCTTCCTCCTCCCCCCAAGCCTTGGTGAGGACACCCAGGAGGCCTTTGCTGGGCGGGCGGGAGCATCGTTTGCCGGCTGGGCTGCTTGATTTTGGTGGCCCACACCCCACCGATGAAGGCCTTGGCGCCGGCATTGAGGGAGGAAAGGCCACACCATGGAGGCATGGAAGGTGAGTGGTCCAGCACAGAAGGCCGCTCTGGGGAGGCGCAGAGTACGAATTGCCCAGCTGCCAACAGGTAAGTGGGGCAGGGGACTGAGACTGGGGGGAAGGAGGTGGGTTCGTTCTCCCCCTTTCTTCTCTATGACCTGTGTGGGTGGCGTGCTCCCCAGGCCCGTTCCCCTCCTCAATTCCTCTCCCCCGCCCCACTTACCCGTTGCCAGTTGGGCCTTTCGTACTCTACGTTTCCCCAGTGCAGCCTTCTGTGCCGGGCCTCACCTTCCATGCCTCTGTGGCGCAGCCTTTTCTCCCTCTCCACTGGTGCCGAGGTCCTCGCCGGTTGGGTGGGGGCCGCCAAAAGCAGGCAGTCCAGGATCCGACATGGCCAGCCGCCCACCGCGATGAGCTGGGGATGGCTTCCCTCCGGGAGACGAAGTGCCTCCTGGAGGGAAGTTGTTGGCGCATTGGCTTTCCCAGCCTCCTCCATGCTCATGTCCCTTAGCCTGATTGGCTGAGGGGTCACAGCACGGAGGACGCTGGGACTTGTAGTTTCTGACGTCCGTCGCTCGGCAAGGTTTTGAAACGCTACTTTTGATTGGTTGCGGCTCGTAAAACAAAGACTGAGTCCGTTGTTTTTATCATCTTGATTGGCTGACACTGGGAGAAACACGGCGAAACGCAATGCTTTTTGGGAAATGAAGTTGTTTCTCTTTCTTGCCAATGGTGGGGCTGATGCCCCAATCGCGATTTTTTAAACCATTCGTTGACCTGCGTAGCCACTTCGCCCGTGCTCTCGAAGGGAGGGAACGGGTAAGTAGGGCGACGCACAGCAGCCCATAGCCAATTCCAACGGTGAACACTTGGTTTTATAGGTTAAGATTAGTCTTCATGACTGCTCCCTCCAGGACAGTTGGGTCAAGGAGTTAGCCTCGTTGAGCTTGATTGAGGGAATGCCTGCTTCCTAAATGTGTGCTCTGCCCATCTGTGACTTTGGAGCAATGCATATGCTCTGTGCTTCTTTGGCAGGTCTCTGGCCTTCCGCGATGCCTGAAAGCAGTCTGCATTCACTCCAATATGTCCAAGAACCAGAGAGAGGCTGCTTTGGAGAAGGTGAGCCAGCTGACGTAGAGGCCACTGTCTTCCTGCCACCGGAGGAGGAAGACTGGCTTGTGTCCTGTGCTCTTCCTAGGCTCCAGTTTGGAAGTGGCAAATCATAATCATAGTGCTCTACATCAGGGTTGCATGCTAAAACATTCAAATCGCTTCTTGGAAACAATGCTGTGTAAGATAAGTCAATAGTCCATCGCATTTTGTGGATGGAAAGACGGGCTGAGAGAAAGATATCAAAAGCCCCTTGGGCCGCATCATGAGTTTGTGGTACGGAGGTAAGATTCAAACAAGGGGCTTTCTGTTTCATAGCTCAGTCTCTTAATGCCTACTACACCCTGCCAGCTCTTCTGTTATTCGTTGCTCTTGAGCTACAAGGGATTAACTATCATAATCCCAAAGTTCATGATGGCTCTCCTGGGACTGGGGCATTCTGGGAATTGGAAGTTCACAAAAAAAAAAATCCCATTTATTCACATTTATACATCACTCTTTTGATGCAATCACCACCCAGGGCGGCTGTTGTTCTTCTTCAAGGGAGTGATGGCTTGTGAGGAAGATATTTATTGACCTTGCAAAAGGGACTGGCTTTGCCTTCTTAGAGATTAGCATTTACCTGCACGTCAGGCTTCCGCCTAGTTCTTAGACTGGGGTTAAGAGGGAGATGTTTGTTTTTCACAAGCTGCCTTTGGGTATCCTCAGGTGAAGGCTGGGAAGGTCCACGTGCTGCTGCTCTCCCCTGAGGCTCTGGTCGGGGGAGGCTTCTCAGGGTCCACTTGCCTCCCACCTGCCGACCAGCTGCCCCCGGTGGCTTTCGCTTGCATCGATGAAGTGCACTGCTTGTCGGAGTGGTCCCACAATTTCCGCCCTTGTTACCTGCGGCTTTGTAAGGTACAGAAGCTGCTCTCGTCTTCTTTCTTTGCATCAGATCATTGCATGATACAGTTCAATGTTTCTAGACTGGAAGGACTCGCCGGCTGTACCCCATTGCCCAGGGAATGCCTAGGGGGTACTCACAATGCTTTCCACTTTTTGGAGAGGCTCCTTCTAGGTCTCCCAGCTTTTGTTATTGTGGGACACCCGCCTCTTCTTGGGAGTTGTAAGACATCACTGACTGCTACGCCCTGATAGGTACTTTCAGACTTGGAACAGTCTGAAATAGCAATAGTGATTAAACTTATACAGTAAAAACCCCAACTTAAATATGCCTCGAGTTACATAAAATTCAACTTACATAATGATTTTTGCACTAAAACCATGTCCCGATTTACATAACACAATTTCCTATGGGTTTGCTTCGAGTTACGTAAAAAATCATTTTTCCTATGGGTTTGCTTTGAGTTAAGTAAAAAAACCGATTTACATTAAAGCCTACGGAACAGACTTTTTACTTAAGTAGGGGTTTTACTGCATTGCCCCTCTCTCCACAGCTCTTTTGGCTGCATTGCAGTTTAACCACTGCACCACCAGGGCTCTTGTGAGCAATGAATAAAACCTGGTGTGCAGCTGTTGGATGAGGGTTGGCAAAAGCAATCACAGCTATTCAAGGCAGTGTTGTTATTTGTAGCAGCAGTATGGCAAAGTGGGGCAGGTTTTAGGCCTCTGTTTAAATGAAAGTCTCCCAGTTCACCCCTTTTCAGCCCAGATAATAATCACACTTGGACTAAATACTTGAGAAAAAAGAAAAATATAATTTACTCACAAAATGAGGTCAGAAGATACATGTGATCAGGAATCTTGATGAAGTTGGCTTAGAAAGAAGTAAAGTCTTCCAGACATGGCCTGGAAGATGGAGGAGCTTAAAAGGACATATTTCCTCTTCAGAAAGGCAGAAAGCAAGAGAGAGAGAAAAGCCAGAGCAAAACAAAGACCTTAAATACATGCATATAGGGTCAGGTGACCTCTGAGGCAGGAAAGAACCTTTCTAATTATAATTACTGTGCAAAACAACTTTCTTTAGGGCAGGCTAGTCTTCCTGTGTCTCTGATCACTGCATGCTGGGGTTGCAGGTCCTTCGGGAACGTTTGGGCGTGTGTTGCTTCTTGGGCCTCACAGCCACGGCCACCCTTTCCACAGCACGGGACGTGGCTCATCACTTGGGTATCCCAGAGGACGAAGGGATTGCCGTGCGTTCTGCCGCCATCCCTTCAAACCTACATCTCTCCGTTTCTACTGACAGAGACAAAGACCAGGTAAGGAGGGAGCCGAACAAGCTGCTTCCTTTAGTATCAATCCTGAGGTCTGATTTAAACAGAATCTTGTCATTTGGGTTTAGGATTGTTAAGGAAGAAGCAAGACAAAAGTGTGGTGAACAACTTTTTTAAAAAATACAAGTGTCCCATGCTACATGTGAGCAGTTGCTTGTGCTTAGGGCAGGGGCGCCCAAACTACGGCCTGTGGGCTGGATCCCTCGTCTCTCCCGGAAGTGGAAGTAAAACATGCCCAGACGCTTCTGGGGGTGGCATGGGCTGGATGAATTGGCATTAGGCATTGGATCTGGCCCACGGGCCGTAGTTTAAGCACCCCTAGCCTACAGCCTCGTTGAAAGAAATGGGGACAGATGGAGTGACACAAAGCTAGGCAGCCTAAAATCTGTCTCAACCTGTTGCAAAACAGATTGCAAGGCGCATTTTACTTTCGCTTCCAGTGGGAGGAACCACATGACCAGCCCGCTGAACCACGTGACCAGCCCACGGCCCGAAAAGTTCAGGCACCCCTGGCTTAGGGATTCCTTCTCAGACAACCACCCTCAACATAGTGCTACCTTGCTTTTTACTCCTACCTCTAGATCATTTATGAAGAGGTTGAAAAGCAGGGGTCCCAGTACTGAACCTTGGGGGACCCCACTCTTTACTTCCCTCCACTTGGAGAAGTGTCCATTGAGTGCTACCCTCTGTTTCCTGTCCCTTAGCCAGTTGCTGGTCCAAGACAAGACCAGTTTCTGCACATGCAGATTCAAAATGTTAAATTAAGACAGATTAGGAAACAAATGAATATGGACCTAATTTGAATTATATATGTATAAGTAAATTTTCTGTTTTCCTCTCCACAAAGTTTTTATTTTAATTTGTTCATTTTTGGAACAAAAGGTTGGGTTATATTTATAAGCTTACTTGTTCCCATCCAGTAACAGTGACACTTTAGGCGAAATCACCAAGAAAGATGTAACCGGGGGAAATGGCTCAGTTGCCAATAGTGTTCACAGTGAAAAGGTTGAATTTGAACATGGGGAAATTTCCTGCCTCAAAACTTGGCTGCCTTGGGACAAAGTTACTGTTTTTTCAGAAGCACAGTGAGAAATTTTGTTGTTCCCGCACGGGGACAATGACAATAAAGATTTATCTTATCTATCTTAAAATGTTGTTCTGTAATCTTAATTACAGGCCCTCGTGAGTTTGCTGCGAGGGGAAAGGTTTGGGAGCCTGGATTCCATCATTGTTTATTGCACACGCCGGGAGGAGACAGCCCGCATCGCAGCCCTAATACGCACATATCTCCAAGGGATAAAGCTGAAGGAACCCCCCAGTGCAGAGGAGGAGGAGGAGGAGAGCAGCATCCCTGGGAAGAGGAAGAAAATGAAAGGTGATTGCCATTCAGCAGTCTATTCGGGAGTCTTGGGAGAGCCAGGACGGAAAAGTTGCCAACAAGAAATTTGCCAGGCTGGGAAATGTTTGTCACACCACTGTTGTTCTGGTTCCTATAGTACAGGAGTTCTCAACCTTTTTAAGCCGGGAGCCGGGTCACGCTCCCTCAGACAGTTTCGGGGTCCGGACAGCCATTCTTCCTCCACCACGTGACACTTCCTGGTGTGGTGGAGGCGGTGGGGGGCCCACATGGAATGGTGCCGTGGGTCGCAGGTTGAAAATCCCTGCTATAGTAAATCAAAATATGTTATTTATCCATGGTCTGCATCAGCCCAGAATCCTAAATTGGTTCACAACAGGTTGATAGAATACTTAATTATCTACTTAAAGGACAATTAAAATGACTGAAAATAAGCATGAACAGTCAAAGTGCACAAACAGCATATAAAAGCAGCAATTTTCTAAAAGAGTAGTGTAAATCCATTGTGGTTTTAAATTTACTGTATTTGCTGGTATATAAAACCTACCCACCCACCCACCCCTTAAAATACACTGGGAAAATGGAGTGCGTCTTGTACTGTATATAGTGGACTATTTTGGTAATAATGGGGTGTGTCTTATATTCCGGTGTGTCTTATACACCGACAAATACGGTAGTTTGATCTGTTTATTTTAATTAGTTTAGTTTTTAACAGATTAAACTCGTTAATTTTAGACCCTAATAAATAGAACTTTGGTGGAGAAATTTTGTGAGTGAGTGAAAGAGAGAGAGAGAGACCTCCTAATCACAAAGTCACAAAAAACTATCTTCCAACAGAAGAGATCCCCAACAAAATCCTTAGTGCCATCTTTCAATCCTTGGGCTGGTGTTTAATTCAGATTCAACCTGAATTATTCCAGGGCTTCGAGAAATTACATTTTAGGACTACCCCGTTGGCCCTGTTGGCTTTGGGACGCTGGAACCGGTAGTCCAAAGGATTAACTCTTCCAAGTTGCCAGCTGAGGGACGAGACGTGATTCCTTGCTTTCAATTTCCCTGTAGCCCAAAAGAGGATCCGCCGCCCTCTGAAATGGATCTCTGAGGCTTACCACGCTGGCATGTCTGCTGCCGAACGCCGCCGCGTGCAGAATAACTTTATGTCTGGCAAGCTGCGGGTGGTAGTGGCGACAGTGGCCTTTGGCATGGGGCTGGACAAGTCCGACGTGCGCGGCGTCATCCACTATAACATGTCCAAGAACTTTGAGAGCTACGTGCAAGAGATTGGGCGGGCAGGAAGAGACAGCAAGCCTGCCCACTGCCACCTCTTCTTGAGTCCAGAGGTAAGAAGGGCTGGTGGGGCTCTGTTGCCTTTTTCCTTGGGAAGTCCTTGGAGGGGTGAATGCTCTCCTGACCTCAAGCTCAGAAGCCAAGCTCTCCCTGTTTGCATGCATTCTGTCCAGTACATCACTTCTTGGGTATCAAGCAAGAGGAAGTCCTGCTATTCGAATCGGTGAATGTGATAAGCAGCCTTGACACAGCAAGGATAGAGGAAGTAGGAGGAACGGAGCCAACTGGAGCACTGATGGAAGAAGAAATCTTTGCTTTGAGTTTGCTTCTGTCTTCGCCGTGGAATATGGGACTGGCTCATGGGTTTCAATAACTCAAGGGGAAAAAAGCATTACATAGAGAAATAGTTTTAAAAACATGAAAACAATGAGATTAACTCTTTGCTGCACTTGATAAGTGCCAAACCATAGGGGTACACAGAAAGAGCCTCCTTAAAGACTGGTATTTTTGAACCACAATCGGGAGTACCCTACAAAAGGCCACCTTCTGTTGCCAACTAATCTTTCTCACACTAGGTTAGGCAAAAGGAACTGCAGAGTAAACTCACCAAAAGGTACCTTCGTTTTGACAGTTTCACATCTAGCCCAGACATGGAAGAAGAAGTGCCAAACCAAACAGAAAGGCCTTTGAAAATATTGGGGCTTGGATTTTGTAGACATCTAGAAGCAGGGAGTTCCACAGCGACCACTGCAAATGCCTGAAATTCATCTGCCTCAGTCTAGAAGACTTGTAACTATCCTTCCAGGTCATAGTACAAGAAAGGGAGACAAAAAGGTAGTCCAATCCACATAGATTTCTGCAGTGATCAGACAGGAAGACTAGCCTCAGGATTTCTTGGTCAACTCTGGCAGCCTCTGTGCCTAGACCCTTGATGGTGAACCTTGGCACTCCAGAGGTTCTTGGACATCAATTCCCAGAAGACCAAGCCCCCATGAATCCGCATAACTGGTTTTGCTGCGATTCATCCGGCCCGTACCACCCTCGTCGCTCCTGGAAGCGGAAGTAAAACCCGCCCGTATGGAGGAAGGGTTAACTGTTGAGCCTTAACCGTACAGGCGCGTTTCCGCTTCCAGGGGCAGTGCCGGGCGGATGAATCGCAGCAAACCCATTTGTGTGGATTCACAGGGGGCTTGGGCTTCTGGGAATTGAAGTCCAAGAACATCTGGAGTGCCAAGGTTCGCCATCATTGGCCTAGACAGTATTGGGATACCATTGCAGGTACTTAGACGCCACTGTCTTTTACTCTTGGGCCATGCATTCTGCGCTGGTAAGACTCCCGTCATTACCAAGCCCCTCCAATAGAGAACAATGTGCTGTTTAATGTATTGATTTTATTAATCTGTATTTGGCCTTCAGCTGTTTTAGAGAGGATATAAAATTACAAGGGACTTTGGGGCTTGTAGTTCGAGACCAAAGGTTCACCCATTTCACTGTTCTGAGGAACTGAGGACTAGACATGATGGTCACTAACTAAGATGAGCGGAAAGTCTTCTGACGGGTCTCCCTTGCCTCACAGTTCACAGGATTGATCTTGTTCCTTATAGGGTGAGGACCTGCATGAGTTAAGGCGACATATCTACGCAGACACAGTTGACTACTTCACAGTGAAGAGGCTTGTGCAGAAGGTGTTCCCTCGATGCAAGTGCCGAGAACTTCGCCGGAAGCAGCAGGAACTCCACAAGGTCAGTGCCCACAAAGAGGCTTCTGGCTGCCCCCTCTGGCGTGCGTGCCATAGATTCGCCACCGCTGCTTTAGTTTTTCCACTTCAGAGCCAACAGGCAAAACACACGAAGGCTGAGCCCTCGGCAGCTGACAAGGGCCTGTGCTGAAGGCAACATCTGGAAGATATTGCATGCCTGCTCTTGTCTTCCCTCAGTGTCTCCTGAACGTGACAAACACACTTTTTACATCCAGGGTGGTGAAGTGAACGATGCAGATATGTTGGCTGTCTTGGAAGGAAGCGAGAAGGAGGAACGACTGGACCCGGACAAAGGACAGCAAAGGGTGTGTTATAAGCACGAGAGAGCCATCCCTATCCAGCAGACTGTGGAAGCCCTGGACTTCCGGGAAGAAGGTGAGAAAGGCCGGCGCTGATTGCTACCGAACTGGGGGTTGCCTTCCTGAGATCTTGAGTTGGGAGACAAACCCTGAAGGTGGAGGGTGTCGTTTGTATTGTCTGTGGGTGTGCTGATGCAGAATTTGGCAACGTTCAAGTTACTTTCTGTGCCCTTCTTTTCCCTTCATCAATCTTGCCACAGCAGCAGAGTCAGTTCTGCAAAGCGGGCCCTAATGTGCCCTGGATAAACCTGAGATGTAGTTGGGAGGGCTGGCAGAGATTCAGGACAGCTCAAGAGAGGCAAGGAGGGCTTGGTGGGGATTTGAACCACTGGCGGTAGGACCAAGCACAGCAGCAGCAGTTCTCGTGTTCCTTTCAAGGAGAGGAGGGCCATCCTGTTGGAGGATCAGCCTCCACTTGGGTCATCCTCATGGATGACCTCTGAGCCAAAGCAGTGGATGCAGCGCTCAGCACAGGGAGGCAAAGGCCTCTAACCTTCTCAAGGGTCACCCCTAATATCCAGGCTGGCATTCAGATTGAGCACTTCATCCAAAATTATCTCCCTAATTTTCCTTTCCTACCCCCCCCTCTCTCTGTGGGGTTCTATTCCTCCCCACATGTTGTAGGCTGGGGCCAGCCCCTTCCCAGCTGCCTCGTTGCTTGCCACGTGTAGTTGCTAGTGACTGCCAGTTTCCTCATCTTTGTTGGCTTTTTTCTCCCAACACTTCCTCCATAAATAGCATCCCAGAAGCCGGAAACTCAGGAGAAAGAAGTCAAGAGAGGGGAGAAAAAGAGATCGAGAAACAGCTTGCCAAACCACATGTTTTAGACTAGGGGTCCTCAAACCTTTAAACCCAGGGGCCAGTTCACGATCCCTCAGACTGTTGAGGGGCTGCTGGACTCCACCACTGCCTCCACTTCTGCCACCTCAATCCTTGTCCCCTCCACTTGGCTTGGCATGTCCCTGCTGGCGCTCCATAGCAGGGTGGATGTTGTAAGGAGCTTCTGTACACGCGCCTGCCTTGCTCACCCAGTCCTCCGAGCAACAGCGCTTTACAACATCAGTCCTGATACAGAGCACCGGCAGCCAGCAGGGACACATCAAGCCAAGCAGAGGGAGAAAGGATTGAGGTGGTGGCGGCGGAGGCAGCTGCAGCGAGGGCGATGGCTGGATTTTTTTATGCGGGCCTGTGGGCCGTAGTTTGAGGACCCCTGTTATTCTGTTGGGTTTTATAAAATCTAACAAGTCAAACTATAAAAGTAATAATAACAATATTAATTCTATATTTTGTAAGATAAAGCTCAAGGTCTCTCTTGCCCAAAAGCCAACCAGGTCAGTCTCTAGGGTGCGGTGTCTATCTCCATTTACAGCCAAAGGGCCAGCGCTGTCTGTGTCTGCAGATGTTCTAGTAGTCATGTGGCAGGCATGATGACGCTTCAGCACAGGGAATGCTGTTACCTTTTCCCACTGAAGTGGTCCCTATTGTATCTACTTGCCGTTTCTTGCTTTCGAACTGCTAGGTTGGCAGGAGCTGGGACAGGATGGGCGTTCTCTCCGTCGTGCAGCACTCGAGTCTCAAACTGCTGACCTGCACACCTTCCAGTTGTCAAGGTCAGCATCTTAACCACTTGAGCCACTCCAGCCCTTTTATGTCTTGTTGTTGTTGTTCAGTCGCACAGTCGGTTCCGACCCTTTGCGACCCTATGGACCATTGTTCTCCAGGCGCCTCTGTCCTCCACCATCCCCCTCAGCACTCCCAGTTCTGTGCCCATTGTGTCTACAATACCATCTAGCCATCTCATCTTTGGCCTCCCCCTTCTTCTTTTGCCCTCCACCTTTCCCAACATCAGGGCCTTCTCAAGTGAATCCTCCCTTCTCATTTGATGTCCAAAATACTTTAGCCTCGTCTTTACTATTAGCCCTTCCAATGAGCAGTCAGTGTTGATTTCTTCTAAGATTGACCTATTTGTTCTCCTCGCTGTCCAGGGTACTCTCAAAACTCTCCTCCAACACCACATTTCAAAGGCATCTATTCTTCTGCGTTCAGCTTTCCTAATTGTCCAGCTCTCACATCCGTACATTACTACTGGGAATACCGTTGCTTTGACTATTCTAATTTTTGTTTGCAATGTGATGTCTCTGCTTTTCACTATGTTCCCCAGGTTTCTCATGGCTTGTCTCCCAAGAATCAGTCGCCTTTTTATTTCATGGCTGCAATCCCCATCTGCCGTGATCTTTGATCCCAGGAAAGTAAAATCTGTCACTGCTTCTACTTCTTCCCCATCTATTTTCCAGGAACTGATTGGGCCTGTTGCCATTACCTTGGTTTTCTTGATATTGAGTCTCAAACCAGCTTTTGCACTCTCCTCCTTCAGCCCAATCAAGAGGTTCTTTAGGTCTTCCTCACTTTCTGCCATTAGGGTGGTATCGTCTGCATATCTCAGATTGTTTATGTTTCTCCCAGCAATTTTAATCCCATATTGTGATTCCTCCATCCCTGCATTTCGCATTATGTGCTCTGTGTATAGATTGAATAAGCAGGGTGATAAAATGCAGCCTTGTCTTACTCCTTTTCCTATTCCAAACCACTCTGTCATTCCATGTTCTGTCCTAACTGTTGCTTCTTGGTTCATGTACAGATTTCTCAGGAGGCATATGATGTGCTCTGGTATTCCCATCTCTTTAATTACTTGCCACATCTTGTTGTGGTCCACACAGTCAAATGCCTTAGTGTAATCAATGAAACAGAAGTAAACTTGTTTCTGATATTCCTTTGTTTTCTCCATGATCCAACGTATGTTGGCAATGTGGTCTCTAGTCCCCCTGCCTCTTCTGAAACCGGCCTGCACCTCTGGTAGTTCTCTCTCCACATGTTGCTGAAGTCTGTCCTGTATTATCTTGAGCATCACCTTGCTGGCGTGTGGGATGAGTGCAATTGTTCGGTAATTTGAGCATTCTTTGGCGTTGCCCTTTTTTGGGATTGGGACGTATACTGATCTTTTCCAATCCTGTGGCCACTGTTTTGTTTTCCAGATTTGCTGGCATATTGAGTGCAGTAATTTGACGCCATCATCTTTTAGCGCTTTGAAAAATTCGACTGGGATACCATCATATCCACTAGCTTTGTTGTTTGCAGTGCTCTTTAGGGCCTTTATGACTTCGCTCTCCAGGATGTCTGGCTCGAGTTCAGTTTTTTCATCATTGTGGTTATCAGGAGTGTTGAGGTCCTTTTTGTAGAGTTCCTCTGTGTACTCTTTCCATCTTTTCTTTATCTCTTCTGCATCAGCTAGCTCTTTTCCGTCTTTGTCCCTTATCATGGTCATTTTTGCTTTAAATGTTCCCTTTATTTCCCCGATTTTTCTGAAGAGATCTCTAGTCCTGCCTCTTTTGTTGTTTTCCTCCATTTCTTTGCACTGTTCTTTTAGGTAGTTTTCCTTATCTCTCCTTGCTTTTCTTTGAAATTCTGTGTTCAGAAGGTTGTATTTTTTCCTTTCTCTTTTGACTTTTGCCTTCCTTCTTTCCTCTGCTATTTTAAGAGCCTCATCAGACAACCATTTTGCTTTCTTACGCTTCTTTTCTTTTGGTATGGTTTTCTTTGCTGCTTCCTGCATGATTTCCTTTATCTCTGTCCATAATTCTTCTGGCACTCTGTCTATTGCGTCCAGGCCATTATATCTGTTCATCACCTCCACCGTGTATTCTTTAGGGATGCTGTCTAGGTGATATCTGTCTGGTCTTCTTGTTTTCCCTATTTTCTTTAGTCTTAACCTGAATTTTGCGATCAGTAGGTTGTGATCTGATCCACAGTCTGCTCCAGGTCTTGTTTTTGCTGATTGTATGGAGGTTCTCCATCTTTGGCTGCAGAGTATGTAGTCAATTTGGTTTCGGTGTTGGCCATCTGGTGATGTCCATGTGTAAAGTCGCCTCTTGTGTTGCTGGAAGAGAGTGTTTGCTATGACCAGTGCGTTCTCTTGGCAGAACTCTATCAATCTTTGCCCTGCTTCGTTCTGTACTCCAAGACCAAACTTGCCTGTTATTCCCTCCACTTTTTGATTTCCTACTTTGGCATTCCAGTCTCCTAATATAATTTGGACATCATTTCTTGGTGTCTGTTCTATGAGGTGTTCTAGGTCCTCATAGAACTGGTCCACTGTGGCTTCATCTGCACTAGTGGTTGGTGCATAGACTTGGATTACGGTGATATTGAAAGGTTTGCCTTGAATTCTGACTGACATCATTCTTTCATTTTTGAGGTTATATCCCATTACTGCTTTTCTTACTCTCTTATTGACAATTATGGCTACTCCATGCCTTCTAAGGTTTTCTTGTCCACAATAGTAGATATGATGGTTTCCAGAGCTGAATTCACCCATCCCTGTCCATTTTAGCTCACTGATGCCCAAGATGTCAATGCTTATTCTTTCCATCTCACTTTTTACCACTTCCAGTTTACCTTGGTTCATTATGTCTTGTAGCTGTTGCCTTTCAATGGAGGAAGAGTGTTTTGCAAGAGAGCAA
The DNA here is from genome assembly GCA_035047305.1 of Bradypodion pumilum. Classification (NCBI taxonomy): domain Eukaryota; kingdom Metazoa; phylum Chordata; class Lepidosauria; order Squamata; family Chamaeleonidae; genus Bradypodion; species Bradypodion pumilum. The sequence continues at coordinate 345,037,837 of JAWDJD010000004.1, forward strand.
GATCCTGCCTCAACCAAGGCTCGCTTGCTCCATCCTCCCTCCCTCTTAAAGGGATGCCTTTGCTTCCGTCACTAGGGATAGAGACGCTTCTGTGCTACCTGGAACTGCATCCCCATCATTGGGTGGAGCTTCTACACCCCACCTTCTCGTCCTGCAAGGTGGTCTGCTACAGTGGCCCTCAGGCACTGCAGAAGGCAGCTCGAAGGTAAAGTGGTGTGGAGGGCTTTGCTTCCTTTGTTCTAAGCAGGGGTCAGAGGTGGAGGTGGGGCATACCTGTCAAGTATCCCGTATTGGCCAGGATTTCCCGTAATTTTGCGCCGCTTTTCTTCATTTCCCACCCGGAGCCACCACCATTCTGTAATTTGACGGCGGGGGGAAAGTAGTTACTGTGCATCCCTTCTGCGCAGGTCCCTTCTATGCATGCGTAGAACCCTTCGATGGGCTGGGAAGTCTTGCCTGTGAAACGGGCTCTTCGTCAGATGCATAGAACCCTTCTACGCATGTGTAGAAGCCTATGCATGCATAGAACCCTTCTACGCATGCGTAGAATCCTATGCATGAGTAGAATCCTTCTACGCATGTGTAGAAGGCTTCTATGCAGCATGCGTAGAAGCGACCTGCGCAGAACCATTCTGCGCAGGTCCCGTATTGTCCGGAGCTGCGCTTGACAGGTATGAGGTGGGGAAGGGGAGCAAGGAGGAGGAGTACATAGTGACCATAAGTGAGGAAGCTCCCCAGGGACAAATCTATGTCTTGAGTTTGGACTGTAGAAAGAATGGTCTCCGGAGCGGCTTGAGAACAGCCTGAGGATTTTGCTCCCAGATGGAGACAGACAAATGCATATCTCTTTGAGGTTATTTTATGTTCATCCTTTTGGCCATAGAATAAACGGGAGCTGTAACTAGATTTTTAGTCATATATGAATGGTCTATCATGATTTTCTAGTAGTTTTTTTGGGGGTACACAGAAAGAGCCTCCTCAAAGAGTGTGGTATTTTTGCACCACAGTCAGGCGTACCCTGGGTAGTGGCAGCCTGGTTGTGCCAGCTAATCCTTCTCACACTAGGTGTAAGACAGAGTGGATGGAAGGGAGGAGTGCCGGGCTGAGTGGAATGTGGTTATCTGTGGAGCAAGGAAGAGAGAAACTGAAACAGACTCTGGCCTGGGAACTCTCTCCGCTTTCAGCCGCGCTTTGTAGTTACATGCTGGCCAGCCGGGAGGAGGGAGAGGAAGATGAGAAATGGCTGCGTTCAGACTTTATAGGGTGAGTCAGCAGTAGGTTTATTGTTTTGATACACGAATGCACTGAATGCTTATGACTATGGCTTTTCTAATAAAAATCAGACTACTGAAGATGCCTTTTTCTGCCTGTGTTTCTGACCGGTGGGGATCAGAGGACTGAGGGGAGGGCAGCTGGCCCTCACAGACGCTTACCACCCCCATACCCTTAGTCTCACACTAGGTGAAAGGCACTATGGAACGAACTCACCGAAAAGATGGCTTCACTTTTGGCAGTTTCACGTCAGGCCTAGACAGGGAAGAAGAAGTTTTTGTGTTGGTTTGTTGGTTTGATTGATTCTAGGGCCTCTTTCTCCCAGCAGTGGGACTCGGAGTGGTTGTTGTCTGCTATAAGAACAATTCACCTTATGCTACAAGGATATAAACTGAATTAATAAAATGATTGGTTTTTTTCTTCTTTGGTATTTAATCAGGTAAATAGCAAACTCAGCCTTGAGTTACCTCCATAGAATGTGGTGCTCCTTGTCCTCCACCGACACCTTTGCTGCATAAACATAGTCTCTCTCTCTCTCCTCAGTCTTGACAGCTTTAAGAAAGGATTAGACAAGTCCATGGAGGACAAGGGTATCCATGGCTATAATTATGGATACCTAAGGACAACCTTCGGGTTGGAGAGATATTAGGCAGGATATCTCTCAATGCCATGTCCAGGGAATCCTAAGTAGGTGAAGGCATCTGCATGGGAATAATACCCTGAAGCAAATGGTGAGTCACTATGGGAGACAGAATGCTGGACTGGATCATGGGCTCCTGTGGCCTCTTCCGGCAAGGCAGTTCTCCTTCGTATAGTTTGTGAATCCACACTCATGGGTTATGCGCCTGCGCAGAACGGCCGATCGGAGGCTTGAAAAGCTATTGGTCAAAAGTTTTGGCGGTAAGACCGCCCACCGTACCGCCCACCCTGAGGCGCCCGCGCGCCATTTTACCTCAGTTCTCTTCTTTCCGCTGTAGCAGCAGGACGATCGTTGAGAGCTTCCTCAATTTTTTCGCCCTTCTGAGGGAAAGTCTTTTTGGCAAATCTTAACAATTTTTCTCGGTGATCTTGTCCTCCGGGCAGGATCGCCACCCCGGCTCTGTCTCTTCTCTTGAGTGGATTCAGTAGCCAATTTTTCGCATCAATCACCGTCTCCCCCCTCAAGGGGGTGGCGGCTGGTCGGCCCTTCGGGGTACTTGTCTCCAGAAACTTCCACTGGAAGAATTTTTTCCGCGGTTGATGGCTGCAGCGTTTAAACAGTGCACGGCTTGCCTTAAGAAGTTTCCGGCTTCCGACGGACACAGCCTGTGCCTTTTTTGTTTGGGAGAGTCGCATCAGAGCCAGTCTTGCCCGCATTGCAAAAAGTTTACGCGCCTCGCGGTGCAGAACCGAAGCAATCGCCTCAAGGCTCACCTGATGGAGCTCGCTCTGGCTCCCGCCGCGTCCGCCTCCACCGCCGCTGCCGCTCAACCACCGCCGGCCTCTTCCTCCGTGCTTCCGATGAGGAAGAAGAAGAAGAAGGACAAGAACGGTGAGAAGAAGCGCAAGCGTGGGTCGGAGAAGAGACGGTCGCTTCCCCCCACTCCGCGCACACCCGCCTCTCCCGGGCCTTCGCCGCCGTTCTCCTTCGTATAGTTTGTGAATCCACACTCATGGGTTATGCGCCTGCGCAGAACGGCCGATCGGAGGCTTGAAAAGCTATTAGTCAAAAGTTTTGGCGGTAAGACCGCCCACCGTACCGCCCACCCTGAGGCGCCCGCGCGCCATTTTACCTCAGTTCTCTTCTTTCCGCTGTAGCAGCAGGACGATCGTTGGGAGCTTCCTCAATTTTTTCGCCCTTCTGAGGGAAAGTCTTTTTGGCAAATCTTAACAATTTTTCTCGGTGATCTTGTCCTCCGGGCAGGATCGCCACCCCGGCTCTGTCTCTTCTCTTGAGTGGATTCAGTAGCCAATTTTTCGCATCGATCACCGTCTCCCCCCTCAAGGGGGTGGCGGCTGGTCGGCCCTTCGGGGTACTTGTCTCCAGAAACTTCCACTGGAAGAATTTTTTCCGCGGTTGATGGCTGCAGCGTTTAAACAGTGCACGGCTTGCCTTAAGAAGTTTCCGGCTTCCGACGGACACAGCCTGTGCCTTTTTTGTTTGGGAGAGTCGCATCAGAGCCAGTCTTGCCCGCATTGCAAAAAGTTTACGCGCCTCGCGGTGCAGAACCGAAGCAATCGCCTCAAGGCTCACCTGATGGAGCTCGCTCTGGCTCCCGCCGCGTCCGCCTCCACCGCCGCTGCCGCTCAACCACCGCCGGCCTCTTCCTCCGTGCTTCCGATGAGGAAGAAGAAGAAGAAGGACAAGAACGGTGAGAAGAAGCGCAAGCGTGGGTCGGAGAAGAGACGGTCGCTTCCCCCCACTCCGCGCACACCCGCCTCTCCCGGGCCTTCGCCGCCGTTCTCGACTGCCCGATGTCCTTCTCCGGGATCCTCCATCTGGGGAGGACGGTCGTCTTCCGGGTCACCTGAGAAAGGACGCAGGGCTGGGGCTCCAGTTCGCCCACTTCAGGTGCTCTCCTCTCCTCCTCGGGGCAGGAATTCCTCGTCGAGGCAGGCCTCCGTCTCTCCACGGCCCAGGACGCCGACGGACGACGCGGTCGTCACCGTTCCGACGACCGTTTCGCCGACACCGACGCCGGCCACCGTTTCGGCTCCCACCGTTTCGTGGGCCACCATCCCGCCGGCCACCGGAGCTCCACCGCCAGCGGACTCGGACGCGTCTCAGATGGCCCTCGTCCGAGAGATGTTCCAGGTCATGGCGTCGTTTGCGACCAGGTTCCAGACCTCCACGCCTGCGGCCTCTGCGGCTCCGGTTCCGACCACCGCAAGCCCCGGGCATCCCGGCTCTGCCGCGGCCCCACCGACCTCCCGTGGGTCGAGTGCCCGCTCCGCCGGCCCACCCAACCCGTCATGGTGTGGTCCGGACGTTGATGCGGTGGACGCCCAACCCGCCGGCCCGCCCAGGCCGTACTGGCGCGGTCCGGACGTGGACGAAAGACTGCCTCCCTCGTCCTCCGATGAGTCCAGCTCGTCGTCGGAGGAGGACGAGGGAGACGTCGACGCCGAGCGCACGCCGGAACAGGCCATCGGCTCAGTGGACCCACCGCGTGGTGAGGACCAGCGCTCACTGACCGCCATGCTCACGAGGCTCGGCACTGCCCTCAACCTGAAGGTCGACCAACCGCCGTTGGAGGGTGAGGATCAGATGACCGCGAAGCTCGACAGGCGTGCTGTGCGGCCGGTCCACATAACCATGCTCCCCTCCATGATGACCACGGCGAGGGCGACGTGGAAGAAACCTTTGGCGGCGCACTCCGTTTCGTCCAGGCTCGACAGCATGTACCGGGTCCTGGACGAGAACGTCGAGTTCTTGCAGGCGCACCCCCTGCCGAATTCCCTGGTGGTCAAGGCCTTCCAGCATAGGACGGCCACCAGCGGATTCCCGGTCCCGTCGACGCCGGAGGGAAAGAAACTGGACGCGGTGGGGCGTAAGTTTTACGCCACCGGCTCCCTATTCTTTCGGGCCGCCAACTATTCGGCCGCCATGGGCCTGTACCAATCTCACCTCTGGGAGCAGGTGAAGGTTGAGACGGCTAAACTGCCCGCCGATGCCCAGAAGAGGATTGACGCGCTGGCCACCGAGGGGGACTTCGTCGCCGAGCAGCTGATGCGCACTGCCCGGCATATCAACGATTATGCGGCAAAAGACATGGCCTCCGCAATCTACCTCCGTCGCCATGCTTGGCTCAGGGACACCTCCCTCGATGACGCTATGAAAAGGCTCATCGAGGAGTTTCCCTTCGACGGGCAGGGCCTCTTCGGTCAGGACACCGATAAGTTCCTGAATGAGATGCGCCAGACCAGTTCCACGGCGAAGTTCCTGGGGCTCACCACGCCGGCTACTTCCACCAGGCCGAGGTTCCAGCCCTTCACACGGCGGTTCCAGGGCAACCCACAGCAGCAGGGACCGACGGAGCAGCCTAGATCCAGCTCCTACAAACAGCGGCGACAACACAAACCCCGCTACCGGCCCTACGGACAGGACAAGCGTTCGACCGCGAGGCCCAAGCCCCGCGTTTGAAGCTGCGACGGCCGAGTCTCTCTCGCTCCACATCCCGTACCTCCCCCTCCGGAACTTCCTCCAGGCATGGTCGGGCATCACAGACGACCAGTGGGTCTTAAAGATCTTGTCCTCTGGCTACGCCATCGAGTTCGTGCGGGTGCCTCGAGTAGGAAAACATCGTCTCACCACCTCGTCCCCCCATTTGGAGGAGGAAATATCAACCCTTCTCTCCAAGGGAGCCATCGAGCGGGTAGCACCGTCCGACTGGGACAACGGCTTCTACTCGAGGTACTTCGTGGTCCAGAAGAAGGACGGAGGCCTTCGCCCTATCCTGGACCTACGCCGCCTGAACAAATGCATCCACACCAGGAAGTTCCGGATGGTGACCCTACAGACCGTCCTCCCCCTCATCAACAAAGGGGACTGGTTCACAGTCATAGACCTCAAGGATGCCTACTTCCACGTCTCCATCCTCGAGGAACACAGACGGTTTCTCCGTTTCCGCATCGACAATTCCGTGTACCAGTACCGATGCCTACCATTCGGTCTGGCCACGGCACCGCGGGTCTTCACCAAATGCATGGCTCCGGTGGCCGCATTCCTCCGCCAACGGGGCATCAGGGTCTTCCCATACATCGACGATTGGTTGATCGTCTCCCCCACCAAACCGTCGGCCGTTCGGGACACACAATACACGGTTCACCTCATGGAGAGTCTCGGCCTCAGGATCAACTTCACCAAGTCGAAGTTGACTCCCTCCCAGCGCGTCGAGTACATTGGAGCGGTACTCGACTCGCTTACTACGAGAGCCTACGCCCCCCAGAAACGCTTACGGGACATTGCGCAGGGGGTGAGCGAACTGCGCACGAAACCGTGCATCCGGGCGAAGAAGGCTCAGAGACTTCTAGGCCTGATGGCCTCAACGACAGCAGTGATCCCCCATGCCAAGTTGAAATTCAGGTCCCTGCAATCGTGGCTCCTCCACGAGTTCGACGCACTTCGGGAGAGCCAATCCAAACGGTTGACCCCATCTCCAGAACTGAGGGACCAACTGCTGTGGTGGTCTACACCACTCAACGTGGCCACGGGGAAGAGTTTCTACCCCCCGCAACCCTCGTTGCAGATACTGACCGACGCGAGCAACCTCGGCTGGGGCGCTGCTTGCGGGACTCTCACGGTCAACGACACCTGGACACCGCACGAAACGGTGTACCACATAAACTACTTGGAACTGCTGGCCATTTGGAAGGCTCTACGTTCCTTCGAGACTCTGCTCACCGGCAAGGCGGTTCAGGTGGCCTCGGACAATACCACGGCGGTGGCGTACCTCAACAAGCAGGGAGGAACACGGTCCACCACCCTCCTGTACCTTGCAGTACAGTTGTGGGAATGGTGTCTGGAGAGGCACATTTTCCCAATTGGAGTGCACATTCAGGGCACGCTGAATGTTTTGGCAGATCACCTGAGCCGTCTCACCTCCACGACCCACGAATGGGAGCTGGACGACGGAGTGTTCCAGTCCCTGTGCGAGGTCTGGGGGACGCCGAGCATCGACCTCTTTGCATCGGAGTCCAACAGGAAACTCAGCAGGTACTGCTCCAGAGCAGGCATCGGACTGAACTCCGAGGGCGATGCCTTCATGAAACGGTGGGATCAGGACTATCTCTATGCCTTTCCTCTGATCCAGAAGGTACTCACCAGGATGCACCAACACAGAGCCAATGCAATTCTGGTGGCACCGGCGTGGCCGCGCCAACCCTGGTTTCCGCTACTGTTGCGCATGTCGTCGCAGTATCGCACACTGCCGGAATCACCGACACTCCTCCAAATGGAGCAGGGCCAGCTGCACCATTCGGACCTGCCCAGCCTCCACCTCACCGCGTGGAGGATAACCCCAGACTGGCCAGGATCCTTGAACTAGCGCGGCGCCCTTCCACAAGGAAGTCCTACGCTTCCAAATACAGGCGTTTCTGTGCTTTCCTGGCCTCCCGACAAACGCCCCCCACGCAGGTGGGGCTGCAGGACATTTTAACCTACCTCCTCCAGCTGGCGGAGTCTGGCCTCAGCATCACCTCCATCCGAGTGCATCTCGCAGCAGTGGTAGCGCACTCTCCTGCTGGCTCGCCCGCTTCCGCGGCCTTCCGCGACCAAACGGTAAAGCGCTTCCTCAAGGGACTAAGGAACGCTTTTCCGCCGGCCCGGACACCGATGGCTCAATGGTCACTGTCCACCGTTCTTAACGCGCTCACCAGGACCCCCTTCGAGCCCATGGCTACCGCCGATGTTCGTCTCCTCACATGGAAGACGGCATTCCTGGTGGCTATCACGTCTGCACGACGAGCTGGTGAACTGGTTGCCCTGCGAGCAGACGCACCTTTTCTCCAGTTCTTCAACGACCGCGTCGTCCTCCAAGCGGACATCACCTTCCTACCCAAGGTGGTCTCCAAGTTTCACATGGCACAAACTATCTCCTTGCCAACCTTCTTCCAGAACCCCACTAACGCCCAAGAAAGGACTTGGCACACGCTGGACGTGAAATGAGCTTTATTGTTTTACACCAGCAGGACTAGAGAGTTCAGGAAGTCGCAACGCCTCTTTGTGGCTTATGGGGGAAAGTCCAAGGGTGAACCCATCTCTGCTCAAAGGTTCTCCAAATGGATCACCTCTACCATCTACCTGGCCTACGAGTCAGCCTCACTGCCACCTCCACCGCATGTCAGGGCGCATTCCACCAGGGCGGTTGCCACATCCACTGCCTTTCTGGAGGGCACACCGCTTGAGGACATATGTAAGGCTGCCACCTGGTCCAGACCTTCCACATTTGTCCAGCACTACAGGGTGGACACCAGAGCCACTGCGGACGCCAGGCTTGGCCGTGTCGTCCTCACCAGAGGGCTCCGGACTCAACGCCCCTGACGGGTCCACCTACAGGATCTTCAGCCCATCGTGGGATCATCTCATCCGACTGCCCACCGACCAAGTAAGTGTGAGCTTGCTAATCTCCCATGAGTGTGGATTCACAAACTATACGAAGGAGAAAGTTCGGTTTCACTTACCAGTGATAACTTTCGTTCTTCGAGTATATAGTTTGTGAATACACACTACCCACCCTGCCTCCCCTCTTGAGCTGCACGGATGAGATCAGTTGGTTTATCCTGTGCTTGGCTTAAGTATGGAACTGAGGTAAAATGGCGCGCGGGCGCCTCAGGGTGGGCGGTACGGTGGGCGGTCTTACCGCCAAAACTTTTGACCAATAGCTTTTCAAGCCTCCGATCGGCCGTTCTGCGCAGGCGCATAACCCATGAGTGTGTATTCACAAACTATATACTCGAAGAACGAAAGTTATCACTGGTAAGTGAACCCGAACTTTCTTATGTTCTTATGACTGTGTTTGCATTGCTTCATCGTCTCACTTGCTTCCTCTTCCTCTTGTCCCCCCCCCCCCCAGCTGCCCTCCTCTTGCGGTCTGCCTTGCCCAACAGCGCCTGAAAGGGGTCAACCACGCACAAGCAAGTTCTGTGGACTTTGATGTTATTGAGCTGGCTGACTCGATGGGCTGGGAAGTCTTGCCTGTGAAACGGGCTCTTCGTCAGATGCAGTGGAGCACCCAGCTGAAGAATGGTAACCAAACCAGGGCCTTCTAGGTGGAAGGACTTAGAGGGGGTTAAGCTGATGCCTTCCTTCCTTCCTTCCTTCATTGTTGGGCTGGATAGTTTCCAAGGCTCCAGCAGACATTTTAGCTTTCTCCAGCTCCTGCGTCTGCAGACGTTTCCATGGTCATGTGGCAGGGATGAGTAGATGCTGGAGTACGTGGAATGCTGTTACCTTTCCCACCGAAGCAGTACCTATTTATCTACTTGCAAATTCTTGCTTTTGAACTGCTAGGTTGGTAGGAGCTGGGACAGATGATAGGAGCTCACTCCAGCGTGCAGCACTCAGGTCTTGAACCTACCGACCTTCCGGTCATCAAATTCAGCATCTTAACCACTAAGCCGCCACGATCCCTGTGGGTTTCTATACAAAGGTTTTTGGGTGTTCCAAATAACTTGGTGGAGAGTAAACTGCCATCGCTAGAAGCCTGTGGAGGTATGATCGGCTACTTGGAGGTTTCAAAAGGGTTCAGGAAGGTATGTTTTGAAGGTCCCCAAGAGGCCTGCAGACCACACTTTGCCCTGCCTTCTTTTGCTTGCGTGGTTCTGAAAGGAAGCAGAACACCCACTTCCTGATGACCCACACAGGCCTGGTCTGGTTCCAGCTGGGGGGTTGTGGGTTGAGTCTTTGAAGCATTTCTGCAGAAGTGCACAAAAGGTTTCCTTATCATGGAGGTTTCCTTGGCTTTTTGAATGACCGTGTGTAAGGACCTGCTTCCTCTTCCATGTCTAAGCCAGACACGAAACTGTCAAAATGAAGTCACCTTTTGGTGAATTCATTCCATAGTTTGTAGGAATCCCGGGCTGCCTTCAAAAAGGTAGAAGTAGCTTACGAAGACGAGGCATGAAAACGTGGCCGAAGACCAGCCCTATGAGTCATCTCCCCTAAAATAGAGGGTCACCCAATTTCCTGCTGTTCACCAAGTTGTGATCATGAGCACATCTTATGAGCATTACATCACGTTTCCTTATAAATAAACAAACAAACAAACACACCTCTCTCTCTTTTCCTTTCCTCCATTTAGGTTCCCATGTGCCTGGGCGGAGTGGGATCCTGGTGGAGTTTAGTGAGCTTTCCTTTCACCTGCGCTCATACGGGGATCTCACAGACGAGGAGATGGACTCTGTGTGTGACTTCCTGCACCACCGTGTAAAGGACCGTGAAAGGGCAGCCCTCTCCCAGCTGCAAGAGTGCTTCCAGGCTTTCCAGAGGTGGGTTCCTGCAGAAAACCGCCCGTAGGTGGGTTGCAAATGTTTCATAAGGTCTTGCTGGCCTATCCTGTCTGGGGCTGGCTTTCCTGCTTTTGAAACCCTGGATGAAGTGTTCAGTTTGGGACAGGATCGGGGGGAATGGGGGAAACTTCCCATGTATACCAGCAGCACCTCGAGAGGGAAAGCTCCCTTGTGTATAATACACCACCTTCCTCAAAACAGGACCAGTGCTTTGCAAAGGCCAATTCCTGCTCTTAGCAGTTGATCCTTAACTTTCACTTCTGTGTAGCCTTCTCTCTTTGATCTCTCCCATACCTCTGTTGTGTCTTTGGGCAGTGTGGCTTTCCTGACCTCCGCCTCATGCTGTGACCACAGTGGTGAGGAGGGGAGTGCTCAGCTGAAATCCCTGTTGAGAGATTACTTTGAAAAGGACGTGGTGTTAAATAAAGAGAATCCTGCACTTCCCCATGACGAGCTGGAAGCTGAAGAACGCCAGGACATGAAGGTGAGAAATGGTTCTGGCTGCTCCAATTTGTGGCTCTCAACTTGGAGTCACGCAGGTATAGATCCAGGGGAAATCCAAGGTTTCCAGCTGCACACAACTGGAAACATTTCCATGAACGTTCTACGCACAGGCTGCTCCATGACTTTGTTAACATTTCTCTTGGGTCAGGCCAACTTCAGTGAGGAACTGGGGTGGGGGCAGCTGTAGTGACAGCAGTGCAGCTGTTTTATCTTCTATCTGATTATGCAGCTGAAGGGCAGGGAAGCTCTTTGAATCCAAGGACCAGATTTGAAGATTTGATTTCAGAGGAGTTCTTGGGTTGCCTTGACTAAAGGCAAAAGGGTGGGGATCAGAATTCTGGAATATTTTATGATGCAATATGACAAGTATTTATTGTCGACAGTTAAGCAACCCAACCCTTTAGAGTGGGAGGAACCTAAGTTGCGGAACCACCAAACAATGATTTCTTCAGAGCGTGGCTGTTTCAGGAGGCCCGAGGGCTGGGTTGGGATCTCAGTTCCCCAGCTTCTCCACCCTTGAGATAACAACGGATAGACTCCTCTGGCTGTGTGGTTAGAAGAGACCCGGGTGCAGTTCTTGTTGCCTCTCTTTATAAAGATACTAGCATATTTTGCCCGGCAGTGCCGGGCTTTTTAAAATTGTGTTGGATAGTAAAGGGTTTTGTGTGTTTTTTTTTCTTTTACAAATGGTGCTGGGCTGTTTTAAATGGTGTTGAAAGGTTTTGTGGCTTTGAGGCGCTGCGTCCGCTTGCGGCGGACTTGCGCTCCCAGTGTGCGTTTTATTTGTATTTTTTGTGCGCTGGCTTCCTTAGTGCCGGGCTCTTTAAATTGGTTTTTGAAGGTTTTTGTTTTTTGTTTATGCAAATTTTATTTTAATTTATTTGATTTAAATTATTTTTTTAAAATTTAAATTTATTTTTGTTTTTTTAAATCTTTATTTTTACGCATTTTTTTATTTTTTGTTTTGGTGTTTTGGGTTTTTTGAGTGAAAAGTGATTTCTGTTTTTTTTTGGGGGGGTTGGTATTTTTTGAGATTATTGTGAATATTTTTGAATTTTTGGTTAACTTATTTGATTTGTTTGGGAATTAATCTTTTATTTTGAAATATTTTTGAATGTTTTTTCTCTTGTGGCCTCTGGGTGGGGGTAGTGAGCTTTGCTTCCTCTCTACAATTCTTCTCTTCTGTCCTCTGGGTGCTTCCGGTAAGTGTTTCCTTTCATTTGAGTTCCGGTGGTCATGAAGTCAAGACGTCTGTTGGTAGGGTCTCTGATTTATTTTTATTTATATTTTTTTTGGGGGGGGTCTGTGTGTTTTGTATTGTTTGTTTTTGGCTGTGTTTGTGTTTTCTTTTTGGATTTTTGAGTGTTTTTGATTGTTTTTGGTTTGTTTTTTGGGGTTAACTTTTTTAGTGGCTTTCTTTCCCGCGGGCCATGCTGGCTGGCCCGTGGGGAAGAAGGGCACCGGCGGCGGGGGGTTCCTTCTCCCCCCCCCCACGGGCCATGCTGTCTGGCAGCGGCGGCGGGCTTTTTTTTTTTTTTTTGCTTTTTTTTCTGCGCACCAGCCGCCTCAGCGTTCTGTGCGCTAATGGCGCACAGGACGCTGGGGCTTGTAGTTTTGCCTGCATGTGTTTGCTTACTTTAGCGGTTTGTTTCCTGCGGCTTTTTTTTTTTTTGATTGGCCGCGGCGCATTTCCGAACGTTCCTTTTGCCATGCCGCTCAGCCTGATTGGCTCTGGCGCGGCGCAAGGAACGTTGGGAATTGAAGTTCCCTTTTTTTGTTTGCGACTGGGGGGCTCCTGCCCTCGGGTCGAAAATTTCAACCTGACAGTTACCTGCGAACCGGGTTCAGGCGAGTGAACGGAGGCCCATTACGGGCTAGTGGGGCCTGGTGCAACATCCTTTGTCACATTCCAACGGTTAACGCACCATTTTATAGGTATAGATAGGGGGCAGAGCTCAGTCGCAGAGGAGACTTCTGGGTGCAGTCCTTCAGAGCTCCTCTCTGGGTAATGGAATCACAGAGGCCTCCCCTCACCACCACCACCACCACCGTTGGGAGACCTGGAAGGCAGCTGCCTATCTAAGTGGACAGTAAGAGCCCTGGTAGCTCAGTGGTTAAACTGCTGTACTGCAGCCAGAACACTTTGAGTTTGATCCTGATGGGGATCAAGGTTGACACAGCCTTCCATCATTCTCAGGTTGATAAAATAAGTACCCCAGCATGTTGGGGGCAAAAAACTTGATTACTTTGTGAACCGCCCAGAGACGGTGCTAAGCACTATGGCGCATACCTGTCAACCATCCCGATTTGGCTGGGATTACCCTGTAATTTGACGTCGATTGACGTCATCACCCGTCCCGCGCTGCCAAAACTCCGTAATTTGGCAGTGGGGGGAAACACTTTCCACGCATGCGTGGAAGTGCTATGCCGCTTGCGGGTTGACAGGTATGCTATGGAGCAGGATATATAAGTGGAATTGCTTTTCTTTGCTTATCTCGATGGACCCTGATAATGCACCTAGGAAGGCTTAAAGCAGGGGTACCCAAACCTTTTGGGCCATGGGCCGGTCATGTGGTTCAGGAGGCTGGTCACTTTGTCCCATGGGCCGGATCCAGCCCCCAACACCAATTCATCTGGCCCGCAAAACCCTCATCGCTCCCAGAAGCAGAAGAAAAATGTGCCGTATAGGCGCGTTTTACTTCCGCTTCCGGGAGCGACGAGGGCTTCGTGGGCCGGATGGATTTGCATTGGGGGAGGATCCGGCCCACGGGCTGCAGTTTGGGCACCCCTGGCTTAAAGGATAAAATCAACAATTATTTGTCTCCCTCCACCCCAAAGAGGAAAGGACACTTTGGTTTCTATTTCAAGGCAGAGCTGGGAAAAATCTGTCGTTGGGCTCTTGGAGAAATACTGCCAGTTGGAAGAAGCGATGCTGGGCAAAGATGGACCCCCTGCTTTATTTACAGAAGCCCAGTTTTGTTCTCAACAGAGTAGCAGTTCCTGGGTAGTCAGAACTGAAGGTTCAATCAGATTGGTTTAAAGTTGAAAGTAGTAGGGAACAGCTGTGTCCAAGGTCTCAGTAGTCACATGACTGACAGGAAAGGGGCTGCATTTGGCTGGCACACTAGGCTTGCTAGCACTCCTGCCTGGTCTGTTTACCTCACTTTTTCCATGGTCTTCGCTTCCTAATTGTAGCTACAGGATTGGGAACAGCAGATCCGAGCTGACACCCGCCATTTCCTGTCCATCCGTCAAGACGAGAAGTTCTCTGGAAGGGCTGTGGCCAGGATATTCCATGGGATTGGTAAGGTTGCACATCTGGAGCAATGCTATGGCTTAGGTGAATGTTTGGAGAGGCTAGCTCGGCCTATAGACCAGTGGTGGTGAACCTATGGCATGCGTGCCAGGGGCTGGGTCATGCTCCCTCAGACAGTTTCGAGAGTTGGACGGCCATTTTGCCCTTCCTCCACCATATGGCACTTCAGGGTGTGGTGGAGGTGGTGGGGGCCCACATGAAATGGTGGTGTGGGCCACATTTGGCCCACAGGCCACAGATTGAGAATCCCTGCTCGAGACTATAAGAACCTAGGCTCCCCTCTCTTGTGCCAGCAAAGGCCATGTGTTGACCTTGCACTGAAAGGCACAGAAACTATAAAAAGAGTTTAGCATAGCACTATATAACATGAGCCATAACTAGTCCAAAGCCAACAAAATGGGTAAACCTTGGGTTCATGTTTGAAGTCAGTAACAATGGGTGAAAAGGAAGTTTGAGGTAGACCCTCTTAAATAAATTATGGAGAACTTTTCACTCTTTTTGCAAGAGTGGAGGAAATAGAGATACTTTTGTCAGTGGTGGAGGACTGTTCTAGAGAAATCTCACATCTTCTGTACTCCCAACAGCAGGTTGATGTTGCTATATGGCATGAATGGAATTGCTAGTTTTATGGGAGGCCCAATATGGTGTGATGGTTATAGTGATAGATTAGGATAAGGAGACCCCGGTTCAAATCTCTACTTAGGAAGGGAACTCTCTGGATGACTTTGGATCAGTTAATCTTTCTGTCAGCCTGACCTGCTTCACAGACTATTGTGAAGAAAAAGGGCAGGTGAGGACAGCCATCTACTTCTTTCATTGGGAGAAAGGTGAAATATAAATAAATATAACTCATAAATAGACCTAATTATTCTTGAGTCAGGCACACAGTGGACAATGTTCAAGCAATCACTAACTGCACACATCTCTGTTCCATGGCTCAACCTATACCAACATTTTCTTTTAAATTGGGGCAGACAGTTTTCCCTCTGAGGGAAGAGAGCTATTGGTATATTTTGAAAAACCCTAAGAAAGCTGCACGGAATGCTTCTCTCCACAAACTTTGGAAGATGATGAAATGAGGTACACACCCAGTTCCTGAGAAACTGGGAGGTACAGTGATAAGATCTCTGAAAGCTCTGAATATTTGGGCTCCCTCTTTGTTAGGGAGAGACTGGCTAAAGAACAGTTGACAGCCATGAACATGCATTCACCATGGGAAAAGCAGCATAAGAAGTGAAATCAGTCAAACTTCTGTAGTGCTAGAGTGGTTTGCATTTGTAAAACAGTAACATCTTATTAATAATATTGTTGTTGATCATTAGTGGTAGCTTGAGGAGTCTGAAGGGATATGATGAACGGAAATAGACTTGCAAAGGATGAACTCTGTAAGTCTGGGAAAGAAACTGTTTGCAGGCGCTATGAGAACTGGAGGCCCCTCTACTACTGCCTAAACCATGCTCCTTCATCCATCTTGTTGTCTCTCTCACAGGAGGTGAGAAGGGGCACACCCACTGGGTAAAACCTGCCTTTCAGTTTTACCATTCAGTTTTTGCCTGCCTCAACAATCTGGGGCTCAGTGGGTGAAGAGATTAGGTTCTTTCTAGGCAGTGTCCCCCAACCTTTGGGTTTTGGACTTCAGTTCCCAGAAGCCTAAGTCATTTCCCCCAAAGCACTGATCAGCCAGTGTATTGACAGGCTTCTGGGAATTGAAGTCCCAAACCCAACGGTTGGGGAACACTGTTTCTGGGGAAATCCCATTCCCAGAATCATGCAGCCAGCATAGCCACTAGGAACAATTGTTGATTTTGGAGGGGAGGGATGTCCATCACAATTACCACAAAGAGCAGGTTCCCATCTAAAGTAGAAGAACATGGTTGGTCTTTTAACCATTTGAGCCAAAGCCACTGTTAGGAAAATCACACGTACGCTTTAAACTTTTTGTTGGCTAACTGGGAATGTCCGAAATTTCTCTGTCTGGACAGGAAGTCCATGTTATCCTGCCCAGGTTTATGGCAGAGATCGGCGTTTCTGGAGGAAGTACATCCACTTTGACTTCAACAAGATTATGCACTTAGCCACAGAGGAGATCATCTGTTGGAGGTGAGCGGAGCCTACACAGACATGATAAGAGATGGATTCTGACAAAAAAGGGGGCAGTCCCCATCACTTGAAGAGCTGTAATGGCAGCTGTGATTCCCTTAAGTTTCCTTTTAACTCTTCTGCAGAGCAGATAAGAGTCAATATGGGCAATTGAACAGAACTGCCCTTTGCTCTAAAATAAATAGGATCTTGTTTTTACCTCCAGGTTTTTCTTTTCTTTTTTAGTCTATGAAGATTCCTTTTCAAAATTAAATATATATGTTTTTAAAAAATGGTCTTAGCTTCTTCTTCACTTGAGCAATGATGTCAAGAACTCTTCTTTAAAATGTGAATTAAGGATTTTTTTATCAATCTTATCTGTGAGCTATAGTTTACATATTTTTTTGCATAATGAAGTGTGTTCCTGATTGGCAGTCATTTGGTGAGAGGACAGAGGTTTGAAGCAACTGAGGAGGTTTAGTATCAACTAACATAGCTAAGAATTATTTGGAAGATGGGCAGATATTCCTCCATGCTCCTATAACACAGCATTGATTTATGTGTTGTTGTTACCAGCTTGAAGAGGGCATCTGATTATATATGCAGTGGCATTTAAGCTGAATGCCTCTAAGAAACAGAGATGCTTGGATTCCATTAAAACATTTGTCCTGGAAAGGTTGTAAACCTGAAATCTAACACTGATATTCACTTCCTATCCATATCCTCTCTGCATATGTTAATAAATATTATAATTTTATTCATTCATTCAATGTATATACTGCCCTATGGGCCAAAAGGCCAGACAGGGTGGTGAAATTATTTGTCCTTCCCCATTTTTTGAAGCAGAAATGGAATAGTGGATAAGTGTGCATACCTCTTTGAGAAGAATTGTGATAGATATGATGAATGAGGTTATATTTTGTCTTATTCATGTTGCTAACCTCCTGCAGGGGTTATCAACCTGTGGCCTGCAGACCAGATACGGCCCATAGCACCATTACATCCAGCCCATGCCCTCACTCCAGTTCCTGCTTCTGCCTCCTCCTCAGTCCTTGTCCCCTCCACTTGGCTTGGCATGTGCCTAATGGTGTTCCATAGCAGACCGGATTTTGTAAACCTTACAACATCCGTCCTGTTACAGAGCACCGTTAGGGCCAAGCCAAGCGGAGGGGAGAAGGATTGAGGCAGCAGCGTCAACGGAAACAGCAGCTGGAGCAAGGGAGCGGGCCGGTTGATTTGGTGCCATGCAGCTCCTCCATGCCGGTAAAAGGGGAAGCAGCGTGTGTGGGAGTGGTGGGTGGCTTGGGGTGGTCACTGGAAGTGGTGGTGATGTTGAGATGTCTGTGTGGTGCCACCGCCACCAGTCCAGCCCCCAAACTGTCTGAGGGGCATAGCTGTCAAGTATCCCATATTGGCTGGGGAAAACCCCTTATTTTACCCTCTTTCCCACCATCACCCCTTATTAATTAGACTGCAATGCCCTATTGCGGCCATTGGAGGGCAGCAAAGGATAAGCATAGCTGTCAAGTATCCCTTATTTGCCAGGAAATTTCCCTTATTTCCAAATCCAAAACTTGACAGGTATGCTGAGGGGGCATGATCCAGCCCCCATCTTAATAATGGTTACAAAACATTTTGATGTTGGAGCAATTACATAAGCACACAGGTAAGTAAGTACACATAAGCATAAATCCATATAATGTATGCAAACCCATATAGTGCATGCACTCATAAGCATAATCCATAGAAGGTCAAAAGTCAACAAGGGTTAAAGAGATAACAAGTCCCTGTGTCCCCAGGGCACGGGGCCTCTTGCAAATATCTTGAGAGATATGATCCCTCTGGGCATGTCGTGGAATGTCACACTATTGATAAGATACAACACCCATTGTCTCAACACAATCTAGAAGCGTTGGTGGGATACAAATTAAAGCTATGATATGATATGATGTCATACTCAACATCGACACAGAAGTTATGTTGAAAAGCAAGTCCCCCTTTTTTTGCAACCAAATAAAACTAACCTCATCTTTCTATGTGGTTCCTGTGAAGAGTTAAGTATTTTTTTAAACGTTACAGTATTTCTCTTCTGTTTTGCTCAGTCTGCCTCCTTTTATTAGCTGACATTCCAGCGCTGATTGGATTATGCGCTCTCACTTATTGCCATGTGCTACATTCTAACTGATCAGCATGCAGTTACCCTCCTGCTTACATTGGTCGAAGAGGATTTGGTTCACTTCCCTGCCTCGGGGTTCCAGAAGGGCGGTTAACTTTTCAAGGAGGTCCCGGCCATGTATTTCAATGGGTAAAACAGAAATCCATGCTCTAGCTGCGTTCATGGGGGAGTCTTTGTGGAGTTGGGGTTGGTGACAATCAGTCAGTCAAATTTTAATTTATAATCCGCCTTTCTCTGACCGAGGCCGACTCAAAGCAGCAACATCTCAAACAATACAATGTAATACAGTACAATTCAAAAAGCAGTTTCCAAAGTCAAAATACAATACAAAATATCACATCAAAAATAAGCATAATATCATACATAAAATCACAATTCAAAAAATCACATCAAGAAAATAACATACATTATAAAAAAATTACGAAAATTAACCTCAACCACCCAGCAGTCACAAAGGCGCCCTATGGTTCAAACGTCCGTGATGGCAGCTGCGTTGGTGGCGATGGCTCCCACCTGCCTCTTCCCCCGTGGAGCCGGTGGCGTGGGCTCCTGGGAGGAGACGGGGAGCTTCTTAAGGCGGCAAACGGCGGCTTCCTTTTCTGCTCTCCGGGCGGGCCGTCCCAGAAAGCAAGGGCAGCTGCATCGGCGGTGATGGCTCCCACATGCCTCTTCCCCTGCGGAGCCGGTGGCGTCGGCTCCCGGGAGGAGACAAATGTATGCTTGTGCAGACATGTAAATGTGTACTGCTTGTTTACTTTATCATGATGGCAGCAGAGGCAACCAATGGTTAGAGTGGGGAAATTCTTATTGTTGACAGCTAAAACGAGTTTATGTCATCTTTCAATTCCATGGTGTTATTATAATAGGTCTACACCAGGATGATGCTGAACCGTGCCTAGAAATGGGGCTGCTGTAAGACGGCTCTCTTCTCCCTCTCCCTCTCCCTAGCTCCAACCAGGACGGAGTCCAGCCACAGCATCCTGGAACTTATACCCAGACTAGCATTTCCCAATAAAAAGGTCTGAATCTGAGGTTTTGGGGAAAGGCAGCTTAACTTAATTGATCCAGAAAAATAAAAATGGGCACACATATCCAATGGATGGTTGTCTTGGAATGCTGCATTGGCTACAAAATCCCAACAGTTCTTATAGCATGGGCTTGAAAAAAGATCCAGCATCTAGTATTTTCCCAGACCTATGTTTTCACACACATAGATGTTCTCACAGTTCGATGTTCTCGCCACCATAAATTCCCTTTTGACAATACAATGTACATTGTGTTTATTGCACTTTTGTTTCGATTGTATATTTATTTTTACTGACATTTTGTATGTTTATTATATTTTGTTTTGTTGTATCTTTAATTATGTTGGAAGCCGCCCTGAGTCGGCCTACAAGCTGAATAGGGCTGGGTACAAATTAAAATTTGAATTGAATTGTATATATGTTGCTTCCTGTTTTTTCCTTCACACACACAAGCTAAACACAGGAGTTCTCAACCTTTTTAAGTCGGGGGGCCAGGTCATGCTCCCTCAGACAGCTTTGGGGGCTGGATGGCCATTTTGCCTTTCCTCCTCCTCCTCCACATGGCACTTCCTGGTTTGGTGGAGGCAGTGGGGGGGGCACATGAAAGTGTGCTGTGGGCCGCATTTGGCCCGTGGGCCGCAGGTTGAGAATCCCTGAGCTAACAGGCTCTGTGCAACTATAGGTACCATATGCTTTTATACTTTGTTTATGCTTTACAGGGCATAGGAAACACATCGTCTGGTCTATATTAGACACTGCTACTACTGTATATTAATTTAACATTTATTATTCTGACCCATCCTAACATTGCCTGCAACACTTCCGGAGCCTCTTCTCCACCACGGACGGGTTTTAAGGCCACCCCCGCTCTGGGCTTGGCCCGGCTAGGCTTGTGCTAAGGCCTGACTGGCCTGACCTCTCCAGGGACGATGAGCCTTCAAGGGTCGCCTGGGTGTCTGTCTGACTCGGCGGCTGCTGGCAACGCCACCCCACCGGCTGGGCCCCGTTCTCTCTCTCTCTCTCTCCCCCCGGCTCTGCCTTGCTTGGACCGGGGGGCTCCCTTTTAGTTCGTCCTCCCGGCGGCCCGCTCTCCTTTTTGCCTCCTTCCCGCTTCAAAAGAAGACGCCGTTTCTTAGGAGATGCAGAAGCGGGGCTTGTAACCATGGCGACGGCATCACCAGCTCCGGAATAAATAGGAAAAAACGGGTTTGTGTCACATCACTTTCGGTCCCCCATGTCCCGGAACCAGAGACATAGGGTTCCGCTGCGGTCCTAGACGGGCGGCACTTCTTCCTATAACCCGGACTACGGTCCAGCCTCAGAGAGAGGGGGGGGGGGCGCCGCCATTCGAGTCCTCGGGATTTTCTGCCCTTTTCGTGGAACTCGATTTTCCAACTTCCGGGGAGAAGGGGGCACAGAACCCAGACGAACCTTGAGGGTCACTTCCGGATTTGACCGGAAATGGTCTCGAGGGCCGCCGGCCAAGCCTCGGCCCGCTTCCTGTCCCGTTCAGGCACTTCCGCTGGGGGATGCCTGGCCCGTGGGGGGGGGGGAGGAAAGGGGGTGACGAGGGTGGCTCAGCAACCTCCTTGGCGGCCGACGCCTGTGCCACGGTGGGAAGGAGGGGTCCTCTCCCCCCCCCCCCGGTGTGGGTGTGTGTGTAAACGTGCGGGGGCAAGGAACGGGGAAAAGTTACTTTCTTTGGAACGCCGTTCCTTTTTGTGTGTGCTGGCTGAGGGCAGTTTTCCCAGGCCGACCTTACGAGGTCCCTGCGAAGCACCTTTGAATTGAGTAGTGAGGGCAGAGCCTGCGTTTTTGGGGAACCCCCACCCCTCTACTTTGCATGGAGCATCTTCATGGCTTTGACCGCCCACAGGCAACAACAACAACAACGACACACACACACACACACAAAGAGAGAGAGAAAAGGGGTGGGGAGGATCATTCTGGGATGCAGCAGCTTCTAAGGGAAAGAAACACAAGAGCAGCTTGTAAGCTCAGCCCTATTAAGCCTGGCCTGGTCCACACTCCAGTTTGCCAAAGTCGACAACCAGCTACCCCCAACAGGCAGCCCACAAAAAAGGCAGCAGGATGCTCCCCACACCACTGGGGGTTGCCAGCACATGTGGGCATCCAATGGCTCACCTGACTATACACACAGAGAGACAGTGAGAGAGATCACCTGCTTCTCATGGGACAGTCGGTCCCAACTTCTGTGAACTTGCCCATCCTCTTTTTAACTTAGCAGCTACCTCTAAATCTTGTGCCCAATAGTGACAATTCATTCCACTCTGTCTTGCACCACTGTGCAAAGGATTTCTTTCTGCTTGTCATTAATCCCCCACCCCCTTCAGTAGCAATGGTTGATCCTACTGGGTTCCAGATTTATGTGATGAAAGAAAAAAACTTGCTATCCAGTTTCTCCACAGAAACTGCATGATTTAGTACACATTTCTTGTGTTGTAAAACTCAGCCAGACTCTATTAAAATACTCTACACTTCTTTACTATCTCAAGTGGAAGCAAAACTGACTGGGATTTGCTTTTTAATAGAAATGTGTAAGGTTCTTTTGCATAGAATTTATTTGGTTGCTGCTGCTAAAATTTTATGCATTAGGGAGTGGAAAATATTCCAGGGGGAAAGTGGATGATTTAAAAATCCCAGTATGGAATTAAAATAAGCTTTTGTAAAAAAAAAAAAAGTTGTATAAAACTCTCCTGGAATCAAATAACAGGCAGGCAAACATATTCAACCAGAATATCTTTTTCTGTGCCTGAATCTTATAAGCATATCAGAGAATAAACAAAAAACATCAACATTGTGGCACTTTGAAGACTAACTGTTCCACGAAAGCTAACATTAACATTTAACAGACTTCAAAGTGCTACAACATATTTTGTTCTGTTTATTCTCCGATACGCTTGAAACACAGTCTTAACACAGCTATTATTCCAATGAATCTTATAAATTAGCTTAAAATTAGAGACAATAGACCTTTGATTTTCAAGTTTGCAGACTGGTTAAATGAAACAATTGCAGCATGAATGAGGCTGAAATCGTGGTTTGGGTTTGTGAACGTACTTTTCTGTTTTAATTGTTTTCTCTTTTTTCCTCCCAGGATACCCACCAATGATAACATTGTGGCATTGAACATACTAGAGGTGCAGTACTGAAGGTGTGTTATTGGGTATTGTATGATATATGTGTGTGATTGTAATATGACTTGCTTATATTCCTTGCTGAGCCCAAAATAAATAAATAAACATGTTAGTATTTTCTGAGGGCAACCATTAGGTGTAATTTTTTTAATAAAAAAATCTCAAATGCATGTACAAGTTCTGTTTTTCTATTCAGAGAGGCCTATTTTCCGTGACGTCATGACATCTCATTTTGTATTCTACTTTCTAGAAAGACAGGTGTAGCAGGTGGCCATTTGGAAAACTCTTGTTATCTTTGCAAGAGCCCCGCAGTTTGACAGGACAATGTTGTGTAGAAGAAACCAAATCTCAGGTGCCTGAAATGTGGTGAGTCCTACCTCTGAATCCTTAGCATCATTAGGAACAGCCAGACCCATTTTTCCCAATTCTCCCTTTGCTTCTCCCAAATTTAATTTAATTTAATTTTCACACTGTGTCTCTCCTTGGGAGAGCGCAATGCTTCCTTTCTGTTTAGTCTATTAAGCAGGCCCACCTAGATCTAAATGTCTTCCTTGCAGTTGAATGAAGAATGAATCTCAAGTACATCCTGCTGGGAATGCTGTATTTTGTCCAGGGAATACCATACGGCCTGCAGTCTGGACTGCTGCCTATTTACTTGCGGACGCTTGGCCACTCGTTTACCAGGATCGGCCTGGCTAAGGTGCTTTACATTCCATGGATCCTCAAGGTGATGTGGGCGCCGCTAGTGGACCACTACTTCGGCAAGAAGACCTGGCTGTTGCTGAGCATGATGGGTCTAGTTCTGGCTTGCCTTGGCTGCTCCCTCACCAGCCCAGAGGTCAACTTCCTCCCAGTGGCTGGCATCTTCCTCCTCATGAACTTATTTTCTTCCATCCAAGATATTGCAGTGGATGGGGTGGCCGTTCAGCTGCTCAGGCACGATGAAGTTGGGTATGGCAACACTGTCCAGGTGGTGGCCTACAAACTCGGCTCAGTCATGGCAGGAGGTGGCTCGCTCACTTTCCTGCATCACCTGGGCTGGGCGTCCCTCTTTGTCTACCTGGCTGCCGTCTATACCCTGGCCGTTGTGTTCACCTGGCTTTCTGATCTGAGGGTGAGAAAGCAGGTCTATTCGACAGAAAGCCACCTCCGACTCAAGTCAAACCCCTGGCGCATCTTCCGGGACATCTTCCATGTGCCAGACACTCGTTGGACCGCTGGGTTTGTCTTCGTCTATAAATTAGGTGAGCTTTTCACAGGGGTTCCAGATGCAACTTATGTTAGTGAGGGAAATGGCTGAAAGGGTGGGGTGTACTTGGAGCATGCTAGCGCCTGCTTTCCTTGCAAGGCTCTGGAAGTGTGGAGATAGCATCCTCAAGATAACATCACATGAGGGCATGGCAGGAGAGCTGCATGAAACAGTCCATCAGGGACCACGCCCTTTCAGATGTCACTTTGTGCATCACGTATTTGAAAGTAGCCCTGCCTGCACCAGAAGTTTCATGCTTCTTCTCGAGGTGCTTTGGCTGGGGCGGAGGTTCAGATACTGCTCCATAGTAGTTGGTGGTGCTACATCAACAACATAGTAGCTGGTGGAACAGGAACAACATGCTGGTAGAGAGTAAAGACGATGCCATAGGATGCCAGGTCGGGCTCTCAGTTTCCACACCCAGTCCTTGACAAACAAATCCAATATCTTAAAATGAAGAGGTTAAGAGACACAGCAGTTCTCCTTTGCCTCTGCTATAATAATTTTATGTCAGAAATTATTCTAGCTGGAAAGGATTTTTGCTGGAGCAACTCCTCTCAGGGGACACCTTTCATGTCCCACCGAAGTGTCCTTATTTATCTACTCGCAATTTCTTGCTTTTGAATTGCTAGGTTGGCAGGAGCTGGGGCAGATGATGGGCGCTCACTGTCATGCAGCACTTGGGTCTCAAGCTGTTTACCTGCCAACCTTCCAGTCATCAAGTTCAGCATCTTAACCACTACGCCACTGCAGTCCTGGTACCTATTTATCTACAGGTACTTGCAATTTCTTGCTTTCAAACATCTAGGTTGGCATTTTACCTACTTCTGCCTAAACTGCACACCTACTTGCAGCTGCTTTTTTAAATTTTGAGGCCTCTTTGCCTCATTCACAGAATTTCTGCAGAGGGTTTAGTTAATTTTTATTATTATTATTTTGCACTAGCAACCTTCCTTTTTTATTCCCATTATAGTCTTTGTTTTCCTTAACAGGAAGATTTTTTAGGGGAAGTCATGGCGGGGACATAATGGCTATCCAGTAGGATAGTCATGGTGAACTTTGGCAGTCCAACTGTTCTTGGACTCCAATTCCCAGAAGCTAAAATTTCTGTGAATCCACGTGAATGGGTATATTGCACATACGTGCAGTAAACCCATTCGTGTGGATACACAGAGACTTGGGCTTCTGGGAATTGAAGTCCAAGAACAGCTGGACTGCCAGTAAACCCATTTGTTTTTTTTGAGGTTTTATTTTTTTTAATTAATAATCATAAAATACAAACAAACATAAACATATAAATACTTAAAACTAACAATAAAGGGGAAAAAACACCAAGAAAAGAGAAAGGAATAACAACAATATATCAATATCTTGTTCACTCTTTCATTCTTTCAACTTTTAATCCGTGCAAAACCCTATTCTGCAGCAATTTCAATTGGCACAATATACTTAAATCTTCCAAAATTGAATCATGTCAGGGCCAGGCTTACTTCCTTCTTCACTTGTTAATGCGTGCTGTATGAAAGGTTTCCATATTTCCCAAAATTGTATTTTGATTTTAAAACCCTGTTTTAACCTAATTTGGCTAGTTAATTTTTCATTTAGTGCTAGTTGCCAAACCTCTTTATACCACCTATTCTTATTTAGATTTTCGTTACCCTTCCATTCTTGGGCTATCAGCTGTCTAGCAACCAGCAACAATGTCAAAATTAATTCTTTATTACCCTCACTTAATCTCATTTTTCCTATTTCTCCTAATATAGCTAGTTTGGGTTCTAGAATCATTGTTATGCCAAGAATCTCGTTTATCTCCTTCTCTATCACTTTCCAAAATGTATTTGTTTTCTTACAAAACCACCACAGATGCAAATATGTCCCCTTTTGTTCATTGCATCTCCAACACAATTCAGATTTATTAATATCAATTTGCTTGAGTCTGATTGGGGTAAGGTACCACCTCCAAAGTACCTTGCAAACATGCTCCTTTTCCTTGATTGACATAGTTTTTGTTATTCTGTTTCCCCACTTTTTCCTCCACTCTTCTTCTTCAATTTTAATATTTAAATCTTCCTCCCAAATTCGTTTAAGTGTATAGTGTGATCCTTCCCCTGGGATAAGCATTTGGTACAGTTTACCTACTAACCCCTGAAATCTTATCTTCCCTTTCCTTATTTCCAAGACCAATTCTTCAAATGGCGTCTTTGCCCTAGGTACTCCTATAATCCCCCTTATCGATTTGTCCCATTTCTCCATCCCCAATTCTTGTAGCCAATTTAATTTTAATTTATTATATACCTCCTTCCTTTTCTGATATGTATTGCAATTTTTAATCCATTCTGTTATTAACAACACTTTTTCTTGCAATAGAATAGGTCTTATTTTTTGTGAGGATAATAATGGGCAACTCTGGAAATCTAAAATTTCTAAAATTGGGGAAATGTCTGGTGCCAATTTCCTCTTAACCCCTTTCCATACGTTATAAATATTCTTTATAGAAAAGCAGTTAATCTCTGTTTTATTATTTACTTGTGCAAGAAATGTTTCACCTTTTAATTTTTTAAATTCTTCTTGATCCCCTTCACCTATTACCTCATTTTGCTGAATTAATAATTTAATTAATTTCTTTATATGAAAGGCTTGAAAATACGCTTTAATGTTTGGAATGTTTAATCCTCCCTGTTTATTTTTCATGTACCATAATCCTTTACTAATTCTTGCTCTTTTATTATTATTGCAAATTCCGTTTATCAATTTTTGCCATTTATTTATTTCTGACTCTTTAATTTTAATCGGTAAATTTTCAAACAGAAAATTCAATTTGGGTATAACTTTCATTTTACAAATATTAATCCTTCCAAACCATGAAGTCTTTGCTCGTTTTATCTGTTCTAGTAATGGTTTCAATTTATTTCTTAACTTATTGAAGTTAATATTATATAGATCTTTTGGATCGTTCGTCACAAATATTCCCAAATATTTCAATTCATCTCTTATTGTAATACTAAATCTATCTCCAATTTTTTTCTTTTCCTCCTGGGTTAAATTGCATGTGATAGCCTCAGTTTTCGTCCAATTAATTTTTAATCCTGTTACTTCTTCAAAGGCTCTTAAATGTTCTTGTATTTTATTTAAATTATTTAAAGGATCTTTTACAACTAATAAAGTATCATCCGCAAATAGACTTATTTTTTTATTTTCTATTCCTACTAATTTCTCATTTTGCCTTATATCATTTGCTAGCAGTTCCATTG
This sequence comes from Bradypodion pumilum, assembly GCA_035047305.1. Classification (NCBI taxonomy): domain Eukaryota; kingdom Metazoa; phylum Chordata; class Lepidosauria; order Squamata; family Chamaeleonidae; genus Bradypodion; species Bradypodion pumilum. Next base: position 345,064,855 of record JAWDJD010000004.1, read on the forward strand.
CCAATATAAATAAACATGGGGACAGTGGACATCCTTGTCTTGTCCCCGCGTTTATATCAATTTCTTTCCCCAGACAATTATTCATTTTAATTTTAGATTTGCTTTCTTTATACAATTGTCCTAACACATGATTAAATTTAGGGCCGAATTGCAATTTCTCACATATTCCTTTTATTGTTTTCCATTGAATTGAGTCAAATGCTTTATATATGTCTAATGCCACTATACATACTTTTTGTTTATTATTTTTTAATTTATCAATAATATTAATTAACCGGTTTATTAATTTATCCATTTGTCTTCCTTTAACAAATCCTACTTGGTCTTCTCCAATATAAGTGTCTATGAATTTATTAAGCCGATTGTTAATTATTGAAGTAAAAATTTTTGCATCCTGATTTAATAATGATATTGGTCTATATGCTTCTATATTCTCTTTATCCTTTCCAGGTTTAGGAATTAGAGCCATTATCGAATTACTCCAAGACTTGGGGATCTCCCCCCCTTCCAATATATAATTATATAAATTTTTTAACTTGGGAATTAATACCTCTCGGCATTCCTTATAAAATTCCGAAGGGATACCATCCTCTCCTGGCGTTTTATCCTTTTTTAAGTTGTTAATTACCTCTTCAATCTCCTTGTCTTTAATATCTTGTTCCATTATATTTACATGTTCTTCCTTTAATTGGTATGTCAAATTTCTATTCAAATATGCTTGAAGTACATTATCATCAATTCTATGTTCTGTATATAATTTTGTATAGAATTCTTCTGCTACTGATAATTTATTTTCCAATTTATACTGCCTTATACCTTCTTTATTAATTAGAGCCTCTATATATCCCTTACTTTTTTTTTGTCTTACTTTTTTTGCTAAATTTTTCATATCTTTATTATTGAATTCAAAATCATTTCTTTTTAAATATGCCAAATCTACCCTAACCTTTTCAACTTCTGCTGCAATTGTTTCCTTTTTTAATGCCTGTAATTTATTCCAAATTGAGATACTTCCTGTAGCTGCGTGCCTCCTTTCTAGTTCTTTTATGTCTTTATCTCTTTTAATTACTTGACTTTTCATTTTTTTTTCAAATATTGCTTTCTCTTGTATATAGTCACCTCTAATAACCGCTTTCATTGCGTCCCAAAGGATATGTAATTCCACCTCACCCGTATCATTATCTTCCCAGTTCTTTATCCATTTATTTATTAATCTTTTTTTTATCTCTTCATTTTTTAATAGTTTAGTATCCATCCTCCATACCTTATTTTGATAGGTACTGATATTCAGCCGCATCTCTATCGAAATAAATGTGTGATCTGAGATATTAAAATTGCCATAATTAAAGTTTTCTAAATTCGTAAGCATATTTTCTGACACAAAGAAATAATCCAAGCGAGAATAAGATCTATGTTTTAAGGAGCAAAAGGTAAATATATTTTTTTTACCTGCCAACATTCTCATCGCATCCTGTAATCCTAATTTCCCTATCCATTTGTCAATCAATTTATCTTGAGTCTTTCTAAAATTATTTGTTGTATCTAATCCTGACCTGATTAAGTTAAAATCTCCCCCTATAATTAAATTTACTGATCTTTCTTTTTTTATAATGGGTAGAATTTTATCTAGAAAGACCCCTTGATTCTTGTTTGGTGAGTATACGTTGACAAATGTATACTCTTCCTCCTCTATTTTACCTTTTATTAGCTGAAACCTTCCCTCCTTATCTTTAATGTTCTTGCTCATTGAAAAATCTAGTTTATTCGATATTAATATAGCAACCCCTCTTGAATTACTTGAGCCTAGGCTTTTCTCATATATTTCCATCCCTTTTACATAAATATTATTCTTATTTTCGCTTTTCTGATGTGTCTCCTGGAGAAAAATGATATCCGCTTTTTCCCTTCTCAGAACTCCTTCCACACGTTTCCTCTTAATTTGGTTCCCTAGGCCCCTGACATTCCATGAGATAATTTTTAACTTTTTAAGTATACATATTTAGTGCTTTCTCTACTGTTACTGCAGAATTCCCCATAATATGTGAACCAATACCTCAACCCACAACAAGTTATACTCTCCTTCCTCCAGCGCATCTTAAATTAAATAATATATAATTATCTTAAGAAGAAGAAAATATACAAAAATAACAAAGCTTAAACAAACCAACAATCAAACAAATAAGAAAGAGGGAAAAACAGGGGGAAAAACAGGGGGAAAAAAACTCTGCCCTCCCCACTTTCTACTAAAGTAACCTTTGAAAACCAAAGAGGGGAGGGGGGGTTGCGGTTGGCGAGTGGACCTTAATACTTAACATCCGTTTCTTGTTCATTATTTATTTCTTATTACAAATGGTTATCTTAATTTGTCATAATTTATTCCATGCAGTAGATTCTCTCTTTTTATCCTTTAATGACCTAGTCTTTCCCTCCTTCTGCTCCTTCAACTTCCTCCTCTTCCCGTTCTAACATGGGCGTTACTCCCACATTTATTAAGCCATCTTTAAGTTGCTTCCATTCTGTAGACCCTTTTTCTATAATCTTAGCTTCCGTCAAAATTTCTAAGACATCAGATTCTTCCCTAATCCAATAATTCTTCCCCTTCACTGTAAAAATTAATTGTTTATGTGGTCTCCATTTATATTGTATGTTTTTCTCACGCAATTTTTTTGTGATTGGCTTAATTTGTAGTCTCCAAATGCGTTCTTCTAACGAAATATCTTTATATATTTCTAGCTGTGCCCCCTCCATTTTTAAAGCATCATCCCCCGAGGAGTTAACATATTTCATTATCCTTAACTTTTGTCCTAGATTTCCAAATCTTAAAAAAACATTTCTAGGTCTTTCTTGGCTCCTTTTTTTTCCTAGTCTGTACACACTGTCTATATCCTCCAATTCCATTTCCTCCCCCATTCCCATTGCGTTAATCCATTCTACCAATCTTTGTCTCAAGTTATCCGGGTTCCGTTCTGGTATATTCCTAATAACCACGTTGCACCTTCTCTCCTGATCTTCCATTCTTTCCAACCTTTTATCATATTTTTTCTGTTTCTCCTCTTTTAACTGTGCCTGCTCCTTGACCTCTCTTAACTCATGTTTCATTTCCCAAACTTCTTTCCCAATAGCATTCATCCCCTCCTTCAATTCATCTATTTCTTTCAATAAATTGGTACACTCTTTCTTGGTGTTCTTAAATGCTTGTGTGATACTTTCTTTTATTTCTTTTTGAAATTTCTGATTATCTTTTGCTCGCTGATCTTCTAATGTTTGTAGTTTAGCTTGAAGTTCTTCCTCTAATTTATCAAACCTAAGCTCCAGGTCTCCTCTTAAATCATTTAAATCTGGACTTGGGCCTCTATCACCAACCTGCTCCTCTTCTACCTCTTTAACCCTCCCCTTGTCAAACCCCTTTTTTTTGGTAGCCATCTGTCTTCTTGACTCCTCTCCTATCAGAATCTCTTGACCCCCCACTTCTATTTGTTTTTCTTTCTCTTCCTGATCTAAGGCTTCTTGTTGTTTAATCTTTAACCTCCTTTCAGCTACTTTCTTCCTCAGCTCTTCTAGTTCTTGGATCTCGATAAGTTCTTCCTGCAACGATTTTCTTCTCCTACCCTCCTGTTCTCTTCTCTCCAATCTATCTGTTCTCACCCACTTTAAATCCTGTTCAAAATTATCAATTTTTTTGCTCATTAAACTGCTGCCTTTTAACCACAGGATCCTAAATTAACAGTTCATTAGTGCATTAATATACTTATAATATAATAAGTGTAGAAAAAAAGTAAAATATATCTGATTATATACCAATAGAGAATAATAAATTCAAAGTTTAAATGGAGAACAATCAAATACTGCTTTAAGAGAGCCGTTCAATTCCTCTTTCTTAAATCCCCTCTTTCCAAAGAAAGAAAGAAAAAACCCCAGGTGTTCCAAAACCAAGATAAGGGGAGATATGCAAATTAAATTCCCAGCTGGTGAGTCTCTGAGTCCTTGGAGCGTTGCAACCCTATGCTCCTTTTAGCAATGCTGTATCCCTCTGTAGTCCTCTATCCTTCTGCTTTCTGCTTCTGCTTGCAGAGTACACAATCCTGTAACAGTCCGAATTTTAACTGGACACACAATGAAAAACCTTTTTATTAGCTAATTAGTGTCCATAAACCGCTGGGAATCCAATAGTCCGATAATCCAATATTCACTGTTTCTTTACTGCCTTCTCATAGCCACAGTCCCGTCCTTGTAATCCAGCAAAAAGAGAGTCTTTTACTGTAATATTTTAATTCTGTTGGTTCTGTTAGCCTCAGTCTCTTTTGGAGCTCCGGGATCCCTCACCTTGCTCCACTCAGTGTCTGTGCCCCGCTTTTATCTACTGTACTTTCCGTTCCTCTCAGTTTCTTATATTTCTTTCATTCCTCTTTAAACCTCTTAAACCCCAGGTTTCGCTGTATGTTTAATTGTTTATATTCCCTGAAGATAGAGGTCTTCCAGCCTTTCGGTCTCGAAGTATCTCTTAGATTGCTGGCACATTTCAAACAGGCTGCTCAAACAACCTGGGCGTGGGATTGTTTCAACATCAGCTTCTTAGTTCCGCAATTAAATAACAAAGACTAAGTGATTAGCAAGTCTTCTTAGTTCCACACTCATACCTCGCTCCCCTGCAGAGACAGCCCCGAGTTACCTCAGTCTCTCCTTGAGCATGAGAATCTGCGAAGTTGAGTGTTTGTTTAAGTCCTCTTGTTAAATCCCACTGTCCGACTTTTAATCTCCAAAGTTTCAGTATTCAGTATTCAATATTCCAAAACTTAAGGCTTAAAGAGAAAGTTCTTAATTCTCCTTTCTTCCTTTCTTTTTCAAATAGTTTTGTATCCCAAAACTGCAAAGACCGGTAAACTCAGTCAGTCAGTCTTTTCATTCTCGAAACCTTTCGAGCCTGAGAGGAAGCACGCCCCAAGCTCTTGCAGAGAAAGAATAACAACTTGTCCCCAGCCAAAAGATCTTTGATTTCTCGGCAACCTCTCTATATTTTACCCTCCAAATTAACCTGGCCGAAGATATTGATCTCACATTCCGTTTAATATACTTTTGAGCCCAAAACGCAACTCCAAAATACCTCCTTTCCCGCTTTTAAGCGGCTCTCCCTTCAGAACAAACGGAAAACGATACCGGTCAGTCCGCCATGATGCTCCGCAGCCCCAGTAAACCCATTTGTGTGGATTCACAGAGACTTGGGCTTCTGGGAATTGAAGTCCAAGAACAGCTGGAGTGCCAAGGTTTGCCCACACGGAGCAAGGAGGACTGAAATCTTCCCCCCCTGGAGGCTCCCATTGGCTGAGTTAACTTAAACTCTTCTAACCACAGTGGCTTTCCTGGTATCAAGGACCTGCTTTAGTGGCCATCCAGGAAACTCAGTGGAGTGGCAACTTCCTCTGGAAAATAACCTTTGTTCTTGTCACAGGTGAACAAGGTGCGATCTCCATGTTCCCCCTCTTCCTCCTGGACCATGACTTCTCGCCACAGAGACTTGGCTTCTGGAACGGGGTTGTCTCCATGGTCTTCTCCATCATGGGCTCCTTCCTGGGAGGTCATCTGATACCAAGGCAAAGGTAAAGGTTTCCCCCCAGCTTCCCTTAGGGCCATTTCTCCAGGAGAATGGCCATCCCTGGGCTCTCTTCAGACCTAGCAAGAAGGGAGAGGTGTGCGTGTGTGCATGCACCTTACCTTGGTTCCCTGCAGGTCCTCCATGGCATGAGCAAGCTTGGTGGAAAACATGGCGGCCTCCTTGCTAGGAAAGAGATTCCCACACATCCAACATGCAGGCCTTTTACTGCTGTTCCCTCTGTTTCGTTCCCCGCACAAGAGACCGAGTCAAACTGAGCTCTGCTTTGTGGACAAGAAGGCTGTTGTGCTGCAACATACTCCCGAGGAGATGTACCAAACGGACCTCTGGCCCTTGCTCATGCCCTTTATCCCATCTACTGCCAGTCTGCAGCTTCCAACACGTTTCCCACATAGAGTAGGGATTTAATTTAATTTAATTTAATTTTCGCGCTTATATACCGCCCACTCGGGTGCAACCCAACTCAGGGCGGTTTACATGGTGGACAATAAATACAATATAATAATACAATGACACATAATAATACAGTTCAATTACATCAAATAAATTCAGGGGAAAAGCACAATATCAATATACAGCATCAAAAGTAAACCATATTAACAAAGTCCCCAAGGGATGAAGCACAGCTCACATCCCATATTGTGCCCAGCCCAACTTCCCCAGCCGGCAAACATCAGCCTCAGTCCCTCTGTCTCCCTCCCTGCCCCCCCACTCTCCCCACAGAGAGCGCCAACGCTCCCATCTCCCCTGACCAGCTTGGCCCGGGGAGAGAGCCGCAGGAGGCTCGCATCCAGGGCCGAAGGCGGGGGCCCAGGAGAGCCTCGGTACGGCCGGAGGGCCTCTTCGCCCCCACCGGGGCCAGGAGCGCGGCGGCGGCGGCTCGCTCGGCACCCCCTCGCCTTTTGAGTCCGAAGGCGAGGGGGGGAGGGCGGGGCCCGGGAACGGCGGCAGGTGGTGTGGCCGAAGGGCCTCTTCGCCCCCACCGGGGCCAGGAGCGCGGCGGCAGCGGCTCGCTCGGCACCCCCTCGCCTTTTGAGTCCGAAGGCGAGGGCGGAGGGCGGGGCCCGGGAACGGCGGCAGGTGGTGTGGCCGAAGGGCCTCTTCGCCCCCACCGGGGCCAGGAGCGCGGCGGCAGCGCGGCGGGTCTCCCTAGGCCAGAAAATATCCCCCACCCTTGCTATGGTGAATGGAAGCATCCCCTGTGGGAAAGGTTTGCAAAGAGATTATAGGCCACACTGAAAACATGCTAGCTCAAGGTCTGAAGGGATTTAAAGCTGCAAAGTCCTTCCTTGTGCAATTGTTTGCAGCTAGAATTTGTAGCTGCCTGAAAAACCAGGTCATATGGGGCCATGTTGCCTTAGATCCCAAATGGGGTGCCTCTATGCGCATGTTTAGCCTGGGGAAAAGGTGACTGAGAGGGGAGATGATAAGAACATAAGAACAGCCTTGCTGGAACAGGCCACAGCCCATCCAGTCCAGCATTCTGTCTCACACAGTGGCTCACCATTTCCTTCAGGGTATTCCCAAGCAGATGCCTTCACCTGCTTAGGATTCCCTGGAAATGGCATTGAGAGATATCCTGCCTATCTCTCCAACCCAGAGGTTGTCCTTAGGTAGCCATAATTATAGCCATTGATACCCTTGTCCTCCATGAACTTGTCTAATCCTTTCTTAAAGCTGTCAAGACTGACAGCTGTCACCACTTCTTCTGGCAGGGAGTTCCATAGACCAGTAATCCTCTGGGTGAAAAAGTACTTTCTCTTATTTGTTTGAGAACTAGTACCCAAAAGTTTCATGGAGTGTCCCCTAGTTCTAGTGTTATGCGATAGGGAAAACAGTTTTTCCTTATCTACTTTGTCCACACCGTGCATGATTTTATAAACTTCAATCAGGTCACCTCTTAGACGCCGTCGTTCAAGAGTGAAAAGGCCCAACCGTTGCAGCCTCAGATGGTAAGGAAGGTGTTCCATGATGATGATGATGACAGCACTCTTCAAACACTTGCAAGATATTCATAAAGGCTCCGAGGATTGGGGATCCAGGGCACTGTGTTGTCCTGGTTTTCCTCATTCCTGAAGGGCCGTACTCAGTCAGTGTGGTTGGAGAGTGAGACGTCCAGCCCTAGGCCACTCCAATATGGGGTGCCTCAGGGCTCGGTGCTCTCTCCTCTCCTATTTAATATCTACATGAAACTGCTGGGTTGGATCATCCGTTGCCACGGGGCACGGTAACATCAGTACGCGGATGACACCCAAGTGTACATCTCATCTCGTGGTGATCCCAGTGATGCTGTCAAAGTCCTGTCCGAGCACATGGTGGCTATTGGGGTCTGGATGGGGGACAACGGATTACAACTCAACCCTGGCAAGACTGAGTGGCTATGGATTAGGGGCCCGGTGTTATCTCGGGAGCTACCATCGTTGATTTTGGATGGGGCTAGTCTGCCCCAGACAGATCCGGTGCGCAACTTGGGGGTCCTCCTGGTCTCACGACTGCTGCTTGAAGATCAGGTAGCGGCCGTGGCCAGGAGGGCTTTTGCCCAACTTCAGGTGATTCGCCAGTTGTGCCTGCTCCTAGACTGGGATTCCTGGTCACTCATGCTCTGGTCACCTCTAGACTAGATTATTGCAATGCACTCTACATGTGGCTGCCCTTGACGACCATCCGGAGGCTGCAGTTAGTCCAGAATGCGGCTGCTCGGGTGGTGATGGAGTGTGGGCGTTATGCTCGGGCCTCACCACTGCTTCGGGAGCTGCACTGGTTACCAATTTGCCTCCGGGTGCAATTCAAGGTGCTGGTCATTACCTTTAAAGCCCTAATGGTAGTGGGCTAGGATACCTAAGAGACCGTTTCGCCCCAAGAGTGTCTGCCCGTCCAACCAGAGCGGACCGGAGGGGCTCTCTGCTTGTACCATCTGCTACAGGGGCCTGTCTCTCTAGCACATGAAGGAGGGCCTTCTCTGTCAGCTCTGGCCCTATGGAACCTCCTGCCAGTGGAACTAAGGCTGCAGACGGAATTGCTGCCCTTCAGGAAAGATCTGAAAACATGGCTGGCGGGGCAGGTGTGGGGTCCTGAAGATGTCGTGACCCCTACCTGCTGGTTGGTTTAATATTAAAATAATCTTCCACTTTTTAATGTGTGGGGGTTTTAGCGGGGTAATTTGTTTTAATGGGGTTGTTCTTGTTTTAAGGGTCTTAAGATTGTATGCTGCCCAGAGTTTTTGTGAGTTGGGTGGCTATATAAATATGAATATAAAATAAATAAATAAATAAAATAAAGAGGAAGGGTGTGTAATAACAGGCTGAAACTATAGGAAGGCAGAGACAGGCTGAATATTAGATAAAACCTCTTCACAGTTAGAGCAGTATGGCAGTGAAACCCGCTGCCTCGAGAGGTGGTGAGCATTCCAACACTAGAAGCATTTCAAGAGAGAATTGGAAAGCAACCCTCTGTCAGATCTGCTTTGATCTGGATTCCTGCATTGAGCATGAATGGGTTGGACTGGATGGCCTCACAGGCCCCTTATTCCAACTCAGTGATTCTGTCACTCTCTGTTTCTGTCGGTGTTTTCTAGCATTGGAGACAGGCAATGTTTGCCTCTTCCTGGCGCAGGCCTTTGCATGGGTCATTTTATGTGCCCCTGTGCGACTTCCATCCTGAGAGGAGGGATTTCCCCCTAAACCTAGTCATGCCTCTGGAGCAGGAGTGTCCAAACTACAGCCCGTGGGCCAGATCCGACCTCCGACACCAATTCATCCAGCCTGCACCACCCTCGTCGCTCCCAGAAGCGGAAGTAAAACGTACAGGCGCATTTTACTTCTGCTTCCAGGAGCGACGCGCGTGGTGGCATGGGCCGGATAAATTGGCATCAGGGACCGGATGCAGCCCATGGGCTGTAGTTTGGGCACCCCCGATTTAAGCATAGAAAATGCCAGCTGAAAACCTATCTCATCCTGTTGCAAAACAGATTTCAATGCATGTTTTACTTTCACTTCTGGTGGGAGGAACCACATGACTGGCCCGCGGCCCTGCTCTGGAGAGACTGTTCTGCCCTTTGGCTCTGTGTGTGTGTGTCCTGTGCTCCAGTGAGCCTTCTTTGTGGCTTCTTCTCTCTAGGTACCTCTTGCCTCGGATGAGGGTCTTGTTGACCATCCGCTTCTGCTGCCTTGTCTTCCAGACACTCCTGATGGTCTTCTATAAGGATGCAGAGCCTCTTTTTGAAGGTGAGCCACCAGTCCCGGCTCAGCACAGCAGCCTCTTCCCCCGCTTGAGCCACAGGTTTGAACAGATCTAGAGGACCCACACTGTGTCCTGTGGCTCAAGCATTGCTCAGATTTCTGTGGGTAAAGGAAGCTGGCACACATTAGCAAGGGCAGAGGAGAAGGGGACTTCTCTTCATCTAGTGGCTTGGGGGCAGAAACCCTGCCGATCCGTCATGCTTCAAGGGTTTGGGGTGAATTGTCTGATAAAGAACAAGAATGGATGCCACTAAAGAGGGAATGAGAGCTCAGAGGTTTTTGTCCTCCCCTAGAAGAGTCAATGTAGTCCCTGCATGCACATCTGCATTTCTGATAATGAATGAGCATAAAAAGTGAACTCCTGAAAGAACTCACCCCTGGCACCACCAATTCCTTGCTGAGTTTCACACTAGTGTGGAAGCATCTCTTCCCAACCTCCATGAATTTCTGCACCTGTTTGCCCTGTTTTTGCTGATGTCGTCATTGGCTGCTACTCGTGTCCGAGCATACATTTCCCCCTGGAAATTATTACAGGAAAAATGCCGCTGGCGTGAATTTGTTTAAGGTGAATCCCAGCTTGCCATGAAGCGACCCACACACTGTGATCACGGAGCCATCTTCTGCATCATGTATGAAATGAGACATGCAGGATTTAACACCAGGACTGCAGTGGATTGACGCAGCCTTGAGGATATGGACAAGGTGCGCCTTCACAGCCAGTCCATCGGGCATGGCCTCTTCTGCCTCCATGACCGTTGGGAATCAGAGTTCCTCCTCCGCTCATTTTGCCATTGAGCCCCATATGGTGGTTTCCAGTGGCGTTTCCTCTACTGAAGAGGGGGACCATCACCCCACCTAAAGGGCCTCATCCGCCCGTAGCCATTGGCCCCTTTAGAGAGTCAGGTTAGTTAACACCGCCCAACACTCAGCATTGAGCTGCTGGCTGTACATTCTACTCCTGCGCAGTAAACCCATGCATGTGAGTTCAGAGAGACTTGGGATTCTGGGAATTGAAGTTCAAGACACTTGGAATGCCAAGGTTCGCCATAACGCGTCTACTCCATTCCGATATTGGGATGTCCAGCCAGCCAGTGGCTGATGTAGATTAAGTCGCATCCTTCTCCCCGGTTTCTCTTTCTTGGCAGTGGCTGCTGTGTTGAGCATTTGCACCCAACACTTCATTGCGGGGCTGATCACCACCCTCACCTTCAGCATGATGATGCACTGCTCACAGAAGGCAAAGGACAGCATACAGGTACCCAGCCCGCAGCCACTAGACCTGGCCCACTGGGGGGTGGGATGGGTGGGCTGCCTGGAGGTCTGGGCATCCTGCCCGCCTGCACTCATTCTGTGCCCCTTCTCCTGCAGGCCACTCACTACAGCTTCCTGGGCACCCTGGAAGTGCTGGGCAAGCTGGTCTTCAGCACCCTGGCAGGCAGCCTGGTGGACTGGCTGGGCTTTGTCAGCACCTTTGGCATCTTCCTTTGCCTCTCCTTCATTTCCGTCATGTACGCCTTGCCACTCCGAAACTGCCCCCAGAGGACAACCTGAGAAGCAGCTGTGGCCTGAAGAGATTGGGGTGGGTAGGGGTGGGGGTGGTTGCTGGCTGCCCCCCTTTAAGATGAAACCATATGGCAGTCAGTGGTGCAGCCTGGCAACTTAGTCTAGGGTTCCCCTCTGCCGCCGCCACCACCACCACCCTGACTCTTTGGTTCTGGGCAGAGGGAGGTGGGGCAGGGGGCTGCACCTTCTCCCAGGGAGGAACCAGCCCCAGAGGGTAAGAGAAGGGGGGGAGGGGAGGGGGGGCTTCCTCCCTAGGAATGGAAGAGAGCCGAAGGGCTCTGTCTGTGCTTCGCAAGCTGCCCTGCAAGGTGGGTGGCTGGGAGATGGAGAAATAAAGCATGTTTTCAATGAGCCTCACAAGCCTCCCCTGTTTTCCGCCTGGGGTGTGTGTGTCCAGAAACGAGCATGGGGAGAAGGGGCAGGAATTAGGCTAGATAAGTGATGGCGAACCTTTTAGAGACCGAGTGCCCAAACTGCAACCCAAACCCACTTATTTACTGCAAAGTGCTAACACAGTAACAGGGGAAGAAGGAAACGCTCCCATTGGGCTATGGGGCAGAGGGGCAGGATGATCTCTGTGCTGGGGGGAGAGAGGAAGTGCTCCCATTGGGCTGTTGGGCAGAGTGAACTCTGTGCTGGGGAGGGAGGAAGTGCTCCCATTGGGCTGCTGGGCAGAGCGATCTCTGTGCTGGGGTGACTGCACGGGTGCCCACAGAGATGGCTCCGAGTGCCACATCTGGCACATGTGCCATAGGTTCGCCACCACTGGGCTAGATTATTATTATTCTTTCGTGTCCAGGTCAAACTTTGAGCTGGCAAAATGAAGCCACCTCCTTTGTTGAGAACCTGGGTACCTGAGGTTGAGTTCCTCCTCCTTTAATGTTCTTCCTTGTCCAGTGATCTCCTTTCCTCCATCTTCTGATTTGGTTTTGCTCTGCAGTGGCTCAAGTGGCTAAGACGCTGACTGGGAAGCAGAAGGTCAGCAGTTTGATTCCCGAGTACTGCAGGACGGAATGAGCTCCCGTCTTTGTCCCAGCTCCTGCCAACCTAGCAGTTTGAAAGCAAGAAATTGCAAGTAGATAAATAAGGACCACTTTGGTGGGAAGGTAACAGCGTTCCGTGCACTCCGGTGTCTAGTCATACCTGCCACATGACCACGGAAACGTCTGCAGAAGCAGACAGCGCTGGCTCTTTGGGTTAGAAACAGAGATGAGCACTGCACCCTAGAGTCGGATACGACTGGCTTTCGAGCAAGGGAAACCTTTACCTTTTACCTTCAAGAATGTTTGTTCTTACCATTAAGCTCTTCCTGGATCTGATCTGATGGACTTGAGGCTCAACTCCGTTTAGACTCTTAACACCCTCTACGCCGGGGCTGTCCAAACTTTTCGGGCCACAAGCCGATCATGTGGTTCAGCGGGCCGGTTGCGTGGTTCCTCCCACCGGAAGCGGAAGTAAAACGCACCTTGCAGTCTGTTTTGCAACAGGATGAGATAGATTTTAGGCTGCCGTTTTCTGTGCTTAAACCAGGGGTGCCCAAACTACGGCCCATGGGCCAGATCCGGCCCCTGATGCCAATGCATCTGGCCCGTGCCACCCTTGCTGCTCCTGGAAGTGGGAAGTATGGGGCGCATTTTACTTCTGCTTCCAGGAGTGGCACAGGCTGGATGAATTGGCGTCAGGGGCCGGATCCGGCCCACGGTCGGTGGTTTGGGCACCCCTGTTCTTTAGAGGGTGTCAAGGGTCCTTCTCTTGCTTCGTTCTCTCTCTGGTTGCGTCTCCCGGTGGTCTGATGTGGGAGCCAGAGCAGAGCCAGAGGGCCTACTTACTATTCCCTCCCTCCGCACCACTGGCGTAGGTAGGTCGGAGGCGTCCCTGGAGTAGCTCCGCGCTGGCAGCAGCCTTTCACTCGCAGCCCTCCAGGCCGACTTCTCCATCCTGGCCCGACTGGATGCCCTCGGGGTGGCCCACCGGGCGGAGGCGGAGGCGCTGGGAGCGGGGGACTGGGCATGCGCGCGAGCCCCTTCCGCCCGGAGTGGGGCAAGGCAAGGGGGCGTGGCTCCCCTTCGCCGGGGATCCAATCCGGGCGGCGCGGGTGGGCCGGGTGGGCGGGGCCAATGGAATCTGCAGAAGCTGCTGGGGCCGAGGGAGGAGGAGGAGGCGGCAGCAGCAGCATGAGCAGCATGGAGCTCCGGCGGACGGTGAGGAAGACTGGCTGCTCCCCGGGACCCCCCGAGGAAGACCCCTCCCTCCCTCCCTCCCTCCCTTGCCAGAAGGGCCTTCCTCCTCCTCCTCCTCGTGCCTCTCTCCCTCCATGTGTGTTGTGTGTAAAGACCTTCCACCCCCTTGCCCCCCTCCCCCAGGGGGACTACAAAGCCCATCCTCCCGGCCCGGGGCTCTGGGCAGTAGGATGGGGGGCTCCGGCTGGGGTGCCTGGCTGCTCGGCCTCTTCCAAGCGGGGCCCGGGGCGCCAGAGGAGAGGAAACCCGTGTTGGGGTTGCCTCGCCTCTCCTGGCCGGGGACCGAAAGAGGTTCCCGTGCGGTGCACCACCGGGGGTGGGGGTGGGGGGCTGGAGGAGGAGGAAGAGGGGGGGTCCGCGGCCCCCCACCCCCCGGAAGAACCCCCTGCCAAGAGGAGAGCCCCCGAGGCAGCCTTTCCTGGGGGGTGAGTGGGTGGGGGGGTGGGGGGGCAACAGGGCATCCCGAGGGAGAAGGAAAGGAAGCCAGCATGGGGGCAAGGGGAAGGGGGGGCAGGACAGCTGCACCAGACCCCCAACCCACCCCCACCCCCCAGCTGCCTTTCCATGGAGTCACAGGCTATCCAAGCCTTTGGAGGGGGCGGGGGGGGGGTCTCTGAAGGCCATGGAGTCCCATGATGAATGAATGAATGAATGATGGATGGCTCAGTAGTCCCTCTGGCCCTCCAGGCGGGTGGGTGTCCTTGGACTTCAATTCCCAGCAGCCCTGGTGGGCAGGAGAGCCTGCTCGGGCCTTCTGGGAATTGCAGTCCAAGAACAGCTGGAGCGCCAAGGTTGGCCATCCATCACAGATATAGCCTGTGTTGTGTCAGATTTGGCATGGGTTTTTCCTGCTATGGCCTTCACTTGCGTTCCCAGTAGTTTTCCACACAAGCCACCTGTGGGGACTGATGCTCTTTTGGAGCAGGGCATCCCAGCAGTTGTTCCTGGCTGGGGACTCAATGACTGCCTCGCCGCCGCCGCCGCCACCACCACCACCACCAGCCTTCCTTCCTTCCTTTCTCTGACTGCTGCATTTTGCCACATGCAGCGTGTGCCTCACCCTGGTGCAAGCAAGCAGCTCCAACTGTCTTTGAGAACAGGTTGCCCCAAGCCGTGCAAGCTGAGCCTAGCGCATGGCATGTTCGTGCGTGCACATGCATGCACATGCCGGCATGCACCACTGATGGCAGAGGTAGGATGGAATTGCCTGGCCTTTAGAGCAGCTCAAACCATTTCTTGGGCCATGGAGTCAAGAAGCCTTTCCCTCCGTCACATGGATTGCTTGCATTGACATCCTGCCCATCGTGAACATTTCCCCACTTATGCGCCAGAGGCCTGGGATTGAAATAGTTTTGCTCCACAATGAAACTGGGCTTCCCTCCCTGTTTAGAGATTTCAAATTCCCTCTTTGGGGAAAAAAATTGTTTCTAGCCTTCATGCCAGTCCTGGTTTGTGTCTGTCATGTCAGAATTCGCAGACTAATTGCCCGGGGAAATTTTGGACCATCTAGATCAGGGGGTGCAGAAACTATGGCCCGCAGGCTGGATCCAGCCCCCAACGCCACTTCATCTGGGCCACACCACCCTCATCACATCCGGAAGTAGAAGTAAAACATGCCTATGCGCGTTTTGCTTCCGGGAGCAACAAGGCTGGGCCGGATGAATTGGCGTTGGGGGCCGGATCCAGCCTGCGGGCCATAGTTTGTGCACCCCCTGATCTAGAAGGTACCTAGCACCATCCCCGTTCTCTGTTGGATTTGTGGAGCCTCCCCAAAACCCTTGTCATGGCTTCCATGTAGCATTTTCATGCAGGGCCACAGAGGCGTCTCGGAAGGCCTGCCCCACTGTAGGTCAGGGAGTGGGGAACTCTATGTCCGTGGGGCAAAACCGGCCCCTGGCCTTCCTCCGATTGGCTGATCCCTCTTCCCCAGGAGGCCGTGCTTGGGTGGGCCAAGTCAAAAGTCTCCCTTGCTCAAAAGCCAGTCATAACTAACTCTAGGGGCCGGTGCTCAGCTCTGCTTACAGACAAAGAGCTAGTGTTGTCTGCGTCTGCAGACGTTTCTGTGGTCATGTGGCAGGCATGATTGGAGTACATGGAATGCTGTTACCTTTCCTGCCAAAGTGGTACCTCTTTATCTACTTGCTTTTGACCTGCTAGGTTGGCAGGAGCTGGGACAGAGTCCAGTCTTTGTAGCTCCTTTTTCCTATTCCAGAAGACTGAAATGTCTCTGTTCATGCCGGCCCCTGAACTGGGAACCGCTTTAAAATTGGCCTCAGAGCTGCAAGAAATCCCACACCTTGGATTAAGGTGTATTCGAGAAGGTAGAGGCGGCCCTCCAGGTATTCCCTTTGAGAAGACAAAGGGCCGGCCCTCCTCCTCCTTCTCTGGGAAGCATCTCTTGATAAACTTGACTGGGGTGTGTGTAAGAAAAAAGAGGCAGGAAGTTCCCCATTTCAGGGCACTTCCTTTACACTTGAGGTGGGCGTACACCAGGGGTGTGCAAACTACAGCCCGTGGGCCAGTTCCGGCCCCCAATACCAATTCATCCGGCCTGCGTTGCCCTTGTCGCTCTTGGGAGTGGAAGTAAAAAGTGCCCATATGGAGCGACGAGGGTGCTGTGGGCCGGATAAATTGGCATTTGGGACCGGATCTGGCCCACAGGACATAGTTTGTGCATCCCTGATTTAAGCAGAGAAAAATGGCAGCCTAAAAAATCTATCATCCTGTTGCAAAACAGATTGCAAGGCACATTTTACTTCTGCTTCCGGTGGGAGGAACCACATGACCGGGCTCTCAACCACATGACCGGCCCACAGCTTGGAAAGTTTGGGCACCCCTGGCTTACACGGATCTCCACCCTGGCCCATTGCCCCAATCTGCAGAGCTCAGACTAGCTCCGTTCCAACAAACTGGCCTAAGTAAGCAGGAATGAGTTCAACCTTTGAGCCCTTGCATACAAGATCTGAGATGGGAGATCTGAAGGCGGTCTGTGACTCTCCCCTTTGCCTTTACACTTTTCTATCTCATGTCCTGCTTCTTCTGTCGCCTCCTCTTGCACGCACACATGTGTGCACACACACATGCACACACTGTGCTTCACTCGTGGGGGGGGGGGGGGGAAACCTTGATGGGAAAGGGAGAGCATGGTGTGCGGAGCTGCTTGGCCTTTCCCTTGGCTTCTTCCAGAGGTTCCCCAGATGTCCTCTGTGATAAGGCACTCAGACGGTGACCTTGGCAGACACCCTTCTGCAGGGAACAGGGGGTCAAGGCCTGTCTGCTCCGCTGGTCATCCAATCTGGCCGTCCAATCCCTGCCGCTGCTGCTGGCTGGAGCTGCTTCTGCTTGTCCGATCAAGCCCTGGACTGCCAAAATGAAGGCAATTCCTCAGCATTGTCGTTGGCCAAACTTACGTCCTCGTTGGTGCATGTTTCTGGCAGTCATCATCAGCAGAGCCGGCATCAGAAATTTCTGGGTCTGGTACGTGCCCCCCCCCCACACACACACACATTTTGGCCACGCCCCTGTGGTTTCCTGCACATGTGTGGTTTGTTTGTGCATGCGTACATCAGTGGTTTCCTGGTGCTGCCACGCCCCTGTGGTTTTCTGCGCATGCATAGTTTGTGCATGCGCACATCAGTGGTTTCCCAGCGGCGCCAGGCCCCCGTCATATCCGGGCCCAGAACGGGAGTCCTGATGGTTCCCCCCCCCCACCCTCTGATGGCGGCCCTGATCAGCAGACCAGTAAATGAGCCAAAAGGATTCTGTGTCTCTCCACATTCTCACCGTGCGTTGTTGTCCACCAGCATTCTCCGCTTGAGCATGTTGGTCTTGCATTTAAGGACTCCGATCCTCAGCCTATTCAGGGTCCTCCAAGTGACGTAGGGAAGGTTGAGTTCCTCAGCCATGATCTCCTCCTTTAATGATGCTCCTTTCCCATTGAGCTCCTTCCTCCATCTTCTAATTTGGTTTTGTTCTTGCAAACCCCTCAAGGATGTTTGTTCTTGCCATAAAGCTCTTCCTGCATCTGGGCTGGTGGATCTGAGGCTCATTCTCCGTTCAGAGGATGTCGAGGGTCCTTCTCTTGTTTCGTTCTCTTGGCGTCCACTGCTACTTCTTTCCTTATGTTAGCTGGAACGATACCTACGGTTAGGGCACTAGGTACCAGACCTTTGCCTAGCTAGAACTGTGATGGCGAACCTTGGCACTCCAGATGTTCTTGGACTTCAATTCCCAGAAGCCCAAGCACCCTGTGGATCCGCACAAATGGGTTTACTGCGATTCATCCTGCCCGCACTGCCCTCGTCACTCCCGGAAGCGGAAGTAAAACGCGCCTGTGGACACCTTCCACTTTGGGGCTGCCTCTGCTCACACTGGAAACAGACTCCCCAAACGAAAGGGGGTGTAAGTTTCCTATGGGGGTGTGTGTCTTTTTTTCTTAAGACAAAAGCGCAATTGACACTGAACCAGGCTAAGATGTGTTGCTTTGCACTCACAGGCCAGGGACATGGGGAGGGGATGATGTTTTATCCTTTCCTCGCAGCCTCAGCTCTGCTCTTCTAAGCTTCCTGCTTTCTTGGTTTTTTTGTTCCTGCAGATGCAGATTTGCCGCTTCCACCGGCTCCTGCTTCAACACAAGAAGAGGCCCTGGCTGCTCTTTGCTGCGCACTGCAGGCAACGTTCAGACTCTGTGTCTTCCAGGTAGCGCCGTCCAGGGGTTTGACTGGGGAGTGGGTGGGGAGGCATTGCAAAGAACCCTACGATGCAGATTTCCTTCCATGGCTCCCCATGTGCTGAGCTCTCATCCAAAGATGTCGCTTCTGGGCTGTTTCTCTTGCTTCGTTCTCTCGGCATCCGCTGCTCCTTCTCTCCTGATCTTAGGTGGAGCCATACCCACAAGAGAGCCTATGTTCTTAACGCATGGTTTCATTAACAGCCATGTCAACTTGCATCATAAAATGAACTCCTGTTCACATGGAGGAAGGCTAAAAGGCAGTTAGTTTGGTCTAAACCAGTGTTTCCCAATGTGGGGCCCAGGCCCCACAAGGGGGCTTCCATTCCCAGAAGCCTACGTCAAAGTCGGAAAATTAGAATGTCGTGCAAATATCCATTCATTTCACCTAAAAGGTGAAACACATATATGAGATAGACTCACTACATGCAAAGCGAGAGATGTCATGCCTTCATTCGTTATAATTGTGATGAACATGGTGTACAGCGTACATGAGGTTATGTGATGATTATGGGGTACATGAGATTGGGGGGTTGGGGTTTCCATAAGCATCAATATTATAACAAAGTAAGGTTTGAACTATCTCTCTTTGCATGCACTGAGTCTGTCTCATATATTTGCTTCACCTTGTAAGTTGCATTACTGAACTGAATGAACATTTGCACAATATTCTAATTTTTCCGAGTTTCACCTGTAAGTGAGTCCATTGGCTGAGCAGTGCTTTGGGAAATTGACTGAGGCTTCTGGGAAATGAAGTCCAAAAGCCAAAGGTTGGGAAACATTGGACTCTAAACATTCTCAAATTGTCCCTCCCCCTTAAAAATCAATCCCCCCCTTGTGTGGCGTGTGCCCCACATCGGGAACCACGGGATTAGACTATATAACCTCTGCCTGCCTTCCTCTCTCTTGGGTGTCGGATGCTAAGAACCAGGGAAAGGCTGGCAGGAGGAAGAGGCCGGTCGGTGGCCTTCGGCAGTCGACCCGCCCGAGATGCCCAGAGTTCTTCTAGCTGATCCCTCCATCCTTTCCCTTCCCAGGTCTTGTGGGCAGTGGGGGTTGCTGAAGAAAGCCTTCCTGGGGGTCGCCGTGGGGCTTCCTCTGGCAACTGGCGTCCACTACGCTACGGCGGAGAAGCAAGAACGGCGGAAGATGAGGCTGCTGGTGGAGGGCGTCGGGCGTTTTGTCAGGTGTGGTTGCCCCTGCGAACCCTTCCCCTTTCCTTGGCCAGGGTGGTGGTCTGGCAGCAAGGAGCCTTCTGAGCCCTGGTGGTGCAGGGGTTAAACATTGCTGTCCTGCAACCCAAAGGTTGTGAGTTCGATCCTGTTGGGGAATCAAGGTAGACTCAGCCTCTTCCATCCTTCCAAGGTCAATCAAATGAGGACCCAGCATGTTAGGGGCAAAATGCTAATTCACTTGAGAACCGCCCAGAGAGTGCGCTCAGTGCTTATGTGGGGTGGGATAGATGTGTGTGCTATTGCTCTATCCTTGTTGAATATAGCAATGTTCTAATCACAGGCGATCTAGAATGTCTCTTTTGAAGCTCTTCTTCGTGGTCTCTGTGAATCCACGTGACTGTTAGGGAGATCAACGAGGGTCTCTCAAAATTGATTGGTCAGGGGAAATGCACAGCCCCTGCCCATCAACAAGTTAAGCAGCTGTCTTAGACTGAAGGGCTAAGCTGTGAGTCCCACCCATTCATGTGGATTGACAGGTGACCAAGAAGAAGAGCAACAGTTACAGGTAAGCAACCTGTCATTGTGGAGCCCTGGGGGCGCAGGGGTTAAACTGCTGTAGTATGGCCAAAACATTGTGAGTTCAATCCTGGTTGACTCCGCCTCCCATCATTCCAAGGTCGTCCTCAGCATGTTGGGGACAAAATGCTCATTACTTTGCTACACACACACACACCCCAGCGTGCACTAAGCCCTATGGGGCGGTAGATAAATGTGATTGCTTTGATTGCCTTTGAAACTCACCCACCCACCCAACTGGATCTGTCTCTGGGTAAAGGGTGGCAAAAGCCTTAGGAAACCAAAGCTCTCTTGGAGGACAGAAACATGTGTCACAGCCAACAGCGTGGTGACGACGACGACTTTGGAAGTATGTACAGGCGCTCATTGTGACGGATCCCATAGTAGCCATCATGCTAATTTTTTAAAAGGAAGGCAGCTGAAGGGGTCTGTATCCGCGAATGAAGAGCAGGTCTTTTGTAAAGTGAATGGCTCTTAAGTGTCCAATTCAACATCAGATCCCCGTTCAGGTACTTTGCTTTGCAGAGAGAGTTAGCTTTCTGTTTTCTTCCTGGGGAAAGATGCATTGAATTCCTCCAGCAGGAGTGACGACTGGGGCGAAGCACAGAGGCCAAGCGGAAACCTGCTTGGGTGGGGGCCAGAGTTTGAGCCAAGGGAAGTCCTTCCTCCTGGATCTGACCCTGGGAGGAAGGGTTTTTCCCCCATGGGAATCTCCCCTGGGATCACCGCCAAGCCAAGGGCCTGCTATGTTTTCTCCTTGGACTTGGTCCAGCCTCTTGTTAGAAGAGTAAACGCACTCTGCTTATGTTTACGTGAACTCTTGTGTGCTTAACCTGGGAAGCTCAAAAAAACCTACCATCTGGGGAGCACATCACATCCACCATAGCTTGGAAAAGTGACTCCTCAGAATCTCCTGATTTGGAAATCGTAGCTTCCCCCAAAGTAACTTTTCCCAGTCCGAGTGAACAGCCTGTCATCCCTTTAATTGCATTTAAACCAGGGAGGAAACAGGGCTCACTCACTCAGGGGAAGAGAGAGGTTGTGCGTAGGCACACATGTGCGTGCATGCAGTAATATCACAGCACATTTTGAGGGCTTCAGAGCATACAGAGCGTGCCTTTTTCTTCTCTCCTGGCAGATCGCTGCAGCTGGGGATCCAGATCTCCCTGGATTACTGGTGGACGAACCACGTCTTGCTCCGGGGGCTGGAGGAGGTACGGCCCCCACGGCTTCTTGTGCCGCTCCCTATTGAAAAGCCTGGAACTGGGTCAGCTCAGGGGAGAGAAAAGTAGGATTTGGGGGCGGGGGGGGGCAGTTCTTCCATGCTCAGGTGAGGCAATGGCAGACCAACCCAATGTTTCCCATGCCTTGGGCTTCTCTTTTGGAAAGGTAGAATGGGAAATGTGTGGGTAAATAATATGTTAAGTTGTAGGGGAGGCACTGAGATGAGTTTCTTCCTTTCGTGTTCAGGTCTTTTTGGAATAGTAGCCATGTTAGTCTGTGTTTCAAGCATCTCAGAATAAACAAAACAAAAATGTTGTAGCATTTTGAAGACAAACTCTTATCTATATCTATAAAACAGAGGTGTGAGTTTGTATGTACTCTATAGAAATCCACACCCCTGGACCGATCACACTGAAATTCGGCACATACGTACCTTGGGTTGACGAGATCAGCACTGCAGGGGTCACGAGCCCCACAGGGAGTGTAGCCCCTGAAATTGATCTACAAAGGGGGGCATATCCGACAGAAGGGTGTGTGTGTTGCCCAGTGATGTCATAGTGATGCTAACACAGGTAGGTTGAGATTGTGACATCGTCATGATGTAATTGAGCTGGCTAATGTCATAGTCCCAGGTAGGGACGCAAAGGGGACCGCACCATCAGCAGGGGCTGCGGACAAATGTATGGGAAGGATAAGGGCGGTAAGTGACCGTCGAGGGGTGAGGGAAGCAGGACGGGTGAGGGAAGAGAGAGACGGAGGAAGGGAGGCTGCCCCGAGCAAAGCCGGGCAATCTGCTAGTATTTTAATAAACAAATCCAGCCGTGTGACCCATCCAAAAATCCAAACAAACGCAGGAGTGAGACGATACCTCTTCTAGGTCACTTTAAAAATTCAAAACTCTGCAGGCTTTTGTAACTCATAGTTACTTCTTTGGGCAATATCATGGCATGAAATATGTAGTTCCAGCCAGGCTTTATTCTTAAGTGTTAAATGGGGAAACAGACGACAACTACATCCATTCACAATCTAAAGGCAGGAAGTAAGGAGTTTGTCTATTCCCTCCACCTAAGGTGGCCCTCTTTGAAGTTGTGGCTGTCCATGTGGTCGAGGTGCACATCCAGTCCTCCAGAACTGGTTAACAAATGTATCACTAGGCATGTCAAACTAGTCCAGATCAGTCCAAATTAAAGTCAATTAGGAATATTACCTAGTGGAAGCTCATCACATTGGTTTTCCCGTTGCTGCGTTGGTGTTCAAAGTCCCTGTTGTATGATGCTAATTGTTGTATGAAAGCTAATATTTTAATATTAGCTTTCATGGATCAAGTCCACTTCATCAGACATTGTCTGACATTAAAATTCAACAGTTAGTCTTTGAAGCGATACGATGTTTTTGTTTTGTTCATTCTCTGATATTTCTTGGCTTTCTCGTTGGCCATAATCAAAGCTTCGTCAGTGTGTGTTTCTGGCAGTCATCGGCAGACCAGTAAATGAGCCAATGGATTCACACAATGTGTTGTTATTCATCAGCATCCCCCACTTGAGCCTGTGGGTCTTACATTGAGGGACTCCAACCCTCAGTTTATATTCAGAGTCCTCCAAATGATGTATAGGAGAGGTTGGGTTCCTCAGCCAGATCCTCCTCTTCCTCCTCCTTCAATGATGTTCCTTGTCCAGTGAGCTCCTTCCTCCATCTTCTAGTTTGGTTCTGCTCTTGCCTACCCTCAAGACTTTGTTCTTGCCCTAAAATTCTTCCTGGATCTGAGCCGACGGACTTGAGGCTCATCTCCGTTCAGAGGATGTTGAGGGACCTTCTCTTGCTTTGTTCTCTGGGCGTCCTCTGCTGCTCCTTCTCTCCACCGAGATGAGTGAAGGGGATCCATCCTGTTTTTTAAGGTCCAGACTCCACTCCGCCCGTCTCCTGATCCTTCAGCAGGTGCTCAAGGGACGTTTCTTAGTTTAGTGTCCCCCAAAGCCTTTAAAGAGCAAATCAGGGTAATCATTGGAAGAACCTTTCAGAAGAACTTACTGGTCCTGTGACCTTTAGGTCCTGTGACTTTAGTCATCATCCTTCTAGGAAACCATGTTTGTCCTATAATATTTTGGATGGTTCTTGGGCACCTGACTTTCCTCCTCATGATTGCTAGCCAGATCCCCCCGTGAACTAAGGATCTCTGGCTATCTCATGTGGTCTAAGGATCTCTGGCTATCTCATGTGGTCAGCTAGGAATGTTTTATTTTGGCCCAACTACAATCTGGTGTGATGATTCATCTTCTGTTGCTGGCACATGCCTTACGTTTTCTGCTGGACTGTGGGGGAAACTGTTCCACGGATGTCCCTCTGCTCCAGATCTGAGTAATGCTCAGTCGTTCTCAACTCTGAATCATGGGGTCCACAGAAAGAGCCGCCTCAAAGATGGTGGTATTTTTGAGCCACAATCGGGCGTACCCTTGTAACATCAACCTTGCGTTGCTGGGCTAATCTTTCTCATACTGGGTCAGATGAAGGGAATTGCAGAATGAAATCACCAAAGGGTGCCTTCATTTTGGCAGTTTCACATCTGGTCTGGACATGGAAGAAGAAGAACTCGTGTCACACCCCTGGGGTCCTCATGGTTAGAGATGGTCAGCTCTGAATGGCAGCTGCGCTGGTCTAGGTCAGTGGTGGTGAACCTTGGCACTCCAGCTGTTATTGAACTTCAATTCCCAGGAGCCCAAGTCTCTGTGAATCCACATGAATGGGTGTTCTTGGACTTCAATTCCCAGAAACCCAAGTCTCTGTGAAGCCACACAAATGGCTGGTCTTGGACTTCAATTCCCAGGAGCCCAAGTCTGTGAATCCACATGAATGGGTGGTCTTGGACTTCAATTCTCAGAAGCCCAAGTCTGTGAATCCACATGAATGGGTGTTCTTGGACTTCAATTCCCAGAAGCCCAAGTCTCTGTGAATCCACATGAATGGGTGTTCTTGGACTTCAATTCCCAGAAGCCCAAGTCTCTAAATCCACATGAATGGGTAGTAAGGTTCGCCATTACATGCCAAGGTTCACCATCACAGGTCTAGGTAGACTATATTGCTGGCTGTCCATTCCCAGCCCCACCTAGAGTGTCTTGTTAATCCCTGTGCAATGGTCTCTTATCCAACAAGTAGCCTGGTGTGACCCTGTTTAGCTTCTGAAATGAGGTGAGCTTGATATGGTGTGTAACCTACTGGTAGGATAAAACCCAGGGAGTCAGATTTGCCTGCAGTATTCCTCTTTGATGTTGCCTGTCAAACGTAAGATAGATGGACTATGTAGTCAAGTATGAAGAGACTCTCGGTGTGGTTGGTTGGGGATGGGGAAGATGAACTGTCATGTGATTGTTATGTGTTTTCCTTTCCTCCTAAGCAACTTTCATCATCCTTGCAATCTGTTTTCCAACAGGATGAGTTAGATTTTTAAGATGCCATTTTCTCTGCTTAAACCAGCGGTGCCTAAACTACGGCCAAGAACCAGATCCAGCCCCTGACGCCAATTCATCTGGCCCATGCTGCCTTCGTCGCTTCTGGAAGCGGAAGTAAAACGCGACGAGGGCGCTGCGGGTTGGATGAATTGGCGTCGGGGGCCAGATCTGGCTCGTGGGCCATAGTTTGGGCACCCCTGCTCTAGAAGGCACTTAGTTTGAAAAAGCAAAAGGTTGGCCCTAAAGTAAGGTTTAATTACCTTCAAGCAAGGCTTTTTACAGATGGGGGCTTCAGACAAGACAGGTGGGTGGGAAAGGGCTGGGGGGTGGTGGTGGTTGGGGGCAGCTTTGGGGGCCTTTTCTGGCTTGCCTCCTTCCTGCTCCGAGGAGCCTGACAGTCTTCTCCCTCTGCCCTCCGTCTTCCCTGCGGTCAGAACAGCCCGGAATACACGGCGCTCCTGTCTGGCTGCCACCAGCGGTCAGCAAATTGCATCGTCTCGGGCGCCATCCGGAACGGGGGTCTTTACGTCAAACTGGGCCAAGGCTTGTGTGCCTTCAACCACCTCCTGCCCCCCGAGTACGTCAACACCCTGCGGGTCTTGGAGGACAAGGCGCTCAAGTGTGACTACACGGAGGTAAAACTGCCGCCCGGGAGTGGTGCAGGGAACCGTGGTGGTCAGAGGCTGGACCAGGGTCGAGGGGGCCGGGAGGGTCCCTGTGAAGAAGGCCCCTGCTCCCTTGGACGGGTGCTTAAAGAGAGGGTGGGCTCTGTCCTCCCCCAGAACCGCAGAACATCCCGTTCCTGACTTAGACATTTGATGCATGCCCAGCAATTGTCTTCTGCTGGAGGAAGTCCAGCTTGTTTCAGATTGTGTTTGTGAAAACTAGGATGCGCTTCAGTGTTTCCAAGGAAAACACCTGCATTATAGCAGTGCTGGGGAAAATGTGTTTTGGTATGCCTCGTTTAGTAAAGGTAAAAGTCACCCTTGTTCGAAAGCCAGTCGTAACGGTGAGCGATTGTGAGGAGCACCAGAGGGATCTCTTGACACTGGGAGAGTGGGCAAAACAGTGGCAAATGAGTTTCAACATTAGTAAGTGCAGAGTGATGCATGTTGGGGCAAAGAACCCCAATTACATTTATAAACTGATGGGGTCTGAACTCTCTGAGACAAACCAGGAAAGGGACCTTGGTGTCCTGGTGGACGAGAGCTCAATGAAGGTGTCAACCCAGTGTGCCTCAGCAGTGAAAAAAGCAAACTCAATGCTAGGGATCATTAGGAAGGAAAATAAGTCAGCAAGTGTCATTTTGCCTCTTTATCAATCTATGGTGAGGCCCCATCTGGAATACTGTGTACAGTTCTGGTCGCCATACCTCCAGAAGGATATTATGGAGCTGGGAAAAGTGCAGAGGAGGGCAACCAGAAGGATTAGGGGACTGGAACACCTTCCTTACCATCTGAGGCTGCAACGGTTGCGCCTCTTCACTTTTGAACGATGGACGGCGTCTAAGAGGTGACCTGATTGAAGTTTATAAAATCATGCACGATGTGGATAAAGTAGAGAAGGAAAAACTGTTTTCCCTATCGCATAACACTAGAACTAGGAGTCATTCCATGAAACCTTTGGGTACTAGTTCTCAAACAAATAAGAGAAAGTACTTTTTCACCCAGAGGATTACTGGTCTATGGAACTCCCTGCCAGAAGAAGTGGTGACAGCTGTCAGTCTTGACAGCTTTAAGAAAGGATTAGACAAGTTCATGGAGGACAAGGGTATCCATGGCTATAATTATGGATACTTAAGGACAACCTCCGGGTTGGAGAGATTGGCAGGATATCTCTCAATGCCATTTCCAGGGAATCCTAAGTAGGTGAAGGCATCTCCTTGGGAAGAATACCCTGAAGCCAAGGGTGATCCACTGTGTGAGACAGAAGGCTGGACTGGATCATGGGCTCCTGTGGCCTCTTCCAGCAAGGCTGCTCTTATGTATCCGACTCTAGGGTTCAGTGCTTATCTCTGTTTATAGCCAAAGAGGCAGCGCTGTTGGCAACTGCAGACGTTTCCATGGACATGTGGCAGGCAGGACTAGACAGGCAGGCAAGGAACACGGTTTACTTCCCCACCAAAGTGGTCCCTACTTATCTACTTGCAATTTCTTGCTTCCAAACTGCTAGGTTGGCTGGAACTGGGACAGACGATGGGAGCTCACTCTGTTGTGCAGTACTCAGGAATCGAACTCCGATCTTCCAGTTATCGAGTTAAGCATCTTAACCACTTGAGCCACTGCAGTCATTTACCTTGTTTACCTTTGTTCAATCTCCAATCAAAGTTAAGCCAAGAAATCACACAGGCTGGTTGTCTTCCGACACGGAAAACTCTCTTCCCAGCAAATGGGGCTCCTCAGGTTTTCTTTTCCAGCAGAAAACTAAGTTGTGGCTTTAGATTGGCATCTATTAGTCCAACTTTTCCCTCTCCAGGTGATCTCTCACCTTTCTGTCCTCCATCTCTCTTCCTGTTGCTTTGCTAGGCTCGCTAGTTTTGTCCATTCAAGGCTCTTTCTGTAGCAGTTCTGAGTTGTTTGGCACAACCTTTGGCAAACAGCTCAATATTCTGCCTGGATTCCCCACCCAGAGCCCCCAGATCATCTGAATGGCTTCTTTCCGGAACCCCCAAATCTCTTTCCCTGCATTCCCAGCCTGAGCCTCACGTTCCCAATGGGATTCTGACTATTCTGTTCAAATCCTGCATTTGACATCTTTTGTACTTTCTGCACATAATAAAGCTGGTGCGGTCTACTGGGTGTAATTTTAAACATCCTGTTGTTTCATAGAGTTTGGTATTTTTTTAAAGATTTTGCATTCTGGGGTGGGTGGGAAAATCTTTCTAACTTGCCCAGTCATTTTGCTCACGATCATCTTTTTTCCTCTCCTCCCATCACAGTATTTCTTATATATATTTTCTCTCTGCTATGCTTGTATTTCTCTGTTATCAAGTCTTGGGTTCTAACTGTCATTGATTGTTCAGAAGCTGATTTTCATCTTTCCTGTCGATGCTGTCAGGCAGGACCAGTTGCATTGCGATCATATATTTAAATTTATTTGGCTATGCATAGATGCTGGTTAAGCAGTTAAGACACTCAACTTGACGACTTGAAAGGTTATCAGGTCAGCAGTTTGAGACCTGAGTGCTGCACGACAGAGTGAGTTCCCATCATCTGACCCAGCTCCTGCCAACCTAGCAGTTTGAAAGCAAGACATTGCAAGTAGATAAATAGGGACCCCCTTGGCAGGAAGACAGACAGCAGTCTGTGCACTCCGGTGTCGAGGCATGCCTGCCACATGTCCATAGAAATATCTGCAGACCCAGAGAGCGATGGCTCTTTGGCTTTAAACAGAGATGAGCACTGAACCTTACAGTCAGATGCAACTGGCTTTCAACCAAAGAAGACCCACTACATAGATGCCGTTGTGAAGCCTCGTCTGCTTGTCTGCCTTTGCCACCATCTTCTGGGCTGCTGAGTCTCTCGCTTGGCAGGGTTGCCTTCTTGGCGACTTCCTTCCTGGCGGCTGACTCTTCCTTCTCTTCTCTTCCCTTCCTGGCCTTCCTTCCTTCCTTCCTCTCTTCCTCCCTTCCTTCCTTCCGGCTGTGTAGGTAGATGACCTGTTCCTGGAGGATTTCAACGCCAGGGCTGACCAGCTCTTCTTGGAGTTTGACTACCAGCCAATCGCGGCCGCCAGTTTAGCCCAAGTGCACCGAGCCCGGCTCCACGATGGCACCCCTGTTGCTGTGAAGGTATGTGTGTGTGTGTGTGCATGGTGCACCTGTGCAATATTAAGTGCCACATGATCCTACTCAGGCTCTAGAATTGAAGGCACGTGCAGAGAAACTACCGTAACCATCCTCAATTAGGTACCTATCAGGGATGTCGTACTGCAGCGCCCATTATCCACCAACCTGGGAGCGATGGTAGGCGTAGTCCAGTAGTAGGACGGGAAGGAGGCAACATCTTGGTTAAAGGCAGCGAGACAGGTTTTTGTATCTCCTTGATGCTGGTTTTGGGACGCACCAACTCCCCCCCCCCTTTGTCTTGCAGGTCCAGTACATTGACCTGAGGGACCGGTTTGATGGGGACATTCATACCTTGGAGTTCCTCCTACGGATCGTAGAAATGATGCACCCCAGTTTTGGGTTCAGTTGGGTCCTGAAGGTATGTGTGTGTGTGGGGGGGGGGGGGACTGGGTAGGAACAGCTCAGGGAGTGTACATAGATACAGAGGCCTCAAACGTAGGGCTTTCAAGAGCTTTGGGTTTCAGCTGTCAAGAGCAACAGCCCAACAACCAGAGGTTCTGGGAGGTGAACTCTGGAACATCTGGAAGAGCAGAGGTGAAAATCCACTGATGGAGAGACTGTTTTGCTTGAAGAGGCAGAATAAGAGCTGCTAGTAGGCGAACCTTAGGGCTGAAAGGGAGCCTGTGGTTGCCCCCAAACCACCCCCCCCTCACTTGACACACACCCCCATGAGCCTCGGTCTGCGGGGACTGCCCAGTTGATTGCAAAACATCTTAAGAGCTGGACGGGGCTCTTTTGAGACCATAAACCAACACGACGTTGAGGAGGCGTTTGGGATCCAATGTTCTGTGCTAGGCATGAGGTTGTCCGTTTCTACTGGACCATTTCTACCCCAGGAGTGGGCAGGAGAGGGTGGTTTAAAAAAGCCCCCCCACCCCCTGAATCTTCCAACCATCAGGACAGACCATGGACGGAGGTTGGGAAGTTGAGTTCAAAATAATTCCTCTACCTTTGCTGTTCAGAACAACGTCTTTGGGCTTTTCCTTTTTGAGCCACGGATCCCTCTCCCCCCCCCCCCCTCTCCCAAGGTGTGTTGTTGATGCCCACGCTCTCTGTATTAGACACCTCTAGCACTGGACTCCCTTAAGGTGGGCAGGATAGTCTGGTGGGGGACCCGGCTGTTGTCTGGCTCCCAGTCTGAACCAGAGCCTGGCATTGCAAGGAGCTCAACACGAACCCAGTCAGAGGGTGTGTTTGTGTGAGTCTTCATCTTCACCAGGCAAAGATCCTAGTGCAGGGCTGCCCAAACTACGGCCCGTGAGCCGGAGCCGGGGCCCCATGCCAATTCATCCTGCCTGCAAAGCCCTTATCGCTCCAGAAAGTGGAAGTAAAACACACCCATCAGGGGCTGGATCTGGCCCACAGGCCATAGTGACCGCCCCCCTGAACCACAGGCCCATGGCCTGAAAAGTTTGGGCACCCCTGTCCTAGTGGCACAGGGGTTAAACTATGCTGCAGGCAGAAGGTTGTGAATTCGACCCTGACCAGGGCTCAAGGTTGTCTCAGCCTCTTCCATCCTTCTGAGGTCGGTGAAATGAGTCCCCAGCCCTATGCGGTGGTATATAAGGGTTGTTGCTATGGCTGCTTCTCATTTTCCTTTTATTTTCCTCCTTCCTCCCTCTGCAGGACCTCAAGAGGACTCTGGCCCAGGAGCTGGACTTTGAGAACGAGGGGCGCAACTCGGAGCGATGCGCCCGAGAGCTAAAGCACTTCCGCTTCGTGGTGGTTCCCCGCGTGCATTGGCACAAGAGCAGTAAAGTGAGTCTAGCGTGCAAAAGGGGTGGGGGTGGGGGTCCCTCTGGGAAGGAGAGGCGGGTGAGGGAGGGCATGAATGGAGAACTCTTCGGCCTGGATGTGGGTCAGGGTGAAGGGGGCCCCATGGATGGGCAAGGAGTCTGGCTACATAGAGGTCTGCTTGGAGATGGGTGTGTGCCAATGCTTAGCCATGCTGGTCTAGCTCAAAATCCACCTCCTTCTGCAAACAGCCACCCTCTCCAGCTAAAGCGCCCACACTGGAAGCCGCCTTCAAGCAAGAGATTTGGGAAAGCAACCCTATCTGTCAGATCGGCTTTGATTTGGATTTTATTTATTTTATTTACAGACATTTGTATCCCGCTCTTCTGGCGCATGTGCCACCCAGAGCAGTTAACAACAACATATATATATATGAATAACATACAATCATAAAAAGCACTTTAAAAACCCAGCCCAAAAAAACACCCTGAGCCCTTAAGACAAAATAAAACAGTAAAAACACTAAACAGCTAAAACCATAAAACCATACCAAAATGCATTAAAAACAGTTTAAAAACATCAGACAGCTCCAGCAAAAACTATAATCTAGGGCAGCTAGACTAGCCAGCGAACCTGGG
Source organism: Bradypodion pumilum (assembly GCA_035047305.1). Classification (NCBI taxonomy): domain Eukaryota; kingdom Metazoa; phylum Chordata; class Lepidosauria; order Squamata; family Chamaeleonidae; genus Bradypodion; species Bradypodion pumilum. The sequence continues at coordinate 345,095,870 of JAWDJD010000004.1, forward strand.
CCCAGACCCGCTGGCACAGCCAGGTCTTAAGAGCTTTCCGGAAGGGGAGAAACTCAGTCTGGAGGCGCAATTCCAATGGCAGAAGGTTCCACAGGGCAAGGTCAGAAACAGAAAAGGCTCTTCCCCTGGTCCCAGATAGATGTGCTACTCTTGTCGAGGGGACCACCACACAGCCTCTTTGGTCCGCCCTCATAGGACGGGCAGAATACCTTGGGGAGATGCGGTCCCGTAAGTAACCCGGTCCACTGCCATAAAGGGCTTTAAAGGTCAAAACCAGCACCTTGAATTGCACCCGGAGGCACACTGGCAGCCAGTGCAGCTCCCGGAGCAGCGGGGAAGCATGAGCATAACACCCCCGCCCCATCACCACTCGGGCAGCCGCGTTCTGGACCAGCTGAAGCCTCCGAATGGTCGACAAGGGCAGCCCTAGGTAGAGCGCATTGCAATAATCCAATCTGGAGGCGACCAGAGCATGAGTGCACTGAGCAGGAATGGGTTGGGCTGGATGGCCTCAGAGGCGTCAGAGGTGCTGTGCATCATTTCCACCTGCAGTGTCCTGGCCGGTGAACCTTCCCCACTCTCCTCTCTTCTGAGTTTCAGACGGAAACTCTTGAAATTCTAGAACGAGCCCATCACAGGCACCTGACCACACCTGTCACCTGTATTCCGGGGGTGAGGGGGGGTGCTTGTTGTGCACGGCTGAAATGTGGCCACGTGCCCCCCTTGGGTCCACCCAGAAGGTTTCTGTCTGGGGCTCAAGAGTTGAGCGAAGGCTCCGGATGGTACAGATGGCGATCTTCCTCTTTGCCTTTCTCCGACTAGCGAGTCCTGACGGCTGATTTCTACGAAGGGTGCAAGATCAACGACCTGGAGGGGATCCAGAGGCAGGGACTGCACCCCAAAGATGTGAGTGTGAGGGAGGCCGTGGCGACGATGGGGAGGGAGGGCGGAGGAGGATTCCTGACTTCCTGGGGGAGAGGAGACCTCCTCTCTTGAAAGCAAGGCAAACCCTGCGGGACCAGGACCCTTGCCCAGTATGCCCTGCGGTCTCTTTCTGGTCCGGCCAGCCATGCAAGCGGAACACGAGCTGAGTGGCATCCTCTACTCCGTCCCGTTTTACGCTGGCTGTTGTTAGCGGAAATGAAATAGCAGAGCCATCCTAATTGGTAGTGCCAGGGCTGCCCTGCCCGCCAGGCGGGTGTCCGCTTTGCCTTGAAGGCCCTCCCTCTATGACATCTTCCAATGGTTTCTCTTTTGTGAAGAAACCCTTGCTTTGGCCTTTCCTAGATAGTCCCTCATTCCACTTCCGGGGATGAAGGGCCTAGCAGGGTTGTGTATCATGAAACAGACAGACAGACCCCTGGCTGCCTGTTGAGAATGAGAGGCTGCTGGGGTGGGGAGAGACCCTAGACCAGTGATGGCGAGCCTTGGAACTCCACTTGTTCTTGGACTTCAATTCCCAGAAGCCCAAGTTCCTGTGAATCCACATAAATGGGTTTATTTGCATATACACATAGTAAACCCATTCGTGTGGATTCACAGGGACTTGGGCTTCTGGGAATTGAAGTCCAAAAGCAGCTGGAGTGCCAAGGTTTGCCATCACAGCCCTAGACGGAGGGGGCTGTTGCTGTGCTGCCTTGTTGGCTGGCTCACCCCCACCCCCACCCCGGACAGTCAGGCCCATGTGGCTGTGAATGCAGAGTGAGACCAGGTGAGGTTTTGGGTCTGACCTAGCAGGACAGCCAATTCTGCTCTTGCCATAGATTTGCACAAAGGAAGGATGGATCTTGGCCACTCCGTGCTGCAATTCCTTTTCTGATTACACCCGACAGGGGAATTTTCTACCTCGGTGGATGTTGCACACTGGGCATAATGCGTTTTTATCATGTACCTTCCAGATCAGCCACAGCCTTCTTGGGCCCCATCAGTGAAATTCAGACAAGTCAACAGATATGGAAGGCAGTATAAATAAATTAATATGATTCTTACTTTTTTATCTATTAAGGCAGTTTGCTTTACCACCCCCACCGCCACCGCCACCCCCTTGTGTGACCTTTGCCAGTTTGGAACAACCCTGTTAGGAGTTTGTCCTGCTCTCCCTGAATTATTGGATTTTGTGAGCAGACTCCGCTGCCTCCCTCCTTATCTCCAGAATCTTCCTCCTCTCCTCTTTGCCTGGAAGGGCCTGTCTTTGTCTACATTTCAGGCATGAATAAGAATCTGCCTTCCGTGGAGGCATTCTGGCCATTTCATGTGCTTTGACACAGCAGGCAAGCAGGCTGGTCAGCTGTTGGGAGGTGGAGCTTTTCCTCTTTGGAATCCTCTCCCTGAAGGGCTCTTCAAGGGATCTTGGCCCAGGAGATAATAATAATAATAATAATGATGTTTTATTTATATCCCACTTCCCTCAATCCAATGGACAACTCGAAGCAGTTTACAAGACATTTAAAGATAAAATAATAAGATACAAAATTCAAAAATACAGTATGACAATATAATCAAAACTATAATCTAAAGACACAAATCTAAAGATACAAAAATAACAAAACCAATAAGCCTTCTTAGACACCCTCCCATCCTCCTCCTCCACTCCAGAGGTCTACATTCCTTCCTGGCCAAACCTCACCCTCCTTTTTTAAAGCATGTGGCCCTTGGCAACAGTTCTATCCCACCGCTGCCACCATGAAAGACGGGTTATGGGATGGTAGCATTGCCAAGGGCTGACTGGCCTGGCACCCAGTCCGTTGACTTTACCCGACGCAAGAACAGGCAGGAGACAGCATCTTCAGTAGTCTTATTTTTATTAACAAAGCCATAGTCATAAGCATTACGTGCACAAACCTACTGCTCACTCACCCTTTCACCTCTGAGGATAGCCATTATTCACTCTCCTCACCCACCTCCCAGCTGGCCAGCTTCAGACTAAAAAACGCACACGAAAAACTAGGCAGTGAATGTTCCCAGGCCGGAGCCAGTTTCAGTTTCTCTCCTCCCTCCATCCCTGGGACACCAGGTAACGGGAGAATAGCTCTACAGATAAGCACATTCCACTCCACCAGGCAGCTCTTCTTCCTCCCTCCCAACCACTCTGCCTTACAGATGCAACACCCACACAGACCCAAGCCTGACTTCTCCACGTTGCCCCGGGAAGAGGCCGAGGGTCTTCTTACCCTTCCATGGTCAGCCCTGGGCTTCTCCCCCACCCCCGCCCCCTCATTCCGCCTCTCTTCTTGGTTTGCAGGCAGCAGAGAAGCTGATCCGGACGTTTGCAGAGCAGATCTTCCTCACGGGCTTCATCCACGCCGATCCTCACCCAGGGAATGGTAGGGAAAGCAGCGGGCCAGACCAAGCGGGAGAAGGGAGGCAGGCGAAACGTCCCAGACTTGGGACAACAAGCTGCAGGACTGACCGATGTCTGCTTATATCTTACCCTCACGCTCTAGGGCAGGGGTGGGGGAATCGTTTCCAGTTGGAAGGCCACATGGGGACCATATTTGCGGCGTATAAACTGGCATCGGAGAATAAGATGCACCCCAGTTTTAGACACATTTTTAAGGAGGGGGGGATTTTCTACGCTTTTTCATGAATTTCCTCCTCTTTCCATGTATTTGTCTTTGAAGCCGCCCTTTGCCCGGCTCCAGCCACTGCTGATTGCCAAGAGCCGGGGGTCTTTTAAACCTGAGAGCGGTAGGATGACTGAATTGTCAACATGATAATTTTGATTACTAACACACAAGAAGCACACCATTTTCCCAGTGTGTGTGTGTGTGTGTGTGACTTGTATGCCACCAAATACCTGTACAGTACTTAATAATTTCAACAAAAAACACCCTTAATTTTAAACTTACTAAAATAAAATAAAAGTATAAAAGACTAAGAAAAAGTTATTAATTTAAAAAAAAGGGATTTGCTTTGTAAAATATGGATGAATGAAAACGGCTGAACTTAAGGACTAAGGAGGCCACAGGTTCCCCACCCCTGATCAAGGGTCTGTTCTGTTTTCCCGTGACACACTGACACACACACACATGCACACAGGCTGTTTGTGGTGGTTGCTGAAATATGTGTACAGTGGTACCTCGTGTTACAAATTTAATGCCTTCCAAAGCATTTTTCATGTAACTCAAATTTCCCATAGGAATGCATGGGAAGCCAAAATTCATAACGTGAAACATGGTTTCCCATAGGAATGCATTGAAAACCAATTAATCTGTTCCGGAAAAATTTGTAACGGGCCATTTTTTCAATTGATTCTCATTGGGTATTGTGAATTTTTTTAACTCAAACCATTTGTGACTCGAGGTACCACTGTGTCATTAACAAAAAGAGAGAGTTGAGTCCCTGCTCTGAAGCGGGCAGAGGTTACCTCTTGGCCGGGTCCTCTGGGACTGTTGAAGAGGCCCCTTCTGTTCTCCCAATACAGGGGAGGGAGCAAGCCAGGCCACGCCAAGGCCAGATGGCACTGATGGCCAAACGTGGCACTCCAGGCATTCTCAGACTTCAATTCCCAGAAGCCCAGGTCTCTGTGAATCCACACTAACGGCTTTCCTGCATGTATGCACAGTAAACCCATTGATGTGGCTTCACAGAGACTTGAGCTTCTGGGAACTGAAGTCCAAGAACACCTGGAGTGTCACGGTGGGTCCTCGTGGCCCTTTGGCTGCCTGGCCTGGAAGTGGCCTATATCCCTGAAGCCAAGGCTCTTCCGTGCCTGACCGTCTTCCGCCTCTCTTGCAGTGTTGGTGCAGAAGGGCCCAGACGGGACGGCTCAGCTCATCCTCCTGGACCATGGCCTCTACGAGGTCCTCCACGACAGGTAAGGCAGAGGGTGGAGGCCTTTTCTCCTCTCAAGCCGTCCTGGGGTGGACAGAGGAAACCCATCTACCCAGGGACGCCCGTGTGACCCTGGCTGCGCATTTGACCCTCCTAGGGAGCGAGAAGCCCTGTGCAGGCTGTGGCGAGCCATCATCTTGCGGGACGACAAATCCATGCGGCTACATTCGAAGCAACTAGGTGTGAAAGGTGAGCCTGTCTGGGAGGCATGCATGCAGGGGATTCTTCCACCACCACAGGCGGCATTGCGTGATGCATGCTCTGTCTCAAAAAGAGTTCACAGTCATCCTAGGCCCCTTCAGTGAAGCGGGCGAGGCCGGAAGGGATTCCCACCCTGCCATCTTTCCTGCTGCTACTTGTGAGGATGTGCCGACAGATTGATTCTGTTTTAACGGTGATCCACTTATGAAGGCAGATTCCCTGCTCTTTCTCTAGCCCCGCGATGGCGAACCTTGGCACTCCAGATGTTCTTGGACTTCAATTCCCAGAAGCCCCCGTGAATCCACACTAATAGGTTTACTGCGATTCATCCGGCCCACGCCGCTCTCATCACAGATGTAAAATTTGCCCAGAAGAAGGGTTAACCCGGAAGAGCCTTAACCATCCGGGCACGTTTTACGTACGCTTCCAGGAGCGATGAGGGCGGCGTTGGCCGGACGAATCGCAGTAAACCCATTCGTGTGGATTCACGGGGTGCTCGGGCTTCTGGGAATTGAAGTCCAAGAACATCTGGAGTGCCAAGGTTCACCATCACGGGCTTATATCATATCAGAGCACTTTCATTTGGGGAGAATAGATATTAGCACCACGACAGGAACCTTTAAACCTGAGAGGGCTTTGAAAGAAATTCTGCATCTCTCTCTGTCCTGCCTCTGCTGAAGGCTGGCTGCTTTCCTGAGGGGTCGTAGCATTTCTCCACACTCCCGAGCACAGAGGGGCAGGTGAACGGGCGCAACGCCCAGGACCCGCCACTTCTTCCCACTCCTCTCTGGACATGGGGACTGTCCAGGTTTGCCCCTAGCCGAGCACCTTCCCGTCTTCTGCAGCGGAGGACTATTTCCTGTTCTGCGAGATCCTTCTGCAGCGGCCGATCAACATGGCATCGGTGGCGCTCTCCAACGTGGTGACCCAAGAGGAGACGACGTACATGCGGGACATGGCCAAGGACCGCTTCGACCACATCATGCGCGTGCTGAAGGCCCTTCCCCGTTCCATGCTGCTGGTCTTCCGCAACATCAACACCGTGCGAGGCATCAACGTGGCCCTGGGGGCCCCTGTGAACCGGTACTATGTCATGGCTAAAAGGTAAGTAGGTGGGCCACATGAGGCCCCCGAAAGGCATGGGGGCAGCTTGGTTCTGGGCATTTGTCTTCCCCAGTTGAGCTGCTCTTTGACGAATTGTCAACCTATTGTGAACTTACTTTGCTGTTGTTGAGGTGCATGTGTGCATGTGCTGCAATCCCTGGAAAAGTGGGGTTTTTTTGCCCCACAGAGGGTTCCTTGTGAGCCCCCACCCCACCCTACCCGCAGCCATCCAGGCTGTCTCTTGTCCCAACAGTGCGGTGAGATGCCTGAGCCAAAAAGCCAGGGGCATTGGGGGCTTTTCCGTTTTCCGCTGGATCCGTGTTGCCTGGAATACCTTTCTGTTTGAGTTTGCTCTCAGGTGAGATTGGGGTGATGATGTTCAAGGCTTTGGGAGGGTTCTAACCTTCCCCTTACCTTCATTCAGCAGGTGAGGCAGGTGTTGCGTATTGCTCTGTTGTTTGTCCCGATCTCTTAAAACAGGAGTGCTCAACCTTTCTAAGCCGGGGGGCCAGGCCATGCTCCCTTAGATGGCCATTTTGCCCTTCCTCCGCCACATGGCACTTCTGGGTGTGGTGGAGGTGGGGGCACATGAAATGGCACCAGGGGCTGCATCCGGCCCGTGGGGCTCAGGGTTGAGAATCCCTGTCTTACAATTCCTTCCTGCGCCTTTGCCTCGTCTCTCCCTTCAGGGTCCAGGTGGTGTCCATGAAAGCAGCCACTGCGTTTCTCCGTTTCCTGATTTATGTGGGCCTCATAAAAACTGGCGAGGAACAGGAACAGATCCTTGAATATCTGCAAGCCTAACAAGTCCTGGCCCCAAAAAACTCATCGAGAGCTCAGAACTGCAGAGGCAAAGCTCCCACCGACACTTGACTCTTATGTCTACTCAAGTGTGCGCATGCGCGCCTCTCTCTCTCTCTGAACTAAGAAATTGTTTTCTCCTTTTTGTATTAATAAAATCTTATTCTTATTCTTTCGTGTCCAGAATAAAATCCTATCAGTCACAGCATTGATTGGCAGTCTAATTTGGTATCCAAACTAACATTTAATTTTAAGCAGATTTAAGGTTTTGGAGCCGAAAAGCAATGAAATTCAGGCTGTGGATGTGTCAGCTAAGAGCATAACTGGAGGAATCCTTTCGTACAATGTTAACTTCCATCACAAATCAGTTTCCTCAAGATTGCTGTTGAGTCTATGGCAGTGGGGTCTACTCCTGTGGTGGCCAACCTTGGCACGCCAGGTGTTCTTGGACTTCAATTCCCAGAAGCCCAAGTCTCTGTGAATCCACACAAATGGGTTTTCTGCGCATATGCACTGTAAACCCATTTGTATGGATTCACAGAGACTTGGGCTTCTGGGAATTGAAGTCCAAGAACACCTGGAGTGCCAACGTTCTCGCCATCATGGATCTACCCAATGACCACAGCAGGCTAGCGTGGCCAGACTGGCTTCTGTGAGCGGAGAAGCAGATAGCCATCAATGCCAGGAAAATACATTTGTCTATATATAACAATGTAGGGGGACAGATTTTCTTTCAAGCCATCCAATAAACACTGCGTGACTGCAATCAGCAATACCACCCTGAGGCACCGGACTTCATGCGTGCAACAGATCAGGAGTGTTGGACAAGTTCTTTCTTCTAAAGGTACCCATCCATGCCTATGGAAGCCAGCCTCACTCACCAAAGAGAGGGAGCTGCCATTTGAGTCTGTTTGCCTCTTGAGGAGTAGGAGGATCTTGATTACTACAGGGTGTTACTGTTACTACTACTACTAATAATAATAATAATCACCTGCTGTTCTCATAGAGTGCAACTGTGCAGGAAACGCATTCCCTGGAGTTTTCCCACTCCACAAGCTTCTCCCTTTTGCTTGTTTGGATAAAAAGCACAAAAACACTTCAAAGCTGGCTGGACATAAGAGGCCGGTTGAAGCATCACAGAATTAGTTGCCTTGTTTTAAAAAAGTAGCCCCAAAGGAAAACCCACATTCATTATTGTGGGGGGAGTACATTTATCTGGAGGGTGGCACCTCAAGGTCACTTTACCCCAAGGGTGTCCAAACTGGCCTGTGGGCCGGATACAGCCTCCAACACCAATTCATCCGGCCCACGCCGCCCTCGTCACTCCCGGAAGCGGAAGTAAAACACGAGCTGTAGTTTGGTTTAAGCAGTGATTGCAAGGCACGTTTTTACTTTACATCTGGTGGGATGAACCACATGACCGGCCCATGGCTCAAAAAGTTTGGGCACCCCTGCTTTACCCCTTTCCAGGCACAACAGCTGAGTGTGTCACCAGAGACAACATAACTCCACAAAGACAGCCGAGATTGCAATTTCTTTACAAAACCTATTTTTTTAATCAGTTTTATAAAAACAAAACAAAAACCAGAGACACAACTGGGAGGAGGGTCTTTTTTCACAAATGGAGGCAGGGAAAGGGGTGTCACGGTCATCTGCTCCTGGCACTCCAGAAAGGCATCGCCTAGAAATGCGCCGTGACTCGATCAATCTCCAGCAAATCTTCCAGAATCTGGGGTGGGGTGGGCCAGAAAACAGAGCCATTCAGAAATCGGGAGGGAGAAGAAGGCGGCCAAACAAGGAACTGGGGCTGAGCTTTCACAGTAAACACATTTGTGTGGATTCACAGGGGCTTGGGATTCTGGGAATTTAAGTCCAAGAACAAACGGAGTGCCGAGGTTTGCCATCGTGGCCCCAAGCCTTGAGACACCCCCACTGAGAGAAGGCCAGAAGCAAAAGCCACCCGGTTTCCTCCCCTTCTCTTCCGCCCGCTTACAATGTCTGGCGTGGTCCCGATCTTCTTTGCCAGCTCGCTGCGTTCCATGGTACTGAGATACAGGTAGCGGTTGAGTAGTTCCCCGTCCAAGATGTTCCGGACAGCATTCTGCAAGATGCGCCGGTCCATGTGCAGCATCCTTAAAAAAGGGTGGCCGGTCAAGAGAAAGGAACTCTTTCAAAAGGGAGGGGAGGTTCTAAAGCCCCCCCACCCACCGGTCCCCTGGGCACGGCCTGGTCAAAGGCATCCCCTTGTCTGCAGACCAGAACATCTTGCCAGAAGGAAGAGATAAACATAGCACGGCCCAGGGAGAACCGCTCGGACTCACATCCCCCCTTTTGCCTCAGGGGTTCCCAACCTTTATACGCCACATGCCTGACCACACACCCCAGACAGCTGAGCGAGAGGGTCGCATTGTCCCACCACACACACACACAGCTGTAAACACTGCCATGAAATGCGTCTGCGGCTGTCGTAAATGTGTTTCCTTTCGCTTCTGGTGCGTTGTCGTTGTGGGCCACATGAAATGGTGCTGCAGGCCGGGTCTGGTCGGGTTGGCCACCCCTGCCTTGCCTGCTTTACCCTGGGGAGTTGAGTCTGCCACTGCAGATGTTGGTTAGTAAAGGTCTAAAGCAGGGATTCCCAACCTTATTTTTGGCCATGTTCCACCTAAGCATCTCTAAAGTCCAGATTGGTGCACACACACACACACACACGGTGACATATAATTCTTATTATTCAAAAAGGGAACTCCTATTCACCTGGAGGAAGCCTAAAGGGCCATTCACTTGGTCTAAACATTCTCAAATTTCCCCCCATAAAAACCAAAATGCCCGCCAGTGGGGCGTGCGCACCACATTGGGGAGCATGGGTCAAAAGACTTGGGAAGCCCAAAGGCACCTTTGCTGTCTAGTAACGGTCAAGGCCCTAACATACCTGAAGGCACGAGGGTTGAGTCCCGCATGGTGGGGCAGCATCGTGGTGAGGGCGTTCTGCAGCATCAGCAGGCGGCGGTAGGTCTTCTCTTGCATGGGGAGCAGCAGCCCCACCCCACCATCCAGAGTGGCTGAGGAGAAACAGGAGCGGAGGGGGAGCCGGTTCCCATCAGAATCAAAGGTCAGAAGGGGGTGGTATTTTTTGTCTCCCGTTCAAAACAAGAAATCTCACTGAATTGGCTTTTTGACATTTATTTTGGTGATTATGAATGGAACCTCCAGCACGTACTCTATCCCCACCCAGCTCAAAATAAGACCTAGCTGGGAAAATAAGCCCTAGCATGATTTTTTAGGATGCTCATAATATAATCCTGTGATGATGAACCTTGGCACTCCAGGTGTTCTTGGACTTCAATTCCCAGAAGCCCAAGTCTCTGTGAATCCACACCAATGGGTTTACTGCACGTATGCATGTTCCCATTGCTGTGGATTCACAGAGACTTGGGCTTCTGGGAATTGACGTCCAAGAACCTGGAGTGCCAAGGTTGGCCATCACGGATATAAGCTCCCAAAATAACCCCCAGTTTAGATCATCAGCCAGATGGACGCGTTTACCATCCATTGCAATACATGACGGACGTATTGAATTATAAAATAATATTAGTAAATCCAATCCTCCTTCCATGATATTCACCTGTAGACCTTCCAAAATGGAATTCTGGATATTTCTCCTCCCGTCTTGTGCTTTGAAATCCATTTGAAGCATATCCGTTTCAAATGCCTTCTTCCCCTCACAAGACACATTCCCAGCCACCCCATCGTGGTGGTCAGGCGCAGCAGCCAGTGGACTTACCAAACCAGGTGATGTGCTTGTTCTCCCAAGCACTGGATTTCTTGTTTGTCCCGTCGGCCGCTCCGCGGCACGGCGTCCTCCAGAAGGTGTTGACGTGGCCCCCCATGTGGAAATCGGCTCTGCGGAGAAGTCGCATGCCACCAAAGCTCTCCTTGGCTGGAGGGGAAAAGGGGGGGAAAGGAGTGTTGGAGGAGACATCGCAAAGCACCTCCTGGGGCATAGAGGGAAATGTGTGTGTGTGTGTGTCATTGAGATTCAACATCTGAAAAGAAACAGCCCTACAAAAAACTTTGGCGCTCCTTGCTGGCTGGAAATCTGGAATACCATCCGTCACAGAAATGCTCACCGTCATCTTCTTCTTCTTTTGAATATTGGCTAAAATTCTCATGGCACAATATAATGCAGTGGCCTTCCACCTGCCTTCTGCAATGCAGCATGACCCCCACTCATAGTACCACTAATCCAGTTGCGCGAGTCCCTTTCTGGTCCTGAGCCCTTTTGGCACGCAAAGACCTCCTCAGCCCCCAGGCCAGGATGGAGGAAGCTCCCGCCCTCCATCAAGATTATTATTTGTTCAATTTGTTGGATTCAAGTGGGGTTTAATCCACTTGGGGACCATCAAACCTTCCCCGTGGGCTTTGCTGCTGAAGGCTGCTAGTCCTCAGGGTTGTCAGGGTTGATGAACTGTCACTTGACAATGGCTGTTGAGTCGCTGCAGGAGGGTCTACTTCATCTCTGCCTTCTAGTGCATCCATTTTTCCCGATGCCCCAGGGTGGCAGACCTCAGCTGGTGTAAAGCAGAGATGACAGGGACAACAGACAACCAGCCCCACCACCCCCAGCCCCTTCCCAAGGGGACCAGAAGGATGGCTCTTACCTTCTGGCAGGTACATGTAGACAATGAGGTTCCGGTCCCTGTCAGAAACTGCCAAAAAGAAAGGCACCCACAAAGATCAGTCACTTTCTCCCCCAATTGTGACACCAGGAGAGCAACCCCTCCCTCATCTCCATCTTAATCAGGTCCACCTTTTAAGGGTAACTCTGGACCGTGGGCTGGTGGGCAGGGGAAGAGCCTCTGGTCATCTCTGGCAATGTTGTTTCACCCGTTGTGGGAGAGAAAGAACCCACTTTTCAACCCTCCAAGCTTCAATGGAAAGAAATGTCTGGGGTAGGACCGTGATGGCGAACCTTGTCACTCCAGCTATTCTTGGACTTCCAATTCCCAGAAGCCCAAGTCCCTGTGAATCCACACCAATGTACGCACAGTGAACCCTGGATTCACAGGGATTTGGGCATCTAGGAATTAAAATCCGAGAACAGCTGGAGTGCTAAGGTTCGCCATCACAGGGGTAGGAGGCAGGCCAGCATCTAGTGCAGTGATGGCGAACCATGGCATTCCAGAAGCCCAAGTCTCTGAATCCACACGAATAGGTTTACTATGCTTAAACAGTATGGGTGTGTTTTACTTCCGCTTCCGAGAGCAACGAGCGCAGCGTGGGCTGGATGAATTGGCATCAGGGGTGGGATCATCCGGCCCATGGGCCGTAGTTTGGGCACTCCTGGTTTAATGACAGGATTGGGACTTATGTGGGTCAAAAGCGTGGAGAGGATTTCCAGCAAAATGGCAGCCAAGCCAACACCACAGTGCAATGTCTGCTGGAAAGAACACCTCTGCTGGCACCCCCCACCCCAGCCCCTGCTCAGTTCTTCCCAGATGTTACACATGCCACACACCTAGAAATCCCAGCTGGTAGTTGTCCACCATAAAGTCCACACTGTAGACTTCTAGAGGCTTGGCATCCTGGAAAGGGGTGGGATGGGGTGGGGTGAGAGAGCATGGTTAGCGTAGTGGAGCCAAGCTCCAATCCCCGTAACCCTCCAGCAACCAAGAGGCCTCATGACGCACCCGGCTGACCAGTGACAGCGTCTTGCTCTCCTCCTGGTAGCGCAGCAGCGAGATGCTTTTCATGACGTCGGCGGCCAGGATGAAGTTCTTGACGCTGATCATCTGGTGGATATAGAGCTGGGTGTCGATGAAGGCCATCCCTGTCAGGTCATTGTCCTTCAGGCTCCAGAGAAAGATCTGCGGCAAAAGCAAAGGCTCAGGAAGGGCAAGGAAGGGTTGGAGTGGTGGTGGTGGTGGTGGTGGTGGTGGAGGGTGGGGTTCGGCCTGTCCCTCCTCCCAAGCCCATCTTCTGTCTTGAAGCTCCACAAATGTCCATTTTGGTCTTCCACTACCAGCCTCCCTTGCTCTCTCTGCTGCCTCCTTTTCTTTCTGGGGGGCCCAGTTGACTCTCCCTGGCCCCATCCTTGCTGAAAACTGTGTGGGCAATCATTGAGCCAAGCAAAGCAGTCACACTTCTATCGCACTGCCGCATAGAAGCGCTTAGCGCGCTCTCTGGGCGGTTCACAAGTTAATTAGCATTTTGCCCCCAGCATGCTGGGTACTCATTTGACCAACCTTGGAAGGATGAAAGGCTGAGTCAACCTTGAGCCCTGGTCAGGATCAAATTCACAACCCTTGGGTTGCAGGGCAGCAGTTTAACCACTGCACCACCAGGGCAACCCTTCTGGCCGTGTCTCCCCAGGAGTCTCAAACTGCTGACCATCGGACCGTCCAGCCCTCAAGCTCAGCATCTGATCAATATATTCATTTCCTTTGCCCTCTTGTCACTTGTTTGGGCCACGTAGGACTTTCCCCACTTGTTGGTAGATTTAAGGTCTAGAGCAGCGTTTCCCAAACTTTGGTGTTTGGACTTCAATTCCCAAAAGCACTGGTCAGCCAACAGACTGACTGAGGCTTCTAGGGATTGAAGTCTCCCTGTGGGGCCTGGGCCCCACATTGGGAAATCACTGCTATAGAGGGGGAAAATACAGTCCTATGGGAAGAGCTACTGGCCTTTTCGCCTCCTTTGGCCAGCCCTGTTGGCAGCTCCCAGGCTGTAAGTTCACCAGAGCTCCTGTGTATTGGGGCGTCTGCTCTGAGCTGAAGATGCCCCCCACCCCCAACCCAGAAAGGAGAAATCCACCCTGTGTTGGACAAGCAGCCAGAAAGCTTTGCTCACTTGCTGTTGGCAATGCTCACCTTCTGGCCAATGGCCGACACGAGGTAGCCGTTGCAGTGGCACAAGGCAGTCACAGGGCCCTTCTGCTCCTTCTCATACAACACCTTGAATTTGTTCTTGGTGAGCGGCTGCCCTGGCTCAGGGACCACTTCGATGATGTCCATGATCAAGATCTGGAAGGGCAAGAGAGAGAGACAGAGGGTTGAAAGAAGGTGAGGCAGGGAAGGTCCTTCCTTCCTTCCTTCATAAGAACAGCCTTGCTGGAAGAGGCCACAGAAGCCCATCCAGTCCCGCATTGTGTCTCACACAGTGGCTCACCATTTGCCTTCAGGGTATTATTCCCAAGCAGATGCCTTCTTCACCTGCTTAGGATTCCCTGGAAATGGCATTTATTGAGAGATGTCCTGCCTATCTCTCCAACCCAGAGGTTGTCTTTATAGGTATCCATAATTATAGCCATGGATACCCTTGTCCTCCATGAACTTGTCTAATCCTTGACTAATCCCTTCCTTCTGCATTTCCACCCATGCAGCTCCATTGTGGACAATGGCTACCCAGGAAATCCACCACCGACCCACCACCCATCTCTACTGCAAGAAGAAAAGAAGGTGCATCAATTCTAGCCTGGAACTAAAATGCTGGGAAACATCAGCCCCATCACTTGTTCCTCTCAGATGGGGCAGCTCCAGGGGCCGGCCCCGAGATTAGCAAGAAAAGCTGTGACGCGGAGAAGAGCCTTCTTGGTGGCAGCACCAACTTTGTGGAACTCTCTTCTGGATGAGCTGCACCAGGCTCCATCTCTTCACCTAGTTTTTTTTTAAAAAAAAAACTAAAACCATCCCTCTTTAAAGAGGCTTTTAAGGACGCACTGCCAATGCCCAAGCAATAGGTTTTGATTAATAATAATAATAAATTTTAATTTATATCCCGCACTTTCTCAGCCAAAGCCAACTCAAGGCGGCCATCACAACACACACACACACACACACACACACACATATATAAAGAAAATAATAATCAATTACAATAATAATAGGTAAAGGTAAAGGTTTCCCTTGCTCGAAAGCCAGTCATATCTGACTCTAGGGTTCAGTGCTGATTTCTGTTTCAAAGACGAAGAGCCAGCGCTGTCTGCTTCTGCAGACATTTCCATGGTCATGTGGCAGGCATGACTAGATGCCGGGGCGCACAGAACGCTGTTACCTTCTCACCGAAGAGGTCCCTATTTATCTACTTGCAATTTCTTGCTTTCGAACTGCTAGGTTGGCAGGAGCTGGGACAAAGAAGGGAGCTCACTCCGTTGTGCAGTACTCGGGAATTGAACTGCTGACCTTCCACCTCCCAGTCAGCGTTCTAGCCACTTGAGCCACTGCAGTCCCTTCTGTCTCACAATAATAATACAATAATCAATAATAACAGAAATTAACAAATATAATATAATATAATATAATATAATATAATATAATATAATATAATATAATATAATAAAGCCTTTACAGTCACCAAGATTGGGTTTTTGTTGGTTATTTTTAATGGGGGGCGTTGTCATTGTTTTTGTTGTTATTTATACATTTACTAGGTTTGTTTATTCTCTGTATTTAATTTGTAAAGATTTTTTTTAAAAAAAATTTGTTGTAAGCTGCCCAGAATGGAAAAATACCATGAGTGGGATAGAAATACAATTAAATAAATAAAACAAACTGTGGCTCTTTGCCCTGTTCCCAAAGGCCAGGCACAGAAGAGCCGCAGGGCAGGCCCTGTACTATTAGATAGGCAGGTGAGAAAGCCATACCCTAATGTGCAAAAGTTGGGTAGGGGATGTCATGATATACTATAGAGAGCTAAAGAGAAGTTAAAATGGCTGATGTATGGTTCGGTTTCCCCCGAGAAGGGTTAAAGTCAGAGTGGAGAAGAAATTGTTTGCTTTCCAAATTTTGTTGTTGTTCAGTCGTGCAGCCGATTCTGACCCTTTGCAACCCTATGGACCATTGCCCACCAGGCACCCCTGTCCTCCCACCCTCCTCCTCCTCAGCCCACCCAGCTCTGTGCCCACTGCATCTACAATACCATCTAACCATCTCATCCTTGACCTCCCCCTTCTCCTTTTGCCCTCCACCTTTCCCAGCATCAAGGCTTTCTCAAGTGAATCTTCTCTTCTCATTTGATGTCCAAAGTACTTTAGCTTCATCTTTATTATTTGACTTTCTAAGGAGCAGTCAGGGTTGATTTCTTTTAGGATTGACTTATTTGTTCTCCTTGCTGTCCAGGGGACTCTCAAAACTCTCCTCCAACACCACATTTCAAAGGCGTCTATTCTTCTGCGCTCAGCTTTCCTTATGCTCCAGCTCTCACAAACATACATTACCAATGAGAATACCATTGCTTTGCCTATACGAATTTTTGTTTCCAATGTGATGTCTCTGCTTTTCACTATATTCCCCAGGTTTCTCATAGCTTGTCTCCCCATAATCAGTCGTCTTTTTATTTCATGGCTGCAATCCCCATCTGCAGTGATCTTAGATCCCAGGAAAGTAAAATCTGTCACTGCTTCTCCTTCTTCCCCATATATTTTCCAGGGACTGATAGGGCCTGTTGCCATTATCTGGTTTTCTTGATGTTGAGTCTCAAGCCAGCTTGAGTTACAGGTGCAGAAATAAAGGATAGGCTGGAGATGGCAGGCATAGTTAAGAAATTCCCAAGTGCCAATTAAAAGATGAAAAACGTTGTTTCATGAGTCCCTAAATGCAAGACCAAGAGGCTCAAGTAGGGGCTGCTGGAAGACAACAAGAGAGATGGAGAGATACGGAGTCCAGTTCATTTACTGGTCTGCCGACGTCTGCCAGAGACATGCGCCGATGAGGACTTGGGTTTGGGCAATAAGAAAGTGAAGAAAGTGGCTTCGTTTTGGCAGTCCAGAGCTGGATCGCGACACAAAAGAAGAAGACGGGAAACTGACTTTTGGGACAGACGGTGGTGATTCATGACTTGGACTGTACAGTACTTTGATTGGTTAATTGGGGAAGAAGAAAGAAGACTGATGGGTGTAGCTGCTTGATGGGTTTTTGTTGTTAGAATGTTAGATATATAGTTTAGTTAATTTTGTTCTAAGAGTGCTAATCCCAGTTCAGTTATGTAATTGCCTAACACATATCTGAAGCCTTTGGATTAACACCACAATCACTTAGATTAGGCTCAGATAGTACTTTATTATTTTCCTGGGGAAAGGAAAATAGATCTTATATATTAGATGGTTTTTTAAATGCCCTTTTGTATTTTGTACTGAAGCCTTAATCTGAAATGCTTTTCTACTTTTTGATACTTATATTAATAAATAAACTATACTGGTGGGGCAGGGTTTAAACTGCTATACTGCAGCCCAAAACTTCGAGAGTTCAATCCTGACCAGGGATCCAGGTTGACTCAGCCTTCCATCCTTCTAAGGTTGGTCAAATGAGTACCCAGCATGTTAGGGGTAAAATGCTAATCAACTTGTGAACTGGCCGGAGTGCACTAAGCGCTGTGAGGTGGTATATAAGTGTGATTGCTCTATTTTCCCCCACGTGTCATCGCTGAAGATGATACAAGGGCGAGTGTTGCCTGAAGAAGGCACTTTGCCAAGGAGGCCAAAGCGAAGCTATTTTTACAGGTGGAGACTTTATCTAAGAAGTCTACCTGAAATGGTGGTTGTACAGTCTCAACCCAGAGAAATCTAGAGCAGATTTCCCCAAATCTTGATTTCTATGCACCTTGAAGCAGCAGCCTTTAAGCAATCTTCCATTTTAAAAGGGAAACCTTGGGACGGAGGGAGCCCTTCCCGAGTCAATTTCCCAGCAGGTTCTGCAGGCTGGTACCGTCTCAGGGGACCTTTTGCACAGGAGGTGTGAGATGGGGAAGAGCCCAGGGCAGCTCGGCAGGCCCCACCGGTGCAAAGGTTCTGAAGGCAGGGAGGAGAGTCATGCAGAAGGATGCTGGGGGGGCCACAACCTCTTTGGCCACCACTCACCCGGCCTCGGCAGGTCACCTCCTCTCCCTGCATGAGGCAGGTCCCCACAGCAATGTAGCCCTTCAGGCCTGAGACGGTCTCTTCGCTCTTGAGGGCCACCGTCTTCATGCAGGTGATGTGTTCCCATTCCTCCAGGTCTATCCTGCACATATTCGAAGTGGGGAGGGAGGGGTGGGTGGGTGGGTCAGAGGAGGAGAAAGGGTGGGTGGGGAAAGCCTGCCCTGCCCTATATCTCTGCCCCCAAATCGGATGGACAGATTACCTCAGCCCTCCGCCGGCACTCCCCATGTTCTCCACCCGGGCAGCCCTTCTTCCAATGACCCCCATCTTTGGCAAAAGGACCAATAGCCTAGGTCCGTGATGGCCAACCTTGGCACTCCAGGTGTTCCTAGACTTCAGTTCCCAGAAGCCCAAGTCTCTGTGGATCTACACAAATGGGTTTGCTGTGCATTCACATTTACTGTGTTTACTTTGTGTACGTGCATTAAACCCATCCATGTGGATCCACAGAGACTTGGGCCTCTGGGAATTGAAGTCCAAGAACACCTGGAATGCTGATGTTCACCATCCCTGGCCTGGGGACTGGGCAGAAGTTTCTTGGGTCTCTCCCCCTCAGAAAAGGCACCCGACCTCTACTGCTCACCTGGTGTTTGGGATTGTCTCCCAGCTGACAGGGGAGATCAACTGGATGGAAAAGGCCTCCTGCAACGGGTGGATGTAGCGATCGTCTGGGGAGAAGTAGGAGAGCCACAGAAAGAAGAGAGAGAGAGAGAGAGAGGTTGTCATCAAATTAAGGCAGGAAACGCCACAGTTCCTTTGGATCGATCTGGTGTTAAGAAGATCTGCTGGCAAGGTAACTGTTGTCCTTCTTTGTGGTCTCTGTGTATCTACACAAATGGGTTTACTGCGCATATGCACAGTAAATGCATTCATGTGGATTTACAGCTGAACACGAAGAATAACTTGATAGAACATAGGGGCAGAAATAGACATTGCAGATTGCCCATAATTAGAACACTGTTATATTTAACAGGGATATAGCAATCGCAATTGCACTTCTATAATGCTCCATTGCACTTAATGCATCTCTGGGTAGTTCACAATATAATTAGCATTTTTGTCCACCCCCTCCAACATGCTGGGTCCTCAATTTGCTGACCTCGGAAGGATGGAAGGCTAAGTCAACCTGGATTCCTGCCAGGCTTGAACTCACAACGTTTTAGC
The DNA here is from genome assembly GCA_035047305.1 of Bradypodion pumilum. Classification (NCBI taxonomy): domain Eukaryota; kingdom Metazoa; phylum Chordata; class Lepidosauria; order Squamata; family Chamaeleonidae; genus Bradypodion; species Bradypodion pumilum. The sequence continues at coordinate 345,114,882 of JAWDJD010000004.1, forward strand.
TGCAGTTTAACCACAGCGTCACCAGGGCTCTTTATAAAACTATCACAGTCCCCCCCCCCCCCCCCACACACACACACACACACATAACGCAATTGCATTTCCCACATTTGTGGAAATCGCAGGGGAGGGGTCAGCACACCTGGAGTGGAATACATGAGCCCCCCTCCCAGGAAAAACCACCTTCCTGACCGTTGTATATCCCCCTGGCTCGGGAGCATGTAGACTCCCCTACCTTGCTCTATGGTCTCAAACTCCTTCTCCTCCCCGGTCATGCGAGGGATCCTGGTACACAGATTGTTGATGCTGGTCGCCACGGCATAGACCTAGCAGGCAAGAGTGGATTCATTCAGGCACATCAGGAGGGCAGCCTGACTCAATGGGGAGAACCCCTTTGCCTAGGAGTCTCCCCTTCCTATGAAGGACACTTTCCATAACCTCAGACCTTGCTAGCCGAGAGACCCTTTGGCTTCCTGGATACCACTGCCCATCACCCTAAGGCCTACCTTGGACTCTACGTGGTAAGAGACGTAGTGAGCAGTGCAGCGCAGTGGAATCTTCCGGACCGGCCAGGGGGCATCGTACGAGAGATAAGCAGGCAAGACACTGATGCGCAGCTCCCCCTGAAGCACAGAGCACAGTTTAGGCATTGCCACACGGTGGACTGGTCCGCCCTCCCCCCCTCCAGCCACAGTGCTCAGAAGACCAAAGGGAGGAGGGAAGTGGAAGAGAAAGAGTCCAGACCCTCCAACGAGCGCATACCTGCCGGTTGAAGTAGAGGAAGCCCTTGGGACAGTTGACGTTGTGAAAGGGAGCAAAGGACTCAATGGGGCCGTCGAGGGTCATGGGGTGAAGGCGCAAGGCCCCCCGGGAGGTCACCAGCAGCCAGTGTGGAGAAGGGCCACAGATGAACACCTGGGAAGGGCAAAGCAGGCGCCATCAATACCCAGCCATCCTTTCTTGATACCAAGCAAGAGAAGGACCCTCGACATGATCCCCGAATGGATATGAGCCTCAAGTCCACCCGCTCAGGTCCAGGAAGAGCCTTATGGCAAAAACAAACACTCTTAGGGGTACACAATCCAAGTTAGAAGATGGAGGAAAAAGGAGCTCACTGGATAAGGAACACCATTAAAGGAGGAGGATATAAGCTGAAGAACTCAACCTCCCCTACATCACTTGGAGGTCCCTAAATACAAGACCAACAGGCTCAAGTGGAGGCTGCTGGCATACGACAACACACTGTGTGGATGTGGAGAGAGACAAAATCTGGCTTGTTTACTGGTCTGCCGATAACTGCCAGAAACATGCACTGATGAGGACTTAAATTTGGCCAAAGCCAAGAAAGTGGCTTCATTTTGACAGTCCAGGGATTGATCTGGACACAAAAGAAAACGACCATGCCATCCAGAGCTGGAGGTGAACAGGGGGAATGGCCTTTAGGCAGCCTTTAGGCAGAGGAACCTCTCTTCCACCCTTGGCGAAGCAAGACCCTTTCCGCAGGAGCTGCCAGGGTCTTCTGCGTGCCAGGCAAGGACCTCTGAGCACAGTCCCTCTCCAGAGGGCTGGGCAACCTCCTTCCCCTCTGCACTAGCCCAAAGAGACACGGCCCCAAGGGCAAGCCCTCTGTCCATACGAGGACCGTCTGTGCCACTATCACTCTCCACAAACTCCAGGGAGACGCACCCCTGAGTACCCATAGATGTCTTCAAAGTAGCGGAAGCGGGCAACCCGTCCCCTGGCTGCCCCAGATTCATCTCCACCAACGCTCTCCGGCTTCTTCTTAGACAGACGGGGCTTCTTCTCCCGGAAGTTAATGTTATGTGGGACCTGATCGGAAGGGAAAAGAAAACATGGAGTGACTGATCTGAAGAGCTAGCGAGGCTACCGGTTGGCCAAGCATACGAGGGAAAGGTTGTGGTCCAATGTTGACTTCCTTTTTTGTTCTGTTTTGATTGATTGATTTTATTTACATTCCACATAAAGTGGTACTCTAAATAAATAATTCCTAAAAAGAAGGTACAGATAGAATCACAAAAAGTTATACCGTTAAATGGAAACCAAACTACAGTCTCAAACTGCAAGGGCCAGAATCTATTGGAGTTTCTGTAAGGCCGTGATGGCGAATCTTGGAACTCCAGATGTTCTTGGACTTCAATTCCCAGAAGCCCCCGTGAATCCACACGAATGGGTTTACTGTGATTCATCCGGCCCATGCCGCCCTTGTCGCTCCTGGAAGCGGAAGTAAAGCGCACCCATATGGTTAAGGATCTTCCAAGTTAACCCTTCTTCCGTACGGGCGCGTTTTACTTCTGCTCCCAGGAGCAACGAGGGCCGGATGAATTGCAATAAACTCATTCGTGTGGATTCACGGGGGCTTCTGGGAATTGAAGTCCAAGAACATCTGGTGTGCCAAGGTTCGCCATCACGGCTGTAAGGAGTGCATAATAATTCACCATGGCTAATTGTAGCTGATTTTTTAATTTAAATTTAAAATAAACATAATCATCAACAAAACAAAAATACAATAACACATTAACAACTACAATAACAAGATTATATTTATAAAGATTAATATAAAAACTGCTGCATAATCAAATAAGTGCACCCCACCACCCCTGGGACATTATACCTTCAGTTTATTATTAATATAGAACCTTAGTTGTTTCTATATATATAGTTGCCCCTCTTTCTAAAAAATTATATATTCTTGTCTGTTTTCTTCCTCTTGCTTTGATTAAGAAAATGTTCAATAAAGCCTCCCCAAATCTCTTTGAAGCCATTTCTTTTTGTTAATCCTTTAACTTTAGTTCAGATGTCAGTCTATCATTTATCGCAATATTCCATATTTCTTTGTACCAATCATCCAACTCAGATGCGCTGTCTGTTTTCCATCTTTTAACAGTAAGTAATCTCATAGTGGTTACCATTACTAGCACCATTTCCTTCTCGTTTCTTTTTAAAGCAGTGATTTCCAACACCCACTGAGCAACGCGTACCTTCTTAAAGCGGACTTTAAGGTTTGTCTGGGCCAGCTGGGAGTCGTGATTAAAGGCCTCGTAAATGAGCAACTCCTGTTCCACGTGGACCTGCTCGCCAGAGAGGAAACAATGAATGAAGTTCTGGCTCCCAATTCAGGTCGCTCCTGCCAGAAAGGCAGGAAAGTCACGCGAAGCTGAAGCCTCTTTACCACCACCACCACCACCATCACCACGTGAACAGGACAGGAATGAAAAGAAAAGGATGCAGTCATTTCACCCCTGCCTCACCACTGGGGTGTAATCGTTTGGCCCGCACTTCGCCACTGCTATGGGACCTGCACTGCCTGCCTATATGTCTCTGGGTGCAATTCAAGGTGCTGGTTGTTACCTTTAAAGCCCTTCATGGTAGTGGACCAGGATACCACAGGGATCGTATCGTCCCTAGGACATCGACCCGTCCCACGAGAGCAAACAGAGAGGGCACCCTTCTTCAGGTGCCATCCGTTGGGGAGGCTCGCCTCTCCAGCACAAGGAAAAGGGCCTTCTCTATCGTAGTCCCCACACTATGGAACCGCCTCCTGATAGAATTACGCCTCCAGTCCCAGTTGGTACCATTTAGGAAAGAACTGAAGACATGGTTGGCAAAATGGGTCTGGGGGCCAGGATTGTCTATATTTTTTACTGTATATTGTATTTCAATTATGTTGTAATACCGCCCAGAGTCGGCCATGTGCTGAGTAGGGCGGGGTACAAATTAAAGTTGGAATGGAATGGAAGCTCCCCTTTCTGGCTCGTCTGAGGCTTCCCCACCTTCCTGTAACCAATTTTAATGTTAATGTTACGCTGATTTTATCTTTATTTTTAAGATAGCAAAATGGCACAGCGGTGGGCAATATTGTCAAATGTTCTTAAGGGTTTTTAAATTGTTTTTATATTGGTTTTAACTTGTTTCATTGTAAGGTCCGTGAGGTGCTCGTTGGCCTATGGACACCGGCCAGAGTCCACCGGATTAGGGTGGTATATCAATCTATTAAATAAATAAATAACCACCAACTCGAATGATAAGGAACCCCCTGGCTTATTGGCTCCGACCTTAGGCAAAAAGCCTCTGCTCTTGTGCCTAGCCAGTGGTGTCTAACCCTGGCACTCCAGGTGTTCTTGGACTTCAAGTCCCAAAAGCCCAAGTCTCTGTGAATCCACACAAATGGGTTTACTGCGCATACGTGCAATAAACCCATTCGTTTGGATTCACAAAGAATTGGGCTTCTGGGAACTGAAGTCCAAGAACAGACGCAGTCAACCCATTAAGGTAACCCGAGCCACACCACAAGGGACTGTGGTGGCTTAGCGGTTAAGACGCTGTTCGGTAGGAAAATATACAGCGTTCCATACGCTCCGGTGTCTAGTCCTGCCTGCCCCACAAGCAGGGAGAGATCTGCAGACACAAAGAGCGCTGGCTCTCTGGCTGCAAATGGAGATGAGCACTGACCTCTAAAGTCAGATACGACTGGCTTTTGAGCAAGGGAGACCTTTCTTTGCTTGATGCCCAGAATGGATAGTTCAGTCTGCCAGATTCTCTAGCGTGCCCTGAAGCGAAGGTCAGCGAATTCTCTCTCAAAAGGCTCACCAAGAGGTACGGACGGCTCTGCCGGTTTCCCAGGGCCACCAGCAGCACCTCCTTGACCAGCGGCATTTCAGTCTGGCGGATCACCTCCTCCTTCTTGGCCTCAGCCTGGCTGGCCGGCTGGCCGAAGGAACTGTCCACCAGGACCCGCTGCCCCATGGGGAAATTCTTCACCAGGAAAACCAGCCGCCAGTCGGGCAACTGGTAGATCTGCAGGGAAAGAGAGGAGATGCCCATAGCAAGCTTACAAGCCACCGGTGGCCAGGGGCCGACCGGCCGCCCTGCTCCCCAGGATGCGGAGAGGAACTCACCTCCATGGTGCCGCTCTCCCGCACCAGTACACACCAGTGTGTGGGTTCCATTTTGTACTGGTGGGAGTCCCTGTCCGCCGCAGGCAAGCTAGACCTGCGAGGCTCTTCCTTGGTGGGGCTGAAGAGGGAGCTGGAATCCCCGTAGAGCATTTCCTCCTCGTCATCCACTGTGTTACTGCAGATTTGGGTATAATAATAATAATTTCATGTCAGAAATTATTCTGGGTTGATAGGATTTTCTGCTCAGGGGACACCCGAATGAGGCTCTTTTCATGTCCCCAAGATCTTTTCCCACCCAAGTGGTCCCTATTGATCTACTTGCAATTCCTTGCTTTCGAACTGCTAGGTTGGCAGGAGCTGGAACAGAGACGGGAGCTCACCCTGTCATGCAGCACTTGGGTCTTGAACTGCCAACTTGCCGGCCTTCCAGCTAACAAGGCGAGCTTCTTAACCACTGAGCCACCATTGCAGCCCCGCGAATGATGATGATGAGGGGAGAAAAGAGAGGAAGGACGGAGCCCAGGGAGGCCACCGGATCTTCTCAGACCCACAGATTCCACTCCAGCAAAGGTTCCTGCCCAAACCGAGCTGACCGGCATCCAAGGAATTAAGGCATGCCAGGGTTTCAGGAAAGAAACTCCCCCCATGTTCCTCCCACCTGAATTCTAATTGGGCACGGGCCTCTCCTTTATATGTGTGTGTGTGTGTGTGTGTGTGTGTGTGTGTGTGTGTGTGTGTGTGTGTGTGTGTGTGTGTGTGTGTGTGTGTGTGTGTGTGTGTGTGTGTGTGTGTGTGTGCAGGATCCAGAGTGGGCCAAGCAGTAGGTGCTCATGGCAGACCCCCTCCCTCCACCCCACAAGCACATCCCTACCACCACCACCAGCCCATTCACAGCCAGGTCATGAATTAAGCTTCAAAGCCCTCATGTTAAATTGTGGTTACAGCTCAGAATGTTATTTTTTTTAACGCAGAATGTTTTATTTTGGTTAACATAAAACAACAAATAACAATATAAAGAAAAGAAAAACAACACACAATCTTAGTAAAAACACTATTTAACATATTATATACAAATATGTGCACCCACCCCGCAGCTGTATATTATTCAAACTACAAACTACTGTATTTCCAATCCTTTTTAACACGTAGTCCCTTCTCTTTCTCGAATGAGGCATATTCTTGCCTTGGTTTTGCTCCTTCACTTTTTACTAAAACATAATCAAGAAACTCTCCCCGTGTTTCTCTACAATCTGATTTCTTTAAAATTCCCTTTTCAATTTTTAATTCTGATGCTAATCATATATATAGCTAGTCTGCTATATTATGGCCCATTTTATGGTCTGTTTTATTGTGGTTTTATGGGGGGTATTTTTAATAAGTTTGCTTGTTGTATGGGGGATTTTATGCTGTTTCCCGCCTCATGTGGGATTCATTCTTCCCTAGAGGAGTGGGGTATAAGTGTAATAAATGAATGAATGAATGAATGAATGAATGGCCATATTCCATAGTTCCTAAGGTCAATCTTCCCGTTCTGTTTTGCAGCCAGGTTTCCATTATTTGCCCATTAAGAGTATCATAGCAGTTACCATTAAAATAATCATTTCTTTCTTATCAGAAACAATAACCACAAAAAGACAACAAACATTGTGGCACCTTAAAGACGAACTCCTGTATTTAAAGGGTGAGCTTTGGTAACTTCATGCCCTCCTCCTCATCATCATCATCATCTCACCTGATGTCCTGGATGGGGGTCTCTGATTCCGACTGGCTCCTCAACGATGAGTCGTCTCGGGAGGTGGACGAATGGCTCTCGGTGGTAAACATCCCGCTGACATCCCGGTATACGCACAGCGCAATGACCTTGGATTGCTGAGGGTGGGACGGGACACACATGACAAAACAAGAGGCCTTACTGCGAGATGGAGGCTGGGAGGCTTCAGCCAGGATTTCAACATAGGGAGACAGAGAAAAGCTTTTCTTCTTTCTTAACATGCACTCCCATCCTCTACGTCACCACCAGCCTCTGAACGCTCAAACCCTAGGTTGGGTCCTCAGGGACCCTCAAGCAGACTGGACGTCCAGGAGCCTAATCCAGAGGCCCAAACAAATTGTCTAACCCCAGCAAAGGTGAATGCATCTTACACAATTTAACATTTTGGGAATGGTCACCATGTTAGTCTGTGTTTCAAGCACGTCAGAGAGTAAACAAAACAAAAAGGCACAAAACATGGCACCTTAAGAGACTCACTCCTGTATTTTGATTTTAGTTTTCATGGCTCAAGTCCACTTCGCCATGTTAGTACTAGAAGGGGGGCTGGACTCAAAGGACTCACACACAACCCCGTGGCCATGCCACATGTACCAGGTACCAACCAGATTATTTCAAAGGTCTCTTTTCAGATCAATTCACAAGCTAGAAACCGGTTTCTTAAAAGGGTGTATTTGTAGATGTGCTCTGATGAACATACGCATCAGCACCCTCATCAGAGGTCTGAGTGTAAGCCGGATGCAAGACCTTTGGGTAGAAGAAAGGAACACTTCAACTGCCCTGGGCCGAGTCTTGGAAAGAAATACCTTTCCTTTTTTCAGAGGCAGCAGAGTAATAGTAATAGCAATAGCAATTCCACTTATATACTCCCTCTCCATAGATATGTAGCACTTAGTCGCCTCTCTGGACGGTTTACAAGGTAATGAACATTTTGTCCCCAACATGCTCGGTACTCATTTTACCGATCTCGGAAGGATGGAAGAGGCTGAGTCGACCTTGTCAGGATCAAACTCGCAACATTCTGGCTGCAGGATGGCCGTTGGAGCCCCTGCACCACCGGGGCTTTATAATGACAGGTTGCTTACTTGCAAATGTTGTTCTTCTTTATAGTCCCCTGTGAACCCATACAAATGGGTTTAATGCACGTACACATGCGGATTCACAGAGACCACAAAGAAGAACTTGAAAGAGTGTAGGGACAGACAATAGACAATGTAAATAGCCCATAACAATTAGAACCTTGTTCTATTTAACAAAGATTGTTATATTTTAAAATGGTTCTATTTAACAAGGAAATAGCAATAACACTTCTATACCGCCCACAGCACCTAGTGCCCTCTCTGGCCAGTTTACAAGTTAATTTGGTGCATTTTACCCCTAATAACATGGGGAGGTGGCCCCCGCCCGTTGGCTGGTATAAATTGTCCCGCTTTGCTGATGGGGTGGGTGGGTTTTTTAATGGGTTGTTTTTAAAATGTTTTTAAATGATTTTTAAATTGTGAATGTTTTTGTGTTTTTATGTTTTGTTGTGAGCCGCCTGGAGTCGCTTCAGTGAGAGGGCAGAAATACAAATTTAATAAATAAACGAACAAACAACATGCTAGGCTCCTCATTCTATCGACCTTGGAAGGCTGCGTCAACCTTAAGCTCTGATCAGGATTGGGCTCACAACATTCTGGCTGCAGTTCAGCAGTTTTAACCACTGTGCCACCTGCGGATCAGGCCCAGAGCTCCCTCCCTTACTCACGTGGTGCAGCTGGGGCTTCTGCAGGGTGAGGCGGTGTGTCCGGCCGCCATACGTGTCACTCTTCAGCACAAACATGGCCACCTGCCCCTCAGAACTCATGATCACCACGTAGGGGTCAGCGACCGCACACTGGACAATAGGGGAGCCCAGGTCCACAGGGATGAAGTGCAGCTGGTTCACTGCAAAGCAAAACCACACGGGCCACTGAGACTGCGGCAGACTGACCCTTGACCCTCGTGCCAAGAGGTCACAAACTCATGGGCACGATCCACTACCACCACCACCGATTCCACAACTGTCCATTCCACCAACAGCCATATTCACTCTTTCTTTTTTTTCCCCCTTTTTACTATGATCCCTGGAGTTCCCTGTCTAGGAACATTTTTGTTAATTCCTTCCAGTATGGAGCGCATCCACACACGCAAAACAAGTTGACATTACGCTTAATGAAGCCATGTATAGAGTGACAGGACGCCTCAAACCTACACCAGCGGGGAAATTAGCCCCTCTTGTTGGTATCACTCCAGTTAAGATCAGGAGAGGAACTGCAGTGGATGCCAAGAAAGATAAACAAGAGAAGGACCCTCGACACCCTCTGAAGGGATACGAGCCTCAAATCCTCTGGTTCAGATCCAGGAAGAGCTTTATGGCAAGAACAAACACTCTTGAGGGTACGGAAGAGCAAAACTGAATTAGAAGATGGAGGAAGGTGCTCACTGGACAAAGAACATCCTTAAAGTAGGAGGATATGGCTGAGGAACTCAATCTTGCCTACGTCACTTGGGGGACCCTGAATAGGCTGAGGGTTTGAGTCCCTCCTAAATGTAGGGTCAAGTGGGGCGTGTACTGTGTGTACTGTGGGCAACAAGATCCAGCTCATTTACTGGTCTGCCAATTACTACTGGGATCTTGTACTGATAAGGACTTAAGTCTGGCCAATGCCAAAGCTTCCTCTTTCATGTCCCAATCAAACCCTCGACTGCCAAAATGAAGCCACTTGCTTGGCTTAGTCATTGGTCAAACTTAATGACAAAGCCATTAACATTTAAAGCAAAAATGACCATGATAAGGGACAAAGACGGAAAGGAGCTAGCTGATGCAGAAGAAATTAAGAAAAGATGGAAAGAGTACACAGAGGAACTTTACAAAAAGGACCTCAACACTCCTGATAATCACAATGATGAAGAAATTGAACTTGAGCCAGGCATCCTGGAGAGCGAAGTCATAAAGACCCTAAAGAGCACTGCAAACAACAAAGCTAGTGGAGATGATGGTATCCCAGTTGAATTTTTCAAAGTGCTAAAAGATGATGGCGTCAAATTACTGCATTCAATATGCCAGCAGATTTGGAAAACAAAACAGTGGCCACAGGATTGGAAAAGATCAGTATACGTCCCAATCCCAAAAAAGGGCAATGCCAAAGAATGTTCAAATTATCGAACAATCGCGCTCATCCCACATGCCAGCAAGATGATGCTCAAGATAATACAGGACAGACTTCAGCAGCACGTGGAGAGAGAATTGCCAGAGGTGCAGGCTGGTTTCAGAAGAGGCAGGGGGACTAGAGACCACATCGCCAACATACGCTGGATCATGGAGAAAACAAAGGAATACCAGAAACAAGTTTACTTTTGTTTTATTGACTACACTAAGGCATTTGACTGTGTGGACCACAACAAGATGTGGCAAGTAATTAAAGAGATGGGAATACCAGAGCACCTCATATGCCTCCTGAGAAATCTGTACATCAACCAAGAAGCAACAGTTAGGAAAGAACATGGAATAACAGAGTGGTTTGGAATAGGAAAAGGAGTAAGACAAGGCTGCATTTTGTCACCATGCTTATTCAACCTATACACAGAGCACATAATGCGCAGTGCAGGGATGGAGGAATCACAATATGGGATTAAAATCGCTGGGAGAAACATCAATAATCTGAGATATGCAGACGATACCACCCTAATGGCAGAAAGTGAGGAAGACCTAAAGAATCTCTTGATTGGGCTGAAGGAGGAGAGTGCAAAAGCTGGCTTGAGACTCAATATCAAGAAAACCAAGATAATGGCAACAGGCCCCATCAGTTCCTGGAAAATAGACGGGGAAGAAGTAGAAGCAGTGACAGATTTCACTTTCTTAGGATCAAAGATCACTGCAGATGGGGATTGCAGCCATGAAATAAAAAGGCGACTGATTCTTGGGAGACAAGCGATGAGAAACCTGGGGAACATAGTGAAAAGCAGAGACATTACATTGCAAACAAAAATTAGAATAGTCAAAGCAATGGTTTTCCCAGTAGTAATGTATGGATGTGAGAGCTGGACAATTAGGAGGGCTGAACGCAGAAGAATAGATGCCTTTGAAATGTGGTGTTGGAGGAGGGTTTTGAGAGTCCCCTGGACAGCGAGGAGAACAAATAGGTCAATCTTAGAAGAAATTAACCCTGACTGCTCATTGGAAGGTCAAATAGTAAAGATGAAGCTAAAATACTTTGGACATCAAATGAGAAGGGGGGATTCACTTGAGAAGGCATTGATGTTGGGAAAGGTGGAGGGCAAAAGAAGAAGGGGGAGGCCAAGGATGAGATGGCTAGATGGTATTATAGACACAATGGGCACAGAGCTGGGAGGGCTGAGGGGGATGGTAGAGGACAGAGGCGCCTGGAGGAAAATGGTCCATGGGGTCGCAAAGGGTCGGAGTCGACTGTGCAACTGAACAACAACAATGACAAAGCCAAGAAAGTTCATTTTGGCAGTCCAGGGTTCGACTGAGACACGAAAGAAGAAGAAATGTGGCAGCCACCCGTCCACCCACCCTCCATTCACCACCTCTCTCTCTCTCCCCCTCCCTCTGGACAAGGCCACCTTCGAAGCAGAGAGGGAAATTCCTGTCTCACCCACCTCCTTCCAGCAGGCGGATGCCCAGGGGAGACACCTGGACGATATAACGGTTCTCGCCAATGTTGCCAGCATACACCGTGGGGCCTTGGGTGGCAAAGCCACTGGTGTCCAGCTCCATGATCTCCTGGCCAGTCTGCAGGATCTGCGGAGGGTCAAAAGCACAGCAGAAATAAGAGAGAAAGTGTGGGATGGGAAGGCGGAGCCAGTCATGCTGGTATTCCGTTGTAGGCAATAGTCCTATGTGGAAAACCAAACAAGAGATTATTTCTCCCCCCACCCCCCAAAAGGAAATAAGGTGCACCTCTGGACAGGCTTTCTGTGTCACTTACTGCCAGGCACCCCTACCGACTGCCAGCTGGATGGAGAAGAGGGATTAAGCCAAGCCCCCTTCATTCATTCTCCTTTGGCCATGCAATATATTCAGGGCTCCATCCCCTCCAGTGACCTCTTCCAAAAGAATTCCACTTTGCTTTGCAGTGGCCTTCCATTTGCCTTCTGCATCGCAGCGTGACACCCGTGATACCACTGTACCAGTTCCATGAGTCACATTCTGGTCCTGAGCCCTTTTGTCCTCCTAAGCCCCAGGTCAGTATTGATCAAGCTGCTGCTCTCCATCAAAATGGATTCAAAGCAGATTTAATCCACTGAGGGACCATCACCTTTCCCTGTGGCCTTTGGCACCCAAGGCCTTTAGTCTTCAGGGTGATCAGGTTAGCTAACCGCCACCTGATGATCGGCAATGAGTTGCTGGCAGTAGGATCTACTCTATTGTTGGCGAACCTATGGCACACATGCCAGAGTGGGCACTCAACGCTCTCTCTGGGGCAGATGTGCCGTCGCCCCAGCACACAGTTCACCCCGCTCCTCTGCCTAGCAGCCCAAATGGGAGCGCTTCCTCCCTCCTCCCCCAGCAGAGTGGGTTTTGGGTTGCAGTTTGGGCACTCAGTCTCTAAAAGGTTCACACCACTAGCCTACTCTATTGCCATAGTGGGGTAACCTGGCCAGACTGGTCCTCCTTCATCCAGACCCTACATTCCGAGTCCTTAACAAATGAAGAACCTGGGCTCGAATGCTGGTTATTTAACCAAGGCATCTCTGAATAAGGCACGTTCTCTCTTTCTCTGGCAGTCTATCCCTTTGGCGCACCCATGTGGAACAGGAGTTACTACATGTTCTTCACTATGCCAGGGGTAGCCCCTCTCCCACTGAACCTGGGCAGCACCAAATGAGGAGAACTGCACTTCAATTCAGCTTTAAAAAGAATTCACTGATCTGTCCTTTTGAAGAGAATTCACTAATATGATCAGGGAGGGTGTGTGTGTGTGTGTGTGGACTTGAAGTTTCAGAAATTCAATTGTGAGAAAGCCAAATGGGCAGAATTCTTCACCTCTGCCTTGGGTGCCAGTTCCTCCACCACCACCACCACCAGGCAGGCGTCAGCAGGACATCTTGGAACAAGCGGTTTGGCTTGCTACGTCCCTTACATTCAAAGCTAAGCCATTTGATCCACCACCACCACCACCTCATGTACTCACCATGGTGGAGTCCTCACGACTCAAGATGAGGAAGCCATGACGCTTCTCATCGTCTACAGTCTCCGGCGGAGGGGGCTCCTCCTTCTCGGCACCTTCTCCTTGGGCTGACTCTTCCTCCTTCTGAGAGAAATTGACGGGGGTGGGGGAGGCTGTTAGCCCATACACTTGGGAGGAGGCAAGCAACTGACACCGCCAAGGCTGGAACAAAAGCCAGAATGGAGGTCCCCCATGGCCCACAGCCTCCCACAAGTGTAGAGTGGAGCGCCAGAACCTTCCCTGGTATCCAAAGAAAGACTAAAGGCACACATTCCACACTCAAAACATCTGCCTCTTCTTCTATTCCTGGCCAGAGGAACAGAGAACATGGGTATATGAATAGGGGGAAAAACCTCTCTCAAAGCTGCTCAGAGGATCAAAAGAGCTCGAAGAGAGCCTCAGACTGCCACTGCTACCATATTTCCCCCAAAATAAGCCTGGGTCTTATATTAACTTTTGCTCCAGAAGACACATTAGGGTTTATTTTCATGGGATGTCTTATTAAGTACTTCTGCTACAACACACAATGTATTGAATTAAAGGTAAAGGTTTCCCTTGCTCAAAAGCCAGTCATATCCAACTCTAGGGTTCAGTGATCATCTCTGTTTCAAAGCCGAAGAGCCAGCGCTGCCTGCTTCTGCAATCGTTTCCGTGGTCATGTGGTAGGCATGACGAGACACCGAAGTGCACTGAATGCTGTTTACCTTCTCACCGAAGTGGTCCCTATTTATCTACTTGCAATTTCTTGCTTTCGAACAGCTAGGTTGGCAGGAGCTGGGACAGACGGGAGCTCATTCCGTCCTGCAGTACTCGGGCATCGAACTGCTGACCTGCCGCCTTCCAGTCAGCGTCTTAGCCACTTGAGCCACTGCAGTATTGAATTATGAAGATTCATATTAAACACAACCACGGGTGCACATTATTCATGCGTTGTGTCTGTACTCCGACAGGTCATTCGGCAATAAGTCTCAAGTTCATCTGTTTACATCAGCGTTTACCTCTTGTCCAAAGGTGCCCGCTTGGGTAATTACAAATAATTAGAATTTTTATTATTTATTTTAAGTATTAATATTAATATTATTTATTTATACTTAATTATATATTAATATTATTATTTATTTTTAAACTCATCATGTCCATCATGTGTTCCAATGGACGTACTACTGGTAAATGTGTCTGTCTGGCTGACAATCTAAACTGGGGCTTATTTGGGGGGGTAGGGCTTATATTACAAGCATTCTGAAAAATCATGCTAGGGCTTATTTTAGGTATTATTTTCAATCAAGGAAATAGGGTAGTCTGCATCACCATCCATCTGCCCCAATGGGGCTGGGGGAAAGCCGATAGAGATGTTGGGATGGGCGGCCCCTCTCCTACTTCTCCACAAGGATGAGCAAGGGGTGGGAGAAGAGCCCCCAGGCCTCTCATCTGCTCCTCCTCTACCCCCCCCCCCCCAATTGAGCAGTGAGGAGCCAGAGCCCAGCTCACAGGAAACCCTCCCTAGCAGCTTCACAGCCCCCAAATCCCCAGGGGAATCTGGATCCTACGTACAGTCACCTCTTCATGCTTCTGGGGCGAGATCACCGTCCACATATCGTAGCAGCCTGGGAGCTCAAAGGTGGTGACCACCTGCGGCCGGATACTTTTCTGTCCAGAAGAGCAAGGCAAAAATCAGGGTTCCAGCCCACAACATGGATTTCCCAAGAATGGGGTAATTTCTGGGCAAGGCATGGCGATTATTTTACAGCAACCCCAGCAAGCAAGGATGCATGGTCCCTGAATTGAACTCTTCTTGGTATGGATCTTAAAATCAAAACGTATTTCTAGTTGTGGGTTTCTTTGGCAATGCTAAGCACCCTTTTGAGAAAATCCTGGTAAGATCCAAAGCAATTACACGTCTTCACGTTTTCATGTGTTAAGTCTTGTTGTTCAGGTCTCTTCATTCTACTCTACTCTCGTCTCTCTCTTCCTTCTTATTGCTACTCTTGCCTTACAAGCAAAAGCACGCATAAGGTCACCATTTTTGGTTTGAGCTCACGGCAACCTTTATGAAAAGAAGTTTTACAAAGGAGAGCGCATGTTTATCTCCCTGGATCAACTGTAAGGTTGATGAGAAGGTGGGATCAGAAGTCTGGAGGAAGGAGCTCACTAGACAAGGAGTAGCAGGAAAGGAGGATCTGGCGGAGGAACTCAACCTCTCCTACATGTCACGTGGAGGACCCTGAATAGGCTGAGGGTGGGAGTGCCTCAATGCAGGGCCCACAGGCTTAAGCGGGGGGGGGGGGGGGCTGCTAGAGGACAAGAACACCCTGTGGAGAGACAGAGAACCCATTGGCTCATTTCATGGTCTGCTGATGACGGCCAGAAATATGCACCGGCGATGAGAACTTAAGTTTGACCAATGACCAAGCCTAGAAAGTGGCTTCCTTTTGGCAGTCCAGGATTTGATCGGGAAACGAAAGCCATCCCATACCAAGAAGACCTGCCCAAAAGACCCACAGGAGAGACCTCGAGAGCGCCAGGCTGGTTCAGGGGCCTTGGGTCTCCTACCTCCCTCCCTTCCGACCCAAATGTCCCTAGGTGGTTTCAGGCTGCTCCAACGATCACTGGGGCAGCTTCGTGTAAACCTAGGCCCGCTTGCTGCTACTGTGGCACTGGTACTGCACTTGCGCCAGACTGGCCTTGCCAGCGCAGGTCTTCGCCCAGTGCATTTCTGCCCGTCCCCCTTCTCCCGCCTGCTGCCCACTCACCTGGAGGACAGAGAGGGCTCCATTTTTGCCGTAGCCGGAGCACACCACAATTTCTAGGTCTGGCTCAGGGTTGTTCTGGAACTGAGAGGGAGAGGAAGAGAGGAGGCCGCCTTAGGTCCATGATGGAAAACCTTGGCACGCCATATGTTCTTGGACTTCAATTCCCAGAATCCCCCGTGAATCCACACGAATGGGTTTACTGCGATTCATCAAGCACACGCTGCCCTCGTTGCTCGCGGAAGTAAAACACGCCCGTCCAGGAGCGTTTTACTTCCACGAGCGACAAGGGCAGTGCGGGCCGGATGAATCGCAGCAAAACCATTCGTGTGGATTCACAGGGTGCTCGGGCTTCTGGGAATTGAAGTCCAAGAATATCTGGCGTGCCAAGGTTCGCCATCACGGCCTTAGGGACTCAGGTGGGCACGGGTGTCTCCCGTCAATCATGTCCCTCTAGAAGCCTTCCGCCAGTTCTCCTGGCCCTGCTTGGAAGGCTCAAAGGGTCACGGCATTTGCCCTCCATTCTGCCAGAACCTCTCCTGGTCCCTGCGCTTCACACACCGGGTCGTGACTCCCACTGACCCTCCCTGCAAGGCTGGACAAGGCTGGAGGGCCACCATCCTCCTCTCCCTCCTGTACCCACAAGGAGGAGGAGCCGTGAGCCCATACGGTCAGTGCACTTACCTCCTCGGACAGAAAGGCGGGCTCACCCATGGCGGCATTGGCACAGGGGCCGATGTTCAGGATACTGTCACACACCTATCACCACCAGAAGAAAAGATCAACAGAGATTGGCCACTGCCCAGGGAATCACTCTAGAGCCGTGGTGGCAAACCTCGGCACTCCAGGTGTGCTTGGACTTTAATTCCCAGAAGCCCAAGTGTGTGAATCCACACAAATGGGTTTACTGCACATGTGAATTCACAGAGACTTGGGCTTCTGGGAACTGAAATCCAAGCACACCTGGAGCTGCCAAGGTTCACCACCACGGGTCTATAGGGAAAGAAGGACACTGGGAACCTCAAGGCTCTTCCAAGCCTAGAAACCAAGTTTTGAGCTCAGCTCAAATGCAGAGGAGCCATCCAGCTGAGGACGGAGAAGGGTCTGCGGGGAAATACACTCCCGAACCCTCCCGGCCTTTCTGCTCCGAGACAGGGTCCCGTTGGGAATCAAGGGAAGCGTTGGCAAAGGTACCTCAAAGGAGTAAGTGGCCAGCTGGGTGCCAGACTGGGCTTCACTGCCGTAGACCTCAATCTCGTCTACCTCGTCCTGCGGGGCGGATTTTCCTCCTGGAGAGGATTATATGAGGGAATGTGAAACAAATGGTTCCCGAGGGCATCTATGCCTTCCACAGCCTCCTCCTCCAAGGGTCAAACATGTCCTGTGGCTCTTCTGCCTGCCCACCCGCCCGCCCTCCATTGGAAAACCTAAGAGAAGAAGTCACGGTTGGGTCCGCTGGGGAGGACCCAATCCCAATTTAACAGACCAACCGGTAGGACGGAGAGTTGGTTTCCCGGGATGCCCACAAGATGGGCCACAGACCTTCTGCCAAGGCTCATCATAAGAACATAAGAAGCTGGAACAGGCCACAGCTCATCCAGTCCATCATTCTGTCACACACAATGGCTCACCATTTGCTTCCGGGTATTATTCCCAAGCAGATGCCTTCACCTGCTTAGGATTCCCTGGAAATGGCATTGAGAGATATCCTGCCTATCTCTCCAACCCAGCGGAGGTTGTCCTTAAGTATCCATAATTATAGCCATTGATACTCTTGTCCTCCATGAACTTGTCTAATCCTTTCTTAAAGCTGTCAAGACTGACAGCTGTCACCACTTCTTCTGGCAGGGAGTTCCATAGGCCAGTAATCCTCTGGGTGAAAAAGTACTTTCTCTT
Organism: Bradypodion pumilum; assembly: GCA_035047305.1. Taxonomy (NCBI): domain Eukaryota; kingdom Metazoa; phylum Chordata; class Lepidosauria; order Squamata; family Chamaeleonidae; genus Bradypodion; species Bradypodion pumilum. The sequence goes on from JAWDJD010000004.1 coordinate 345,132,421, forward strand.
ATTTGTTTGAGAACTAGTACCCAAAAGTTTCATGGAGTGTCCCCTAGTTCTAGTGTTGTGCGATAGGGAAAACAGTTTTTCCTTATCTACTTTGTCCACACCGTGCATGATTTTATAAACTTCAATCAGGTCACCTCTTAGACGCCGTCGTTCAAGAGTGAAGAGGCCCAACCGTTGCAGCCTCAGATGGTAAGGAAGGTGTTCCAGTCCCCTAATAATCCTTCTGGTTGCCCTCCTTGCACTTTTTCCAACTCCTTCTGGAGGTATGGCGACCAGAACTGTACACAGTATTCCAGATGGGGCCTCACCATAGATTTATAAAGAGGCAAAATGACACTTGCTGACTTATTTTCTATACCCTTCCTAAAGATCCCTAGCATTGAGTTTGCTTTTTTTCACTGCTGAGGCGCACTGGGTTGACACCTTCATTGAGTGGTGTCCACCAGGACACCAAGGTCCCTTTCCTGGTTTGTTCAGACCCCATCAGTTTATAAATGTAATTGGGGTTCTTTGCCCCAACATGCATCACTCTGCACTTACTAGTGTTGATGCTCATTTGCCACTGTTTTGCCCACTCCCCCAGTGTCAAGAGATCCCTCTGGAGCTCCTCACAATCGCTCACAGTTTTCACTACCCTGTATAATTTAGTGTCAAGGGAGACCATTCTCACCAGCCTTCCAGGACAGAAGGAAAAGGGAGAGGGAGACTACAGGCCTCTCCCTCGTCTTGTCAATCCAACGGAGGCCCTGGAAGTCTCATCAGGAGCCAAAAGTGTGTTTCCCGCCCCCCGCCCTCACCCCAAGCATTCTGCTGCTCTGGGCCAAGCCACCCACCTGGCCAGTTGGCAGGCTGCTCCGTGCGTTTCTTCTTGACAGGGGGCTCTTCCTGCGAGGGGAGGAAAGACATAAGCCAGGGGTCCCCAACCTTTCCAAGCTGGGGGGCTGGGTCATGCTCTCTCAGTCAGCTTCGAGGCGTGCTGGATGGCCATTTTGCCCTACCTGCACGATGGGGGTGACCATTTTGTCCCAAGAGCTTCAAAGGGGGTGGCCATTTTGTTTCTCAAATGTCCTTGGTGGGGTGGGGGGCCACATGAAACGGCACCATGGGCCAGATCCAGGCTGTGGGCCTTAGGTTGGGAACCCCTGAAATAAGCTATCAAGAGGCACAGGATATGGCCCTTCATCCCTCCCCAAAGCCTCAATCCTGCTTAGCTGAAAGACAGTCGCAAGAAAGACAGGACAAGGGGCTCCAGGGAGTGGTACCAAATCAACGGACACAAGCCACAAGGAAGGAGGCTTTGGCCAATTATAAGCCATAGCAATTACACTTCTATACCAGCCCAGAGCACTTCATGCACACTCTGGGTGCTTTACAGGGAATTAGCACTTTGCCCCCAACATGCTGGGTGCTGATTTGACTGACTTTGAATGGATGGAAGGAAGAGAATGAGTCAATCATGATCCCCATCAGGATCAAACTCACAATGTTTTGGCTACAGTACAGCCGTTTAACCCCTGCGCACAAGGAGACTGAGAAAGAAGCGGACTCTCCTTCCACGGAGGTTTTTAATAAAAAAACTGGATGGCCCTCTGTTAAGGGAACTGCAGCATGGGTGTTTCTACACATGCAAAGAATTAAGCTACATAAGAAGCCCTGGTGGTGCAGTGGTTAAAATGATGTTTGTTGTTGTTCAGTCGCACAGTCGGTTCCGACCCTTTGCGACCCCATGGACCATTTTCCTCCAGGCGCCTCTGTCCTCCACCATCCCCCTCAGCCCTCCCAGCTCTGTGCCCATTGTGTCTACAATGCCATCTAGCCATCTCATCCTTGGCCTCCCCCTTCTTCTTTTGCCCTCCACCTTTCCCAACATCAATGCCTTCTCAAGTGAATCCCCCCTTCTCATTTGATGTCCAAAGTATTTTAGCTTCATCTTTACTATTTGACCTTCCAGTGAGCATTCAGGGTTAATTTCTTCTAAGATTGACCTATTTGTCCTCCTCGCTGTCCAGGGGACTCTCAAAACCCTCCTCCAACACCACATTTCAAAGGCATCTATTCTTCTGCGTTCAGCCCTCCTAATTGTCCAGCTCTCACATCCATACATTACTACTGGGAAAACCATTGCTTTGACTATTCTAATTTTTGTTTGCAATGTGATGTCTCTGCTTTTCACTATGTTCCCCAGGTTTCTCATGGCTTGTCTCCCAAGAATCAGTCGCCTTTTTATTTCATGGCTGCAATCCCCATCTACAGTGATCTTTAATCCTAAAAAAGTAAAATCTGTCACTGCTTCTACTTCTTCCCCATCTATCTTCCAGGAACTGATGGGGCCTGTTGCCATTATCTTGGTTTTCTTGATATTGAGTCTCAAGCCAGCTTTTGCACTCTCCTCCTTCAGCCCTGACCAGGCTCAAGATTGACTCAACCTTTCATCCTCCCAAGGTCCGTAAAACGAGCACCAGGATAGTTGGGGGCAAAATGCTAATGGCTTTGTGAACTGCCCAGAGATTGCACTGAGGAGCACTATGGAATTGCTATTGCTACGCCATAACCCTCAGAGCTCTCTCCCAGCTCTCTGGGAACAGGGTACATTCAGCACAGCCACAGCACCGGCTGCTTTGCAGCTGAAAGGGCCCCTCTTTGCAAAGCCCTCTCCACGGCACTTTCTCTCGCAGGGGCCTCCCAAGTGTCACAAAGCTGGAGGCTGAGCCAGAGGAGCCCTATCTGCAGTGACCCATGGACATTCCTGCCTGCAGAGGGGCAGGCGAGGCCCCAGCCAGACTTACCGCCTTCTCTGTGGGGTCTTTGGCAACGTTTAAGGGGGCCTCTTGGAGCTTCTCCGTGTATTTCAAGAGGAGGGAGTTGCCAAGGCGTGAGCCCAGGAAGAGGTAGCCGGGCTCCATGGTGATCATCTGGGAATCAAGGAAGAGAAGGCAAAGGGGGGGGTGGAGGGAGAGGGGGGGAGGTCACAAGGGCAGCCTGCGATGCTCACAGGCAAGGAAGGAGCAGGCTGGGTAGGGTCACGGTCACCCTCTTGTTCCAATGCCGGTTGTATCTGACACTAGGGGTCGGTGCTCATCAGTTTGCAGCAAAAGAGTCAGCACTGTCTGTGTCTGCAGACATTTCCTTGGACATGTGACAGGCATGACTAGACACTGGAGCACACGGAACTCTGTTACCTTTCCCACCAAAGCGTTACAGATTTATCTACTTGCAATTTCTTGTTAGGTTGGGACAGAAACGGGAGCTCACTCTGTTGCGCAGCACTCGGGTACTTGAATTGCTGACCATGCTGCCTTCCAGTGGTCATGTTCAGCATCTTAACCATTAAGCCCCCGCAGTCCCCAGCAAGCCCGGGTACCTTCTCCTCTCTTTCCTCAGACGTCTGTATCACGAGAGTGGCACACACGTCGCTGCCTGAACCCTTCATGCGCAGCTGCCCACTTCTCCTGCTAGGCAAAGGGGGCCTCCCAGATGTCCCCACCCCATCCGTGCCCACCACGCCCCGTGGCTGAACCTAGCTTACGCAGGTGGTGAGGACGCTGGCTGCTGCCTTGTCAAAGTGGAAGGACCGGACACTCCGCATGCCGTCCGTGATCAGAGTCAGCACATAGCTGGGGAAGGAAAAGGCGGCCAGTGAAGGAAGGGAACTGTTGGCTGATGGCTCCACACGTGAACAAAGATCTTAGAGGTTATTTTTCCTCCCCTGCCTGATGAGCCACAAGAACTACCAGGAGTCCATCCAGGCTTGGCCACTGGGTTACTTTTCCTAACCCAAGGGATGTAACACAAGTCAAGGGAAAGGGGAGGAATCCAACTATCGCCTGAATCCTTTCTCTTTTGCCCCAGCATGCCTTACATGAGTGGCTTCGCTGCCCTTTCCGTTATACGAACAGATGCTTCATAGACACTCTGGACCGGAAGGTGCCTTTTAGGTCATCAAGTCAACCCCATTTCCCGCTCAAGGCAGTGATCCGATTCAACGCAGATATATGACTGTCTAATTCTTTTCCAGTGTTGGGAGCCCTCGCCACCTCTCGAGGCAGCAGGTTCCGCTGTCGTGCTGCTCTAACCGTTCAGGAGTTTTCCCTGACATTCCACCTATATTTGGCTTCCTGTAGTTTCAGCCTGTCTCCTGCACTCTCGGATAACCGAGAACAGATCCTGACCCTCCTCTTTCTGACCATCTTTCAACAAAATTAACTGAAAGCGATCAGGCCTGGATTTCTACAAGCTGCAAAGCAACGACAGTGGAACCCCGTATAACGAATGCCCTGCATAATGAAAAATTCATATAACGAAGCATTTTTGCGCTAACCATCATACCCCACATTACTAATTTTTCTGTTATGCGAGGTATACCTCGCATAACGAAAACTCCGTATAACGAAAATCTATGGGATGCATCGTACAACAAAATGTTTAGAGATTTTCGTTGTACAATGCATCCTATAGATTTTTGTTATACTGTACAGGGTTTTCGTTAGGTGAAGTATACTCCGTATAACGAAAACAATTGTAATGTGGGGTATTGCAGTTAGCGCTTTGTATAACGAAAAAATTCGTATATCAAAGCACCTCTCAGAACGGACTTTTTCAGTTATGTGCGGTTCTACTGTATTTCAGAAGCCTAGCACAGCAGCTATTCAGGCAAGCCAGTCCGCCTGAGCCCACACCCAGCGTGAGATCTATTATTCACTAAGCCCGCGCAAACAAGAAGGAAAAGGTACACCCTTGAAATTGAGATGAACCAAGCCCTTCTTAAAAGTCTGCCTGAGCACGCAACAGCCGCATGCCACAAGATGTGTGCATTTTCTCCTGAGAGCAAGAAACAACCTCTCCGCGTGTCTCTTCCACACACGGAGCAAAACCAACCCCAGACAAAAGCAAGCAGCTTGCAGCAGGTGAGGCAAGAAGAACAAGAAGAAGCTGCGCCCTTACATTTCCCCGCCTTTGAGCGAGATCACCATCTTGTCATAGGAGATGAAGGCAGCCTGGGCACAGTCCAGGGAGATCTTGGCTCCTTCCTGGACCCCTGCAGAGAAGAGAGTGGCAGGAAAGCCATCAGACCGAGCCCACGGCAACACATTACCCCTCAGAATTTTCCCATTTCCAAGAAGTGTTTGAGGAATGTGTTTTTTTCTACCGTAGTAACTGGACAAGAACCTGAAGACCACGAGGGCTGAACTTTCCACGACGGTACAAAAATGTGTGCTTATTTTGTCAATACTAAACATTTTAAAGAGGCACGTTTCTAGCTGTTGTGGTCCATACCTGTCAAGTATCCCGTTTTGGCTGGAATTTCCCGTAATTCACCGCTCTGTCACGCTCCTTCCCGCCGTCATCCCGTATTTGAACGGCCAGGAAAGGGGTTACTGTGCATGTACGCCGCTGCCTCTGACGGGCACACATGCGCAGTAACCCCTTTCCTGGCTGAAGGGTATATAATATCTCTTATTACCACTATGAAGTGGGCAAGCTTATCTTGAGACCCCCAGGTTTCAATATGCCTCGCTTCCCAACCTAAGGGGCAAGCCTAGGGCTGTGACATGGAGTCTATGTGAATCTACACAAATGGGTTTACTGTGCAAGAACACGTGCAGCCGTTACTGCACATGAGTGCAGGGGTTACTGTGCATGCATGTCGCTGCCTCTGATGTCAGAGGCAGAGGTGCGCATACGCCAACAGCGGCACCAGGAAACCTTCCTGTATTTGGACACCGGCAACTTGACAGGTATGTTATGGTCACGATAAAAGTTTGATGAAATCTCAAGGGCTTTTTATTTTATAACCCTCCCAGTCCAATTTTGCAATGAAAACTTGTAGAAAACCTGAATTATGAACCCACTGAACTAAGGGAAGTGAATGCTGAATGGCACCAACAAGAACCTTTGGATTTAGAATACTGGGGTTCAGAGTTATTCACCATCTTTTCCTCCCATTTCTGATCTCAAATGAAATGTGGAACAAGACCACATATAGCTGGTGCCATGTCAATTTGAAGATGATATTTCCCAAAAGGTTCCAACACCAGGTTTTTGGCAGTTCCCTACATTTTGATAAACTAAGGAAGAGGCGGCCAAAGAGAGAGAGAGAGAAGCATACATACTCAGTGGGAAGACAGTGGTGCCACTGGTGAGGCTGTTGAGGGAGACGCCGTAAGGTGGCACGCTCTGGTTCAGGTATAGCAGGGAGTTCACGGCAAAGATCACAACACCACCTGGAAGGGAGGCAGGAAAAAAGGAGAGAGGAGGTTCAGGAGGCCACTCAGTCCTTTTGCAAGGCAGATGGGAAGATGGTGGGAATGACTTATCTTCTGGGCCAAGGAGGCTCCCGCATAAGTACTGGCACAAGATTTCTCCAGCTCAATACTGCCTACATTTCTTGACAGGAGCTATTCAGAATCTCAGGTAAGTGGAAATTCTGCAGGCTGAAGCGAAAATCATGGACATGGAAAGCATCCCTAGGTAACACAATGCATGTGCCTGCAAATTGTCCACGTAGCTTCACCACCCCACTGCTTTTCATTCCAAGTCAGCCCACATCCCAGATTTACACCCATAGAGGTACATTACAAACAAAAATTAGAATAGTCAAAGCAATGGTATTCCCAGTGGTAATGTACAGATGCGAGAGCTGGACAATAAGGAAAGCTGAACGCAGAAGAATAGATGCCTTTGAGATGTGTTGTTGGAGGAGAGTTTTGAGAGTACCCTGGACAGCGAGGAGAACAAATAGGTCAATCTTAGAAGAAATCAACCCTGACTGCTCATTGGAAGGTCTAATAGTAAAGACGAAGCTAAAGTACTTTGGACATCAAATGAGAAGGGAGGATTCGCTTGAGAAGGCCTTGATGTTGGGAAAGGTGGAGGGCAAAAGAAGAAGGGGGAGGCCAAAGATGAGATGGCTAGATGGGATTGTGGACACAATGGGTACAGAACTGGGAGTGCTGAGGGGGATGGTGGAGGACAGAGGTGCCTGGAGAACAATGGTCTATAGGGTCGCAAGGGGTCGGAATCGACTGTGCGACTGAACAACAGGTAATGACCACCTCTCACCCTCCCCAGAGGGGTCAGAAAGGGGCCTTTCCTCTTACCAATGGGCTTGGGCACTGCAAGGGCTTGTGTGCAGTCAAAGGGCAGGTTGCTGAGGGACCAGATGACCGGGTGGACCTTCTGCATGATGTTCAGGGAGATGGCCACAATGCTGCAGGTGTCCTGACGCACAGCCACTCGCCTGCAGGGAGGAGGGGAGGCACCGAGAGAGAGAGAGAGAGAGAGAGAGAGAGAGAGAGCAGTTAAAAGGTCACATTCTTGTGGAAGCTTTCCATATTCAAATGTGGAATTTTTTTGTTTAACTAAAAGAAAAACCAGCTTGTTGATGAAACTGTCTCTCCTCCTTAGAAACCCAGGAGGGGGTCTTTACACTGAGCAAGATCTTTGCTTGTTCTAGCCCAGCCTTGTCAAGAGAGACCTTTCTCTTCTACCTCCATGAAATGTCCTCTCCCTTTTCCAATGTTACGAAATCAATAGTCTTGCTGTGGAAGCCTCTGGTCTTGGTCCTAACCAGTGATGGTGAACCTTGGCACTCCAGGCGTTCTTGGACTTGAATTTCCAGAATCCCAAGTCTATGTGAATCTACACAAATGGGTTTACTGTGCAAGAACACGTGCAGTAAACCCATTAGTGTGGTTTCACAGACTTGGGCGTCTGGGAACTGAAGTCCAAGAACACATGCAGGAAAGCCATTCCTGTGGATTCACAGAGACATGGGCTTCTAGGAATATAAGTCCAAGAACACCTGGAGTGCCACGGTTGGCCATCAGTGCCATTGGGCCTTGGCGTGGCCTGCCTTGCTCCCTTGCCTGTATTAGGAGAGCAGAAGCGGCCTCTTCGAACAGTCCCAGGGCACATAACACCCAGCCATGAGATAACGTCTGCCCGCTTCAGAGCAGGGACTCAACTCTCTCTTTTTGTTAATGATACACTTATTTCAGCAACCACCATAAGCAGCTTGGACTTAAATTCCCAGAAGCCCCGATAAGCCGGAGAGCTGACCTGGGCTTCTGGGAATTGAAGTCCAAGAACACTTGGAGTGCCAAGGTTGGCCATCACTGTCGTGAGACACAGCTGGGAAGGGGAAACAGACTCCACCACGCATCCCAAAGCTCAGCAGGACCCTCCCAATGTTGCTAAACGGACACTCCAAATACCCTTCCACCACCACCAGTTGCATCAACTGTGGCTGATGGGGACCTACAACATCCCAAGGGCTGCCCTGTCCCACTGGAACAGCAGAAGAGCTCGCCCATTCCGATCCCCACACCTCCAGCCTGGCTCTCTGGAGATGTGAGTTCCATTTTCACGCTACAGGGATTGGCAGTAGTTGCTCCTTCTGGAGCTAACGGACGGTCTTCGGACAGCAGAACTCATCATGGAGGGAAGGTGGAAGAGGAGGAGGAGGAGGAGGAGAGGAAGACGCACCCAGGCCAGGTCTGGTTGGGCTCAAAAAGGATGAGCAGGGTGGGCTCATAGTAGCCGTACAGGAACTGCATATCTATGATGTTGAGCAGCTTCTCATCCAGTTCTCGCACGTCGATGATGTAGCTGGGCAGGAAACTGGACTTCTGGCTATAAGGAGAAAGATCAGAGGAGGAGGAGGAGGAGGAGGAGAGCCCTGCCTCCAGGGGGTTAAACTGCTGTCCTGCACCAAAACCTCGCCAACAACATGTGGCTGACAGCTACACTGGGTTCACCAATCAATCTTCGGCTCCCTCCCTCCCACAACATCTGGCTCCCTCCCTGGCCTAGCTGACCACAGGAGGTGGGAGCTCAGCCCCCATCCTTGGGACTCGTCGGACCGCCGCCCTCGGTGAGAGCAAGGGCAGGGAGAGAGACTGGCCCCAGCTGTTGGTGGAAGATGTGGAGCGCGATGTTTCCTCAGCTGAAGTCGTTGAGCCCTGGGGCTCCATCTGGGATGTTGAGCCCTGGGCTCCATCACTTGTGGACTTTGTTGTATAGTATTTGATATTGGTGATATCTGATATTATGTCACATTGTATTTGATATACATAGTATCTGATATTGTATCTGATATTGTATTTGATACTATGTGATACTGCTTTGATATTTGTGATATTTGATATTATGTGATACTTTCTTACATTTTGTCTTTATATTGTAAGCCGCCCTGAGTGGTGCCTGCACCAGTAGGGCGGGGTATAAATTAAAATCATTCATTCAATGGCATTCGTGTGATGAAGTCCTGCTTTGGGTTTGGATTCTCATTCATTCTTTCTAACATGCCCCACTTGCACCTGGATCCCCTCAGATATTGACCCTAAGTCTTTCCTTTTGGTTATTTTGTCCAGGTAGAGTTTGGCCTGCAGTGGCTTAGCGGTTAAGACACTGAACTTGACACCTGGAAGGTTAGCAGCTCGAGACCCATGTGCTGCACAACAGAGAGAGCTCCCATTGTCTGTCTCAACTCCTGCCAACCGAGCAGTTTGAAAGCAAGAAATTGCAAGTGGATAAATAGGTATCACTTTGGTGGGAAGGTAACAGTGTTCCATGCGCTGTGGTGTCTAGTCAGGCCTGCCACATGACCACAGAAACGTCTGCAAATGCAGCTAGCACTGGCTCTTTAGCTCTAAATGGAGATGAGTACCACACCCTAGAGTCAGACACGACTGGCTTTCAAGCAAGGGAAACTTTGACCTTGATCTAAATAGAGCTGACCAAAGCCCCACACACACCCCGGCATGCCTTACCCTTCCCCCACGACTCCTTCGTGCTCATCGGTCAGCGTGTCCCTGCGAAAAGGCAGCACCACCAACCGCGTGCCATAGATGAGCATCACAGCGCAGCGGCCGTCAGGGTCCACCCGCACTTTGGGGATGTGAACGTTCTGCACAAAGCCATCCTGGGTAAGAGAGAGGAGAGAGGGTAGAGCGACAGTACAGCAACAAAACAGCTCCAAATCCTCCTTTCTCTCCTTCTCTGCACCTCCTGGCATGCCAATGGCCTCTCAACACATGGCACTAAAAGAGTCCCTCGTTGTCACAAGAGTGTAGAGCCATGAGGGACGCCTCACAAGGGGGTCGCCGTGCCACCTTTTGCCTTTCCAGAGGGTCGTCTGTGCCAGAAGCCATTTTGAGCTTTTCTGGCTCAACCGGTTGCAAACTCGTGTTCTCTCAAGGCTGCTGCTCTGACAGCCACAGAATGGGGAAAGAGCAGGGCAGAGAGGGATGCAGGGAGAGAAGGCTCCAGGAAATGGGGTGGTGTGTGCAATAGATCTGTCCCTGGGACATCTAGGAGGATGAATGGGAGTTATTCCCACAGTGGCTTTTGAAATTCAACCTTAAACCCTCAGCTACTTACCCTTAGCTCTGGCTCCTCAAAGTAATGAAGGGAAAGTGTTTTCAGGTCATGGGTACCCGGGTCATATTCCACCACGGAGAGCTGGGAAGCAGGAAAGGGAAGTTAAATGCAGAGTCACCCATTTAAAGAGGCTCATCTGCCTTGATTTTTTATATCAGAAATAAGAAGTGTAAGTGTTGCCCAGAAGCTATGCCTGCGTTGTACAAAGTGTGCATCACAATCATCACCTTCTGTTTGTGTTTAGATCTTTGGCTGTAACACAGTGTAAGGGATAGGGATGTCATGACAATCACAAGGGATGATTTCATATTTTAATTTTCTTTACATTTATTAACTGTTAAGATTCATATAGTATATATTCTCTGTAGGTTTGAGGATAGCTAACTCTCAAAGGGAGACACCGGTGTCCTCTGCATACCAAACACATTCCACACAATAACACGTCACTAAGTATTTAGGTTGCTAAGAAGCAATGCCAATCACTTAGACCCCTGTGAGGGAGCCCACACTTGCATAACAAGGGGGGTTCCCAAGGTTACAATCGGTCAATCACCCACCGACCTTAGAGAAAGGGGAAAGGTGACTTTCCACATAGAGGTGGATTATGGGATTTCTAACATCTGGGGACAGGGTGACAACAACACCTGCACAGACACCTGAGAATTTCAGGTTACACCATTTTATGTCTGGGAATTTGGTTACATCATAAACACCTGTTTGAGTTAACAACTCTTAGTCAAAACAATTAGGTAATCTCACATGCTTAACATTCTGGAGGGAAGGTGTGAGGACCCCAAAAACATATTTAAACCCCAGAAATAGTGAGTTAAGGGGGACCTATCCCAGGGTAGGCTTGAGCCTACGTCCTTTCACATCAGCACCAACTGGGAGTAGGCGCAAGCCTACGTCCTTCTACACCAGCATCATGGACCCATAAAGGAAGATATCCTAGTGGGGGCTTATAAGCCCATAGAGAAGAAATGCTTTCTTAGTGAAGTTTCTTATTTTCTTAGCTTATTAAATTAGAGTAGAATAGATTATTGCTTCGATGTATATCCTGCATATTTTTGGACGATTCTTCTTCTTCAATAAAAAGCCTCAAAGACATCGAGAAAGCCTAGTCTTTGACCATCAGAAGGAGAGTAATTTTGCAGAGCGGAGAGGAGCCAAGATAAGTGACTGCGGCCAAGCTAAAAGGCGACATTTTCACACCGGCTCAGCCTTGAGGCACAACCTTTCTCAAAGGGACATTTACCTGCTTCAAACATCGGCGTGGGAATATTATCTGCTGGGGCATCCCAGCCTTTGAAGCAAGGCAGCTTCCCGGGGCCAAGTCCACTCTGTGTGTGTGTGTGGAAAGGTAGCGATATAACGGACTGTTATTCAGCCTTGCTGCCATACTTGCTACCACCTTCCTGCCCAAGGTGCAAAAGTGCCATCTTTCCCAAACCCATTTGAAGAGAGCGAGGGAGGGTGTTCTCGGGGTAGGCGGGCCGCTGAACCTAGGAGGATTGTCTCGCATGGGTACCCCAAGGCAGGGGACCCTCATCCCCTGAACAACCCCTGCCTGACAAGGGACCTCTTTGTTTTCTGCTTTAGATTGCTTTGTGGTGTGCTCCTTTACACAACAGCCATCAGGAGCTAAGCCAAGGCCTTTTTAAAAAGAGTTAATTTTTAAAACTATGAGTGCGCTCTCTAGCAATTAGCAATTATACTTATATGTCACCCCATAGCGCTTAGTGGACTGCAGTGGCTCAAGTGGCTAAGACGCTGACTGAGAGGCAGAAGGTCAGCAGTTCGATTCCCAAGTACTGCAGGATGGAATGAGCTCCTGTCTTTGTCCTAGCTCCTGCCAACCTAGCAGTTCGAAAGCAAGAAATTGCAAGTAGATAAATAGGGACCATTTCGGTGGGAAGGTAACAGTGTTCCGTGCGATCCGGTGTCTAGTCATGCCTGCCACATGACCATGGAAACGTCTGTAGAAGCAGACAGCGCTGGCTCTTCGGCTTTGAAACAGAGATGAGCACTGAACCCTAGAGTCGGATACGACTGGCTTTCAAGCAAGGGAAACCTTTACCTTTACTTTCTAGCACTTAGTGCACTCTTTGGCCGGTTCTCAGAGGAACTGGCGTTTTGCCCCCAACATGCTGGGTACTCATTTTACCAACCATGGAAGGATGAAATACTGAGTTAACCTTGATCCCCATCAGGAAACTCACAAAATTGTGGCTGCAGTACAGCAGTTTAACCACTGCACCACCAGGGCTCTTATCTACACTGACATCATTCTTTCAAGCTCTGGTCCAAACAGAAGGTCCCAAGGTCCCAAAGAGAGGGGCTCTGGTCCCCCCTCCCCTCATGACAGTCTGCCCCCAACCCTATCAGTCTGCAGCAGCTGGTGACCGTAGCAGGCCCTCGACTGTCAGGCTGCAACTGCCCCTCACCCTCTATCTGGTGCAACAGGAAACTCCCCTAGGGAGCTGCCCCTCTCGCTGCCTCCTCCCTTCCTGGCATCAACCAACCTTGGCATCCTTGAAGCTGAGGAGGAGGGCATCTCTCTTGGCTCCTGCAAGCTGCACACTGGCCATGGACATGACATTGCCAAAGAAAGAGAAGGCAGCCACCAGCTCGAGCTTCTCCTTGTGACCTTTACCCTCTGTGCAAAACAAACGAGGACACAACATGGAGACCCAGCGACAACGTTTGAGTTGTGCACCTACACCTAAAACTGACTCCTTCATCTCAATCCTCCTTCTCCACAAAGGAAGGCTCTCAACATCATCCTAATCTTGCATCCATGCTTAAGTAATGCCATCATCCTGAAAAGAGCCATTCCGAGTTTCAGTCCACACCAAGGCCTTCTCTTTGCAGGTCAGGTCATGGGATAAACCAGGGAAGCCCACAACTACGGTCCATTGGCCAGATACAACCCCCAATGCCAATTCATTCGACGCATGCCATACTCATCGCTCCTGGAAGCGGAAGCAAAACGCACCCACATGGGCACAGTTTGCTTCCGCTTCCAGGAGCGTTGAGGGTCGGATCTGGCCCACAGGCCGTAGTTGTGGACACCCCTGGTTTAAGCAGACAAAATGGCAGCTTAAAATCTCTCTCATCCTGTTGCAAAGCAGATTACAACCACGTGACTGGCCCACGGCCTGAAATGTTTGGGCATCCCTGGGATAAACAGTTCCTTGCATGTGTGAATGGTGGTCTTATCCTGCATATAACTTTGTCTCTCTATGCTCTGGCCCCATGACTCCTGCCTGTTCCACAAACATTACTACTATACTATCAAATATTGAAAAAAACAGACTTAACATAGAAAGCTGGAGGCTGAAGCATTGAAAAGACAAGGGGGGGAGCCTCACTGACCCTATCTGCAAGCCCTTATGGCCACAAAAACAAGGGAATACATGATACTGCTATTAGCCATGGGTCCACTGATGCCAGTACTGGCAGCATTTACTCACCCACATAAGTCTTTAAGAGGTAGTGCCAAAACCACTCATTTCTACCACTAAGGTATAGTTGGCTTTTGCTGACTAGTAGCAAAGAGATTCTAGCAGCTTCACAGCTGCTTGGAGAGTTGGTTAGACCACAGGCCACTCTTTGGTTCCAGCAGGGACCAAAGGAATTTGCAACAGCATCACCAAGGGTCTATGAACCAATACAATCCATTTTCGGCCAGGCAGGAATACCAGAGATCAGGAGCTCCAAAGGTACAGCAGAGACACCAGACTGAACACGGAACAGCATTCCTTGGACATGACTATCCCTTAAAAGTAGCTCCCGTGTGTCTCCTCTGGAAGAAACCCCCATCCGTAACTGTGGTGCCCAAGACCCCTCTCTCTGCTCACCTGTGTTTCTGTCACTTTTGGTTGAGGTCTGGAAGAGAAGCAGACAGACACCATGAGTTCCTACGGTCACAAGGCAGGCACACTGCACCAGCTATTCAGAGCATCCCTGCTACCTTTTTCACCACAAGGTGCCAAGTCCGTAAACTCCTGCATCAGTCTCAGATTGATGCACTCAAGCACCAAACCTCACTAAGGAAAACCGCTCATCCACACCTTTGCCCTTCATCCCTGTAATTGCATAGCCTTAACGTTCTGCTGATGGGGAGGAAAAGATCTATCATCCCACCAGCTTATTCTCAAGTCAGCTAATTCACTCAGTTCTCAGGTCTTTTCCTGGCTGAACCAACTCAATCTCTAACACTGAAACAGTCTCTTGGGAAACTCGGATGGGAGGGTGCTGCTACTGCTGCCTGCCCTGAGAGCTTGTTTTTTGAGCTCTGTCTCACTTGGCATCTAGTCAGCCCCTGTGGGAAAAGGATGCAGGGCTAAACAGGCCTTTGTTTGATCAGGCTATAGAGCCCTTCCTATGATCCCTCCACCAGAGACACAATTCTTGCCAATATTACTCACGAAGAGGTGATTCAGAGTACCTCAGAGTCATGGTTAAGCCTGTAAACATAGAGCTGCGAAGTTCCTGCCACCACCAGGTTACGCTCGGCATTGGAGAAGAAGTTGCAGTACATGGAGAATTCCAGTCCCGTGGGAGGATGCGCCTGTTTGTACACAGCATACATCGTGGCTGGTTCCCTGCAAAGAGGCACAGCTAAGTAGGGGGAAGCCGCCAGGCCAGGTCAGCAGAAGATCAGCAATCAGAGACTGAGCCCGAAACAGGTCTTGGTCTTGGGGGAGGTGCCACTCTTTCAAACTGACCAGTTCTGGTCAAAGTAGGTCATGTGCAGGGGACTCAGCTGCTGCAGCCTCTGAAAGAGATTGTCCATGTCTATACGGTGGCAGTTTGCTTATATATCTACAACTTTCCACAGCTGTCAGGAAACAACCAGGCACTGTATGAAGTTGCCAGGAGGGTCAATTCATGTTGGAAGAGGAGGATACACCAAACAAGAGAGGAAGATTGTCCAGGCAAAGAGAGGCATCATTTACACATTTGGGCTACATTTACATGTCTATGTGCAAAATTTTAATGTTCTATGAACACATCCTGTCTGAGTGCCTAATGTAAGGCCAACATGCTCAAGTGGGGGCTACTGGCAGACAACATGCTGTGTAAATGTGGAGAGATACAGAATCCATTGGCTCATTTACTGGTCTGCCGGTTACTGCCAGAAACATACACCGATGAGGACTTAAATGTTTGGCCAACAACAAAGCCAAGAAAGCAGCCTCATTTTGGCAGCTTCATGAAGGAAGAAAAATGAACATTCCAGTAAAAACTTTGGCGACACACTTTGGTCATATGACCTAACGCCATCATAGGTGTACACACAGCCCACCAGATTTGGGACCCTATGGATCATCGAGACCAGCCCGTCAAGGAAGCACTTATGTTGTCTTTTTATCTATAAAACTGCTTGTATTCCTGAACTACCTTGTCTGCTTCTCTATCCTTTTTTAAATAAAGCTTCTCTCTTGTTCTTTAAAAGTTTTATTCCTTTTGGTAACCCACAGCCACGTGAGTTGTGATTTGCCTATTCTGGCAACAATAGGACAATAACTAGCATTTCTATCATCATCAAAGGTGTATGGACACTGGATTGGGCACATCACCTTAGAACTGCAAAGCTGGAAGGGACTGTAATGGATCATCAAGTCCGGTCCCTGTCAAGGCAGCACACTGTGCTTTTAGAGGGAAAGCGGGGTACAAGCAGGGTAAGAAAGGTGATAATGCCATCAATTGTTGCTGTGCGGATATCTCTGGTTTTAATTATTGTACACTGCCCAGAGTGGGAAATATCCCAGATGGGCAGCATAGAAATCTGATTAATTAATTAAAAGATAGCCCTCCGGGTTGGAGAGATATTAGGCAGGATATTTCTCAATAAATGCCATTTCCAGGCAGGAATCCTAAGCAGGTGAAGAAGGCATCCACTTGGGAATAATACCCTGAAGCCAATGGGGAGCCACTGTGTGAGACAGAATGCTGGGCTGGATCATGGGCTCCTGTGGCCTCTTCCAGCAAGGCTGCTCTTATGTTCTTCCCATCAGTTCTCTAGCCAATCTTGATGTGTTTTCACTGAACTATTCATCACTTCCTCGGATACCAGTGCATGTTAAAATTTGTTAGCATCCTGCTAGTTCTCCTATATATAGGGGTGCTAATGCAAGCCGATTAATTAATTAATAATGAATCGAGTCTCTCCCCCACCCCATGCTCTTTCATTCTCCCCACATAAACACTCGGCCGCTCGCTCGCTCGCTCGCTCGCTCTCCCCCTCCGCCTGCCTCACTTCCATTCCCGACCCCGGGGAGGAGGCTCTAGGGCCATAATGGCGAACCATGGCACTCCAGATGTTATTGGACCTCAATTCCCAGAAGCCCAAGCAGCCTGTGAATCCACACGAATGGGTTTACTGCAATTCATCCGGCCCGCGCCGCCCTCGTTGCTCCCAGAAGCGGAATTAAAACGCACCAGTATGTGTGGATTCACAGGGTGCTTGGGCTTCTGGGAATTGAAGTCCAAGAACATCTGGAGTGCCAAGGTTCGCCATCACGGGTCTAGGCCAGTGTTTCCCAACATGGGGCCCATGCTCCACGGGGAGGGGGAGACTGCAATTCCCAGAATCCTCAGTCAATACACTGGCTTGAGGTGGAACGGTCAGTGCTCTGGGGAAATGCCTGAGGCTTCTGGGAATTGAAGTCCCAGAACCCAAGGCTGGGAAACACGGCTCTAGAGGCCTTCTTCCTTCGCGAGGGGTTCCAGGGGTGCCGCCTTCGGGGGCCTTGGCTACCCACTCCCAGCCCCGTCCGTGTGGTCAGGCGGAAAGAACGGGGCCTCTTCGTGCGCCGAGCCGGAGACGGGCGGACTGGGGGCCCAACCTCCCTTCTTATCTCCCCCCGAGTCCGGGGGGCAAACGCTAACTCTCCCCGCCCCCCTCCGGACCCTCGAAACACAGGCCTTGCCTTACCGGCCCCCGCCGCGCCAGCCAGGCCGCCTTAAGTCCCCCTCAGCCGGCAGCGTCCGGCGCGGAAAAGGGTCCGGTCGGAAACCGCTCCCCGTCGGAACGTTCGGCGCGGCGGCGGAGAGGAGAGGTGTAGGAGAGGGCTAGAGCGGCCACAAGGGAGCGGGGCCAGGCGCGAGGAGACGGGGGCGTGGCGGGCGGAAGGAGTTCTCGGGCTCCTGATTGGTCGGGAGGAGCAGGAGGGCGGGACGGAGAACAGGAGCCTTACTTAGGCGCCGGTTGGGAAAGGTGCCTCTGGGCGTGTGCAGAGTGCCTCCTCCCTCGCCTTACAATATACGTTCCTGATCCTGTGCTTTACCTTTCAAAAGGAAACGCAGAGCAGCTCTTGCACAGCAGGACTCCACCCCCAAAGTCACAGCCTCGGACTACAAACCCCATTATCCCCTGCTAGGCTTTGAGGTTTTTTTAAAAAACTGTTGCCCAAGAAGTAATCTTTCCCATTTCTGAATTAAAGTGTAACCAACCTTAAAGGTTTCATGTTTTCTTTTCCTCCTTTTTCCAGTCCTCTTCCCCAGGAAAGCTCATACTATCCGAAGACAAGTGTAGGCAGATACACACAATCACAAAGGAAAGAAGGACACATACACACACACACACACCCCAGGGGCCTTCTCGGTGGTGGCTCCTTCCCTTGACCTGGCATGACCTCCCAACTGAGGTCCACCCACCAGGCGATCTCACTTCAGACAGCTGGGGGAAAATCCTTAAACCCCCACCTATTTAAGGGAGCCTAGGCTGAGTTTCCCCTTGGCGACAGGTCAGTGGTTTTGTTCCCCTGACCCTCGTTTGAGGGAGCTCTAGGGTATATGGATTAGACACGTTCATGGAGGACAAGGGGATCAATGGCTATAATTATGAATACTTATTCCCTGTAGGAATGATGATTAGCATGACCCAAGATCATACAAAAATCATGTCAGGGATGATATCATACTGCCATGAACTACATGTACCGTAATGCACCGCTCGTGTAACCCTACCCCCTCTGACCTCCTCTGACCTCACCTAACCCTATTAAAGGACCCTCACCTACCCAACGACCCTCTCTCCTATCCTGACCACTGATCCTCACTGACCGCCATGCGGTCAGTGGAAATAAAGAACTATAAAGGCAATGAATGAGTACTGGGGTCTTTGGGCCGAACCTTCGGAAACCCTCTAACAAATGGTAGCAGAGTTTTTGGTTTTTGCCCATAATTAACCCCAGAAAGCAAAAATGACCAAACGGAAGACCCAGACGAACAAAGGGGGGGCCAAGATGCAGGCCAAACCCAAGGGGCTCAAAGATGGATCCAAAACCGGAGATGACCCGCACACGATCCAGGTAACCGAGCTCCAGAAAATAATCGCTGGGAAAGAGACAATCTCCATGGCAGAGCTACTGGCCCTGATAAACGACGGAGGCGAACGCTCCAACGACAGCGCGGTAAGCTCCACCCCGGGGACCTCTGTGGCGGGAACACCAGACACAACGCCGATCCCAAATCTGGCCGACCAATTACAGATGGTGGCCTCAGATTCAAATCATCTGGTGGGGAACCCCATCGGGCCAATGATACCCAGGGACAACCCAAGCGGGCCGGCAATGCATAAAAAGGAAGGGACCCTGGGACCCGGGAGCCTGGATGCACGTACCCCAGAAACGTGGGCCATGCCAATCCTCAGCCCCCAGACAATAGAAGAGGAGTGGGAAACTCCAAGAGGAAGACAAGCGCCTAAAAGGGACACCACCAGCAGCATGGCTGAGTCTCAAGGGGGGGCAGAGGCCTCCCCCATGACAAAGGGCCAAAGCGGACGCGAGGGGCATGGGGAACTGAGAACACAAGCAAGGGAAATGAGAGAAGCAGAAACCTACCGAGACCTTTTGCCCATCCGACCCGACCGCGGGAGAGGCTCCGAGGATGATGCAGACCCCCACGCCAGGCCACGATCTGAGGAGGCGGAGTCCTGGCGCTACGGAACTCCCCCAGCCCAACAAAGAAGGCGACATCCCTCCTACGACTCCGCATGGCCTCCCAACCAGGAAAGCAGCCCCAGGGACGGAAGATCCGCCCACCTAGGAGACCAACAACGAATGAGCTCTGCGCAGACGCAGATAAGGCAGCAGAGCTCCCCCACTGGCGAAGAAGGAGAAGTACAAGCTCCAACAGACCAGCCAAGCACCGAGAGGAGAACGGGCTCCCCCTACTGGCAACCGAAAGGGGAACAGGCGGGACTTTCAAAACCAACAATATGCGTACCCATACCCTTCTGCCAGTTTAAAGGCAGACCAGGACACCAGAACTATTCAAGCAACCAAGCCCAACAGAGCCAACTGCCAAATAACTTCCCAACCCTCGGCATGACTGGGAAGAACTTTATGGACTGGAACCAACAATTTCAGGTACTGTTAATGAGGGAGGGGGCTTTACACCTAATTCAAGACCCACCAGAGAAGCCATGGTCCATGGAGGTGGACAGACTGCATCACAGGGCATTTTGCCTGCTTTTGGGTACCATAGATGCAACTATGTATGGGTGTATTCCAAGTGAGTCAACTGTCTATGATGTTTGGGGGAAATTGTATAACATGTTTTATTGCAAGAACAGGAGCACAACATGCTTACTGCTGAGGGAGCTGTACGCATACAAGATTAAAGAGGGGCATAGCATGGGTGAGCATCTGATGAGATTAAGCAACATGAGGTCTGATCTCATAAGAAGGGGCGAAACCGTTACTGAACAGCACCTAATCAGCATCATCTACAATTCTTTCGACCCAAGTTGGGATGACTTCCTGACCCAATTAGACAACACCAGCGGTGACAATGTCACACTGGACTATGTCACCAGGAAACTTATAGCCGAAGACAACCTCAGGAGAAACAGGGCCACCATACGCAGGGAGAATAGGCCACACAAAAGGGTAGTTTTCACAGAACCCACAACACGTAGGGAAGACAGGCCACACAGGAGGACAGTACTCACAGAGCAAACCAGCCCAACACGGGAATGCTACACATGTGGTTCCAGAAGACATATTAAAAGGGACTGCCCAAGATATGCCAAAGACAGGAGGGATGCGAGATACAGCCCTTCACATGACCGAACACGCCATGATGACACGCCGAGGCCGAGACGCGAGTCACGAGACGAGTACTCAAGCAAACTAAGAGACAACGAGGATAGAGATAATAGACGGTGGAGATCACCCAGTCCAGGCAGGCGCCCTAGGCCCCAAAGAGACCAAGAGAGACACGAGCCTGATTCTATAAATGCAGTGAAACACGGCAAAGGAAGTAGACGCCATGAGACAACCAGGCCCACGGGCACCCGCCCGCAACGCTGGCTGATCGATTCCGGGGCCACTACACACACATCATGCCACAGAGAAATATTTGATTCTTTTGAAGAAGACTCTTTTAGCATCAAGGTTGCCAATCAGGCACACGCTAAGGTAGAAGGCAGAGGCGACATACACATCCCTGAAATTGGACTGGTCCAAAACGTCCTTTATGCCCCACGCATTCCATATAATGTTTTAGCTACTACTAGACTCACAGAGGACCCAGACCTGAGAATAATCTTCGGAAACAAGAAAGCATCCATTGAAAGAAGGGGAAAGGAAATTGGAAGAGTGGAAATCATAGGCGGACTACCATACTTCATTGCAGGGGAAGACGAAGAGGAACAAGTCACCATAGGATCGCTCGACAGTAATGAAGAAGAAGAAGCACAGGAAGGCACATCAGATGAACCCGAGGAACAACAAAATGAAGGACCGGAAGCGGAAGCGGATGACCTCCACAACTCCACCAGGGATGGAGAGGTCAACAGAATGAAGAAAAAAACACCAAGGATAACCATAGGGAAACCAGACCATGATGAGTGTGCACACTTACTACACAGAAAGTTAGGACACATAGGTTTTCCCACCGTCAAGAAAATGTTGGAATGCTCAGAGGGACTGAAGGTCAAAGGCTGCAAGAACTACCTGGACTGTTCTGTATGCAAGAGCTCGAAGTCCAAAACTGAGCCACGACCAAAAACTTCGGCCAGGAAGTCAGATCACCCATTCCAGCTCGTACACCTCGACTTGGTAGGACCTCTCAGAAGATCAATAGGCCAGAAGAGATTTTTCCTAACAATAGTTGACGACTTCAGCAGGTACGGTTACGTATACACGCTTAACAGTAAGGATGAGGCGTTCAGCAAGTTTAAGGAATTCCACACAAGGGTGTGGACTCAACACAACGTGAACGTGAAGCAAATGATGACGGACAGAGGTTCGGAATTCCTGTCAAAAGAGTTTGAAGAATGGATAAAGGAGAAGGGGATGCTGCACTTCAAGACTGCACCATTCTCAGCCTTCCAAAATGGGGTGGCTGAGAGAAGAAACGGGGTACTACAAACCATGATCAGATGTGCAATAGAAGACGCAGGTTTAAGCTTCTCATATTGGGGAGAGGCGTTGCTGTACTCCAACTACACGTTAAACAGGCTGTGGTCTAGTGTTCTCGGTAAGACACCCTATGAGGCAATGTACAACCGAAAACCCAAGCTAGCGCACCTCCACGTCTTCGGCGTACCTGCGGACGTGCACATACCCAAGCAACTTAGAAAGAAAGGGGACAAGATAACCAGAAGGCTAAGGTTCCTAGGCTATGAGCCAGGTTCTAAGGCGTACCGGTTCATAGACCACAACCAGAGGCTGGTAGTTTCAAGATCAGCCACTTTCCACGAGCACGCGAACTGGGGCAAGATACACGCGAATGAAGTATTGATCAGCGACCCAGAGCTTGAAGGGGTCAAGGCAGCACTGCCCGTGGCAAGGCCCGACCAACCAGGAGATACAATATGTGGCAAGTCTGAAACACAAGGAGCACGCACAAGCACCACAGACGCAGGAGACGTCGAATCCCCAAGTCCCACAAAAGAAGCGCCTAGAAGGTCAACCAGGTCGACCAAGAACCAAACCCCGAGAAGACTGGAGGATTATGTTCTGAGCATGGAGACCTACCCCGAAACACCAGCGAGCTACGAAGACATAGCAGAGCTACCACCTGAAGAACAGGACAAGTGGAGGGCGGCCATGGAGAAGGAAATGAAAAGTCTCAAAGACCTCAACGTATATACACCTGCAAGGGTACCTGAAGGACAAAAGACGGTGGGAACAAAGTGGGTATTCAAGGTCAAACAGCTAGAGGACGAACAGATCCTGTACAAGGCCAGACTAGTGGCCCAAGGTTTCACTCAACGATACCCAGATGACTACGAGGACACATATTCTCCAACGGTGAAACCAGAAAGTGTTAAGGCCGCATTAGTAATGGCAACAGTACTTGGAGAACAAGTATATCAATTCGACGTACAGACAGCGTACTTACACGCACAACTGGATAAGGAGATATACGTCAGGGCTCCACCCGGTTTTGGACGCAGTAGTGGAGAAACATGGCTGCTAAACAAGAGCCTTTACGGACTCAAGCAATCTGGCAGAAGATGGTACGAGTGCCTAGCTGAAACCATGAAGAAATTGAACTTCTCTCCAGTTAGAGAAGACAAATGTGTCTTCTTAAGAAAATCTCCAGAAGGGGTAGAAAAGGTTCTGGTTTACGTCGACGACCTGTTGTACTTTGGGAAAAGCAAGTCTAGATGCGATGAGTTCGCCAAAGGCCTACAAAACGAGTTCTCACTGAAGAGTCTAGGAATGGTGAACAAATACCTAGGGGTACATGTGTCAAGGATAACGGACGGCTTTGCCATATCTCAGAAGGAGAAGATAATCGAGCTCCTTAACAAGTGTAACATGTCCGACGCCCACCCATGTGGGACCCCCATGCAGACGGATTTCGTAAAAAACTCCCACGAGGAGGGAGAACCATTCGAGGACATCACACTCTATAGATCCATCATCGGATCACTCTTGCACATCGCCAACTGGACCAGACCGGACATCTCGTTGGCAGTGAACCTTCTCTCACGTCACTCCGGCAACCCAAGGGCCCACCATTGGGTGGCCGTCAAAAGGCTGTTGAGGTGGCACTGCCCGTGGCAAATGAGCTTCAACATCAGTAAGTGCAGAGTGATGCATGTTGGGGCAAAAAACCCCAATTACATTTATAAACTGATGGGGTCTGAACTCTCTGCGACAAACCAGGAAAGGGACCTTGGTGTCCTGGTGGACAGCTCAATGAAGGTGTCAACCCAGTGTGCCTCAGCAGTGAAAAAAGCAAACTCAATGTTAGGGATCATTAGGAAGGGTATAGAAAATAAGTCAGCAAGTGTCATTTTGCCTCTTTATAAATCTATGGTGAGGCCCCATCTGGAATACTGTGTACAGTTCTGGTCGCCATACCTCCAGAAGGATATTATGGAGTTGGAGAAAGTACAGAGGAGGGCAACCAGAATGATTAGGGGACTGGAACACCTTCCTTACCATCTGAGGCTGCAACGGTTGGGCCTTTTCACTCTTGAACGACGGCGTCTAAGAGGTGACCTGATTGAAGTTTATAAAATCATGCACGGTGTGGACAAAGTGGATAAGGAAAAACTGTTTTCCCTATCGCACAACACTAGAACTAGGGGACACTCCATGAAACTTTTGGGTACTAGTTCTCAAACAAATAAGAGAAAGTACTTTTTCACCCAGAGGATTACTGGTCTATGGAACTCCCTGCCAGAAGAAGTGGTGACAGCTGTCAGTCTTGACAGCTTTAAGAAAGGATTAGACAAGTTCATGGAGGACAAGGCTATCAATGGCTATAATTATGGCTACCTAAGGACAACCTCCGGGTTGGAGAGATAGGCAGGATATCTCTCAATGCCATTTCCAGGGAATCCTAAGCAGGTGAAGGCATCTCCTTGGGAATACCCTGAAGGAAATGGTTAGCCACTGTGTGAGACAGAATGCTGGACTGGATGGGCTGTGGCCTGTTCCAGCAAGGCTGTTCTTATGTTCTTATGTTCTTATGAGGTACTTGAAGGGTACCATGGACAGAAAGTTACTGCTAACCCCTCAAATAAATGACAGGATAAACATTTCATGCTATGCTGATGCCGACTGGGCCGGATGTACAAAGACCAGAAGGAGTACATCCGGCTACATAGTGATGCTGAATGGCAGCCCCATATATTGGCGCACTGAAAAACAAAAACTGGTCTCCTCCTCCACCGCTGAAGCAGAGTACGTATGCCTGTCTAACGCAGCAGATGACCTGATCTGGATAAACGAGCTAATCTCCCTCATCTGGGAAAAACCCAGCCTTCCCATTATCATTCACGAGGACAACAAAGCAGCCATAGACATGGCAAGGGCCGAATGTTTAGCCAGGCGATCCCGACACATCGATATCAAGTACAAAAAAGTAAGGGAACTCATAGGGGGAGGCTTCATAGACCTGATACATTGTGAAACTCAAGAACAGGTAGCGGATATCCTGACCAAACCACTCCCATTAGCCCAACACAGTTATTTGCTAAATGGCCTACGTCTTAGTGAGTAGGAGAACAACAAATCCAAATCACATCACGTTCTGTCCGTATGATCTCAGAAGGGGTTTTGTCAGGGATGATATCATACTGCCATGAACTACATGTACCGTAATGCACCGCTCGTGTAACCCTACCCCCTCTGACCTCCTCTGACCTCACCTAACCCTATTAAAGGACCCTCACCTACCCAACGACCCTCTCTCCTATCCTGACCACTGATCCTCACTGACCGCCATGCGGTCAGTGGAAATAAAGAACTATAAAGGCAATGAATGAGTACTGGGGTCTTTGGGCCGAACCTTCGGAAACCCTCTAACAAATCATATTGTATTATTTATTACACAAGGATTCTGAGCCCAGCTTGGCTTTGGCTCTGAGAGATTAATGGCACACCATTTGACGCAGGGATTGCAGTGGCTCAATTGGCTAAGACGCTGACTGGGAGGCGGAAGGTCAGCAGTTCGATCCCCGAGTACTGCAGGACGGAATGAGCTCCCGTCTTCGTCCCAGCTCCTGCCAACCTAGCCGTTCGAAAGCAAGAAATTGCAAGTAGATAAATAGGGACCACTTCGGTGGGAAGGTAAACAGCATTCCATGCGCTCCGGTGTCTCGTCATGCCTGCCACATAACCACGGAAATGTCTGCAGAAGCAGACAACGCTGGCTCTTCGGCTTTGAAACAGAGATGAGCACTGAACCCTAGAGTCAGATACGACTGGCTTTCGAGCAAGGGAAACCTTTACCTTTACCTATTTGATCTCGCAATAGATTGCAACGTGGAAGAATCCTTAACTAATTAAGCCAGGTAAAAAGACCTGTGAACTTTAATTGGCTTTTTGACTTGGGTCATACTAACCTCTATTGTTTCAGTTGTGTAATTAATATATTACTAGTCTAGTTTCTTTGCTTTCCAGGAAACCTTGGCCAGGTAATCCCTTTGTCAACACTGGCTAGGCAATTATAGCCTTCTAGTTATTAAGGCACGTAAACAACTAGTCTCTTAGTTGATCAGTAGAATAGCCACAATGCTGTTTTTCTATTATAAAGTGGTATGGCAAATAAAGCTATTCTGCCGTTATCCTCATTTCCTTGAAGTACGTGTCATTCCTTCTCGCCACTGGGTAAGGCTCATAGCAACAATAATCTACAGTAAAACCCTACTTACGCAAAAAGTCCGTTCCGTAGGCTTTTGCTTAAATCGGTTTTTTTATGTAACTCGAAGCAAACCCATAGGAAAAATATTTTTAATGTAACTCGAAGCAAACCCGTAGGAAATCATTTTACGTAAATTTATGCAAATCGGGACATTTATGTAAATCGGGACATGGTTTTAGCACAAAACCATTATGTAAGTCGAATTTTATGTAACTCGGGGCTTGTAAGTCGGGGTTTTACTGTACAGTACTTGATACTCCATTGCCATCTTGGAATTCAAATGTACTGTACTTATGTTTAATTGGTAAGGTTGGATTGGTTTTTTTTAATGATTTATTTTGAAAGGATGTATCACTATAAATCGCCTTGTAATGAATGATCTGTGCTAAATTGGTCTATACCCACAGGTGTTTTATTGCTTGGTCCTTACTCTCAAAATTAAGGATTCTGACTACAGTAAGTACAAGTGGGCGGGATATAAATTTAAATAAATAAATAATAAATACAGTATAGCTGAAATCTCCCGAAGGAAAACATAACACTTCTTTCGTGTCTAGGTCAGACTTTGAACTACCAAAATGAAGCCACTTTCTTGGCATACCTGTCAACCGTGGCTCCGGACATTCCAGGACCTGTGCACAATGGTTCTGCGCAAGTCGCGTTCTACACATGCATAGAAGGCTTTTACGCTTGCGTAGAAGGCTTTTACGCTTGCATAGCGTAGAAGGGTTCTATGCAAGCGTAAAAGGCTTCTACGCATGTGTAGAACGCGACTTGCGCAGAGGTGATGCACAGTACCTCTTTCCCCCCGCTGCCAATTCAGAGGTTTTGGCAGCTGCAGGCAGGAAATGGCGCAAATCGGCACCGAAAATTGGGAAATCCCGGCCAATCCAGGAAGGCTGACAGGTATGTTTCTTGGCATTGGCAAAATGCAAGTCTTCATCAGTGCATACTTCTGGTAGTAATCGGCAGACTAATCTGGCCGGGTTATCCTTCTACGGTAATAGAGTAGACCCTACTGCCAGCAACTCAACGCCAAGCATCAGGCAGCGGTTAACTAACCTGACAACACTGAGGACTAACGGCCTTGGGTGCCAAAAGTCCACAGGGAAGGGTGAAGGTCCCCAAGTGGATTAAATCCCACTTGAATCCATCTTGATGGAGGGCAGCAGCTTCATCCATCCTGGCCTGGAGATGATGATGACTTTGTGTGCCAAAAGGGCTCAGGACCAGAAAGTGACTTGTGGAACTGGATCAGTGGTATGGGGGTCATGCTGCAATGTGGAATTCCCTCACAATTTGGGAACAAACATTCTGGAGGGATTTTGCAGGAGGAAAACCAAATTAGAATGATAGGCTATAAATGGAAAATCTCTCAAGAATGTTTGTAACACGAATGTGGTGTGTTGTAACTGCACTCTTACTCTTCTTTGCAGTTTGGGATGTATCGTCTATCTCCCACTCCAGCCTCCAGGCTTGTGAAATGTGCGTCCCTCCATGGCAAAAACCTCCCACTTCCCGTGGCCTGTTCTGCTTTGTTGTTGTTCAGTTGCACAGTTGAGTCTGACCCTTTGCGACCCCACGGACCACCGCACACCAGGCTCCTCTCTCGTTTGCCATCCTCCGCAGCCCGCCCAGATCTACCCCCACTGCGTCAACGATGCCATCTAGCCATCTCATCCTCTGCTGCCCCCTTTTCCTTTTGCCTTTAATCTTTCCCAGCGTCAGGGCCTTCTCAAGTGAGTCTTCTCATTTGGTGGCCAAAGTCCTTGAGCTTCAGTATCTGCCCTTCCAATGAGCATTCGGGGTTGATTTCCTTCAGGATGGACTGATTTGGTCTCCTTGCAGTCCAGGAGACTCTCAAGAGTCTCCTCCAGCACCACAGTTCAAAGGCACCTGTTCTGCACTCAGCCTCCCTTAGGGTCCAGCTCTCGCAGCCTTGGGCCCCTCCCAATTCCTGTTCCTCTGCTCCAAAAGTACTACAGAGCCAGTTGTGAAATGTTTAAAATCCATACATTTTTATTTGCCACTCTTGAGACATGGTGTCATGAGTCCCACACAATGGAGACAACAAGGGGATCGGATTCTCTAGCCATCAGCTTAGCCAGACTGTATGACTTTTGTGCTGCCTGAGGTCAGTTTGCACAGGTAGGAGACACACACACACACACACACACACACACCCCTGTGTCAGTGCAACAGCAGCCGCAGCTTGTGTTTCCATGGAGAAGGGGTCACTTGGGGCCTGGAGCAGCCTGGACCCCTCGGTTTAGCTTTCAGCTCAGGGACACATCATGAGAGAGAGAGAGAGAGAGAGTGGGTGAAGGTAGCAGCTTCAGCTGCACTTCCTGAAGACCAAGGCCTAAGAAACATTTTCTGGGTAGCAATGAAGTAGTGCCATAGAGCATGTGCAGAGTGTCCTAAATCCAAATTTCATATCAGGGTAGTTCCTTTATTATGGCTACTTTAAGGACAACAATGTGTGCACACTTTGGACCCACACCTTGTGCAACCCCCAAAAACTTTGCGCCTTTGAAAAACAGATTGCGGTTGACGCAAGGAATCTCCCTGACATAGAATCTGCATTTTGTAACTTTTGTTTATTGCTCAGTAATAATTAGAAATACTTTTCCTTATCCACAGACCTCCCACAGATATTTGGCATCTGGGGAAGCAGGTTTGCACATCATAAAATGGCACAGCTTCCAAAAGGCTTTGAGGTGCCCACCAGTACCAATTTCCCAAAAGCAGCCAAATTCTGTTGATGAGTTTTGCAAAAAATACAGGACGCACCCCTTCCCCCCCCCAGCAAAAAACAACAACAACACCCTATGGCATTGATGACGAACCTTGACACTCCAGGTGTTTTGGACTTCAATTCCCAGAAGCCCAAGTCTCAGTGAATCCACACAGATGTGCATATGCATACGCACAATAAACTCACTCGTGTGGATTCACAGAGACTTGGGCTTCTGGGAACTGAAGTCCAAAAACACCTAGGTCTGTGATGGCGAACTTTGGCACTCCAGATGTTCTTGGACTTCAGTTCCCAGAAGCCCAAGCCCCCTGTGAATCCACTCGAATGGGTTTACTGCGATTCATCCGGCCCGCGCCGCCCTCGTCGCTCCCGGAAGCGGAAGTAAAACGCCTCCGTATGGTTAAGACTCTTCTGGGTTAACCCTTCCTCAGTACGGGCACGTTTTACTTCCGCTTTTGGGAGTGACAAAGGCAGTAAATCCATCCGTGTGGATCCACAGGGGGCTTGGGCTTCTGGGAATTGAAGTCCAAGTACATCTGGAGTGCCATCACGGACCTAGAGTGCCAAGGTTCGCCATCACTGCCTTCTGGGATCTAAAAAATGGGCCTTGCTGCAGCCTAATTTCCCTGACCTAATCACTCTGCCTAGACCAGCAACCGTTGCCCGTGAGCGGCACCGAGGGCAGACGAAACTGCTTCTTTCCCAGCCTGGGATTCTGCTACCCAAGATACTTTAAACTGGAGGTAGAAAGCCCTGAAGAGGTGAAAAAGTGCTTATGCTCTGCTGTAGGAATGGGGAAACTTCAGCCCACTCGCCCTCAGTAGCAATACTCTCCCCAAACCACTGACACACTATGTCCAACATGTGCTGTATTTGATTCATCCAGTTTGGAGCAGTATGCCCAACTTGGCAAAAGTTTAAGCCTCCTCAAAAGAGGAGCACAGAAGGGGGGGAAATGGAGTAAACCTCACAGCATGCCTGAGCACACACGAGGGATTTTAGCAATTCTCATTCATAAAGTAATGTTTCTAAAGCCAGCTCCTTCCTAAGAACCATCTTGGCAATATAAGATGTCTCCTTAAATCTGCAAACCTCTGTTTCATAGGCCCCTCCGTTTTCTTTAGGGACACCCGAGTAGGCACAGGTGGGCAATCTTGTGTGGGTCGGCAGGGGTGACTTGCTCTCTGTTTGAGAGAGAGGTCAGGGCTGGAAGGGAACCGGGCTCGGGAAATGGCTCATGAGGCAGAGCTCCCCATTTCCTGGGGTTTCTGGAGGGAAAGTGGGCAGCGGGGCAGGTACAACAGGAATAAATACAATAAACAGATGAAGGGGGGAAAGGGAGAATGAATGTCCCTGCGGTGCATGCTCTATGTGTCTCCGTGTGTGCAGGTGTATGTTGGCCGCACGCACCTCCTTTTGCCTTAGGTCTGGTGTGGAGGTTTGCCAGGGACCCTGAGCCTTGCCTCCCTGATCCAACCCCGGCTCCCCCCTCCCTTCTCTCCAGTCTCACGGGTGGCTGGCCACGGGCTTTGCCAGTCAAAGTCTCTGCTGGGAGGGCCGTGGTCAAAAACTGAAGTTCTCCTCGTAGAGCGACAGAAGCAGCAGGATGACCCATCCTGCCCACAGGCCGAGGTTCTGCAGACCAAAAAGCAGCCATGGCCGCTTGTCCTTCACATTCATCAGGGCCGGCAGCTGCAAGAGGAGCAAAGGACAGGGAAGGGTCAGCTGGAGATTTGGGCAAAAGTGTTTAAGGAAGTTCATCCGATTCTGATTCTTGTGGCTGATCTGATTCCAAATGCGGGCGATCCTCATGGCAAGGCAATCAGTCATGAAGATTGTCTTGGGAAGAATATACACCACCCAGAATGGGAAATATCCCAGGTGGGCGGTATAAAATGTAGTAGACAGACAGACAGACAGACAGACAGAAACCAATTGTAGAACTGATCCAGTTCCACGAGTCCCTTTCTGATCCTGAGCCCTTCTGGCACGCAAAGTCCTCCTCCTCAGCCCCAGGTCAGGATGGATGAAGATGCTGCCCTTCCATCAAGAGGGGTTCAAGTGGGACCATTTAATCCACTTGGGGACCATTACCACCCTTCCCTCTGGACTCTGCCAAATTTTAAAGATTTGCTATTTTAAGCACATTACTAACAAGAAGGTGCTTCAAAGGAGTGCCTCGTGCAAAATACACAACGCCGTTGCACGAAGAAGACTCCAAATGGCAGGCCCTATTTTCCGTATGGAGGAAAACAGGATCCCTAAGGTGCAGACATTTCCGTGGTCATGTGGCAGGCATGACTAGATACCAGAGCGCTGTTTACCTTCCCTTAAGTAACCAACCATTAATAAATGAATGAATGAATGAATATTGGTCATGAAGTGGTCCGAAGCCTCACCGCCTGTGGGTGGTCAGAGGGGAATCAAGGTGACTCACCATGTCGCAGAGTGCGACGTAGAGGAAGAGGCCGGTGGCGATGGTGAAGATCCAGACCTCGAACTCAGGGCCGGTGCTCACAATGAGCGCAATGTAGAGGCCGAGGAAGGAGGTGAGAGCACTCCCAAAGTTCAGCAGCAAAGCCCACCTGACGCTCAGACCGGACTGCAGCAGGGCGGCAAAATCTCCTGGGGAGACGAGAGAAGGAGGAACATGAATGAGCCAAGGGTGGCTTGGGAGGGACCCCCACACCAGGCTCAGGCTGAGCTAACCCTGACCGAAAGCCACAAGGTCACCCCACCTCTGACCCCCAGCACCCTACCCAGGATCAATTCCACTTAAGGTCCCTCCAGGTGGGAAGTACTGGAGGCAAAGGTGATGTGTTGAAAGTCAACACTATGCAGCACTGGCCCCAGGGCCCCCGATAAACCCCTCATCTGTCATGGAGGAAGGGTATCCCTTGGTGGTGCAGGGGTTAAACTGCTAGAAATATTCATTTAAAACAGGGGTGTGTTTTACTTCCACGAGCAACAAGGGCGTCGGAGGCCGGATCCGGCCCATGGGCCATAGTTTGGGCACCCCTGATTTTAAAACCTAGTCCCATAGAACCAGAGACACCCTGCCTCAAAGTATGTACCCCTCCTTTAGGTACCATTGAGATACCTTAATGAGAGAGAGAGAGGATGAAAGGTCTCCTATATGCTCAGGTCTAATGGCAGATGCTCAATGTTGCACATGGGCTCAACGTCTCCTACCTTTTGCTCCCTGAACCCTCACATGGATTTTGGGTGCTGGTCAACCCCTGCCTCCCCCCCGCAGACCTTGAAGGCGATGGCTGGGACAGCTAAGCTGAGCTTACCAGAGAGTAAACAAGACAAGACCAAAGACCATAAAGTGGTAGCCGTGTTAATCTGTGTTTCAAGCACATCAGAGAGTAAACAAAACAACACAACAAAAAAGAGGGGGAAAACATTATAGCACCTTTAAGATCAACTCCTGTATTTAAAGGTGAGCTTTCATGGATCAAGTCCAAACATAGGAGTTAGTCTTTAAGGTGCCACAACGGTTTTGTCTTTTGCTTTATTTACTCCTGTATTTTAATGTGAGCTTTTGTGGATCAAGTCCACCTCGTCAGACACAAGAGTGAGGCTTCACCACGGCACAAATGTATACATATCAGGTACAGAGGCACAGAGTGGTTGGTTGGTTGGCACAACAGAGAAGTTTGCAAACAGGTAAGTTTGTGTAAGTGCAAAGGTAAAGGTTGGCCTTGCTCAAATGCCAGTCATAGCCAACTCTAGGGTTCGGTGCTCATCTCTCTTTATAGGCAAAGAGCCAGTGCTGTCTGTATTTGCAGACGTTTCTGTGGACATGTGGAAGGCACGACATGTGCATAGCACGCTGTTTACCTTTCCCACCAAAGTGATACCTATTTAGTAAAGGTAAAGGTTTCCCTTGCTCGAAAGCCAGTCGTATCTGACTCTAGGGTGCAGTGCTCATCTCTGTTTCAAAGTCGAAGAGCCAGCGCTGTCTGCTTCTGCAGACGTTTCCATGGTCATATGGCAGGCATGACTAGACACCGGAGTGTGCGGAATGCTGTTACCTTCCCACCGAAGTGGTCCCTATTTATCTACTTGCAATTTCTTGCTTTCGAACTGCTAGGTTGGCAGGAGCTGGGACAACGATGGGAGCTCATTTCATCCTGCAGTACTCGGGAATCGAACTGCTGACCTTCCACCTCCCAGTCAGCATCTGAGCCACTTGAGCCACTGCAGCCTCTCGGTACCTATTTATCTACTTGCAATGTCTTGCTTTCGAACTGTCAGGTTGGCAGGAGCTGGGACAGAGTACGGGCGCTCACCCCATCATGCAGCACTCAGGTCTTGAACTGCTGAACAGCCAACCTTCCAGTTGTCAAGTCCAGCGTCTTAACCACTAAACCACCACAGTCCTGTACCTGTGTACCTGAGATGTATACATGGATGCCATGAAGTCTCTTCTGTTTGGCAAAGCGGACTTGATCCACGAAAGCTGGCATTAAACGACAGGAGTTAGTCTTTAAGGTCATGGGTTTTGCCTTTTGTTTTGTTTACTCCCTGACCCGCTTGCGCAGACTAACACAGCGGCCACTTCAAAAACAAGAAGCTGAGCTTGTCTCTTGAGGATGATGCCCGGCAGGCCCCACGAGGCTGATGGTGTCCCAACCATCAGGCGCATGCCCCCTACCCACCCACCCACCTAGCTCATGGGGCAGTTCGTGGCAGAGGACCGCCAGCGAGGTGGCCAGTCCGGTCTTCCAGGAAGACGAGAAGGCGGCGCCCATGGCCAGTCCATCGGCAAAGTTGTGGATGGCATCCCCGATGGTGATCATGTAGGGCAGCATCCGAAGCTCTGGGGGAAGACAGACAGACAGAGAGGTCAGATGGAGGAGTGGGAGGTCAAACCCTGGCCTCCGTGGGTTCCCCGGCCCGCCTTGTTGGCTCCGCACAAGAGATGCTCACTCAGCGAAGCCGCCTCTGGAAAAGGCAGAGGCCAATCCAGAGCCCTTTCCACAGCCGTCACTCACTGAGCCTCCCCAAGGACTCCAGCACTGGGAATTCAATGCGCAACATGCTGCACCTTTTGTTCTCTCCGCTCAGAGGAAATGCCAGGCACGGCCCAGTGGCCTAATGGATAAGGCATCAGCCTCCGGAGCTGGGGATTGTGGGTTCAAGTCCCACCTGGGTCGGAGGAGCACTTCTCTTTTCAGCTTGAATTATTTTTCCTTTTCTTTTTTTAAAATAAAGGCTCGCATCTGTGGCTAGGAAAGAGGGGAGGAAATTGAGAAACCAGAGAGTGAGGGGTTGGCATGGCAGGAGTCCAGGGAGGTTTTGTGCCAGGAAAAGCGGCACAGCACGGAAAGGATGCAAAAGGCTTGAAGTGAGGAGCCAGCATGGTGCGCTCCTGATGGGATGTGGAATTGCCACTTCTAGGGAGGGGACTTCAGTTACCGAAACTCTCCAACAGCAGGGATGCTCTTCTCCGGGGTGGCTTGTGGGATTCTGGTGTATGTGTGTCTTCATGTGTTACACTAGAGCAAGGGTGCCCAAACTACAGTCCATGGTGGGCTGGATCCGGACCTCAATGCCAATTCATCTGGCCCACACTGCCCTCATTGCTCCTGGAAGCGGGAGTAAAACACGCCCGTATGAGCACGTTTTACTTCCGTTTCTGGGAGCAATGAGGGAAGCGTGGGCCGTACGAATTGGTGTTGGGGCCGGATCCGGCCTCCAGGCCATAGTTTGGGCACCCCTGGTTTAAGCAGAGAAAATGACAACCTAAAAATCCATCTCATCCTCTTGCAAAACAGATTGCAAGGCGCGTTTTACGTCCACTTCCGGTGGGAGGAACCACGTGAACGGCCCGCTGAGACACATGACTTGCCCATGGCCCAAAAGGTTTGGGCACTCCTGCACTAGAGGGAAAAAAGAAAACTTTTTCTGCTTTGGGAAGTGAAGTCCCCAGTTTGGACTCCTGGGGTCTGTCTCTGCTTTTGTATGCCAGACTGCCCGAGCACCGCAAATCTGTGGCACTACTACAGACATCGATATCGATATTAACTGAAAGCTCAAATATCCAACACGTTAAGACCAGTTTCATTAAGAGGGCGGCTCCCCAACCACAGGTGCAAGTCTGCTAAGCAGCTGCAATGGTGTGAGTATGTGTATGTGTATGTGTATGTGAATGTGCATGTGTATGTGTATGTGTATGTGTATGTGAGAGACGACAGGAGATATTAACTGACAGAAGGCTCATGTTGTTCCCAAAGGGGTGATGGCGAACCTTGGCACTCCAGCTGTTCTTGGACTTCGATTCCCAGAAGCCCAAGTCTCTGTGAATCCACACGGTTGACTTGGGCTTCTGGGAATTGAAGTCCAAGAACAGACAGCTGGAGTGCCAAGGTTCGCCATCATGGTCAAAGCAGCTTCTTGACTCTGAGAAGCTGCAAGAGAGATGATGGTTCCAACAGAGCAACTGGGCTGGTGGTAGGGTGACCTTCCTCCTCCTCCTCCTCCTCACCCCGGCTGCGTTCCTTCTTCCGCAGTTGGCTCACATTAGCTTCCTCTTCGGTAACCTGGGGTGGGGGGGTTAAGGGTGGGGGGGAACAGAAATGGAAAGTGAGCAGGAGGTGGTGCTTTCTGGTCACACATTAAAAGGAACCTTTCTTCTCCAACTCAGTGTTATTAACAGAGCTGAGAAAAGTGTGGATTTGATGTCTTTGTTAGTTGGGAGGGCAATAGCAAGTATCAATAGGAATGACCCTTCTATCCTGACCCCTATGAGGGCTTAATGCGCTCACTGGGCAGTTCACAAAGTAATTAGCATTTGGGCCCCAACATGCTGGGTACTCATTTTAAACACGTCAGAAGGATGGAAGAGTTTGAGTCAAGCTGGAACCCAGGTCAGGATCGAACTCACAATATTCTGGCTGCAGTGCAGCAGTTTAGCCACTGCACCACCAGCAGGGCTCTTATACAATTTACTCAGCAAACGATTGCTTCCTCTTATTGGTCCCCTGTGAATCCACATGAAATAAACCCATTCGTGTGGATTCACAGAGACCACGAAGAAGAACTTGATAGAGCACAGAGGCAGAAGTAAACATTGTAGATTGCCCATAATTAGAACATTGTTATATATGTAACGTGGGTTGTTATATTCTAAAAGTGTTATGTTTAACAAGAATACATTGCAATGACATTTGCTTCAATATCCTCCCTCCATAGCGCTGAGTGCACTCTCTGGGCAGTTCACAAGGCAATTGGCAACATGCTGGGTACTCATTTTAAGCACCTCGGAAGGATGGCTGAGTCAACCTTGATCCCCGTCAGCCTCAAACTCACACCACCAGCAGTTTGGGCTGCAGTATAGCAGTTTAACCTCTGTGCCACCAGGCACAGCTGAAGAGTTGAGAGGACGGCTGCCACCACGGTCACCTGGATCAGAAGGGCAGCAGCCATCGGCTGGGGTAAGGGCAGGTATGAATCTTATGCGCTGTCCAAGCTCCACTGGCTCCAGCCCTCCTCAGGCACCTCTGGAACAGGTGGGGGCCCACAGGAAACGGAGCACAGGTGTGGGAGACTTCTTACCAGCTCTGCGTTGGAGGCCCCCGTCTCTTCCTTCCTCTTCTTCATCTCATCCTGGTAGACCTGCAAGGCCAGGGCATGCTCACACTGGTGCTCCAAGCTGGGCGTAGAGGCCACCTGAGAAGTGAGGAGGAAGCAAAGCAACACCTGTCTGGCACAGAAAGACCCTTCCTCTCCCCCACCCCAACACAACACAACAAACCCAGTTCTTGTTGGAGACACAAAAGAGACCCTGGGACTTCATGTATACCAAACGTTGGTCCATCTCCCCCTTTTCAGTGCCAAGGCTAAGCTTTAGAACCATGATGGCGAACCATGGCACTCCAGATGTTCTTGGACTTCAATTCCCAGAAGCCCAAGGTTAGACCTATGGGCCTGGTGTGTTTGAGTGTCTTTGTGTGGTGGTGGTGATGGTGGTGGTGGATTTGGTGCCAGCAATACGGAATAGCTCTTGTGGGAAAGCTATGCTCACTTTTGTCCCAGGGCAATTCCTGAAGTCTCATCCGTGTGCCAATCATGGTTCCAAGTGCCCTGCTGCATGTGCACTGCATGCCACTGGCCTCTTGAGTGGGCAATACCGGAGACCAAGGGAGCCACGTCCACTTTCCTTCTGCCTTCTCTTGACCCTCTGCTACCCCCACCCCTTGCAAAGGGCTACTGGCTCACCTCGCAGTCCCAGTGTCCCATCAGGATGAAGAGCTTTTCCACCAGGAAGAAGAAGTAGAGTCCTCCCAGCACGGCCAGCAACTTCCACAGGATGAGGTGGTCCTCAGTGGTGTGGTGGTCATGCACCTGCCCTGAGTCGTGCGAGTGGGAATGCAGGCCCAGGAACTGCAATGGGGAGAGGCAAGCGGGGGGTCAGGGCTGGGTTGGGGCCCTTAAACCGCCAGGGCTGAGTTTGGCCACCCAAGGCCACGCTTTGTGTGTGTGTGTGTGTGTGTGTGTGTGAGTTACACACCCAGCCCTGCAGGGGAATGTTTTCTGCCGCGTGCGGATTTCCCTACTTTTTGCACTCCACCACTTCCCAACCTCCAGCCGTCCATGAAATTGACTTATGTTCCCCCCCAGCACCTGAATTTAGCAACCTCAGAGTGTGATCAGGAGATACACTGGCTAAGGATTTGGGTTTGGACCCACAATGAAATAAGAAAGCGAAATAATGGTAAAGGTCTCCCTTGCTTGACAGACAACTGTGTCCGACTCTAGGGTACGGTGCTCAACTCCGTTGACAGCCAAAAAAGCCAGCCCTGTCTGGGTCTGCAGATATTTCTGTGGACAATGTGGCATGCATGACTAGACACTGGAGCCCATGGAACGCTGTTACCTTTCCTGCCGAAGCAGTTCCTATTTATCTACTTGCCATTTCTTGCTTTCAAACTGCTAGGTTGGCAGGAGCTGGGGCAGGGATGGGAGCTCACTCTGTCGTGCAGCACTTGGGTCTCGAATTGCTGACCTGCTGACCTTCCAGTTGTCAAGTCCAGTTTCTTATCCGCTAAGCTAACACAGTCTTTAAAAAATAGTTAAATAAAACAACCCCAAAACAGTTGTTCCCAGTTAGAATTCTGTTAGGTAATGGTAAAGGTCTCCCTTGCTCGAAAGCCAGTCGTATCCGACTCTAGGGTTCAGTGCTCATCTCTGTTTCAGAGCCGAAGAGCCAGTGCTGTCTGCTTCTGCAGCTGTTTCCGTGGTCATCTGGCAGGCATGACTAGACACCGGAGCGCATGGAATGCTGTTACCTTTCCCACCGAAGTGGTCCCTATTTATCTACTTGCAATGTCTTGCTTTCGAACTGCTAGGATGGCAGGAGCTGGGACAAAGACAGGAGCAGTACTCGAGAATCGAACTGCTGACCTTCCACCTTCCAGTCAGCATCTTAGCCACTTGAGCCACTGAAGTTAAGAACTCATATTTTAGATTCAGAAGAACCGATCCTCTCTTAATGCGGGGAGCTCCCATTGTGGTGAAGATGGCGAGAACGTGGGGGAACATCCCTGTTTCCTCAGTTGTCTCTTTGTTTTTTGCACTTCCCCTACGTCCGGGCCACTTCCCTTTCTCATAATGACGGTGCTTCTGAGAAATCCTCCTCCTTTGCTGCCCCTTCCATCCTTTTCCCATGTGAGCTGCACCATAGCCTCTTCAGCTGCTCTGTATTGCCTCACCTGGGATGGTGTCATTGGCCATAGACAGTAAAAGAAGACGACAGCTTAGGTGTTGCAAAAGGCCTCCCCACGTAGGTCAGTGGGTGTGTCTGGCAGATTTATGCCTAAGGTGCAACATAGCTCTTTCCAGAGCACAAAAATGTGCAGCGCCACACCACCTGGGCATCAGTGGACTGGGTTTCTCCTTGTACATCTGGACAGGTGGCTCTGCGTGCCATCAAACTCAGCACCAGTGGTGTGTGGCATAATTTGCTAGATGCCAAGCCCAAGCCCTTGTCAGCCCCCCCCCCAACGATGCCAGCCATACCCACACCTGCAGTTTCCCCATGCCCAATTGGCACGGAACCTTGGCAGAGGTTAAACCAGTTGAGCAGACTCCTGGCCACTGGCCCTTGCCAGTACGGAAATTGGGGGAGCGAACTAATAGTATAAATCATAAGGGTTTATTCACCCACACCCGACCTGACCGGCGGTTCTGCTGAGAGGGCAGATCGCTAACCTCCGTTACCCATTAAGCAATTACTGACCCACAGATCAGCCTAATCTTTGGTGCAAATAGAAGCCATATTTACCCTGGCGTAAGCCTCAGACAATAGTTTTCCCCTGTCAGTGTTTGCCCGAGTTAATTAACTTCCCCTAGAGAGATTTCCCATTAACCCGAGTAAATGGGTGATGTGATTTTCTGTCAGATGACGGTTTTTCCCTGCCTTGCCTTCTGATCTATATATGATGATGCCTTTTCCTCAATAAACCACTGATCTGATCTCGCTCCATATTGCGTCGTATCGTTACTTGATCAGTCTCCTCCGGGACCCAACGGCCGTCCTAACGGCCCCGATTCCTACACCTGGTGACCCCGACGTGATCTACTCGAGAGTAAGCGATCACACGGTCCGGTTCTGAGCTTGAACTGCGTCTGCTCGTCCCGGAGGACAGCGCGGCAGCCCGGTCGGTAAGCCAGCCGATCGGGCAGACGGCCCAAGCGGCGGGGCAGTACCAGAGAGGCATCCTACAGCTTGCTCCCGACTTTCGCGGCGGCTTGCGGTTACGGAAAAACGCGTTCCCTTCAGGGTCAGCTGTGAACCCCTGACAGCGCAGAGGCCACCGAGGGCCCGTGGCACGGGGCCACGCTCCGAGCTCTACCCAGAGAATCGCCGCCAAAACCTATTACCTTGCCCGTAGACGCGTCGACCCGTCCCGAGGAGGAAACTTCGGAGGACCCTTCACAGGTAATATGGGGACTTGCCCTCAGCGGCAACGTCCGTCCGCTAGCCAAAGAACTCATGAGGAAGAGTTCAGAATCCTGGCCAGGGTGTTTCAGTTAAGGTTTCACAGCGGAGAACTAGCGAGACTTTTGGTGTACCTAAGGGAACACTGCCTACTTTACCCAGAAGGAGGTACGTTAACCCTTCAACTTTGGGATCAGATAGGAGACTGCATTCAGCAACCCCTGAAAGCTCCAGAGCGCGTAATTCGCACATGGGGCAAATGTAGGAAGCTCTTAGCGGAGGTAGATCCAGTCCGGATAGAAGCCAAAGAACCCCCAGCGCCAGTCGAACCAACGGCGCCCACAGCGCTCTATCTGTCACTTCAGTTTAAGCAGAGTAGTGTAGGGAGCTTTCCCTCGGTGACAGCTGCAGACGTCACCGACGGAATGCATGGAATGAGGAGCGCAGGCGCTTCTCTGACAGTTACAGGCTCCCAGACCAAGAGTGCCCTTCAGCGCACAGTTGAGGAGGAGATTAAGAGGAGGGAATTGCCAGCAGAAGAACTAGCTGAGCTTAGTCAGATTTGTCCGATTCGCTTGGAAATGGATGCCCTCACAGGGGCCCAGCAGGTAGTTCACTCACCAGTCCCGTATAAGCTCCTCATGGCTATACGGAAGGCCATCACAGAGACAGGACTCCAGAGTCGGTTCACTAGGGGCACGCTTCAGCAAGTGTGCAAGAACACCATGTTCATCCCGCACGACTGGAAAGCCGTCATGCGGATGATGCTCAACCCCAGCCAGTATTTGCTATGGGACAGCGAGTATCGCCTCGAGGCTCAGACAAGGGCTGCCAGGATGGGAGGCGCAGTACTTCCTGACCAGTTATATGGGTCAGGGGCCTTTGAATCCATCGATGCGCAGACCAACTTGCCACTCGCCACTCTCCAAATGTCAGCCGAGGCTGCCTTCAAGGCTTTTCTCAAGGTTCCCGCAACTGGCAAAGCGGCCAAAAATTACACCACAGTCAAACAGGGAGCCCAGGAGCCCTATATGGACTTCATCAATCGCTTGGAGGAAGCGATCAGTAGGCAGATCGATAATGAGGAAGCCCAACAAGAGCTCATGATAAAATTGGCCAAAGACAATGCCAATCTAGACTGCCGTAAAATCTTGCAGTCACTGGGCAATCGTCCCGATTTGACTCTCACGGACATGATTAGGGCTTGCGCCGATGTTGGCACAGAATCCTACAAAATGGGTCTGTTGGCAGCGGCGGTGCAGGGAGGCAGGAAACCCCGACCCAAAGGAGCATGTCACAATTGTGGCAAGGTCGGTCACTTCGCTAGGGAGTGCCGATCCAAGGGAGGTGGACAAAATTCCGGCCATCCCAAGGCTCCAAACACCCCGTGTCCGAAGTGTAAGAGAGGCTACCATTGGGCCAGGAACTGTCCGAGTTCGGGAAACCGGAACACGGGCACGTCTCTGGCCCCGGTCCAAACAGAGACATCCCTTGCTCTGGGCGCGCCAGAGCTAGACTAGATTCAATTCACATCCCAGGCACTGCGAAGGCACAGGCCAGCCCCAAGAGTAGTACAGGGCTGGAATTGACTTGCCAGGCGGACGTCACATGCGACTTGCCAGGCACAGTCTATCTGGTGGATTCCCAGTACATGGGACCCCTGCCCAAAGGCTTTATAGGTTTAGCTTTGCCTCGCAGTGTAGCAGGAGCACGCGGAATTCTCGTAATTCCGGGAGTCATCGACTCCAATTTTTCAGGCGTTCTCCAAGTTCAGCTTTGGACACACCTACCCCAGACAATTCACAAAGGAGACACATTAGCGCAACTGATTATGGTTCCTTGTAACTCGCCAGCAGATAGCCAGGGAAGGCTCAGGGACAGCTCAGAGTCCGGGTCAGCAGACCGCTCGAACGCAAGGGAGGCAGTGCAAGGATACCAAGTCTTAGCGACAGTGGAGACCAACATTGAGTGGAAACAGCGCCCAGTTATTGAGGTATTTTTGAATAAAAAATCATTCTCAGGGTTGCTAGATACGGGAGCTGACGTCAGCGTGGTCAGCCAAAGCCAGTGGCCACGGGAGTGGGCCATTGAGACGGTCTCCGATGTGTGGGGGGTAGGCGGCATCCAAGAAGCGTTTAGGAGCCGAGAGTGGGTGGAAGTCACGATCCCAAGGGCTGACGGCACAGCGGTCATTCGGCCGCACATTCTGGACGTGCACATCAACCTTTGGGGGCGAGACATTTTACAGCAGTACGGTGCTACGCTTACCTTCGGGTAATGGCGTTGCCACTTAAATGGCTCACCGATACGCCGGTCTGGGTGGAACAATGGCCGGTAGTGGGGGAGAAATTAGTCGCCCTAAAGCAACTGGTTAAAGAACAGCTAGACGCAGGACATATAGAGCAGTCCACTAGTCCTTGGAATTCGCCAATTTTTGTCATAAAGAAGAAGTCGGGGAAGTGGCGACTCCTCCACGATCTCAGAGATATCAATAAATGCATACAGCCAATGGGTCCGCTTCAATGCGGCATCCCAAATCCAAATATGATTCCCGAGGGGTGGGAGATCCTAGTTGTAGATCTCAAGGATTGCTTTTACACCATTCCCTTGGACCCCAGGGACAGTGAAAGGTTCGCCTTTACGGTGCCGGTTGTGAACCACAGTGAGCCTACGCAGCGTTACGCGTGGAAATATTTGCCACAGGGCATGCTCAATTCGCCCACCCTGTGCCAAATTTATGTTCACAACGCACTGGCCAAGTTTCGAAGCCTTCACCCCACAGCCTTAGTATGCCATTTCATGGACGACATCTTGGTCGCGGTGCCGCAACTCGGCAGCGAAATGTTTACTGATTTCCAGGCCAGCCTGGGGGAGAAAGGTTTACTCATTGCCCCAGAAAAAGTGCAGAGAACCGAGCCCTTCTCATACTTGGGTCATCGGCTTCTCCGTTCCTTTGCAGCACCAGTTTTGCCCCAAATCAACTTAAAGGACTCGGTCACCCTGGTAGAATTGCAGCAGGTTTTAGGAAACATTAATTGGGCCAGACCGTATTTCAGATTGGATACGGATCTCTTGAAACCGCTCTTCTCGCTGCTCACTCTAGGCAAGCAGCCGGCAGACCGGATACAGATTTCTCGAGAGGCGCGCTTGGCCCTCGAGAAAGTCAACCAAATTCTTGGCCAAAGGTGGGTGGACAGGATTGCTCAGGGGCCATATGCCCCGATCCTGAACTTGTACATAGTTCGGGCAGGATCCATGTTCACCGGAGCCCTAGGAGTAGATTCCGAGAAAGGAGCGAATATCGTGGAATGGGTGTACTTGCCGAACACCTCTCCCCGAAATATCGTTCCTCCCCAAGAATTGGTCTCCGCGGTGGTTTACCGCGGAAGGCTGAGAGCCAGGGACATTTCAGGGCACGATTTAGCAAAGATCGTAGTCCCGTTCACCAAAGAGCAGGTTCAGCAATTGATGCAGCTCGGTGACTCGCTTCCAATTGCTTTGGAGGGATTCACCGGAAGCTTGGCATACCACTTGCCGAAAGACCCCAGACTTGTCTCACTTCAAACGCAGACAGTCAGCTTGTTTGAATTGCTTTCGCTGGTTCCACTTCAGGGGGCCAGGACAGTTTTTACGGATGGGGGTCGCACATATGGCGTCTTAACCTGGCAGGAGGGCCAGGCTTGGCGCACGCTGTTAACTCTTCCACAGAAGTCCGCGCAGCGGGCAGAGTTAGCAGCGGTGAACCTTGCCTTGCGCACCTTCGCCAAAGAGCGCCTAAACATCATTACTGACAGTCAGTATGTCAGGAATTTGCTTCACAGTCTACCGGGAGCATACATCACTCCCGCGATAGACAAGAATTTGCTGAGTTTGTTCCTCACTGCTCAATTTCATTTGCAAAACCGCACGGAAGCGCTCTATATCGCCCACATCCAAAGTCATCAAGACCTACCAGGTCCGATTTCTGCGGGCAATATCAGAGCGGACGCGGCGGCAAAGGAAATTCAGCAACGCTCAGTATTAGGTGTTTTCACTACTCCAATTCAGAGTCATGCATTCTTCCATCAGAATGCCAAAGCGCTCGCCAGACAGTTCAATCTGCCACTCTCTCAAGCCCAAGGCATAGTTCGCTCTTGCCAGCATTGTGCAGGGGCACCGGGGGGGCCCTCGTGGGGGGGTCAACCCACGAGGGACAGAGGCTAACCAGGTGTGGCAAATGGACGTCACACACGTTCCGCAGTTTGGCAGATGGCAGTACATGCACGTTTGCATTGATACTTTTTCACAATTCGTTTGGGCAACGGCGCAAAAAAGGGAGACAGCTTCCCACGTGGAGCAGCACCTCCTTTCCTGCATCGCGGTGATGGGCAAACCGCGGCACGTGAAAACTGATAACGCACCATCCTACAGTTCTAGGCAGTTGGCTAACTTCATGGCCACTTGGGATATTAAGCATACATTTGGCGTTCCTTACAATCCGCAGGGGCCAGCGATTGTGGAACGGGTCAATCGGACGCTAAAGTCCTATATTGACAAACAAACAGAAAGGGAGGAGCCACCAACCCTCCCCAAGTCACAGGATCAGGCACAGCATTGTCTGAATAAGGTACAATCACGTACAATCACCTTAATGTTTTTTCCGATTGCACGCCGCAGGAGAAGCACTTCCGCCGCTCGGAAGCTCTCCCGCGACCGATGGTTCGATACCGGGTGCAACCGGACCCTTCCTGGAGGGACCCGGCGCCACTCGTAACCTGGGGAAGAGGGTATGCTGCAGTTATGTCTCCTACAGGTGTCGTTTGGATTCCAGCTCGGTGTGTCAAACCTCACTTGGAGCCACATGGCGTGGACCCAGACCGATCCGAGACCGATCCCGGAGATGGAGGACCTCACCCTGACCGAGGGGACCCGGCGGGAGAAGCGGCGACTGCGGACGACAGCGCCGAGGATCACCTGGGGGATGGTCAAGACCCTTTGCAGTGAGGCCCAGGACGCCCTCCGACGCGAGGAGAGGGAGCCGACACCGGAGAATTTCGTAGCTGCAGTCTTTG
This sequence comes from Bradypodion pumilum, assembly GCA_035047305.1. Classification (NCBI taxonomy): domain Eukaryota; kingdom Metazoa; phylum Chordata; class Lepidosauria; order Squamata; family Chamaeleonidae; genus Bradypodion; species Bradypodion pumilum. Next base: position 345,177,185 of record JAWDJD010000004.1, read on the forward strand.
CCCAGATTAATGCCAACTCCATGGCATTCACCATCATCCTGATCCTCTCCCTACTTGCGGGGGGAGGCGTTCAGGCTGCCTCACTGAAGGCCAACGATTTGATGCCAGGCGGAGACCTCTCTGCCCGGATGCATTACAACATATGGGAAAGGTTGGCGGGCCTCGTCAATCAGTCCGATTTTTGCCTGAAGCAGGACATTGGTTCTGCCTCAATCTTGAGCACCTGTCTCATCCCTGTGTGCCACACTCCAGGCGTGCACCCCAGGGATGGCGACTGGCTAGTAAAACGGATTTTCAGCCCGTACAACCCAGCAAGCTCCTCGGAATACGCCCGCTGGGAGATGCGGCTGACAATGACTTTGCCAGCTGATGCAGCCACTCTCCACACTCCTCGAGTGGCGGTCAGCCCGAACTCTACTTGTGCTCGAATGACCGGCTGCTCCGCAGTCGGCCGTAGGCGCCGTTGCCTTGAAGTCGGCAGCGGCAACTGGACTTGTAATAACCCACAGACACTTGGTTCGATGTATGCTCATGTCACCCTACCTTCGGGTTGGTTCTTTACATGTAACCAGTACACGTGGAACTACATTCCCGCAAATGTATCAGATGCTATATGTTGCATTAGTCGTTTGACACTGTTACTCCCTACTAAGGATATGGTTACCCCAAGCACAAATGGTTCAGATGTTTCCTCACCCATTAGACACACTCGTGCCACTCAGTTAGACAGCTCATGTGATAGCAACATTAGGGTTCTTAGCCCAGCTGAATACATCTCGTTGGCAGTCAGCATACTTGGCGTGCCAGGCTTAGCCGTCGGCAACGCTCGGAGAATTGGTCAATTGGCTTGCGGATTAGCGAAAGCCATTAACCATACATCCTCAACCAGGAGCAGGCAGAGCTTCGCCATGCCATTCTTGACAATCGAGCGGCTATAGACTATCTCCTGTTATTGCACCACCTGGGTTGCGAATCTGTCCATGGCATGTGTTGCTTTAATCTCACTGACAACTCACGCAAAGTCCAGAGCCAGCTCACGGACCTCCACACCCTAGTCAAGAACATTAAGCAGGGTTCGATATGGGATTGGTGGAGTTCGTTATGGTCATGGCTCCCGTGGGGGTGGCTCCAGACGACGCTCCAGGTGATCGTGGGGGTGATAGTACTAGGCATAGCAGGATGCTGTTTCATGCAATGTATTCCCTCACTGTTCTCACTGTTCTCGAGGTGGCCCTCGTGGGGGGAACCCCGAAGCGTCATTCCCGCTCATCAGCTGATACCACTCTTACGCAGGGTCGCCTGTCAGGTTGCTAAACAATAGAAAAAGGGGAGATGCGGTTTCCCCATGCCCAATTGGCACGGAACCTTGGCAGAGGTTAAACCAGTTGAGCAGGCTCCTGGCCACTGGCCCTTGCCAGTACGGAAATTGGGGGAGCGAACTAATAGTATAAATCATAAGGGTTTATTCACCCACACCCGACCTGACTGGCGGTTCTGCTGAGAGGGCAGATCACTAACCTCCGTTACCCATTAAGCAATTACTGACCCACAGATCAGCCTAATCTTTGGTGCAAATAGAAGCCATATTTACCCTGGCGTAAGCCTCAGACAATAGTTTTCCCCTGTCAGTGTTTGCCCGAGTTAATTAACTTCCCCTAGAGAGATTTCCCATTAACCCGAGTAAATGGGTGATGTGATTTTCTGTCAGATGACGGTTTTTCCCTGCCGTGCCTTCTGATCTATATATGATGATGCCTTTTCCTCAATAAACCACTGATCTGATCTCGCTCCATATTGCCTCGTATCATTACTTGATCAGTCTCCTCCGGGACCCAACGGCCGTCCTAGCGGCCCCGATTCCTACACACACCCTTTCTCCAGTCACTTCATCTGAGCCCCCCCGCTCCCCCCCACAATGGCCAGACAGGAAAGAGGGGCTCTGAATGGGTCAAAGGACAGCCTCTTCCTTAAGGCAACAATGTAGATAGTCCATAATTAGAACATTGTTCTATTGAACAAGGATATCACCATAGCAATTACACTTCTTCTATCCCACCCTGTAGCACTTAGTGTGGTTCAGAGTAATGAGCATTTTGCCCCCAACATGCGGAGTCCTCATTTTACCGACCTTGCAAGGATGGAAGAGGCTGCATTGACCTTGATCCCCTTCAGGATAGAAGTCACCATGTTCTGGCTGCAGGACAGCAGTTTCACCCCCTGCGCCACTAAGGCACATGAGCACATTTTCTCTTCCCCCCCCTCACACCCAAGGGTACCTACCGCAGGGATGAGGTGCAACATGGCGTCCCCGGTGAGCGATCCCACTGCCAGACTGACAAAGAGCTGGATCACGTACTGGTAGGCAGTGATGCAAGCCGTGCAGAGCAGGAGAACCACGCCCAACACCGAGCACAGGCAGATGAGCAGGGTGGCCAATGAGCCATAGATGAACTCTGGGAGGCCGGAGAGGGAGAGCCGTCAGGAATCGTGGTCCACCCAGGAGGAAGAGCCGCCAGAGGCCTGCTGGGGCTGTGATGGCAAGCCATGGCACTCCAGGTGTTCTTGGACTTCAATTCCCAGAAGCCCAAGTCGAATGGGTTTACTGCGCGTACACGCAGTAAACCCATTTGTTTGGATTCACAGAGATGTGGGCTTCTGGGAATTGAAGTCCAAGAACACCTGGAGTGCCGAGGTTCTCTAACGCTGTGCTAGAGGGTAGCCCAAAAATAATGACTTGGGTGGTTCCCAACTACTGAGGGGGCACAGCCCCTGTGGTCCTGGAAGGTGGCTGAGGACTGGCTATCAGATGGAAGATGATCTTCCCCCTCACCTGTTCTCTTGATCTTTTACTCAGAAAGCCTGGGACTGTGAGCAGGTGGAGCAAGGCAGGGGATCTAGGCCTGAGCTTTGGTCCACCTCTCCTCCTCCTCTTCTTCTGTGTCTAGAGAAGATGTGAAACTGCCAAAATGGACCAGGGTACTTAAGAGACCGCGTCACCCCAAGGACATCTGCCCGTCCCACTACTGCAGACCAGAGGGGCTCCCTGATAGTAAATTTACATACTATAGTAAGTTCAGAAAACAAAACAATGGCCCACAGATGAGCAATGCTCAATATGTATTCCAGTCCCCAAGAAAGGAGACGCCAAGGAATGCAGTAACTATAGGACCATTGCTTTTACTTCTTGTGCAAGCAAAGTGCTACAACAAAATGGCTAGGAGGGCTTTCGCACAACTTCGTGTCATACGCCAGTTACGTCCACTCCTGGACCGGGACTCCTTGCTCATGGTCACGCACGTTCTGGTCACCTCCAGACTTGACTATTGCACTGCGCTCTACATGGGGCTGCCCTTGATGACCATTCAGAGGCTGCAACTGGTCCAGAATGCAGCTGCTCAGGTGGTGATGGGGCACGGGTGTTATTTATTTATTTATTTATTTATTTACAGAAATTGTATCCCGCTTTCCTCATCGTAAGATGAGCCATGCCTCGCCACTGCTTCAGGAGCTGCATTGGTTGCCAGTGTGCTTCCAGGTAGAATTCAAGGTGCTGGTAATGACCTTTAAAGCCCTACATGGTAGTGGACCAGGGTACTTAAGAGACCGCGTCACCCCAAGGACATCTGCCTGTCCCACTAGAGCAGACCGGAGGGGCTCCCTGATAGTCCCATCTGCTAGGGAGGCTCTCCTCTCTAGCACAAGAAGGAGGGCCTTCTCTGTGTCTGCTCTGGCCCTGAGGAACCTCCTGCCAATTGAACTTTGGCTCCAGGCAGAGCTTTCACCCTTTCACAGGGGTCTTAAGACCTGGCTTGCACAGTGGGTGTTGGGGGCGGCTGGGGAAACAACCCCGCTGGGTTGGCTTGTTTAACTATTTTTATTATGCAGTATTGGGAGGGCATTAAATTTTTTTTTAATTTACAAAAAATTCTTACTTTTTAAATAATTCAATTTTAATGCTATTTTGATATTTTTGTGAGTTTTTGTTCGTTGTGAGCCGCCTGCCGTGGCGGCGGTAGAAATGCAAGTAATAATGCAATAAATAAACGAAATGAAGCCACCTTTGGGGAGTTCATTCTGCAGTTCCCAGTGTGAGAAAGATTAGCCAGCAACACAAGGTGGCTGTTGCCCAGGGCCAGGGTGTGCCCGATTGTGGTTCAAAAATATTATCAATAATATATATTTTTAAATCTAGAGGTGCATGAAGGTCCTTCCCAAAGACAAACTCACTCTCGGCTGTGGTGAGTCGTCCGTCGGTCGAGGCGCTCCGGGGAAGAGAGCAGGCTTTGCTGAGCTGCTGCTGGATCAGAGCTGGGCTCAAGCGCGTGAAATCCGGACGGGAGATTCCTGCACCCGCATCAAACCCGTAAACCTTCAACAGGTCCCCAGAGCTGAGACACACCTGGAACACAATACAAGAGAGCAAGACAGGTGAGCCAAAGGAGAGAACAGATGACTTCTCAACTGGCACCTGCAATCCTGCCTTCCATGGCAGCATGACTCCCCTCACCCTGGTATTGGATAAGGGTGAACATAAGAACATAAGAACAGCCTTGCTGGAAGAGGCCACAGGAGCCCATGATCCAGTCCAGCATTCTGTCTCACACAGTGGCTCACCATTTCCTTCAGGATATTATTCCCAAGCAGATGCCTTCACCTGCTTAGGATTCCCTGGACATGGCATTGAGAGATATCCTGCCTATCTCTCCAACCCGGAGGTTGTCCTTAGGTAGCCATAATTATAGCCATTGATAGCCTTGTCCTCCATGAACTTGTCTAATCCTTTCTTAAAGCTGTCAAGACTGACAGCTGTCACCACTTCTTCTGGCAGGGAGTTCCATAGACCAGGGATCATCTGGGGGTGAAAAAGTACTTTCTCTTATTTGTTTGAGAACTAGTACCCAAAAGTTTCATGGAGTGTCCCCTAGTTCTAGTGTTGTGCGATAGGGAAAAGTTTTTCCTTATCTACTTTGTCCACACCGTGCATGATTTTATAAACTTCAATCAGGTCACCTCTTAGACGTCGTCGTTCAAGAGTGAAGAGGCCCAACCGTTGCAGCCTCAGATGGTAAGGAAGGTGTTCCAGTCCCTTATTAATCATTCTGGTTGCCCTCCTCTGCACTTTCTCCAACTCCATAATATCCTTCTGGAGGTATGGCGACCAGAACTGTACACAATATTCCAGATGGGGCCTCACCATAGATTTGTAAAGAGGCAAAATGACACTTGCTGACTTATTTTCTATACCCTTCCTAATGAGGGTGGGTAATCCTTTGCATCCCTCTAGGGCAGGGGTGACCAAACTATGGCCTGTGGGCCAGATCCAACCCCTGACACCAATTCACCTGGCCCACGCCACCCTCGTCACTCCCAGAAGTGGAAGTAAAATGCTCACCGGCACATTTTACTTCCACTTCCGGGAGTGACAAGGGCAGCGTTGGCCGGATTAATTGGGATCGGGGGCTGGATATGACTCATGAGCCAGAGTTTGGGCACCCCTAGTTTAAGCAGAGCAAATGGCAACCTAAAACCTATCTCATCCTGTTGCAATAATAATAATAATAATAATAATAATAATAATAATAATAATAATAATAATAATAATAATAATAATAATAATAATAATAATAATATGCTAAGGGAGCAGAATCCGCATCAGCTGATAGTTCCTTCTCATTTGCCCCCTGAGTCAGGCAGTGCCATTTCCCTTTCCCCTTGAAGCAGGGATGCTCAAACTATAGCCTGTGGGCCAAAGCCGGCCCCCAATGCAAATCCATCCGGCCCACACCACCCACACCACTCTCAGAAACGGGTGCATTTTACTTCCGCTTCCGGGAGTGATGAGGGCGGTGTGGGCCAGATGAATTCTCATTGGAGCCGGATATGGCCCACTGGTCGTAGTTTGGGCACTCCTGGTTTAAGTGGAAGGGGAAATGGCAGCTTAAAATCTATCTCATCCTGTTGCAAAACATCTGTTGCAAAACAGATGGCAAGGCGATGGGCATGAACCACGTGACCGGTCCGCAGCCCCCAAAGGTCTGGACACCCCTGCCTTAAAGGAATCCAGAGGAGGAGAGAGAAGCCCTTCTGCACATGATGAGGGACTGACCGCCAACAAGAGGGATGAGCGCTGGCAACCGCCAATCCCTCCAAGCAGGGCCGCCATCAGGGCAGTACCACGAGTACTGCCTGCCGTATAGGGCCCGGAGCTGGCAGGGGCCGTGCCACCCCCAGCAAGGCCACTGTCAGGGTTTGCACAATAGGAATGTGGGGGGCCCAATAGGATTGCTCAGTATGGGCCCCAGAAATTTCTGATGGAGGCCCTGCCTCCAAGAACAGCACCTTGGCCCCTTTTTGCTGCTGCAACAGATAAGGCTGCTCACCGTCTCCCAGACGTTGGCCTGTTTGCCCGACCCAGCCACAGCTCGTCTTTTCCAGAGCCGGATTCCTGCCACCGCCGTGTCATTCTCGTGGTGGTGATCTTCACGAAGGAGGGAAGGCTCTGTTGCATTGCTCCCGGAGTGCTCAGCGTGATCCCCATGAGAGTGGGAGTTATCAGAAGAAGAGTGTGCAGCAGCTACATGGGCATGGTCGTGTGCGTGGCCGTCGTGCGCATGGCCGTCGTGGGCGTGGCCGGCGTGGGTGTGGCCGTCGTGCGTGTGGCCGTCGTGCGTGTGGCCGTCGTGCGTGTGGCCGTCGTGCGTGTGGCCGTCGTGCGTGTGGCCGTCGTGCGTGTGGCCGTCGTGCGAGTGGTCGTCGTGATCGTGGTGTTCTGTCTTGGGGCCTATCTTCAGCTGCTCCATCAGATTGGTCAAGGCTATTGGGAGCACAGAAGAAGACATTTTTACCCTGTCTGACACCCCAAAGGTCCCCACTGGGCTCCACAGAGATACCCTTCCCTTTGTGCCTTCCCAAACAACAGCCACCCACAGCAGATTGCGAGAGTTGTTGTCCATAAAGGGAACTTTGCCAAGACCTGTTCAGCTCCACGATTAAAGGTTTCCCCTGTTCAAAAGCCAGCCGTATCCGAATCTAGGGTTTGGTGCTACTCTCCATTTATAGCCCAAAGAAGCCAGCGCTGTCTGTGTGTGCAGATGTTCCCATAGCCATATGGCAGACATGACTAGACCCTGGAGTGCATGGAACGTTGTTACCTTTCCTGCCAAAGCAGTACCTACTTGCAATTTCTTGCTTTCAAACTGCGAGGATGGGCAGGAGCAGGGACAGACGGTGGGAGCTCACTCCGTCACACAGCAAAGTCTCGAACTGTTCACTTGCCGACCTTCCAGTCACCAAGTTCAGTGTCTTAACCCCTAAGCTCCAGGGTTAGGCACCTCCAAATGAAATGGCTACTGAAGTCCGTGAAGGGAGAGCATCTTGTCCGCCACATCAGTGGTGGTGCACAGAGCTGGTGAGTGTCCCTCTCTTGGACTACAGCTCCCAGAATCCTCCAACCATGGCTAGTCCAGGAGCTGCACTGCCAAACATTACCTAACCTGACTACATCTGGCTGGCTGTTGTTGGGGAAGAAGGAAGGCTGGACAGGATGGATAGGGAGCCCACCCCTTGCTCTATGCAGCCTCTCTTCCATGTGGGTCAAAGGGGACCCACACCCTCTCTCCTGCCCCACTCCCAGCAAGCTTTGCACAGAGAAGAAGCACCCCAAAGCTGCCTCAGACAGACGAATGATGGTGCGCAGCAGCCAAGCAGATGCCTGAATCAGGCAGAGATGGGGAGAGTTTTAGAGAACTGTCTGCAGTCCTCTTGAGGGCTGGGCAGCTCTAAATAATTTCTCCCATCTGGGTCTAAAACTGTGGTGGCTCAATGGTTAAGAAGCTGAACTTGATGACTGGGAGATGGGCAGGTCAGCAGTTGGAGACCCGAATGCTACGTTATAGAATGAGTGTCCGTCCCCCCCGTCCCAGCTCCTGCCAATCTAGCAGTTTGAAAGCAAGATATTGCAAGTAAATAAATAGGTACTGCTTCAGCAAGAAAGGTAGCATTGTTTTGTGCATTCCGGTGTCTAGTCATGCCTACCACACGTCCATGGAAACTTCTGCAAACGCAGACAGCACTGGCTCTTTGGCTGCAAACAGAGATGAGCACTGTACCCTAGAGTCAGATATGACTGGCTTTCAAGCAAGGGTGAACTGAGTCTATGGGAAAGGCAGAAGCAGAACAGAAGAAGCACAACTGACCCTCCAGGCTTCCTTGCAGAACATCCATGCTTTATTCTATGGCTGTCTTGTGCTGACACAGAAGCAGGGACGCCTGAGCCCAGAATGGGCAGCGTCGATGGGTCTCAACCCAAATTTTCACCCTAGACACCCGCCATGGACGGACCTCATCAGGCCAAGAAATTACCCTAAATTTCAAAATATAAAAACTGGACAGGACTGTTTGTCTACTTCTAATATCTAGGAAAAGGTAAAGGTTTCTCTTGCTTGAAAGCCAGTTGTATCCGACTCTAGGGTTCGGTGCTCATCTCTCTTTCAAAGCCGAAGAGCCAGTGCTGTCTGCTTCTGCAGACATTCCCATGGTCATGTGGCAGGCATGACTAGACACCGGAGCGCATGGAACGCTGTTACCTTCCCACCCAAGTGGTCCCTATTGATCTACTTGCAATGTCTTGCTTTCAAACTGCTAGGTTGGCAGGAGCTGAGACAAAGACGGGTGCTCATTCCGTCCTGCAGCACTCAGGAATCGAACTGCTGACCTTCCGCCTCCCAGTCAGTGTCTTAGCCACTTGAGCCACTAATATCTACTGTGACAGATTTTGGCGACCATGTGATAGCTCCATCCAAGAGCTGAAAACCCGTTCATGGGTGAATATTTTTTTTGACACAGAGGGAATGTGGTACATTCTGTGGAGCTCCAAACTTCAAAAACAGCCCGGGGGGGGGATGCATTTTTGCCTACCTTGGCCAGGATCTTCTACCTGCCTCGGGCCAAATATACACAGTGTATCAGAGGATAAACAAAACAAAACAAAAATGTTGTAGCACGATAACTATTATATTCTAATGTGTGCTTGCATGGATCAAGTCCACTTTGTATGACAAAATGGACTTGATCCACACAAGCTCAGATTAAAATTGAACAGTTAGTCTTCAAGGGGCTACAACATTTTTTTGTTTTGTTTATTCTCTGATAAAGGCTTGTACACACACACACACACACACACACACACACACACACACACACACACACACACACACAGAGTATTTCTCTTTGCGATTGTGCTTCCAGATGGGGAGGTGTTGCTACAACCTACCTGCAGCCGTGAGGTTCTGGGTCTCATTGCCAAACTGATGGAAGATATAGTCCAAAAAATAGCTCTCAGGGGGGAGGGCATGGACGGAGCCCCCTTTCAGCAAATGGTGGGCCACAGCGGCTAGGAGCTTCCCAGAAGGGTCAGTGGTGACTTGGCTGGAAATCAGCTTGCTCTCTTCAAGCATCTGCCCCACTTCTGCAGAGTTCTAGAGCATTAAACAACAGCAGCATCAGCAGCAAAACATCATCAGACCACGGATGGCGACCCACGGCGCTCTAGCTGTTCTTAGATTTCATTTCCCAGAAGCCCAAGTCATGCGCAGTAAACCCATCCGTGTGGATCCAAAGGGACTTGGGCTTCTGGGAATTGAAGTCCAAGAACAGCTGGACTGCCATGGGTCGCCATCACAGGGTTAGACCGTATACTGGGCCACAGTGGTTTTGCTAGGCAGGCTCCCCAGCCCCTCTCCATTGTATTGTAAGCCACACTAAGAGCCATAGTGGAAGAGAGGCCGTGAAGGGGAAATGGCAGGAGAAGAGAGAACATCTGCTTTGGATGCCTGCAATGGACTCAATGGCCAAAAAGCTCCCTTCCAACTCAGTGATTCTATGATGAGTGAGGGCTGGTAAAGGTTGAAGTGTGGGTCTATCATCATCCTCAACAACAACAATGACCACTCCCCTTTAAAATAAAAACTAGGAAGCCTCTCCTGTCATAGAGGGAGCACCAGTGATGCACTGCAAAATTTTTTACTACCTACTCTGTGGGCTGGGCTGGCCAAATAAGTGGGCATGGCCAAACATCCTGCATTATGTGCTATGGAGGTGGGCGTGACCAACCAAGTGGACATGGCCTGGAGAAATTTCCGCTACCAGTTCTGCAGAACTGACCGAACCTGCTGCAGTGCATCACTAGGGAGCACGTGTGGTGCCAGGGCTAAACTGCTGACTTTGTGAGTTTGATCCTGACCAGGCGTCCATAGCAGTCAAGTATCCCTTTTTGGCCAGGAAAACTCCTTATTTTACCCTCTTTCTCGCTGTCATCCCTTATTAATTAGACTGCAATGCCCTATTGCCGCCATTGGAGGGCAGCAAAGGACAGCATAGCTGTCAAGTATCCCGTATTTGCTGGGAAAACCCCTTATTTTACCCTCTTTCCCACCGTCATCCCTTATTAATTAGACTGCAATGCCCTATTGCCACCATTGGAGGGCAGCACAGGATAAGCATAGCTGTCAAGTATCCCATATTTGCCAGGAAATTTCCCTTATTTCCAAATCCAAAACTTGACAGGTATGCAGGGATCAAGGTTGACTCAGCCTCTCCCATCGTTCCACGGCCAGTAAAATGAGGACCCAGCATGTTCGGGGGCAAAATGCTAGTTACTTTGTGAACCGCTCAGAGAGCGCTCTAAGAGCTCTGGGATGGTGTCTAAGTGAAATTGCTATACAGAAACAGTGAGGTTTAACTGGAACAGTGAAACAGACAATTAACTTTGCCACTAGAAGGGTTTTATATTACTGTATCAGCAAGCCTTAAACATTCCCGGCAGGCAGTTCTGGATCTGAGAGGGTATCTCTACGGACATCAAAATGTTGCAAAGATATGACTCAGCAAGCTCAAGGGAAGTTTCTGTCTCATGCAGTTTCAGGGATGGGTGCATACCTGCTCAGGCGGCTCACATGGAGTAACTTTAAAAAGCATGTTTCGAGATGCGCAAGCTGCAATGTTGAGACACACCTCTCCAAAGGCTGGCCTTCCCTTTCATCTTAGCTAGCAGGAGCCAGAATATTTAGCAGTGAAGAAGGTTTCCGAAAGCTGAAACCTTCTCCCTTAGCGGTGGTCTGACGGACAAAAACTCAGGTATAGCTTCTCTCCGTCAGTGCATCATTATGCTAATTAGGAAACACCAACAAGTCCCAACACTGACTGCTCATTGGAAGGTCATATAGTAAAGATGAGGCTAAAGTACTTTGGGCATCAAATGAGAAGGGAGGATTCACTTGAGAAGGCCGTGATGTTGGGAAAGGTGGAGGGCAAAAGAAGAAGGGGGAGGCCAAGGATGAGATGGATAGATGGTATTGTAGACACAATGGGCACAAAACTGGGAGGACTGAGGGGGATGGTGGAGGACAGAGGCGCCTGGAGAACGATGGTCCATAGGGTCGCAAAGGGTCGGAATCGACTGTGCGACTGAACAACAACAACAAAACAAGTCCTTGGAAAAATCCATGTTCCTTGCTGGACCTCTCTCACAACATGGGCAATTAAATGAAATCCATAAAAAGACTTTTGAGTCCCAGGCGTTGCATTTTGTTTATCAACGCTATTGTCATGCAGCTGAATCAAAGGATTTCCCTACAATAGCAGTTACATTTACATAATACCCCATAGCACAGGGGTTCTCAACCTTTTCACACTGTGGGCCAGACCATGCGCCCTCAGACAGCTGAGGGGGCCGGACGGGTGGTTCCCCACTGGCGTAAATGCATTTATGACAGACGCAAATGCGTTTTACGGCAGCATTTACGACAGCTGTTGTAAATGCATCCACTTCCGGTGGTGGCAGCATGGGCCACACGAAATGGTGCCATGGGCCACATCCGGCTTGTGGGCCGTAGGTTGCAAACCCCTGCCATAGCACCTAGTGCACTCTCTGGGAGATTGACAGGTAATTAGCTTTTTGTCCCCATCATGCTTTGACTGAAGATGGAAGGATGGAAGAGCCTGAGCCAACCTGGTTCCTCATCAGGATCAAACTCACAAAGTTTTGGCTGCAGTACAGCAGTTTAACCCCTGCGCCACTAGGGCTCTTACAAGAAAAATGCATTTGGAGAATATAACTGACAGCATGTGTGCAGATCAGATGCTTGTCAGGAAACAAGGCTCACCCACTGAGCTTGGGAGAACATAACTTTATGCACCTCCGTTCCCAGGATCTCCCAGTTAGCAATGCCAGAGGTAGGGGCCTGTGGGGTGGGACCTAACCTTCTTACCGCCTCTCCTTTTTCGCTGTCCTTCATATTTTGCTGGATAGCCCCTATCAGTTCAGCCACTTTCTCCTGGGTGGGCCCCGTGGTCGGGTTCCCTGTGGAAAATTGGGTCTGAAAAGCACGGGCCTTTTCGACCCAATGGCCGTCAGTTTCTTCCATGCAGGCTGCTTTTGGGTCCGTGATGTAGAACAGCAGAGCCACGGAGAGGGCCACGAGGTCTGAGGACATGAGGTTGGCACTGTGGGTCGGCTTCTTCCCTGCCAGCTCAAAGACCCTGGCTGTAGTGATGCACTGTAAGAGAGAGAGAGAGAGAGAGAGAGAGAGAGAGAGAGAGAGAGAGAGGAAGGTGGTCATGACCCACTGGTGAAGAGTTCTGTGCAGCTCAGAAACGGGCATGCTTGAAAATAAAAAAGCTTACATACTTGTAAGTATCTGTTTGTTTGTCTGTCTGTCTGTCTGCCTGCCTGCCTGCCTGCCTGCCTGCCTGCCTATCTATCCAGTGGTGGCCTCCCAAAAAATTTGCTACCACTCTGTGGGTGTGGTATGGGGGAAAGCCCTGTGTTGCACCCGAATTAAGACTACTTTATTTCAAAACATGGATGGGCAGGGCCAGACGGAATTTCTGCTACTGGTTCTGGCGAACTGGTGCCAACCTGCTGATGCCCACCACTCTATCTATCTATCTATCTATCTATCTATCTATCTATCTATCTATCTATCTATCTATCTATCTATCTATCTATCTATCTATCTATCTATCTATCTATCTATCTATCTATCTATCTATCTATCTATCTATCTATCTATCTATCTATCTATCTATGCCATAATTGTGCTTTCACATTCTTTAGAACGGACACCTTTCTGATTTTGGGTGCATATGTTGTTGTGTTTGGGAGTTATAATGTGCCATTTCCAAAACAACCGTCATCATGGCTAGTGTTTGTTGAGTGGATTAGGGTAGAAGCATGACTAAACACTGCTTGATAGAAGTGAGAAAAGAACATAACAAATGTTTATTTATAGTATTTCTCTTAGTCACAGGCATTATGCACAGCAGTTCACAAATTATGAAATGCATCGTCAGAAGAAATAATTTGAAGCCACAAATGATATATATAATATTGCAAATGCAAACCTCGATGGGGACAGATTTCCCTTATGTGGGTAATCATAAGAACATAAGAACAGCCTTGCTGGAAGAGGCCACAGCCCATCCAGTCCAGCATTCTGTCTCACACAGTGGCTCACCATTTCCTTCAGGGTATTCCCAAGGAGATGCCTTCACCTGCTTAGGATTCCCTGGAAATGGCATTGAGAGATATCCTGCCTATCTCTCCAACCCCGAGATTGTCCTTAGGTACATCCATAATTATAGCCATTGATACTCTTGTCCTCCATGAACTTGTCTAATCCTTTCTTAAAGCTGTCAAGACTGACAGCTGTCACCACTTCTTCTGGCAGGGAGTTCCATAGACCAGTAATCCTCTGGGTGAAAAAGTACTTTCTCTTATTTGTTTGAGAACTAGTACCCAAAGGTTTCATCGAGTGTCCCCTAGTTCTAGTGTTATGCGATAGGGAAAACAGTTTTTCCTTATCCACTTTGTCCACACCGTGCATGATTTTATAAACTTCAATCAGGTCACCTCTTAGACGCCGTCGTTCAAGAGTGAAGAGGCCCAACCGTTGCAGCCTCAGATGGTAAGGAAGGTGTTCCAGTCCCCTAATCATTCTGGTTGCCCTCCTCTGTACTTTCTCCAACTCCATAATATCCTTCTGGAGGTATGGCGACCAGAACTGTACACAGTATTCCAGATGGGGCCTCACCATAGATTTATAAAGAGGCAAAATGACACTTGCTGACTTATTTTCTATACCCTTCCTAATGATCCCTAACATTGAGTTTGCTTTTTTCACTGCTGAGGCACACTGGGTTGACACCTTCATTGAGCTGTCCACCCGGACACCAAGGTCCCTTTCCTGGTTTGTCGCAGAGAGTTCAGACCCCATCAGTTTATAAATGTAATTGGGGTTCTTTGCCCCAACATGCATCACTCTGCACTTACTAATGTTGAAACTCATTTGCCACTGTTTTGCCCACTCCCCCAGTGTCGAGAGATCCCTCTGGAGCTCTTCACAATCTCTCACAGTTTTCACTACCCTGTATAATTTAGTGTCGTCAGCAAATTTGGCTACCTTGCTTTTTACTCCTACCTCTAGATCATTTATGAAGAGGTTGAAAAGCAGGGGTCCCAGTACTGAACCTTGGGGGACCCCACTCTTTACTTCCCTCCACTTGGAGAAGTGTCCATTGAGTGCTACCCTCTGTTTCCTGTCCCTTAGCCAGTTGCTGATCCAGGACAAGACCTGTCCCTTTATTCCATGACTGGTAAGTTTATTCAAGAGCCTTTGGTGTGGGACCTTGTCAAAAGCCTTCTGAAAGTCCAGATAAACAATGTCAACTGGATCCCCCTTATCCACATGCTTGTTGACACTCTCAAAAAATTCCAACAGGTTAGTGAGGCATGATTTGCCCTTGCAAAAACCATGTTGGCTCTCCTTTAGCATCTAGTCTGATCCTAGGGTTGGGTTGGGGGAGTGAACTCATCCATAACCCCACTTTTCATTTTTAAATGTTAAGGCTCCAAATGCTGTTCGCCAATGGCATCTTATTTTTTTGGCATCTCTTATTTTCTATTTGCCTTTGTTGTTTTGAATAGAATAGAATAGAATCCTTTATTGGCCAAGTGTGCTATAACACACCAGGAATTTGTCTTTAGTACATATGCTCCCCCTAATGATAAAGTGCAATAAAACACACCATTTAGTTATTCAGCAAGTTGATAGCAATAGGAAAGAAACTGTCCTTGTATCTGGTTGTTCTAGTACAGAGATGGGCAGTCTTGGCCCTCCAGCTATTCTTGGACTTCAATTCCCAGAAGCCCAAGTCGACACACCAGGTGCTCAGGGTTTCTTGGAATTGAAGTTCAAGAACAGCTGGAGGACCAAGACTACCCATCACTGTATATGAAGTGCTCTGAAACATCGTTTTGATGGTAGAAGCTGGAGCAGATTATTGCTGGGATGTGTGGAGTCTTTGTATATTTCCTCTGCTCTCTTTTTGGCTTGTTGTTCAAGTTTATCCTGTTGCTTTTCTTCTCCTCCGTTGGGCAGGATGTTCATTTTTCTTGATGAACCTGTCTTTTCTCAAACAGGTTGCCTGACAACACCAGAGACCTCGGGATATTTCTCCACCACACATTGTGAGGTTTTTGAGGAATCCCAGCCTCTTGGAAAGACTTGACTCTTGCAACGTATCCTGTCCATTCCCTTTTTACCCAGTTCCTTCATTATTATTTTAGACGTTTCCTCTTTCGAGCTGCACTGGGCTTAACACCAAGCAACAGGTCCTCTTCTCAAGGGTGTCAAGGGGGTCACTGTGCCTTTATCACTTGGAGAACGAAGGTGGAACTTCAACAAGTGAAGCTTTCCTATAAAAACTTAACTACTGAGACACCTTCATTTGCACCCATTTCCAAGGGAGAGAAGCCTGGCTGTCTTCCTGGCATGCATTTAAGTTCCTTATTGCACAACAGGAGGTACAGGAAGCAAGGGGACGAAGCTCTCTTCTGAGTTGGTCCACCTCAGTCTATGCCCAACGACGGTGACGGGAGTACCAGACATTGAGAAATAACACTCCTTCCACACCACTTCAAAACTGTGTGTGTGTGTTCTTCTTATTCTTTCATGCCACAATCAAACCTTGCACTGCCAAAGTGAAGCCACCTTCTTGGCTTTGTCGTTGACCCAACTTAAGTCCTCATCGGTACAGGTTTCTGGTAGTAATCTGCAGACCAGCAAATGAGCCGGATTCTGTATCTCTCCACGTTCACACAGTGCGTCGTTGTCGGCCAGTAGCTACCCACTTGAACATGTTGGTCTTATATTTAGGCACTCCAACCTTCAGCCTATTCAGGTTCCTCCACGTGACGTAGGGGAGGTTGAGTATCTCAGCCGTATCCTCCTTGAAAGTTACTCTTTGTTCAGTGAGTCCCTTCCTTGTGTGTGATCCTATCACTTAGTATGACTGTCAGAGAGACCCGTTGAACTGAGTTCCACAGAATTAAATGGAACTGACTGCTCTCAATGACCATGCAGAAGGAGAGACCCTGTGATTTCTCCAATAAAAGTAGGAAAACCACAGACACAGCCCCCATGCTCCTTGAAAAAGGCAGGAGAACCACCAGTGTGGTTCAGAGGACAGACCCTGCAGTTCTGCTGCCCTCCCTCCCTCCCTTCCCAGCCATGGGCAGACTCTGTCTAGGAGAGCCACCTGAAAGGTTAGGGGGAGCAACAGAAATCCAGACTCTCTGGCCAAGTCTCATCCAGTTTTAAGTGGCCCTCATAAAGTTTCTAAAGTATGTGAGATATTTAAGGAGCACTTTTTACTACTGCCACCCTGCCCAGCACTCTACCTACTATACCAAACTTGCACTCCTTAGTATAGCTTCCCTTTTGAAGTTATTGCCGCTGACTCATCCTGTCTGTGTAGTGGAGAAGATGTTGGAGTAAGACATAAAGGTCTGGATTCAAAATCCTTCTTAGAGACTAACCTTCACTCCGAGGTGGCCGTCCTTAAGTGTCTTAAGACAGAATCCATAATTAGACACTCACAGAAAGGCTGCCCACCTGTAAAAGGGGTGGTTGTGGTGGTACAGGAGAGTGAAGTGATGGTGAGGGTATCTAGATAGGTATTCCTAATGGTGAAGGCTACATTCCAGCCTTCTCTGCTGCTATTCAAAGTGCACCCAATGGAGAAAAAGTTGTCAACCTTAGCCCTGTCTGAGCTGGCTGGATAGGTTAGTTGTGTGGCTGTGGAGCCAGAGGTTGGCAATTCGATCTCACACTGTGACTCTTGGAGGGGGGGGGGGAATCCACCCTGTGTAGCCCAGGGTGCAAACTGCACAGTCCCACGAGCTCCCCACAGAGGAAGGGAATGATAAAACCACTTTTAGAAAAACCTTGAAAGGGTCTCCATAAATCAAATTCAACTTGACAGCACAGTGTGCATGCAGTACATACACCCCAACTGAGATTCCAGAGGTACAGGGTGCATTTTTACTTGGCTTGTGTCCAGTTACTTTAAGAAATAAATAATAAAGGCTTATCTGCTGCCCAAAGGCTTGCAGGTAACATAAGATCGGGTGCAGAGCTACAGGGTGGGGGAACCAGGAAAAGCCAGTGGCCAACTGGGGTCTGAAAGAAAGAGCTTATTAATCATTGACTGGATTCTCTTGAGCCTGAAGTACTACTGAGAATTCCAACAGATAACGTTGGATGAGGAGGCTGGTGGGTGGAAAACCCCTTCCAGATACCAAAGGTATTTGCATGCACATCCTTTGAAATTCTGTTCTCATGCCTCATCCCTTAAAGGTCCCTCCCTCCTCCTCCTCTTTTGTACAGTTTTAACTGCTTGCATCCAGGTGGTGAGAAGTGTCCTTTCCTCTCTTGAGTAATAAAAGCCACAGGTACATTTTGGTCCAGGTAAGAACAACATTTTAATACACTATCTCCTTCTTCCTGGATACATTTTACACGACATGCTGAATCAAAACTTCAGTCATGGTTTACAGTGATCCCATCTGGCTGGATAACTCAGTGGTGTCAGTATCTGGCTATGGAGCCAGAGGTTGGGAATTTGATTCTCCATTGAGCTTCCTGGAAGAAGAGCCATCCATCGTATGCCCTCATGGGCAAGCCCCACAGTGGTCCCAAAGCACCCCCAGAAGAAGGGAAGGGCAAATCACTTCAGAGTACTCTATACTTAGGAAACCTTAGAAAGGGTCACCATAAGTCAGAATCGACTTGATGGCATAAATTATCTTTATTTAGTGAACCT
This sequence comes from Bradypodion pumilum, assembly GCA_035047305.1. Classification (NCBI taxonomy): domain Eukaryota; kingdom Metazoa; phylum Chordata; class Lepidosauria; order Squamata; family Chamaeleonidae; genus Bradypodion; species Bradypodion pumilum. The sequence goes on from JAWDJD010000004.1 coordinate 345,195,347, forward strand.
GCTCAAAGCTTCATGAAATCTCAACCCATGTGACTCGTTTCCAGATTTTCAACCAAAGGTGTCCCAGATCAGACCTAGGGAACTTTTAAAAAAAAATTAAACTGCAACTCCCACAGTCCTACAGCCAAAACAGGTACTGGGAGATTTTAGGAGCTGTGCTCTAGAAATGGAACTTTTCTAATGTTTGTATCAAATATCACTCCAGAATTAATAGGCATTGGTATTGCGTAGCATTTCTGTAGCACATTTCAGGAACTCAAATCCCTACCTAGGTGACTTATCACCACCCTTGCAAGACAGATGAGATCTGTTCCTGATGGGAGCGATATTTGGAAGACTGGAGGTGGGTGAAATGCCCAGCCTTGCCAAAGGCCAGGTAACAACTTCATGTCTAAAATGGGATGAAACTAAGTTATAACACTCCCCCACCACCACCACTTCCCTGGGCAGATTTATCTGTAGACATTAGAGCAAGAGACCTTCTTTCTCTGTGTGTGCTATGCAAAGCTTTGCCATCAGAGAGATCTTCTTGGGAGAGGAATAGACCCAGATGGGGTTTTCTAAAAATCTGGGCAACTGGCAACACCTTTCCAAGAGCCCAATCCTTAGGTTAAGTCCACATTATTAAAATATAAAAGTAATGAAATTGCCTCCGCGTATTTGTCTTTTTCTTCTTCTTTCTTTTTCCTTTGTCTGATATAAAGCAAAAGCAAGAGATTTGAAAGAAGGATTCTCCCTCAAGACCTGGCCATGGGATGAGGTTGCTGCCTCTTTCCCTGCCTTTTCTGATCTCCTTGATGATCCGTCCTTCCTCTGCTACTGGCTGAGCCCTGCTTTTTCTAAAAACTGTCCCAGAGATGCAAAGTCACATTTAACTGTCCAGCTTTTTCAAAACCAGATTTTTGTTTTTTCCCCTTGTTTAGTAATGCAAGATGCCTACCATCCTCACAGTCTATTTGTGCAATGCATGGCCTGATTAATATTCTAATTTTACTCACAACCTTGCAATCTATGCTTGAGAGGAAGGGAGAAATCTGTAGTTTTACACACAAACTCTGAGTTGTTATCTTTTCTGCGCAGCTGTGAATAAGCAAGACAGGAAAGCTTTTTTGGGTTGAAAAATTGAAATATATACTCTTTGCTGTTCTCCGAAGTAGATTTGATCCACAAGAGCTCACACTGGGGAAAAAATCTGTTAAGTCTTCAAAGTGCCACAATGGGTTGCTTATCAGAGAGTAAACAAAACAAAAAGACCAAAATCCTTGTGGCACCTTAAAGGCTAGTTACTGTATTTTAATGTTAGCTTTCATGGATCAAATCCACTTCTGATGTTTTGCTTGACATTTTTGAATTTTTTTGAAGTGGTACCCATGATATGTGCAATATATCAGAGAGTTAAACAAAACAAAGCAAAAAAACAACAACAACACATTGTGACATATGTAATATGTATAAATGTATACCATGAAAATTCACTCTTATGCCTGATGAAGTGGACTTGATCCATGAAAGCTAACATTAAAATATAGGAGTTAGTCTTTAAGATGCCACTCCTTTTTTTGTCTTTTTTGCTTTGTTTTGTTTACTCTTTGATATGATGTTTTGCATTTTCCCCCCTCTTCTTCCCCTCTACTCCTCCTCTCTCTTTTAATTCTGCCAAGGTACTTTCTGATGGGCAATTCTTCAAATCCTGAGATAGCACAGCCAGTGGCAAGGCTCCCTAGATACTTGGGGGCTTGCAATTCCTGAAAGTAGTTTTTTTCCAGTTTGGGACACATGGGACAGTCATCCATTCCTATCCCCCAATACTAAGATTTCATGGCTAAGCACAAGAGGGCACCTGGAAAGATCCTGAATGACTGTCACAAGCCCAAACCTGGCCGTTCTACACCAGTCCCTTCACCAGTTCCCAAGGTAGTGGTTTTGCTGTCAGGAACTTTGGCTTGTTCCGTGTTGGCCTCAGGGCTCAGCTGTTTGATCCTCTACTCGGTGAAAGGATGGTTGCAAATGATTACTGGCTCTGCAACCTCTTATTAAATACCCAGAATTAGTCACATCATTGTAGAAAATATGGCAGTGCCTGGGCTGTGATCCTGGCAACTTAGCATCTGTCTGCATGACGTGCGCTGTCTGTCTGTCTCAGGAAACAACCCACGAACACAGAGACCTATATTTTTAGGCATGTTTAGGCAGCAACTCCCAGGAGAGAAGGGTGTGGGGGGGGGGGAAACACCCAAGAACACAAGAGAAGCAATGGTAGTGGTTTGGGAAATGAAGCTCAGAAAACCTGGAATGTCCAGAATCCAAAGCTCACATGCCCAGTTGTTTTACTGGCTGGGGATTCTGGTAGCTGTAGTTAAAAGAAAAAGAAAGGAGATGAAGCAAGAAGGAGAAGGGAGAAGGAGAAGACACTTGCTCAGGCTTTGCTCAAAAGCAGCCTTCCCCATTCAGTGACTTCTGAACAGCACTGACATCAGTTCCCCCCCCCCAACTGTGCTATCGGGGGATAATGGGACTTTTAGTCCCATGCAGCAGGAGGGCAGGATGAGTGGGTGGGGGTCTGCCTTGGTCCCCCTTCCCCTCCAGGCCTGCCATCCCCAGCCTTTCTGCTGCCTGTGTCCCTACAGCATCTGCGGCTGGTGGCGCCTAGTCACAGATGGCTCTCCCGCTATCTGGGGCCCTTTGCACCCAGCGTTGGAGTTTGACCCAACCATCATCTCTGGAACAGCCGGGCGGATTTTACCTTTCCACACGGCCCTGCTGAGCACTGCACACGAGCCACTGCGATATTTAACAGGGCTTCCACGGCGTCTTTGGACAGAGTGCCTGTTTCGCTCGACGACAGGAGGCTTCCCAGCTGCAACACCGCCGGCTCTGTGCTGGGCTTGCTGGTGCTGTGCCCTTCCACCGCAACCCCTGCCAAGCAGAGGAAGAGGGCAAGGGGGGCCAAAGCAAAGGAGACCATGATGGGAACCGGCTGTAGGTGGGCCGTCCGTTCGGGGAGTCAGGAGGAAAGGATTTCTTCTGCCGCTGATGCCGACACCTCTGCTCCTTTGGCCAGGGAAGGCGGCTTCTCCAGGAAAGGCTGCGTCCAGATGCCCAGAGGGGGCTTTAGTCTCTTGGCTGCTCGGCTCTGCCAGCGCTTATGATTGGCTCGGGGCAAGACGGCCTCAGGTTAACCATTCCACAGAACCCGTCCAGCACCACAGATCTCGCACCTTGATAGAGGAAGAAAGAGAAAGAGGGAGGGTGAGAGAGGAAAAACACACACACAGGCAGCTCTTGGCAGGATGGAAGACTGCTAGGGAGAGGCAGGAGGCCCCCAGGCAGGCAGGCAGGCAGGCAGGCAGGCAGGCAATCCCTGATCCTCACCACCACCACCATGGGAGGAAATGAATGAGCCACAGCTGCTCTCTTGACTTGCCCAACCGGGCTTGTGAGCTCATCCGCCCACCCGCCTGGAGTGGAAGGGATGTTCCACTCTTACACCAGACAGATGACGGGCAACCCCTGGGAACGTTCCCTTTCTAGACTGCAACTCTCTGAGCCTCCCAGAAACACAGACAGACAGGCAGACAGCAGGACTGGGCATTCTGGGAGACGACCTTAAGAAAGGCAGGAGGAGAGGACAACATTACCTCTCCTTTTGTGCCTGCTCATGGGGTTTTCTCATGAGAATCACTTAGGGCACTCTCTGGGCGGTTTATAGGAAATTAGCATTTTTGCCCCAACATGCTGGATCCTCATTTTACTGATCTTGGAAGGATGGAAAGGTTGAATCAACCTGGAGCCCTGGTCAGCTTTGAACTTACAACACCAGCAGTTTGGGCTGCAGTACAGCAGTTTAAACACTGCACCACCATAACAGAACCAGGATCTGGACCTAGCACTTTCTCTTTCTGCATGTCTTTCAGCTCATGCAAAGTTTGGCAATTACAATAGCAATTAGCAATTATACTTATACTGTACATGATAAGTGGTTAATTTATCTAGCCAGACATCCCGCTACGGTAATGGGGTAGACCGTACAGCCAGTGACTCAACACCAAGTGTCAGGTGGTGGTGAACTAACCTGGCACCCTAAAGGGGCCAACGGCTACAGGTGGATAAGCCCATTTGGATGGAGGAAATGCCACTGGAAACCATCCTATTGGGCCTAAAAGCAAAATAAGCGGAGGAGGAGCTCTGATTCCCAATGGTCATGGAGGCGGAAGAGGCCATGCCAGATGGACTGGCTGTGAAAGCGCGTCTTGCTAATATCCTCAAGACTGCGGCAGTCCATTGCAGTCCCGGTGTTAAATCCTGCATGTCTCGCTTCATACGTACCACAGGAGATGGCTCCGAGATCCTAGTGTGTGGGTCACTTCATGGCAAGCTGGGAATCCACCTCAAACAAATTCACCCCAATGACATTTTTCCTGCTGCAGGAAAAAACTAGGATACGAGTTGCAGTCGATGATAAGTGATTAAGATGCTGAAATCACTAACTGGTAGCCCCCCACCCCCACCCCCGGCTGGCTTATGTAAAGGCCACCCGGGCTTTAATTTTATAGGGAGGGTATTTTAAATGGTTTTAATAGTTTTTAAAGTTTTAAGTGTTTCTTTAGCTTTTTGTATGATAGGGATGCTTTATATTTTGAATTTTTGATGTCAACTGTGAGCCGCCTGGAGTCGCTTCGGCAATATAAATAAGAGTAAATAAATAACCTGGAAGGTTGCAGTTCGATTTCCGAGTTCTGCATGATGGAGTGAGCTCCCCTCGTCTGTCCCAGCTCCTGCCAACTTAGCAGTTTGAAAGCAAGAAATTGCAAGTAGATAAATAGGGACCACTTTGGTGGGAAGGTAAACAGCGTTCCATGCCTGCCACATGTCCACGGAAAATGTCTGCAGACAGAGATGAGCACTGAACCCTAGAGTCGGATACATAAGAACATAAGAACAGCCTTGCTGGAACAGGCCACAGCCCATCCAGTCCAGCATTCTGTCTCACACAGTGGCTCACCATTTGCTTCAGGGTATTATTCCCAAGCAGATGCCTTCACCTGCTTAGGATTCCCTGGAAATGATATTGAGAGATATCCTGCCTATCTCTCCAACCCGGAGGTTGTCCCTAAGTATCCATAATTATAGCCATTGATACTCTTGTCCTCCATGAACTTGTCTAATCCTTTCTCAAAGCTGTCAAGACTGACAGCTGTCACCACTTCTTCTGGCAGGGAGTTCCATAGACCAGGGATCCTCTGGGTGAAAAAGGATTTTCTCTTATTTGTTTGAGAACTAGTACCCAAAAGTTTCATGGAGTGTCCCCTGGTTCTAGTGTTGTGCGATAAGGAAAACAGTTTTTCCTTATCTACTTTGTCCAAACCGTGCATGATTTTATAAACTTCAATCAGGTCACCTCTTAGACGCCGTCGTTCAAGAGTGAAGAGGCCCAACCGTTGCAGCCTCAGATGGTAAGGAAGGTGTTCCAGTCCCCTCATCATTCTGATTGACCTCCTCTGCACTTTTTCCAGATGGCTTTCAAACAAGGACAACCTTTATCTTTACTACCATCCAGAGAGAACACAGTCCCAGGATGCCCACGGAAGAAGAGAATGGGAAACCACGCCTGTGAATTCTCTATCTTGGCTGCATGCAGCATAACACACTTAACACGCAATGCCTAGATGCTTTCCTAGACTGAGCAAGAGTTCCTGCCTTGGCCTGGATTAGCCCGACCCATGGGGCTCACTAGTTGCAAGGACTAGGACTAGGAGGCAAGAGTGCTAGAGAGGCAATGATGCTGAGTTTGGAAATGTAACCTTAATGAGCAAAAAGGTGTGGACTATTATAGCAAGGGGTGTGTTATGTACTGAATAGAATGTGACAAGTACTCTTTAACTGATTGTATCCGGCAATTGTATCCATTGTAACTAATCAGTGACACATTGTTGCAAGCTGTTAAGGATAATACTGCTCATGCCAGTAGCAGCATCACCCGGGTTATTCAAAATGTGCAGTGTGCTATAAATAGAGCTGTTTGGTCCGCCATTACCTCATTTTCACTTGACTACCATGCAATAAAGATGTGTTTTAGCCCTTACTGCGGCTCCTTCTTTGTCTTCCGTGCAAGACACCAAATTGGCGACAAAGGTGGGATGGCATCCCGAAAAGTGAACATCGTGCCCTTCGACACCACAAAGCCAGAAAAATGGGAACTCTACGAGCAGCAGTTCCTCTACGCTATGGACCTCGAAGGCATCGAGGAGGAAGCCCAGCGCCGGGCATTCCTACTAGCCCAGTGCGGCCTAGAGACTTTGGAACTGGCCACCAACCTCCTGAAGCCGAGACCGCTCAGGGCCGTGCCCCTAGATGAGATCCTCACCAAGCTGAGGAAACACTTTCGCCCGAAAGTGTCGGTGTTCCCGGCAAGGTTGGTGTTTCAGCAGCGGTGCCAGCGGGCCAGTGAGTCTGTGGCAGACTTCGTGGCAGCCCTGCGGGTGGCTACCGTGCCTTACCGGTGGGGAGCGTCCCTGAGCGAGGCGCTGAGAGACAGGCTCCTGCTGGGCCTGAGAGATGAGGGGGCCAGGAAAAAACTACTGGCCAAAGATGAGAGCATCTCATTCGAGCATGTCCTGCGCATCGCCCAAGCCGCCGAGTCAGTGCAATAAGGCGAACGGGTGTGCCGGGCCAGGACTGCCGTGGTTGGGGGCCCCCCGCCGGTGGTCCCAGTCCACAGCTGTTCCTCCCACAGAGAGCAGGGGCCCTCCGAGTCCCCCCGTCCACCTCCGACTTCAGCGAGGACGAGGACATGCAGCGGGTGCAGAGGAGGCCTGAGGTTCGAGACCGCGCCAGAGAGGACCGCTGCTGCGACAGATGCGGGGCATCCCATGACTGGAGCCGATGCCCATTCCGGAAGGCGGAGTGCCACAACTGCGGGTGGCGCGGGCACATCGCAAGGGTCTACGGGCGGCGTCGAGGCAATGGCAAGGGCCAGGCGGAACGGCCCCAATGAAAGGCAGATGGGGTCGGGCACATCCTCGATGACGACAAGCCCCAGAAGCACCGCATGTCTTGATGGGTTCTCGACGACCGCGACCAGACGGTCCACAGCATGCAGTTGCGGTGCCCCCGGTTTTTTGTAGAGGTACTGGTACAGGGGGTCCCAATAAGGATGGAGATCGATTCGGGGTCATCGTACTCCATCGTCTCCCACAGGGAATTTCTGCGTATTCCCCCAAAGTCATGCCCCAAGCTGAAGGCCCTTAAGACTAATTTGCGGGACATTCAGGGCAAGAGTATACCAGTGTTGGGGGTGGTAGAGTTCAAGGTCCAGTTTAAAAGGCGCTCCGCGCAGTTGCCCTTAGTAGTTCTAAAGGAAGGGTCCTGCTGTCTCCTGGGTACACAGTGGTTCGGGCCCCTGGGGGTTTTCATTGGAGGCATACACGCCGTACAAGCTGACCCGATTACGGAGGTGTGTAACGCACACCCTGCCATCTTTGAAAAGGGGCTAGGGAAGTTCAAAGGGCCCCCAGTTTCCTTTGAATTGGACCCCGACATCCGACCCATCAGGATGAAGCCAAGAAGAGTGCCTTTCACACTAAAGGACAAAATAGAGACTGAACTGGACAAACTGGTGGGTCAGGGGATTTTGGTGCCCGTGGACTCCGCCGAGTGGGAAACCCCCATTGTTACGGCACTTAAGGCTAACGGGGAGGTCAGAATCTGTGCTGACTACAAGTGCACGATTAACAAGGCAATTCGCCCAAATGCGTATCCGGTGCCAGTAGTAAGCCACCTGCTAGCAACCTTGCATGGGGGGAGGTGTTTCACCAAGCTAGACTTGGCCCAGGCATACCAGCAATTGTCGGTAACCCCAGCTACAGCTGCCGCTCAGACAATTGTGACCCACAAGGGAGCTTTTAAAGTGACGCGCCTCCAATTCGGCGTAAATTCGGCTCCGGGGATCTTTCAGTCCCTCGTAGAAAAAGTGTTGAAAGGGCTCCCAGGTGTTTTCCCCTACTTTGATGACATTCTGATAACAGCGGGAGGGGAACAGGAATTGGCCAAGAGGTTAGACCAGGTACTAACAGTGTTTGAGAAAGGGGGGCTCAGGTTGAGAAAGGATAAGTGTGTGTTTTTCGCTGAAGAGGTAGAGTTTCTGGGTTTCCGAATAACCCCTGAGGGCATAAAACCAGCAGAGTCCAAGGTAGCGGCAGTGAAAGATGCTCCTCGCCCCACCACCAAGGCCGAACTACAGTCCTTCCTAGGACTCCTAAATTTCTACCACACTTTCTTCCCGGGAAAGGCGTTGGTAGCAGAACTGCTGCATAGATTACTAAAAAAGGATGCGGCTTGGTGGGGGGGAGGACAGCCAGGAACGGGCATTCCGGGGGCTCAAACAGCTTCTATCTTCCAAGGCTGTGTTGACCCATTTCGACCCAAAGAAACCCATTGTGCTGGTCTGCGATGCCTCACTGGTGGGGGCAATCCTCTGCCACGTGCTAGAGAGCGGGCGAGAAGCCCCAGTGGCATACTACTCGAGATCCCTGTCCAAGGCAGAGCGCAACCACGCGCAAACAGACAGGGAAGCCTTAGCGATTGTTGCAGGAACCAAGAAGTTCCACGATTTTCTCTATGGCAGGCCATTCAAAGTCGTGACTGTCCACAAGCCCCTCTTAGGAATCTTCACAGCAGATAAGCCAACCCCGCAGATCTTGTCCCCAAGGATGCTGCGATGGGCGATTTTCCTCAACACGTACCAGTACGCGTTGACCTACCGCCCCGGCAAGGAGATCAGCCATGCCGATGCCCTTTCTAGGTCACCCTTCCCACAGACAGGGGACCCCGAGTGCGAGGTAGAACAGGACCTCCAGGTGCTCCTGATTGAAGCCCTAGAGTCGCCCCCAATTCTGCCGGCTGAGATCGCCAAGGCTACGGCGAAAGACAAGTCATTGGCCTTAGTCAGTTCATGGGTACAGAAAGGCTGGCCGGCAACCTCCCCTATGGAGGAATTCAGGATTTACGGTAGGCAGAGAGACGAGCTCTCCCTAGAAAGGGGCTGCCTACTCTGGGAGCAGCGGATAGTAATCCCCGAAGTTCTGAGGTCCCGGGTACTCAAGATGCTGCATATCAGTCACTCGGGGATCGTGCGCTCCAAGGCGCTAGCTAGGAGTTAGGTCTGGTGGCCCACACAGGACACAGATATTGAGCACATGGTAGGCACTTGCGAGAGCTGCCAGAGCACTCGGCCCAAGGAGTCCTGACTTCCGCACAGAGAATGGGACATGGCCTGGGGTCCGGGGTCCGGGGTCACGCCTACACGTGGACTTTGCGGGTCCATTCAGGGGTACCCTTTTTCTTATAATAGTGGACTCCTACTCAAAGTGGTTGGAGGTAATTCCGATGGCCAGTACATCGTCAGCTGCAACGATTAAGCAATTACGCAAAGTATTCAGCTGTTTCGGTTTACCTGATGTACTTGTGAGCGATAACGCCACAACTTTCACGTCAGCGGAGTTCCAGAGTTTCATAGAGATTAACAAAATTCGCCACATAACTGCGGCCCCCTTTCACCCCGCTACAAATGGTCAAGCGGAATGCCTGGTGTGAACAACAAAGGACGCACTGTGTAGGATGGGCCCCGGGGAATTGAACTTGCAGCTCTGCCAATTCCTATTAAGGTACCATGTAACCCCCTTAGCGTCAGGGCTATCACCCGCCGAGCTCCTCATGCGGAGGAAGCCCGCCATGATTCTCTCGAGATTAGACCCAACCAGGGTGGAGGACACTGGTAGAAACATAGAAACGGGGGGCACCAAGAGTTTCGAGATCGGCCAGCCAGTACATTGCCGAAACTACATGGCTGGCGGTTCTCCCTCACCCGCTTATCCCAAGGGGGAGACACAGACCAAAGGGTGGAGGGAAATGAGACAAACCCATATCCTTTTGACCCCCTGGGTAACAGGGACAACTTGGAAGAGAGAGATCCCGAAGAATTGTTAGATTTTGAGTTAGGAGACCGGGGGGATTTTTCGGAGTGGTCCCCCACCCATCCAAGCAAAGAGCGGGGTTTTTCTTTAGTCCCTGGAGCCCCCGGTCTCACATCCCTGGCGTTTACTCCCACACTTAGACCTCCCCAATCCCTGGCTCACGACTCGCAGGCAATCGCTAACGAGTCACTCTCCTCCAATGCAGGAACTCCGGCCCGAGGTGCGGCCACCTCTCGCCCAAAGCGAATGTGCGGGAAGCCTCAATGGCTAAAGGACTTCGTCCTCACCTGGGGGGGGGGAGGGATGTTATGTACTGAATAGAATGTGACAAGTACTCTTTAACTGATTGTATCCGGCAATTGTATCCATTGTAACTAATCAAAGACACATTGTAGCAAGCTGTTAAGGATAATACTGCTCGTGCCAGTAGCAGCATCCAGCTCACATGATACAGATTCCCCTGAAGGGCGGGAAACCTTCCCGCCGCACCACACCTGGAGAAGATGGGCATGACGATCCATGACGTCACGCGGACAGTAACCAATGAACTATCACCCGGGTTATTCAAAATGTACAGTGTGCTATAAATAGAGCTGTTTGGTCCACCATTACCTCATGTTCACTCTGACTACCATGCAATAAAGTTGTGTTTTATCCCTTACTGCGGCTCCTTCTTTGTCTTCCGTGCAAGACACCAAAGGGTGGGGTGGGGGGGACTAGGAGCCTGCAGCCTGGAGGGGGAGCCGCCTGGGCTTCTGGGAATTGAAGTTCCAGATCACCCTGAGGACAAACCTGTTTCCTCTAGGTCAAGGCATACCTGTCAAGTATCCCGAATTGGCCGGGATTTCCCGTATTTCCGTGCCAATTTTCTCCATTTCCTGCCCAGAGCTGCCGCTACCCTGTAATTTGGCAGCAGGGGGAAAGGAGTTACTGCGCATCCCTTCTGCACAGGTCCTTTCTACGCATGCGTAGAAGGCTTCTGTGCAGAAGGGGATGCGTAGAAGCCTTCTAAGCATGCGTAGAAGTGACCTGCGCAGAACGGTTCTGTGCAGGTCCATTCTACGCATGCGTAAAAGCCTTGGGTAGAACGGACCTGCGCAGAAACGTTCTGCGCAGCTCCCGTAATCTCCGGAGCTGCGCTTGACAGGTATGGGTCAGGGTTTCTCAACCTTGGGTCTCCAGGTGTACTTGGACTTCAATTCCCAGAAGCCCAGGCTTCACCCTTCAAGACGGCAGGCAGGTTCCCCACCACCACCACCACTCCAACCCTGGCCCAGCTAGCTCACCTTGAGAGACAAGACTATGCCCTTTGGAAGAAATGAGAGGGGCCAAGGGTTCCATCCCCCGTCTCTCTCCATACTTTCATCTCTTCCTCCTCCTCCTCCTCACAAGCCTAATCATGGAATCGCAGCGTGGGAAGGGGCTCCTCAGAGGCCATCCAGTTCAACCCATTCCTGCTCAATGCACGAACCCAAATCAAATCTGATGGACAGTGGCCCAATTTTCTCTCGAAGGGCTCCAGTGTTGGAGAGCCCCACACCTCTCGAGAAAACCGGTTTGCTCTCCGTGTTTACCCAACAGAGAAGCCAAAGGATTATCTCTCCGTTGCTCATTCATGGGGACCTAATTTGAGCTCTTTCAATGGGAAAGAAGGTGAATTGTTTTACTTTGGGGGTGGAATCTCAGCAAAGCCATAACCACTTCCTCATAGCTGGGATGGATCAGGTCACACATCCCCACCCCACCCCAGAGCAGTGAGCACTAATCTGGCAGGCTAATTATCTACCTACCTAATTATCTCCCCAAACACCCACCGTTGCATCTCCTAAACCAGGGGTGCCCAAACTACAGCCCATGGGCTGGATCCGGGCCATGCCACCCTTGTTGCGTTTTACATCCGCTTCCGTACGGGCACATTTTACTTCCGCTTCCGGGAACGACAAGGGTGGCGTGGGCCAGATGAATTGATGTCAGGGGCCAGATCCGGCCCATGGGCTGTAGTTTGGGGACCCCTGGTTTAAGCAGAGAAAATGGCCGCTTAAAATCTGTCTCATCCTGTTGCAAAACAGATTGCAAAGCACATTTTACTTCCACTTCTGGCGGGAGGAACCACACGACTGGTCCGTTGGACCACATGACTAGCCCATAGCCTGAAAAGTTTGGGCACCCCTGTCCTAGAAGGACACACATATATACCTTTGCTGGTAGGCCTTCTCCAGCCTTACCCCAACAAACAGAACCTCCACCCACTCCATGGGACTCCCAACTCTTTCAATCTGCAATGCCCCCACTTGCGTGTGTGCTTAGGGCCACCTTCCCCAACAGGGTTGTTGTGGGGTCTCAGGGTGTCAGCTGGAGTTTCAGGGTTCGCCAAGCGATGAGCAATTTTGGAGGAGGGGGGGAGTTAACTTTGACCTCTCTCTTGTTCTCTGGCGGATGTGAAGCCTGGGTGCCTTTAGTGTAAGGGACCAAAGACAATGAAACAGCCGAAGGGTTGGCTTAACACAGGTTTATTGCATGATGATCCGGAGGAACATGTGGTAATGGCGGATGAGTAGCTCAATATATACAGCTGGCTATACATTTGAATGTGGCTCGTCGACAGACTATTGGTTGCTGCCTGCGTGACGTCGTAGAAGGTCACGCCCTTCTTGACCAGGTGAAGAGGTGGCGGGGAATCTTCCCGCGCTGCTGAACCAGGTGAATCTGAGCCATGAGAGCTGGACGCTCGCTATTGCCATCTGGTGGTCACTAGCTCGCGTCCCCTTATCAGGTTTACATTGATACAGCTGATGGTTATAATGTTGCACACAGAAAGGTTACATTGTTAACACATGGCAAAGGTACATTGTTAAAGGCACAGCTTTACAGAACACAACAGTGCCCTTCTGCACCCATGTTCCAGCTGGCTCAGTGCACAGGCATCAGACAGCATGCTGGTCTTTTACAATACCTGTGAGCCCAAAAGCCAGGGTGGAGGGGAATGGACTGGAAGGGGGGGGTGCCTGGAACTGGGCACATCTCACCCTTTGGAGCAAGGCAGGGAGCACAGCCCTTGCAGAACCAGCTGGCTTGGAAGTCATTCTGGTTCACCGCCTGCCCATCCTTTGTTTGCCCTTCTTTTTTGGCATGGCAAGTGCCTGCCTCCTAGGCTCAGAATTTGGCCTTGGGTCTAAGAGAAACGGGACGTTTCCTCCTCAAAGATTGTGTTATTCCACAATTGGGTGTACCCCAGGCAACGGCAACCTTGGTGTGCCAGCCAATCTTTCTCACAATAGGTCAGGGAAAAGGAAGTACTGAAGGAATTCACACACACAAAAGGAGGAGGAGATGGAGGAAGAGGAGCAGTAGGAGAAGAAAGAGGAGGAAGAGGAGAAGCTAGCTGAGAAGGAGATGAAGATGATGGAAATGGAAACGATGGAGGAGGAAGAAGCAGCGGTAGCAGCAGGTGGTGGCTGCAACCCCCCAAACCCCGTAGTCTCCATTTGGCTGCTGTGGTCCAACATGGGTTGGGCAAGATTGTCCTGAGCATTGGCACACAACCATGCAGACACAAACACACAGCTGGCTGGGAGATTGGCGGAGTTGAAGCCCATGAGTTTGGGAGAGGCTGCCCCTAACCTTCCACCCACTCTGGTCCATACCTGTCAAGTTTTGGATTTGGAAATAAGGGAAATTTCCTGCAAATAAGGGATACTTGACAGGTATGCTTATCCTGTGCTGGCGGCAATAGGGCATTGCAGTCTAATTAATAAGGGATGGCGGCGGGAAAGAGGCTAAAATAAGGAGTTTCCCCGGCCAATACGGGATACTTGACAGCTATGCTCTGGTCCCTTTGTGATGGCTCAGCAGAGATCAGACGGCTTGGGAGCCTGGGAGGGCAGTGAGGGGCAAGAAGACCCCTCCCCAAACACATGGTCTAAATGGCTTCGTAGGCACCTCGGCAGCTACAGCTCCTTCCCAATCTGGCTGTGGAAACGGTTCAGTGCCTTTCTGTTGTGTATGTACAATGTTGCTTTAAGAAATGTATGAATGTAACCTGACCACAATTACAATGTAGCTCAGCTGTTAAGGAACGCGAGTAAGCTGCCTATAGAGGGCAGCTGCGAGCGTTCAGCTCACATGGTTCACATTCCCCAAATCACCGGCAGCCGCGGGAACCTTTCCCACGCGAGGATCACCTGGAGAAGATGGGCGTGACTCAGAATGACGTCACGCTGGTAGCAGCCAATAAGCTACCGTGCAACGAGATTCAAATGTATGTACTGCAGTATATAATGAGCTGTACCTCCGCCATTACCACATGTTCATCCTGATCATCACCCAATAAACCTGCGTTTAGCCCTCACTGCGGCTCCTTCTTTGTCTTCCGTGCAAGACACTAAATTGGCGACGAAGGTGGGATCAATGGCGAATCCCAAGGTCAAGCCTTACCACTTTGATATCAGCAACCCGGAGCAATGGGAGCTGTACGAGTGCCAGTTTCGGCACGCGATGGAAGCCGCGGGCGTCGATGACGACGCGAAGATGCGCTCACACTTTCTCGCCCAGGTGGGGCCGGCCACGCTGCGCATCCTGATGAACCTGGTGGCCCCCCGGAAGGTGGACGTGGTGGCCCTCGACCGCATCCTAGAGTTACTGTGCGATCATTTCCAGCCCCCCGTGTCGATCTTCCCGGCCAGGGTCGTGTTCCACAGGCGAGACCAACGCCCGGGAGAGTCAGTGTCCGCCTACGCGGCGGCCCTCAGGCTGGCAGCAGTGCACTGCCAGTGGGGAGACCTGGACACGGCACTCCGAGACCGCATGCTGTGTGGCCTGAGGGACGAGGAGGTCCAGAGAAAATTGATGACCCGCGACTATCGCCTCACGTTCAACGAGGTACTGCGGGAGGCCCAGGCAGCCGAGGCGGCCAGGAGCGGGGTCAGAGTGTTCAAGTACCGAGGGGCCACATCCGAAAGGGCCAAGTCACCAGTGCAGGTGGCCCGACGGACACCGGTGAAGACTGCCTGGCGGGCCCCCAAGTCGCCCGCCGGCACACCAGCGACGTCTGAGGAGTCGTCCGCGATGGCAGACTCCTGCTCCAGCAAGGACGACGACGTCCAGAGAGTAAAGAAACGCGGGGAGAAGCGACAAACCCGCAAACGACAAGACCGCCGCTGCGACGGGTGTGGGGCGTCCCACGACCGGACGAGGTGCCCGTTCCGGAAGGCCGAGTGTCACAACTGCGGCCGAAAGGGGCACATCGCCAGAGTATGCAGGCGCAGGCGAGCTGAGGACAAGGGCGCCTCGAGCCGCCCCCAGGCACACCAACGGAAGGCGGCCGGCACCAGGAAGGTCTCAACCAGCTACAGCGAGGAAGGCGTGAACCGTGTGGGCCTGGAGCACCGGCGTTTTTTCGTAGAGGTACTGTTACAGGGGGTCCCGGTGAGGATGGAGATAGACTCGGGGTCGTCATATTCCATCCTGCCCCAAAAAGAGTTTATGCGCATTCCCCCAGATGTGCGGCCCAAACTGCGGGCCATGAGGTCACACTTACGGGACGTGCAGGGAAATGGGATCCCAGTATTGGGGGTGGGGAACTTCAAGGTGAAGTTCAAGAGTTACTCCGAGAAACTGCCCCTAGTGGTACTCAAGGGGGGAAGATGCTGCCTTCTGGGAACGCAGTGGTTTGCTCCCCTGGGAATTGAACTGTCTGGCATTAACGCCATCGAGACTGACCCAATGCGGGACGTGTGCAATGCACACCCGGACGTTTTCAAGAAGGGGCTCGGGACATACAAGGGCCCCCCGGTATCCTTTGAGCTGGACCCAGAAATCCGGCCCATCCGCCTCAAGCCAAGGAGAGTGCCCTTCGCCCTCAAGGACAAGATCGAGGCGGAACTGGACAAATTGGTGGGGCAAGGGATTTTGGTTCCAGTTGATTCGGCGGAGTGGGAAACGCCGATTGTTACGGCTCTTAAATCAAACGGGGAGGTCAGGATTTGTGCGGACTATAAATGTACGATCAATAAGGCCATTCGGCCAAATGCATATCCGGTGCCCGTGGTCAGCCACTTACTGGCCACGTTACATGGGGGGAGGTGTTTTGCCAAGCTAGATCTGGCGCAGGCATATCAGCAGCTCTCCGTAACCCCAGCTGCTGCCGCTGCGCAAACCATCGTCACGCACAAGGGGGCATTTAAGGTAACGCGCCTACAGTTCGGCGTAAATTCGGCCCCCAGGATCTTCCAGTCCCTCGTGGAACGCCTTGTAAAGGGACTTCCAGGCGTCCTCCCATATTTTGACGATGTGTTGATAACAGCTGGGAGCGAATTAGAGTTAGCAAAGAGACTAGACGGGGTCCTTTCAGTATTCGAGAAAGCGGGACTTCGACTGAGAAGGGACAAATGTGTATTCTTCGCGAGGGAGGTTGAGTTCCTTGGGTTCAAGATAACCCCAGAGGGCATCAAGCCCTCCGAGTCCAAGGTTGCGGCTGTGCAAAACGCCCCTCACCCCACCGCGAAACCGGAGCTGCAGTCATTTCTAGGGCTCTTAAATTTTTACCATTCCTTCCTGCCAAGGAAGGCATCCGTTGCGGAGCCACTGCACGTGCTTTTAAAGAAAGAGGCGGTTTGGCGGTGGGGAGATAGGCAAGAGAAAGCTTTTAGGGAGCTGAAGGCACTCCTATCCTCAAGTGCTGTCCTGACCCACTTTGACCCAAGGAGACCAGTAGTTGTAGTCTGTGATGCGTCCCCAGTGGGGGTGGGGGTGGTGCTGTGCCACGTGTTGGAGAGCGGGCGGGAAGCCCCAGTTGCATACTACTCCAGGTCCCTTTCAAAGGCCGAGTGCAACTACGCGCAAACAGATAGGGAGGCCCTGGCCATAATCGCTGGAACCAAGAAGTTCCACGATTTCTTATACGGCCGCAAGTTTACGGTGGTGACTGATCACAAGCCTCTCCTGGGAATCTTCACCACAGGCAAGCCCACCCCTCAAATCCTGTCCCCCCGAATGCTACGTTGGGCGATTTTCCTTAACGCCTACCAGTATGAGCTGGTCTATCACCCCGGGAAGGAGATCTCCCATGCGGACGCGCTGTCCCGGTCTCCCCTCCCTAGTTTAGGAGACCCCGCATGCGAGGTAGAGCAGGACCACCAGGTCCTGCTGATCGAGTCCCTCGACTCACCCCCCATCGTCCTGGCCGACCTCGCCAAGGCCACAGCGGCCGACAAGATGCTGGCCCAAGTTAGCTCCTGGGTTACGAAAGGGTGGCCCACTACTCCCCCCGAGGAACATTTCAAGCCATTCTTCAGGCGTAGAGTAGAGCTGTCCCTGGAAAGGGGCTGCTTACTCTGGGGCCAGCGGGTAGTCATCCCAGAAAAGCTGAGGGCCAAGGTACTGAAGCTACTGCATACCAGTCACCCGGGAATAGTGCGCTCCAAGGCGCTGGCCAGGAGTTTCTTTTGGTGGCCCCAGATAGACGCGGACATAGAGCGATTAGTGGGCACGTGCGAGAGTTGCCAGAGTTCCCGGCCCGAGGAATCCCGGCTACCCCATAGGGAATGGGACACGGCTCGCGGGCCATGGTCCCGGATTCATGTCGACTTCGCTGGCCCTTTCCGCGGGGCCATGTTTCTGCTAATAGTCGACTCCTATTCCAAGTGGTTGGAAGTAATCCCCATGAACAGCACCTCCTCTGCGGCAACCATTAAACAGTTGCGCAAGGTCTTTGCCTGTTTCGGCCTGCCGGACGTCCTTGTTAGCGACAACGCTAGTACCTTCACATCTGTGGAGTTCAAGACCTTTATTGAAAGAAACGCCATCAGGCATATTACCGCTGCCCCGTTTCACCCCGCCACAAACGGTCAGGTAGAGCGCCAAGTGCGCACTATGAAAGACGCACTGCGGCGCATGGGTCCCGGCGAGTTAAACCTCCATCTGTGTCAGTTCCTCATCTGCTACAGGACAACCCCCCTAGCGTCAGGGCTGTCGCCAGCCGAACTCCTCATGAGGAGGCGTCCGGCAACACTTTTTGACCGGATGGACCCGTCCAGGGTGGAGGATGAAGGGAGAAATATAGATATCGGGGTAGGAAGCTCCAAAAGTTTCTCAGTAGGGGACCCGGTTCACTGCAGGAACTACGCGGCCTCCGGGCCAGCATGGGTACCAGGGACGATTATTGAGCAGACGGGGCCAGTATCCTATAGAGTTGAGACTAGCTCGGGTCTACTCTGGAGAAGGCACGCCGACCAACTCAGAAGGCAGGTCACCAGTGATGGGGAATCAGCGTTAGGGTCCTCCCCCACCCGCATTACCCAAGGGGGAGACACGGCGGAATCCGCGGATACAAATGCATACCCTGGGTTCCCAGCCACAGAGGAGGATACTTTGAAAGAGAGGGATGAGCTTGATTATGATTTGCGGTACCAGGGGGGTGTAGCGGAGTGGTCCCCCACCCGTCCTAGCGAGAAGAGGGGTTTCAGTTCAGCCCCTGGTACCTCCAGTCCCCCAGCCCTTTTGTTTTAGAATATACCATAACTCCAGCCCCCCGGAGACAGACACCCCCGAGACAGGCAGCAGGGGGGAATCCGCCCGCCTCAGCCTCTAGAACGCCCGGACAGGCAACAGGGGGTGGCGAGACCACGAGGGCCTCATCGTCAGTACCGAGATTCGTGCTGGGAGGTACCCCAAGCTCCTCAAGCGGCAGGCAGGAGTTCACGTCCCAACTGTTCATTCCATTCCCGTCCCCCAATGCAAGGTTGTCGCAGAGTCCCCACCGAACCACCAATGAGTCCCCCCCTTTCCGTTGCAGGACAGGACTCCGCGGAACCAGGAGCCCCCGGCTCCCCTATGTTAAGTCAAGCGGCCGCGCGCCCCAGACGCACGTGCGGCAAGCCACAATGGTTGAGGGACTTCGTCCCATCCTAGGGGGGAGGAGTGTTGTGTATGTACAATGTTGCTTTAAGAAATGTATGAATGTAACCTGACCACAATTACAATGTAGCTCAGCTGTTAAGGAACGCGAGTAAGCTGCCTATAGAGGGCAGCTGCGAGTGTTCAGCTCACATGGTTCACATTCCCCAAATCACCGGCAGCCGCGGGAACCTTTCCCGCGCGAGGATCACTTGGAGAAGATGGGCGTGACTCAGAATGATGTCACGCCGGTAGCAGCCAATAAGCTACCGTGCAACGAGATTCAAATGTATGTACTGCAGTATATAATGAGCTGTACCTCCGCCATTACCACATGTTCATCCTGATCATCACCCAATAAACCTGCGTTTAGCCCTCACTGCGGCTCCTTCTTTGTCTTCCATGCAAGACACTAAACTTTCAGAGACACCTGACGTCTCAAGATCCTTTTCCTGGACAAGGACAACCAAGCGTCCCAGGGCACCTTTCAGACAAACAAGTTGCCTTGGCCTAAGTTCCCATTCTCTCTCTTTGGAGGCATCTGAAGGCTTCGGTTTCTGTTCGTCTTAAAAGAGACCAAAGCACGTCTTCTGCTTTCTGCTTACCAACTTGGGGAGGGGGTGGGTGGGGGTGGGTGGGTGGGAATCCAATCTGAGCAAAGGCACCTCGGCTGTTTCCAGAGAAGGAGAAGCCTGTCAGGCTGTGGCTACACCGAGAAACCCAACAGCAGCAAATCCAACTTCGTGGTGGCTTGAGTCACAGTCTATTTTACACTCCAGCTGAATGAACACTGATCCCGAGTCAGAATCTACACTGGCTCCTTCATCTGATGAAGTGCACAGGATGGCATGGGCCAGAAGAAATGGCAATGGGGGCCAGATCTGGCCCATGAGTCATAGTTTGGGCACCCCTGGTTTAATAGATTTAATAGATTTATATACCGCCCTATCCAAAGGACTCTACGCTAAGACCAATATACAGGTAAAACAATTTACAAAAACCCATTAAAACATAACAATATTACCCACTCACCCCCCACCCACCCCCGCTGTGACATCTATTATCTAAAAACAAGGTCATCAAGGGCAGCCCCATGTAGAGCGCATTACAATAATGGTGTTAGGACCTTTTCCGCCTTACTCGTTGAAATCAATCTTAATGCTGCCTGAGATAGTAGTATTGCCCTGACCATGATTTGGCATCCACAGCTAGTAGGAAGGAAATGTGGCTTCAAGCCCACCTTGGGCTGCATCCTTCTGCCTGTTTTTACTGTGGACACCAAAACACAATGGTTCAAACTGAGCTTGGAAAGTAGGTTGGGCAATTCTGGGTCCAAAAAAAAAAAGGGGGGGGGATCCCAGCTGGAACTCAGCTGTAGAGACACAAAAGGGGTCCCTTTCAGTCCCCAATGACATCTCTAGGCAGGGCTAGTGCCCAGCTATGTGACCTAGGCAAGTCCTCTTCCTCCCTCCCTGTCAACATAAGCCCCAGCGCGCACGCGCGGGGGGGGGGCGCACTGAAACAAGACAAACCTGTCCAGTTCAATACTTTGCCAAAAGCAAAATGTTTATCCAGAGCCAGGCTCTGTTTACTTAAAAGCGTGCGAGGAAGGCTAAGTTGGAAGTTCCAGGTTCAGGACCTGTGGTATCCGCGGACACAATTGGCATGCTGTCCCTGACAGAACCACGGTTTGGGAGAACGCTCCTTTGAGCTTTGGTTCCGAGGGGACAGAAATTGGGGGAGCGGAATATTAGATAGGGTTTAATTCACCCACAGCTGACCTGACAAGCAGCTCGGACAATAGGAAGCTGAATGACTAACTCACTAGTCATGTAATAGGTAATATCGCACCCACGGATTACCCTAAGCCCTAAAACCAATATCAGCCACATGTTTACCCCAAGATAGTTTGGAACAATAGAGTTCCCCTGTCAGTGTTTGATTTAGTTAATTAACTTCCCTGAAGAGTTTCCCCATCAGCTCGTGTGTACGTGGTATTTGGAGTCTGTCAGATCACAGTCTTTTACACGCAGCCCTGCACATGATAAATACCCATGATTTCCCCTCATTAAACTACTGGTCTTCGCTCCATCTTGCCTCGTGTCTCATTGCTTGACCAGTCTCCTCCGGGATCCAACGGCCGCTTTGTTGTGAAGCAAAGGTTTGGCACAGGGTTGCCCAAACTATGGTCCATGGGCCAGATCCGGCCCCTGATTCCAATTCATCCGACCAGCGCTGTGCTTGTCACTCTCAGAAGTGGAAGTAAAATGCACCGGTATAGGCACGTTTTACTTCTGCTTCTGGGAGCGATGAGGGTGGCGCCGGCCGGATGAATTGGTGTTGGGGGCTGGATCCTTCCAGCCCACAGGCCGTAGTTTGGCCACCCCTGGTTTAAGCAAAGAACATGGCAAACTAAAATCTATCTCATCCTGTTGCAAAACAGATTGCAAGGCACGTTTTACTTCCACTTCCAGTGGGAGGAACCACATAAACGTCCCGCTGAACCACTTGACAGGCCCGCTGAACCATGTGACCGGCTCACATCCTGAAAAGTTTGGGCACCCCTGGTTTAGCACTTTTGACAGTGTTCCTGCCTCTGCTGACCCTGTTAAGGTTCGCTGCGAAGCCATGTTCAGTTGAACATTTCAGACTACTAAGTGTGTCAAAAACCTTTCAATAGAAAAATAAAACGGAAAGATGCTTCATAGTCTTCTAAGAGTGAGCCAAGCTACTTTGAAACCCAAAATCACCAGAGATGAGATAATTCGTGCATGTATTTCTTGAAAGGAAAGGAGTAGCAGATGGGTAATGGGAAGTGGTGATTCCCTGTAACGGACTCATCCTGATGTGGTTTGCAAAATCACTCTTCAAGCTTTTGATGTTCTGTACTATGAAGTCCTTTCCTATACTATTTTTCGGTGCAAATGTTTTCGAGAAACGTTGTAGTCTGAAGTTTTAAATGAGCAAAGGACTTCACAGCAAGCCTTAAAAGCAAAGGTGCCCAAATTTTTCAGGCCAAGGCTGGTCATGTGGTTTAGCAGGCCGGTCACACAGTTCCTCCCACCAGAAATGGAAGTAAAACACGCCTTGCAATCTGTTTTGCAACAGGATGAGATTAATTTTAAGCTGCCATCTTAAACCAGGGGTGCCCAAACTATGACTCATGGGCCAGATCTGGCTCCCAATGCCAATTCATATGGCCCATGCCATCCTCATCACTCCCTGGAGCGGAAGTACGGGCGCGCTTTACTTCTGCAATGAGGTGGTGCGGGCCGGATGAGGCGGTAGTTTGGGAACCCTTGCGTAAAAGGAGGGGCCACAGGATGGAAGGAGAAGGTGCGGCTGTGGCTTGCAATGCCATCACATCCCTCTACTTGAGAGGATGTACTCAAAATGAAAGCAACCCAGTCTTTGTTGCATGCTGCCAGGCTCTATCTGACCTTAACAGATTGTCACATTAACAGACTGAGCTATTAAAGGAGCATTTTTTCACTATTGCCACTGTGAGTGTCCATGGCTGAGTGAGGATGTGAACCCAGGTCTCCTCGTCTGACATTCTGTCCACTGCATTACACTGGCTCTCAATAAATATTACCACAACAATATTGCCATAAACATGGAGAAGAAAAGCTGAATCAGCCCGAGAACAGCTTTAGTGTAAGGGACCAAAGACAATGAAACAGCCGAAGGGTTGGCTTAACACAGGTTTATTGCATGATGATCCGGAGGAACATGTGGTAATGGCGGATGAGTAGCTCAATATATACAGCTGGCTATACATTTGAATGTGGCTCGTCGACAGACTATTGGTTGCTGCCTGCGTGACGTCGTAGGAGGTCACGCCCTTCTTGACCAGGTGAAGAGGTGGCGGGGAATCTTCCCGCGCAGCTGAACCAGGTGGCTATGATCCATTAGAGCTGGACGCTCGCTACTGCCCTCTGGTGGTCACTAGCTCGCGTCCCCTTATCAGGTTTACATTGATACAGCTGATGGTTATAATGTTGCACACAGAAAGGTTACATTGATAACACATGGCAAAGGTACATTGTTAAAGGCACAGCTTTACAGAACACAACATCCCTCCCCCCTAGGATGAGATGAAGTCTCTCAGCCAAGATGGCTTGTTGCATGTGCGTTTGGGCCGTGACGAGGGCTGCCCCCCCCGGGGGCGTTATTGCTTCTTTGTTCCCTGGACCCTTGTCCTGAAATGGGAGAGGGAGACTCGTTAGTGGTTTGCCGTTGCCTGGCGGCCTTAGGGGAAGGGAAAAACTCCATTGTGGGCAGACCGGGGGCCGTCGGGGCTAACGAAAAACCCCTCTTCTCGCTTGGACGGGTGGGGGACCACTCCGAACCCCCCCCCCGGTTCTGGAAATCAAAATCTAACTTGGTGGGGGTACCCGCATTTGTGGGGACCTTCCGCGAGATATGTATGGGGTCGGGTTCCTCCTCCTCGGAAAGATCCCCCAGGGTATCTACGAGGATATCCTCCTCCCCCCTTGGTGGGGGCCCGCGGCCCCCTTCCCTCCCCCTTGGGCTAAACGGGTGGGGGAGAACCCTAACGCTGACTTTGTTTGTGCCCGGTCTGCGCCCTGCTCATCGGGGACCCTGCGTCGGAGCTGGTCCGTGTGCCGCCTCCACAAGAGTCCCGTATTGGTTTCCACGCGGTACGACACGGGGCCGGTTTGTTCCACGACTACGCCCGGCACCCAGGCTGGGCCCGTGCTGGCGTAATTCCTGCAATGCACGGGGGCGCCTACACTGAAACTCTTGGTAGCCTCTAGCCCGATGTTCCTTCCTTTGTCCTCTACCCTCGTGGGGTCTAGCCTAGTAAGGATGGTGGTCAGTTTCCTGCGCATTAAGAGCTCTGCGGGGGAGTATCCTGACGCCAACGGGGTCACCCTGTACCCTAGCAGAAACTGACATACTTGTAGGTTCAGATCCCCTGGGCCCATGCGCCGCAACGCGTCCTTCGTGGTGCGGACGAGGCGCTCTACTTGGCCGTTGGTGGCCGGGTGGAACGGGGCGGAGGTGATATGCCGAACGGCGTTAATCTCCATGAATGCCCTAAACTCGGAGGACGTGAAACAACTAGCGTTGTCGCTAATTAAGGTGTCGGGTATGCCGAACGTGGAAAAGAGCCTCCGCAAATGCCTAATGGTCTGGGCCGAGGAGGTGCTCGTGACTGGGATAACCTCCAACCATTTGGAGAAAGCGTCCACTACAAGGAGGAACAGGGTGCCTCTGAACGGGCCCGCGAAATCAATGTGTACCCGGGACCATGGCCCCTTAGCCGCATCCCATTCCCTGTGGGGAAGGCGGGCCTCCTCTGGTTTGGAGCATTGGCAACTTTCACAAGTGCCGACCATGTGCTCGATGTCGGCGTCCAGCTGGGGCCACCAGAAGTAACTCCGGGCCAGCGCCTTAGATCGCACGATGCCGGGGTGGCTGACGTGCAGCAGTTTGAGCACCCGCGGCCGAAGGGAAGTGGGAATCACCACCCGCTGCCCCCACAAGAGACACCCCCTCTCTAGGGACAGTTCTAGCTTTTTTCTGAAAAATGGAGCGAACTCCTCCGCTGGGGAGGACGCGGGCCACCCTTTCTGCAGCCAGGAGCTGACTGTCGCTAACGTTTTGTCCTTCTCTGTCGCTTTGGCAATGTCGGCGGGCACTACGGGGGGCGAATCCAGCACCTCTATCATGAGAACCTGATGGTCCCGCTCCCCCTTGCTCACCTGGCTGGGCATTAGGGGAAGGGGAGACCTTGATAGAGCGTCCGCATGGCTGATCTCTTTCCCGGGCTGGTAAACCAACGCGTGCTGATACGCGTTGAGAAAAATGGCCCACCTGAGCATCCTCGGGGACAGGATCTGAGGGGTGGGCTTATCTGCGGTAAAGATGCCTAGCAGGGGCTTGTGGTCCGTCACAATGGTGAAGGGGCGGCCATACAGAAAATCGTGAAATTTTTTCGTCCCCGCGACTATCGCTAGTGCCTCCCTGTCCGTCTGTGCGTAGTTTCTCTCTGCTTGGGACAGGGACCTGGAGTAAAATGCTATCGGGGCCTCCCTTCCGTTTTCCAACACGTGGCACAGCACCGCCCCCACCCCCACTGGAGATGCATCACAGGTCAGAACTACTGGGCGTTTGGGGTCGAAGTGGGTCAGTATGGCGTCGGACGCCAGGAGGCTTTTTAGCTCACTAAATGCCCTTTCTTGGTCATCGCCCCACTTCCATGCCTGCTCTTTCTTTAGCAGTTTGTGTAGCGGTTCAGCCACCGCTGCCTTTCGGGGGAAGAAGGAGTGGTAAAAGTTGAGCAGCCCTAGGAACGACTGCAGCTCGGGCTTGGAGGTGGGGCGGGGAGCTTTCTTAATGGCTGCTACCTTGGACTTGGATGGTTTTATTCCCTCAGGAGTCACACAAAACCCTAGGAACTCAACCTCGGTTGCGAAGAAGACGCATTTGTCCTTTCGCAATCTCAGCCCCGCCTTTTCGAATATCGTCAGGACCTTTCCCAACCTCTTGGCCAATTCAACCCGACTCCCCCCTGTTATTAACACGTCATCAAAATAAGGCAACACCCCCTCCAGCCCCTTCAGGAGGCGTTCCACGAGTGACTGGAAAATTCCAGGCGCCGAATTCACGCCGAACTGGAGGCGCGTCACCTGGAACGCCCCCTTATGGGTGACTATGGTCTGCGCAGCAGCTGCGGCAGGGGACACCATGAGCTGCTGGTAGGCCTGTGCTAAGTCGAGCTTAGCGAAACACTTTCCCCCGTGTAACCTGGCCAGCAGATGGCTGACTACCGGCACCGGATATGCATTCGGGCGGATCGCCTTGTTGATGGTGCACTTGTAGTCGGCGCATATGCGGACCTCCCCATTGGCCTTTAGTGCGGTTACAATTGGAGTTTCCCACTCCGCAGAATCTACAGGCACAAGGATCCCCTGACCCACCAATTTGTCCAGTTCCGCCTCTATCTTGTCCTTGAGTGCGAACGGCACCCGGCGTGGTTTTAGGCGAATTGGGCGGACCTCCGGGTCCAGGTCGAAAGTCACTGGGGGCCCCTTGAATTTCCCCAGTCCTTTTTTGAAGACTTCGGGGTGCGCCTCGCACACCTCCTGAATTGGATCAGTCCCAATGGCGTGCATCCTAACGGCGTGCACCCCCCCAATAAACAACCCCAGGGGCTGGAACCATTGAGTTCCGAGGAGGCTGCAATCTCCTCCCTTGAGCACGACTAGGGGAAGGGACGCGGCGTGCTCCTTGAATTTGACCTGAAATTCTCCAACCCCCAACACTGGAATACTGTTCCCTTGCACGTCCCGTAGTGTGGACCTCAATGCTTTGAGCTTGGGCCGCTTGTGGGGGGCAATTCCCAAAAACTCCCTCTGGGAAATGATTGAATATGAGGACCCCGAGTCAATTTCCATCCTAATGGGGACCCCTTGGACTAGTACCTCAACAAAGTAGCGGGGGTGTCCTGTAGACACGCTGAACACTGGGGCGTCGTCCTCGCTGCCGTCGGAGATGCGGCCCACGCTGTCCTGCTTCCGCGTGGCCTGGGCGCCGTCCTTGGGTCTCGTTGGGCGGTCTTGTCCCGCGGAACGGTCTGCGGAGCTCCTCCGGGTCTCGCGCTTCTTCCTGCACACCTTGGCGATGTGCCCGCGGCGGCCGCAGTTGTGGCACTCGGCCTTCCGGAAGGGGCATTTCACGCGGTCGTGGGCCGCTCCACAGCCGTCGCATTGCCGGCTCTCCTTCCGGACCCTCCGGACGTCCTCGTCGTCGCTGCTCTCTGAGGACGACCTCGAAGTTCGCCGGGCCACCTGTACCGGAGCCTCTGCTTTGCTCGACTTTGGCCGCCAGTCCTGAAGTTCTTGGACCCCGGCCTTCGTAGCTTCTGCGGCCTGGGCCGCTCTGACGACCTCCTGCAACGTGGGAGGCGGCTCTTGGTTCATTAATGTGCGCTGGGTTTCGGCGTCGTTCAGGCCGCACAGCACACAGTCCCGGAGGGTGATTTCGGCATTCTCCCATTTGCACGGGCCGGCCGCCAGCCGCAGGGCCGCCACGAATGTGGCGACCGTCTCCCCGGGCGCTTGGACTCGCCTCCAAAACGCACTCCGAGCGGGAAACATCGCCGTGGCGGGCCGGACGTGCTCACGCAGCATCTGCATGAGTTCCTTGGCCTTGAATTCGCTCACCCTCCTCGGTGCGATCAGGTCCACCAAGGTCCTTTTTGTTTCTTGTCCGAGCATCCTGGTGAAGATGGCTCTTTTCTTCGCCTCTTCCGTGACTTTGGACTCGATCAGTGCGGCCTGGAAGTCCATCTCGAAGATCTCCCAGTCGCCCGGTTTCCTGATTTCGAAACCGGCGCATGTCTTGGTCCCGTGGGCTGCCATATCCCACCTTCGTCGCCAATTTAGTGTAAGGGACCAAAGACAATGAAACAGCCGAAGGGTTGGCTTAACACAGGTTTATTGCATGATGATCCGGAGGAACATGTGGTAATGGCGGATGGGTAGCTCAATATATACAGCTGGCTATACATTTGAATGTGGCTCGTCGACAGACTATTGGTTGCTGCCTGCGTGACGTCGTAGGAGGTCACGCCCTTCTTGACCAGGTGAAGAGGTGGCGGGGAATTTTCCCGCGCTGCTGATCCAGGTGAATCTGAGCCATGAGAGCTGGACGCTCGCTACTGCCCTCTGGTGGTCATAGCTCGCGTCCCCTTATCAGGTTTACATTGATACAGCTGATGGTTATAATGTTGCACACAGAAAGGTTACACTGATAACACATGGCAAAGGTACATTGTTAAAGGCACAGCTTTACAGAACACAACAACAGCCTTATCAACAAGCTGGCATTACCTCTGTTGCAATAGCAATGACACTGATATACTGCCCCATTGCACTTAGTGCACTCTCTGGGCAGTTCACAAGTTAATTAGCGCTTTGCTCCAAACATGCTGGGTACTCGTTTTACCAACCTCAGACGGACCAAAGGCTGAGTCCACCTTGAGCCCCATAAGGATCATAAGAACAGCCTTGCTGGAAGAGGCCACAGGAGCCCATGATCCAGTCCAGCATTCTGTCTCACCATGGGATTCAGGGTATTATTATTCCCATGCAGATGCCTTCACCTACTTAGGATTCCCTGGAAATGGCATTGACAGATTTCCTGCCTATCTCTCCAACCCGGAGGTTGTCCTTAGGTATCCATCATTATAGCCATGGATACCCTTGTTGTCCTCCATGAACTTGTCTAATCCTTTCTTGAAGCTGATCAAACTTACAATGTCAGTAGTTTTGGCTACAGTACAGGTACAGCCATTTAACCAAAACACCACCACCAGCAGTTGGGGGTGGAGTAGAGTAAGAGAGAATACCTTCTGCCCCCCAGGAAACCTGCCTCAGAGCTGAACCGCACATTTGTTACTGAATAGCCCACAACCTCTACCCAAATTCCTACTTGGAACATAGTCACCATTCAGCAAGGAGCTGAACAGAGAGTTTGTCTCAGTGTAGCTGAGGGCTGACTTGGGCTTCTGGTAACTGAAGTCCAAGAACACCTGGCGTGCCAAGGTTTGCCATCACTGCCCTAGTGCCGTGATGGTGAACCTTGGCACTCCAGATGTTCTTGGACTTCAATTCCCAGAAGCCTAAGCCCCTGTGAATCCACACGAAGGGGTTTGCTGCAATTCATCCAGCCCACACTACCCTTGTCGCTCCAGGAAGCGGAAGTAAAACATGCCCGTACAGTTAAGGCTCTTCCGGGTTAACCCTTCCTCTGTACAGGCGTGTTTTACTTCCGCTTCCAGGAGCGACGAGGGGGGCGCAGGGCGGATAAATCACAGTAAACCCCTTCGTGCGGATTCATGGGGGCTTTGGCTTCTGGGAATTGAAGTCCAAGAACATCTGCATACCTGTCAAGTTTTGGATTTGGAAATAAGGGAAATTTCCCGGCAAATAAGGGATACTTCACAGCTTTGCTTATCCTGTGCTGCCCTCCAATGGCAGCAATAGGGCATTGCAGTCTAATTAATAAGGGATGACAGTGGGAAATAAATAAGGGAAATAATAAGGGGTTTTCCCGGCCAATAAGGGATACTTGACTTGGAGTGCCAAGGTTCACCATCATGGCCCTAGGGAGTCCTCTTGAGACTCTGGATTTTTATTGTTTTGCACCAGATAGGATGGGACTTGAACCCCCTTCTCCATTTCCAACTCCAAAGGCTGATGTGCACTGAGCATGACGGTGTAGTTTATAAGTGTAATTGCTATTGTTTTTTGGCTACCAGCCAGGAGTGATCAACTGAGCCCATCTCCCGCCAATTCAGGCTCTCCCTCTTGCTCAGCCAGAGAAGGTACAGGTGCTCCATTGCTTGAGCACTGCAGTGACCTTGACTGTGTGACCTGGGCTTGACCCATTCTCGCTTGTAGAACATGTAGAGTGTAGTAGAGAATCACTTGTATACCCCTGGAGTCTTCTACGCCCACTAGGATCAGGCAGGTGGTTTCTCTGTGGTGCTCAGGGTCTCTGAGCCACACATGGATCTTCTGCTGTGCTGGGAACAAACGGCTAACAAGGTCTCCCCCTCCGGTCCATTTTCTGGGGTTCCAGTCTTTGCCCATCAGTAGGAGGTGGTGGGACTTCTTCCCAACTTGCCCTTGTGTCCTCATCTACTCCCTCTGTCATGTTGTGACTTCCTTCTCCTCCACTTGGGAGCCCTTTGCCCCTTGCCCATCAACCAGTTATCAGCCCTTGAGATCAGATTTCCCAAGAAGTGGTGATAACCTGGCTCGTAAACATTCTGTGGGTCCTGGTTCTGTCTCTGGTGCTCAGCAACTAACTGGGCTCAGCAGGGAGTTGAGGGTTCACATGGGTCAAGGAAAGATAGCCACATCACACAAAGAAGCAAGTCTGTATGGGCAAGGCAATGGCAAAGTCCATCTGAGACAAGGAGAGGCTCTTCAGACGTACAGAGATCAATGACCCTGCATTTGTCATCAGCGTAAACTGAGTTACTAAGTCTTTACTCTAAGATGATGTGGTGGGGGAAAAAGCCCCTGCTCTGAAAGGTCTTCTAGGTCCCTAGAGTAGTTATAAAACAAAAATGGATGGAGGAAGAAAACACTCCTGCCACATATGGAAATGTTTCCATCATAAGTGCAGTTAAAGGCTGGCCTGAATTTGTATAAACACTGCTTTTTCAATGGCCAAAGTGGCATGTGGTAAAAACAAAACAATGTGAACCAACACAGCATAGGCAGCTTTGTTGGATTTTCCAATGTTCCTTGGAGGAATAGGCTGAGAGTCAGAGTGCCTAAATGCAAGACCCACAGGCTCAAGTGGGGGCTGCTGGCAGAGAACAACATGCTGCGTGAATGTGGAGAGAATCTGGCTCATTTGCTGGCCTGCCAATGACTACCAGAAAAACATATACCAACAAAGATTTAATTTTGCCTAGTGACAAAGCCAAGAAAGTGGCTTCATTTTGGCAGTTCAAAGTTTGATCTAAACATGATGATGGAGGAGGAGGAGAAGCTCAGCAATGGCTGCAATCCTGCCCATGTTTTCCTAGTCATAAGCCTTACTATGCTCAGCCCTTTAAATGTGATTCTAGGTCAGTGGTTCCCAACGTGGGGCCCATGCCCATACCTGTCAAGTATTGGATTTGGAAATAAGGGAAATTTTCCAGCAAATACGGGATACTTGACAGCTATGCTTATCCTGTGCTGCCCTCCAATGGCGGCAATAGGGTATTGCAGTCTAATTAATAAGGGATGACGGCAGGAAAGAGGGTAAAATAAAGGGTTTTCCCGGCCAATACGGGATACTTGACAGCTATGCGCCATGCCCCACAGGGGGATTTCAATTCTCAGAAACCTAAGTCAGTACATTGGCTGATCAATGCTTTGGGGAATTGAATTGGCTTAGGCCTCTGAGAATTGAAATCCGAAAACCAAAGGTTTGGAAACACTGCTCTAGGTTGCTCACCCCACCCCACGCCCCATTTTAGGTAAACATGGCAGCAAGTGGGATCCAGGACGTGCAGCTTCCTGTCTCACATGTAAAGGTTGACTGGTGAGGTGGCCCAATCTCCTGCCTAGACAGGCATGGGGGGAAAGGAGCCAGCTCAGGAGGTATTGGCCATATTCTTCCCAGTGTCTCCCGCTAAAACATTACAGAAGCAACAGGGACGGCCAAAAAGGCACCCCGAGTCCCAAGGTACGAGTTGGCGGACTTTTGTCCTGGCATGATGTTTACTGACATAACAAGCTTTATGATTATGACACTAGTGTGCGGACTCACTATCTCATAAGAGTTAAAAGGCATGTCTAATCTTGAAGGACTTCCAAGTCTATTTTGGACTTTAACTCCCACAACCCTTTACCTCCAGCCATCCTGGGTGAGGCTGATGGGGACTGAAAGCAAAACACCTGAGGTGCCCAGGGCTTTCAAGGTTAAACCACCCAGCGCCATCACAGTCCTTTGAGAAATCAACGGTAGCTTTTCCTGCCCTGAAACCCCAAGCCACTTGTCCAATGCTCTCTGTAAACTCTTCGACAACTCGAAAATGCAAAGGGGTCGACACCTGCACCAGTCAGTGACCGCTCCTAGCTTGGAACGGAAGTTGCACAGCAATGGGTCATTATATGGTCAAAGCCAAGCTACAGCATCCTTATTTCTGATGACAAACATTATTAACAAGATAATCAGCACAAAGGAGAGGCTGTGGAAGAGGTTCTCGTTCATTTTTTTTAGGCAGAAAAACCCGTAGGACAGTGGTGGCGAACCTATGGCACACGTGCCAGAGGTGGCACTTGGATCCCTCTCTGCGGGCATCTGTGCAGTCACCCCAGCACAGACTCCCCCCCCCGCCCCTCAGCCCAGCAGCCCAATGGGAGTGTTTCCTCCTCCCCCCCAGCACAGAGTCCCCCCCGCCCCTCAGCCCATTGGGAGCGCTTCCTCCCTTCCCCCAGCACAGTGTTTGCCCCGCCCCTCTGCCCAGCAGCCCAATAGGAGTGTTTCCTTCCTCCCCTGTTGCCGTGTTGCCACTTTGTGATAAATAAGTGGGTTTTGGGTTGCAGTTTGGGCACTCGGTCTCTAAAAGGTTCAACATCACTGCCATAGGATGACACACTAGCAAAGTATTTTGAAAAAAAATATTTTGACAAGTTCTTTAAACAGAAATTAATCTAACAACTAGACAATACTGCTAGTAGAGCATGGAAGTAATTGGTTACAGGCTACAAAGATACCTCTAACTCATTACTTCCAGGGTTTTGCTTTTTGGTTATTTTCATTTCAAAGGTGCAACATCAGAATTGGATGATAGAAGGACCCAAAGCATGTTGTTGTTGTTGTTCAGTCGCACAGTTGAGCGCGACCCTTTGCGACCCCCATGGACCACCACCCTCCAGGCACCCCTGTCCTCCATCCTCCTCCTCAGCCTACCCAGCATGTGCCCATTGCGTCAACAATGCCATCTAGCCATCTCATTCTCTGCCGTCCCCTTCTCCTTTTGCCCTCAACCCAAAGTATACCAAAGCAGTCAATGTCCTATCAAGATGTCTGGAGGCGGTTGGGGTCTGGATGGGGGACAATGGGCTACAATTGAATCCCTCCAAGACTGAGTGGCTTTGGATAGGGGGTCCCGCGTTATCCAGGGAGCTGCCAACTTTGGTCTTGGATGGGGCTGCTTTGCCCCAGACAGACCCGGTACGCAACTTAGGGGTCCTCCTGGACTCAGGGCTGCTACTAGCAGATCAGGTGGCGGCTGTGGCCAGGAGAGCTTTCTCACAGCTTCGCGTCATCCGTCAGTTGCGTTCGCTCCTGGACCGGGACTCCCTGCTCAGGGTCACACATGCTCTGGTCACCTCCAGGCTAGATTATTGCAATGCGCTCTACATGGGGCTGCCCTTGTCAACCATTCGGAGGCTGCAGCTGGTCCAGAATGCGGCAGCCCGGGTGGTGATGGGGCGCGGGCGTTATGCTCGTGCCTCACCATTACTTCGGGAGCTGCACTGGCTACCAGTTTGCCTCTGAGTGCAGTTCAAGGTGCTGGTTTTGACCTTTAAAGCCCTTCATGGTAGTGGGCCAGGATACCTTAGAGACCGCATCGTCCCAAGTGTGTCCGCCCGTCCAACCAGAGCGGATCGGAGGGGCTCCCTAATAGTTCCATCTCCCATAGGGGCCCGTCTCTCTGGCACACGAAGGAGGGCCTTTTCCGTGTCCGCACCGGCCTTGTGGAACCTCCTGCCTGTAGAGTTGTGGGAGCAGATGGAGCTGCTACCTTTCAGAAAAGACCTAGAAACCTGGTTGGCGGGGCAGGTGTGGGCCCAGATGGAAGAGTGGCCCCCGCCTGTTGGCTTATTAATTAAGCCCCCATTTCTTTTAATTGGCTTCTTTTTTATGTGGGTTTATGCGGGTTTTAAGAGGAATGGGGTAGGTGGGTGGGTATGTTGGGTTTTAATTGGTTTTAATTGGTTGTACTGTTTTATGTGTGTTTTAACTTGTTGTGAGCCGCCCAGAGTCGGGTTTACCTGATTGGGCGGCATATAAATTTGAATATAAATAAATAAAATAAGTAAAATACCTCCTTGTATTTTTTTCTGGCTGTTGGTAAGACAACACAACATGTTAATAACACATAGTGTACAGAATTACTCGTGACATCTTTGTAACAAAGGCAGCAATGAATTTCTTTTGAAACGACCTGTTCTGGGCTATTCACTGTATTCCCGAAGTAATTAACTCCCACATGTTACCCCAAAAGGGTCTTGTCTGAAGTAAGCAGACATGTTTACCACTAATATGTCAGAATCTATGTGACAAATCATGAGGACAGGGTAAAAGTATGTCATTGCATATGTAAGTTAGAATTATAACATCAAGATAGGGCTTGGTACGCCTACCCCACCTGCACCATCTGGACTAAAGACACGTGTGCGAAGCTTTGGGAAGAGTATAAAAGGCTGGCTGAATCATTAAAGGGGGTCCTGGATCTAAATATGGATCCAAGACCATGCATGCATGCATGAGGATATCCCATGACCATGTGTTATTGTGTTATGTTATGCTATGATTGAAAAACTTAGATAAAATTCTCTTTTTCCATTTCATAAGAACATAAGAACATAAGAACAGCCTTGCTGGAACAGGCCACAGCCCATCCAGTCCAGCATTCTGTCTCACACAGTGGCTCACCATTTCCTTCAGGGTATTCCCAAGGAGATGCCTTCACCTGCTTAGGATTCCCTGGAAATGGCATTGAGAGATATCCTGCCTATCTCTCCAACCCGGAGGTTGTCCTTAGGTAGCCATAATTATAGCCATTGATAGCCTTGTCCTCCATGAACTTGTCTAATCCTTTCTTAAAGCTGTGAAGACTGACAGCTGTCACCACTTCTTCTGGCAGGGAGTTCCATAGACCAGTAATCCTCTGGGTGAAAAAGTACTTTCTCTTATTTGTTTGAGAACTAGTACCCAAAAGTTTCATGGAGTGTCCCCTAGTTCTAGTGTTGTGCGATAGGGAAAACAGTTTTTCCTTATCTACCTTGTCCACACCGTGCATGATTTTATAAACTTCAATCAGGTCACCTCTTAGACGCCGTCGTTCAAGAGTGAAAAGGCCCAACCGTTGCAGCCTCAGATGGTAAGGAAGGTGTTCCAGTCCCCTAATCATTCTGGTTGCCCTCCTCTGTACTTTCTCCAACTCCATAATATCCTTCTGGAGGTATGGCGACCAGAACTGTACACAGTATTCCAGATGGGGCCTCACCATAGATTTATAAAGAGGCAAAATGACACTTGCTGACTTATTTTCTATACCCTTCCTAATGATCCCTAACATTGAGTTTGCTTTTTTCACTGCTGAGGCACACTGGGTTGACACCTTCATTGAGTTGTCCACCAGGACACCAAGGTCCCTTTCCTGGTTTGTCGCAGAGAGTTCAGACCCCATCAGTTTATAAATGTAATTGGGGTTTTTTGCCCCAACATGCATCACTCTGCACTTACTGATGTTGAAGCTCATTTGCCACTGTTTTGCCCACTCCCCCAGTGTCAAGAGATCCCTCTGGAGCTCTTCACAATCTCTCACAGTTTTCACTACCCTGTATAATTTAGTGTCGTCAGCAAATTTGGCTACCTTGCTTTTTACTCCTACCTCTAGATCATTTATGAAGAGGTTGAAAAGCAGGGGTCCCAGTACTGAACATTGGGGGACCCCACTCTTTACTTCCCTCCACTTGGAGAAGTGTCCATTTAGTGCTACCCTCTGTTTCCTGTCCCTTAGCCAGTTGCTGATCCAGGACAAGACCTGTCCCTTTATTCCATGACTGGTAAGTTTATTCAAGAGCCTTTGGTGTGGGACCTTGTCAAAAGCCTTCTGAAAGTCCAGATAAACAATGTCAACTGGATCCCCCTTATCCACATGCTTGTTGACACTCTCAAAAAATTCCAACAGATTAGTGAGGCATGATTTGCCCTTGCAAAAGCCATGTTGGCTCTCCTTTAGCAGCGCCTCCTCTTCTATGTACCTATTAATTCTATCTTTTAGGATGGTTTCCATCACTTTACCTGGGACACATGTCAAACTGACAGGCCGGCAATTTCCTGGATCACCCCTGGATCCTTTTTTGAAAATTGGTGTTACATTCGCTACCTTCCAGTCATCAGGCACAAAGCCTGATTTGAGGGAAAGATTATATATTTTGGCTAGGAGATCAGCAATTTCATCTTTAAGTTCCCTGAGAACTCGTGGATGGATGCCATCTGGTCCTGGTGATTTGTTAGTGTTTAGCTTAACAAGACATGCAAGGACCTCCTCCCTGGTTATTTCTATCTTGCTTAATTCTTCGGTTTCCCTCCCTACGAAGATAGGTTCTGTTTTGGGCATGTGGTCTCTATCTTCTTCAGTGAATACTGAAGCAAAGAATTCATTGAGTCTCTCTGCAATCTCTGTTTCCTCTTTAATAACCCCTTGCCTTCCATTGTCATCTAATGGTCCAATGGCCTTCCTAGTTGGGTTCTTACTTCTAATGTACTTAAAGAAGTCTTTGTTATTTCTCTGAGTATTTTTAGCTATACGCTCCTCAAAGTCTTGCTTTGCTTTCCTGATTGTTGCCTTGCATTTGTTCTGCCAGAATTTATGTTTCTGCCTGCTGTCCTCATTCGGACAAGCCTTCCATCTTCTAAATGAGCTTTTCTTGCTCTTGATCACTTCCCGAACAGCTCCTGTAAGCCACATTGGAGTCCTCTTGGACCTGGCAGTGCCCTTTTTCCTTTTGGGTATGCATTCCAATTGGGCCTCTGTTATTGTTTTTGTAAACAGCCTCCATGCCACTTGGAGTGTTTGGACTCTCTCAATTTTCCCTTTCAGTTTCTTTTTTACTAGTTTCCTCATCTTTGGGAAATTTCCTTTTTGAAAATTTAAGGTCTCTGTGTTAGATTTTATCAGTGACTTGCGGTCTATGATCAAGTTAAACACCTCTCTGGCTATGATCAAGTTTCAAAACCTCTCTGGCTGATTTATTTACTTAAAAGCTGTTCATCTTTTTGAGAGTTTAAGTGACAGTCCGGTCCTCGAAGCTGGCTGAATGTGACCTGGCCCCTGGCTTGAAAAGATTGGGAACCCATGAGTTACAGGGTACTATACTACTTGTTATTTGTCATTTTCAAGCTCCGGTACCATTCTTGTGTTTGATGCAACAGACTTAACACAGGTTATGTTTTGGTTTCACTGTTATCTCTAAAAATTATATTAACGAGAATGATGCCATACACTAACAAACAGCCTGCGATGTCTCCAGAACACACCACAGACCAAATGGACAGCCGAGATTAAAAGAGTTTCTGCTTCCTCTGGGGTGGCAAGACTTTAACTAAAGCAGGGCAACTAGGGCTTTGCTCCTGAGAACTAAAATTTAGAGGGCAATGAACACTGCACGTGAATGCACGGAGCAAAGCAAAGCAATGAATATTGGGGAAATAAACACATGGTATCATGGCTCTCTTCATTTGCCTTTTTTAATGCATAAACTTTTTTTCCATGGAAGAACAATATTTTTTCCTTCTCCTTCTTCTTGAGTGTGTGTGTGTGTGTGTGTGTGTCCCATAGCTGTCAAGTCTCCCATTTTGACCAGGAAACTCCCGTATTTTACCCTCTTTCCCGCTGTCCTCCTGTATTAGTTAGACTGCAATGCCCTAATGCTGCCACTAGAGGTCAGCACAGGATAAGCATAGCTGTCAAGTATCCTGTTTTGGCCGGGAAACTTTTGTATTTTACCCTCTTTCCCGCTGTCCTCCCGTATTAATTAGACTGCAATGCCTTAATGCTGCCATTAGAGGTCAGCACAGGATAAGCATAGCTGTCAAGTCTCCCGTTTTGGCCGGGAAATTTCCCTTATTTTCAAATCCAAAACTTGACATGAATTACATATCAACCCCCACATTAAAGTTGTGTCCAAAGGTTGGATTCTTTCTTGAAGTTCCTTTTTATTTAAATGTAGTAGCATCAAGCAATAATAATAAATTTGTGTCATAAAATTATTCTATTTTTTGTGTGAAAGAAACTCCACTCAGGGAACGCCCAAATGAGGCTCCTTTCATGTTCCCAAGAGCTGGGACAGAGATGGGCGCTCAATCCATCATACAGTACTTGGGTCTCAAACTGCCAACTTGCCAGCCTTCCAGCTAATGAGCTGAGTTTCTTGCCACCGTAACAATAGCAATTATACTTATATACTGCCCCATCGCACTTAGTAGACTCTCTGGGTGGTTCACAAGGCAATTAGCATTTTGCCCCCAATATGCTAGGGATTTACTTTACCGACCTCAGAAGGATGGAAGGCTGAGTCAACCATGAGCCCCATCAGGGTCGAACTTACAAGTCAGCAGTTTTGGCTGCAATAAGGCAGTTTAACCACCGCACCACCAGCTGTAGCGCAGGCCCAGTAGCCTAATGGATAAGGCAGCCACCTCCGAAGTTGGGGGATTGTGGTTTCAAGTCCCATCTGGGTTGTTAGTTGTCTTTTTATTTCATTCACAACAAAGGAGCCCAATTACTCAAGATTAATAGCGAGCATAACGCCCACACCCCATCACCATCCGAGCAGCCGCATTCTGGACCAGTTGCAGACCCCAAATGGTCATCAAGGGCAGCTCCACGTAGAGCGCATTACAATAATCTAGTCTGTAGGTGACCAGAGCATGTGTGACCATGAGTAAGGAGTCCCAGTCCAGGAACGGATGCAACTGGTGAATTACATGAAGTTGTGCAAAAGCCCTCCTGGCCACGACTGCCACCTGCTCTTTGAGCAGTAGTCATGAGTCTAGGAAGACCTCCAAGTTGCGCAACGGGTCTGTCTGGGGCAAAGTAGCCCCATCCAGGACCAAAGATGGTAGTTCCCGAGACAAGGCTGGGCTCCTAACCCATAACCACTCAGTCTTGCCAGGATTCAGTTGTAGCCTGTTGTCCCCCATCCAGACTCCCAGCCTCCAGACACCTGGATAGGACATTGACAGCATCGCTTGGATCACCATGGGCTGAGATGAACAGCTGAGTATCATCAGCATACTGATGATACCTCACCCCATGGGAATGGATGATCTCACCCAATGGCTTCATGTAGATGTTGAATAGGAGAGGAGAGAGCACCGAGCCCTGAGGCACCCCGTATTGAAGGGTCCTTGGGCAGGACCTCTCACTCTCCAATAATAACTCGAGGGAAAAGCTCATAGCAATAATCCTGTTAGCCGTTGATAACAAATCCAGGAAAGTACCTTGTGGTGTTTCAGAGCCCAACAAGATTTATTGGGCAGCAGCAGCAGTTGAAAAAATGAGCTGTAGCACAGATGAACATGTGAGAGATATTCCCCCATCTCTAAGAAAATATGGGGAATGGCACCTACTGGTTCATGGGACTGCAGTGGCTTAGTGGTTAAGAATCTGAACTTGATGACTGGAAGGTAGCCAGGTCAGCAGTTCAAGACCTGAGTGCTGCATGACAGAGTGAGCTTCTGTCTCTGTCTCAGATTCTGTCAACCTAGCAGTTCAAAAGCAAGAAATTGGATGTAGATAAATAAGTACCACTTTGGTGGGAAGATAAACAGTGTTCCGTGCACTCCGGTGTCTAGTCATGCCTGCCACATGTCCACAGAAACGTCTGCAGATGTAAACAGCACTGGCTCTTTGGCTGTAAACAGAGTTGAGCACCAAACCCTAGAGGTGGATATGGTTGGCTTTTGAGCAAAGGCAACCTTTAACTTTACCTACTGGCTCAGTCTATCAGTTGCCCTTGGACTGCAATCCACAAAAAAGCACAAAAGATAATCTGTTAGTTCTATATTGCCACAAGACGCTTTGGCCAGACTCTGTCTGGTATTTTTTTAAAAGCCCAACCAATCCTAAACAGGACCACTCAGAAGTGAATCAACTAAGATTTAAAGGGAGTTTGCCCCAGAAAAGTGGGTGCATGATTGTGCTGTGGTTAATCATTTAACTGATTATATAAACATACTTTTTAGAAGAATAAAAATAATTGCTCGGAAGCAAAAAAAAAGAAAGCATACTTGCATTGCTTGAGGTGATGCACTTATGTGGTTCAGCTGGAATGCGCTTAGCCAAGGTAATTCCCACCTGTGTGAATGAGAAAGCCATTGGCAGGTTTTATTAATTCTTCTAATGAATGTATATACATATATATATTTTCATAAATTATTGCTCTCAAGTAAAGCTGGCAGGAGTTTTTTTGTCTTTCATCAAAATATATTTACATTTATTGAGTTAATCAATTTACTCCAGATCTTCCATAGGTAGAAGTCAAGGGATGTTAAGTCAGGAGAAAGTGGAGGAGACTCAACTGTACCCCTTTCTCCTATCCATTGTCCTGGCAAATTCTCGTCAAGGAGAGCTCTCACGTTCCTTTGACTGCCCTGCATGTCGACTGGTGACGCTAGCATTCATTCTTTTGAGCAAACATCATACTACACACTGCTACAACAGAATGCAATTTGACTTTGAAAAGTAAGCCATAGATAACATTTCTTAAAATGTGTATACATTTGGGTACCCTTTGTATACTGTATCTGTTCTTACTAAGCCAGAACACAGCATTAGGCCTTATTGCAATAGCACTATTACAAGCAAAACATGGAATATTGCTTTTTAAGAATGATGCACAAAAGTCATCCGTTGCTGAGCAAGGCTTTATGCAAAGCACCGTCAGCATCCAACCGCTTCTGTTACGGATGGCCTTGGTGTGTTATTGTCCATCCATCTGTTCTTCTTAAAATAGCCTCCCTAGCTTTCGTAATGTGCCCTGACAAGGTCCAAAATAATAGATTTTGGGGTTGTGACCCTGCCTGATGAATAATCTGGACCAGTCCTAGAGCCTTAGGCCCCAGACAGACCCGGTGCGCAACTTGGGGGTCCTCCTGGACTCGCGGCTGCTGTTAGAAGAGCAGGGGGTGGCCATGGCCAGGAGGGCTTTTGCTCAACTTCAAGTAATCCACCAGTTGCGCCCGCTCTTGGACCGGGACTCCTTACTTATGGTCACTCATGCTCTGGTCACCTCCAGACTAGATTACTGTAATGTGCTCTACATGGGGCTGCCCTTGATGATCATTCGGAGACTTCAGCTGGTGCAGATTGCAGCTGCCCAGGTGGTGATGGGATGTGGACGTTATGCCTGTGCTTCCCCACTACTTCGGGAGCTGCACTGGTTACCAGTCTGCCTCCGGGTGCAATTCAAGGTGCTAGTTTGACCTTTAAAGCCCTATATGGCAGTGGGCCAGGATACCTGAGAGAGCGCATCGCCCCAAGAGTGTCTGCCCGTTCAACCAGTGCGGACCGGGGGGGGGGGCTCCGTAGTTGTGCCTTCAGCTAGAGGGGCTTTCCTCTCTGGCACATAAAGAAGGGCCTTCTCCATGTCCGCACCAGACCACTGGAACCTCCTGCCAACAGAATTGAGGTTACAGACAGAATTGCTGCCCTTCAGGAAAGGTCTGAACACCTGACTGGCAGGACAGGTGTGGGGCCTTAATGGGAATACGGCTCTAGCCTGTTGGCTCATCCCCAGTTAGAGCCCAGTTAGTGTCCCTCCTTCTGTGTTGCTGTATCCCTCCTATTCCCTTTTATTCTTTTAAATGGGGTGGGGGTAGGAGGGTAGGTAGGTAGGTGGGTGATTTGGGTTTTTTACCAGTTTTCATATGTTTTTAATTTCTGTACGCCGCCCTGAGTCGGGTTCGCCTGAGTGGGCAGCATAAAAATTTAAAAATTAAATTAAAATTAAATTAAGCTGCCTTTTTATGCAAACGTTTAATCTGGAATAAATACATAATCCCTTCTCTTTATATTCTACTAGCAAGGGTTGCCCGGCGTTGCCGGGCTTTTTTGGGGGTTTTGTGTTTTAAAAACTATGAGAAATGGTGTTGGATGTTTTTTGTTGTATGTGTATTTAAATCATTTATGTTATTTTTTAAATATATATATTTTTATACGTAGGT
This sequence comes from Bradypodion pumilum, assembly GCA_035047305.1. Classification (NCBI taxonomy): domain Eukaryota; kingdom Metazoa; phylum Chordata; class Lepidosauria; order Squamata; family Chamaeleonidae; genus Bradypodion; species Bradypodion pumilum. The sequence continues at coordinate 345,236,719 of JAWDJD010000004.1, forward strand.
AGTGTTTTAAACTGTTATTAAAAAAATTGGATTTTTAAAAGAGATAAGGTTGATATATTTTTTCCCAATAATTGTATTTTTAAAACTAATGTGTTCCTATGTGGTTTTTGGTGATAGGTGTACTTTGGATAAGATTTTTTTAAAAATGTGTAAGTTTATGTGTTTTGTAGATGGCTGGAGATCAATTTTAATTCATTGAGTGTAATATTTCCTGTGACCACTTGGTGGTGCTGTTGCGTAATGTTGACTTTGTCCTGGCCTGTGTTTTCTTCCTGTTCTTTTCTCATTTCAATTCTGATTGTCGGAGAGGCTGCACGTGTTTCTTGGTAAGTTGTGGTTTTTGTTGTGATTTGTGGGGGGTGGGGGGTTGTGTTTGTCCTTGTTAATTTTGGATTATTTGTGGAAGATTTTCCTTGTACTTTTTATGTTTCGTATTGTTCTTGCTTTTTCTTGAATGTTGTTGTTTGTGTTTTTGGTGTGGGTATTTCTGTGGGCCGGCCTCAGTGGCTGGGTGGCCCATTGAAATACCATGTGGTGTTAGGCTGGGGGTTTTTCCGCAGGCTGCATTATGTACGCTGGCGGCCCGTGGTGGGGATGGGGGCATGGTCTTTGGGGGTTAGGAAGGGTGGGCTAGGTGGTGGGGAGGGGAGCTGTAGTGTGTTATGGTGCTTTGTTTTTGTGGAATCGTTAAAGTAGATCGTTTTTCCCCTTTAATATCAGTGGGTGGGGGCTGCGATCCCCCTCCCCGCTGGCTTCCCTAGTGTTGGGTGGTTTTTTGGAATAAAAGGTGTATTTTGGCCCTACACTTCTGGACACAGAGGAACAGGCAGAGAGGATCGTTCCCCCTCCCCCCCTCCTTAAAACAACTCCGGTTTTAAAGAGAAGAAAAGACTGAGTTTTTTTAAGGATGGGTGGTGGGGGATCGATCCTCTCTGCCTCATGTTTTGTTTCCAGATGGGTTGGGGCAATATAGTCCTTTTATCCTGACAAACCTCCCAACAGTAGGTTGGCAGCGGAGAGGGGGATAGCCACCCCCTCCCACTGATATTAAAGGGGAAACTCCATTCGGGAGCTTCAGGCGCCGCAGGAGAGTAAAAGAAAGCCGGCTGCTGTTTGCTTGCCTGTGAGCTGTTTTTCTTTTTAACTTTTCGGGCGCCGTTTTCCTCAGCGTTCTGCGTGGGCGCGCAGGACGCTGGGGCTTGTAGTTATGGGTTGGTGCTTTGTGTTTTTGCTGGGTTTTTTTAAAATACGTTTCTTTCGATTGGCTGCGGCGCGTGTCGGAACGCTGCGCCGTGCGAGAGCCTCTCAGCGTGATTGCCTCTGGCGTGGCGCGGCGCAAGGAATGTTGGGAAGTGAAGTTGTTTCCCTTTCTTGCCGTTTGTGGGGCTGAGGCCCCCGTGCCGGATTTTTAAATCCTTCGTTGACCTGCGTAGGGAATTCGGCTGTGCACACGAAGGGTGGGTGTGGGTCAGTAGGGCGACGCATAGCAGCCTATAGCCAGTTCCAACGGTTAATGCTTGGTTTTATAGGTTAAGATTTGCTTCATAAAAGACAGGTTCGTTTATGAATAGGCTCAAGTGGGGCCTGCTGTTAGACAACACCATGCTGTGTGAACGTGGAGAGATACAGAATCCAGTTCATTTACTGGTCTGTCGATTACTACCAGAAGCATGTGCCGATGAGGACTTGATTTTGGCCAATGGCAAACTCAAGAAAGCTACGGTACTTCATTTTGGAAACCCAAAGTTTGACCTAGCTACAAAAGAAGAAGAAACAGAGCAACCCAACAACCAACTGACAAGGTAGGACAGAGAGGCTGGAGGGGCTAAGGAGAACTTTTTATTCTGGCTCCATGTTTTACTTCCTTTCCTAAAACCACTTGTCTGACGAAGTGGGCTTGATCCACGAAAAACTAACATTAAAATACAGCAGTTAGACTTTAGGCAAAAGTCACCCTTGCACGAAAGACAGTCGTATCCGACTCTCTAGGGTTCAGTGCTCAGTTCAGTGCTGCCCTGAGTCGGGTTCTGCCTGAGTGGGCGGCATATATAAATATGACTATTAAATTAAATTAAATTAAATTAAATCTGTTTACAGCCAAAGAGGCAGCACTGTGGAAGGCATGACTAGAAACCAGAGTGCATGGAAGGCTGTTTCCCTTCCCACCGAAGTGGTACCTATTTACTTGCAGTTTCTTGCTTTCAGACTGCTAGGTTGGCAGGAGCTGGGGCAGAGACATAAGCTCACTCTGTCATGCAGCACTCGGGTCTTGAACTGCTGACCTGCCGACCTTCTAGTCATTAAGTTCAGCGTCTTAACCACTAAGCCACCACAGTCCCTAGTTAGTCTTTAAGGTGCCACAATTTTTTTGTATTTTTATTTTGTTTACTCTCTGATATTTTTATTCTTGCTCCATTTTTCTTCCTTTCCTAAAGCCTGTAGGAGGTAGCTGGCTTTTGGAACTACTACACATTCTGTGCGGGACTGTGGTGGCTTAATGGTTAAGACGCTGAACTTGACGACTGGAAGGTCAGCAGGTCAGCAGTTCAAAACCTGAGTGCTGCACAAGGGAGTAAGTGTCCATCTCTGCCCCAGCTCCTGCCAACCTAAAGCAAAGCAATCACATTTGTATACCGCCGCATAGCACTTAATGCACTCTCAGTTGACAAGTTAATTAGTATTTGGCCCCCAACATGTTGGGTGCTCATGTTGGAAGGCTGAGTCAACCTTAATCTCTGGTCAGGATCGATTGAATTTTGTACACTGTATTATTGTGTATTTACTTTGTACATTGTTGATTTATGTTGTGATTTTTGTGAGCCACCCTGAGTTGGCGTATGCTGAGTGGGCGGCATACACATCGAATAAACCAATCAATTCTTTTTATTTCTTTTTATTCTTTTAATTGGGGTGGGTGGGGGTAGTAGGGTGGGGAAGTGAGTGGGCGATTTCTGATTTTAAAATCTGTTTTTATACATTTTTAACTGTTGTACGCCGCCCTGAGTCGGGTTCTCCTGATTGGGCTGCATATAAATTTAAAAATTAAATTAAATTGAAATCAATCAATTGAACTCGCAACCTTTTGATTGCAATACAGTTGAATCGCTGCGCCACCAGGGCTCTGTTAACCCAAGTTGGAAAGAAAGCACTGTAGATCAATAGGTACCACTTTGGTGGGGAAACTAACAGCATTTCACGCGTGTCTAGTCATGCCTGCCACATGACCACGAAAACATCTGCAGATGCACATAGCTCTGGTTCTTTAACAGAGATGAACTCCAAACCCTAGAATTGGATACGTCTGGCTTTCGAGCATGGGCAACCTTTCCCTTTAGTCTTTAACATGCCAAAAAAGGTGGTTTTTTTCCCCTTGTCCTTTTTGTTGTGTTTACTCTGTGTGTTTTGTCCTGGCTCCCCTGTTTTTCTTCCTTTCCTAAAGTCCATCACCAGAGCAGCAAGCTGGACTTTGGGAACTGGGGAGCCCAGGCTGGCACAGCCACTATCCTCCCTCCTCGCCCGGGGTTGATGATAGAGGAATGAATCCGAGGTACAGTATATACCTCATGGGGGGCTCTGGGGACCACATAGCTCAGTGTTGTTTGGCAGCAGGGACTTCTTCACAGGGAGCTTTCCACCCACCCTCAGCAGAAATCAATCCCCGGCTGTGGCTGCTGCTGTCGGAGTCCGGGGCCCTCCTCGCCATGTGCCCAGCAGGCGCCTTGGCCCAAGACCCCTTTGCTGCTGCTGCTGAGGAGCTCTGTGCCACCCGGAGGCCTACACGCGCCCAAAGGGAACCAGAGGCTGCTTGGTTGGAGCCTCCGAGGGAGGGGGGCCTGCCCTGGCCGCTCCTCCCCCCTTCTCCGATGGGTCGTGAAGAAGTGGGGGTGGGGGGTGGGGGGTGGGCGTTTGACACCGACCGCCCGGGAGGCGCGGGAACTAGGGGCGTCGTTGGGAACGGCCGCCAGGACTACAGCGCCCACAATGCACCGCGCGCCCGGCCCAGGCTTTATAAAGTGGGCGGCGGAGGGACAAGATGGCGGCGCCTTCCCTGAGGCGGTGGAGGTGAGTTTTTGGAGGGGTCGGGCAGGGGCAGTCCGGAGATTGTTGAGGGGTCCCCAGACCCCCCCTCCAAGGAATCTCAACACCCCAAATCCCTTCAGCCACCCACTTCCTTCAAAGAGGCTCTCTCAGCCCCTCATAGAAACACTTTCCCCCCCTTTTAAGGTGCCTCCCCCCGGCTAGGAGTTGCCCTCAGAAGTGGGACCCCCGCCTCCCCCCTCCTCTCAGGCCAGCAGCTCCTGCCCCACAGAGTGTGACCTGGGAGGATCTGAGGGCGAGGGGTAGTTGAGACGGGCAGTTGAAGATGGGGGGGGGGTCTTGAGAGAGACAACCCCCCCCCCGTGAACCCAATGCATGGGACGGGGATGTCCAGCCCCAAACCCCTCCAGCCCCCAATTTCCTTCAAGAGGGTCTGACAAACCCTCAGTCCCTCATGGAAACACCCCCCCCCCTTTAATATGCCCCCCCTCCTGGGTTAGGAGTCGCACCCAGGAATGGGACCCCATCCCCCCCACCCCCAACAACAGCAGATGGTGAGGTGGGGGATCTGAGGGGTGAGTTATGACTGAGGGGCTTCACCTATGTGTAGGGGTAAAGGTAAAGGTAAAGGTTTCCCTTGCTCGAAAGCCAGTCGTATCCGACTCTAGGGTGCAGTGCTCATCTCTGTTTCTAAGCCGAAGAGCCAGCGCTGTCTGCTTCTGCAGACGTTTCTGTGGTCATGTGGCAGGCATGACTAGACACCGGACCGCACGGAACGCTGTTACCTTCCCACCGAAGTGGTCCCTATTTATCTACTTGCAATTTCTTGCTTTCGAACTGCTAGGTTGGCAGGAGCTGGGATGAAGACGGGAGCTCATTTCCATCCTGCAGTACTCGGGAATCGAACTGCTGACCTTCCGCTTTCCAGTCAGCGTCTTAGCGATTTTGTGACATGAATGACCTTCCCTTTGAGGGCCCCCCCCTTCTCTTTCCAAAGTGGCCTTAAGGTATTAAGACCGCCCCCCCCTCCACAAAATGACCTGGGTGTGGTTTGAGGTCCAGAAAAGGCTGGCAGAGGGCTGGGCTGGACTGGGGCTGGGGTCTTTTCCCAGGAGGATTTCAGGCCCCCCATCTCTGACAGATTAGATTAGATTTTTAATTTGTACCCCGCCCAATCTGCTTGTAGGCCGACTCAGGGCGGCTTCCAACACAATTAATTATACAGCATAACAAGAACCAAAATACAGAAAGCATATCATATGGTAAATTCAAAACTACAGATAAATACAGTTCAAATATAAAACAGCATATCATCAAAATACCAGAAAAACTCTAAGAAACAATAACAAAATAACATATCACAGTAATTAATAATATAGATGCAATATTACCCAATAGCATTGTCAAAAAATCCCACCCAACAAAATCAACATACAAGTACAGTTAAAAGTACCAAATGAACATAAAAATAATATAAACACCAAAGCACTATAGAAACACTATAAGAATCCCCCCACACACACATAAAAACAGAGAAAGCGGAAATAGATCGATTTCTCTTGTCCTCTTGGTATATGTAGAAATGCCTTAAATACAGTAGAGATTAGGTAAAGAATTCATAAATTTCAAATGTATGAAATGACTGATTTTCTAAAACAAGGATAGATAATACTTGGATCCTCAAAATAATACGTAGTATCTTACTATTGCCTCCAAATGTGATTATGTGTTTGTAAGTCATTTGTTTCACTTCTAGGCCACCTTTCTTCCCATGAGAGGACCTTATGCCTCATGTAAGGAGACACAGTAGTTTAGTTCTACTGTATTTTAATTTTCATTGGCCGTGTTACTAAAATTAAACACACACACGAATAGACTTTGTGACCAGAAATGCCATGGTATGTTTGTCCTGGCCTGGAAACCTTTCGTTTGCAAATGGGCCTTCCCAGGTCTGGGTGCCTCCCTCCACAAGGCGTTGCGGAGGCACATCATCTCTGACTGCTGGCCTTGATAAGTGCAGTGGATGGGCATTGTAGTCCAGAAGTGAGTGGAAGGTGTGTGTGTTTAGGCTGTGGAGAGTTGGGTTGCTGTCCCATTCAAAGTACACTTGTACAGTACAGTACTTTCTTTTTCCTCCAAAGGATGAGAGGAGTGGAGAAAGAGGGAGTACTGAACTCTCAGCTGCCCCCTGTAGCCCCCCCCATCACTCCCCCCCCCTTACCCCTGTCTCTTTGGGGTTTGCTGCACAGAAAACAGAGTGCCAACTTCTCCATGGCAGGGCTTCCCCTCCCCAGCAGCAGTGGCCCTGGGTTTCCTAGTTCACACCTCAGCTCCTTTAAAGGTGGGCGGATGTCTTGTAACGGAACTTTCCTTTGTATGTCACACTGTTCTTGGTTCCGCCATTCATCTGATGGACACGTTTGTTACGATTGACAATCCATTTTCTGTCCCAGCATCATATCCTTCGATTTGGCAACGGCCTCAGAAGTGCCCACTGCTTTTCAGCCTGGAAGCGTAGTTGGCAGATACTCAATGGGCATGGAATGAACAGAACAGGGAATTAAGTTTAAAAAAAAACAGGCAAGGGTACCTGTTTTGTAGTGGATGCTATTAGAAATACAGGTGAAATTAGAATATCGTGCAAATGTTCATTCAGTTCAGTAATGCAACTTAAAAGGCGAAACCAATATATAAGATAGAGTCGTTACATGCAAAGCGAGATAGTTCAAGCCTTACTTTGTTATAATATTGATGCTTATGGCTTACAGCTTATGAAAACACCAACCCCCCAATCTCATGTACCCCATAATCATCACATAATCTCATGTATGCCGTACGCCATAATCATCACAATTGTAACGCATTAAGGCGTGACATCTCTCGCTTTGCATGTCTATCTCATATATAATATTTGTTTCGCCTTTTAAGTGAAATGAATGGACATTTGCATGATAATTCTAATTTTCCTAGTTTCACCTGTATTTTCCCAATGGTGCTCTTACCAAAGACTTGCCCTCCTTCCAAAGTGTCATGCAGGTCTTGATGCTCTCTGTGTTCAGGCTGCACTGAGCAAGCCTAAATCCTTGTCTGTTTCTTTTGAGCTGTGGAAAATGAGTACAGTATTTCATGATAACCTCTCACTTATTAAAAAAAAAACCGCTTAGCATTCTGGTGCAGCTAAGCCAGCCCCACCACCACCACCACCACCACCACCAACCCTACAAGAAGCAAGCAGTGTATCCCATTGAAAATAAAAGATAACATGGCAGAAGAAATGATGTCTAACATAGAAAGTTGTGTACAGTATATTTTTCAGAAGTAAAGGAATTCATAAAATAATTCTTTTTTTAAATTAATTTTTATTAATTAAAAAACAAAGTTATAAAAACATACAAATTTGTAAAAGAAATACATAAACATAATACATAAACATATAAAACAAATTATTACATTAATTTACTTAAATTCCGCTATAATAGTATTGTAAGCAATACCTAATCTAGAACCTTATATTTATCATATATTTTACAAAGTATATCGCATACCTTATTTCATTATTTTTATATTTTTAATTATATATTTAAAATTCCAAAAATTTATAAGGTTCAACTTATTATATTACAAAATAATAACACCCAGTGATATATACATGCCATGAAGATCAATATTCTATTTTAATCATTCCAAAAACTCATATATTGAGGTACTGGTTTATCTCCTTTATCATGTATTAAAACATATTCCACAAATGGTCTCCATATTTCCCAAAATTTGTTTTCTTTCAAAATACTCTTTTTCACATTCAATTCACATGTCATTTTATCGTTCAAAGCAATTTCCCACATTTCCTTTTACCATTCATCTATTTTCAACGTTAAATCGCTTTTCCATTTTCTTGCTATACATAATCTTAGGGCAGTTAACATTATAGATAACAATTCTTTATTATTTGTATTCATATTTATATTATCCATTTCTGTCAGTAAGGCAATACCTGAGTCTAGCTTAAAATCAATCCTAAAAATATCAGATATTTCTTTCTCAATTAATTTCCAAAAAGCTTTATCACTTTACAACTCCACCACATATGCTCATATATTCCAAGATTGCTTAAACATCTAATGCTTTCTTTCAAAGCAGTTTATGACCAGCACTTCAGCCTTAGCCTGCCTGGTTGGGAATTGATCACTAATCAAGGCAGAAGGCTGTTTTCTGTGTTGCACAGATCCCTAGAAACTTGATGCTAATGTGTAAGCATTGAAAGATTTAGCCCTAAAGCAAGGTGACCCATTGGCACTGAGAATAGTTTTCTGGCCTAGTTGTGGTGCTTCCCACTCCATTCAACTGCGCAGTGAAATTGATTGCCAGAACTATGAGGCTGTCAGCTGCTGTTTAGGATGGCAGCAAAATCGGATGACCGTTTTGCAGCATTTTGGAGCTGGGAATGATGGTGGTGTATTTTTGGCTGCATTGTAACGTCTACCCAATTTAGAAAGGAATGGTAGGTACACCAGGAGACACTTTCATAGTGGGGCTTTCTGTAAGTGGCCGTACTTGCACTGAGGGGCAGAGACTGAATGACAGAATCTGCATCTCATAGTACCAGCCAGGACGTATTTGTGAGAGACAGTACAGTTCTTGTAGTCCTTTGTGGGGCATCAGATGGGTCTGCTAGGATTTAGTAAGATAAAGTGACAGATTTTTATGGTGGTGCAGTAGGAGGCTAGTTATGTGTGAGATGATTTTCACCAATGGGGAAAATGTGCATGAGATGGGAAAGATTTGCAAATCTGTCGGGGGGTGCTGGAATACAGCCATTGTCAGCTGCTAATTGAGCGCTTCAGAATTTGTTCCACCAAAAAAAGAGATTTGTTCTCACTGAATAGGGAATAAATAATTGAGACTTCTGTCATGGAAAGGACTCGGAGATCCCAGAGCAGCTTTGGCACATTCTCTCGCTTTATGATGGATTGAGACTGTGTTGCAAGCTTTCATTCGTTTATCACTTATAACCATGGCCATTGGCACATTCTAAATGTGCCAGCCCCACCTGCTGGGACGCTTGGGCTCCGCCCCCCCAATGGACTTAAAAGGTGCGTGATAGGCTGGACGCTGCTGCCCCGCCGCCGCGGTTCCTGGCCCCAGCTGGGGCGAAGAGGCTCTCCTGGCCACCCCACCTGCCAGGACGCTTGGGCTCTGCCCTCCCTCGAACTTAAAAGGTGGGGGGGGGGGGGTTTGATTCATTTTACTGTATTGCTATGTAATTTCATATCTGCAAATTTGCATTTTTGTTTGGTAACTTTATAATTATTGCCTTGTAACTTTGTATTATTGTATCTTTGTATTATCGTATTTTTGTATATTTTTGAATGCTGTGAACTGCTTTGGGTCGTTGCAAAACGAGGAAAGTGGTATATATCTTAACCTATAAATCCAAGGGTTAACCGTTGGAACTGGCTATAGGTTGCTATGCCTCGCCCTACTTGCCTGCACTCACCCTTCGTGCACACGGCCGATCTGGGTACGCAGGTCAACGAAGGATTGAGAAAACCGGCAGTGGGGCAACAGCCCCACAAACGCGAAGAAAGGGAAACAACTTCACTTCCCAACATTCCTTGCGCCGCGCCGCGCCAGAGCCAATCAGGCTGAGAGGCTCTTGCACGGCGCAGCGTTCGGAAACGTGCCGCAGCCAATCAAAAGAAAAGCATTTTAAAAAAACGCAGCACAAACACAAAGCACCAACCCATAACTACAAGCCCCAGCGTCCTGCGCACCATGAGCGCGCAGAACGCTGAGGAAAACGGCGCCCGAAAAATGAAAAAGAAAACCAACTCACCGCCTCACAGCCAAGCAAACACCAGCCGGCTTTCTTTCCCTCACCCACGGCGCCTGAAGGTCCCGACTGGAGTTTCCCCTTTAATATCAGTAGGTGGGGGGGGGTTGCGACCCCCCTCTCCGCTGGCTACCCTAGGGTTGGGAGGTTTGTGGGAACAAAAGGGGTATGTTGCCCAAACCCTTCTGGACCCAGGAGACCAGGGAGAGGGGATCGATCCCCCCGTCCTTAAAACAACTCCGTCTTTTCTTCTCTTTAAAAACGGAGTTGTTTTAAGGGGGGGGGAATCGATCCGCTCTCCCTGGTCTCCTGGGTCCAGAAGGGTTGGGGAGAGGACATACCCCTTTTGTCCCCCCAAACCTCCCAATTCCAGGGGAGCCAGCGGAGAGGGGGGTCGCAAGCCCCACCCACTGATATTAAAGGGGAAACCCGATCTACTTTCATGACTCCACACAAAGCACCATAACACACTAAAGCCCCCCCTCCCCACCACCTAGCCCACCCTTCCTAACCCCAACGACCATGCCCCCCTCCCCACCACCTAGCCCACCCTTCCTAACCCAACGACCATGCCCCCTCCCCACCACCTAGCCCACTCTTCCTAACCCCAATGACCATGCCCCCCTCCCCACCACCTAGCCCACCCTTCCTAACCCCAACAACCATGCCCCCCTCCCCACCACCTAGCCCACCCTTCCTAACCCCAACGACCATGCCCCCCTCCCACCACCTAGCCCACCCTTCATAACCCCCAACGAAAAACAACTCACCGCCTCACAGCCAAGCAAACACCAGCTGGCTTTCTTTCCCTCACCGACAGCGCCTGAAGGACCCGACTGGAGTTTCCCCTTTAACATCAGTGGGTGGGGAGGTTGCGATCCCCCTCTCCGCTGTCTACCCTAGGGTTGGGAGGTTTGTGGGAACAAAAGGGGTGTGTTGCCCCAACCCTTCTGGACCCAGGAGACCAGGGAGAGGGGATCGATCCCCCCCGTCCTTAAAACTACACCGTCTTTTCTTCTCTTTAAAAACGGAGTTGTTTAAGGGGGGGGAGGGGAATCGATCCACTCTCCCTGGTCTCCTGGGTCCAGAAGGGTTGGGGCAACATACCCCTTTTGTCCCCACAAACCTCCCAACCCCAGGGGAGCCAGCGGAGAGGGGGGTCGCAACCCCCCACCCACTGATATTAAAAGGGAAACCACGATCTACTTTCACGACTCCACACAAAGCACCATAACACAGTAAAGCCCCCCTCCCTACCACCTAGCCCACCCTTCCTAATCCCCAACGACCATGCCCACCTCCCCACCACCTAGCCCACCCTTCCTAACCCCCAACGACCACGACCCCCTCCCCACCACCTAGCCCACCCTTCCTAACCCCCAACGACCATGCCCACCTCCCCACCACCTAACCCACCCTTCCTAACCCCCAATGACCATGCCCCTGTCCCCACCACCTAGCCCACCCTTCCTAACCCCCAATGACCACGTCCCTTCTCCACCACCAAATAAATAAATTTTTAAAAATTACTAAAAACAGTCAAACATCCAAAAATACACAAAAACAAAAACACCAAAAACAATACAAAGTAAACAAAGACACAATCAAAAACAAAACAAACAGACAAAAAATACAAATTCCAACATCCCCCCCTGCCCACACACACACACACAAAAGAAAGAAAACAAGCAAACTTACCAAAAGATGTCCTACCTCCACCAGGACTGGAAAAGAAATGAATAAAGAAAGAGACTACTTACCAGAAGAAGCTCCACCCAGAGGCCAGGAGAGAAAAAACAGTCAAAATACAATAACCCCTACCAGCACCACCTACTCACCACAATAATAAAAACAATTCAAAAACACACAACAGCTCCAAATAAAAACAAATCAAAAACATAACACAAATTCACAATTTTACACAAAAGGTCACACCAATAAAAACAAGTCAAAAAATTACACTAAAACACACTTTAACACAAATCACAAAAATATGTCAATAAAATAGAATAGAAACTTTTAAAAATCCTGTACTAAGTTTTAACTCAAATTTAAACTCAAAACATCTAAACACATTTTAAAAACATTGAATGTAAAAAACATTTACTTTTACATTATTAAAATTATTAACTACGGTACAACTAATTTAAAAAATTCAAAAAACTAAAATATTCGCTTACATAAAACAATTTGAAAAAATTATATCATACTTTGTTCTTTTATTAATCCTCAAAAAAAAAACCAAAAAGCAGATCACAGTTAATAACAGCCAAGCCAAATTTTTTTTGCATAAATAAACATTTAAAAAATTAAAATTACAGACTAAGCAATTTTTAAAAAAACATTAACACAATTTAACCTTCCAACACAATTTAAAACAGCCTGGCAACGCCGGGCAACCTCTGCTAGTATATATATAAAAAATTCAAATTCTTTTCCTCCATTTCCCCCCTGCCCAAACAATGATTAGAAAATGAAGTTTCCTTTTGTGGTATTTCTTATGAAAAGATGGCATTAACACATAGTCCAGTTTTGGGGAAAACTTAAACCCAGGAGAAGGTTAGGATTAAAATGAACATCATATAAATTTTTCTAACTAGGTAAAGGTAAAGGTTTCCCTTGCTCGAAAGCTAGTCGTATCCGACTCTAGGGTGCAGTGCTCATCTCTGTTTCTAAGCCGAAGAGCCAGCGCTGTCTGCTTCTGCAGACGTTTCCGTGGTCATGTGGCAGGCATGACTAGACACCGGAGCGCACGGAACGCTGTTACCTTCCCACCGAAGTGGTCCCTATTTATCTACTTGCAATTTCTTGCTTTCGAACTGCTAGGTTAGCAGGAGCTGGGATGAAGACGGGAGCTCATTTCCGTCCTGCAGTACTCGGGAATCGAACTGCTGACCTTCCGCTTCCCAGTCAGCGTCTTAGCGACTTGAGCCACTGCAGTTCCCTCTAACTAGATTGGAAGCCATTTAAAGCACTGCTGATCAACATAAGTAGTTTAAGACAGGCTTTCTTGAGGTTTTCAGGTCGTGGACCTGACTACGTCTCCTGGACTGCTGATCGGGCCGGTCACATTGTTCCTCCCACGCGGAAGCGGAAGTAAAATGCATGGCACGCATGCACAAAATGCGTTTTAATTCAACTTCTGGGATCAGCAAGGGTGTTTGGGGCTGGGTTTGGCCCACGGGCCGTAGGTTGAGAATGCCTGGTTTATGATGAGTATCCCTGTAACTCTGTACATTATCTGTGAGGGGATGAAAATGGTGTAGCATTTTTGAATGCCTATAAAACCCCATCCTGTAGTAGTAACAGACTTTACTTTTACTACTGAAGTAGTAACAGACTTTTACTTTCCTGGGTTCTAAGATCGCTGCAGATGGTGATTGCAGTCATGAAATAAAGAGATGCTTGCTTCTTGGAAGGCAAGCAACAAGAAACCTTAGGTAGCTTAATAAAGAATAGAGACATCACCCTGACAACAAAAAGTCTGCATAGTCAAAGCAATGGTATTCCCAGTAGTAATGTATGGCTATGAGAGGAAGGCTGAGCACCGAAGAATGGACACCTTTGAATTGTGGTGCTGGAGGAGACTCTTGAGAGTCCCCTGGACTCACAAGGAGATCAAATCAGTCGATCCTGAAGGAAATCAACCCTGACTGCTCATTGGAGGGACAAATACTGAAGATGAAGCTCAAGTACTTTGGCCAACAAATGAGGACTCACTAGAGAAGGCCTTGATGCTGGGAAAGATAGAAGGCAAAAGGAGAATGGGGCGCCAGAGGATGAGGTGGCTAGATGGCATTATCGATGCAGTGGGCGTAGATCTGAGTGGTGTGAGAAGGATGGTGGAGGACACAGGAGCCTGGCGCACAATGGTCAATGGCGTCGCAAAGAGTTGGACTCACCTGTGTGACTGAACAACAACAAAGCCCCTCCTGTATCAGTGAAGACTTCTCTGGTCTGGCATCCTGTTTTACACAGTGGCCAAGTAAATACCCCAAAAGGAAGTTGAGAAACAGGACAGGAGGGCTGAAGATCTCACCTTCTGTTGTCCCTGACAGCTGCCTGTTTAGGTGACAGATTCATTACATCTCTGTGGTAATGAAATATGGGTTCAACTTCAAGGCAATTTTTTAAAAAAACTTTGTTTTGTTCGTTGTAATGCTTTTACTCTTTCAATTTCCTGATGAACAGTTCTTGATAAGACTTGATGTGTTTGAGGCCATGGTAGCGATGTGTCTTGAACTCAGGTCTGTAGTGTCCCAGTAGTAACTACCCACTGGAACTCAATGACACCCTAGTAGTGAAGAATGGGAACTCTGTAGAACATTGCTTTAGACAACACAGTGATGTTAGTTTATTGATAACCCAGCTTAGTGTATTGACAGTGTCAATATTTATGCTCAATGTTGGAATTAATAAAGAGGAGACCAGTAATGGTTCCCCAAACAAGGTGCAGTTTCTCTGCTTGCTCATCCTTTTCCTTTACATGCTTTAGTTCCCACTAGCCTGAGCTGTCATGGCCAAGGGTCAGGAAGAATTGCACATTATGTACCCCAAGATGTTCCTGATGCCCCATTCTGGTCTGATTGTTCATTATATCTAGAGGGAAACAAGTTGGAGAAGGCTAGAATAAAATGAACTCTACTTCAGATTCATGCTGTGTATCCAGTCTGGCATGATGTGGTCCATAGGGTCGTGAAGGGTCAGATATGACTTGTGTGACTGAACAACATCCAGTGCACGCTTGAAAGTAGGGCCTATTGACCTCATTGCCACTTGTGGTCATACAAATTTGCAGAGAAGTGTCAACTTTGACATAGTTTGACTGCGTGTGACATGGTAGTGACACATGATCTCCCCCAGGATGCTCCTGATCAGGGTGGATAAAAAATCAATGATTTTTTAATTTTTTTTAATTTAAATGCTTTTTGAGGAAAAATCTAAAGATCGTGTTCTAGTTAAAATACATTATAGTCCAAAGGTTATTCATCATGAAATTGGTTTTTAATTATGTGGCATAAGGCTGTATTAATCCATTCACAATGTCATGCTCTCCCAGAGGTTTCTGATTATTTGGGGCAGTTTTTCTATCTAGAAGATATTATCAAATCAAATGCTCGGTTTTGCTGTTTTCAAAACTCTGCATTTGGATCTGCAATGATAACATGCCTCCTTCATAGCAAAAAATGTTATAAAATAAACATCAGAATTGAGAAAAAGACCTTAATCTCATTGTTCCTCTGCAAATCTACGTACACAGAATCAACCCCCTTACCTCTTAAGTGCTGCTGCATTTCAAGAAGTTCAATGCATAGAAGGTTGTTTGGAATGGAACAGCAGCACAAGGAGCAAAGTTTGAGGAGGGGGGGGGAGCAGTAAAATAAAAGTGAAACCTTTTGAGGATGGAACTCTGCATCTTGAGATCTTTATTTGTATAGCAGCCTGAAGTTATCATATGGACCTGGCTGATGTAGTCAATGACTGTCAGTCTAAGTTTTTAAAAATATATTTACCACATCAGTTAACAAACATAGATGTTTAAGCAAATATAAGCATACATAATGCTATATAATGTTATTGTTTTGGTTAAATAAAACTATTTAAATGTTAAGATAATATGAATGATTAACCTATTAAACTGGAGATAGTTCACCTTGCAGTAATTTCATAATTATGTGTTTCTAATGATATATAAACCACCAAATCAGTAACTTTCTAATATAACTAAAACTACTGTAGTCTGAAAAGTTATTATTCTAAAAATGAAACCTTTATCTGGTTGTAAATATTAAGATTAAAACAACTCCAGCAAAAATGAATCTTTATGTAGAAAATCATGATTTAAATCAAGCCTTACTGACTAGTGATTTAAATCGTGATTTAAATCATGATTTAAATCAAAGTGATTTAAATCAAATCCACCCTGCTCCTGATGCCCATTCTGGTCTTACAGTATTCTGGTGACAAGGAAAACCCTTTCTTTTATTCTGTATCTGGAGATATTTTTGCTGTATAGAACCCATACCTGTCAAGTTTTGTATTTGGAAATAAGGGAAATTTCCTGGCAAATACAGGATACTTGACAGCTATGATTATCCTGTGCTGCCCTCCAATGGTGGCAATAGGGCATTGCAGTCTAATTAATAAGGGATGGCGGCGGAAAAGAGGGTAAAATAAGGGGTTTTCCCGGCCAATAAGGGATACCTGACAGCTATGCTTATCCTGTGCTGCCCTCCAATGGTGGCAATAGGGCATTGCAGTTTAATTAATAAGGGATGGCGGTGGGAAAGAGGGTAAAATAAGGGGTTTTCCCGGCCAATAAGGGATACTTGACAGCTATGATAGAACCTGATCTGTTTATTTCGCTTCATCAGTTAAATCCTAGCTCTTTAGGGTCAGGTGAGGTACCTCTTGAAGGTTCCTGATGTGCTAATGTCTATGTGCACTTTGTTGTGGCAATGGCTTGCAGTGGGCAAATATTGAAGCTGTTAACCAACTGGGATAATATCAAAAGTGCCACAAAAGACTTGTGAGCCTGGATTGTGATTGGCTTTCTCTACCTTCGGTGGAATCTCATTCTCTGTTGAATATGCAATAGGAAATGATTGTTAAGATGATTGAAATTGTTTATCTGACCACCTAATTTTGAACGTTTTTATTTTCCCCCAACAGTTTATCACATGGTAGAAGATAAAAGCCAAATATTTAATCAACGATGCCTGGCAGTAAGTACAGCAAACTGTTAATAATTGTGTGATGGGAAAAGTCAGGTGGCTTGGATTGAGGAACTAAGATTCAGACCTTGGATAGAGGTTTCTTCTGTAAAAAGAGGGTCTGTCTGATGGTGGCAGGTGTCATGCGTCTCCATACCTGTCAACCGCGGCTCCGGACAATCTGGGACCTGCGCACAACGGTTCTGCGCAAGTCGCGTTCTACGCATGCGTAGAAGGCTTTTACGCTTGTGTAGAACCTTTCTATGCATGCATAGAACATGACTTGCACAGAAGGGATGCGCTGTACCTCCCCCCCCCCCCCGCTGCCAATTCCGGGGTTTTGGCAGCTGCGGGCGGGAAATGGCGCAAATCGGGAAATCCCAGCCAATCTGGGAAGGTTGACAGGTATGCATGTGTCTTTGACGATGGAGCCTTACTGTTGTAAGTTTTAATCTCTGGGAATTTTGGAAGTATAAGGCAGCAAGTCAGTACGGTTCCAGTACAAGCTTAAATTGGATGGCTTAAAGTGTTAAAATGCTTAGTGAGTGAGCATTAACATTGATACTTTTTATTAAAATGTGGCTAATTCCTTTAGAGTCAAAGGACATTATAGTAGCAAAAAGTAGTCATTTATATACAGTACTGTATCTATTTAAACAGACGTTTGATGGAAGAAGTAAATGGTTGTACAATTTTAGAACAGTCATTCAGAATCTTGCACAACTCTTTTTTCTACCAGAAAATCCTATTTGGAGTGTAGTTTGTTTTCCTTGTTGTCTCTCAAGTGCCCAGACTATGTCGAAATATGCATACTGTTTATGTTTGAGGATTTCAGGTATATCGTGTCTCTGTTCCGCTTGGACCAGTGTGAAATGGCACAATTCTAGTCTTCTGTGAGAGTCCCAAAGCCTTCCCTTCTGCAGGCAACATTGCATCTAGCCTCCCTTTGATCGTTGCCTCAGCAGAAAGCTCTCCTTTTAAATAAATATTTTTTTTTCAAGCACCAGTGAGGCCTTCTTTTTACAGAACTTATAAAGTAATGTGCGCCAGTCTCTCCTGCTTGGGAGTGAATGAAATCCTTCTGTAAAACAGAGAGCAATGTGATATTAAATAGATAGGAAATTTTCACAAGTATAGAAGGCCAGAACGCTCCTTGAATGAATGCCAAGCTATCATTCAATGCCATTTGAGGTGTATCAGTACAGATGGTTCACTTTACCAAAAATCATCCTTTGAGAAAATTGGATGTTTCATATAATAGGTACATTCAGTTCTGATCTCTAAGAGCTAGCACTCTCCCGAAAAGCTTGTCTGAACATATTCCTGTGTGCTTGTTTCTTGAGTCACCTGTGATCTTTTGAGTTCTCTCTCTAAATAAATCAAAAATAAATAAATAGAGGGCAAAGAAGGCATTTCTTTTTAAGTGATTCAAGTAACAGCTCTCAGCTAGTTGCATTTTTCTCTCTTCTTGCTGTAAACGATCTAAACTCTGCATCTGTGGATGTTTTTGCTTAAAGCACATGGCTTCTCAAGTTTGCATCTAATTTGCAAAGACTGAATTACATGCACCTCAGATGTACTGACCCAGGCCATATGGGGCCATGTAGCCTCTTTTCTTTCCAAGGTCTTGTCATTGTTAATGGAATTGGATATGTGGTGTTCTTTTGTGTTGGGTACTTGGTGTTTGATGTCACACACGCAGATAGGTAAGTGTTTGTTGCCTGCATGGAATTAGACGTTGCTAAGCTTGGGTTGCGAAGAGACAGGAAATTGGCCACAGCAAGGTGGAACTAACTGTACAAGTTGAAGAGGACAGAATGAAGACGTATGTCGCTGTCCCAGTTACTGAGCAAGAGAAATCCTATGATTACAATCCTGAGTGGGAGCCTGGCCTGTGTGTGTGTTTTGGTAGGTGAATTCCCTCCTCTTCCCCGAGCCACTTTATGTTGATGTGAAGAGGCCAGCTTTCTCCTGAGAGGACGGACAACAGTGGTGGGCCTGAATTCTTATTCTTGCTTTTCCTTCTGATGACTTATTTTTTTTTAAAAAGAAACCTTTTGGATTGTTACTTTAAAGAATTAGAACAAAAATATGTGTCTTGTAAGGAAATGTTGCCATGAATGTCTTTTTCACAATGTTCACATGGGCAAACTGTATTGTACATTTTACTTCACATGTAATTTCAAGTATTTTATGCTTCTTTCTTTATACTGTACATGTTTCCCTAGACACATACTCTCCAGGTATATGTATATTCTTATTGTGTGGACTAGCTGCTGTGTGCTGCTATATGTTCCTATCTATTGTTTGCTTTGGTGTTGTTTTTGGTTGCATTCTGATGCCTTCACTAATATCTTTTGTCTTAAAATCTTAGAAGTTGGACTACCTTTGGAAGTTGGCATTGCTTATCCCATGCCCTGAAAATAGAAAAATGCAGAGGAACAGTGTAGCATATGTAGGATAAATATACACTTTAATCTTTAGAATTGGGGACAAAAATGCTAATTACATTGTGAAGTTGCCAGAAAGTCTTCTATGTGTAATTTGATCCAAGTGCTGTGTGATGAAGTGAGCTCCTGTCGCCTGTCCTAGCTTTTGCCAACCTAGCAGTCTGAAAGCTAGAAATTGCAAGTAGATAAATAGGTACTGATTCAGTGGGAAAGGTAACAGTGTTCCGTGTGCTTCGGAGTCTAGTCATACATGCCACACGGCCATGGAAACGTCTGCAGATGCAGACAATGGCTGGCTCTTTGGCTATAAATGGAGATGAGCACTGCACCCTTGAGTCGTACACAACTAACTTTCAAGCAAGGGTGACATTTTCCTTTACTTTTAGTTTCTACAAACAAGTACTCAAAATAGTTTGCTTAATTCAGTGTATGAGTATGCCCATTTTGTGGCTGACATGATCTTGCATTCTGATACCACAATTTTGCTCAATAAATTTGAAATCATGGGTGATATTTTCCTGTGCTTTGGATGCTTTTGAGACGTTTCTGCATTCCTTCTCCATTGCTAGTGTCATCAACAGAGCTATGTCTCTTGATAATTAAAGAATAATTCATAATTACTGTAATAAATAAGGGGAAGAAAATCTCAAAATTGGTGTTACTTTTAGTTTGAACACATAGCTCTGCTTGCTTGAAAGTCTTGTGAAACTCCAAACATACCCAGGTCAGGAACATAGAGCGTTGCTTTCATATAGACAAGATTAGAGTTTCCCCTTGTAACTCATCCCATTTTCCTTCTGAGCAGCCCTTTGGAGCAGAAGGTCTTTGACCAATGCAAGAAAAAAGTCTAATCATGATAGTAGATGGTTGCTAATATAGTGATGTGTATTTAGAACATGATATTTCAGGACATATGGATCTATCCCTTTGATTTCCAAAGGTATTTACAACTTCCTGAATTCTAACCTCATATTATTGCAGTGGCTTGATTTACTCTACAATTTCTTCAGATAACTTCTGTGCATGTATGTGTTTGTGGCTTGCTTTGTTTGTAAAGCAAAAGATAAATGAGTAAAGCATGTGCTTCTGGATGCATGGATGCAAGGAGGCAAATTTCTAAGCATGCTAAAGTTCTGCCTGTTGATCTGAAATGAGTCTAAAGCTTCAACATTGTCCTCCGTGGTGTTATTGTTGTGATCAGGAATCTAGGATCAAGGAAACCCGAAGAGAACATTTGATGTCTGAATTTCCTTATTGTTGCATCAAGCATGTATATCTTGCTCTTGCTTTGTTTTCCACCATAAAAATCAGAGTTCAAAATATCAAACTTACTACATGTCTGAGTCCTTTTCTAGCAAAAATGGATAGGCACCATAAATTGCAATTAGTGGATATTACTGGCAGTCCATTAGTGGGGATTTGTTTATGAGGTAATGCCTGTTGATTGTGTTGCAGGAGTCTGTGGTTGTTGTACTGCCTTGCGCCCTCGTTACAAGCGACTGGTAGATAATATATTCCCTGAAGACCCCAAGGTAAGTGGTGGTTTACATCACTGCAAGTCTCTCTGGATAAAGGCAGTGACACACACACATCATGTGCTAATAATATATTTAATGGTTTTTAAATGTAATTTGTTTAAAATATATACTTGAGCTAAAGCTTGGACTGCCCTATCTAAATACAACTGGAAAGTCATATCCTGAAGCACTGAGAAATCAGCAGCTTGAACAAGGGTAAATGGAAATCAGGTTGCGTCCATCTTTCAGGGTCTCCCAGACTTCCCTGCACATAGAAAGCACAAGCAACTGCTGAATGACAGAACATGATCAACCAGGAAAGCAGCCCATGATAGAGACATTCAGAGGCAAGAGGTTGATGTCTTTACTCTTTATGATGATGCCTAGGTTTCTGATTGCTTGCCTCCCAAGAAGTAGGCATCTTTTTAGAACATGCAGTATCTCCCAAGAGCTCTAGGCAATGACAATAGCCTTACAATTACCTGTCCCTTTTGTCTTCAGTTTCTACCTAGGTTGGCAAAATATCAATTTTGACCAGATTATTGAAATAAAAGAGATGCCTAACTAGCTGCTCCCACATCTTTGTCTCTCTTTCATTGAGACAGGCCCTATGTTTCTGTTCCTGAAAACCAGGAAAAGAGGGGCTGAGGGCAGAACTTGCTTTATAAAGGCATTTCTTGTGTTAGCATTTATAGCAAAATAATACATTGCATTTGTAATAGAATTATTTTCTGGGAATCTTTGTTTAGGATGGCCTTGTTAAAGCTGATATGGAGAAGCTGACCTTCTATGCTGTTTCTGCCCCAGAGAAGCTTGATCGGATTGGTGCCTATTTAGCAGAAAGGTTGAGCCGGGATGTTGTCAGACACCGCTATGGGTGAGATCCAAACACTTGTCTTTGCCCCCTTCAGATGTCACTGCTTATTTTTACTCTGGCTGCATTAGCTGTTTTAACACTGACTTTCAGTAAACAAACTACTGTATTTCCTTTCCTGTGGCTTACCAGAAATACACCCCAAGCAAGCCGCTGGGGCAGTGTTTGCAAATTGGAAAAGGTTGTTAATGCAGATACATAGATTGTTAACTGTAGATTGTTAACGCAGATACATAGATGCAGGCCAGTTGACCATTGTGTTTGGCGTCTCATCCGGTTTGTGGACTGGGGCAGGAGTCTAGTTTCATCCGTGTGTGTGTGTTCCATTTGCTATCAGGTACGTCTTCATTGCCATGGAAGCCTTGGATCAGCTCTTAATGGCTTGCCATTCCCAAAGCATCAAGCCATTTGTAGAGAGCTTCCTGCACATGGTAGCCAAACTGCTGGAGTCTGGAGAGCCCAAACTTCAAGTCTTAGGAACCAACTCGGTGAGTCAGCTCTGTTTGCGTCTCTCCTTCCACTTGGGTCTCCCACACTCTCAAATCAGAAGTAATTTGATGGGCACGTCGTACCTGGAAGAAAGCCCTTTCTCAGACTAAGACTATCCCATTCACAGCTGCTGTTATTTCCATTGTGAGGTCAATCTAACAGTATTAAGGAGGAGATGGTTTAACAACAATCAAATTGTGCTGTATGTCTGCAAGTACAATTGCCTGAGAATACAATACAACCGGGGTGGGTGGGGGCGACCCCAGGCATACAACACAGTTTGATTGTTGTTAAACCATCACCTCAATACTGTTACATTAACCACAAGGGGGAAATAATAGCAGCTCTGAGTTGGATAGCCTTAGTTTGAGAAAGTACTCTGAAGTAATTTTTGTACCCAGACAGGGGTCCTGTGATTCTGAACAAAGTATACAGTGTGTGAGAAATGGTCCTGATGAGGACAGAGATACCACCCCAGCCTTCCTGTGTTTTGCATTTCTCTGTGCTTCCCACCTCGAGGGCTAGAAATGGGTTCTTTGTCATTTTCTATTTTCTTTAAATAGAAATGCCGCTTGACATTTTTTGCTTAGAGAAAGATATTGTATTACTTCATGGTCACTGCTGCATTAGTGATGAGCCATGAGATTCCTTTGGCTTTTGCATCCTGCCTGTCATGCTTCTGATGCCTGTGATTTGGCTTCACAGTCACAAAAACCAGCTGCCAAGTTTCCAAACAGCTGCATTATGCAGCAGTGGGTTATAGCATCTAATACGGAGCTGAGAATTTGAGAGTTAGCTGTGCTACGTGAAGAGGAGTTCCTCATTGCTTGCATGAGTGGGCCTGGTTTAAGAATAAAGCTTGGGAAGCCCAGATGGCAATGTTGGGTTTGGGTTCTCTTTCCCATCTGTTTTTCAAAAAAACAACTGTATCTAACTTTTTAATTTCAAAGACATTTTCATGTAATGGAATCTCATTCAAAATGCAATAAAGCCAGTATGCCAAATGTATAAAACAGCAGGATGTAGCTTAAACTACTAAAACAATACAAGAAAAAACTTAGTAGCAACATTTTAAGATGATGGTAATGTCAAGCACTTTACTTATTAGAAGACAAGAAGCATAACATTTGATGTTAATCTTAAAATTTGACACAGTTGGGTATTACTTGGTGAACATTTTCTGACAGATCTTTCACAATATGGGTGTTGCTGCAGGAAAGGTTCTTTTTCTGGCCATTGCCCTAGACCAGGAGGTCCATAGAAAGGTCACTGGGGAGGATTCTCATGGCTAGGTGGTTTATATAGGAGTAGGCAAATCTATCACTTGTTCAATCGAACAGTCGATTCCGATCCTTTGCGACCCTATGGACCATTGTCCTCCAGGCACCTCTGTCTCCCACCATCCTCCTCAGCCCACCCATTGTGTCCATTGCATCTACAATACCATCTAGCCATCTCATCTTTAGCTGCCCCCTTCTTCTTTTGCCTTCCACCTTTCCTAGCATCAAGGCCTTCTCAAGTTAATCCTCTCTTCTCATTTAATGCCCAAATTACCTTAGCTTCATCTTTACTATTTGACCTTCCAATGAGCAGTCAGGGTTGATTTCTTCTAGGATTGACCTATTTGTTCTACTCACTGTCCAGGAGACCCTCAAAACTCTCTTCCAACACCACATTTCAAAGGCGTTATTCTTCTGCGTTCAGTTTTCCTAATGGTCCCGCTCTCACACTCATACATTACCACCAAGAATACCATTTCTTTGACTTTGCGAATTTTTGTTTGCAATGTGATGTCTTTACTTTTAACTGTGTTCCCCAGATTTCTCATACCTTGTCTCCCAAGAATTAGTCGCCTTTTTATTTCATGGCTACAATCCCCATCTGCAGTGATCTTTGATCCTAAGAAAGTAAAATCTGTCATTGCTTCTACTTCTTCCCCATCTATTTTCCAGGGACCGATCGGACCTGTGGCCATTATCTTGGTTTTCTTGATTTTGAGTCTCAAGCCAGCTTTTGCACTCTCTTCTTTCAACCTAAGCAGGAGGTTCTTTAGGTCTTCCTCACTTTCTGCCATTAGGGTGGTATCATCTGCATATCTCAGATTGTTGATAAGAACAGCCTTGCTGGAAGAGGCCATGGCCCATCCAGTCCAGCATTTTGTCTCACACAGTGGCTCACCATTTACCTCAGAGTATTCCCAGCAAATGCCTTCACTTGCCTAGTATTCCCTGGAAATGGCATTGAGAGATATCCTGCCTATCTCTCCAACCCGGAGGTTGTCCTTAGGTATACATAATTATAGCCATTGATACCCTTGTCCTCCATGAACTTGTCTAATCCTTTCTTAAAGCTGTCAAGACTGACAGCTGTCACCACTTCATCTGGCAGGGAGTTCCATAGACCAATAATCCTCTGGGTAAAAAAATATGTCCTCTTGTTTGTTTTAGATCTAGTAACCAAGAGTTCTCCTTCGTATAGTTTGTGAATCCCCACTCATGGGTTATGCGCCTGCGCAGAACGGCCGATCGGAGGCTTGAAAAGCTATTGGTCAAAAGTTTTGGCGGTAAGACCGCCCACCGTACCGCCCACCCTGAGGCGCCCGCACGCCATTTTACCTCAGTTCTCTTCTTTCCGCCGTAGCAGCAGGACGATCGTTGAGAGCTTCCTCAATTTTTTCGCCCTTCTGAGGGAAAGTCTTTTGGCAAATTTCAACAATTTTTCTCGGTGATCTTGTCCTTCGGGCAGGATTGCCACCCCGGCTCTGTCTCTTCTTTCGAGTGGATTCAGTAGCCAATTTTTTCGCATCGATCACCGTCTCCCCCCTCAAGGGGGTGGCGGCTGGTCCGCCCTTCGGGGTATTCGCTCCAGAAACTTCCACTGGAAGAATTTTTCCACGGTTGATGGCTGCAGCGTTTAAACAGTGCACGGCGTGCCTTAAGAAGTTCCCGGCTTCCGACGGCCACAGTCTGTGCCTCTTTTGTTTGGGAGAGGCGCATCAGAGCCAGTCTTGCCCGCATTGCAAAAAGTTTACGCGCCTCGCGGTGCAAAACCGAAGCAATCGCCTCAAGGCTCATATGATGGAGCTCGCTCTGGCTCCCGCCGCTCCCGCTTCCACATCCGCCGCTGCCTCCCAGCCTCCGCCGGCTTCTTCCTCCGTGCTTCCGATTAGGAAGAAGAAAAAGAAGGACAGGAACGGTGAGAAGAAGCGCAAGCATGGGTCGGAGAAGAGACGGTCGCTGCCTCCCACCCCGCGCACACCCGCCTCTCCCGGGCCTTCGCCGCCGTTCTCGACTGCCCGATGTCCTTCTCCGGGATCCTCCATCTGGGGAGGACGATCGTCTTCCGGGTCACCTGATAAAGGACGCAGGGCTGGGGCTCCAGCTCGCCCACTTCAGGTGCTCCCCTCTCCTCCTCGGGGAAGAAACCCCTCGCCGAGGCAGGCCTCCGTCTCCCCAAGGCCCAGGACGCCGATAGACGACGCGGTCCTCACCGTTCCGACGACCGTTTCGCCGACACCGACGCCGGCCACCGTCTCGACGCCCACCGTTTCGTGGGCCACCATCCCGCCGGCCACCGGGGCTCTACCGCCAGCGGACTCGGACGCATCCCAGATGGCCCTCGTTCGAGAAATGTTCCAGGTCATGGCGTCGTTTGCGACCAAGTTCCAGACCTCCATGCCTGCGGCCTCTGCGGCTCCGGTTTCGACCACCACAAGCCCCGGGCATCCCGGCCCTGCCGTGGCCCCACCGACCTCCCGTGGGTCGAGTGCCCGCTCCGCCGGCCCACCCAACCCGTCATGGTGTGGTCCGGACGTTGATGCGGTGGACTCCCATCCCGCCGGCCCGCCCAGGCCGTACTGGCGCGGTCCCGACGTGGATGAAAGGCTGCCTCCCTCGTCCTCCGATGAGTCCAGCTCGTCGTCGGAGGAGGACGAGGGAGACGTCGACGCCGAGCGCACGCCGGAGCAGGCTATCGGCTCAGTGGACCCACCGCGTGGTGAGGACCAACGCTCGCTGACCGCCATGCTCACAAGGCTGGGCACCGCACTCAACCTTAAGGTCGATCAACCGCCGTTGGAGGGTGAGGATCAGATGACCGCGAAGCTCGACAGACGTGCTGTGCGGCCGGTCCACATAACCATGCTCCCCTCCATGATGACTTCGGCGAGGGCGACATGGAGGAAACCTTTGGCGGCGCACTCCGTTTCGTCCAGGCTCGACAACATGTACCGGGTCCTGGACGAGAACGTCGAGTTCCTGCAGGCTCACCCCCTGCCGAATTCCCTGGTGGTCAAGGCCTTCCAGCACAGGACGGCCACCAGCGGGTTCCCGGTCCCATCGACGCCGGAGGGAAAGAAACTGGACGCGGTGGGGCGTAAGTTCTACGCCACCGGCTCCCTATTCTTCCATGCCGCCAACTACTCAGCCGCCATGGGCCTGTATCAATCTCACCTCTGGGAGCAGGTGAAGGTTGAGATAGCGAAACTGCCCGCCGACGCCCAAAAGCGGATTGACGCGCTGGCCACCGAGGGGGACTTCGTCGCCGAGCAGCTGATGCGCACTGCCCGGCATATCAACGACTATGCGGCGAAGGACATGGCCTCCGCAATCTACCTCCGTCGCCATGCTTGGCTCAGGGACACTTCCCTCGATGACGCTATGAAGAAGCTCATCGAGGAGTTTCCCTTCGACGGGCAGGGCCTCTTCGGTCAGGACACCGACAAGGTCCTGAATGAGATGCGCCAGACCAATTCCACGGCAAAGTTCCTGGGGCTCACCACGCCGGCTCCGCCCGCCAGGCCGAGGTTCCAGCCCTTCACACGGCGGTTCCAGGGCAACCCGCAGCAGCAGGGACCGACGGAGCAACCTAGATCCAGCTCCTACAAACAGCGGCGGCAGCACAAACCCCGCTACCGACCCTACGGACAGGACAAACGTTCGGGCGCGAGGCCCAAGCCCCGCGTTTGAAGCTGCGACGGCCGAGTCTCTCTCGCTCCACATCCCGTACCTCCCCCTCCGGAACTTCTTCCAGGTATGGTCGGGCATCACGGACGACCAGTGGGTCTTAAGGATCTTGTCCTCTGGCTACGCCATCGAGTTCGTGCGGGTGCCTCGGGTAGGAAGACATCGTCTCACCACCTCGTCCCCCCATTTGGAGGAAGAAATATCAACCCTTCTCTCCAAGGGAGCCATCGAGCGGGTAACACCGTCCGACTGGGACAACGGCTTCTACTCGAGGTACTTCGTGGTCCAGAAGAAGGACGGAGGCCTTCGCCCTATCCTGGACCTGCGCCGCCTGAACAAATGCATCCACACCAGGAAGTTCCGGATGGTGACCCTACAGACCGTCCTCCCCCTCATCAACAAAGGGGACTGGTTCACAGTCATAGACCTCAAGGATGCCTACTTCCACGTCTCCATCCTCGAGGAACACAGACGGTTTCTCCGCTTCCGCATCGACAATTCCGTGTACCAGTACCGATGCCTACCGTTCGGTCTAGCCACGGCACCGCGGGTCTTCACCAAATGCATGGCTCCGGTGGCTGCATTCCTCCGCCAACGGAGCATCAGGGTCTTCCCGTACATCGACGACTGGTTGATCGTCTCCCCCACCAAATCGTCGGCCGTTCGGGACACACAATACACGGTCCACCTCATGGAGAGTCTCGGCCTCAGGATCAACTTCACCAAATCGAAGTTGACTCCCTCCCAACGCGTCGAGTACATCGGAGCGGTACTCGACTCGCTTGCTACGAGAGCCTACGCCCCCCAGAAACGCTTACAGGATATTGCGCAGGGGGTGAGCGAGCTGCGCACCAAACCGCGCATCCGGGCGAAGAAGGCTCAGAGACTTCTAGGCCTGATGGCCTCAACGACGGCAGTGATTCCCCATGCCAAGTTGAAATTCAGGTCCCTGCAATCGTGGCTCCTTCACGAGTTCGACGCACTTCGGGAGAGCCAGTCCAAACGGTTGACCCCATCTCCAGAACTGAGGGACCAACTGCTGTGGTGGTCTACACCACTCAACGTGGCCACGGGGAAGAGTTTCTACCCCCCGCAACCCTCGTTGCAGATACTGACCGACGCAAGCAACCTCGGCTGGGGCGCTGCTTGCGGGACTCTCACGGTCAACGACACCTGGACACCACACGAAACGGTGCACCACATAAATTACTTGGAACTGCTGGCCATTTGGAAGGCCCTGCGTTCCTTCGAGACTCTGCTCACCGGCAAGGCGGTTCAAGTGGCCTCGGACAATACTACGGCGGTGGCGTACCTCAACAAGCAGGGAGGAACACGGTCCACCACCCTCCTGTACCTTGCAGTGCAGTTGTGGGAATGGTGCCTGGAGAGGCACATTTTCCCAATTGGAGTGCACATTCAGGGCACACTGAATGTCTTGGCAGACCACCTGAGCCGTCTCACCTCGACGACCCACGAATGGGAGCTGGACGACGGAGTGTTCCAGTCGCTTTGCGAGGCCTGGGGGACGCCGAGCATCGACCTCTTTGCATCGGAGTCCAACAGGAAACTCAGCAGGTACTGCTCCAGGGCAGGCATCGGACTGAACTCCGAAGGCGATGCCTTCATGAAACGGTGGGATCAGGACTATCTCTATGCCTTTCCTCCGTTTCCTCTGGTCCAGAAAGTACTCACCAGGATGTACCAACACAGAACCAATGCAATTCTGGTGGCGCCAGCATGGCCGCGCCAACCCTGGTTTCCACTACTGTTGCGCATGTCGTCGCAGTATCGCACACTGCCGGAGTCACTGACGCTCCTCCAAATGGAGCACGGCCAGCTGCACCATTCGGACCTGCCCAGCCTCCACCTCACCGCGTGGAGGATAACCCCAGACTGTCCAGGATCCTTGAACTAGCACGACGCCCTTCCACAAGGAGGTCCTACGCTTCCAAATACAGGCGTTTTTGTGCTTTCCTGGCCTCCCGGCAAACGCCCCCCCCCCCGCAGGTGGGACTGCAGGACATTTTAACCTACCTCCTCCAGCTGGCGGAGTCTGGCCTTAGCATCACCTCCATCCGAGTGCATCTTGCAGCAGTAGTAGCGCACTCTCCTGCTGGCTCGCCCGCTTCTGGGGCCTTCCGCGACCAAACGGTAAAGCGCTTCCTCAAGGGACTAAGGAACGCTTTCCCGCCGGCCCGGACACCGACGGCTCAATGGTCACTGTCCACCGTTCTCAACGCGCTCACCAGGACCCCCTTCGAGCCCATGGCTACCGCCGATGTTCGTCTCCTCACATGGAAGACGGCATTCCTGGTAGCTATCACGTCTGCACGACGAGCTGGTGAACTGGTTGCCCTGCGAGCAGACGCACCTTTTCTCCAGTTCTTCAACGACCGCGTCGTCCTCCAAGCGGACATCACCTTCCTGCCCAAGGTGGTCTCCAAGTTTCACATGGCACAAACTATCTCCTTGCCAACCTTCTTCCAGAACCCCACTAACGCCCAAGGAAGGACTTGGCACACACTGGATGTGAAATGAGCTTTATTGTTTTACACCAGCAGGACTAGAGAGTTCAGGAAGTCGCAACGCCTCTTTGTTGCTTATGGGGGAAAGTCCAAGGGTGAACCCATCTCTGCTCAAAGGTTCTCCAAATGGATCACCTCTACCATCTACCTGGCCTACGAGTCAGCCTCACTGCCACCTCCACCGCATGTCAGGGCGCATTCCACCAGGGCGGTTGCCACATCCACTGCCTTTCTGGAGGGCACACCGCTTGAGGACATATGTAAGGCTGCCACATGGTCCAGACCTTCCACATTTGTCCAGCACTACAGGGTGGACACCAGAGCCACTGCGGACGCCAGGCTTGGCCGTGTTGTCCTCACCAGAGGGCTCCGGACTCAACGCCCCTGACGGGTCCACCTATTGGATCTTCAGCTCATCGTGGGATCATCTCATCCGACTGCCCACCGACCAAGTGAGTGTGAGCTTGCTAATCTCCCATGAGTGGGGATTCACAAACTATACGAAGGAGAAAGTTCGGTTTCACTTACCAGTGATAACTTTCGTTCTTCGAGTATATAGTTTGTGAATACACACTACCCACCCTGCCTCCCCTCTTGAGCTGCACGGATGAGATCAATTGGTTTATCCTGTGCTTGGCTTAAGTATGGAACTGAGGTAAAATGGCGCGCGGGCGCCTCAGGGTGGGCGGTACGGTGGGCGGTCTTACCGCCAAAACTTTTGACCAATAGCTTTTCAAGCCTCCGATCGGCCGTTCTGCGCAGGCGCATAACCCATGAGTGTGTATTCACAAACTATATACTCGAAGAACGAAAGTTATCACTGGTAAGTGAAACCGAACTTTTCATGGAGTTTCCCCTAGTTCTAATATTATGTGATAAGGAAAACAACTTTTCCTTATCCACTCTATCCAAACCATGCATGATTTTATAAACCTCAATCAAATCACCTCTTAGTCGCCGTCGCTCAAGGGTGAAGAGGCCCAACCGTTGTAGCCTCAGATGATAGGGAAGGTGTTCCAGTCCCCTGATCATTCTTTTTTTTTTTTTTTTTGATGGTTTTACTTCATTTATTTTCAATTCCAGTAAGAGTGGCATTTGGAACTAATCACAAAACATACTGTCGTTAAGACAAGCTCAGGTAGCAATTCCCAATTAGTTCAAACTCATCTAAAAACAGCTCCATGTAGTATGAGAATTTGCTCAAGGTTAGCCTAATTTGCAATTAAGGTGATGAATGCAGCAAATTACAGGATTGTTTTACAACAATAGATATTAACTGACAATCACAGTAAGAAACAGTGTTGTCTCTTCAGTGCCCTTTCCTAGATAAAATGATACTATTATTGCAGGTGAAAAAAGACACGATTTTATGCAAATAATCTTGTTATGGATTCAAGATTTTCCAATGTTCTCAATAAATACAGTATTTTTTTCAGCAGCAGAGATTTATCTCTCTGAGGATGTGAGATACTGCTGACCCACACCTTTCACATTGAGTGCACTGGGCCTGTTTGTGAATGGATGCCACTGGCCTTGGATGCTGGGGTTATCTGTATGGAATGGCTTTCGGATACGGATTATCTCCAGGCCAGATTGGTTAACCAATTTCTGGATGACCTCTGAAATCTCATCTGCTGTTTTCCTGTTTAAAGTTTCCTCTTTCACGGTTCCATTTAAGTATTCAGCAACCGCTGTGGGGACTCGACACTTCTTTGGGGTCACATAAATCACAATTCCTGGGTTTTGCCTTGCAAAGTCCACCACCTTTTCTTCAATGTAGTCTCTGGCGCCCCGTGAGCTCTGCGCGTCCCGGCTGACGGTCAGGGTGAGGCGCTGGAGCTGACAGACGTAGCGGCCCAGGCCGTTCCTCAGGACACTGGCCAAGAAACGGCTCGCGGTGCCCCGGCTGGTCATGGCCGCTCTGGGCAACAACGGGGCCTCCAGCACCTCCCCTGATCATTCTGGTTGCCCTCCTCTGCTTCTTTTCCAACTCCATAATATCCTTCTGGAGGTATGGCGGCTAGAACTGCACACAGTTCTTGCTTTTCTTTGAAATTCTGTATTCAATTGATTAACTTTTTTCCTTTCTCCTTTGCCTTTCGCGTTCCTTCTTTCCTCTGCTATTTTAAGAGCCTCATCAGACAACCACTTTGCTTTCTTACGCTTCTTTTCTTTTGGTATGGTTTTCCTTGCTGCCTCCTGTATGATGTCCCACACCTCTGTCCACAATTCTTCTGGCATTCTGTCTATCGAGTCTAAGACATTAAATCTGTTGCACACCTCCACCGTGTTTTCTTTCGGGTTGTTGTCTAGGTCATACTCGTCTGGCCTAATTATTTTCTCAATTTTTTTAGTCTAAGCCTGAGTTTTGCAATCAGTAGGTTGTGATCTGAACCACAGTCTGCTCCAGGTCTCGTTTTTGCTGATTGTACGAAGGTTCTTCATCTTTGGCTGCAGAGTATGTAATCTAGCTGGTTTCGATGTTGGCCATCTGGTGATGTCCATGTGTAAAGTCACCTCTTGTGTTGCTGGAAGAGGGTGTTTGCTATGACCAGTGCGTTCTCTTGGCAGAACTCTATTAGCCTTTTTCCTGCTTCATTTTGTGTTCCAAGACCAAACTTGCCTGTTATTCCATTTACTTTTTCATTTCCTACTTTGGCATTCCAATCTCCTAAAATAATGTGGATATCATTTCTTGGTGTCTGTTCTATGAGGTGTTGTAGGTCCTCATAGAACTGGTCCACTGTGGCTTTATCTGCACCAGTGGTTGGTGCGTATTTGCATTTTTTGTATTTGTATATTTGGATTACAGTGATATTGAAAGGTTTGCCTTGGATTCTGACTGAAATCATTCTGTCATTTTGAAGTTTGTATCCCATTACTGCTTTTCTCACTCTTTTATTGACAATTATGGCTACTCCATTTCTTCTGAGGTATTCTTGTCCACAGTAGTAGATATGATGGTTTCCAGAGCTGAATTCGCCCATCCCTGTCCCCTTTAACTCACTGATTCCCAAGATGTCAATGCTTATTCTTTCCATTTCCTTTTTTTTTTTACTATTACCAGCTTTCTTTGATTCATAGATCTCACATCCCATGTCCCTATGCACTCCCACTGTCCTATCCACCCCCCCTTCCAACCTGGTGGACTAAGCATCCTGTTTCATCTATTTTGCCCCTTTGTTTTGCCTTTTGTTCTAGTCCATAGAGTTCTCTTGGCAAACTTCCTGACATGGTTTGCTGGTTTCTGGCAGTTTTGCTGGGGTTGCTTTCTTCCTGCCCTCCGTGGGTGGGGACGTTGAAGGGCAGACTGTCCTCTTGTAAAGTCTCACATTTTGACTATTCCGCCAAAGAGTATGGAACCAATACAGAGAAGAAAGCTCATCAGAAAGTAATTTTAAAAAGCCTGCAGGGACCAGAAAGGATTCATTCCATGTTCCTTCCCACCAGTCTTGTATCATATAGAGACTATAGAACACTTTCTCTTTTCTTTTTTTGGGGGGAAATTTGAACCATGATGGAGAACTTTGACCATTCACCTGCTCTGATGATAACCATGCTCCTGCCCTTTTGTTCTTCCTTGGCTGCAGTTTGTTAAGTTTGCAAACATTGAAGAGGATACACCTTCCTATCACCGCCGCTATGACTTCTTCGTATCTCGCTTCAGTGCCATGTGTCACTCCTGCCATAGTGAACCGGAGATACGGAACGAGTAAGGCACAGTGTGTGGGGCAGGGTGGGGAGGCTTTCTGGGGGCGGGGCATTCCTTTAAAAAGCTCACTGATAAAGCCATGTCTGGTGACCCGGCCAAGAGTCTCTCTCGGTGACTCTTCTTCCAGGTGTGCACAGTGGTGCTTCATTCACACACGCTTGTTTTGAAGGGGAACCAATCTAGTGCTTATGGATGAAGACTGCTCACCTGGGGCGGGGGAATGGAGTAAATGGCACTTTATAACCAGGTGTGCAGCCTAGATCAGGGGTGCCCAAACTTTTTTGCTTTTTTGGGCTGTGGGCCAGTCACATGGTTGACCGGGCCGGTCATTTGGTTTCTCCCACTGGAAGCGGAAGTAAAATGTGCCTTGCGATCTGTTTTGCAACAGATATGTTTTGCAACAGGATGAGATAGATTTTAGGCTGCCATTTTCTCTGCTTAAACCAGGGGTGCTCAAAGTACAGCCCGTGGGCCAGATCCAGCCCCCAACACCAATTCATCCAGCCCATGCCACCCTAATCGCTCCCAGAAGCGGGAGCAAAATGTGTCCATTCTGCTTCTGGGAGCTACAAGGATGGCACTGGCCGGATGAATTGGTGTCGGGGCTGGATCCAGCCCGTGGTCCGTAGTTTGGGCACCCCTGCAGTACAGAGCTATTACATCCCCATTAATACAACAAGAGAGAAGGATCTTGGGATTGTTGTAGACCATAGGCTCAATGTGAGACAACAGGGCCACTTGTCTGAAAAAAAAGGCAAACACTGTTCTAGGCAGCATTAACAAAAGTTTAGTCTGAGAAACCGGTGCCCTTGTCGTTCCCGGAAGCGGGAGTAAAACGTGCCTTTAAGCCCAGCTCCACACTCTGCCGATATTATCCTTCCTGCCATTTGAGTGTGTGTTTTGTTCCATATGGGGATGCTTCCGGTAGTGACGAGGGCAGCGCGGTTTGGAGGAATTGACTCGGGGGCCAGATCCAGCCCACGGGCTGTACTAGATTGTCCTCCTCTAACTTCACCAAACATGACCTTGTGTGCCTGCGTGGAAGGCGTTTGTTTCTGAGTCTGAGGGATCAGATTGTGGGTGGAGGACATCTCCAGGCTGGATGTTCCTATGCGTCTTCCTTGTGTGAAAATGCCATTGCTTTTCCTGCCAGGATCCGGATTGCTGGAATCCGGGGCATCCAGGGGGTGGTTCGCAAGACGGTGAACGATGAGCTCAGAGCCACCATCTGGGAGCCGCAGCACATGGACAAGATTGTTCCCTCGTTGCTTTTCAACATGCAGACGCTAGAAGACGTTGACAGGTGTGTTTGTCTCTCAGGTGGACCCAGGCCTTCCTCTTCCCACATCCTGGTTGTTTTGCTTTTACTCTGGAAGCAAAAAAGCAACACCTGAGGGAGGGAGGGAGAGAGGCCGGCCGGCCGGCCGCTGGAGGCAAGGGCTGAGAGCTGTGAGTGGGAAGCACTGTGGTCTGTCCTCTCTCGTGGCCATAGAACATTTGAAGCCACAGGGGTGGGATTATGGCCTGGCGGTCCTACCCAAGTGTGTGTTCTGTTCCAGTCGAATTGGGCCGCCTTCCTCTCCGACAGGAGGCGATAAAGAGGAGAATCCTGCCGTCCTAGCTGAGAATTGCTTCAGGGAACTGCTGGGCCGTGCTACCTACGGGAACATGAATCATGCCGTAAGACCGGTCTTTGCGTAAGTAGGAGGAAGGCTTTAAAATCTTCTGGATTCAGCCAGTGGGGGGAGAATTCCAGTTGGATTTTTAACTACCCGTATTTGGTGACTGGAAAGAGCAGCTCAGCAAGTCTGTTTATCCTAAATGACAACTGGCAGGAAGGAGGATATTGGCAGAGGGCGGAGTTGGGCATAAAGGGACCTGCCTTCGCTTGCCACTGAGATCTGAATCTTTGAACGAGTTGCCTAACTCACCTTCATGGCAGGGATGGGGAAACGCTGGAACCTCCGGAGGCTGTGGAGTCCCTAGCCAGCCAGTTTTAAGAGACTGTGGACATTATAGTCCCAAGCATCTGAAAGCCAAAAGATGCTTCTGTCCTCACCTTACAGGATTAATCTCAGAGAAAAGGGGGATACGGCTGTTTGGTGCCTTGAGTTTCCTAGGACTGTGATGGCAAACCTTGGCACTCCAGCTGTTTCTGGACTTCAATTCCCAAAATTACATGCAGTAAACCCATTCGTGTGGATTCATAGAGTCTTGGGCCTCTGGGAATTGAAGTATAAGAACAGCTGGAGTCCCAAGGTTCGCTCTCACGTGTCTAGGAGGAAGGAAAGTTACAAAAGTCATACATCTTCAGATACAGCAAGCTTTGCTCCCAACCTGTTTCGAGCTCAGATGCGTCAGAGCAAGGAGTCCCATAAACTATGGGGTGCTGCCATCTTACTCGTGGACCTATAGCTCTATTTGGCTTTGCAAACTGATCCCTTTTGACTGCAGGCCCAATCAGTGAATGTGGTTGCTTCGCAGTAGCTCCTTTATTATCATCATCATCATTTGGATTTGTATGCCGCCCACTGGACAATGCGGCTCTTGTCCACACAGCTGAGCGGAGAAAGTTGAAGGCTTCCGTATTATTTTTTTGAGCCTGGTGAAAAGTTATGAAGTATCAGCACTTTTTTCAAGGGTTGATTATCTCTGGAGAGGGTGGGAGGATAGTGAGAGGTAGTTTATTTATTTATTCATTTATTAAATTTATATCCTGCCTCACTCGACACAACGTGAGAGATGAAAGGGCAACAACATATGTATGGGGGAAAAACACAAGGATATCATTCCCAATATGTTCGAAACTCTTAACATGCCATTAACAGCAGAATGGAAAAGTTTTGGTCTTCCGTGGGGGGAGTTTGGGGGAGGGGAGGCAAATGGACTTCCATGCATGCGCTCTCCTTAGAAATGTGGCTGGTCGGCTAACATTTGCCAGAATTCATCTTTCAAAAATAAAAGGCATTGGCTGCCAGCTTCCTTTGGGAAGCTTTTTAAGATTAAGTATCGCAAGTATGGCAATTGGTGATTTAAGAAATACTGTAATAATGATTTGTTCCCACAGACATCTGGACCATCACAGACTGTGGGATCCTAATGAATTTGCTGTTCATTGCTTTAAAGTCATTATGTACTCCATACAAGTAAGTTTACCCTGTTCTTATTCCATAACCAGACAAATGTTACTAAGACATTTAGTGACACTGATATCAGTTTATACCCTTGTCATGCTGGATTGTAAAACTGGAGGAAAAGAAATAATCTCAGTTTCCCTGTAGTTTACACGGTTTAACATTCTCATTTCTGATTCAGAGTTAGTTTGGGCAACTTACGATGTCACTGATAGCAGTATGTCCTCCCGTCCTTTCACAGGAACTTTGCTAGTTCATCAGCTTTTTAGTTTTGCTTATGCTTGCTTGGAAAGGGTCAGACTCAACTGTGCGACTCAAAAACAACAACAACTGCTTGGTTATTTTTTTATGGCAAATTTTTTTTTTGTGGCCAAAAGTTCATTTAAAATTAATTAACAACTAGCTATCTCAATAGCTTAAATTTCACCAAGCAATCTGTTTTTTAAGCAAAAAGCCTTTTAAAATTTCTTGCCATATCTCTAAAAATGTGTTTTGATTATTCACTGATATTGGAACATGGTTTACCATACAATGCCATTTAGAAGACAGCTCCTTCCGTTTCTTTCAGCTGTGTTCCTTAGGTAAAAGTTTCCCTTGCTCGAAAGCCAATCATATCCAGCTTTAGGGTTCAGTGCTCATCTCTGTTTCAAAGCCGAAGAGCCAGCGCTGTCTGCTTCTGCAGACATTTCCATGGTCATGTGGTAGGCATGACTAGACACCACATTATTACTTCTAGCTCCTCAAAGAGTCCTGTACTCTGAGCTGCCATCCTCACTTCATCCTGTTCTAGTTTTGTTTTCTACCACATGGTAGAAAATGGGGCCCTTTGTAAAACCATTTTGCAGAGCAGAAAACCCTTAGTACAGTGATGGCGAACCTTGGCACTCTAGCTGTTCTTGAACTTCAATTCCCAGAAGCCCAAATCTCTGTGAATCCACACAAATGGGTTTACTGCACATTCATGTGGATTCACAGAGATTTGGGCTTCTGCAAATTGAAGTCCAAGAACAGCATGAGTGCCAAGATTTGCCATTATGGCCTTAGGCTTAGGATGTGTTCTGTTCAACATCTGCCTCATGCTGTATGAATGAGCCCTCAAGTCTTACAGTATGTTATGACATACGATGAGCCATAAGACATTGGGCAGGGTATAAATAAACTAACTAACTAAATAAATTGACACTCAGCCATGAAGTCACAGCTTTTAATTGTGAAGTGATAGAGCAAAACCTGGCTGTTCCCTTCCGCCTCCAGGCACAGTATTCCCATCATGTGATCCAGGAAATTCTGGGGCACTTGGATAGCTGTAAGCGAGACTCTCCCCGCGTTCGAGCTGGCATCATCCAGGTCCTTTTGGAGGCCGTGGCCATTGCCGCTAAAGGGTCCATTGGTGAGTCGTTACTGCTTTCAACTCTGAGAATTTGGGAGCAACCACTGTTTCATTTTGGGACTGTGCAATAGATAATGACAAGATGAGTTGTGTCCTGATATTATTATTTTCTAGCGCCAAGGAGAAAATGCCTCCTAAATTCTAAGCATAGAGTCTCCTTTTGAACTGCAGTTAATCTACTCTTGTCCCTGAGCTGTGACAGGATGTATCTGTAGTAAACAATGGTGTGACAAGGCAGCAGGTTGTTGAAGAAGCAGCCTGTCTTATGAGGGCAGGAATTCTTGAGGCACTGCTCACCATATGGCAGGATGGGTGACTGAGTGTGGGAACAGAGATAAAATGCAGGCTCTGAGGCCAGTAGAGACCTGTCAGGAAGTCAGATTTTCAAAATAAGGACAGGACAGAAGCTAAAGGGATTCACATTGCCTGCCTGGAGAGAAGGAAGAGTGAAGGCAAATGGCTGGCTAAATTTGAGAGGATTAAATCCATGGAGTCTCCAGAAAAGTATTTTTGTGACCACGTGTTACATCAAACTGCCAAGGAAGAAGACTGTGGCCCTAGACACCCAGGTGGTAAGTAAGGATAGCCATGTCCCTTAGAGTAGACGTTGCTGGAGAGTACTAACAGCAAGGCAGGGATTTTCATGCTGGTGAGTTTTGTCAGTTCTTTTTCTCTCCTGTATTTATTGCGCCTTTAAGCGTAAGAGTATAGCTCTAATTCCGAAATCTTTTCTAGTTGTCCTGTGTAACAAGATTGATGTGTTGGAATAGCTGTTCAGTTGGATGTGTTGCTAATTGGTTTTGATAGATATCTCCTGGGTGTAACCTGGACCTCCAGAGGCGGTAGAGTTGCTCCCAGGCAATGGACTGTGGGAGATCCCTTGGCACTGAGCTGTTTTATGACCTTTGCTTCAGCTAGCATTGCATGTGAATTCCTTTGTCTTGGTTTATACTCTACATCTTAGGGGCTGCAGGACTTAGATTATTTATATTTTTTAAAAGCATGTTGCTGCTGATATTTAGGTTTAATTTAACAGTAAGAATTCTGCTTCCACTTTCCCCACCCACCTGTTCTAATGAAGATTAATGCAGGTAGCTGGTTAATAGGGAAAATGCACCTGTTCTTGGCCTGGGGAGGTTTGACATGAAAGTTAACAAGGTTGCAGAATTTTTGGATGAAAAAGATTCCTAACATTTCAGTGGCTTCGAAGCCTTGTGGTTCTGGGTTTAATTCTTACAAAATCATGGTCGAGACTTCAGTGGGGATGTGCTTCCTGACAGGTTTACAAGTTATTTACATGTTAGAGAAGCCATGTGGGTCGTGATTGTCCTTACTTTTTTTGTTTAAGCATAGATGACAGCAGACCGGCCTTCCATTAACATTTAAGCAGAATCTATTCCAAGCCAAATGGGTTCTTTTGAGGTGCCATTGAACTTTACCATGAATACATTGACCCATTGTGGTGGGGTCGATGGTGTGTTGTGATCTGGAGACCTACCTAGGCTCAAGGACCCACTTGACCAGGGAACCTCCCTGGTGAGCAGTAAGGTGAAGGTCACTGCTGAAACATCTCCTGCATTTTGACTCTGCATGTGCTCTTAAGCAGAGCTGCTGCTGAGGAGAGCCAAACAAAGGAAGTGAGCACTGGTAAGTTTTGCAGTTGGAGTAGAGCTGCTTTAGAGGCCCGCGCGCCTAACGGCGCGTAAGATTACAAACTAGTAACAAAAGAAGAATATAATCTTACTAGGTAGAAAGGTAGTAAATGTGTACATTTTTGAGGCCCAGAATACTGCACTTGTTAAAATGGATTCTGAGGGAACAGTTGTAGTTACCTGCAATACTTGTGCCATGTTTGTGTTCTTGCCAAAGCTTATGGAGAACTACACTTGCAGCAAGTGCAAGCTGGTTGCACTACTAGAAGAGAAGGTCCAACAGCTAGAGGCCCGCATATCTAACCACCAACAAATTAAGGAGCTTGAGCTGTTCTTGGACAGAGCGGAGCAGACTATGCTGGAGAAAGAAGAGACAGGGCACAGTTCTGAGGGAGAAGGCCCTTCACGAACTCAGGAGGGAGATGTTTGGAGGAATGTGACTCAAAGGAGGAGAAGAGTAGGAGATCACTCTGAGAGTCTGAAATTACAGAATAAATTTGAGGCTCTTTCCCTCATCACACCTGATGAGGAACACACAGAGGAACAACTGGTTCCACCTGATGATCTCTCCTTCATCACACTTGATGAGATCCAGGAAGATAAACAACAGGAACAAACTGAGGTTCTCTCCCTTAATATGGTTGATGAGGTGCATGTAGATGAACAGATTGCAGGAGAGAGTCTCCTTGTACTAGGCGATTCAATAATTAGAAATACAGAGAAATGGATTTGTGATGCACATGATAACCGTATGGTGACTTGCCTGCCAGGTGCAAAAGTTGCAGACATCACAAGAAATCTAGATAGATTGTTAGAGAGAACTGGGAACGAGCCAGTTGTCATGGTACACGTTGGTACCAATGATGTTGGGAAGGCCAAGCGGTCTGTCCTGGAAGCCAAATTCAGGTTGTTAGGAAGAAGATTGAAGTCCCGGACTTCCAAGGTAGCATTTTCAGAAGTGCTGCCTGTCCCTCGCGCAGGACCTACCAGGCAGGCAGAGCTCAGAAGCCTCAATGCGTGGATGAGGCGGTGGTGTCGAGAGGAGGGCTTCAGATTTGTCAGGAACTGGAGAACATTTTGGGACAAGCCAAATCTGTTCAGGAGGGATGGGTTGCATTTGAACCATGATGGGACCAGATTGCTGGCACTCAACATCAAAAAGGCTGCAGAGCAGCTTTTAAACTGATAACTGGGGGAAAGCCGATAGGAGCTGGGCAGCATCCGGTTCGGGAAAGTGTGTACTTGGGTAGTGAGGAGGATGCAAAAATTACTGAGCAGAGCGAGGAGCTAGTCACTAGCATTCTAGCAGAAGGATGCAAGAGGCAGTCTAACAATGCAACTGGACACAAAAGACTGTGTCAGAAAAGCATATATAAATGCTTGTATACAAATGCCAGAAGCCTCCGGAACAAAATAGGGGAGCTGGAATACTTAGCAATAGATAAGAATATTGATATTATTGGTATCACTGAAACCTGGTGGACGGATGATAACCAATGGGATACAGTTATCCCAGGCTACAAACTGTACAGGAAGGATAGGAAGGGGCAAACGGGAGGTGGTGTAGCCTTGTATGTCAAAGAAGTGATAAAATCGTATGAATTGGAATATCTAGGTGATTTGGAGTCACCATTAGAAGCTCTGTGGGTAAGAGTACCAGGCCACAAGGATGGTCTAACAGTAGGCATATACTATCGGCCTCCGACCCAAACTCTTGAGGGAGACTGGCAGTTGGAGAATGTTGTAAAGGAGGCATCCAAGAAGGGAAGCCTGGTTATAATGGGGGACTTCAATTACCCTCACATAGACTGGGTGAACTGTTGTTCAGCACATGATAAAGAGATAAAGTTCCTAGATATGCTAAATGATTGTTCCCTGGGACAGATGGTTGAAGACCCAACTAGAGGTACAAGAATCCTTGACTTGATCCTGAGTAATACTCAGGATCTGGTGCAAGATGTTAATGTGACTGTTCCAATAGGGAACAGTGACCACAACTCAATTATGTTTAACTTGATCATAGACCGCAAGTCACTGATAAAATCTAACACAGAGACCTTAAATTTTCAAAAAGGAAATTTCCCAAAGTTGAGGAAACTAGTAAAAAAGAAGCTGAAAGGGAAAATTGAGAGAGTCCAAACACTCCAAGAGGCATGGAGGTTGTTTATAAAAACAATAACAGAGGCCCAATTGGAATGCATACCCAAAAGGAAAAAGGGCACTGCCAGGTCCAAGAGGACTCCAATGTGGCTTACAGGAGCTGTTCGGGAAGTGATCAAGAGCAAGAAAAGCTCATTTAGAAGATGGAAGGCTTGTCCGAATGAGGACAGCAGGCAGAAACATAAATTCTGGCAGAACAAATGCAAGGCAACAATCAGGAAAGCAAAGCAAGACTTTGAGGAGCGTATAGCTAAAAATACTCAGAGAAATAACAAAGACTTCTTTAAGTACATTAAAAGTAAGAACCCAACTAGGAAGGCCATTGGACCATTAGATGACAATGGAAGGCAAGGGGTTATTAAAGAGGAAACAGAGATTGCAGAGAGACTCAATGAATTCTTTGCTTCAGTATTCACTGAAGAAGACAGAGGCCACATGCCCAAAACAGAGCCTATCTTCGTAGGAAGGGAAACCGAAGAATTAAGCCAGATAGAAATAACCAGGGAGGAGGTCCTTGCATGTCTTGTTAAGCTAAACACTCACAAATCACCAGGACCAGATGGCATCCATCCACGAGTTCTCAGGGAACTTAAAGATGAAATTGCTGATCTCCTAGCCAAAATATATAATCTTTCCCTCAAATCAGGCTTTGTGCCTGATGACTGGAAGGTAGCGAATGTAACACCAATTTTCAAAAAAGGATCCAGGGGTGATCCAGGAAATTACCGACCTGTCAGTTTGACAAGTGTCCCAGGTAAAGTGATGGAAACCATCCTAAAAGATAGAATTAATAGGCACATAGAAGAGAAGGCGCTGCTAAAGGAGAGCCAACATGGCTTTTGCAAGGGCAAATCATGCCTCACTAATCTGTTGGAATTTTTTGAGAGTGTCAACAAGCATGTGGATAAGGGGGATCCAGTTGACATTGTTTATCTGGACTTTCAGAAGGCATTTGACAAGGTCCCACACCAAAGGCTCTTGAATAAACTTACCAGTCATGGAATAAAGGGACAGGTCTTGTCCTGGATCAGCAACTGGCTAAGGGACAGGAAACAGAGGGTAGCACTAAATGGACACTTCTCCAAGTGGAGGGAAGTAAAGAGTGGGGTCCCCCAAGGTTCAGTACTGGGACCCCTGCTTTTCAACCTCTTCATAAATGATCTAGAGGTAGGAGTAAAAAGCAAGGTAGCCAAATTTGCTGACGACACTAAATTATACAGGGTAGTGAAAACTGTGAGAGATTGTGAGGAGCTCCAGAGGGATCTCTCGACACTGGGGGAGTGGGCAAAACAGTGGCAAATGAGTTTCAACATTAGTAAGTGCAGAGTGATGCATGTTGGGGCAAAGAACCCCAATTACATTTATAAACTGATGGGGTCTGAACTCTCTGCGACAAACCAGGAAAGGGACCTTGGTGTCCTGGTGGACAACTCAATGAAGGTGTCAACCCAGTGTGCCTCAGCAGTGAAAAAAGCAAACTCAATGCTAGGGATCATTAGGAAGGGTATAGAAAATAAGTCAGCAAGTGTCATTTTGCCTCTTTATAAATCTATGGTGAGGCCCCATCTGGAATACTGTGTACAGTTCTGGTCGCCATACCTCCAGAAGGATATTATGGAGCTGGAAAAAGTGCAGAGGAGGGCAACCAGAATGATTAGGGGACTGGAACACCTTCCTTACCATCTGAGGCTGCAACGGTTGGGCCTCTTCACTCTTGAACAACGACGTCTAAGAGGTGACCTGATTGAAGTTTATAAAATCATGCACGGTGTGGACAAAGTAGATAAGGAAAAACTGTTTTCCCTATCGCATAACACTAGAACTAGGGGACACTCCATGAAACTTTTGGGTACTAGTTCTCAAACAAATAAGAGAAAGTACTTTTTCGCCCAGAGGATTACTGGTCTATGGAACTCCCTGCCAGAAGAAGTGGTGACAGCTGTCAGTCTTGACAGCTTTAAGAAAGGATTAGACAAGTTCATGGAGGACAAGAGTATCAATGGCTATAATTATGGATACTTAAGGACAACCTCCGGGTTGGAGAGATAGGCAGGATATCTCTCAATATCATTTCCAGGGAATCCTAAGCAGGTGAAGGCATCTGCTTGGGAATACCCTGAAGGAAATGGTGAGCCACTGTGTGAGACAGAATGCTGGACTGGATGGGCTGTGGCCTGTTCCAGCAAGGCTGTTCTTATGTTCTTATCTTCTTATCTTCTTAACTACCATAAATTGGAATCAACTTGATGCTATAGAACAGCCAGACACCCAGGGGACTTAGGCAAAGGAGACAAAAGATTGAGACAAAAATTCTAGGTTTTGAGGCAGCCTCCATATCACTGTGCCTTTGCTTCTGGCTTTGGGTGCAGTGAAGATTTGCCACTCTAGAGAAGGTCTATATGTTCAGGTATAAATTGTGTCATTTTGT
This sequence comes from Bradypodion pumilum, assembly GCA_035047305.1. Classification (NCBI taxonomy): domain Eukaryota; kingdom Metazoa; phylum Chordata; class Lepidosauria; order Squamata; family Chamaeleonidae; genus Bradypodion; species Bradypodion pumilum. Next base: position 345,280,598 of record JAWDJD010000004.1, read on the forward strand.
GCAATGTTTGCGCAGGCCCAACAGTCCTGGAGGTGTTCAATACTCTACTGAAGCACCTGAGTTTGAGTGTGGATTTGGAACTGGCTGACAGGAGCGACTCAGAAGGCAGCCACTCCAAGGAGAGTGATGAGAAGATTGTCCAGAATGCCATCATTCAAACTATCGGTGAGTGTGCTGGTGCCCCTTTGCTAGGTAGCAAAACTCCACATTCTTGGTGCTGCTTGATGGCTATCTAACAGAGTGAAACTACTGTAAAACCGCAGTTTACGGACGCCTCGGCTAATGGAAAAGTTGACTTACAGAAGGAAATTCTGAGGAAATGGTGTCCCAATTTACAGAAAAAGCTTGAGATATGGAAAGGTTTTTGGGGTGTGCTGATGCTTCCCAGGGTGGTGGGAGGATGTTTGGAGCATTTCTGCTCCATTTTTGAAAAATTTTGTTGCTTTTTGGCTCTGGCAGAAGCTCTCTTCGCAACCATGAAGTGCTGGAAATTCCCTTGGCCCCTCATCAGCTGTTATGTGGGACTTTTCCTGCAGTTACCAGGGCTGGCCACTAGTTGGCAATGTCAAAATGTGTCAAATATTCATTGAAAATAAAAAAATCAGTTCCAGAGCTCACTAAAATGCCAAAAAACAAACATATTTTTTCTTTTCCAAACTCTTTCTAAAGGGCACCTTGGAATTTTTCGCTGTGTTTTCACCACTTTAGAAAGAGTTTTCAACAGAAAAATTATGTTTTTGTGGCTCTTTTCTAACCTCCAGAACAGATTTTTATTTTGAGTTATAGAAAAAGCGACTCAAGGAAAAATTCCTGGAATGGAAGCCAGTTATAGGCTGAATATTAGGAAAAACCTCTTAACAGTTAGAGCAGTACAACAGTGGAACCAACTGCCTTGAGAGGTGGTGAACGCTCCCACACTGGAAACATTCGAGAGAGAATTGGGCAACCTTCTGTCTGATCTGCTTTGATTTATACCTCCTGCATTGAGCAGGAACGGGTTGGACTTGATGCCCTCAAAGGCCCCTTATTCCAACTCATTTATTCTATGATTCTCATCCTTCCCTTTACAACGAGCTCTACCAGCAAGCATTGGCCCCATCCATGACTTAATTTGCCCCTAGAACAATCCCTAGACCGGCCATTTCTATATCTAGTCAGCTTCGTGGTTTAGGTGAGTTTAGAACTTGAGCTCTTCACAGACACACACCTTTATCACAAAGACCCTAAGCATTGTATCACCACCGTTATTTTACACAGTAGCTTGCCTCCTTCCCACTGATTCACCACATGGAACCAAGAGTGAGCAAGAGGGTAAAGCACTGCTTCACTTTTTCCATGCTTGCCTTAATTCCTATGCCCTTGTTCCACCTCATGACCAAATTCAGAAACCCTACTGTAATTGCCCTTGATAGATCAAAATAATAACCCAGAATTTGATCCTAATTTGCTAACTAGGATGTGCTAACTCTTTGCTCATGGTCACTCATGCTCTGGTGACCTCCAGACTAGATTATTGTAATGCGCTCTACATGGGGCTGCCCTTGATGACCATTCGGAGGCTGCAGCTGGTCCAGAATGCGGCGGCCCGGGTGGTGATGGGGTGTGGATGTTATGCCCATGCCTCACCACTGCTGCAGGAGCTGCACTGGTTACCCATTTGCCTCCGGGTGCAATTCAAGGTGCTGGTTTTGACCTTTAAAGCCCTATATGGTAGTGGGCCAGGTTACCTTAGAGACCCCATCGCCCTAAGGACGTCTGTCCGTCCAACCAGAGCGGACCGGAGGGGCTCTCTAATTGTGCCATCGGCCAGGGGGGCTCGCCTCTCTGGCACAAGGAGGAGAGCCTTCTCTGTGTCTGCACCGGCCCTTTGGAACCTCCTGCCTGTGGAACTGCGTCTCCAGACGGAGTTGTTGCCCTTTAGAAAAGAACTAAAGACCTGGCTGGCGGGCCAAGTTTGGGGTGCAGGTGGAGGGGTGGCTTCCGTTGGGTGGTTAATATAGGGGAGGATGCCTTCCCCCACAGTTCCATCGGTATCTGCACCCCTCTCTTTTTAGGGGTGGGTTCTTATTGCTGGTTTTTATCTGTTTTATTTGTTTTTATCTGTTTTTACCCACTGTTGTGAACCGCCTGGAGTTGGCTTTGGCTGAGTGGGCGGTATAAAAATTTAACAATAAATAAATAAAAATGTGACAGAAATTTGTAGCTTAGCTCAAATCCTGTAACGAAGAGCTTCTTTCCAGCTTCATCAACCAGGAGCCTGGTTGACAAAGCTGGAGACATTAACCTCAACTAGGCCAGTGGCTCGGATTTCTTGATAGAAAACCTGCTGAAACGTGGGAAGGAGAGAGAAGCTAAATGAGGAGATGGGCTCAGGGCCATTTGACTGTTCCAAGACTTCCTCTGGTTCTTAAGCACAAATATATTGTTCCTTTCTGCTCTCTCCTGTGTAGGTTTCTTTGGAAGTAACCTTCCCGACTACCAACGCTCTGAGATTATGATGTTCATTATGGGGAAGGTCCCTGTCTTTGGCTCAGCATCTCAGTCTTTGGAGACCAGCCAACTTGGGTTTGTATCTCCTTCCCTCCCTCCCTCTATTCTTGTCGCTTCGTTATAGAGCCACTATGGTAAAGCACCTGCTCTTTCAAGGTTGTGGTAGCCACTATTCATATTTCTAGCAATGCTGTTATCTTTTGCCAAATGTTGCTGCTGTTTTAGAGAAAGGTAAAAGTCACCCTTGATCAAAAGCCAGTCGTATCTGACTCTAGGGTCTAGTGCTCATCTGTGTTTATAGCCAAAGAGCCAGTGCTGTCTGATCTCAGTGGGTTTTGTAGGCCACGTGTCTTGCCCTGAAGGGAGTGGAGCTGCAGTTTCGGTCCATAAATACTGTAATGGCTCACCTACATACAACTTGGGTTTGTAGCTCCCTTCATTCTTGTCGCTTGTGATTGTAGAGTGCCTGCTTTTTCCAAGGTTGTTGGTAGCCACCACTATTAGTATTTCTAGTAGTATTGTTATTGTTGCCAAAGCAAAGCTGTTTGACAGAACTGGTGCAGTTCCTGCCCTCTCTGGTTCTGTTCAAATGATCTTCCCCATTGCTTTTCTCTCCACAGGGATTTGGGGACCAGGATGATTCAGATCATGTTGCTTCGGTCTTTGCTGATGGTAAGCCTGGTCTTGGTTTTACAGATGGGTCTGGGGTGGTCCCTCGACATGCCATCTTTCAGGAGTAGGGACAGCCTGGGATGACAGCCTGATGGAAGAGCCGGAGTCAACCTTGATCCCTGGTCGGGATTGAAACTCATAACCTTCTGGCTGCAGTACAGCATCTTAAGCCCTATATGGCAGTGGGCCAGGATACCTTAGAGACCGCATCGTCCCAAGGGTGTCTGCCCGTCCAACCAGAGCGGACCGGAGGGGCTCTCTAATAGTGCCATCAACTAGGGGTGCACATCTATCCAGCACCCGAAGGAGGGCCTTCTCTGTGTCTGCACCAACCCTCTGGAACCTCCTGCCAACAGATCTAAGACTTGAAAGAGAATTGCTGCCCTTCAGGAAAGGATTGAAGACCTGGCTGGCAGGGCAGGTGTGGGGGGGCCGAATGGGGACACGGCCCCCGCCTGCTGGCTTATGTAAAGAATTAAGAACTCTCTCTTCTTCTTCTTTTTATAGTGGGTGGGATGGGTGGGTGGGATATGGGTTTTTTAAAGTGGGTGGGATATGGGTCTTTTAAAGTGTTTTTATGTGTTTTTAGAACTTGTTGTAATGCCGCCCTGAGTCGGGTTCTGCCTGAGTGGGCGGCATATATAAATATGACTATTAAATTAAATTAACCCCTGCGCCACTGTGGCTCTATAATGACAGGTTGCTTTTCTGTAACTGTTGTTCTTCGTGATCACCTGTGAATCCATGTGAATGGGTTTACTGCGCGTATGTGCAGTAAACTCATTTGCGTGGATTCACAGAGATCATGGAGAAGAACGTGATAGACCATAGGGGCAGAATAAGCATTGTAGATAGCCCATAATTAGAACATTGTTGTATTTAACAAGGATTGTTATGTTTAAAATTTGTTACATTTAACAAGTCTATAGCAATAACACTTCTATTATGCCCATAGAACTTAGTGCACTTGGAATCCACTTGCTTCCTCATTAAGAAGGGATTTTAATTGTGTGGTGTTTTTTCCCCAAACATCAGAGCTGCTGGTGTTTATGAGTAAAACTGGCCTCAGTACCTCTTTTCCTTTGCCTTGGCAGGTCACTTCCGGGTACAATGCCAAAAGTATGGCGACAGTCCTCTCGGCTTCATTTCTTGACCCTCTGCTGTCACCTTCCCTTATGGAGGACTCTGAGCTCCGGCAGTTGGTCCTGGAAATACTGCACAATTTGATTGATCGGCACGACAACCGAGCAAAGCTCCGAGGAATCAGGTGAGGCAGCTGCCGCCATGAGCAAGACTTTGCCCTCGGCAGCTTCAGTTCATGTTAGAATGGAAAATGGAATAATGTCTTGTCCCCGGGGGGTGGGGGTGGGGTGGGGGTTTAATTGGTAGATTGGCATTCCAATATGTAATCAGTCTGCAACTAAAGTAGGGATGCCCAAACTTTTCAGGCCGCGGGCCAGTCACATGGTTCAGGGGGCCAGTCACTATGGCCCATGGGTTGGATCTGGCCCACGGGCCATAGTTTGGGGACCCCTGAGCTAAAGCATCTTGATTGACCAAGGAACATCTCAGATTCATGGGCTGATATGTCATCAGTAGGTGGGAGAAACACAGCAGTGCTTTGCATTGCTTAAGGCCAGGCCCAAAGAGGCTCTGTTCATCCTTGGACAGGTGCCTGGAGGCAGTTTGGAGGAAGATGAGGCTTAATTTAGTTACATGAAGATATGATGGTGGTGATGTAAGGTGTGAGATGAGGAGGAGGAGGGATGGGGGTGTTGCACTCTCCACAGAGGGCCATTTGCCTGCTGGACTTCTTCCAGACTTGCCACTGATGGGGAAACCACAGGTGGTCCTGGTGGCCAGGAGTAATTTTCATCAAGCTCAAGCTTTGTATTTCAGATGTGACCCTGCCAAGAGAGGATAGCTGATTGGCCCCAGTGACATCATGGTTGGGCTAATGCAGACACGTTGCATGTGGATTTTCTTACCTTTGGTTCAGAAATAGCAATTACAATTATGTACCACCACCCATAGCCCTTAATGCACTTTCTAGGCCAGGGATGGCCAACCTTGGCACTCCAGGTGTTCTTGGACTTCAATTCCCAGAAGCCCCAAGTCAGCACTCCTGCTGATCAGGGCTTCTGGGAAATTCAAGAACATCTGGAGTGCCAAGGTTCACCATCACTGTTCTAGGCAGTTCACAGAGTAATTAGCATTTTGCTCCAAACATTCTGTGTACACATTTTACTGACCTCAGAAGGAAGGAAGGCTGAGTCAGCCTTGATCCCCATCATGATCGAACTCACACTGGTCTGGCTGCAGCACAGCAGTTTAACCACTGCGGTCACCAGGGCTCTTAAGTCACTAGGAGCAGATTATATGGATGTTTGTGTGCTGGTGGGAAATAGGCCCAAATTGGAAGGAAATTAATTCTCACACAGGTTTATCAATAACTTCCATCCTTAGCATGCAGTGATTAAAGAATAACTTCCATCTTTAACATCATGCAGTAATTAACTCATTAAACAATGAGGCTGTGTTTGATTTTAGGATAATACCTGATGTGTCTGACCTGAAGATAAAGCGGGAGAAAATTTCACGGCAAGATGTGAGCTTTATGAAGAAGGTAATTATGGGAATAGAGTCACTGTCACAAAAATCACATTCAGGAGCTGTTCCTTTGCTGGGTGGCAGGTCTGCATTCCTCAAATATATATCTCGGATTACCTGGCTTGTCTTTCTCCATTGGGCTGCCAAGATAAGAAGATACGTATGAGTCTACCTTAAACTGAGCCACAGCTTTAGTCCTGCTAGCCAAGTGCCACTTTCTTTGCCTGGAAGTAGCTCTGGAGGGTTAAGGGCGGATGAGACCTTTTTACTCGCAGGTGCCAGGGGCTGAACCAACCCCTCCGTGGAGCTCAATATTTGCTCAATAGGAGACCATGTCGTGCCACTGGAGAAAAACAACAAATGGATGGCATTGCAACTATGACATTAAGGAGGAAGGAAGGAGTTGATATATTATTATATTACTATGGCCCAGATCCAGCCCCTGACGCCAATTCATCTGACCCGCACTGCCCTCGTTGCTCCTGGAAGCTGAGTAAAATCCACCTGTACTGGCTCTTGGGCTGTAAGTGGAGATGATCACTGACCGCCTAGAGTCAGACATGACTGGCTTTCGAGTGCGGCAGGCCTTGACCTTACTGGAAATATTGTGGACTCAGGCTTTGTAGTGGATGTGTTGTACAATTTATGCTTTCTGGAGAGGACAGTGGCAAGCTAGGGTTGAGGATGGGGTTGCAGCCTACAGAGGGGATTCAAATAGTAGTTGGTGGGTGGCTCATTAAATGAGCATAAAGCAACATGCCCCAAAGAGGGGGAGGGTGATAATGTCAAGCAGCTACTCATAGTACTGACAAAACATCCCTGGCCACAACTCCTTGGCCTCCTTTTGTCCTTGGCAGCATGGCCAGCACCTGTATCGGCACGTTTACTTGGGCTGCAAAGAGGAGGACAACGTGCAGCAGAACTTTGAGCTGCTCTACACCTCACTGGCTCTGATCACCATTGAGCTAGCAAACGAAGACGTGGTAACTGACCTCATCCGCCTGGCCATTGCTCTGCAGGTATGGTTTGGGGTGGGGAGGCCGGGGAGGCCAGGGAAGGGATAGTCCAGTTGTGTGTTTTTGCTGGAAACATGCAGAGGACATGCTCTGGATGGTGATGTGAAATGTCTCCAAGAGAATATATGTCAGTGCTGTGTCACTTCTGCACCTTCTCTGTTTGGAAGAATGTTGTTGTTCTTAGATGCTTCTAAGCTTTGGTGGCCGTGGGAACCCCGATCTCTAGGTTATTGGGGGGGTCCTCTATTCCTCTAGGACGTTGCCATCCTTAATGAAGACAGCCTGTCCATGTTCAGCCGCTGCAGCATCATGGCCCTGGTTGCAGCGTACCTCAACTTCCTCAGCCAGATGATTGCGGTGCCTGCCTTCTGCCAGCACGTCAGCAAGGTAGCTCCTGGTCTATCTTGCTTTCTGGGGAGGATCTCCTGAGGTTTTCCTGGGCAGGGGGGACGGGCTATTTGCGGGGAACAAGAGGTGTTTCAATTGTTCCTTGAAATATTTTTAGTTCTGCAAACTAGCTTGGGACTGATGTGTAGGAAAAAAAACCTGTAGACCAGCATTTTCAGCACGAGAGCAAGGCTAAGCCTTCACCTGCAAAGCATAATCCCATTCCAGGTAATCAGACTCTACCATGAAGTGTTCCAGTTTCACACTGGAATATGGCTGGACTAGGAGTGTTCAGTCTCCTCCTGCCAGCTGTGGACTGCTAGTCACTGTCCTTTAGTTAACCTATTTCAAAAGATTGTTGTGGAGATAACTTTGTGAGTTCTCTAAAGTTCCTTAAAGGAGACAGGATGCATATGTAATGAGAAATTTAATTTAAAATTTAATTTAATTTAATTGTCAAATTTATATACTGCCCACTTGGCCAAAGCCGACTTAGGGCGGTTCACAATGACAATTTAAAAAACCTGTTAAAAACAGTTAAAACTACCCACCCCTTAAAACAAGGGGTGCAGGATCCAAAGGCACCATAGGGAGGAGTTCTACACCAGCCACCCAATGGAGGTTACCCTTCCACCTGCACCCCACACTTGACCCGCCAGCCAGGTTTTAAGTTCTTTTCTGAAAGGCAGCAATTCCGTCCGGAGACGTAGCTCTGTTGGCAGGATTCCAGAGGGCCGGCGCAAACACGGAGAAGGCTCTCCTCCTTGTGCCAGAGAGGCGAGCCCCTCTGGCTGATGGAACGATTAGAGAGCCCCTCCGGTCCGCTCTGGTTGGACGGATCCGGTCTCTTAGGTAACCCAGCCCACTACCATATAGGGCTTTAAAGGTCAAAACCAGCACCTTGAATTGCACCCAGAGACAAACTGGCAACCAGTGCAGCTCCTGGAGCAGTGGCGAAGCACGGGCATAATGCCCACACCTCAACACCACCCGGGCTGCCGCATTCTTGACCAGTTGTAGCCTCCGAATGGTCATCAAGGGCAGCCCCATGTAGAGCGCATTGCAATAATCTAGTCTGGAGGTGACCAGTGCGTGAGTGACCATGAGCAAGGAGTCCCGGTCCAGGAGCAGGCGCAACTGGCGAATCACCCGAAGCTGAGCGAAAGCCCTCCTGGTCACAGCCGCCACCTGTTTTTCTAGCAGTAGCCGCGAATCCAGGAGGACTCCCAAGTTGCACACCGGGTCTGTCTGGGGCAAAATAGCCCCATCCAGAACCAAAGATGATAGATCCTGGGATAACGCAGGACCCCCTATCCATAGCCACTCAGTCTTGCTGGGATTCAGTTGTAGCCCGTTAGCCCCCATCCAGACCCCAACAGCTTCCAGACACCTGGAAAGGACTTTGACGGCATCACTGGGGTCCCCATGGGCCGAGATGTACAACTGAGATAAATTTAGGAGTGAGGTCATGACTTTGCACACACAGCTCAAAGCCAGTAGCGTCATAAGTGGTGTGTGTGTGTGTGAGAGAGAGAGAGAGAGTGTGTGATAAGCATGTGCATGCCATAACAGAAAGCACTGTATATACTCAACTATAAGTCACCCCAAATATAAGTCGAGGTACCTAATTTGGATCTCTAAATCTAGGAAATTTGATTGACTCAAGTATACGTCGGGGTTGGACAATGCAGCAGCTGCTAGTGAGTTTCAGTAATTAAAATACATGAAAATATGGTAAAATTAATTAATTGAGATATTTGTGTGGTTATGTTTTGAGTGTTTATGTTGACCTGAGTATAAGCCGAGTCCCATTTTTGGACCTCATTTTGGGGCTAAAAAAACCTGACTTATACTTGAGTATATACAGTATTCATTTCCTTGCAACTGAGATTTGTTAGCAAACATTTTAGTACACCTTGATTAACACTTGGGGCAAGGGCCACAGTCTCAACCTATTGGTCTGTGTGAAGAAATGACTCCGAAAGTATCAAAAGAGCTTTTGTTGGGAGTGGATGGCTGACCTTGAGAAGTAACAAGGTCAGCTGGGGAAAAGTGTGACCGCAGCTTTCTGTTACATTCAGCATAATCAGGTTTTGTGTGTGTGAATGGTTAAATCAGGGATTCTCAACCTGTGGCCTGTGGGCCGGATGTGGCCCGCGGTGCTATTTCATGTGGGCCCCAACTACCTCCACCACACCAGGAAGGAGGAAGGGCAAAATGGCTGTCAGACCCCCCCAAAGCTGTCTGAGGGAGTGTGACCCTGCCCCCAGCTTTAAGATGTTAAGAACTCCTGGGTTAAATGACCTCTTTGCAAGCAAAAATAAATTCAAATGTGCATCTACGGATCAATTAGCAGTTTCTATTTTCTCCTCCCCAGGTCATTGAAACCAGAAGTGTGGAAGCCCCTTTCTTTTTGCCAGAAGTTGTATTCCGAGATAAATGCAGGTAAAGGTGCAACTAAAACACACTTCAGCTTCTCTAATGTGGCAGTCAGTGGGGTTTGAGGATTGAATATCTAACACCAAGGTTGACCCTCCATGTGAGGGCAGGGTTTGAGCTGCTTCCATATCTTCCATCTTGCTGGGTTCAATTGCAACCTTCCAAAGCAGAACCTCCTTCAAGGAAAAGGGTGGCCCTCTCCCACTCACTACTCCACCTTGTTTCATTGTTGGATTGGGGCTGCGAAGTGGGCCGGATATGCTGGATCGGGGCCCGAAGCGGGCCGGTGGGTCCCGGAGGAGACTGGTCAAGCAAGACACACGAGGCAAGATGGAGCGAAGACCAGTGTTTAATGATGACAAAACAAAAGCATTTATGCCTGCCTAATCTGGCTGCGTGCATACATTGCGCGTAGCGATACAGAAGAAGCCCTGAGTCTGCACATCATGTTTACACAAGTTGATTGGGGAAGTCTTCACTGGGGGAAGTTCCTTATCTAACTTAATTAACTACCGGGGACATGTATTGTTCCTCGCTGTCGGGAGCAAACAAGTGGCCAACGTTGACTCTTGGGCTTTAAGGCATCTGCGGATGCGAGATTACCCATTACATGCCTATCGAGTTAGCCATTAGCTCTCCATTGTCCGAGCTGCCTGTCAGATCAGCTATTGGTGAATTAAACTCTATCTAATATTCCGCTCCCCAATTTCTGTCCCCTCGAAACCCGCGGTTCGAGGGAGTGATCTCCCATCGCCGGGGTTCTGTCAGGGACAGCTGAGCCAATTGTGTTCGTGGAACCCACATTTCATGAAAGAGTTTTGGGAAACAGACATGAAAGGAAAGAGGAGGTAAAAGAAGATTGGGTTTCTAAGCGTACTGGCAGCTCTCAGCTGGTCGGTGACTTTGTACAAAAGCTGCAGCGATGCTACTGTAGGTGAGGAGATGTGGACAGCCCAAAGCAGGAGCAAGCTGGAACTGCCCAGGACCGTGATGGCGAACCTTGGCACTCCAGATGTTCTTGGGCTGCAATTCCCAGAAGCCCAAGCACCCTGTGAATCCACATGAATGGGTTTGCTGTCATTCATTCAGCCCACGCTGTCCTCGTTGCTCCCGGAAGTAAAACGCGTCCCATATGGGCACGTTTTACTTCCGCAAGTAAATTTTCTTTTCTTCAGGGGGTGGGGTTTTTTCAGACTATGCAGCTTGCTGAATGTCACATGGGCTGACTCTTTCTCTCAAGAGGCACAGGGCCTCATCCCTTTGACCCATTGGGATTTCTCCCCCAGAGTTTCGATCCCTCCTTCAGGATAAAATCCCGCTCTTCTATCAGTCAGAACTTTCAGCAAAAAAATACATCATTCTTTTGGACCCACCTCTTTGGTCCCACCCACTCACCCCTGCAATGTGTGCATGTGTTTCATCCCCACCCCACCCACCTCCTCTGAAATTGAATTTAGTCTTTGGGCTGCCTGCAGCAGGTTCCTGATCCCTGATGTGAAGGGTGGAATTCTGCCACCTGGGTACTCCTATAGTCAGCTGGATCTTTGAGAGGTGATGCTGATGTAGCTAGTATGGCAGCATTTGGAATTATGGTAAAAGTAATTGAAAGGCAGAGCTCCACAAATCAATGAGGACGGAGGGTGCCCAGTGGCTGCAGAATGCAGGCCTTTGGGAGGCTGGAAGGACCGGTGTGTGTGTGTGTGTGTGTGTGTGTGTGTGTGTGTGTGTGTGTGTGTGTGTGTGTGTGTGTGTGTGTGTGTGTGTGTGTGTGTGTGTGTGTGTGTGTGTGTGTGTGTGTGTGTGTGTGTGTGTGTGTGTGTGTGTGTGTGTGTGTGTCAGGACAGGGTTGACCAAACTGGAACCTCAACATGCAGCCACCTGTTGCTACAAGCCCTGTTTACAAGTTCTTGGTTTTTCTTCTGTGTGCTTTCTTTCCACCTCTGCCGTTGGAACAGCCTTCCCAAGACCTTGGACAAGGATGACAAGAGTTTGTTTTTCCTGACCCACAAGATCGCGGAGTCCTTAGGTGGCAGCGGATACAGCGTGGAGAGGCTGTCGGTGCCTTACGTACCCCAGGCTACAGGTGAGCCATGGCAGTTTCCTGACATCGGCCCCATTTGAACCCTCGACCCCAGCCTGAGTATGAAAGAGGGACGGCGGCAGCACCATCTCCCCCAGGCTCTGGTAGAACGACACAGATGTGTCCTCCGAGAGGAATGTGCAGACAGACTTCTCTTCCAACCTGATGCTTAATCAGGCGAATGACTAAATGTTCCCTAGAAGGTCAATGACAGTGGTTGCCAACATGGGCGACTTTAATTCCCAGAAGCCGAAGTCAGTCCATGGGCTGCATCAGTGCTTTGGGAAATTGACTTAAGCTTTAGGGGATTAAAGTCCAAAACCCAAAGGTTGGGGAAAAACTGGTCTATGGTACCTGGTGGTCCCAGAACATGCGAATCCCTTGGTGCAAGTAACTAGTCACATGTAATCCATTTCTTTTTATTTATTATTTTATTTATTTATTATTTAGACTTGTATCGCTCGCCATGGCAAATTTTCCATATAGCAAATGCATAGACTGGCCACTTTATAGGGTAACTTAACAAGGGATAACTCTGTGCATTTTCCAGTGTAACTGTAGCATTTCAATTATACGTAGTTCTGAGATGGGTTTTGAAGTGATCTTGGAGCTGAGATGTCGGTTCTACAGGCTAGAAGCAGGTAGCTCTTGTTTCAGAAAGTAACTAAAAATATCCATTTTCACCCATTTGAGAAAATGACTTGTTTCTAAACAGTTATGATTCCAAAAGGTTAATGATCTGAATGGAAGAGGGTCAGTCAGCCCTGGGTCTTCCTCAAGGGCCCCCAGCAGGTGCCTCAGAAAGAACTCTTCACTTGTTTAAAAATGATATTTTTATTTACATACAAAATATATTAAAACATTCACACGAACACCTAATACAAAACAAAATTAATAAAAATACACCATATGCACTTCCCCCTAGTAACTACAATATTGTATATAAATCTGATCCTTTCCATTTATCTTTTGCTTATAATCCGATTTAAACACATACATTATTGAAGTCCATAATCACCTTGCACCTTCCACCTGGGACCTTAACTATTATTCCTTCTACTTTTCATATTTTCCATCTGTTATTTCCCAAATTTTATGACTTCCTGATTTGGTTTAGCTCCCTTTGCTTTCTGAAAGACAAACTCTCCCCATAGACGTTCAAACTCATTGGAGAACTCTTCTCATGAAGGGGACAACCTGACTCTTGAGTCGTGGTGTGTGTGTTTCTTTATCCATGCAGATGAAGACCGACTCTCCCGAAGGAAGAGTGTTGTGGATACCGTGTCCATCCAGGTGGACATCCTTCCTGGCAGCGGCACGGAGGACCAGGTGTGTGGGTGTGTCTGTCTGTGTCCCCCAAGAGGTCTCCTTTCCCTCCCCTGTCCCGTATGGAGGTGGCCGTGGGGGTCATGTTGACCTAGGCGGGAGGGAGAGTCTTGGCTTTGAGTCTGTAGCAGAGTTTGGCAGACTTTCTCTCCACTGGGAAGGAGTCCAAGCTTTAGTCCATGCTGAGAAGGCAAATACGGGTCAATCGCTGTCGTGCTTATGCTCCTTGAGCCGTTTGGCCAACCCTGTCTGTATTTCCAGCATTTTTCATATTTCCCAAGTCCAAAACTGCCGCTTCGAGGAGGGAGATAATAAGCCTCTTCTCTCTCTCCCCCCCCCCCCTTTCCCTACTGGTGTAAACAGAAAATCTCTCCAAATGAGGGAAGGACTCTACCTCAGAGCTAATGACAGCTACTTGGGGGATAATTGGGGGGGGGGGGAGTTCACTGTGAGGGTCCCAATGCAGGGGAGATTGAGAGACCTCTCCTCCTGAGTTGACTGACACACACACCCAGCCCTTCTCCTGCTTATGCTGAAACTCGTCTTGGGTCCTGCAGCGGTTGCCTTGAGATGTGCTCCATGCACAGTTTGACTCTCCTCCAACCTCTTTTGCATTTACTTAGCCCAGGTAGGGCCAAACTATGGTCCATGGGCCGGATCCGGCCCCTGACACCAATTCATCCAGGCCGCGCCACCATTGCCATATGGGCACGTTTTACTTCCACTTCCAGGAGGGGCAAGGGTGGTGTGGGCCGAATGAATTGGTGTCAGGAGCTGGATCCGGCCCATGGACCATAGTTTGGGCACCCCTGCTTTAAGCAGAGAAGATGGCAGCCTAAAAATTATCTCATCCTGTTGCAAAACAGACTGCAAGGCATGTTTTACTTCCGCTTCTGGTGGAAGGAACCACGTGACCGGCCCACTGAACCACATGACTGGCCCACAGCCCGAAACGTTTGGGCTCCCCTGACTTAGCTGTTTTCTTCTCTGTTTCTCACTTCTGCTTGTTTGATAAAATACATGGTGCAGCAGCAGTGAGTGCTGACGAAATGGCAATAAACGGTTTATCATTTCTCTCTCTCTTTTAAAATAAAATAGTTCTGTTTCTTGGATGATGCAAAACAGTTACAAGTCCAGGTCTTCCTTTCAGGTCAACAACGCAGAGGAAATTACATTTGAAGCTCTGAAGAAAGCAGTTGGTAAATTCTCTCTTGGTTTGTTGTGAAATTGGTTTTCCACGTCATTTTGTTCCCAACAGGTGCTGGTTCTTGTTGACCTTAAGAGCCGCCGGCCATTAATGATGAAGAACGTGTTGCATTTTCTCACAGACACCCCCCGCCCCCCGCCCCGTACCATGCCAGGTGACCACACACACGTGTGGTAAAAATATTTCAAACTTCTATGTGCGTGCGTACGTGCTTCACCTTTGCAAGTCCTGTATTTCAGAGTTGGACTTGTGTCACCTGAATCCATTAAAGAGAATCGGAAGGAAATCTATTTTAACAACCATCCTACCTATTTATTGGTCGGGGGAGTGCAGGGAATCCCTATTAAGTAACTAAATGGGGAAAGCTCAAAGGTTGCACTTTATTTAGATCTGTGTTCCCCCAAGTGGGGTCCAGGCCCCACTGGGGGACTTTTAATTCCCAGAAGCCTAAGTCCAGTATATAGATTGGTCAGTGCTTTGGAGAATTGACTTAGGCTTCTGGGAATCGAAGTCCAAATACCAAAAGTTGGGAAACACTGGTTTAGATACTGCTAGCTTTGCTTATATTATCTCCCCACCATCCTTTCAGCCTTTGAGAACCATCTCAGAGCAACCCCATCAACATCTTGGTGGCTTCCTTTGATTTTACTCTGAAAGGGGCCGCCTGAGCCCAAGGCAGAGGACGGCCAACCAGCCATGGGTTGTGGCTGCGTAGGTGGATTTATGTCTCATTTTTTATGAGATGTAGCTCCCACCCTTCTACGGAACAAGTGGCCACCCACTTCCAAGAGAAGGCCCCACGAGAAGAAGGCGGCCAGCCTTCTCTGGAGAGTCCTGCAGAAGCCATCACCCTCTTCTTCTTCTTCCTCCCTCCCTTTGCCAAAGATAACACCGGCCTTGAAGAGCAGGAGAAGGAGAAGAGGCGCCTGGTGGTGGAGAAGTTCCAGAAGGCTCCTTTTGAGGAGATCGCAGCACAATGTGAAACCAAGGTGAGACCAGAGGCGTTTTGGGAGGAGGGGCGGCGGCAGCGGTCCTCTCTTCTGCCTGGGACATTTTTTTCGTGGTGGTGGGGTTTTGGGGGGCTTCTCCCCTCAAATCTTCGGTAGGAGTTGCTCCTCCCCATCTCTCCCTCCCCCCTCCCTCAATGCCATTGCAGTTTTCTGTTGTGCTTGTGACTTCCACAAAGCTCACACTGGCTTGCAGTAGCATTAGCAGCCATGGTAGCATTTGAGTTTGCCTAACTTACACCAGTCTGTGTGCATGGGCAGAA
This sequence comes from Bradypodion pumilum, assembly GCA_035047305.1. Lineage (NCBI taxonomy): Eukaryota > Metazoa > Chordata > Lepidosauria > Squamata > Chamaeleonidae > Bradypodion > Bradypodion pumilum. The sequence goes on from JAWDJD010000004.1 coordinate 345,296,095, forward strand.
TCTTGGCTCTTCACTGGCAATTTCTGCTTCCTCAATGTAGCACTATTGCCTGCCCCTAGTGCCATGATGGTGAACCTACTGAACCGCTAGTGCCATGATGGCGAACCTTGGCACTACAGGTGTTCTTGGACTTCCAATTCCCAGAAGCCCCCGTGAATCCACACGAATGGGTTTGCTGCGATTCATCCGGCCCACGCTGCCCTCGTCGCTCCTGGAAGCGGAAGTAAAACGTGCCCAGAATCGCAGCAAACCCATTTGTGTGGACTCACAGGGGCTTCTGGGAATTGGAAGTCCAAGAACATCTGGAGTGCCAACATTCACCATGACAGCACTAGTGGTTCAGTAGGTTGGAAACATTCTAGGGCAGGGGTGCCCAAACATTTCGGACTGCCAGTCACGTGGCTCCTCCCACCGGAAGCGGAAGTAAAACATGCCTTGCAATCTGTTTTGCAACAGGATGAGATAGATTTTTAGGCTGCCATTTTCTCTGCTTAAACCAGGGGTGCCAAACTATGGCCCATGGGCCGGATCCATCCCCCGACATCAATTCATCCGGCCCACGACACCCTTGCCACTCTTGGAAGCGAAAGTATAACATGCCCCTACGGGTGCGTTTTACCTCCACTGGGCCGTAGTTTGAGCACCTCTGTTCTAGGGTGAGACCATTATATCTCCAAATGACCCCAAATGGCAAAGAGAGAGATTCTGCAGAAGTTCCCTCTTGTGAAGTCGACTCCCCTGTTTTAGTGCGAAGGCCTATCTCTCCTCCTCTCTAGTGCTTCCCTTCCTTCCGGAGGCTAGACTACCTCGCTCCTACACCCTTGGCCCTGCCTTGGAGGAAGTTTCTGTAGCCCTAGTTCTTGGCTGGTGGAACTGCCTCCAGTGTGGGTTTTTTTAAAAAAATATAGGGCCTGCTGCCTTCAAGAAAGGCAAGAGATGGTACATCATAGATTCACTGAGTTGGAAGAAGGGGCTTTTTTCTTTATTATGTCTCCTGTGCCCTGAGATGCTTGAGAACAGATCCTGCCCTTCCTCTTTGTGACCATCTTTTCGGTTTTTTAAGAGAGTTACCATGCCTTGGGGATTTCACGATCTCAGTAAAGATGTGTTCTTTCTCTCTCCATCTCCCTCCCTCCCTCTCCAGGCGAACCTCCTTCATGACCGCCTTGCTCAGATCTTGGAGCTCACCATTCGGTAAAGTGCCCTTGGAGTGTTGGAGGGGGAAGGGGTGTCGTTTATTTTATTCGTGTATTTATATCCTGCCCTCCTGGTGGGAAACACCACTCAGGGCGGCTTCACCCGTCCCCCATTTGAATGTCTTTCTCTTTTTTTCCAGGCCCCCTCCAAGTCCTTCAGGGACCTTGACTATCACGGCTGGACACCCCCACTACCAGTCCGTTCCCGTCTATGAGATGAAGTTTCCAGATCTTTGTGTGTATTAGGAGCCTCCTTGCTTCCCTTTGCTGGGCATTACTTGAGCATCATTAGCACACAGGAGGTGAAGCTTTGGATGCGTCTTTCATGCAGCCCTTGTTCTTCCCATTGCCACAAGGGAAGAGGGCTTTGGGGAGCCACCTTGCCTAGGGCACCCTCCCTCCCTTTTCCTCCTCCTCCTCCTCCTGAGGGTCTTGTGCTGAATTGATTCCGCTACTCATTTTGCTCTCTCCTGCATGAAGGAGAATCAGAAGTGTAATAACAACCTAAGCTGTCAAATGTTTCAGAGAAGAGAGGGTGTTTAGACCAGATGCCAGAGGCTCTGCGGTGTCACCCTTTCGAGAGGTCTGGGGGCTCTTTGGCAAAGTGGTTTGGTGGCCTCTCGGTAGCACAAGAGCCTTGGACGCCTTACTTAGGCCATGCGAAGTGTGCAGAACTTTGGCACTCCACTCCTTTCAATGCCATGTGAGAAACCTGAATGCAACATGCTTCCTAAATATTCTGTAGACATGCAGTTTCTCATTTCATGTGCTGTGCTTTGAGCAAAAGAAAATGTTGCTTTTTGAGCCAAAACAACCACACCCCTGCACTGCACTTGATGTCTTAAAATACTTAAGTTCATGCTATACTTAAAAACAACAACACAACAATGTATTTTTGCTGTGTCGCTTTTAGAATGCCTAAAGTACATATATTTAGTGTAGCACAAGGGATTAAGTGCATTTTTTAAAAATACTATTTTTGTTTACTAATTCTCTATAAAACGCTGAAAGAGAAGCGGGTTATTCTATAAAACATTTTATGTCTGTAGTTTAAAGTAATGTAGATTTTTAGAAGTATTTTGTCAACGAAGATACTGGATGGAGTGCCACAGATTGGTTCAGATTTTTATAGGGCAGTGATGGCGAACCTTGGCACTCCGGGTGTTCTTGGACTTCAATCCCCAGAAACCCAAGTCCTTGTGAATCCACACGTACTTGCAGTAAACCCATCCGTGTTGGTTGACAGGGACTTGGGCTTCTGGGGATTGAAATCCAAGAACACCTGGAGTGCCAAGGTTCGCCATCACAGGGTATGTGACCCTTCCCTCACCACCCAATTGCAATTTAGAAATAGACTGATTTGGATTTTCTTTAGCTTCTTCTGTTGCAATCTGGGCTTCTCACTTCTCCAGGTCTGCCTCTTCCGGTCGAAGACGGCCCTGACTGTGCAAGGCAGAGGGAGCTTTGCGGTTAATCCGCATTTAATACCTGTCATCTAACAATCAAATCCCGAGCCAAGGTATCTTCATTTCTATCCCAGAACTGCCATTTTGCTGCTAAAGACAAGAGAGGGGGGAAAAACCTCTTTTTCTCACTCTGGCAAGTGAGAATATCTTCATGGCGTTGTATGAAAACTCGACTCGTTATTTCTGAAGCCTGCATACATTTCAGAAAGTAGGTTTTTTATGACTTCTCCACAACAGAGTTTTCTTGTAAAGTTAGTTGCCACTGAATGGGGAGGGAGAACGGGAGGCTTAACAGTGTGGGAAATGCTCAAAGTCTGGGGCGTGGGCGGTTTTAAAAAAGAGGGGTCCATTGTTGGTTTGGAGGGGTCGATGCGCTCAGGACAGGCTTCCTGCCACCGAGGCCCCCTTCTTCCCACTGGACAGGGCAGGCATGGCTTTTCATGGGGTGATGAAACAACAGCCACATTCCCACAGCCTTCCCTTGGGGTTGCCCTCCTTGTACCTGCTCCGACCAGAGGCTGCCTCTTGCCCCAAACACACGCACAGCCCTCATCCTGGCCCCTTTAGGGTCATCCACTTTTAGGTTTGGGAAGGGAAGGGAATCGTGGCGTCTGCCATTCATTCGTTTGCTTAAAGGCAGACGTTTACCTGCTTGGTCTCAAATGCAGCCCCAAAGAATGCTCTTTGGTTGCACTGGGGGTGGGATTATTCCCCCCACTCCCCTCTGCATGCAACACTTGCCTCACATCCCACGTCTCACATGCTTCAAAATCCTCTGCTGGATTGTTTTTGCATCTTTAGCTGTTGTATTTAACATGCTGGACTCAGCAGATTTCCAGAAATGATATTGCAGCTCATTAGCCTTTAATTGGGGAGGGGGGGGAGCACAACTGTCCCAGCTAGGGGTGCAGAAGAGAGAGAGAGAGAGAGAGGACACTGGATCTAAACCATCCATTCTATTGTGAATTGTAAAGGCCTAGTAGGGATGTATCATCCTGTGTATCGTTCCAACTTTGGTCCAGGAAACTGGGCTGGACATCAGTGCAACAGGGGTAGCTATTTTTGGGATTGTTCCTTTAATGTTTAACCAACCCATATTGTGGCTGTTCACTACAAGAGCCATGTGCTCCATCAGCTGCGTTTGTGACGGACGTTTTTGAGCAGATTGAAATGTCTGTCCCTTGGAAGGAACCCTCTGGTGCATTTGTCTGTGTCCCACCTTTCCATACCCTTGGCATTTCAGTTGATCCACGTGAAGAAAAGTACAGCTTTTCACACACACCGATTTAAGGCGTAAATCAAAAGCTGCCCTGGCGCAGGAGAGCCAGTAAACGACCAGGTTGTCTGTCTTACTGTTTTATACGTATACATACTGTACTGTCACGAGCCATTTGACGACATGTAAAAAGCACTGTGCAGTCCACATGTAAGCAATAAATTAAACCCAATTGCGTGACAAGCAACACAAACCAATGGCCTTCTGGTTCCTTCCTAGAGTGTTTGTTTCCTTGGAGGTCATTGTCTCTCCTGGGGGAGAGGGGGGGGAGGGACTCCTCTGCAAGAGTCCCAATGGACCATTGCCTTCTGTTGTGACACTGGGAGGGGACGCAGCAGTTGCCTCAAAGCAGGGAAAGGGACCAAAATGGAGGGCAGTGGAGGGACCAAAATGTCATTTACAGGGACGATGGCCTTGGGTATCCTGTCAAGGCTAGGGAAAGCCCATCGGGAGCCCCTTTGGCCAACCAGGGGCTCTGCTCAAGTTGCACGCCCTCCTTGCTAAAGCAGCAGCAAAGCCAAGACCTCTTAGGTTAGGGGTGGCAAACCTTTTAGAGATCGGGTGCCCAAATTGGAGGGGGTGAGCAGCGGCGAGGTGAACTGTGCTGGGGGGCAGGGAGGGTGCGCTCCCATTGGGTTGCTGGGCAGAGGTGAACTGTGCTGGGGGGCAGGGAGGGAGCGCTCCCATTGGGTTGCTGGACAGATGTGAACTCTGCTGGGGGGCAGGGAGGGAGCGCTCCCATTGGGTTGCTGGGCAGGGGTGAACTGTGCTGGGGGGAAGGGAGGGTGTGCTCCCATTGGGTTGCTGGGCAGAGGTGAACTGTGCTGGGGGGCAAGGAGGGAGCGCCCCCATTGGGTTGCTGGGCAAAATTAAGCAGAAGGTGTAACAACTCGCAAGTGACGTTGCTCCGCTAAAAGGGCAACAGCAGCAGCAGCAGTCTTTGGCCAAGCAGTTAGTGGCCAAGTCAGTCGGTCAAGGGATGAGTTGGCATTCAAAGTTGCAAAGCAGCTTCAAAGCTTCTTGGGCTTTGCTCTCCTTTGGCAAGAGGCGCTGGCTGTGCCTTCTTCCAGTTGTCGTCCTTACCACACAAGCAGTCGTGTCTTGTGGAGAAGCCCCGGAGGGCCTCAAGGTAGCATTGAGAGCATAGCCCTCAGCAGGCACACGGACGGACAGCAAGCGTGCAGGCTCTTTTGACGAACACACGGGCGGTGTGAGCACACTGGCGGTGTGAGCACATAGGCTCTAGTGAGCACAATGGCTGAAGGGGTGTGTGACCAAATGTCCTGACACAGGAGCTCTGGTTGCAAAGTGACAAGGCAACACCCGTGTTCCCCAGTCAAAAACCTGTAAAGCAACCACAGTACAGTGTTTCGGCACAGTGCAAGATGCTATACCACTTAGGGCAAAGACTTCCTTTTTCAGGGCGATGCATGAGTGGCCGTAGAACTGGTTTCTCAGAGCCCCGAGAGCAGGTGGCCTAAGCAGGAATTAATGCGACTGGCTTCCTGCGCCCAGCCCTGCGGGAAAAGTCTTACTATTATTTGGCTGGTGTTTTGCCCCTCCACAAATAACTCAAAAGGTGGTGTTCAAGACAATACAGCACCAAACCCATCCAACGCCTCAGGTGCAGCGAACATTGAGGGGAACTTGTGCACCCTTCCATCCCAAGCTCCTAGTATGAAACCAGAGAAGGCTGTGGGGTCAACATCTGGAGAGCAAACCTTGTTGGATGGATGAATGCCGAAGAATGCCTCCTACTCCTCCTATCTGGACAAGATTCTGGCTGGAAGTGGCTCAATAGCCCTCGGGACAAAGAAGACCAAAGGGTAATGGAGTAAAAGGGGGCTGGCTACTCCTTGGGTGCTGGACAAAAGGTCTGTGAATGTGGAGAAAGAAACGCAGTCAGCGCAACATTTATGGTCATGCCATTGACACCCAGCCATGTATGTGTCTAAGGAAGTTTAGTCTAGTTCAGGGGTGCCCAAACTATGGCCTGGGATCCAGATATGCCCCCCCCCGACACCAATTTATCAGGCCCACGAAGTGTTTTAGTTCTGCTTCTGGGAGCAACGAGGGCTTTGTGGGCCAGATGCATTGGTGTCGAGGGCTGGATCCGGTCATGCTTTGGGCACCCCTGTGCTAGGAAGACAGGAGTGGGGATGGAGACGGGCGCCGGGTCTCAAACTGCTGACCTTCGAACTAACAAGGTGAGCTTCTTAACCACTGAGCCACCGCAGAACCTATATGAGGAAGATTCTAAGCCTGATGGCGAACCTTGGCACTCCAGATGTTCTTGGACATCAATTCCCAGAAGCCCAAGCCCCCCATGAATCCACACGAATGGGTTTGGTACGATTCATCAGCCCCCCACTGCTCTTGTCGCTCCCGGAAGCAGAAGTAAAATGCGCCCGGACGGTTAAGGCTCTTCCGGGTTGACCCTTCCTCCTACGGGCGCGTTTTACTCCCGCCTCTGGGAGCGACGACAGCGGCCCGGCCCAGATGAATTGCAGTAAACCCATTCGTGTGGATTCACGGGAGCTTGGGCTTCTGGCAATATGAAGTCCAAGAACCTCTGGAGTGCCAAGGTTCGCCATCACGGCATTCCACCCAGAGGCTACACTACATCGAAGTGAGCTTCCTCCTCTCGAGTGAGCTCGGGACCTGCAAGTTGCGTGGCAGTCTGTCTTCTTCTTCTTCTTCTTCTCACAGATCTATGGGCTGCTGCGCCGCCTGGGCCAATTAATCGAGCGCCGAGCCGCAGGAAGGGGCCAAGAGTCAGGCGTGGCCTGTCGAGTGCCCGGCGCCATTTCCCCGGAAGCCGGAAGGAACAAAGACGGCGGCGGCGGAGAGGCCGGGCAGGCCGGGCGGGGCCCTTGCGGAGGGGGGTGAGTGAGTGAGTGCGTGGGCTTCCTCTGGGTACCAAGGGGGTGGGGTGGGGGGCGAGCGAGCGGAAAGGTAAGACCCCCCCCTTCCCTTCCCTTCCCTGGGGTCTCATGGTGGAGCCCCTCCTCCTCCCCCCCCCATGGGAAAGAGGGTTGCCCATCAGGAGGGGGTCCCATGGGAAGAAAGGGGGTGACCCTCCCTCCCTCCCTCCCTCTCCCCAGTGTCTGAGGGAGGGTCGGGGAGTGGCTGGGAGTGGCTGTTGGGTTGCAGCAGCTGCCCTTCCTTTATGAGTGGGGTGGGGTGGGGTGGGGGGTCCTGGGGGCCACCCTTGCCATTTAAATCCTTGCATTTATAACCCCAGGTCTTTGGGGGGGCCCGAGGGGGGCTTTGTGTGTGTCTGGGGAGGGGGGGCTTGTGCCTTGCCTCGCTGGAGCTTCAGCCCCCCCTCCTCCCAGTAAAAGCATTTCACTGGGGTCTCCCCCTCCCTCTTTCCCCTTCCCCTTGCAGACGGTTCCTCTGGATCCCGGTGACAGATAGACAGACAGACGGAAGGAGGAAGGAAGGATGTTCCACGGCATCCCAGCCACACAAGGGATGGGGGGCAAGTCTTGTCTTTTCTTTGGGGTGGGGGGTGGCTGCAGATCAAGGGAAGGCTCCAGTGTCTCTTGTCTGAACATTGGGAGGACTCACTGTCAGTTGGGAAGAATGGGGGGGGGGGGGGGCAGAAGCCTCTGCCGGCAGTGCAGGGCGCATGGATGGCACTTACAAGCCCTTAGATAGATAGATCTTTATTGTCATTGTCCTGCACAGAACAACGAGATTGGGGTGGGGGTGGGGGGACCACTTATCAACACAACAAAACCTAAACAAAATACAACTATACAAAATTATCAACATACTCCCACCCCACCCCCACCCCCCACATATACACATTTCACCCCTAAAATGCCCTAAAAACTCTATGCATAAGCTCCCTCATAGACTGCATTGCACTGCATTCAAAGCCAGAACCACTTTTGGGCAGAAACTATTTGGTCCTGGTCTTTACGACCTTATTATACCTTCTTCTAGAAGGCAGAAGCTGAAAGAGGTCATTTCCGGGGTGCACACTATCTTGCGCAATCTCTACAGCCTTCTTATAACACCTGGAGGCATAGATTTGATCTAGAGTGGGAAGAGTTCACCCGATTATCCCCTCCGCAGCCTTTGCGACCCTGGACAGCATTGTTCTTTCTTTCCCTATCTGTACAACTCCCAAACCACGCACATGCGCTCCCAAACCCTTCCCGCCTGGCTCTGGGCTGCTCTCTGCCCAACGTGCACCTGGCTCTGGGCAAGGAACAAGGAGGATGCGGCCTCTCCTTCCCACTCCAGCAGCATCCCTTGTCCTTTGCTCACACCACCACCACCACCACCACACAGCAAAGATGCGGAAGGAAACACTCCAGACGGGAGCAAAGCCAGGCATGCCGGGGGTTTGACCTTAACCAGTCAGGAAGAACTGGCTCCAGTGACCTCTGGGCCTGACCGTATCTCGATCCAGAAGACCAATGGCTTCTGTATTGGATCGATGGCTTGGGCTGGATCTACTCACACACTTCTCTTCCCTTCTGTTTTCAGCCCCTGGGAACAAGCCGGAACTGTATGAGGCAAGTAGCGTTTTTTGGTCTCTTTGTGACAAATAAGCTTCTCTGAAGGCCAGGGTGGGGGCTGGGGTAGGGTGGGGGGCCTCAAAGTGGGCAAACCAGTTGCCGAGTGTGCGTTTGGCATCGTGCAAAAAAACCCAAAGGGTGTGTGTGCAGTTTCTCTATGTTCTCTTGCAGGAGGTGAAGCTGTACAAGAATGCCCGGGAACGAGAGAAGTGAGTACCTGGGGATTGGCAGAGGGGCGGCAGGGCAGAGCAGGGCAGGGTGTGTGTGCGTGCGCTCTTTTAAGGGCCACTCACGCTTTTAGGCCAGTTTGGGGATATAATTGGGAGGAACCAAGAGAGAAGCAATTAATAAGATAGCAATTATAGTCCACACACACATGCACGCACGCACTGGGTGGTTCACAGGTTAATTAGCATTTTGTCCCCAACCATGCTTGGGTCTCATTTTGCTGACCTCAGAAGGATGAAAGGCTGAGTAAACCTTGGTCTCTGATCAGGATCGGACTCACAACACTTTGGCTGCAATACAACATAACCCCTGTGCTGCCAGGGCTCTATAATGGACAGGTTGCTTACCTATAATTGCTATTCTTCATGGTCACCTGTGAATCCATGTGAATGGGTTTACTGCCAGTATGTGCAGCCAACCCATTTGCATGGATTCACGGAGATCACAAAGAACTTGGTAGAAATAGACGTTGTTGATAGCCCATAGCCCATCGTTGTATCTAACAAAAATTGCTATATTTGATTAACGAGGCTATAGCAATTAGCATTCTCTACCGCCCCCTCGTCCTTCGTGCACTCCAGGCGGTTTATAGGTAGTTTGTATTGTCATTTCATTTCAAGTTTTATTTATACTGCGCCTTTCTCTGCCCAACGGGTGACTCAAGGCGGCCAATAACAAGGCAAATATACAATGCAATACCAGCAAAGCAATACATTTTGCCCCTAACATGCTGGGTACTCACTTTACTGGCCTCAAAAGTATGGAAGGCCGAGTCTACCTTGAGCCCTAGTCAGGATCGAACTCACAACCTTCTTGCTGCAGTACAACAGTTTAATCACTGTACCACCCGACGCCAAATCCTGTACCCGGTGAGGGTTCCTGTCTTGACAGGTCCTGCCTGCCTGCCTGTCACATGGCAGAGCCCCCCTTTTCCTCCAGGGAAGGTGCATGTGTCTGACGAGGGTCCCAGTGGGCCTCCCACTAAGAGACTCCGGCTTGGTTTCAGGTACGACAACATGGCTGAGCTGTTTGCTGTGGTGAAGACATTGCAGGCCCTGGAGAAAGCCTACATCAAGGACTGTGTCACCCCCAGCGAGTGAGTTTCAGGGCCCCCGGGTGGGGCCAAGGCCTGGCCCCCCTCCCTGGGCAAAGGGGGAAAGGTGGGAGGGCTGGGCGGATTCTGGCCTTCCCTGTTCAATGGGACCTCCAGGGCGGGGAGCGTGTGCTCAGGACATGCAGGTGTCCCTTGGTGGGCAACACAAACATGGAGTAAGACCCGTTGCCTCATCCACACCTTGCGCCACCTCTGCAGGTACACGGCGGCCTGCTCTCGCCTCCTAGTCCAGTACAAGGCTGCCTTCAAGCAGGTGCAAGGGCTGGAGATCAACTCCATTGACGACTTTTGCCGCAAGTTTCGGGTAAGCAGATGAAGTAGAGAAGACCGGCACAGCCAGCCAGGTGTGCGCGGAGGTTCTCATGCACCCAGAAGGAAACCACAGCAGAGGCTCTGGTGCTTCTGACTCCCGCTGTGAATCTTGCTGCTCCTGGTTCTCGGCTCCTCTTGGGAGTGGGAGGATGAAATCACAAACCGGGTGGGTGGGTGGGTGGGTTTCATCTCCACAGGTGACCCCTCCCCCTCACTGCTCACCTTTGCCTCCTCTTCCTCTGTAGCTCGATTGCCCGTTGGCCATGGAGAGGATCAAAGAGGATCGGCCCATCACCATCAAAGATGACAAGGGCAACCTCAACCGCTGTATTGCAGACATTGTCTCGGTAGGTTGTGGGTGCCAGAGCACCAAGACCATCATCCCCTCCACCACCACCACCACCACTTGGTTCTCCTCTGCGTGTAGCAATCGCCCTTCTATACCTGCTGCCCCATATAAGTACTTTTGTGCTCTGTGGGAGGGTCACAAGGTAATTTTCACCTCCCAACAACATGCAGGGGACTCAGTTTAATCAACCTCACAAAGAGGAAAGAGGCTGAGAGTCAACCTTGAACCCTGGCCAGGATTGGACTCACAACTGTTGGGCTGCAGTATAGTAGTTTAACCCCTGCACCACCAGGGCTCTTTAGCGGAGCTTCCAATGCTTACTGTGGCCGTTTTCCTCTCCAGCTCTTTATCACAGTGATGGACAAGTTGCGCTTGGAAATCCGGGCCATGGATGAGGTACGGAGATGAGCCGAGCCGCCTTCGGTGTGGCCCGCTTTTGCCAAGGACACCTGCTGGCTTTGTCGAAGTCAGTCTTTGGGCGGAGGGAGAAGGGGAGGTGGCGGCAGCGGCAGCAGCAGCAGCAGCCCTGGATGGGTCCTTCGTGTCTCTCTTTCAGATCCAGCCTGATCTCCGGGAATTGATGGAGACCATGAACCGCATGAGCCACCTGCCCCCGGACTTTGAAGGGCGGCAGAAAGTGAACCAGTGGTGAGTCCATAACCCCCACCCTTCCCGCGCCCTGCCTGCTCCTCTGAGACAGCGGCACTTCTTTCCTTTGCCACGTCATATTCTGTGGGGTGTTAGGGCTGGGTAAAGCCATACATAGGTCATTGCCTCCCACCAAACCCTACCTAGAACACCTTATTACAGGGGTGCCCAAACTACAGCCTGCGGGTCAGATCCAGGCCCCACCACCAATTCATCCCCAGCCCATGCCACTCTCATTGCTCCTGGGAGTGACGAGGGCGTCAGGGGCCAGATCTGGTCCACAGGCTGTAGTTCATAGACCCCTGGTTTACAGCCAAAGAGCCAGCGCTATCTGCGTCTAAAGATGTTTCCATGGACATGTGGCAGGCATGACTAGACATGCTGTTTACCTTCCCACTGAAGTGGTACCTTATTTATCTACATGCAATTGGTTGTGTTGGCAGGAGCTGGGGCAGACGACAGGCGCTCACTCTGTCCTGTAGCATTGGGGTCTTGAGCTGCCGACCTTCCAGTCGTGAAGTTCAGCATCTTAACCCCTAGGCCACCACAGTCCCTCTCTTGTCTGTTAGCGTGGTGCAATTTCCCAGAGTGCAGGATGTATAACAACAGGCTCAAACTAAAGGAAACCAGAGATAGGCTGAATATCACGGGAAACCTCTTAACCGTTCGAGCAGTACGACAACAGGACCCACAGTGGTCTCTCCGGAGAACTTTTCAACGCTGGAGGCCTCCGAGAGGAAACCGGGCAAACCGTCTGCCGGATCGGCTTTGATCCGGATCCCTGCAGTGCGCAAAGGAGTTGGGCTTGATGTCCTCAAAGGCCCCTTCTTCCATCTCAGTGGTTCCATGGCTCTTTTCCTCTGCCTTTTTCCTGCTAAGCAGACCCAGAAGAGACCCGTTCTCTTCCTCTCACGTTGAATGCGCGTCTCTCTCTTCCTCTCCAGGCTGCAAACCCTGAGCGGGATGTCGGCTTCGGATGAACTGGACGACTCTCAAGTCCGGCAGATGCTCTTTGACCTGGAGTCGGCCTACAATGCCTTCAACCGCTTCCTGCACTCGTGAGGGGAGCGCTGGGTCTGGGCCGGAGCCACTACAACTGAGCCAGGCCCCTCCAGGGCAGTCGTGGCCAACCTTTGGCACTCCAGCTGTTCTTGGACTCCAATTCCCAGAAGCCCACATCCCCGTGAATCCAACACGAATGGGTTTGCTGCACGTACGAAGAGACTTGGGCTTCTGGGAACTGAAGTCCAAGAACATCTGGAGTGCCAAAAGGTTGCCATCACGGCTCGAGGGTGTCCCCGGCACAGCTGACGGCCGCACAGAGGGCTGAGGCCCTCTTTGAGGCTGCTGAATGTACCTCCCACCCCACCCCACCCCAAGTACTGCCGGGACCCCTCCCTTGAAAAAGAGAGAAGGGGGCTGTGTACTTCGTGTGTAAGCTTTACTAATTAGTTCATGGCATATGTTGTATTTGTGTCCACTGCTGTAGCCAAGGGAAATGGGTGGGTGGGGTGGGGGACTGATGGGGAGGGGGTCAACTGCCCCCCTTTCCTCCTGGGTGGCGGAGGAGGAGGAGGGCGATGCCCAACTGGCATCTGTATTTATTTGGCTCTTGCCTCAGAGAGGCAGCCTCCATAATAAGGGTGTGAAGCAAATAAAACTCCTTTCTATGCTCAGAAGCACTGGCCTCTGATCTCTCTCTCTCTCTCTGCTCCAGAGCATCCCACCCACAAAACGGAGGGAGGAGACACACCACCAGGATGCTCTAAGGTGCGCCCCGGACATTAGTCCAGGGTGGCCCTTGCTCGAAAGCCAGTCGCATCCAACTCTCAAGTTCAGTGTTCATTTACAGCAGGGATTCTCGACCTGTGGCCTGGATGCAGCCCGCGGCACCATTTCATGTGGCCTCTCACCACACCTCCACCACACCAGGAAGTGCCATGGGGTGGAGGAAGGGCAGAAAATGGCCGTACAGCCCCCCACCCCACCCCAGAAGCTGTCTGAGGAAGCGTGGCCCAACCCCTGGCTTTAAAAGGCTGAGAACTCCTGGTTTACAGCCAGAGTTTTCTGTGTCTGGCAATGCTTCTATGGCCATGTGGCAGGCACTAGATGCCAGAGTACTGGAGACACTTACTTTTCCCACCAAAGCCGTGCCTATTTATCTACTTGCAAGTTCTTCCTTTCAAACTGCTTAGGTTGGCTGCTGACCTGCCAATCTTCCAGTCCTCAAGTTCAGCGTCTTAACCACTAAGCCGCCCCAGTCCCAACTCCCCTCCCATGACCCCACTGCTTTCCCCTTCCTGGGGTTCCAGTGGAAAGCCTGACTCAGTTGCACAAGGAAAGAGGCGGGTTCTCAGGCGGCAGGGAGAAAGGGGTGGCTTCAATAAATAAATAAAGGGTTGGTTGGCCAAGGGCCTTACATGGGTGGGGGAGGGCAGCTGGACAGCAGAAGAGGTCAGGAAGTCCAAGGAAAGGAGCCTGCCTTGTCTTCTGCGGCGTCCCTTTTCCCCTCCCAGTGGGAGAAACCTCACAAGAAAGACGGGCCGTCGCCAGTCCTCCCAGGAAGAAGCAGCAGCAGCACGCATGCCTCGTTGGTGGCGCCCCGGCCAGGGGTTCAAGAGGACAGCCCTTCCCAAATGACGCTGCTTCAGCCCCTCCGCCTTCCGTGGTCCCTTCGTGACACGAGGTTGTCGGTCACCCCACCTTCCTCTTTCAGCTAGGTTTCATCCATCGGGAGCGAGCAAAGGTTCTCATGGGCCCATGCGACCCCAGCAAGAGTGCCTGTGAGACGGCACAGAGTCCCCGCAGGCGCTCATCCATGCCTCTGCCTTTCAAAAACGCAAGTCTTGCACGCTGCCAGAGCCCACGTCTTCCAAGGGCTTTAGAGTGGAGCAGTTCCTGGCAAGGTCTAGCGCACACGTGCCGGAGCAACGCTACAACAGGCACTGGCAGAAGAGCTTGTGATGCCGCGTGATGGAGCGCAAGGAGGCGCCTGCTGGGGCTCGCCATAAAGCCGCCACGTCCTGCTGGTCGCTTCTGCTGAGGTGGCGGCTACAGAGCTGCAGGTGGCCCACCTGGGCCGAGAGCTTGGCCCATGCCAGGTGATCCAGTGGCCCTTTCACAGAACAGCCTAGGAGAGAAAGCAGCAAGAGAGCATGAGGTGGGAGGCACGTGGCATCCTTTGCACATCCTGGGACTTCCTTGGGTGACTCGTGTGACCGGCCCGGCCTGCTGAACCACGTGACCAGCCTGCAGCCCAAAAAAATTTGGGCACCCCTGCGCTAAGGGCTGAGTGTATGTGTGGTAATTCTAATTTATTGCACTTTTAAAATGTTTGCAGAAATGCACCAATGCCCACAGAAACACTTGTCGCCAACATCCCTTTCCAGAAACAAAATCAAACCCTGGTTTGAGATATTATTACATGCTGGGCTTGTGAAGGGTAAAGACAACCTGCCTGGAGAGGAAGAAAAATGTTGTTTTTCCCTACAAAAAGACTTGTGTTTCCCTGAGTGTGCGAGTGAGTGTGCGAGAGGAAGGGCAGGATCTGTTCTCCATCATCCCAGAGTGCAGGGTGTGTAATAATGGTCTTAAACTACAGGAAGCCAGAGATAGACTCCTTAACTGTTAGAGCAGTACGACAGTATACCCCGCTGTCTTGAGAGGAGGAGGTGAGTGCGCCAACACTGGCACCATTCGAGGGAGAATTGGGAAACAACCCTCACCCTACATTGAACAGGGGGTTGGACTAGATGGCCTCATGGGGCCCTTTTCCAACTCAGTGATTCTATGGTTCTGTATCTGCTTGGATTCAGAATCCCTGCATTGAGCAGCGGGTTGGACTCGAGGGCCTAAAATGCCACCTGGTGATTCTATGGTGATGGTGCCCATAGAAGAGGCAGAGGCCACACAGGTCTCTTGCTCAGCTCCAGAGCGGTTCAATCTACAGCTCTTGGTGCTACTACTATGTGGACAAGTGAACGCAAACCGGAAGCAAGAGACGCCAAGGACGGCCACATGACCCGTCCGGGGGGGGGGGGGGGAGGGAGATGCCAGCCGTGTCCCGACCTGCCAAGCTGAGAAAGTGGAGGGCTGCCTTCCTCTCCTCCAGAGCCAGCAGCAGCGTCCGGAGCCCCACCGCGCTGACTTCAGGGTTTGCAGACAAATCCAGGCAGACTAAAGACGGGCAAAGTGGGAGGCACCTGAAGAGAGAAGAAGCAAAAAGGGCAGGCAGGAGGATGAGCCTCAGGCTGGCCGGACGGATCTTGCTCTTTCATTGGTCCTGGTCCAAGCAAAGACTGAGTGTAAGGAATGGCTTTCGGTCAGTGATGGCGAACCTGGGCACGCCTGATATCCTTGAACTTCAATTCCCAGAAGCCCAAGTCTCTGCAAATCCGCACGGATGGGTTTACTGCCCATATGCTGGGCATTGAAGTCCAAGAGCATTTGGAGTGCCAAGGTTCACCATCAACTGACTTAAGCCTCTTGGAGCCTGAGGGAGTTCGGGTTGGAAAGGTTGCTCCTTACCTGGCCAGCTCTGCTACCGTTTCATCATCCAGGTGGTTGCCAGAGAGGGTCAGATGAGTCAGGGCACACCTTTCCTGCATCCAAGAAACAGTAGCCATTGCACTTAGGTTCCGCCCCATTGGGGCTTAGTGCACTCTCTGGGCGGTTATCCTTAAGCATTGTGCCCCCAACATGCTTTTCACTGACATCAGAAAGGCGAAAGTCCGAGCCAACCTTGAGCCGTGGTCAGGATCGAAATCAATGTTTTGGCTGCAGTACAGCAGTTTAACTACTGCATCCTTTGGGTTCAGGGATAAGGATTCTGAAGTGTTTTAACCTCCTGCCAGGGTCTCCCCCCACTCCCACCCCACTGCCCCCTTGCCTTGGCCACAGGAAGCTGGACCTACTGCTTAAGCCTCTGGATATCTGCTCCCCCCAGGGCCCAAAGCAGTGGGGGGGGGGGCTGATTTCTTGCGGGATCCCCATCCACCCCAACCTTCCTACCTGTGCCAGGTACTGTGCCACTGCACTGGAAAGAGGCTGCCGGTCCCCTGCGCCGGTGGCCACTGAGCCCATCTCCAGGTGGGTGAGAGTCTCGCCAGGCAGGCTCTTCAAGAGCAGCTCGAGGCCGGAGGAGCCCAGTGCATTGTGGGAGACAGTCAGGCTGTTGAGGTGCATGGCTCCTGCGGAGAAAGAGCCAGGCAATGCATGGAAGGGAGGAAGGGGCTTGACAGAAGGCAAAGCGGCCGAGAGGGAGAGAAACCTAGGGAGGGCGTAAGGACACCAAAATGTCCAGGGAGCCAGGAAAAGAGTCCCTCTTCTGGAACTGGTTCTCCTCCCTCCCAGCATGTTTGAGTCTCAGCAAGCATCAAGCCCCGCATCTCAATGAAACCCACACAAAGGACTTGGCCTTGGGGGAATGATGCACAAAGACATGTCTTTCCCACAGACACCACACCGGCATTGACCACTGAGCCATTGCAGGGCAGTGTTTCAGGGTAGGCTAAGCCACGGAAAGAGGGGCAGAGGCAAACCAAGAACTGAGCGAAGCAGGGCCAACCTCCTTTGGCCTCTGGCTAGGGTGGCCAAAGCCCCGTTCCATGGGCACATGTTGCCACTCAGGTACACGTGCGCTTTTCCACAGGTGATAAGAAAGCTTCTTCTAAGTTCTCCATTAGTAAG
The DNA here is from genome assembly GCA_035047305.1 of Bradypodion pumilum. Lineage (NCBI taxonomy): Eukaryota > Metazoa > Chordata > Lepidosauria > Squamata > Chamaeleonidae > Bradypodion > Bradypodion pumilum. The sequence goes on from JAWDJD010000004.1 coordinate 345,312,907, forward strand.
TGAACAGAAAGCATGGAGACACACTCAGAAAATCAAGAGAACATCCTTCTGCATGCAGGGAAATCTAGTGATGCACAAAGCCCCACCCACCATGTGACAGCTCTTGGGACCACCACCACCACCACCACCACCACCACCACGTTTTCCTGTTCAGTTCCCAACAAAGCTATTACAGCCTCATGGTGTCAAACTAAGGGAAATGGCAAGCAGCAACTCAATTGAAGAGGTGCTTAGTTTTGTGGAGTATTTTAGAGCAACCCCAGCATGCAATTGGTTGCTAATGTGAAGTCCTACCTCTGATTAACCAATAGAAAAGTTCCCACCTCCAGGGTCACCTGATTTATTTATTTATTTGATTTATTATGGGACTTACATCGTCACCTGCTCGCCACAGCGACTCAGGGTGGCTTACAGTTGACATAAAATACAGCTTAATTAACAACATCTTAGGCAGACCCCAGTCTGATGTGGTTTTTATGCGGGAACCCTTGTTTGTCCAGGTCTCTTCACTCTCATCTCTTCTCTCGTTACTCACTACTTCTTGCTATTTTTGCCTTACAAGCAAAAGCATGCATGTTTTGCTTGAGCACATGGCAACCTTTAGGAAAAGAACTTTTACAAAGCAGAGGACATGTTTATCTCTCTGAATCAACTGTAAGTAAAGAATAAACAAGTAAAGTTAGGTTTCTAAAACATCGTGTGGAGAGTGTTTAATTGCTGGACAAGAAAGAACGGGGAGTAAAAGGCACAGGGAACTTGCAATTCAAAGTAAAGCTAATGGTAAATCTGCCCCGCTTTACTTTACTGCTGCATAAAAACTTAACAAGTTTGGCACAGCAGATTCCTGTGTGGCCAGAGCTGTGGCTGTCCTTTCATAGAGCCAAATGTAGAGACTCTGGGATCCCAGACGGACGCCTTCCTCCCTTCCAGGGTCTCAAGTGCTTGTTTGGGCTGGTCCAGGCATGCAGGCCGTTCCCTCTTACCTTTCAGGGCATTGGCCAGCAGGAGGCGGTAGTGCTGCAGGAAGGCGGAGGTGAGGCCACAGGCCTGCAACCTGAGGGTGCTCAAGACAGGGCAAGCCTGAACCAGGGAGGCAAGGGCCTGGCAGCTGCTGTCGCCCAAGGGGTTCATGCTGAGGTCCAGCGATTCCAGGCTCTGAAATGAGGAAGACGGGGGTGGAAAAGGGGTGTGTGTGCGCGTGCAAAGAGAAGACCAGACACTTAGCATCAAACTGAAGATGGGGAAGAAAAGCCAGAAGGCCAAACCAAAGGACACCCGACCCTTCTGCAGGTGGCAGCGCTTGGGATAATCTGACCATTGTTCTTGTTGAGTATTGGAGTGCAACCCCAGCATGCAGTGGGTGTGAGCACAATAACCATAGATACAGAAATACAGTGGAACCTCATACAACAATTGCCCCGTATAGCAATGAAATCGCATAACGATTAGGTTTTGAAAAACCTAATAACAATTTTCCCTATGGAAAAAATTGTACAACAATTTTTCAATGGGAAAAACCACTTAGCAAAATAATAATAATACTAATTGTACGATGCATCCCATAGGGAAAATCGCTATAGGATGCATGCATCGTATAGCAATTGTTTCGTACAACAACGTGCCCCATGGAACGGATTAAAATCGTTGTATGAGGTACCACTGTACTAGCCTAAACTAAAAGTAGTTGTTTTATATTGTCTATTCCTAAGTAATCCATTGGAAAGTTTCCTGTCTTCCCGCCTCTAAGGGTGATGTGACCTATTTGCATGTATTAAGGCTTTGCATGTTCTGGCCTTCTCTCTCTCTTGGTTTTTTTATCCTTTCAAAGAGGAAAGATGTCTATTTGAGCTCCTCCAATTTGTGGGCCACATGGCAGGCATAAAAGACTTACATGGTTTATAGACTTTACTTCTAAAACTAATCTTACCAAGAATCCTGAGTACATGTATATTTCTCTAACCTAATTGTGAGAAAACAAATATTTTGCTTTTTCTCTAAGTCTATGCATTTAGTGCAAGTGTATTCATTGGACGAGCTAAACAGGGAGAAAGCTTGAGAGGAGAACTTGCATCCAAACAAAGATTGCCTAAAACAGGAGGAGTTCCCAACCTTTTCCAAGCCGGGAGCTGGGTCACACTCTCTGTCAGCTTCAAGGGCCGGATGGCCATTTTGCACTTCCTGCACAAGGGGGGTGGCCAATTTGTCCCAATAGCTTCAAAGGGGTAGCCATTTTGTTTCTCCAATGCCCCTGGAGGAGTGCCACATGAAATGGTGCTATGGGCTGGATCCAGCCCACGGGCTCAGAACCCCTGGCCTAACACCTGCCCCATTTTACTGCAGTGCTGCTACATATAACCTAACAGTTCTAAAGGCCCAGTAACCTCTGCTAAAACCTTATGCTCTAGTGCACATGATGGTGTTAGATGTGGCATCAAAATGCAAAGAGAAGAGGGCCAGGAAAATCAGCTAAACAAGGATGCATCAAACACATCACATTGTCTGCAAAAGACATGAAGTTCCAGAACTCTGCATGGATTAGCAATGAGCAATAAGGTTCAAACCTCCCAGCCCATATAAGCGCTTAGTGCCCTCTCTGGGAGGATCACAAGTTAATTAGCATTTTGCCCCCAACATGCTGGGTCCTCATTTGAATGGATAGAAGAGACTGAGTCCACCTTGATCCCTGGTCAGGATTGAACTCACAATGTTTGGGCTGCAGTCCAGCAGTTTAACCCCTGCACCACCAGGGTGGCTTCAGCAACGTTTGACTGCCTCCGTTCCTTCTTCCCCAGTTCCCTTCTCTCTTCCCTCCAGGTCAGTCCAGGATTAGCTCTGGTGCTCACGTGGGTCACGAAGAACCCATTCCAACCCCCCACCCCACCCCAAGATGCCACACAGAAGCAATGAAGCTGCCACTCTTGACACCCCCTCAAAAGGTGGCTCCTCCTGCCTTACCTGGAAGATGGCATTCCCCGCGGGACCCCCCGCCAGCCTGCGCAGCCCCTCAGGGCCCAGGCGGTTTGCCGAGAGATCCAGCAGCTTCAAGGCAGGCATGGTGCTGAGGCTGCCCAGCAGTTCATCGGCCGACTGGTCCCCGAGGCCAGTCCCGGACAGGGAGAGCTGACGGATGGAGGTCTGGAGCTTGAGGGCCCGGAGGAGTGGGGTCAGCTGGATGGGGCGCAAGGCTAGGCCGGAGGCACTGAAGGCCTGGCTGGACTCCTGGCGCTCCAACATCTTCAGAAGGAGCCGGTGCTCCCCTCCTGCTAGCGGTGGAAAGGGAGGAAAGCGCAATTAGCAAGGACACGCTCTGGGCGCTTCACAAGTTAATTAGCATTTTTTGCCCCCCCAACATGCTGTGGACAAATTTGGCTGACCTCGGAAGGAGGGATAAGGCTGAGAGTCAACCCTGACCCCTGTCGGAATCGAACTCACAACATTATGGCTACAGTACAGCAGTTTAACCACTGTGCCAAAGCGAAAGAAGGCACCACTTGCTTCATCAGGAAGAAGGGTAAATTGCTCCCTCAATGCACCGTTTGGTGGAAGGGTTGGAAGAGAGAGAGAGAGGCCGACCCACGGGCTTCAGGGAAACTCTCCCCCCCCCCCCAGTCTTCAGTGCAGGGGTGCCCAAACCTTTTGGGCTGTGGGTCAGTCACGTGGTTCCTCCCACTGGAAGGGGAAGTAAAACACGCCTTGCAATCTGTTTTGCAACAGGATGAGATAGATTTTATGCTGCCATTTTCTCTACTTAAACCAGGGGTGGCCAAGCTATGGCCCTTGGGCTGGATCTGGCCCCCGATGCCAATTCATCCGGCCCACACTGCCCTCGTTTCTCCCAGAAGCAGTGTATGGGCATGTTTTACTTCTGCTTCCGGGAGCAACGAGGGCGTTGGGGGTTGGATCCAGCCCACGGGCCGTAGTTTGGGCACCCCTGCTTTAGTGGGTCTCTAGAGAGACATTCTAGTCCCACAACACATGACGGGCCACAGAGAAGCTCGCCACCCCAAAACAGAGAAAGGGCTCTTACCCCCAGGAAGGCTCTCGCAGGCCTTGCGGTACCGCTCGGCCAGGGGGGGCAACTCCCACGACTGCACCTCAGCCAACACCTGTTGGGGGGGGGAGAGAAGAGTGGAGGTTGGAGGGCGAGCAGTGAGCGCACCCACCCACAAAAGGACCCCCCCCCCCCGGGCTCCTCCAGAAGGGGAGTTTCCACTCTTGCCTCACTTCCTCTTTCGTGTCCAGCTCAAACCCTGGACTGCCAAAACGGAGGCACTTTCTTGGCTTTGGCCAAACTTTAGTCCTCGCCAGTGCCTGTTTCTGGCAGCCATCGGTAGAACAGCACATGAGCCAAAGGATTCTGTGGATCTTCACATTCACACAGTGTGTTGTTTGTTGTTGTCCACCAACTGCCCCCACTTGAGCCTGTTGGTCTTGTGTTCAGGCACTCCGACCCTCAGCCTATTCTGGGTCCTCCAAGTGATGCTATAGGGGAGGTTGAGATCCTCAGCTATATCCTTCCTCCTCCTCCTCCTCCTCTAATGGTGTTCCTTGTCCAGTGAGTTCCTTCCTCCATCTTCTAGTTTGGTTTTGCTCTTGCGTTCCCTCAAGAGTGTTTGTTCTCACCTCACTTCCTCCCACCTGTTCCGCTGGCTCTTCAGACCCCCCGAGAGGAATCACAGCCTGAAGAAAGCTCACCTGAGCTGCTCTTCTTGTTTTTGCCCAGGAAGTCCTCCGGGTGGGCTAGGAAGTCTCTTGGGCAAGGGAGCAATCCAGGCAGAAACTCTCCATGGGTCCTCCCCACCCCACCCCCAAGGCAGCAGGGACTGCCCCTCTTGCGTGCATTGTCGGAAGGAAAGGAAGCAAACCGCCGGGGTCCAAAGCCAGTCCTCACAGATCCATTGTGGGAGGCTGGCTGTAACCAAGGGCTGAGCAAGGTGAGGAGGAGGAGGAGGAAGCAGCCACAGAGGGACATGCATGTATCCTGGAAGCACCTGTGCACAACTCCTGGGGGAGAGGGTGTTTCCAGGACTCCTCCACTCCTGGCATCTTGGCCTTGCCTGGCATTTCCTCTTGAGTATGCTAGTGCAAACCCAGCATGCAGTGACTACTAACACACTCACCAGAGACAGGAAAGACTAGCCTGTCCTAAGAAGCTACCAGGCCATGTGGCTGGAAGTTGTTTTGCATTGTTTGCCTGTAATTACAATTAGAAAGGTTCCTGTCTTCCTTCCTGCCTCAGGAGTCACCTGACCCTATTTGCCTTTGTTTATTCTGCCCTTCTCGCTCTTGCTTTCTGCCTTTGGAAGAGGGAAAGATGTTCTTTTGAGCTCCTCTTTCTACCAGGCCATGTGGCTACAAGAAGGGCCACCTTTACTTATTTATTTCTTCTAAACTATCTCACCTGGATCTCCCGTCTTCATCACTGACCTAACGCACCTGCACCAAGACTCCTAGTGAGCACATGGCTCTTCTGGCCTCATCTTGTGGTTCACGGTGGAGAACTGGGAGACTTGCATTCAAATTAAACTGCCTAAAAACCTGCTACAAACAACTTAACATTTTCCAAACTCACCTGGCTTCCTAAGCAGATGCAGAGGCAAGCAAGTGGGGAATCCCAGGTCTGGAGATGAGAAGAAGGCACATCTCCGGAAGCCAAGGGGCAGCAGCCCCACTCCAGGCTCTCCTGGGCCAGACCTCTGCTCCCTTTGGGGTCTCCAAAAGCATCCCCTCCCTCCCCTGCCCATGTATAGGGCAACGTGCCCAGGACCCTCACCCCCTCCCCACCCCCAGCAAGCCGCTCACCTCCTCATTGCTTTGCAGGACGTCCATGATTTGGTCTTCAGGAGCCAGAAGGGCCCCTTCCTTCTTCAGGGTCAGGCGTGGCAGGAGGCCACAGGCCTGGTAGTAGCGATGAGATGCTTGCTCTGCCAGCCAAGCCACAGGGCGGCTCTCGCAGCCGCTGCGAGGAAGGGAGAGGAGTGTCACAAAGACAGCTTCCTCACCCTCTGGCGCTCAGCCTACTGATATGGCAGAAGGATCCCCTTCTCACGTATGTATGTGTGACATAGAGAGCCATAGCAAGGACACTGCCCCATGGAAGCACTTAGAAGTGCACTCTCTGGGCAGTTCACAAGTTAATGAGCTATGGCTACACATCCCAGGGACCAGGATCATGGCCGTCACCCGCAAAGATTGTCCTGGGGACAGTGCCATGCCGTGGCCTTTCATCTGCCTTCCGCATCGCAGTGTGACACTCATAGTACCACAGATCCAGTTTGGCCAGTCACTTTCTGGTCCTGCGCCCTTTTGGCACGCAAAGTCCTCTTCCTGCTCAGCCCCAGGCCAGGATGGATGAAGCTGCTGCCCTCCATCCAGATGGATCCAAGTGGGACTATTTAATCCACTTGGGGACCATTATCACCCTTTCTTCCCTTTGGACTTCGCCACCCAAGACCTTGAGTCCTCAGGGTGGTCAGGTTAGTCATTGAGTCGCTGGCAGTATACATGTAAATAATTAAAAATTAAAAAATACGTATAGATCTAGGCTGGAGGCAAACCAGAGGCAGTGACCCTGGGGGAGAAGGACCCACCAGGTCAGGCTCCAGAGGTATTTGGGGTTGGGGAAGAAGAGGTGCAAGGGGCATCCTGGGCCTCCCTGAGTCTTACCTGTGTGGCACAGGGATGAGGAAGATATTATCTTGCACCTTGACTCGCACACGGATCGGAGGCGGAGGAGCCGGGTTCTGGAGGCAGGAAACCAGGAGGCTGTGAGCTCTTTCACATAGACGATGCCCCTCCCCAGCTCCCCATGGCCACTCAAGGACTCAAATGGGGTGGGGGTGGTGCGCCTCTTCTTTCTGTCTGGGAGACAGAACTTCAGGCAACACCCCCCCACCCCCACCCCAAGGAAAAGGGAAGGAAGGAGGGCCAGCCCCACGAGGTCTTACCTGCCTCAGTCCAGGGGGTTGGCTTTCTCCACCATTGGTGTGATTAACGCTGCCCAGGTTGCCGGGGTCGACTGCCACTTCAAGGGCCTCCTCTACCACTCCGGCTCCTCGGGTCCTGCCTAGTGGGGTCCTCTCCACAATGTGGGTGAGCCGACTCTGCCTGGTCCTCCGCCGCCTCTTCCTCAGCGCCCCAGGGGACCGACGAGGAAGCCCACTGCCCTCGCCCTGCGGCTCCGGGCTTCCCTCGGACTCAGAGCTGGACTCCTTGGCTGGGCTCTGTCGGCCCCTTTTGCGGGGGCCACAGTTCCGGCCCAGGTCGTCTTCCAGCCAGTCGTCACCCACATACTCCTCCTGGGGAATCAGGGCTGGTTGGGCCGGGGGACTGGCCTGCTTGGGGCTCGGTGGGGGGCGAGAGTGGGTGCTGCCCACCCCACGTAGGGCAGCCTGGTACTCGGCTGGGGCCGCTGGCCTGAGATCCTCCTGCTCAGCCAAGCCCAGGGTCCGCAGCCCTCCTTCCCTCTGGCCAAGCAGCCGCTGCCTCTTCTTGACTGGCCTCAGCGGAGTCATGCAGTCTTCCTCCTCCGGCTCTCCCTGGGCCCACCAGGGACCAGGGGACGTCCTGCCTGAGCCTGGAGGGCTGCTGGCCTGCAGCCCTGGGAGCTCTGAGTCAAACACTTGGCTGGCTGGAGGCTCTTGGGAGGGAGGCGGCTGTCCAGCTGGAAGGGCAAAACCAGAATCACTCACACGAAAGACCTTGTTTGCTCTGGGCAGGGCAAAGTCAGAGGACAACAGCTGGCCAAAAGACAAGCCTGTTCATTCTTCCTATGAACACTCTAGCTCTAGAGCAGGGGTTTCTAACCTACGGCCCGTGTGAGCCAGATCTGGCCCATGGCACCAAATAATCCAGCCTCGGCCTCACTCCAGCTGCCCTCGTGCTGCCGGAATCAGCCGTGGACTCATTTACGGCTGCATAAACGCATTTGCGACAGCCATAAACGAGTCCATAGCTGCTGTAATCACATTTACTACAGCTGTAAATGAGTCCACAGCCTTCGTAAACGCGTTTCCGACGGCAGCAGACATGTTTTATGGCACTCGCCTGGCCTGCTCAGCTGTCTGGGGGGCCGTGGTCCCGCTTGTGGCTGAAAAACATTGAGAACCCCCCCTGCTTAGAGGCCGGACTTTCCATCAATAGGGTTTCTTCTGTCGAGTCTTCTAGTGCAACCGCAGTGCATGCAGCAACCAGACAGGAAAGACTAGCCTCACCTCAAGGAAGTTATTTTGCATTGTTTGCCTCTAATTACAATTAGAAAGATTCTTTTCTGCCTCAGGGATCACCTGACCCTATTTGCATGTGTTAAGGCACTTGTTTTACTCTTGCCTTCTCTCTCTTGCTTTCTGCCTTGGAAGAGGGAAGATGTCACCCAGAGGATCACTGGTCTATGGAACTCCCTGCCAGAAGAAGTGGTGACAGCTGTCAGTCTTGACAGCTTCAAGAAAGGATGAGACAAGTTCATGGAGGACAAGGGCATCAATGGCTATAATTATATGGATACCTAAGGACAACCTCCGGGTTGGAGAAAGGCAGGATATCTCTCTCAATAAATGCCATTACCAGGAAGGAATCCTAAGCAGGTGAAGAAGGCATCTCCTTGGGAATAAATACCCTGAAGCCAATGGTGAGCCACTGTGGGAGACAGAAAGCTGGACTGGATGATGGGCTCCTGTGGCCTCTTCCAGCAAGGCTGTTCTTTTGTCCTTCCTTTTGAGCTCCTCCACTTTCCAGGTCACATATGACTGGAAGAAAGACTTTATTTCTTTCTAAGCTAACTTTACCAAGATACCTGAGCAGGTGTAGCTTCTGACCTCATTTTGTGAATAAACGACATTTTACTTTCTCTCAAGTGTTTATTATTAGCAGGGCTAAAAAAGGGGGGTGAACTGGGAGACTTGCTTTGAAACACAAAACTGCCCCAAACCCTGCCCACTTTGCTGTGCAGCTGCTAAAAATCACTTGACCACTTTAATGGCCCCCACTGGTGTGTGCCATTCGGAGGATAAAAGCCCTTGTCCACAGGAATCATCTACAGAGCTTGGAGGAAGTTCCTTTTTCTGTATAATAAGTTCCCAGAGACCCACAGCAGCAGCGATAGAGAGCTGGCCTTGACTGAGGCACGGCTATCCTTGTTTTCACACACTTCAGACGTGGCTCTTTCTTTTTAAGCAGAGGCTCAGAGAGAGCAGCTCCCTGCCGTGGACACACGTGGCCACGGCTTCATGGACAGCTCTCCAGAACAAGAAAGGAATGAATGGAAAGGCTGCCAGCGTTCCCCAACGTATGTCCCATGGAACACTAGTGGACTTCAATTCCCAGAAGCCTCAGTCAGTAATTTGGCTGGTCAGTGCTTTGGGGAATGGACTGAAGCTTCTGGACACTGAAGTCCAAGAAGCAAAGGCTGTCCTGTGAACCCACAATTTGCCTCCTGGGAATTGCAGTCCATCAGTGTTCCATGGAACATAGTTTGGGAAACGCTGGTAGACTCACCTCCACCCCCCTGACCCCCCCTCCCAACTCACTGCTTGTAAAGCACAGCTGGGAGCAACGGCCCTTCCTCTGCTCAGCCTCACCTCGGCCTGCCTTGGCCTTCCGGAGGAGTCCTTCCATGGCCTTGCAACGCTCGCGTGTCTCTTGATCCAGATCCTTGCCATAGAGTTGCACCCATGCCTGCAGGGTGCCAAGGGGACTCTGGCCCTAAGATGACACAGGAAACAGAAACAGGTGGTGGTGGTGGTTTGCAGCGGGTGGTGGTTTGGCTCCAGAGCACCAGCGGTTTCGCAGCCCCTTCTGCGGCTGCGTGTGTGGTCACAGCACAGGCTTAACGGGCCAGGGAGGCTTTCCCTGAACACAACCTGTAAGGGAAGTCGCTGTCCCTGGCCAGTGCCAATGGCCAGGTGTGGAGCCCAAAAGGGTACGAGCGCATGCAAAATCCTACAAGAGGGGACAGCAAGGTTGGGGGGAGAGGGCTCACGTTGAAAGGACTGAAAATCTGTTATAACAGATGGACAGGAGATTTTGGCAGGACCAAGAGCCATTTGTTTTTAGTCTTGCCTCTCAACCCAAGGCCCTACTCTTGATGGGGAGGGTTTGCTAAAGAGGGAGGGTTCTTCTTCGGGTCCCGATCAAACCCTGGACTACCCAAACGAAGCCACTTCCTTGGCTTTGGCGTTGGCCAAACTTAAATCCTCATTGGTAAATGTTTCTGGCAGTAACTGGCAGCAGACCAGTAAATGAGCCCATGGATTCTGTGTCACTCCACAGTCACGCACACCACGGTGTTGTCTGCCAGCAGCCCCAATCAAGCATGTTGGCCTTGCATTTAGAGATTCTGACCCTCAGCTTATTTCAAGTGATGTACGGGAGGTTGAGTTCCTCGCCCATATTCCTCCTTTAAAGGCATCCTTTGCCCAATGAGCTCCTTCTTCCTCCATCTTCTAGTTGGGTTTTGCTCTTGTGTTCCCTCAAGAGTGTTTCTTCTTGCCATGAAGCTCTTCCTGGATCTGAGCCGGTGGACTTGAGGCTCATCATCTCCGTTCAGAGGGTGTCGAGGAGGAGGGTCCTTCTCTTGCTTAGTTTTCTCGGCATCTGCTGCTACTTCTCTCCCTATCTTAGATTGAACGATACCAACAAGAGGGTCTATTTCCTCAAGTGGTGTCGGTTTAAGGCAGCCTGTCGCTCTACGCATGGCTTCATTCACTGTGAAGAGGGAGGCTAATTGGCATGTGGTTAATGGTTGCCCTAAGCCCTGGAGTTCCTCTCAGCCAAAACTTTAGGCTGCTGTGGGCATCTAGGAGACAAGGGAGGGGGTGGAAGGAGCAACTCAGGTGAGAAAGAGGGAACTGCCAACAACCTTTGGATGGTGCAAGGATGGCCACCGGCTTCACAACGAGATCTTCTCAGGCACTGACTGGAGAAAGCATTTGCTCCAGGACTTTGGGGAGAGGTTCCCATTGCTGCCCCCTCCACCCCAAGAGCCAGGGTGAGCCAGATCCCCCGTTCCATGCCTTCTTCCCATGCCCATGTCTCACCACCCTCCGCCTCCCAGGTTCCTACCCAACCCACATCTCACCTTGGCATTACGGAGGAGCACTGAAGCCCCTCGCCGGACCAGGAGCTCTGCCACGTCAAAATGGCCGCAGTTGAGGGCATCGTGCAGGGGGGTGATGCCCTCGCAGCCAGGCCCGCCGGGGTCATCCATGGCAGCCCCGTGGTCCAAGAGGAAGTGCACGATCTCTGCAAGAACAAGCCAAAGGTTAACACATTCAAGACAGACCCAACGCCCCCCCTGGTCCAGGGTCAGTTTCCACATTTTAGGTGCACCACAAAAATGCCCTCCAGGCCCCCCCTCCCCCACACCCTGTCACTCACCCAGATGTCCATGGTTGGCAGCCTCGTGCAATGGGGTCCAGCCACAATAATCCCGGGGGTTCAGAGGGTGTCCCTGAAGCAGAGATGGAAAGCAGCCACGTCTCAAGGGAATCCCAGAAGCTCCGGGGCTGGAACACAACACGGCTTCCCCTGCCCCCTAATTTCCTTTCTGCTTCCCCTCCCCCAAGCCCCAGGGCAAAGAGGATGGAAGAGAAAGAGCCTCACCTTGTCAAGAGAACACCTGTCCTCAACCCCCTGTTAGCCCACCACCTTTTCCCTGGAATACTCTGAGAGCTGCACACCCAATTCCTTGCCTAAGAAACATCTGTATGCAAATGCATGCATGTGTGGAGTTGACCCACCCCTGTACGATAAAGCAGAAGGAATCACCTAGACCAGTGATGGCAAACCTTTTAGACACCGAGTGCTCAAACCAAGAGGCTGCCGTCCGCACCCTCACATCGCATGTGAGCCGCCCATCTTACCCCAGACAGGGGAGGGAGGAAGCGCTCCCATTGGGCTGCTGGCCAGAGGGTCAGGGCGAACTCTTGGCTGGGGCAATGGCATGGGTGCCCACAGAGAGGGCTCTGAGTGCCACCTCTGGCATGCATACCACAGGTTTGCCACCATCCTAGACTAAGAATCTTTCCACCTCTTTTGTAGCTCTTCAATTCAGAGGAGAGGAAGAGAGACACAAGGAAAGATGGACAGGAATTTCCCCTTGAAGGTCAAAAGGCAGCAGAGAAAGATGCCCCTTTCCACCGCCGCCGCCTCCACCACCACCCCTGCCCAGGGATAACGCCTCCCCCCCGGTACCTTCTCCACAAAGAATTGGACCCGGCGCAGGTTTCCGTCAATGCAGGCCCGGTGCAGCAAGGTCTCCCCCTTGTCATTTCGCTGAGTCCACTGGGGAAGGCAGATACGGTCAGAGAAGCCTGGCCACCCCTTTGCCCCTGGGCAAAACCAACCAACCGCCTAACCAACCACCAACTCAATGCATCCTGAGGCCAGAGAAGCCGATGAGATAAAGCCCAAGACTTGCCCTGCTGGCATATCCATCTTGTCTCTTGGCCTTCAGAGTCCCCAGGTGGGCAGAGCAGGAGGCAGGTTCAAGCCCAGCAGGGAAAATAAAGATGCCTGCTTGTTCATCCCCAACATCTCAGGCTCAGAGGCCCCAAGAAGGGCGTTACACGGACGAAGCCTGGTGAGAGACCACGGTTGCCCATCCAGGCCTCTGTGACCTTCCTTCTCCAGAGAGAACCTGTCGTTCACTCCGGGGCATGGATTAGACAAAGTGGCGTCCCTGTCCAGAGATGTTGATACCTATCTCTTTCTCTCCATCCATCCAGGTGGGTTTTTGGTTTCCCTACCCCTGATATTCTCTCCCTCCTCCTCCTCCTCCTCCTTCCCTCACTCTGTGTTACGTTTGAATTTCCCTGTGTGTCACACAGAGGGGGAAAAGAGAGCAAGAACACAAACAGAAGACAGTGCTCCCGATATGTTACAGCTTGCTCTCTCTCTCCTCCTGCAACATCCAAGGTGGAGTTAAGCACTCTGAACATCCAGAATTTGGACATCACACCCACCCACAACCAAGCTGGATCTCTTGAAGCAAGGGGTTTCCCCCTCCTAGGCTCCTGGAAGGCCCATCCACTTGCCAATGCCAATGCCTGAGACCAGGACTTTCTGCATGCCAGGGGATGCAAAACCCAACCCCATCCCAGAGCATCCCAGCAACTTCTCCAGCTGCCAGGACCTTGGCGACTGAGCCACTGAGTCATCACAACTACTAACAGCTGAATGGCCACGAGTGAGCCTTCCTGCTCACATCCCTAAATGCCCAGCGGTCCATCCCCGGCTCCTCTTCTTCCCACACAGGCAGGGATGCTGAGATGTTGGGGATGAACGAGCAGAAGGAACCCACCTCCAAGAGACAGAGACAGGACTCCTTGGGTAACCAGGATGACTTTGGCTTGACATCATCCTCATCCCACCCCCTCCACCTCCCCAACAACATACAGTCTTTCCTGACCCAGAAGAGCTTGCCAGACTTTTGAGCCTTGTCTCACCTTGTGGACCCTGCGCTGGCCTGGCACAGTTTTGGTGTAGCCTTCCAGGTCATCCTCTCCATCTGCAAGAGAGCCAGGCTTGGTCAGGGCCCTTGTCCAGGCTGTGATCTCGAGACAGATTTCCCCCAAAAGTGGCCGTCACACCCTCCCCAAGGGATGGCTAGGGCAGGAAACTCACACACACACACACACACACACACACACACAAGGCCCACCTCCCATTTGCTTTGGACAGCAAGGTGGAGGGACAGTAACATCTGACACTTCCGTTAATTGCTGCTTTAAGCTACAAATGCTTTTCTGATGATGTCTTATTAGGGTGATTAAGAAGCTCGTCTTGTTAGCTGGAAGGCTGGCATTTCGAGACTCGGGTACCGCACGACAGATTGAGCGCCCATCTCTATCCCAGCTCTTGGGGACGTGAAAGGAGCCTCATTTGGGCTTTCCCTGAGCAGTTTCTTTTGCAAAAAAAATCCTTTCAACCCAGAATAATTTGTGACATGAAATTATTGTTATATTCATCCAAGACCTTGTTATTTTTTTATTGATACACCCTATATGTGAATTGTCACTTGTATTCAGAGATGTAGTTAAATAATTTTTTTTTGGGGGGGAGGGAATCTGTTCTCTTTATTGTCTCACTAACGATGTAAACGGTTGTAGATCTATAGGATAAGTCATAACGTGCATGCTGGGACATAGATTTTATTGGGGTTCTGACAACGAATCTAGAATCGGAGATTTCATGACCTATGTGATAGGAATTTGTGGTGTCCAAGCATCTGGGCATAGGGAATAACTACCCTATCAGGGTCAAGCGCTATGACAGAAATCTTTAAACCTGACTGGCTAAACACCAACCACAGCTACCTTTGTGTTTCTATGTCCAAAGGCTATTTGTACAACTTTCCCCCTCCACTGAGCCCCCAACCCCAGGACCTGGCAGCTCCAGAGCTTATTGTAGGGGATGTGGAAAGCCCTTATTTCCCTTGGCTCTGCTGCCTTTGGATCTCTGTGGGGAAGGAGTGTGAGAGTTCATCTCACAGGACTATCTCCCCCCCCCCCAACATCTTCAAACCCCCACCCTTCCATTCCTGTGTTTCTTAACTAGGAATCACCCCGCAATGTCAACTGTTTGGTCCTGCTTCAGCCCTAAACAACCAGCCCCAGGGAAGAAATGTTGGGTGAACAGCCCTGTGTAAAAGCGTGCATAGCCGTGTGAGTCTGTGTGAGAAAGACGTCTCGGAAACTGCCTCTGAAGAGAGAGAGAGAGAGAGAGAGAGATGGGACCAGATTAAATCAGTGCCTTCGGGTTGGCCTCCAAGATTTTGAAACCTGTGCAGGCGGAAGATCCTGCTCAGTTTACAAAGCAAGTCCTCTCCAGGGTAACAAGGAGTAGCGAAGAAGAGTTAAATAAGCTGGAGGAGAAGGAATGGCTTAGGCAAAGGAGTAAAATTAAGGACAAGACTCCAAACAGGACTTGTGACGTCAACAATGTATGTCTCAGAGGCTGCACAGGTTGTGACCCAGGAGAGAGAAGTACAGTATCTTCCCTTCCAAATAACAATGGATATGTTCCAATTAAATAATGTGGTTCCTCCCACCAGAAGCGGAAGTAAAACGTGCCTTGCAATCTGTTTTGCAACAGGATGATAGATTTTAAGCTGCCATTTTCTCTGCTTCAACCAGGGGTGCCCAAATTACGGCCCACAGGCCATATCTGACCCACACCGCCCTTGTCACTCCTGGAAGCGGAAGTAAAACGCGCCTGTAAAATGCTGCTTCCAGGAGCAGCGAGGGTGGTGCAGGCCGGATGAATTGGTCAGGGGCCGGATCTGGCCCATGGGCCATAGTTTGGGCACCCCTGAATTAAATACTCCAAGAATCTCTGATTGTGGCATTTCCTGAAATATCAGCCTAAGGACCAGATTTAAATGATCGGCATTCGTGAGTCTGAAGCACCTGGGAATATAGAGGCCAAGAGTTCCACAGTCTCAGAGATGTATTCTTCTCTTCCAAGGAAAAGGGATGAGGAGGAGGGAAGCAACAGCATCACAAATGCGCACCTCAGGGCCTATTGCTACACTTTCCCTCCCTTAAGCCAAAACCCCAAGAGCGTCCATGGCTGCTCCCCTGCTTCTGGCCCTACTTTTATCATACTCACCACTCTCGGAGAGCTCCAGGTCGCTCACGTCCAAAGGCTCGCTATTTTGCAGCTCTTCCTCCTCCTCTTCCTCGCCCATTTCCCCGTTGGAGGGCCAGCCCTGTGCACTGCAGAGGTCCTGGAGCCGAGCGAGCGTGCCCACTGCTTCAGGGCATCCGCACCTCTGCTGGGCGGCATGGAGGTGCTGCAGGATCTGATGCTGAGAAACAGGGTGGCAGAGTGGAAAACCGTGAGTGCTGTTAAGAGACACACTTTCTGTTCTGCTCAAGTCAGGAGCGACTTACAGCGACCCTAACAGGGTTTTCAAAGTTAGTGAGATAGGTAAGGAGTTTTATCACTGCCCCCCCCCCCCCCACACACACACACATCCAGTGAGTTCCCATGCCTGATCGAGCAGGGATTCAAACCCAGGTCTCCAGAGTCCTCACCAGTTTCTCTCTCTACCCATTAGGCCATAATGAGTATTCAGGTGGGTTTTGCTCAGTTCTAGTCCCTCATCCCTCATGGACTGCAGTGGCTCAAGTGGCTAAGACGCTGACTGGGAAGCAGAAGGTTAGCAGTTTGATTCCCAAGTACTGCAGGACAGAATGAGCTCCCGTCTTTGTCCCAGCTCCTGCCAACCTAGCAGTTTGAAAGCAAGAAATTGCAAGTAGATAAATAGGGACCACTTCGGTGGGAAGGTAACAGCGTTCCGTGCGCTCCGGTGTCGTCATGCCTGCCACATGACCATGGAAATGTCTGCAGAAGCAAACAGTGCTGGCTCTTCGGCTTAGAAACAGAGATGAGCACTGCACCCTAGAGTTGGATACGACTGGCTTTCGAGCAAGGGAAACCTTTACCTTTACCTACTCCCTCATTCATCTCTTGGCCTTCAGTCCACTAAAGAGGGGACAGTTGCAATTTTACTATATGTACTCGAGTATAAGCCAACCCAAATATAAGCCTAGGTACCTAATTTTGACCTGAAAACACAGGAAAATAGATTGGCCCGAGTATAAGCTGAAGGTGGGAAATGGAGCAGCTGCTAGTGAGTTTCAATAATCAAAATACATGAAAATATGGTAAAATTAATTAAACTGTCGGCGCATCTCAATCTGGTGTGTTCTTGGGACCCTTGTGGTCACTGATACGAGTATAAACCATGCTCCTTTTTGAGGGGCTAAAAAAACTCAGCTTATACTTGAGCATATATGGTAATTCTTGCCTGACTTTTTCTCAGAAAATGGATGAAAACCTTCTAGAGTCGCTTTTGACAAGAAAAGGCAACCCAGAGCAAAAACTGTGCCAAAAGAAGTTTTGAAGCAAATAATACAGGGTGTGCAAGCAAGCAATGGCTCACACCTTGCAGGACAGATATTTGAGGATAAGGAGTGCTTGGAGCACTGAACTGAGTAGGGGGCTGTGGTGGCTCAGTAGTTAAGAAGCTCCCCTTGTTAGCTGGAAGGCAGTTCGAGACCTGGGTATGTGCATGACGGATTGAGTGCCCGTCTCTGTCCCAGCTTTTGGGACATGAAAGGAGCCTCATTTGGGCTTTCCCTGAGCGGAGTTTCTTCTGCAAAAATCCTTTCAACCCAGAAAAAATTATGGCACGAAATTATTATTATTATTGAATTGAGTGTCTTGGACTCTGGACGCCTGGGAGGTTCTGGGAACTGGACATCCAAAACACCCAAGTCCACGCTCCTCCTCCTCCTCTGCTTGAACCAGCCAGCTCCTCATGTGTGCCACTTCCCTGTGCATCTCCACTTAAGACTCTCAAAAGGAGAATCTGAGAGTAAACAAAACAGAACAGCAAAAAAAAAAAAAAAGACAGAAAATGTTGTGGCGCCTTAAGACTAGCTGCTATATTTAAATATGAGCTTTCATGGACCGAGTCCACTTCATCAAATTTGGCGCACGAAAGCTCACATTTAAATACAGGAGTGAGTCTTTAAGGTGCCACAACATTTTTTTGTCTTGTTGTGCTGTTCTGTTTTGTTTACTCTCAGATATGCTTTCACAGACTAACCCAGCGACCGCTTCAAACATTTCAAAAAGAAAAGACTCTGGTTTCGTGCAGACAGTTGATAGCAATAAACCACAATCCTTATTTTGCTCTCACTTCACAAAATATAAACAAGAAAATCTCAGGGGATTGAAAATTCCCCCATGAAATTGCCTTGTTAAGTTGAAATAACTTTTGAACAGGGAACACGCATACGCACGCATGCGCACGCGCGCACACACACACACACAGAATTTTAGATCCCAGGAACTTGGATAATAAGCCCTGGTGGTGCAGTGGCTAAACTGCTATACTGCAGCCAGAACATTGTGAGCTGGATCCTTCCATTCTTCCAAGGTAGGGCGTCCCCAGCATGTTGGGGGCAAAAGGCTAATTACTCTGTAATAATAATAATAATTTAGTGTCAGAAAATATTCTGGGTTTCAAAGGATTTTTGCGGAAGAAACTCTGCTCAGCGAATGGCCAAATGAGGCTCCCTTCATGTCCCCAAGAGCTGGGACAGAGATGGGCGCTCAATCCATCATGCAGTACCCAGGACTTGAACTGCCAACTTGCCAACCTTCCAGCTAACAAGGCGAGCTTCTTAATCATTGAGCAAACCACAGCCCCTTACTCTGTGAACCACCCAGAGAGTGTACTAAGCGCTACGGGGAGGTATAGAACTGTAATTGCTATTGCTAATATTATCTTTCCATGGACGCTGCAAGTGGTGAAGGAGCAAAAGACTTTAATGGGAATCTCTCTGAATTACTGGATTTCATATGAAGGGAGGCATCAGAAAAAGTCCTTGAGGACATTTGCATGGGTGTGTGTGGGTGTGTCTGCAATCAAACCCAAAGATTGCAGAGAAGCAAACAAAGGCACCGCATAACATCTAAAGAGCCATGTTAGATGAAGGCAACGAGGGAGACATCAAAGACTTTTTCACTTTTTGTACTTTTCCACCCAGAGGATCCCTGGTCTATGGAACTCCCTGCCAGAAGAAGTGGTGACAGCTGTCAGTCTTAACAGCTTTAAGAAAGGATTAGACAAGTTCATGGAGGACAAGAGTATCAATGGCTATAATTATGGATACCTAAGGACAACCTCCGGGTTGGAGAGATAGGCAGGATATCTCTCAATGCCATTTCCAGGGAATCCTAAGCAGGTGAAGGCATCTGCTTGGGAATAATAATACCCTGAAGGAAATGGTGAGCCACTGTGTGAGACAGAATGCTGGACTGGATCATGGGCTCCTGTGGTCTCTTCCAGCAAGGCTGTTCTTATGTTCTTATAAAGACAAGAAAGTGGCTTCATTTTGGCAGTCCAGGGTTTGATTGGGACACAAAAGAATAAGGGGGACATTTTTTAATAGAACAGAGCACACAAATTGGCCTTCTTGGTGGCAGAGATTTGTGGGGGTGGTGGGTGAGGACACGAGACAGAAGGAAGGAGAGGGTCCTGCCCTACCTGGGAGGCCTCCTGCCCTGAGGGACTTTCTTCCTCCTCCTCCCTCAACCATTCAGCCCTCACACCTTCATGCTTACCTGCAGTTTGGGGTCTGTGGCCTCCTCGGCACAGCGCAGGGCCTTTTGGAAGCAGGTCTCCACCTCTGCGTAGCTCTCTGTGGCTTCCTCCTTGGCCAGGGCAATGCTGAGCCATGTCCTCCCCTCCTGGGCAAGGAAGGAACCAGCAGGATCCAGGTTGTCATCCAAACCTCCTCCTCCTCCTCGCCAACAGCAAGACCAGGGCAGGGAGCTTTGCTCAGACTGCCAGCTCCCAGAGTCTCCTCACTGGCGTGGATCCTGGCATCGGCCAAGAGTCCTGGTGGCGCAGCAGTGCTTAAGCTGCTGTCCTGCAGCCAGAAGGTTCTGAGTTTGATCCTGACAGGGCTCGAGGTAGACTCAGCCTCTTCTATCCTTTTGAGGTGGGTAAAATGAGTACCCAGCATGTTGGTGGTGGTAAAATGACAATTAACTTGTGAACTGCCCAGAGAGTGCACTAAGCGCTTATATGGGGCAGTAGAGAAGGGTAATTTTCATATACTTGTTAAATATAACTATTTTAAAATATAACAATCCATGTAAATATAATACAGTGGTACCTCATACAATGATTTTAATCTGTTCCACGGGGCTTGTTGTTGTACAAAACCATTGCTATACAATGCATGCATTGTATAGCGATTTTCCCTATGGGATGCATCGTACGATTTTTTTCGCTAAATGGTTTTTCCCATTGAAAAATGGTTGTACGATTTTTCCCCATAGAGAAAATTGTTATGTGGGATGCCATTTCCCCCACCCCCCACCTAATTGTTATGCGATTTCCTTACTATATAAAGCGATTGTTGTATGAGGTTCCACTGTAATGTTCTATTTATGGGCTACCTATAATGTCTACTTCTGCCCCTTTGCTCTGTCAAGTTCTTCTTCGTGATCCCACTTGTGTGGATTCACAGGTGAACACGAAGAAGAGCAACAGTTACAGTACAGGGGTTAAACTGCTGTACTGCAGTCAGAATGTTGTAAGTTCGATACTGGCATGTGTTGACTCAGCCTTCCATCCTTCTGAGGTTCATAAAATGAGATCCCAGCATCATTTGGGGGTGGGGGGGGGGGGAGATGCTAATTAACTTGTGAACTGCCCAGAATGCACTAAGAGCACTGCTATTGCAAAGAGGAACCGTGTCACCTTCTAGGCCAGATCCATGGGGTGTTTCCCTGGGCAGAGCATTGGGGAAGTGAAGGGGTCTCCTTGGCGGCCGATGATCTCAAGTGCGCCCCCCTCACCCCTACACCCCTCCCTCGCCATCTCTGGGCTTGTCTCTGACCTCCAAAGGGTTTCCCTTGCGAAGTGCCAGCTCTTCTCGGTAGTGCTGTAATGTCCGCGCGTAGTCTTTCAGGTCCGCAAAGGTGGCCGCCAAAGAAACGTGAATCACGGCCAGCTCCTGTGCCGGACGCTGCAGGGCCTGAGCAAAGCGTAGCTGGAACAAGACCAGACAGGGGTTTTGTAGGCAGGCAACCCGGCCCACACTTGGCACATATTCCCAGTCCCATACAGCCCAGCTGACCTCCTCCCTGACCTCTGCTAACCTGGGCTCACCCTTACCCCCTTCTCTCACTCCTGCCCTTGCTTTGCCCAACCCAACCCACTTCCACCGAGACTCCTTTGCCCAGGTAAGGCAATGGGTTCCACTGTGGTCCTGCTCAAACCATTAAAAAGTTTTTTTCCTGATATTCAGCCTATCTCTGGCTTTCTGTAGTTTCAGCCCTTTATTTATTTAGACATTTAACCACCCCCTCCTGCACTCTGGGATGATGGAGAACAGATCCTGCCCTTCCTCTTTATGACCATCTTTCAGGTATTTGAAGTGTGCTGCCAGCCTATCCCCTCAGTCTCCTTTTCCCAAAGCTAAACATGCCCAGTTCCTTCTGCCTTTCCCTCTGAGGGCTCGGTTTCCATTCTTCTGATCGTCCTTCTTGCCCTTCTCTGGACCTGCTCTAATTTGTTTGGTCTGGTCCCTGGCCAGGTAGGTCCTCACCCACTTCGCCCCATCTTGGCTCTCAGGCTGGAGGCTCTCAGACGCAACATCTGCCGCTTCATTCCAGATGATCTGCCGATTTTCAAAGGGCAACTCCTTGAACCCTCAAGCCAGCCCCAACTATTAAACCAGGGGTGCCCAAAATACGGCCCGCAAGCCGTGGTTTAGACACCCCTGGTTTAAGCAGAGAAAATGGCAGCCTAAAATCTATCTCATCCTGTTGCAAAATAGAATGCAAGGCAAGTTTTACTTCTGCTTCCATTGGGAGGAACCACATTGACCGTCCCGCTGAACCACATGACCAGCCCACTGAACCACGTGACCAGCCCATGGCCCGAAACGTTTGGGCACCCCTGCATTAAACAGTTGGCTCTATCATCACCCCCACCCCACCTTCACTGTCCAGATACAATCCTCCTCCCTTCCACTCATGATCCTGAGGGTCATGTTGGCCTCACCTGCTTTCCATAGGCCTCCGCAGAACGCTGATAATCCCCCGCCTTGGAGAAAAGGTCCCCCAGTTGCTCACACAGGCCCAGGGCCGCCTCCTGGCTGCTGTTGGCTTCCGCCTCTTCCAGAGCCTGCTGCAGTCTGCTCACCTTTGTGGCTGCCAGAGAAGGTACCCTAGTCAGCATGCCAAGGCACTAGATGTCTTCTGTAAAATGTGCCCCCCAGACACACACACTCACCATAGCGCAGGTTGTGGCAAACAGTCTCCCGTTGCTGAGGCTGCTGGGAGCCCAAGGTGTAAGCCTTTCTGAGCGCTCGCTTAGCTGCCACAAAGTCCCCCAGACTCAGCAGCACCTGTGAGGGAAGAGGAACACAGAGGTTAAACAGGCCAGCACCCCCTAAAACAAGGGTGCCCAAATGACGGCCCATGGGCCAGATCCTGACGCCAATTCATCCAGCCCACACCGCCCTCGCTGCTCCCGGAAGCAAAACATGCCTGCGCCACCCTCGTTACTCCTGGAAGCGGACGTAAAACGTGCCCGTGGATGCAAAACGCGCCCGCACCACCCTCGTTGCTCCCAGAAGTGGAAGTAAAACACATTTTACTTTGGCTTCCGGGGAAAACAAGGGCAGTGTGGGCCAGATGAATTGGTGTTGGGGCCCAGATCTGGCCCATGGGCCGTAGTTTGGGCACCTCTGTCTTAGGGGGTGCTGGCTTTAAGCAGAGAAAAAGGCAGAGAAAATTGCAGTTTAAAATCTATCTCCTGTTTGCAAAATAAATTCCAATGCATGTTTTGGTTCCGCTTCTGGTGGGAGGAACCACGTGACCGGCCCAATGAACCATGTGACTGGCCTGTGGCCCGAAAAGTTTGGGCACCCTTGCCCTAAGTAACCTAAGCAAGGGGCTCAAGGTCCTCCCTAGAAGACTCTCAATTAGCAGACACTATATTCTCAAAAACGTGCAGTGGTATTTTAGAGAGCATGCCGTTTCTTCTCCATAGGCATGGGTGTGACACTGTGGGCTGTTTTCAAACCTAACGAGACCTTCGTGTTTCTGTTCAGCTTTTTCTATTCTTACCATTTATCAGCAGAACGTTACTGATCAACCTTCCTCAACCTGGTGCCTCTCCTCAGAGGGAAAGAGTAAAGGAAGGATATCCCAAGGGCACCAAAGTACACGCTTATGCAATTCCCACCATGGCTTCTGTCGCTTTCCCCAGGCAAGAGGAGTGTGGAAGCATCATATGCACACAGACACCTCTGCACATTCACATAATTAGCTACTTTGGATTATTATTATTTATTATTTGTTGTAGTTTTTAGCAATGGGTTATCCGTTGCCAGCTTGCTGGGCCTGTTGCAACTTCACCAGAACCCCTTTGGCCAGGTCTTCCCAGGGCAATTCAGGATGGCCTTCATGGGTACTGTAGTGGTCCTGTGCTGTAAGGCCACACCATACTATGCCCAGTCCTAGCAATCCTGTAATTGGACCTGTTACCACCTCTCATGAAGTGGATGTGGGGTTGGACTTTGAATGGTGGAGCGATAACATCAAAGACATTTTACAAGAACACCAAACAGAAGGGCCAGAACATGAACTTTGCATCTCCCGATGGGGTAAAAAAGGAAGCAAAGAAAAAGAAGAGAGAAGATTAGTTTAATTTAAGATGTCTTCTTCTTCTGCCATATCCGAATATAGGTGATCATTATATAGGTGATCATTATCACGATCAGCCATTAAGACGTGTCTTAATATAATTCAGTGGCCTTTCATCTGCCTTCCGCATCGCAGCATGACACCCATAGTACCACTGATCCAGTTCTGCGGGTCCCTTTCTGGTCCTTTTGGCACACAAAGTCCTCCTCAGCCCCAGGCCAGGATGGATGAAGCTGCTGCCCTCCGTCAAGAGGGGTTCAAGTGGGATTTAATTCACTTGGGGACCTTCACCCTTCTCTGTGGACTTTGCCACCCAAGGCTGTTGGTCAGGTTAGTTAACCGCCGCCTGAGTCACTGGCAGTATGGTCTACCCTTATTACCATAGGAGGATAACCTGGCCAGATTGGGAACTTACATTTATTTAATTTTT
Source organism: Bradypodion pumilum (assembly GCA_035047305.1). NCBI lineage: Eukaryota > Metazoa > Chordata > Lepidosauria > Squamata > Chamaeleonidae > Bradypodion > Bradypodion pumilum. The sequence goes on from JAWDJD010000004.1 coordinate 345,336,578, forward strand.
ATATTGGCACGTATGTGTCTGAACTTTTAACTGTAAGCTGAAAGCATGAAATGGCGCCTGCCTCACCTGGGCGATGCCTGCGTGGCACTCACTCTCCATGTACTTCTCTTTCATTTTGCAGGCGCTCTCGCGTGCTCTCTCCAGGCAGCGCATGGCCTTGGAGTGCTCTCCCTCCCGCAGATGGATGGTACCCAGGTTGAAGTAGGTCCGGTAGAGGTCTTCATGGAGCTGAGCCTGACTGGAAGGAGGAAGATGAGAAGGAAAACCATCCAGGATCCAGACCAGGGATGCCAAAACTTTTTGGGCCATGGGCTGGCCACGCAGTTCAGTGGGCCGGTCGCATGGCTCCTCCAATCGGAAGTGGAAGTGAAACATGCCTTGCGATCTGTATTTTGCAGCAGGATGAGCCAGATTTTAGTCTGCCATTTTCTCTGCTTAAATCAGGGGTGCCCAAACTATGGTCTGTGGGCTGGATCCAGACCATCCATCTCTCACCAAGAACCCCTGGAGCTGAGAAGCCCCCACTGGCTCCAGATCCTTGCCCCCAGAAATGGAATACTGTAGTGGAAACTTTCCTGGACTTTTCCCAAACTGTGGAGCCCAAGGGAAGGGGGCTTTATGTTTTTCGAGTCAAGGCCATACAATGGCCACCTTGAGTTAAGGTGTTAATTTACAGCTATCCTACTCCAAAGAGGTTTTCTCCGCTCTCCTTCCCCACTCAGCCAGCCCCCCACCCCCCTCTAGCTGCATTTATAATCTAGGGAAGGGCAAGGATTCAGAAGATGGATGGTGGCACTTCTTCAGTTCCACAAACTGAAACAAATCCATCAAACCTGGGCAAGTGGGAGGCCAGGGTTACCTCCCCAGGACCTGCATTCAGTCCTCCATCCAAGCCAGAGTCAGCCTGAGGGACTTTACCTGCAAAGCGCTGCGCAAACTGTCCACAGCAGGGCATTCATTTCATCATCACCAGCTTCCTAGATAATCCTGGCAGCAAGCTTGGCTCCAGTATTAGCAGCCATTGCATGAACTGGCCTGGTCATCTCACCATTTCCCTCAAAATAAGAGGGAAATAAACCCTAGCATGATTTTTCAGGATGCTCGCAATATAAGCCCTATCCTCAAAATAAGCCCCAGTTGAGATTATCAGCCTGACGGATGCATTTAGTACATCTGTTGAAACACACATTGGACATATGGGATTATAAAATGCTAATCTATAATTAATATAAACAAATATTATTGACTTTAATACTTGCAATAAAGGATAATATAAATTATAATTAAGTATTTGTAAATACCCAAACTGGTGCCTTTGGAGGAGAGGTAAACGCCGATGGGAACAGATGAACTTGAGACTTATTGCCAAATGGCCCATCGGAGTACAAACACAACACACAAATAACATATATTTGATAACGAACAGACATGACTGTGTTTAACATGAATCTTCAGAATTCAATACATTGTGTGTTTTAACGGAAGTACTTTATTTATTTATTTCAATTTTTATGCCCCTACTCAGGTAAAAACCCGACTCAGGGCGGCGTACAACCATTAAAAAATACATAAAAACAAGTTAAAACCCCAACCACCCATTATCCACCCACCCTCCTTCCACTTCCCTTTTAAAAGCTAAAAAAAGCTTTAAAAAGGAGTGGGCAAGAGGGAATACATAAATACAGAAAGAGGGGCATTGAATGAACTCAGTTTAGCTAGGAATGAGCCAGCAGGCTGGGGCCACATTCCCATCAGCCCCCCCCCCCCCACACACACACACACACCTGCCCTGCCAGCCAGGTCTTCAAATCTTTCCTAAAAGGCAGTAACTCCGTCTGAAGCCTAATCTCTATTGGCAGGAGGTTCCAGAGGGCTGGTGCGGACACGGAGAAGGAGGCCCTTTTCCGTGTGCCAGAGAGGCGAGCCCCTCTGGCTGATGGCACAACTAGGGAGCCCCTCCAGTCCGCTCTGGTCGGATGGGCAGACACTCTTGGGATGATGCGATCTCTCAGGTATCGTGGCCCACTGCCATATAGGGCTTTAAAGGTCAAAACCAGCACCTTGAATTGCACCCGGAGACAAACTGGTAACCAGTGCAGCTCCCGGAGTAGCGGGGCGGCGCAGACATAATGTCCACATCCCATCACCACCAGGGCAGCCGCATTCTGAACCAGCTGTAGTCTCTGAATGGTTGTCAAGGGCAGCCCCATGTAGAGCGCATTACAGTAATCTAGTCTGGAGGTGACCAGAGCATGAGTGATCATGAGTAAGGAGTCCCGGTCCAGGAGTAGGTGCAACTGGCAGATTACTCTAAGTTGAGCAAAAGCCCTCCTGGCCACGGTTGCCACCTGCTCTTCCAGCAGCAGACGTGAATCCAGGAGGACCCCCAAGTTGTGTACCAGGTCTGTCTGGGGCAAAACTGCCCCATCCAAGACCAGAAGTGGTAACTCACTGGTTATCCTCGGACCCCTGATCCATAGCCACTCAGTCTTGCTGGGGTTCAGCTGAAGCCCGATGTCGCCCATCCAAACCCCAACAGCCTCCAGGCATTCAGACAGGACTTTGACAGCATCACTGGGATCACCACGGGACGAGATGTACAAGTGGGTGTCATCCGCGTACTGATGGTACCGCGCCCCGAAGATAAGTCCTAATGCGTCTTTTGGGACAAAAATTAATATAAGACCCGGTCTTATCTTGGGTGAAACACAGTAGGAAACTCCCCAAGAGCCATCAGGAAACTGTTTGGACACCTCAGCCTCTTGGAGTGCCCGATCTTCATTGGTTTCCTGTGCTTGCAGAGATTCAGAGTCCCAGCATGTCTGAACCCCACCAGGTAGTGGGGGGTTCAGAGCTAGAGTCCTGCCCAGTCCTGACCGCGTGGAGAACAAACATGACCTGCACCGTGGGCAGCAGCAGGAGACTGCCTCCTCCATAGGAAACCCACGTGCAACCCTGGACCCCCATCCAGCCCAGCCCTTACCTGGACAGGTAGATGCTTTTCTTGATGTAGAAGGCATGCTTGGCTGGGTTCTTCAGGCTGTCATAGACCAAGCCAAGGTTCAGGTAGAGACGTGCCCTCATTTCGCTCACCTCTCGCTGAGGTACATCCCCTGTGAGAAGCTTGCCATTAGCCAGCAGGGAGGGTACTCTTCACCTGCAGAATTCACCCCCCCCCTCCTGGAATGAGACCTTCCCTTTAACCCCTTCTCCTTAACAGAGTGGGAGAGGACTTTTCCCTTAGAGACAAGGGGTTGCCCCCGGCCAAGCTCCAGACGTCTGCCTTGGACCACCTTGTCTTAAGGTGAAGGACTCTCCTCTGGCTTCCTTCACCTGGGACAGCTCCCAGGCCTACCTTCCAGTTCTTCCTCTACAATGGCCAGGCTCTTCACAAAGGCCTTCTCAGCTTCCTGCAGGGCTTCCCTCGACTGGTTGCTCTCCGCCATGAACATGTAAGTCCTGCCAATGGTGGCCCAAGCCCTTTGCTCCTCCACGTGGTTGGCCACGGAGCCGGCCAGCTCCAGGTGGCGGCGCTGGTGCTAGCAAGGAAGACAGAGAGACAGGAGCTTCAAGGGAGGGCCCTCGGCACCATCCAGGGCTGGCAAGCAGGCAATGGCAGGAAGCCCTCTAAAGGGACTGGGGATTCATTCTGCAGGCAGTTCCTCTAGCCCAGGAGGTCCCTCCTTCCAAATGGAAGACAAGCGTTTTGATTAAAAAATCAAAAACAAATCTCCAGGTTTGACAAAGAAACATAGCAGAGTTTATACAGAGGGAGCGCTTGAGCACAGGAGATGTATGTTCAAATTCCACCCAGCCTATAAGCTCACCAAAGCCTTCCAATTATATCTCACTACATGAACTTAAAAAAAAAAAAACACTGGAAAACATTTAAAATGCTGAAACTGAGAAGAAATAATTGCCAATAATAACAGATTCTGATCCCCTGCCTCTACTCTGAGAAATTAAAATAAATGCACACAGGGGAGACAAGCTGAGAACTCCAGCTGAATGAATCTGGTGGTTGGGTGTGGCAAGCCCCTGCCTTGCCTGCTTGACGTACCTTCAGGGCGGCTTCATAGCTCTCCAGCTCAGCCAGACACTCCCCAATTTTCCGGTGGGCAACGGCACAGCCGATGATATCGTCAACACTTTCCAGGAGACGCAGCTCCAACTGGTGTTCCTCCAGAGCTTCATGAAAGCGTCCTGCCAGGGGCACAAAAACCAGCTGCAGGCCTCAGAGAGTAGAGAAAGTCAACATTGGCATGCCTACTGGGTCTATTGCAGCAAGGGCATAGGAAGAGATGGAGTTGGGGGGAGGGGGGAGAGGACGGCATTTATACAGACAATGCTCTTCATAATCTCCTTGCATGCAGTGAGCAGTCTCCTAAGAGAGAGCTTTGGAGCACCTGTTTCTGTAACTGCCACATTTCTTGCCTCCTCTGCCAAACAGCTTCTCCACATGGTCAGAGCTCTAATAGACTGTATGATTTGCAGCCGCCAAAGGCTAAAGAGCAAAAAGCCACAAAATAGCAGACAAGCTGCTCCCTCATATTTTAAAATGAGATTTGGGAGTATTTTATATAATGTGTATTAATTAAAGAAGAAAGTCGTTTGCCTCCACAAGAAACGTTGCAAATTCGGAAACAATATGGGGCTCCAAAAATAAGGGCCAAAAAAGGGGTGGGAACGATGTTGCTATTGTTTTATTTAAGCATTATTGGTTTATCTTGTGTATTTGAATAGGGATAAGTTGTTAAGATGCACAATGTTGTTATACTGTAATAATTTTGTTATGTTTATTGTTTGTTAACTATGGAACTCCCTGCCAGAAGAAGTGGTGACTGCTGTCAGTCTTGACAGCTTTAAGAAAGGATTAGACAAGTTCATGGAGGACAAGGGTATCCATGGCTATAATTATGGATACCTAAGGACAACCTCCGGGTTGGAGAGATAAGGATTTCTCTCAATGCCATTTCCAGGGAATCCTAAGCAGGTGAAGAAGGCATCTGCTTGGGAATAATACCCTGAAGGAAATGGGGAGCCACTGTGTGAGACAGAATGCTGGACTGGATCATGGGCTCCTGTGGCCTCTTCCAGCAAGGCTCTTCTTATGTTCTTATCCCAAAACTGCAGCATCTATCAAATGCATTTTGTTTTATAGCAATAACTATTGTAGCATGGGAAGCTAATCTGAACCAGGCACCCTGAAGCAGCTTCCAGGCTTGCTACCCGCAGGCAACTCTCACCATGCCGAGCCAAGATCCCCCCCAGCTGGTTGCAGAGGGCCGCTTCCTCTTTCAGGTCCCCCTTGCGCTGGGCTTTCTCCTTGTCCTTCTGGAGCTCTGAAGGGAAGAGTGCAGGGAGAAATATTACAGTTAAGAGTTAATGCATCCCAGTGATCTGAAAACAAATACTGCCATCTTACAGTAATTCCCAACAGCAGCACACTTCTACGCACTTCTTTCTGGGCAAACACATGCTTACTTAAGAGAACTTAGCAAGCGTGCATTTTCAGACTGCAATTCCACATCTTGTGTATGTGTTAAGAGGACCTCGCCGCCGCCTCTCCCGGCCCCACCATCAGCCAGGGAGGCGAGGCCAGCTGTGGCTGTTTTTCCGTTGACCCCCGCCTTGGCGGGGATAAAAGGACACTGAGGCCGGACACTGCGGGACCTCCTTGTTCAGCTTCTTCCCCGGCTGGCATGTGTCGCGGGGGAAGTTGAGCTTTTTTCGGTTGTTATGTTGTCCCTCTGATCCGTAATTTGTATTTTATATTCTTATTGTTTTTATTGTAATTTGTAACTTGTTCCTGTAATTCATTATTGTATTTCTTTTGAGTATTATGTACTTTTTGATGCTATAATTGATATTTTATATATAATTTTATAATTTTGATCTTGTATATTGTTTGAATTTAGATTTTGTATGCTGCTTTTCTTCTTGGATATTGTATTTATGTATTTGATTTACCTGTTGTAAGCCGCCCTGAGTCGGCCCTGGCCGAGTAGGGCGGGGTATAAATCGAATAAATGAAAGGAAAGGAAGAGTCACTCTCACCCCAACTTACCTCCACCTCTTCCCTGGCTGAATGGTATATGTTAATGCCCATTGATGCCTGCTGCTTGGAAGACAGGAGGTGGCCCTTGATGTTCCTGGAATGCCCCTGCCATTAAGAACTCACAACAAGATGTGCAAAGGTGGGCAGAGCTCAGAAAGAGATAGCCTTATTTTCTAAATAACCCGCCTGTTGCTTTTTTAAATCAATAAAACTTCTTCTTTCGTGTCCCAATCAAATCTTGGACCGCCAAAATGAAGCCACTTTCTTGGCTTTGTCGTTGGCCAAACTCAAGTGCATGAAACTAAAAAACTGCCTGCATTTGTTGCCAAAAATGGTCAAAACACAGCTTGTGTGGCACTTGATTGACAGCGTGGCCCTTTTCTTGTGTGGCTCTTGCCCTTCTCTGTACCTGCTCTAGTTTCTTTGCAGCTTTCTTAAATTGCGCAGCTCAGGACTGGACACAGGACTCTAGATGTGTTCTAGCGCAGGGGTGCCCAAACAACAACCCATGGGCCGGATCTGGCCCACAACACGAATTCATCCAGCCCACTGTCCTTGCTGCTCCTGGAAGTAAAACATGCCTGTATGGGCGTGTTTACTTCCACTTCCAGGAGTGGCAAGGGTGTTGGGGGCCGGATCCGGCTCATGGTTTGGGAACCCCAGGTATAAGCAGAGAAAATGGCAGCCTAAAAATCTATCTCATCTTGTTGCAAAACAGATGGGAGGAACCACATGACCGGCTCAGAAGAGACATTATTGTGGGGGGCCTTTCTCTGTGTGTGTTGGAGGCGGTTCAGGTGTAGGCCGTGATGGCGAACTTTGGCACTCCAGATGTTCGTGGACTTCAATTCCCAAAGCCCAAGCACCCTGTGAATCCACACGAAGGGGTTTACTGCGATTGGTCCAGCCCACGCCGCCCTTGTTGCTCCCGGAAGTGGAAGTAAAACGCCCCCTTACAGAGGGTTAACCCAGAAGAGCCTTAACCATACGGGCGCACTTTACTTCCACTTCCGGGAGCGATGCGGGCTGGACGAATCGCAGTAAACCCCTTCGTGTGGATTCACAGGGGGCTTGGGCTTCTGGGAATTGAAGTCCAAGAACATCTGGAGTGCCAAGGTTCGCCATCACGGGGTGTTAGGTTTACCGGGCAAGGGGCCCACTTGGTGATCAGAACTCCCCTCCCTCCCTCCCTCTCCGCTGGACATTCCGAGAGGATGCTGGGAGTTGTAGTCCGAGACTTCTGGAGGAGCAGACCCTTCGCCAAAGGACGCACCGTGAGTCCCCGACTTCCCGTGCTTGAGGCCGTTGCTTTTTTCGGACTACAGTCCCCAGAACCCACCCACCAGCCTGGTGGGGGATGCTGGGATTTGTAGTCAGGGGTAAAAAATGTGATTACCCAGCGGAGAGAAGGCCGCGTTTGAAAAAAGTTCCCCTCTCAGAGCCCCCGCGGCCTCCCAAAGGGCCCCCCATCCCCGCCCCCACTGCTGCTGCTGCCGCCACCCCACTTACGGCGTATCTCGCGGTCCCGGGCGCTGCCGCCTCCCATCTTGCCCTGGCTAGACTTCCCCTCAGCGAGGATTTCCCGCTCTCGCCCCGCACGAAGCGCTCATTGGCCGCCGGCGAACCGGTCTCTGCGTCCCTATTGGCCGACGCCCGGCACTTCCTCATGGGTTGACTCCCATCCAATCCGAGCGGGCGCTTCTTCCTTCTCCCCCACCCGCCTACCTTCGGCTACGCCTTCCAAGAGGCGGGGCGGGGGGAGCGGCCCGGCGGCTGCCACGCCTCTCCCCTAGCTTTGCTCCGGACTCCAATTCCCGGCATGCCCCAGGAAGCGTGGCCAGTGCGTGGGGCCTGGGCGCGTCAGTGGGTGGCTCGTTTGCTGCCTGCTTTTCATAAGTCTCACTCCTCTCCCCCCTCCCCGTGGGAATTTAGTGTAAGGGTGGCTGGATCCGAACTTGCACACACCTGACCCCCCCCGACCCCCCCAGCCAAGGAATGTCATCTTAATTTTATGGGCATTTTTGGCTTTGCATTTTTCTCCTTCGTGTAGTTGCTTTGTTGTGCATGCCTTCAATTGCTGCAAATTTAATTTAATTTTTAATCAAGAGAACTTAGTGTGGCCTTAAAATGGGGAGAGGAAGAAAAGAAATGGAAATAAATGCATTAAATTCCTGGGGTGGGTGTGCTGTTTCCCCCCTGCCCTCTCACCTGAATCCTGACTCTTCCCTCCTGGGTGAGGGTCTTGTTGTCTCAGGAGAATGCCCACCTGCCCGCCCTCAAGCCGGATCCACAGAGGAGTGGGGAGGGGGTCCAGCCCCCTCTGCTCAATGCAGCTTTGAGCTGTACATTTGTGCAATCTCAAGGCTAAACATGGCCAGGTAGTTCTTTCCACCTTTCCTCCTAGGGTTGGGTTCCCATTCCTCTTCTGATCATCCCTTGTTGCCCTTCTCTGGACCTGCTCTAACGTGTGGTTCGCATCTTCCTTAAAGTGTGGTGCCCAGAATTGGACACAGGACTCTAGGTGGGGTCTGACTAGTGCTGATGGCGATGACTGTAGCCGTGAAATAGAAAGGCGACTGATTATGGGGAGACAAGCTATGAGAAACCTGGGGAATATAGTGAGAAGCAGAGACAATTAGGAAGGCTGAACGCAGAAGAATAGATGCCTTTGAAATGTGGTGTTGGAGGAGGATTTTGAGGGTACCCTGGACAGCGAGGAGAACAAATAGGTCAATCTTAGAAGAAATCAACCCTGACTGCTCATTGGAAGGTCAAATAGTAAAGATGAAGCTAAAATACTTTGGACATCAAATGAGAAGGGAGGATTCACTTGAGAAGGCATTGATGTTGGGAAAGGTGGAGGGCAAAAGAAGAAGGGGGAGGCCAAGGATGAGATGGCTAGATGGCATTGTGGACACAATGGGCATAGAACTGGGAGGACTGAGGGGGATGGTGGAGGACAGAGGCGCCTGGAGAACAATGGTCCATAGGGTCGCAAAGGGTCGGAACCGACTGTGCGACTGAACAACAACAACAACAAAAGAGATATCACGTTGAAAACAAAAACTCGCATAGTCAAAGCAATGGTATTCCCAGTGGTAATGTATGGTTGCGAGAGCTGGACCATTAGGAAGGCTGAGCGCAGAAGAATAGATGCCTTTGAGATGTGGTGCTGGAGGAGAGACCTGAGAGTCCCCTGGACAGCAAAGAGAACAAATAGGTCAATCCTGGAAGAAATCAATCCTGACTGCTCATTGGAGGGACAAAAGGTGAAGATGAAACTAAAGTACTTTGAACATCAAATGAGAACGGAGGACTCACTTGAGAAGGCCTTGATGCTGGGAAAGGTGGAGGGAAAGAGAAGAAGGGGAAGGCCAAAGATGAGGTGGCTAGATGGTATTGTAGACGCAATGGGCACAGAACTGGGCGGGCTGAGGGGGATGGTGGAGGACAGGGGTGCCTGGCGGGAAATGGTCCATGAGGTCGCAAAGGGTCGGAATCGAATGTGCGACTGAACATCAACAAAAGGAGTACCTCTGGGCAGATCTGGGCAAACTACGGAGGATGGCAGGTGAGAAAGGAGCCTGGTGTGCAGTGGTCCATGGGGTCGCAAAGGGTCAGACTCGACTGTGCAACTGAACAACAGGTTATACTGCACTGGTTTTGGAAACTGTTAATGCAGCTGAAAACAATGTTGGCTTTTTTTTTGGGCAGCCACATTGTGCTGTTGGCTCATATTTAGCCTGTGGCCTACAATTCCAAGCTCCTTCTTGCTTGGAACATAAGAGCCATCCACCCTAGCTGGGCTCAGAGGTATTTATTAACAGCTGGTTTCGCCAGCGATGTCCCTCCCGTTCTGAGTTTCTATCACAGAGCAGGGGTTCGAACCCAGGACTCAGAAGCAACCGTTACTTTACATTGGACCCAACCAACCATCGCTGCATCTTTCGCTTCACTCTGAGCTCATTATGGCTTCTCCCTCACCGGCTACCCGGCCCATGTCTATTTCCAAAGATTTGCCAACTCAGCAGCAGGTGGAAGGAAAGGTGTGTGTGTGTGTCCGTCCGTCCTGATCCCTGGCTGGCTGCTCCTCTTGGCCTTTTAAGGTGGTGCTTAAATGATCTCTGAGCTCCTGTGCCCTCTTCTCAATCCTTCCATGAATTTCTCTTGCCCTCTTCTTTCCCACGTGGGCATGTTTTTGCAGAAGACCCTGTTGCATTCTGCAAGGAGAACGTATGGCCCACAACTGTTCTTTAGAAATAAGGAGCTACATCAAGACTGATCCTTCAAAGTCTGTCCAGCCACTGCTTCAAGGTTGGACTAATGGAGAACAGCCTTCCTCCTCCAAGACTGGCACGGGCTGCAAGATCTGATTTGCAGGCTCCATTTCTTCTATCCATTCTCTAGGTGTCTGAAGCCTACCTCCACTAGTTACTACATAACTTATACGGACCTGCTCTACTATCATCAGTCGCCATTGGTGCCTACAGCGGTGCTATCACCACCCACTAAAGGTATCTTTGGGCAGGTACGTAACACGCAACCCTGTGTACCTGTGTCTTAAAGGACAGAGAATCGGGGAACATGGGTGACCTTCAGGTCTGGCTCTCCCCCACTGGTCGGTGAAGCTTCTGTCCCTTAAAGACAAAAGCATAGGGTTCGATTAACTGACCCTAATCCTCCTCTTTAGCTTCCCAGCTTCAAAGACGCTCGCTGCTCAACTAGACGTTTCACATGCACTTTGGAAGAACGGCCAGCAGCCCTGGTTCTTCTGCTGAATGTCGCAAGCTGTTTATTTGTGCCAAAGAAAAGCCACTGAATGCAAAGAAAATGCTGCTCTCTATCAGGGTTTTGGGAGGACTTCAGGGCTGGGAGGAAGGGGAAGAAATAACCTCTTCTCTGCAAGGACCCACCAGCATCCTTTGCCTTTGCAGGTGTGCTCCTGTTTTCCTAGGGAACTCACACAGGAAGAAGGCAGCCCTAGCTAAACCCAATGCCCCAACCCATGACAATGTGACCTTTCAGCAGCCAAAACCTTAGGGTGTTACGAGACAAAGCCAAGGTCAGATGTGCTTTGCACAAAATCACTGTGGGCGCTGCCTGCCAGCCATTCGAGGTGAGTGGCAAATCAGGGAAAATCTCAGACCCAGTGTGGCTGCTGCCTTGTTCATGCGTCTACTTTAGATGTTTGAACTCTAATGCAGCAGCCGTTTTACCCACATTTGTTGAACATTTGTTCAAGCTGTTATCTGGCAGAGACCTCATGAGAAAACATGCTTCCCACCCCATTTTGTATGAATGGGAGACAGCTGTTTGCTAGCCCTGCTTATTCCTCTCTCTGCTACGCAGCTTCCGCTCTAAACCAGGGGTGCCCAAAATTTAGGGGCCGTGGGCCAATCATGTGGTTCAGGGGCCGGGTTATTTTGGCATCGTGGATCCGGCCCACGCCAATTCATCCAGCCCATGAAGACCTCGTCGCTCCTGGAAGCGGAAGTAAAACGCGCCCGTAGCAGAGAGAGGAATAAGCAGGGCTAGCAAACAACCGGAGATGGACTTCCTCTTTGTGAAGGGTGTGGATGTTCATTTCAGAGTGTGTCAGTATAGCAATGTCCTCTAAACCAGATGGGATACACCAAGCCATTAGATGATGAGATGCTCTAATGCTGGCAGAGAGAATGCACACCGTCTCCCATTCATACAAACTTGGTGGGAAAAGTAATTTTCACAGAAAGAAACGTCCTGGAGAATGCATTAATTACGTTAACTGAGCTTCCACTGTACTAGCCATCTGTGAGAGGTTGATTAACAGGCTACTGTCAATTGGCTGTTACACCATACAGAAAAACAAACCACCGCCCAAGCTAAAGCCTTAAGGCCACAGCAAAAACTAATCGGCATTAGTCTTAAACTTGACAAAAAGCCTAATCCCGTGATGGCAAACCTTGGCACTCCAGATATTCTTGGACTTCAATTCCCAGAAGCCCAAGACCCTGTGAATCCACACGAAGGGGCGCGATTCATCCGGCACACGCCACCCTCGTCACTCCCGGAAGCGGAAGTAAAACGCACCCGTACTGAGGAAGGGTTAATCCGGAAGAACTTTAACCGTATGGGCGCGTTTTACTTCTGCTTCCAGGAGCGATGAGCGCAGCGCGGGCCGGACGAATCACAATAATAAACCCCTTTGTGTGGATTCACGGGGACTTGGCCTTCTGGGAATTGAAGTCCAAGAACATCTGGAGTGCTAAGGTTCGCCATCACAGGCCTAATCAATGGGGATTGGTATTTCTAGCATCTCTCAGATAAAAAGGGGCTCATGGACAACAAAGCAGCTCCATGTGAGATCCAACCACAATTCTGGATCTGGGGCTGCCTTGATTCCAAGGCGATTTAGGGGCTCCTATAACAATAGCAATTACACTTCTGTACCGCCAGTCCATAGCACTTATTGCACTTTCTGGACAGTTCACAAGTTAATTAGCATTTTTGCCCCCAACATGCTGTGTCCTCGTATTACTGACCTGGGAAGGATGGAAGAGGCTGAGTCAACCTTGCTCCGTCAGGATTGAACTCACAACATTCTGGCTGCAATACAGCAGTTTAACCCAAGCAACCAGGACTCCTATGTCACTGATCTGATGGCTGCAGCTTTTGCTGAAATGAAAGGGCTCGGTAACAGGGATCCATGCATTTGAATACTCCTGGCTAGCTTGTTGTATAGCTTCCATTTCAAGATAATGCTCTTTAAAACGCAGCACTAACAGGAAAAGGGTCCTCTCCTCTCCTCTCATGCTTCTGTTTTGGTCATAAATGTGAAAAGGCAAAGAAACAGCAGTAGCAACAAAAACACATCCTCTAGTACAATGGTGGCGAACCTATGGCACGCGTGCCAGAGGTGGCACTCAGAGCCCTCTGTGGGCACCCATGCGGTTGCCCCAGCACAGTTTGCCCTGCCCCTCTGCTCAGCAGCCCAATGGGAGAGTTTCCTTCCTCCCCTGTTGCCGTGTTGTCACTTTGCGATAAATAAGTGGGTTTTGGGTTGCAGTTCAGGCACTCGGTGTCTAAAAGGTTCGCCATCACTGCTCTAGCAGCTCCATACTTTCCCCCTCTTGGATACACACCCAGATGGGGTGAGAGGTTTGATTATGTCATGGAAGCTGGATTTTTATTACTTTGGGTTTTAAACAACATTGTTTAGGCAAAATCGTGAGTGGGGTAAGCAGTAGTAATTATATTTATACACCGCTTCTCCATAGCATTTAATGCACAGTCCGGGCAGTTGCGGTGGCTCAGAGGTTAAGAAGCTCACCTTGTTAGCTGGAAGGCTGGCGAGTCAGCAGTTCAAGACCCGGGTACTGCATGACAGATTGAGCATCCATCTCTGTCCCAGCTCTTGGGGACATGAAAGGAGCCTCATTTGGGAATTCCCTGAGCAGATCTTCTTCCCCAAAAATCCTTTCAAACCAGAATAATTTATGAAGCAAAATTATTAACAGAGTAATTAACATTTTGCCCCCAACATGCTGGGCACTCATTTTACTAACCTTAGAAGGATGGAAGAGGCCAAGTCAACCTTGATCACTGGTTAGGATCAAATTCACAACGTTTTGGCTGCAGTGCAGCAGTTTAACCCCTGCGCCACCAGGGTTAAAAGGGGGGGGGGGAATGAAGCCAAAGGAGTGGGGGATTGTTCCCCAGGGACATTTTGTACCCACTGGTTTCTGGGAATCCCTCGTATCTTCAATGGCTATAATAATGGATACTTAAGGACAACCTCGGGGTTGGAGAGATAGGCAGGATATCTCTCAATGCCATTTCCAGGCAGGAATCCTAAGCAGGTGAAGGCATCTCCTTGGGAATAATACCCTGAAGCAAATGGTGAGCCACTGGGTGAGACAGAAGGCTGGACTGGATAATGGGCTCCGGTGGCCTCTTCCAGCAAGGCTGTTCTTATGTTCTCATTCCCAGAATGGTGAGAGCTTTCCCCAAAGACGGTGTTGTAATTCAGTTCAGGATCTGCCCTGTGCGTGCGTGCCCAAGTCCAACACAGACCCCATATGTTTGGCCAAGTTCTGCAGCTTGGTCAATCAATCAGTCAGTCAATCAATCAATCAATCACTCTCTCTCTCACACACACACACACACACACACACACACAGAGACAGCATGGTTTGGCAATATTTTTAAAACTACATTACATACAGAAACTTCAAACAAACGCAGACCACGAAGGAACAAAAGAAATCATTCCCAACAACATTGAAACCATTCCTCAATTTAAAAAGCCATTTAGATAATATGATTTAGTGCTCACAAAGAATGGGGAAGACACATGGTGGATCGGAGAGCGAAAAAGGGCCAGGTCAGTGATGGCGAACCTTGGCACTCCGAGTGTTCTTGGACTTCAATTCCCAGAAGCCCAAGTCCCAGTGAATCCACATGAATGGGTTTGCTGGCACTCCAGGTGTTCTTGGACTTCAATTCCCAAAAGCCCAAGTCTCTGTGAATCCACACAAATGGGTTTACTGCACATAAGCAGTGGATTCACAGGGACTTGGGCTTCTGGGAATTGAAGTCCAAGAACACCTGGAGTGCCAAGGTTCGGCATCACAGCAGGGCTAGGCAAAGGCTGCCCAGCTGTTGTGCTGGAGCAGCTCCTGGCCCATTGCTGCTGGTTCTTGCCCCACCACTTCCAAGAAGCCTGTGGGGTGTGTGTGTGTGTGTTGATATCATCAGTAAAAAAGTGCCTGGAGACTGAAACCCATTTCCACCCCACTCTATCATCATCTTGGCTTCCAAGGAGCTTCCACCTGGGTTTCCTTCCACGTCCAAGAGAGAACCCCTCTCTCCACAACCACAACCAAAATAAAATAAAAAGAACAGAAACACAAATACAGTAACGGAAAATCAGGCCAAGTACGAAGGACATACAATCTTGCAAACAAACCATTAGTTTTCTTTTTTTTTTTAAATTACTTTAAACTCTACATTCGCTAGTTTAATAAATTACCCACAGTGAATACTGCAAGGATGTTTGTGGTCTGCCAGCTGCCAGGTCCTGGCAGGGAGAAGCATGCTACAATCTTCAGGCGTCTAGCGTAGAACTAGACAAGTAAGGCTCAGCTATTATCAAGTAGACGTTGGACAGAGTCCCATAGAAAGGAAAGGGCAACTCTTGGAGGAGGAGGAGGAGGAGAAATGAGAAGGCAAAGATGTTGGGAGGGGTGAGCCTGGCAAGCAGGGATGTCCTCATACCCTATGGCTGTGATGGCACACCTTGGCACTCCAAAGGTTCTTGGACGTCAATTGCCAGAAGCCCAAGTCTCTGTGAATTTACACGGATGCGTTTACCAAACACAGTAAACCCATTCATGTGGATTCACAGGGTGTTTGGGCTTCTGGCAATTGAAGTCCAAGAACATCTAAACCTTGGCACTCCAAATGTTCTTGGACTTCAATTGCCAGAAGCCCAAGCACCCTGTGAATCCACATGGATGGGTTTCCTGCGATTCATCCAGCCCACGCTGCCCTCGTTGCTCCCGGAAGTGGAAGTAAAACGCACCCGTATGGAGGAAGAATTAACCCAGAAGAACCTTAACCGTATGGGCGTGTTTTACTTCCGCTTCCGGGAGTGACGAGAACAGCGCGGGCCGGATGAATAGCAGTAAACCCCTTCGTGTGGATTCACAGGGTGCTTGGGCTTCTGGGAATTGAAGTCCAAGAACATTTGGAGTGACAAGGTTCGCCATCATGGATCTAGAGTGCCAACGTCTGCCATCACGGCCCTATGGTTTCCAACACGAAGGGGCTTATCTTAACACGCGCACTCTTGCAAGATCCTGTTCTGCCAGCACAGAAGCATTGACACCTACTCAGTTTCCACTTTGCACACTGGCTTGGCCTTTGGAGAGAATTAACCATTACCATAAGGAAAGGGTGCCCAAACAATTCAGGCCACAGGCCAGTCATGTGGTTCCTCTCATCAAAAGCAGAAGTAAAACGTGCCTTTGCAATCTGTTTTGCAACAGTATGAGATAGACCTCTGCTTAAACCAGGGGTGCCCAAATTATGGCCCATGGGCCAGATCCGGCCCTGACATCAATTCATCCGGCCCATGCCAACCTCATTGCTCCTGGAAGCGGGAGTCAAATGTGCCTGTCTGGGCACATTTTAATTCAGCTTCCGGGAGCGACGAGGGTGTTGTGGGCCAGATGGGTTAGTGTTGTGGGCTGGATCTGGCCCATAGGCCATAGTTCGGGCACCCCTGCCATAAGGAGACAAAAACTAACCAGCATGTGTAAGGGGCAAAGACCATTCTTTCTACTCACCTGCCACCTCTGTTGGGACCCCACTCATCCTGCCTTACCTGTGGGGTCAGTGCCCAATTTCTACAATGGCTGGCTTCCCGGGACTGGAACCAGCTACACTGGGCAAGACACGAGATCCCTGGTTTGGCAACTGGCTTGTTTTTATAGGGCTGAATGTATGAAGGCCACACTTATGATGACACACTTCCACACCCATCTAAGCTCGCTCTCTGTTCCACCCACTCGCAGCCAACCACGTAGTCTGTCAAACGGGCGGAAGGTTCTAGCCTGAATCGTTCCTGTACTCTTAACTCCAGGTGTTTGCGTGGAAAAAAAGGAGGTCTCGTGCTTCTGAGACAAATGTGCCTGAATAAAGCAGCACATCATAGAACAGTGTGTGGCTGTCTTGAAGTCCTCACTGCAGCACTCAGAACAAACAATGCACACAGATGGGCATTCACGTATTGATCCCAAAGCCAGAGATCAATTCTCTAGGATTCAGACAGGTAGCGGCTTTCTAGCTCCTTACAGCAGGGGTGTCCAAACGGTGCAGGGCGCGTTTTACTTCCGCTTCTGGAGCGACAAGGGTGGATCTGGTCCATAGTTTGGGCTCCCCTGGTTTAAAGGTAAAGGTTTCCCTTGCTCAAAAGCTAGTCGTATCCGACTCTAGGGTTCAGTGCTCATCTCTGTTTCAAAGCCGAAGAGCCAGCACTGTCTGCTTCTGCAGACATTTCTGTGGTCATGTGGCAGGCATGACTAGATACCGGAGCGCACGGAACGCTGTTACCTTCCCACCGGAGTGGTCCCTATTTATCTACTTGCAATTTCTTGCTTTCGAACTGCTAGGTTGGCAGAGAAAAACAGCAGCTTAAAATCTATCTCATCCTGTTGCAAAACAGACTGCAAGGCGCGTTTTACTTTCGCTTCCGGTGGGAGGAACCACGTGACCACCCCTCTGAACCACGTGACCGGTCCACGGCCCAAAAAGTTTGAGCACCCCTGCCTTACAGGCATCTTACATGGAAAACCTTAGGATTCCAACTCACCTAAACCACTTATACAGACTATCATGATCAAGGGGAGGGGGGGGGGGACGACCAATTATATTCAGTTAGTACTGACCAGCCTGGCTGTAATTCTGGGGTTTCAGAGTTTGTACCAGAGCAAGAAAATCGATGTTAAAAAAGCTGCTAGTTCACAGATCACCCACCAAAGAAGCTCTCCATTCACTGGACATTGGCTGCACAAAGTGTCACAAATGCTGACTGACTTCATCCAAGGCAGATTATGGACGGCCTCCATTCAGTCCACCTGTTCTGAAGCCCAGAGAAGGAATACTCCAGGTTTGCCTTGCCTACCCATAGCAGAAGACCCCCAACTAGTCATTCTGCTTCTCTCAAGCTGGCTGTGTCGTCTTATTGTCTGTGGCAACGACACATCATCTCCTGAGTTGCAACGTTACAACAGGACAGTGCAAGTCAGCAGCTATGGTCAGGCAATGATACCTTCCCTTAACTTTGGTGCCAGCCAGCTCTCTAGCACTCTGGCAACACCAGACCTGGAAGACCTACTCTCAAAGATATTTATACACACGGGTTACACAGCAGGGTGTGCGCAAACAGCGCTCACATAGAGCTCTTCTGTATTAAGAGAGGCACTGCTAGCCTCTAGAAAATGAATGACTGTCTCTTCAATTCACACTGAAAGATTTTAGCCTTCTTAAGACTGGCTGAAGGGAAAGCCTGACCTACTACCAAAAGCCTTCTTTTTTCCAGAAATGTTCTAGTCCAGGGATGGTGAACCTTTGGCACTCCAGGTGTCCTTGGACTTCAATTCCCAGAAGCCCCAGTCAGCACTCCTGCCGATCAAGGCTTCTGGGAATTGAAGTTCAAGAACAGCTGGAGTGCCAAAGTTCACCATCACTGTTAAAACCCATCACTCACTTTTACTCAGAAGGTGAGGCCACCTCTAGAACTGGCTAGTCTCTGAAGCATTTCTATACTGGTTCGAGCAAATCTGCTTTCACGCAGAATGTAATTGTAGAAATAAGCTTATTTTAGGTAAAGGTTTCCCTTGCTCGAAAGCCAGTCGTATCCCACTCTAGGGTGCAGTGCTCATCTCTGTTTCAAAGCCAAAGAGCCAGCGCTGTCTGTTTCTACAGACGTTTCCATAGTCATGTGGCAGGCATGACTAGACACTGAAGGGCACAAAACGCTGTTACCTTTCCCACCAAAGTGGTCCCTATTGATCTGCTTGCAATTTCTTGCTTTCGAACTGCTAGGTTGGCAGGAGCTGGGACGAAGACGGGAGCTCATTCCGTCCTGCAGTACTCGGGAACTGAACTGCTGACCTTCCGCCTCCCAGTCAGCGTCTTAGGCACTTGAGCCACTGCAGCAAAAGCCTCTATTTGGAACCTACGAAACACAAGTAGTGGTATAGGGAAGGGCCACTTGTTCCGAGACTGACTTCTATTTCAGCCTTGAGATCAGCATCATCAAATCAGAATAGATCATGCCTTCCTGTGCTAAAGTCTCCCGGCATCCCCATCAAGAGAGGTGGTAAAGTTTCTTTTTGTGGCTCAGCCCAAGGATCAAGTCTTGCTTCGACAGTTTAGGACCAAGTTTAGAACCTGACATCTAAACCAAGAGGCTCAGCGCTGGCTTGCCTGCTTTTGCATGCACTTGGGACAGTGGTTTTGAGTACTAGGTATACAAATCTTGCCCTTTACAGATGGATTTTAAGGTTTAATACCTGCAACTCATGGAAGTACCAGATCACCTCCTGGACAGAGATAGAGAGGTGTCCAGCCACAGCAGTTAAACACCAGGGTAACAAGGACTGGACATCTTGTCTTCTGTGCTCTGACAACCCTGCCAAGCAGTAAACCTGCCTGGTCTCTCAAAGACTACCAATGTGTATAGAAACTATATGTGTGACTGACAAGTTCTTCTACTGAAGCATTCTTACCAAGATAATCTACACAAAACCTACTTGCATTTAAAATGGACCGAGCGCTCTCCCATGTGTTCCAAGCACAGACAAGGCTTCACAGACACGCTGTTCGGCTAGTCACAGCTGTTGGGGACTCTCCGTTCGTAGGGCCATCAGAGACTCACTCCTCACCGTTCTAAATACACCTTGAAAGGCTTGTTGGCCAGTTAAACCAAGGGTGTCCAAATGACGGCCTGTGGGCCAGATATGGCCTGTGGGCCGTAGTTTGGGCACCCCTGGTTTAAGCAGAGAAAATGGCAGCCTAAAAATCTATCTCATCCTGTTACAAAACAGATTGCAAGATGTGTTTTACTTCCGCTTCCAGTGAGAGGAACCACATGACTGGCCCGCTGAACCACGTGACCGGCCCAGGGCTTGAAACGTTTGGGCACCCGTGAGTTAAATTATGATCAAGAGAAAGAGGGAAACACAGAATTGAAAGGCTGAGACTGTTCTACTACCCTTTAACAGCACAAGCCCCAGGAGAGAAAGCACCTGGAAAGGAGTTTCACAGAAAACATACCTGATCCAACTAACCCATATAAAGTGAAAATTGCCACCAAATGTAGCTTATTCTTTTAAAAATAATAGGGTGAGGAAATTAAAGGAAAGCCAAGAAAAATAATCTCAAATGTACAGTATTAACATATGAGTTCCTCATGACACATAATAGGCTAGAATACTAATGCTAGTGCAAACTAGAGTATACTGAATAGATTAGATTTACATAAATAAATGGGATTTACACATCAGCCAACAATTACTCCACCTGATCTGCTCAATTTGGGACTAGCAATAGAATTTAAGCCACAGTCTTCATCCTTCACAATTGACACCCCCCCCCCACCCCCAACTTTAAAACACGCTTAACAGAGTCAAGCAAAACATCCCTGTAGATCTCATTGAAATTTGGTGAATGGCCCCACTATACTCATCATAAACTTGCGCTATATATATAATGTCTTACACACATAAAATCACATTGTAAAATTGCATAATTACTAGAAGAGTCTGTTAACTTATTTGCACAAGGGAAAAAATATTTCTCAAAGTATTGGGGAAATTCCCAAAACAGATAGAATAAGTCACCCTGCATTCCGAGAAGCCTGCACTGACCCAGGTCGATTCTACAGTAAGTTCTCGTCTAGTCTGTCAGGTCAAGCCTGCTGTTTGGGGAGGAAGGGTGGGACAAAGCCTACCAGCCAATACTGGGGGGCTACGGAAAGGGATCGCTAGGTTATTTCTTTGTGAAGTGCAATTCAAGCCACACTGAGGATGCCACTCCCTGCTAGCAAGGGTCAACCACTTCTGAGATCCATTTCTTCTCGTTGCTCTTCTTTAACAGTAACGTCACAAATTCTCTACCCCGTTGCAGCTTAAACACAATTAAAGGCTAAGAGCAACAATTCTTGGGCCTACTGAACCACAGGCGTTAGATTTGTGGGGTGCTCTGTTCACTTATGCCCATGATGGCGAAACTTGGCACTCCAGCTGTTCTTGGGTTTCAATTCCCAGAAGTATTTTGTGAATACACAAAAATGGGTTTACTGTGCGTACCCCTTCGTGTGGATTCACAGAGACTGGGCTTCTGGGAATTGAAGTCCAACAAGTAAACCCATTCGTGTAGATTCACAGAGACTTGGGTTTCTGGGAATTGAAATCCAAGAATAGCTGGAGTGCCAAGGATCGCCATCGCTGACTTGTACCATCTGCAGACCTGACTACCTTTGAAATGTGGCAGAAGAGCCCCAGCGAGAAGCAGCCTGGCCAAAAAACCCTTGTCTGAATCCCTGAAGGTATCTTGTCTATGCAAAAATTTCTGACCAATTTGTTTTATTCCAGTAAAATAAGAACAGAATTTCCCATTTCCTGATTCTGCATGATGCTCAACACTACTCAAAACGGAAAGCCACCCATCAGGCCAGAAGGACACAAAGGACCTTATCCCCCCACCCCACCCCTCGGCACTCTCTTGTGGACCTCACATACAATCATGACACAGATGCAGCCTTTTCATCATGTATTGACTAGTGGTGGTTGCTCGTTTGCCCACCTGACACGATCATTAGCACACTGCATCAACCTGGCTCCTCAGCTGCCTGATCCTGGCAGAAATGGAGAAGAGGAAAATAGCAACTGCTCAAAGCTGTTGCACGCCACACATGCAAAAACGTTCTCTTTAAAATAATCAAATAAATGTGGAACATAAAGGGGCCGAGGCAGCCATACGAGGTAACTCTGGTTCAATGGTGCACTCTCTCTCTCTCTCTCTCTCTTGCTTGCTTTCTCTCTGTCACTCCTGGAAAGCCAAGCTTTGCTTACGCTTACTTCTGTATCTGGAATATAAAGAGACGCAGGTTGATGTTCTTGGCTGCCAACAATTTGTTACATTCCACAGAGTCTATGATGGGCAGTGGTACATAGTCCGTTTCATTGTTCTCATTAGTAAAGACAAAGTGATAGATCACGGGGTTGATTTTCACGTCATCGTAAGGTCCCTTGAGCAGCAGGAACGAGCACTCCACGGGCGAGTTGACCTTGCTCTTGAGGATGAGCTGGAAGGAGAGGGTCCGTTTACACGACAAGTTAGGGTTGCGCTCTGAGTCGTTAACCCGGGCCTTTAACACCCAGGTCTGGTTCAGCACGGTGAACCTTGGGGTTTCGTAGTAGAGCCGCGTGATGAAGTCATCTGTTCTGTATGGACGGAACTGAACCTCTGTAAGAGACGGAGAAGGGGGCGGGGGTGGTGGGGGAAGACAGGGAGACGTACAGACAGTTAGCTCAGAGAAGTTGGCAGGATGAAAAAACAAAGCTCACATTTACCTGTTGCTACCGTGTGGGGCCTTCTTTGCCAGGACGTAAGGAGGCAAGGGGAGAGGAGTAGCCATATTCAGAGCTAGTTAGGGGCAGAAGCACCTTGGCTTCCTCGAGGGAGGAGGAGAAAAGGAGATAAAAACATCAATGCATTTTTATCACTTAAAAGCCATGACACAGTTTCATCATTGCTAAAGAGTGAAGGAGAAAGAGAACTAGCAGCGAAAGATCAAAATAGGATCAATCCAACCCTGGTAAACAGCAAACCTCCTTAGTATCTGCAGCCAGTTTCTCTGCCACTGACAAACTCTGCAGCAAAGCGACAAGCTTTTCCCAGGCCTTCGAAGGGTCAACATTCAGCCATCAGGTGAGGCTGGAAGCAGAAGCATTTCTAGCCATAGGGCTTCTTCATCCAAAGGGTCTGGAAGGTGCTTTCGTGACAGACGTTGCCTTTGGCCTTCTTGCCTTAGGTTCTGATTCTCTGTGGCAATCTGGCCTTGAAGGAGAGAATGGTTCTTTCCGCAAACACCACTTCCTAGCGAAGAGTGCACCAAGGACATCTCAGCTCTGACATCCAGACCTTAGGTATAAGCCGGGCCCTCAAGAATACCACCGAAGAGACCTCTTCCGGTGCCCCGCTTAAGCTTTCTTGAGAAATAGACAGGTAGTCAAGTCCACATATTCATTATTCAGCATTGTAGAAAAGAGGCCTTTGGCTCTGGGAAACATTACAGGTGTTCATACCAACACATGGGTGCATAAAAATGATGTCAGACAATACAACTCATGTAACACAACTCCTTTATTTTATTGGAATTAAAAAAAAATACAATCTTTAGAAAAGCAAGGCACAGTTGTGTATCACCACAATGCAAACCAAGAAATGGGGGACGGGGCAGGTGGGGGTGAGGTAGAGAAGAGAAGACCTACAGGTTTTTCACAGTGCAGAAAATCCTTTGGGTCCGATACAAAAAGACAAAGAACAGTACACTGAATCGTCCAAAGAGCTCTATTCTTATGTTAAGACCCATATGGTTCACAGTAAGTCCAGTGTCAAGTCTGTTAAAAAAACCCTTCTCCTTCAGCAGAGTCCACAGTGCAACAGAGTGCTCTAGTTTGTTCAAGTTTATGGTAACTGTTGGCTCAGTGTTTTAAAGTCTTTGGTGTACAAAAACCCATGGAATCTCACAGAGGGGCAGGGACCCTCTGTATGCATTTATGCACTCTTCCGCATTTCCAGGGGACCATTACGAGGACACGGCAGCAAGACCTGGACAAAGGAGGCGATGGAGTTATTCAAGCCACATAATCAGCCTGACTCAGCCCTTTTGTTCTCTCCATAACCAGCAGTACCTGTTTCTCTGGCCAGAGGCCATCTCCTTTTCTAGGACAGAGGAAGATCTCTGCCTCTCTTCTCTCACAAGCAGAAGCTGCACAGTGTCCAAGGACACTGGATGGGTGGAATGCCATGCCTAGCACCCCATTCTCAACCTTTGTGGGCTGAACCCCAGTCCACCCTGCCCCTCTGCTATGCCACAAAGGCACCACCTGGCTCATCACAGAGCCATTCAGCTAGGGTGGCTCCAGAACATCCAAAGGGACAGTCTGCCACCCCCCACTTCCAGCTGCCTTACGGAACAACCCTTGGTAGCCATAAACGTCTTCGGAAGGAGGCAGCTGGTCACAAGCGGAGATCACCAAGACTCCTGTTTTCCTCTGCTTTGCTACCTCTAAAGCACCCTCTCTAAGTCAGCTGAGACAAACACAACCATCATCTCAGGATGCAGCACTTGCTGGATTCAAAGGGGAGGATTCACTACCCCTCAGGATAGAGGCAGCGGGTTAAATCCAAGCAGATCATCTTCTATGGAGGAAGGGTGACAAGCAAAACAAAAGGATTTCAGCACTTATGTCTCCCCTTTCACCTTCAGGACCCTCCCCCCCCCCCCAATAGCCATTAACAGTAACTTCTCCATACATTCTGCTGATGGAAAAGTCAGAAACTTACCTGTAAAGGCAATTTACCTCCTTCAGGTTAAATGCCAGCTTTTTGTTCTCCTTACAATATATATTTAGTTTGTACACTTAACAAAAACAACAACATACACACATTTGATAGCTTTATGCCCTGGATCAAGAAAAACAGGAATGTATTCTGCACTAAAAAATTATGCTGTATTTCGAACTGCAGTGAGAAGGTGAGCCCCCCCCACCCCCCAAACCCAACTTTCAGAATATGCACAGCAGCCACATGAACAGCTAATCCACTAGATAGGCATTGGGACCCAAGTTAGAAATTCCATATCACTTTATTCCACAAGGAAGAGCTTTTATGTAGAAACATAATTAACTAAGTGCATGCTATTAATAAATCAGAACTCCAACCCAGAGGTAATTCGTAATTCAAAGCACACTCACTCGCTCAATCTCTCTCTCTCTCTCTCTCTCTAGCAGAGCCAACAATGGTTTTAATCCTAAACCTGTGGCTTCGACTATCATGCAGCTGCAGTGCCTTACCTGCTGCTAGGAGGGAGGGGTCTTCTTCCGCATGATATCAGTGCTAACCAGTGGGCTAATCAGCCAGAAGAATGTCAAAGAACCAGTGAGTTCTGCTTAAGGAGAATGTCTGAACAAGCAGCCCAAGTATCCAAAGTGCTACATTAAACTTGCTTCTGTCACATTCCTCAGGGCCATGCATCACATTTTAGACATACACACACCCTTAAAACCTGAACTCCGTACATTTGATGTAGTAGCCCTGTCTGCTCAGCCAAATCTCATTCTTCTGATCTAGAGGAACAGTCACTGTATGTTGTATAAGAGAAACAAATCCATCAGTAGACAACTAACACCAACGTGTAAAGAAAAGGCAAAGAATCCAACATCATCATGTAAATAGTTTTTGTCTAGAGCCTGACTCAAGCTCAACAATTACCTGTATAGCCAATCTTCTCAAAGCTGAGCAGGCCAAAGATGCTATTGTACAGCTGCATCTCCTTTTTATGTGTTTGGTCCATTTCATCCAGAATCTCCATCAGCTCATTCCCAGTCTTGGCTGGGTGTGTGCATTCCGCCTCATGAACAGTGAGCTCATGATAAGGACCTTGCCATGGACACCCAATCCGCTTGTACTTGCACCAAGACACCCTGCAGTTGAAAAGGAAGGCAAAACTCAAACGGCCACTTGAATAAAAATGCAAGAGATTCCCTTTCAGCCTAGCTTGTGTCCACTGGCTGGGGTAGCAGAAACATCGCAAAGAGTGAATCTGAGCAATAAAACAATACAGGCACAGCACACAGGGAGTGAGAAAAACATAAAGTCCAATAATAAGCCTTAGGGGCAAAAACAGAACTTGGTGCTTCAATGCATGATAAAATGAGGCTGTGGGATTCTGGATCTCCATCCTCCACATGCATGACTGAATGCTCCTTTTCCTTCCCAAGTAGTGCTGCTGCAGCCATAACTCCTCTTTACAGATGTTATGGATCTCAGAACAGAAAAGCCTTCCCCAGTATGATGCCTGTCTGAGTCACTTATACCAAGTGCTTTATCATAGATTGTCCAGGTTTTCTCTTACCTCACCACATGCCTGCCTCCCATCATTAAAAGTAATAATAGTTTACATAATACAGTTTTGGAATGTTTCTGCAAAATACTGTTTACATGTTTTGAGTATATTTATGAACTCTACATGGCCAAAGCGGTTCAGTTTCCATGCCTCTGATTTAGTAGTGGCCAAAGCGGTTCAGTTTCCATGCCTCTGATTTAGTAGTGGAAACTTCCCATAACTCTCAAAATGGAACATGTAGGGGTATGAAAATAGCTACTCAGTATCAGCCACAGCAAGCTTCTGACATCCCTTCAGAAGAATACGATATCATCCAAGCTGTATATGGTGGAAGATATGGTAGCCTCCGGGACCAAAGAAATTATCTTGCTAGAACAGGTCAGAGGCCCTTCTAATCGTTAACTATTTATACAAATCAGAACACATCCCATCTTTTGATACAAGTCACTGGACATACAGCCGTTTCCTTCTGCCTGTCCTCAACTTGCTAGCAACTATGAACTACTACACAACACACTTCTATCCACAATCTCTCCATCATTTCTAAATTCATAAACCTTCTGTCTCTCTCAGGCTATATTTTAACAGGAGGAAAAGGCACCTACAAAGCCTCTTAACCACAGAAGAAAACTGTTTCAAATTCTTCTTTTAAGCACAGGCTCCTGGAAAGAAACCCCGCTTTCTTCAACAAGCGTTGCATCACTCATGTACATGTAACCCCTGTCTGACATCACCTGCTAGTCTATGGTATATTTTCTAAGATAGCAACATACTCCGTCTGCTAAATGGGATGATACCATAATGCATTACAATAATGGTAGTTTTATTTTCAAGCCCATTTTTAGGAACTGCAACCATGGAATGTGTTGTGCCCACTTACCTGAGGTTGTTGGCGAGTCAGTAGTAACCCCTGAGACTCTCCCTTTGTCTGTATAACAAATCAGACTCTACAAATGCATAATACGTAAAGACAGATGTGGTTCATTTTAACGGTAGAACTTAACACTCCGCATTAGGCTGGACTGACTTTCCTCTTCAACAAACACATCCCATTTGTTCATTCCTAATAAAATCTCCTAAAATCTTCCAGCAACACAAAAGTCATTATCAGAGAAGCATCACACAACCCTGCTCCACTGATAACTACAGGCTACCCTTCCCCTTTTATCTCAAGAACACTCAAATATCTGTGATCCCACTCTTATGTCTAAGCAAGTGGACGTGATCTATGAAAGCTCACAGTAAAGTACAGCAGTTGGTCTTTTAGGTTCCACACGGTTTTTGTCTTCTTTATTTCTGTTTATTCAATATCTAGGCATCCCAGCCTGTGAATGCTGATCAAGAGTAGAAGCTCACCATGAAGAATCAAGGCTGCATACCTGTCCTGGCATTCTTCTTTCTGATGCCTCTCCAGAAGAGAACGAGGAAACTGCCGCATACAGAAGCCACACTCTGAGGGCAGCTCACTCACTGCCTTTTCCACAGCAAGATTTCGGCAGCAGAGGCTCTTGCTGATCTCACAACGACAGTTGGGACACGTCGCTTGCTCCTCCTTCAGCCGGGCATCTGCCAGGAGGTGGATGAAGCATCCGGCACACATCAAGTGGCCATTTGTGCACTGCAAGAAAATGGGAATCAGCGTTTCAGAGGCCTGTCAGAAGAGGCAGCAGAAAAGATTCACTTAGTTCTTGCACATAGTGCTTTAATTCCACTCGGAGTTGACTTGTATTTCTATCTCATAATTCCTTGGGAGGATCTAGTGTGAGTTTTTCCCATCATGACATTTCCCAGGCCTTTGCTCTTTAAAAGTGGTGTTCACTTGATAAAACCCTATATTACAAGCGAGCACAGGAAGGCAAAGAACCCAGGTCTCCTCTCCATCTGCAACTGCATCATGATTCTGGTTCAAACAGGCTGGTTTCTAAATAAGCACTGCAAACATTTCAAAAATTTAAAAGCAAACAGCAACACAAACACAGTCCAAATTGGATGCTACCAGAAAGAAAACACACATTCCATGTGCGTATTCCACAGGAGGAGGAAACAGTCTCTCCAGTCTGAACATTACAGGAAACAAATGCTCTATCTATTGAAGTCTACTCCCTATAGTGTACAAGCATCCATATGGAATCCCTAGCTCTCAGAGACTAGGTAGGTAGGTAGGTTCCTTTATGGGCAGGTTAAATCATTCCTTAAGTTGCCTTTTGACCTAAAAAGGGCTTGTAGGATTTTAAACTTGTTTAAGCAAGTGGTGGTTTTAACACTCCTTTGGCTTAATATCTTAATTTACTGTGACACTCACTCTCACTCATTCATTTTCACAGTCTTAATTCTTATAGACAAGGTAAATAAATAAGCATCTGAGGCTGAAATAAAGTAGTTCAGGGAACAAAAAATCTTCAAGAGTTGCAAGGATGATCAGATTTAATTTCTGTTCCGTGGCAAAAGAATCTCCTTTCTTGCCCAACATTCTCTTTTTCTAAAGTGAATTTTTACGACTGTGATCACAGCAGCTCCTTTCTGAGGACTTCCCCCCTGCCCTAGTCAAGTAAACCACATAGCTCATATAGGTGTTACGCTGTCATTGTGGCCCAGGCCCAGCAACTCTCTTTCAAACTCATTTTTCAAAGCTCAATGAATTGAAAATCTTAACTGCTTAAAACTAGAAATCCGGGTCTCTCTCTTTTCCAACTCTCTGAGCTATGACATTTTGTTCCCAACCCATGTCACAACAGGAGTGACATTGCAATGTAAGCAGTGTGGCAAGGTAAACAAGGGAACAATGGAGCTTTCCAACTCCAGAAGTTGCTTCAAACTGGAGAAGTCTTCTCTCAAAGAGTAGCCACTGGGTCCCAAAAAGGAGTTTCATTAAGGCCACTGAACAGAAAGAAGAACGAGGAAGAGCAGGGGGTGGCCATCACTAGTACAGACATTCCTAACCATGTCCTTCTTTCCTTCGGCATCATATCCTGTCAAATTGGAGTCTCAGCACATTCACACTGAAGCAGACCATACCCAAAGGTCCCCCCCCCGCCCCCTATAACTAAGCTTAAGCCCTTACATGCCATTTTTATTATGTGCCACCAAGTTGCATCCAGTGTGCAGTTAACCCTGACATGGCTTCTAAGGTATGGGAGGAATTCCAGGAGTGGTTTTGCCAGTTCCATCTCCCAGTGAGTTTCCAGGGCCAAGCAGTGATGAGAACCTCGCTCTCCTGAGCCCTAATGCTATCCACTACACCGCCTCTTACATTAGCACCTTGGTGAGTCTAATTCAATACAGCAGGACTTGCTTCCAAACACAAATGAATAGGATTGTGTTAATAAGAGATACCTACAGGAGGGGGTGGGTGGGTGGTTCTAGAACAGCCTTGGCACTCCAATCCTTGCTTATGACATAATACTTGTCCAAGCTAGAGTGTCCAGCATAATGATAAATATCCTTCTGTTAAAAAATGGAGGGGAAATTTGTAGGCTACTTTCTTGGCTATGGACTTAATACCAAGGTACAGTATCATTAATGCAGAAAGGACTAGTCACTATACAATATACTTCAGAACAGTGATTTTCAACCTATGGCCCATGGGCCAGATGCAGCCCACAGCGCCATTTCATGTGCCCCCCCCCACTGCCTCCACCACATCTGGAAGTACCATGGCCATCCAGCCCCTGAAGCTGTCTGAGGGAGCGTGACCCAATGGCCCCCAGTTTAAAAAGGTTGAGCACTCCTGTTTTAAAATGACAGTAATGTTCAAAGGCAGCAAACCTTCCCCATTATTATTGCTGTCTGGAGAAAGGCACTCTGGCTCAAAGACAGACACAAATGCACAAACAAAGCTTTACTATATCAAAACTAAAGCAAATGTTCAAAATAGTAATTAAGGGAAGAATAAATTCTTAAGTTGCAGTCAAGATGCACATCTTCAGTTATAACTAACTGCATGCTTCAGATTCCAGAGATATCAAATCATCATTTTAAGATAAAGGTTTCCCTTGCTTGAAAGCCAGTCAAATCTGACTCTAGGGTTCAGTGCTCATCTGTTTCATTTTAAAACACACCCCAATGATATTACATTGCTGCATATACCTCACCACCAGTTTACTTTCCTTCTCTGGTGAAAACTCAGGTGAAGGTCAGCACCTAGGTCAACAGAAGCATGGAAACAACACAAGAAAGATGAGGCTTTCGAAGCCAGGCTGTTATCCAACCCACCTATCCTTCCCTTCATCTTTGCAAGTCCTCATAAGGGAGAGGCAGGTAGTTTGGGAAAGAAGAGGCTGGTTTTTCCTGTTTCTGCTAACTTGAAATAACAATGGTGCTTCACAACCATAACGACAGAGGAGAATTTAGCATGAACACAGGAAGGTACTTTTAGTGGAAGGAATGCCCACATTTTAAAAAATCACTAGGATAACGCAGTCCAGGTTCTGAACTCCAGCTGCCAAGTTGGAGGGTGGAGGTTTGAACCAATTATTTGCACTGTGACGGTCAGCTATGATGCAGAAAGAGCCTCCTTATGCTGGTATGTATCCTCCAGATGTCTCCAAATTTCAGAGTCTGGAAGTGTGATCCAGAGCACACAGATGGCAGGTTAGGGAAAGTGGCAATAGATAGAGCATAATCTCCACTAAATCAGCTGCTTCCACTTTGAGTGCCTGTAATCTTTTCCCCTTCCACTGTCACATGCATTGTGGTAGCAGCAACGCGTCACTGAATAGTACAAAACAATTCTTCTTCATGAAGCCACCCTACATGCCAATACTGTATCTTGAGATGGCCAGACTGCTTTCTGTCGGCAAAGAACCATTTCCATGACAAGAAAGCCAGCAAATATGCAGCATGCACAGCTGCGCCACCATTGTGTAGCTCTCCAATCAAGCACTCACTACCACTGTCCAGACAACTGGTTAGGCAGAGGGTTGGAGAAAAAGGATTGTTTGTGGCAGAGAAAACACTAAAGCTGGTAAGAGTTGTGATTTATTCCTAACCTTGTGCTATAAATAGGGCCCTTTGCTTTCTGGACTAGGATAGAAATCAAACCTCACGCCAGCAGCTTCAGCCAGTCAACGAGCAGCAAGAGACACCACCTAAAGTCATATGCAGGTAAAGCAGATTTAGATATGAACCTCATGAATAAAGCTATTATGCAATAACTGAAATGGACATTTTATTTCATTTGTAAAAAGATAGGTAAACACAGAGAACAAACCTGGCTTAAGACGGGTAATAGCAATCAAGCATTGGAGAGCTGATGTATGCCCAAGGTTTCTCAAAGAGCCACCCAGGCAAATCCTCGGACACTAAAGAATGGGGAGCAGACTGCAAGAGTCAACAGCATGGCAGCTCCCCTCACCCCCAACTCTCCTGAGAATGATGCCCCAGCCACTGTACCTCTGAAGAAACAATGACTAGTGGGGCTGGTATAGTCCTCAGAAAGCAACAAAGCTTGAGAAGTCCCCCCCCCCCCCCGGACTCTATCCCAGAGTCTCCCGGCGAGTATGGAACCTGGTTGGGAGTCATAATCCATAGATGTAACCTTTCCAAACTCTGGAGGTTAAAGAGGGTCAAATCGAATGGCCGAGCACATGACAGCTCAAGAAGGGATGGCCTTACTAACAATCTTAGGCACAACAGGTCATTAGCTCCAAGCTCTTTTGAGAAGACAAGGCCATGTGCCTTATGAACTTGCATGTGGGAAGTGCAGGTTCAAGGCTTCAACTCAAAAGCAAGTCTCAATCTCTCAACACAACTGACCACATGAGAGTGTTAAGACAGCCAATTCCAAAACACTGCTCTTAAATTACTTGAAGTGAAGGCAGCAGAAAAACAAATGTGTTTGTGTGTCTCTCTCATACACACAAACTGCACATGAGATAGTAGCATGTTTTTATACCGCACAGAGTGGGAAATTTCCCAAATGGGCAGTATAAAAATGCAATAGATAAATAAATAGCATGGTTGCACTCTGACCTTACTGGAGAAACACAGCAAATAAAAGGGAGAGGACCATCCTTGCCCGCTAAGACATGTTCCACTCAAATTTCTGATCAAGATGTGAAGTCCCTTGTGGCCTTTCAGAAGGTGCAATTAAGCCTCTGATATATTTATATGACAAAGTGGAAGAGAGCCATAGCATGCAGGCAGTATTCCCTGGGGGGGGGGGGGGTGAGGAACAATCAGCAGCGGCAGCTGCTGCAACCCGTATTCAAATGTATTCGAATTCGTGAATTTAAGGTGGATCCCAGCTTGCCATGAAGTGACCCACACACTACAATCACTGAGCCATCTCCTGCAACACGTATGAAACGATAATGATTGCAATATTGGGAAACCCTGAGCCCTAACAAAAAGGGTTTGTTTGACCAGCAGAGAAGGTGTCAATTTGGAAGAACCCCTCTTCTTCATACTCAGTAATGTAAATTACTTGGAACTTGCATTTATGTTGTAGAAGTTACTTTTGTCATTTTCAAAGCAGCATATATTGCTTTCTCAAAACAACTCAAACTGGTTTATATTAGCAAGTTCTAAAATAAGTAGTGGTTACATGCCATGAACTTGTGTCTGACCAATGGTGACGCTATGAATAACTGAAATGTCCTACAATTAATATCCCTGCTCAGCAGAAATAATCATAATTACACTATTAGTTTTTTTAAAATGAAAACTACAAATCTGGAATAAAGGCCGGAGGGGTGAGCCAAAACATCCAAATGTCTGCTCAAAATGAAGCTCTCACAACCTTTCCAGAATCTCTTTCTTTAATCTCTTATAGATGATGTTCCAGAGGTTGGGGGCTATAACCCATAAATGTTCTGCTTCTACGCTGCACATGGGCTTGCCACAGAAAAGGAGTACAGTATTAAGTGGGTTGTGTGTCAAACAAATCTCAATTTGCAAGTAGGTTCATAAGAGGCATGCAGTCCTTGATGTTTCCAGTCTCTCAGATTAAGTGCCTTGAATTGTGCCCAGAGGTGAACTGAGAATCACAGAGCAGGCTGAATACATACATGTATACCTCCCAATATCTGGCAAGGAACATAGCTAAGGTTTACACCAGCTCAAGTTCGAGTAATTTTAGAATGCTATCATCAAACATGGAATTTGAAACGAGACTGCAACAAGCAGGAGATACCAAACAAAGTCTGTATTATTATTAACGCAATGTTTCCACTATGACAACCTTCCCAAACCTACTATTAATAGCTAACTGGGATCTCGAGTCTCTCTTTATTTTGTAAATATTAACACTAATCTTTCCCTACAAAAATGAAGAGCATAAAGTTATTTCCTTGGAGTTATATAACTTGCTGTCCTTCAGCTTAATTTGTTTTTACTTCCAGAAAAGGATTTTGGGTGTAGCACTTTCAGCATCCTTTCATACTGTAATCTGCACAGAACACAGTCATTAAAGTGTAACATCACCAAGGCGATGACCTTTGCGTTCAGGGACTTAACTGAGGCAGGTCACATGCTGCTATCACATGTTCTATGCTTCTGCTTCACACTTGGCTTCCTTTAGCTCAAGTCCCTGTTCTGCACCAATTAAGTGCAAACATTAAAGGAGGTGGGAAAGAAAACAGGCTGCTTTTATGCAGCAGAGCAGCCATCACAGATGCACAACTGGACAAAAGTCCATTTGACTGTTTTATTGGGTTGCCTGGAGAGTCCTGTGTGGCTTCCTTCCCTGAAATAATAGCAAAAATTCAATGGAACACAGAATTATTATTATTATTATTTTTAAAGGCAGCCCTTCTATTCTCATGGAAGAAAATGAGCACTCAAGAGAGCAATTCTGAAGACAGGCTCTGTGGCAGAAGCTGGGTTTGGCAGACTACCCCATGCCCAACCACAAAGACGCTCTTTGCCAGAGTAAAGCTAAAGGTTTCCCTTGCTCGAAAGCCAGTCGTATCCGACTCTAGGGTGCAGTGCTCATCTCTGTTTCTAAGCCGAAGAGCCAGCGCTGTCTGCTTCTGCAGACGTTTCTGTGGTCATGTGGCAGGCATGACTAGACACCGGAGCGCACGGAACGCTGTTACCTTCCCACTGAAGTGGTCCCTATTTATCTACTTGCAATTTCTTGCTTTCGAACTGCTAGGTTGGCAGGAGCTAGGATGAAAACGGGAGCTCATTTCCGTCCTGCAGTACTCGGGAATCGAACTGCTGACCTTCCGCTTCCCAGTCAGCGTCTTAGCGACTTGAGCCACTGCAGAACACGGGACCAAAAGAAAAGGAAGACCACATACTGGCAATAATGCAGTATCTCCTTTCAGGCAAGAGGGTTGTGATGCTTATAATATATTGCCACTCTTGGTCAAAGGAACAAAGCACAAGCTGCCAGCCCACACCAAGCATGCTGTCAATGTTCACCGGTCACAATGGCTGTACCAGAATCAAGATGCTACTTCTTCTCTCATCTCCTGACTCTGGGCTTCTCACAGCCACTTGGCTGGCAAATGTACCAGAGGAATGTGGTACTATTTTTTTAAAAAGTCTGCTCTTCCCCAGTGTGAATATCTTATGCTTATGAGTAAGCACTTTGTGGTTGTAATCCTGGCCCCACAACTTCCCAGGCTCCATTTCAGATAGAAGTTAAACTCCCCCATATACACCTTTAGTATCTAACATCTAATGATGAATACTTTATGCATTTGTGAGCGGCAGCAATTACTATTATGTTCTACCCTGGCTTCACTTTGGCACCTATTAGGGAAACATTTTCAGGGTCAGACAGCTCTGTTAAGGCAGCAGCTGCTACAAAAAGACTCCTGTAGCACCTAAAGGCCTACTACTAGATTTTATCAGGCATAAGCTTTCAGATTGCAACTCAATTTGCCCTCTGCTAAAATGGGTTGATGTTCCATGGAAAACTAATTTTACTTGGAATAAATTATCTCCAAGGAGCAAAAAGACCCTTTGTTATTAAGAGAAAGAATCCTCAGATTCTCTGGAAGTAGAATGGAAGGTAAAGAGAAGAAGGCTTTTAAAAAGGAAAGAAAAACAACCTTCCAAAGGATTCGATGGAAATGGCTCTGAACTAAATTTCAACAAAGAGCACAAGAGGCAGAAGTGTCCCACTGACTACATATGTGCCACTTTTCCCTCTACACATCTCAGAACATGTAAAATATTAACAGGTGGGCAAGCGAAAAGCAGACCACAGCAGCCTACTCGAGTTCTAGATCCTGTTTTTCAGAGAAACAAGCGATACCAGGAGTTGGTATCAGCCTTAAAGCTTGATAGATTACTAGACTGCAGAGGGAAAGAGATATGATCCTGGGTCCGTAGGTGATAAACAGAGATCTCAGAGAATGCCAAAGGAAAAAGAAAAGAGCTGGTCTGTTACAGAGAATTAAGATGTCTTCCAGGTCAAAATACAGAGAGGTTTACCCCGTGCATGTATGTTGCAGGAGGCAAAAAAAGGGGGGACACACACATATTTTGCACAGTCACATCCATATCCTCCGCAACTACCAACACAAATAGCTACTAGCCCTGGCAATTCTGTGCTGGCTGTGCAGCTTCTCAGAATGCAAGGTTGATGTTATACCACGGTTTTACCAACTGAGCAAACAATGGCAAAAATCCTGTCATTTATTATACTGATGTGCAGTAAAAACAGGCCTACGTAAATCCACGGGACTACAGGAGGAGCTGACTCACCTGGTCTCCGCTGGGCCAATGGGCCTCCTCTAGTGCAATTAACTAGGCTAAGGGACAGGATATTGGACATTTTACTGGGAGGATATTGATACGGTATTAAAGGTAAAGGTTTCCCTTGCTCGAAAGCCAGTTGCATCCGACTCAACGGTACACTGTCTGCCTTTGCAGACGTTTCCGTGGTCATGTGGCAGGCATGACTAGACACCGGAGCGCACGGAACACTGTTACCTTTCCCACCGAAGTGGTCCCTATTTATCTACTTGCAATTTCTTGCTTTCAAACTGCTAGGTTGGCAGGAGCTGGGACAAAGACGGGAGCTCATTCCGTCCTGCAGTACTCGGGAATCGAACTGCTGACCTTCCGCCTTCCTGTCAGCGTCTCAGGCACTTGAGCCACTGCAGTCCCAATGGTATTAGGAGCCACTTAAGTTGCTCTCACCTCTAGAAGGGACACCCATCATTTATACATACCTGATATTAGGTATCTTTTGGTGCCTGCTTTCGGGGTGGCTTCAAAAGGGCATTTGTAACTTTATTTCTCCTACATTTTTCAAACCTTTCATAGCGTTTAGCACAAGACTATTATTTCAACATTCAGAACCTGACCCAGCCTTGATGTGGGGAGTCTTCTATGCACATGAACCGGCCCTTTGGTGTGTGCTTGTAAGGAACTGTGAAAAGCGGAGGGGGGGAAAGGGAGCGGATTCCAGAGGTTTCAGACTACAACTCCCACCACCCACCAGCATTAGCCGTGCTTGCTAGCGGCTGATGGGACTTGTAGTCCGCAGTCAGTCGGTTAATTCGCCCCTGCACCGACCGACCGAAGGCTCGCCTCGCACACACTGGACTCCTCTGGTCTGAGGTGAGGCCCGGAAGGCAGGCGGGTCCAGGGCCACCGTCATCCCCCACCCCTCCGCCCTTGAGGAGCGGGAACCCGCCTCCACACGAGACGCGTGTCAGGGAGGGAGGGAGGGAGGGAGGGGGGGTTCTCGGGCCGCCGCGCACCTGGTAGACGGAGGCCTTGGGCAGGTCGAGGCACACCGTGCAGCAGAGCACCGAGTAGAGGCGCTCCTCCAGCTTCACGCCGCCTCCGTCGGCCCCGCCCGGCAGCCGGAGTCGTTTCTTGGGCGGCGCGTCGGAGTCTCGGTCGCCCCCTGGCTCGGGCGGCTGCTGCTGCTGCCGAACAAGGCCGCCCCCCGCCCCGCCCGCCCCGCCGAGAGGAGGCCCCGGCTCCTCCGCGCCCCCCGGGACGGGCCCCGCCGCCTCCCCCAGCGGGACCCCGCCGCCCGCCGCCAACACGCCGCCGCCCCCGGCAGCCACGCCGCCGGCCTCCCGCTCGTCCGGGCCCGACATGCTCTGTCCGGCCGTGGTGGTTTCAGGTGGTGGTAGTGGTAGTGGTGGCCGCCGCCGCTACTGTTGTTGCCTCAGAGCTCTCAGGCGCCGCCATCTTGGTTTCGACTCTGCGCTCCTCCTCGTTGTTCCTCCCTGTCTCTGTCTCCCGGCCGGAGGAGGGAGGCGGGGCCAGACGGAGACGCCCCGCCCCCGGGCTCCCGCTCAGCCAATCGCCGCCTGCCGCTCTCGCCTCAGCTAGGAAGGTGGCAGAGCTCGCCACGCCCATCAATAACACCACTGGACTGAGTGACGGATCCCCTCACCAATCCTGACTCCTCTCTCCTCCGGCGGCCTGGCCATTTAACTCCTCCGCTCAGCCAATCGCCGCCCGCGGATGGGGAGGGGCGCCCGCCTCTGGAGAGAAGGCGGGGCGAGAGAGTGGGGGTGTGTGACGTCAGCGTCCGTCCGGGGCTCTGTGGAGTCTACGCGGTGCTGTGCCACAGACGCGTTACTGTCACTGTCGCCACGTGAGAACGGGCGGCCACGTGAGAACGGGCGGTCACGTGTAGGCCAAATCCCAAAATGGGAGGCAGCTGCGCCCCACCTGCCAGGTGCGACTACTACAAATAAACCTATGATGATGATGATAATGATGATGACGACCCTGGGAGATCTCTTCCCTCGCCTTTGCCCCGTCCTTTTCTCTCCTCCCAAAGCTCTCCCTTGGGTCCTCCTCCTCCTGCCCGGCTGGTCTGAGGTGGCTTTAGGGCCGTCGTCTCCTCCTGTAAGATGATCCCTTAGTAGTAGTCGGAACGTGTCTGAGCCCTCCTAGAGCCCGTCGGGATCGAACTCGGGTCAGGAGTGGAGTTTTGGCTGGGGTGGAATAAACTGGGGGACGGGGGGGGGGAGAGAGAGAAGCCACACTTTTCCCACAGGAGGAGAGGAGGAGGCTGCAGGTAGGAGGAGGTATGCAACGTGGCGGGCAGCCCCGCTGCATGCAGGCATGCATCACCTGAGCGTTTATGACGCCCGCCCGCCTGCCCGCCTTGAGCGGAAGAGCCGCTGAAAGAGGAAGGAGAGGGACAAAAGACACGGATTGAAGAGAGAAATACATGTAATGGCAATGATGGCACTTGCATACCGCCGCCCCTTAGCGCTTCGTGCGCTCTCTCTCTCTCTGGGAGGTCCAGAAGGTAATTAGCATTTTGCCCTCATTAACACGCAGGGGACTGCAGTGGTGGCTCAAGTGGTGGCTAAGATGCTGACTGGAAGGCAGAAGGTCAGCAGTTCGATTCCCGAGTACAGCAGGACGGAATGAGCACCCGTCTTTGTCCCAGCTCCTGCCAACCTAGCAGTTCGGAAGCAAGACATTGCAAGTAGATAAATAGGGACCACTTCGGTGGGGAGGTAACAGCGTTCCGTGTGCCTGCCAACATGACCATGGAAACGTCTGCAGAAGCAGACAGCGCTGGCTCTTCGGCTTTGAAACAGAGATGAGCACTGAACCCTAGAGTCGGATACGACTGGCTTTCTAGCAAGGGAAACCTTTACCTTTAACACGCAGGGGACTGACTCGTTTTACCGACCTGGAAGGGTGGAAAGCCACGACCACCGGGATCTCCCCCACCCACTAGGATCGAACTCACAACGTTTTGGGTGCAGCACAGGGGAAAGAGCCCCTACGACCACTAGAGAGGCTCCGTTCATGTCCCACCTTTCAAAAGAAACCTGAAATGAGAATATTGTGTTGGTATGAAAACAATGTATGAGCTGTCAGCAGGAATGTTGGTGTAATATCTGTGGCCTGGAGAGGAAGGAAATGCATCCTCTGACACACTGGCAAGGCAACCGGCTGTTGTATCTACCTAGCAGGTGTCTCTGGATCAAAAGCCAGTCGTGTTGAGGGTCCCTTGGACAGCAAAGGGAACAAAGAGGTCAATACTGGAAGAAATCAACCCTGACTGCTCCTTAGAAGGTCAAATAGTGAAGATGAAGCTCAAGAACTTTGGCCATCAAATGAGAAGGGAGGATTCACTTGAGAAGGCCTTGATGCTGGGAAAGGTGGAGGGCAAAAGAAGACTGGGGCATCCAAAGATGAGATGGATGGATGGATGGTGTGGTAGACGCAGTGGGCACAGAGGTAGGCAGGCTTAGGAGGATGGGGGAGGACAGAGGTGCCTGGAGGGCAATGGTCCATAGGGTCACAAAGGGTCGGAATCGACTGTGCGACAGAACAACAACAAAAGCCGACTATAGGGTGTGGTGCCAGCGCTGTCTGCATCTCCGGCCATTTCTGTGGTCATGTCACAGGTATAACTAGATGCTGGAGTGCATGGAACACTGTTACCTTTCCCTCTCAAGCAGTACCCATTTATCTACAGTACTTACAATTTCTTGTTTTCGAACTGCTAGGTTGGCAGGAGCTGGGACAGACGGGAGCTCGCCCCGTCACGCAGCACTCTGGTTTCAAACTGCTGACCTGGCAACCTTCCAGTTGCCAAGTTCAGCATCTTAACGCCACAGCAGAGCTACCTAACAAGATAGTCCTAATTCCAATTACTCCTCCAAACCAGAGTAGATCCACAGAACCAGTGGCCACAGGGTAAGTCAACATTTACAGACATACCATGGATGCAATGGGTCTCCTCTAATAGGGGATACCAACAGGATTCAGGTCACAGAGTCCCAAAGGTGCAGATCTTTGTGTATACGATGTGTTCTCTTTGCCTTTATGGCTGTGCCCGTCTGTTGGACTGGTTTTTCCTGGAAGCGCACCTAAGATGGAGGGGGAAATTGCTGCAGAATCAGCAAAATACAAATGTGTGAGAGGTGCCTGCTGCAATTCTTCACTTGGAATGCTCTAAGTACAGCTGCAAGAGTTTGTTTGTTTATTTGATTTATAAGAACATAAGAACAGCCTTGCTGGAAGAGGCCACAGGAGCCCATCCACTCCAGCATTCTGTCTCACACAGTGGCTCACCATTTCCTTCAGGGCATTATTCCCAAGCAGATGCCTTCACCTGCTTAGGATTCCCTGGAAATGATATTGAGAGATATCCTGCCTATCTCTCCAACCCGGAGGTTGTCCTTAGGTAGCCATAATTATAGCCATTGATACTCTTGTCCTCCATGAACTTGTCTAATCCTTTCTTAAAGCTGTCAAGACTGACCGCTGTCACCACTTCTTCTGGCAGGGAGTTCCATAGACCAGTAATCCTCTGGGTGAAAAAGTACTTTCTCTTATTTGTTTGAGAACTAGTACCCAAAAGTTTCATGGAGTGTCCCCTAGTTCTAGTGTTATGCGATAGGGAAAACAGTTTTTCCTTATCTACTTTGTCCACACCGTGCATGATTTTATAAACTTCAATCAGGTCACCTCTTATACGGCGTCGTTCAAGAGTGAAGAGGCCCAACCTCTTGTTATAACCTGCCATATTTAGCATAGAACACTACGCTAGACAGTTGAGTTTATTAAGCAATGCACATAGCTGGGAGAGTATTGCTCCTTTTTGAGAATGGTTCCAGGGGATGCCGGTCACTTAGCGCAACTACATACATAATAAGGGACTTGTGATTAAGTTAGAATCCTGAAAAGGTTGCTTGGGTGGAATTGTATGGCCATTAACATTAATGCCTAGGGGTGCTGGAAGCTGCAGCCCCCAAAAGTAATTTTATGGAGCTCTGCTAGGAAACACAAAGGATATTTGCAACACAGGTGGATTGGGATGGAGATGTAACAGCATACCTGTCAAGCGCAGCTCTGGAGATTTCGGGACCTGCGCAGAACGTTTCTGCGCAGGTCTGTTCTATGCATGCGTAGAAGGCTTTTACGCATGCGTAGAACGGACCTGCGCAGAAACATTCT
Source organism: Bradypodion pumilum (assembly GCA_035047305.1). NCBI lineage: Eukaryota > Metazoa > Chordata > Lepidosauria > Squamata > Chamaeleonidae > Bradypodion > Bradypodion pumilum. Next base: position 345,377,173 of record JAWDJD010000004.1, read on the forward strand.
GTGCAGCTCACTCCTACGCATGCGTAGAAGGCTTTTATGCATGTGTAAAAGGCTTTTACGCATGCGTAGAATGGACCTGCGCAGAACTGTTCTACGCAGCTCGCTTCTACGCATCCCCTTCTGCACAGAAGCCTTCTACGCATGCATAGAAGGGTTCTACGCATGCGTAGATAGGACCTGCACAGAAGGGATGTGCAGTAACTCCTTTCCCCCCTGCTGCCAAATTACGGTGTAGCAGCAGCTCCGGGTGGGAAATGGCAAAAATCGGTGCGAAAATACGGGAAATCCCAGCCAATCTGGGATACTTGACAGGTATGTGTAACAGGCGGAGAACTGGAAGGGATAAAATCAGGAATGAGGTTATAAGGAAAAGAATTGGAACAGAAGCAATCATGCAATACATACAGGGACAACGCATAAAGTGGTTTGCTCATTTGGAGAGGACATCTTTGTATCTCATGCCTTACAAGGCATATGTGGAAAGAGAAGAAGGACAAAGACCATGAAGAAGACGAGGAAGAAGTGACAATCGCACAGGCTCCTTCCATAATAATGTTTTGGCCAATCTTCCCCCATCTGGTGCTTTCCAAAATGTCTGGACTCCCAGATAGAAAGCCACCTATGAAGGAGGGCTGGTTTTACCTACCCAGCATTCTGCCCACAAGCCCCAGAATGACTCCCCAGGAATGAAACAGTTCCATTTTCTTTGAAGATAAAGGATGGCCTGGGAGGGGATAATCAGGGAGCCCTGCGGCCTTTAAAACCAAAGCCTAGGGAAAATGCAATATACTGTATACAGCACATATATATATATATATATATATATATATATATATATATATATATATATATATATATATATATATATATATATATATATATATATATATATATATATATATATATATATATATATATATATATATATATATATATGGACGACACCTTTCACAGCTGTTGCTCCAGAGGTGACCCTTCCAAACACTGTTTAAAACTCCTTGACTGAGAGAAACCTTCTGAGAATGTCAGTTCTGAGGATGCCACCCATGCTTTCGGAGTCCTCTAGAAAACCAGGGCGGCCTTTCTTTCTTGTCGAGGGAAGAGGTTTTGCCCAGGAGAAGGATGGCATGCCCTGTGCTCAGCATCCGCAGTGGCTGTAGTAGCCAACCTCTTGTAAGGAGGCATGGAGGCCACTGCGCTGGACTTCCTTCTTCAGGAAAAGCCTCTCCACCATTTCTTGCAGGCATCGCTCCACGTTCTCACCTGCAAGGTTTTGGGAGAACCAGCTGCATTAGTTGACTCTGGCACACAAGCAAAAATGACACAAAAAACAATGGCTAACAGGTGTGTTTTGATGTGAGGTTTTGTGGGGTTCAAACTGTGTTCAGAGAGGCCTGGGGTGATGTCTTTAATATAACCTTTATATACAAATATACATCCAATGCAGAAGAGGACAGAGAAAACGCCCTGGACAGAAAGCCATCTTCGCTGCACTTCCATCTTTGCAACACAAAACCTGAATATAAATCTCTGAATACATATTTCGCTTTGTGCATCCAAAGAAGTGGATTCACCAAAGCTGAAATGGTAAAAGAAGAGCGGAGAGGAAGTCTCAAGCATGCTGCAGAGGGGATAAGAGACTGGCAAGATAAGACTGTGAGCATACAAGACCTGGGTTCACAAGACCCATTTGCTAATGCAGGGCTTCTCTGGGGCATTGGATTACTGTAATGCGCTCTACATGGGGCTGCCCTTGATAACCATCCGGTAGCTGCAGTTGGTCCAGAATGGTGATGGGGTGTGGGCGCTATGTCCGTACCTTGCCACTGCTACGGGAGCTGCACTGGCTGCCAGTATGCTTCCGGGTGCGATTCAAGCATACCTGTCAAGTCTTGGATTTGGAAATAAGGGAAATTTCCCAGCAAATACAGGATACTTGACAGTTATGCTTATCCTGTGCTGCCCTCCAATGGCGGCAATAGGGCATTGCGGTCTAATTAATAAGGGATGAAGGCAGGGAAGAGGCTAAAATAAGGAGTTTTCCCGGCCAATGCGGGATACTTGACAGCTATGCTTATCCTTTGATGCCCTCCAATGGTGGCAATAGGGCACTGCAGTCTAATTAATAAGGGATGACGGCGGGAAAGAGGGTAAAATAAGGGGTTTTCCTGGCCAATAAGGGATACTTGACAGCTATGTGCTGGTTTTGACCTTTAAAGCCCTACTTGGTAGTGGGCCAGGATATCTAAGAGACCGCATCATCCCAAGGTGTTCGACCCGTCCTACGAGGGCAGACCGTAGGGGCTCTCTGGTGGTCCCATCAGCCAGGGACGCACATCTTACTGGGACCAGGAGGAGAGCCTTCTCGGTGTCGGCCCCGACTCTTTGGAACCTCCTGCCACCAGAGCTGCGTCTCCAGGCAGAATTGTATCCCTTCAAGAAGGCTCTGAAAACCTGGCTCTGCCAGCAGGCATGGGGTGCATCTGGCAGCACATCTCAGCCTTGCTGGCTCATTTAGCCCTATGGGGTTTTAATTAAGGGGTTATGTTTTTTTTACAGATTTTTATTTTTTATCAGTTTTATCAGTGGGTTTTTAATTGTATAAGTTTTTTTTATTTGATGTAAGCCGCCTTGGGTCGCTGAGGCGAGGAAGGCGGCCTATAAATTGAATAAATAAATAAATAGGCTTCAGAGCCCTGTATGGTTACATCAATCAAAACTCACAATAGCAATGACAATTATATACTGCTCCACGGCACTTAGTGCACTCTCTGGGCAGTTCACAAGTTAATTAGCATTCAGCCCCCAACATGGTGAGTCCTCAGTTTAACAATCTTGGAAGGATAGAAGAGGCCGAGTCAACCTTGTATCCATCAAGATCGAACTCATGACGTTTTGGCTGCAGTTCAGCAGATTAACCATTGCGCTACAGGGCTCTTTTCTAAGGACATTTACTAGGGCTCTATAGTTGAGTAACCACTCTTTGGTTTACTTCCCAGGTGGTTCCACAGACTATGATAATCAAGGAAACAATGTACAGATCTCGGATAAGTTGTTTTGAAAAAGTATGTGCCCCAACACCACACCACCCCCAGCCACAATATCAAGGTTGTTGGGTTGGGGAGTCTGTGAATTGTCTTGTCCTCCACCAAGGATCTGGCTCTCCTTGCATGGTGAAGGAAGCCATTTGTAGGTTGGTGGTGACTCAACTATGGGAGCAGCACCTGCATAGGCAAGGAACTGCTTCATCCGCCCAACGTGCCAAGAAAACATGCCAGTGTTAATCACATTCTTCTTTATTAGCACCTACTAGTCCAGAAATAGAACCGGTTCCGCATCCTTTCATTATGTCTAGCCTGAGACACACAAACATGTTGTTTTACAAGCCAGGAACCACACCTTTCCTGATCTCCCTCCTCGCTTCAAACTGTGTTATTAAGTCCTAACATAACAAATTCTGTAGGTTCAAGCAAGACACATGCCAGCCAACAAAGACTTCCTCTTGTGCCATATCTGATTCCGAATATTGGCTCTCCTCATGATGATCAGCTATGAAGATCGTCCTGGGAGCAATGCAATGCAGTGGCCTTCCATTTGCCTTCTGCATCGCAGCGTGACACCCATAGTACCACTGATCCAGTTCTGAGAGTCACTTTCTGGTCCTGAGCCCTTTTGACACAGAAGAGGGCAACCAGAATGATTAATAAGGGACTGGAACACCTTCCTTACCATCTGAGGCTGCAACGGTTGGGCCTCTTCACTCTTGAATGATCAACGGCGTCTAAGAGGTGACCTGATTGAAGTTTATAAAACCATGCACGGTGTGGACAAAGTAGAGAAGGAAACACTGTTTTCCCTGTCATATAACACTAGAACTAGGAGGCACTCCATGAAACTTTTGGGTACTAGTTCTCAAACAAATAAGAGAAAGTACTTTTCCACCCAGAGAGAGGATCCCTGGTCTATGGAACTCCCTGCCAGAAGAAGTGGTGACAGCTGTCAGTCTTGACAGCTTCAAGAAATGATTAGGCAAGTTCATGGAGGACAAGGATATCAATGGCTATAATCATCGATACCTAAGGACAACCTCTAGTTCTTAAACAAATAAGAGAAAGTACTTTTTCACCCAGAGGATCCCTGGTCTATGGAACTCCCTGCCAGAAGAAGTGGTGACAGCGGTCAGTCTTGACAGCTTTAAGAAAGGATTAGACAAGTTCATGGAGGACAACAAGGGTATCAATGGCTATAATCAATGGATACCTAAGGACAACCTCCGGGTTGGAGAGATAGGCAGGATATCTCTCAATGCCATTTCCAGGGAATCCTAAGCAGGTGAAGGCATCTGCTTGGGAAGAATACCCTGAAGCAAATGGTGGCCACTGTGTGAGACAGAAGCCTGGACTGGATCATGGGCTCCTGTGGCCTCTTCCAGCAAGGCTGTTCTTATGTTCTTGTGACACATAAAGTCCTCCTCAGCCTCAGGTTAGGATGGATGAAGCTGCTGCCCTCCACCAAGGTGGATGCAAGTGGGATTTAACTTGCTTGGGGTCCATCACCCTTCCCTGTGGACTTTGCCACGTGAGTCCACAGGGGTTGTTAGGTTGGTTCACCACCGCTTGATGATCAGCATTGAGTCGCTGGCAGTAGGGTCTACTCTATGACCAAAGCAGGATAACCTGGCCAGATTAATTATTAAAGACTAGTGTAGTATTTATAACTTAAAAAATATATAGATTTTACTCCCCCCCAAAAAACAACAACAACAACAACAACACCCTTCTACTTGCTCACAAAGCTGCTGTTCCAGGTGTTTTTTAAACTAAGTTTTTAAATGGCCCCTCTTTGCTTCTGTTTAAGGCAACCTCCTGTCCTTTTCGGAGGGGAAGGGGGATAATTCTCCAGTTTAATGAATGTCCAAGGACAATTGTCCTTTTGAAGGTAACATCTGCTTGAAGAGTTGTCCTGCCTAAGACTGGCTTAAAGTATAAAAGCAAGGAATATGAAGAGCCCTGATGTTGCGCATCCCAAGTGAGCAGCACCTGGACAGAGCACCAAAGAAGCATGAAACCATATGGCCAGTTTACCCCACAAGAGCAAGTTGCATTGGAAATAATTTCTAAGGTAAAGGTAAAGGCTGCCCTTGTCTGAAAGCCAGTCGTATCTGACTCTAGGGTATGGTGCTCATCTCCGTTTACAGCCAGAGAGCCAGCGCTATCTGCTTCTGCAGGTTTCTGTGGACATGTGGCAGGCATGAGTAGGTGCCGAAGCATACGGAATGCTGTTACCTTTTCTATTGGTGGTTCCTATTTATCTACTTGTAATTTCTTGCTTTTGAACTGCTAGGTTGGCAGGAGCTGGGACAGATGATGGGAGCTCGCTCTGTCATGCAGCACTCGGGTAATGAACCTGACGACCTTCTAGTCACCAAGTCCAGCATCTTAACCACTAAGCCAGCGCAGTACATAACAATTAATATATACAGTGTCAAGTCTTTTTACATCTCCCAACTTTTGGGTTGTTGCCATTGTTATGTTATTGGTGATCTCTAATGGGCCACCTTGCATCTTTGGGGTTTATTTCTAAATCCTCCTTCCCACCCTGACCTACTGGGCTCCCCCCTCTGGGTCAACCAAAATGCCGAGGGTGTCAAACGCCTACCTGTCTTGGCCGACACTTTGAATCTGCCCGAGGCGCAATGCTCCACTGCAAACCTCTCGGCCTTCTCTTCAGGGACTTGGTTCTCTAGGTCGCTCTTGTTGCCCAGGAGGAAGATATCAGCTGTGGGGAGGGATGTGGGGAGAAAAGGAAGGGGGTCCTGAGATTTGGCCAGGTGCAGAAGGTCACAAGGGGCAGCCACTGGACACTTCCTCCCTCCCCCAAAGGGACGCCAGATGCTGCTATTGGAGAATGGCTTAGAACAAAACTATCACTCTCCGGAGCAGACAAATGTGTTTTAAAATGTGCGGGCAGTCGCCATAAAAAGAGAAGTCCATTTTTAATGGGGTGCAACCTTGGCACTCCAGATGTTCTTGGACTTCAATTCCCAGAAGTCCCATGAATCCACATGAAGGGGTTTACTGCGATTCATCCGGCCCGGGCCGCCCTCGTTGCTCCCAGAAGCGGAAGTGAAATGCGCCTGGATGGAGGAAGGGTTAACCTGGAAGACCCTTAACCGTACAGGCGCATTTTACTTCCACTTCCAGGAGCGATGAGGGTGGCGCGGGCCAGATGAATTGCAGTAAACCCATTTGTGTGGATTCATGGGGGCTTCTGGGAATTGAAATCCAAGAACATCTGGCATGCCAAGGTTTGCCATCACGGTTCTAGTAGTCACTTCCAGTCACTCCTTCCTTCTCTTCTATTCCTTCCTTTTCTACTCTTCTGTTCTATTATATTTTACCTTGAAGCCAATGGTGAGCCACTGTGTGAGACAGAATGCTGGACTGGATGGGTTCCTGTGGCCTGTTCCAGCAAGGCTGTTCTTATGTTCTTAATTTAATTTAATTTTAATTAATTTAATTTAATAGTCATATTTATATATGCCGCCCACTCAGGCAGAACCCGACTCAGGGCAGCATTACAACAAGTTCTAAAAACACATAAAAACACTTTAAAAGACCCATATCCCACCCACTTATGTTCTAGTCCATCCTCCCTCCTTCTCACCACCTACCATCAGTACAGTACTGCCTGGCCACGTGGAGCCAGTGGGAGAGGCTGTCGAAGGAAAGGAGACCTTGGAGACTGTAAACCAGGAGCACAGCGTCTGCGTTTCTGTAATAGCAGCTGCTCAGAGACAGGAAGCGTTCCTCTCCTGCCGTGTCCCACAGGGAGACCTGCATGGTTGAAGAAGAAAAACAGACAGTGGTGGGAGGTTGTGGTCCGGGGGACTCCTTGCCACATGAAACTGCACAGGCAAGCTTAGATAGAATCCCCCTCCCCTGCTAGAGAATGACTGCTCAACAGGAGAAGGGCTGCACCAGGTGGAAGAATGAATGAACTGGTCATCGGATTTCCTATCATATTGCAGAAGCCTGTCCAAATTAAAATGCAAAGTTCACGGTGCCTCCAATCATCCTTTACCAGCTGTCTTCATTTCCTCCCCCAATCTGTTCAAGAATGACTTAAGGGAGTGTCCACAAACCCACGGCATCCTCTAATACAGTATGGGGGTTCCTCACCTTTTTATGCCATGGGCCGGACCCCCCTCCCCCCCGGACAACTGAGCAGGCCGGACTGGCATTTATGACAGCTGCGGGTACATTTATGGCTGTCATAAATGTGTCCGCTTCTGGTGCAGCGGCGGCACAGGCCACGTGAAATGGTGCCATAGGCCAGGGCTGGCCCATGGATCATAGGTTGGGAACCCCTGCTCTAATATAATGCACACTAATGGTTGTATTTGAACTTGGAAAAGTTCCTTCTTTTGACTGCAAGTGAAAAGAAGAATTCACTTAGATTTATTTATTTATTTAGATCATTTCTATGCGCTGTTGGCTTGCAGGGCGTGTATGTGTTTGTGAGGTCTGTACTCCAGAAACAAATAGCTGAAATATTTTAATTTGTAGGTTTTTCAAATGATGTTTCAAACATGAATATTTTCAAGGTTTAAATATACAGTAATTCATTTTGCTTTAACTAATCGTTGATTTAATGTTTTATATGCTACCTTGGGTCCTGGCTAAGGGGAAAGGTAGAATACAAATCAAAGAAATAAATAGTTCCCAAGCTCTGAGAAAGGGGTCTCGGAGGAGGGGGGTGAGCAAAGTGTTACCTACGTGGTCTCTTGCTTCTAATTGTTTGTTTTAGCCAAACACACACACCCTCTCCAATAATAGCAGTAGCAAATACACTTCTATACATACAGCCCCATAGCACTTGGTGCACTCTCTGGGCGGTTTACAGGTAATTCTGCTGGGTACTCATTTTACTGACCTCAGAAGGATGGAAGAGACTGAGTCCACCTTGATCCCCCATAAGGATCAAACTCACAATGTTCTGGCTACAGTACAGCAGTTTAACTACTGAGCCACCAGGTGAGGCTTGCGTTGACCCATGTGCCAGCTAGGCAGTTCCCCTAGAGATGGGCTAGGCTCCTACCTGTACCTGTGGGCTACTCCGGCCGTGTTTCAGTGGCAGGGTTTTCTCACACACACTTGCGTGCTGGCCGAGAGCGTGCGCCTTCTCCAGGAAATGTCCCGTCCTGACGCGGTGGAAGAAGGTGGTCTTCCCAACCCCAAAGTCCCCCAGGAGGATCAGCTTGAACCTCAAGCTGGGAGAAGAGGCTGCCATTTGTGGGGTGATCTCTGGGTTGGGTGGGTGGGTGGGTGGGGGAGACCCTCCTCCCAGCAGGTGCAGAGAGGCTTCTGGACAAAGGACCCGTTGGAGAAGAGGAATCACCTGGAGAGATGCACCGTCGGTGGCTCTTGCGCAGATGCAACTGGGGATGGAAGGAGGAGGAGAAGAAAATGAAAGGATGAAGAGGAAGAGGAGTAGAAGAAGGAAGGAAGGTCTTAGCCAAAAAGCACGGGGCCCAGATAGATTAACAGCATCAGATGAGGACTGCTGAAGAGACCCACAGAAACCTACTTGGTCCCCAACCCTGCCTCCAGAAAAAAAATGGAGCTGGGGAAAGTTAATTTTCTGGACTACAGCTTCTAGATTCATCCAGCCACCTGGAAACATCAGCCAGGTTCTGAGCCATCGGGCATTTGTCAGCACCCCATAGGTTCACACATGGAAAAATGCCCTTTCTAGTGGATCAGGTTTAGATCCTGTTGTGTCCTGCAAAGCTGTGCCTTAAACAATGTACCTTTGCCATGTGTTAACAATGTAACCTTTCTGTGTGCAACATTATAACCATCAGCTGTATCAATGTAAACCTGATAAGGGGACGCGAGCTAGTGACCACTAGATGGCAATAGCGAGCGTCCAGCTCTCATGGCTCAGATTCACCTGGTTCAGCAGCACGGGAAAATTCCCCGCCACCTCTTCACCTGGTCAAGAAGGGCGTGACCTCCTACGACGTCACGCAGGCAGCAACCAATAGTCTGTCGACGAGCCACATTCAAATGTATAGCCAGCTGTATATATTGAGCTACTCATCCGCCATTACCACATGTTCCTCCGGATCATCATGCAATAAACCTGTGTTAAGCCAACCCTTCGGCTGTTTCATTGTCTTTGGTCCCTTACACTAAATTGGCGACGAAGGTGGGATTATGGCAGCCCACGGGACCAAGACATGCGCCGGTTTCGAAATCAGGAAACCGGGCGACTGGGAGATGTTCGAGATGGACTTCCAGGCAGCACTGATTGAGTCCGAAGTCACGGAAGAGGCAAAGAAAAGGGCCATCTTCACCAGGATGCTCGGACAAGAAACCAAAAGGACCTTGGTGGACCTGATTGCACCGAGGAGGGTGAGCGAATTCAAGGCCAAGGAACTCATGCAGATGCTGCGTGAGCACGTCCGGCCCGCCACGGCGATGTTTCCCGCTCGGAGTGCGTTCTGGAGGCGAGTCCAAGCGCCCGGGGAGACGGTCGCCGCATTCGTGGCGGCCCTGCGGCTGGCGGCCGGCCCGTGCAAATGGGAGAATGCCGAAATCACCCTCCGGGACTGTGTGCTGTGCGGCCTGAACGACGCCGAGACCCAGCACACATTAATGAACCAAGAGCCGCCTCCCACGTTGCAGGAGGTCGTCAGAGCGGCCCAGGCCACAGAAGCTACAAAGGCCGGGGTCCAAGAACTCCAGGACTGGCGGCCGAAGTCGAGCAAGGCAGAGGCTCCGGTACAGGCGGCCAGGCGAACTTCGAGGTCGTCCACAGAGAGCAGCGACGACGAGGATGTCCGGAGGGTCCGGAAGGAGAGCCGGCGGTGCGACGGCTGTGGAGCGGCCCACGACCGCGTAAAGTGCCCGTTCCGGAAGGCCGAGTGCCACAACTGCGGCCGCCGCGGGCACATCGCCAAGGTGTGCAGGAAGAAGCGCGAGACCCGGAGGAGCTCCGCAGACCGTTCCGCGGGACAAGACCGCTCAACGAGACCCAAGGACGGCGCCCAGGCCACGCGGAAGCAGGACGGCGTGGGCTGCATCTCCGACGGCAGCGAGGACGACGCCCCAGTGTTCAGCGTGTCTGCAGGACACCCCCGCTATTTTGTTGAGGTACTAGTCCAAGGGGTTCCCATTAGGATGGAAATTGACTCGGGGTCCTCATATTCAATCATTTCCCAGAGGGAGTTTTTGGGAATTGCCCCCCACAAGCGACCCAAGCTCAAAGCATTGAGGTCCACACTACGGGACGTGCAAGGGAACAGCATTCCAGTGTTGGGGGTTGGAGAATTTCAGGTTAAATTCAAGAACCACGCCGCGTCCCTTCCCCTAGTCGTGCTCAAAGGGGGAGATTGCAGCCTCCTCGGGACTCAATGGTTCCAGCCCCTGGGTTTGTTTATTGGGGGGGTGCACGCCGTTGGGATGCACGCCGTTGGGACTGATCCAATTCTGGAGGTGTGCGAGGCGCACCCCGAAGTTTTCAAAAAAGGACTGGGGAAATTCAAGGGGCCCCCGGTGACATTCTACCTGGACCCGGAGGTCCGCCCAATTCGTCTTAAACCACGCCGGGTGCCGTTCGCACTTAAGGACAAGATAGAGGCGGAACTGGACAAATTGGTGGGCCAGGGAATCCTTGTGCCTGTTGATTCTGCGGAGTGGGAAACTCCAATTGTAACCGCACTAAAGGCCAATGGGGAGGTCCGCATATGCGCCGACTACAAGTGCACCATCAACAAGGCGATCCGCCCGAATGCATATCCGGTGCCGGTAGTCAGCCATCTGCTGGCCAGGTTACACGGGGGAAAGTGTTTCGCTAAGCTCGACTTAGCACAGGCCTACCAGCAGCTTACGGTGTCCCCTGCCGCAGCTGCTGCGCAGACCATAGTCACCCATAAGGGGGCGTTCCAGGTGACGCGCCTCCAGTTCGGCGTGAATTCGGTGCCTGGAATTTTTCAGTCACTCGTGGAACGCCTCCTGAAGGTACTGGAGGGGGTGTTGCCTTACTTTGATGACGTGTTAATAACGGGGGGGGGGAGCCGGGTTGAATTGGCCAAGAGGTTGGGGAAGGTCCTGACAATATTTGAAAAAGCGGGGCTGAGACTGCGGAAGGACAAATGCGTCTTCTTCGCAACCGAGGTTGAGTTCCTAGGGCTTTGTGTGACTCCCGAGGGAATAAAACCATCCAAGTCCAAGGTGGCAGCCATTAAGAAAGCCCCCCGCCCCACCTCCAAGCCCGAGTTGCAGTCGTTCCTAGGGCTGCTCAACTTTTACCACTCCTTCCTCCCCCGGAAGGCAGCGGTGGCTGAACCGCTACACAAACTGCTAAAGAAAGACCAGGCATGGAAGTGGGGCGATGACCAAGAAAGGGCATTTAGTGAGCTAAAAAGCCTCCTAGCGTCCGACGCCATACTGACCCACTTCAACCCCAAACGCCCAGTAGTTCTGACCTGTGATGCATCTCCAGTGGGGGTGGGGGCGGTGTTGTGCCACGTGTTGGAAAACGGGAGGCCCCGATAGCATTTTACTCCAGGTCCCTGTCCCAAGCAGAGAGAAACTACGCACAGACAGACAGGGAGGCACTAGCAATAGTCGCGGGGACGAAAAAATTTCACGATTTTCTGTACGGCCGCCCCTTCACCATTGTAACGGACCACAAGCCCCTGCTAGGCATCTTTACCGCAGATAAGCCCACCCCGCAGATCCTGTCCCCGAGGATGCTCAGGTGGGCCATTTTTCTCAACGCGTATCAGCACGCGTTGGTCTACCGGCCCGGGAAAGAGATCAGCCATGCGGACGCTCTATCTAGGTCTCCCCTTCCCCTAACGCCCAGCCAGGTGAGCAAGGGGGAGCGGGACCATCAGGTTCTCATGATAGAGGTGCTGGATTCGCCCCCCCGTAGTGCCCGCCGACATTGCCAAAGCAACAGAGAAGGACAAGACGTTAGCGGCAGTTAGCTCCTGGGTGCAGAAAGGGTGGCCGGCGTCCTCCCCAGCGGAGGAGTTCGCTCCATTTTTCAGAAAAAAGCTAGAACTGTCCCTAGAGAGGGGGTGCCTCTTGTGGGGGCAGCGGGTGGTGATTCCCACTTCCCTTCGGCCGCGGGTGCTCAAACTGCTGCATGTCAGCCACCCCGGCATCGTGCGATCCAAGGCACTGGCCCGGAGTTACTTCTGGTGGCCCCAGCTGGACGCCGACATCGAGCACATGGTCGGCACTTGCGAAAGTTGCCAATGCTCCAGACCAGAGGAGGCCCGCCTTCCCCACAGGGAATGGGACGCGGCTAAGGGGCCGTGGTCCCGGGTGCACGTTGATTTCGCGGGCCCATTCAGGGGCACCCTGTTCCTTCTTGTAGTGGACGCCTTCTCCAAGTGGTTGGAGGTTATCCCAGTCACGAGCACCTCCTCGGCCCAGACCATTAGGCACTTGCGGAGGCTCTTTTCCACGTTCGGCATACCCGACACATTAATTAGCGACAACGCTAGTTGTTTCACGTCCTCCGAGTTTAGGGCATTCATGGAGATTAACGCCGTTCGGCATATCACCTCCGCCCCGTTTCACCCAGCCACCAATGGCCAAGTAGAGCGCCTCGTCCGCACCACGAAGGACGCGTTGCGGCGAATGGGCCCCGGGGACCTGAACCTACAAGTCTGTCAGTTTCTGCTAGGGTACAGGGTGACCCCGTTGGCGTCAGGATACTCCCCCGCAGAGCTCTTAATGCGTAGGAAACTGACCACCATCCTTACTAGGCTAGACCCCACGAGGGTAGAGGACAAAGGAAGGAACATCGGGCTGGAGGCCACAAAGAGTTTCAGTGTAGGCGCCCCCGTGCATTACAGGAATTACGCCAGCACGGGCCCAGCCTGGGTGCCGGGCGTAGTTGTGGAGCAAACCGGCCCCGTGTCGTACCGCGTGGAAACTAGTACAGGGCTCCTGTGGAGGCGGCACGCGGACCAGCTCCGACGCAGGGTCTCCGATGAGCAGGGCACAGACCAAACAGAAAAAAAGTCAGCGTTAGGGTTCTCCCCCACCCGTTCAGCCCAAGGGGGAGGGAAGGGGGACCGCGGTCCCCCACCAAGGAGGGAGGAGGATATTCTCGTAGATATCCTGGGGGATCTTTCCGAGGAGGAGGAACCCGACCCCATACATATCTCGCGGAATGTCCCCACAAATGCGGATACCCCTACTAAGTTAGATTTTGATTTTCAGAACCGGGGGGGGGGGTTTTCGGAGTGGTCCCCCACCCGTCCAAGCGAGAAGAGGGTTTTTTCGTTAGCCCCGACGGCCCCCGGTCTGCCCACAATGGAGTTTTTCCCTTCCCCTAAGGCCGCCAGACAGCGGCAAGCCACTAACAAGTCTCCCTCTCCCATTCCAGGACAAGGGACCAGGGAACAAAGAAGCAATAACGCCCCCGGGGGGGTCAGCCCTCTTCACGGCCCAAACGCACATGCAACAAGCCATCTTGGCTGAGAGACTTCGTCTCATCCTAGGGGGGAGGGATGTTGTGTTCTGTAAAGCTGTGCCTTTAACAATGTACCTTTGCCATGTGTTAACAATGTAACCTTTCTGTGTGCAACATTATAACCATCACCTGTATCAACGTAAGCCTAATAAGGGGACGCGAGCTAGTGACCACCAGAGGGCAGTAGCGAGCATCCAGCTCTCATGGATCATAGTCACCTGGTTCAGCAGCGCGGGAAGATTCCCCGCGACTTCCTCACCTGGTCAAGAAGGGCGTGACCTCCCACGACGTCACGCAGGCAGCAACCAATAGCCTGCCAACGAGCCACATTCAAATGTATAGCCAGCTGTATATATTGAGCTACCCATCCGCCATTACCACATGTTCCTCCGGATCATCATGCAATAAACCTGTGTTAAGCCAACCCTTCGGCTGTTTCATTGTCTTTGGTCCCTTACACTAAAGATCCAAGGGTTCAAGTTTGCACAAAGGATTATTTCTTTTTGTGTGTGGTTTTTTTTTGGGGGGGGTATTTTGCAGTGGCTCAAGTGGCTAAGACGCTGACTGGGAGGCGGAAGGTCAGCAGTTCGATTCCTGAGTACTGCAGGGCGGAATGAGCTTCCGTCTCTTTCCAAGCTCCTGCCAACCTAGCAGTTCGAAAGCAAGAAATTGCAAGTAGATAAATAGGGACCACTTCGGTGGGAAGGTAAACAGCATTCCGTGCGCTCTGGTGTCTAATCATGCCTGCCACATGACCACGGAAATGTCTGCAGAAGCAGACAGCGCTGGCTCTTCGGCTTTGAAACAGAGATGAGCACTCAACCTTAGAGTCGGATACGACTGGCTTTCAAGCAAGGGAAATCTTTTGTGTGTGTGTGTGAGAGAGAGTGTTCAAACTAGAATGCCTGATGGATTCTGGGGTCCAAATCTAAACACTTTCAGGTTTTGCCAGGCTGGGCTACAAACTGTGTAGCTGCTGTGGTTTACAAAGAGAAACTGGGAAAAGGGGTGGAAGGAACTGGAACATCACAGTGGACTGCAACCCTTAACCCAAATGGCACAGCTGCTGCATCTGTAGCAAGAAGGTGCTTTTGAACAGCAAAAGTAATCACTATATGGACATCATTGCCCATGTGGGTGGTGTGGGGGTTAGGAACATAGGAAGCCCCCGCCAAAGCAGATATGTTCTACTATTCTAGGGGTGCCTAAACCTTTCGGGCCACGGGCCAGCCACATGGTTCCTTCCACTGGAAGCAGAAGTAAAACGCGCCTTGCAATCTGTTTTGCAACAGGATGAGATAGATTTTAGGCTGTCGTTTTCTCTGCTTAAACCAGGGGTGACCAAACTATGGCCCGCAGGTCAGATCCAGCTCCCGATGCCAATGCCAATTCATCTGGCCCATGTTGCTCTTGTTGCTCCTGGAAGTGGAAGCAAAACGCACCTGTATGGGTGCGTTTTACTTCCACTTCCAGGACCAACGAGGGTGGCGTGGGCCGGATGAATTGGCAACAGGAGCCGGATCTGGCCTGCGGGCTGTAGTTTGGGCATCCCCGTACTATTTCTTCCCAGTCTGACTGGGAAATGCTGCTCCAGGATTCAGGAGCTTAGTCCTTCCTGGTCCTTGGCAAGACAAAATAAGTAGACCAGACTATATATTTTTTGAACATCACATCTAGAAAAAACCCCCACCATAAGAGCACAAAAGGGTCTCTCCTATTCTTCCGAGTCAACAGACAGTATAATGAAAGACTCTTATCAGGGCTGAAAACACATTGCATTGGGTAAAGTAAAGGTTTCCCTTGCTTGAAAGCCAGTCGTATCTGACTCTAAAGTGCAGTGCTCATCTCTCTTTCTAAGCCGAAGAGCCAGCGCTGTCTGCTTCTGCAGACGTTTCCGTGGTCATGTGGCAGGCATGACTAGACACCGGAGTGCACTGAACGCTGTTACCTTCCCACCGAAGTGGTCCCTATTGATCTACTTGCAATTTCTTGCTTTCAAACTGCTAGGTTGGCAGGAGCTGGGACGAAGACAGGAGCTCATTTCCGTCCTGCAGAACTCGGGAATCGAACTGCTGACCTTCCGCTTCCCAGTCAGCGTCTTAGCCACTTGAGCCAGTGCATTGGGTAGGAGGGAGGAGTCATTTGCCCAGAAAGTCCACTCTGGACCATTTCATGCTAGAACTTCTCCTGCTCTGGGATCTTTTTTCTCAACACTTTCTCTCCACCACACCTTTAGATAGTTTTTTTAAAAACCGTGTGTTATGTATGTATGTATGCATGTTCATTATACTGTAAAGGCAAGAATGTAACCACTCCAGATAAACGATACCAGCTGTAAAGGAACGCGAGCAGACAGCCCATAGAGGGCAACTGCGAGCGTTCAGCCTCACATGGTTCACATTGCTCAATCAAGGACAGCCGCGGGAAAACCTTCCCCGCATTCAGCAGCTGAAGAAAGAGGCGTGCCTGGGCGAGGCCACGCAGGTAGCAGCCAATGAGCTACCGTGCTACAAGATTCAAATGTAGAGAGCTACTGTATATATTGAGATGTATCGCCGCCATTACCTCATGCTTCACTGGAACCTCATGCAATGCAATAAACCTGTGTTAGACCAACCTTTCGGTCGTCCGGTTGTCTTTGGTCCCATACACTAAATTGGCGACGAAGGTGGGATATGGCTGCCCACGGGACCAAGACATGCGCCGGCTACGAGATCAAGAAGCCGGGAGACTTGGAGCTGTTTGAGATAGACTTCAACGCAGCGCTGGTGGAGCTCGAAGTCTCCGATGAGGCCAAAAAGAGGGCCATTTTCGTCCGCATGCTCGGACACGAGACCAAGAGGACCTTGGTGGACCTGATCGCGCCGAGGAAGGTGGGCGACTTCAAAGCTACAGAGCTCCTGGCGGCGTTGCGCGCCCATCTCCGGCCAGCAATAGCGATGTTCCCCGCTCGGAGCGCGTTCTGGAGGCGAGTCCAGGCACCCGGGGAATCGGTCGAGGAGTTCGCCGCGGCCCTGCGGTTGGCCGCCGGCCCATGCAAGTGGGAGCTCCCCGACATCACCCTCCGGGACTGCCTGCTCTGCGGTCTGAGGGACACAGAGACTCAGCGTGCGCTGATGAAAAGGGAGCCGCCTCCCACGTGGCAACAAGTCCTCGACACGGCACAGGCCGCGGAGGCCACTACTGCCGGGGTGCACGAGCTTCAGGACTGGCGCCCGAAGCCCGCAAAGGCAGAGAGCTCGGTGCGAGCGGCCCGGCGAGTTTCGGACTCGTCTGCGGGGAGCGGCGACGACGAGGACGTCCGGAGGGTCCAGAGAGAGGGCCGGCGCTGCGACGGCTGCGGTGCCGCCCACGCCCGCGCCAAATGCCCGTTCCGCAAGGCCGAGTGCCACAACTGCGGCCGGCGCGGGCACATCGCCAAGGTCTGCCGGAAACGGCGCGAGGCCACCAGGAGTTCTCCAGACCGCACCGCGAGGCAGGACCGCACCACGAGGCAGGACCGCACCACGAGGCCAAAGGACGGCACCCGGACCACGAGGACGCGGGACGGAGTAGGGCGCATCTCCGACGACAGCGAGGACGACGCGCCGGTCTGCAGCGTTTCCACGGAGCACCCCCGTTACTTCGTTGAGGTAGTAATACAAGGGGCCCCTGTTAGAATGGAGGTGGACTCGGGTTCTTCATACTCCATTATTTCCCAGGGGGAATTCATGAAAATCGCCCCCCGCGTGCGGCCCAAGCTCAAGGCGTTGAGGGCCACACTGAAGGACGTGCAAGAGAACCGCATCCCAGTGTTGGGGGTTGGGAAGTTCCGGGTCCAGTTTAAAAAGCTCACCGCAACGCTTCCCCTAGTCGTCCTCAAGGGAGGTAAATGCTGCCTCCTCGGGACTCAATGGTTCCAGCCCCTGGGGTTGTTCATTGGGGGGGTACACGCCGTGGAAGCACACCCCGCCGGGACTGATCCAATACAGAGCGTGTGCGACGCGCACCCCGAGGTTTTTAAAAAGGGGCTCGGGAAATTCAAGGGCCCCCCAGTGACTTTCGACCTGGACCCTGGAGTACGTCCAATCAGACTTAAACCGCGCAGAGTGCCCTTCGCACTAAAGGACAAAATAGAGGCGGAGTTGGACAAATTGGTGGGCCAGGGGATTCTTGTTCCTGTTGATTCTGCGGAGTGGGAAACTCCAATTGTAACGGCTCTCAAGGCCAACGGGGAGGTCCGCATATGCGCTGATTACAAGTGCACCATCAATAAGGCGATCCGCCCTAATGCGTATCCGGTGCCGGTAGTCAGCCACTTGTTGGCCAGGTTACACGGGGGGAGGTGCTTCGCTAAACTCGACCTGGCCCAAGCCTACCAGCAACTCCCGGTGACCCCCGCCGCAGCTGCCGCGCAGACCATAGTCACCCACAAAGGGGCGTTCCAGGTATCGCGCCTACAATTCGGCGTGAATTCGGCGCCCGGGATCTTCCAGTCACTTGTGGAACGCCTCCTGAAGGGGTTAGAGGGGGTGTTACCCTACTTTGATGACGTATTGATTACAGGGGGGAGCCGGGCCGAATTAGCAACTAGGTTGGGAAAGGTCCTGACAATATTCGAAAAGGCGGGGTTGCGGTTGCGGAAAGACAAATGCGTCTTCTTCGCTACAGAGGTTGAGTTCCTAGGGTTCCGTGTCACTCCCGAGGGAATAAGACCAGCCCAATCCAAGGTAGCCGCCATCAAGAAGGCCCCTCGCCCCACATCCAAGCCCGAGTTGCAGTCGTTCCTCGGACTGCTCAACTTCTACCACTCCTTCCTCCCGCGGAAGGCAGCCGTGGCAGAACCGCTACACAAATTGTTAAAAAAGGACGAGGCATGGAAGTGGGGCGACGACCAGGAAAAGGCTTTCAATGACCTGAAGCGACTCCTGGCATCAGATGCCGTACTGACCCACTTCAATTCCAAACGCCCGGTGGTCCTGATATGCGATGCATCCCCGGTGGGGGTGGGGGCGGTGTTATGCCACGTGCTGGAGAACGGTAGGGAGGCCCCGATAGCGTTCTACACTAGGTCCTTGTCCCAAGCGGAGAGGAACTATGCTCAGACAGACAGAGAAGCACTAGCAATAATTGCGGGGACCAAGAAATTTCATGATTTTGTGTACGGCCGCCCCTTCACCATAGTGACTGACCATAAGCCTTTGTTAGGCATTTTCACCGCAGATAAGCCCACACCCCAAATCCTGTCCCCGAGAATGCTCAGGTGGGCCATTTTTCTCAACGCGTATCAGCACGCGTTGGTATACCGGCCCGGGAGGGAGATCAGCCATGCTGACGCCCTGTCGAGGTCCCCCATTCCCCGGGATTGCTGCCACGTGGACAAAGTAGAGAGGGACCATCAGGTCTTAATGATAGAGGTTCTAGACTTCCCTCCAGTAGTACCGGCCGACATCGCCAAAGCGACAGGCAAGGACAAAACGCTGGCCACAGTCTGCTCCTGGGTGCAGAAAGGGTGGCCCGTGTCTTCCCCAGCAGCGGAATTCGACACATTTTTCAAAAAGAAACTAGAGTTGTCCCTAGAGAGGGGTTGCCTTTTGTGGGGACAGCGGGTAGTAATCCCCACGCCTCTCCGGCCGAGGGTGCTTAAACTGCTGCACGTCAGCCACCCGGGGATCGTCCGCTCAAAGGCGCTGGCCCGCAGTTACTTTTGGTGGCCCCAGCTAGACGCCGACATCGAACACATGGTCGGCACTTGCGAAGCGTGCCAAAGCTCAAGGCCAGAAGAGGCTCGCTCGCCACCTAGGGAGTGGGACACGGCAAGGGGGCCCTGGTCCCGGGTACATGTAGATTTTGCTGGCCCGTTCAGGGGAACGCTTTTCCTCCTCGTGGTGGACGCGTTCTCCAAGTGGTTGGAGGTCATTCCAGTCTCAAGCACCTCCTCGGCCACAACAATCAAACAGTTAAGGAGGGTCTTCTCCACGTTCGGTTTACCCGACACCCTCGTCAGCGATAACGCCAGCTGTTTCATGTCCGCCGAGTTCGGGGCATTCTTGGAGCGCAACGCCATTCGGCACGTCACCTCTGCCCCCTTTCACCCGGCCACCAACGGCCAAGTAGAGCGCCTCGTGCGCACCACGAAAGACGCGCTACTGCGCATGGGGCCCGGAGACCTCGACCTGAAATTGTGCCAATTCCTGCTAAGATACAGGATCACCCCACTAGCGTCAGGGTACTCCCCCGCAGAGCTGTTGATGCGCAGGAAGCTGGCCACGGGAATCTCCAAGCTAGACCCCACGAGAGTAGAGGACAAGGGGCGGAACATAGGGGTGGAACCCACAAAGAGTTTCAGCGTAGGCGCACCGGTGCATTGCAGGAACTACGCCAGCGCGGGGCCAGCCTGGGTGCCGGGCACCGTAGTAGAACAAACCGGCCCCGTCTCATACCGCGTAGAAACCAGTACAGGCTTCCTGTGGAGGCGACACGTGGACCAGCTCAGGCGCAGGGTCCCCGGAGAGCAGGACGGAGACGAGAATAGCATCGAATCAGCGTTAGGGTACTCCCCCACCCGTTTAACCCAAGGGGGAGGAAAAGGGGAGCATGGGTCCCCACCAAGGGGGGAGGAAAGGGAATCGATCCACAGAAATCTTTTGCGGGGGTCCCCGAAGAAATGGAAGAGCCCCGACCACACACATACCCCGCGGGAGTTTCCCCGAAACACAGATGCCCATAGAAGTTTAGACGTTGATTTGCAGTACCAGGGGGAGTTAGCGGAGTGGTCCCCCACCCGTCCTAGCGAAAAGAGGGGTTTCAGTTCAGCCCCTGGTACCTCCAGTCCCAGTAGCCCCTGTGAGTTAGAATGCGATATAGCGCCACTTTCCCGGAGACCGACACCCCCAAGACGGGAGGCATCAGCGAGTCCGCCCACCACAGTCTCAAGGTCCCCCGAGCAGGGATCAGAAGGTAGCCGAACCGCAAGGGCGACCTCATCGGTTCCGCGGTTCACAATAGGTGGATCCCCGGGGTCAGAGAGCAACAGGCAGGGGTTCACCTCCCAACTATTCATTCCTTTCCCATCCCCGGGCGCGAGGCAGGCACGGACGCCCCACGGAGCCACTAACGAATCCCCGTTTCCCGTTGCAGGACAAGCACCCGCGGAGTCAGGGATCACAGGCTCTCCAGTACTAGGTCAGACGCAAGCGCGTCCCAAGCGCACGTGCGGCAAGCCACAATGGTTGCGGGACTTCGTCCTATCCTAGGGGGGAGGGATGTTATGTATGTATGTATGCATGTTCATTATACTGTAAAGGCAAGAATGTAACCACTCCAGATAAACGATACCAGCTGTAAAGGAACGCGAGCAGACAGCCCATAGAGGGCAACTGCGAGCGTTCAGCCTCACATGGTTCACATGGTTCACATTGCTCAATCAAGGACAGCCGCGGGAAAACCTTCCCCGCATTCAGCAGCTGAAGAAAGAGGCGTGCCTGGGCGAGGCCACGCCGGTAGCAGCCAATGAGCTACCGTGCTACAAGATTCAAATGTAGAGAGCTACTGTATATATTGAGATGTATCGCCGCCATTACCTCATGCTTCACTGGAACCTCATGCAATGCAATAAACCTGTGTTAGACCAACCTTTCGGTCGTCCGGTTGTCTTTGGTCCCATACACTAAACCGTGTCAGGTGCTTTCTGGGTTGAAAGGATTTTTGCTGGAGGAATTCCGCTCAGGGGATGCCCAAATGAGGCTCCTTTCATTCCCCAAGATCTTTTCCCCACCAAAGTGGTCCCTATGTATCTACTTGCAATGTCTTGCTTTCAATCTGCGAGGTTGGCAGGAGCCGAGACAGAGATGGGTGTTCAATCCGTCATGCAGTACTTGGGTCTTGAACTGCTGTCTTGCCGGCCTTTCAGCTAACAAGGCGAGCTTCTTAACCCCTGAGCTGCCACCACGTGCTTCAGGGCTACAGTAGCTGAGATCCAAAACTGACCCCTTGACAGAGAAGGTGTGCCCCAGGACCCAAGAACCCTGAAGGCTGGAAACAGGTGGGGTTTTGATGAATCCAATCTGGTTGGTTTGGCCAGAGAGAGCAAGCGGTTTTTCTGGACATTGGGCAATGTCATTCGTTGGCAACACAAATGGGGTGCAATAAAGATGTGCTTGGCCCCCTGAATGCTGCCTACCGCGTATCAATCTTCGAACATCAAATTGGCGACCTTCGTCGCCAATTTGATGTTCGAAGATTGATACGCGGTAGGCAGCATTCAGGGGGCCAAGCACATCTTAAGTTCCATACACAACATTGGTGTGTGTATGTGTGTGTGTAAAATCATGACAACCACCTATGAAGACAGCCTTAGAACTGACTTTGTGCAGGCCCAGTCTCTCAGGATCTCCGAACGTAATTAAAACTGTTCTTGCAAAAGCCCCTCCTCAGTTCAGATACTCCAAGCCGGTTTGCCTCTTCGCCTCTCCTGGGTTAAGCCGTTCACCTCCTCTTAAATCCAGAAATATCCTGTCTCCGTTTTTCTGACCGAACCCCAGGTCAGATGTGAAAGAGCCAAAACGAAGCCACCTTTGGATGAATTCGTTCCGTCGTTCCTTTCGCCCGACCTGGTGTGAGAAAGATTAGCTGGCACAACAAGGTTGCCATTGTGGTTAAAAAACAAACAAACCACAGTCTTTGAGGAGGCTCGCTCTGTATGATCTGCTGCTCAGGTGTGGCTGTTTTGCTCTGTATCCTTCTCCCAACAGCCCACTAACCTGCCCTGCTTGGCTACCTTTACAGAAGTCTGGAAGCCACCCAACATGTTTGTTAAGTATATAACACATTTAACATAAGAACAGCCTTGCTGGAAGAGGCCACAGGAGCCCATGATCCAGTCCAGCATTCTGTCTCGCACAGTGGCTCCCCATGTGCTTCAGGGGATTCTTCCCAAGCCGATGCCTTCACCTGCTTAGGATTCCCTGGAAATGGCATTGAGTGAGATCCTGCCTATCTCCCAGCCATCTCCATTGACTGATGTGATGGGTTGCTCTGGTCTGTGGTCCTACCATCACCTTCCCTGATGGAAGATCACAGCACCCCTGGCACCACCATTTTTCTTCCTGGCCATGGGACAGACACTCCAGCAGAGCATTCTCTTTCGACCCATGCCAGCCCGGTTCCTCAACGGACAGATGGCTCAGCACCCCCACGCCACTTCTTTGTGCCTGCAGGTCCTTGCTCAGCAGACGCCAAAGAAATGCCAGACAAAGCATCCTTGTTGGACTCCTCTCTACCTTGCCCCTGGGTGGGTCTGTCCGTGCAGCGCTGAACTCAAGGCGACTCCTGCTCCAAAGGATCCCCGGGCAGCCGCTCTGGAAGCCTCTTTGTCCTGGGAGTCACATGCAAGTCACAACGCTGCTCCAGTGCATGGAGAGGGCGTGGGCAGAAAGGCGCATCTGATTGCCACGAGGGACTTCTGAAGAGGCTACAGACCTTGATTGGCATGGGAAGGTGCCTGGCTTTGCATGGGCACTCTTGCGCGACCCAACCCAGTTTCCTGGCCCCCAACAGTAGACCACCAGAAGAGCCATTGAAGACACCGTCACAACCGTCACAGCAGCAGGGAGGTCTATTGGGCCGCTTCTATGCACAATTCTGCTCTGGCCATGAGGGCATAAGCATTGGCTCTTGGTCTCACTCCTGTGCTTAAGAAATCGGAAATCTGTGAGCCAAGAACGCAGAGTACAACTGAGGGCTCTTGAGGTTGCTAAGTGGTGGAGAATAGGCTGGAGAGGGCACCAGGCGCCTGGCTCTGCAGGGAGAGGCAGAACTAGTAAGACACAAGTTGCAAGCATTGAACCAATCAACCCTTGGCTCTTGCATGCTGGAAGAAACTGAGACACTGTTATGGCCCCAGAGTCCAGCACAGCATTTGTGCCAGCTCCGAGTGTGAATCTGCGTCCTTGTGGTCCAGTTGATCAAGAAACGTCAAGAACATAACCGTCTATTGTTGAGCCAGCAGTTCAGTGATGAGGCTGAGCCTGGAGCCATCAACATCAGAATGTTGCAGGCAACAGCTGCGTGATGGGCTTCAGCTGTGCAGAAGGGAGGCTAGGGCTCGTTTGCACAGAGCAGTACCAGATGTGGAACCCTGAGTGGGCGCGTTTTTAAGGAGGCGTCTCTCTCTGCATTCACCATCAGAACAATATCAGTATTGCCTTCTGACATTGCGATTCTCTGACCCGTGAAAACCTGCCTGCCTGTTTACCTTTAATCTTGGACCTTGACAATGTGTGAATTTTCCTCTGGACTCAGACAACCATCGCCTGGTTACCAAACCTTGCTTCTCGTGACAACACCTCTGCTTAATCTTCAAAGACTGCCCATCTCTCCCCCCCCCCCCCCACTGTGTAGTGGCAGCTACCCTGCTCGCCCGCCCGCCCTCCCTCCCTCCCTCCCTGGCCTATCCAGGAGGCTGGGGCACACACAGGCACAAACTACTGCAGCACTTGAAAGATGACTGAGATTTTGTCTCAAGATGAGCTTTTCTGGATCAAAGGCCACTTCTTCACAAAGGCTCATCCTGAAACAAATGTACAGATTGCAAGTTTTATATTACTGTATTTGTGTTTTGATGTATATCGCCTAGAGTGGGAATGTCTCCAACATGAGTGTATGTGCGCTTGCGTGTAAGCAAGCAAGAAAGCAAGCTGCCATGGCTCAGTGGTTAAGAAGCTTGCCTTGTTAGCTGAAAGGCCGGCAAGTTGGCAGTTTGAGACCTGGGTACTGCATGATGGAGTGAGCGCCCGTCTCTGTCCCAGCTCCTGCCAACCTTGCAGACTGAAAGCAAGAAATTACAAGTACAGTAGTTAAATAGGGACCACTTTGGTGGGGAAAAGATCTTGAGGACATGAAAGGAGCCTCATTCGGGAGTTCCCTGAGTGGAGTTTCTCCAGCAAAAATCATTTCAACCCAGAATAATTTCTGACACAAAATTATTATAAGTAAGTAAGGGAGGGAGGAAGGGAAGTAAGTAGTCTCTGCAAATGCTGCAATTGTTTGTTTTACCCTCTCCTTGTCTTTTCTCTTTAGTTTTACTGAAACTGAACAACAGGTCTATTTACCTTTGGATCCTGGACCTTTGACTGGGTGGTCCATCCTCCACCTGCTCCCAACTAGTCAAAACATCAGGATCCAAACGCCACATGCCAAAGATGTCAAACCGCTCAGAGCAGGCCTATAGCAATAGCAAGATCACTTATATACTGCCCAATAGCACTTAGTGCAGTTTACAGAGTAATTAGCATTTTGTCCCCAACATGATGGGAACTCATTTTACTGACCTCGGAAGGATGGAAGAGGCTGAGTCAACCTGGATCCCCGTCAGGATCAAACTCACAATGTTCTGGCTGCAGTACTGCAGTTTCTGCAGCTATGACTTTCTTGATACAGTGCCCTGGTCCTCCACCCCAAAGAAATTGGAAAAACATGCAGCAGATGCTGAAGGTATAAAAGAAGGGTCAGGCCTGTGTTTGGGGGGAACCGCAAGTCTTGGGCTTCTCTGTTGGCCTGAGCTTGGAGGCTTTGGATGCAGTACAGATCTTCTGGAGGTGGGCCAGGATTAGCTGAGCTGCTTGGAGGTACCATCAGAAGCATGGGAGGTTTCCACCCACGGCCACCAAGCTCACTCCACCACCATAAGTGGCCTGCAAAGGCCCTGACATTCCACGCAGCTGTGAGCAGTGGACCCACCGCTCAGCAGGTGGAAGGACAGGAGGCCAACCTGCTTGTGCTACCAAGGTTGTGGCCATCGTCTCTGATTTGCCCCATCCCACTGAGGGTACCAGGACTCGGACAATGCTGAGGGAATAAATAGAGATGAGCACCGAACCCTAGTTGGATACGACTAGCTTTTAAGCAAGGGAGACGTATAGAGACAAACATTTCTGTCTTCTCTCTTTTATTTATGTTTCTTTTACTTATCACTCGGCTCCCAAAGCGATGTACAACTCTAGAACCCAGCAGGGTCATCCAGCGCAGTGGATTCAAAGCACATTAAAGGAGGTGTATTTTCACACAGTACTCCACTTCATTACAGAATCTGTTACTCTCAGGTGTAAACAGTGTTCCCCTACTCAGCTTTAGATTCAGAAGAAAGACTTGGTGAAAGAAGCTCGTAGTGGCCCTAGATACTGGCCCTAATGGCCAGGACACCTCCGACTGCTCAGGTATCGAGGAAACCACACACATGCGCACATGCGTGCATGCACACACGCACACGCACACCTCTTTGTGAACTTCCTGCCACAATGGGGACATCGGGTCAGCCACAGTCAAGAGGGATGTCGGATGGCATCTGACTGACTTCCACACTATCCAGTGGGCTCTTCTTCTCCACTTACCACACACCCAAACCATAAAGACCAGGACGTCTTTAACTGGCCAGCCCTGAGTCCCTCCAGGGGCCGTGGGTTTGCAGTGTCAGGATCATCCCTCGAGTGGAGGAAGCCTTCCAAGAGTTGTAGTCTCCGAGTAGGGAGGGTAACACCCCCCCCTCTTCCCCTGAACTGTGCAATTCTGCCTTTCTGGAGATCCAGCCAGCCCTTTCCTCCATGCAACCACTGGGGTTGCCGCCCCACATCATTCATACTCAGCAGCGAACAGCTCTGCACGCGCCTGATCCAGTTCTTGCTGCTGCATTTGGAGCGCCCGTCGTAGCATGTAGTTTGCCGCTGCCATGAGCCAACACCGGATGTCCCTCTCTCTCAGTGCAAGTAGCAGCGTCCAGTGGCTCTTGCTCCCTGACACCAGGCCAGAGGTGGCCACCAGAAGGGCCCCCGCCATTCCCCAGGGGTTCCCCGTGAAGACGGAGATAATCAGGATGGTGATGGAGGACACAGCCGTGACGGAATGGACCACCATGGCCTTCCCTTCTTCCGAGAAGTAGCCCCAGCCTCCGGTCAGCACGAGGGCCCCTCCCAAGAGGGCATTTGCCGTGGCGCAGTCTCCGTTCAGCCAGTGGAAGCCAAACACCAGCAGGGGAAGCCCAGCCACGGTGGAGACCCAGCTGACCTCTGGGACATGTGGCGCCCCAGTGCTGTCTGAGCTGAGACCAAGGAGGATGGCCAAGAGGGCACCGGCTTCCACCATGGATGTAATGGCCTGAAGGAGGAACCCAGCCGCAGCCCCTCGGTTGATCTGCAAGCAGAGAGAGAGAGAGAGAGAGAAGGGCAGTGAATGACCGTGCGCCAACAGCTCAGCCCGCCCCTGCAGGTGTTCTTGGACTTCAGTTCCCAGAAGCCCAAGTCTCTGTGAATCCACACGAATGGGTTTACTGCGCGAGACTTGAGCTACTGGGAATTGAAGTCCCAGAATCCCCTGGAGTGCCAAGGTTCGCCATCACTGCCCTAGACAGTCCAGACCAGCACAGTCAATGTTGACCAGCTGCCACTGGTCTCCAATGGGATTCTTTCCCAGCCTAAGCCTGGAGGTATAGGCAGCTTAGCAACATGCGCATGGAAAATGGACGCCCTCCAATGGCGTTGTATGGCTTTTCAATGCACCTTTTTAAAAACGGGGTGCTTCACATTCCCAGCTAGCCTTACTAGCAATAGCAATGACACTTCTTATACCACCCAATAGTGCTTAGTGCACTCTTTGGGCTGTTCACAAGGTAATTAGCGTTTCCGCCCCACCCGCCACACCACCACCAGCCGGGGACTCATTTGACCGACCTTGGATTGATGGAAGAGGCTGAGTCAACCTTGATCCCTGGTCAGAATCGAACTCACAACCTTTTGGCTGCAGGACAGGACAGCAGTTTAACCCCTGCGCCACCAGGGCTCTTTTCTCCTCCCTTTCCCAAGCTTCACCCAAAGGCAAAAGGTTCTCTGAGAGGGAACTTTTAAAGACTGAACAGGGGAGGCCAGCGCAACTGCATTTCCTTCCTATTCTTTTGGGCATCCGTGTCAGCTCACCTGTGTGCACAACACTGAGACAGCGACACAGTTCCTCACCCTTCCTGCAGGTGGAAGGGGGAAATGCTCATTGCTCCTCTGTCTCTATAGTTCTTTTTTTTTTAATATAATTTTTGTGTCTCTATAGTTCTTTGGGGTGGGAAAGTGCTCTGACATCCTCTGGCACTCCAGAGACCTATTGATGTTACTATTACGTCTGGATTTTTAAGAATAGTCTGTGTTTCAAGCATATCAGGAGCCTTGGTGGCGCAGGGGTTAAGCTGCTGTCCTGCAACCAAAAGGTTGTGAGTTCAATCCTGACCAGGCCTCAAGGTTGACTCATCCTTCCATCCTTGAGGGTGGCAAAACGCCAGGACCCAGCATGTCGGGGGCAAAATGCAAATCAACTTGTGAACTGCCCAGAGAGTGCACTAAGCATTATGCGGCGGTACATAAGTGTGATTGCTTTGCTATATCAGAACAATAAACAAAACCATTGTGGCACTGTGAAGACTAACTGTTATATTTTACTGCGAGCTTTCATGGATCAACTCCCCAAAACAGCTAGCCTTGAAAGTGCCACAATTTTTTTGTTTATTCTCTGATTGATATTACGTCTGGGTGGCCGTGTGGTGTGGTGTGGCATGTTCAGTGGTTGTGTTTGGCAACAGGTGCTAAACCAGGAGTGCCCAAACTACAGCCTGCGGGCCGGATCCAGCCCCCGATGCCAATTCATCTGGCCCGCACCAGGTGCGTTTTACTTCCGCTTCTGGGAGCGACGGCGGCGGCATGAGCGGGGCGAATTGGCATCAGGGGCCGGATCCGGCCCACGGGCCGTAGTTTGGGCACCCTTGGATCTGGAGCTGGCAGAAGGGTCCCCTTTGGGGCTTTACCTGTCCCCTACCTGGAAGGTCTGCAGGGCGGAGCCAAGGCACACGGCACACAGCAGGAGGGGGGAGAGCAGCACCCCGGCCACCGCCACCGGCCAGGTAAGCATCGGGGCAGCCGGCGCCGGTTCACCTGTATAGGAAGGAAGATCCCGGGAGAGGAGGGGAGGGGAGGGGAGGGGCTCGCCGCCCCGGCAGTCGAAGGGGAGAGAGGACCCCTCCCCTCCCCACGTTGCAGCCCTGCTGGGGGAGGGGGACAGCCCAGGGGTCACCTGGGCGGTGGGCGGGGCTGGAAGGAGGAGAGACCCCCTCCCCGGGGACTCGGGAAGGGATGCTGCAGTGCACCGAGGAGGGTCTCCTCCCCGTTCCCGCCTTTTCCCCGGGGTGCCCGCGGTGCGGTCCGCCCAGCTTGCGGAAACGAGTTTTCACGGGCCAGAGCGGCACAACGAGAGCCTAGAGCGGCAAGAGCAAGAAGATTGACACTCCAGATGTTCTTGGACTTCCATTCCCAGAAGCCCCCCGTGAATCCACACGAATGGGTTTTACTGCGATTCATCCGGCCCACGCCGCCCTCGTCGCTCCCACACGAATGGGTTTTACTGCGATTCATCCGGCCCACGCCGCCCTCGTCGCTCCCACACGAATGGGTTTTACTGCGATTCATCCGGCCCACACCGCCCTCGTCTCTCCCGGAAGCGGAAGTAAAACGCGCCCGGATGGGCGCGTTTTACTTCCGCTTCCGGGAGCGACGAGGGCGGCGTGGGCCGGATGAATCGCAGTAAAACCCATTCGTGTGGATTCACGGGGGCTTCTGGGGATTGAAGTCCAAGTCTTGAGAACATCTGGAGTGCCAAGGTTCGCCATCGCGGGTATAAGGAAATTATGTGGGAGATCGCTTTGAGTGATAAGTGAACATGGGAGTTGAATAAAAAGAAAGGTATTATTACTGAAAATGCATTTTGGAATATTTAATTTAATAGATTTATTTACCGCCCTATCTAAAGGACTCTGGGTGGTGTACACTAAGACCAATATACAGGTAAAACAATTTAAAAAACCCATAAAAAGCAACAATATTACCCACCCACCCCCGCCGTGACATCTATTATCTGAAAACAAATATAAAATCTAAAAAACCTTTAAAAATTAATTAGTAAAAGGTAAAGGTTTCCCTTGCTCGAAAGCCAGTCGTATCCGACTCTAGGGTGCAGTGCTCATCTCTGTTTCTAAGCCGAAGAGCCAGCGTTGTCTGCTGCTGCAGACGTTTCCGTGGTCATGTGGCAGGCATGACTAGACACCGGAGCGCACAGAACGCTGTTACCTTCCCACCAAAGTGGTCCCTAATTATCTACTTGCAATTTCTTGATTTCGAACTGCTAGGTTGGCAGGAGAAATTAATTACAGGAGGGAAAATATGGCAACCATTTGTAGAGCATACTGCACGTCAATTAAAGGTGAAGGTGGGAGACCGGTACCTGATCAACTGAGTTTCTGGAAATATATTGCTCAAAAAAATAAATAAAGGGAACACAAAGATAAGGCACCCCACGATCTGAATGACTGAAATACTATATTCCTATTGTTGTTCACATACTGTAGTCGGATGTGCTGACAACAAAATCACACAAAACTTAATGATGGGACTCAAATCCATCAACACATGGAGGTCTGGATTTGGAGTTACACTCAGAGTGACAGTGGAAGAAAACACTAGAGGCTGATCCAACTGTGAGGTAATGTCCTTAAATCAAGTCAACATGAGGCTCTGTAGTGTGTGTGGCCTCCATGTGCCTGTATGACCTCCCTACAACGCCTGGCCATGCTCCTGATGAGGTGGCGGATGGTCTCCCGAGGGATCTCCTCCCTCACCTGGACTAAAGCAACCCCCAACTCCTGGACAGTCTGTGGTGCAACGTGGTGTCGGTGGATGGAGCGAGACATGATGTCCCAGATGTGCTCAATCGGATTCAGGTCTGGGGAATGGGCGGGCCAGTTCATAGCATCAATGCCTTAGGCTTGCAGGAACCGCTGACACACTCCAGCCACATGAGGCCTAGCATTGTCGTGCATTAGGAGGAACCCAGGGCCAGCCACACCAGCATATGGTCTCACAAGGGGTCTGAGGATCTCATCAGGCTACCTCCGACGAGCACATGTACACATATTTAAAAATTAAATATTAAAACTTAGATAATGTTTTAGATAATGAGAATAAATACATAGAATAAAAATTACTTATTGTATTGATTGTTAAGGGTTAAATGTTTTTATTGTGTTGTAGTGTAATTATGGTTTTGTATTGGATGCATTTCTTGTAATTTTTTAAATTATGTTTTGTTTGTATTTTACTTTGAACATTAATAAAAATAAATTTTAAAAAAAGAGAGCAAGAGAACGTCTACGGGGAACCATAGAGTGATCTGGGCTAGAATGAGTTACCGAGCCATAGAGACTTAAGGCCGGAAGAGGAGAGAGAGAAGGAGAAAGAAGGCTCGCAGAGGAGGCCCCTAGAGGAAAGCGAGCGCTGCTGCGTCCTCGCACTTCAGGCTCCGGCTCGGCAACTCCCGCGGCCGCTTTGGAAGGTGGAGATGGGGAGGCTCCTCCTCCTCGGCGGCAGGGAGCGAGCTCCCTTGGTGGTGGTTTCCGTCCTTCTCCGCCCCCAACGGAGCCCCGGGACCTTCTGAGCACCAGAGGCTGGGATAGCAGAGCGCATATATCAGCCAGCGCGGGATCTCTTCTATTCTGGAACAGAAAAAGCAGAAGACAAGGATCCAGAGAGAGACAGCAGAAATAAAGTACATCCATACGCTGGCTGGACACTCGTCTCAATGGTTTGAATATTAGTCAAGGCTTTCTGGGACATTTAATTTAATTTAATTTAATTTTTGTGCTTATATACCGCCCACTCAGGTGCAACCCAACTCAGGGCGGTTTACATGGCAGACAATAAATACATAATAATAATAATACAGTAACACATCTCCAAAGGTACAGTTACAAAAACTCAAACCACAAAATATACAATTCAATGACAGCAAGAGAAAACAACAATGAATATGACCTCCCTGGGGGTGGGGGTGGGGGTCAGAGGACGCCGGGGGAGATGGAATGCCCCCGGCATCTGGCGCTGGGCGGGCTTCTCCACCGGTGAGGTCAGAGGCAGCATCAAGAGTCCTGCCACCTCTACGGCCCTTAGGTCCTCCCTGGGGGTTGGGGGGACATTATCAAAGTTGATGCACCATAACTGTTCCTGCCAACCAAGCAGTTCAAAAGCAAGAGATTGCAAGTAGATAAATAGGGACCACTTCGGTGGGAGTAACAGCGTTCAGTGCGCTCCTGTGTCTAGTCATGCCTGCCACATGTCCATAAAAACGTCTGCAGAAGCAGACAGCGCTGGCTCTTCGGCTTGGAAACAGAGATGAGCAGTGAACCCTAGAGTCGGATACGACTGGCTAAGGGTGATCTTTACCTTATTTGTCAGATTCTTTATGGGGAACTTAGCTCCGGTACAAAATCTCGTGGAGCTCCTTTGGCGTGTTTTAAGGCCCAGCTGAAACAAACCATGAAGGGGTCAGACAGGTATAAACCCACAAACTTGGGTTGCAGCGGCCATGGATGGGCCACTTTGGTGCCAAACCATCTCTGCTGCCGCTGATCACTTCGAAGGAGAGCACCGCAGGCATGAAGAGGCTAAGCCACAAGCAGGAAAGCTTTGTCAAACTCCACCACACCCTCCACCACCTATTCCGTGTACTGTGTGTGGTCGCATGTTTCATGCCAGGACCGGTTTATGGAGACACCATATGGAGACACATCCATCCACTGAGAAAGTGACAGCCAATGTTTGCTCGGATACGAGTAGCAGCAGCCAACACAGACCCTAAAATGGAATGAAAGAAATAAAAGAGGAGGGAAGGAAGGAAGGAAGGAAGAAAAGAGGAAGGAAGGATGGAAGGAAGGAAGGAAGGAAGGAAGGAAGAAACATACAGGTGAAACTCGGACAATTAGAATGCCGTGCAAATGTTCATTCAGTCCAGTAATGCAATGCAATGGAAAAGGTGAAACACATATAGGAGATAGAGGCTCTCATTGCATGCAAAGCGAGATAGTTCAAGACTTACTTTGTGAGAATATGGATGCTTATGGCTCACAGCTTATGCAAACCCCCCATCTCATGTTTGTACCCCATAATCATCACATACTCTCACGTGCGCTGTACGCCAGGGTCATCGCCATTACAACGAATGAAGGCGTGCCATCTCTCGCTTTGCACGGAGTGAGTTTGTCTCGGTGTTTCTCAACCTTTGGCTTTTGGGCTTCAGTTCCCCGAAGCCTGAGTCAGTTTCATCTCAGACATTTGTTTCCCCTTTTACGTGAACTGAATGGCCGTTCGCACGATAGTCTCATCTCCCGAGTTTCCCCTGGATGTCTTCTTGAGAAGTTGGGCGCGGCGGGAGCGCTGCTGCTGCTGCTGCTGCTGCTCAGCCTTCTGCATATGCTCAGAGGCAGCCTTGCCTGCCTGCACCTCCCCCCCCCCGCAGTGGAGCGGCTCCGAGGCGGCTGGGTGTGGGTGGGCGGGCGCGCGCACGGCCGGGCGCGCTCCCGGCTCTTGTCTCGCCCAGCCCGTCGTCCTTCCTCCTCCGCCCGCCCGTCCCTCCCTCCCTCCGGACGGGCTCTGCTGCCGGCCGGGTCCAGGCGGGGCAGGGAGGGCGGGCAGCCCCAGTCCGGCCATGGGGATCTCCAAGCTGGCCGAGCTGCTCAAAGCGGAGGCGCCCGAGGCCGGGAGCTCCGTGCGGCTGGAGCTCTACCGCGGTGAGCGGGCGGGCGGGCGGGCGGGCGGGCTGGGGAACCGCGGGACCAGCCTCCGGTCACCCCCAGCCCCGTCCCCGGTAGCGGGAGCCTCGGCTGAGAGACACCCCGCACCCCGTGGCGGCCCTGCCCACCCCCACCCCCGCTCCGATCGGAGCCCGGCTCTCCGGTCCTGGTCTCGGGAGGAGGAGGAGGAGGAGGGAGGCAGGCGCTCAGCCCCGGCGGCGGCGGCTGCCACGAGGTGCCAGGCGACGGCGAGGGACACCCGGGTCGGGGTGGGTGGGTTGCAGGAGGGTCTCCGCCGGTGGTGCATCATCCCCCAACCCAGATGGAGGAGGAGGAGGAGGAGGAAGGCGGAGCGCCCCAACCCCCTCCTGCTGCCTCCCTCCCTCCCTCCTTTCTTCTCCTCTCTTCTTTATTTCTTCCCATTACAGGAGAAACTCGGAAGGTTAGACTAGCGTGCAAATGTCCATTCATTTCACTCAAACGGTGGAACAGATATAGGAGATAGACTCACTACATGCAAAGCGAGAGATGCCATGCCTTAAGGCGTTATATGAGATTATGGGGTGATTATGGGGTGCATGAGATGGGGGGGGGGGCTGAGGTTTTCGTAAGCTGTAAGCCATAGGTATCAATACCATAACAAAGTAAGGCTTGAACCATCTTGCTTTGTGTGCAATGAGTCTCTATCTCATATATTTGTTTCACCTTTTCAGTTGCACTACTGGACTGAATGAACATTTGCACGATATTCTAATTTTCTGAGTTTCACCTGTATGTTTCTTCCTTCCTTCCTTCCCTCCTCTTTTATTTCTTTCATTCCATTTTTCCTCCTTCCTTCCTTCCCTTTATTTGTCTTCCTCTCTTCCTCTTTTCTTCCTTTCCTTTATTTCCTCTTTTATTTCTTTCATTCCATTTTCCTCCTTCCTTTCCTTTATTTGTCTTCCTTCCTTCCTCTTTCCTTTCTTTTTATCTTTCCCTTTTGTCCTCTTCTCTTTATTTCTTTCCATTATTTTTCTTCCTTCCCTTTTTCTTCCTTTCCTTTATTTTTCCTTCTTTTTCTTATGTGGAGGTGGGGGGCACATCTGAAGAAGGGGGCAGCTGCCCCTAGAAGCCAGAGCCGAGTGCCTCCTTCCAGGTCTTGGAGGCTCCACTGAGACTCCGGCCAAGAATCAGGTGCCATTTCTTTAAGAGTGGCAGCATGGTTCAGTGGTTAGAGTTACTCTCGAATACGTACTGGGTTCAGTCCCTGTTTAGCCATGAAACTCACCAACTAGCTTGAGCTACTCAGTCTTCAGCCTGGCCTACCTCAGAGGGTTGTGATGAAGATTTAAAGGGAAGGAGAGCCATACAGTATACTGTACACTACAGCGTTCTCCTTGGGGGAACAGAAAGGAAAGGTAGAGCACAAATGCAATTCATAAGTAGCAATCGGGTAATTATGTAATGTGCAAATTAGCCCAGCAGCTAATGGAACAAACTAAAGATTTAGAACTAATCTAAGCCATGAGAAATAACGGCAAGAGGTAGCAGTGATTTCAGCAGGCAGAACCAAAGCTTTCACCCAATTAAACTTCTTAGCCTTTAAAGGTGCAGCAAAAATTTTGCTTTCTTTTTTGCTTTTGATTCATTTATGCCAGAAGAAGTTATATTTTAGAGTTCACACATGATGGGTAAAAGGAAAGAAATGTTAAGCCAGTCTTCCATGCTTTTGCTTGGCTGCTCCTGCTTCTACCTACCCCGGGGGTGGTGGCCTGGGCTCCACCTGAAAGGGAGTGGGACCGCCAGGAAGGAAATGTGTTTTGTATCATGTGCTATATGTATATTTTTTCTATTGTGTATATTGTTTCTATTGTTTTGCTGTAAACCACCTTGGGTCGCCCTAGGGTGAGGAAGGCGGTATACAAACATAGCAAATAAATAAATAAATAAATAATGATTGCCTCTTTCTCTCTCTTGCTTCTTCCTCGCCTCAGGCCAGGTGGTGGCCGTGGATGCCTCCGTGGCCCTTTGCCAGTTCCACACAGCCATGCCCAAGATCATCAACCGCCATGGGCAGAACATCAGGTCAGCCTTTGCAAGGGGGGCGGGGGGGGGAGTGATGCCTGCCTGGCTTGGCAGAGTCAGTGCTACATTCGATCTCAGAAGTCCCAGGTTCTAGCGAGCCACAGAACTCTCTGGCTCCCTTTGGGAGCAATGTCACAGGAGCATTGTGAGAATAAGGTAGTGGGAGGGTGTGTGTGAGATGTCACTGCTTGTGTCCCCCCCCCACAGGAAGCACAGGATACCAATGCTAGAATAAATCTGCAAGTATCACTCCACCCCCCTCTTCCTGCTATTGCTTGAATGAGTGGGTTTCCAGCTGGGCAGCTGTTCTGGGAAGCCAAGGCAGGAGTCTCTTACTGGTTTATGACACGGGCCCTCGGCAACCAGTGTGGCTAACCGTGGCTCTCTGAACCCCCAAACCAGCCAGGATTGGAGTCTGGCAAAAAGGAGTTTCGGGAACAACCTTTTCCCCTTTCCTTCCTGAAGAATGCAACTTGGCATCTTCTGACACTGAAGCAGATGGTCTGCTGCTGGGCCATGGCAGTCCTTCCCCAGGATAGGAGTCAACCTGTGGCCCCAAAATTTGGCACAGGAGGGTCCTTGCCCTCAATTCAGGCAGATGTTTCCATCCTCTCTATGCTCAATCTGTTCTTGAGGCATGGTGAGAACCAGCCAGGGTGTCTCCCTGGTCTGCCCAACGCCTTCTTGTTGCCTGCCCTGCCATATCAGATGCCAGTTGCGCCCCTCTTTTGCTCTGCCACCCTTCATCCCATGGTGCCACTGCTTACTCCAGAACCTGCGCTAGGTTGGGAGTTTCTGGGTCCACCCCAAAAAGGTAACTTTGCCAAGCGTTGCCCTCTTCTCACTGGCTGCCATCCTGTCTCAGTCATTTGCAGGGGATGTTTTACCGGACGCTGCATCTCCTGGAAAACGGCATCAAACCGGTGTTTGTGTTTGACGGAAAACCTCCAGACCTCAAGCGGGCAGTGGTTTGTAGAAGAGGATCTCTGGGGTGATGTGGGTTAGGGTGGGGGCAGAAGGGCCCAGCCAGGGGCAGCTTTTACAGCAGTGGGGGAATAGGTGCATGCCCATGGCGGGCATCGAGAGCTTCTCATGGAGCAGAGGTGGGCAGCAGCAGTGGTGGTTCTTTGGCGATATTCTTCTTCAAGTGCTGTATCCAGTTGCCTTCTGCATCGCAGTGTGACACCCATAGTACCACTGATCCAGTTCCGTGAGTCCTTTTCTGGTCCTCTGCCCTTTTGGCATGCAAAGTCCTCCTTGCCCCCTGGCCAGGATGGATGAAGCTGCTGCCCTCCATCAAAAGGGATTCAAGTGGGATTTAATCCACTTGGGGACCATCACCCTTCCCTGTGGATTTCAGCACCCAAGGCCGTTAGTCCGCAGGGTGATCAGGTAAGTTAACCACCGCCTGACATTCGGCATTGAGTCGCTGACAGTAGGGTCTACTCTGTGACCATAGCAGGATAACCTGACCAGACCGGTGCTATAGGGATGAGAAGTCTCTAGGGCAAAGACGGGCCCCAGAAAGGGACAGGGGATTTGTTAACTCTGGTTCTCTCCCTGCAGTTGGCTAAACGGGCTTCCGTCACTAGAGCCCTGAGAGAAGCTGCAAGCCAAGATGCGCAGGGATCATGCACAAGGCCCTCTCTGCAAGAAGGTACTGGACCCTCTCTGTGGAGAGCATGAAGTCTCAGCACTTGAGCCCACTAGGATGGGAACCCTGGCCCTGTGCTTGCTGTTTACTCCTCCTGCCTGGTTTCTTTCAGATTCTGCTTTGGATGTCCCTCCCCAGTGGGACTCAAGAAGAGACTCTGAGATCCTTTTGAGTCACTTGGGGGTACCCTACGTGCAGGTAAGCGCTAGGCATTAAACACCCCCCCCCTCTGCAAAAACATGATGAGACTGAGCCATTGTTTGGGGCTTGGGTGGAGCAGGGTGAACTATCCGGGGGCTTCTGATTCCCCTGCCTCTTGAGGGAGGTTTGGCAGAAGCCAGCGGCTAGGTTAGGCCCACCATGCAAGGGAAAGGCAAACACATCTACTTATATATACACACACCTTCCATATCACTTAGAGCACTCTGGGTAGTTCACAAGGTAATTAA
This sequence comes from Bradypodion pumilum, assembly GCA_035047305.1. NCBI lineage: Eukaryota > Metazoa > Chordata > Lepidosauria > Squamata > Chamaeleonidae > Bradypodion > Bradypodion pumilum. The sequence continues at coordinate 345,414,467 of JAWDJD010000004.1, forward strand.
CATTTTGCTCCCAACATGCTGGGGACTCATTTTACAAAGGACAGAAGGCTGGCTCAACCTGGAACCCAGTCAGGATTGAACTCAGATTGTGAGCAGAGCTTTGGCTGCCACAGGGGCTCTTGCTAAGTCATATGGTTCATGGACCTGGGCATGTTTAGCCTTGAGAAAAGAAGACTGAGAGGGGAGATGATGATGATGGCACTCTTCAAATAGGTATAGGTAAAGGTGTCCCTTGCTTGAAAGCCAGTCGTATCCGACTCTAGGGTGCGCTGTCTGCTTTTGCAGACGTTTCCATGGTCATGTGGCAGGCATGACTAGACACCAGAGCGCACAGAATGCTGTTACCTTTCCCACCGAAGTGGTCCCTATTTATCTACTTGCAATTTCTTGCTTTCGAACTGCTAGGTTGGCAGGTACCTGAAAGGTAATCATAAAGAGGAAGGGCAGGATTTGTTCTCCATCATCCCAGAGTGCAGGAGACGTATTAATGAGCCCAAACTTTAAGGAAGCCAGAGAGATAGGCTGAATATCAGGAAAAACATAATAGGTAGAGCATTATGACAGTGGTGGGTGTTCCAATGATGGAAGCATTCAAGAGACAATTGGAAACAACCATTTTTTCAGATCTGCTTTGATTCAGATGCCTTGCATTGAGCAAGAATTGGTTGGAACATGGACTCAATGGCCTAAAGGCACCTTCCAACTCAGTTTCCCTCCCTCTCTATCTATGAAATGGCTTAAGAAATACCATGCAAAACTCTCAACTCACCTTACTGCTAAAAAACCCCCGGAATGGTTCACCCAGGAAAAACAGGTGCTATGCTAGAGATGACAGAATTCTGCATGGTGCATGTAATAGGCCAATGCACAACAATTTCTCTTTTTGCCTGATTTGTCCACCTTCTGCTGTCTGTCGAGAGGGGCAAAGAGTTACTCCTGGCTGAGAAGACCTGCAGAAGCAAACCCTCTTCCTCCCTCCTAGCCATGGCAACCCATCCTTAGTCCTGCTTCTGAGATGCTGCCAGGATACCGAGGGCCTAACCACACAGGCATGAAGAATAGCCACCCCTTCTCCCTCTAAAGCAAGCGGAAAGAGGAGGAGAAAGTCATTGTGTGGTAGATAGATACCGCTTCGGCAGGAAAGGTAACAGCATTCCGTGTGCTCCGGAATCTTGTCATGCCTGCCACATGGCCAAGGAAATGTCTGAAGATGCAGAGAGTATTTCTGCCCTTCTATTCCCTGGGACTTCTCTCCCTCTACTTTGTTTGGATCTTCCTTATTTTTCATGTACAAGCTCATAATTTTAAATTGCGCATTTGTGCTCTGATATGAATAAAGCAATGAAATCTGGGTCTTAGGCTCCTGCTGAGGCGGAAGCAACCTGCGCCGCTTTGGTGAAGTCTGGCCTTGCCTCCTGCACAGCCACGGAAGATCTGGATGCCCTGCCCTTTGGGACTGTGCGGCTTGTGCGTCACCTGAATGCCAAAAATGGGTGAGCTTGGGCGGGTTTTCTTTCATGTTCAGACTTGTAGCATAAAGGAGGAAGAAGATGGTCTTTGGGGGAAGTTGCAGAGTGTCTTTTCTTCCCAACTAAACAATTGAATTCTATGTCTTTTTCTAGTGTCGTGGAAGAGATTTCTTTGCCTGTTGTTCTGCAAAAGCTAGGCATGACCCATGAGCAGGTATGGGGTACTGGGGAACAGTAAAGTGGGGTTGGGAAGGTTGATTGATTTGATTTCCAGTGTGGAGCCTTATTTACCCCCATCAGTCCAGGCAATTAATACCAAAGCTAAAGTTAGTATGAGGAACAATATCATCAGGAAACTCACAAACTATACACAGGGTGCTCAACCATCCAAGCTGCGTGCATCAGCTTTGGCCCTGAGCGTCTGCATAGCAGAGAATGGTGCTCCAGTGTGGAATGCATCCACACACGTGAAACAAGTTGACATTGTTGTTAATGAAGCCATGCACATAGTGACAGGATGCCTCAAACCTACATTAGTTGAGAAAATATACTGTTTTGTTGGTATTGCTCCACCTAAGATCAGGAAAGGAGGAGCAACGGACGCCAAGAGAACTAAATAAGAGAATAAGGACCCTCGACATTCTCTGAACGGAGATGAACCTCAAGTCCACCAACTCAGATCCAGGAAGAGCTTTATGGCAAGGACAAACACTTTTGAGGGTAGGCAAGAGCAAATCCAAATTAGAAGATGGTGGAAGGAGCTCACTGGACAAGGAACAGCATTGAAGGAGGATATGGCTGAGGATCTCAATCTCCCTTATATCACTTGGAGGATGTGGAATAGGCTGAGGGTTGGAGTCCCTAAATGCAAGACCCACATGCTCAAGTGGGGGCTGCTGGTGGACAACAACAACATGGTGTGAATGTTGAGAGATGCAGAATCCATTGGCACATTTACTGGTCTGCTGATGACTGCTAGAAACCTGCACCAATGAGGACTTATGTATTCTCCTACTAAATCACCCAAGTCATTCCTTTGGGCTGAACGGGTTGCCCTGCCAGCACGTAACCTTCAGCTGTGTTATTGTGCTTCAATTGTGTCTCTTCCGCTCTCTCTGTTATAGCTCAGGGGCCTTCAAAGTTGGCTCTCCAGATGTTCTTGGACTTCCATTCCCAGAAGTCCTGATCAGTCAGGTGTGCTGACTTGGGCTTCTGGGAATTGCAGTCCAACAACACCTGGAGAGCCCAATTTAAGGTCCCCTGTTGTAGCTGATGCTAGCCTTTCCTTGTAGTCCTGAGGAGCAGGGAGGACGATTGTTCTTGTTGTCCAATGCCTCTGGCAAAGACAGAGTGGGGGAAGACTCAATTGAGGGTTGCCTTTAGTCTCCTCTCCCCTGGCGTTTCCACACCTGTGGCAGCAGGGAGTGCAGCATTGCAGAATCAAGGCTGGGAATGTGTGTCCTTTTTGCTCTTTGCAATGTGTCCCTGAGTCTTCCTACTTTCTCACCATGCAGTTTGTGGACCTTTGCATCCTGCTTGGCTGTGATTACTGTGAGAAGATCCGGGGATTGGGCCCCAAAAAGGCTTTGAAGCTGCTGCAAGAACATGGAAGCATCGAACGAATCTTGGAGTGCACCAGCCGAGAGGTAGCGTGTGGGGCCGTGCTTTCTGCCCCTCTTAAAGCTGGAAACCTGGGTGGGGTAGCAAGACCAAGAGCTTGGAAGCTGCACGAGGGGGGGGGGATTGGTGGAGAGTGGAGCTGTCTAGTCCTACTGGCCAAGAAAAGGCATCTTTTTGATTTGATTTATATATTGCCCTATTAGTGCAAGCACTGATAGTTCGCGCAGGACTAAAACCTCACAAATTCTCAAGACAGCATCAAAAATACAATTAAGAACAGTACAGCAATAGAACACACAATAATTATAATTATAAGTCATGATTAAGCCAACGAGCGAGCTAATATTAAAACCTTTTTAAAAAATTCACTTATTGATATTACCATGCAAGAGGATTCAGCAAATAAAGGCAGCTTTACATAATTCATAATACATGATCTTTCTAGTGGGACTGGGTAGCTTAGTGGTTAAGACGCTGAACTTGATGATCAGAAGGTCAGCAGTTCAAGACCCAAGTGCTGCATGGTGGAGTGAGCTCCTGTCGTCTGTCCCAGCTCCTGCCAACCTAGTCGTTTGAAAGCAAGAAATTGCAAGTAGATAAATACTGTAGGTGGCACTTTGGTGAGAAAGGTAACGGCATTCCGTGCGCTCCAGCGTCATGCCTGCCACATGACCATGGAAATGTCTGCAGTGCTGGCTCTTTGGCTATAAACAGAGATGGGCACCAAACACTAGAGTCGGATACGACTGGCTTTCAAGCAAAGGTGACCATTTTTTTACCATCTTTCTAAACACTTGATCTGCTTACGAGCAAGGAGAAACTCTCTAAGAGTAAAGGCTTCTTAGAAGGTCATGGGATCTCCGTCACTAGAGATTTCTAAACCTAATCAGATGGCTGTCTGATGGGAAGGCTTTAGTTAAGGGGTTCCCAAACCTTTTGGACCGCGGGCCAGACACATGGTTCAGTGGGCCGGTCACGTGGTTCCTCCCACCAGAAGTAGAAGTAAAACATGCCTTGCAATCTGTTTTGCAATAGGACGAGATAGAATTTAAGCTGGCATTTTCTCTGCTTCAACCAGGGGTGTCCAAACTACAGCCTGTGGGCCGGATCTGGCTCCCGATGCCAATTCATCCGGCCCATGCCACCCTAGTTGCTCCCGGAAGCGGAAGTGAGATGCACCCGTATGTCAGGGGCCAGATCTGGCCCACAGGCCATAGTTTGGGCATCCCTGTTTTAGTCTTTGCTTTCTCACATCTAAATGGGGTTGGGCCAGATGACCTCTGGAGGTCCCATCCTCTCTAAAAGCCTGTGTTTCTGTGATGCCTGTGCTATCTTGGGGGGGGGGGAGGGAGTCAAAGACATTTTGCTCCACTTGGCACTAATCAGTCACTGTGCCAGTGGATTGTTGTGCTAGAGATGCTTTTCATCTGGCTCACCTTTTTTTTACTCATCTTAGGTAAAGATAAAGGTTCCCCTTGCTCGAAATCCAGTTGTATCCGACTCTAGGGTTCAGTGCTCATCTCTGTCTCAAAGCCGAAGAGCCAGTGCTGTCTGCTTCTGCAGACGTTTCCATGGTCATGTGGCAGGCATGACCAGAGCGCACGTAACGCTGTTACCTTCCCACCAAAGTGGTCCCTATTTATTTACTTGCCATTTCTTGCTTTCAAACTGCTAGGTTGGCAGGAGCTGGGACAAAGACAGAAGCTCATTCTGTCCTGCAGTACTCGAGAATTGAACTGCTGACCTGCCGCCTCCCAGTCAGCGTCTTAGCCACTTGAGCCACTCGTCTTACCTTTTTAAAAACCTCCTTGGGGGTCCCAGCCTGATGATGGAATGACCCAGCTCAAGACCCTCCATTCCTGAACTCCACTGGCAGCTCCACATAGGGGGAGAAGAAGGGGGTCTCTAATAGCCGTCCTGGGGTGGCGAATGAAGTCCATGTCCCTGCTGTCCCGACCTTGGGTCTTTTATTCCTGTGCAGAAGTACCCCTTGCCGAGCAACTGGCCGCTGGAGGAGACGCGCCGGCTGTTCCTGCAGCCCGAGGTGGCCGAGACGAGTCAGGTCCACTTGGAGTGGCAGGAGCCCAACGCGGAGAAGCTGGTGCAATTCCTTGCTCACGAGAAGCACATGAAGTGAGAGCTTTGGCTGTGGCTTGGCTGTTCACACCTCCTTCTGCCTGGCCAGTCTGGAGCTTGGAAGTGCCTCCTTCCCGGGTTTACAGAAAGCAAAGGAATGACACACCTATAATGCTCCATAGCACTCTCTGTCTGGGCGGTTCGCAGAGCAATTAGCATTACGTCTTCATTAACCTGCTGGGTACTCCATTTACTGACCTTGGAAGGATGGAAGGCTGAGTCAACCTTGAGCCCTGGTCAGGATTGAACTCACAACCTTTTGGCTGCAATACAGCAGTTTAACCACTGCACCACCAGGGCTCTATAATGACATGCTGCTTACCTGTCACTGTTGTTCTTCTTGGTGGTCCCATGCGCAGTAAACCCATTCATATGGGTTCACATGGGCCACGAAGAAGAACTTGATAGAAATAGGCATTGTTTTGTTGTTGTTCAGTCGCACAGTCGATTCCGACCCTTTGCGACCCCATGGACCATTGACCTCCAGGCACCCCTCTCGTCCACCATCCTCCTCAACTCGCCCAGCTCTGTGCCCATTGCATCCACGATACCATCCAGCCATCTCATTTTTGGCTGCCCCCTTTTTCTTTTGCCCCTCCACCTTTCCCAGCATCAAGGCTTTCTCATGTGAATAGCCCATATTTAGATCATTGTTATATTTAACAAGGATTGTTATATTTTAAAATTGTTATACAGGTGAAACTCAGAAAATTAGAATATCGTGCGAATGTTCATTCAGTCCAGTAATGCAACTTAAAAGGTGAAACAAATATATGAGACAGACTCGTTGCAATTGCATGCAAAGCCTTACTTTGTTATAATATTGATGCTTATGGCTTACATCTTATGAAAACCCCACCCCAATCTCATGTACCCCCTAATCATCACATAATCCCATGTACGCTGCACGCCATGATAATCACAATTATAACAAATTAAGGCATGACATTTCTCGCTTTGCATGTAGTGAGTCTATCTCATATATATTTTTTCACCTTTGAAGTGAAATGAATGAACATTTGCATGATATTCTAATTTTCCGAGTTTCACCTGCAGTAGCAATGACATTTCTCGACCGCCCCATAGCAGTTCACAGGTTAATTAGCATTTTGTACCCAACATGCTGGGAACTAATTTTATTGACTGTGTAAGGATGGAGGGGGCTGAGTCCACATTGAGCCTTGGTCAGGATCAAACTCACAATGTTTTGGCTGCAATACTGCAGGTTAGTCATTTTGCCAGCAGGGCTTAACGTATCTGAGTCCGCAGAACTTCTGACCCATGCACCCTCTTCTACAGTGAGAGCCGGGTTCGGCGTCGGATGGAGAGGTGGCGGGAGACCCACCTGAAGGCCACCCAGGCCCCCCAGTTGCCAGGCCCTGAGGCTGAGAGAAGCTCAAGGCAGCAGAAGATGAGCGAGTTCTTCCCGGTCAAGAAACATCTGGACAAGGTGAGAAATGGGGTTATATATCCTCCCCCACCTCTAGGCCAGGCTAGAGAAAGCAACCCCAGGGTTCTCCAGGTCGTCACCTAAATTGAGCTGAATGGATATGGGTCAGAAAGGCCCTGGGTGCACATCTCTCAAACAATCCATACATGCAGGTCCCTGTGAGTGTGTCAGTTTCCCCCACTTGTCATGTGTGCGGTTGGGAATCACTGGCGGGTGGACAGGGGGACATATTCAACAGCATGCAAAATGCAGTTAAAAGTTGCCCAGAGTCAGAAACAAAGCGGAGCTTGGCAGAGTTACTTTTTTGGGCTGCAGTTCCCAGAGGCTAACATGGCAAGCATTGTTCAGCATGACACCCAACTGGATGTTCTCTTTTAAGCATCGCTGCCTGAATACCAATGCTACAGTTAGCACGAAGAACAACATCATCATCAGGAAACTCACAAACTATAGACGGGGAGCTCAACCATCCACACTCCATACATCAGCATTGACTCTGAGCATCTCTGTGGCAGAATATGCTGTTCCAGTTTTGAGCACATCCACACACGTGATACAAGTTGACATAACTATTAATGAAACAATGCCTATAGTGATAGGATGCCTCAAATGTACTGTACACTGGTTGAGAAAATAGACTCTCTTGTTGGTATTGTTCCACCTAAAATCAGGAATGAAGAAGCAGCGACGCTGAGAGAACGGCGTCTAAGAGGTGACCTGATTGAAGTCTATAAAATCATGCACAGTGTGGACAAAGTAGATAAGGAAAAACTGTTTTCCCTATCGCATAACACTAGAACTAGGGGACACTCCATGAAACTTTTGGGTACTAGTTCTCAAACAAATAAGAGAAAGTACTTTTTCACCACCCAGAGGATCCCTGGTCTATGGAACTCCCTGCCAGAAGAAGTGGTGACAGCTGTCAGTCTTGACAGCTTTAAGAAAGGATTAGACAAGTTCATGGAGGACAAGGGTATCAATGGCTATAATTATGGCTACCTAAGGACAACCTCCGGGTTGGAGAGATAGGCAGGATATCTCTCAATGCCATTTCCAGGGAATCCTAAGCAGGTGAAGGCATCTCCTTGGGAAGAATACCCTGAAGGAAATGGTGAGCCACTGTGTGAGACAGAAGGCTGGACTGGATCATGGGCTCCTGTGGCCTCTTCCTGCAAGGCTGTTCTTATGTTCTTATGTTCTAACTAAGCACGAGAAGGACCCTCAACATCCTCTGACAGAGATGAGCCTCAAGTCCACCGGCTCAGATCCAGGAAGAGTTTTATGGCAAGAACAAACATTCTTGAGGGTACGCAAGAGCAAAACCAAATTAGAAGAAGGAGGAAGGAGCTCACTAGACAAGGAACAACATGAAAGGAAGATCTGGCTGAGGAACTCAACCTCCCCTACATGTCACTTGGAGGACTCTGAATAGACTGAGGGTTAGAGTCCCTAAATGCAAGACCCACATGCTCAAGTGGGAACTGCTGGCGGACAACAACACAAGGTGTGGATGTGGAGAGAGACAGAGTCCGGCCCATTTGCTGATCTGCCAGTTGCTGCCAGAAACATGCACTGATGTGGACTTAAGTTTGGCCAATGACAAATCCAAGAAAGTGCCTTCATTTTGGTAGTCCAAAGTTTCATCTGGACACTGAAGAAGAAGAAAGGTCTTACCAGGCAACAGGGTGCTGATTCTGAACCTTGTTGTCCAGAAAAGTAACATTGCCCATCTGTGAAATTCTGGTTACGTACCTTGTGCTGCTTGTCACTGTTGAAAGCCTTGTGGTGAAGCTAAGCGCTGGGTCGTCTTTGCAACGCCTTGGCTCAGGGCTTGCCTGTCTCTTCCTCTCTACAGGAAACCAAAACTCGAAGTTGCAGGAAGAGGCAGAAGTCCCAGGAGCAGCCGGGAATTTCCACAGGGCCTTGAGGAAGCCTCTGCCCACCCAACCTCCTCCTCCTCCTCCTCCTCCTCGGCTTCCTATCTCTGTGGCAGAGTCCAGCCCTACTGTCAGGAGAGGCACCTGCAGGGAGGAGAGCTCACCTGGATGCGTGGAGGAAAGAATGCAAAAAAGGGGGGGCAGTGTCTGTGGGTGCTGGACACCCTGGCCAACTTTGTTCCCCCAACGCAAGATATTGAGAGGAGCATCTACCCTCAGATGGGAGAAAGGCATACTTCTATTGCCCTTGTGAAGATGGGGGTGGGTGGGTCCTAGCCTTGGTTTGTTACGTTGCCCAGCTTAGCCTCAGGTGATGCTTTCTACCTGACATACCCTCCCAAATTCATCTCACATTTTGCTTTGTGTAATCTCTGACTTTATGAAAAAAGAGCTGGATATCTCAAAAACTTTTCCGGGATATTAGGCTCCGTGACTGGCAGGCGCTCTGGTCCAGAGAGCTCTTTTCTGCCTGTCGGTTTCAATATGTTTCTGATAGGCCTACCTTGAGGGGACACAAGAGCAAAACCAAATTAAAAGATGAGGAAGGAGTCCACTGGACAAGGAACATCATTGAAGGATGTTCCTTAGAAGGTCCTGAATGGATTTCCTTCCTTCCTTCTTTCCTTAAATGGGGAAGCCCAGAGGCATCATCCTTTAGCTGCCAAGGCAGTCAAGCCTCCTCTAGGGAGGTGGTTTGGGGTATGGCTGCCTTCTGCTGCCCTCGTACCTGCTTCCCCTGGCAGTGGGATGGGGTAGGATAGTGGCTATGTTCTGTGTTATTAGTGTGTCTTGGGAAAGGGGCAGGTGACCTGATGGGTCTGGGGTGGGGGGAAATGTCACAACTTCATGCCCCTAGAACCCTCCAGGTCTACAGGAAGGAAGGAAGGAAGAGGAAAGGGAAGGGAGCGAGCGAGCGAGCTGCCCAAGAGTGCATGGATTGAAACCAGCAGCAGTTTGCACTTTGATTATTATTTTATTTTTTGGCCAGAGAAAGAGGTGGTAGAAGAAGCTGGGAAGCTTCCAGAAGAGATTGAGGGGGCTCAAAGGATGGATCCTGCCTGTGCAGCACCGGGGTGGGTGAGACCGTGGCTGGAAGTTGGCAGCTGGAAAAGCAGCCTTAGGGAGCATCAGGTTTTTGGCCTATGCAGCCCTGCAGTGGCTCAAGTGGCTAAGACGCTGACTGGGAGGCGGAAGGTCAGCAATTCGATTCCCAGGTACTGCAGGACGGAGTGAGCTCCCCATCTTTGTCCCAGCTCCTGCCAACCTAGCAGTTCGAAAGCAAGAAATTGCAAGTAGATAAATAGGGACCACTTTGGTGGGAAGTGCTCCTTGTGCTCTGGTGTCTAATCATGCCTGCCACGTGACCACGGAAACATCTGCAGAAGCAGACAGCGATGGCTCTTCAGCTTTGAAACAGAGATGAGCACTAAACCCTAGAGTCGGATACGACTGGCTTTTGAGCAAGGGAAACCTTTACCTTTAGCCTAGCATTGTCAGCTCTGGCCGGCAGCTGTGGATCCCCAGTTTCCATGCAGAATTCTTTCCTCAGCCAGCCTGGAGGTCCCTGGCATGTCCTGGTGGCTGCCCTTCCAGCGATCAGCCGGGCCAGATCCTGCTTAGCTTCCAGCGTCCGATGAGATGGCATGTGCCCATGTTCAGAGCATCCTGGTGCTCCCTGGCTTATGACTTCTGGCTCTGTTCCTGCCAGCCACCTTCTCTGGTTTTTCCAAGGCAAAACAAGGCAGCCTCCTTGGAGTGGCTGGCAAGGGGTACCCGCGGCTCGTCCTGAATCCCTCCAGCCTGGGTTCTCGCTCCGGAGTTTGATGTGGCTGAGCGCCCCTTTTGTGTTCCAGCTCTGCTGTGGCCCTTGCCTCTTCTCTGCCAGGATCCAGCCAAGGCTGGCAGGAGGGCCAGGAGGCGCATAAGAGAGAGTGTTGTTCTCCTCCTCCTCTTGGCATGCCTCCCTCTGGAGCTGGCAAAGTGCCTAGTAGGGGCACACTCCTCTCCGTTTTTATGGGGAACGAAATAGGGCTGGAGAAGCAAACATGGCTGGCTCTTTGGACAATCTGCTTCTGGGAGCTGCCTGTATCTTGTTTGACCCGGGACTCATGTAGAGACTGACCAAAAGTCCTCCATTGGTGCCTCTTCTAAACCAAGTTAAAAATTGGTGATTACACAATGCACAGTTAATTGCATGTTTTTCTTTTGACTGCCGAGTGGTTTATTTCAAACCAACTGTTGGGGTCTGTTTAATTTATATGGATACCTGTGAGCCATAGGTTGCAAATGCCTGCTCTAGCTGACCAGAGTTCTCCTCAGCTGATCGGCACTGGTGGCTGGCTCCAGCTGATTGACTGGGGCCTGCCAAAACAGTGCTATGCAACTTTGAATAAATTCCAAAATATATCTGTTGCTGTAGATCAGGGGTGCCCAAACTATAGCCAGTGTGCCAGATCCAGCCCATGGCACCAACTCATCTGGCCCACACCGCTCCCAGAAGCAGAAGTAAAACATGCATGTGCATGTGCATAATGCACTCGCACATGGACATTTTACTTATGCTTCCAGTGGGAGGAACCATGTGACCGGCCCACGGCCTGAAAAGTTTGGGCACCCCTGCCATAGATAGACAGGCAGACAGATAGATAGATATTCTCTCCCCTCACCCTTCCGCTCCTGTTGCTCATATGGTATATATATTGATATATTGACAGAATTCAGGGTGGACGTGTGCACTGGTTCAAACTCCATGTGACTTCAAAATGAGTTCACAAACCCCAATTTCAACATTGTTTTTCTCCCCCAGCTGTGAGAGATTCCCAATCCACACACCAGCAGTTAGGCAGGTGGCCTGGAGGCCCAGATTGTGACCTGAAAGGGTTAGGCCCATGATGGCGAACCTTGGCACTCCAGATGTTCTTGGACTTCAATTCCCAGAAGCCCCCATGAATCCACACAAATGGGTTTACTGCGATTCATCCGGCCCACGCCACCCTCGTTGCTCCTGGAAGCAGAAGTAAAACGCGCCCATACGGGCGCGTTTTACTTCTGCTTCCAGGAGCGACGAGGGTAACGTGAGCTGGATGAATCGCAGTAAACCCATTCATGTGGATTCACAGGGACTTGGGCTTCTGGGAATTGAAGCCCAAGAACATCTGGAGTGCCAAGGTTCGCCATCATGGGGCTAGTCAAAGGCGTCCTACACAAAGCAGGATGGGCCTCCTCCCCCCCCAAAAAAAGAATTTTCCAAGAGGCCATTCAACGCATATAGAGGAATTATTTTGATTGTCTCCTGAGGAAGACTCACATTGAAAAACGTTTTACCGGAAAGGTTTTGGGACATTTCGGGATATTTTCATGTATATTTGTTGATGAATTATGAACCTTGGGATGCCTTGATGACAGAATCGGAATGCTTGTGATTTATTGAGTTTGGACATCTCCATGAATTATTTACATTCACAGAGAAGCATATCATTGTTTAAATGAAGATTGGACAATAAAGACACATTTAGTGTTTATGGGATCGCATTTATTGTCCGCCTCAAATGGTTCTTATTGTGTTTTGCTTGTTCTTTGCTGGGCCACTCTGTGCCCTCAAGTCCAACTTCAGGGGAACTATGAATGAATGAAGACCCCCTCACCTGTCTTCTGAGAAACCTATATGCGGGTCAAGAGGCGACAGTTAGGACCCGATGTGGAGCAACAGATTGGTTTAGAATAGGAAAAGGACCCCGATGAGGCTGTATATTGTCACCCTGCTTATTTAACTTCCCTGCAGAGCACATCATGTGTAATGCAGGGCTGGATGAATCACAAACCAAGTTTAAGATTGCCTAGAGAAATTTCAACAACCTCTCACTCTCTTCCATGTCTTGGCCAGATGTGAAACTGCCAACGCGAAGTCACCTTTGGGTGAATTCATTCCACAGTTCCTTTCACCTGACTTAGTGTGAGAAAGATTAGCTGCACAACAAGGTGGCCGATGCCTGGGATATACGCCCAATTGTGGTTTTAAAATACAACAATCTTCGATGAGGCTCTTTATGTGTATTCCGTCAAGATATGCAGATGACACGACTTTAATGCCAGAAAATAAAGATCATCTAAAGAGCCTCTTGATGAGGGTGAAAGAGGAGAGCGCAAAAGCTGGCTTGAAACCAAGATCCTGGCCTCCGGCCCCATCACTCCCTGGCAAAGAGAAGGGGAAGAAGGGGAAGCAGTGGCAGACTTTACTTTCCTGGGATCCAAGATCACTGTAGATGGTGAATGCAGCCACGAAATAAAGAGACACTTACTTCTTGGGAGGCAAACTATGGCCAACCCAGGCAGCATCATAAGGAGTATGGGTTTACTGCGATTCATCCGGCCCATGCCACCCTCGTCACTCCCTGCCAACAAAAGTCCACCTAGTCAAAGCTATGGTCTTCCCAGTAGTCATGTATGGCTGTGAGAGCTGGACCCTAAGGAAGGCCATGTGCAGAAGAAGAATAGGCGCCTTTGAATGGCGCTGGTGCTGGAGGAGACCCTTGAGAATCCCCTGGACTGCAAAGAGATCAAATCAGTCCATTCTGAAGAAAATCAACCCTGACTGCTCCTTGGAAGGACAGATACTGAAGATGAAGCTCAAGGACTTTGGCCACCCAATGAGAAGAGAGGACTCCCTGGAGAAGGCCCCGATGCTAGGAAAGATAGAAGGCAAAAGGAGAAGGCAGCGGGCAGAGGATGAGATGGCTGGATGGCATCATTGATGCTGTGTGCATAGATCTGGGCAAACTACGGAGGATGGCGGAGGACAGAGGAGCCTGGCATGCAGTGGTCCATGGGGCTGCAAAGGGTCAGACTTGACTGTGTGACTGAACAAGAACAAAAACAATGAATTAATGAATCTACAAGAGCATAGCAGGGATCTGAAGAAAGGACATTTTAGAGTTTGCTCATCCATGGGCCTGCCATAAATTGGGAGGGCGACTGGACAACACGCAACAACAGCAGTGAATTAATGACCTTCCAAAGGTCTTTTTGTTAGCTGGTTTTGTTTGGCCTTTGCAAACTCAAGGCTGTGGTTTCCTTTAGGCACTTAATTCATCTCATGTTTGGCCTTCCTCTTCTGGCTTCCCTTTTCCAAGCATTAATTGTCTTTCCCAGCGAGTCTCCTCTTGTTTTGCTGGCCTCAGCTGAGTTGTCTTTGCCTTTTCCCAGAGTTGAGGCATGACTTGCTTTATTCAGACCCCCTTGTTTTGGGTGGTCCAGGGGACCCCCAACATTCTCCTCTAGGCTAGCCCTGCCTTTGGAAAGATCCCCTTCTTCCTGCCAGCTTTCATAGCCATAGATTATAAAAGGGAATACTCCAGAGTAGATGACCTTCAGATTAGTCTGGGGAAAGAGATCCTGGTGCCCCCCCCCGACTTTCCACTGATGCCCCTTCCTTGCCATTCTCAAGGCATCTTCTTCTTCCCCAAGTGCTGTATCCAATTCCAAATACTGTAGTATATGGCAATCCTCATGGTGATCAGCCAATGAAGGTTGTCCTGGGGACAATATCATGCAGTGGCCTTCCACATTGCAGCATGGCACCCATAGTACCACTGATCCAGTGCCACGCGAGTCACTTTCTGGTCCTGAGCCCTTTTGGCACGCAAAATCCTCCTCAGTCCCAGGCCTGGAGGGATGAAGCTGCTGCCCTCCATCCAGAGGGATTCAAGCCATCCACGTGGGGACCCTCCTTTCTTTCCAGGGTCTACTATGGCCAGAGCACAAGAACCTCACCAGGCAGGTTCCCCCAAGGCTTGGCCCACCCCTTCCGACGGGTGGGTCCTGCAGGAAAGGAGGCATCTCTTTCACCTGCGGAACTCCCTTCCACGGGGCGAGGAAGAGACCCCTCAAAGCGATGCAGGGCCGGAGGACGCGCCTTCTCTCCTCCGCAGGGGGACTACTCTACCCCTCCCCCAAACATTGGGGAGGGATGCTATGTAAAGAGCCGCGGGGGGGAGGGGGGAAGGGGGGGGCAGACAGGAAGGCGGGGCTTGGAAAACGGGGCGGGACCCGGAGGAGGGGTCTGGGCGGGGCTGCCTGCCTGGCCGGCTTGACCAAAGAGGACCAGCTGGGCAGGCGGTGGGCGCGGGGCGCGGGGCGGGCAGAAGAGGAGGGGGCCGCCGCCGCCGCCGCCGAGATCCCCCTCGGTCCGCGCGCGTGCACGCGCCTTGTCAGCCCTGCGGCTGCCGGAGGCGCTAGGTCTGCATCGAGGACCGTCGGGGGTGGAGTGGGGGTGGGGGTGGGGGTGGGGGTGGTGGGTCTCCTCCTCCTCCTCGCTCGCTCGCTCCCTCCGCGCGCCTCATGTACGCCTTCTACTCGCTGCTGGTCTACATCTTCTACGCCCTCTTCAAGAAGGATGATGCCGTCCAGGAAGGTGGCCGAGAGGAGGAGGAGGAAGAGGAGGAAGAAGAAGAGCCGGCCTTGCGGGGGCGGCGGGCACATCGGCGGGCCCCCCAGCCTCTGGAAGGCGTTCCTAGCCCCGGCAGGCCCCAGGTAGGTAGGAGGGTGCGCGTTTGAGCCCGACGGGGCGGAGTGGGGGTGTTAGGGTGACACGGCGGGCAGGCGGCCTTTGGGGGCTGGGGCTCTTCGGGACACCCACCCGCCCTCGAAAAAGGAGCCGGGAGAGGAGAGGGCTGGCTTTGTACGACCGGCCAACCATGCCCAGCCCAGCCCAGGCCACGCGCAGAGTCGCGGCGAGATTCTCAGGATCCACCTGAGCCAAACCAGCAAAATAAATGAATGAACCCGCAAGCGCTTCCCCCGGGTTGGGGGGTCTTTCCTCTGAGACCCCTGAACGGTCCATGGGGTGGGTGGGTGGGAGAGATTGCAGAGGAAGAAGAGGGCGTCCCTTTCCCCTGGCACCTCCTCCGTGGCCGTGCCAGCCCGGTGCCCACGTCTGCTCTGCCGCCTGGGCTTCTCGGGAGGTTTGCCAGCCGGGGGCTTTCCCTGCCGGGGGGGGGGGTGCGGTTGGTTGCGCCGCAGGGCTTCCCTCCGGAGGGGCTGCCGGGGGGGGGATCGTTGCTCTGCCCCCCCGGGGCCCCTCCCTCCAAGGATTTGCCCATCGCACCTATTGCAGCAACAGCCGGGCCGGGTCTCGCTACCCGCAGGTCCCGGGCTCCGAACTGCCTCCCGGGCAACCTTTTCCCGCCTCCCTCCCTCCCTCCCTGCGGGTCTTCTGGGAGCCTGGCTGGCCCTCCGGGTTTTGGAGGCGAGGCTGCGAAGGGAGCCTGGTGGAGCTTCCCCGGGGGGAGGGGAGGGGAGGGGAGGGGGCGCTTCCCCCCCCCACACACACACACACACACGGCGGTGCGAATCTGGCCTCCCCTGCTCCTCGGCCCGGCGCTCTTCTTTCTGCTGAAATCGGAGACTAGTTAGAGACCCCCTTTCCAAAAGGCTTAGTTTAATGGGGATTTGGGTGTGTGTGTGGGGGGCGGGGGGGCGGGCAAAACCCCTCCTGAGCTAACAGCCCGCCCCTCCCCAAACAAGATGAGAGTGTGACATTGTTGCCCCTCCTGAAAAATCTCCCCCCCCCCCCACCACCACACACAAAATCTAGAATCTTGGCTACGGCCCTGGTGTGTGAAATGCTCAGCGTTTTTGAGGAACACTAAGCAGTGGGGGGGGGGGGGGAAGGTCCACATCTGTGGCTTCTGGCTTGCCCATTTCACGCCCCGAGCCGAGAGCCTCTCCCCCTATTTCTTCTGCAGTCCCAGCTAGTTCCGTGCGCTCCGGTGTCTAGTCATGCCTGCCATATGACCACGGAAACGTCTGCAGCAGCAGACAGCGCTGGCTCTTCGCCTTTGAAACAGAGATGAGCACTGCACCCTAGAGTCGGATACGACTGGCTTTCGAGCAAGGGAAACCTTTACCTTTACCCAGCTAGTAGATTTGCTCCCCTCTTTGATCCCTAGTTGCAAATCTATAGAGTGGGTCAGAATCACCCCCTTCGCAACCGCCTTAACACCCCCTCCTCGGTCCTTATTCTGGTCCTGCCTAGTATCTGTGGCCACACCGGACTGCGCTGTTTCGTGTGAATTGCAGCATCTGTTTGAACATTTGTTTCTGTTTCGCTGCTTTGGAGGCTCCTCCTCGGAAGACGAGAAGAGATGCAATGACGATAGAAAGGGACAAATCCAGTCTTCTCGTCTGTTCTGATTCTGAGCAGGAATGGGTGGTTAAAGCCTGAAAGGTGGGCTCACATGGCCACGAAGCCAAGGACAGACGTGGCTTCTCCATAGGCGGATTTGACACATGCTCAGGTCACGGAGGCCAGGTCTGCAGATGACCCTGCAATTCAGTGGGTCCCAGTCCTGCCAAGCCCTTGCTTCCAACATCCCCATTGATCCAGGTGGCACAGAATAAGGAGGAAGGCAAATGAGCAGCTATAGAGGAAACCTGTGTGTGGGCATGTGGCATGACATGCATAATACATCATGTGCTCGTCTACCCTGTTTGGTGGTCTGACTTCCCCTTCTACTGAATGTAAGGATGGGTCAGAGAGGGAGAAGGCTTGACACCTTAATTTAATTTAATTTTTGGATTTATGCGCCGCCCACTCAGGCAAGCCTGACTGGGGGAGGGGGGGAGGCATTACAACAATCTAAAAAACACAAGCATGAAAATATAAAACAATTAAAAACAGATAAAAACCACCCACATAAAAAGAAACCTACCCACCCCGTTTCTAAAAAAAGGGTGAGGGAGATGGGGATCTTGCTTAATGGACAAGCCAGCCGGCAGGGGCCACGCTACCTTAATTAATCGTTAAAGAATCTAATATGATCACATTAGTGTCAAAATGGGGAAAATGTAATGATCGGGTTCATTATAGATTGATGTTTAAATTCAGGCTTTCCCGAATGATGGTGGGAATCCCATTTATGGTTGTTGCCCTAGGGCAAGAGGGTGGGATATAAGTCCAAAGAAATAAATTATAAATTATCCTCCTCTTAGGGTTCAAATCAGATGGGATTCATGGATGAATGTTTGCAGGGGGGGGGAGAGGCTTCCCAGCCCCTTGATAACTGTGAACTGCCACCTGGGCTCTGATTATTTATTTTAGATGCATGCTGATTTACTATTATTTATTATTGCATTTATAACCCATCCCACCCTGCCCCAGTGGTTGAGCTGCAGTCCTGCAACCAAAACTTTGTTCCCAATCTGAGTTTGATCCTGACGGGCTCAAGGCTGACTCAGTCTTCCATCCTGCCAAGAGCAACAAAATGAGTGCCCAGCTTGTTGGGGGCAAAAGGGTTAGATGCTTTGTGAACTGTCCCAAGAGTGCTCTGAGCACTATGGGGTGGTATATAAGTGTAGTTGCTATTTTTATCCTTCCACCCCAGGAGGTAAGGCAGGATATATATGGCTCTTTTCCCTCCCCATTTTATCATCCCAGGAGCCCTGTAGAGTAGGTCAGGGTGAGAGGGAGGGACTGGTTCAAATCACCCGAGAAGTTTTAACATCTTTGTGAGGATTTGAATCTGAATTTCCTAGAATATCCTAGCTCTGCTGCTTTTGAACAACCTGTTGCTCCTACAGTAGGTAAAGGTTTCCCTTGCTCAAAAACCAGTTGTATCTGACTATAGGGTTCAGTGCTCATCTCTGTTTCAAAGCCAAAGAGCCAGCGCTGTCTGCTTCTACAGACGTTTCTGTGGTCATGTGGCAGGCATGACTAGACACCGGAGCGCACGGAACACTGTTACCTTCCCACCGAAGTGGTCCCTATTTATCTACGTGCAATTTCTTGCTTTCGAACTGCTAGGTTGGCAGGAACTGGCATAAAGACAGGGGCTCATTCCATCCTGCAGTACTCAGGAATCAAACTGCTGACCTTCCGCCTCCCAGGCAGCATCTTAGCTACTTGAGGGCAAGTGGAAAAAATATGGAAATAAAAAGAATTAAGTTGCCCTCATCCATCAAATTCACAACTTGATGGGCTTGCCGGCCGTTTTCCATAGCTGGTGCCCCCTTCTGTGTTAATGGGCAGGGAGGGCCATTTCTCCCTAGGAAGGAGGACTTCCCATTGCTCATGTGCATGTATGAGTTCATCCAAAGGTCTGCACAGTTTTCATGGTCTATTGTGTGTGGCCTGAGGGAGAGCCAGAGAAACCGTTGCTGACCATGGCTTTGGTAAGAGCAATTGCCCTATATACCACCCCATAGCACATAGAGCAGGGATACCGGTCACATGGTTCAGGGGGCCATAGTTTGGGCACCCCTGACATAGAGCACTTTCTGGGTAATGAAGCATTTTGCCCTCAACCAGATGGGCACTCATTTTATTTATCTTGGAAGGATGGAGTCAACCTGGAACCCTGTCGGGATCGAACTCATGGCAAGGGTCCTGCCATCCTCCAGGACCTGCTGGGGGAAGCCTAGGGCACTGAAGGAGATGGGAGGGCTCTGTGCAGTCATTCCTTTTGACTTCTCCCATTTTGGGAACTGGGGAAGGCTGGGAGCTCTTCGGGAGGAAAGAATCCAGGTCAGTGTGGGTGGCGCTGACAGCTCGGAGTGAGCACGCATTGTTCTTCCTGTCTCTTCCTGCTTCTGCTGCTAATGACAGCTTTGGAGAAGGGCCGAGATAGAAGGAGAGACGTGGAAATGCTGCTTTCCATGGAAATGTTGCCCTGTCAAAATGCAGAAGCTCTTCTTCTGTCTATACAGCAGGAAAGAGACGGAATGGGGTTGCCCGGTCTGTTACGTGCCGTCATGCGGCTTCCAGCGTATGGTGGCCCTGTGGACGAGTGTTCTCCCAAATATCCTGTCCCTGCTCAACAACTGTAAACTCAACTCTGTGGTTTCCTTTATAGAGTCAGTCCATCTTGTATTCAGTCTGGCTCTTTTGCTGCTGCCTTAAAGCTTTCCCAGCATTACGGACTTCTCCACAGACTCTTGCCTTCTTCTCATGAGGTGCCCAAAGTAGAACAGCCACGGAGTCATCATGTTCGCCTCCAGAGATGGCTTGCTCCAGAACCCACTTGTTCATCTTTCTGGCAGCCCAGGGTATCCACAAAGCTCTCCTCCGGCACCATATTTCAAATAAAGTCATTTCCCTTTTCTTATCAGCTTTCTTTCCTGTCCAGCTTTTGTACCCGGACATGGTGACTGAGAACGCAGTAGTGTGGAGGGTTTTGGTCACCAGTGATATGGCCTGAACATGATTTTTTTTCTACTGCCTTCCTTGCTGCTCTTCCGAAGCTCAGCCTTCTCCTGGTTACTTGGCTGAATTCTCCATTTGGATGGATGATTAAACCAAAGTATATTCAGTCTTCCACTTCAGAGACTGTGTAATGTTCTGTGGCATGCCTTAAGGAAGATCCCTACACTGAGCAGAGGGTTGGACTCAATGGCTTAAAAGGCCTCGTCCAATTCAGTGAGCATAGCATTCTATGCCTCTGAGCTACAACTCCCCAAATGCGCCACCCTCTAACTTCTCCATGTTGTGTGATGTCGTCCTCTCAGTTGCAACGGTTCTTTTGGTCTCCTACATAGTGAATGAATGGATTCCTTTTGGCAGCCTGCTCACAGCTGCTCCACACACTGTAGATTGAATGCGTACACAGAACCTGCTCTCCTGCATAATGCTCCCATGGTAACCACGCACCTGCACTCTTCATGTGTGACAAACGCCCTGCCAATTCTACACTGTGTCTCACAGCATTGTGTGTTTTGTTCAGGGAGTCCGTAATGTGTGAGAAGACCCAAGTGTTAGATGCAGAGGAACAGGTGGTTGTGGCTTTGTGTAGGGAGGAAGGCACTCCTTCTATGCTCAGAGGTCCTGTGCTATTAAGTGCATCTCATGTCACCAGGTTTCTTTGTGTCCATTCTGGAGATTGGCTATCCTCACTCATGGCGATAGTCTTCCTGTTCTTAACAATTCTTCTGAGGTCCTTCCACACCAGTCTCTCAGGCTCTTCAACCATGAAGTTCTCCTCTTTCTTCCCAGGGACCTTTCCTTGCAGAGCGAGTTGGAGTACTCTGTACTTCATCTCATTCCTCATGATGGTCACCCTTGCTGGAAAGCCAGTCATATCTGACTCTAGAGTTCTGTGCTCTGTTTACAGCCAAAGAGCCAGCGATGTCTGCGTCTGCTGACATTTCCGTGGGCATGTGGCAGGCATGCCTCAACACCGGAGCACACTGAACACTGTTACCCACTGAAGTGGTATCTATTTATCTACTTGCAATTTCTTGCTTTCGAACTGCTAGGTTGACAGGAGCTGGGACAGACGACGGGAACTCACTCCATCGTGCAGTACTTGGGAATCGAACTCTGACCTTCCACTTGTCAAGTTCAGCATCTTAACCACTTGATATGGCCAAAGTATTGGAGCTCTCTTTGTTTAATGGTGTTAAACCATTTATCAGAAAAAGATTATGATATAATTCGTGATAAAATTCCTTCACTATCCTAATTTTATCCTTAGTCATTGCATCTTATTCCTTGTTTACTAATCAAAACTCCAATTTCTCTTTTGCTTCTCTTTTCTTTAACTGCTATTGCTAATAACTTTGAGTTTTTATCACTATATTCAAAATATTCCCTCTTTAAACAAACCAAATCCCTTTTCACTTTCTCAATATCTTTCCCAACCAATTCCATCCTTAGCCTTTGCATCTTGTCAAAAACCTTCACGTTATTTGTCCTTGCGTGTTCTTGAAGCTGTTTAATTTCCTTTTCACAATTTCCTCTTGTTTACTTCTAAGTTGTTTATTTTTTATACTTGCTAATTTAATACTCTCCCCTCCAAATGCCGACTTCATGGTATCCCAAACCATGTTATAACTTACCTCTTCCGTATCATTCCACTGCCAACTCTCTTCCCATTTTTTTTTACTATTTGTTCTTTATGTCTTTAAATAATTTTGCATCATATCTCCAATTATTTCTCATCTTCATAGCTCCCACTACTTTTAATTCCAGCAACACTTTCGCATGATCTGATTCTTTAAAAAATCTTAATACTTTTCATATTTAAACTCTGGCGCCCTCATGCTGTAACCGCCACTATCTCCTACAGGCATGCATGCTCTTACCTTAACCTATTTTTTCTGAATCTATCAGTTCCTGTCTTAGTTTGAGCCATTCTTGAGACCCCAATTTTACCAAACCAACCATGCACAGATATTCTAATGGATCACTGTCAAAGAAGTGATAAAATCGTATGAATTGGAATATCTAGGTGATTTGGAGTCACCATTAGAAGCTCTGTGGGTAAGAGTACCAGGCCACAAGGATGGTCTAACAGTAGGCATATACTATCGGCCTCCGACCCAAACTCTTGAGGGAGACTGGCAGTTGGAGAATGTTGTAAAGGAGGCATCCAAGAAGGGAAGCCTGGTTATAATGGGGGACTTCAATTACCCTCACATAGACTGGGTGAACTGTTGTTCAGCACATGATAAAGAGATAATGTTCCTAGATATGCTAAATGATTGTTCCCTGGGACAGATGGTTGAAGACCCAACTAGAGGTACAAGAATCCTTGACTTGATCCTGAGTAATACTCAGGATCTGGTGCAAGATGTTAACGTGACTGATGCAATAGGGAACAGTGACCACAACTCAATTATGTTTAACTTGATCATAGACCGCAAGTCACTGATAAAATCTAACACAGAGACCTTAAATTTTCAAAAAGGAAATTTCCCAAAGTTGAGGAAACTAGTAAAAAAGAAGCTGAAAGGGAAAATTGAGAGAGTCCAAACACTCCAAGAGGCATGGAGGCTGTTTACAAAAACAATAACAGAGGCCCAATTGGAATGCATACCCAAAAGGAAAAAGGGCACTGCCAGGTCCAAGAGGACTCCGATGTGGCTTACAGGAGCTGTTCGGGAAGTGATCAAGAGCAAGAAAAGCTCATTTAGAAGATGGAAGGCTTGTCCGAATGAGGACAGCAGGCAGAAACATAAATTCTGGCAGAACAAATGCAAGGCAACAATCAGGAAAGCAAAGCAAGACTTTGAGGAGCGTATAGCTAAAAATACTCAGAGAAATAACAAAGACTTCTTTAAGTACATTAGAAGTAAGAACACAACTAGGAAGGCCATTGGACCATTAGATGACAATGGAAGGCAAGGGGTTATTAAAGAGGAAACAGAGATTGCAGAGAGACTCAATGAATTCTTTGCTTCAGTATTCACTGAAGAAGACAGAGACCACATGCCCAAAACAGAGCCTATCTTCGTAGGGAGGGAAACCGAAGAATTAAGCCAGATAGAAATAACCAGGGAGGAGGTCCTTGCATGTCTTGTTAAGCTAAACACTAACAAATCACCAGGACCAGATGGCATCCATCCACGAGTTCTCAGGGAACTTAAAGATGAAATTGCTGATCTCCTAGCCAAAATATATATAATCTTTCCCTCAAATCAGGCTTTGTGCCTGATGACTGGAAGGTAGCGAATGTAACACCAATTTTCAGAAAAGGATCCAGGGGTGATCCAGGAAATTACCGACCTGTCAGTTTGACATGTGTCCCAGGTAAAGTGATGGAAACCATCCTAAAAGATAGAATTAATAGGCACATAGAAGAGAAGGCGCTGCTAAAGGAGAGCCAACATGGCTTTTGCAAGGGCAAATCATGCCTCACTAATCTGTTGGAATTTTTTGAGAGTGTCAACAAGCATGTGGATAAGGGGGATCCAGTTGACATTGTTTATCTGGACTTTCAGAAGGCTTTTGACAAGGTCCCGCACCAAAGGCTCTTGAATAAACTTACCAGTCATGGAATAAAGGGACAGGTCTTGTCCTGGATCAGCAACTGGCTAAGGGACAGGAAACAGAGGGTAGCACTCAATGGACACTTCTCCAAGTGGAGGGAAGTAAAGAGTGGGGTCCCCCAACGTTCAGTACTGGGACCCCTGCTTTTCAACCTCTTCATAAATGATCTAGAAGTAGGAGTAAAAAGCAAGGTAGCCAAATTTGCTGACGACACTAAATTATACAGGGTAGTGAAAACTATGAGAGATTGTGAGGAGCTCCAGAGGGATCTCTTGACACTGGGGGAGTGGGCAAAACAGTGGCAAATGAGCTTCAACATTAGTAAGTGCAGAGTGATGCATGTTGGGGCAAAAAACCCCAATTACATTTATAAACTGATGGGGTCTGAACTCTCTGCGACAAACCAGGAAAGGGACCTTGGTGTCCTGGTGGACGAGAGCGCAATGAAGGTGTCAACCCAGTGTGCCTCAGCAGTGAAAAAAGCAAACTCAATGCTAGGGATCATTAGGAAGGAAAATAAGTCAGCAAGTGTCATTTTGCCTCTTTATAAATCTATGGTGAGGCCCCACCTGGAATACTGTGTACAGTTCTGGTCGCCATACCTCCAGAAGGATATTATGGAGCTGGAAAAAGTGCAGAGGAGGGCAACCAGAATGATTAGGGGACTGGAACACCTTCCTTACCATCTGAGGCTGCAACAGTTGGGCCTCTTCACTCTTGAACGACGGCGTCTAAGAGGTGACCTGATTGAAGTTTATAAAATCATGCACGGTGTGGACAAAGTAGATAAGGAAAAACTGTTTTCCCTATCGCACAACACTAGAACTAGGGGACACTCCATGAAACTTTTGGGTGCTAGTTCTCAAACAAATAAGAGAAAGTACTTTTTCACCCAGAGGATTACTGGTCTATGGAACTCCCTGCCAGAAGAAGTGGTGACAGCTGTCAGTCTTGACAGCTTTAAGAAAGGATTAGACAAGTTCATGGAGGACAAGGGGATCCATGGCTATAATTATGGATACTTAAGGACAACCTCCGGGTTGGAGAGATAGGCAGGATATCTCTCAATGCCATTTCCAGGGATTCCCAAGTAGGTGAAGGCATCTCCTTGGGAATAATACCCTGAAGGAAATGGTGAGCCACTGTGTGAGACAGAATGCTGGACTGGATGGGCTGTGGCCTGTTCCAGCACGGCTGTTCTTATGTTCTTATCCGTTTTTTACATCCATCGTATGCATTGTCTTTGGAAGGAAAAATCTTAGTTGTTGAGGAAATCTCCAATTGTATGTAATCCTTTGCCCCCTTAAATTTTTTGTCACTGGTTTCATCTTGTATCTCCACAGTTGTTCATTCACAGCAATATCATTTATAGACCTCCACATCATTTCCATCAATGTTTAAAGCGCCAGATCCAGTTTGTTTTATAAAAGCCCATGCTTTTCTTTGTAAGGGACTGCAGTGGCTCAAGTGGCTAAGACGCTGCCTGGGAAGTGGAAGGTCAGCAGTTTGATTCCCGAGTACTGCTGGACGGAAATGAGCTCCCGTCTTCGTCCCAGCTCCTGCCAACCTAGCAGTTCGAAAGCAAGAAATTGCAAGTAGATAAATAGGGACCACTTCGGTGGGAAGATAACAGCATTCCGTACGCTTCAGTGTCTAGTCATGCCTGCCATATGACCACGGAAACGTCTGCAGAAGCAGACAGCGCTGGCTCTTCGGCTTTGAAACAGAGATGAGCACTGCACCCTAGAGTCGGATACGACTGGCTTTCGAGCAAGGGAAACCTTTACCTTTACCCTTCTTTGTAAATCCTTTGAAAGAGGGCCTGGGATTTTTCTGGTGTGTATGTGTGTGTGTGGTTGCTATTCTGCCCCTTTTATGGAGCAGAGGAAGAAATCTGGATCTTCTCCCATCTCTTTGCCAGCAAAATCCTGACAAGCTGGCCTCTTGCTCATTGATGGCGCTTCCACAGTACTTCTGGTCTCTATGGAAACAGAGCCCAGTCTGATTCCCTGTTAAGGTGGCTAGAGGGCTATGGATGGTGGAGAAGTGGGGAGGGGAGGGGGCACTGGAGGATCCCCCCCTCCAAGGGAGGGCCTGGTTCTGTGTGGGTTGTGTTTGCATGTGTGTGTTTTGCATGCAAATCCAGCTGTTCCTTGTGAGCCGAGAATCCCAGTCAAGTCTCAGCTCCGTGGTGATGCTCTGCTGGGTACTCTGGGTGCCCTACTGGCGCTGGTCCTGGCAGAAGGCCAGCTGATTGCTGCTGCCAGGAAGAGGCCCATCATTTGCAGGCAAAAGGAAATGGGGAAAGTGGGGTGAGAGGGTGGGCATTGTCTTCGCCTGGAAGCTTAGAGGTCGGATCCCAGCTTTGCATGGAGGAGTAACTCATCATTTCATTTAAGAGAGCCATCTACAGTGGACTGTCTTAAGAAGGAGCCCTTTAGTCTGGCAAGTGGTGGCAAAAGCACATGGCTCATGCTCTGAGCTTGCATGCAAAACACACACCATGCCTCTTCTTCTCCCATCAGACCATTACCAAAAAATGGAAAAAGTCCTCTAGCATCCTTTGAAAATGGACAGGTAGGACCTGCTGCATTAGCTTACTGGTTAAGATGCTGAACATGACAACTGGAAGGTCAGCAGGTCAGCAGTTTGAGACTTGAGTGCTGCATGACAGAGTGAGCGCCCGTCTCTGTCCCAGCTCCTGCCAACCTAGCAGTTTGAAAGCAAGACATTGCAAGTAGATAAATAAGTATCACTTCGGTGGGAAGGTAACAGCATGTCTAGTCATGTCCACGTCAACGTCTGCAGATGCAGACAGTGCTGGCTCTTTGGCTATAAACGGAGATGAGCACCGAACCCTAGAGTCAGATGTGACTGGCTTTCAAGCAAGGGTGACCTTTACCCTTTTATGGTTCAATGTTGTGCAGGTACTGGTCCAGGTGCAGGGAGGGATGGGTACCTTATGGAACCTGGGCTGCTTCAGAGTCCTCCAAGCAGTTGAGACATGTGCCACCTGTGGGGAGACGGCAAGGGTTTTGGGTGGTGGTGGTTTTTTCTGATCAATTCAGCTCCCAGACCACTCTGCCTTCCCAGGCAAGGGTTGTGTTTTGTGGTCTTGCTCAGCATCAGAGAGAAAAACAGCAGAATTTGATCTTGCCTCACCTTGCCCAGAGGGCACCTCCGTGTGCACGGCAGCTGTGGTTTGCCCTCTCCAGTTGTTTGCATGCAGTCCCCATTCTTTGACTCTGTGGCAATCTGACTGAAAGACTCTCAACCACCCAACCTCATGTTTCTTGGTTGTGGTCCCTTGAGCTCCCTGATATCCAGGAACCCTTCGTGCAAAGTTGGTTCCCTGTAGAGGTCATGGCTGCATCAAGCATCATGTGTGTCTTTGAGTGTGTGTTAAAATATTACCTCCCTCTCCCTTTTGGCGTCTCCTCCTTGGCAGCCAGTCAGGAGAGACATTGCCCAGGGGCATTGCTGTTCGGAACAGCTGGCTGCTCTATGTCAGAGGTGGCCAAACCTTTTGGGCTGCGGGCCAGCCACATGGCTCAGCAGGCTGGTCACGTAGTTCCTCCCACTGGAGGAGTAAAATGCACCTTGCAATCTGTTTCACAACAGGATAAGGTAGATTTTAGGCTGTCATTTTCTCTGCTTAAAGCAGGGATGTTCAAACTACGACCCGTGGGCTGGATCTGGCCTGCAGGCCATAGTTTGGGCACCCCTGCTCCAAGTGGTCTATGAGGAGTGCCCAGGGATGGGCTGTGCCATGGGACAGCTGGGCCCCAGCTTCAATCTGCAGATGATTCCTCCGTGTCATCTTTTGCCATGTTGCTACATGGTCAGGGGGTGAATCGACCCCGGTTCTTCTTCAGATGCTGCTTCAAACAACCTGTAGCGCATTGGCTCAGGAGGAGGAATTCTCCAAACGGTGCAAATCAGGGCAAGAGAATTAAGGACTTCCCAGGCAGCTGAGCTTCTCCTCCATTCACTGCCCAGAAGCCTTTTTTCATTCCCTGGAGCTGTTTGCCATCCTGACTCTCTTCCCTGAAGAGCATTGATTTGCTGTCAGCTGTGGCGGCTTCTCATGCAGCCAGCCAGCGACTGCGGCAGCTGAGTGCAAAGCTCCAGGACGCAGCAGGGGAATCCCCCGAGGGCCTGTCAGCTCTCGTCACTCCCTACCCTCTACCATCCATTACATTGGTTTTTCTCTTGTTTTCAGGGGGGGGGGGAATCCATATTTGAGTTCCTAATGTTTCCAGAAAGAAATGTTGGCACTTCTGAAGCAGAAGTCCTGATCCCTATTTGAGATGGCATCCTCTATGTCCGTGATGGCGAAACTTGGCACTCAAGATGTTCTTGGATTCCAATTCCCAGAAGCCCCCGTGAATCTACATGAATGGGTTTACTGCGATTCATCCGGCCCACGCCGCCCTCATCGCTCCTGGAAGCAGAAGTAAAATGCGCCTGTATGGTTAAGGCTCTTCCGGGTTAACCCTTCCTCCGTACGGACGGTTTTACTTCCGCTTCCAGGAGCGATGAGAGCGGCACGGGTCGGATGAATTGCAGTAAACCCATTTGTGTGGATTCATGGGGGCTTCTGGGAATTGAAGTCCAAGAACATCTGGAGTGCCAAGGTTTGCCATCATGGCTCTATGTTGTCCCTCCTCACTGCTAGGGACTAGCTCTTTCCTCTCAGAATTTTTCATGGTCTCTGCAAAGCTTTGGTGCCTTCATTGGTTACAGCCATCTATCTATCTATCTATCTATCTATCTATCTATCTATCTATCTATCTATCTATCTATCTATCTATCTATCTATCTATCTATCTATCTATCTATCTATCTATCACATTTATTACATTTATATCCCACCCACTGGGATGTGCTCCCACTCTGGAAGGCATACAGCTTATTAAAATATATCTTTACAATAAAAATTAAACAAATAGAATAAATTATAAATATCAACAAGAACAAAAACGATAAACCCCAATTAAACAACAATAACTCAGCAACAAAAAATGCATCTTGGTGATGGAAAAAAGTCAATCAAAACCTATAGCTTGGCTATTGGCAGCTGTCCAGAAGGAGGCATTGACTTAAGAAACCACTTCTGAGGACTTTATCCCTAGAAACCTCCGGGAAGGGTGGCCAAAAACAGGAAAATTATACAGCAGCATGTGATTTATAGTTAATTGCATTGATGATAAACAGTGCTATGCAAACCAATGTTCATTGTTGCCCCATTTCTGGTGTTGTGGTCACATAGAGCCTCCTCGGTGTTTTTCCTGTGGATCCCCAGAAGTGCCTCCACAAAGACCTCTGGAAGGAGCTGACGGAGGACCTGGAGAGTAGGTGGCCACATCTTGGACTTCTCTTGACCTCTGGGAGCCTAGAACAGTCTTGGTGGGGCCCAAAGCTATTCTTGATGACATCGATCCCTAGAGGTGGGACGACCACATTAAGGTGTCACCTTGTGGAATTATGACAGCCCATCCCAGTGGCGCCTTTCGGACTGTGGTTTTAAGAGGAAAGAACCCAAATAGTTTGGGAGTTATAGTCCAAAGAAGTAGCCTTCCCAAGGCCTGGGCTGAGTCTTGCTGGCCAGAGTTTGACCCTCTTAGCCCCCTGCCTGAATGTCTGGGAGGAAGAAAGCCAGTGGGAAGTGGAGACCCATTGGCCACAGTTTGAGCAACTGGCTAGAATTCCCCATGTCCATCTCCCCCATGAAGTGAAAGCAAGATTTTTCCTGGGGAAGTGGGGACCCCTTCATGCGCACACACAGCAGAGCATGGCAAAGAAGCACACTTTAAGGAGGGGGGGGGGGCAAGATCAGAGTGCAAGCTTTAGGAATGGTGTGGGGAGGGACTGGTCCCCCTTGTTATGGAGTTTTCCAGCGGGGAGGAGCACATCTCCCCCCCCCACACACACACACACACAACACCATTTGGAAGTGGAAGGGGTTTTCAAGATAAAAAATGTCCCCCCCCCCATGTGCTCTGATTAGCTGTGTTTCTCCTTGGGCAGGCAGCTCCAACAGTGAGGGAGGCAGTACCACGGAGGAGGAGGAAGAGGAAGAGGAGGAAGGTCAGGCCTCAGGGGATGCCCCCACGCCCCTGACTGAGTTCCAAGCCTTCAAGAGAGAGGTAGTGGCAAAGATGTCCCCAGAGTCAGAAAAAGAGTCACCTGGTGGAAAGGTAACACCTCCGGGATGGTGGGTGGGTAAGAGAGAGAGGGGGGGGGGGAGAGAGAGGTAGGTAGGTGGGGGTGGAGTCCTTTGCTTCTTGCTTCCAACTTTCTTAGCTGGATCTAGGGGACTGCAGTGGCTCAGTGGTTAAGAAGCTTGCCTTGTTAGCAGGAAGGTCGGTAAGTCGGCAGTTCGAGACCTGGGTACTGCATGACGGAGTGAGCTCCCATCTCTGTCCTAGCTCCTGCCAACTTAGCGGTTCGAAAGCAAGAAATTGCAAGGAGATCAATAGGGACTACTTTGGTGGTGGTGGGGGAAATCTTGGGAACATGAAAGGAGCCCCATTTGGGTGTCCCTGGAGTGGAGTCCCGCCAGCAAAAAGTCCTTTCAACCCAGAATAATTTCTGACATGAAATTATTATTATTATTATTATTATTATTATTATTATTATTATTATTATTATTATTATTATTATTATTATTATTATTATTATTATTATTATTATTACCTGGGATCTGAAAGGCGGAAAAGTGGGTGGGTTTTGAGCTACAACCCCCAAAGTCCCACAAGTGGTCAGCCAAGTAGCTTTCCTCCCCTCCCTGCTTTTCCTGCCCATTGGCAGGGCATGTGGCTAATGCCATTCTGCCCCCCCCCCCTCCTTACCTATAATCTGACTTGTGCCCCTTTCCACACACAGTATCAGCCTCTGGAGTCCCCGCTCTTCTCGGTGATGAACCACCTGCTCTCCTTCCTGGAGCATTACACCCACATGCAGCGGCTGGAGGAGAAGGCCTGCGAATACCGCTCCCGACTGCACCAGGAGGAGAGCCGGCGACGGAAGCAGCTGCGTGGTCTCAAGAGGGCCCACAAACAGCGGCTGAAGGACCAGCTCGGCCTCATTGGGAGCCTGGAGCACATCATCTCTGAGCAGCAGGCGCTCCTGGACGAGATGCAGGCAGGTGAGAGGAGGTGCGCGGGTGGCTCAGGTCTTCCCCTCTGCCCTCTTAGTCCAGGGTCTTCCTTGCTCAAAAGCCACTCATGAATGTCTCTAGGATTGGTGCTCATCTCTGTGGATAGCCGAAGAGCCAGCACTTTCTGCAGACATTGCCATGGCCATGTGGCAGGCAGGACCAAATGCCAGAGCACTGTCTAGCTACTTGCAATTTCTTGCTTTCGAACTGCTAGTTTGGCAGGAGCTTCGACAAAGGTGGCAGCTCACTCTGTTGTTCAGCACTCGGGTCTCGAACTGCTGACCTGCCGACCTTCCAGTCATCAAGCTCAGGATCTTAACCACTGAGCCCCTGTGTCCCCTTGTCCGTTTATGGTCTTGTAAAGGTCCAGGCTCCTTTTTCAGTTCTCTTCCCTTGCTGAAGTCTTCTCAGGAGATCCTCCGCCTCCCACACCATCTTTCACAGAGAGGCATCGGGGATGTTTCAGTCCACAAACTCTGCAAGGGCTGCAGTTGTTCACCAGTGCTCTGAAAAGTCAGGCAGGCAGGCAGGCAGGTAAGACAGGCAGGGGAAGTGTTGCAACGGGGAAACTGCTAGAGCACATTCTGGCTGTCCAAAGAGCACATTTTGCTACTCCTAAGCACCTAGTGACAGGATAGTGCCTCAAACTGACACCAGTTGAGAAAATAGACCTTCTTGTGGGTATGGCTCCACCTAAGATCAGGAGAGAAGGAGCAGCGGATGCCGAGAGAACTAAGCAAGAGATGCACCCTTGGCGTCCTCTGAACGGAGATGAGCCTCAAGCCCACCGGCTCAGATCCAGGAAGAGTTTTATGGCAAGAGCAAACATTCTTGAGGCTACGCATGAGCAAAACCAAATTAGAAGGTGGAGGAAGGAGCTCACTGGACAAAGAGGAACATTAGAGGAAGTGGCTGAGGAACTCGACTTCCCCTACGTCACTTGGAGACCCTGATTAGACTGAGGGTTGGAGTCCCTTAAAGCAAGACCCACAGGCTCACATGGGGGCTGCTGTCAGACAACAACAACAACAACAACAACAACAACAACATGCTGTGTGAATATGGAGGGAGAGATGCAGAATCCATTGGCTCATTTGCTTGTCCTCCTCTGGCTTGGCACCTGAGTGGCATCTGGTGCCCTCTTCCTAATCAGGCAAGGCCCTGTCCTTTTTTTTGGGAGGAGGGAAGGGCTCTAATTAAGTCACCTGTCCAGCCTCTGATCCAGGTGACCATGTTCTTTTCTTCCCTCCGGCCGTGGCCATTCTTAGATCCTGGTGACGCACCTGCCCCGCACCAACTGGGGACGAAGCTGCCTCCTGCCTGTCTGCTCTACCCAGTGGCCCCAGTGGCCCCAGCGGGCGTGCACCAACTGGTGGAGTCCATCAGCACCCTCCAGGGTGAGAGAAGTCAACTGGCAGAGGAGGTGGCTGGCCTCAGGCGGCAGGTGGAAGAACGGGAGAAGGAGAAGCAGCGGCTGGCCAGCAGCTTCCAGCAACAGGTGAGATCCTGCATTGAGGTGAGCCCTGAGGTTTCAGCCAGAAGGAAGTTCCGTGCTCCTTTGGTGGCAAAAAGGTAGATACTTATATAATGCCCCATAGAGCACTCTATGTGACTGCAGTGGCTCAAGTGACTAAGACGCTGACTGGAAGTTGGGAGGTCACCAGTTCGGTTCCCGAGTACTGCAGGACAGAGTGAGCCCCCGTCTCTGTCCCAGCTCCTGCCAACCTAGCAGTTTGAAAGCAAGAAATTGCAAGTAGATAAATAGGGACCACTTTGGTGGAAAGGGAAACAGTGTTCCGTGTGCTCCAGTGTCTAGTCATGCCTGCCATATGACCACGGAAACATCTGCAGAAGCAGACAGTGCCGGCTCTTCGGCTTTGAAACAAAGATGAGCACTGAACCCTAGAGTCGGATACGACTGGCTTTCGAGCAAGGGAAATCATTACCTTTAGAGCACTCTATAGGCAGGTCACAAAGCAACTAATCCTTTTGCCCCCAACAATCTGGGTGCTCATTTTAATGACTTTGAAAGGATGGAAAGCTGAGTCAACCATGAGCCCATTTGGATCGATCCTGTAGTACAGCAGTTTAACCCCTGCTCCACGAGGGCTCTTTGATTACTATTTTTATTACCTGTTTATTGTTATCAGTGTAAAATCCATTGGCTTTGAGGCTAGTGTCCAATCTGGCCTTTTTGTCTGTCCGACCCGTTGCGTGCATGTTCACCAGGGAGATACCTGAAAACAATAGCAATGACACGGATACGCCACCCTGTAGCGCCTACTGCACTCTCTGAGTGGTTCACAAGTTAATTAGCATTTTACCTCCCCTCCCAACATGCTGGCACTCATTTTACAGACCTGGGAAAGGTGGAAGGCTAAGTCAACTTTGATCTCTGGTCAGGATTGAACTCACAACATTTTTGGCTGCAGTACAACAGTTTAACCCCTGCGCCACCAGAGCGCTATGGCAGGCTGCTTAACTGTAACTGTTCTTCTTCTTTGTGGTCCCCTGTGAATCCTTACTGCATATGTGCAGTAAACCCATTCATGTGGATTCACAGTGACTACAACGAAGAACTTGATCGAATATAGGGGCAAAAATAGACATTGTAGATAGCCCATAATTGGAACATTGTTATATTTAAAAATTGTCCTATTTAACAAGGATATAGCAATTAGCAATGACACTTCTATACCACCCAATAGCACTTAGCGCACTCTCTGGATGGTTCACAAATTAATTAACATTTTGCCTTCAACACGCTGAGGACTCATCTGATTGACCTCGGAAGGATGGAAGAGGCTGAGTCAACCTTGATTCGTGGTCAGGATTGAACTCAAAACCTTCTGGCTGCAATACTGCAGTTTAACCCCTGCACCACCAAGGCGCATAAATAAGAAAGAGGGCAGAATTCACCTGGGGGTGGGGGGCTTCTGTCTGATTTCTTCTTGCCACCTCCTGGCCTGCTGGTTGCCTTCACTTATGGCTTGACCCTGAAGGAGACATGATGTGTTTGATTCCCCCCCGCAGATCCAGAGTCTGAAGCAGCAGATTCAAGAGCGGGAGGTGGAGCTGGCGCGGCTTCGGATGGGATCGGTGAGAGAAACCTGCCTTCCAAAGAGCCAAAACTCGGGACCTCAGGGAAGAGCCATAGGAGAGAGATGCTCCTGGGTGGTGTTTATGGAAGGGAGAGGGAGGGGTGGTGGTGGTGGTGGTGGTCAAGGGTTGACATCAGTCCCCTCTGGCCGGTGACTCCAAGCCTCCTTCCTTTTGGCACTGTGGTTTTGGGGAGTCACCCTGCGCCTGGGGCTCCTCCAGGCCCATCTAGTAACTGCCACTCCAAAATGCTCAAAAGGAGCAAACAGCTTCCTAGGAACAAGGACATGCGCAGTCAGCCAGGAGTTTCTTGGAAAAGAAGAGATTTTTATTCCTAAAAAGAGAGAGAAACTAATTCAGATGCTCTGTGGAGATGGAGACAAAGGGGGAAAAAATATTCATGGCTTTTTATGTTTCCAACTTTCTTTGATGTATTGTGCTAACGCAAAGAAGCTTTGCTATTCCCCCTCCCTTTTTGCTATGCACAACCTTTGAGTAACATAATTTGTAGTACATTCTACTTGAGATTGCCCATTTTTACAGTTTGGGAACATTCATTGTTTGCTTTTACATTGCTCTGGTTAGGCTCGCTTCCATAGCTGGTACACTATGGACTTTTCTAAAACAAATCAAGTCATGTGCAGTGACGCTTTCTTATGTATACATGCCTAGTTTTTCTCAACAGTGAAGAGTCTGCAAATGAAGGCCCTTCCATTAGTGGTTTGCTAACATAATGGGCATTAAATCATGGGATAGCTGCATTGGAAGGGCTCCGAAAGGCCATCCAGTCTAACCCCTGCTCAATGCAGAATCTGAATCAAAGTAGATCTGAGAGATAGATAGATAGATAGATAGATAGATAGATAGATAGATAGATAGATAGATAGATAGATAGATAGATAGATAGATAGATAGATAGATAGATCTTTATTGTCATTGTCCTGCACAGAACAACGAGATTGGGGGGGGAAAACACTTATCAACCCAACAAAACCTAAACAAAATACAACTATACAAAATTATCAACATACTCCCACCCCGCATATACACATGGCTGACCAATTCTCTCTTGAATGCTTTCAGTGTTAGAGTATATACCACCTTCCAAGGTAATCTTGGTTCCAGAGCTGTAGCCAGGGGGTGGCCAGGCCAGCCTTGACCCACCCTGGCAAAGCACAATTTCCCATAGGAATGCATTGAAAAGAGGCTTTGTTGCCCATCCTGAAAAAACATTTGCTCACCCACATCTAGAATCCTGGCTATGGCCCTGCTTGGTTCCACTGACATACTCAGTGGTGGGCATCTGCAGGTTTGCACCAGTTCGCCAGAACCGGTGTCAGATATTCTGGCTGGCCAGAAATAAAATACTGTAGTCCTAATTTGAGTGCAACGCAGGGTTTTTCCCCTGGCCACGTCCACCATACCACACCCACAGTGTGGTAGTAAAAGTTTTTGGAGCCCACCACTGGACATACTACTCTAACAGTTAAGAGGTTTTTCGTTATATTCAGACTATGTATGGCTTCATGTAGTTTGAGCCTATTATTCATGTCCTGCAATCTGGGATGATTGAGAAAGGATCCTTCCCTTCCTCTATAGGACTATCCTTCAAGCATTTGAAGAGTGCCATCATCCTATTTCTTCTGTCTCACTCTCTCAAGGCTAAACACAGCCCATTCCTTCCGTCTTTCCTCCTAGGGCAGTGATGGTGAACCTTGGCACTCCAGCTGTTCTTGGACTTCAGTTCCCAGAGGTCTCTGTAAATCCACACACAGTAAACCCATTGGTGTGGATTCACAGGGACTTGGGCTTCTGGGAATTGAAGTCCAAGAATAGCTGGAGTGCCAGTTAACCCATTGGTGTGGATTCACAGAGACCTGTTGTTGTTCAGTCGCACAGTCAATTCCGACCCTTTGCGACCCCTCCAGGCACCTCTGTCCACCATCCAGCCCACCCAGCTCTGTGCCCATTGCATCCACAATGCCATCCAGCCATCTCATCTTTGGATGCCCCCTTCTTCTCTTGCCCTCCACCTTTCCCAGCATCAAGGCCTTCTAAAGTGAGTCCTCCCTTCTCATTTGATGTCCAAAGTACTTTAGCTTCATCTTTACTATTTGACCTTCTAAGGAGCAGTCAGGGTTGATTACTTCCAAAATTGACCTATTTGTTCTCCTCGCTGTCCAGGGGACTCTCAGGACTCTCCTCCAACACCACATCTCAAAGGCATCTATTCTTGGCTTCTGGGAATTGAAGTCCAAGAACAGCTGGAGTGCCACGGTTTGCCATCACGATCCTTGGGCTTGGCTTCCGGTTCTCTGATCATCCTCGTTGCCCTTCTCTGTACCTGCTCTCATTTATTTGCATCTCTCTTAAAGTGCAGCTTCCAGAACTGGATCTAGTTCTGTGCTAGATATGGTCTAACTCCATGATGGCGAACCTTGGCACTCCATATGTTTTTGGACTTCACTTCCCAGAAACGGAAGCCCCTGTGAAGTGGAAGCCCCCGTGAATCCAGACGAATGGATTTACTGCGATTCATTCGGACCGTGCCGCCATCGTCGCTCCTGGAAGCGGAAGTAAAACGCGCCCGGACGGGCGCATTTTACTTCCGCTTCCAGGAGCGACGAGGGTGGCACGGTCCGAATGAATCGCAGTAAACCCATTCACGTGGCTTCACGGGGGCTTCCGCTTCTGGGAAGTGAAGTCCATCAAGGTCTAACCAGTGCCAAATAGATGAACACTTGCAGGTGTGACGCCGCGCGATGGAGCAAAGGGGAGGCAGGGCTGCTTACACGCCCCTCCAAGCGTTTCCCATGCCAGGATTGGTACCCTATCCTGACCTGGCTTTTGCAGGGCTCTGGGCTTCTCTCTGCCTTTCCTTATGGAGAGTCTGGAGTCTTGGGCAAGGATAACAGCAGCGATGGCAGAAGCTTCCACAAGTGAATTGGGCTTTGTTCATACCTGTCAAGTTTTGGATTTGGAAATAAGGGAAATTTCCCGGCAAATACGGGATACTTGGCAGCTATGCTTATCCTGTGCTGCCCTCCAATGGTGGCAATAGGGCATTGCAGTCTAATTAATAAGGGATGACGGCGGGAAAGAGGGTAAAATAAGGGGTTTTCCTGGCTAATAAGGGATACTTGACAGCTATGGCTTTGTTCCTTGTAGGGTGCGACAGACTCTGAGAAGCGGATCCACAACCTGTCGGTGGAGAACGAGGGCCTGAAGCAGAGCCTGGCCGTCACCCAGGGGCTCCTGCAGCAGTTGGCCACAGTCTCCGCTCAGCCCCCAGCCCTGCTGACCAAGGTGAGGACTGAGGTGGCCCTTCCTTCCACCTCTGTCTGCCTTTTACAGGCTGTTGTGAGGCCACGGTAATGTGCAGGCTGTGTGCTGCTCTCCAAATGGGAACATGCTTTTTCTTTGCAATGGGCGTTTGGGGAGTTGTGCAAGTTGTGGTCCAAAAAGGCAATGTTTCTCTGAGCTCTGATGCTTCTCTAAGAAAGGAACCCTTTGCTGGCTTTCTTTTGGCCTTTGAACAGCATCCATTGCTCACAAGATCTAGTTGGGGACATCCCTGCATTGAAACATGCGGCTTAAAGTGTTGGAAGGGAGAAAGCATGATCTTCTGGGAAAAGAAGATCTTGGGAAAAGACACACAGGGTGTGTGGGTTGCACGTGGCCTTTGCCCCTGGAAAGGTTGGGTTGAAGCAGCTTTCTTTGGAAAAGAGGCAGGGGGACACCCCACCCCACCCCAAGCACCCCAGTTTGAGCCCTGCCCACTTCAACAGATGTCTGAGAAACTGGAAGCAGACTTTTAGTCCTTTTTGTTTCAAATGGGCTTTTGGAGCATTGTGTGGGGACTGCGGTGGCTTCTTCTTCTTTCATGTCCAGATCAAACTTTGGATTGCCAAAACAAAGGCACTTTCTTGGCTTTGTTGTTGGCCAAAATTAAATCTTCATCGGTAGATGTTTCTAGTATGGGAGCTGCTGGCCTAGCAGGTGGGGTCCTTGACTCTGCCACAATGTGTGTGCGCATGTGTGCATGCATGCGCCCTCCATGTAGGCTGGCACTTGGCTAATGACTCACCTGAGCACACCACAAAAATAAAGCCTCCACACAGCTGCCTTTGGTCCACAGGGGAAAATTAAAAGTCTACAGCAGGTGGGATTAGGGCCAAGGAAAATATCACAGCACCTTGAGCCAACTCTTGAGATCTCTGTCTGGCAGATCCCCAGGAGGGGCTGAACAGGGAATGGAACTCCCAACCTCTGGCTCTGCAACCATGATGTTGTACCTCACCCATGGAGACATCCAGCCAGCCCAGTGGGTGACATACAGCCCTGGTTTGTGGTCCCCATCCCTGCATTGTGCAGCTGAGCATGGCCACTGAGAGGGCCCTTTTTGTGGCCAGTGAGCTGGTAGGTGGTGGGAGCATAGAGAGATGGCCTGATCCTGTCTTCCCAGGAGAACGCAGACCTCCGCACCAAAGTCCAGCGCCTGGAGGCCAGCTTGCAGCAGAAGGTGGAGGAGCTGATGTGCCTGGAGGCACAAATGGACCGGCTGCAGTGGCGCAAGGAGGAGGAAGTGCGCGGATTGGACGAGCGCCTGCGGGGGCTACAGGCCTCTCTGGAGGCCCACAAAAACCAGCCCCCTGAGGTGCAGGTGAGTTGTGGACGTCATCCCCCCCCCCTCTAGCCCCTGGAGGGTGACCTCAGCCTAGGGCACTGATGGTGAACCTTTTAGAGACTGAGTGCCCAAACTCAACAGGCTGCTGTCCATGCTGCAGAGGAGCAGGGTGAACTCTGTGCTGGGGGGAGGGAGGGAGCTCTCCCATTGGGCTGCTGGGCAGAGGGGTGGGATGAACTCTGTGCTATGGGGGAGGGAGGAAGTGCTCCCAGAGAGGGCTCTGAGTGCTCCCTCTGGCACACATGCCATAGGTTCACCACCACCACTGGCATAGTGGTTCAGTGGCTGTCTCCCCCTGCAAAGCTTAGAGCCCCCTTTGAAAGCAAAGCTAGCCATAAGGGCTAAATGGCACTGGCCCTTCTTTCTGTTCAGGACTTGCCAGCCTGGTTTGTGGGAGTTTTTTCCCTCATGGGGAAGATGCTCTGCTCTCAGGAAACCTCAGCCTACTCCCTTCCACTGAGTTGGGGAAAGATGCTCTTTGGGATGCCCTTGTCGTCTCTCGGCTTTGTAGCCCCTAAAAAGTAATATTTGCCATTTCTCCTCCTCCTCCTCCTCTTGGCACACCCAGTGTTTACCCAGGCAGAGTGGGGGAAGTCCCCTGCAGAGATCCAGAGGTGTGCCTGGTTATGGCCTGAGTCCCAAGGTGGGTGCAAGGATGAGCCCCTTTTAGGTGGGGTGACAGTCTCCCTCAGTGGAGGAAATGCCAATGGAAACCTTCCTATGGGGCCCAACGGCAAAATCAGCAGAGGAGGAACTTTGATTCCCAACGGTCATGGAGATGGAAGAGGCCATGCCAAATAGACTGGCTGTCAAGGCACACCTTGTCCATATATCCTCAAGGCTGCGGCCATCCATTGCAGTCCCGGTGTTAAATCCTGCATGTCTCATTTCATACATGCCGCAGGAGATGGCTCCGTCATCAAAGTGTGTGGGTCACTTCATGGCAAGGTGGGATCCACCTTAAACAAATTCATGCCCATGACATTTTTACTACTCCAGGAAAAATGCATTCTCAGATACGAGTTGCTCTTGACGATGGGTTGCAAGGATGAGTCTTCTTCTGTGACTCGATCAAAGCCTGGCTGCCAACATGAAGCCACTTTCTTGGCTTTGTCGTTGGCCAAATTTAAGTCCTCGTCGGTGCATGTTTCTGACAGGCATCGGCAGACCAATAAATGAGCCCATGAATTCTGTCTCCATGTTCACACAGTGTATTGTTTGTTGTCTGTCACCAGCATTCCCCACTTGAGCCTGTTGGTCTTGCATTTAGGGACTCCAACCCTCAGCCTATTCAGGGTCTTCTCTATGACCAGAGAGGAGGGGGAAGACCTGGTTTGATCATGAGTTAAATGAACACCTGAAAATTTAGAAGGGGTTGCTGGAATCAAAACAAGTTTATATGCCGATGACACTCTAATTACAATAAGGAATCCACAAGTTTCGTTATCTAAATTGCAGATCCATCTTTAAAATTTTCAAGAAGCAACAGGATTGGAGGTAAATTGGGACAAGTCAGAAGCTTTAATATTTAATTTGAGTAATGAGGAAAAAGAAAAAATTAGGGATAAGTTCAAGATTCAAATTAAGAATAACATAAAGTACTTAGGGATTAATATTTCAAACAATTACGATGATTTGAAGAAATTAAATTATGATAAACTGGAAAGAGAAATAAGAGAAAAATACAAAGATATAAAAAATAAACTTATCTTGGTTCGGAAGAATTGCAATGTGCAAAATGAAAATATTGCCTACAATAATTTTTTTATTTGACACACTGCAAATACAAATTAATGAGAAAAGTCTAAAAAAATTCCAGAGTATGATGAATAATTATTGCAATGGAGATAAAAGACCTAAGTCTTTATGGTATTCATCACAGAAATTGGGTGGATTAGGAATTCCAAATATTAAAAAATATTATAATGTATTTAAATTAAGAAACATATGTAAAATATTAATGAGAAAGGAGCACATATGGGAAAGATTAGAGATGCAGGATATCTCAGAATTTGGGAATGAAGCCTTTTTAGGCAAAGTTAGGAAGAAAATAGGTACATCAAATAAATTATTGAAAGTGCTATTTGACACATGGAGAGTGTTAAAGAAAAGATTAGCTCCAAAAGTGTCACCAATAATTGAGTTAAGCGACATGAAAACATTCCCGGTAAGGATAGACAATAGGCTGGAAGGTGTAATTAATAGAAAAAATGAGGTGAGTTTAAAAAATTGGATGAAGGTTTGTAGTGATGGAGTAAAAAAAAGGGATATATTTCAACAAATGAACTTAAACTGGTTGCAAATTGCACAGGTAAATAAATGGAATAAAAAGCAATTGGAAGGAACAAATTTAAGTAGAAATAGAACATTATTTGAAGACTTGGTATACAGTTTAAGGACAGATCGAATAGCAATTAAAGGAATAGTTAGTAAAATATATAGGATCTTAAATAACGATGAT
Source organism: Bradypodion pumilum (assembly GCA_035047305.1). Classification (NCBI taxonomy): domain Eukaryota; kingdom Metazoa; phylum Chordata; class Lepidosauria; order Squamata; family Chamaeleonidae; genus Bradypodion; species Bradypodion pumilum. Next base: position 345,455,249 of record JAWDJD010000004.1, read on the forward strand.
AAACCACAGGATACATTAAAATCAATATGGGAACAAGACTTGAATATTAAAATTACTGATGCAGGTTGGAAAAGGAAATGGAAGAGTACAATTATGCGCACCTTATCAGTTAAGGTTAAAGAACACAACTATAAATAAATATGGAGATGGTATTTAATACCGGACAGGCTACATCAGAGAGATAACACAAAACCAAATTATTGCTTGAGATGTAATGATAGCCGGGGGTCATATATACATATGTGGTGGAACTGGGTAAAACCGAAACCCTTTTGGACCAAAATTAATAGGGAAATTAATGAAATATTGGACACTGATTTCAAATTGGATGCAAGCATTGCAATATTATCTGAGATAGATAACTTGAACTTAGATAAATACAGAAAAGATTTATTATTAATCATGTTAACTATAGCAAGACAATGCATAGCTAAAAATTGGAAAAGTGAAATTATAATAAAAATAGAGGATTGGTACAAGGAAATGTGGACATTAGCAGTGAATGACAAGTTAACATGCGAGTTAAACATAAGAAAGGGTATAATAAAAGAAATTTCATGAGATTTGGAAATGCTTTATTGAGCACCTGTTAGTCAGGAACCAAGGATGTACACCAGCGCCTGAATTCCTCACAGTTTGGATGCAAAATAGTAACAAATAGCAAACTCATTCTCCGGAAGCAATGTAAATATCACTGGGTGAATGTAACTGTCGCTACATATAGCAAAAGAAGATACAGATAAATGATAAGGGCTGTGATAAGAGTAGACATTATATATAGTTTTTGTAATAGAAATTAATTTAAATTGATGAATTGTAATATCTTACTTTCTAATTTTTCATTGCGCTGTAATCTGATTTTGCATAATTTGTATTGTCTTTGTATTTTTGTTATGTAATATTTTGTTTCTTGAAATAGTTTTTCTTTTTCTGTATAGTGTCATTTGGTAATAAAACTAATTAAAAAATAAAAATAAATGAACACCTGAAAAGGTGAGGTGTGGCAGATCCAAGGAGAGGTAATCTGGGGCCCTCCTGGACTCGTGACTCCTGCTCGATGAGCAGGTGGCAGTCGTGGCCAGGAGGGCTTTTGCACAACTCCGTGTCATACGCTAGTTACGCCCGCTCCTGGACCGGGACTCTTTGCTCATGGTCACTCATGCTCTAGTCACCTCCAGACTGGATTATTGCAATGCGCTCTACATGGGGCTGCCCTTGATGACCATTCGGAGGCTGCAACTGGTCCAGAATGCAGCTACTCAGGTGGTGATGGGGTGCAGATGTTATGCCCATGCCTCGCCACTGCTTCGGGAGCTGCACTGGTTGCCAGTGTGCCTCCAGGTGCAATTCAAGGTGCTGGTAATGACTTTTAAAGCCCTACATGGTAGTGGGCCAGGATACGTAAGAGACCGAGTCACCCCAAGAACATCTGTCTATCCCCCCAGAGCGGACCAGAGAGGCTCTCTTATTGAGCCATCCTCTAGCACCAGAATGAGGAAGGAGGGCCTTCTCAGTGTCTGCTCTGGGCCTATGGAACCTCCTGCCAATGGAGCTACGACTCCAGACGGAGTTGCTGCCCTTCAGGAAAGGGCTGAACACCTGGCTGGCAAAGCAGGTGTGCGGCACTGGGGATGTGGTGACTCCTGCCTGCTGGCAGAATGGGAAGAATGCCCCCTCTCTCTCTCTTTTAATCTCTTTTCTCTGTAGGGGTTGGGGTAACTTTTGGTAGCAGTTTTTATGGGGTTTTTATGGGTTCTACAATGTGATGTTGGTTTTATTCTCTGTGAGCCGCCCAGAGTCTTTGGAGTTGGGCGGCAATATAAATCAGAAAAATAAAATAAATAAACCTAGCTTGAACGTATTACACCTCCCCTCCCCCAGGACCGCCCGTGCCAGGGAATGCCAAGCACCCATCCCTGCATGATGCTCAGAGTGGGCTGTATTTCTAAGCTCTGCATTCCCTCCTCCCAGTACATCACCAAGACCGTGGAGGTGGACTCCCCCCACATGCTGCAGGCTGTGGCCGAAGCCGAGGGCCAGAACCGGACCCTGATGGGGCAACTCACCCGCCAGGTGGAGCGCTGCCAGCAGCTGACGGAGCAGCTGCACAGCTCGGAGGAGGTAGCTGAGGGCCTGAGGGTCAAGGTAGGTAAAGCCAGGGCTTGAGGGAATGTTGTGTGGCTTCATGACATCAGGCTCAAGACAGGTGAATAGTCATAGAATCATAGAATCACTGAGTTGGAATTGTTGTTGTTCAGTCGCACAGTCGATTCCGACCCTTTGTGACCACATGGACCATTTTCCTCCAAGCACCTCTGTCCTCCACCCTCCTCCTCAGCCTGCCCAGCTCTGTGCCCATTGCATCCACAATACCATCTATCCATCTCATCTTTAGACGCCCCCTTCTTCTCTTGCCCTCCACCTTTCCCAACATCAAAGCCTTCTCAAGTGAGTCCTCCCTTCACATTTGATGTCCAAAGTACTTTAGCTTCATCTTCACTATTTGTCCCTCCAATGAACAGTCAGGGTTAATTTCTTCCAGTATTGACTTATTTGTTCTCTTTGCTGTCCAAGGGACTCTCAGGACTCTCCTCCAACACCACATCTCAAAGGCATCTATTCTGAGACCTTAAATTTTCAAAAAGGAAATTTCCCAAAGATGAGGAAACTAGTAAAAAAGAAGCTGAGAGAGTCCAAACACTCCAAGAGGCGTGGAGGCTGTTTCCAAAAACAATAACCGAGGCCCCATTGGAATGCATACCCAAAAGGAAAAAGGGCACTGCCAGGTCCAAGAGGACTCCAATGTGGCTTACAGGAGCTGTTCGGGAAGTGATCAAGAGCAAGAAAAGCTCATTTAGAAGATGGAAGGCTTGTCCAAATGAGGACAGCAGGCAGAAACATAAATTCTGGCAGAACAAATGCAAGGCAACAATCAGGAAAGCAAAGCAAGACTTTGAGGAGCGTATAGCTAAAAATACTCAGAGGAATAACAAAGACTTCTTTAAGTACATTAGAAGTAAGAACCCAACTAGGAAGGCCATTGGACCATTAGATGACAATGGAAGGCAAGGGGTTATTAAAGAGGAAACAGAGATTGCAGAGAGACTCAATGAATTCTTTGCTTCAGTATTCACTGAAGAAGACAGAGGCCACATGCCCAAAACAGAGCCTATCTTCGTAGGGAGGGAAACCGAAGAATTAAGCCAGATAGAAATAACCAGGGAGGAGGTCCTTGCATGTCTTGTTAAGCTAAACACTAACAAATCACCAGGACCAGATGGCATCCATCCACGAGTTCTCAGGGAACTTAAAGATGAAATTGCTGTTCTCCTAGCCAAAATATATAATCTTTCCCTCAAATCAGGCTTTGTGCCTGATGACTGGAAGGTAGCGAATGTAACACCAATTTTCAAAAAAGGATCCAGGGGTGATCCAGGAAATTACCGACCTGTCAGTTTGACATGTGTCCCAGGTAAAGTGATGGAAACCATCCTAAAAGATAGAATTAATAGGCACATAGAAGAGAAGGCGCTGCTAAAGGAGAGCCAACATGGCTTTTGCAAGGGCAAATCATGCCTCACTAATCTGTTGGAATTTTTTGAGAGTGTCAACAAGCATGTGGATAAGGGGGATCCAGTTGACATTGTTTATCTGGACTTTCAGAAGGCTTTTGACAAGGTCCCACACCAAAGGCTCTTGAATAAACTTACCAGTCATGGAATAAAGGGACAGGTCTTGTCCTGGATCAGCAACTGGCTAAGGGACAGGAAACAGAGGGTAGCACTCAATGGACACTTCTCCAAGTGGAGGGAAGTAAAGAGTGGGGTCCCCCAAGGTTCAGTACTGGGACCCCTGCTTTTCAACCTCTTCATAAATGATCTAGAGGTAGGAGTAAAAAGCAAGGTAGCCAAATTTGCTGACGACACTAAATTATACAGGGTAGTGAAAACTGTGAGAGATTGTGAGGAGCTCCAGAGGGATCTCTTGACACTGGGGGAGTGGGCAAAACAGTGGCAAATGAGCTTCAACATCAGTAAGTGCAGAGTGATGCATGTTGGGGCAAAAAACCCCAATTACATTTATAAACTGATGGGGTCTGAACTCTCTGCGACAAACCAGGAAAGGGACCTTGGTGTCCTGGTGGATCCCCCTCAATGAAGGTGTCAACCCAGTGTGCCTCAGCAGTGAAAAAGGCAAACTCAATGCTAGGGATCATTAGGAAGGGTATAGAAAATAAGTCAGCAAGTGTCATTTTGCCTCTTTACAAATGTATGGTGAGGCCCCATCTGGAATACTGTGTACAGTTCTGGTCGCCATACCTCCAGAAGGATATTATGGAGCTGGAGAAAGTACAGAGGAGGGCAACCAGAATGATGATGAGGGGACTGGAACACCTTCCTTACCATCTGAGGCTGCAACGGTTGGGCCTCTTCACTCTTGAACGACGACGTCTAAGAGGTGACCTGATTGAAGTGTATAAAATCATGCACGGTGTGGACAAAGTAGATAAGGAAAAACTGTTTTCCCTATCACATAACACTAGAACTAGGGGACACTCCATGAAACTTTTGGGTACTAGTTCTCAAACAAATAAGAGAAAGTACTTTTTCACCCAGAGGATCCCTGGTCTATGGAACTCCCTGCCAGAAGAAGTGGTGACAGCTGTCAGTCTTGACAGCTTCAAGAAAGGATTAGACAAGTTCATGGAGGACAACAAGAGTATCAATGGCTATAATTATGGATGTACCTAAGGACAACCTCCGGGTTGGATAGGCAGGATATCTCTCAATGCCATTTCCAGGGAATCCTAAGCAGGTGAAGGCATCTCCTTGAGAATACCCTGAAGGAAATGGTGAGCCACTGTGTGAGACAGAATGCTGGACTGGATGGGATGTGGCCTGTTCCAGCAAGGCTGTTCTTATGTTCTTATTCTTCTGCACTCAGCTGTCCTAATGGTCCAGCTCTCACACCCATACATTACCACTGGGTAATTACCACTTTTAGGCCATTGAGTCCAACCCCCTTGTTCATTTTTTTTACCTCCAAAGGATGGAAGAGGCTGAATCAACCTTGATCCCCATCCGGATCAAACTCACAACATTTAGGCTGCAGGACAGCAGTTTAACCCCTGTGCCACCATGGCCCTATTCTGAAGTGAAACTTCTCCCTGGCAGATCTCCGCCTACGAATCCGAAATCGCTGGACTGCGCCAGGAATTGGTCCGTGAGATCGGTCAGCTGGAGGCGCAGAAAGAGGAAGCGGTCCGGGAGGCCTCTCGGTGCTCCGAACAACACCTCCAGCATCTGCGCCAGCAGTTGGCAGGTACCTGGGGTGGGGTTTGGGTCACAGATCCCAAAAGCCATACATGTCCCAGGGCCAGGGACCCCAGGAAAGGGAGCAAGAAGAGAAAGGGACCTTTTTGCATCTTGTGCCTAGCCTGGCAGGGCCAGGGTCGGAGTGCCAAGTGCCCAGGCTCGACAATGCCCTGACAATGCGCTGCCTCTAACGGCCATGCATGTGCAGTAACCTCTTTCCTGGCCAAAGGGGTTTCTGCGCATACGCGCAGAGGTTTCTGCACATGCACACTGCTGCCTCTGACAGCCACGCATGCGCAGTAACCAATTTCCTGGAAACTTACTGCGCATGCGTGGCCGGCTCTTGGATTAGCAAAAGCACGACTTGACGGGTCATGATAGTTTCTTCCTCTTGCTATTAAATGTTACATTTCACTACATTACTAACCTAACTTATAATACTAACATAATAAGTATATGCAATGAATAAATGAACACAGAAAACATTACGTGAGTATGCTAAGCAGAACATAAGAACAAAGACTCATGTTAAGGAGATTACATATAAGAATTACATGACTTCTATATATGTGTGTGTGTGTGTGTGTGTGTGTGTGTGTCCTCATCAATACATCATTCAAAAGGACAGCTAGAGTTCTTACTAATGTTTGGAAGTTTATCCCACTCTTGCCCATCCCTTAAATCAGGGGTTCCCAACCTAAGGCCCATGGGTTGGGAACCCTTGTGAGAGAGTGTTAGGAAATGACAGACGCCCACCATCATTGTCCCCTACTAAATGCCCTTTGGCGGGTCCTCGCCTACCTTTCAGGACTGGAGTGGCATGAGATGAGTGGGTTGGGCTCCTCAGAGGGCGGTGGGTGGGGAGCAAGGCTTCAACCCTAGTAAACAAAGGCTCCTATCCATCTGTTTGTCCCCTTCTCTCCCCCCCCCCACATGACCCCACCCCCACCCCCCAGGTGTACAGCAGCGCCTGGACACCCTCCAGCCTCTCCTCAGGTGGATGAAGGGTGATTGCAGCAGCCTACGGAGGCAGGTGCGCAACTTTGCTGACTGTTATGAAGCTGCCCTGGACGAGGCTCGGCAACAGGTGAGACCAAGGACCCCAATGGTGCCTGTAAGGGGAGGAGCGGACACCCACCCCCCGCTTACTCACACAACGAGTGTCCGCAAGGAAGTGCATGGGGTTAGGTCGGTCCAAGCTGTGAGTGTGAGCCAGCAGGCACTGGGCCAACCTGCATATTTATGCTCCCCTCCTTGAAAATGTTCTGCAGTCCAACTGGGATGGGTTGCCCCCCCCCCTCCCAAATGCTGTGAGTCAGGAGGCTGGAGGGTCGTCCTCCCCGCCCCCCACACACACACACACACCTTTGGCTCAGCCACACAGGGCCAGTGATGAATGGGTGGTGGCAAGGGTACCCCAAGGGTTGCTTGGGGTGGCCGCGTTTCCAGTGGGCCCCCCACTAAGGGGCACCTCTTGGGTTATGCCCAGCCCTGGGAGAAAGAGAAGAGAGGGGAAGAAAGTGATGGAAAGGAGCAGGTGCCGCTGCAGAGGTCAGGCAAGGCGGTGGCACCTTGGGCTCAGGGATGCCCTGTGGCATGACATTCTCCGTGGGCACAGCTGTGTCAGGTCCAGTGCCCACCTGAGAGGCAGAGAGGGAATCTGCAGGGGAGGGGATTTTCACACTCTTCCTTCCTCCCACTCCACTGCCCCACAGATGCACTCGGTCATTGGCCAAGTGTCGCACGCCCACCGTGCACTGGAGGAGCGCTACCAGAGAGAGGTGAAGCTGCGCAAAAAGTACCACGACCAGCTCTTGGAGCTTAAAGGTACTGAGTAAGGAAAGCGGTATATAAATGTGAAAGTAAAGTAAAGAGTAGTGAAAGGTCTGTGGATCTTACCATCTGGCTGTCATTATTGTGCCTTGTTTATTCAGACTTAATGTACTATTTGGAGAGGTGTTGATGCTTCTGTTTTAAACTGTGTAAAACACCCCAAGGGGCCACTGTGGCTTATTTATTTATTCTATTCTTTAGATTTCTATACTGCCCATCTGAGATATTTTCCCACTCTGGACAGTTTACAGTAGTTAAAACCAGAAATATACACATCATATCAATTGATGGTATCCAAAGGTGGTCTAATCCTATCATACACTTAATCATTGGCTATAGGGAGAATGTGGTTAAGACGCTGAACTTGACGACTGGAAGGTTGGCAGGTCAGCAGTTCGAGACCCGAGTGTTGTGCAATGGAGTGAGCTCCTGTCATCTGTCCCAGCTCCTGATGACCTAGCAGTTCAAAAGAAATAATTTGCAAGTAGATAAATAGGTACTGCTTTGGCACGAAAGGTAACAGTATTCCGTGCATCTAGTTATGCCTGCCACATGACCACAGAAACCTCTGCAGATGCAGACAGTGCTGGCTCTTTGGCTGTAATCATAGATGAGCACCGAAGCCTAGAGTTGGACACGACTGGCTTTCAAGCAATGTGGTGGCGGTTTATGCTTCTGTTTTAACCTGTGGCATGTCCATCCGTGGGCCCTGCCACTGCTCTGCCCCTGCTGACAGGGAACATCCGGGTCTTGTGCCGCCTGAAGCCACTGACCAAGGAGGAGGAGGAGGAGGAGGAGCAGCAGTCGCCGGAGGGAGACGGAGGTGCAGCGGTGGCAGCTGACCCTGCGGACAATGGCACGGTGACCGCCTGCTATAAAGGCAAGGAGCGGATCTTCAAGCTGGACAAGGTCTTCCTGCCAGAGGCCACCCAGGAGGAGGTGAGAAGGGCCTGATCCTGCCACAAATGTTCCAGGGACCCAGTTCTGGCCCCCATTCCGCCCAAGGAGCCCCCGGCCACTGTTGTGCCACTCCACCTTTTTCCCCTGGGATGCTGAGGCCAAGCGCCCAGAGTTGGGGAAACACGGGGTGAACCCTTGGAAAGAGTTTGGGGAATGGGGGCTGCCGGAGGGAGGGTTGGCTGGTTGCATCATCCCTTCTGCAAATGGCACCGGTTCAGGGCAAAGAGTCTAGTGCAGGGGTGCCCAAACTTTTCGGGCTGTGGGCCGGCCACATGGTTCAGCGGGCCGGTCACGTGGTTCCTCACACAGGAAGCAGAAGTAAAATGTGCCTTGCAAAATCTGTTTTGAAACAGGATGAGATAAGTTTTTAGGCTGCTTAAAAGTGCACTAACTACGGCCCGTGGGTCAGATCTGGCCCCCGACACCAATTCATCTGGCCCATTCTGCCCTTGCCGCTCCTGGAAGTGGAAGTAAAACGTGCCCATACGGGTGGTGTGGGCCAGATGAATTGGTGTCAGTGGCCAGATCCGGCCCATGGGCCATAGTTTGGGCACCCCTGGTCTAGTAGGTAGAGAATTGGACTGGGAAGAGGACCAGGACTGAGTTGGGGAAAAGGTGCAGTTAGGGGAGGGAATGGGTGGCATTTTGGTGCGGCGGGCTGGCTTTATGGTCTCAGTGTGTCAGGATTTGAGTGGTTTTGCCATCCATGGAGACTTACTGCGCCAGGGAGGGATCTGAGCACTTTGGAGTGTTTCACACACCGTGTTGGCCAACTTGGAAGTTGAAGAAGGGCCAGAGTCTAGACCTGTCACTTCTCAGGTCACCTTTTATGATGGGCCACCAAGTTGTTTCTGACTTATGGTGACCTTCTCTTTGATCATCCATTGGGGCTTTTCTTTTCTTTTGGCTACAGGAGTATTCTGTTTACATTCTTCCTCGGTAATGTTTCTTGGTCCAACCCGCAGTTCTCGTGTGGGGTCAGTTGAGCTTAGTAATGCAAATGTCTTTTCCACATGGCCTTTACATTTTTCAGGGTGTGTGTGTGTGTGTGTTCTGGGAAGAATATTCCAGAAAGTGTGGGTGGGCTGGACACTCTAACAGATGAGCTTGGGAGGCTTGGAGTCCTTTCCTTGGATTTTGTTTCATCCTTTTAATAACCATAATCAGAAGTTTGATGAGTTGGGGAGGTTGGAGATGGGATTATGTCGTCCGTGATGGCGAACCTTGGCTCCCCAGCTGTTCTTGGACCTTCCCAGAAGCCCAAGTCTCTGTGTACACGCAGTAAACCCATTCATGTGGATTCACAGAGACTTGGGCTTCTGGGAATTGAAGTCCAAGAACACCTGGAGTGCACAGTAAACCCACTTGAGTGGCTTCACAGGAACTTGGGCTTCTGGGAATTGAGACAGGTGCGCCGCCGCCACCACCACCCGCCCCTCAGAGCCCTGCCCGGCCCCGAGGGTACAAGAGCCGCCACTGCCAAGTGCGCCAGAGGAGCCTCGGTCTCTCCCCAGAGTCATTCCATCGCTCTGGGGATGGGAGACAGGTGCACCACCGCCGCTGCTGCACCTGAGGACTAATTGTTCCCCCGGGGTCACTCTTTTGGCCCGGGGAAGGGTATTGTGTGCTCGCCCAGCTTGCATTGTTGTGTGGGCCTGGGCCTTGCATTTTCAATATATTCTATATATTGTATTGCTCTTTATTGGATATTGTACTGTTTGAGATTTTGGTTTGTATTTATTGTTTCTATGCATCGTGCTGTCATTTTGTTTATGCTATGCTGTATGCAACCGCCTTGAGTCGTCTTTGGACGAGTAAGGCGGTATACAAATATGACAAATAAATAAATAAATAAATAAGTCCAAGAACAGCTGGAGAGCCAAGGTTCGCCATCACTGGGTTATGGAGGGAAGGAAGAGTGACAACTTAGCATTCATCTCCTAGCTTGTAGGAAGCATTATAGGGTGTGGGACATGATGCATCCTTGGAAGCTGTTGCCTACTTTCAGTTCTGCTCGATAATTGGCTTTCCGTTGATCTCTGGGATCCCCAGCACAGGTGATGCACTGTAGGCTACCTGGAGCTCCGATGGGGAAGTACGGACTACAAAACTCAAAAGCAGGCATTGGTCCAGAGGCTGGATTGGAAGCCACGGCCAGGACACGGGAGTTTTATCAATCACAATTGCTATGAGACTTCTCTATGGCTCCATAGTTCTTAGCTCACTCCCTGGGCAGCTTACAGGTTAATCGCTGCACTTTTGCCCCCCAACCTGCTGTGGACTCGTTTTTTCCAACCACGGAAGGATGGATGGAAGAGGCTGAGTCAAACTTGGTCCCTGCCAGGATCAAACTCACAACCTTTTGGCTGAGTAGGGGGGCAGCAGTTTAACCCCTGCACCGCCAGGGCTCAATAATGACAAGTTGCTTACCTGTAAACTGTTCTTCTTTGTGGTCTCTGTGAATCCACACGAATGGGGGGGGCGCTCTTTTTTGTTGGGGTAGGTGGGTGGTTGTCACATCGGAGGTCAACAGGTAAGGCCTCCTTTGGGTCCCCGAACACCCTGTTGGTCTGGGCCTGGCTTGACCTGGCCCTCTGCTGCTTTCTGACCCCTTGATATCTAGGTCTCGGCCAGGGAAGGCCACCCCTCTCCCAGGGACAGCCAGAGAGCCGTGGCTGCCACGCCAGCAGGTAACGTTCTTGCCTGCTCTCCGCCTGGCTCCCTGCCTCACACCTGCACTCCTTCGATGACGCCTCACCTCCACCTGCCTGTTGGTCCCCATCACTTCACAACTGCACTGCACTGATGTGTGGGGTGGGACGGGATGGGGTGAGGGTCTTCTGTGCCCTCCCTCCAACCTCTTCTCTGCCCCTGCAGGTCTTTCAGGAGGTTGAGCCGCTGGTCGTCACCTGCCTGGAGGGCTACAATGTCTGCATCTTTGCCTATGGGCAGACGGGATCAGGGAAGACCTACACCATGGAGGTATTAAGGGGCCTCTGGCCAGTCTCTACCACCACCCCCCCCCACCCCACCCTGCTGAGTCCCGTGAATTCTGTTGGATAAGTAAGGCAGAGTGTTGCTTTCTCATTGCTTTATAACAGGGGTGATCCGGCCCCCAACACCAGTTCTTCTGGCCAATGCAGCCCTCGTCGCTCCCAGAAGCGGAAGTAAAACGCATTTGACTTCCATTTCTGGGAACGACAAGGGCTTCGTGTCGCGTTTTACTTCCACTTCTGGGAGCGACGAGGGCTTTGTGGGCCGGATGAATTGGCATCGGGGGCCGAATCTAGCCCCCGGGCATAGTGACCAGTCCCCTTTCCTTTTCTCCTTGGTTCCAGGGTATCCCAGAGAACCCCGGGATCAACCAGCGAGCATTGCAGGCCCTTTACCGGGAGATGGAGGCCAAGGAGGAAACCTGGAGATACTCGGTCAGCCTCAGCATGGTGGAGATCTACAACGAGGTGATCAGGTGAGAAAGGGCTCCAAAGGTAGGAGGACTTCAGCACCCTCCAGTCTTCTTAGGAGCAAATAAAAGGAGGGAGGGGTGGGTGGGTGGGTGGGTAGGTGGTGGGTGGGCTTCCTGTAAACATTAGGTCCATGTTTGGAGACAAGCGAAGTGGGATTTTGTAGCAACCCTAATGTTTTACTTGATCTCACACTATGAGAATAACATGGGCCAAGTCTGATCAATGGCCCATCCTCTTAACACAGTGTCATCCAGTCCCTCTGAGGCTATATCATCATCATCATCATCATCATCCTACTTGGGCTGTAGAAACAGGTGTGTGTGTGTGTGGGGGGGGCTTTGCAAGGTCTCTTCTTAGTCTCTAACAGCATTTCTTTATTTATCAGAATATAAAGCACTACATTTTAAAACCAACACAATAAAAAATTCATCTAAAAACGTACGGTAAAGGTCGTCTTTGCTCGAAAACCAGTCGTATCTGACTCTAGGGTTCAGTGCTCATCTCTGTTTGTAGCCAAAGAGCCAGCGCTGTCTGCATTTGCAGACGCTTCTGTGGACACGTGGCAGGCAGGCCTTGACACTGGAGTGCACGGAATGCTGTTAGCCTTCCCACGAAAGTGGTCCCTATTTATCTACTTGCAATTTTTTGCTTTCGAACTGCTAGGTTGGCAGGAGCTGGGACAGAGATGGAAGCGCACTCTATCATGCAGTACCTGGGGCTCGAACTCTGACCTTCCAGGCATCGAGTTCAGCATCTTAAACACTTGAGCCATCACAGTCTGTATGTATGCATACGTACATAAACTACATGTTCACATATCCACACTCTACTTTTTCGATATTTTCAGCCACTTTAATGAGCCCTGGTGGTGGTAAAGTGGTTAAGCTGCTGTCCTGCAACCAAAAGGTTTTGAGTTCGATCCTGACCAGGAAACAAGGTTGACTCAGCTTCGTCCAACCTTCTGAGGTCATTCAAATGAAGACCCAGCATGTTGGGGGGGGGGCAAATGCTAATGAACCTGTGAATGGCCCAGAGAGTACACTGAGCGCCATGGGCAGGATAGAAGTGGGATTGTGTTCGTTTTGCTTTGCCTGTCATTCAAGAGAGCATAAGATTCACATTATATGGATGTTTCTGTGTACTTTGCACAAGGCTCACACTAATCCTGCCAAGAAAAGTGGTATAGATTGTGCTTCATTGAGAAGGAAGGAAGGAAGGCTGCATGCTCTCCTTTAATTGGCGCCACTTGTTTTGGATTTGAGGGAGCTTGAAGCTCTACAAAATGTACCCAAGAGGCTTTCTCCTGGCCGATGAGGGAGGAAATCTTTCTCAATCGTCCAACCTGCCTTAGGCTGCACATTTTCCAGGAATTTGAAAGAATCCAGAAAAAAAGTATTTTAAACAAGGGGGTCTGGATTGTGTGCCCAGCATCATGCTCTGTGAGGTAATTTCCAGTGCCTATCTCTGTCCCAGCTCCTGCCAACCTAGCAGTTCTAAAGCAAGAAATTGCAAGTAGATAAATAGGTACCCTTTCGGCTGGAAAGGTAACAGTATTCCACATTCTGGGCATCCGTGGGGTAGGAGGTGTCGGTGGAGAAGGATCCGTCGTGCAAGAAGGAAGGGTTGGGCCGTCAGCTAACTAGCGCCTCGGACTTCTCCTTTCCTTTAGGGATCTTCTGGGAAAGGATCCTCAGGAGAAACTGGACATCAAGCTGAATCCGGACGGAAGCGGCCAGCTGCATGTCCCAGGACTGACCAGCGTGGAGGTACGCAGCCTCCAGGACATCCGGAAGGTAGGCAGATGACTGCACACATGCTCAGTTTGGGGACTGCGAGGGAAAGACTCACCCCCCCCCCCAGCTAACAGCTTGGGTCCAACCAACCTCTCCCACCTACAGATGCTCTCCTTGGGGAAGAGGAACCGGGCCACCCATTCCACCAACATGAATGAGCACAGCTCCCGCTCGCACGCTCTTTTGACGGTCACCATCACTGGCACGGAAGTGGCCTGTGGTACCCAGATCAAAGGTATGAGTTTGGCAGCTAAGCTCCTGCCCACCTTGGCCAAGGCTTTCCAGGAGATGAAATCGTTTCCCTAGACCAGTGATGGTGAACCTTGGCACTCCAAGTGTTCTTGGACTTCCCTTCCCAGAAGCCCAGGTCTTTGTGAATCCACATGAATGGGTTCACTGGAACTGAAGATGTCCTTGGACTTCAGTTCCCAGAAGCTCAAGTCTCTGTGAATCCACAGGAATGAATTTATTACACGTATGCAAACTGCCCACATGCCCAGCTTGGGTACTGCAAGCGCCCCCCTCCCCACTTCTCCACGTACACACACACACACGTACGCACGCACACGCACACACGCACACTGGAAGGTCGGAGTTCAATTCCTGCACGATGGAGTGAGTTCCCGTCCTCTGTCCCAGCTCCTGTCAACCTAGCAGTTTGAAAGCAAGAAATTGCAAGTAGATAAATAGGGACCACTTGGGTGGGAAGGTAAACAGTGTTCCGTGCACTCCGGTGTTTAGTCATGCCTGCCTCATGATCAAGGAAATGTCTACAGACACAGACAGCGCTGGTTCTTTGGCTATACACAGAGATGAGCACTGCACCCTAGAGTCGGATACGGCTGGCTTTCAAACAAGGGCAACCTTGTACATTGTGCTTGGTTAGCGTAACAGATAAGTATACAAATCAAGATGGCTTTTTGCAACTGGTAATTCCAGATGATCTCTGGTTGTTATGAATCTAATGCAACATCTTCTGTTACTGTTGTTGGTCTATTAGAACAACAACAACAACAACAACAACAACAACCAAAAAGCCTTGAAGTCTCTGCCCTCAAGGTCGTGGCAAGGTGAAGAGCACATCTTCCCAGTTACCCTAAATTATTGATTTTTTGGGGGGGAATTCAGATGAAGCAGGAGTCAGACTGACATTTAAGCTAACATAGTTAGTATTTTTGTTTTGTGATAAGCTTAAATTCTTGCAACCTGACACTTCCTCCCTCCCTTGTAATGCAAAACCATCCAGGGTTGTGTGGGTCCTTGGAGAGCAATTAAGAGCCATTACCTTTACAAAAGACTTGCCTCCAGTGGAAATGAGAACTGCTTAATGGATCAGCTCAGCTCCTGGCATTTCGGGGTTTCTTGGGGAGTGGGGCGGGGTGGGGGGCCTGGCCTTTGTGGCTGCTAGCATCAGCACTTGCCCTTCCCAATTTATCTCTGCTACACTTCTGCTGAAGAAGCAATGCCACAAACATGAAGGGTCTGTTGTTCTTTCCTCCCACTGACCCCCAAACCTGGCATACCTGGTGCTCTGAGCCCTGAGATTCAGCCCCTCTTGCCTTTCTCCAGGAAAGCTGCACCTGGTGGACCTGGCCGGCTCGGAGCGGGCGTGGAAGTCGGGCGCCCAGGGTGAGCGGCTGAAGGAAGCCCAAAACATCAACCGGTCCCTGCTGGCGTTGGGGGAAGTGATCCAGGCACTGCGGGCCAAGCAGTCTCATGTCCCCTTCCGCAACTCCAAGCTCACCTACCTGTTGCAGGACTCCCTGGGCAAGGGCAGCAAGACCGTCATGATGGTGCAGGTGAGGGCCTTGCGGGACCGGACTGAGATGGCGCTTGCAAGAGGCCAACTCCCTTAGGCCACGGGTGCCCAAGCTATGGCCTGTGGGCCAGATCTGGCCCCAACACCAATTCATCTGGCCTGTGCCCCCCGCCCCCTTGTTGCTCCTGGAACCAACAGGCACATTTTACTTCCACTTCTGGGAGTGAGGAGGGTGGCATAGGCCGGATGAATTGGCATTGGGGGCTGGATCCGGCCCTCAGACCATAGTTTGGGCATCCCTGGTTTAAGCAGAGAAAATGGCAACTTAAAATCTACCTTATCCTGTTGTAAAACAGATTGCAAGGTACATTTACTTCCGCTTCCTACGGGAGGAACCACATGACTGGTCCACTGAACCCCACGACTGGCCCACGGCCCAAAAGGTTTGGGCACCCCTGCCTTAGGCAACTCCTGACCGGAGCTGGAAAGCCATGACTTTGTGAGAACCACCTATCTGCAAGAGCTTTCCTAGACATTGCTGAACCGGAAAGTTCAGGTCAACAGTTCAAGACCTGAGCAATGCATGACAGAGTGAGCTCTGGTCATCTGTCCCAGTTCCTGCCAACCTAGCAGTGCAAAAGCAAGAAATTGCAAGTAGATAAATTGGGGCCACTTGGGTGGGAAACGTGACAGCATTCCACGTACCTATTTATCTAGTCGTGCCTGCCGCATGACCACAGAAACGTCTGCAGATGCAGACAGCACTGGCTCTTTGGCTGTAAATGGAGATGGGCATTGAACCCTAGAGTCTGACTGGCTTTCAAGCAAGGGAGACCCTTTACCTTTACCTAATATTGTAATTTTACTGTTTATTCCAGAGTGGTTAGACCACCCAGATGGGCAGGATATAAATGGGATGATTGAAGGAAAGGTCCCCCCCCCACCTGTCTCTTTTCACCCAGCCTGTTTCTCTCTGCCCCCCAGATCTCTCCCTTGGGGAAGAATGTGGGGGAATCCATCTGCTCCCTCCAGTTTGCCCAGCGCGTCTGCAAAGTGGAACTGGGACCGGCGTCCCGTCGCATCGACTCGTCCAACGCAGCAGCCTGAGCTCTGAGCCCCCAGAGCCTCCACCCCCTCAAAGGACTCGGAGCAGGAGCCACCACGGGTGTTCAGAGGCATCTCTCAGCCACCCACCCACCCACCCACCTTTTGAGGGCAGGCTCTCCTCCAGCCAGGCTGGTCTTGAGAGCAAAAAAGCACCACCACCACCACCACCACCACCACCACCACCACCGCCCCCTCAATGGGGAGTGAGTGGGGTGGGGCTCGGCATCACCCCCACTGGGCAGAAGGACAGGCCCTCCATGTTCCAAGGACCCTGGCTCAGGCAGCCTCCCCCCTTCATGGGGGCTTCCCCCTCCGTTTCCCTTTGCTGTTCCCTTCCCTTTCTTCTTCCTCACAGGTCTCTCCCTTCCTCCCTCCATTGCCATGGGGTTTAGCAAAAGGGTTGGGGGGCAGCTATGCTTTAACAAATCCCTGGAGCTTTCTTCACCCCATCCACTCCCGCTCCCCCCCCCTCCTCACCACCCTACCTGAGTTCCTGCTGAGCTGAAGGGCTGGATGTGTGTGTGTGTGTGTGTGTGTGTGTGTGTGTGTGTGTGTGTGTGTGTGTGTGTGTGTGTGTGTGTGTTGTGTGGCTCTTTCCTCCCCCAGCCAGCATGTCTGAATGCATCTGCCATGCAGCCCCTTTGCGGTTCCGAAAAGCGCCTTCTGAGCTATGTGGTAGAGCGGGGCTACCTGCCCACCATCCTTCCTACCTGGTGGCCCATTTCTCCATTTGAATTGCCTTGCTGGCATTTGCCACCCACCCTTTCACCTCTGACTTGGTTTTGCTCCCATTGGGTGGGGAGTAGGGATCTCGCTCTCTCCCCCCCCCCCAAAAAAAAACACCCCACTGCTCAGGTCGCTTGACCCAATTGGTCCATCTCCGTCCTCCAGGTGCTCAGGGATGCAGGCTGGCTCCAGGGGGTGGGCTTCTTTCTCTCCTGGGCTAACCCTCCTAAAGCCCCCCCACCGCCCACCCAGGGAGGTCTGGGTGACTCTGTGTGTGGGAGTGGGCCAGCTCCCCTGGCCAGCTTGGATCGGTGCCTTTCTCCCACTGCCCGCCCCAAAGGGTCCCTTTCTGTCCACTTTGCATTTGGTTTTGGTCTCAGGGCTTAACCATCCTCCCCTGCCCGTCCTCCAGTCCGTCTATCTTCCCTACTAGCCATTGCAGGTGAGGGAGAGTGTGGGAACTGCAGCCCCACAAAAGCCCCTTTGCAAAGGCTCCAGGTGTGCTTTACCTGGGAGCAAAAGGATGGAGGTTAGAGAAGTCCTACCCTAGCCCTGAAAGGAAGCTGAACCCTCCCTCCACCTTTCCCCCCTGCCTCTCACAGGGACTGGGGGGGGGGGGGGATGGGGATGCAAAGCTTACCTGTCTAGATTGGGTCTCCTCCTGACACACACACACCCCTAAGCTGATGTGGGATCACCACCCCAATAAACTGGTCTATGCTGGTCCCTTAAGCTGTGTCTTGTTTTCCACCTTCCAGAAGATGGCGAGTTATGCCGGTTATGCTTTCTAGCGATAGCAATTACGCAATATACCGCCCTTATGGCACCTTAGTGCTCTCTCTGGGTAGTTCAAAAGGTAATTAGCATTTTGCCCGCATTAACATGCTGGAGACTCAGAAGGATGGAACAAGCTGAGTCAATCTTGATCCCTCCCAGGATCAAGCTCACAACATTTTGGCTGCAGCACAGCAGTTTAACCTCTGTGCCACCAGCACACTACAACGACAGGTTGCTTGCCTGCATCTACTTTTCTTTTTCATGGTCACTTGTGAATCCACACGAATGGGTTGACTGCACATTTTGGGGCTATGGTGGCTCAGTGGTTAAGAAGCTCGCCTAGTGCTGGAAGGCCGGCAAGTCGGCAGTTTGAGACCCGGGTAATGCATAACGGAATGAATGCCCATCATCTGTCCCAGCTCCTGCCAACCTAGCAGATCGAAAGCAAGAAATTGCAAGTAGATAAATAGGGACCACTTTGGTGGGAAAAGATCTTGGGGACAAGAAAGGAGGCCTCATTTGGGCGTCCACCTGAGTGGAGTTTCTCCAGCAAAAATCCTTTCAATCCAGAATAATTTCTGACACCAAATTATTATTATTACTGTGCATTTGTGTGGATTCACAGAGACCGTGAAGAACAACTTGATAGACTGTAGGGGCAGAAATAGACATTTTAAATCAGGGGTGCCCAAACTATGGGCTGGGGGGCGGATCTGGCCCCCAATGTCAATTCATCCGGCCCACAAAGCCCTTGTCGCTCCTAGAAGCAAAATGTGCCCATACGGGCATGTTTTACTTCTGCTACCGGGAGTGATGAGGGCTTTGGGGGCAAGATGAATTGGCATAGGGGGCCGGATCCAGCCCCTGGGCCATAGTGACCGGCTCCCTGAACCACATGACCGGCCCACGGCCCAAAAAGTTTGGGCACCCCTGTTTTGGATAGCCTATAATTAGAACACTGATATATTTAACAAGGATGTAGCCATAGCAATGACACTTCCATCCCACTGCCCCATAGAAGTGCTTAGAGCACTCTCTGGGCGGTTCACAAGTTAATTAGCATTTTTGCCCTCAACATGCTGGGGACTCATTTGGCCAACCTCAGAAGTATGGAAGAGGCTCAGTCAACCTTGACCCCCATCAGGATTGAACTAATGATGTTTTGACTGTGGAACAGCAGTTTAACCCCTGAGACACCAAGACACTATAACGACAGGTTGCTTACCTGTAACTGTTCTTCTCCGTGGTCACCTGTGAATCCACACAGGATCGCACTCACGTTTTGCTGCACTACAGCAGTTTAACCCCTGTCCCACCAGGGCTTGCTAAACTGCTGCCAAGGGGCCAAAGGTCAAGGCTAAAAGCAGGGGGGGGGACACCCGGGGTCTGACATGGAAAATGGCCCTTCTTGTGCCATTACACTTCCTGGATGTAAAACGAGCATTCAGATCGGATCACATTTTGTTACTCAGGTGTCCTTAACCACCAAGGCATTTGCAGCTTATGCAGGCTTAGCTCTTTAATTGACAGATAAGTGTGTGTGTGTGTGTGTGGGGGGGGGCTTTCATTGTTGTTGTTGTTCAGTCACACAGTCAATTCCGACCCTTTGCGACCCTATGGACCATTGTTCTCCAGGCGCCTCTGCCCTCCACCATTCTCCTCAGCCCACCCTGCTCTGTGCCCATTGTGTCTTCAATGCCATCTATCCATCTCATCTTTGGACGCCCCTTTCTTCTCTTTCCCTCCACCTTTCCCAGCATCAAGGCCTTCTCAAGTGAGTCCTCCCTTCTCATTTGATGTCCAGCTTCATCTTCACTATTTGTCCCACCAATGAACAGTCAGGGTTGATTTCTTCTAAGATTGACCTATTTGTTCTCTTTGCTGTCCAAGGGACTCTCAGGACTCTCCTCCAACACCACATCTCAAAGGCATCTATAATTCTGCGCTCAGCCTTCCTAATATTCCAGTTCTCACAACCATACATTACCACCGGGAATACCATTGCTTTGACTATTCAAATTTTTGTTTGCAATGTGATGTGTCTACTTTTCACTATGTTCCCCAGGTTTCTCATAGCTTGTCTCCCAAGAATCAGTCGCCTTTTTATTTCATGGCTGCAATCCCCATCTGCAGTGATCTTAGATCCTAAGAAAGTAAAATCTGTCACTGCTTCTACTTCTTCCCCATCTATTTTCCAGGAACTGATGGGACCTGTTGCCATTATCTTGATTTTCTTGATGTTGAGTCTCAGGCCAGCTTTTGCACTCTCTTCTTTCAACCCAATCAAGAGGTTCTTTAGGTCTTCCTCACTTTCTGCCATTAGGGTGGTATCATCTGCATATCTCAAATTGTTGATGTTTCTCCCAGCAATTTTGATCCCATATTGTGATTCCTCCATCCCTGCATTGCACATTATGTGCTCTGTGTATAGGTTGAATAGGCATGGTGACAAAATGCAGCCTTGTCTTACTCCTTTTCCTATTCCAAACCACTCTGTCATTCCGTGTTCTGTCCTAACTGTTGCTTCTTGGTTCATGTACAAATTTCTCAGGAGGCATATAAGGTATTCTGGTATTCCCATCTCTTTAATTACTTGCCACATCTTGTTGTGGTCCACACAGTCAAAAGCCTTGTTATCTTAACCTATAAAACCAAGGGTTAACCGTTGGAACTTGCTATAGGTTGCTATGCCTCGCTCTACTTGCCTGCACTCACCCTTCGTGCACACAGCTGATCTGGGCCCGCAGGTCAACAAAGGATTGAGAAAACAGGCAGTGGGGCAACAGCCCCACAAACGCGAAAAAAGGGAAACAACTTCATTTCCCAACATTCCTTGTGCCGTGCCACGCCAGAGCCAATCAGACTGAGAGGCTCTCGCACGGCACGGCGCAAGGAACGTTCGGAAATGCGCCACGGCCAATCAAAAGTAAACCATTAAAAAAAATGCAGCACAAACACAAAGCACAAACCCATAACTACAAGCCCCAGCGTCTTGCGCGCCATGAGCGCGCAGAATGCTGAGGAAGCCGGCGCACAAAAAATAAAACAAAAATAATGGGAGAGCAAGTCCACCAAGCCACGGGAACCAAAGCCCCCCTCCCCAACGGCGCCTAAAGCTCCCGATCGGAGTTTCCCTTTTAATATCACTGGGGGGGGTGTTGTGTTCCCCCTCTCTACTGGCTCCCCTGGGGTTGGGAGGGTTGGGGGGACAAAAGGAGTCTGTCTCCCCAACCCTCCTGACCCCAGGGGACCTGGCAGAGAGGGGATTCCTCTCCCCACACACACACATGCCCTATATTAAAGAGAAGAAACCAAGCGGTTACTTCTCTTTAAAAATGGAGTTTTTTTGGGGGAATCCCCCTCTCCGATGGCTCTCCTGGGTCCGGAAGGGTTGGGGAGACAGACCCCTTTTCTCCACCCAACCCTCCCAAACCCAAGGAAGCCAGCAGAGAGGGGGATCACAACCCCCCCTGATATTAAAGGGGAAACCCCAATTGAAAGTTCCCTTTTAATATTAGAGGGTGGCCTGGATTCGATCCCCTCTCCTGGGTCCCATGAGTCTGGAAGGTTTGGGGGGACAAAAGGGGTCTGTCCCCCCAAGCCTTCCAGAGCCAGGGGAGACGGCAGAGAGGGGATCCCCCCATAGGACACCAAAAAAACACAAAAACAAACAATCAAAAATACACAAAAACAAACAAAAATAACACCAAAAAACAATACAAAGTAAACAACAACAAACATTTCCAAACACACCCAGCACCCAGCCAAACACCACAAAATCCAACCACCACCACCACCCCAAATAAAGAAAAACAGCCAACTCACCACCACACGACCTTAGTCCACAACGACTGGAAAAGAAATGAATAAAGAAAGAGACTACTTACTGGAAGAAGCTCCACCCAGAGGCCACGAGAGAAAAAACAGTCAAAATACAAGATAACCCCCTACCAGCACCACTTGCTTCCCACAATAGTAAAAAAACAAAAACCAAAAAAACACAACAGCCCCACACAAAAGGCCCCAAGAGTAAAAACAAGTAAAAACAAATAACACAAAATCACAATTTTACACAAATCAAAAACAGATGTCAATAAAATAAAATAAAAACTATTCAAAAATCCTGTGCTGAATTTTTACTCAAATAAAAAACAAAAACATCAATACACAGTTTAAAAACATTTATTGTGAAAAACATGTACTTTCACATTTTTTAAATTATTACCTACAGTACAACAATTTAAAAAAACACATACTAAAAAATATTGGGTTAAATAATTTTTTTGGAAAAAGTATATCATCCTTTATTCTTTTTTTCATCCACAAAACCAAAACACCAAACAAAACTTATCACAGTTTATAACAGGCCATCAAAAAAAATTTGTATAAATAAAAATTTTAAAAATTTCAATTATAGACTAACCTCTTCCTTACAAATATTAACAACAACAACAAAAACTTTCCAACACCATTTAAAACAGCCCGGCAACGCTGGGCAACCTCTGCTAGTAGTTAATAAAACAAAAGTAAACTTGTTTCTGGTATTCCTTTGTTTTCTCCATGATCCAACGTATGTTGGCAATGTGGTCTCTAGTCCCCCTGCCTCTTCTGAAACCAGCCTGCACCTCTGGTAATTCTCTCTCCACATGCTGCTGAAGTCTATCCTGTATTATCTTGAGCATCACCTTGCTGGCACGTGGGATGAACGCAATTGTTTGATAATTTGAACATTATTTGGCATTGCCCTTTTTTGGGATTGGAACATATACTGATCTTTTCCAATCCTGTGGCCACTGTTTTGTTTTCCAAATCTGCTGGCATATTGAATGCAGTAATTTGACTCCATCATCTTTTAGAGCTTTGAAAAATTCAACTGGGATATCATCATCTCCACTAGCTTTGTTGTTTGGTCTTGGTACACAGAACGAAGAAGGGCAAAGATTAGAACATAGAACATAAGAACAGCCTTGCTGGAAGAGGCCACCGGAGCCCATTATCCAGTCCAGCCTTCTGTCTCACACAGTGGCTCACCATTTGCTTCAGGGTATTCTTCCCAAGGAGATGCCTTCACCTACTTAGGATTCCCTGGAAATGGCATTTTTGAGAGATATCCTGCCTATCTCTCCAACCCGGAGGTTGTCCTTAGGTACCCATAATTATAGCCATTGATACTCTTGTCCTCCATGGACTTGTCTAATCCTTTCTTGAAGCTGTCAAGACTGACAGCTGTCACCACTTTTTCTGGCAGGGAGTTCCATAGACCAGTAATCCTCTGGGTGAAAAAGTACGTTCTCTTATTTGTTTGAGAACTAGCACCCAAAAGTTTCATGGAGTGTCCCCTAGTTCTAGTGTTGTGCGATAGGGAAAACAGTTTTTCCTTATCTACTTTGTCCACACCGTGCATGATTTTATCAACTTCAATCAGGTCACCTCTTAGAGGTCGTCGTTCAAGAGTGAAGAGGCCCAACCGTTGCAGCCTCAGGTGGTAAGGAAGGTGTTCCAGTCCCCTCATCATTTTGGTTGCCCTCCTCTGCACTTTCTCCAACTCCATAATATCCTTCTGGAGGTAAGGCGATTGATAGAGTTCTGCCAAGAGAACGCACTGGTCATAGCAAACACCCTCTTCCAGCAACACAAGAGGAGACTTTACACATGGACATCACCAGATGGCCAACACCGAAACCAGATTGACTACATACTCTGCAGCCAAAGGTGGAGAACCTCCATACAATCAGCAAAAACGAGACCTGGAGCAGACTGTGGCTCAGATCACAACCTACTGATTGCAAAACTCAGGCTTAGACTAAATAAAATGGGGAAAACATTTAGGCCAGGCAGGGATGACCTAGACAACATCCCTAAGGAATACACAGTGGAGGTGTGGAACAGATTTAATGGCTTAGACTTGATAGACAGAGTGCCAGAAGAATTATGGACAGAGGCACAGGGCAGCATACAGGAGGCAGCAAGGAAAACCATACCAAAAGAAAAGAAGCTTAAGAAAGCAAAGTGGTTGTCTGATGAGGCTCTTAAAATAGCAGAGGAAAGAAGGAACGCAAAAGGCAAAGAAGAAAGGAAAAAACACAATAATTTGAACACAGAATTTCAAAGAAAAGCAAGGAGAGATAAGGAAAACTACATAAAAGAACGGTGCAAAGAAATGGAGGAAAACAAAGAGGCAGGACTAGAGATCTTATCAAAAAAATTGGGGAAATCAAGGGAACATTTAAAGCAAAAATGACCATGATAAGGGACAAAGACGGAGAGGAGTTAGCTGATGCAGAAGAGATTAAGAAAAGATGACAAGAGTAAACAGAGGAACTCTACAAAAAAAGACCTCAACACTCCTGATAATCACAATGATGAGGAAATTGAACTTGCGCCAGACATCCTGGAGAGCGAAGTCAGAAAGGCCCTAAAGGGCTTTCATTAGACCCTCTGAAAAGAAAGCATTGACTCTTCCTCCATTTACTTTACCTGCCCTGGAGCTGCTTCCCATTTTAACCTCTGCAGATGCACGTTAAATGCCACACCTTGACTGGCCATTCATTAACCCTGCCCACATTTCATGGAGGGAGAGCTTTCCCTCCCTGCCTGCTTCCCCAGCAGGTGAGACCTTTCAAAGACTTGAAACATCATACCTGCCTTCTATTAACCTTCATATTTAAGACACTCCCCCCCCAACACCGCTCCTTTCAAGGGAGTCACTCCAGGGATCTTCAACCTGCGGCCCGTGGGCCAGATGGACGGCAACTTCTAGAAGAGCAAATTGCATCTAGATGACTTGATTCGCATAGTCAAAGCAATGGTATCCCCAGTAGTAATGTATGGTTGTGAGAGCTGGAGCATTAGGAAAGCTGAACGCAGAAGAACAGACGCCTTTGAAATGTGGTGTTGGAGGAGAGTTTTGAAAGTCCCCTGGACAGTGAGGAGAACAAATAGGTCGATCTTAGAAGAAATCAACCCCGACTGCTCCTTAGAAGGTCAAATAGTAAAGATGAAGCTTGTGGATTCCGCGTACGCAATTGGCACACTGTCCCTGACAGAACCACAGTTATGGGAGAACACTCCTTCCAGCTGCTGGTTCCGAGGGGACAGAAATTGGGGAGCGGAATATTAGATGAAGCTGAAGTACTTTGGATATCAAATTAGAAGAGAGGATTCACTTGAGAAAGCCTTGATGCTGGGAAAAGTGGAGGGCAAAAAAAGAAGAGGGCGGCCAAAGATGAAATGGCTGGATGGCATTGTAGATGCCAGAGCTGGGCAGGCTGAAGATGATGATGTGGGACAGAGGTGCCTGGAGGGCAATGGTCCATAGGGTTGCAAAGGGTCGGAATGGACTGTGCGACTGAACAACAACAACAAAAAGGAGTCACAAGGGGGGGGGGGTGACAAAATGCCAGATGTTCTTTTTCAGGATTCCTGGTTCCTCCTATTCCACTATCTCCCCAATTATGCATTTCCCCCTTTCTCCTCCTCCTCCCCCCCCCCATAGCCAGCCAGATTTTCTTTGTGGCTAAGCCTGCTTACTGGCTTGTTTTGTCTATGTAAAATACAGTATTATGAAAAAGTCTTAAGCCACCATGAGCTGGTGGGGGTGGTGGGGGTGATTCAGTGACTGATGGGGGGGGGCATAACTCAGCCCCGGAGCCATCTACTACTACTACTTCTTTGGTCCGCTCTGTATCTGAATCTTGGCGATCAGCCGTGAAGACTATCCTGAGAATATAATGCAGTGGTCTATCATTTGCCTTCTGCATCTCAGCATGACACCCATGCCACTGATCCAGTTCCACGAGTCACTTTCTGGTCCTGAGTCCGTTTAGCACGCAAAGTCCTCATTGGCCCCAGGCCAGGATGGATGAAGCTGCTGCCCTCCATCAAGAGGGATTCAAGTGGGATTTAATTAACTTGGGGAACATCGCCGCCTTCCCTGTGCACTTCACCAATGCCACTAGTCCTCAGGGTTGTCATAGTCGCTGGCAGTATGGTCTACTTCAGGGATTCTCAACCTGCGGAACACGCTCCTCCGAATGCAGCCCACGGCACCAATTCATGTGCCCCCCACTGCCTCCACCACACCAGGAAGTGCCATGTGGTGGAGGTAGGGCAAAATGCCCCCAAAGTTGTCTGAGGGAGTGTTACCTGGCCACTGGCTTTAAAAAGTTGAGAACTCCTGCTCTAGGTGATGATTCATGAAATAATGTTGGTGGAAGTTTTAAATGGATGGGGGCTGAGAGTTACCTGTAATAATAATAATAATAATAATAATAATAATAATAATAATAATAATAATAATAATAATAATAATAATAATAATAATAATAATAATAATAATAATAATAAAGTAACAAGGGGCTTTAGCTAGCCAGGAGTGAGGAGGGGAAACAGAGGTCCCTCTCCAGTTGGAGGAACTGGTGATAAAGACTTCCACAGTCAAGCCACAGGAGAGAAAGTTCAAGTTTTGGAGGACTGCTCCAGCTGTTGTGTATCAGAGATGCCCAGTTTGTTCCACATCCCTGAGTCATGCTGGGAAAGCCTCTCTTAAATTAGGTGGAACACAAACCCAAGCCCTGCTCCGAAGAAGGGCAAGTCCCAGAGTGGAAGCTTGTGACCCTGAACCCAAGGGAAGGAGAGGACACAGGGTGGGTATGGGGTGAGGAATAAGCTTTTCGGGTAGACTGGAAGACCCCATACTTAGCAGAAAAAGCCCCAGGAAGGAAGGAAGGAAGGGACAGAGACTTGGCAGAGATAAAAAGGTTCTAACCCTAACCCAAAACATTTAAAATGCCTATTTCTATGGCTGTCAGCCCCCTCTTCCCATTGTGCAGAGAGCAACACCCCCTCCCCTCCGATGACAGGCTGATAAAAAGATCCAGAAATCCAACCTCCTGGCCCATAGGGCCCTGCCAGCCCAGCCACCAATGGCTTGTGCCCCTCTGAAGTGACCAACAGCACATTGTAAACTCTTCTGCTCCCCCAATCCCGCATCAAAGGCAATTTCCCAAAACCAGGCCCATCTGCAATTCTGAGCATGGCCTTTGTGGATGTTTCTTCCCCTTTTAGGTCAGACAACAAAACTGCTGAAAGGAAGCCACTTTTGGGGTGAATTCATTCTGTAGTTCCTTTCACCTGACCTCGTGTGAGAAAGATTCGCCTTCATACCAAGTGTCAAGGAGGCTTTACGGTATCACCTTTTTGTGGAATCCACAACTACATTCCAGATACTTGACATTGGTTGTTTTTAAATGTGACCATTTCCCCCAAATTAATTCCATTTAAATATTCAGAGAGAGAAACCCCCCCCCTCCCATCAGAGCCCAAAAGGATATACCAAGAATGCTCTCAGAGAAGGAAACAAGTTTTGAGAAAGGTTTATTCTTACAAGGCCATAAATATAGATTGAACACATGTCCACGAGGAGCTGTACATGAACTGCACAAAGAAGATATTCAAAAGTGCTAAAGACCCCCCACCCCCACCCCACTTGTCAGTCCTTTATGGAGGATGCCCAGGTGGCACTGCTGGGCAGGAGAAGCAAGGAGGTGAGTTGCCAAGGTGGGGGAACCCAAGGGCTAGGGGCGCTCCCTGGGTGCCAGGTACCCCAGGGGGGTCAGGAGAGGGAAATGGGGTGCTGGCGGGGCTGTACAACAGGTAGGGTAGAAAGGGAGGGGGGCAGAGTGGCTTCCTGGAGGCCCCAAGGGGCAGGCCATCAGGAAGGGGCAGGGGACAGCCATCATGGGGCAGGGCAGGGCACCCTGTAAAGGACCCCAGGACAGCTGAGAGCAGAGGGCCGTGGCCGGCAGCTGGCACCCCAGTGGATGGGGAGGGGGAGGAGGAAGAGGGACGAAGGCTGCGGGAAGACCCGGGCAAGGCCTCTCAGTGAAGGCAGAAGGCGAAGCCATTGTGGGGACCCTGGCGTTGCCACCAGCCGGAGAGAGCGTAGCATTGGCCTTCAGTCGGTCCTCTGGGCCAGCCTCCGCTGAGCCCTGGAGCATGTACTGGACCGTAAAGGGTCTGGCTGGAGTCCGGAACCGCTTGGGTTCACCCTCTGTGCTGGCAAGGGGCTGAGCCGCCTGGGATGCCACCCTGCACGAAGGAGGAACATAGGGCCTGCCCTCCAGGATGAAGGGAGCCAGGTCTGGTGCCAGCCCTGCGCCCTCCTGCCGTGAGACGGGTGTGTTCTGCAGCTTCAGTGCACCGGGAGGGATCAGGTCCACGTCGACCCGCCAGAAGTTCCCCTTTGACCGCGGGTTGGTTGGGTCTCTCAATTCCTGCAGGAGAAAGAGGAGGAGACCCTTAGGAGGTTGGACGCAGCCCAAACCGGTGTGAATTGAATGCCTCTTTTCAGGGCTTCCTTCCCTCCTTGCCTATGTGGCTTCCTCATGGCCAGGCATCCCCACCCATCCAAGCCACTCACTCCCCTTTGCAAAACTCCATCAGATCAGGCAACTTTTTTGCAACTCAAGCATGTCTTCGAAGCTGCTGCAACCCCCCAATTGCCCTCTTCCTTGCGGGTCTCTTGGGAACCCAGGGCTCCTCCTGGCACAAAACTACAGCCACTTCCTAAACCCCAACTTGGGGGTGGGGTGGGGGGGCAAGACTGTTCTCCCCAGGCCAGACATTTCGACACTCCCCTTTCCCACCTGAGGCCCTGCCTGGCATTTACCTGGAAGAAACAGGCATTCGCCGAGAGGTTATGCCGGATCGACTCTTTCCAGCCCTCGTACCGGTCTTCGAAGGAGAACAACCGCTCGATCTCCCCAATGATCTGGAAGAGAAAAAGAGCCAGGGGGAAAAAAGGGGGGGAGAGTGTATCCGTCAGTTGGGGGGCGCAGGGATTTGCGGAGAGGGGGAGGCGATCTCCTCCCCCCCCCAGGACTCCTTCCACCTCCCTCGGGATATGGGGCAGAAAAGGGGGCTTGTTTTGCACCGAGGAGGAGTCCAATGGCCACGGGGGAGCCCCCCAACCCCCCGCCCGTCCTTACTCTCTCTTGCCCCAGGAGCCAAGGCAGCCTTTAAGCTCAAGGACTCCGACTGTTTGTAAGGCAAGTAGTAGCCCCAACTAAGCGGGAGGAGGGAGAAACCCTTGCCGGTGCGTCCGTTCTTCTTCCTTATCAAATGAACCTCCAGGCTCCAAAGCAGTCTATCCTCAAATCTGGTTGGAATTAGGAATGGCGATGGTGGAGCCAAACCTGCCGGTCTAAAAAAACAAAATAGGGGGGGGGGGTGTCCTAGGAAAGCCTCCCTTTCTCGAGCCGGAAAAGGAGCCTCCTCGGAAACTCCGGGCCAGAGCTAGGAAGAAGAAGGCGGCGGCCTCTCGCCCCCCCTCCCGCCCCCCGACGGAGCTGCACTGACGGCGGGGACACACATTCAACTCCTTCTCACCGACGGGGCCCGACCGACCGAGGACTCAAGGGCCAGCTCCCACCCGGACCCCGGACTCTCCGCCGCGGCGCTCTCTCCGCGTCCAATCGCCCAGGGAAAGCACCCGGGGGGGGGGGGGGAGAGACTCTGTGTGACCCCCGAGGGGGACGTGGGGTCTGTCCGAAGCGCCCTGCAGCTGCGGGATAGATTTCCTCCGGGGAGGCCGCAAGAGGGCGGGCGGGAGGGAGGGAGGAAGGGATCGCCCTGCACAGCCGGGACGGGGAGGGGGACCCCAGAGCCCTAAAACGCCGCCACGGCCTTCGGGACTCCGACTGGAGCCCGAAAAGTCCCTCAGACAGAGAGAGAGAGAGAGAGAGACACGGGCAGCGGCTCCTCCGGCCTTCGTTGGCACGTCGGGAGCGGCAGGGCAGGGCAGGGCAGCCTTCGAGCGCCACAGGACGCTTCGTCGAGGCTGCAACAAAGTTCAGTTTTGGACTGGGGAGGGAGAGATAGTCGTGGGCCCCAATCCAAAGAGGCTGGCTCGAGGCTTCCTCCGTCCTCCAGGTGGTTTTTTTTTTTGGGTGCGGAGACACCCCCCCCCCCCCCCGTTGCCCAGGATCCTTGTCCCAGGAGGCATGATGGGGCTCTTCCCTCTCTGTCCCCCAAGCAAGGCAGGGGCTCGTCGTGGGGTCGGCTCGGCTTACTTGGGCCAGCGTGAGTTTCTTGTCCGGGGAGCCCCGGATGGCGAGGGCGATGAGGGCCAGGTAGGAATACGGAGGCTTCCCGTGGCGCCGGTACTTCTTGCGGGCTGCCGCGGCGGCCGCCCGGAGCGCCCCCCGGCGCCTGTCCGGCTTCTCCTGGGGCTGGGGCTGGGGCGCCTGGCTCGCGGCCGTCGAGGGTCGCCCCCCCTCCGGGCCGGGCCTGCTGCGGCGGCTGCTGCTGCTGCTGCCCGTGCTGTCAGAAGCCGCCCCTGGGGGGGATGATAGCGACCTCCGAGGCGGCTCGGCGTGGAGCAGGCGCAAACCGCGGCCGTTGGCCATGACCAGAGAGAGGGTAGAGTGCGCTGACCCCAGAGGGCTCCTCGGCCGGCCGGCCGGCTGGCTGGCTAGCTGGCTGGGCGGCTGCGGAGGCAGCAGGCGGGCGAAGAAGGGCTTTTTTGACCCCCGCCGGACGGCCCAGGGCCTTAAATCTCCTGGCCTTAATTGACCATTGCATTCATATGCACGTCGGGCAGGAGGGGGCCAGACCTATCGGCTCCAGGTGGGGGGCGGGCAGCAGGCACACAATTAGCACAGCTAATCCCCATCAAGGAGGGCAAAGCAGAGACACCGCCCAACTACTCACACCCGGGCCGGCGGGTCTCCGGAATTGGGCGCCCCCCAGCCCCAGCCCCAGCCCCAGCCCCAGCCCCAGCGGCGATTGTGGATTGGGCGGACCCGCCCTGCCCTGGCCGGCACGGACAGACTTCTTCTTTCCAGCCAGGTCAGCCGCAGGCAATGAACTTGTTAGCCAGCAGTCTGGACAACACAACCACCCGCAACACACCCCTTCCTCTTTCCCCCAAAGACCGGTGGCCTGATTCAGCCCCCCCCCTCTCCCCACCAGCACTGGGGAAAGGGAAAGGTTGGGGCGATCTCGGACAGGAGCAGCCTTTAGAGCCCCTCTTTTATTTGTATTCGACTGCACTGTGGGGTACTTGACAACAACATCCAGCAAAATGGGATAGCCTCCCAGGTGGAGGGTGCCGCCTTGGCCTGCATTCTGGCTGCTGCTGAGCTGTGGGTGGGCAAGGGTGTTTCTTTGCTGCTGCTGCTGCTGCTTCCCAAATACTGTAGGGCAGGGCAGGGATGATGCCCAAACTTTTTTCGGGCCATGGGCCAGTCACCTGGTTCAGCAGGCCAGCCACATGGTTCCTCCCACTGGGAGTGGAAGTAAAACATGCTTTGCCATCTGTTTTGCAACAGGATGAGATAGATTTTAAAGGTAAATGTTCCCCTTGCTTGAAAGCCAGTCATATCCGACTCTAGAGTGCAGTGCTCATCTCTGTTTCAAAGCCAAAGAGCCAGCGCTGTCTGCTTCTGCAGACATTTCCATGGTCATGTGGCAGGCATGACTAGACACCGGAGCGCACGGAATGCTGTTTACCTTTCCCACCGAAGTGGTCCCTATTTATCTACTTGCAATGCCTTGCTTTCAAACTGCTAGGTTGGCAGGAGCTGGGACAAAGACAGGAGCTCATTCTGTTCTGCAGTCCTCAGGAATCGAATTGCTGACCTTCCGCCTCCCAGTCAGCGTCTTAGCCACTTGAGCCACTGCAGATTTTAGGCTGCCATTTTCTCTGCTTAAACCAGGGGTGTCCAAACTACGGCCTGTGAGCTGGACCCAGGACTTGGCCAGGGATTGAAAACGCCACTATGGCGCCACCCTTGGGGCAGAGAGGCCATTGCAGAGCAGTATTGTATTATATTGATATATATTATTCTATGTTGTTCTTGTAGACTGATTGTATAATTATTGTGTATATTGCATTATAGTGCATTGTGTATATTGTATAATTACTGTGTGAGCTGCCCTGAGTTGGGTTCCCTGATTGGGTGGCATACAAGTGGGAAAATTAAATTTAAATTAAATTAAATCCACCCCCAGCTGCACCTTGGGTAGTTGACAGGCCAAGCTACCCAATAGAACAATGTTTCCTAACCTTTGGTTTTTGGACTTCAATTCCCAGAAGCCTATGTGAATTCCCCAAATCACTGACCAGCCAACGTACTCACTGAGGCTTCTAGGAATTGCCGTCCACCCCCCACCCCTGTGGGCCCCATGTTGGGGAAAACTGTTCCCTAGATAGAATGGGGTGGTGGGTTTTAATTTAATTTAATTCAATAGATTTATATACCGCCCTATCCAATGGACTCTGGGTGTGGTGTACACAAGTTAAAACCAATATAAAACAATTAAAAAACCTTAAAAACATAGCAATATTACCACCACCACCACCCCGCTGTGCCATTTACTATCTAAAAACAAATATAAAATCTGCAAAACATTAAATAATTAATTACAGGAAGGGGGAGCCTCAGACGAGCCAAAAAGGGGAGCTTGTTGACAATCCCGGCCCCCAGACCCATTTTTGCCAACCTTGTCTTCAATTCCTTCCTAAATGGTAGCAACTGGGCCTGGAGGCATAGTTCTACTGGGAGGAGGTTCGATAGTGTGGGGGTTACGACCGAGAAGGTCCTTTTCCTTGTGCTGGAGAGGCAAGCCTCCCCAATGGATGGTACCTGAAGGGTGCCCTCCCGGTTTGCTCTTGTGAGTCGGGTCGATGTCCTAGGGACGATGCAGTCCCTGAGGTATCCTGGTCCGCTACCATGAAGTGCTTTAAAGGTGGCAACCAGCACCTTGAATTGCACCCGGAGACATAAAGGCAGCCAGTGCATCTCCTGATTACACACCACCACTGCGTGGGCCGCCACATTCTGGCCCAAAGGCACCCCTCCCTGTCCCAGGCTCGCCTATATCTCCTTCCTTTGTTGTGCTAACTCGTGGGAAGACGTGCACAAAAACCCAAATAATAAAACTGATAAAGCTGCTAATGTCTGCCCTAATGGCTAGAGATTCCCTTCTAGGAGGTTGAGGTCAAAGCAGGGTGAATTTGGAACAATCCATACAATTTAAATGTTGAGGATGAAGAAGGTACAGTACAGGTGTGCCTCCTAGGCTGTCTCATGAACTCAAATGGGGGCTTGCCTTGCAGCCAAGACACCAGGAGAAAACGAAGACCCAGAAACGCAGCAGTGAAAGAAATTGAAAAAGATTACCAAGTTTATGGACCTGATACATGGCGATTGTCTTCTCAATCACTATTTATCAACGCAAAAGCTGGGCAGTATAAAAAGGTGATTGGAGAATTTATTTATTTATTTATTAAATTTATATACTGCCCATCTGATTCATTCAAAAGAGGGTGCTAAAGATTGGATTTGAGAACAAGTCAAGGCTGAGCTGTCTCTGGAGGCAAAAAGGTCAAAGCTTCTTCCATGTCTAAGCAAGACGTGAAACTGCCAAAGTGAATATGCACCTTTGGGTGAGTTCGTTCTGCAGTTCCTTTCGCCTGACCTAGTGTGAGAAAGATTCGCTGGCAATGCAAGATTGCCATTACCAGGGTACACCCAATTGTGGTTCACAAATGGCAGAATCTTTGAGGCGGCTCTTCCTGTGTACCCTGAGGCCATCCGACTTTGGGTTCCTCATCAGAGGAAGGCAAGACTTGCTGGGAAAGGCCATCATGCTAGGAAAGGTGAAAAGCAGCAGGAGAAGAGGAAGAGGAGGAGGGAGGAAGCCTTTGAGACTCAGATGCTGCTGCTTCCTCTTCCTCCTCATTTGGTGTTCTTGCAATATTTCTGCTCTCTCTCCACCTTCCTCTGGGTCTTCCTTGTGGCTTTTGTCCTTCTCCTCTTTTCACATCTGCCTCGTAAGGTATTGAATTCCAAGACCTTCTCTCCAAATGGGCAAACCAATTTGTTGTCTCTGTATGTAATCTAAGACTAGTTCTATTCCAATTCCTTCCCTTCTAACATCGTTCCTGATTTTATCCCTTCTAGTCACCCCAGCAGCCTTCCCCAGACCTCTTGTTTCCACGGTGACCTACTTTTGCTTCTGTTTTATTGTAAGTGTCCATGTTTGGCACTGATATCGGAATCCGAAAATTGGAAAATCATCAAGATCAGCCATGAAGACTGCCCTGCGAATATAATGCAGTGGCCTTTTGTCTGCCTTCTGTATCACAGCATGACCCCCATGGTACCACTGATCCAGTTTCATGAGTCACTTTCTGGTCCTGACTGAGATTTTTTAGCATGCAAAGTCCTACACAGCTCCAGGTCTGGATGGATGAATTTAATTTTAATTTAATTTAATAGATTTATATACCGCCCTATCCAATGGAGTCTGGGCAGTGTACACAAGTTAAAACCAATATATATAATAAAAAAACACCCTTAAAACATAGTAATATTACCCACCCACCCCCCGTTGTGCCATTTACTATCTAAAAACAAATATAAAATCTACAAAACCTTAACATTAAAAAATTAATTACAGGAGGGGGATCCTCAGATGAGCCAGAAAGGGGGGGCTTGTTGATAATCCCAGCCCCCCCAGACCCATTTTGCCAACCACGTGTTCAATTCTTTCCTAAATGGTAGCAACTGGGCCTGGAGGCATAGTTCTACTGGGAGGAAGTTCCATAGTATGGGGGCTACGACCGATAAGCTGGTGCCCTCCATCAACATGGATTCACGCGAGATTTAGCCCACGGGGCCCAGAAAGTTGGACTGGGGGAGGTTTAACATAAGAACATAAGAACAGCCTTGCTGGAACAGGCCACAGCCCATCCAGTCCAGCATTCTGTCTCACACAGTGGCTCACCCTTTGCTTCAGGGTATTATTCCCAAGCAGATGCCTTCACCTGCTTAGGATTCCCTGGAAATGGCATTGAGAGATATCCTGCCTATCTCTCCAACCCGGAGGTTGTCCTTAAGTATCCATAATTATAGCCATTGATACTCTTGTCCTCCATGAACTTGTCTAATCCTTTCTTAAAGCTGTCAAGACTGACAGCTGTCACCACTTCTTCTGGCAGGGAGTTCCATAGACCAGGGATCCTCTGGGTGAAAAAGTACTTTCTCTTATTTGTTTGAGAACTATTACACAAAAGTTTCATGGAGTGTCCCCTAGTTCTAGTGTTATGCGATAGGGAAAACAGTATTTCCTTATCTACTTTGTCCACACCGTGCATGATTTTATAAACTTCAACCAGGTCACCTCTTAGACGCCGTCCATCGTTCAAGAGTGAAGAGGCCCAACCGTTGCAGCCTCAGATGGTAAGGAAGGTGTTCCAGTCCCCTAATCATTCTGGTTGCCCTCCTCTGCACTTTTTCCAGCTCCATAATATCCTTCTGGAGGTATGGCGACCAGAACTGTACACAGTATTCCAGATGGGGCCTCACCATAGATTTATAAAGAGGCAAAATAACACTTGCTGACTTATTTTCTATACCCTTCCTAATGATCCCTAACATTGAGTTTGCTTTTGCATCACCTTTCCTTGCGGACTTTGAACCTAAGGCTGTTATTCCTTTGGGATGTCAGGTTAGTTAGCTGCCACCTGAGTCACTGGCCATAGGGTCTACCAGATTACTATAGCAGGATAACCTGGCTAGTCTGGGAACCACCTCCTTATTGTTGAGATCGGCTGCCAAGTAGGCAGCTAACCAACACCTATTTGGGGAAGCAGCAATGAACCAAATTTGCTCACCTGCCGCTCAGCAGCCAGGACGCGAAAGGCCAAGGCGGCACCTTCACCTGGGAGAATGAATATCCCATTGAAACAGAGAAGGCCATCTATTGCCACCAAAACCCTCAGCCCTTCAGCCATTGGGGCAGTCAAAGTATTCCACAAGACAGGGCAGCTAAAGCAGCAGGTGGGGTGTGTGTGTGTGTGTGTGTGTGTGTGTGGGGGGGAGACTGTGAAAAAGGAAGGGAGGCAGGATTTATTATGCCAAAGTCAGAGGGAAGAAAAGGAAACCCTCCAAAAGGCCCAGGAAGGGGGAGCAGGGGAGGTTTGCATCAGCCAAAGTGTTTGGGAACACACACACACTCAGAACTTGGAAGCAGGGCTGCTGCTTTGGGGTCCACATGGCACTCTGTCTCCCTCTTTGGAAGTGGATGACAGTCCTCAGTGCAGAGCCTAAGGATAGGGGCTCAGGAGATCTGGGTTCTAATCCTGCTGGGATGGGCCCTGTCAACCCCTGGACACATCCACCATTCTGTACCTTGAAAACAATGCTAGGTAAACGTCACCCTTGCTCAAAAGCCAGTTGTATCCAACTCTAGGGTTCAGTGCTCTTCTCCATTTATAGCCAAAGAGCCAGCACTGTCTGCATCTGTAGACATTTCCATGGACACGTGGCAGGCAGGACTAGCCCAACATTTACCTTCCCAACCAAAGTGGTACCATTTATCTACTTGCAATTTCTTGCTTTCAAGCTTCTAGGTTGGCAGGTGCTGGGACAGGGTTGGTGGCTCACTCCATCATGCAGTACTTGGGAATTGAACTCTTACCTTCCAGTTGTTGAGTTCAGCATCTTAATCACTTGAGCCAGTGCAAAAAACAAAACAGAACAATGCTAGAGAAACCATAAACTGCACTTCCCACCTTGCAGACAAAGAAATTCAGGCATTTTTCAAATTTTGCTCTATTTTATTGTAAAATATCATAATATAATACAAATAAAAAGAGGCAGTATAATCTCCTTTTCCCTTGTGCGGGTCATGGTTGGGAATCCAAACCCCTTGAGGGGCTGGATCAGGCAATATATTTTGGGGGGAAATGGAGGAAGGGGTCCAAGGGAACAAGTCCATTGCCTGCCAGTTGACCTGGAAAGTCTGCCTGCGCCATCCGGACCCCCAATCCACAAGGGTCCTCTGGGCGCCCAATTCCAGAGAACTGGATATCCAGCCGGCCACAGGGAGTGAGTTGGGAAATGTATTTTGGCTCTCCTCAATGGGGATGAGCTAGGCTGTGCTGATGGTGCCTCCTGCTGGTCCATGCCTGGAGCCTCCAGGCCTCTCCTTCCCATAGGAGCCCGGAGATTTAAGCCCCTGGCCCGGCAGGGTCAGCAGTGCCTCGCCTCGCCTCGCCTCCCCCCCGCCCTCCTGTGCCAATGCACTCGATCCACTTGCCATGGCAAATGGTCACGGTGTGCGCCTGTCCCATGCCGAGCCTCACTAGTGATCCCCAGGAGTGGCTTCCTCCCCCCCACGTGGGCCAGGCCAGGCCTGAGAGACGTGCCTTTGGCTTGAGACAGAAAACGGCCAGGATGGGTGCCTGCCTGGTGCCAAGTCTCACTCACAATCCCCAGAAGTGGCTCCCTCCCCACCACCACCACCCTACCCCACAGCCCGGAATCATGACCCCAGGAAAAGTGGGGCAGCAGGGTGCTCCGCACAACAGCAGCCCGCAAGAAGTACCAGTGTCGACACGGAACGCCTCCGGACTCCATCCAGGACAAACAAAACACTGGGCACCGTTCTGAGGGAGAAGGCCCTTCACTAACTCAGGAGGGAGATGTTTGGAGGAATGTGACTCCAAGGAGGAGGAGAGTAGGGGATCACTCTGAGAGTCTGAAATTACAGAATCGGTTTGAGGCTCTTTCCCTCATCACACAGAGGAACAGCTGGTTCCACCTGAGAATCTCTCCTTCATCACACTTGATGAGATCTAGGAAGATAAACAACAGGAACAAACTGGAGTCCTTTCCCTTAATGTAGTTGATGAGGTGCATGTAGATGAACAGATTGCAGGAGAGAGGCTCCTTGTACTAGGTGATTCAATAATCAGAAATACAGAGAGATGGGTTTGTGATGCACATGACTTGCCTGCCAGGCGCAAAAGTTGCAGACATCATGAGAAATCTAGATAGCTTGTTGGAGAGAATTGGGAAGGAGCCAGTGGTCATGGTACACGTTGGTACCAATGATGTTGGGAAGGCCAAGCGGTCTGTCCTGGAAGCCAAATTCAGGTTGTTAGGAAGAAGATTGAAGTCCTGGACTTCCAAGGTAGCATTTTCAGAAGTGCTGCCTGTCCCTCATGCAGGACCTACCAGGCAGGCAGAGCTCAGAAGCCTCAATGCGTGGATGAGGCGGTGGTGTCGAGAGGAGGGGTTCAGATTTGTCAGGAACTGGAGAACATTTTGGGACAAGCCAAATCTGTTCAGGAGGGATGGGTTGCACTTGAACCATGATGGGACCAGATTGCTGGCACTCAACATTAAAAAGGCTGCAGAGCAGCTTTTAAACTGATATCTGGGGGAAAGCCAACAGGAGCTGGGCAGCATCCAGTTCGGGAAAGTGTGTATTCAAATAGCAGGGAGGATGTAGAAGCTACTGAGCAGGGAGATAAGCCAGTTACTGACATTCTAGTAGTAGGATGTAAGAGGCAGTCCAATAATGAAACCGAACTTATAAAACGACATCAGAAAAACATATATAAATGCTTGTATGCAAATGCCAGGAGCCTTCAAAATAAAATAGGGGAGCTGGAATACTTGGCAATAGATAAAAATATTGATATCATTGGCATTACTGAAACCTGGTGGACGGAGGATAACCAATGGGACACTGTTATCCCTGGCTAATAATTGTATAGGAAGGACAGGAGGGAGCAAACGGGAGGTGGTGTAGCCCTGTACATCAAAGAAGAGATAAAATCCTATGAACTAGAATATCTGGGTGACTTGGAGTCACCATTAGAAAATTTTGTAGGAGTATCCGGCCACAAGGATGGCCTAACAGTAGGCATATACTACTGGCCTCCGACCATAACTCCTGAGGGAGATTGGCTGTTGGAGAATGTTGTAAAGGAGGTATCCAGGAAGGGTAGCCTGGTTTTAATGAGGAACTTTAATTACTCCCATATAGACTGGCTGGACTGTGGTTCAACATATAATAAGGAGATAAAGTTTCTAGATATGCTAAATGATTGTTCCCTAGAACAGATGGTTGAAGATCTGACTAGAGGTATAGGAATTCTTGACCTGATCCTGAGTAATACCCAGGATCTGGTGCAAGATGTTAATGTGACTGATCCAATAGGGAACAGTGACCACAACTCAATTATGTTTAACTTGATCATAGACCGCAAGTCACTGATAAAATTTAACACAGAGACCTTAAATTTTCAAAAAGGAAATTTCCCAAAGTTGAGGAAACTAGTAAAAAAGAA
Source organism: Bradypodion pumilum (assembly GCA_035047305.1). Classification (NCBI taxonomy): domain Eukaryota; kingdom Metazoa; phylum Chordata; class Lepidosauria; order Squamata; family Chamaeleonidae; genus Bradypodion; species Bradypodion pumilum. The sequence goes on from JAWDJD010000004.1 coordinate 345,494,137, forward strand.
GCTGAAAGGGAAAATTGAGAGAGTCCAAACACTCCAAGAGGCATGGAGGCTGTTTACAAAAACAATAACAGAGGCTCAATTGGAATGCATACCCAAAAGGGAAAAGGGCACTGCCAGGTCCAAGAGGACTCCAATGTGGCTTACAGGAGCTGTTCGGGAAGTGATCAAGAGCAAGAGAAGCTCATTTAGAAGATGGAAGGCTTGTCCGAATGAGGACAGCAGGCAGAAACATAAATTCTGGCAGAACAAATGCAAGGCAACAATCAGGAAAGCAAAGCAAGACTTTGAGGAGCGTATAGCTAAAAATACTCAGAGGAATAACAAAGACTTCTTTAAGTACATTAGAAGTAAGAACCCAACTAGGAAGGCCATTGGACCATTAGATGACAATGGAAGGCAAGGGGTTATTAAAGAGGAAACAGAGATTGCAGAGAGACTCAATGAATTCTTTGCTTCAGTATTCACTGAAGAAGACAGAGGCCACATGCCCAAAACAGAGCCTATCTTCGTAGGGAGGGAAAGCGAAGAATTAAGCCAGATAGAAATAACCAGGGAGGAGGTCCTTGCATGTCTTGTTAAACTAAACACTAACAAATCACCAGGACCAGATGGCATCCATCCACGAGTTCTCAGGGAACTTAAAGATGAAATTGCTGATCTCCTAGCCAAAATATATATAATCTTTCCCTCAAATCAGGCTTTGTGCCTGATGACTGGAAGGTAGCGAATGTAACACCCATTTTCAAAAAAGGATCCAGGAAATGACTGACCTGTCAGTTTGACATGGCTGTTTTTGTGACGACTCCTCCTCCTTGGCCCTCATCGCCCCCTCCCACCACTCACGGAGGGGGGGAAGCTTCCTGGAGAAAAGGCTCACGCTGGCCCGAGGAGGCCACAGGGGGGCTTCAGGGGGGCTCTCAGGTGCCCCCTCCTTTCTTTCCCGGCTGCGCAGCAGGGCGAGTCCTCCCCCCTCCCCCTGGCCGAGGGGTCCCCCGAGGTCACCTGCCCTGCGGCTGCTGCTACAGGAGGGCGCTTTGGACATACCCCATCATTTCCCACTTGGGGGGTGGGGGGGGTGTCAAGCGGGCTCCCGGCGCCTCCCCTCCCCCCCTCCCCCCCGGGAGGAGGGAGGCTGCTTTCCGTTCCGTGCTCAGGCTGCGCTGCGGCGGAGACGGGGTCAGGCCATGCAGTCCTCTGGCAGCCCCCGTCGAGGAGACGAAGGCTCCCCCCCCCCGCCCCAGTTCAGAGGGTCTCCCGTCTGTGCGGCTCCCATCGGGGTCGGCCAGAGCTCGCCTTCTTCTTCCTAGAGCTGGCCTGCAGCAGTTCCAGGGGAGAAGTTCCTTTTTCGGCTTGAGGAAGGGGACGGGGGGGGGGGGCGGGGTTGCCCAGACACACACACACACACACACACACACACACCCCTTTAGTCCCTGCAGACTGGGCTCCATATCGCCGATCCTCTCCTCGTTGCAACCAGACGTGAAGCTTTGGAGCCTGGAGGTTCCTTTGAGGAGGGAGACGGACGGGACGGGCGCCACGCCAAGGGTTTCGTCCACCGCCCGCTCCGTTGGGGCTCCTTGGGGGGCGTGAGCGGGCGGGGGGGGGGAGTCTTGCAAACGCGCCAGTTCCAAGTTGAGTGCAAAGGCTGGCTTGGCTCCTGGGGGGGGGGCGTTAAGGACGCAATGGGGGGGGCTTCCCCATCAGGCAACTGGACCCGGGCCAGGCCCTCCTCGGTGCAAAGCAAGCCCCCCTTTTCTCTCCCCTATCCTGAAGGCAGCGGAAGGAGCTCCTCCCGGAGACCCGCCGTTGCTCTGCCGAAGCCGAAGCTTCCCCCTTCCTCAAACTTCCTCGTTCGGGAAAGAGTCCATCAGGCATAACCTCTCGGCCAACACCAGACGCCTCTCCGCCGCCTCTTCTCCCTCTCCCTCTTCCTCTTCCTCTTCCTCCTGCCTCGTCTCTTCTCCCAGCAGGGAACGCCGCCCGTTTTGTCTCTTCCAGACTGTTGGGGAATCGACCGACGGGCCGGGCAGCAGCAGCAGCAGCAGCCGTAGCAGAGTTGCCGGGTTGGCATCACTGGGCGGCAGGCAAGTAGGCAGGTAGGTAGGAGTGGAAAGCGTCCATCAGACACAACCTCCTCTGGGCAAATGGCTGCCTGCTTCTTCCAGGTAAGGCCAGGCAGGGCCTCAGGTGGGGAAGAGGAGAGCTCCAGATGCCACCACCACCACCATCATCCTCCGCCCTGGCTCAGGGGTCCTTTTCCACACTGGGGGAGTCCAGACTGACCCCTGGCAGTTGAAGTCTCAGGCTCACGAATGGGCAAAGCAGGAGAGCCCCTTGAGGCCCGGTGGGGTTGAGGAGCTACATACGCAGGGAAAGACCTTCTTGCCTGCTCCTTCCAGGCCTCCTCCCTCCCTGGGGTGGTTTTGTAGCAGGGCTTCTGCAGCCCCACCCAGCATACAGGTGCCCTGTGTTTGAGCAACAAGTGGACTCTCCTAGCTTCAGGGTTAGGCCCCTACTCCCAAGGAGGCCTCTGCACCACCTCTGCTGTAGCCAAGCAGCCCACCTTGGGCTCCTGACATCCCCCCTTCCCCAGGAAGCCCCTCTCTGCCACAGAGGGGGTGGAACTTTTAGGGCTGGGCAAGTCTTCAGAACTGCCTTGCTGAGGTCCAGACTCCAAAGCCTATCATTCCTCAGAGCCAGCCATGCATGGGATAGCATTCCCAGCCTTTGGGGATGTTGGCCACAGGGTCCCCATCTGCACCCATGAATGGGGGGGGGGAGGGGGAGAAAGTTTTTTTTTACCCGGGAAAGTTTTTTTTAAAAAATTAACCTACAAAAACTGCATTTTCAGCAATTTTCCAATTAAAAACTGAAAAATAAACATTTAAAGTTTATTATTAAATTATAGAAAATTTACATAAGCATTCCTATACAGTATTTAGAATTTTTATACTATTTACTAAAACCAAAAAAAACCTGTTTTAAAATTTTACATAGAATCACGTGGTGCAGGGGCCCCCTTTGTGCTGTGGGCCCATAGGCTGCAACCTAGGTAGCCTATGGATGCCCAGGGTGGGAGGAGAAGTGGAGGGGTGTGTGGAGTCTTTAGCACTTTTGAATATCTTCCCTGCGCAGCTCATGTACAGGTCCTGGTGGAGATGTGTTCAGCCTGTATTTATGGTCTTGTAAGAATAAACCTTTTTTTCTCAAAACTTGTTTCCCTCTCTGAGAACATTCTTAGAATATCCTTTTGGGCTCTGATGAGGGTATTGTCTCTGAAGATTGAAATGGAATTTATTTGGGGGAAATGGTCACATTAAAAAAAACAAGCAATGTATCTGGAATGCAGCTGTTGGATTCCACAAAAAGGTTACACGGAAAAAGCCTCCTTGGCAGCTGTGATATTTTAGAACCACAATTGGGAGTCATTGTTAACATTGTTGTGAAGGCGAATCTTTCTCACACTAGGTCAGGCGAAAGGAACTACAGAATGAATTCATCCAAAAGGTGGTTTTGTTAAAGTTGACAGGCCCTGACTTTGGGAAATGGCCTTTGAAATGTGATTGGGGAAGTAGAAGAGTTTACAACGTGCTATTTGTCACTTCAGAGGGGCACAAGACATGATCTGGGGGTCTTTCCCCCACCCTACATCTGTGGCTGGGGTGGCAGGGTCCTTTGGGCCAGGAGAGCGGATTTCTGGATCTATTTCTCCCCTGTCATCAGAGGGAAGGGGGTGTTGCTCTATGTGCAATGGGAAGTGGGGGCTGACAGCTTTAAAATATGAAATTAAAATGTCTTGGGTGTTTTGAACCACCAGGTCCAGCATCCCCATGGTTAAGCTGGGCTGAGCAGTTTAAAAAAGTGTACCTTTTCATCCCTGCCAATTCTCTGTCCCTTCCTTCCTTTCTGGGGCTTTTACTGCTCACTCTGTCTGGGGAACCCCTGTACCTATCCTAAAAGCTGATTCCCACCCCCAAGACCCTTCCTTCCCTTGGGTTCATAGTCACGATCCCAGGACCTGCCCTTCTTCCTCCTTAGGAGCAGGGCTTGGGGTTATCTTCCTCTTAATTTTGGAGAGGCTTTCCCACCTGGCACCCAATGGTACGGAGACTGGATGATTGTTCTCAGGTGGAAACAGCAAAAAACACAAGTTGGGCATCTCAGATGCAGAACAGCTGGAGGAGAAAGTCCTCAAAGACCTGAGCCTTTTCTCCTCCTCATCAGAGTAAACAAAGAAAAACAAAAACATTGTTGCACTTTAAAGACTAACTGTTAAATTTTAATGTGTTATATTTTATTGTGTTATATTTTAATGTTAGCTTTTGTGGATCAAGTCCACTTTGTCAGACCTGGGCGTGAGACTACATGCATGGAGCAATCCCCTTGTGGATTGGGGGCCGCAATGGGACGCAGGCTTTCCAGGTCAGCTGCAGGCAATGAACTTGTTAACTTGGACACAAACCCCTTCCCTAAAATGCCTCACCTGATTCCGGCTTCCCAAGTGTTCTGGTTTCCCTTTGGAGTAGCTCCCCCACCCCACCCTCCCTGCACATGGGAAAGGTTTGGGATAATTGATAGGAACAGCCTTCATAGACCTGTTCTCTTATTATATTGTGGTATTTGACAATAAAATCAAGCACAATAAGGTAAAAATGCCTGAATCTCTATGTCTGCAAAGTGGGAAATGCAGTTTATGGTTTCTCTAGCAGCATTTTCAAGATACAAATGGTGGGTGTCCAGGGAGTGATTTTTCACAGGGCCCACCCCAACTCACCCCAGCAGGATTAGAACCCAGATCTCTGAGCCCCCCTTCCTCAATCTTAGGCTCTGCACTGAGGACTGCCCTCCACTTCTGAAGAGGGAGATAGAGTGCCTTGTGATCCCCCAAACGCTGGGCTTCCAAGCGCTAGTTTTGGGCTTCCAAATCTCCTTTTCCCTCCGCATTTTGGGCGATGCAAACCTTTCTCTCCCCCACCCCACTTCCTGGGCCCTGGCCTTTTCAAAGGTTTCCTCCCCCCCCCCTCTCTGATATTGGCATCATCCTTCCTTTTTCACAGCCCTAGCTGCCCTGTCTTGTGGAATACATTGACTGCCAGATAGCTGAAGGGCTGTGAGTTTTAGTGGCAATAGGTAACACACACAAAACCCCCACCCCGGTTTCAATGGGATATTCATTCTCCCAGGTGAGGGTGCCTTCTTGGCCTTTCTCCTGGCTGCGGAGCGGCAGGTGAGCAAGTTTGGTTCATTGCTGCTTCCCAAATAGGTGTTGTTTGGCTGCCTCCTTGACAGCCAATCTCAATAATAGGTAAGGGTAAAGGTCGATCTTGCTTGAAAGTCAGTTGTATCTGACTCTAGGGTTCAGTGCTCGTCTATGTTTATAGCCAATGAGCCAGCGCTGTCTGCACCTGCAGATGTTTCCATGGACATGTGGCAGGCATGACTCAATAATAATACTAAGGGGGTGGTTATTGAGATTTGTAGCTGGAGGGACTGAATGGTTCCCAAAGGGCACCCCAGGCAGAGAAGGCACTTAGGGCTCCAACTACTTAGGGTAGTTGGCAGGCCAAGATGCCCAATAGCTTTAGACCAGGCTTTCCCAACCTTTGGTAGGTTTTTGGACTTCAATTCCCAGAAGCCTCAGTCAATTCCCCAAAGCACTGACCAGCCAATGTACTGGCTGAGGCTTCTGGGAATTGAAGTCCCCCTGTGAGGCGTGGCCCCCACAATTGGAGCCACTGCTCCTGCCTAGACAAAGTAGGGTGGGTGGGTTTCCCTCCTTGAAGGCACCCTTCCCTGTCCCAGGCCCATCTCCTTCCTTTATTGTGCAAAGTCAACCATTTATCAGTGCAAAAGCTGGGCAGCGTAGAAAGCTGAGTGGAGAAGAGATGATGCGCTCAAAAGAGGGTGCTGAAGATTGGGTTTGAGAAAAAGTCATGCGCCTGAGCTCTCTCTCTCTGGAGGCAAAAAGGTCCAAGGTTCTTGCATGTCTAGGCTAGACGTGAAACTGCCAAAGTGAATATGCACCTTTGGGTGAGTTCATTCTGCAGTGGCTTTCGCCTGACCTAGCATGAGAAAAATTAGCTGGCAATGCAAGGGTACACCTGATTGTGGTTCAGAAATGCCAGGATCTTTGAGGAGGCTCTTCCTGTGTACCCTGAGGCCATCCTACTTTGGGTTCCTCATCAGAAGAAGGGAAGACTTGCTGGGAAAGTCCATCATGAGAAGAGGGAGGAAGGAAAAGAGGGAGGAAGCCTTTAAGACTCGGATTCTTCTCCTCCTTCCTCTCCTTCCACCCCATCCAGTGTCAAGGGAGAGGCAAGGTTCTTGCTTTGGGACTTCTAGCAGATTCCACCAGTGTTATTTGGTGTTCCTGCAATATTTCTGTTATCTCTCCACCTGTTTCCAGGTCTGCCTCATGGCCCTTTGGAACATCTCCTCTTTCCACATCTGCCTCATAAGCTATGGAATTCCAAGACCTTCTCTCCAAATGGGCAAACCACTTTATTTGTTGTCTCTGTATGTAATCTAAGACTGGTTCTATTCTAATTCTTTTCCTTCTTACCTCATTCCTGATTTTATCACTTCCAGTTACCCCAGCAGCTTTCCTCAGAAATCTCATTTCAGCGGTGACCTATTTTTGCTTCAGTTTTTTTATAAGTGTCCATGTTTGGCACTGGTATCCAAATACGAATATTGGAAAATCATCATGAACAGCCATGAAGACTATCCTGAGAATATAATGCAGTGGCTTTTCATCTGCCTTCCATATCACAGCATGACACCCATAGTACCACTGGTCCAGTTTCATGAGTCACTTTCTGGTCCTGAGCCCTTTTGGCACACAAAGTCATCATCATCATCCCCAGGACAGGATGAATGAAGCTGCTGCCCTCCATCAAGATGGATTCAAACGGGATTTAACCCACTTGGGGACCACCACCCTTCCCTGTGGACTTCACCAAGGCTGCTTGTCCTCAGGGTTGTCAGGTTAGTTAACCGCCACCTGAGTTGCTGGCAGTAGAGTCTACCCCCGTGATGGTGAACTTTGGCACTCCAGATGTTCTTGGACTTCAATTCCCAGAAGCCCCCATGAATCCACACGAATAGGTTTACTGTGATTCATCCGGCCCACGCTGCCCTTGTCGCTCCTGGAAGCGGAAGTAAAACGTGCCCATATGGAGGAAGGGTTAACCCGGAAGAGCCTTAACTGTACGGGCGTGTTTTACTTCCGCTTCCAGAAGCCACAAGTGTGGCGTGGGCTGGATGAATCACAGTAAACCCATTTGTGTGGATTCACAGGAGCTTCTGGGAATTGAAGTCCAAGAACATCTGGAGTGCCAAGGTTTGCCATCACGGGTCTACCCTATTAGCAGGATAATCTGGCCAGACTGGGAACCATCCCCTTATTATTGAGATTGGCTGTCAAGGAGGCAACCCAGCAAACACCCATTTGGGAAGCAGCAATGAACCAAACTTGCTCACGTGTGGCTCAGCAGCCAGAATCAAGGCCAAGGAGGCACCCTCACTTGGGAGAATGAATATCCCATTGAAACCCTGGGGTGGGGGAGGGAGGGGTTACCTCCTGCCACCCAAACCCACAGTCCATCAGGTGTTTTCCACAAAACAGCAGGGAGGACTGTGAAGAAGGAAGGAGGGAAGGAAGGAAGGAAGGAAGGATGATGCCAATGTCAGAGAGAGAAGTGGAGGAAACCCTCCAAAAGGCCAGGGCCCAGGAAGACGGGGTGGTGGTGGAGGTGGTGGTGCATCAGCCAAAGTGTTTGGAACCCCCAGATCAGAGCTTGGAAGTGCATGGCAGTCCTTAGTGCATGAGGGACAAATCTCAGGTCCTCAGGACATCTGAGTTCGAATCCTGCTGGGGTAAATTGGGACGGGCCCTCTGAGAAATCACCCCTTGGACACCCACCATTCTGTATCTTGGACCGCTGCTAGAGAAACCATAAACTGCACTTCCCATCTTGCGGAAACAGAGATTCAGGCTTTTTTAAAAAAGGTTTATTTTATTGTCAAATACCACAATATACTAAAAATAAAAGAGGCGATATAATCTCATTTTCCCCTGTGCTGGTGGAGGAGGGGAAACGGGGGAAACCCTCCCCCCTTTTGGGGAGCCTGGATCAGGACAGGCATTTTGGGGGGAAATGGAGGGAGGAGTGGGTCCAAAGGAACAAGTTCACTGTTTGCGGTTGACCTGGAAAGTCTGTCCGCGCCGTCGAGGCCCCCGACCCACCAGGGTCCTCCGGGCGCCCAACTCCGGCTCGCTCGGGTGTGAGTTGGAGATTTTTATTTATTTATTTATTTATTTTTTAAATTTATATACCGCAACTCTCAGCCCAAGGACCGACTCAGTGCGGTTTACAAGATAGGAATACAACACAGTAATACAGCATAACAATCCCACAAAAAATACAATATATCACAATACATTACAATATATTCAATACAGTTCATTAAACAGTTACACCAATGCAAAGTGCAAAGCAAATACAAATATAAATTATACAAAATATCATTAAATACAGTACTGAATCCCCAGAACAATAGCCCAAACCCTCAGTTCCCTCCCGTCCATGAAAAACCCCTGGCTTCGAAACATTCTCACCGAAGCCCTAAAGTCCCCACTACTGGGAAAAACTGTTCCAGCTGGGCGGGCCAGGGAAGGGAGCCGAAGATGAAGCGTGGCTCTCGGGGCTCGGTGGCGGCGGCTATTCACAGCCCCGCGCCCGGCAAACTGTTCCAGCTGGGCTCCCACCTTCCCTGACCGGGCGGGCCAGGGAAGGGAGCCGAAGATGAAGCGTGGCTCCCATCCTGGGCCGGTGGAATGAGCCCAGGAGAGACGCGGCGAAGACCCTCAGGAACGGCAGGTCTGGTGCTCTTTTGAAGCCCTCCTGGCGGGTGGGGCCAGGAGGGAACGGACTGCCGGCGGCCTCAGCTGTCGCTCGTCTCCCATCCTGGGCCGGTGGAATGAGCCCAGGAGAGACGCGGCGAAGACCCCCCCCCCTTGTTGATTTGCTCTCCTGGATGGGGAGCAGCAAGGCTGCGCTCCTTGTGCCGCCGACAGGTCTGGCCCCACCTGGAGGCGACAGGTCTGCTCCCCCCCCTTCCCAATTTGCGTCTGCATTGAATGGTCAAGGGAGGCGGGAGATTTAAGGCAGCCCCATGCCAGATGGGGTCAGACCGAGGCACTTCGCCTGCCCCCCCCCGCCCCCCGGCCCCACCCACTCGCCATGGCAAACGGTCTCGGGAGACAGACACGCCGGCCCCAAGCCAGCAGCCGCTCCTGCCATCAGCACGCCCGGCCCGGCCCGGCCCGGCCCGGCCCCCTCGACGGGCGGCAGTGACCCGCAAGCAGTACCAGTGCCACGGGAAGCCTCGTATGCCTGCCTGCCTGCCCGCCCCCCCCCCCCGTTCGCCTTGCGGGTCACCGCGGAGAAAAGGCTCATGCTGGCCCAAATAAGCAGTCCGGGCGGGAGGGGTTTTTGTTTTTTGAGATCCTGGACCCCAATGGGGTGTCTCCGCACCCAAACCCACCTGAGGGCGAGGAGGCCGTGCTCGGGTCTCTTTGGATCGGGACCCACTTTGATGGCGCCCTCTCCTCTCCTCTCGCTGGAGGTCAGCGCCTTCTCTTTCTCCCCCCCCCCCATACACACACACACACACACACACACGCGCGTTCCAAGGCTGAACTTTGTTGCAACCGCCCGGAAGGCTGCCTTGCCCTCCCGATGTGCCAAACTGCAACTCCATTTTCAGAAATAGCACACCCAATTTTCGTATCTCTGTTTTTCCTTTCAAGCGTTCTTTTACTCTTTCAATAAAGTTATTTCTTTCACCGTATTTTTATTTGCCATCCACATTTAGAGTTCCGTTTACACCAGCACCACCCAGGCCATGCACCCATTCACACACGCTGGAAGGTATATACTTGTAGCCCCACTTTTGGAAAACACACATACCCCAATTTTATTTTATCTCTTATTATGCCTCTCTGCTGTGGAGGAAAGGGGGGGGGATCAGACCCCCCCCTCCTTTGGAAAGCTGTCAGCCAGCCAGCAGAAAGAAAGACTTTTAAAAACCCACGCCTCAAAAAGGCTCCTTTATATATTGCCCTTGGGCACCCCGGCCTTCTTGCTTCTCCTGCCCAGCAGTGCCACCTGGGGTGGGGTTGAGGGTCTTTAGCATTTTTGAATATCATCCTTGCGCAGTTCATGTACAGGTCCTGGTGGAGATGTGTTCAGTCTGTATTTATGGACTTGTAAGAATAAACCTTTTCCCTCAAAACTTGTTTCCTTCTCTGAGAGCATTCTTAGACTATCCTTTTGGGCTCTGATGAGGGTATTGTCTCTGAAGATTGAAATGGAATTTATTTGGGGGAAATGGTCACATTAAAAACCCTAATTTCAGAGAGGCGTTCCCACCTGGCACCTGAATGGTATGGGAGAGGGGGGGGGGTGGCTATTGCCAGCCAGGTGGAAGCAGCAAAAAGTTGGGCATCTCAGATACAGAACAGTCTTCAAAGACCTGGACTTTTTCTCCTCCTCATCAGAGGATACAAAGAAAAACAAAAACATTGTTGCACTTTAAAGACTAATTGTTAAATTTTAATGTTAGCTTTTCGTCAGACATCAGTGTGAGGCTTCTTGGCATCAGTTTATACACACAGGTACTACAGAGTGACCCTGCAACCCTCTCTACCTCTGTACCTGATGTATATATAAACTGATGCCATGAAGCCTTATTCCTGTGTCTGATGAAGTGGACTTTATCTGCAAAATCTCACATTAAAATATAAAAGTTAGTCTTAAAAGTGCTACAGCGTTTTTGGTTTCGGTTTCTTCTGTTTATTCTCTGATATGCTTGAAACACAGAAGAACACACGGCTACTATTCCAAAAGGTTCTGCTCTTTGTAACGTTAGCTTTCGTGGATCAAGTCCACTTGGTCAGACATCCCCTCCTGTGGCTTGAGCGGAGAGCCTGGTTTTTATCACCAGCAACTCCATGTGGAGAGGGGGCTCTGTTACCTCCTCCTCCTCACCACCCCTTGCTGGGATGCCATCCTAAAGCCAGAGGATTGTGATTTCAATCTTGACCAGGGCTCAAGGTTGACTCAGCCTTCCTTCCATCCATCCAAGGTCAGTTAAACTCTCAGCCCCTGTCAATTAAAAACCTTCACTACCATTATTATTCCATGAATCCTCCCCCAGGGGCTGGAGTGACTCCCTGGAGAGAAACACCTGTGGGGGCTGAAGAAAGCATTTTAAACATGAAGGTTAATAGAAGGCAGACATGACTTTCCAAGCCTTGAAAGAGCTCACCTGCCTGCGGGAGAGGCAAGGAGGGAAGCTCTCCCAGGACATTTGGACAGGAGCAACCAATGGCCAGCCAAGGGGTGGCTTTTAATGTGCCTTTCAGCCAGTAGGTGAGAATGGGAAGCCACTCCAGGACAGGTAAATGGAAGACGCATCAGTGCTTTTCAGAGGGTCTTAGGAAAGACCCCCCCCCCTTTCCCCCCTTGTCAATTAAAGAGCTAATCCTGCATAAACTGCAAATGCAAGCCTTGGTGGTGAAGTGCAACCAAAGGGCTTACACCTGAGTAACAAGATGTGATCTGATCTGAATGCTAGTTTTACATCCAGAGAGTGTCATGCCACCCAAAGGGCCACTTTCCATGTTACTCCCTGGGCTTTTGACTTTGCTTTTAGCCTTGACCTTTGGTCCCTTGGTTGGTTGTGTAGGCAGAACGGAGGCAATAGAAATGCCCAGGCGAGTGTGGCCAATGTTTTGATGGGTGTGCAAGATTTCCCTAGTTCTGGGAGAACCACTGGACCCTGGAAGGGCCATGCAGGCTCCGGAGCCTTTCCTCCCAAAAGGCACAGAAGAATTCACCAAGGATGGCCTTGCAGAGCAGATTTGAGGCAGGGCTTGTCTGGAGATCAGATGGTGAGGGCTTGAACAGTGCTGAAGCCCCATTGCACATTGTGAGTGTGTATGTCCCAGTGCTCTCAGGTGTCCAACCAGGTGTGCCAACGTGGGCTGCCAAGACAGCTGGACCTTATGTGAGAATTCTTATGCTTTTAATTTCAAGGTGGGTTGCAACCTGTTGCAAACCTTTGCAAGCAAACATGAATACATTTCATTTGCCCTGAGCTCCTACGGACCGTACCCTGTAAAGGTTTAAGCTAAACGAAATGTCTAAACTTCTAGTGTCACAGGTAGAGGTGGTCTGAGGTTTCCTGATGGCTGAGCATGGTAGTGAGTTTGCTCCCACCCACTGTACTACTTCCACAGGCCTTTAGGGCATAGAATGGGTTCCAGATCTACAATGTCTCCTGTAACACTGTATTTTGGCATTAGGATCCTTTTGGTGTTCTTCATCAGCTTTACCCTGATGCTGGATATCAACAGGTCATGCCCTGTACCATAATGTTCCTGGTCTTGTTTGAGGAGAGAGAAGGCAACTTCTCCCTCTCCTGCTTCCAATTATGTAGGTAAAGGTCACCCATGCTCGAAAGCCAGTCGTGTCCGACTCTAGGGTTCAGTGCTCATCTCTGTTTATAACCAAAGAGTCAGCGCTGTCTGCACATTTCCATGGACATGTGGCAGGCATGCCTCAACAATGGAGTGCATGGAACACTGTTTACCTTCCCACCGAAGTGGTCCCTATTTATCTACCTGTGCTTTCTTGTTTTTGAACTGCTTGTTTGGCAGAAGACCAAGTATGTAGTCTATTTCATTTCTATATTGGCCACCTGAAAAAGTCAATGTCTAGAGTCATCTGTTTGGTTGCCTGAAACATGTATTTGCAATAGACTGCTGTCTTCATAGAATATTATGAGTCATGCTCAGGCTTAATTTCTGACTCCTAGGCCAAATGCTCCAACATTTGGTTCTGCTTGGTTTCCAAACTTTGCACTCCAGTCACCCATGACCATCACCACACCCTGTTTTCCTGCGTGATGAATTTCTGGATGCTTGCATGAAATCTTCCATTGTTTTCTTCAGCTTCTGTAGTAGAGACTTGGTCGATGGCTATGTTGCATCATTAGTGACAGTGCTATTTGTGCCTGTCATTTGCTGTTCCCCAGTATTTGATGGAGCACCTTCCAACTTGGGAGTCTCATTTTCTAGCACTATCTCTTGTTTCATTTTGTATTGTCTCATCATTGGGTTTACAAGATAAGGAAAATACAGCAGTGTGCAAGAAAAATGTTCCACATAGAAGGCTGCATTAAGCATTGCCCCCCCCCCCAAAAGAGGACATAGATTCCTTCCCCCTATAACAAATTTTCATATCCTAATTCAAAGTTTGGACAAGTGTCTTTTTGGACTCCCTTCGCCTATGATGGCTCTAGATTTGGTGAGTAATCATCTTTAAAAGCCATTTTCCTTTTAAAAATTGTATTGTTTTATTAATACTACACATAATATAAAAAGATAAAACCAACCAAAACAGAACAAACAAATTGAGCATAAAAATAGAAAAAAGAGGCATTAATATTCTCAAAGTACCAGGGTGCTCCCACCACCAGGGCCAACAGAGATACCTGGGGTATTGGGTTGGTGGGGAGGGAGAGGGGCATGCTGACCACCAGCTCTCTGGGACCCCCTCCCCGTCTAGTGTTCCTCCCAGGGGGGGTCATAAGGCACCACGGTCCTGCTCTCGGGGCAAGGGCCTAACTGGTGCACAATGTCTGATGGATTGGTCATCCATGCGTCGTAGACGGTCTTGTTGGGGGGCATTGTTTGGTCCAGGTCGGCAGGGAGCCAAGAGGAAGAGGCAGGACTCAGGACCCCTCCCCTGGGTATCACCTCCCAGCGCATGGGGCTGGCCAAGGCCACTGTAGCCGGGCTGCAGAAGGACAACCCTGGGACCGAGGGAGAGTCTGGGAAGGGTGGGGGGTAGCTTGGGGGTGCAACCACATTGGGAGCCACGGATTTTGAGTAGGACGTGGGCAGCAGCTCCCAGTTGGGGACAGAGGGGGGCAGCGTGCAGCCCCCTGAGGAATCTGAGTCAGAGCCTCTGATCTCGGGGTTCAGGACCCCCCAGGGGCGCTTGGCTGGAATGTAGGGATGGGACCCCATTTTGGCCCCTGGTCTGCCCACCTCCCCTTCCTTGGCTGACCGGGAGCTGTGAGTGGAGGATGAGAACAAGTGGATGGCAGGCGGGGGGTGCGAAGGGCGGTAGGGCTGGACAGGGCAGCCTGCAGAGGAGACACGGAAGATGGGGATCCGGCCCCAGAAATCCAGGCCAGCCACGGAGTGGCCGGGCGGGGGCGATTTGCTGCTAGCGCCAGGCTTCCTGCACAGGCCCACGTCCTGGAAATTGCTGAGCAAGGAATCGATGCTGAAGGGGCTGGGCGGCGGTGGCGGCGCTGCTTCGCCACCCAAGCCCCCGGTGTCGTCCCAGGCGGAGCAGCCGGTGAAAGGCAGGCAGTGGAAGATATACGGGGCCAGGTCGGTGACAAACGTGCCCTCCTCCTGGCGCGAGACGGGCGTGTTTTGCAGCTTCAGGGCCTCGCGTGGGATGCGGTCCAGATCAACGGTCCAGAAGTTCCCCTTGGCCGTGGGCTTGGTGGGGTCTTTGAGCACCTGTAATGATTAGCAATTACTCATGCCACTTCTATATACCCCCACCCCACCCCCACTAGCCCTTAGTGCCAGCTCTGGCCAGTTTACAATTAGCATGTTGGCCCCAAAGTTGCTGGGGACTCCTTTGGCTGACTTTGGAAGGATGGAATTGGCTGAATGATGCTGGATCCCCATCAGGATCAAACTCACAATGTTTTAGCTGCGGTACAGCAGTTTAACCACTGCACCACCAGGGCTCATGATGGGATGGGAAAGAGAAAATGACTGAACACGGTCTTGTTGTGGGGCATCATTTGGTCGGTGCAGGTTGGCAGGAAGCCAAGAGGAAGGGGCAGGACTGGGGGGGGGTGCCCCCTGGCATCGTAAATGATCAACCACCCATCCTCCACATGGAAACTTCATTCTTCCAAGCCCTGGGTGGCAGGTTGGACTTCTCTATAGACATCCACCACCACCACACCCATCCATCTCAAGCAACGTATTGACTCACCTCAGACTACGCAACAATGATACAAACATGGGAACAAAGGGTAAAGGCAAAGTTTGCCCTTGGCTGGGTGGTCAAACCACTATGGGCATTGTACAACATTGAATAAACCATAAAAGTACAATATTAGGTAAAGGTAATGCTCTCAATTGCTCAAAAGCCAGCCACATCTGACTCTAGGGTTCGGTGCTCATCTTTCTTTGCAGCCAAAGAGCCAGTGCTGTCTGAGTCTGAAGATGTTTGTGTGGACATGTGGCAGGCATGACTAGACACCGGAGTGTACAGAATGCTGTTACATTTCCAACGAAAGCAGTACCTCTTTATCTACTTGCAGTTTCTTGTTTTTGAACTGCTAGGTTGGCAGAAGCTGGGACAGAGGACGGGTGCTCACTCCATTGTGCAGTACTCGAGAATCGAACTGCTGACCTTCCAGTCATCAGCTTCAGCATCCTAACCACTAAGCCACCGCAGTCCCACAAGGGTAGTAAGGTTTCCCTTGCTCGAAAGCCAGTCATATCCGACTCTAGGGTGCAGTGCTCATCTCTGTTTCTAAGCCGAAGAGCCAGCGTTGTCTGCTTCTGCAGACGTTTCCGTGGTCATGTGGCAGGCATGACTAGACACCGGAGCGCACGGAACGCTGTTACCTTCCCACCGAAGTGGTCCCTATTTATCTACTTGCAATTTCTTGCTTTCAAACTGCTAGGTTGGCAGGAGCTGGGACGAAGACGGGAGCTCATTTCCGTCCTGCAGTACTCGGGAATCGAACTGCTGACCTTCCGCTTCCCAGTCAGCGTCTTAGCAACTTGAACCCTGCTGCAAAAGCAGATGCAAACCCTCTTTCCTCCCCGATTTACTCTAGCTACGTAAATGCAGACCACAACAAAGTCACCCACAGCCTGGGACTCAAAGTACATTTGCACAGCTGGAATAGCACATCAGCCATGCCTTGTTCTCTACAATGTAAGAAGGAACTATAGGGTCCACCTGACCTACCATTACTTTCCTCCCAGCTCTGCAGAAAGGATCCTCCTGAAAGTTGGGACAAAGAATTCTTCTTCCATGGAGGTGTCTTCCAACATTACACCCAAGTTTGCATCATCATCCGCAAAGGACATGCTTCATTCTACCATCTCAGCCAGACGGAGAACATAATGCCAACCAGAGGTTTAAAGTTAAAAAGAGTCTGGAGGTGGTACATGCCACCAATTGGGTTAAATCAAGAGGACCATATTTTTATTTTATATATTATATATATAAATCTTTAAGGCTGCAAATGATTGCATTGGTAATAGACCTGAGAGTTAAGTACAGTATAGATAAGTGTAAGAAAGATTTGATTGTAATTATGGTAGCAACTAGGAGAATATTGATAGCAAAGCATTAGAAAGTGTACATACTGTACATATTGGATTGGAATAATGGTACAAGGAAATGTGGAACTTAGCATTAAACAATAAGCTGATGTGTGAATTAAAACAAAAGGAATGATAAAGAATACAGAGTTTAGAAAAATCTTGGGAGACTTTATCGACAATGTATTCCAAGAATCTAAGGGAGTTAAGCCAGGTTAAGAATTCATTGCTTTTTGGAAATAGGGAATAAATCAATAAATAGACATCGTGGTGCGGGTAATAGTGGATAAAGAAATATGGTCCCGGGGTGGAGGCTGTACCTTCTTACATGTTATGTATTAATAAGCCATTTTTAAATTTATAATATATGCTCTGTAATTAGATTTCTGTTTTGTTATGTTATGTAATTTTGTTGCAACTTGCCACTAGACCAGGCGTTCTCAAGCTTTTTAAGCTGGGGCCCAGGTCATGCTCCCTCAGACAGCTTCGGGGACTGGACGGCTATTTTGAAATTCCTCCACCACACGGCACTTCCTGGTGTGATGGAGGCGGTGCCCCCCCCAACATGAAATGGCACCGTGGGCCACATCCGGCCCATGGACCGCAGGTTGAGAATCCCTGCACTAAACTCTTAAAGGTGTCAGGTATAAACCCACAAACCTGGGAGGCAGTGGCCATGGATTGCTGCTGCCGATCACTTCAAAGGAGAGCACCGCAGACATGAAGAGGCTAAGCCACAAGCACAAAAGCTTTGTCAAACTCAACCACACCCTCCACCACCTATTCAGTGTTAAGTGTGCGGTTGCTGGCTCTTCAGCTTTGAAACAGAGATGAGCACTGAACCCTAGAGTCAGATATGACTGGCTTTCGAGTAAGGGAAACCTTTACTTTTGCTATATATATAAGTCTAGTAAGCTTTGGCCAAAGATGAGACACATCACCTGGGGTTAGATGGAAGGCCGGCAGGCCGGACGGACGGACAGCCGACTGGCCAGCTGGCCCCTTTGCCTGCTCAAGCCTTGCTTACCAGCATTTCCTCGTCCTTCTCACCTTGTAGAAGCAGTCATTGGAGGAGAGGTTGTGGCGGATGGAATCCTTCCAGCCTTGGTAACTTTCTTTGAAGAAGGGGAACATGGTGCTGATCTCCTTTATGATCTGGAATGCCAAGAAGCAATGGTGAGACGCTCTCTTATCCTGGCCAGTGGGATTCAACCCCAAAGGAGACCTTTTACAAGCAGGGCCTTTTGCTTATTTGTGTAGGGATGATGGAGCAGGAGAGAGCTATAGCTTTGGATTCCAGATGTCAGGGGACAGCACCTGTGAATAGCATGCGCTTCATGATGAGATGAGCCATGGCAGAATGACTGTTCAGGTCAGAGATCTCCAGTTGCACAGATCTGCAGTTTCAGACCACAACTCTTGCCATCCAAATCCAAAAACATGAACATGTCTATCTCTGTACATAACGGACATCTACAAGTACATATTATGTAATACAAGTATTTTATTTTATCAATTTTGTGTACCCAAGCTCGAATGAGAGGAGGGGGGTTGGGCGTTGGGTTAGCACACCTCTTCCCACAAAACTTGACTGCTAAATAAACAACAAGGAGCCTCATTAGAACATAAGAGCAGCCTTGCTGGAAGAGGCCACAGGAGCCCATCATCCAGTCCAGCATTCTGTCTCACACACTGTGGCTCACCATGTGCTTCATGGTATTCTTCCCAAGCAGAAATGCCTTCACCTGCTTAGGATTCCCTGGACATGGCATTTATTGAGAGATATCCTGCCTCTCTCTCCAACCCGGAGGTTGTTCTTAGGTATCCATAATTATAGCCATTGATCCCCTTGTCCTCCATGAACTTGTCTAATGCCTGGGATGAGTTTAGAAGAGGAAAAGGAGTATGACAAGACTGTATGTTGCCAGATTTTCTTTTGGATTTCAACACTTCTTATCCATTGCCTGTTGTCATGAATATCGGGGCAACCATCTTAACTGTTAGAGCAGTACGACAAGGGAACCAAGCCACGATGACCTCAGGAGGTGGCGAGCAGCACTTCAACCATGGAGGCCTTCATGAGGAAATCAAGACAACCCTCTGCCAGAAGACCTGCTTTGATTTGGACCCCTTGCCTTTAGCAGGGGGGTGGGGGTGGTGGTGGACTGGATGGCCTCAGTGAATGATTCTGCCATCCTATGATCATGCGTGGTTTCAGCTGTGGCGAAAGAGCCCTCAGCTCCACTACCCTGCATGCGGACGTGGTGGCTGTCAGGAAGGGCGGCCCATTGGGGCCACCAAGTGTCCAAGACTGGTAACCTCCCCCCCCCCCTTTCCCTTCAGGATTGACAATGCCTTTACTGAGATTTGATGGTTTTGAAGGTCATTAAAGCTAGGTAAACTGTTGTATTTGAGCGTAGGATTCAAGCCTTGAGGAGGAAGACACCAATCTAGGGAAATTCACACTGAAACTTAATTGCTAGTCTTTAAAGTGCTGCAATATTTTTTGGAATCGTAGCTGTGTTAGTCTGTGTTCCAAGCATATCAGAGAGTAACCCAAACAGAACAAAAACGTTGTAGCGTTTTACTTCCGCTTCCAGGAGTGACGGGGGCACCGTGGGCCGGGTGAATTGCAGCAAACCCCTTCGTGTGGACTCATGGGGGCTTCTGGGAATTGAAGTTCAAGAACATCTGGAGTGCCAAGGTTCACCATCACAGCCCTAAGGTGGCTCTGAAATGGAATTCATCTCTTTGGCTGAAAAGCGTCACCCACCCACCCACCCACCCACCCCGAGCGATGTTGTTGCCAAGGATTCTTCCAGGCTTCAATTCCAGACCCCAAACGGTGTTGTCCGGCTGCCTTGGACCCCCTGCACATTCGACTCAGGTAGGATGGTGTCTTCTTCCAGGTAAGTCTCCAGAGGTCAAGGTGGGACTTTCTCTAAGGACTCTGGGCTGCCTCTGGCTAGGATCTGCTTCTTTGGATGGGTTTTGAGGTTGCCCCAACCGCAGGGCCATAGCAGGAGGTGGCCAGTGTGGGCTTCTTGCCCCCCCCCCCTCAGCTAGCAGTTTGCCCACCCTGGCAAAGCATGGTTTCCTATAAGAATGCATTGAAAAAGAGATTTTGTTGCCCACCTACATCTAGAATCCGGGCTGCGGCCCTGCCCAACCCTTGTGACCATATAAGGAACAAAATCTAAATCAACAAAGAGTTGTGCAGTGCTTGATAAATGGGCACATTTTTTGGGGTAGGTTTAACAAAAATGCCAACAACCATAGATAAAGTTCAAGGCTCAAAAGCCAGTCATGTTCTGATTCTAAGGGTTAGTCCTCATCTCTGTTTACAGACCAAAAGCAAATGCTGTCCGTATCTTGCAGACATCTCCATGGTCATATGATCCCAGACTGCGCAAAACTCTGTTACCTTTCCCGCCCAAGTGGTACCTATTTATCTACTTGCAATTTCTTGCTTTCAAACTGTTAGGTTGGCAGGAGCTGGGACAGTTGGAGGGAGCTCACTCCGTCATGTTGCACTCAGGTCTCAAACTGCTAACCTGCCAACCTTCCAATCGTCAAGAGCTCACTGTTTTCACCACTAAGCCGCTGCAGTCCCTCAACAGCCTTAGCCTGCAATAAATGCGCTTGTGGCTAGGTTGCTGCGGGGGCTTTTCTGGATGCTTTTGCTAGAAGAGTGAAAAGGTTGCCCCGGCCACCCTTGGCAGATTTCCAGGGAGGGAGCCCTGCTCGTTTCTTGATTTGGGGCAGCAGAACATAAGGACAGCCTTGCTGGAAGAGGCCACAGGAGCCCATGATCCAGTCCAGCCTTCTGTCTCACACAGTGGCTCACCCTTGGCTTCAGGGTATTATTCTTCCCAAGCAGATGCCTTCACCTGCTGAGGATTCCCCGGAAACGGCATTGCCTATCTCTCCAACCCGGAGGTTGTCCTTAGGGATCCATAATTATAGCCATGGATACCCTTGTCCTCCATGAACAACCAAGAGTCTTGGGGTGCCTTAAAGCTTAATCAATTTCATATGAGATAAGCTTTTGCAGGCCTTTGGAAATTTCTATGAAGAGGCCTGTGGAGACTTTAAAACAGGTGTGCCCAAACTATGGCCTGTGGGCCAGATCCAGCCCAAGATGCCAATTCATCTGGCCCACACCACCCTCGTCGATTCCAAAAATGGAAGCATATTCTACTACCACTTTATGGCGCGATGAGGGTGGCACGGGCTGGATAAATTGGCATCAGGGCCATAGTTTGGCCACCCCTGGTTTAAGCCGAGAAAATGGCAGCCTAAAAATCTATTTCATCCTGTTGCAGAACAGATTGCAAGGCATGTTTTACTCCTGCTTCTGATGCACTGAACCATGTGACTAGCCCACGCCCCCACCCACCCCCGAATTTGGTCACCTCTGCTTTAAAACATAACAAGCTTCATCTGTCACCATGAAGTCTTTTGGAGACAAGCCCATGGAGGACAAGGGTATCCATGGCTATAATGATGGATACCTAAGGACAACCTCTGGGTTGGAGAGAGAGGCAGGATAGCTCTCACTGCCATGTCCAGGGAATAAATCCTAAGCAGGTGAAGGCATGTGCTTGGGAAGAATACCCTGAAGCACATGGTGAGCCACTGGGTGAGACAGAAGGCTGGACTGGATCATGGGCTCCCGTGGCCTCTTCCAGCAAGGCTCTCCTTATGTCCTTATGAGCACCGTCAGAGTTAAAGGCTCTTATGGCACAGAGTGGCCTGGCTACCCCACCTGGCATCTTGGCCAGCATCTATGCTCTCTGGATCCCCCTCCTCCACCAAATCTTCCAGAACATTTCCTGGCTGCTGATGTTCTTGGAAAGGGAGGGAGAGGAAGATTCTCTCCCCCACCCCACCCCCAAAGGATCTGGCCTTATCCCTCCTCCTTTTTTGGCTTAAAGGTTTCTCTCCTCTCCACCAAAGCAATCCGCACCCTGCTGGTTCTAATCCTCCCCCACTCCCACTGGTTTAGCTGGGGGAGGTAGGGGGGGATTTATGGGTCATACAGATGTGGACTATTCCATTATCTTTGGCTCTTGGGAAGGGCTGGCTCTTCTTCTTCCTCTTCCTCTTCTTCTTCTTCTGTGTCTAGGGGGCCAGATGTGGAACAGCCAAAATGAAGCCACCTTTGGGTGAGTTCATTCTGCAGTTCCTTTTCCCTGACCTAGTGTGGAAATCAGCCCTGAGAAACCGAGTTCTTCAGATGGCACACAGCGCTCCATTGGTGTGTCTTCCTAGGACATAGTGTAGCATCCATGCTCCTCCTCAGCCTGCCCCAATACACCTTTGCTGCCCCCCCCCCGGGGTCAGATGCGGCACTCTGTTTAACACTCGGTTGATATGGCATGGTGTTCAGTTACTCTCTCTAAAGGTACAGGTCTCCTTTGCTCGAAAGTCAGTCTTATCTGACTCTACCGTTCAGTGCTCATCTTTGTTTATAGCCAACACAAGACTAGACAGTAGAGTGCACAGAATGCTGTTTACCCAGTGGTACCTCTTTATCTACTTGCAATTTCTTGCTTTCAAACTGCTAGGTTGGCAAGAGCTGGGACAAAGATGAGAGCTCACTATATCGAGCAGCACTCGGTTCTCGAATTCCAACCTTTCAGTCTTCAGGTTCAGCGTCTTAACCACTAAAATCAACCGCATCCCAGACACTAATCACCTTTGTCTTTTCTGTCTTCTCTTCCCTTGTCTAAGTTGGACAGGCTGCTCCAGAGGCAGGTGAAGAAGCCGGAGCCCTGCCCTGCCCTGCCCTGGGGGTGGGGTGGGGGGCACCCTTTCCGAGAGAGCCAGCGTCCCCACCTGCACCCGCCACCCACGGTCTCTTACCTGGGACAGCTTGAGCTTCCGCTCCGGGGACGACTGGATGACCAGGGCGATCATGGCCAGGTAGGTGTAAGGAGGCTTGGCGTGGCGATGGTACTTCTTCTTCCTCTTCTTCTTCCTCTTCTGGTTCTTCTTGGCTGCTTGGTCTGCCAGCCACTCCTCTGGCCAGCCGTTCTGGACCTCCTTAGCCCTCTCCTCATCCTCTTTTTAAAAACCCATTGTTAATGGTTCACAAAAAGAGAAAAAGGAAAACCACCCAAATATAAAAGGTAAAAATACAACTAGATGCACAACAAATTAAAAAATGTTTTAAAAATACAAAATGCAAATATTCTTAACATAATCTAACACAGCACACCCTTCGCCGGGATCAATAGATCAATTCAGCAGGAAATACTGTTTGTTTCTCAGTTTTTAATGACATCCCAAACCTCTTTGAAAAGGATTTAGCATCTTGGGTTGGCCTTTTCCTTTCACCAACACGAAATCTAGAAAATCTGCCCCTGTTCCACCAAATATGTATTTTTAAAATCAATTCTGTTTTTGCTTTAGTATCACATGCCAATTTATCCTTTATTTCTAAATTCCAAACTTCTTTGTAGGGCCAAGGTCTCCCTTGCTAGAAAGCCAGTCATATCCAACTCTAGGGTATGGTGCTCAACTCCGTTTACAGCCCAAGAGCCAGAGGCATGCAGCGATGAAGACGTAATTGTGGCCAACGACAAAGCCAAGAAAATGGTTTCATTTGGGCAGTCCAGGGTTTGATGGGGACATGAAAGAAGCTTTCTGTATCTGCAGGCCTTTCTGTGGTCATGTGGCAGCATGACTAGACACCGGAGTGCATGGAACACTGTTTATCTTCCCACAAAATGGTCCCTACTTATCTACTTGCAGTTTCTTGCTTTCAAACTGCTAGGTTGGCAGGAGCTGGGACAGATGACAAGAGCTCACTCCATAGTGCAGCACTCAGGTCTTGAACTGTTGACCTGCCAACTTTCCAGTCATCAAGTTCAGCTACTAAACCACCAGTACCATTCATTTATAATTGAAATGCACAATTGATCTTCCAGACTTCATGCTCTCCAAGAGCCTTGCTGCAGCTACTAATTTGGTAACTAATTCTTTTTTGCCCCGCTCCATTGGACATCTTCAAAAATAGATAAAAGAGCAATTCTCGGACAAACTCTTGTCTTTAATTTGTTCTACTCCACTCATTCCTTTAAAAAGCATGAAGGTCCATTTGCACTCCCAAAGGTTTTGCAGTTATAGCAAAGCATTTAATTGTGTCCATCACAAGAAACAATGATGGGTGGTGTTTAATTTAATTTAATTTAATTTAATAGTCATATTTATATATGCCGCCCACTCAGGCAGAACCCGACTCAGGGCGGCATATATAAACCACAGGTGATTGCTCTGCTCTATACTGTGGACAAGAAGATGCTGTTATGGGTACTGCAGTGGCTCAAGTCGCTAAGACGCTGACTGGGAAGCGGAAGGTCAGCAGTTCGATTCCCGAGTACTGCAGGATGGAAATGAGCTCCTGTCTTCATCCCAGCTCCTGCCAACCTAGCAGTTCGAAAGCAAGAAATTGCAAGTAGATAAATAGGGACCACTTTGGTGGGAAGGTAACAGCGTTCCGTGCGCTCCGGTGTCTAGTCATGCCTGCCACATGACCACGGAAACGTCTGCAGAAGCAGACAGCGCTGGCTCTTCGGCTTAGAAACAGAGATGAGCACTGCACCCTAGAGTCGGATACGACTGGCCTTCGAGCAAGGGAAACCTTTACCTTTATCTGTTCCAATTCCTGTGGCAACCATTTACAGAAAGCCAAACGAGTGGGGAATGGTGGGAGAAATGTCAGTCATCTAAACTATGCAGATGACACACTCTCTTACTGTACTGGCAAGGGACCATTTGCTCCGCAGCTGCCAGAATGGTGCCCTCTTGTCTTCCCTGACAGCAAATGGGCCACTAGGAATTGCCCAAAGACTCATTTGGTGAACTCCACAGCCATGGGAAATTTAAAGTGGAAAGAAAGGGGGCTTTTGGATGCCAAAAGGCCTCCCCCATCAAGCATTGGAAGGCAAGACTCTGCTTGCTAGAGGACATTTATTTACCTAGAGAAGTAGAGAATTAGCAAAGTTGTTGAAAATGCATAAGGTGCAATGGTTGGTGGCACCAACCAGAGGACCTTAGGGTAAAGGTCAACGTCCCCCTTGCTCAAAACCAGTCGTATCCAACTCTAGGTTCAGTGCTCATCTCTGTTTATAGTTTGTGTTTGCAGACATTTCCATGGACATGTGGCAGGCATGCCTAGACACCGAAGTGCATGGAACGCTAGACGTATCTTATTCTCCCCATAATTGGACTTTTGCACAACCAGCACACTTAGGAGGGGAGGCCAGAGCAGGACTGCAGCTGGACATTTAAAATGACAAAAAAAAATCATGACTGCAGAAGAATGCACAACTTCCAAGCTTGACAATAGTGAAAGGTTTGGTGTGCCTAGAGGCTCAATCATCACCCAAATGGGGACTGTGGACAAGCAATCACGGAGACTCAGGAGGGCAGCAATGAAGGAATTAGAAAAGACCATCAAGTATAAGGAGGTATCATTGGAGACCAAGAAAGCTGGCAGGGGGAAAATGATTAATTCGAAATGTGGTACTGGATGAGAGCCTTGCAGATACTGAAGCCTGGACTGCCAGAAAGACAAACAAAGAGGTCCTGGAGCAAATCAAGCTTGAACTATCACTGGAGGCAAAAATAATAAAACTGAGGCTGTTCTACTTTGTGCACATCATGAGAAGGTAAGACTTTCTGGAAAAGGCACAAAGGTGGAAGGCAGCAGGAAGCGAGGAAGGCCCAAAGCAAGATGGATAAACTCCCTAAGGGAAACCACAGGTTGTAATATGCAGGAGTTGAGCAGCGATGTTTAGGACCGGACATTTTGAAGAGATCTCATGTGTAGGGTCTACAGAAGCCAAAGACTACTTGATGGCACATAATAACAGCCCCCTGACCACGTCTCAGGCATATAATCAAATAAATAGAATTTAAGCTATTCAACTTTACTGCACTTAAACCCCAGCTCCATTCCAATGTACAAAAAGTTTATTGTGGCAGACATAATCCTTAAAATTATCCCACACAATCTTCCACACCTTGGAAGCTATTTTTTCCCTTTCTCGAATCTGCTTCCCAGATTACTCTGAGAATTTCCCAATGTCTTTTTGCACTCTGTTAATATCACATATGTTTTACTTGGCTGGCTGGACAGCTCAGTGGTTTAGGTGCCTGGCTGTGAAGTTTGGAGTTCGATTCCCCACTGGGCCAGCCTGGGCAGTTGCAAACAAAGTACACAGCCCTTACAAGCAAAAGCAATCACACTTATCTACGCTGCCCCATATAAGTGCTGAGTGCGCTCTCGGGGCAGCTCACAAGTTAATTAGCATTTTGCCCCCAACATGCTGGGTACTCATTTATCCAACCTCGGAAGGATGGAAGGTTGAGTCAACCTTGAGCCCTGGTCAGGATCGAACCCACAACCCATTTCTTTGCATTTTCTACCTGAAAGACCGACCCACAGAAGCGACTGAGACCCATCTGAATTGACTTAAGGGCACCCTGCAGTGGGTATTAGACTTTACTTACCCTACCTTTCGTTATCTCTTTCTCACCTTCCTTTCCCCTTGGGATGAAATCATCCTCAGACTTGGCCAATCCCTTGCTTCGACCATGCTCTTCAACATCTTCCTCCTCCTCCTCCTCCTCTTCCTCCTCTGAGGTGCCCATGGCTAGGGCAGAACTCTGGACCAGGATGGAGGCACCCCTGGTAGAAATGCCCCTCTCTTCTCATGCATGGGGTACCATATATTGGGGGCAGTCCAGACCCAGAGGAGGGTGGGCTTGAGTCCCTGCAGGGGTGGCTCCGCCCCAGAGAGCTTGCAATCAGAAAAGCCTAGTCCTGCTCATCATCACCACCTGAGATTAGATCTTCCAGACCATTATCATGCTGATGGGTTGGGGAGGACCCAAATCCGGAAAGATTTATTTGCACTTTGGGGTAGAAGAAGGAGTAGCCAGATGAGAGGGGAAAGAGGTGTGTGTGTGTGTGTGTGTAAAAGCCACATGTTTTTCCTAGGCAACATGGGTTTGCATGGGCGGCATATAAATCAACATGGGTGGCATATAAATCAAATAAACATGAACACATGATGTCTCTGTCTCCATGCCTTGGACCAGGGGTATCCAAACTACAGCCCCGGGTCAGATCCGGCCCCTGACACCGCTCCTGGAAGCGAAAGTAAAACATGCTCGTACGGGCATGTTTTACTCCCATTTCCATGAGTGGCAAGGGTGACGTGGGCCGGATGAATTGGTGTTGGGGCCCGGATCTGACCCAGGGGCTGTAGTTTGGACACCTCTGGTTTAAGCAGAGAAAACGGCAGTCTAAAAATCTATCTCATCCTGTTGCAAAACAGATTGCAAGGTGCGTTTTACTTCCAGCTCCAGGAGTGACGAGGGTGGTGCGGGCCGGATGAATGGGCATCAGGGGCTGGATCCAGTCCATGGGCCCTAGCTTGGGCACGCCTGGTTTATGGTCTCCAGTTGACTTTGATCTATGCTTCTCATGCTCCATGTTCTGATATTCATGTTTGTCCTTTGCTCTTCCCCAGGGGGAGATCAAGTGCTTTTCAACCTGGGAGTCTCACCTTCCTGCACTATCCCTTGTTTCATTTTTGACAGTCTCATCGTAGGGTTTTCTAAGGTCAGAACAATTCAGCAGTGGTTTACCATTGCCTTTTTATTTGCGTACCAATAAAAGTTGAATTGACTGCCACTGCTATTGCTTCCTCCTCCAACAGCTACGTTCAGAAGGTTTCTTCACTCCCATCACCATCTGAAATATTTTCTTCTGCTTTAAGAACTTGGGTGCATCTTGCCTTGGCTCACCTGTGACTGTTCCACCTTGGCTCACCTTCTTAAGCATTCTGGCTCCTAAAGAAACCTGGCCTCCTGACAACCCAGTCATCTCAGCTTCTCTGGCCCACTTAGTCCTCTCTACCTTGTCAAGGTGTACATTGGGGGGGGGGGGGACACAGAAAGAGCCTCCTCAAAGAGTGTGGCATTTTTGAATCACAATCGGGCGTACCCTGGTAATGGTAACCTTGTGTTGCTGGCTAATCTTTCTCACACTGGGTCAGGCGAAAGGAACTGCAGAATGAACTCACCTAAAGGTGCCTTCATTTTGCCAGTTTCACATCTGGCCTAGACACAGTAAAAAGGTGTACGCCCAGGAAGGTGGGGAGGGGGGGGGTAATGTTCACTGTACCTTCCAGTCCCTGAAAGGATTCCTCAGGGCATGCAATAACTATAGGGCCATTGTATTAATAAGAACATAACATAAGAGCAGCCTTGCCGGAAGAGGCCACAGGAGCCCATGATCCAGTCCAGCATTCTGTCTCACACAGTGGCTCACCATGTGCTTCAGGGTATTATTCCCAAAGAGATGCCTTCGCCTGCTTAGGATTCCTATCTGGAAATGGCATTGAGAGATATCCTGCCTATCTCTCCAACCCAGAGGTTGTCCTTAGGTATCCATAATTATAGCCATTGATCCCCTTCTCCTCCATGGACTTGTCTAACCCTTTCTTGAAGCTGTCGAGACTGACAGCTGTCACCACTTCTTCTGGCAGGGAGTTCCATGTTAAAGGTTGTGCCATTTTTTTTGGGACTACAAAACCTATGCCAAAATGTGGCTCACATAGATTAAAAATGTACAATCCTTGTTCCCTAATGAGATTTCTGAGCTGTAGCACATCTAAAGCTGAAACTCCAGAATGGAGGGTTTTGTTCAGTGAACAAGGAGCATTTTAACATGAAAAGCGTCTGATTTTTAATTGTTTTAAGTAAATTGCTTTATGTATACCATCCTCCCCCTCCCAAATTTTTTTTTAATTTGAAATCCATCTGTTTTGCCCCAACCCAGGTTGCAAGCCAGGAGATAAAGGATAGATCAACTTCTTCCCTCTCTTCTCTGAGTACTTTGCAAGTACTAGCCTTTTGTGAAAGAAGACCCAGCCAGACCTTTCTCTCAATCCACATGTGAAATGCCCCCCCCCCAGCTTTGTCTGGACTGCAGGAACCTCTGGAGACTGGAATCCCACCACCACCACCACCACCACCACACCCTTTAGGATCTGGCTGAACTGAATATCAAAGGGAAGGAGGCAAAGCCCCTGCTTGGGTGGCGAGGGGGGGGGCAGCAAATACCCAGCCCAGGATAGTCATCTTCATCTTAGTCCTGAACTCCTGCCTTCTGATTTCTTCCCAACCCTCACCTTGATTTGCTTTCTATCCTATTATTTAATTCAATTTAATTCTCAAACTTGTATGCCGCCCAGTCAGGAAACCCGACTCAGGGCAGCTCACACAATAATTATACAGTAAACACAATAATACAATATAGACAATACAGTATAACCCCGACTTACAAATGCCTCGAGTTACATAAAATTCGACTTACATAATAATTATTTTGTGCTAAAACCATGTCCTGATTTACACGATTTCCTATGGGTTTGCTTCAAGTTACATAAATATTCATTTTCCTATGGGTTTGCTTTGATTTACATAAAAATTTCATTTTTCCTATGGGTTTGCTTCGAGTTACGTAAAGAAATAATTTTTTCCTACAGGTTTGCTTCAAGTTACATAAAAATTCAATTTAAGCAAAAGCCTACGGAACGGACTTTTTTTTCGTAAGTAGGGGTTTTACTGTAATTATACTATATTCAACCTACAAGAGCACATGCTGTATCATAATATACAATGATACGACAATACAATACTACAATGGCCTCTCCACTCCGGCCGCAGGCAAAGTCTGAGGGCGACGGTGGCGAAGTCCATCAAACATTACAAAGGGAAACGCTTATTTAAAGTCCCCAACATCATACCTGTCAACTGCGGCTCCGGTCAATCCGGGACCTGCGCAGAACGGTTCTGCGCAGGTCACCTTCTACACATGTGTAGAAAGGTTTTACGCTTGCGTAGAAGGTGACCTGCGCAGAAGGGCTGCGCAGTACCTCCTTTCCCCCGCTGCCAAATTCTGGGGTTTCGGCAGCGCGGGGCGGGAAATGGCGCAAATCGGCGCCGAAAACCGGGAAATCCCGGCCAATCCGGGAAGGTTGACAGGTATGCAACATTCAACCAGCACATCCACACAAAGACAGAGTGGCCGCAGCATCCGGACAGAGCAGCTGCCTCTCATCCACCCAGCTTTGGTGTGGCCAGGCGGGGGCAAGGAGTCCTAGGGTGCTTGTGGCCACAGCATCTCTTCTGTCCTCCTGGCGCAGGCGGGTATCTGTGATTATGTGTATTATTCTATTGTTGCAACCTGTATGCATATGAATTCTGTTGTATTGCCGCTCTGAGTCAGCCTTGTGCTTGAGTAGAGCGGGGTATAAATCCAATAAACATAAACATTACATAAACATTATTGCTGTACTGCAACCAAAACATTATGAGTTTGATCCCGACGGAGATCTGGGCTGACTCAGCCTCTTCCATCGTTCGGGTGCACATGCTCTTTTTGCGTGATGTCCGTCAGCTGACATGGCCTCGCTTTCTCTTTGGGATGTAGGTGTCCAAGAGATTGATGGGCATCTTTCCCTCCAGCCCTGCAAGGTGGGCCAACGGAGAGGCAAACTCACTGCTCTTTCTTTTGTGGTGCCAGGAGGAGACCACGTGGGGTGGGGGGGAGGCCACCCTCTCCTTCCCTGCCATGGACCAAGGATGCAGCTGCCCCATAGGAAGGGAAGTGGGGTGGGGTGAGGGTGGGAGAGGCAGGCAGGCAGGGAATCTCGGCTCCTTCTGTTTCCCTGCTCAGCCAAACTGGGCCAGAGGGGCTGACCCTCCATGGGTAAGGGAAGCTGCCCCCCCCCCAGTTGGACATGAGGGCAGCTGCCACCCCATAACTCAGATGCACAATCCCAGACACGCAGAGACAGCACCCCTCAAGGTCGGGAGGGGATACGGAGAAACCATCTCACGTGCCACTCTCCTTCTTTCAGGGTGTCCTACCTCAGATGGTTGTTGTGATGAGAAAGTGAGGAAGAGGGGGGCTTTTTACACCAGCTGAAGCTCCTGGGAAGAATGGCAGGAGGAGGTAAGAAAGAGTAAAGGCACGCAAGTGTTCACATATCCAGGATGCATCACAGCTGCCAGAGGAGGAGGAGGAAGAGGGCACCTTTCTTCATCTGTTTGGATAAAGCAGGGGTGCCCAAACCTTTCGGGCTGTGGGCCGGTCGTGTGCTTTAGCGGGCTGGCCATGTGGTTCAGCGGGCCGGTCACATGGTTCCTCCCACCAGAAGAAGAAATAAAATGCACCTTGCAATCTGTTTTGCAACAGGATGAGATAGATTTCAAGCTGCCATTTTCTCGGCTTAAACCAGGGGTGGCCAAACTACAGCCCACATGCTGGATCCGGCTCCTGACACCAATTCATCCGGCCCATGCCGCCCTCATCGTGTCTTACATCTGCTTCTGGGAGTGACAAGGGCGGCATGGGCCGGATGAATTGGCATCAGGGGCTGGATCCGGCCCACGGGCCATAGTTTGGGCACCCCTGGGGTAGTGGCTTCTGGAGTTCTTTATCTCTGGGTTTTCCCAGAGCACTTTAATTAATCATTGGCGCCCTGGGCCAAGTCGGTCTCACACCTCTTCTTCCCTGGAAAGCTTTTCTTCACACCCTTTGTGTTAGCCCTGCCAGCCATGACCTCTCTTGGACTCCTGGGGGTTGGTTGGGGCAGCCACTGTGAAGCCTTTTGGAGAGTCCCAGCTCTCCTTCCCTCCTTCCTTTTTAAAATGTGTCCTTCTCTTGTTTTTGCATTTCAAACGAAATGTCTCTTTTAAACCCAGATAAGGACTGGGAGTTGCCAGGCTCTACCTTCCTTGTGGCTTCTTTCTTAAACACCCAGATTATCACATCCCTGCCTGCCTGCCTTTGATGCCTCCCACTGTCAAGGGCTTGGGTCACACTCTGGCTCCATTGGAGGTCATCTCAAACGAGGACATTCTTAACATCCTGCAGGAAATTCCACGTTCCAAATATTAGAAGAAATCAACCCCGAATGCTCCTTGGAAGGTCAAATAGTAAAGATGAAGATGAAGTACTTTGGACATCAAACGAGAAGGGAGGATTCACTTGAGAAAGCCTTGATGCTGGGAAAGGTGGAGGGCAAAAGAAGAAGGGGGTGGCGTGAATAAAATGAGATGGCTGGATGGTATTGTGGACACAATGGGCACAGAGCTGGGCAGGCTGAGGAGGAGGGTGGAGGATTGAGGTGCCTGGAGGACAATGGTCCATAGGGTCGCAAAGGGTCGGAATCGACTGTGCAACTGAACAACAACAACAACAACAATTTCTTTGTTTAGTAACCCCTTTTAAAGTCTGTGGCCAGAATTCTGTTGGGGAAAATCCACGGTGTGCAACAGCCATTGTGCAAGCGGTGTGGGTTCTTTGCTGGGGTTTCCACTGCGTAACAGACACCTGCTTAAAAGGGGAAAGTTCCCACAATTTCTGACCTGCTCACCGCTATGGTTTGCTAGAAGGATCCTGACCTGCAATTCCATGTCACTCAGCAGTGCGGAGAACAAGCCACACACACAAGGTTAGGCCCACCCTCGCCCACCCCGGAAATCTAGGGAGCTCTTTTCTACTCCATCATCTGATGCCCCACATCGAGACTCCAGAGCTCTGCCTTTCTAGCTTGCCTTATGCGTGGCCAAGACAGAGAAAGCTACAGTACTTTGGAGGCCACAGCATTCAGGCTCCTGCTCGGGACCTTAAACTGGATTCCAAGGATTCCACACCCAGCATATACCACGGCAACTTATTTTTACTCCAGCACTACCTTCCAGCTAGGCACATGATGCATGGTATAATATCTGCCATCTCTGCCTCTGGCAGGCAGTTCAACCACCGCCTCCTCCTCTTCCTCCTCTTCTTCTGTGTCCTGATCAGACCCTGAACTGTTAAAAATGAATCCACTTTCTTGGCTTTGTCATTGCCCAAACTTAAGTCATCATCAGTGCATGATTCTGGCAGCGATTGGTAGACCAGCAAATAGGCCAATGGACTCTGTATCTCTCTCCACATTCACGCCATGTGTTGTTGTCCACCAGCAGCCCCTACTTGAGCACATTGGTCTTGCATTTAGGGACTCCCACCCTCAGCCTATTCAGGGTCCGTGATGTAAGGGAGGTTGAGATCTTCAGCTCAATCCACCTTTAATGATGTTCCTCCTTTCCCAGCGAGTTCCTTCTTCCAAAGCAGTTCAGCCTGTGAAGACTTTACTTCTACAAGATGCTTCTGCCATGTCAAACTCTGGTTGACATGGCTGGGCAGCCACAGCTGCTCTTCAGACTTTGGGGCCGGGGTCTTTCCCAGCTCTACCTGCAGGGGCTGAATCTGGGAATTGTTGCCAGCAGGCCAGGGGTTTCCTTAAGGAAAGCATGTGCCACTATGCACCTCCCCACCACCACCACCACCTGGCCATTTCAGCCAGCCAGCCAGCCTGCCAACCAACCAAAATTGCTCACATTAGAGACCCATCTGGTTGACCAAATGGGATCAAACGTCTGCATGAAAGAAAAGCAACCTACCCCTGGAAAACACCACACCGGATGACTCCCCATTCTCCTGAACTCACTCACACACACGCACACACACACCCAGCCACCACCCAAAAGGGCTTGCGCTTCAGCTGCCACCAGGCACAGGGGTCGTGTCCAAAGTTTATTCATATTAACAAGCCCGTCTTGTTGAGAATAAAGGTGTGTAACCCCTCCTCTGGAGACACACACACCCCAAGCACCCTCTCCCAACCCCATCATAATCTTGCTGTGGAGGCGGCTCTGGGGACCCTCTTCCTACCCAGTGGCAAATCATGCCAGTGGGGAGAGTCTTGCACCCCTCTCAAAGAAAGTGGGTGGGCAGAGGGCTGGTCAATGCTCCTGTGAGGACCTGACTAACAGGATCCAATCACTACCCAGTTCATCCTTGCCCTTCGCCTTACACAGAGAGCGAATGTGGCCCCTCTGGGGTCCCCAGAGTGGGAAGGAGCCCCCTGCCCCCCGGCCCACCTGGGGCTTTTTCCAGCCCCCCGTAGTACTGCTGGTTGAGCCTGTGGCCTGCGTAAGGCTTTCCCCAAAGCCCCCTCCACCCCTTGGAAGCTCCTTCCTCCTCCTCCCCCTCTTCTTCTTCTTCTTCTTCACTCCGTCCTCTGGTTCCTCTCGCAGGGCTCCGTTGTGCCACTCGGCTCAGAGCTTGGCACCGTGATGTTGTCGGGATCCACCTCTGGATCCCTCTCCATCAGCCTTTCTCCTTTCCAGGCCCTTGGCCTCTTCCCCTGGGGGGGAGGCTAGGGAGGCCCCCACAATTTGTCCAGGAAACTGGGCCACTTCCTCAGCCTCTCCTGTCCCCTCCCTCGGTGGTTCTGGTGCCCAGATGCCTCCCGGGGATGCTCCTTGTGGGGAGACTTCCGTGCCTTGGCGCTGCTGGCCCGGTGAGCCTGCCTGGTGTCCCCGTGAGCCTTGGCGTTCCTGCCCCTCTTCTCAGGCTCCTGTGGCCTGGTGGAGTGGACGGCCCTGTCCTGCTCGACCATTTTGGCCACCCACCGGGTCCGCCGCTCAAAAGCCTCCACAATCTGTGGGATGCGGTTCTCCGCCTGCAGCAGGTGTGCCACCTCCTCTGCTGAGGGGTCGGTCCTGGTCTTGGCAGAGACGATCTGTGTGCGGGGACTCTGCTGCTCACAATACAGGCAGGTGCAGGTGGCAGGTGAGCTGTTGGTCTCGTCACAGGTGAGGATCCGTGCCGCTGGCTGAAGGACAGAGAGGAAGGCAGAACATCAGGCAGGGCTTGGGTGGAGCAGACGTCAGTTCTTAGCACTGTTCGAACCCCCTGTGCCCCAATGGCCAGCAAAGGGAAACTATTCAAAGTTGCCCGTCCCGCAGGACATGTGGAAATTCAACAGGTGAAGATTCAGGTGGAAGGGAAGGTGTGCCTGTTGAATTGCCTCCTGCCAAAAGCCACCCTCAGGGAAGGGGCTGGTTAGCCTTAGTACTCGTGGGCAGGAGGGGGTCTTCAATGGGGCCAGGCTACCTTCCGGATGGACAGAGGACCTTCCGGCTTATCCAGGGTGTATGGGTCATTGTGACCCTCTTGGGCTGGGCAGGAAAAACAAATAAAAGCGGTGGAAGGTGGGAGCTACAATCCAACGCCCAAAAAGCAACGAGAAGATGAAAGGTGGTTTAAATGGTGGTTTGCTGAATAAAGCCAGGATCAAACTGAGGTTTCTGACCTTCCTATCATGCAGTTCCCAGTCTGGACCTGAGCTTAGAAAAGGATTCCATTACAGGTAAGACAGTGACCTGCAATGACTTGCCTGCAGTTGTTTTTATTGTCTGGTTTTTGTGTTGATGATGGTGATGATAGGTAAAATATTTTATTAGTGTTAATAGTAATTAATTTTTAACAGCAACTTTTTACAGTCTTTATCAGGGATCTTTAAAACAGGAACTTTTCAGGTTTCATGCTATTCTTTGAAACCAACCATCAAAATTATCAAAAAGCTTCTTCTGCTGCTGCTGTTACTTATTACTTATATCTTCTTCCTCCATCGGATCCCTTGGGCCGGGTGAAAGCGGAGGGTCTACCAATGCGCAGATTCCTCGTTGAATAACGACGCCAAGGTACTGTATCTACTTATATAGTGTTAAACCAGGGGTGCCCAAACTACGGCCCAGGGGTCGAATCCGACCCTTAACACCATGACACTGTACGGACACGTTTTACTTCCACTTCCAGGAGCGGCAAGGGTGGCGGGGCCACATGAATTGGTCCCTGGACCATAGTTTGGGCATCCCTGGTTT
The DNA here is from genome assembly GCA_035047305.1 of Bradypodion pumilum. Lineage (NCBI taxonomy): Eukaryota > Metazoa > Chordata > Lepidosauria > Squamata > Chamaeleonidae > Bradypodion > Bradypodion pumilum. The sequence continues at coordinate 345,529,391 of JAWDJD010000004.1, forward strand.
AAGCAGAGTTAATGGCAACCTAAAAATCTATCTCATCCTGTTGCAAAACAGATTGCAAGGCGTGTTTCACTTCCACTTCCAGTGGGAGGAACCATGTAACTGGCCCCCTGAACATAGCTGTCAAGTATCCCGGTTTGGCCGGGAAATTACCGTATTCTACCCCTCTTTCTTGCCACCTGTATTTTCCCATAAATCTCCCGTATTATTATATTATTTCTATTTCTATATATATATATATATATATATATATATATTATTTTTATAAAACCAAGGTGTCATGGGGTATGTTCCTCATAACAGCCAGGGAGGAGAAGTGTTGGGCTCCAGGGGTGGGGTGGGGGAAGCACCCTCTAAACACTCCCCTTAGCACCACTGCTGCCCCTCATGGGGAACAATACAGCAAGCCAGCCCCCACGGGCAAGCCTCAGCTGCAGTGGAAGAGATAAATACTGTAGTTTTAAACCCTTTTCCCCATTCGCTCCCACATCATTTCATAATATGGTGATTTTTTTATGGAACTGTTTTTTACACTTATATCAGTTAATTGTCTACTGTCTTAGCCTTGTGTACCTCAATTTCATTTTTTAAAAAAATCTGTGTTTAAGACAGGTCCACGGAAATATCCTCTTGTAAAAATGAAATTGAGGTACACGACAACGAGCTCCCATTATCAGTCCCAGCTCCTAGCAGTTCAAAAGCAAGAAATTGCAAGTAGATAAATAGGTACTGCTTTGGTGGGAAGAGTAACAGTGGTGTACCGTCCACTGTCTAGTTATGCCTGCCACATGACCATGGAAACGTCTGCAGATACAGACAGAACTGGCTCTTTGGCTGTAAACGGAGACGAGTACCCCACCCTAGAGTCAGACCAGACTGGCTTTAGAGCAAAGGAGACTTAAAGAGTTGCATCCTAAATGTCCCTTTGTCCTACAAAGGGCTTAAACCAGGGGTGCCCAAACTATAGCCTGTGGGCCGGATCTGGCCCCTGACACCAATTCATCCAGCCCACGCCGGCCTCATCACTCCTGGAAGCGGAAGTTAAACGCACCCATCCAGGTGCATTTTACTTCAGCTTCCCAGAGCGACGAGGCCAACGTGGGCTGGATGAATTGGTGTCGGGGGCCGGATCTGGCCCATGGGCCATAGTTTGCGCAACCCTGGTCTAGGTAATGGGAACCCAGGAACACCACCCCCCTGATTCTGGCCACCGATTCTCATTGAGGCTTCTCCCCTCCACCTGTTCTGGGCCTGGCCGTCCTCTCCCTCCCCAGCCCTGCCCGCCTTTCACCTGGCGAGCAGGTTCCTCTCCTGGACGGCTCTTCCTTCGGTGCCTGGTCTCAGCGCTGGCGGGATCCAGGCTCCGCCAGTCCTTTGCCTCTCCTCCTGCCGGGCCCCTGAGAGCTCCTCCTTCCTTCTGATCTCTGGGCATTGCCAGGCTGGCCCTCTGCCTCCGTGGCCTCGGGTGACCTGGCGATGCTTCCACTGGAGATTCTTCCAGCCACCGCTGGACTTTGCAAAGCCGGTCTGAGATCTGTTGGAGGGAAGCAGGGCTGCTCCTTTCCTTATGGTGGGGGGCAGCATGCGGACCCCCCAGCTCTTCCTCCTCCTCCTCCTCCTCCTCTTGGAGTGGGGTCCAGGCATTCTCATGGGGAGCCAGCAGGTCTCGATTATACTCCTGGCAGGCTTTGCACCATTGGATGTGGCTGATACTGCACTGGGGGGAGATCCTGAGCAAGGTGGTTGCAGCCGTGGAGAGTCGTGGCTTCCAGAAGGGGCCTTTTGATTGCCCCCCTTTACCGGCCACAATGGGCTGGACATGCCTCCGGCCAGGCCCGTGGCCTGTGGCTGGGCTGTCATACCTGTGAGAAGGCCAGGAAGGGTCTCTGGCCACATTTGCCATTGCGCGAGGGTTGGGTTTCTGGCCGATGTGCTCCATGGCTCCTTCCCCTGTCGCGGGGTTTCTTGGGGTGTTCCTGCTGTGTCTAGGGGGTGCTTCTTGGGGGCCCTCTGTGTTCTCGCTGGGGTCAGACAGGTGGCTGGCCTCGTTCCCCCAAGCTTTCAGCTTCTCCGTGAAAAAGGTGTCCAGTTTTTCCTGGGCGTTGCGGTTGAAGAGGGAAGACCTCTCGATGCCATGCCAGGTCAACGAGTGTGCGTGGGGACATGTTGGGGCCTGGTGTCCCTTGGGAAAGTTGCTGTAGCTCTGGGCTGACCGCCTGCAGCCCTGCTGGTGTCTTTGGTGCCTGGGGTGGTCCGTCCAGCAGAGAGGAGCGGATTTCCCAAGGCTGCACACCCGGAGGGATTCGGAGAGATCTGAAAAGGAAAGGCAGAAAGATTCAGGGAAAGAAGGGCTCCTGCTCTCTGGAAGCGGGTTGCCATTCATTGCATTTCTGAACTGCAAAGTCTCCCTAAATTCCTCTGTTTATTTTGGCAATTATTAATGTGGGGAAATGAGATTGCAACCATCCGCGCTGCGTACATCAGCTTTGGTCCTGACTGAGCATCTCTGCATCTTGACAGCTTTAAGAAAGGATTAGACAAGTTCATGGAGGACAAGGGTATCAATGGCTATAATTATGGATACTTAAGGACAACCTCCGGGTTGGAGAGATAGGCAGGATATCTCTCAATGCCATTTCCAGGGAATCCTAAGCAGATGAAGGCATCTCCTTGGGAATATGTTGTGTTCTGTAAAGCTGTGCCTTTAACAATGTACCTTTGCCATGTGTTAACAATGTAACCTTTCTGTGTGCAACATTATAACCATCAGCTGTATCAATGTAAACCTGATAGGGGGACGCGAGCTAGTGACCACCAGAGGGCAGTAGCGAGCGTCCAGCTCTCATGGCTCAGATTCACCTGGTTCAGCAGCGCGGGAAGATTCCCCGCGACCTCTTCACCTGGTCAAGAAGGGCGTGACCTTCTACGACGTCACGCAGGCAGCAACCAATAGTCTGTCGACGAGCCACATTCAAATGTATAGCCAGCTGTATATATTGAGCTACTCATCCGCCATTACCACATGTTCCTCCGGATCATCATGCAATAAACCTGTGTTAAGCCAACCCTTCGGCTGTTTCATTGTGTTTGGTCCCTTACACTAAATTGGCGACGAAGGTGGGATATGGCAGCCCACGGGACCAAGACATGCGCCGGTTTCGAAATCAGGAAACCGAGCGACTGGGAGATCTTCGAGATGGACTTCCAGGCCGCACTGATCGAGTCCGAAGTCACGGAAGAGGCAAAGAAAAGGGCCATCTTCACCAGGATGCTCGGACAAGAAACAAAAAGGACCTTGGTGGACCTGATTGCACCGAGGAGGGTGAGCGAATTCAAGGCCAAGGAACTCATGCAGATGCTGCGTGAGCACGTCCGGCCCGCCACGGCGATGTTTCCCGCTCGGAGTGCGTTCTGGAGGCAAGTCCAAGCGCCCGGGGAGACGGTCGCCGCGTTCGCGGCGGCCCTGCGGCTGGCGGCCGGCCCGTGCAAATGGGAGAATGCCGAAATCACCCTCCAGGACTGTGTGCTGTGCGGCCTGAACGACGCCGAGACCCAGCGCACATTAATGAACCAAGAGCCGCCTCCCACGTTGCAGGAGGTCGTCAGAGCGGCCCAGGCCGCAGAAGCTACAAAGGCCGGGGTCCAAGAACTCCAGGACTGGCGGCCAAAGTCGAGCAAGGCAGAGGCTCCGGTACAGGTGGCCCGGCGAACTTCGAGGTCGTCAACAGAGAGCAGCGACGACGAGGACGTCCGGAGGGTCCGGAAGGAGAGCCAGCGATGCGACGGCTGTGGAGCGGCCCACGACTGCGTAAAGTGCCCCTTCCGGAAGGCCGAGTGCCACAACTGCGGCCGCCGCGGGCACATCGCCAAGGTGTGCAGGAAGAAGCGCGAAACCCGGAGGAGCTCCGCAGACCGTTCCACGGGACAAGACCGCCCAACGAGACCCAAGGACGGCGCCCAGGCCACGCGGAAGCAGGACGGCGTGGGCTGCATCTCCGACGGCAGCGAGGACGACGCCCCAGTGTTCAGCGTGTCTGCAGGACACCCCCGCTATTTTGTTGAGGTACTAGTCCAAGGGGTTCCCATTAGGATGGAAATTGACTCGGGGTCCTCATATTCAATCATTTCCCAGAGGGAGTTTTTGGGAATTGCCCCCCACAAGCGACCCAAGCTCAAAGCATTGAGGTCCACACTACGGGACGTGCAAGGGAACAGCATTCCAGTGTTGGGGGTTGGAGAATTTCAGGTTCAATTCAAGAAGCACGCCGCGTCCCTTCCCCTAGTCGTGCTCAAGGGAGGAGATTGCAGCCTCCTCGGGACTCAATGGTTCCAGCCCCTGGGGTTGTTTATTGGGGGGGTGCATGCCGTTGGGATGCACGCCGTTGGGACTGATCCAATTCAGGAGGTGTGCGAGGCGCACCCCAAAGTCTTCAAAAAGGGACTGGGGAAATTCAAGGGCCCCCCCAGTGACTTTCGACCTGGACCCGGAGGTCCGCCCAATTCGCCTTAAACCACGCAGGGTGCCGTTCGCACTTAAGGACAAGATAGAGGCGGAACTGGACAAGTTGGTGGGCCAGGGGATCCTTGTGCCTGTAGATTCTGTGGAGTGGGAAACTCCAATTGTAACCGCACTAAAGGCCAATGGGGAGGTCCGCATATGCGCCGACTACAAGTGCACCATCAACAAGGCGATCCGCCCGAATGCATATCCGGTGCCGGTAGTCAGCCATCTGCTGGCCAGGTTACACGGGGGAAAGTGTTTCGCTAAGCTCGACTTAGCACAGGCCTTGCATGTCTTGTTAAGCTAAACACTAACAAATCCCCAGGACCAGATGGCATCCATCCACGAGTTCTCAGGGAACTTAAAGATGAAATTGCTGATATCCTAGCCAAAATATATAATCTTTCCCTCAAATCAGGCTTTGTGCCTGATGACTGGAAGGTAGCGAATGTAACACCAATTTTCAAAAAAGGATCCAGGGGTGATCCAGGAAATTACCGGCCTGTCAGTTTGACATGTGTCCCAGGTAAAGTGATGGAAACCATCCTAAAAGATAGAATTAATAGGTACATAGAAGAGGAGGCGCTGCTAAAGGAGAGCCAACATGGCTTTTGCAAGGGCAAATCATGCCTCACTAATCTGTTGGAATTTTTTGAGAGTGTCAACAAGCATGTGGATAAGGGGGATCCAGTTGACATTGTTTATCTGGACTTTCAGAAGGCTTTTGACAAGGTCCCACACCAAAGGCTCTTGAATAAACTTACCAGTCATGGAATAAAGGGACAGGTCTTGTCCTGGATCAGCAACTGGCTAAGGGACAGGAAACAGAGGGTAGCACTAAATGGACACTTCTCCAAGTGGAGGGAAGTAAAGAGTGGGGTCCCCCAAGGTTCAGTACTGGGACCCCTGCTTTTCAACCTCTTCATAAATGATCTAGAGGTAGGAGTAAAAAGCAAGGTAGCCAAATTTGCTGACGACACTAAATTATACAGGGTAGTGAAAACTGTGAGAGATTGTGAAGAGCTCCAGAGGGATCTCTTGACACTGGGGGAGTGGGCAAAACAGTGGCAAATGAGCTTCAACATCAGTAAGTGCAGAGTGATGCATGTTGGGGCAAAAAACCCCAATTACATTTATAAACTGATGGGGTCTGAACTCTCTGCGACAAACCAGGAAAGGGACCTTGGTGTCCTGGTGGACAACTCAATGAAGGTGTCAACCCAGTGTGCCTCAGCAGTGAAAAAAGCAAACTCAATGTTAGGGATCATTAGGAAGGGTATAGAAAATAAGTCAGCGAGTGTCATTTTGCCTCTTTATAAATCTATGGTGAGGCCCCATCTGGAATACTGTGTACAGTTCTGGTCGCCATACCTCCAGAAGGATATTATGGAGTTGGAGAAAGTACAGAGGAGGGCAACCAGAATGATTAGGGGACTGGAACACCTTCCTTACCATCTGAGGCTGCAACGGTTGGGCCTTTTCACTCTTGAACGACGGCGTCTAAGAGGTGACCTGATTGAAGTTTATAAAATCATGCACGGTGTGGACAAAGTGGATAAGGAAAAACTGTTTTCCCTATCGCACAACACTAGAACTAGGGGACACTCCATGAAACTTTTGGGTACTAGTTCTCAAACAAATAAGAGAAAGTACTTTTTCACCCAGAGGATTACTGGTCTATGGAACTCCCTGCCAGAAGAAGTGGTGACAGCTGTCAGTCTTGACAGCTTTAAGAAAGGATTAGACAAGTTCATGGAGGACAAGGCTATCAATGGCTATAATTATGGCTACCTAAGGACAACCTCCGGGTTGGAGAGATAGGCAGGATATCTCTCAATGCCATTTCCAGGGAATCCTAAGCAGGTGAAGGCATCTCCTTGGGAATACCCTGAAGGAAATAGTGAGCCACTGTGTGAGACAGAATGCTGGACTGGATGGGCTGTGGCCTGTTCCAGCAAGGCTGTTCTTATGTTCTTATGTTCTTATGTTCTTATGTACCAGCAGCTTACGGTGTCCCCTGCCGCAGCTGCTGCGCAGACCATAGTCACCCATAAGGGGGCGTTCCAGGTGACGCGCCTCCAGTTCGGCGTGAATTCGGCGCCTGGAATTTTCCAGTCACTCGTGGAACGCCTCCTGAAGGGACTGGAGGGGGTGTTGCCTTATTTTGATGACGTGTTAATAACGGGGGGGAGTCGGGTTGAATTGGCCAAGAGGTTGGGGAAGGTCCTGACAATATTCGAAAAGGCGGGGCTGAGACTGCGAAAGGACAAATGCGTCTTCTTCGCAACCGAGGTTGAGTTCCTAGGGTTTTGTGTGACTCCTGAGGGAATAAAACCATCCAAGTCCAAGGTGGCAGCCATTAAGAAAGCCCCCCGCCCCACCTCCAAGCCCGAGCTGCAGTCGTTCCTAGGGCTGCTCAACTTTTACCACTCCTTCCTCCCCCGGAAGGCAGCGGTGGCTGAACCGCTACACAAACTGCTAAAGAAAGACCAGGCATGGAAGTGGGGCGATGACCAAGAAAGGGCATTTAGTGAGCTAAAAAGCCTCCTGGCGTCCGATGCCATACTGACCCACTTCAACCCCAAACGCCCAGTAGTTCTGACCTGTGATGCATCTCCAGTGGGGGTGGGGGCGGTGCTGTGCCACGTGTTGGAAAACGGAAGGGAGGCCCCGATAGCATTTTACTCCAGGTCCCTGTCCCAAGCAGAGAGAAACTACGCACAGACGGACAGGGAGGCACTAGCAATAGTCGCGGGGACGAAAAAATTTCACGATTTTCTGTACGGCCGCCCCTTCACCATTGTAACGGACCACAAGCACCTGCTAGGCATCTTTACCGCAGATAAGCCCACCCCACAGATCCTGTCCCCGAGGATGCTCAGGTGGGCCATTTTTCTCAACGCGTATCAGCACGCGTTGGTCAACCGGCCCGGGAAAGAGATCAGCCATGCGGACGCTCTATCTAGGTCTCCCCTCCCCCTAACGCCCAGCCAGGTGAGCAAGGGGGAGCGGGACCATCAGGTTCTCATGATAGAGGTGCTGGATTCGCCCCCCGTAGTGCCCGCCGACATTGCCAAAGCGACAGAGAAGGACAAGACGTTAGCGGCAGTTAGCTCCTGGGTGCAGAAAGGGTGGCCGGCGTCCTCCCCAGCGGAGGAGTTTGCTCCATTTTTCAGAAAAAAGCTAGAACTGTCCCTAGAGAGGGGGTGCCTCTTGTGGGGGCAGCGGGTGGTGATTCCCACTTCCCTTCGGCCGCGGGTGCTCAAACTGCTGCACGTCAGCCACCCCGGCATCGTGCGATCCAAGGCGCTGGCCCGGAGTTACTTCTGGTGGCCCCAGCTGGACGCCGACATCGAGCACATGGTCGGCACTTGTGAAAGTTGCCAATGCTCCAGACCGGAGGAGGCCCGCCTTCCCCACAGGGAATGGGACGCGGCTAAGGGGCCGTGGTCCCGGGTGCACGTTGATTTCGCGGGCCCGTTCAGGGGCACCCTGTTCCTTCTTGTAGTGGACGCCTTCTCCAAATGGTTGGAGATTATCCCGGTCACGAGCACCTCCTCAGCCCAGACCATTAGGCATTTGCGGAGGCTCTTTTCCACGTTCGGCATACCCGACACATTAATTAGCGACAACGCTAGTTGTTTTACGTCCTCCGAGTTTAGGGCATTCATGGAGATTAACGCCGTTCGGCACATCACCTCCGCCCCGTTTCACCCGGCCACCAATGGCCAAGTAGAGCGCCTCGTCCGCACCACGAAGGACGCATTGCGGCGCATGGGCCCCGGGGATCTGAACCTACAAGTGTGTCAGTTTCTGCTAGGGTACAGGGTGACCCCGTTGGCGTCAGGTTACTCCCCCACGGAGCTCTTAATGCGTAGGAAACTGACCACCATCCTTACTAGGCTAGACCCCATGAGGGTAGAGGACAAAGGAAGGAACATCGGGCTAGAGGCTACCAAGAGTTTCAGTGTAGGCGCCCCCGTGCATTGCAGGAATTACGCCAGCACGGGCCCAGCCTGGGTACCGGGCGTAGTTGTGGAGCAAACCGGCCGCGTGTCGTACCGCGTGGAAACCAGCACGGGGCTCCTGTGGAGGCGGCACGCGGACCAGCTCCGACGCAGGATCTCCGATGAGCAGGGCACAGACCAAGCAGGGAATAAGTCAGCGTTAGGGTTCTCCCCCACCCGTTCAGCCCAAGGGGGAGGGAAGGGGGACCGCGGGCCCCCACCAAGGGGGGAGGAGGATATCCTCATAGATACCCTGGGGGATCTTTCCGAGGAGGAGGAACCCGACCCCATACATATCTCGCGGAAGGTCCCCACAAATGCGGATACCCCTACTAAGTTAGATTTTGATTTTCAGAACCGGGGGGGGGGTTCGGAGTGGTCCCCCACCCGTCCAAGCGAGAAGAGGGGTTTTTCGTTAGCCCCGACTGCCCCCGGTCTGCCCACAATGGAGTTTTTCCCTTCCCCTAAGGCCGCCAGACAGCGGCAAGCCACTAACAAGTCTCCCTCTCCCATTTCAGGACAAGGGACCAGGGAACAAAGAAGCAATAACGCCCCCGGGGGGGCAGCCCTCTTCACGGCCCAAACGCACATGCAACAAGACATCTTGGCTGAGAGACTTCGTCTCATCCTAGGGGGGAGGGATGTTGTGTTCTGTAAAGCTGTGCCTTTAACAATGTACCTTTGCCATGTGTTACCAATCTAACCTTTCTGTGTGCAACATTATAACCATCACCTGTATCAATGTAAGCCTAATAAGGGGACGCGAGCTAGTGACCACCAGAGGGCAGTAGCGAGCGTCCAGCTCTCATGGCTCAGATTCACCTGGTTCAGCAGCGCGGGAAGATTCCCCGCGACCTCTTCACCTGGTCAAGAAGGGCGTGACCTCCTACGACGTCACGCAGGCAGCAACCAATAGTCTGTCGACGAGCCACATTCAAATGTATAGCCAGTTGTATATATTGAGCTACTCATCCGCCATTACCACATGTTCCTCCGGATCATCATGCAATAAACCTGTGTTAAGCCAACCCTTCGGCTGTTTCATTGTCTTTGGTCCCTTACACTAAAGAATAATAATACCCTGAAGCAAAGGGTGAGCCACTGTGTGAGACAGAATGCTGGACTGGATGGGCTGTGGCCTGTTCCAGCAAGGCTGCTCTTATGAGTATGCTGTTCCAGTATGGAGCGCATCCACACACGCAACACAAGTTGACATCACTGTTAATGAAGCCGTGCATAGAGTGACAGGATGCCTCAAACCTACTCCAGTTACACAAATTCATGCCAATGACATCTTTCCTGCTTCAGGAAAAAAAATGCATTCTTGGATACAAGTTGCAGTCAGCAACGATGACTCCCGTTGAGAAAATATACCCTCATGTCGCTCCATCTAAGATCAGGAGAGAAGTAGCAGCAGACGCCGAGAGAACTAAGCAAGAGAAGGACCCTCAACACCCTCTGAATGGAGATGAGCTTCAAGTCCACCGGCTCAGATCCAGGAAGAGCTTTATGGCAGGAACAAACACTCTTGAGGGTTCGCAAGAGCAAAACCAAATCAGAAGGTGGAGGAAGGACCTCACCGGGCAAGGAATGGCATTAAAGGAGGATCTGATAGAGGAACTCAACCTCCCCTACATGTCACTTGGAGGACCCAGAATAGGCTGAGGGTCGGAGTCCCTCAATGCAAGATCAACAGGCTCACAAGCGGGGGCTGCTGGCAGATAACAGTATTTGCTGTGTGAATGTGGAGAGAGACAGAATCCATTGGCTCATCTGCTGGTCTACTGGTTAATACCAGAAATATGGACCAATGAAGATTTAATTTTGGCCAATGACAAAGCCAAGAAAGTGGCTTAATTTTGGCCATTCAAAATTTGATCTGGGCACGAAAGAAGAAGAACTGTGATCAGAGCAACCCATGATGCTGCCTCAGCCTGAGTCAATCAAGGCTGGTGAAGGGATCCCTTAGGCTTCCCTTGGCACATCTCAGCCCACCTTAATTCCCTGCTTAGCTTCCAATATCAGGTAAGATCAAGTGCGCTCTGGGGATGACATGGTTTTGCAGCTGGAGGACTGTGGTTTATGGAAGGCTGACCCAGTGCATCCATCCTGGGTTATGCTGAGCCATGGCCTCGAGGACGGAGAGGGCAAGAAGCCTTCCCGCACTGCATCCAATAATCTCTCTCCTTCTCTTACGGTGCTTACCAGAATTTATGGAAGCAGTGGCAATCTCGTGGTCGGCCCATGGCCGGCTGTTGTTGTTGATGTAGACAGGCTCTGTCTCCCAGTCCTCTGCCACATCCATGCAATGGGGAGGCCGGGTGGCCTGGCCTCGCCCTTGATGGCCCTGCCATGCCTTGCAGATCTTGGGGGACCCGTTGCCTTGAGCATGGCCATGCTGGGCCATGGGTGACAACCTGCAAGGCCTGGCACTTGGCAAAGAAGGGGAAGTGGGTTGCATAGAGAGCCGGGGATACCCAATGGCATGGCCCTCCTCCCAGCTGGGGTCTGGATTCTGCCCACTGTGATGTCAGCGCAGCATCACGTAGGGTTCTTTCCTCCATCTTCCATGGGAAAGCCTGCCACGGCTGCGTTCTCTGGAGAGACGGTCGCAAGAGCAGTACCACTTCCGTACTGCTCCTCCATAGCGCTGCTGCTGAGAGCACCCTCTGGGCGGTTCACAGGTTAATTAGCATTTTGCCCCAAACATGCTGGGTACTTGTTTTACCAACCTCAGAAGGATGGAAGAGGCTGAGTCAACCTTGGCTTCCCGTCATGATTGAACTCACAACATTCTGGCTGTAGAATAGCAGCTTAACCCCGGCGCCATTAGGGTTCTGTAATGACAGGTTGCTTACCTGTAACTATTATTCTTCTTCGTGGTCACCTGTGAATCCACATGAATAGGTTTACGGCATGAATGCGGCCACAAATAAGACCTTGATAGAACATAGGGACAAAAATAGACATTCTAGATAGCCTATAATTAGAACATTCTTATATTTTAAAAGGGGACTGCAGTGGCTCAAGCGGCTAAGATGCTGACTGAAAAGTGGGAGTTCAGCAGTTTGATTCCCGAGTACTGCAGGACGGAATGAGCTCCCGTCTTTGTCTCAGCACCTGCCAACATAGCAGTTCGAAAGCAAGAAATGGCAAGTAGATAAATAGAGACCATTTTGGTGGGAAGATAACAGTGTTCCGTGCGCTCTGGTGTCTAGTCCTGCCTGCCACATGACCACGGAAACATCTGCAGTAGCAGACAACGCTGGCTCTTTGGCTTTGAAACAGAGATGAGCACTGAACCCAAGAGTCGGATACGACTGGCTTTCGAGCAAGGGTGACCTTTACCTTTATTTCTAAACGTTATTTTTGATTGGCTGCGCCGCGACTGAGAACATTCTATTTCGTCTCACGTCTAATCCTAATTTGCTGCAGCTCGCCACAGCGCACAGGATTTGGGATATTGAAGTTCTTTTTATTTCTTCGCGTTTGTGGGGCTGTTGCCCCACTGCCGGTTTTCTCAATCCTTCGTTGACCTGCGGACCCAGTTCGCCCGTGTGCACGAAGGGTGGGTGCGGGTTAGTCGGGCCAGGCTTAGGAACCTATACGAACTTCCAACGGTTAACCCTTGGTTTTATAGGTTAAGATAGGTGCTGATGAAGAGGCTGCTTTCCTCAAAGGGGGAACAGAGGCCAAGAGGCCAACCCCTGGGAAATCTTGGTCCTTGAGGGAGAAAGAATGGGTGGATGGGGGAGTCAGGCAGCATTGTCACCCCTATCCTTTCCCCACTGCTTAAAACAGGGGTTCCCAAACTTATCAGGCCATGGGCTGGTCATGTGGTTCAGCAGGCTGGTCACGTGGTTCCTTCCCACCAGAAGCGGAAGTAAAACGTGCCTTGCAATTCTGTATTTTGCAACAGGATGAGAGATTTTAGGCTGCCATTTTCTCTGCTTAAACTAGGGGTGCCCAAACTACAGCCTGTAGGCCGGATCCAGTCCCCGACACCAATTCATCCGGTCTAGGCCTCCCTCGTTGCTCCCGGAAGTGGAAGTAAAATGCACCCGTACAGCACCCTTGGCTTAAGAGGAGGTCTTGCTCAGTATGGGACCCAGAAATTTCTGATGGCGGCCCTGCCTCAGGGTGATCAGGTTAGTTAACCACCGCCCGACACTTGGCATTGAGCCGCTGGCAGTAGGGTCCACTCTACACCACCTCTGAATTGGAGGGAATAACCTGGCCAGCCTAGAGGACTCTAAAGCTTGCCCATTCTGACGTGCACTCTGCACATGACCAGAGGCACTCAACTTGCTTTCCTTTATCGGCAAGTAGCAGAGGTGCCCGTCCTTTGTCCGGGACGGACCCAACTCGAACATTTGCATGACGGTGGCGGAACCGCGCATGTCTGTTGCGCGAGCCGTGTCCGAATGGCTGGCTGGACGTGCGTGGCCATCCACTCTTCTCGTGTGTGCAGCGGTCATGCGCAGTTCTTTGTACATGGTTTGTGGGGCCTGGGCCCCCTGCGTCTCCTGCATCGTGACCTTTGGAGGCTGAGACAGGGAAGGTAGGCGGGTGTTGAAGGGCAGGGTGGTCTTTGGTGGGGTGCGGAATTAGGCATACCGGACACGCGAACCCACGTTCTGGCCTTCCCCCCCTTCTCTTTTTGAATTGTATTCTGTAATTTTGTCATCTTGAAACTGTGTGATTTCCTGTGATATCCTGTTGTGAAGCCGCCCTGAGTCGGCCTAGTGCTGTGTAGGGCGGGGTACAAATTCAATTGATTGATTGATTGATTGATTGATAGAGATGGATGGAATGGATGAAGAAAGGCCGCCCTCTAGTGGCCGCTCGGCGCCCCGCAGCAGCGATCCGGTTTGGCCCCGCCCCCTCCTTATGGCAGCTCATCTCTTTGCCCCGCCTCTTCCTGGGCGGGCGCTTAGACGCGCCCAACATGGCTGCTGCGTGGAACGCCTCACTTCCGGTTCTCGGGCGGAAGTGTGGCTGGTTGCCATGACGGCGACGCTGGGCTGAGTAACGGTGGGGGCGAAAGAAGGAGGCCCGGCCTGGAAACGCGGGGAGTGAGACTGAGAGCGAGCGAGAGGCAGGCAGGCAGGCAGGCCGGCCGGCCGTGCAGGGAGGGCGGAAAGAAAGAAAGAAAGAGCAGCCGTGGTGGAACGCTTGGCCTCTCGGGAAGGAGGTGGGTCACGTGCTCCCGCCCCAACCAAGTGGTCATGTGACTCGCACCCCCCCCCCTAAAGTTAGGGGGCTTCGCCCGGGAGGCGGAGGAGGAGGGCGGGGGTATGTATGTGAGGGGGGGGGGGAGTTGAAGCTCCACTCGGGGGAGGGGGGAGGGGTCTGGAGGGATGCAAGTCTATAAAGAGGGGGGGGGGAGAATGTTCCTGGGGGGTTCCTAAAATAAATGGTTAAGCAGGGAGACCCCCTCCTTTCCCCCACAGCAGCCCCAGGGGTGGGGTGGGGGGGCTTCGCGCGCCTTGTGCAAAATTTTGGGCTTTCTGAACTACAAATCCCAGGCTCCCTTTATTGGCCGTGGATTTGGGGAGGGGGGCTGTAGTCCCCCCAACCCCCAAGTAAGTTTCCTGGAAGAGTGGAAGTGCCAGGGTGGACCAGGGGGACGGGATGCTGGATGCCAATGGGGAGGGGAGGTGTAAAGTGGGGGGTGGGGGTGGGAGAGGAGTCCCCCTGGTGCCCCCCACCCTCCCCCAGACAGACCCTCCTCCCAGGGCCGTGCAGTGTTGCACGAGGGGCACGGAAGCATCGCCAGAGGTGGGAAGGGGGGGGAGGATGTGAGGACTGCCCCCCCCTCTTTTTTGGCCTAGAGCTGGTGGTGCCCCAGAGAAAGGAAGGGCTGAGGAGCCCCCCCCCTGAGTTGCCCCCCTGCTGGGCAGGGCTGGCCCCAGTGGGCAAGAGAGCCAAGCAGAGCAAAAACAAGCCCCACTGACTACAGCATCTTAGGGGCAGCAGGAGAGGTGGGTTGTGTCTCGTCCCTGGGGTGCCACTAGAGAGGGCTGGGCATCCACCCAAAGGCACCTGGGTGAGTGTTGTTTGGGGGTCCACAGGGCGACACACGAGCATCTCGTTGCATGTGCCAAGAGAGTCGTACCACTAGGCGGGAGAGGAAGGGAGCTGGGGTTTCTGCCAGATGTTTTAGACCACAAATCTGGCCAGCCTCGGGGAATGGGTCTGGTGGGCAGCAGGCGCAGGATGCATGCTCCAGTCCAGCCCTTAGGGCAGGCGCCTGGTTGCCAGCGATTGACTGAAAGAGAAGCGCTGTGTAGTTGTGCTTGTTTCCTTTCTCAGAGAAGCGAAGGGTCTCTCCGTGGCTTCTTAGGTGATTTCCTTGGTCTCCTTAACCGTCTTTTGTTTTTGCATTTGTTGACACTTTTGAACCAAGATTGGCTGTCAAAACAACTTGCGGTCATTAAACTGCAGGTGGGTTTGAGTATCAAGGGTGGTGGCTTTTGCTTTGCATTGCGATGCGTCTGTTTCAGGGAGAAACTGGCCCTTCCGCCTCTCCTTCCAAGTGAAGAACAAGAGGTACTTAATAGTCTGCATTCCTGAAAGTGGAGTTTGCTCCATCACCGTTTCTGCTGATTGCTGGGGCTACAAAAGCCCATTTCCTCTAAACGGACGCTCTGATCTCAGGGCATACCGCAGCAACGTACTGTTCATTTGTCTTATAAATCTTTCCAAAGAAAGCTCCCCCCTGAAAGGATCTCTGTCTGCCATTCTTGTAGCAATGCTCAACGTCACAATTACGAATGAATGCCTTGTTCTTCTGTAGTGGAAGTGCAAAGGTGTGGCCTGGTTTGGGAGCAACTCTTTGGTTAGAAAAGGTTTGACGGCCTTACCTCTGAGCCGAGCTGCTGGCTGGAAAGGGTGCACTCTACCACCACTGCCCACCCTGCAGCACATGGTGAGAACTAGCCTGATGGCAGGAAGGGCAGAAGCAAAGATCAGCCTGCTAATGGGGGCAATTCGGGGCAGAGTGCCCGGTCAGTGCCCCACATTTACATTCCCTCCCCCCTCTCCAAAGTAGAGTGAGAGGTGTTGTCACATCTAGAGGCCATGTGCTCTCCTGGGGGTGAGAGGTTTGCTCCTCCCCCCAACAGCTCTGGCCCTACCCATTTTCTCCATTACCTCTCCCCCCCATATAATAATAATGAACCCCTAGGCTAGAGGGTATAAATATTTATTTCAGTTTTAAAAAAAAGACTTTAAATCTTTTCCCAGGTGGATGAATGGGTTGTGGGAGCAGGCGAGGCCATTCAAGGGCTCGGTAGTGGTGGTACGTTTTGCCCTCAGACCTCTGAAATTTTTCCTGCCCTTGAGCTAGACTCGTGCAGCCTTACTCCTTTGAAACAGAGCCTTCCTGGGCACTCAGAGATATGGCTGCATTCAGATTATGCTGCAAATCCTTGTGGCAAACCAAAAAGTGCTACAGCATGGTTCCAAGCACATGGACAACCTTCTCTTCCTCTTTGGTGCATGGGGAGGAGTGACGCTTCCAAAAACACTTAGGAACAAACCCTGGTTTTCTGTATTACTTGACTGTGGATAGGTAATCCTAGTTGCTTAGCAAAGCTGGGTTTCTACACATTGTAGTTTTCCATTTTGGGGCCATACAAAGTGCGGGGTTAAAATCAGCCTCAACCTGAAGTTTTGAACCTACTCTCAATGTGGGGAGGGGCAGGAGAGAGTCACACTGCCATTAGTCGGTGGCCTGAGTAAGGCATATTAATTCAGTTCTCTACATGTCATAGTTTTCTCTCTTGCACTTATTTGCCTAAGCACTGTGTGAGGCCATGCTCTCAGGGTGTGTAAGAAACTGTAAAGCCAGTTCCTTCCAGCTCCAATATGGGCTGCCTTGCATGATTATTCCAGGATTACTTTTGTGTTGTTAGTCTGGCCGGACATCCTGCTACGGTAATAGAGTAGACCGTATAGTCAGCGACTCAACACCTGAGTGTCAGACAGTGGTTAACTAACCTGACCTAAAGTAGCCAATGGCTACTGGTGGATGAGCCCCTTTAGGTGGGGTAATGGACCCCCCCCCCTCAGTGGAGGAAATGTCACTGGAAACCATCACATTGGGCCCAATGGCAAAATGAGCGGAAGAGGAACCGTTTCACTAGTCTGATTCCCATAGGTCATGGAAGTGGAAGAGGCCATGTCAGGTGGTCTGGCTGCAGAGAAAAAATGCATTCTCAGATACGAGTTGCAGCTGACGACGATGACCTTTGCGTTAAATTTCATGGTGATTTTCTGGAGCAACGTGCAGATGGCATTCCTTTCCCCTTGAAAACTCTCCTTTCCGCTCTGAGAGATCTCATGGAGTAGTTGGTGAGAAGAAGCAGATAAAGAGATTTTCCCTGCCTCGCTCATAACACTCCTGGAACCTGGGGGTCACCCAATGCAGTTGGCAGAAGGTGCACACCCAAAGAAGGACAGACCCAGTGCATAGGCCACATGGTGCTGTGATGGCCACTAATTTGAAGGGGCTTTAAAAGAAGATTAGACATAGGCACCATGCCAACAGCTCTTATCCATGCTGGTGTTTGAATTCAGAGGTGGTGTAGATCTATTGGCTCCTGGGGCAACCCTATGGGGAATTGATGTTGTTTCAGCACCCTACTGAGTGCTTCCTGGAGGCATCTGGCTGGCTTCTGTTTGAAACAGGAAGCCAGAGAGCATCTGCCTGTGGTCTGATCCCGTGTCCTTTTGCTGGAAACTGCCCCTGCGATTCATCATCCAGCAGACAACGGCCGCTACCCTTCTCCTAATAAGTGTCCCAGGTGGGCCAGCTTGGAATGAGTGGAGTGTACTCCTGTGGGATCTGGAGCCTTCCTGGGGATATTGGGCTCCAGCCCCTATTGCTCCTTGCCACAAACCACACTGGCTGGGTCTGATGGGAGATTGAGGCCAGGCAGGCAGCATCCAGAGGTTTCCCATTTCTACTCTTAGGTCTCTGGCACAGAAGAGAGGTCTGCTGCATAGTTTGCGGGCCGCCAGTTGACGTGTCCTCCTCAGATGGGATCAGAGTGGATCTCCTCCTCTGCCAGGAAAACCAACCAGAATTGTGTGCTCCTGTTCTTAATCTGGAGGTCTGTGATCCAACTTGCAGAGTAGTTGATCAGAAGGGGAACAGCACTGACATTTGACCTGCTCAGGGTCCATTTGCTCCAACCTCCTGGTACAGAGCCATTGTAGGGTTGTGTTATACACTAAGCTGCAGTCCTTGGTATGAGGCGAGCCCTATCGAAAGGTCCCTGACAACAGAAGGGTAGGAGGGAAGGGACCAGCCTTTCCTCTCAGGGCAGTGCCTTCCATAGTCCATACCTGTCAAGTATCCCTGATTGGCCGGGATTTCCCGTTTTTTTGGCGCCGATTTTCTTCATTTCCCACCCGGAGCTGCCGCTGCCCCGTAATTTGGCAGCGGGGGAAAATGAGTTACTGCGCATCCCTTCTGCACAGCTCACTTCTACGCATGCGTAGAAGGCTTTTACGCATGTGTAGAAGGCTTTTATGCATGCGTAGAAGGCTTCTGTGCAGATGGGAATGCGTAAAAGCCTTCTACACATGCGTAAAAGCCTTTGCGCACGCGTAGAAGTGGGCTGCGCAGAATGTTTCTGCTCAGGTCCGTTGTACGCATGCGTAGAAGGCTTTTACGCATTCGTAGAATGGACTTGCGCAAAAACGTTCTGCGCTGAAACATTCTACGCATGCACAAAAGCCTACGCATGTGTACAACGGACCTGCGCAGAAACGTTCTGCGCAGGTCCCGTAATCTCCGGAGCTGCGCTTGACAGGTATGCCATAGTCTGGGAGGAAGGAGCCCCACCTAAGAAAACCCTCTCCAAGGGCTTGGGAAGGGGGTGGAATGAGAGAAGGGCCTCCTCCCCTGAAGTCCTTAAAAGCTGTGTAGGCTCATCTAGAGTGATAGGATCCTTCCATAGCCTAGTGTAGACACAAACGTTAAAGAAAGGGCTTTGTAGGTAATAACCAGCACTGTTAAATTGAGACCGGAAACAGACTGTCAGCGAGTGAAAGCTATTGCAATATGGGCGTTCCAGTAGTGTCCACAAAGACAGCCACACATTGAACATGTTGCCATTTATCCAAAGAAGAGGTAACTAAGGCATGTGTCGCTGTGGTCAGATTGGGCGATCTCAAGGAATGTGTACAGCTGGTGCACCAGCTTTAACTATGGAAAGGCATTCCTGGCTACTACCGCTGAAAGGTGAGCATCCAGGCGCAGGGTTGCATCAGGACTTTAACCCCAGCCGGTAAAGGCTGGATCCCTCTCCCCTGGCTTGCCTGCTGGCTGACCAGAATCACCTCTGTCTTGTCTGGATTGAGTTTCAGCTTCTTAGTAGAGGATAATTGACCTCTGGCTAGGTTTGGCTCACACCATCCCCAGTTAACTCATTAGCAGATGTGTAATGCCAGAATGTTTATTTTGCATCCATCTACAGACAAACCTTCACATACGAATCTAATTTGTTCCTCAAGGCGGGCTGTATTTTGAAAAATTCTTATCTTGAATTTCCCGTAGGAATACATTGAATGCAATTTCCCATAGGAATGCATTTGATTTTGTATCTCGAAAAAAATCCTATTAAAAATTTGTATCGAACCTGACATTTTCTGAGATTTGCAGATATATCTTGAGTTTTTCTTAAGTCGAACTGTTCTTATCTCGGGGTTTGACTGTACTAACAGCATTCTGTGCACTCTGATGTTGAGGCATGCCTACCATGTATCCATGGAAACGTCTGCAGACACAGACACAGCGCTGGCTCTTTGTCTATAAACTGACTTGAGCACTGAACCCTAGAGTCAGCTACGACTGGCTTTCAAGCAAGGACCACCTTTACCTTTACTAACTATTTGCAACTTAACAGAACTAAATTTCATGGCAATAAATCTGAACCTCAATCAGGTATCTTCTGTTAGTACTGGTTGTAAATACAGTGGAACCTTGGTTAACAAATTTAGTGTGTTCTCCAGGACCTTTTCTACTATGAAAAATTTGTGAAGTGAATTTTCCATAGGAACATACCTGTCAAGTTTTGGATTTGGGAATAAGGGAAATTTCCCGGCCAATACGGGATACTTGACAGCTATGCTTATCCTGTGCTGCCCTCCAATGGCGGCAATAGGGCATTGCAGTCTAATTAATAAGGGATGACGGCGGGAAAGAGGGTAAAATAAGGGGGTTTCCTGGCCAATACGGGATACTTGACAGCTATGCTTATCCTGTGCTGCCCTCCAATGGCGGCAATAGGGCATTGCAGTCTAATTAATAAGGGATGACGGCGGGAAAGAGGGTAAAATAAGGGGTTTTCCCGGCCAATACGGGATACTTGACAGCTTTGCTTATCCTGTGTTGCCCTCCAATGGCGGCAATAGGGCATTGCAGTCTAATTAATAAGGGATGATGGTGGGAAAGAGGGTAAAATAAGGGGTTTTCCTGGCCAATAAAAGGTACTAGACAGCTATGCATAGGAATGCATTGAAAACCAAAATATGTTAACCGAAACCTGGTTTCCCATAGGAATGCATTGAAAACCAATTAATCTGTTCTGGGGAAAATTTGTTAACCGAGCCACTATTTTATATGGATTTTTTTTGTTATGCGATTTTTGAGGGTTAACCGATCTGTTTGTGACGCAAGGTTCCACTACAGTCACACTGAATTGCAAACTTACCTATTATGCCAACCAACCATTGTGTATCTCTCTCTGTACCTGAGTTGTATAAACGAATGCCATGAAGTCTCACTCTTCTATCTGACAAAGTGGACTTGATCCATGAAAGCTGACATTAGAAATACAGGCATTAGTCTTTAAGGTGCCACAATGTTGTTGTTTTTGTCTTTTTTTGTGTTCTTTACTCTCCAATGAGCTTCTTAGTGCTCATCAAGTCCTTTCCTGACTAAATAGTTTCTTAAACTATAGATTTCCTTCTCCCAAGCCATTCTGCTGTGGTTGATTATGTGTCTTAGACGGGACTCTCTTGGCATAAGAACATAAGAACAGCCTTGCTGGGACAGGCCACAGGAGCCCATGATCCAGTCCAGCATTCTGTCTCACACTGTGGCTCACCATTGGCTTCAGAGTATTCTTCCCAAGGAGATGCCTTCACCTGCTTAGGATTCCTGCCTGGAAATGGCATTGAGAGATATCCTGCCTATCTCTCCAACCCGGAGGTTGTCCTTAGGTATCCATTATAATTATAGCCATTGATACCCTTGTTGTCCTCCATGAACTTGTCTAATCCTTTCTTGAAGCTGTCAAGACTGACAGCTGTCACCACGTCTTCTGGCAGGGAGTTCCATAGACCAGTAATCCTCTGGGGGAAAAAGTACTTTCTCTTATTTTTTGAGAACTGGTACCCAAAAGTTTCATCGAGTGTCCCCTAGTTCTAGTGTTATGCGATAGGGAAAACAGTTTTTCCTTCTCTACTTTGTCCACACCGTGCATGATTTTATAAACTTCAATCAGGTCACCTCTTAGACGTCGTCGTTCAAGACGTCGTCGTTGCATCCTCAGATGGTAAGGAAGGTGTTCCAGTCCCCTGATCATTCTGGTTGCCCTCCTCTGCACTTTCTCCAACTCCATAATATCCTTCTGGAGGTATGGCGACCAGAACTGTACACAGTATTCCAGATGGGGCCTCACCATAGATTTATAAAGAGGCCAAATGACACTTGCTGACTTATTTCCTATACCCTTCCTAAGGATCCCTAGCATTGAGTTTGCTTTTTTCACTGCTGAGGCACACTGGGTTGATGCCTTCATTGAGTGGGGTCCACCAGGCATCTTTCGTTGAAATGCCGTCTCAGCCTTTGTGGAAGTGGGCAGCCTGCCCTCTTAGCAAACTGCCTCCATGTAAGCATGACAGCAATTGTGTTGTGCTGAACTGCGTCTTGCTCTGCTTCTCTCTCTCTCTCTCTGGTTCCCTCTCTCTAAATATTTCATATTGGCAGTGGCCTTTCTACCCTGTCCTCGTGCTTGGTTGAATGCCTTTTCCCCACACATACACCTGGCATGTCTTGTTCTGAGGCTGTTGTTCTCTTTGCTGCTGATATTTTGTCCACATGTGGGTTCCAGCAGCTCTGTGACACTTTTAAAAATTTCTCAATTGTTCCTGCCCAAGAGACTCCCCTTCATCTCCATCTCAAGGGAGACATAGGCTTGGAGAGGTCAGAGGAACCAACTCCCATGGGGTTGCATCCTGGCACCATTACTTTTTGACATTTACACAAATGATCAGCCAACATTCCCATACTCCAGGACTTTCGTCTGCAGGAGTTTGGTATGCAGACGATACCCTCCTAATGGCAGAAAGTGAGGAAGACCTAAAGAACCTCTTGATTGGATTGAAGGAGGAGAGTGCAAAAGCTGGCCTGAGACTCAATATCAAGAAAACCAAGATAATGGCAACAGGTCCCATCAGTCCCTGGAAAATAGATGGGGAAGAAGGAGAAGCAGTGACAGATTTTACTTTCCTGGGATCTAAGATCACTGCAGATGGAGACTGTAGCCATGAAATAAAAAGTCAACTGATTATGGGGAGACAAGCTATGAGAAACCTGGGGAATATAGTGAAAAGCAGAGACATCACGTTGAAAACAAAAATTCGAATAGTCAAAGCAATGGTATTCCCGGTGGTAATGTATGGGTGTGAGAGCTGGACCATTAGGAAGGCTGAGCGCAGAAGAATAGATGCCTTTGAGATGTGGTGCTGGAGGAGAGACCTGAGAGTCCCCTGGACAGCAAGGAGAACAAATAGGTCAATCTTAGAAGAAATCAACCCTGACTGTTCATTGGAAGGACAAATAGTGAAGATGAAGCTAAAGTACTTTGGACATCAAATGAGAAGGGAGGACTCACTTGAGAAGGCCTTGATGCTGGGAAAGGTGGAGGGAAAGAGAAGAAGGGGGTGGCGTGAATAAAATGAGATGGCTGGATGGTATTGTGGACACAGTGGACACAGAGCTGGGCGGGCTGAGGAGGATGGTGGTGGACAGAGGCGCCTGGAGGACGGTGGTCCATGGGGTCGCAAAGGGTCGGAATTGAGTGTGCGACTGAACAACAACAACAACAAAAGGAGTTTCGTCAATGCTGATGATTTTGCCTTGAAAGTCCAGGGGGAAACTTTGAGTGTTGAGCACCAGCCAACCTCTCCCTTAGAAGAGGTTTCCTTCTTTTTCTTGTGCCGTATCCTATTCCGAATATTGGCTATCCTCATGGCGATCAGCCATGAAGCTTGTCCTGGGAACAGTATCATGAGGTGGCCTTCCATTTGCCTTCCTTCAGCATCGCAGTGTGTGTGACATCTGTACCACTGATCCAGTTCCACAAGTCTGGTCCTGAGCCCCTTTGGCACACAAAGGATTGATGAAGCCGCTGCCCTCTG
This sequence comes from Bradypodion pumilum, assembly GCA_035047305.1. Classification (NCBI taxonomy): domain Eukaryota; kingdom Metazoa; phylum Chordata; class Lepidosauria; order Squamata; family Chamaeleonidae; genus Bradypodion; species Bradypodion pumilum. Next base: position 345,552,335 of record JAWDJD010000004.1, read on the forward strand.
TCAAAGTGGGATTTAATCCACATGTGGGCCATCACTCTTCCCTGTGGACTTTGCCACCCAATGCCATTAATCCTCAGGGTGGTCAGGTTAGTTAACCTCTGCTGGCAGTAGGGTCTGTTCTATTGCCATAGCATGATAACCTGGCCGGGCTGTGGCGTTCCCTCCTGTTAGTAAAACAACCAGCGGAGACCATACCCTTTCAAAACTCAGGGCCATGCCTTCCACTTAAATAAAGGACAGTGGAACAGGGAGTGTGGGTGGGTGGGAATGAGCTCCTGTCTTCGTCCCAGCTCCTGCCAACCTAGCAGTTCGAAAGCAAGAAATTGCAAGTAGATAAATAGGGACCACTTTGGTGGGAAGGCAACAGCGTTCCGTGCACGCTGGTGTCTAGTCATGCCTGCCATATGACCACGGAAACGTCTGCAGAAGCAGACAGTGCTGGCTCTTCGGCTTAGAAACAGATGAGCACTGCAACCTAGAGTCGGATACGACTGGTTTTCAAGCAAGGGAAACCTTTACCTCTTACCTTTGTGGATCACAGTCCTCTTCTTCAGGCAGGCAGGTTGGGTGCAATATGTAGCCACAGGTTTGCATGTACAGTGTGTGTGGCTGTGAGCAGCAGTTGAAGAGGAGAGAGGGAGAGCCATAGGTAAGGAGTATTGGAAGTGACCGTAGCATGTTAATTGGGGTAATGGGCTTTCATGGCGTTGATTACTTGTGTTGATCTTTATGTAATTGTTGCATAAAACCGTTTCCCCCTTTTAAAATAAAATAAAATAAAAAGTCCTGTGGATTTGGGCAGGGCTGCTGTTTGTGTCCCTCCCTGGGGCGGCTTTTCTCTACATGGTTCTAGTTCCTCCTGCCTTTCCTTGTTCCCCACGCAGCCGCTTCCCATCTTTGATGCTGTCCCGTGGCCTGCTTGCGCCCAAAGAGAGAACAGAAGCCTGGTTAGTTGTGTTTGTGTTTTCTACCACAGTCCCTCTCCAGCAATCTAAACATAAACAGAGCCGGCTTTGTGCTGGGCCAGAACACAGCGTGCATTGTTTGCGTGCGCATATCATAATATTTGCACACCACCCCATGACGTGGAGTTCTCTGGGCTGGCCTCTTAATGCTTGTCCAGCCATTTGGGGCTGGCATCTCAAGGAGCCAGGATCTTGGCCTCATCCCTGGAAGGGCTTGCAAGGATCTTTGCTCTCTGGGCTGAAGGGGCGACCCAGAAGCTCCTTGGAAACAGGAGAGGCCGTAGGAAGCCCTGGACGGCTAGAAGAGTTAGGAAGGGTTTGAAGCATTCTTCTGGGGTGGGTGTGGGTGTGGGTGAGAAATGCGAAGAAGCTGCCTCGAGGCCAACAGCACATGGCAGGGCTTTTCTCCTCAGCAAAGACCACAGTGTGCATCTCTCATTGGTGTGGAGTGTTGTACTGTTAGCTGTCTCTTGGCGGTTCCCCCTCCCTTGTTTTCAGCAAGCTAGCCCAGGAATACTCTAGAACTGTGATGTCAAACCTTGGCACTCCAGGTGTTCTTGGACTTAAATTCTCAGAAGCCCAAGTCTCTGTGAATCCACACGAATGGGTTTACTGCACGCACAGTGGATTCACAGAGACTTGGGCTTCTGAGAATTGAAGTCCAAGAACACCTGGAGTGCCAAGGTTCGACATCACGGCTCTAGACAGTCTTTGCAAGGCTGGGTGCCTTCTTGACATCTGGTGTGGTGTGGGGATGGGGTATGGAGAAGTGCTGATGTTGGGCCGGTCTCGTGGGAAGGAAATGTGAGCTGGTTGCACAGCTGCCAATTGTATTTGGTCTAGAGGAGTCTCTTTCTACAAGAGAGATTCTTTTATCGGGTCTTGTAATAAAAGCCTTCTCTGCTCCCGGCAATTAGTGCTGATGTGTAAATTACGCTGCAGCGGAGGCAAAAGGCTGTGCTGTCTGTTGAGAGTGCCAGAAGGCGAGCAGATGAGTGGGGACTGAGCTGGTCTCTCCCTTTTCCTGAAAAAGGAGGCTCCAGGTGCTTTAGGGGCCAAATAGTCTTTGGCGTAGTGGCCAAGATGCTGAATTTGATGACTGGAAGGCTGGCAGGTCAGCGTTTCAAGACCTGAGTGCTGCACGACGGAGTGAGCTCCTACTGCCTGTCCTAGTTCCTGCCAACCTAGCAGTTTGAAAGTTAAAGTAAATAGATACCGCTTTTGGTAAGGTTAAAGTGTTCCGTGCACTCTGGGATCTAATCATGCCTGCCACATGACCATGGAAATGTCTGCACTAGACACAGACACCACTGGCTCTTTGGCTGTAAATTGAGATGAGCACTGAACCCTAGAGTCGGATACAACTGGCTTTCGAATAAGAGTGAAATCGACCTTTTACTAGTCTTTCCATAGAGAAAAGTTTGGGGAGATGCATGTGGGCAGCAGTTCCCTTCCCTTCCTCCTTGCAGGCGTGTGCCCTCCTTCTCCGCACCCACTTTGGCCACCCCATACCATGCAGAAGGAAAACTGGGCACAGACATTAGTCTGGTAGCACTTTGGTGGGTGTCTTTGGAGTGAAAGGCTGGCCATCCATCCATCCATCCATCCATCCTCTCTGGTGGCTTCTCACCAGTCATAGCAGAATCCCTGGTGTTTCATAAGAACATAAGAGCAGCCTTGCTGGAAGAGGCCACAGGAGCCCATCATCCAGTCCAGCATTGTGTCTCACACAGTGGCTCACCATGTGCTTCAGGGTATTCTTCCCAAGGAGGTGCCTTCACCTGCTTAGGATTCCTATCTGGAAATGGCATTGAGAGATATCCTGCCTATCTCTCCAACCCCGAGGTTGTCCTTAAGTATCCGTAATTATAGCCATTGATAGACTTGTCCTCCATGAACTTGTCTAATCCTTTCTTAAAGCTGTCAAGACTGACAGCTGTCACCACTTCTTCTGGCAGGGAGTTCCATAGACCAGGGATCCTCTGGGTGGTGAAAAAGTACTTTCTCTTATTTGTTTGAGAACTAGTACCCAAAAGTTTCATGGAGTGTCCCCTTGTTCTAGTGTTGTGCGATAGGGAAAACAGTTTTCCCTTCTCTACTTCTTGCCTGCTTTGCCTCCAGCAGCTGGTGTGGAAAGGTGGGCGGTTGGGTGGGGTTGGGGAATGGCGCAGGGCTAGGAAGAAGGTTGGTCCTGGTTGGGCTCCCTGGCCTGAGGTTGGGGAGGGGGTGGCAAAATGAAGTCAGCGTTCTTGCTGGTACTAGTCTGGGGATACAACCTGCGCTGTGCATGAGTGGCCAGCCGTTTATGCCCAGGAAGTCTCGCTGCCTCTTTCAAAGGCTTTTCTCCTGCAGTCAGTCTCAGAGTTGAGTAGTATAAGTTGGGTTAACAAAAAACCAGCTTGAATGGTCTGCTTATGGAGAATCCTCCTCGCCCCCCAACTGCACATGGAATCCTATGAAAGTGGCCACACTGGCTGTCAGACAATGGCCTGTTTCCCTTCAGAAGTGAGTCAGGTCAGCATTTGCTTTGGGAGATCTGTGTTAACTAGTTATCTGTAGCATCTGCACATCAAAGTGGGCCAGGTTTTAGACAGCTTCATGTTTGAATGCAAGTCTCTCAGTCCACTCCTTTTTAGCCCAGCTCATAAGAGATACTTGAGAGAAAGAAAAATATCATTTCTTCACCAAATGAGGCCAGAAGATACATGCGCTCAGGAGTCTCAGCAAAGTTAGTTTAGAACAGTGGTTCCCAAAGTGGGCCCTACGCCCCTACAGCCTAAGTCAGTATATTGGCTGATCAGTGCTTTGAGGAATTGACTTAGCCTTCTGGGAAATGGAGTCCAAGAACCAAAGTTTGGGAAACACTAGGAAGTAGTCAAGTCTTTCTTCCAACCATGTGGCCTGGAAGATGGAGGAGTTCAAAAGGACATCTTTCCTATTCCAAAGCAGGAGTCCTAGAGAAGTGCGCTCCAGTGTTAAGAACATAAGAAGAGCCTTGCTGGAAGATGCCACAGGAGCCCATGATCCTATCCAGCCTTCTGTCTCACACAGTGGCTCCCCATGTGCTTCAGGGTATTATTATTCCCAAGCAGATGCCTTCTTCACCTGCTTAGGATTCCTGCCTGGAAATGGCCTTGAGAGATAGTGTTGTGGGTAGAATTGCATTCCCAGGCACCTTGTTGTAGACCTAAGTTCTGTTCTGGCAAGCCCATCCCCATCTCTTGAGCAGCGTCTCCACCAGCTAGCCCAGTGTTTCCCAATGTGGGGCCTAGGCCCCACAGGGGGGTTTCAGTTCCCAGAAGCCTCAGTCAGCCCATTGGCTGATCAGTGCTTTGGGGGATTGACCGAGGCTTCCAGGAACTGAAGTCCAAAAACCCAAGGTTGGGAAACCCTGACTAGATTGCTCAGTTAGCTTCCTGGATGCGGACACCATGGCTTAAGTTTGTAAATGGATAATATACCACACACCGGTCTGAGGACAAGATCCCTGCTGTGCTTGCTTCAGTGTCTCTGTCCTGCCTTTGTTGATGGGGCACATCATACTAGGCGCACGCACCGAGCCCTGGTTTCCTTTTGCCGCTGCAAGCTTAAGGTCGTGTGCCAAGGAGCCAGAAGCCCTTGTCTGCCTTTGGCTGCATCCTCCTCCTCAACAAAGTCTGTGACCTTGCTTCCGCAGCAGAGGTGGACATTGAGCTATTCCCAGTTTATCTGGGAGCAGGGGATTGGGGCGCTGGGGAACCCATTTCAGGTGGGCTGGAGGGTTGTAACCTTGCAGCAGCCAGAGCCTAACAGATGGGTGCCTTCAATGGGAAGCAGATCTCATTGAATGGACTCATAAGGCACTTGAAGGGTGTCCAGTTCTTCTCGGGAAGGTTGGGTGGTATCCTCTCATCTCTGGTTTAATGTGGGAGAGCTAACATCTCCCCGGCTGCCTGACCAGAGGGTCTTCCCAGTTCTAAGGTCTTGCTTGCATCCTGCACTGGTTTCTCTGGGCGAGGGATCAGGGTGTCTGCCTGCTTGACCAACCACTTCCTGTGTGCAGAGAGAGGCTGCCAGGGTGATGTTAGGTGCCTGGCAGGCTAGTTGCTCACCCCTGGACCAGGGGTGCCCAAACTATGGCCCCCAGGCAGGATCCAGCCTGTGGGCCATAGTGACTGGCTCCCTGAACCACATGACCAGCCCGTGGCCCGAAAAGTTTGGGCACCCCTGCCCTGGACTGATGAAATAAAAAAACCTTTAATTTGCAGGTGTGAATGCAAGTTTACAGGTGAGGGGGCTACCTGCTTTTGTGTCCAGTTGTGATATGGTTGCATATCTTACCTGTGAGTGACTGGACTGGAAATCGCTGGGCTACCTCTCAACCTCAGTCCCTGCCCCGTGAAATGGGAGCCGTTGTTCTTTGCTTAAGAGGATCACGATGTGAACGGAGACTTTGCCCTTTAAATGTGTAAAGTTGTTGTTTCTGTTGGTGGTTTTGAGAGCAGCAGGCAGACGCAGAGCCAGGTGTGTGTGTGTGTGTGTGTGACGGGATGGGACGCGCCTGCCTGTTGCAGCAACAAGAGCTTTGTGTTTGGTGGCACCTAAACCTTTGGGTTGCCTTTGCCCAGAGAGGCAAAAGTGGAGGAGAGTTCGAAGCCTCCCCGGCACTGAGTGTTATCTGAAACGGCCCGGCAGCCCTCCTGCCCTGGAAGGCAACCGGCAAGGCGGGCAGCTTTCCCTCCTTTCCCTGGCGCTGAGTCTGAGCATGCCTTCTCAGGTGCAAACTGACGGTATGTCTTGCTCCTGGTGTTAGGTGGGCTTGCACAGCGGAAGAGTTTGGCAAGACTTTCCTGGGAGGCAAGAGAGAGAGGGAAGAGGAAGGAGGAGAGAAGCTGGAGTTGCTGCTGCCCAAACTCTGAGCAATTTGTTGAAACATGGATTGTAGGTTAATCCTGGATTAGGGCAGGGCAGAGCCAGCTCTTGGTGAGGCGGAGAGCGAGAGCGGAGTGTACCGGTGAGTCCTTTGCTGATCTTGCGCTGCCCCCCCCCCTCCTGATTGGCTTCCCTGTTCCTCTTTCTCTTTCAGGACTCCTGGGGAGCCGGTGGTGCGCTTGAAGGCTGGAAGCTCAGAGGGTGGAGTCGGACGCCTGCACGGTTCAGCCTGCCTGGCCTGTCTGTTCCTTCTGTGTTCCTGAGCGGCCGAAAAGAGGAAGAGACAAAGAACGTGTGGGCTTGGAAGCAGGTGGACCTTGTCCTTGCTGCTGAAGGTCTCGGGGTGGCCCCAGGGCACCTGCCGCTGCTGGGGGTGAGGCAAGGAAGAAGACCCTTCCCACATCGTTGTGGCTTTTTTGCAGAGGAGGGGCTGGTGCAAGGCATGAAAGAGTGTGAGCAACCCAGCCAGAGGCCCCTGGGAAACCCCTCCTCCTCCTCCTCCTCCTCCTCCTCCTCCTAGCATTCTGCTCTGGTGAAGCTGCGAGATCTGGATTGCCTGGTGCTGCGGAGGAGGCCTTGTCAGGCATTTGGCTTGGAGGGGAGGGGGCACTACAGGGGCAGGCAGGCAGGAGGGTGGCAGCGATGGGCTGCTCTTGCCATGGGGCTGCTGGCTCCTGGCCCTGGCAAGGGGAGCGTCAGGTGACAGTTGCTGCTTGGTACAGGCCGGCGTCTGCCCAAGGCAACCTGCCCCCCTCGTCTCCCTGAGTTCTCGTCTGAAGTTCCTCTGGTGACCTGGACAGGACCGGTTCCCCTCCGGACACCACCCAGAAGTCTATCTGCTGCCCGCTGAGCAGGAGAGACTCGGTAGCTAATGCACAGGTTATCGCGCCACTTGGGAAGCCAGGCTGAGGATTAGACCCGAGGACTTGGAGATAGTCTTCCTTCTGTTTGGTGCTGGACTGGCGGCTAACTTGATGGTGTTCCCTCACTTTTTTGCTGTGCAGGAAAAGGGCGAGCGAAGCCCCTCAGAACCCAGTTTGGCCTCTGCTCTTCTAGTGGACCTTGACACATAATGGCAACACCCTGTCCTTAAGCCTCCCCCCCCCACCCCCACCCCCAGAGGGTTTTAGAGGCCTCCTTCAGCTCACCACTTCTCGATGCAGGTGGGGCAGGGAGGGGGACTCTGTTGACACTTGATTTTCCTGAACAGTGCCTATTGAGAGGCCCTCCAAGTCTGGGGAGCGTTCGTCTTTCAGGGCCAGCGTGTTCCTTTGGCCAGGGATGGCTGCGAGCGGTGCCCCTTCTTTGCCAGGGAAGTGGTTGGAGCCTCAGGAAGCAGCTGCAGCACAGCCATAAAGAAATCTTTGCTGCTTTTTCTGGCCAGGAATGCTCCGTGTGGACTTAGGGGGTCTTTAAAGTGCCCCTCCAGCTGATTTTCCCCAAATGCATCCTGGGGGCCCTGACACTGGACTGTAGGTAAGCATCGGATCCGGACCAGCCATGGCGGATCACCCGGAGCTGCTGGCTGAGATGCCTGCAGTGACGCGAATGGGCACCCAGGAGCGTCTGAAACATGCCCAGAAGCGCCGCTCGCAGCAACTGAAGAAGTGGGCACAGTTTGAGAAGGAGACGCAGGGCAAGAAGGTCAAAACGCAGGAGGGGAAGAAGCGGAAGAAGAAGGAGGGGAGCAGCAGCAGCAGCAAGGAGAAGCAGGTGGTCTTTCCTGAGAACGTCCAGCTCTTGGAGGCTGCCTGCCGCAATGATGCACAAGAAGGTATGGAGGGAAGAGCTGGATGGGTGAGGGGTGGCAGGGCTCAGAGCACAATGCCCGCCTTCAGTGCCCTGTCAGTCCCGGGCACCTCTGTGCAAAGGTTGGAAAAGGTCCTTCAGAGACCCTGTAGCTGGTCAAAAACACTACAGCATGAAAGAGGGGGAAACTGGAAGTGGACACAAGTCCACTTTCTCTTAGAAAATAATGGGTATATTTTGGTTGGGTTTTTAAAAAATGAAATACTACAAAGGAAGCTTGGCAGTATTGGGTTGGAAAGAGCATGCAAACTGGAAATGTAATGCATCTGAGTATACTGTGTGTTTTCATTGGCACCTTCTGCCAATGCTGAAAGACCCCTCAGGTTGGCGAACATGCATGATAAAAAAAAATAGTCCAAAAGGTTCACACACACATGCGTGCGCACACACACACACATGCGTGTGTGTGTGTGTGTGTGTGTGTGTGTGTGTGAACCTTTTGGAGACTCTGTCCATGTGTAAAGAGGTGAGATACAAAGGAAGAGGAAATCTTTGCCCCAACCTCCACGGTGAAATCATGACATACCTTAAAACCCTGGAAAGTGTCGCCGTAAGGCAGCATCAACTTGACTGCGCATGATTACTGTTCCAGAAATGTAAAGTTTGTGCAGTAGCTAGGCAGCCCATGGGAAATGCTGTGAAAATGCTGCTGCTTGTGATGATAATGATCCTAAGCCCCCAGACATCTTCTCCTGCCATTGTGGCAGCCCCCCCTCACACACACACACACACATCCCTTCTTGAGGAGCTTTCCCTTTGGCCCTTTGGTTCTGCTGTGCATGTGTTTCTACTTCAGCTCCTCTTCTGCTGTTTGCAGCCCTTAGCCTTGCAGTTTTCAGGCCCAGGGGTGTGAAGAAAAGCCTTTTTTTATATAAAAAAGTACATTGATATAACTAAGGGCTGTTTGGAAGAGACTACAGGAAAGGCAGCGGAGGTGATGATTAGGAGAAGGATGGTTGGCACCACCAAATGCACAAAGCTTTGACTCACACAGCAGCACTCTTAGAGTTCTAGCTTATCCATGTTTGTAGAGTTCTTTGGGGCTGCAGTTTCATTTATATTATTTCAATCTTCAAAATACATACATGGTCAGGAGTGAACCTGGCTAGTGGCTCTTATGCTTGTGTTAAAATGCATGTCAAAGTTGTGTTTTTAAGCTGTAAATCAGAAGGTTTGTTTCTGTAAGAGGCCGGCTCTCACACACACCGGCTCACACATGCTCTTGAGATCTCTGGACCGTGGGTGGGCTTGGCAAATCCTTTCCTTTTGTACAGGGTGGTTCTTCTGAGGCTACGGTGTCATTCTGGCTACTTGGAGGAAGGCAGGAGAGATGGATAACAAAAACAAATACATCCATTTTAAATGCCAGAAATTAGAAGTCCTAGACCTGTCCCTGCCAGCAGAAAACATTTGCCCCTTTAACATGGGTGGACATGTTCTCCGTAGCCAGCATTTGTTTGCTTCATGGGCACCTTGGTATTCCTTCCGCGTGGGCCGTTCTGTGCTCTCTCTTTGAAGGGACTCAGCATGGGGGAAAGCATTTACAAGCTGAAGCGCATAAGAAGCAGCACGGGGCTCTTCCAAAACCTAGGAGAGAAATGGAAGCCTAGTGGACTTTCTACCGCAGGGGTGCTCAAACTATGGCTTGTGGGCCAGATCCGGGCTCCAACAGCAATTCATCCAGCCCACGCCACCCTCGTCACTCCCGGAAGCAAAACGTGTATGGATGCATTTTACTTCCGCTTCTGGGAGTGACGAGGGCTGCGTGGGCAGGAGGAATTGCTGTCGGGGGCCCAGATCTGGCCCACGGGCCGTAGTTTGGGCAACCCTGGTTTAAGCAGAGAAAATGGCAGCTTAAAATCTATCTCGTCCTGTTGCAAAAGAGATTGCAAGGCGCATTTTACTTCTGTCTTTGGTGGGAGGAACCACGTGACCGGCCCACGGCATGGAGAGTTTGGGCACCCCTGTTCTACAGTCTACAGCTGCCGGCCTGGCCTGGGCATCTGGTGCTGGGTAACAGTGGCTTGCAATATCCATAGGCATTCTTTGAGCAGCCATGCTGCAGCAGGGAGGATGATGCCTTCCTAGCTTTGTTTCTGAGAGGTTTGCAGACCCTCTCCCCTTTGGACTGAAGCATCTTGCCTGGGGAAGCCTCTGCCTGCCTTCCTGGGGCCGCCTTCCTTCTGCTGCCACAAACCATCCGGGTCTTGTGGCTTCCTTCAGCTTTTGGAGGAAAAGCAGCAAAGACACTTAGTGGTTTCAAATCACAGAGTAGGGCTTGAAGAATCTGCTGAATCGGAGGGAACAGGAATGTGGCGGCGGCGGCGATGTTTGGGTCAGCCAGACGGCTGCTTCCTTGCCCCTCTCTCTAGGACGGCGCTGGGCAGCGGATTCCCCTCTTGGCTTCTCTCCATCGCCATGCCACATGAGCCAGGACTTCTCTCTCTCACCCCAGCCCCCATCTCTGAGCTTGGCAGGACCCGAGAACCCATCGATTTGCCTCCGCCAAGGACTGATGGCTTCTTGCAGGCTCTGAGAGGGGTGTGTGGCTCTCTTAAAAGACCGAAGCAGAGATGGTTCGCCAGCGTGGAAGGTGCTCAGCCAAAAACAGTTGCCTGCCCCTCTTGTGAGAGGGCTCGCTGGGGGTCACACGAAAGGGATCCACTCCGTCGTTGACCCTTGCAGTGAGACTATGGGTGGAAACCACGTCCCAGGCTGTAAGACTCTACTTGGCCCCCTCACCTGGGACTGGAGAGCCATTTGTCCTCCCTCCATCCAAGAAGCGCCTCTTGTTATTCTTTGATCTTTCTACTTCTCTTTAAGGTCTGCTAAGTGACTTACCAGGGACTGCAGTGGCTCAAGTGGCTAAAACACTGACTGGGAGGCGGAAGGTCAGCAGTTCGATTCCTGAGTACTGCAGGACGGAATGAGCTCCCGTCCTCTGTCCCAGCTCCTGCAAACCTAGGAATTCGAAAGCAAGACATTGCAAGTAGATAAATAGGGACCACTTTGGTGAGAAGGTAACAGCATTCCGTGCGCTCCGGTGTCTAGTCATGCCTGCCACATGACCACGGAAACACCTGCAGAAGCAGACAGCACTGGCTCTTCGGCTTTGAAACAGAGATGAGCACTGTACCCTAGAGTCAGATATGACTGGCTTTCAAGCAAGGGAAACCTTTTCAACCTTTAAGTGACTTACAGGGGGTCCGTCCATAATCTTTTCCTGGCGGGAGACATTCTTTTCCCTTGAGTCATTTGGCACCGTGGCTCAAGTGGCTAGGATGCTGACTGGGAAGCGGAAGGTCAGCAGTTCGATTCCTGAGTACTGCAGGACGGAATGAGCTCCCGTCCTCTGTCCCAGCTCCTGCCAACCTAGCAGTTCAAATGCAAAACATTGCAAGTAGATAAACAGGGACCACTTTGGTGGGAAGGTAACAGTGCTCCGTGCACTCCGGTGTCTAGTCATGCCTGCAACATGACCAGGGAAACGTCTGCAGCAGCAAACAGCACTGGCTCTTCGGCTTTGAAACAGAGATGAGCACTGCACCCTAGAGTCGGATACGACTGGCTTTCGAGCAAGGGAAGCCCTTCCCCTCCCCCCCCGATAGATTTAGCTTACCCACTTTTGGTTTAATATTTAGAGCCTGAGATATGTGCAGAAATTTTTTCCTTAATTGTAGCCCTTGTCTAAGAGGATTCGTATCGACGCAGTGGGTAGGTTTGGTGCTGTATGACCTTATTTCATTTGTTAGCACCTCTCAGAATACTCCAAGAGATGCAGTACCAGCCAAGGAACAGACTTTCCCCCCCAGAACTTGACAACTGGAAAGTTGGCAGGTCAGCGGTTTAAGACCCGAGTGCTGTGTGATGGAGCGAGCCCCTGTTTCTGCCCCAGCTCCTGCCAACCTGGCAGTCCAAAAGCAATAAATTGCAAGTAGATAAATAGGTACCACTTGGTGGAAAGGTAAGCAGCGTTCCGTGCAATCTGGTGCCTAGTCAATCCCTGCCCACATGACCATGGATGTGTCTGCAGACACGCTGGCTCTTGGGCTGTAACCAGATATGAGCACCGGACCCTAGAGTCAGACACGACTGGCTTTCAAGCAAGAGAGACCTTTACCTAGCTTAGATTTATATTGTAAACCAGGGGTTCCCAGCCTTTTCGTGCCAGGGGCTGGGTCATGCTCTCTCAGTCAGCTCTGAGGGCCGGACGGCCATTTTGCCCTGCCAGCACAATGGAGGTGGCCATTTTGTCCCAACAGCTTCAAAGGGGCAGCCATTATGTTGAATGCCTTTGGAGCGGTGAGAGGGGCACATGAAATGGTGCCAGGGGCCGGATCTGGCCCACGGGCCTTAGGTTGGGAACCCCTGTTGTAAACTCTCTGGTGCAGGAGCTCTCCTTCTGCTTGTGTCGGCAACGGAAGGTGCCACTTTTATTCTGGCACCACAACAGAACTCTTGCCAGATAGTGAAGTTTGCAAAAGGAAATAGAAAAAGGAGCTGCTCAGGCAACACAGAGACATTTATGCTTTGGGCTGTGCATCTTGGGCAGGGGGTGGGGGAGGCGGTGCCTGAGCTGTGCGCACTGCCTCTCCCACCTAACATCGCCCCCAAGCATGAATTTTGACTCTCTCATGACTCTGTGTTGCAGCAAAGGACGGGTTGGAGGGAAGTGGCTCTTGGGGTGGCCTTGCTTGTGGTCCCTGTTCGCCACCCCACCCACCCACCCACCCCCATGCCAAAACAAGATCCTTGAAGGCAAAGGCAGAGGAGCCAGAAATAGAATTCATTTTAAACTGTTGCATCTACTCAGGAGCTGGCCATGCCTTCTGGAGAACCAATGACCCATGATTAGTGCTCGTGTGTGGCTTTGGGGAAAAGCTACTGGCTATAACAGTCTCCACGACTGAGGCTCTGACAAGTAAAACGCAGCACCGCTCAGTAGATGTCCATGCGGGATGAGCCTCTCCCATTGGGGCCACACTACTCTCCTCCCGTCATGTGTGAGAAGATGCTTCCATTCCCTCAACCTGATGCTCGTCAGACGACAACAGCCAATGCACCCTTGGGCCAGTTCTCCTGCAAAAGAAAGCTCCATGGAAGTGAATGGGCACTGTGCATGAGGAGTTCTTGTACCTCCGCCTCTTCAGCAATAGCCATGGGAGATTTACAAGAGCAGGGCTTCCTCCACCCAGGAACGTCCCCTTAGGTCCATGATGGCCAACCTTGGCACCCCAGCTGTTCTTGGACTTCACTTCCCAGAAGCCCAAGTCTCTGTGAATCCACAGGAATGAGTTTACTGTGTGTATGCGCAGTAAACCCATTTGTGTGGATTCACAGAGACTTGGGCTTCTGGGAATTGAAGTCCAAGGACAGCTGGAGTGAGTGCCAAGGTTCGCCATCACTGTCTTATGTGGTCAATATGTCACCTCTGCCTCCTTTGGCTTTGTCTCCCTGTGGTTTTCTCTGGACCGAGAGTATCTTGGAGGGGGCTGGTGGTGGTGGGGGTGGCTGCTTTAATCTGGGCTGAGAGGCTCATGCTCCACAGCGGGACAGACAGACAGACAGCCGGGCCCCCTTCTTTGCACAGCTAATGTCAAAGGAATGTCCAGCTGGTTTTTGGTAATCCTTGCTGCCGTTTTCTGTGCTGGTTGCATTCTTCCTCTTCCTCTTCCTCAGTGAGGAGAAGGCTGTGGTCAGGTGGCTGAGCTTACGGCCGAGGAGGGAATGCCACTGGGGCTTGGGCCGGTCAGTTCCTCCTGTCCTTTAGAGCAGGGGTGCCCAAACCTTTTGGGCCGTGGGCCGCTCATGTGGTTCCGCAGGCAGGTCACATGGTTCCTCCAACAAGAAGCGCAAGGAAAATGCACCTCGTAAATTTGTTTTGCAACAGGGTGAAACCGATTTTAGGCTGCCGTTTTCTGTGCTTAAACCAGGAATGCCCAAACTACGGCCTGCGGGCTGGATCCGGCCCCTGATGCCAATTCATCCAGCCCTTGTTGCTCCTAGAAGCAGAAGTAAAACATGCCCATATGCACGCATTTTACTTCCACTTCCGGGAGCGACAAAGGCGGCAGGGGCTGGATGAATTGGCGTCAGGGCCAGATCCGGCCTGCGGGCTGAAGTTTGGGCACCCCTGCTTTAGAACAGACATTGGAGGTTGACTTTTACTTCTGGATGAGTCCTGAAAGAAATGAGTGCATCTGTTTTTTGTTAGCAGTTATTTTTAACAAGAAACGGGATTGCATCTGAAAAACAGAAAACCCAAATTTCCCCCCCTTGGTCTTGATCGTGAAGTGGGAAGAGTCTGTTTGAGACCTCTTTGCTCCAAACAGGCGTTCTGTAGGAAATGTGGGGAATAAACAAGCTTTAACTGTGTGCACACACAAAAACAAACAAACAAATAAATAAAGAGACCCATTGGCCTTCTCTTAATATTGGGATTGTAGTACTGTACCTTAAAGCAGTAAACGTGCAGGTACACAAAGGATACACCACCACGTCTCGATGAATACGGAAAAGTCCGTTTTGACAGGGAGACTTTATCAGATTCATGCGATTGGTCTGAAGGCTTTTCCCCTCAAAGTCCCGTAAGTCAAAACCCTGGATAATAGCCATGGTCTCACATCAAGCCCACTCTGACTTATGGCAACCTTTTCCATGGTTTCCAGACAGGTCAAAAATGCTCAGACGTGGTTCGTCATTTCTTTATTTGCATTTTTATACCACCCACCTGCGCTATTTCCCGCTCTGGGCGGTGCACATACAAGTAACCAAATAACATAATAAAACAAACAACAAAATAAAACAAAAGCAGCACATAAGTACATCAGAAAATGAAAATAAAAATCATTCCCTTCGTCTCATGCTGGGCTGACCGCCTTGCCTAAGGCTCAAGAGGCCGGCTTTTCTCCCAGGAGGCACAGTGGTGGGAATCAAACTCTCAGTCTCTGGTTCTGCAACCCCTGCGCTCTCTGGCCAGCAACTTTTACTGAGAAATTAAGAACCACCCATCGTCGATGGTTTGCAATCCCTGATCTATCGTGGGAGGATTGTTGTGCTGCCTATGGCGGCTTGGAGAGAGACCTTCCCGGTGACTTTTTGGGGCCACCCAGCCAGCGGCTGTGCACAACTGCCTCCTCTTGTCCCTTGAACCAGGCACCTGAGAAGTCTTGCTTGCTCTCCTTGCCTGCCTCCCCACCTCCACGGCCCTCTCACCATTAAGTCACTCCCAGATGGGTGGTAGAGGGCCTGCTACCTGCCCGAGGCCAAAGTGTGCACATGGCACCACCACATTCCCTTTGGGCGGTAGAAATAGAACATTTAGCAATGCTTGGTGAGCTAGGTAGGCTGTGTCGTCATCGTTATCGTCCGTCCCGTCCCCCACGGTATTTCCCTTCTCCTTGGAAAACTGCTTTGTTGCTGTTGCTGTGGTGGTGGTGTCCAGCCTAGATCTCTTGCGCTTCACCTGCAGAGGTTTGTCCTTGCTTCCATCCCAAGGGAGGCCGTTCTTCAAGGGGGAAACGGCCTGGCCTTGGATTTTCCCTTTTCGGAAGCAGGTGCCGAAGATGGGCAGACTGAGCAGGTGTGGCGCCTGGGAGCCCAGATGTTTGCTACCTCTTACAGATGGGCAGCTAGCGTTCAGAGGAGCCAGTCGCTTAACCTGAGGCCTCACTTCCGTTCCTGTGCTTTGATTCAGAAGACCCTGCTGCCCAGCGCAGTCCACCTGAGAACAGAAGGCAGTTTGGCTGCCTTACAAATGGGTCTTAAATCATCCAGCCAACAGAACTTTGCAGACCCGTTCTATTAGGTCCGTGATGGCAAACCTTGGCACTCCAGATGTTCTTGGACTTCAATTCCCAGAAGCCCAAGCCCCCATGAATCCGCACGAATGGGTTTGCTGTGATTCACCCAGCCCTCGTCGCTCCCGGAAGCGGAAGTTAAACACACCCAGACAGAGGAAGGATTAACCCGGAAGAGCCTTAACCGTACGGGCGCGCTTTATTTCCACTTCCAAGATCGACGAGGGCGGCGCGGGCCGGGTGAATCGCAGTAAACCCCTTCGTGCAGATTCATGAGGGCTTGGGCTTCTGGGAATTGAAGTCCAAGAACATCTGGAGTGCCAAGGTTCGCCATCACGGTCTTAGGTCTACCTGGCTAGCAGCAGCATCTGACTGACTCCTTGCTTGGGTGAGCCTGCCTGTAAAATAGAATTGGCTGCAAAGTGGTTTGGACGTAAAGTCCCTGCGAAACATGGAGCAACCTGTGTGCCACTGTGCAATATAGCGTGGCAGCAGAATTTTGTTCCACTACACAAAGCTGAAGTGTTTTCTCTGGCTTTCAGCGACTACCTGCTGAAACTCTGCCGGAGGTTTTTGCACATTGGGTGCTGCGCTTCCTCCGCCTGCCGCCCCCCACCCAATAACTGGAATTCAGAATTAGGAAAGGCGCCCAGCTCGACAGGAGGCACTCAAATCTTTTATAGACGAAAACAAAGTGCTATTCAGAAGAAATTGGGTGTCTGTGGGAAACGAGGGATGTTCTGGAAGATCATAAATGATGTCTGTTGCAGAAGGATTTCGCTGGCACATCCTGTCTCTGGGTAAGTGCTGCCACATAGGCAGCCAAGTGATATACTGTATTTTCTGGCGTATAAGACTACTTTTTAACCCCGAAAAATCTGTGCCAAAGTCGGGGGTCGTCTTATAGGACAGGTACTTAACTGCAGCTTGTTTCCCCTTGCTTCATATGTCCGGCGCATATGGTGGGGGGTGCCGCGGCCGAGTCCCTGCTCTGTGCAGGGAGTATGAAGCAAGGGGAAGCAAGCTGCACACATCTTCCTGTACCTCGAGGAGGAGAACATGAGCGTGGATTGGCTCTCCACCAGAACCTGCCCATTCGACTCGGAGGGCTGCGCATCTTCGGGTTGAGTGTGGGTTAATTTTTATTTGGTGTGCATTGGAAGAGAGGTAGTCTTATACGGCAAGCATATTCCAAACTCTATATTTTAACTGGAAAAGTTGGGGTCGTCTTATACGCCCAGTCGTCTTATACACTGGAAAATACGGTTGATAGATTCCCCCCCCCCCCCCCAGAACACCTGCCGTTGCTTCTGAAGCCACCACCTCATCGTCTGTTCTTGAAGCATATTGATTAGCAGTGCAATTAAGCAAAGTCATCGCCCCACCTGGAACACAGCTAGTGTTGGAAGTGAAGCCCGGGGGTCAGCAACTGCCTAGAAATGCCACCGATCTTCACGTAGGGTTGGGAAATAATCTCTTCTGAAACCATGACCAAATACAGTAAAACCTCGCATAAAGAGTGCCTCGCTTAGGGACTAACTCGCTTAATGGTCGCCACGCTCAACAACTAAAACCAACAAAAACTTGCTTAACAACTAAATTGGGGTTCACAATCCCCCCCCCCCAGAAGTCACAATTGGTCACTTACAGTGACGTTTTGCTTAAAGAGCAATCCCATGGAACACATTATGCTCCAAGCAAGATACCACTGTACTGCTGTTGCTAGCTAGAGTTGACAGTGCTGGGTTACCTGGGCCAGTCTCTGTAAAAGGAAGACTCCTATGTTCTGAAGCTGCCTTGTGATGTAGATGTATGTATGATACATCCTAAGGCATGGGTGGGCAGCCTTCAGTCTTTGTGGATCTGTTTTTATGCTAGGGAGAGCTATAAGATTCACCAGCCAGACTGAACACCAACATAGTGTTCAGCTGGGTGGATGGCAGGCAGGCACAACGGGTCGTTGAAAACAGTTGAATACTAAACTCGTTATGGATATCAAAGCATGGTTCTAAACCTAAAATTCTAAAAACTGGCAGCTGAGGCGCACAGAGGCTGAGTTAGAAGTGGGCAATGAGGAATTCTCTGGCAAATCCTGTCTCTGGGTAAGTGCTGCCACATAGGCAGCCAAGTGATATTAGATACTAAGGCCAAGAGACAAGTTATTGCCCCACAGCAACCAAGGAGGAGTCATTTTTAAAAAATAATGCTCAGTCTTAGAGAACAACGAGTAGCGTCAGCATCCTGAAAAGCAAAATTCCATTTATGGCTGCTGAATAGGATGATCCAGATATATGCAACTTATACATGGACTGGACACGGAATCAGGTTTTAGGATGGTGGCCTTTTTTTTTGGGTATAATTTTAATTTAATTTTTCAATTTGTATGCCGCCCCACTCGCAGAGCGACTCTAGGCGGCTAACAAGGAAACACAATATAGTTACAATTACAAAATAACAATCACAGAAACATCTCAAAAGCATTTCAACATATCACAACAAATATCCCACCCACCATCGCAAAGCGTCAACCCATCCCAATAATTAAGCCCTGGTGGCGCACTGGTTAAACTGCTTTCCTGCAGCCCAAACATTGTGAGTTCGATACTGAGATTGGGACCCAGGTTGACTCAGCCTTCCAACCTACTTAGGTCAATAAAATGAGGACCCAGCATGATGGGGGCAAAATGGCAATTAACTTGTGAACTGCTCATGGAGTGCACTAAGTGCTATGGGCCGGTATAGAGGTGTACAGTAATTGCTAATTGAGAGCGAGAGCCTGTTTTGAAACACACTCACCTCGCCCAACGTGTTAATAAGCCCTAGCCTCCCTTCTGCACACACTGCTTCTAAGCATACCTGTCAAGTTTTGGATTTGGAAATAAGGGAAATTTCCTGGCAAATAAGGGATACTTGACAGCTTTGCTTATCCTTTGCTGCCCTCCAATGGCGGCAATAGGGCATTGCAGTCTAATTAATAAGGGATGATGGCGGGAAAGAGGGTCAAATAAGGTGTTTTCCCGGCCAATAAGGGATACTTGACAGCTATGCTTATCCTGTGCTGCCTTCCAATGGTGGCAATAGGGTATTGCAGTCTAATTAATAAGGGATGACGGTGGGAAAGAGGGTAAAATAAGGGGTTTTCCTGGCCAATAAGGGATACTTGACAGCTATGCTTATCCTGTGCTGCCTTCCAATGGTGGCAATAGGGTATTGCAGTCTAATTAATAAGGGACGACAGTGGGAAAGAGGGTAAAATAAGGGGTTTTCCTGGCCAATAAGGGATACTTGACAGCTATGCTTCTAAGGAACCTCTCTTAAGGTCTCTTGCACGTCTTGAAACAGATTTGCCATTCAGCTGTGTTGCCGTTCATGTCGAGCACCCGCTTTTCTGATGGGGTGGCAAAAGCACAAGGGTTGCTAGAACCACTTAGTAACACCCCCTTTCCAGCTGGCGCCTCTGCCGCAGCTTCCCCCAACCTGATGCCCTCCCAAAGCATTGGTCCAGAACCGCCATCGTGTCTGCTCGCTTCCTTCTGGCTGTAGGGAGAAAGGGGTGGAGGGTCACCTGCGCTGGACAGTACCAGGGTAGTTGCTTTGCCTCGCCCGTTCCTTCAGCTGGCCGGAGGAAGTGGGGCAACAGAGGAGGAGGAGGCTTTCCCGTCGTCAGGTTGTTTGGATTCCTGCCATCCGTGGTTGGATCGTGCTTCTTCTGGGAAAGGTGAGGACTGCAATCACTCCTCTTAGTTTGGCAAGACGTCAACATTGGATTCCAGCAGCCCTTCAAAGTTGCTGTGAAGCCCAGGAGAAAAGGTGTGCCTGCTGCTGGCTGCAACTCTGGCAAGGTTATGGGTGGATGGCTTTAAACAAACAAACCGGCCTCAGAAACACAAGGGACATCCTGGCCGTTACAAGCATGGGGCACTGGAGGTGTGGCACCACGTTCGGAGTACGTTGGCAGTGGCTATGTAGCAGGAACAGACTGTTCTGGCAGAGCTGTCATGAGTGCCCTTGGGAGGATGTTTGGCACAAGACCAGGCCTTCCGCCGGGTTGGGAAGGCTCCCTTGCTGCCCTGGCACAGGATCCTAGAAGCCAAACCCATTCCTCCTGCTCAAGGCAGGAGTTCAAATCAAAGCAGATCTGAGAAAAGATGGTCCAATTCTCTCTTAAGCGCTTCCAGTGTTTGAGCCCTCGCCACCCATTGAAGCAAGGGGTTCCACTGCCGTACTCACCATTAAGAGGTTCCTCCTGATATATCTGGCTGCTTCTTGCGGTTTCAGCCCGTTCTAATGCACCCTGAGATGATGGAGAACAGATCCTGCCCTTCCTCTTGATTGATTATCTTTCAGGTCTTTGACGGGTGCTATCTTTTTATCCCCTCTCCGTTTCCTTTTCTCAAGGCTAAACATGCCCAGCCAGTGCCTTCAGTCTTTCCTCCTAGGGCTTGGTTTCCAGTCCTCTGATCGAGTTGCTTGCCCTTCTCTGTACCTGTTTGCATCTTTCTTAAAGTGCCCATGGGACTCTAGATGTGCTCTGACTAGTGCTGAATAGATGGGACTACTAGCACCTCGCAGGTGCTTGGAGACTATGCTTCTGTTAAAGCAGCCTAAAACAGGGTTGGCCTCTTTTAGACCGTCTGAACTCCTGGATCCGAGCGCCATCCTGGGGCTTGTGTGCCCACTGTGAGGTACTGGAGCTCTAGGCACACAACTTGGGTAATGTGTTTTTTTCCTGGGCAGCCACGTAGAGGGAACCCCAAGGGATTGCTCGTCTCTTTCACTGCAGCGGTGAACCCATCCCTGGGTCAAAAAACATGCAGGAGCCATTAATTATGGAAGAACAGGGTTTAAAGCTCCTGCCAACCTAGCAGTTCGAAAGCAAGAAATTGCAAGTAGATAAATAGGGACCACTTGAGTCATTTGGCACCGTGGCTCAAGTGGCTAGGATGCTGACTAGGAAGCAGAAGGTCAGCAGTTCGATTCCCGAGTACTGCAGGACGGAATGAGCTCCCGTCTTCATCCCAGCTCCTGCCAACCTAGCAGTTCGAAAGCAAGAAATTGCAAGTAGATAAATAGGGACCACTTGAGTCATTTGGCACCGTGGCTCAAGTGGCTAGGACGCTGACTAGGAAGCAGAAGGTCAGCAGTTCGATTCCCGAGTACTGCGGGACGGAATGAGCTCCCGTCCTCTGTCCCAGCTCCTGCCAACCTAGCAGTTCAAATGCAAGTAGATAAACAGGGACCACTTTGGTGGGAAGGTAAGAGTGCTCCGTGCACTCCGGTGTCTAGTCATGCCTGCCACATGACCACGGAAACGTCTGCAGAAGCAGACAGCGCTGGCTCTTTGACTTTGAAACAGAGATGAGCACTGAACCCTAGAGTCGGATACGACTGGCTTTCGAGCAAGGGAAACCTAGGGTTTAAAACACCAGAATACTCACAGCTAAGATCCAATCTTGGAATAAATTCCAACCAAACTAATGATGGTCAGGATGTGAGATGAAGATTGTTGGTTTATGGGCTTTTTCTAGACTCATGACTGCAAGTGATAATATACTCCTTATTTCCTAATTTTCTGTCTACCCTCGAAATACTAAGCAGATGCAATTGTTTAATTCCATCTGTCATCTTCTGGGAAAATCATAAACATTTAAGATGAGTTTAAAGAAGGGTTGGGGTTCCTTGGTGGGATTTGGCTGGACAGACTAGAGCGGCAGGTGCCTTCATTCTGACATCACTTTAGACAAGTAGCGCCCGCGCATATAAGTTGATGTTGGTGTCAGGATTGGGCAATACTTGGTCCGTTTTACTGAGGGGTCCGAAAAAATATCATCCCAGCTGCAGCTCTCCTGTAAGAAAAGCTGGAGATTGGGTTTGGTAACACACGAGATAGATGGAAACCGTCAAGAGAAAACCAAATGGTGAGGCTTACCTACCTCCTAGTGGGTGAAGGAGGAGGGAATAGCCATTATAGTGGTCCAAGAAAGATATTATCCTAAACAAATTAGAACAGGTACAGAGAAGGGCAACAAGGATGATCAGAGGAATGGAAACCAAACCCTAGGGCTGTGATGGCGAACTTTGGCACTCCAGATGTTCCTGAGCTTCAATTCCCAGACGCCTAAGCCCCCTGTGAATCCACACGATTCATCCGGCCCGCGCCGCCCTCGTTGCTCCCAGAAGCGGAAGTGAAACGCGCCCGTCTGGGCGCGTTTCACTTCCGCTTCTGGGAGCGACGAGGGCGGCGCGGGCCGGATGAATCGTGTGGATTCACAGGGTGCTTGGGTGCTAGGAGGAAAGGCAGAAGGAACAGGGCAGGTTTAGCCTTGAGGAAAGGAGACTGGTTGAGGATAAGGAGGAGCGCACTCTTCAAATATCTGGCAGATGGTTATAAAAAGGAAGGGGAGGCATTGAGCAGGAATAGGTTGGACTCAGTGGCCTAACAAGCGCCCCTTTTTCCAACTCAGTGACTCTATGCTTCTATTCAATGCTCGTGAAACACACACAGCCCTGCTTTCTTTTTCTATCGATCTCTCCATTGCCTTAAGCGGAGCCCCAAGGCATCATGTGTCATCTTAAAGACTGTCAGATTTTATTGGCCGGCGGCTGACATGCGTCACGGTCCACTTATTCAGGTGCATGGAGCGCATCGTCCAGAGGCAAACACCACGTAGACTTCCGTCATCCCTGACTACTAAGGACACCTGCCTCAGAAGAAACAGTCTGTGAAAGCTTGTGCTGGATGAAACCCGTTCGACTCCTTGTTTGTTTTTGCTCCACCCGCCTAACCTGACTGAATGGGTTTTGGTTTTTTTTGCCTCAAGATGTCTCCTGCTGTGACCTCTGCAAGAGAACTTCCTCCTGGGTTACAGGTGACCTCGGTCTTTCTCTCTGAAACTCTTTGCTCACACTTCTTCTTGTGCTGGATCCGATTCTGAATATTGGCGATCATCATGGCGATCAGCCATGAAGGCTGTCCTGCTAATAGAATGCTCTGGCCTTTCATCTGTCTTCCACATCGCAGCATGACACCCATAATACCAATGATCCAGTGCCATGAGTCACTTGATGGATGAAGCTGATGCCCTCCATCAAGAGGGGTTCAAGTGGGACCATTTAATCCACTTGGGGTACCCTCACCCTTCCCTGTGGACTTCACCACACAAGGCCATTAGTCCTCAAGGTTGTCACGTTAGATAACTGCCACCTGACACTTGGCGTTGAGTCGCTGGCAGTTTTTGTTGTTCAGTCGCATAGTCGATTCCGACCCATGGACCATTGCCCTCTAGGCACCCCTGTCCTCCACCATCCTCCTCAACCTGCCCAGCATTGTGCCCATTGCGTCTACAATACCATCTAGCCATCTCATCTTTGGTCGCCCTCTTTTTCTTTTGCCCTCCACCTTTCCCAGCATCAAGGCCTTCTCAAGTGAATCCTTTCTTCTCATTTGATGTCCAAAGTATTTTAGCTTCATCTTTACTATTTGACCTTCCAATGAGCAGTCAGGGTTGATTTCTTCTAAGATTGACCTATTTGTTCTCCTCGCTGTCCAGGAGACTCTCAAAACTCTCCTCCAACACCACATTTCAAAGGCGTCTGTTCTTCTGCGTTCAGCTTTCCTAATGGTCCAGCTCTCACAACCATACATTACTACTGGGAAAACCATTGCTTTGACTATGCGGATTTTTGTTTGTAATGTGATGTCTCTGTTTTTCACTATGTTCCCCAGGTTTCTCATAGCTTGTCTCCCCAGAATCAGTCGCCTTTTTATTTCATGGCTGCAATTTCCATCTGCAGTGATCTTAGATCCTAAGAAAGTGAAATCTGTCACTGCTTCTACTTCTTCCCCATCTATTTTCCAGGGACTGATGGGACCTGTTGCCACTATCTTGGTTTTCTTGATGTCGCTGGCAGTATGGTCTACTAACCTCGCCGGACTTGCCTTTGGTCACAGCCACCCCATAATCAATCAGAAGGACTCCCCCTCATGCTTTTGCCCAGCTCCTGTTGGCTTCAGTGGGAGGAAGGAAATGGCCTTTGGCTTGGCTGGATCAGCTTTGCCTGTTTGTTTGTTTGTTTGTTGGGTTTATATAAGAACTGCCTTGCTGGAAGAGGCCACAGGAGCCCATGATCCAGTCCAGCATTGTGTCTCACACAGTGGTTCACCATTTGCTTCAGGGTATTCTTTCCCAAGCAGATGCCTTCACCTGCTTAGGATTCCCTGGAAATGGCATGGAGAGATATCCTGCCTATCTCTCCAACCCAGCGGAGGTTGTCCTTAGGTATCCATTATTATAGCCATAATTAAATATAACTGCCCTTTTTGCCTAAGTGACCCAGGGCGGCTCACAACGTCAGTTAAAACCTATACCCAATGCTAATTAAAACGGAATACTATAGAACTATCTAAAAAACATTTACAAAACCTCCCCAATCCCCTTAAAAAGAAGGAGTGAATAAGAACCCCGGGCAGGGCTAAATAAGCCCAAGGAGAGAAAACACTCCCAGAAGAAAAATAAACGTGTAATGAGTTCCGTTTATTTCTTGAAATTCCTGTGTCTCTTATTTGATTCATAAGCAGAACATGGTTCAAATAAACTGTAATAATGGTGGAATTTCAATATATATAGTCTGGAAAAGTCTCTTGCGTCTTCAAATAATATAAGACTAATAAACTGCGTCTTTAAACCAATGTAGACTACGGAATGGCGATGTCCTTCCGGTAGTTGGACATTTCGTTGCACTTTATCAAGCGTCTACAATATAAAATATGTACAATATAATACGATGCAGCACAATTCAATACAAGGGTTATACATAAAGTTAAATGATATTAGCATATGAGAGCTATAGTGACTAATTTAACCATACAATATAAATGCAGGACAAAGTGGGGCATCTCATGCAAAAATTCACTACGTGTCTATTCAAAAATATCTGTTGCAATTAAATCATGAATCAGTAGTCATTATAAATGGTGCATGTACATCTAGGTCTGCGACAGAGCAATTACAAAGCATCTAAAAAACCTTATAAAGAATGGAAGAAATACATATTTCTTCCATTCTTTATAAGGTTTTTTAGATGCTTTGTAATTGCTCTGTCGCAGACCTAGATGTACATGCACCATTTATAATGACTACTGATTCATGATTTAATTGCAACAGATATTTTTGAATAGACACGTAGTGAATTTTTGCATGAGATGCCCCACTTTGTCCTGCATTTATATTGTATGGTTAAATTAGTCACTATAGCTCTCATATGCTAATATCATTTAACTTTATGTATAACCCTTGTATTGAATTGTGCGGCTAAATAAGCCAGCAGGTTCCACACCTGCTGGCATCGCCACGTTTCTAAGGCCTTCCTTTGCCTGTTGCTAACAAGCCTCTACCTTGACCAGTTATGGTGACCTTAGCCTAGTCCACTTTTGGGTCTCCTTTAAAGAGGGACTTTTCCACTCTCAGCTGGATGCCTCGGTTGCATGGGTGCCAACTGCTACGGCCCCAGGTGTTTCTCCTTGCTGGTGGCTGTTCCTCTTGCTGCTGACAGGCTTCTTTCATTTGGCAAGGAGTGGCTCCTACATGGGGAGCGCGGGGTGGTGGTGGTGTCTGTTTTCACAGGGGATGGGTCTTGGCAATGATTGCACCTGGAGGCGGTAAGTAAGGAGGATAAACTAGTCTTTCCAGTTGCCTTCCAGACCTTTATTCCAGGCACTCGGAATCTTGTTCCTTTGGCAGACCCCCTCGGCTTGCCACAAACGATGGCATGCTGATCTCAGGGTTTGTGTCTTCACTTCCTTAGCTTTAGCCTCGCTGCTCCCTGGTGACTCAGTGGGTAAAAGCACTGTGCCTGGAGGCCGAAGGCACAGGGTTAGATTCCCCGAGAGCGGCACGACGGGGGACATGAAAGGAGCCTCATTTGGGCGTTCCCTGCAAAAATCCTTTCAACCCAGAGTCGTCTCTGACACGAAAAAACACACACACTGCAGCTTTGCATACAGACCATCTCATTGCCCTGCTTATTAAGCATCTTGACTACTGCCAAAAGGTTTGCCATCCCTTTGCCTGTTTATATTGTACACTGTTTTAGATCACCCACAATAAACCAGAGTTCTTTGAACGGCATACAGGTAAATTCAAAACATTAACTACGAAACAATAAACAGTGATTAGAACAGCACATAGCAAAACCAAGGTAAAAGCAGCATGAGCATAATAACCCAAATAACAATGGGGAAAGCAAACAAAACAACACACCAGAAACCCAAGTGGACTAAAAATGCAGAAGTCTACAAATGCAGAAAAGATTTTTAAATGCCTCCATAGACTGGACAGAAGGCAATAAGGCAGGTAGCAAACACTGGGTGCCAGGAAAGAAAAGAATGTGAGGATCAGGCCAAGCTCTTTTCCTGATCCATGCCACTTTGACTTGGAAGGATGATGACTGAAGATGAGTAGTCCCTCTACCACACAAGATATCCTGAGAGAGTTTCTCTATGCATATCTGCCATTGCTACCATACATCACTTTCAGTTGGGGCTGTCCTCAAATCTCCTGAGACACAAATTCCTGGGAACGGAGGCAGGTGGATCCAGGGCCGCCTTCATGAGTCACAAGAGGTTTTTTCCATTCGCCAGAAGTCTTGGCACAGATTTTCCTGCTCTGTGCAGCTAAATTGCAGTGGCTGCTGCCTTGTTCCATGGACCTTTAAGAACTAAAAGCAACGGATTGGTTGTTTGAGTCTTTTCAGTCAGTTAGCAGGGCCTTCTGTACTTCCTCCCTCTCCCCTCTCTATGTATGTGTGCGCGTGCTGCTTTACAGGCAGAAAAAGTTCACTAGTTTTGTACAGAGATGGAAGGTCGGCAGGTCAGGAGTTCAAGACCTGAGTACTGCACGACGGAGTGAGCTCCCGTCTGTCCCAGCTCCAGCCAACCTAGCCATTCGTGAGCAAGAAATTTCAAGTAGAAAAATAGGTACCACTTTGGTGGGGGGAAGGCAATAGCTTTCCGTGCAATCTGGTGTCTAATCATGCCTGCCATATGACCACGGAAACGTTTGCAGATGCAGACAGCGCTGGCTCTTTGGATGTAAACAGAGATGAGCACTGGACCCTATAGTCAGATATGACTGGCTTTCGAGCAAAGGTGATCTTTACCTTTACCTATTTTGGTCAGATGATGGAAATCCTGATACAAATTTTAAGTGCTGGCAAGCCCCTGATGGGGTCTAAGGTGCTGTAGTTAGCCCAGCCCACCAAAGTTTCTCATTTCTGTTGGAAGTTGGCCCAGGAGAAGATGCTCCTTCAATTGTCTGGGTACCAAACAACTAAGGCAGGGATTCTCAACTTGTGGCCCATGGGCTGCATGCAGCCCGCAGCACCATTTCATGTACCCCCCCCCCCAACTGCCTCCACCACACACGGAAGCCCCATGTGGTGGAGGAAGGGCAACATGGCCATCCGGCCCCCCCAAGCTGTCTAAGGGAGCGTGACCCAATGGCCCCTGGCTTAAAAATGTTGAGAACTCCTGAACGAAGGGCTTTAAAGATTAATACCATCTTCTTTAAGTGATCTTTCAAGTGGAGTGGCAGCTTGCGTACCAGATAGATTTCTTGGCATAGCAGGATAGTGTTGGCCCATCTCCATTAATAAGTGAGTGCTCTGTTTTGGAATACGTTTTTCTGATATTTTGCTGCAGGACACTTTGCAGTAACCCCAATGAAAGGTTGGTGGGGCATGAACGATAGCAGGGAGGCTGGACTGGCATCCTTCCAGAGATGGTCAAAGACCTTCTGAACCCATGAGGTCACTTTTACGTCTTCTTTTGAGGAGGATGCATGCAGGAGGGCCTTTTCATTGCAGACCTTGTCATTGAAGAGGGGAGCAGGCCCCCCCCCCAATGAACTGGGGAGACAAAGCAGTCTCTGTCCTTTTTGACAGGGAGCCAGTTTGTTGGCCCTCATCCCACCAGTTCTTTTTCGTGGTCTCTGTGAATCCACACTGATGGGGTTCTGCGCTTGTGCAGAAGCCGGTCTCGAAGCTTTGAAGCTAATTGGAAAAGGAAAACCAATTTGGACAGAGGATCTGGCCCCCAGCAGTACTTCTGTCTCTGGGACCCCCTTGTAGATGTAAGAGTCATGCAACACAGTGCTTCTACAACCATCTCAACCTGTCCAGAGGCACACCCGGGCTGACAGTATTGGGCACCGCTACTGCAGGTTCAAGAGAAGCACCGTTACCCTTGTCCATCTAAGGCAGGGGTTCGCAACCTACGGCCCACAGCGCCATTTCATGTAGTCCACTGCCCTCGCTCGCCACTGCTGCTGCCGCTAGAACCAGCAAAAACAGCCGAAAACATGCCATAAATGCACCAGTGGCTGTCGTAAATGTGTTTACTACAGCTGCGGAGGCGTTTTATGGCAATGTTTACGGCGGGAGGAACCATGTGTCCGGCCCGCTCAGCTGCCTGAAGGGGCATGGTCCAGCTTGTGCTGGGAAAACTTTGAGAACCCCTGATCTAAGGCTTTGGCGAGAGAAAATGAAAGTACTGCAGAAGTACTATATTTCCTCGAGTCTTTTGCTCTTCTGTGGCTTGGTGGAAACGTGTAAAACAGCATGGGAGCCTGGAAATCGGAGCAAAAGAAGAGGACGCCATGGGTAGAAGGGGCCAGGGGCCAGAGGTGAGCTTGCTGATCCAGGGTGGTCTGATCAGTCTTGCACCAACACCAATAGTGTGCTAGTTGACTTTGCAGGGAGGTAGAGGATTGTAGAGCCCTGTAGCTGGTGCACAGCAATGCCTGGATTGGACTCAGCAAGGCACCATTCGGAGAGCCGGCCTTTTGAAGGATGCCGTGCCCTTTGGTCAGCTGCCGATAAGAGGGAAGGACCGAAGGGCACAGAGACTTTCCTTGCCAGGCTCTGACTTTTGCTGCTCAGCTCCGGTTCTCAGGAAGGAGGTGGAGGGCAGGAAGTGCTTTAAACCAGAGAGAGAGAGAAAAAAATCCCGGTGCTTTCCCCATCTGGTCCCTCTCAGCAGATCCTGTTCGTGTTTGCAAAGAGGAGGACTGCACACTGCCGGAATACCCACCCCTGAACATGGCTGGATGCTTTTCAAGGGGCCTTCCACTTCCACTTCCAGGATCTGGGCGGTCTGCTGGCTGGGCTGCTGGCATACAACTCAGGCGCTGGAGTGTAATCCTTACATCAACATGACTGCCCTTGTCTTGGCCCATGCCAAGGCGCACATGCTTGTACATTCCAGCACCCTCACTCTCATGGGTTGCAGAAACTCTGGCAATCCACGCTGGTTTTGTTTGAGGTGCAAACGATGGTTGTGCAGGCTTGGCTGGTTGTAGTGTGCTTTTAACCACTTTCTGAGTTAAACCCACATTCAATGGTTGGTTTTCTCCCCTGGCAGTTGCTGGTCCTTGGATGGGCTCCACCCCAACCTGGAGCTCCACTTTTATCTAAACCAAGGGATCTGGCTGGCTGCTTAAACAAAACAACAACACCCAGGTATAAATAGATGGACTGGGGACTGCAGTGGCTTAGTTGTTAAGACGCTGAGGTTGACGCCTGGAAGGGCAGCAGTTTGAGACCCGAGTGCTGCACAACGGAGTGAGCACTGTGTGCCCAGCTCCTAACAACCGAGCAGTTTGAAAGCAAGGAATTGCAAGTAGATAAATAGGGGCCACTTAGGTGGGGAAGGTAAACAGCGTTCTCGGCACTCTGGTGTCTAGTCATGCCTGCCACATGTCCACGGAAACCTCTGTTGACACAGACTGCGCTGGCTCTTTGGCTGTAAACAGAGATGAGCACTGAACCCTAGAGTCAGTTACAACTGGCTTTCGAGCCAGGGCGACCTTTACCTATAGATAGGTGAGCCTTGCAACTCCCAGGAAGCTTGACCTCTACCTCCTGACTGAACCTGACCTTGCTTGGGCTTTCATCTGTTGATCTCTTGCTCAGCCATGCTGAGCAACCTGCATGCTGAACCGCTGCAGCAACACTGATTCACTCCTCCAGCCACAGCAGCGGTGGTGGTGGTGGTGGTGGTGGAGGTGCCATTATCCTGGCTCATTGCTTCCATGTCTCTTGCTAGATCTAAGCAGACACCGTGTGGGAAAAGAGATGCATGTCTTCCTTCCAACACGCCCAAGGGGAGAAAGAGCCTCAAGCAGTTTGCAGTTCTGTGTTGCTCGAAACCACAGTGTAATGATGAGATGATATCCAAGACTGTGTGTGGTTTCTAATTTGTCTGGCTGGAAACCCGGAGCATATTCTGGGCCACTGCCGGTTTGGACATGTCGGCAATTAGGGTGTGTTATAATAAGCCTGCAGATGATGTTGGGAAGAGCTTGCAAAAAAGCTCAAGGTAAAGGAGGGAAGTACTTTTGCAAAGAGGGTTGCCCATTCTTTTTGGCGTTCAGGGCACTTTTTGTGTTGCTTGGAGAGGGAAAGATTTTTTTTCTCGTGAGGAGCTCCTTTGCAGGCAGCCTGGAGATAGAAGCACATCTGCCAACCTGGTGGCTGGACTTCTCCGCTCATGCAGCCTCTCCCAGCTGTGCTAAGAAATTGAAGCCAAATTCTGTTTCTCCAGATCCCTTGAAAGGCACTAACTTCTGTGTAGGGCAGCCTTCATTTACCTCCAGATGTGGTGATGTTTTGGATGAGGATGTAGTTGAGCACATCTGGAGGGTAGTTTGTTGGGGCAGACTGGTGTTCGACATCGTGTGGACCCTTTGTGGTTGCTGCGTTTTCTCAGCTGATGGGTTCTTCTGCCATTGCCACATCATGGGCTACTGAGTCATGTTGGAAGATTGGCGTGTAAGAAAATGGGCCAGATTTTGCAGTGCTCCATGGTGTATTTCTGGGAGGATGGAAGGCTTCCAAAGGGCTCTCCCTGAGACCTCTCCTTGTGTCCTTATGTCAGTAGCTTCCTCTTCCATATAAAATATGCTGCTCAAAAAATAAAGGGAACACCTAAACAACACAATGCAACCCCAAGTCAATCACACTTCTGTGAACTCAAACTGTCTACCCTGGTAGCCACACCGATTGACAATTCCACATGCTGTTGTGCGCATGGAAGAGACCACAGGTGGACATCAGAGGCCATTTGCAAGGCATCCCCAATAAAGGTGTGGTTCAGCAGGACGTGACCACAGACCACTTCTCAGTTCCTTTGCTTTCTGGCCGATGGTTTGGTCACTGTTGAACGCTGGCGGTGCCTTCACTCTTGTGGTAGCTTGAGACGGAGCCTACAACCCACACAAGTGGCTCAGGTAGTGCAGCTCATCCAGGATGGCACATCAATGCAAGCTATGGCACGAAGGTTTGCTGTGTCTGCCAGCGTTGTGTCCAGAGCATGGAGGCGCTACCAGGAGACAGGCCAGTACACTAGGAGACGTGGAGGAGGCCGTAGGAGGGCAACAACCCAGCAGCAGGACCGCTACCTCCGCCTTTGTGCAAGGAGGAACAGGTGGAGCACTGTCAGAGACCTGCAAAAGGACCTCCAGCGGGCCACCAATGCACATGTGTCTGCTCATACGGTCAGGGACAGACTCCAGGAGGGTGGTATGAGGGCCCGACGACCACAGGTGGGGGTTGTGCTCACAGCCCAACACCGTGCAAGACGTTTGGCATTTGCCAGAGAACACCAAGATTGGCAGGTTCGCCACTGGCACCCTGTGCTGTTCACAGATGAAAGCAGGTTCACACTGAGCACATGTGACAGACGTGTCAGGGTCTGGAGATGCCGTGGAGAATGTTATGCTGCCTGCAACATCCTCCAGCATGACCGGTTTGGTGGTGGGTCAGTAATGGTGTGGGGTGGCATTTCCCTGGAGGGCCGCACAGCCCTCCATGTGCTTTCCGGAGGTAGCCTGTCTGCCATTAGGTACCAAGATGAGATCCTCAGACCCCTTTTGAGACCATATGCTGGTGCAGTTGGCCCTGGGTTCCTCCTAATGCACGACAATGCTAGGCCTCATGTGGCTGGAGTGTGTCAGCGGTTCCTGCAAGCCTAAGGCATTGATGCTATGGACTGGCCCGCCCGTTCTCCAGACCTGAATCCGATTGAGCACATCTGGGGCATCATGTCTCGCTCCATCCACCGACGCCACGTTGCACCACAGACTGTCCAGGAGTTGGGGATTGCTTTAGTCCAGATGTGGGAGGAGATCCCTCAGGAGACCATCCACCACCTCATCAGGAGCATGCCCAGGCGTTGGAGGGAGGTCATACAGGCACGTGGAGCCTCATTTTGACTTGATTTAAGGACATTACATCACAGTTGGATCAGCCTGTAGTGTTTCCTTCCACTGTCACTCTGAGTGTAACTCCAAATCCAGACCTCCATGGGTTGATGGATTTGATTCCCATCGTTAAGTGTTGTGTGACTTTGTTGTCAGCACATTCGACTACAGTATGTGAACAACAATAGGAATATAGTATTTCAGTCATTCAGATCGTGGGGTGCCTTATCTTTGTGTGCCCTTTATTTTATTTTTTTGAGCAGTATATATCTTCACCTGTAACATGAAAAGTCAGTTTCAGTCAACAAAGATCTCCACTTGGTGTTAACTCTATGCTAGCGTCTTGGCCACCTCCTCCAGCCCTTTGGCTAGCAGGTCTGACGGACTGGCTTCTTTTGTCCCTCTGCAGATCCTAGACCAGGGGTGCCCAAACCATTTGGGCCACGGGCCGGTCACGTGGTTCAGCAGGCTGCTCATGTGGTGCCTTGCAATCTGTTTTGCAACAGGATTGAGATAGATTTTAGACTGCCATTTTCTCTGCTTAAACCAGGGGTGCGCAAACTATGGCCTGTGGGCTGGATCTGCTGCCCCCCAATGCCAATTCATCTGGCCCATGCCACCCTCGTTGCTTCCAGGAGCGATGAGGGAAGCGCAGGCTGGATAAATTGGCATCGGGGGTCGTAGTATCTGGCCCATGGGCTGTAGTTTGGGCACCTCTGTCCTAGACCTACATTGATTGTACGTAGCTGGTCCTGGCCAGTTGTGGGTGGTGGGTGGGTTTGGCTTGCCAATGTGGCCTTTATCCGTGTTTAACATACCTGGGGAGTCAATCCCAGCGGAGACCTTTAAAGATCTGAAGCAGCTAATTTTCTTTACAAAAATTAACCTTATTATGAAAGTTGCACAAGATAGATAGCAAATATTTCTAACTAAAAGGAAGGGGTGTGGTGGGGATGAAAGGAGAGAGAGGACATCAGCTCCTTACAGAATCAAGCCATTTACTATTCAGAAGGTGATTGTATCCACCACTAGGAAGATCAGTCTGGGGTGGGGAAGGAGTAGTAGAGACCAGGGACGGAGTAGCCTTTCCTGACCTATGCGCAGAACCCTGTTTTTGGTAATGTTATGATAGAGCGGTGCAGAGAGACACTATTCAAAGCACTCTAGCTAACCTTCTGAACCTCTGAATGCCAAAACTGTACTTGCTCAGGGTTCTGGGCAACAGGTCTGAAATGTTGTGTTTTTATTCTTATTTTTTTAGTTCGCCAGTTGCTTCAGCGTGGCCTTAATCCTAATTTGTACAATGAAGATGGCCTTACCGCATTGCACCAGGTGAGTCAGATGCTCACGCTGTGTCTTCTCTGCTCCTCTTCCGTCCTCTGTATCTCCAGGAGAGAGACAGGGCTTCCCGTGGTCTGTCTTGGTGGCCCACTCCCTCAACATCTCTGCACTCCAGCCACGCCACAGCTGCTTGTAGACTCCTTATACTATAGCATTAACAGGTGAGGAAATGGAGGGAAGCACCTTGCATTTGGTCTGCAGACCACTTAAACTCTGTAGCAGCCAGACACAGAATCGTCATAGAACAGCCCCCCAAAAAGGCCATCTCGCCTACCTTCGTGCCACTCTGCTACAGTGTGAAGTGGTGCAGTAGTAGAGGAAGCCAGTTAGTCTTGATAATAATGGGCTATCTCTGTGTTACCTGAAATCCTGGGGTTCCTGTGGGGGCCCATGGGGGTGCCCCATCACCTTCATTACCTGAATACCCAAAGCTTTGCAGTGCCCCAAAGTAAGGGGGTGCATTGTATATAATACATCAGGAAAGAACATTTCAGTAAAAGTTGCATTTATTTAAAAGCAGAATCTAGCTGGCAGAGGATTGAATGAAACCCTATGAAAAAAATAAGAAATGCAAAGAGTAAAGACATTGAGAATACAGGATAGAGAGAAAACTATGATAATCAGCAATACAGAGGAACATGAATGAACAACGTAACATGATGTGATAACGGTATGAAAATATTCTGGGTCTTGGGTCCCAGGCCACACAGGGCAGCCCCATTCATTGTGTGGCAGGCGTCAAGGCCCAGGGGCTGCTGGCTGTTCCTAGCCAAAACTAGCAGCCACAAAGATTTGAAAAACCTCTCCTTTTATAGTTGAGGCAACCAAAAGTCCAGGCGACCCCAGATTGGCGCAAGAGGGGACACATGGCAAATTATTGGTGGGCATGCCCCCTCCTCCCATGAAGAGCAAGATGCCCAAAACAGCATGTACACCATGGAGAAAAACCAATTGCATAGGCCATAATTCTAACGCTAAAACCTTCAACCTAAGTCCCTCACAGGCAGCCCATTTTATGAGACAGAAATACACATCCTAAGAAAGGCCTAGGGAGAATCTACATCCTAACCTGGCCTACCACCAGCAGTATAGAATACTGTATTTGTATTGAAATTCACAATTAGCTCCATTGGGAAGCACACCTTAACTAGGGGCTTCATTCCCTTGACATATGAAGTGAGTTAAGTACCAGTGGGGAACATGGGATCCTGCTGGCCTTTGATCTGAGATGGGAGAGCAAAGCCAAACTTCCCCACTGTCTGGCAGGCAGAGTCAGTCAATGCTTTACTCTGTTCATGAAAATATGAATATTCAAAGATAGACCTTCAGAAATAAGCCAACATGTGGGTTGCGGAAAAGCAGCTTCAGAGGCGGAGAATCCATCGCACACTGAGGCTGGTCCCATTCCTGGTCACTGGCCCCTGTTGTTTCTGACCAGACCCTCTGGAGCAGGATTTCTCAACCTCGGATCTCCAGGTGTTCTTGGACTTCAACTCCCAGAAGCCCAAGTCAGCACATCTGCTACACTTATAAAAATGTTCAGAGGGGAAATGCAATGCAATGCTAAGCATCGGGGAAAGCATCTTGGCTGACCAGTAGAAGAGCCTTCCTGAACAAGCAGAGGATGCCCAAGCATCAGTATGTTGGAGGATGCCTCCAGCCTTTAGAGCAGGGGTGCCCACACTTTTGGGGTTGTGGGCCGGTTATGTGGTTCCTCCCACCAGAAGCGGAAGTAAAAACGCACCTTGCAATCTGCTTTGCAACAGGATGAGATAGATTTTAAGTTGCTCTTTTCTCTGCTTAAACCAGGGGCAGCCAAACGACAGCCCGCGGGCCGTAGTTTGGCCACCCCTGGTTTAGAGAGAAGGAAAAGAAAGGTCAGAGCTGAGGGTTTCAATGTCCCAAGAACCACATCAGGTGCTGCTGCATTGAGAGGGTGCCGTGTTCCAGAAACCAGACCCCCACCCCCGGAAGTTGGTGCTGCCTTGTCTTTTAGCCGCCTTTACTTCTCTGCTGACAGTTTGCGATGGGAGATTGGGGTGGGGGTTCAGGGCCAGCTTTTCTCATTGCTCCCCAGTCAGGCCATGCTGATACCCTGTATCTAGCTAACTGCTCTTTCCTGCCAGATGTGCTTAGTCCACTTCTCCTTGGCCCCCCTCCCCTCCCGTTCAGGAATTGGGGAGGGGGGCTCCAGCCAGGCGGCGTATGCTGAGTGGGCGGCATACAAATTGAATCAATCAATCAATCAATCAATCAATCAATGTCCCCTGCCTAGCTAGCCTTTAATCTCAGCCACTTCCAGGCTGGCAGAAGGAAAGGAAACTCCCTTTGGGGCTGGGGGATAGGACTCTGTGCAGGCTGAGCATCTCTCCCTCTTCTGCGGATGGGGCTGGCAGACTGACACTTTTCCTGCAGATCCCAGGATATGGGACGCTCCTGTTTCCAGATATCAGAGAGTAAATCAAACAAACAAAAAGACAAACAATGTTGTGCCCCCTTAAAGACAAACTCCTGTGTTTTAATGTTACCTTTCGTGGCTCAAATCCACTTCATCAGACAAAAGAGTGGGGCTTCATGGCATTCATTTATACACATCAGGTACAGAGGTAAAGAAGGGTGGATTAGCATAACAGATAGGTTTTACACATGAGTGTGGCTTTTTACAACCGGTAATAACAGTACAGTAGCCCGTCTCCTAACCATTTACAACTCAGCAGAACCAAACTTCATAGGAATAAATCTGAATACCTCACCAATTAGGGATCTTCTGTTCATGTGTCTCTTCTCTGTCCTGCAGGGAGCAGAATACTGAAAACCAAGTACTGTGCCCGGCCTCTCCATGTGCTGCCAGTCAGTCATGGGAGGTTTGATGCTCACAAAGTGTTCACTGCCTCCCCTTTTATCTTACTCCTTTCTGCTGCTGCTCCTCCTCCTCCTTGAACCCTGGTGGCTCAGGGGTTAAACTGCTATACTGCAGCCAGAGAGTTGTGAGTTTGATCCTGATGGGGATCCAGGTTGAGCCAGCCTCTTCCCTCTTTCCAAGGTTGGTAAAATGAGGACCATGGAAACGTCTGCAGAAGCAGACAGCGCTGGCTCTTCAGCTTTGAAACAGAGATGAGCACTGAACCCTAGAGTCGGATACGACTGGCTTTTGAGCAAGGGAAACCTTTACCTTTACTTTACCTTACTTACAGGGTGGGCTAGAAGTGTCTTTGCTATTGCTGTTCTTCTTCTTCCTTCGTCTTCTTCGTTCTTTGAACTCTGAACATTTTAGCCTGCCTAGCAGAAACACAGAAGGGAGGTGCTCAGGAGTCGTTCTGGTGAAGTGGGCTGCAGTCCACGAATGCTTGGGCCATCGACAGTGCGTTGGGGCCTGGGAGGACGGCCCGCAACGCCCGCCCGCCCCCGCTGGCTCTTTGGGGTGCCTGCCTTAGTGTGACTTCTCTTCTGCCTTCCCCGCAGTGCTGCATTGACGATTTCGGGGACATTGTGGAGCTTCTGCTGGAAGCGGAGGCTGACGTCAATGCCTGCGACAGTGAGCTCTGGACCCCGCTGCATGCCGCCGCCACCTGTGGGCACCTGCACTTGGTGGAACTTCTCATTCACAAGTAAGAGACTGCCTGGGTCACAAACACACACACACCCTTTTTGTGAGTTTTTGTAGGGACCTGGGTGGGCCATTGCTGGGAGACATCCCCACCCTGGACCCTTGGCCGGATCTAGTTGTGTAAACTGAGCCAAATGTATGGGGAGTGCCTGATATCCTCCTCCTAACAGCTCCTCCAGTTGCCAGTCTGTGGGTGGGCCCAGCGCTCAGTGACAGTTGCCCCCCCCATAAATCCCAAAAAAGTTTGGTTCAAGGCTCCCTGAAGGATGGTGTCTCCTCATATGGACCTCTTTGGCTTTTAAAATCTGCTCTGCTCTTTCCTGGATAGGAAATCCCTGATAGTGTTAACCTATGCACTGGTAATCAGAATCGACTCTTGCAATGCCTTCTGCTTTGGGCTACCCTTGAGGCTGGTACAGAGACTTCAGTGAGTGCAGAATGTGGTGGCAGGCTGGTTGTGGGTATTGGTGGGT
Organism: Bradypodion pumilum; assembly: GCA_035047305.1. Classification (NCBI taxonomy): domain Eukaryota; kingdom Metazoa; phylum Chordata; class Lepidosauria; order Squamata; family Chamaeleonidae; genus Bradypodion; species Bradypodion pumilum. Next base: position 345,589,496 of record JAWDJD010000004.1, read on the forward strand.
TTAACCATATCACACCAGTCCTGGCTAGTTGGCATCGGTTGCCTGTGGTGCTCCATGCCAGATTCAAGGTGTTGGTGTTGACCTCTAAAGCTTTGAACAGTTTGGGACCAAGATACCCGAGGGAGTGCCTCTTCCTCAGGAGTTATACCTGGAGTACTTAGGTATGTAAGCTCCAAGTGGTTACACCTAGAAAGGCAATAAAATCAATAACCACATTGAGAACTTTTTTCTGTTGTAGCTCCCACCCTCTGGGGCCAGTGGAGATTAGAACGGCTCCTACGTTATTAACATTTCGTAAATCAGTAAAGGATAGAAAGTTTTGGAGTTCAGTTGATGTGCACTAAAAGCGATGACAAAACGATATTGGATAGGATATTGGAAATCAGTAAAAAAAATATGTCTGTGCCAGCAAGCCTCTCAAGGCACTTGGAAATGCATTGTGTTGGTCCTGGGTTTTTAAAATGATCATTACTTTCTCTTACTGCTTTTGATAGTGTTTGCAGTAAATATTGTTAAGGTTTTAGGATTTTCTGATGCTATCTGGTTTTGTCTCTTTGGGTTATTTTTCATGATTGTTATTCAGTTTTTTACACGTATTTTATGATGCTGTATTGTATGTTTTGTATCCTGCTCGCTGTCCTGAGTGGTGGCTGCATCACAAGGGGTGGGGGATGAACGCATGAATGTATGAATGAAGCTCTCTTGCCGTTGTTTAGGGTTTGCCTTGAGCTGTGTTCAGTTTGGGTGGTGTATATTTTTACAGGGCATTTTATGTCTTCTTCTGGAAACCTTGTTATAGGGCAGCTTATGTCTAGTGCTAATACACCATTGAATCTTTCTAATCCTTAGGATTGACCCTTTGCTTTGCTGTTCCTGCCCTGTAGTTTGTGGGGAGGGATTGAGGCAGACAAAGGGTGAGAGAATCTTGCTCTCAAGGTTATGGGTCGGTGACTTGGTGGCGATTTGAACCAGGGCCTTCTGCCGCATCGCTTGTGCTCATGGTGGGCCTTATGGGAAGAGACATCTGGTTGTGGCTTCTCGTGCCCACTTGAATGAAACCGGGCTGGCACCTTAAGAGCCAGCTCTTGCTTGCTTCCATGTGTACGACTGCTGCTCTCATGACTCCACTTGCCTGGGGAGAACCTGTGGGTTCCTGGGCCTCCTTCCTAGAGGGAGAGGCTGAGATGCCCCTTCCTGATGCCCCTGCCCTTCCTTCCAAGTCAGGGGTGGGGAGAGGAAACCCAATCTGCCATGCTCTCAAGAGTCTGGCCACAGAGCATGTTTTCCAAGAAGCCTTTGGCTGCTCTTGAACAAAAATAACTCCCCGTATCTGTTACACCTGCCGCCCGGCAGCAGATGGTGGGTGCTTCAGGAAGCGGCAGAGGATGGCTTTGGGGACGCTGTGCCCACCATGTGCTCATTGAATCTCCGTCCTTCCCTTTGCCAGAGGCGCCAACCTGCTTGCCGTCAACTCAGATGGGAACATGCCCTACGACCTCTGTGAGGATGAGGCTACCTTGGACTACATTGAAACAGCCATGGCCGACCAAGGTAATACACTCCTGTCCTGAGAGTTCAGCTTTTCCTTAGCCAAATTTCCTGCCCCTGGCTCAGCCCTCCTTGCTTGATCACTCACTCGTTGGATTGATTGATTGATTGATTGATTGATTGATTGGTTGTGTGGATCAGGCATTATAAACGTCTCAGGCTGTCCATAATGGTCTCCCAGCTCCCCAGCACGCTTCCTAGAACTGACTTTTGACCTGGCAGTGCTGGGCCAAAGTCTTCTCATCCCATCTCCTCTAGGATCCAAATGAGGGTCTCTACTGAAAGGGGGGGGGGAGCCTTTTGTCTCAGGAGCAAATCTTGTAAATTGCATGAGATTTAACAGGGCCCCTTGAGTTCCTGACCTATCCAGACCCTGCCAAACTGAAGCCCACCCCCTGCCATATTTTACTTATTCATTCACTTAGGGGTTTTAAAGTACCACTTATACCACTTAACATACTTGACATATAAGGCCATAGAGCTGTTGAGAAGAGAGACAAGAATTCACAGTTTCCAGAGAAGTTGCCCTCTGAGCCCGTGCAAGCAGACTGAAACCAGTCTAGTAAACATGGACAAAACAGTACCTTGAGCATCTTCACCTGATCTCATTGCATTAAGCTCTGGAGTCAAAGTCCCTCCAGGTGACGTTGATCTCAGGTTTGAAGTGCCAAGCTAGGTGATAGCCGCTGTTAATGCTTAGTGACTATCTCCTGGCTGCTCTGCCGCACCCAGAAACTAACTCACTGGCCATCTAAAACTTGCTGATCTGGTGATTTTTGGTGAGCTCTCAATAGGCTGCATGTTATAGCTTTTCCTTGCCCACTTTAGGGTCTTCACCTATCCTCTGGTACAAGCCTTAGCAGCAGCCAGGTCGCCATCAATGGGGGCTTTTCCCCATTTGCTCTCTGGGCTCCCTCCTCCAGCTCTTCAGAGCTTCTTGGTTCGTCAGCAAAGCCATACTTGTCAAGTTTCGGGAAATTTCTGTCAAATAAGGGAAATTTCCTGTCCAAAATGGGAAACTGGACAGCTATGCTTATCCTGTGCTGGCCTCCAGTCTAATTGCAGTCTAACTAATACGGGATGACAGTGGGAAAGAGTATAAAATACGGGGGTTTAACAGAAATTTCCTGAAACTTGACAGGTATGAGCAAAGCACAGAGTTCTTCTTCTTTCATGTCCTGTTCAAACCCTGGACTGCCAAAGTGAAGCCACTTCCTTGGCTTTGTCGTTGGCCAAACTTAAGTCCCCATTGGTGCATGTTTCTGGTCGTCATCAGCAGACTAGCAAATGAGCCAGATTCTGTATCTCCCCACATTTGCACGGGGTGTTGTGGGTCTCCCGCCCCTGAATCATGGTGGGAAATGCCCATGCCAGTATCCCTCCAACCCCAGCCAACGGGAACATGTGTGTGTGTATGTGTGGCCAGGGTGGGCTTTGCCTACCCTGAATTAGCATTTTGCCCACCCTCCAACTCCCGGCTGCTTTATATAAATATAAGGTCTACAGACTCTCCAATGGGAGCCACCTAGGTGAAGCCGTGGGATGATGTCTCACCCAAAGAGGTCTCTGAGCTTGCTGTGAGCAGATGGTCACTAGAAACTAGGTCCTATATCAGGTACATTGCAAGGTCGGTAAAGGGCAAGGTCACTCTTGCTGGGAAGCAAGTCATATCCAACTCTAGGGGTCGGTGCTCATCTCTGTTTACAGCCCAAGAAGCAGCCCTGTCTGTGTCTTCAAATGTTTTTGTGGTCATGTGGCAGGCATGACTAGATGCTTGAGTGCACAGAATGCTGTTACCTTTCCTGCCAAAGTGGTACCTCTTTATCTGCTTGCAGTTTCTTTCTTTGAAACTGCTAGGTTGGCAGGAGGTGGGACAGAAGGCCAAGAGCTCACTCTGTCGTGCAGCACTCGGGTCTCGAACTGTGGACCTGCCGACCTTCCAGTCGCCAAGTTCAGGGTCTTAACCACTAAGCCACCACAGTCCATATCATATGTGTTGTATATATGTACAAATATTTAATTGGCTAGTGCCAATTAAATATTGAGCAAGTGGCCGGAGGGGGCCGGGGATGGCAGTGAAGCAGACACCCAAGCCATGGCCAGGGAGAGGAGTCCCCCCCCCCTCTCTCCCCCGCTGGCCCTAGACCAAGTAGAGCCTCCTCTGGCATTATGGAGGTTCTGATCTGGCCAAGGGCAAAAACAGTGGGTGGGCTGTGATGCCTCCCGTCTACTCTCTTCTCCCCTCTCTGTCGCCCCCCAACCCCGGGGCCAGGCATCACTCAGGAGACAATTGAGGAGGCCCGCTCGGCTGTGGAACGTGCTATGGTGGAGGACATCCGTCGGCTGGTGAAAGAAGGGGTTGACCTGAACACACCGCTGGACCATTGTGCCACCCTGGTGAGCGAGGGTGGGTGGGTGGGAGGGAGGGAGGCAGGGAGGGAGGGAGCCCCTTGGCCTCTCCCATCCTCGGATCTTTCCTCTCAACCTCCAAGGGTCTCTAAGAAGGGAGTGAGTTATGGGTGGGTCAGGTGGGTGAGGGGCCCAGCCCAGCCCATGAGAGATCCCCAGCCACTTCCTTGGGTTGGCCCTCTTTCTTCCCAATGTGGGCAGTGCCCAGAGGGAGATTCCTCAGGCCAAGGGGCACCCAATGCATGCCTTGGCCCAGGAGAGTTAGGAAGACAGACCAGTTGCAAATTGAATCCCGTCGGTGCAGGGATTAAACTGCTGTACTGCAACCAGAAGCTTGTGAGTTTGATCCTGATGGTATTCAAGGTTGACTCAGCCTCTTCCATCTTTCCAAGGTCTGTAAAATGAGGACCCAGCAAAAATGCTAATCCCCTTGTGAGCTGCCCAGAGAGGGCACTCAGTACTATGGAGGAGGGCAGTGGAAGATAAGTGCCATCGCCATTGCTAATCGCTGGGCCTTCCCATTGGAACACCCTTGCCTTCACCTGCCTCCATAACATGCGTCCAGATGGCTTGTGGCCATTTGCCACCCTGGCCCACGAAGCCCAGCCACCCTGGCTCAGTCCAACTGTGGAGCCCCAAGGTTTCCAGAGGCAGCTGGTCAGGCTGAATTGGGGAGGCCATGGAGAAGGCAGGGAGGGGGCTTCCTTCCCTGAATATTCTTCCTTCCTTCCCCATGTCTCATCCTCACCCTTCCTCCTCTCTGCCCTCACAGCTGCACATTGCCTCGGCCAATGGCTACCTGGAGGCTGCTGAGCTGTTGCTGGAGCACAAAGCCAGCATGAGCGCTAAGGATATCGACGGCTGGCAGCCTCTCCACGCGGCTGCTTGCTGGGGACAGGTGAGCCCTCCACATCCCCCCCCCTCCCATCCTCCAAGAAGAAGAAGAAGCTGCCTGGGAGAGGACTGGCACATCTGGGGTGGGAGGCTGCCCCCGCGCGGCCAAACCAGAGAGCAGCCTTTGCTGCAGGGTTACAGTGGCTCATTAACCTGCCGTTTGGGACAAGTGGGCAAATATCCAAAATGGGAGTGATAGATAGATAGATAGAAAGAAAATAAATTAAGTAAGCAAATTAATTAGTTTGTTTGTTCCATTTATATTTAACTATACAGTTCCTCTGTACAGTTGACAAGTACATAAAATAATGCATAACAAAACGAACAACCACAAATGAAATCCCCAAAGTGAGGAGGCAACGATGTGTGTGTGTGTGTGTGTGTGTGTGTCTGTCTGTCTGTCTGTCTCTCTCTCTCTCTCTCTCTGTGTCTGTCTTTTTCCTGTCCTCCTTGCCTGGGTCTTGTGTGCCAAACCCCCCTCTTCTCTTGCTGGCAGATCCAACTGGTGGAGCTGCTGGTGGCCCACGGAGCAGATCTCAATGGGAAGTCGGTGTTGGATGAGACGCCGCTTGGTGAGCAGGAGGAGGAGGAAGAGGAGGGAAAGTTTTTATTTATTTATTTATTTATTTTTATTTAGATTTATATCCCGCCCTCTTGTCCCTGTGCAACTCAGGGCAGAGTAAAACATATAAAAACATTACAATATAAAGCCCCATAGAAAACTACAATAAAAACTCTTTATAAAACCACCCCATGTCTAAAAAGACCCACCCCTTCCCAAAATCATTGAAAGGACACGTGGCATCAACTGAGCCAATGTGCAGGAGTCAGTACCCCATCAGCCCCCCCAAACTTGCCCTGCCAGCCAGGTTTTTAACCCTTTCCGAAAGGGCAGCAATTCTGACTGAAGCCTTAAGTCTGCTGGCAGGTGGTTCCAAAGAGTTGGGACGGACACGGATAAGGCCCTTCTCCTTGTGCTAGAGAGGCGAGCCCTTCTAGCAGATGGTACAATGAGAGAGCCCTTCCGGTCCAGTCTGGTTGGACAGACAGACGTCCTTAGAGCGGTGCGGTCTCTTAGGTAACCTGGCCCACTACCATGAAGGGCTTTAAAGGTCATTACCAGCACCTTGAATTGCACCCGGAGACAAACTGGTAACAGTGCAGCTCCCGGAGCAGACATAAGGCACGAGCATAGCTCCTGCACCCCATCACTACCCGAGCCGCTGCATTCTGGACCAGCTGCAGCCTCTGAATGGTCGTCAAGGGGAGCCCCATGTAGAGCGCATTACAAAAATCAAGTCTGGAGGTAACCAGCGCATGTGTGATCCATGAGCAAGGAATCCCTATGCAGGAGCAGGCGCAACTGGCGAATTACACGAAGGCCACGGACACCACCTGTTCTTCTAGCAGTGGCTCCAGGCGAACCAGTGGCTGCCTGAATTGGGGTGCCAGACTCACTCCAAGCCTGGTTTGCTTTGACATTGCCACAATGTGGGAAGTGTTTGAGGGCAAAGGAAGACAATGAAGCTCCCTCTTCCTGGGGTGGCTGGAGCTCTTTCTTGCAGCTGCCGAGAGAAGGAGAATGCCTCATCCTGGCTCCTCCCCTGCTAACCACCCACAACCCAATTTAGTGTGGCTTTGGTCTTTGGCTGGGAACAGGGGTGGGTGGGTGTCGGGGGTCCCTGGCCAGTTCAAGCCCACCACCACCACCCAGGTGGTGTGCCTTCCCTAGCCACACCATTGTTCTTTCCCCCATCTGCCCATTCCTCCTCTGAGGAATCCCGGCTCCTGGAGAATTGCCCTCCTTGGAAGGAGCCTCACCTTTGCACACATGGGGAGGGATCCGTGCAGAAAACACTGCAAGGGAGCCCTGCAAGGGAGCTGCAGCCCCAAGAGGCAGCCAGTGGGCTGGCGGGCAGGTGGACGGGCGGAGGGCAGTCCAGGATAGCAGGAGAAAAGTCAATAGTAGGCCACTCTCTGCCGCCGCCCCCCGGCACCTTTCACATCCCCCGTCTGACCCCCAGATGTGTGTGCGGACGAAGACGTGCGGGCCAAGCTCCTAGAGCTGAAACACAAGCAGGACGCCATCATGAAATCGCACGACAAGCACAAGTCCCTGCTCCAGCGCCGCACTTCCAGTGCCGGCAGCCGCGGGTAAGTAAGAGCCCGGGAGGGAGGGAAGGAGCCCCGGTTGGCATGGGCAGTGGCAGAAGAAGAGGGGGCAGAGGAAGGCCAGTCGCCTGCAGCCCCCACCCCCAGGGTCTTGGCTCATGGCTCTCTGTGGCTTGGCCTGGCGTGAGCCTTCCCCGGTCTGTGGAATAATTCCCTTCCCTCTTGACCTTCTGCCCGAAGGCCAAGAGCTGCTTCCGGTTTCTCTCTTTAAAAACAAGATTGATGCGTGAGAGAGAGAGGTTGGTTTTAAAAACAAACAAACAACAACTTGGCAATATTTTAATGGGCCACAGTGGCTTAGTGGTGAAAGCGCTGAGTTTGATGACTGGAAGGTCAGCAGTTCGAGACCTGAGTGCTGCACAATGGAGTGGGCTACTGTCTCTGTAGATAAATGGGTACCCCTTATTGGTGGGAAAGGTAACAGCATTCCATGTGCTCCAGCATCTAGTCATGCCTGCCACATGTCCACGGAAAACCTCTGCAGACGTAGACAGTGCCGGCTCTTTGGCTATAAACAGAGATGAGCACTGAACCCTAGAGTTGGATACAGCTGGCTTTCAAGCAAGGGAGACCTTGGCCTTTACTAATGTTTTAATGCTATAGATCTGTGATGGCCAACCTTGGCACTCCAGGTATTCTTGGACTTGTCCCGAGAAGCCCCAGCCAGCACTCCTGTGGATCAGGGCTTCTGGGAATTGAAGTCCCAAAACAGCTAGAGTGCCAAAGGTTCGCCATCACTGCAGTATAGATGGTCTAGTTGGGCTCCTGTCAGATCCTATTTTACCCTCTCAGCTTTAGTCTGTTTTTCTTTATAGCTGCTGTGATTTTTCATGAGCCCCCTTTGGGTCTTAGTTTTAGATCCAAGGAAGGAGGAGGTTTCGTCAGTCAGTCTGTCTGTCTGTCAGTCTGTGAGATAAAAGCACAATGTCCACAGGAACAGTGCTTCCTGTGGACATTGTGCCTTTATCTCACAGACTGACAGACTGACTGACTGACAGACGGAACCTCCTCCTTCCTTGGATCTAAAACTAAGACCCAAAGGGGGCTCATGAAAAAAGTCACACATTTTAAGAAATACATAAAAATATGCCAGGAACAACAAAAAAAAAACAACTATTGGTGACGGAAAGAAGTTTATCAGTTGGTATTTTTTAATTTTATGCTGTAAGCTGCCCTAAGTAGGAAAGTTTTTCCTAGAAGGGTGGGATATGTTAGTTAGTTAGTTAGTTAGTTAGTTAGTTAGTTAGTTAGATAGATAGATAGATAGATAGATAGATAGATAGATAGATAGATAAAACTAAACACCTAACGCTCACCCATTGGCAATTTACTCCCAAAAGCCTCTTTAAAAAGAAATGATTTTAAATGTTGTTTTTTCTCCCTGCTACCCAGGAAAGTGGTGAGACGGGTGAGTGTGACCGAGCGCACCAACCTCTACCGCAAGGAGCATGAGAAGGAGGCGATTGTGTGGCAGCAACAGCCACGGGAGAGCGAGGGGGAGGATGAGGACAAGCAGACCGATGCAGAACTCCAAGGACGGGTCTCGGTGAGTTGCTTTCCGACCCTGGGAGGTGTGTGAGGGAGGGAGGGTGGGAGTCTGCCCCTGTCTGCCCCATAGTGTCCCACTCTGTCGCTGTCTGCTGCACTCGAGTGGGGGCATCTTCTTCCTAGCGGTGGCAAAAACATGCCAAAATGCCACTGGACACACATGGAAGCAGGCCTGTCTTTCCCACACCAAAACTGACTGTTTTCAACTTCATTAGTGGTTTGGGAAGTTAACCTTCTGAGCAATACCCATGGCCCTTCTCTACTGCCCCCATAGCACATAGTGTGCTCTCTGGGTGGTATACAAGGTGACTAGCATGCTGACCTTGGAAAGATGGAAGATGGTGAGTCAAGCTTGGTCTCCATCAGGATTGAACTCACAATGTTCTGGCTGCAGTAGAGCAGTTTAACCCTTGCACCACCAGGGCTCCATATTGACAGGTTACTTACCTGTAACTTCTTCTTTGTGGTCCCCTGAGAATCCACACGAATGGGTTTACTGCACATTCACAGAGACCATGAAGAAGAACTTGATAGAGCATAGATAGGGGCATAAATAGACATGGTAGATAGCCCATAATTAGAACATTGTTCTATTCAACAAGAGTTGAGCAATAGCAATGACATTTCTATACTGCCCCATAGTGTGCATACTCTGAGCGTTTCGCGAGTTAATTAGCATTTTGCCCCCAATGTGCTGGGAACTCATTTTACTGATCTTGGAAGGATGGAAGGCTGAGTCAACCTTGAGCCCTTGCCAGGATTGAACTTCCAACCTTTTGGTTGCAGGACAGCAGTTTACCCTCTGTGCCACCAGAGCTCTTGCTGGTAATTTGGCAATTTAGTCCAATGTGCAGACTAAAGCCTATCACCTGATGGACTCGTTTTGAGAGATGCCCATGAGGTGCTTTGCAAAGCCATGGAGTGTCCACTGGGTCCGTCCAGCCACCACCACCCCTTTCTCCCTTTCTTTGGTGGTCTGGCCTTGTCCAAGGCAGACTGACCAAGCAGACTCTCTTCCAGCTGGCTTGGCAAGGGTTGGGGGAGAAGAATGCCCTCCCATTGGTGGTGGTGGTGGTGGTGGTGGTTGGGCACAGTGCTTAGAGCTCTGGTGGTGCAGTGGTTAAACTGCTGTACTGCAACCAAAAGGGGGTGCGTTTGACCCTGACGGGGATCAAGGTGGAACTCAAAGCCTTCCATCCTTCTGAGGTCAGTCACATGAATCTCCAGCATGTTGGCGTGTGGGGGAATGCTAATTACCTTTGAACTGCCCGGAGGGTGCCCTGAGTGCTGTGGGGCAGTAGACCCGGTCTCATTGCTATGAGTACTTGGCATGGACTGCAGCCTGATCTACCCCTTGTGCCTCCCTGTTTCCCAGCAGGGCCCTGAGCCCGAAGCGGCCGAGTCCAGGGAGCAGATGGCAGAGCAGAACGGCACGGCCAACTCCCAACATCTGTATTCCCGGCGGCTGGACCGCAGCGTCTCCTACCAGCTGGCCACGCAGGACGAAGCGGCGGTGGCCACCCTCAGCAAGGAGAAGGCCCGGCACACCCTGGCCGACCTGAAGCGCCAGCGGGTGGCCGCCAAGCTGCAGAGACTCCCCTCGGAGGATTTCCCCCTCGGCGAGGCTTCCCTGGCCGACTCAGAACACAACTCTGTGTATTTCACGGCTGCCAGCGGGGACCCTCCACTCCTCCGGCTGACCGCTCCGGCCGAAGAGACCCCAGCAGAGAAGAAGCCCTGCTGTAAACTCATGTGAGCCACGGGGGGGGGGGGGGCTCCTCCTTCCCCTGGGGTCCTTTTGCTGACCACCAGGGAGAGGACTGGCCCAGCTGGCCGCTCACCAGGGCCCTGTCAGTGGTGTGGACCATGGCGATGGAATGGAGATGCCACTCAAGAAAGGAAGACACAATGAGGCCACTCGTGGGACCCAAAGAGGTGGCCTCCCAAGCTAGCCTTCCCCACTGGCTGAGTTCTGGAGCTCTGGGGCACATTTTGGGGTCCCTTTTCTCTGTCTGGGGAAGCAAAGCAAGCCCCCTCCCACCCCCGATTCCAAGGGGAGACAGGGTGGGGGGAATTGCCCCTGGGGTTTATCCTTCAGGGATCTCAGGGAAGGAAGACCAAACAGCCTCACTGCCCCAGGCTCTGGATGGCACAGCTGGGGCCCCCCACAACACTGGCCTTGACCCACCCCCACCCCACAACCCGGCAGACGTGAGAGGGTACGACCAATGGCCAAGGCTGCTGCTCTACATGGGATGTGTGTGTATGTATGTGTGCATTGGGGGGTGGGGGGGTGGGGTTGCCTTCCAAGAGCAGGGAGGCATGAATTGGGGTGGGGGACACACGAACCTCTCTGCTGCTGCTGCCGCCGCCCTCACAGGGCCAGCTGCTCCACGTCCGCTTCCTCACTTCCAGGTCTCCCCCCTCCCCCCAAATCAGGGTCTAATGGTCTCAGGAAGATTCCCCTGATCTTCCAGGAGAAGTGCAGCTCACTTGTGTCTGCTAGTTGAACCAGGCAGCCATTTCTGGAGTGGGGTTCGGGGGGGAGGGGGGAGGGTAAAGGCCTCAGGCAGATTCCTTTCCTGGAGGGCCAGCTGTCTGGATCTTGCAGCCGGCATGGCTAGTAGTGGCTCCCAGTGGCTTCCCATGGCCTCCTCTCTTTGGAAGAGCCAGGGAGGGCCCAAGACGGCCACGACAAAGCCAGACTTGCAGAGTCTGGAAATTGGGACGGGCAGTCTTCTATATTCGAGTGTGAACGCCTCTGTGGCCACTGTCCTAGGAAGGGGGGGGCGGGGGGCGAGAGAGGTTTTGCGGCCATCCAAAGAGAGAACTTGCCCAGTCTCCAGAGAGCTTCCTCCCCTTAGATCCACGGAGGAGGCCCAGGCGTGTGGCTGCAGGTGCACAAACCTAGACTCACAGGTATGTGTGTGGAGGAGGGGGAGGGTCCACTCCAGCAAGAGAGGAAGAAGCCCCCCTGCCTTTCTGTCCACGCTGTGTTTGGGCCCGACCTCTGAGGATGCGGCCTTGGCCCGGACTTGGGGCATCGTGGCGCTGGATGCTCTGCTCTCTTGGGTCGTCGGGGGCAGAGGCTTTTCAGCTCTGAAGTGGCTTCTCTCTCACACATAATACACACACACCCTACAGGCTGCCCACCTGAGGAACTGGGTGGGAATGTCTATGGGCAAAAGCACTCCCGTTTTGACCGTGGCTCGTTGCCTTTGATAGGTTTTTTAGGCTGCCATTTTCTCAGCTTTACGGGCTCTGGATTTCCTATTCTCTTTTGCATGGTCTCTTTTCTGAAGAAATTTGACCATGTTTTTTCTAACTCTTTGTAATTTTTACTCTTGAGGTTTCCCCCCCTCATTGATCATGCAATAAAACTAATGAATTCTCCCTGTGGCTTCCTCTGTCGCCCTTTCAGGAGGTCTCCCCCAGGATGGGCTCTTGAAACACACCTTGCTCACTAAGCAACACCTTCAGTGTTCTTTGCTCACCTCGTCCCAAAATGACCGGGAAGGAAGCAGCTTTTCCTCACACACACACACACACACCTCACACACCTTTCATTCATGCATGCATCTGGTGGAAAGAAAGGCACAATCCAGGGCGACATCCCAGACCTGCTAGTTGTGCATCTACCTGTGTGTGTGTGAGAGAGAGAGGGTGAGACATGCGCACACACAAAAACATACATAGTCTTTCAAGGAAAAGAAAGGACACTGAACTCTTTTCCGTTCCCGGACAGGCACCCGACTTTACACTGTCTCCCCAGTTGGACTGCCAAAAAGAAGCCATTTTCTTGGCTTTGTCCCTGGTGCATGTTTCTGGCGATAATTGTCAGACCAGTATATGTGTCAGATTCTGACTCCACGTTCACACAGTGTGTTGTTGTCTGCCAGCAGCCCCCACTTGAGCCTCCTGTGGGTCTCACCTTCAGACACCGGAAGGATTGTCATCCGCACAAGGGAGAAAGCTGAATTCCTGCCGTTCCAGGGGCTGTTGGTTGCTTTTTGCAGGATAGAGACGGTTGGAGGAGAGTCAGGTTGCCCTGACAAGCCTGGCTTTCCCCTTGGCTAATGCTGCAGTTGTGCTAGTGGGTCTTTGTGTGGGGATGTGGTGGAGCACCATTCCACCAGCTGGAGCCATTGGAGGGGGCCTGGGGTTAGAACTTTGTTCCCATGGCTTTGCCTTTTGTTCATTCATTCATTCATTCATTCTTCAAATTTCTATTGTTAGCTTGTCACTCATCCTTCTGTCGTTTCAGATAAATAAGAATCAAGGCCAAGCAAGCAAGCAAACCATCCTTTTGGCCTGCCAGAAACAGGCGGTCACGAAACACAAATCGGTCCTTCTTTCCTGGCTTGTGCCCATGTCTTCCTTCTACCCCGTCCAGCCACACACAGGCACGCACATGCACACTCATGCTCCCATTGCTGTCCCTTGTGGAAACGCCTCTCCTCCAAAGGATCTTTGGGTAGAGAAGAGTGCCTGGACATCTCCCAGTTTCCCCTCCCATGCCAGAACTCCAGCCCAAGAAAGTGGGCTCTTCCAAGGGGCCCGGGAACCACAGAAGGAAGAGCCAGGGGGTCCGGGGGAGAGGAACAGCGGCCAGAGCTGCTTCCTGGCTGCCTTTGGGGCCGAAGGGAGGATGGGGCATGGCATGGCGCCCGGGCTTGGCCCTGGCAGGCAGCAGCAGCAGCGTAGATGGTCCAGGAGACATGCTGTCCTTATGGGCTGGAGGGGCATGGAGCCTCGGCCTCCCACTCGCAGGGCAGTGGCAGAGTCTGTCTGGACTGGTTTGCTCCCATGGGCAGGCTGATCCTTCTGAGGCAGGGGGCAGGGGGGGGGGGCACAGAAAGAGCCTCCTTGAAGAGGGTGGTATTCTTTAACAACAATCGGGCGTACCCTGGTCACGGCTACCTTGTATTGCCGGCTAATCTTTCTCACACTAAGGCAAAAGGTACTGCGGAATCAACTCAGCAAAGGGTGCCTTCATTTTTGGCAGTTAAACATCTGGCCTAGACATGGAAGAAGTGGGCACAGCAATGGCTGGCAAACCGCCACCACTACCCTCGGCCACTTTCTGTGGCTTTTGGAGAAGTGGGGGCATGAAGAACGTCTCATTTGCAAGTCTCTCGCTTGTGGAGTTCAGGGAGAAAACGGGGACATAAGATTGCCGGCCGAAGGCAAAGCAGGGGCTGCCCCACCCCACAGACCTTTGCTTTGGCCATCCCTGGCTGACCTGTCAAGTCAACACACCGACTCTTGCACGCGCACCGGACTGGAGGCTGGCCGTGTGGTTTTGCAACATCCTGGCCCGGGGATAAATGAGGTCAGAATGGGAGGACCAAGGCCTTGCCCCGTTTTGCCCCCAAGTGCCTGCAAGCCCCTGTCTGGAGCGGCTCATTCGGGGGGCTGGAGGGTGGGACAATGGGCGTAATTATTGTTCCTCTTGGCAAGAATGCCAAGCGGGTCCAGAGGGGCAAGGCCACTGCAGCTACCCTGGCAGCCGAAAGCGACCTGCAGGCGCCTGTTAGAGGAGAGGAGAGGCTCCTTGTTGGACGAGACCCAAGCCTTTCTAGGGCAGCATTTCTGTGCCAACCATTGCCAACCGGGTTCTGGAGACATGAAGCTGCTGCGCTAGACCTGGGTGAAGAACCTCTGGTCCTCTGCATGCTTTGGGTTACACCAGGGGTGCCCAAACTACAGCCCACAGGCCAGATCTAACCCCTTATGCCAATTCATCCGGTCCACGCCGCCCTCGTCACTCCTGGAAGCGGAAGTAAAACGTGACCTTACGGGCACATTTTACTTCCGCTTCCAGGAGCGATGAGGGCGGCATGGGACGGATGAATTGGCATCGGGTTAGATCTGGCCTGTGGGCCGTAGTTTGGGCACCCCTGGTTTAAGCAGAGAAAAGGCAGCCTAAATATATATATATCATCCTGTTGCAGCACAGATTGCAAGCTGGAGCCCATGAGCAGGCTTGCGCTCAAAGGAACAGTGCACCAAACGGCAGCCAAAAGCCCAGCAGGGCTGAAGGGTAGGCATCATGTCCGAAGGACCTTGGATCATCTGCCCCTGCTACTGCCCCGTTTGCTCTGCTGAGCAGAGATCCACGCTTCTTGCACAAAGCAGCAACTTGACCTAAAACATGTGAAGCTGGAAGAGAAATGCCTTTGGAGCATCCATGCATTTCATGCCTGGAAGCTCAAGTGTGCAAGTGTTTTGAGATGCACATGTGAATGGGGTTTCTTTGCAGTTTCCCCAGAACCAAGGGTTCAGGTCTGCTACGGACCACCTGAACCAAGAAATATCTTCTGGTAGGGACTGCGAGAGATTTGGGTTTTTATAAATTGCATTTGGTACGCTGTCCGATGTAAAGCAAAGCAGTTGCACTTCTATACTCTGCCTGCCCCTCTCTGGGCAGTTCACAGAGCAATTCGCATCCCTCCCCCTCCCCCAATGAACATGCTCCATCCTGACCTCAGAAGGATGGAAGGCTGAGACAACCTGGAGGCCCGTCAGGTTTGAACTCACAATGTTCTGACTGCAGGACTGCAGTTCAACCCCTGCGCCACCCGGGATAGAGTGATGGCGTAGGAGGACTCGGGAGACCTGAATCTGAATCCCTGCTTGGCCATGGAAAGTCAGGGGAGCTGGACTGGAGCTGGTAGAGAGTAATGGAGAATGGTGTGCCATCAGGTCAGTGCGGACTTGGGGTGACCCTTTCCAGGGTTCCCGAGTAGAGAATTCCCAGGAGGAGTTTCCCCTTCCCTTCTTGTGGTGGTGGGGGAGGCAAGGCTCAACACAATCCCGGCTGGAGGCCCCCAGACCCAGTGGAGGAATCGAACTCCCCAAGCAGAGAACTGCTACCGTACCTAGCCAGCTCCCGGGAATAGCTGTGTCAAGAGTGGGATGGACTCACATCAGGACTATCAGGACATTTGAATCCTCATAATGGTGAAGAAAGTGCTTCCCAGTTAAGGGAGCGGGGGATTACCCAGGTAAAGCCACCCCAGTGGCCAGTCTCGCTTGGTAACCCCTACTAAGGGCCCATGTGCTCCTTACATGATTCCACCACCACCACCACCCCTTGGGTTTCAATGCAGATCCCCACCCCACCCATTCCATGCCATTAGCAGAGCTAATTCCCACACTTGACTCCAAAACCCATCTGTTGGCACCCTTGGTGGGGGTAGGGGGAGAAGCCCTCTCCCATCCCGTCCTGTCTTGGCTCTTGTGCATGAGAAGACCAGGTCGTGGGAGTGGGGGGGTCACCCTACCCAGAGTTTTGGAGTGGTCAGCCACGTCTCTAATCTGCCCCCACCCCCGCCATCCTCCTTGGAAGGTTTGGAAAGGCATGTTGGCCGGAGGAAGGGAGGGGAATCTTGGCCAGCTGCCGTCACCCGAGCTCTCCTGAAGGACGGTTTCCCCTTCAGGTCTGTCTCTGGCCCTCCCTGAGGGTCCCCCTGACTGTCTGGCAGCCCCCCTGCTGGTCACCCCAAATGATCCTGGGAGAATGGGGGGGGGGATTGGGAGGAGGAAGGTGCTGCCCTCCCTTTGCAATCTGTAGACTGAGACCCCCCTTTCCCAGGATCAGGGCACCAGTGTGGCACACACACCAGTTAACCACTGGAGACATTTGGACCCAAGTAGCCCCCCCACCCACCCCGCCCCATTGATGCCGGAGAGAGCCTCACCTGCAGCTATAGGGTGGTAGAGCTCAAAGGGACCACAAAGGTCATCTATACTGACCCCTTACCAATACAGCTAGACCAGGGTTTCTCAACCTTTGGGCCCCCAGATATTCTTGGACTTCCATTCCCAGAAGCCCTGATCAGCAGGTGTGCTGACTTGGGCTTCTGGGAACTGAAGTCCAAGAACACACCTGGCCCTGGAGGCCCAAGGTTGAGAAACCCTGGGCTAGAATGACTGTCCCTGACAGGTGGCCCTGCTCCCACCTCTGTCTAAAAGACCTCCAGCAGAGAGAAGGGTAAGCCAGAGGGTTAGAACTGACACCCCACACACTCACCCCTGGGGCAATTCCTTTGGGCCACCAGGACTATCGGGAGGCAGATGACCTCCCCCACGTGTATATTTTCTTGCCCCCACCCTGACTGCTTGCTGGGATTAACGTATTTTTAAAAATTACCTATATTGTACAACAAATGTTGCATCAATTCACTGAGTGAAGCCAGGAATGCATTTACTGTACCTGTCAGGAGAAGGAGGAGAAGGAGAAGAAGAAGAGGCACCAATGGGAAACAATGGCTCAATAAACAAAACCAAAGAGCAGAGGAAAAAATTTCAACC
This sequence comes from Bradypodion pumilum, assembly GCA_035047305.1. Classification (NCBI taxonomy): domain Eukaryota; kingdom Metazoa; phylum Chordata; class Lepidosauria; order Squamata; family Chamaeleonidae; genus Bradypodion; species Bradypodion pumilum. Next base: position 345,606,383 of record JAWDJD010000004.1, read on the forward strand.
CCACTGTAAAAACTGCACACTCAACGCTTTCAGCTTCCAAAAGACCATGACTGGTTGGGTTGGGCTGGCAGTCCCAATTAGAGGAGTCCTAATGAATCAACAGCATTTGCATAAGTGTCAACTCACAGTTCAGCAACTAGTTCCGTGGGAATGGCATTAGGATGTTGGCCAACAGGCCGGCAACGTTTGGGCTGAAATCGCGCGGCTAAGTCGCAAGTTAAGTTTGCCCATGCAAATCATGGGAATGTACTGAGTGAGGGGGTTTCGCCAATATCTGCTGCTCCAATATCTTTTGGGCACCAAAATCATCATCTTTGCAAGCATATAAAATCCTGGGGTGGTGCTTATTTATTTCCCCAAAAGTTCCATTCCTTTTTGTTTGTTTGTTTGTTTGTTTGTTGTTCCACCCCACTGCTGCTCCTACCTGTTGGGGCATCTCTTCCAAGAAGGATCGGCTGCCCGCCCTACGTACCTGGTGCTTCCCTGGCCTTTGGGCTTAGGATGCCTGCTTCAAGGAAGGGCAGAGACACACCCAGGGAACCGCAGGGCCTTCTTGGGAGTGGGACCCTTCCTTTGCCATGCCCACCGGATGTGTGACCGCCCCTTCCCTCCAGGAGAAGCTTTTGCAAATGCTGCTGCTGTTGACATGCTGTCAAGTCATCTCCAACGAATGGCGATCCTGTGAATGAGAGCTCTCCAAAATATCCAGTCGGCAGCAGCCCACTGCAAACTCGAGCCTGTGGTTTCCTTAAGGGAATCTATGCATCTCACATCTGGTCTTCCTCTTTCCCTGCTGCTTTACATCTTTCCCAGCATGACGGTCTTTCCCCACCTGGTCTTGCCTCCTATTCATGATGTGCCCAAAGCAGAACAGCCTCAGTTTCATATGTTGCCTCCAGACATAGTTCAGGCTTAACTTGTTCCCGTACCCACTTGTTTGTCTTCCTGGCAATCCAAGGCATTTGCAAAGCACTCCTCCAGCACCATAATTCAAGCAAATCAATTTTCTTTCCTCTCCAGCTTTCACATCCCTACACAGTGATCCGTCTCCGGTGATGCTTGAGAATATTTCCTAATCCCTCCATTGCTCCCCTTCCAAGGCTCAGTCCTGATTTCTTGGCCGGACTCCCCATTTGGATGGATGATTGAACCAAGGTATACAAAACCTCCCACTATCTCAACTTCTTCACTTTAAGGTTGCGTGGGTCTTGCGCAGTTTGCACATGCGCTCCCTCTGTAAAGCCTTTGACCTGCTGCTGATGTGAATGTCTCTTTGGTTTTGTAGCCAGTTGTTGCCTTGTGGCTGTTTATTATTATTTTTTTTGTCCAGGTGTCATTTAAAGTTATGATTTGTTTTCTATGCTATGCGGGATGCGAGGGAGTGATTAATTCCTGTTTCTAAACCGCTCAGAGGAGTAGATCTCGCTAGATGGATGGTACAGAAATTAAATAAATTTTATGCAGTGCATTATATTCAAGCTGTAGTCAATTTGCTTCATGGAAGTTACTTCTCTACTTTCTGAGCAATTCAGCCAGAAGTTACTAGGTAAAGGTAAAGGTTCCCCTTGCTCGAAAGCCAGTCGTATCTGACTCTAGGGTGCAGTGCTCATCTCTATTTCAAAGCCAAAGAGCCAATGCTGTCTGCTACTGCAGACATTTCCGTGGTCATGTGGCAGGCATGACTAGACACCGAAGTGCACAGAACGCTGTCACCTTCCCACCGAAGTGGTCCCTGTTTATCTACTTGCAACGTCTTGCTTTCAAACTGCTAGGTTGGCAGGAGCTGGGACAAAGACGGGAGCTCATTTCCGTCCTGCAGTACTCAGGAATCGAACTGCTGACCTTCCGCCTCTTAGGCACTTGAGCCACTGCAGTCCCTGCAGTGCAGAAGTTACTAAGTAAATGAATATTGAGATGGGGCTCAGTTCTGTCTGAATCCAACCATGTTACATATCCTCTGTCCCGGCGAGGGATTTGCTAAGGTAAAACACCCTCGGCACAACACATCTTGCACTTCTTACATGCTCCAAAGGCATGTAAAGGAGTGTGCATGGCAGGTTCTGGGACAGAGCCACTGCTCACCCCAATGGCTTGTGTTTCTGCTTTGAGAGTGGATTAATCTAGATCTCCTTTGGTCGATACAAAGTTTGGAAAAGCCACTCATCGTTCCTTTCGGGTGTGGAGATCTGAAAGTAACTTCTCCTAGCCCCAGATTCCCACAGCCCTGCCTTGCCTTTTGTTCCGTTTGGAGCCAGGACTTTATGGGGGTGCCTGCAGATTTTGGGGGTCTCTGTTCCTGTGTGTGTGTGTGTGTGTGTGTGTGTGTCGGGGGGGCTCTTTCAGGTCTTCTCAGATTTGGGAACTGCAATCACCCCACTGCAGCCGGGGCTCTTGGTGGGCCGGATTGTGTGTGTGTGTGTGTGTGTGTGTGTGTGTGTGTGAGACACTTGGAGGATTTAAATGGGGATTTTGCTGCCAGGGCTGGCCCTTGGAAGCAGCTGCTCCAGCAAAGGTCAGCGATCTGTCAGACCACATGGGGAGGGAGGGGACACTCGCTTGCTTGCTTGCTTGCTTGCCCGCCCGCCCGCCCGCCTGCCTGCCCCCCCCCCACCCACCCACCCCCACCCCCGCGCCACCTGAGCCCTCCCTTGGTCATGGTCTGGCCTTATCATTAGCTGGAGGTGGAGATTTGCACAGAGAGGCCAGCAGCTGCCAGGACCCACTGTAGGAAAGAGAAGGAGCCCCAGACATCCGAGGGTGGTTGTGCAGGTGAGGGGGCCCAGGTGAGTGACTCAGTGCTGGAGCAACCGAGTGGAGCGGCAGGACCCAAGGCACGCGCACCTGGTCCCGATTGGATTGGATTCTGTCTTTATTTTGCATAGGTCCATGGGGTGTGTGCGTGTGCTAGTTTGAGAAGGAGAAAAGAGGCAGCGACACAAGGCTGGAACGTGCGCTGCAGACAACCTGTCCTCTAAGAGGGGAAGTTGCATTAGTGTCGGAGAGAAGTGATTCAGGCAGGGTTTTGCCTCTGAGGAGTCAGATTTGGAAACAGAATAGGCGCTGATCCTGGAGACCCGTCAACAAGACACACCAAGCTAATGTAATGACGGCTGTGGGTTGTGGAAACATAAGAACAAGAAAGCTTTTGCTGTGACACTCACTCGCCATCCGCCCTTGAGAAATTGCTGTTGCTAATGACGGGTTGGGTGATGATGTTCTTCTCGGTGGCTTTTGTGTTACCGAGGAGGGCTAACATGTTGCTGTTGCTCTATTTTTTTGCTTCTTTGGTGCTTAAAAGATCTGTAGACTGACAAACAAAGAGGCAGGGAACCCGCCGGATCGGATCTTCTTGGCCATGTGGTGGTGCCGGCCCTGGGAGCCAGAGGCCCCAAGCATCGCCTGCTTGGCCCAGGGCTGCAGCTGTCCCTTGAATAAAGGGTCCCTTTGGCCCAAGCCTTGCCTGAAGGAGACAGGGCCAACCTGTGACCTTGCCAAGAAATTACAAGTAGATAAATAGGTACAATGCCATGTCCAGATAGGAATCCTAAGCAGGTGAAGAAGGCATCTGCTTGGGAAGAATACCCTGAAGCCAATGGTGAGCCACTGTCTGTGTGAGGCAGAAGGCTGGACTGGATCATGGGCTCCTGTGGCCTCTTCCAGCAAGGCTGCTCTTATGTTCCTATGTACTGCTCTAGTGGGAAAGGGAACAAACAGCATCCCTTGCACTCCCATGTCTCGCCATGCCTGCCACGTGACCATGGAAATGTCTGCAGATGCAAACAGTGCTGGTTCCTTGGCTGTCAACGCAGAAGAGCACTGAACCCTAGAGTCAGATATGGCTGGCTTTTGAGCGAGGGAGACTTTGACCTTTACTATTTCCTACCTAGATTTGGGGGTGGGTTGAGAGGGGTTGACTGGGTGACCCTGAGTGCACAGACCTGGAAAGCCTCTGCATTGATGTATTTCTCGCTTCCAACCACGAGGCCATGCTATTAAATTGGTTTTCATTTGGCTCCAAAACTGGCTGCACTTTGTGAGTAAACTAAATGTGTATTTTCCTCTGGGAGGGGCTGGCCACATTTCTGAGCCCTCTTTCTTCTTCCAGCCTAATACGTAAGAACATTGAATTGCAAAACTCAAAGGCAATGAGGGAGGCATGGGGAGAGGTATCCCTTGTTTAATTTTATTTTTTGCAAGCCTTTTCCTGAGAAGTTCGGAAGTGAAACCCATCCAGCAGCTCCCGATGGAGTTGGAAAACATGCCATAGTTTCTCCTTCCCTGCCTACGGTCCATGGAGGGCTTAAAGAACCGGCCTTGGCCCATGCGAACTCACCTGTGGCTGGTCAAGGTATCGCCTGCCTCTGCATTGTGCAATGAGTGTACAGCTCTCGTCTTCGTTTTTTAAAAAATATCAACTGGAATTATCTGGAATTCACAGATAAAACTAATTAATCTTTAAGCTACAGTACCGTGAGAGTCTTTGTTCGAGGAAGACAGAAGGTGCGTGGAGGAGGGAAGAACGGGTCCTAGTTGGAGTGGATTTTATCTATATTTTGTATAGGTTTGTGGTGTTTCATTGCACAACATTCTGGTGCAAACAGAGAAAAGGGCCATGGCGGTATGCGTTGTTAGATAGGCTTGTTGTTGATGTTGCAGTTATTCGCCATTAAGTCATCTCTTCATGGCTCTATAAATGAGAGATATCCAAAATGTTCTGTCCTCAATAGCCCTGCTCAGCTCTTGCAAACTCAAGCCTGTGGTTTCCTTTAAGGAGTCAGTCCATCTCACACCTGGCCTTCCTCTTTTCCTGCTGCTTTTGTCACTCAAACTCCTTCAACCTTTCTCATGTGACAGTCTTTTGCAGAGAGGAGTCTTTTGCCTTCTTCTTCTTCTTATGAAGTGCTCAAAGAAAGCAGGACAGTCGCAGCGTCCTCATTTCAGGCTTGCTTTTGTTCTCTAGGCCCCGCTTGTTGCAAATGATGCCTGTGAAAAGGGGACGGGGAATCGACCTAAATAGGACTAGTGCAGCGGCTTAGTCGTTAACATGCTGAACCTGACTACTGGAAGGTTGCCAAGTCAGCAGTTCGAGACCCAAGTGCTGCATGATGGAGTGAGTTCCCATGGTCTGTCCCAGCTCCTGCCAACCTAGCAGTTCGAAAGCAAGAAATTGCAAGTAGATAAATAGGGACCACTTCGGTGGGAAAGGTAAACAGCGTTCTGTATTCTCTAGTCTTGCCTGCCACATGATCTCAGAAACGTCTGTAGATGCAAATATGCTGGCTCTTTGGCTGTAAACAGAGATGAGCACGACACCCTAAAGTCAGATACAACTGGCTTTCCGAGCAAGAGAGATATTGACCTTTACTTTTAACCAGCCTAAATAGGTTGTGGGGTCTCTGTTTTCTGACTCTTTTAGGCGAATGAGTGCGTTACTGGCCCAGAATGGTGTCAGGACTCTAAGCATGGCTAAAGCAGACGCCTGGGAGTATCTGTAATAAAGCATTTTGCCCCCCAAGTGGCTGGAGACTCCTTTTTTACTGACCTCAGAAGGATGGAAGCCTGAGTCAACCTGGATTCTGTTGGGATCAAACTCACACCATGAGCAGCGCTTTGGCCTGCACCATAACTCCTGTGCCAGTTGTTATACAGTAATGGGTTGTAATAGTGATTTTGTATTAATTGTCCTGCCCCTCGTTTTCTGAGCAGGTGCAGCCAGAGGTGTGAGACGATTCTTGTAGCGTCCAGAGAGCCCCCACCTACAGCAGGGAGCCCTAAGCAAAGGTGGATTTTCACGACCTGGTGTTGTTTCCTGGCCCACCTGCCCAAGGGCCGGAGTTACGGGAGGCTCTCTTGGAAAGCTTTTTCTCCCACCTTTCAAAACCTTTGCGGGCGTCAACAAAGGCCTCCAAAAGGACCCTCTTGTCCAAATGATGCGCCCGCCAGGCTAGGCTTTGGCGCTTTGCAAACAGTGGCAGCAAAATAGCCTGAGTCCTTCCCTGAGCTCTGGAATCCATACCTCTGAGCATGCGAAGAGTGTCATCTTGCACTGTGTCTGCCCATCTCGACAGCATCTCCATCAGCGGTAGGGCAAGGCATCTTCACAAGGTGTGGCACAAGAAAGGAGACCTTTGCACTGTTAACTGCTTGTGTTTCCTTTCAGCAGGGTTTGCGGGGGGGTGGGGGTGGGGGGGGGGGGAGAGCCAGCCAAGCCATGTGTTAGCCAAGGGTGTCCCCCAGAACCCTTTGCAGTCTCCTGAGCATGAGCCTATTTGGGTGTGCTGCAAACCATCATCCCCAAAGAGCGTGCTTTGTGGGGCAGAAAGTCATCTGAGGACGCTGTTTTCCTCTGCAGAGACCAAAAGCTGCATCTGTTGGAGTTCTGCCTGATGCACAATGACTGTTCAAGGCATGGAAGGTCTGCCAGGAAAAACAACAGCCTCAACGCCGTCTCCTTGGAGTTTGGACAGGGACAAAAAGAGTTGAGTTGGGTGTGCTTGGATCGTAGATCTCCAAGCCCAAAGGGTCAAAGTGCAGAAAGAGTGTGACAGCCAGCCCATATGTGCCTGGAGGGTGTGTCAGGGTCCAGCCTCATGTCCCGTTTATGGTCGGGGTCGGGGCCGTAGCCAGGATTCTAGATGTGGGTGGGCGAATATTTTTTCAAGATGAGCAACAAAGCCTCTTTTCAATGCATTCCTATGGGAAACTGTGCTTTGCCAGGGTGGGCCAAGTGCTAACTCAGGGTGGGCCAAGCCCTCCCTGGCCACCCCCTGGCTATGGCCCTGGCCGGGGTCATCCTGGCTGGAAGAGAGCACCCACTTTGAGGGGAAACGCTGGGACCTCTTAGAAGACCAACAATAGCAATAGAGCCCTGGTGGCACAGGAGTTTAAAATTGCTCTACTGCAACTAGAACATTGTGAGTTCAATCCCAACCAGGACTCAAGGTTGACTCAGCCTCTTCCATCCTTCTGAGGTCGGTTAAATAAGTCCCCAGTATTTTGAGGGCAAGATGCTCATCAACTTGTGAACTGACCAGACAATGCGCTAAGCACTATGGCAGGGGTGCCCAAACCTTTTGGGCTGCGGGCCAGTCACGTGGTTCAGGGAGCCGTTCACTATGGCCCAGGGGCTGGATCCAGCACCCAACACCAATTCATCCAGCCCACAAACCCCTCGTTGCTCCTGGAAGCAAAACGTGCCTGTATGAGCGCATTTTACTTCTGCTTCCAGGAGCGATGAGGACTTCATGAGCCGGATGAATTGGTGTCAGCGGCCGGATCCAGCCCCTGGGCCGTAGTTTGGGCACCCCTGCACTATGGGGTGGCATAAAAGTGTCATTGATATTGCTATATCCTTGTTAAATAGAATAATCTTCTAATTGTGGGCTATGTAGAATGTCTATTTCTGCTCATATGCTCTATCAAGTTCTTCTTCGTGGTCTCTGTGAATCCACACGAATGGGGAAATAGAAACCCCACACACGCTTGCCTGCTTTGCCTCTTGGAGTGGAGTGTGTGTGTGTGTGAGTGAGTTGTACTTGCGTCGCCACCACCCCACTTGTCTTATCAGTGTATGCTCAGCATGGGACAAGTGTCACCCATGGATGCCAGGCGGTGCTCCAAAGAGAAGGCCACCCAACCCCTCGCCCTCCTTCCCTTCCTCAGCCTGCCCTTGCTGGGAGAAAAGGGTCTGGGAGGGGGTCAGTCATGGGAGGAGGAGAGGCTTTCATGCAGGATCGGGGCCCCATTCCTTTGCATTCTGCTCCCACCACTGGCTGCCCCCCCATTGAGATGTCAAAAAGGGCAACCTGGGTTGTCTCTCAGCCTCTGGGATGGAGAGGGCTGGTGGGGTGTGGGGTGGGGGGATTCCTCTCATGGGGGAAATGGATAGACACTAAGAACCATCCTAAAGGAATGGTGGGAGGGTAGAATGGGAAGGGATCCCAAAGGTCATCCAGTCCACCCCACCACCCCACCCAAGAGGAAACCTGGAGCTGAAGGGCGCCACTCAATCCCTGGGTAGAAATTTCTGTTTTGCAACAGGATGAGATAGATTTTAAGCTGCCATTTTCTCTCCTTAAACCAGGGGTGCCCAAACTATGGCCCATGGGCCAGATCCAGCCCCTGACGCTAATTCATTCAGCCCGCTCCGCCCTAGTCTCTCCTGGAAGCGGAAGTGAAACGCACCTGGATGGAAGTAAAATGCTTCCGGGAGCGATGAGGGCATCGTGGGCCGGATGAATTGGCATCAAGGGTGGATCTGGCCCATGGGCCGTAGTTTGAGCACCCCTGCTCAAGAGGTTCTTCCTAATGTTTAGGTGGAATCTCCTTTCTTGGGATTTGAACCCACTGGCTGAGGTCTTGGCCTCTTGGGCAGCAGAATGCCAAGCTTGCTCCATCTTCCAGGTGGGAGCTCCAGAGTCCTTGGCTCTAAACGGAGATGAGCACCGCCCCCTAGAGTCAGATTCAACTGGATTTTGAGCCAGGAACTGGTGAGTGATGCAGACCCTGGGTCCTCTGCAGCCTCCCTTCCTCCTGGGGCCAGTCTTGGCCCCTGCGGTCTCCCTGTTGGCATGTGTTGCTCCAGGAATGGTCGAAGCCTTCCATCCCAGAAGGTTCCACATTGTCCCTCAGAAGGTGTGGCTGAGAGTGGTTCTGTTCTGCTGGGAGGGAGCCATGTTCGGTGCCCAGGGCAGGAGGTGCGAGATGAGGCTGTGAAGGGGCAAGCCGAACGAGGATGGTGCTGGCACCACCTGGGCAGGAAGAAGCAGGTGAGGGAGGGGAAGGTGGACCGGGATGTGTGGGGGAGAGGGCCGGCTTCCCTGAAGCTGGCTTGGTAAAGACTTGGGTTCCCTGCCCAAGCAGAGCAAAGGGTGCCGCGTGCCCTATTTCGGGTCTGATCATGGGGTGCCCACGAGGCTGGCAAACAAAGCTTAGGGCTAGCTGAGAAGGCAGCCCCTGTCCCAACCCAGCAAGCTATGGGCATGGCTAACCATGGCACCACGCTTTGGAGTGTGCAACTAACGGAGGCATCTAAACTCTAAGGCTAGGAGTTTGAACCCTTCCGAACAACTAGCACAGCCTCATCCATTTCCATCCCATGTCAGTCTCGACAGCTTCAAGAAAGGATTAGACAAGTTCATGGAGGACAAGGATATCCATGGCTATAATTATAATGGATACCTAAGGACAACCTCCGAGTTGGGGAGATTGGCAGGATATCTCTCAATGCCATTTCCAGGGAATCCTAAACAGGTGAAGGCATCTGCTTGGGAATAATACCCTGAAGCACATGGTGAGCCACTGTGTGAGACAGAAGGCTGGACTGGATCATGGGCTCCTGTGGCCTCTTCCAGCAAGGCTGCTCTTATGTTCTTTGCCTTGAGTCTGTGATTATGGAGACTTCACAACACCAACACCTTGTGAGTCTGCCATCCCACACTTCCTTCGTAGGCATAAGGCCTGGCCAACTGGAGAGATCTGGAGATCTGTAGACACTTGCCTAGGCAGAGCTGGTAATGAAGGTCTTTCCCTGACCAGGGATTTTTTTGATTCTTGTTATCAACCTGTTGAAATTTGTGGTGTTGGATGATTCTCTTTCTGCCTGTGGATGAGGGGGCCACCAGAACTGTGGATGTGAAGACATGTGCCTCTTGCACACACAAGTGAAGTTTGTATGTGTGTGCGTGATCCTTGGGTGGTGAAGTCCATGGGGAAGGAAGGGTGATGGTCTCCAAGTGGATTAAATCCCACTTGAATCCATCTTGATGGAGGGCAAGAGCTTCATCAGTCCTGGCCTGGGGATGATGATGAGGACTTTGTGTGCCAAAAATGGTATGGGAGTCACGCTGCGATGTGGAAGGCAGATGAAAGGCCAGTGCATTATATTCTCAGGACAATCTTCATGACTGATTGCCATGAAAAGAGCCTTAATTTGGATTTCATATGTGGAAGAAGAAGATGATGGAGACGAAGAAGATGAGAGAGAGTAAGTGAAGCAGCATAAATTTATTAAATCAATCTTGCAAGAAAGAGCGTCCACCCAAAGAGATATTTGGGCGCAACGACTGTTCTGAACACAAAGTATGTCTTCCTTCCCTTTTCCCGTCATGCAAAATCCTTCATGCCATTGGCTACAAGAGAAGGAGCTCACACCAAACCGATACGCCTAATAGTGAATACAACGATAATACATTATATACTGCCCCTGATTACATACTTTGTTTCTCACAGTCAGCTCTTATTAGTACATGCCTATTTCAGGCGGGTTCCCATAGTACCGTGATGGCGAACCTTGGCACTCCAGATGTTCTAGGACTTCAATTCCCAGAAGCCCAAGCCCCCGTAAATCCACATGAAGGGATTTACTGCAATTCATCCGGCCCGCGCTGCCCTCATCGCTTCCAGAAGCGGAAGTAAAATGCGCCTGTATGGTTAAGGCTCTTCTGGGTTAACCCTTCCTCCATATGGGTGCACTTTACTTCCACTTCTGGGAGCACCGAGGGCAGCGTGGGCCGGATGAATCGCAGTAAACCCCTCCGTGTGGACTCACGGGGGCTTGGGATTCTGGGAATTGAAGTCCAAGAACATCTGGAGTGCCGAGGTTCGCCATCACGGCCCTAGTAGCATTTAATGTGCAGGCGGCCTATTAAGCCTTACTGATTGAGTATCCTGATGGCTAAGCATATACACTGGAACCTCAGTTAACAAAGGGCTCAGTTAACATAAATATCACACAACCAAAGGAAATCCATAGAAAACAGTGGCTCAGTTTACGGATTTTATCCCGGAATGGATTAATTGGTTTTCAGTGCATCCCTATGGGAAATTCAGTTAAAGTAATTTTTGCTGTAAGAAACGTCCCGGAGAACACATTAATTATGTTACTTGAGATTCCACTGTACAAAGTGCCACCCCATGGATTTTCCATTCAAGCAGAGAAGAGCACATCCCATTATCTTTGACTGGAAATGCTCCACTGGGACCTTCCTTATGCGCTGTGAATTCATGTGTTGGCCAACGGGGGCTAGAGTGGATGACCTTTGGGGCGCTCCTCTTAAGTCTGCTCTTCTACCACTGAAAGGTGGGCCTGCTTAGAGAAAGAGCCTGAGAAAGAAAGCCATGCGTGTGGCTCAGGCCCAGAAGTGTGCTGACAAATTCACAGGTTGACAGCCATGTCAGGATCCCACCTGAAGCTCCTAAACCCATTTGTCTTGTTGAGACGTTGCCTGCTGTCCGGTCCTGCATCCTGTGGGTAGTAGGAGATGCCACAGAGGGTCCCGAGTGTTGAGGAGGGTGTGGAGGGGTTCCCCCATTATAAGGGCCCCCCTCCAGCCCCGGGAGAGCCCCTCACCTCCCTCTCCTCCTCCTCCTGCCTCCCTGCCCAGTCCAACAGAGGCAGTTTGCCCAGAGCCAGTCAAAGCCTCGGCGGGGAACTGGGAGGGGGTGGGAAACGGTTTGCTCTTGGCCTTTGTTTCGGGAGGCGCCATGGCAGGTCCCTTTCAACTGGGCTCCACAAAGTGACTCTTTCTTCCAGCCTGGAGTCTCCTCCTCCTCCTCTTCCTCCCTCTTAATACCCCGCATTAAAAGGCGCTGCTCCTTCCTCTTTGCCCCTGGGAAGCAGCCTCTCTTCTTGCTTTCTGCCAGCCTGGTTGCCCGGTAGGTGCCCAGCTGTGATGTGGCCAGGGAAACAGCCAAGACTCTTTTTGGCCCTGGGGAGGGAAGGAGGGAGGGGTGGCCTGCAATCCCCTCCCCACTTTGGATCTATGGCCCTCCCAGCCTGGGAACTGGCAGACCTTTGCCACCTGTCTCGCCCCAGCCCAGGGAGCTGGTAGGACTTTCATCCCAGCAGTGAAGGTGGGGGCGGTCGGGTGCAGGGGGGGGGGGTTCCTGATGCCAAGGTGTGAGATGGCCAGTGTGTTCCTGAGCTCCGGCAGTGGCAGGACTGGGGGGTGCGGGTGGTGGTCAAGGCCAACACTGGCAGTGTGGCTCATCCCAACTTCCTCCTCACCCCGCAGGGCCGTGCAACAGCTGGCACACCAGCCAGGGAGGATGGCACAAAATGGGCTGGCCCAGCGGGAGAAGGTGCTGACCCTGGACTCCCTCAACCCCTGCATCAAGAAGGTGGAGTATGCTGTGCGGGGGCCCATTGTCATCCGGGCCGTCCAGCTGGAGAAGGAGCTGCAGCAGGTAAGAGAGCCGCCAGGTGGCATCCCTGGCTGGCCCCATGGCATCAGGCTTGGGCATCATCCAGTCTAGGGCAGAAGCGTCTCTCCGGCGGAATGGGCTCTCTTCTGGCAACAGACACCCCAGGCTGGCTATGGGTGTTCCCTTTCCTCCATGCAAGTGTAAATCCCGTTTTAAATGCACAACCTTTTCGATCCAGTTTCCACATCTGGGTGAAGCTGGAATTCTCCGTGCTTCTGAGCAGCTCAGAGACGGGGCTTTGGCTCTGTGGTTAAGAGGATGGTTTTGACACCACCCAGGATTAGACACCCTCTGCTCCAGAGGAGGGACGTGGCCACTGTCAGAAAGGTCAGGGAGGGGTGATAGCTGCTGCCCCGATCCAGAGGGGAGACCCATCCCCAAGGACCCTCAGGATTCCTGCGGCCACAACTGGAGATGGTTTAACTCTGACAGCAGCTCAGCTCACCTATACGCAGGTCTTCACACCATGTGGAAGGTGTGGAGTGGCAAGCGCCCATCTGTGACCAACAGACCAGGGGGCAAACTGCTGGTCAGTGCCAGTGGCCTCTTCCTGGCCATACGGTATCCCTCGGGCCTGTCCAGCGTCCTTTCAGCACTTGGCAAACTGAAAAGGCTTTGCAAGGAGAAGAGGGGTTGGGAAGCCCAGCCATGCCCAGGTGATGGCCATGCCCTCTCCCTGTCTTATGCCAAAGAATACATGCCTGGCCTTTATCTACTTACCTTTCTTTCTTTCTTTCTTTCCTACCTTACTCTACTCTACTTTACATACCTACATGACCCTTTTTGGCTTACTAATGGCAGGAGCAGCAGCAATAAAGTTGAAGATGCCCAAACATTTGTAAACCTCCTCTCGAGGTGGGCAGAGCATGGGATCAGGTGTCGGACCAGAACATGGCTGACCTGTGTTCAAGTCCTTGCTTGGCAGTGGCGGTTCATTGGAGGAGGCTGGCAAAAGCCAACCAGGACCTTGAAAGTGCCCAAAGGGTTATCATTAAGTCTGAAGTGTTTTGGTGGCCAAGAAGGAGCCGGCAGAAAAACCTTTGAGTACTTTTATCGCAAGTAAATACCATGCATTGATTACCAGGAGGGGAACAAACTGAGAAAGTCAACCCAACCCTGTGGGAGCGGCATGTCTTGGTGCAATGCTCTGGAAGGGCTGCCCCCCTCCACACAGACACAAACACACACGGCTCCCATGGCAACGTGCATGCCACTATGGCTCTGAATGGGGAAATCCGGCTTTTGGCTCGGACCCTTTTGCAATGGGTAGCCAGGAAGAGTGAAACCAGCGCTTGGTGTGTGTGTGTGTGTGTAGAGTGGGAAGCTATGCGTCACCTCCTCTGTGGGGCATCATTGGGGGGGGGGGGCTTCCTGCACACAGCTATCTCGATCACACTGGGGAACTGGGCCAGGTAGGTGTGTGTGTGTGTGTGTGTGTGTGTCTTTTTTAAACTGGACCACAGGCAGGAGTTCAGCAGATCTCCCCAGCACACCACCTCCTGTGGTGGAAAAACTGCACCTGTTGAACCTCTTTCTTTCTTTCTTTTGTGCATCTACTGGTGGTTAAATGGTCTCATTGGGGAAAAGAAGACGCGACATGGGGATCCATTGTCCCTTGGCTTTCCTCTCCTTCTGAGAAGGAGGAGGAGGAGAAACATCACAGTGGGAAGACACCCCCTCAACCCCCCCCTAAAGCTACTGGGTAATGCCAAGCAGGGTCTCATTGCAGCCCAGGGATGAGTTGTGGGTGTAAAACCTCTCTGGGTGTTATGAATAGATTATCAATCAACCAATCAATATGTTTAGTATGCCAGTCAGCTGTGTAATGAATTTGGAAGCTTTAATTATGAGAATAAGCTCACCAGAATGTGTCACCATGATTCAGTTAATCACAGCGGCTTGTTGTTCAGAGAAACAAAACCTCTCCGTCCACCTTTGCATTGAGATTTCCCAGTGAAGCATTACGTCACCGGGACGAGCGCCCATAGAGGCTCCTTTAATCATCAAGGGATTGATTACCTAGACCCACCTCAGCACAAGTTCACACCCTTTGAACTTCAGAGGTGAACCACCCAGAGAAAATGGTGTGTGTGTGTGTGTGTGTGTGTGTGTGTGTGTGTGTGTGTGTGTGTGTGTGTGTGTGAAAGCTTTGGCACTTTGCCAGGATTAGGGTCAGATCCTGGTAATGCGACCTTGAGAGATCTTGCAGAGATAACGGAAATCTTATCTCTCAATCTAACTTCAAGGTCACTTGACATTCCTAAGGTGGGAGTGAGTCACTTTTTGGGAATAACTGTTTGATCCCAGTTAGAGAGATTTTGGGGGGGATTTCTTTGGATTCAGCAAGAGCCTTTGATCCTTGGGACAACAAGGGGCTTCTGAAGAAGATGAGGCCGGACCGGTCGACTCTTTGAATCTTATCAGAAGGGAGGCAGACTTGCTGTCTGACTTAGGCTGGATTCGAAGGCTGAACACTTAGAAATATTCTGGCTTCCATACTTAGCCAGATTTTGCAACCTCTTCGGACTCTGAAGATCTCAAGCTAGGAGAAGCTACACTTAGAGAACAAACCGTGTTTTGTTATTTTATTAGACAACGTGTTAAGTAGGCTTTGCGTCTAGGAAATTAGTTTGCTAGAAACTAGAATGCTTTTAGATTAGATTTTACCCAACAAGGGGAAGTTTTATTTTGCTATGTTTTGCTTGATGAAACAACGCATTGCTTGATGGACTTTATTTTATTCTTCATTCCAATAAAAGGGGGAGAGCGCACAAGGTCTCTTCTATAAAGACAACTGGAAGTGTTGTGTCCAAGTTTGATGAGGGCCTGGAATAAGGTTTTTTTTAGCACCACCTGCACCTGCTTACAGATTAAGAATTGGGTTTTTCCATGCTACAACCCAATCTCCCATGGCTCGACCTTGAAGAGCATGCCCGAGGGGAGATAAGGGGACTTTCTCAGGCCGAAAGCACAACGGTTCCAGGGCTGGATGGCAGGAGTCGTGGGAGTCTACCATTGCCCTGAGTCCTGAGAAGGAAAGCATTCACTCCTTACTCCATGCTATATCCCCACTGGGGTCCATGATAAGTTGACCATGGCAAAACCTCTCTGGGTGTTACAAATAGTACCCCACTATTTCTGTTTATAATAATAATAATTATGTGGATAATAATCCCATCACTACCAAGAGCAAAGGGTCCTTTATGGATCATTCAGTCCTGCCCTTGTCAAGGAGGCACACAGTGGGGGATAGAACTCCCAACCTCTGGCCCTACAGAGTCCCTAAGCCTAATCCAGCCAGCTCCATCCTTTCCCAGCAATTAAACTCCCTAACCCATCATCCTCCCTGTTGCAATCCTTTCCCATCCATGGCTATTGCTGTGAGATAAACTACAACTCCCATCTCTCCAGCAAGATTCTTTGGGGCCGTATGATCCTTGAAGGAAGAACTGAAGGGGGGGGTGTCTCTACCTGCCTGGTGCTGAGGGTGGGGAGGGGGTGCTGGGAGTGTGTCCCTTCTATTCATGGTCCAGATCCGGGCTGGAGGTGCTCATAGCTGTCAAGTATCCCTTATTGGCTGGGAAAACCCCTTATTTTACCCTCTTTCCTGCCGTCATCCCTTATTAATTAGACTGCAGTGCCCTATTGCCGCCATTGGAGGGCAGCACAGGATAAGCATAGCTGTCAAGAATCCCGTATTGGCCGGGAAATTTCCCTTATTTCCAAATCCAAAACTTGACAGGTATAGAGGCGCTGCTTTGGCTAAAATGGGTCTCCCTCTCTTTCTCTCCCGGATGGTTCAGGGGGCCAAGAAGCCCTTTACAGAGGTGATCCGAGCCAACATTGGGGATGCCCAAGCCATGGGGCAGAAGCCCATCACCTTCTTGCGCCAGGTAGGACGACAGAGGGGCAGGGAGGGGTTTGGTGAGGATACTGCCCGGTGGGTGGGTGGCCAAAGAGAGAGAGAGGCCAGGAAAGGGGACCCCCAGCCTTTCCCCCATAAACCCCCCTCCCTGAAGGAAGGTTAAGTACAGACCTCTGTATATGTGTTTTTTTTAATGGGGGGGGGGTCTTGACATTTTTGGGCTGCCTCCATCTGTTCTTGTGAGCCCTCTGTTGAAGGGTAGAGAAAAGGAGGGAAGAGGCCTTCCTGGCCCACCATCACTTCTCTCGATCAATGTGAAGTCTCCCTTGATCCTGCAAAACCAAAGGCAAGAATTGAAACTCAGGTTGGGTGAAGCCCTAAGTGGAGACCAAGCATCAGGAGAGGCTTTTTCAGCCCTGGCTGGCACCCATGAGTTGATAGTGAGGGTGAGACTCCTTTGGCCTGCGTACAGAGTGCCTTTGCCCTGCCATGGTCCACACGGGGTGGGAATGAGGGAGTGTGGAGCCCCCCAGCCCCAGGTGGGTGCAGGGTAGCAGGTGAGGTCTAGAGACCGGCGTCTTCTCAGCTGAGCTCTCCCTTGGCAGGTCTCTGCCCTCTGCATGTACCCAGAACTCTTGAAGGAGCCCAGCTTTCCACCGGACGCAAAGCAGAAAGCGCAACGGCTGCTGGAGGCATGTGGGGGGAAGAGCATCGGTGAGTCTCCCCAGCCCTTCCTTCCTTCCCCAGAAGGATGCTTGGCTTCCCCCTCCAGATGGCAGAGAGCAGACCCTGCTGCATGCTGGAGGAGGAGGAGGAGGAAGAAGAAGAATAATCCTGCTGAGGGCGTTCCTTCAACCCCCAGTTTGGGCAGCAGCCTTGCCAGAGGCCGCATGCAGCAGGGTCTGCTCTCTGGCAGGCAGGGAAAGGTGGGGACTGCCCTCCATCAACATCCTCCCCCCCCTTTAGCAGAGGGGGCAAAACAGGGTGGGATGTTTTGTGGGGGAGCAAACAGGGCGGGCACTTGGGGCCCCACTTCAGGCACCTGCAATGTTGTGGGATAGCACTGCTCTTGCAAAAGGCTTTGAGCATCTGGCATTGCAAACCTCTTAAATGGTGCACATGCACACACACCATGGCTCTTGCAGGGTGGGCACAAGGGGTGGTGGTGGACTGAGGAAATCCAGTAGAAGGTCTGGGGCAAAACGCTCTTTGGTTGTTCATTGCATGCAAGCTGTGTTGCCAAAGCAGATAGATTCCTCCTCTGGGAATTCTCTTCCTTCTCTTTTATGTTCCTTCCTTGGCTGAAAAGTCTTGAAGGATCAACTCAAGAGCAAGAGATGTTTGCAAAGAAGAGGGGAGCTGCTTGGGGTGGGGTGGGGAGCATGTGCTGACCCTTTGAGTCCTCGCCCCCTTCACAGAGCCCATTGGTGGCATCACCCAGGTGGCATCGGTGATCTGACCCCCCATCCTTCCCCGGCTCTCTCTCTCTCTCCCGCTGCCAGGGGCCTACAGCGCCAGCCCGGGCATTGAAATCATCCGCCAAGATGTGGCCCGCTTCATCGAGCGCCGAGACGGAGGAATCCCCTCCAATCCAGACAACATCTTCCTCTCTACTGGTGCCAGTGATGCTGTCGTGGTACGGGAACCACAGAGCACTGGGAAAAGGGGGCAGGGGTTGGTGAGGGGGCAGACTGGGGTGGTCTGGTAGGGGCTTGGGGATCCCTTTGACCCCCAAGAGGAAAAGGTGGATGGAGGGAAAGAAAACGATGTGAAAGAAAACCCACGTCCAGTCTAAATATTGCCAGGCACTGAAAAATCAATGGAAATTTTTATTCATTTATTTATTGCATTTCTATACCACCCATTTGGGTGGTATCCCACTTTGGGTGGTGCCACTGGTTTGTCCCGAAACCAGTGGCAGTAAAACAAGCTCAAAGTCCACAACAGGAACTGAAACCAGCAGCGATTAAAAAAAAAAAAGCATCCCAGCATAACCATCCCAGGCTCAGGAAAGTGAAACCATGGGATCAAGGCCAACTCAGCCTCTTTCATCCTTCTGAGATTGGTAAAATGAGTGCCCAACATGTTGGTGGCAAAAATGCTGATTAACTTGTGAACTGCCCAGAGAGTGCACTAAGCGCTTATATGGGGCAGGATAGAAGTGTGATTATTATTCCCATTGCTATAGAAGTTTTAGCTTGGTGAGACCCAAGGACACACGCATGGGGGTGGTGGAGATGTGAGGATCCAGTGCATGGAAGTGCATTTGGGGTGCCTCCTTTTTGTCACCCCAGAATCGGTGGCTCCAGGCCTTCCTTGCCAATGTCCTGCTCTGGGGGGGGTGGCTTCACAAAGGCTCTTTTGTGGATGTTCCTGGCACTGTCCATGCCTGGCAGAAGCGAGGCACCGGGAGATGGTTTTGTCTGTGTTCAGGACCTTCTCCCTCCCTCCCTGCAGAGGGGTTGCAGGGGGGGGGGGCTGCTAAGTGGAGCTCTTACAGAGCCAGCACCATCCGAGGACCTGCCTTGTGCTTCTGGGACTCAAAACCTCCAGCCTGGAGTCCACCAGAAACACCAGGGATTGTTCTGCCAACAGCCTTACTTACCATCAATAGCTCAGATGGAGCCAAACCCTTATGCCAACAAGTGTGTGTGTGTGTGTGTGGGGGGGGGGGGGAAGCAGTCTGGGAATCATGAACGTTGGGAGATGTGCTAACAGAGGGATTCTAAGGATAGGGCAGCCTGCCTCTGTCTATCTATCTACTGTATCTATCTGTCTGTCTGTCTATCTATCTGTCTATCTATCTATCTATCTAAGCCTCACTGAATTGCAAAATTGCATTACAGAACATAAGAACATAAGAACAGCCTTGCTGGAACAGGCCACAGCCCATCCAGTCCAGCATTCTGTCTCACACAGTGGCTCACCATTTCCTTCAGGGTATTATTCCCAAGCAGATGCCTTCACCTGCTTAGGATTCCCTGGAAATGGCATTAAGAGATATCCTGCCTATCCAACCCGGAGGTTGTCCTTAGGTACATCCATAATTATAGCCATTGATACTCTTGTTGTCCTCCATGAACTTGTCTAATCCTTTCTTAAAGCTGTCAAGACTGACAACTGTCACCACTTCTTCTGGCAGGGAGTTCCATAGACCAGTAATCCTCTGGGTGAAAAAGTACTTTCTCTTATTTGTTTGAGAACTAGCACCCAAAAGTTTCATGGCGTGCCCCCTAGTTCTAGTGTTATGGGATAGGGAAAACAGTTTTTCCTTATCTACTTTGTCCGCACCGTGCATGATTTTATAAACTTCAATCAGGTCACCTCTTAGACGTCGTCGTTCAAGAGTGAAGAGGCCCAACCGTTGCAGCCTCAGATGGTAAGGAAGGTGTTCCAGTCCCCTAATCATTCTGGTTGCCCTCCTCTGCACTTTTTCCAGCTCCATAATATCCTTCTGGAGGTATGGCGACCAGAACTGTACACAGTATTCCAGATGGGGCCTCACCATAGATTTATAAAGAGGCAAAATGACACTTGCTGACTTATTTTCTATACCCTTCCTAATGATCCCTAGCACTGAGTTTGCTTTTTCCACTGCTGAGGCACACTGGGTTGACACCTTCATTGCGCTCTCGTCCACCAGGACACCAAGGTCCCTTTCCTGGTTTGTCGCAGAGAGTTCAGACCCCATCAGTTTATAAATGTAATTGGGGTTTTTTGCCCCAACATGCATCACTCTGCACTTACTAATGTTGAAGCTCATTTGCCACTGTTTTGCCCACTCCCCCAGTGTCAAGAGATCCCTCTGGAGCTCTTCACAATCTCTCACAGCTTTCACTACCCTGTATAATTTAGTGTTGTCAGCAAATTTGGCTGATTTACCTCTAGATCATTTATGAAGAGGTTGAAAAGCAGGGGTCCCAGTACTGAACCTTGGGGGACCCCACTCTTTACTTCCCTCCACTTGGAGAAGTGTCCATTTAGTGCTACCCTCTGTTTCCTGTCCCTTAGCCAGTTGCTGATCCAGGACAAGACCTGTCCCTTTATTCCATGACTGGTAAGTTTATTCAAGAGCCTTTGGTGTGGGACCTTGTCAAAAGCCTTCTGCAAGTCCAGATAAACAATGTCAACTGGATCCCCCTTATCCACATGCTTGTTGACACTCTCAAAAAATTCCAACAGATTAGTGAGGCATGATTTGCCCTTGCAAAAGCCATGTTGGCTCTCCTTTAGCAGAGTATCTATCTATCCATTCGTGTATTATCTCTCTCTATGACTGCAGTGGCTCAAGTGGCTAAGACGCTGACTGGAAGGCGGAAGGTGTTGTGTTCTGATGGTTTTATTGTACACATGGATTACAATGTATCTGAGCCAATGTAACCTTGCCTATAGCAACAATGTAACCTTCAGCTGTATCATATAAACCCTGTAATAGGACGCGAGCTAATGACCACCAGCTGGCAGCAGCGAGCGTCCAAGCTCTCTTGGTCCGAACTCATCAAAGGCAACAGCGCGGGAAGTTTTCCCGCCACCATCTACACCTGGACAAGAAGGGCGTGACCCGCAATGACGTCACGCAGACAGTAGCCAATGGGCTACCATGGCACCACGTTCAAATGTATTACTGCTGTATATAAAGAGCTATCGATCCGCCATTACCTCATGTTCCCTCTGTCCACGATGCAATAAACCTGAGTTAACCCAGCCCGAGGCTGTGTCCTGTGTCTTGGTTTGCATACACCAAATTGGCGACGAAGGTGGGATTATGGATCCCCACGGAACAGCCAGGGCACAGAGCGGTTTCAACATCACCAAACCGCAAGACTGGGAGCTGCTTGAGATGGATTTCCAGGCGGCCCTGGTGGAACTCAGAGTCAAAGGAGAAGACGAGGAGAGGAAGAGGGCCATCCTCACCAGAATGCTCGGGATGGAAACCAAGCGGACGCTGGTGGGCATAATCGCTCCGAAGAAGGTGAGCGACTTTAAGGCGAGCGACATCATGAAACTGCTGCGAGAGCGGTTCTGCCCCTCGAGGGCAATGTTTCCCGCTCGGAGCGCGTTTTGGAGGCGAGTCCAAGCGCCGGATGAGTCGGTTGAGGCATTCGTGGCCGCCATGAGGATAGCCGCCGCCCCCTGTAAATGGGGCGATATCCTGGAGTTGGTCCTCAGGGACGGCGTGTTGTGTGGCCTGAAAGACAAGGAGGTACAGCGCAGCTTGATGAATAAAGAGCCGCCACCCACGCTGGCAGAGGTCATAGAGGCCGCGGAAGCCGCAGAGTCCACGAATGCCGGAGTGGACGAGATGCACCAGTGGCGTGAGTGGCGTCCTAGAGCCGGCAAGGCGGAAAATTCGGTGCACGGGAAGACCGGACAGTCGGTGCACGCGACTCGACGGGCCTCAAAGTCGTCTACGGAAGGCAGCGACGGCGAGGAGGTCCAGAAGGTCCGGAAGGGTGGTCGACGCTGCGAGGGTTGCGGAGCGGCCCACGAGCGCGCGAGATGCCCGTTCAGGAAGGCCGAGTGTTACACCTGCGGCCGTCGGGGGCACATCGCCAAGGCGTGCAGAAAGCGGAAAGAGGGCCGGAGGCAGTCACAAGACCGCGCGGCCAGACCGGACCGTCCAGCGAGGCCCAAAGATGGCGCCCAGACCACGAGGAAGCAGGACGGCGTGGGCCGCGTCTCGGACGGCAGCGAAGACGACGCCTCAGTGTTCAGCGTGTCCGCGGGACAGTCCCATTACTTCGTTGAGGTATTAGTACAAGGGGCCCCTATTAAGATGGAAATTGACTCGGGGTCCTCCTATTCCATAATTCCCCAGAAAGAGTTCCTGAAAATCGACCCCCACGTGCGGCCCAAGCTTAAAGCGTTGAGGTCCACACTACGGGACGTACAGGGAAACAGCATTCCGGTGTTGGGGGTCGGGAAATTTCGGGTCAACTTTAAGAGACATTCTGCGGAACTGCCCCTAGTTGTCCTCAAAGGGGGAAGCTGTAGCCTCCTAGGGACACAGTGGTTTCAGCCCTTAGGTTTGTTCATAGGGGGGGTGCATACCGTGGGGGGGGACCCAATACAAGCGGTTTGCGATGCGCATCCCGCCGTTTTTAAGAAAGGACTCGGAAAGTTCAAGGGACCCCCTGTAGCTTTCGACATAGACCCGGAGGTCCGCCCGATAAGACTCAAACCACGCAGGGTGCCGTTCGCACTCAAGGACAAGATAGAGGCGGAACTGGACAAACTGGTGGGCCAGGGGATTCTTATTCCTGTTGATTCCGCGGAGTGGGAAACTCCAATTGTAACGGCTCTAAAGGCTAACGGGGAGGTGCGCATTTGCGCTGATTATAAGTGTACAATTAACAAGGCGATCCGCCCTAATGCATACCCGGTGCCAGTGATCAGCCACCTTTTGGCCAGGCTAAATGGGGGAAAGTGTTTCGCTAAACTCGATTTGGCACAAGCCTATCAGCAACTTCCTGTGACCCCCGCCACGGCCGCGGCACAAACGATAGTTACACATAAGGGAGCGTTCCAGGTGTCGCGGTTACAGTTCGTCGTGAACTCGGCACCCGGCCTTTTTCAATCGCTCGTGGAACGCCTCCTAAAGGGCCTGGAGGGGGTGTTGCCTTATTTTGATGACGTGTTGATAACAGGGGGGAGTGAGGCTGAACTGGCAAAAAGGTTGGACAAGGTACTGACCGTGTTCGAGAAAGCGGGGCTGAGATTGAGGAAGGATAAATGTGTCTTTTTCGAAACCGAGGTCGAGTTTTTAGGGTTCCGGATCACACCCGAGGGGATTAAGCCGTCTAAATCCAAGGTAGCAGCCATTAAGAAGGCCCCTCGCCCCACATCCAAAACCGAGCTGCAGTCTTTCCTGGGGCTCCTCAATTTTTACCATACATTCCTCCCGCGGAAGGCGTCCGTGGCCGAACCGCTCCATCGGTTACTTAAAAAGGAGGAGCCATGGATGTGGGGTGACGAGCACGAGAGGGCGTTCAAAGAGCTAAAGCAACTCCTAACATCTGAGGCAATCCTGACGCACTTCGACCCCAAACGGCCTGTGGTCCTAGTTTGTGATGCATCCCCGGTGGGGGTGGGGGCGGTGCTTTGCCACGTGTTGGAGGACGGAAGGGAGGCCCCGGTAGCGTTTTACTCAAGGTCCCTGTCCCAAGCGGAGCGAAATTACGCACAAACCGACAGGGAAGCGTTAGCAATAGTAGCGGGGACCAAAAAATTTCACGATTTTTTGTATGGCCGCCCGTTCAAAATCGTGACCGATCACAAGCCGCTGTTAGGGATTTTCACGGCAAGCAAGCCCACGCCGCAGATCCTGTCCCCGAGAATGCTGCGATGGGCTATTTTCCTCAACGCGTACCAACATGAGTTGGAGTACAGGCCCGGAAAGGAGATCAGCCATGCTGATGCGCTTTCGAGATCCCCTCTGCCCTTGTCGGACGACCAAAAGGCGAGAGCAGAAAGAGACCGCCAGGTGTTGCTAATTGAGGTTTTAGACGCACCCCCACTAGTACCAGCCGACATTGCTAGGGCGACAGGCAAGGACAGGACGCTGGAGAAAGTTAGTTCATGGGTGCAGAAGGGGTGGCCGGTTTCGTCCCCGAGTACAGAGTTCGACCCATTCTTTAGGAAAAAGCTAGAGTTGTCCCTAGAGAGGGGGTGCCTTCTGTGGGGCCAACGGGTGGTGGTCCCTGCGCCCCTGCGGACGAGGGTGCTCGAACTGCTGCACGTTAGCCACCCGGGCATAGTTCGTTCAAAGGCGCTGGCCCGGAGTTACTTCTGGTGGCCACAGCTGGACGCGGACATTGAGCACATGGTCGGCTCTTGCGAGGCTTGCCAGGGATCCCGACCTGAGGCGGCCCGTCTCCCGCATAGGGGGTGGGACACAGCAAGGGGGCCGTGGTCCAGAGTGCACGTGGATTTCGCTGGCCCATTCCGAGGAACCATGTTTCTCCTGGTGGTAGATGCGTTCTCCAAGTGGCTGGAGGTTATCCCAGTAAAGAGCACGTCCTCCGCCACGACAATTAGCCAGCTAAGGAGAGTCTTTTCCACATTCGGTTTACCCGACACTTTGGTCAGCGATAACGCTAGTTGTTTCACCTCCGCCGAGTTCGGGGCGTTCATGGAGGCAAACGCCATTCGGCATGTCACGTCCGCACCGTTTCACCCGGCCACGAATGGCCAAGTGGAACGGCTGGTGCGGACAACGAAGGAGGCGCTGCGGCGCATGGGCCCGGGGGACCTGAATCACCAAGTATGCCAGTTCCTCTTAGCGTATAGGGTAACCCCCTTAGCGTCAGGCTACTCGCCGGCGGAGCTCTTGATGCGGCGAAAACTGACCACGATCCTGTCCAGGCTAGACCCGACGAGAGTCGAGGATAAAGGGAAAAACATAGGGTTGGCAGTCTCGAAAGGTTTCGCCGCCGGGGACCCTGTTCACTGCAGGAACTATTCCAGCGCAGGGCCAGCCTGGGTGCCAGGGACGGTTGTAGAACAGACGGGGCCTGTGTCGTACCGGGTCGAGACTAACACCGGCCTCCTTTGGAGGAGGCACGCAGACCAACTGAGGCACCGAGTGAGTGGGCCAGTCAGTGGAGCTCAGCAACAGGATTCAGCGTTAGGGTTCTCCCCCACCCGCTTAACCCAAGGGGGAGACAGCAGGGGACAACAGTCCCAAGCAAGGGGGGAAGGAAGCAGTAGCAGCGGCCCCGACTCATATCCTTTTGATACGCCAGTCCTATCAGGGGCCGGGGAAGGGGGAGAGGAGTTCGCGACCGCTGCCCCCGATTGTGATTTTGATTTTGATTTTGCGAGCCGGGGGGGTTTTCAGGAGTGTTCCCCCACCCATCCAAGCGAGAAGAGGGGTTTTTCGTTAGCCCCCAGTGCCCCCGGTTCCTCCCTAAGAAAGAGCACACCTCCCAACAACGCCGCGGAGCCGCGGCAAGTCACTAACGAGTCTCCCTCTCATATTACAGGACAGGAAACCAGGGGACAAAGAGAAGGTAGCAAACCCGGGGAGAGGCAGCCCGCATCGAGACCCCAGCGTGTTCGAAATAAGCCATCTTGGCTGAGAGACTTTGTCTCCTAAGGGGGGGGGAGTGTGTTTAAGTGTGGGCTCGAGACTTTGTCTCGTCCTAGGGGGGAGGGGTGTTGTGTTCTGATGGTTTTATTGTACACATGGATTACAATGTATCTGAGCCAATGTAACCTTGCCTATAGCAACAATGTAACCTTCAGCTGTATCATATAAACCCTGTAATAGGACGCGAGCTAATGACCACCAGCTGGCAGCAGCGAGCGTCCAAGCTCTCTTGGTCCGAACTCATCAAAGGCAACAGCGCGGGAAGTTTTCCCGCCACCATCTACACCTGGACAAGAAGGGCGTGACCCGCAATGACGTCACGCAGACAGTAGCCAATGGGCTACCATGGCACCACGTTCAAATGTATTACTGCTGTATATAAAGAGCTATCGATCCGCCATTACCTCATGTTCCCTCTGTCCACGATGCAATAAACCTGAGTTAACCCAGCCCGAGGCTGTGTCCTGTGTCTTGGTTTGCATACACCAAATGTTGCAAAATGGCTAAGACGCTGACTGGAAGGCGGAAGGTCAGCAGTTCGATTCCTGAGTACTGCAGGACGGAATGAGCTCCCGTCTTTGTCCCAGCTCCTGCCAACCTAGCAGTTCGAAAGCAAGAAATTGCAAGTAGATAAACAGGGACCACTTTGGTGGGAAGGTAAACAGCATTCAGTGCACTCCAGTGTCTAGTCATGCTGGCCACATGACCTCGGAAACATCTGCAGAAGCAGACAATGCTGGCTCTTCGGCTTTGAAACAGAGATGAGCACTGCACCCTAGAGTCGGATACGACTGGCTTTCGAGCAAGGGAAACCTTTACCTTTACCTACTTATCCACACATTATTATGTCCATCCATTCAGGGCAGTTAATTTTTTTTCAGACTGGTAAGAATATCATGTAGATTTCCAAGTGAGGACTTCTGCAGTTCTCATCGTTTGGGGGATTTGGATGCAATGAACAGCTTGCACGTTTTTCTACCGCTTCCAGGAGCTGCAAGAGCAGTGTGGGCTGGATGAATTGGTGTCAGGGGGCCTGGATATGGCGCATGGGCTGTAGTTTGAGAACCCCATGCATTAACCCCAGCTTTGCCTCTGCTCTCCCTCCCTAGACCATCCTGAAGATGCTGGTCTCCGGGGAAGGGAAGTCCCGCACGGGCGTGATGATCCCCATCCCGCAGTATCCGCTCTACTCGGCTGCCCTGTCGGAGCTCAACGCCGTCCAGATCAACTATTACCTGGACGAGGAGAAATGCTGGGCGCTGGACATCACAGAGCTGCGGAGGGCGCTAAAGCAGGCCCGAGAGCACTGTTGCCCTCGCGCTCTGTGCATCATCAACCCGGGAAACCCAACGGGTAGGTGCCCAGTGGCCACGGGAGGGGCCTTGAATGGCCTCCAGAATGGCCTCCCTCCCTTCTCCTCTTTCACTTGCAAGAGACAGATCTGGGAAGTATTAAGGTAAAGGTTGCTCTTGCTTGAAAGCCAGCCGTATCCGACTCTAGGGTTCAGTGCTCATCTCTGTTTGTAGCCAAAGAGCCAGTGCTGTCTGTGTCTGCAGATGTTTCCATGGACATGTGGCCGGCATGCCTAGGCACCGGAGTGCACTGAATGCTGTTTACCTTCCCACCGAAGTGGTCCCTATTTATCTACTTGCAATTTCTTGCTTTTGAACTGCTAGGTTGGCAGGAGCTGGGACAGAGATGGGAGCTCACTCTGTCATGCAGCACTCGGGTCTCAACCCGCTGACCTTCCAGTCATCAAGTTCAGCATCTTAACCACTTGAGCCACTGCAGGAAGTAAGGAGTGATAAACAACAAGGCCCATCATTTCAAAAGTATGGCATACAATAGGTTGGCTTCCAATCACTTTATTAAGAGTTTTGGTGGCGCAGGGGTTAAACTGCTGTCCTGCAGCCAAAATGTTGCGAGTTCAATCCTGATGGGATTCCAGGTTGACTGAGCCTCTTCCGTCCTTCCAAGATTGGTAAAATGAGGACCCAGCATGTTGGGGGCAAAATGCTAATGACCTGTAAACCTGTAAATGCAATTACCATAAATCTTGGTGGTGAAATGCTGCATTTTAAGAAGTCAGTGTGGGCATTTGTTGTAGTGTACCAGGTCATGCAACTCAGTGTATGGCAGCAAGTGTCCATGCTGGCTTCTTAATTAGTGGCCATTTGCCATCCAGGCAGTATAAAAATGGGGATCTTTATTTGCCCCATTTGCTAAAAAAAAAAATGTAACCAAAGATGATAGAAGTCTATTCACAGATGCAATTCATTTGAATATGAATTTAAAGTACATCAGATAAACAGGGAATGCCACAGCAATGATCAGGTCTCCCTCTTTTTGCTCATCCATCGCTTGTGCAAAAGTCCAGCCTGGAAGGGATTCTCAGCAACTTTTTGCCCCCAGGGAAGAAGAGTCAGCCCTGCTGTTTATGAAAGAAAACCAAATATGTCCTCCTGGCTGTTCCATAGACAGGCCATGCCACAGATCAGGTCACTCATCCAGTCCACAGGCCATAGATCTGTAGGCCAGGCCAGGCCAGGCCCCTTCTGCCTAGCGCACCCTTGAACCCTAAAGGTAGAACCTGGTTAAGAGGCACCAATAGGATTTGGGCAGTTGCCAACTGGCACCGTTTTGAACTGACCCCTGAGGACTTCTTTAGGGACATTTTGGCAGACCTTTCCCATGTTTTACGTCTTGTGCATGAAATGTACTTTTTCAGCTTTCTCATGAACAACGGGAAGGAATTAACTCCCAAATGCTATTTTAAAAGAGCCCTGGTGGCATAGGGGTTAAACTGCTGTACTGCAGCCAAAACTTTGTGAGTTCAATCTTGATGTGGATCACGGTTGACTCAGCTTTTCATCACTTTCTGGTCCTGAGCCCTTTTGGCACACAAAGTTCTCCTCAGCCCCAGGCCAGGATGGATGAAGCTGATGCCCTCCATCAAGAGGGACCATTTAATCCACTTGGGGACCATTATCACCCTTCCTTCCCTGCCACCCAAGGCCGCTAGTCCTCAGGGTAGTCAGGCTAGTTAACCGCCACCTGACAGTCACCGTTGAGTTGCTGGCAGTAGGGTCTACTCTATGACCATAGCAGGATCAACTGGCCAGACTGTACGTCTCTGTACGTCCTACAAGGGTGAGGCTGTGAGCCATTGCTTTCAAAACACACCCTGCAATTAAAAGTCTGGACAGTTGAAGCCAACTGGCATCATGACTCTGCCCAGTCACTTCTTGCCCATCCTGGGCCTCCTGCTTTGCCCACACATCACGTTCCTGACTGTCTTGGCTCATCATCTGCAGGTCAACTTGGGTCTTCAGGGATCTCCAGCACCTTCCACCCACCAGAGAGAGTGGTGGCAGCTCTGTGGTGGTGGTGGTGGTGGTTTATAGGGTCGCTTATCCTGGCATGCAAGTGAGGTGAGTCCAGAGGCCCCACCTGGCCAGCCCCAGAGCCCCCAAGGCTGCGTCTTGCTGACTTCTGACATAGGAGGCAGGAGAGGAACCTGTGGAGCAGAAGCCAGCCTTGGGAAGGAGACCTCTTGGGGCAAAGGCTGCTCTCAGAACCGCCAGCCGGGAACCTCTGGGAATCAGCCCTCATGAAAAGTCCCCTTCCCATGTGCTGGGTGTCGGTGAGTTGAGGGGGTTGCTTGCTAATCCAGGATAACTGACTGACCATGTAAATGTAAGCCCAGAGCCTCCACACAGAGCGAGAGAGCCACGTGTCTGGAGCCACAAGGGTGGAAGAGGTGGTGGGCATGGGGGAAAGGCATTGCCTTGAACAACCACTCTGGGATTCTGGGAACTGTAAGATGATGGGAAAGGGAACATTTCCAAGCATGCTCTGGAAGGAAGACACAAGAGGGCCTGGTCTAGACTCTCCCCCCACCCCACCCCCCACTTCATGGTCTTCCTCTTGTCCTCCTCTTCCACCCTAGGGCAGGTTCAAAGCCGCAAATGCATCGAAGACGTCATCCACTTTGCTTGGGAGGAACGGCTTTATCTCATGGCTGACGAGGTGAGATTTCGGGGTTCTCTCTCTCACACACACACACACACACATGTTCACTCACACCTCTCTCTCTCTTTTTCTCATGGGAAATGGAGGAGAACCACTGACTGCAGGTGTCCTTCTCTCCTTCTCCTCAAAGATGCATGCATGGATGGATGTGCTGCCTTTCTTCCCATGGAGGACTCAAGGCTGCTCACAAGAACGAAAACTATAAATCAACAGGGTTCATTTATTTAAAAAAACACTATATGAGTATTATATTTGAAGTGATTAGGCCTTTGCTGTATCAAGATTAAAATCAAGATTTAAAAATAATTTTTAAAATATTTTAAACCGATATTTTTCTTGTTGCCCATTTTCTGCAACGACTGACTGCTTAACAGCTTGTATCAATAGCAATTACACTTCTATACCGTCCCGTAGTGCAGTGATGGTGAACCTTGGCACTTCAGATGTTCTTGGACTTCAATTCCCAGAAGCCCCAAGCCCCCATGAATCCACACGAATGGGTTCACTGTGATTCATATGGTCTGTGCCGCCCTCGTTGTTCCTGGAAGCGGAAGTAAAATGTGCCCATACAGTAAAGGCTCTTCCACATTAACCCTTCCTCCGTACGGGTGCGTTTTACTTTCGCTTCCGGGAGTGATGAGGGCGGTTCAGACCAGATGAATCACAGTGAACCCATTCGTGTGGATTCACAGGGGCTTGGACTTCTGAAAATTGAAGTCCAAGAACATCTGGAGTGCCAAGGTTCGCCATCACTGCCATAGTGCACTCTTTGGGCAGTTCTCAAGTTAAATAGCATTTTGCCCCCAACATGCTGGGGACTCATTTTAATGACCTTGGGAGGATGGAAAAGGTTGAGTCAACCTGGAACCCCCACGGGATTGAACTGACAACCTTTTGGCTTCAGTACAGCAGTTTAACCCCTGCACCACCAGGGCTCTTAAGAGAAAAGTCTCTGCCTGACAGTGGAAGGTGGGGTGCAGATGTAGGCAGGTTACACCCATGCTCATCCACATTGTGTGTGAAGACCACATGGCTCCATTTCTCCTTCTGCCCACCTTGTCCTGCCCTTTCAATGCCTTCTTGATGCCTCGCTGATGTAAGGATCACTGAGCCCATTATCCTGCTACCACAGGGCCCACTCCACTTTAAATCTCAAGTCAAGACCCCTTTTTAATTACCTTACAACTGGCACGGCAGCCTTTCCTTGGGGCTCCCCAGGGTGGGAATTGGGACCTGAAGTATCTGGAGCTGGGAGGGAGGGGGCAACCCCCCACCCACCCACCCTGTGCCCTGCCAACCCACTTTGATGCCAGAGGTCCAGCGTGGCTCTGGACGGAAGGTGGCTATACCGCGACCCCTTCTGCCTCTGCCCATGGTGTGGCTCTTCAACCTGCAGGTTTACCAGGACAACGTCTACGCCGAGGGCTCCCAATTCCACTCCTTCAAGAAGGTCCTTTTTGAGATGGGACCCAAGTACTCGGAGAACGTGGAGCTGGCCTCCTTCCACTCCATCTCCAAAGGCTTCATGGGCGAGTGAGTCGAGGGGGGCCTCTGGTCTCCCCACCCCCTGCTGTAGATCAGAAGGACTGGGACCTGAGGTCTTCTCAGGATGGAAGCCAAGCCAGGGAGCCAGGACCCTTGGGGGTCGGGGGAGTGTCTCCTGGCTTGCCTCCTTGCTGATCGCTTTCTGAGTGCTGTTTCATAGCACATGGGGTCACCTGCATGCCCAACTGCTGCCAACAGGTGCGGCTTCCGGGGGGGCTACATGGAAGTGATCAACATGGACCCCAGCATTCAGCAGCAGTTGGCCAAGCTGGTCTCTGTCCGGCTCTGCCCTCCTGTGACCGGGCAGATCATCGTTGACGTGATCGTGAACCAGCCGCAACCTGGCGAGCCTTCCTACCAGCAATTCAACCAGGTGAGCAGAACCCACCACTGGCCCTAAGGATGCTTGGAGGAAGAAGGGCAGCTGATCAGACTGAGTGCCAGTTAGAGAGGTGCCCCCCACTCATGGCCATGCTGGGGCCCAGGCTGGTATTCACCAGCCGGGTCTCTACCCAGGTTCACACCTGCAGGTAACATGATGTGTAGGTATGTGAGCTAACCTTGGGCAAAGGTAGGTTTCAGGATCTCCAACACACACACGCATGCACACACACACACAAACGTTTACCCTAGGCTTTGGGTTTCTGCAGAAGGCAAAATGGCAGGGCAAGGGTGGCATTCCTGGGAAATGAGGGAGGTTTCGTGGTATTGGTGCTCTTAGGTAAAGGTCGCCCTTGCTTGAAAGCCAGTCGTATCCAACTCCAGGGTGTGGTGTTCATCTCCTTTTAAAACCCAAGAACCAGTGATGTTTGTGTCTGCAGACATTTCTATAGCCATGTGCCGCACAGGACTAGAGTGCACAGAATGTTGTTACCTTTCCCGCTGAAGCGGTACCTGTTTATCTACTTGCAATCTCTTGCTTTGAAACTGCTAGGTTGGCAGGAGCTGGGAGAGAGGACAGGGCTGCTCACTCCCATTGTGCAGCACTCAGGTCTTGACCTGCTGACCTTTTGGTCATTAAGTCCAGCCTCTTAACCATTAAGCCACCGCAGTCCCACATGGGTGCTCTTAAGAGTTTGCCATTCCCAACCAGGCTTCCAGAGGTTCCTGAAGGAAGCAAAGCCATCTCCCGGCTGCTCAGTACCCTCTTTCCCTTTCCCCGACACAGAGGTTTCTTGTTGCAGGAGAAGGAGGAGGTGTTGAGCGCCCTGGCCAAGAAAGCCCGGCTCACCGAAGAGAAACTGAACCAGACTCCCGGGATCCACTGCAATCCGGTGCAAGGGGCCATGTACGCCTTCCCCCGGATTCACCTCCCACCCCGTGCCGTGAAAGAAGCCAAGGTAAGGTTGGAAAGCTCCCCAGCGGATAATGCATGGGCCACAATCCCTAGGCTTCAGCTGGCTTAATTCCTCCTCCACTTTCCGGGTGGATCTTCCCTGCACCCAAACCCTCTTTCTCCCCACACTCCCCCCCCCCCCAGGCCCAAGGCCAGGCGCCCGACATGTTCTTCTGCCTCAACTTGCTGGAGGAGACGGGCATCTGCGTTGTTCCCGGGACTGGCTTTGGCCAGAAGGAAGGCACCTTTCACTTCAGGTAGGTGCAGCCTCTCCGGGCTCTTTGCAATGGGGCGGGATGGGATGGGTTGGGGTTCGTCGCTTCGTTTGGGTTTGCCCTGCTCTGGCTAGGTTTTTCTTCTACTTCCATGTGTCTAGGCCAGATGTGACAACACTGCTAACATGAAGCCACCTTTGGGGTGACTTCATCCTGCAGCTCCTTTTGCCTAGCCTAATGTGAGAAAGATGATGAGCCTGCAACACTAGGTTGCCGTTACCAGGGTATTTTACGCCCGAAATACCACCATCTTCGAGGAGGCTCTTTCGGTGTATCCTGCTAGGTGGGCAGGGCATAAATATAGCAAACAAGCAAATAAATAATTTCCCCTTTCCCTTTGCAAGGCTCCAGAGAGGGTGTGCCATTTCTGGGTGGGAAGGCCGGTTCACACCACTCTGACCTCCCTCTGGAGCAGAAACCAGCTCCACTCCGCCAGGGCCATCCCAACCGTGCGAAGAGCCCTGGGCCGTCTCATGTACCCCTCACTGTGAACTGGCCTTCCGAGAAGAGGAGACCTTGAGAGAGGCGAACCCACCACGGTGGGTTGCAACACCTGACCTGGTTTTCCAGGAGGGCACAGAGCCCTCTCCGGAGGGAAAAGCCCCAAATCCCAGGTTAGCAGAACAAAGAGCAACCAGGCAGGAACCAGAACCCTTTTGCTCTAGGACGGGGGTGCCCAAACTACAGCAAGGGTGGCACGGGCTGGATGGATTGGTGTCGGGGGCCAGATCTGGCCTGTGGACTGTAGTTTGGGTACCCCTGCTCTGGGAGGGGGCAAACGCAGTCAGACCTGGTGCTCCAGCCCAAAGCCCCCCCACCCCCACCTCCGGGAGCACCTGAGCTCTTTGGCTACCTGGAGGTCCACCTTGGCCCGCGACTACTCTCTTCTGCATGGGGTGGGGAAAGGGGAGGCTGCCTTTTGAGGGGCCTTTTGAGCTTCTCCCGGGGCCCGGCCATCAGCCCCGGGATGGGAGGCACCTGCTCCTGGCGCTCGTCCCCTTGCCTCGTTTAAAAGGATGCTGGAGCAGGCACTGACCTTTCAAGCCTCTCCCGGGGCTTCTCTGAAGACGGTGAGCCCGGGCTCGGTCAAGGTTGCAGTGCCCTGGGCGCCGATCTCTGAATTTGCTAATTTACAGTTGTGGCACCGCTGGAAGGGTATTTGCGGGATGATCATAGCATATTATCTATTTATTTGTACCCTACCCTCCTGGTGCACGCACCACTCAGGGCGGCCAAACAACAGAAAAGAAAAATACAATACAAAACAATTAAAACAGCTAAAAACAATTCCCTAAAAAAAACCAGCTAAAATCCAAGTTTAAACACATAAAAACTAACAATTTATTGCTTAAAAACTACCACCCCCATTAAAACAGGATTACCAGGACAAAAGGATCCCCACACACACACACATGGGCTAAACCAGCCCGCGTGGCTGAGTGGTGGAGCCCCACGTGCCCCACACCCGCTGGCATAGCCAAGTCTTTAGCATTCTTTTAAAGGGGAGTAATTCAGATTGGAGACGTAGTAGTTTGGGTGGGAAGAGGTTCCACACGGCCGTGGCAAACACGGAGAAGGCTCTCTTCCTGGTCCCAGTAAGATGTACTTCTTTTGCTAATGGGACCAGCGCTGAGCCCCTCCTGTCTGCCCTTGTAGGACGGACTGAACACCTTGGGGCGACGCGGTCTCTTAAGTACCCATATGGTATTTTGTTGTATTTTGTAACTGTGATGTGATTATTGCAGTATTGTATTTGTATCTCTGTATGCTATTGAATCTTATTGAAATTGTATTTTGCTGTACTTTTTCCTGTATTTATTGGTATTGTGCTTTATATGCTGATGGAACTATTGTGTATGGTGAATTGATTATTGGATTTATCTGTTTTGTATTATTGCCTTGTCATATTGTCCCTGTGTTGATAGGTTGGAAGCCGCCCTAAGTCGACCTGCACTGAGTAGGGCGGGGCATAAATTAAAAATTGAATTGAATTGGTGTCCCACTGCCACGCCCTGGAGTTCCAGGCATGGCATGGCATGGCATGGCATGGCATGGCATGGCATTTGAAGCATCTCCCTTCTTGGTCTCTCTTCCCTGCAGGATGACCATCTTGCCGCCTCTGGAGAAGCTGGAGCTGATGTTGCAGAAGCTGACCCAGTTCTATGCCAAGTTCACACAGCAATACTCCTGACCACATTGGGCGGGCCGCGGCCGCGGGAGGAGGGTCAAGCAGAGGGGACATTTGCCAGAGGGGCTCTCTTGCCCAGCGTCCCCTGTCACCTGGGATGGCTCTGACCCACTCAACAGCCTCACCTGGAAGCCCACCTGCACCGTGCCAACAAAGGGAAGAGCCAGCCACTCCTCAGACTCATGGGCTCCCCTCTCCATGCTTTGCCCTCTTCTCTGAAACTCCAACTGTGCCCAGCTTGCCCAGGAGGGTGGGGGGGGGGAGCCCTGCCCCCCTTTGCCTCTCATCCCTTCCAGCATCCTCTGGTCCTCTTCAAAGGGGGGGGGGGTTCTATGGAGAGCAAGCGATCGCATTTCCATGACACCTGAGATGAGAAGAGGGGCCTTCCCCCCTCGTTACCCCCCCCATCTCCTTCCAACATAGACTACTTGGGGGCATTTTATTTAACGTTGCCCCAATGGCCTCTCAGACTCATGACAGGGAAGAGCTTCGGAAGATCAATAAAGCCCCAGCAACCAGCACCATCATCTACACAGGGCAGTCTCACCTCTGTGGGTTCAGAGCCCGGCATAAGACAAAGGCAACTCAAACACAAAAGCATGTCATACACAAAAGTTGTGAGAATGTGCCCACAATCAGGTCGAAAGCTCCCGGGAGCCCCTTCGGCCCAGCCCAGCCCAGGTGAGTCACCCAAGGCCCCTCGGGGATGGAAAGTTCAGAGAGAAGACCCCCCCCCCTCCGTCCTCACCTGCCTTCCTTCCTTCCTTCCTTCCTTCCTTCTTTCTGAAGTCCGTCCATCACCCGGTCTCCTCTTGGGAACATCCTTTTGCACTGGGAGAAAGCCAAGACTTTCCCTGAGGAAGACACTGGATTCTGGAGATCTTTGGGTGGCCGTTTGGGGACCCTAATGAACCGCAGCTGGCCCCTTGCCAGTTTGGGACGTCTCTGGCCAGCAGCTCCTAAATTATACCCGACCCTTGACCCCAGCCCCTCAACCCCCCACCCCCCCACCCCCCAGGCGACTGCTCTGAGATGCTATTCCCAGAGAAAGGAGGAGGACCAGCATTCAGATCCAAAGAAAGCTGTGATCAGGAGAAAAGTGGGGGTGTGTGGGGGTATCTGCCTCTTCCGACTTCTGTTATAATGGGAGGAGGAGGAGGGTAGGAAGGGTTCCTGGGATGAGGAAGGGAGGGGGCCGTGGGGGGGGTCTCCCTCCCCTGAACCATGGTGGGAAATGCCCATGCCAGTATCCCTCCAACCCCAGCCAACGGGAACCACTGGTCGGTTTCCTCGCGAGCGAACCCCTTCTGGTTTTTCAAATACACTATCCGGAGCCCATCCACTCAGACACCAAAGCAAGGGGAGTGTGCATGTGTGTGTGTGTGTGTGTGTGGGTCCTCTCCATGCACAGCTGGATGAGAAAGCCACTATAATAAGCCTTGGCAGTAGAAATGGGCCAGGCTGCAGCTGGAGATACTAATTAATTTAATTTAATAGATTTCATACATACATACATACATATCTTTATTCAACCGTCAGTCAGCACATTTAATAGATGTATATACCGCCCTATCCAATGGACTCTGGGTGGTGTACAGAAGTTAAAACCAATATAAAACGATTAAAAACCCTTAAAAACATAGCAATATTACCCCCACCCCCCCCTGCTGTGCCATTTACTGTCTAAAAACAAATAAAATCTCCAAAGCCTTAACATTAAAAAATTAAATACAGGAGGGGGGGAGCCTCAGACGAGCCAAAAAGGGGAGCTTCTTGACCATCCCGGCCCCCAGACCCATTTTGCCAGCCACGTCTTCAATTCCTTCCTAAATGGTAGCAACTGGGCCTGGAGGCGCAGCTCTACTGGGAGGAGGTTCCATGGTGTGGGGGCTACTATGACCGAGAAGGCCCTTTTCCTTGTGCTGGAGAGGTGAGCCTCCCCTGAAGAAGGGTGCCCTCTCGGTTTGCTCTCGTGGGACGGGTCGATGTCCTAGGGATGATAGCCATCAGATCTTGGTTCATTGCCTCGGTATTGGCAAAAGGCTCCTGGTGGTGGCTGGCCGAGGTCTCCTCCGGTGTGCAAAGCACAGAGAGTGTCTTCCATTCAGGGAAGGAACGTCCCAGGACTTTGTTCCAGACAGCCTTTCTTTCCTGCCCTGATCAAACTTCTCTGATGCCTGCCTGCCCGCCCTGTTCCATCTCAGGGAGAGGAGGGTTTGAGCCCAGCCTGCTTGTCTTCCTTTGGCTTTCTCCTGGGGGGGTTGGGGGGCTGGAGGGGGCCCTGGTGTGGGCATGTTTCCCACCGGAGTCTAAGAAACAGAGCCCAGAGCATCCAGACAGCACAAAATAGCTGGAGGGAATTGGCTGCCACAAGACATAGCAACAGACAGCAAAGTGGCTTTGTGGTTGATATGTTGAGCTTGATGGCAAGAAGGTTGGCAATTCAAGACCTGGGTACTGCATGGCGGAGTAAGCGCCTGTCGTCTGTCCCAGCTCCTACCAACCTAGCAGTTTGAAAGCAAGAAATTGCAAGTAGATAAATAGGTACTGCTTCGACAGGAAAGGTAACAGTGTTCCAGTGTCTAGGCATGCCTGCCACATGACCACGGAAATGTCTGCGGATGCAGACAGCGCTGGCTCTTTGGCTGCAAACACATCTGGAGACAAATTCATGCAAAAGGAAGAGATTTGCCAGCTGCTGTTACTCAAAATGACCAGTGGAGCCTCCAGATGCAGAACCAGTATACCACTCAAAATATGGTGACAGGTGGAGGAGCACTGGGGGATGGCTCTTACCTTTGAGGAAATAGCCATGCCGGCACCGGCATTGCAGCCCAGCCCACCTGGGTGGAAGGAAGCTGACCTTGGCTGAGAGGAGACTAACAGGAGGGACTCTGGAGGTCCTGACCTGGCTGTTCTTTGGGCGGGGGGGGGGGAGGTAGGGGGACAGCCACTTGTGACTTCTGATTGTTTGTCAAGAAGGACGTGGAACAAAAAGAAGCAACCAGAGGGTAGGACAGGTTGGTCTGACTCTGGGAATGTGATTCCTGCTGCGAGACAAAGGCATCCATACAGAGCCATGGGATGGCTAGGCTTCATTGACCAGGGCAGCACATGCATGTGTCTCTCGTAACACACATCAAAGGGAGGCCTTGGTCTTCCCTGACCTTGTCGGATGCAGCATGTGCATGCGAAAGAGAACGGCAGTGCCTCCAACCCAGGGGCGCCCAAACTATAGCCTGTGGGCCAGATCCAGCCCCCAACACCAATTCCTCCGGCTCACACTGCCCTCATTGCTCCTGGACGAGCACATTTAACTTCCACTTCCAGGAGTGACAAGGGCAGCGTGGACTGGCGGAATTGGTGTTGGGGGCCAGATCCTGCCCACAGGCTGTAGATTGGGCACCCCTGGTCAGGGGTGTGCAGGGCACCATGGGAGGGCGCTGGACAGAGAGTGATAGGGGTGCCTTTTTTTTGGGGGGGGGGGAATCCCATACATTGCCGTGCATCACACCGGGTGGGTTAAGCAAGGGGCAGCGGCCATGGGGACAGGGGAGAA
Organism: Bradypodion pumilum; assembly: GCA_035047305.1. NCBI lineage: Eukaryota > Metazoa > Chordata > Lepidosauria > Squamata > Chamaeleonidae > Bradypodion > Bradypodion pumilum. The sequence goes on from JAWDJD010000004.1 coordinate 345,644,478, forward strand.
GGCTGTCCCTGCTGGGAACCGTTAGAAAGGCAGCGGGGATACCCTATGGCAGGGGGTGGGAGTCGGCAGCAGAGTCTCTGCCAGGGTGAGTGACCTGAAGTTTTAGGGACTTTGGTAATCAAGTTTAGGGACCTTCTTTCTGCACTATTGTTATGTATGGAATACTATACCTTTAAGATGGAATGCAACAATGTAACCTTGGCCAGGAGCAACTACTTCTGGTGGCCCCAGATAGATGCGGATATAGAACAATTGGTGGGCACGTGTGAGAATTGCCAGAGTTCTCGACCCGAAGAGTCCCAACTTCCTCACAGAGAATGGGACACAGCCCACAGACCATGGTCTCGATTACATATCGATTTTGCTGGTCCTTTTTGAGGCTCTATGTTCCTCCTCGTGGTCGATTCCTTCTCTAAGTGGTTAGAAGTCATCCCTATGTCCAACACCTCCTCAGCTGCAACAATCAAACAGTTGTGCAAGGTGTTCAGTTGTTTCGGACTGCCCGATGTGCTTGTCTCCGACAACGCGGACTGTGAACGTGGACTGGGGGTATTTCCTGCACCATTAAAACATGCTTTGGTGCGCCCCCTCCTGAAGAAAATATCCCTTGACCCAGCTGTCCTTAACAATTACAGGCCGGTTTCCAACCTGCCCTTTTTAGGTAAGGTTTTGGAGAAGGCGGTGGCGCGCCAGCTGCAGAGTGTCCTGGAGGAAGCGGATTATCTAGACCCCTTTCAATCAGGATTCAGGCCCGGGTATGGTACAGAGACGGCATTGGTCGCACTAATGGATGATCTCTGGCGGGAGTGGGACGGGGGTTATCCATCCGTCCTTGCTCTTCTTGACCTCTCAGCGGCCTTCGATACCGTCGACCACGGTATCCTTCTGGAATGGCTCAAAGGATTGGGGATCCAGGGCACTGTGTTGTCCTGGTTTTCCTCTTTTCTGGAGGGCCGTACCCAGTTGGTGTGGTTAGAGAGTGAGAGGTCCAGCCCTAGGTCCCTCAAGTATGGGGTTCCTCAGGGCTCGGTGCTTTCTCCCCTCTTATTTAACATCTACATGAAGTCACTGGGTGAGATCATTCGTTCCCACGGGGTGCGGTACCATCAGTATGCGGATGACACCCAGTTGTATATCTTGGCCCGTGGGGACCCCAGTGATGCTGTTGAAATCCTATCCGGATGCCTGGAGGCCATTGGGGTCTGGATGGGGGCCAATGGGCTTCGGCTGAATCCCAGCAAGACAGAGTGGCTGTGGATAAGGGGCCCCGTGTTATCCAGGGAGTTACCACCTTTGGTACTGGATGGGGCGGTTTTGCCCCAGACAGACCCAGTGCGCAACTTGGGGGTCCTCCTGGATTCACGGCTGCTGCTGGAAGAACAAGTGGCGGCTGTGGCCAGGAGGGCTTTTGCCCAACTTCGGGTGATTCACCAATTGCGCACGCTCCTTGACCGGGGCTCCTTGCTTATGGTCACCCATGCTCTGGTTACTTCCCGACTAGATTATTGTAATGCGCTCTACATGGGGCTGCCCTTGACGACCATTCGGAGGCTGCAGCTGGTCCAGAATGCGGCGGCCCGGGTGGTGATGGGGTGTGGGCGATATGCCCATGCCTCCCCGCTACTTCGGGAGCTGCACTGGTTACCAGTTTGTCTCCGGGTGCAATTCAAGGTGCAGGTTTTGACCTTTAAAGCCCTACATGGCAGTGGGCCAGGATACCTTAGAGACCGCATCGTCCCAAGAGTGTCTGCCCATCCAACCAGAGCGGACCGGAGGGCCTCTCTAATGGTGCCATCAGTTAGGGGTGCACATCTGTCCAGCACCCGAAGGAGGGCCTTCTCCGTGTCCGCACCAACTCTCTGGAACCTCCTGCCAACAGATCTAAGACTTCAAAGAGAGTTGCTGCCCTTCAGGAAAGGATTGAAGACCTGGCTGGCAGGGCAGGTGTGGGGGGGCCCGAATGGGAACACGGCCCCCGCCTGCTGGCTTACGTAAAGAATTAAGAACTCTCTCTTCTTTTTATAGTGGGTGGGATGGATGGGTGGGATAAGGGGTTTTTTAAGTGTTTTTATATGTTTTTAGAATTTGTTGTAATGCCGCCCTGAGTCAGGTTCTGCCTGAGTGGGCGGCATATATAAATACGACTAAATAAATAAATAAATAAATAAATAAATAAACGCCAGTACCTTCACGTCCGCCGAATTCCAGGCATTCCTAGAGAGAAATGCTATTCGTCACATCACCTCAGCCCCTTTCCACCCCGCTATTAATGGGCAGGTTGAATGCCAAGTGCATACCACCAAAGAAGAGCTTAGGCATATGGGTCCCGGGGATTTGAACTTGCAACTGTGCCAGTTCCTCATCTGTTACCGGGCAACGCCCCTGGCATCCGGTCTGTTGCCTGCGGAGATCCTAATGTGCAGGAGACCAGTAACCCTTTTTGATCGGTTAGATGGGGCTGCCCTTGACGACCATTCGGAGGCTGCAGCTGGTCCAGAATGCGGCGGCCCGGGTGGTGATGGGGTGTGGGCGATATGCCCATGCCTCACCGCTGCTTCGGGAGCTGCACTGGTTACCAGTTTGTCTCCGGGTGCAATTTAAGGTGCTGGTTTTGACCTTTAAAGCCCTATATGGCAGGGGGCCAGGATACCTTAGAGACCGCATCGTCCCAAGAGTGGCTGCCCGTCCAACCAGAGCGGACCGGAGAGGCTCTCTGGTGGTGCCATCAACGAGGGGTGCACATTTGACTAGCACCCGAAGGAGGGCCTTCTCTGTGTCCGCACCAACTCTCTGGAACCTCCTACCAACAGATCTAAGACTTCAAAGTGAATTGCTGCCCTTCAGGAAAGGAGTAAAGACCTGGCTGGCAGGGCAGGTGTGGGGCCCGAACGGGACTATGGCCCCCGCCGGCTGGCTTTTATAAGACTCTCTCTCTTTCCCTCTGTGTGGTAGGTGGGACGGGTGATTGGGATATGGGTTTTAAATGGGGGTGGATGTTGGTTTTTTCTTATTGGGTGGGTTTTTTATTGGGTGGGTTTTATAAGGTTTTATAATGTTTTTATGTATTTTTTGGAGTTGTTGTAATGCCGCCCTGAGTCGGGTTCTGCCTGAGTGGGCGGCATTTACAAATGTGAATGATAAATAAATAAATAAATAAATAGGGTGGAAGAGAAAGGGAAGAATATTGAGATGGGAAGCACAAAAGTATTCGCAGTAGGGGACCCAGTGCATTGCAGAAACTATGTGGCCAATGGCTCAGCATGGGTCCCAGGGGTTGTGATCGAACAGACTGGGCCAGTATCATACAAAGTAGAAACCAGAGCGGGTTTACTGTGGAGAAGACACGCTGACCAACTCAGACGTCAGGTCACGGAAACCCAGGGGGAGGCCAGTCTGGGGGATGAAAGCAACCAGGGGGCAGACAACCCGGGTGAATCAACGTTAGGGTCCTCCCCCACCTGCTTATTCCAAGGGGGAGACACGGGGTACTCACCACAAGGGGACTCCCAGAGAGAGACAGAATACCTTCCGCCCCACAGCAGGGGTGCACGTACAAATCCGTGTCCTTTGCACCCACCTGCTGTGCAAATGAATTAATTTTAAATGCAGGATGGCAAAGCATTTGGCACTGAGGTGGGAGGGCAAGCATCCAGGAGGAGGAGGAGGAGGAGGAGGAGGGAGGCTGCTTCTGGGGAGATGAGAGAAGACCCACCAGGATTGGAGAACAGAACCTGTGGCCATTTCCACACTGGCAAATGCTCCAGCTGTGAACGTGGACTGGGCAAAGCCTTCCATAACCGTCTTCTGGCAAGCTGCTAAACTGGGATCTAGAGGCGACATGCCATTACCTGCAGATGGCGTGGGAGCTGGTTGCCAAAAATGTGCTCAGTAATAATTCTCACCACGCTGGAAAGATACCACATTGGACTGTCCTAGGGTGCTCAATGTGGCTGCAAATAGCTTAAGGATGTGTGTATGTGTGCTTTTGTGTCAGATAATACTCTGGGTTGAAAGGATTTTTGCAGAGGACGCCCCAATGAGGCTCCTTTCATGTCCCCATCCTGCAGTTCTCGGAGAATCAAACCCGGTGCTTTCAATCTCCAAGCACAGGGCTTTTACCCACTGAGCCACCAGGGAGCTGCATAGCTTCAGGGGCTCTCAACCCTTTTAAGCTGCGGGCCAGACCACGGCCCCTCAGACAGCTGAGCGGCTTGGACTGGTGGTCCCCCCCCCCACTACCACCAAGAGTTGCCATAATTCTCTCTCGTAAACTGGGACAGAAGTACAAAATAGCCTTTTTTAAAACAAACATAATATGATAGCTACTTTTCCAACCTTAAATACGGGACAATCCCAGACATATGGCAACCCTACCCCCCCACACACACACACACACCCAATCCTGCCGTAAATGCTGCCATAAACTATGTTTATGACAGCTAGCAAGTAAGTCATCTTCCATTGTAAGGTGATGGTTAACTAACCTGACTTTGAGTGCCACAAGGAAGTCCACAAGGAAGGAAGGAAGGAAGGGTGATGGTCCCTAAGTGGGTTAAATCCCACTTGAATCCATCTTGATGGAGGGGGAAAAGCTTCATCGATCCTGGCCTGGGGATGATGGTGAGGGTTGTGCGTGTCAAAAGACCAGAAGGTGATGCATGGAACTGGACCAGTGCTACAGGTGTCAGTCATGCCTTGGACCAAGACCCAGGCTGGCTGGTAGAGGAGGATTCCTGCTACCCCAGCCCCACCCCACCCCACCCCCAGTCTGTTCTTCTTCCACTCCTGACTTCCAAGAAGGGTCTTCTGGCTTCCACACTGACCCTAAGCCTAACCCGGCTTGAGCCCCCCACCCCACCCCCCACGGCTTCCCCAAGAAGAGGAAAGACTGGCAGGCGCCACAGCCATCAGGGACATAGAAAATAAACTTTATTCTCCCTTTAGGAGCCTACACTGTAGTTGCATCACTAACCACGACCGAGCCCCCCCACCTCCCCGGGCCCCACCTGGGAAGGAATGCAGCTCACGTTACTCGACACAGACCACAGAGAAGCCTCTGTCTGTCGCCAGAGTCCGTGCTCACTGGTTGCTGCACCGAGAGGAGGAGGAGGAGGAGGAGGAGGAGAGGAAGAGCAGCAGCAGCAGCCAAGGCTTGGCTCTTGGATATTCAACAGAAACAAACAAAGGGGGGGAAAAAACCCAGGTCCCAGGGACAGACCACCCCCTCCCCAAACACCCCAACTCCCTCCTGCGCATGGAAGGGTCAAGGCTGCAGCGCCCGGCCAGTGCTCCGGACCAGAGGCAAAGGGCATCGAGGTCAAGGCTGTGCTCCAGCAGCAGCAGGGACTGGCGAGCCCAGGGCGTTGGGAGAGGAGATGACCGGCGAGGCTGCCAGGCTGCCGATGGGCTGAGAGGCAGGCATGGAGGAGGCGATTCCTGCGTGTCCAGAGGAGGGAGGGAAGGAGGGAAGGAAGAAGCAAGGGTCAGGCGAGTTTATAGTTCTTCCTCCTCCAGACCCCTCCCCCCCCCCCCCCCCGTTGCCCACTCCAGAGCAGTGTGGCGGAGGGGAAGGCACATGAGAGCCCTTCCTTCTTCACAGCCGCCCTTTGTCAGATCCGGCCCACGGACCAAGGCTAGGGCACGGAAACTTACCTGCCAAGAGGGTGGAGGAGCTGACCGGTGTGTTAGCCGAAGAGAGCACCGTGGAGGAGCCCATCCTGGTGGGGTCTTTCACGATGGGATCTGCACGAGAGAGAAAAGGGGGACCGAGGAGGGGCCGTGAGAAGGGGCCAAGCCATGAGAAGAGTGGCATTTGGGGGGGGGGGCGTCCCAGGAAACTCTGCCCACGGCACGCAGGGCAGGGGGGAGTCCAGGGTGCCTTCAGGCCATTGGGCAAGCAGGTGGCACAGGTGGCAGAGAACCCACAGGCAATTTCCCAATCCAGCCCCAGACTCACCCAAAAAGCCTACCAGCTGTTTGGGGTTTTCTTTTTTAATGGGGCGGTGGCATCATTTTTATTTTCCGTTGTTGCTTATAAATTTATTCAGTTTGCTTATTCTTTATGTTTAATGTCTTATTGTAAAGCAGGGGTGCCCAAACTACGGCCCATGGTCTGGATCCGGCCCCCGACACCAATTCATCCAGCCCGCTTCCGGGAGCAACGAGGGCAGTGCGGGATGGATGAATTGGCGTTGGGGCTGGATCTGGCCCACGGGCCGTATTTTGGAAAACCCTGTTGTAAAGATTTTTTAAAATGTGTTCTAAGCTGCCCAGTGAGAAAATTGAAATAATCATAATAATCATAATCATAATAATTCATCCGGCCCATGCCACCCTTGCCGCTACTGGAAGCAGAAGTAAAACACGCCTGTACGTGCGCATCTTACTTCCGCTTCCAGGAGTGGCAAGGGTGGCTGGATGAATTGGTGTCTGGGCTGGATCTGGCCCACGAACCGTAGTTTGGGCACCCCTGAGCAAGGCAAGATCTGAGCAGGCCTGGATGGCTGTGGGCACAGCAGCCTCAGAGGAAGCAGGCAAGGGCTGCCCTGTTCAAATGAAGAGACCCAAGCTCAGGATCCAGCGGACCCCCTCTGAGCGTGGAGAAAGTCAGTCTGGAGGAGGAGGAGAAAAGCCTTCCTCAGGCAACCTGGCCATGCTGGAAGGAACAGGAAGCCAACCCTCTGAGCGGGGAAGAGTGGGACACGAGCCCAGCCTGCCCAGGAAGGAAGAGGGTGGGTGGGTGGGGAGCCTATGCAGCCGGCACATCTACGTACAGAAGTAAGGATGCTCCATGGCCTCCCGGGCTGTGAGTCGGGTCTGGTGGTCATAGCGCAGCAGCTTGTCCAAGAAGTCCAGGGCTTCCGTGCTCACCAAGTGCTGGTTTTCACTGTGCACGAAACGCTCCCACCGCTTCCGAGAGTGTCTACGATGGGGGGAAAGAGGAGGAGGTGGAAGGAAGGACAGAGGATGGGTGGTGGTGGTGGTTATCTTGGGCTCCTCCCACTCTCCGGACCCCCAGAGCCCCAGGCTGAGAGGCTGCTGGGCGCAGAGGACAAGCGGGAAAGGCTCCTGGGGCCCAAAGAGCCCGGTGGCGCAGGGGTTAAAACTTCTGGGCTGCAGCCAGAATGATGTGAGTTCAATCCTGATGGGGGTCACAGTTGATTCTGTCTTTTCCAGCCTTCTGAGGTTGGTAAATTGAGTACCCAGCATTTTGTTGGGGGACAAATTGCTCGTTAGTCTGTGAACCACCCAGAGAAGGCACTAACCGCTATGGGGTAGGGTATATAAGTGTCATGGCTATTGCTAGATCCTTGTTTAATAGAGCCATGTTCTAATGATGAGCTATCTGCAACCTCTATTTCTGCCCCTATGCTCTATCAAGCCCTTCTTCTTCTTCTCCGTGGCCTCTGTGAATTCATACACATGGGTTTACTGCAGTCAACCCATTCGTGTGGATTCACAGGGGACCATGAAGAAGAACAAAAGTTGCAGATAAGCAGCATGACATTCCTGAGCCCTGGTGGCATAGCAGTTAAACTGCTGTACTGCAGCCAAAATGTTGCGAGTTCGATCCTGACGGGGATCACGATTGACCTAGCTTCTTCCATCCTTCCGAGGTCGGTTAAATGAATACCCAGCATGTTGGGAGCAGTAAACCGCCCAGAGAGTGCAACTAAGGGCTGTGGGGGTGGGTGGGGGTGGTGTATAGACGTGCCATTGGTAGGACAGCCTGTCTGTCTGCCTACCTGCCTGGGGGAAGGGAGAAAGCAGCCGCCACAAGTGGCTCAGGGATCCACCTCTACCTGTCAATGGCTCAGGGATCTCACCTGCCCAGGATGTCGTTAAAGCGGGGATCCAGTTCAATGTTGTACTTGTCAATGTAATCGTAGAGGTCCTCCGTTCCCAGCACTTTGGCAATTCGCACCAGCTGGGCAAGACGGGAGAAGGCAAGGCAAGGTCACAGGGGGTTCTGGCTGGGGCGGGGGAGGCAATCCTGCGATCAAGAAGGCAGGAAGTCCCCCACCCCCCAGGGAGGGCAAAGGCCAAAGACTCACAACATCAGGGCTTCCCCTGCCCTACCTGCAGCTACAATTCTCACCTGCTACTCCCCCCCCCCCTGCAAGGGTTTTAAAAAAACAAGACCTGCCCCAGGGAAGGGGGGGGGGGCGGCAGCGGCAAAGAGGCCAGGTGGGCCTCACCTGGTCATAGTTGTCATGGCCATGGAAGAAGGGCTCCTTGCGGAAGATCATACTGGCCAGCATGCAGCCCAAGCTCCACATGTCCAGGCTGTAGTCGTACATCTGCAAAGGGCAAATAAAAATAAAAATGAGTGTGGGGCGGGGGCAGAGAGCTGTGAGCTAGCTGACCAAGTGTGCAGGGGTGTGCGTGTGCGAAGTGGGCAGTAGACATCACCTCTTCTTAGGGAACAGAACACAGCCTTCTCCTGCTGCCCACCAATTGGGCAGAAGGATCTCCTCAACCCCCCCCCTCCTGTTCAGCTTCAACACCCCCCATGCCGCCCCCCCCCCGCCACCTCGCCCTTGCTGGGTTCAGCAGCCTACGCCTGAGCTGGGGTAGCTTTGTAGCATCCAAGGGGCCCTAAACCTCCAGTTCCCCAAAGCTCTCTCTTGTGTGAAAGCCAGTCGTATCCGACTCTAGGGTGTGGTGCTCTTCTCCATTTACAGCCAGAGAGCCAGCGCTGTCTGCATCTGCAACGCTGTCACCTTTCCCACCGAAGCGGTCCCTATTTATCTACTTGCAATGTCTTGCTTTTGAACTGCAAGGTAGGCAGGAGCTGGGACAAATGATGGGAACTCACTCCCTCACACAGCATTCGGGTCTTGATCTGCTGGCCTTCCAGTCGTCAAGTTGAGCGTCGTAACCACTTGAGCCATTGCAGTTACCCCCCCCCCCGCTACAACTCAGGCCCACGGATTCCCATCTGGGAAGCGAGAGTTGTCTTCACAATTACCTTCTGCCTCTCCCCCGCCCCAAAGGCAGGGCCTTCCTTCATGACTAGGAACAGCCCTCCAGGGTCTCCTAGTTCAATCCCGACTCCTTGCTGGACATGCAGGAGCTGCCCCCTTCCACCCTGACTGTCTCTGGAGATCCCGGGACGTTGCTCTTCCTGACGGAGGTTCCAGGGCTGGGCAGAGTAGGAACTGTGGCTTCCGCGCATCCTCCCTCCTTCCCTCCCTCTGACTCTTCCCCGCAGGCCCCCGAAAGGTATCTTTCAGAGTGGCACGGCCGGCACAGGGGTCGGCTACCGACTTACCTGGTAGTCGACTAAGAGCTCCGGTCCCTTGAAGTACCGGGAGGCCACCCGCACGTTGTACTCTTGGCCCGGGTGGTAGAATTCGGCCAGACCCCAGTCAATCAGGCGCAGCTGAAGACGGAAAAGGGAAAGAACCGAAGGGTTGGACCTGTGACAATCGTGCTATAATCAGGGCCTTTCTTAGTGGGAGACCTTGGACACAGACAGAACCCATGGTACGTCCTGTACTCCCTGGCCTTAGATGATCTACAAACCACAATGTCTAACACCTATATTGATTAATGCTTATTATATAATTAGTACTGCTGTATTTTAAAATTATTGTACAACCACCCAGAGTAGCAATAATGCTAGATGTCCTGCGCTCTGGGATGATGGAGGACAGATCCCTCCCTCCCTCCCTCCCGGTGATCATCTTTCGGGGATTTGAAGAGTGCTGTCATCATCCTCATCCTATCTCCTTTCAATCTCTTTTTCTCAAGGCTAAACATGCCCCGCTCCTTCAGTCTTTCCTCCAGAGGGTTTGGTTTCCATTCCTCTGATCATCCTTCTTGCCCTTCTCTCATTAGTTTGGATCTTTCCTTCAAGTGTGGTGCTCAGCATTGGACACAGGGCTCTGTAGATGTGTGGTGAAGAAGCTCGCCTCGTCAGCTGGACAGCTAGCAAGTCAGCAGTTCAAGACCTGGGTACTGCATGATGGACTGAGCGCCCGTCTCTGTCCCAGCTCTTGGGGACATGAAAGGACTCTCGTTTGGGCATTCCCTTAGTGGAGTTTCTTCTGCAAAAAACCTTTCAACCCAGGATAATTTCTGACACGAAATTATTATTATTACGACGAGTGCTGAGCAGAGGGTAACTAGTAATACCTCATGGATTTTGCAGCCTAAAACAGCCTTGGCCTTTTTTGCTGCCACGTGACGTTGTTGACTCGTATTTAGCCTGTGATCTACAACCATTCCAAGAACCTTCTCGCTTGTGGTATTACTGAGCCAAGTCTTCCCCATCTTGTAACTGTGCACCTAGTTCTTAATCCCTAGGTGTCCAACTGTGCACTTTATCCCTGTGAAAGTTCATGCTGTTGTTCTCAGCCCAGTGTTCAAGCCTATCCAGATCTTATTGAATTCTCTTCCTGTCTTCCAAGGCATTAGATATTTCCCAGAAGCCTCAGTCAGTCCATTGGTTGATCAGTGCTTTGAGCAGTTGACTGGAGCTTCTGGGAATTGAAATCGACCCCCCCCCCCCAAAAAAAAAAGGCTGGGAAACCCCAAAGGCTGAGCAAACCCCAAAGCGGAAGCTCAGGGGTGCGGAGTAGTAGGGCCCACCTTTGTTGGAAAGGGAAATGGACAAGGAAGAATGTGTGCATGACCTGCCAACGAGGTCCAGATATGGCCTGCATGTTGCAGACTCCGCTTGGTGGGGACACCTCCTCCTTCTCCTCCTCTGTCTGCGCTCAGGGACGGACCAGGAGCAGCCCTTAGGCTCCCATGCAAGCTGGTGGGAGAGGGGAGACTCCCCAGGGCCAACAATGGCCGTGGGCCAGCAAAGGGTTCAAACATGGCCTTACCTTCCGGTGTTCGTGGTCTATCATCACGTTGTGTGGCTTAACGTCCCGATGCATGACCCCCATGCTGTGGCAGTAATCCAGTGCCTGCGGAGGGAGGAGGCAGAGCAGGTGTGGAAGTGCAACCTTACCTGGCTCCCAAATGGGCACATGGAGGTGGCAGAGGGACTCGCAGCCCAGGGCTACCTAGACAGGCTTTCCTGCAGGGAGTGGGATGGGGCCACCTCAGCTGAGGGTGGGGTTAGTCCTTACAGAAAGGGGCCTCTTTTACATGGGGTGGTGGTGGTGTTCCTCTTTAAGCAACCCAGGTGGCTTCTGGTTGGCCCCCGCTGGCCCTCGGCAAGGGCAGCAAGCAAGGCAGAGGCAGCGGCAGCTTCTCCTTCGCGACTGGGGAACTGGCCCCCAACCCTGCCTTGAAACTGGGAACCCAACCAAGAGGGTCAACATGTGCCCTTGAAGGAGCAGCACCTGCAAGCCAAAGGCCACCTGCCAAAGCCTCAAAGGCCACCAGCAGTCTCTGGTTCCCTTCCCAGAGGCTCCCCCACCCTTCCCGCTTGCGCTGAGTAGCTGCCAGCCTTCCTTCCCACTGAGTTTCTTCCAGCTCTGCTATCTTTAGGAACTGGATCCGGGACCGTTTGCATGCAAGCCACGTCTTCTGCTGCTGAACAGCAGACTCTCCTCTGGCTGCAAGCCAGGTGTAATAAATAGCACAAGAGAGAGAGAGAGAGAGAGACACGACCCCTTCTGGCTGCTCCCAAAATCCAATTCTGGAGGCTCAGGTGCAGGCTGAGAAGACGGACGACCCAGGTGCAACGGAGGGTCTTGCTCTCTTGCTGACCTGCTCTGTCCAGCCTGCCCCCACCCACCCACATAAAGCTAGCTGAGGCACAGAGAGTCCACACATACCCTCCCCAGGTGTTCAATTCCTTACCTTCAGGATTTCATACATGTAGAATCGGATATCAAAATCTGAGAGCGTCTGATACAATTGCTGAGGGAAGGAGAGCGAGAAAGAAGAAGGGCGGAAAGGAGGTTAAGGAGGCAAGATTGTCAGGGCAAGGCTCAATGAGACGGTGGACTTGAGTATGCAAAGCCAGCTCCATCTTGGACAGAGAGATTGAATGTGTACCACTTAACATGCGGAAAAACTGTTAACAGAGCTCCTCTGGGTGTGTGCAGAGTGCTTCTTCCTGCAGCTTGTGAATCTGCCGGATCTGGATTATCAGGAATGGCTCTGAGGCTGCAGGATCTCAGCGGATCTTTTCCAGGCTTTTCTGGAGGAAGTAGCAGCCTCCAGTTTCCCTGGACGCCACCCAAAGGAGATGGCCCAGGGCAGTGGTGGCGAACCTTGGCACCCCAGCTGTTCTTGGACTTCAATTCCCAGAAGCCCAAGTCTCTTTGAATCCACATGAATGCATGTGGATTCACAGAGACTTGGGCTTTTGAGAACTGAAGTTCAAGAACAGTTGGAGTGCCAAGGCTCGCCATCACGGGCCTCTGTAATCCAGGCCAAGTGTTAGGCCTCCTCACACCAACAGCAGACCCCTCTCTGGCCCCCCTGCTCGTGATAACCAAGTAGGCTCCTCCAGTCAGGAAGAGCTGACCCAACTACTTGTATGTACTCCTTGCTACAAAGAGAGAGGGGTTTGTTTGTTTTGGAATGGGGAGGGCTGGTCAGTCCTGAAGGCAAGAAAACGGGTCCCCAATCTTTGCCGTTGGCAGTGCAAACAGAACTGGACCCCCTCCCCCAAAAGCAAAAGAAGGGCAGTCAGTAGCCACTCACCTTGAAGTCTGTGTTGTTGACATGCTCAAAGACCAGGGCAGGGGTCCGAGACTGCAGGCGGGCGGGCAGCAGAGGCATCCCCGGGGGCCAAGGGACAAGAGAGGAAAAAAAAAAGGCTTCGTCACACACCAGTTTGACCACTTCCGGGGATGGGAGGTTGAGCAGCCCCAGCAAGGGGTGGGCAAGAGACCACCGCTTGATCCCCTGGGGGTTTGGACACAGGTACTATTTGGATGGACTTGCGTCTCGTCCATAAAGTCAACCCTTGAACCGCGTCAGGATTGAACTCACAACGTTCTGGCCACAGGAGAGCAGTTTTTAACCCCTGCGCCACCAGGGCTCAACAATGACAGGTTGCTCATCTGTAACTGTTCTTCTTCTTTGTGGTCACCTGTGAATCCACACAAATGGGTTTACTATGCATACATAAACCCATCTGTGTGGATTCACAGAGACCACAAAGAAGAAGAACTTGATAGAGCGTAGGGGCAGAAATAGGCATTGTAGATAGCCCATAATTAGAACAATGTTCTATTTAACAAGAACAAGGATAGAGCAGTAGCCATTAGTTCTATACCACCCCACAGCACATAGAAGTGCCCTCTCTGGGTGGTGCACAAGTTAATGAGCATTTTGCCCCCAACACACTGGGTCCTTTTTTCCTGACCTCAGAAAAATGGAAGAGGCTGAGTCCACCTGGACCCCCATTAGGATCGAACTCCCAACATTTTGGTTGCAGGACAGCAGTCTAACCCCTATGCCACCAGGGCTCGTTCTTTCCAGGTTGGCTGTATCTATATGCACCACTCCCTAGTCTCAAACTGCACCAAATGCAGTGGGCAAGGCAGAGAGCAGGGGAGGAAGTGCAAGGAGACTATCAAATGGCATATGCTCTAGGTCAGGGATGCTCAAACTATGGCCCACGGGCCCCAGATCCGGCCCCCGACAACAATTCATCCAGCCCGCAATGCCCTTGTCGCTCCCAGAAGCGGAAGTAAACCACGTGACTAGCTGCCCCCCCGAACCTCGTGACCGGCCCGTGGCCCAAAAGGTTTGGACACCCCTGCTATAGGTGGAGGAGCTCCAGGTGGAGTGGAGTGCCAGGTGCAGGTGTGTGTGTCCTTCTTTGCCACACCATTTCCTGCGCTCCTTGGCCCGAGGTCCCATGCCCTCTCCCCCCTTCTGAGAACCCAGAACAGGCCCGGCTGCCCAGCTTAGGCCTCGGAGTCCTCCTGGGATTCCCTGCCAGCTTCTCCACCTCCTGCCTTGGTCTTGCAATCTCATTCCTTACCACGGGGTCCTTGACGATGTCGAGAAGGCTGATGATGTTTGGACCCCCACGGAGATTTTCCAGGATTTTAATCTCACGTTTGATTTTCTTCTTTTTTACTGGCTGAGAAAGAAGAGAGAGAGAGAATCATCACGGCTGGCCTTCCGAGACCCCGTTCTTTACAGCTGAGCCCCCCTCCAAAAAAGTTTGGGCACCCCTCTCCCAAACCAGCCATGTTGCACTAAGATGCCTTGAGCTCATTTCACACATTCATTTACAGCAGGGATGCCCAAACTTTTTGGGCTGTGGGCCAGTCGTGTGGTTCAACGGTTCCTCTCACTGGAAGAGGAAGTAAAACGCGCCTTGCAATCTATTTTGCAACAGATAGGTTTTGCAACAGGTAGATTTTAGGCTACCATTTTCTCTGCTTAAACCAGGGGTGTCCACACTACGGCCTGCAGGCCAGATCCGGGCCCCGACACCAATTCATCCAGTCCACGTCATCCTCGTCGCTCCTGTACAGGCATGTTTTATTTCAACTTCCAGGAGCGACGAGGGTGGCATGGGCCAGATGCATTGGTGTTGGGTGCCGGATCCGGCCTACGGGCCATTGTTTGGGCACCCATGGTTTACAGAAGGACTCAAAGCCACTCGCTGTTAGCAATATGTGTGCATGTGTTTGCTAGGGATCAAACCGAGCGAGAGGAACCTCTTCAAGAATGTCTAAATGCTTGGAGGATGCCTGCCTTTCCCTCTCTCCCTCCCACCCACCCACCCACTCACTGCCTGAAGCCCATTTCAAGGGTTCAAGCTACATCTTAACCACTGCCCTGCAAGGCAGGCTGGCCTTAACACCCACATATATACAATAGTCAGCCCAGATATACGCTAAATACGCAAAATTCAGGCTTAGACTAAAGAAAATTGGGAAAACACGGAGACCAGAAAGATATCACCTAGACAGCATCCCTAAAGAATACACGGTGGAGGTGATGAACAGATTTAATGGCTTAGATTCGGTAGACAGAGTACCAGAAGAATTATGGACAGAGATGAGGGACATCATGCAGGAAGCAGCAAAGAAAACCATACCAAAAGAAAAGAAGAGTAAGAAAGCAAAGTGGTTGTCTGATGAGGCTCTTAAAATAGCAGAGGAACGAAGGAACGCAAAAGCCAAAGGAGAAAGGAAAAATTACAATCATTTGAACACAGAATTTCAAAGAAAAGCAAGGAGAGATAAGGAAAACTACCTAAAAGAACAGTGCAAAGAAATGGAGGGAAACAACAAAAGAGGCAGAACCAGAGATCTTTTCAAAAAAATCCGGGAAATTAAGGGAACATTTAAAGCAAAAATGACCATGATAAGGGACAAAGACGGAAAGGAGCTAGCTGATGCAGAAGAGATTAAGAAAAGATGGAAAGAGTACACAGAGGAACTCTACAAAAAGGACCTCAACACTCCTGACAATCACAATGATGAAGAAGTAGAACTTGAGCCAGACATCCTGGAGAGCGAAGTCATAAAGGCCCTAAAGAGCACTGCAAACAACAAAGCTAGTGGAGATGATGGTATCCCAGTTAATTTTTCAAAGCGCTAAAAGATGACGGCGTCAAATTACTGCATTCAATATGCCAGCAGATTTGGAAAACAAAACAATGGCCACAGGATTGGAAAAGATCAGTATACGTCCCAATCCCAAAAAAGGGCAATGCCAAAGAATGTTCAAATTATCGAACAATCGCGCTCATCCCACACGCTAGTAAGGTGATGCTCAAGATAATACAGGACAGACTTCAGCAGCATGTGGAGAGAGAATTACCAGAGGTGCAGGCTGGTTTCAGAAGAGGCAGGGGGACTAGAGACCACATCGCCAACATACGTTGGATCATGGAGAAAACAAAAGAATACCAGAAACAAGTTTACTTTTATTTTATTGACTATACCAAGGCTTTTGACTGTGTGGACCACAACAAGATGTGGCAAGTAATTAAAGAGATGGGAATACCAGAGCACCTCATATGCCTCCTGAGAAATCTGTACATGAACCAAGAAGCAACAGTTAGGACAGAACAGGGAATGACAGAGTGGTTTGGAATAGGAAAAGGAGTAAGACAAGGCTGCATTTTATCACCATGCTTATTCAACCTATACACAGAGCACATAATGCGCAGTGCAGGGATGGAGGAATCACAATATGGGATTAAAATCGCTGGGAAAAACATCAACAATCTGAGATATGCAGACGACACCACCCTAATGGCAGAAAGTGAGGAAGACCTAAAGAATCTCTTGATCGGTTTGAAGGAAGAGAGTGCAAAAGCTGGCTTGAGACTCAATATCAAGAAAACCAAGATAATGGCAACAGGCCCCATCAGTTCCTGGAAAATAGACGGGGAAGAAGTAGAAGCAGTGACAGATTTTACTTTCTTAGGATCAAAGATCACTGCAGATGTGGATTGCAGCCATGAAATAAAAAGGCGACTGATTCTTGGGAGACAAGCGATGAGAAACCTGGGGAACATAGTGAAAAGCAGAGACATTACATTGCAAACAAAAATTAGAATAGTCAAAGCAATGGTATTCCCAGTAGTAATGTATGGATGTGAGAGCTGGACAATTAGGAAGGCTGAACGCAGAAGAATAGATGCCTTTGAAATGTGGTGTTGGAGGAGGGTTTTGAGAGTCCCCTGGACAGCAAGGAGAACAAATAGGTCAATCTTAGAAGAAATCAACCCTGACTGCTCATTGGAAGGTCAAATAGTAAAGATGAAGCTAAAATACTTTGGACATCAAATGAGAAGGGAGGATTCACTTGAGAAGGCATTGATGTTGGGAAAGGTGGAGGGCAAAAGAAGAAGGGGGAGGCCAAGGATGAGATGGCTAGATGGCATTGTGGACACAATGGGCATAGAACTGGGAGGACTGAGGGGGATGGTGGAGGACAGAGGCGCCTGGAGAACAATGGTCCATAGGGTCGCAAAGGATCGGAACCGACTGTGCGACTGAACAACAACAATCAGCAAAAACCTCTTAACGGTTAGAGCAGTACAACGATGGAACATGAGAACTAGTGGCAAGACATAATGGAAGTACTCAAAAGAGAATTAGGAAGCAACCCTTTCTCAGATCTGCTTTGATTTGGGTTCCTGCCTTGAGCAGGGGTTGGACTGGATGGCCTCACGGGCCCCTTCCAACTCAGTGATTCTCTATTAAGGAACTGAGGGATGGAGGTGGTGGTGGTGGTGGGAATGGTGGTACAGGTGGGGCCTGCCCGTGGGACTCTGGCTGCTCCAGCTGAAGAGGCACCTTAGGGCAGGAAAGAGCCGGCTTCCCCTTTCTTACACACACTTGCCTTAAGGATTTTCACCACCACTTTCTCATTGTTGGTGATATTGATGGCTTCAAAGACTTCGCTATATTTGCCCCGGCCGAGCTTCCGCACCAGCTGGTAGTCATCCTGATTGCTGCGGAAGAAGAGAGGAAGAGGAGGAAGAGAGAAACCAACGTCAGTTTGTTGCCGGCCCTTCCTGCTTGAGTCAGTGGCCTCCTGTTCCCTGGCTCAGAATCTGCCCCTGCAACTTTAGTATCTCTTTATATGCTTCCAAAGAGTTTTAGGAGGGACACCTGTGCTCCTTGGTTCATCTTCACAACAGCCTCACGAGGTAGGCTAGGCCCTTTGTGATCCCCGCCCTGCACGACTGTCCCTTGGGCTGAATGGGAATCTGAAGCTGGATCTTCCTGGTTCCAGGTGCCTCCTTCACTCAAGCAGGTACGTCTTGTATACCAGTTAGGGTCTACAACAGTGGTTCCCAACGTGGGGCCCACACCCCACAGGGGGCCTTCAATTCCCAGAAGCCTCAGTCAGGACATTGGCTGATCAGTGCTTTGGGGGGTTGACTGAGGCTTCGGACCATTGAAGTCGAAAAACCCAAGGTTGGGAAACACTGGTCTATAAGAAATGGTCAAACAACTGGGGCATGTCTGCAGTGGCCAAAGGCAACAGGTGACTCAATCTCCACCCACCCACCCACCCCCAACTACCTGGTCCTCTTTGATTTGCCTGGAAAAGAGCTTGGAGACCCTGAGATGGGAAGGTACCTGCTGCCCAAAGCGGGAAAAGAGGCAAGACAAGGCCGCCAGGTGCCAGCCAAAGGGAACCTTTGGGGGACCTTGCCTGCCCCCCCTTCCCCGAACTCTGGACCACTGCCCTCCTCCCACCTCAGTGGCTCTCCAGCTTCTCAGTCAACCAACTCAGCTCACTCTCCATCCTTGGTCTGACCTTCCCACCTCCCTACCCTGGGTGAGCCTTCAAGTCTACCCTTCTCTGGAGGCCAAGGGGAAAGCCTGACCCGTGCTCCAGGCACCTTGTCCTTTGCTGTAGGAAGGACATTTGGCAGGAGGGGGGGGGCAGAGAGGCCTGCAAAGCACACGTCCCACCTCCCTGACAGGGCCATACAATGGGGTCGTTTTCCTACTGTAAAGGTAAAGGCCATCGACTCAATGCCAATCAACAGGCGGCTATTAACTAACCCCGTGATGGCAAACCTTGGTACTCCAGATGTTCTTGCACTTCCCAGAAGCCCAATCCCCCATGAATCCACACGAATGGGTTTGCTGAGATTCATCCAGCCTACGCTGCGCTGCCCTCGTCGCTCTCGGAAGCGGAAGTAAAACGCACCCGTACGGAGGAAGGGTTAACCTGGAAGAGCCTTAACCGTACGGGCGTGTTTTACTTCCGCTTCCAGGAGTGACAAGGGCAGCGTGGCGTAAGCTGGATGAATCTCAGCAAACCCATTTGTGTGGCTACACAGGGGCTTGGGCTTCTGGGAATTGAAGTACAAGAACACCTGGAGTGCCAAGGTTTGCCATCACACAACTAACCTGACCACCCTGAGGAGTAAAGGCCATGGGGGGCAAAGTCCACAGGGAAGGAAGGATGAGGGTTCCCAAGTGGATGGTAGGGTCCCACTTGGGTCTCTCATGAGGGAGGGGGGAGGGCAGCAGCTTCCTCCATCCTGGCCTGGGGCTGAGGAGGACTTTGTGTGCCCAAAGTCTCAGGACCAGAAAAGGACTCAAAGGCACTGGATCTGGGATACAGCAGGAGTCATGCTGCCATGCGGAAGGCAGATGAAAGGCCACGGCATCATTCTGGGGTTCCCAGGACACTCTTCGTGACTGATTGCCATGAGGACTGCCAACATTCAAAACAGGATACAGCTCAAGAAGAAGAAGAAGAAGAAGAAGAAGAAGAAGAAGAAGAAGGGCCCTGCCCTTGAACACCCCCGCCTCCCCAAAAAACCCAGACAGACAAGGTGTGGGAGTGGAAGGAACCACAGGCTAGAATGGCAAACCTTGCTGTTTCAGAGTCCAAACACATCTTACCCCCATTCCACGACATGCGACTCGTAGTCCCAATACTCGCGGGGTCTCTGCGTGTTCACGTCTGCGTAGACTCTCGCTCGACTTGGCACTGGGCCCGACATGCTGCCCCAGCGTGCTGGTGAGCCCCTCGACTGCTCTAAAACAAACACATAGATTCACAGCCCAGAAACAAGGCAGCACGGACCAAACATGCTCAGCACAAAATTAAAGTGCAGCTAGTCTCCAAGATACTTTAAAAAGGCGAAGGGAAGCCGGCCACTGGCTAACTGTTTGTGCCGCCAGCCAGAATGCTGCCGGACCAATGGATGCCTTCATCGTGCAAGGGTGCAGCTCCAAGGGAGCGGCCGGCCAGCCGGCCGGCCGGCTGGCAGAAAAGCCAGACAAGACTATGCCAGGCCTGCAGACTCTAGGCAGAAGAAGAAAACAAGCCATAAACCATGGCAGCCAACACAGCACATGGAAGGAAGGCAGTTAGTATCAAGAGCATCAGAATGGAAGGAACCTGCAAATCTGTGCAGAAGTAGAAACTACTCCAAGGCAAGGAATCATCCATGTCTCCAGGGAAGTCTGGGCAAGAGATGGCCAGCGCCCACAGATACACCAGGGATGCCTGAGCCCACTCACTAGGGGTCTTGCCAATAGTTCTCATGTTCAATCTTCTAGAACAGAGGTCTGCAAACTTGGCTCTCCAAATCTTCTTGGACTTCAATGACCAGAAGCCCTGGTCAGCAGGTGTGCTGACTTGCTTCTGGTAATTAAAGTCTAACAACACCTGGAGCACCAAGTTTCCCGGGCCCCTATCCGAGGAGATTCTCTCACTAGAAAGGCTGGAAACCCTTTCTGCCACAGACCATGAATCTGTTTCCATAAAGAGAAGTGGGGCAGTTGTGAAGTCCTTGAGAGACACACCAAGCACCCCACCACCACCACCACCACCCCTGACCCCATCCATTGCATTGAGGCACAATGGGTCTCAGGGTTCAGCCCAGATCACACAACTCACAATACAGTATGTTGCTTTACCTAGGAATGACCCCAAAGGAGCAAAAAGCCACCCGGCACACCTGAGGCCAAGCGATGTCACCTCCAATTGTCAGGTAAATTCAACCTCTGTCTCCATTTCCCAATTTGTCGTCTTAGCCAGCAAACAACTTAATTCTGCAGGTTAGGTGTGACCGAGTTTCCCAAACAAAGTCCCAGACAAGAACCGCCTGGCTCCCACTCTGTATCGCAAGTAAGCAAGTGAACCCATAAAAGGGATTTGAATCAGAGCATGAAACACTTAACAGGAGACCTCTAAATTGGAATTCTACAAACCACTGTGCCCAGAAAACATCCAGCCAGCCTCCACAGAGGTAAAAAATGCTGGATGCGTTTTAATCTAGCAGTCTTCTTTAGGGGTGAAGACAAACCCCCACCCCCACCCCCCCATAGGTAGCTATAGGGGCTGCTCTTCAGAGGTCCCAGCAGTGCCAAATGTCTTATTTCTATTTCTCAGTGACTTTCCTCCCTTTCAGAATCACTTTCTAAAACCCACGGGAGCCCCATCATTCATTCATTTGTTCTCCGGATGCTTCTCCCACAGGTCAATACAAGCAAGCCTGCGGCTGATAAAGAGATCCCTGTACCTGCAGAAACACACTTTTAAAGACACGGCTAGTCACATCCTAAGGGCGAGCCTCTTTATACATCTATGCTGAGGCCCCATCTGGAATACTGTGTGCAGTTCTGGTCGCCACACCTCCAGAAGGATATTATGGGGATGGAAAAAGTGCAGAGGAGGGCAACAAGGAAGATTATTAGGGGACTGGAACACCTTCCTTGCCATCTGAGGCTGCAACGGTTGGGCCTCTTCACTCTTGAACGATGGACGGCGTTTAAGAGGTGACCTGATGGAAGTTTATAATATCATGCACGGTGTGGACAAAGGAGATAAGGAAAAACTGTTTTCCCTATCGCACAACACTAGAACTAGGGGACACTCCATGAAACTTTTGGGTACTAGTTCTCAAACAAATAAGAGAAAGTACTTTTCCACCCAGAGGATCACTGGTCTATGGAACTCCCTGCCAGAATAAGCGGTGACAGCTGTCAGTCTTGACAGCTTTAAGAAAGGATTAGACAAGTCCATGGAGCTCAAGGGTATCAATGGCTATAATTATGGATACCTAAGAACAACCTCTGGGGTGGAGAGATAGGCAGGATATCTCTCAATGCTATGTCCAGGGAATCCTCAGCAGGTGAAGGCATCTGCTTGGGGATACTCTGAAGGAAATGGTGAGCCAGTGTGTGAGACAATGCTGGACTGGATGGGCTCCTGTGGCCTCTTCCAGCAAGGCTGCTCTTATGTCCTTATGAGCATCTCACCAACTTCCATAAAGGCTTTCGCTTCCAGGGAAACTGAGCTTGGCTGCTCATCTCTCGGACTGTCATCGACTGGCCAGCCACAGAGCACCAGACGGATCGAGCAGAGTCCGTCAGCCTCGAGGTTTCCTTTTGCTTTGGAGGCAGCGGCAGCCCTGGCTAATGATGCACCAAGCCAAGGTGCCTTCAGGAGGGCAGCTGCAGTTCTCGGGAGCCCTTCTTGCCACCGTCCCCCTGAAAAGAGCTTAGACCTCTTCCTCCCCTGAAAGACAGGCAAACGTCCTTCACAAGCCCATGTCAGACCTTTATTGCCAAACGGGCAAAGGACACAGTCCAGTGTGGAGCCGAATGCCAATCAAGAGCCAGGACGTGAAAGCAAAATGGGGGTGGGGTGGGGTGGGGTGGGGACCTGCATCTAAACACTAGGTAAAAGTTAAGGTCTCCCTTGTTCAAAAGCCAGGCGTATCCAACTCTAGGGTGTGGTGCTCATCACAGTTTACAGCCAAAGAGCTGAGTCTGCAGATGTTTCTGTGGACATGTGGCAGGCATGACTAGATACTGGAGTGCACAGAATGCTGTTTACCTTCCCACTGAAGTGGTCCCTATTTAAAGGTAAAGGTTTCCCTTGCTCAAAAGCCAGTCGTATCCGACTCTAGGGTTCAGTGCTCATCTCTATTTCAAAGCCACAGAGCCAGCGCTGTCTGCTTCTGCAGATGTTTCTGTGGTCATGTGGCAGGCATGACTAGACACCGGAGCACACTGAACGCTATTACCTTCCCACCAAAGTGGTCCCTATTTATCTACTTACAATTTCTTCCTTTCAAACTGCTAGGTTGGCAGGAGCTGCTCATTCTGTCACGCAGCACTCGGGTCAGAGTGGATTTCTACCTCTGTCCCAGCAAGAAATTGCAAGTAGATAAATAAGTACCACTTCTAGGCTCCCTGAATTTCAGAGCTACAAAAGATCTCCATTTCTCACCGACTCTTTTGGAAGGCACTGAGCACAATACAGGTACTTTGGGACAAAGTGTCTTCCCATTTCCCAAACATTTTCAGCACAGCCTCTAGTTGCAAGGAGCACACACACACACACATGCACACACACCCCACCACTGGCCCTGGCCCTACACCTCTTTCTGGGGCACAGCTCTCAAAGTCAGGAAGCAAAGACCTTTCTTCATGTTCAGTCTCAACAGAAAATGAAAGAAAGCCCCCACCCCCCAGGCAGCTATTGCTAACCCCTCATGAGACTCTGGAGAAAGGATGTGAAACAGGAGATCTTTAAAGGAGAAAGCAGCCACCCTGCCCTCTCAGTCCACAAGCACAGAGGGGAAGGCCCAGAAAGAAACAGGAGTTTTGAGGAAGGAGAGGGGGGACACGGTTCTGCCATAGACTTGTCCTCCCTCCCTTCCTCCCCCCAACTGGAAAAAAATGAATTATGAAACAATTTGTTTCATAGGGAGGGAGGAAGACTCCATTAAAGCCCAGTGTTTCTGTACTGCTCCTTGGCCTTTGCTCTCCACAAATAATGTCTAAGTCTGCTCAACACTTGATGTTCAAATGCTGCACCGCATGGAACAGCTCTAGCTCTCTGGCTCCGGAATGCAACCTGGGAACCTGCCAAAGAGATCTCTCTTGCCAAAGGATGGCCAGGTAGTAGCTCTGGGTGAGGCCGCCTCCATCTCCGTTCCCAGATTCCACCACAGCTTGCAGCATGTGAAAGAAATCGGACAGAGAGAGGCTGGCAATGCTTCAAACCAAGATGTAAACTGCCATGTGAAAAATGATAGAGAAGCTGGCCGTGCCTTCACTTTCAGACCTCCAAGGAAACGGTAAAATGAAAGGTGAAAAGAACACAAAACCTCAAACAGCGATAGCTCAGAAAACTAAACTCACATTAAAAAATACCAAAATTGTTGAATACAAATGTTGCTACCTAACACTTTCTATAATCAATAAGCCTCGGGCGTATTGAAAAAAAGCAGTGACTCTTACATATGACTGAAATGGCAAAATAAAACAGTCACCCTACATTAACAATTTTCTTTATTTTAGTATTATTTATTTATTTACATCATTTCTACCCTGCCTTCCTCATCCTTGGATGACCCAATGCTGATGTTCTCTTTGGTTTGTGAATTTAACTTTTCAACAAGTTCTCATAACTTCTCATAACTTGCAAAAATTAAGAGCTGGCAAAATGTTCTTAATCATTCAGCATGTTGCATCTTCATCCATTTGAAACAGAAATGAACAATATTTAACAATAATTCATTCAGCAAATTAAAAAAGGCCCACTAAACTACGGCATAAATCCAGCTGCACAACGGGAGTGAAGTCACTGGCCATAGCCAATTGCCACAAGTTCAGCCAGAACGCGAGCAGAAAAGGCTCTCCAAATACATCACTCAGATTTGCCTAAGGTGCATCATAGGCTGTGTGTTTTCTGCATGTGTCTCCCACAGAACAGCCTTTGACATGTACTTTGAATTTGAAAATGCAAAAGAGGTTTCACAGGGCAAGACGTGCACCAGTCTACCATAGAATCATGGCAATAGGTCACATGCCATCAATTTCCGAAGGCCTGCCTTTACTAGAATCTTGTGCATTCCTACATGTTTAAAAACAGACTAATCTATTTCACGTGACTAGACACCAATCAATATATCTCACGGAATGCCCACAGACCAGGTGGTAGACAATCCTACTGCCTGTCTACTAGTATGGGCACTTAAGGGCCCAGAATGCATGTGAGAGATTGTGAGGAGCTCCAGAGGCATCTCTTGACACTGGGGGAGTGGGCAAAACAGTGGCAAATGAGCTTCAACACTAGTAAGTGCAGAGTGATGCATGTTGGGGCAAAGAACCCCAATTACATTTATAAACTGATGGGGTCTGAACACTCTGCGACAAACCAGGAAAGGGACCTTGGTGTCCTGGTGGACGAGAGCGCAATGAAGGTGTCAACCCAGTGTGCCTCAGCAGTGAAAAAAGCAAACTCAATGCTAGGGATCATTAGGAAGGGTATAGAAAACAAGTCAGCAAGTGTCATCTTGCCTCTTTATAAATCTATGGTGAGGCCCCATCTGGAATACTGTGTACAGTTCTGGTCGCCATACCTCCAGAAGGATATTATGGAGCTGGAAAAAGTGCAGAGGAGGGCAACCAGAAGGATTAGGGGACTGGAACACCTTCCTTACCATAAGAGAAAGTACTTTTTCACCCAGAGGATCCCTGGTCTATGGAACTCCCTGCCAGAAGAAGTGGTGACAGCTGTCAGTCTTGACAGCTTTAAGAAAGGATTAGACAAGTTCATGGAGGACAAGGGTATCCATAGCTATAATTATGGATACCTAAGGACAACCTCCGGGATGGAGAGATAGGCAGGATATCTCTCAATGCCATGTCCAGGGAATCCTAAGCAGGTGAAGGCATCTCCTTGGGAATACCCTGAAGGAAATGGTGAGCCACTGTGTGAGACAGAGTGCTGGACTGGATGGGCTCCTGTGGCCTGTTCCAGCAAGGCTGTTCTTATGAAGCCTCTTTCAAAAGGGCAGCAATTGCTTCCCAGGCCAAGTCCCGTCTTCACTGTTCCATCCCTGCCTTGGGCTGTCTGTTATATACCCCAAGAACGTTCCTTAGTGCATGCCTCTCTCACTGAATGGAAAAGAAAAAGCAGACCGAAGTCAGCAAAAGGATTGCTGCAGGGACTGAGCGTTTCCTACCTTGAGGCTTGGCTATTCTGCAACCCCAAAGCCACTGGGACTACAAGGTGCCCCCCCAAAGGCAGAGCAAGGCACGTACAGCATTCCAGGCAAAGTGGAGTGGAGGGTAGGTGGTGGCACTGGCCAGAGGTGGCGCCAGGCGCTCCCACGCTGTCAGGGGTTTCTCATCCGACGGGAGGAAGCACAAACTCCCTGAGGTCCAGCCACTTGTTCACAGCATCGCTCTGTCTCTGAAAGAAAGAAAAACAGGAAACGCCCTGCTAGTTCCTCTCCATCTTCCCCTTTTCTCAGCTTTTATTCTTACGCATCTCTACTGCATATCAAGCACATGGGTCTTACAACAGTTCACCAACATCTCCAACAATAACACACGCAAGAGATTCAATACTATGTTCATAAGAAGCAGCGGGGCTGCAGTGGTGGCTCAGTGGTTAAGAAGCTCAACCTCGTTAGCTGGAAGGCTGGCAAGTTGGCAGTTTCAGACCTGGATACTGCATGATGGACTGAGTGCCGTCTCTGCCCCAGCTCTTGAGGATATGAAAGGAGCCTCATTCAGGTGTCCCCTGAGCAGAGTTTCTTCCGCAAAAGTCCTTTCAACCCAGAATAATTTCTGACATGAAATTATTATAAGAAGTAGCGATGCATTTACAGGTGAAACTCGGAAAATTAGAATATCGTGCAAATGTTCATTTCACTTAAAAGGTGAAACAAATATATGAGATAGACTCACTACATGCAAAGCGAGAGATGTCATGTCTTAATTCATTATAATTGTGATGATCATGGCGTACAGCGTACATGAGAGTATGTGATGATTATGGGGTACATGAGATTGGGGGAGCTGGGGTTTTTATAAGCAGCCCTAAGCATCAATAGTATAACAAAGTAAGGCTTGAACTATCTCGCTTTGCATGCAATGAGTCTATGTCATATATTTGTTTCACCTTTTAAGTTGTGTTACTGAACTGAATGAACATTTGCACGATATTCTAATTTCCTGAGTTTTACCTGTACGTATCATGGAATTGATTCTGATTTACTGCAGCTCTCTCATATTCCCCAGAAAATCTGTAGTCGTACTCAGAAGTGGCTTATCTGTCCCTTCACCTGCACTCTTGGTCTGCATAGTCCACTCCACTCAAGTCAAAGCTGACCAAAGGACAGGTGACCCCACAGCCACTCGTGTGCCCAGGTGAACTTGGCCAGCTCCTCTCCTGAGAGAGGCACTGTGCGGACTTGAACTCTCAGCCCCTGTCTCAGCAGACAGCTGCTCCAACCCACTGAACCTGCTCATATCATGGTAAAGAAGGAATGTAGTGTAAACAAAAAGTTGATCAGCCAATCCAGGACTACAAAAATCTACTTGAAATATATTTAGAGAAGTAACATCTCCCACCTAGAGAGTGGGGTTGGGGGCATAAGATTCCTGCAACTCTCCAAATTCAGAAGAGTGTGTGTATGTGGGTTTTAGCCAGAATAGGAAGGATTAAGCTCAAGTTGGAGGCTAAAAATCATTTTTCTAAAAAAATAAATAAAAAAAAATCCTGCATGCTTATATAAGCCTCTAATTATAACACCACAAGCCAGAAAGAGAAAAAGAGACCAAAGTCCTCTCTAGCCCACATCCTGTTCTTCACAGAAGCCCACAAGCAGTACCCACAAACAGCAGCAACCCTTCACACTTGTGACCAGAAAGGGACCTGTGGCCACCAGGAAAGCGACTGGCCGTTGTCTGTCGTCTCCTACGAATCTGTCTAATCGATCCTTAAAGCCACCAACTGTGGGAGCAGTTTCCCCACTTTAGCTTTACACAGTATAAAATATACTGTAAATCCTGTTACCAGTTTCAAGGACAAAGCATCAAAATCCACTCAGAAAACAGCACCTTCTCCTAAGCAACTCTGCCTAAGGCAGGTAGGAATTAGTCATATTGTCGTGGCTAACACTTGATGAACTACTCATCACCAGAAATTGTTTTTGAAAAGGGCACAGGACTTTTGTCCAATCCAGCCCCCCCATTTTTAAAATGTCACTAAGCAAAAGTGCATCTTCAGGACCACTTCACTCACCATAATAAAGGTGCCTTCGTTTTGTCAGTATCACGCCTGGCCTATACATGGAAAAATAAGTCCAGACTAGCCTTGCCTTAACAGTTCATACATTACCAGAATAGACTTTGTAACCTTAAAAGCACATCAGCAGGCCATGTGCATTCTGCTCTGGAAAGAGTAAGTCAACCCCTACTGACTAAGCTAGACTCCCATAAACCCACCCTTCTTCCACACCCTGGTAGACTTGGTCTGCAGAGAAGGGGCTGACATCTTGAGAGCCCCGACCGTGGCATGGACCGTCTTCTTTTTGTCTCTCCTTACCCACCCTGTCCTAGCTTGGCACAGGGACTCAGGAGCTGCCTGCACAGCATCAGTGCTGACAGGCACGCCTGTAGTGGCTTCCAAGGAATGGGCTGTAGCTGCTACCTTACAGGAGCTCCTAGGTTTGGTCCCTGCCTGACAACAGCCTCATCTGGAAGGTCCGGACTGAAACAGCCGCCTCCTGAAAGACCCTTCTAGGGCTCTGCTGCCAGTCAGAGCAGACAACACTGGGTGGGGTGGAACAAGGCCGCCATCCTATGGCAGGCAACTTCATGCATTATGTAAACCCCACGGAAATGGTGCACACAGGGAGAATGCCAGTGAATATCTCGTTAGAAAAATTAGCCTACTTTCTCAGCCTCCGTCTAGATCTTAGTCTTAGTGCAAAAGTTGAAGGCGGGGAAGAGAGAGAGAGAGTAAAAGAGACCCATGAACAACACCTGCAATTAAGGGTGTGTGGAAGGCAAGTTCCTGAGTCCTCCGGATTCCTCTCCAGGCGAGGCACTCCAGCGCTTGAAAGGGGAGAGAAAAACAAAAGTCCTAAAAGGATCCGGGCTAAAGCTGGGCATTGACTTCTTTCCTAATTAATCACTGCACTTTTAATCAGTCAACTAAAGGTTTCAGAGGCCTGTGCAACTGGTTGTGGCTATTCTGGTGGGTGGGGGTGGGGGTGGGGGTTGTTAGCTAGGGTGCCCCTACTTTGGAAGCAGAATCAGGCATGTTGGGTGGGATGGGGGTGTAATGGGTCACTGTGGACAAAGTAGATGCCAATTCATCCGGCCCACAAAGCCTCGTCGCTCCCGGAAGTGGAAGTAAAACATCGGGGAACAACGAGGGCTTTGCGGGCTGGATGGGTTGGCATCAGGGGCCAGATCTGGCCCACGGGCCATAGTTTGGGTACTCCTGGTCTAAATTTTTACATGTAGCACTCCAGACCCCTCGCTGTATATCCAACGCTGCCCTTTGCCTGGAAATGGGCATGATAAAGGTTGAGACGAGATTGTAGATAGCTACGGTTGGGCCTCTTCACTCTTCAACGACGATGGCGTCTAAGAGGTGACCTGATGGAAGTTTATAAAATCATGCACGGTGTGGACAAAGTAGATAAGGAAAAACTGTTTTCCCTATCGCACAACACTAGAACTAGGGGACACTCCATGAAACTTTTGGGTACTAGTTCTCAAACAAATAGGAGAAATTACTTTTCCACCCAGAGGATCACTGGTCTGTGGGACTCCCTGCCAGAAAAAGTGGCATCAGCTGTCAGTTTTGACAGCTTCAAGAAAGAATTAGACAAGTTCATGGAGGACAAGTGTATCAATGGCTATAATTATGGATCCCTAAGGACAACCTCCGAGTTGGAGAGATAGGCAGGATATCTCTCACTGCCATTTCCGGGGAATCCTAAACAGGTGAAGAAGGCATCTGCTTGGGAATAAATACCCTGAAGCAAATGGTGAGACAGAATGCCTGTGGCCTGTAATCCAGCAAGGCTGTTCTTATGTGTGTAGCCAGGATCTCTGCCAGGGCTACGATGTTGTGTAGTCCAACTCTTGGCAGACCCTTGAGTGCTTCTGTGGGCACCCCTGCCACAAAATGTGGGAAAGACGTTGTCCCTCAGCAGTCCTTAAACTGAGGATTGAGGGGAAGTGCCCCCCCCCACTGTAGAAGGGGCCCCTCAACTAAGAGTCACTTGAGCTAAGGAGCATAACTGAGCTGCAGAGTGCGTGCCTTGGGTGTCAGAGCTGGTCTGTGGCTCTGGTGGAAGACAACGATGCGCTCAAATTGTCTGAACCTTTTCCATCTGGTGGGATTGTGGTGATTTTGCAGGCCACCAGCTATCACTGGCCATAGTGGTGGTGGTGGTGAAGGTGTGTGTGTGTGTGGGGGGGGGCAGTAAGAGATGGGGGGGCACCCTAAGGATGCCCGGTGGGGAAGCAGTGACCTGCAGACCCCCAACTGACCCTACTCACCAGTAGTGCTGCAAGGGCCAGGATGGGGCAAGAATATGATTTCCTTTGCAATGGGGAGGGGGGGGGGTCAGGGTTTTTTAGCTGGGGAGGAAAAAAGGTTCCCAGGCATCCCAACACCCCCCCACACACCCCTATATATGCTCCTCATCTCCCCCCTAGGTCCAAATAGGTCACTCCAGGCCCTATATCCACCCTCTCCCTCTTAACGACAGACACCCCCCACCCTCACATAAAACCAACCCCTCCCCCACAGATCCCCTCCCAGCCCCATAACCTCCCCCCCCCCAATTGAGGCACCCCTCCATCCATCCATGGGCCCCAATGGAGGGACACCGCCCCCCCCCATCCCTTGTCAGGACTCTGTCCGGTTTATCGCTCCCCCCCCCACAGGACGACCCCCGCCAAGGCATGGGGGGCACAGGCCCCACAGCCACCCTCCTCCTCTCGGCGGGGTTTTACCTGGCCGGGCCGCTCGGGGGGCGCCGGTCTCTCCTGGGAGGGGGGAGGAAAGGCCGGCGGGTGGGGGCTGCCTGGCCTCTCCCCGGTCCGCTGGGGTGGGGTGGGGGGGGCGACAATATGGCGGCGGCCGAGGGAGGGCGGGCGGCGGAAGGAGCGAGGCAAGCCAGCTCCTTCGCCCGCCGCCACCCCAGGGGGCGCTCCCATTTCCGGACCATAGAGAGGGAACAGCCGGAAGAACGCCCGTGGAGGCGGAAAGACTCCAACTCCCGTCAGCCCCGGGCCTCAAAGCCCACGGCGGGAGAGGGCGGGAGTTGGAGTCCATGCCCAGGCAAGGGACGGAGAATGGGGGGCTGGGAGCCGCCCCCAAAGCTGCACCGGTTTGAGTGACAGGCGCCCCCCCGCCCCACAAATGGGGGAGGGGGAGGGGAGAAGAAGCTCACCTGATTCATAAAGTGCAGGAGAGCCTAAAATGAGATTATTAACAGCTAAAAATTGGGAAATGCACACGAGTATTTTGGAATGGGAGAAGGAATTGTGGCCAAGGGCTCCAACTGGCATAAGTGAACTGAAACCAACACTAAAAGGTTTCATGAAGAAAAATGACTTTATAGATATTTCAGGAATATTTTTTTAATCGAACATGTGTTTCACAAATCTAAAGGAGTTAAGCCTGGTCAAGAATACTTAACATTTTGGAAATAGGAGATAAGACACATAAGAACATAAGAACAGCCTTGCTGGAAGAGGCCACAGGAGCCCATGCTCCACTCCAGCCTTCTGTCTCACACAGTGGCTCACCATTTCCTTCAGGGTATTCCCAAGGAGATGCCTTCACCTGCTTAGGATTCCCTGGAAATGGCATTGAGAGATATCCTGCCTATCTCTCCAACCCGGAGGTTGACCTTAGGTACATCCATAATTATAGCCATTGATAAGATAAGAGGGAAAGAAGCATGGATAAGAGAACAAGGGAGGGAGGGAGGGAGCACACTGCTGCACATAGGCCAACAAGGGTGAGGACTTCTGTTGTTCTTTCCGTAACATCAAGATGCGAATTGATAGGAATTGATGTGGCTTCCTATCCAGAATACCAAGGATGCGGCTGAAGTGGGGTAACGTGAGGGAGTTAGTAGTATTCGAATTTACAAAGATAGTTGGAACAATGTGTTAGGATAGGTCGTGATATGTTTTGATTACTTTGTATATGTTTTATTTCTTTGTATTGTTTTATGTACTGTTCATTTATAAAAAATTAATAAAAATATATTTTAAAAAAGATGTGAATTGAGTGATGCGTTGTTATGTTTTGGATAAATAAGATTTATTTTAAAATGCCAACTGCAGGAGAGCCAACCTCCCCTGCCGTCACAGATATGCTGAAAGCTGCCACCTTTACATAAGAGCAGCCTTGCTGGAAGAGGCCACAGGAGCCCATCATCCAGTCCAGCATTCTGTCTCACACAGTGGGTCACCATTGGCTTCAGGGTATTATTCCCAAAGAGATGCCTTCACCTGCTTAGGATTCCCTGGAAATGGCATTGAGAGATATCCTGCCTATCTCTCCAACCCAGAGGTTGTCCTTAGGTACATCCATAATTATAGCCATGGACACCCTTGTCCTCCATGAACTTGCCACATCCTTTCTTGAAGCTGTCAAGACTGACCGCTGTCACCACGTCTTCTGGCAGGGAGTTCCATAGACCAGGGATCCTCTGGGTGAAAAAGTACTTTCTCTTATTTGTTTGAGAACTCGTACCCAAAAGTTTCATGGAGTGTCCCCTAGTTCTAGTGTTGTGCGATGGGGAAAACAGTTTTTCCTTCTCTACTTTGCTGGCCATTAGGTCAGGTCCCCTACAAAAGGAGGACTCCCAGGAAGCGTGTGGCAAGAATGGGGCAGTGTTTCATGCAAATAACCCAAAAGCCTGCCTTGAAAGAGCCTGTAATGTAATCTAGAGTTCAGCAGACCTGGGTTTGTGGGTACAATTCCCAGCACTGCTGCCTACAGAATCCTTGGAGAATTCTGGGAACTGTAGTCCAATGCCTACCACCCGTTTCTTGGCATAATCATTCATAAATGAATCTCTGTAACTTTATTTTGTAATAAACAACTGCTAACCTTAAGCTAGTTTTTGTCAAGTTGTACAGATTATCAGGAAATTGCAAGTAGATGAATAGGTACTGCTCTAGTGAGAAAGGTAACAGCGTTCCATGTACTCGTGTTGTCATGCCTGCCATATGACCATGGAAACTCTGCAGACACAGACAGCACTGGCTCTTTGACTGTGAATGGAGATGAGCATTGAACCATAGAGTTTGATACGGGTGGTTTTTGAGCAAGGGCAGCGTTGACCTTAGATTGTCAACTTTCTTATATGCTGTCAGGTTGTTCCCAAATTATGGCTATTCTCATTGGGTTTCTGAGGCACCGGAGATGCTGGAGGACTGGTTTCCCTTTGTCACCGCCCCTCCCAATGAGCTTCCAAGACTTCCTTATGGATTGGGACTGGAGTCTCCCGAGTCTTAATCCAACACTCTTCTGCTTATATCAGTATTTCCCAATGTGGGGCCCATGCCCCCACAGGGAGACTTCAATACCCAGAAGCCTGCTAGCTCATTGGCTGGTCAGTGCTTCGGGGAATTAAAGTCCAAAGACCAAAGGTTGGGAAACCCTGCCCTATACCATTCTTGCTTTATCAATTCAGCCCAAGGTTTCCATCCATCCTATGTACCTTCGTATGAAAACACGCAACGCACATCATGGGACAAAGTAGAACTTATCGTGGGAGGTGGAGATAGGTGTGCTTATGGTGGTGTCCACTAAACCAGGAGGTAAATCTAGAACCAGGGGTCCAGCCAACTTGGCTCTCCAGACGTTCTTGGACTTCAATTCCTAGACGCCCTGACCAGCAGATGTGCTGGCTTGGACTTCTGGCAATTGAAGAACACCTGGAGAGCCAAGGTTGCTGGCCCTTGATCCAGAACAAGATGAAGCCTGAAAGTTCCCATCCGGCTGGCCGTTTGGGACTGAACCTGTTGTGGCAGAGGCTATTTGGTTTCAAAGGAGATGATCTTCCACAGGGGCCCAGCAGATGATGCTGGTGAGACATGAGAGTGGCACGCTTGTCACTCCTGGCCTCCTTTTCCATGCTTGACAAAGCAACTTTGAAGAATATCAGGATTTAAATTTGGCTAAGATCAGATTTCACTTTAGGGATATAAAGTGAATTTTGCATTTTTAGGCAGAACCTAAAGCTGAAGCTTTCAAATACGTTTTTAATAAATTAAAAAAGAAGACATTGTTTAACACCTTCCTCTTGACCAAAGAATGTTTCGGTTACTAACAGACCAGTTATTTTATCAATGGCCGCAGCTTCAGGGAGCTGCACAGGGTTGAACCCACTCCATGTGAACCCTTTCTTGAATGCATGGTTTACAACAAACTTTATGGGCCGTGGGCCGGTCACGTGGGTCCTCCCACCAGAATCAGAAGTAAAACACACCTTGCAATGTTTTGCAACAGGACGAGATAGATTTCAAGTTGCCATTTTCTCTGCTTAAACCAAGGGTGCCCAAACTACGGCTCATGGTCCAGATCCGGTCCCCGGTGCCAATTCATCCGGCCCGCACCTGCCCATCATAAGCAGAAGCAAAACACTTCTGCTTCCAGGAGCGACAAAGGTGGTGTGGGCCGGATGAATTGGCATCGAGGACCAGATCTGGCCTGCGGACCGTAGGTTTGGCATCCCTGGTTTACAATCTGTATCACACCCTGGCAGGTGTAGATAAAAATTGCCCACTGAGGCAACAAAGCTGCCACAAACTGCCACTCGTTTTGCTGCTAGAGATGAAAACGCCCCTTCGGGCAACCTTATGGGCTTAAGATCCTGGAGAAAACGCCCCAGGCAAGCTACGCGTCCAGGTCACTCACTCGACTCAGAGCAATAAAAAGAGCAAAGGCATTGGAGGCTGCCAGGCAGCCCAATGGGTTAAGGCAGACGCTGAGCTTGGCAGGCTAGCAGTTCGAGACCCCGAGTGCTGCATGACAAGATGATCTCCTGTTGTCTGTCCCAGCTCCTGCCAACCTAGCAGTTTGAAAGCAAGAAATTGCAAGTAGATAAGCAGGTAACGCTCTGACAGGAAAGGTAACAGTGTCCCGTGTTCTCTAGCGCCTAGTCACATGACGCAGGCAGCACTGGCTGTATAGAGAGATGTGCACCCGAACCCTAGAGTTGGACATGACTGGCTTTCTTCTTCCAGCAAGGGAGACCCTTGACCTTTACTGCCCTTTCAGATTTAGACTCCTCAAGCTTTATAAACATGCAATAGTAAAAGAGTCACTTGTTTATTTGGAAAATATGCTTTAATCACATTCAGTGGGGCAGATGCCACCTGCGCATTCCTAAAAAGTTGCTGAGCAGACAAAAACGTCCAAAGGACCCCCACCCCCACCCCCGAAGGTGCCTAGGGCTCTCCTGGCTAGAAAGTCAGGCAGCAGCAGTCCCAGGGAAGTGGGGCAGCCATGAAAGGGAGCCCTGGGTGCTTCCCTCTGGCACGGCAAGGACGGATCGGGGCCGGAGCCAAGAGAGAACAGAAGCCAAGCCAGAGGGGACCCGGACAAGAGGGGCAGCCTCAGAGTGCCCCACTGGACGAGGTGGTTTACAGCTTGCAAGGAGGCCTTGGACGTGGAGGGCAAATAGGGCTCCTCTGGAGGAGGAGGAGGAGACAGACGCTGGCCCCTAACCCCCTCCGCACCCGGCACGCCCACCCTGGGACAGGACGGAAACGAGTCAGCACAAGTCTTTTAAAGTGCCATGAAGTCCGGCATTGCGCCCTCACCCACCTGACCCACGCAAGAGGTTCTGGGTTCAAGCCTTCCTACTGCTGGACAAGCTTAGGGTTATTGCATTGATCCAAGGTCCCAATTCAAACAGCACCACTGGACAGAGTGCCCTCACCCGTGCACAGACAGACAGACAGACAGGCAGCGGTGGAAAAGGCATCTCCCCAGAGCAAAAGGGGAGGGCAGCAGCGCCATACCTCTGCCCCTGCTGGTGCTGCTCTGGGGGGGGGGGAGGCCTCAGGAAGACAGGGTGGTCTGGACCTTCCCAGGACCACCCCCCACCCACCCACTGGCCCTCCCTCCAGAGGGGGCAGGATGGGAAAGGGGCCCGGCCACCGTCCGGCGAGGTCACTGAATCCCTTCGTAGTTGAGCACGTAGTAGTCGTGGACGTACATGAGGACCGCGATTGGCTGCCCGATGATCAGGGAGATCCACACTGCTGCATTCCCGTAGTTGCCCCGGAAAAAGTGCCCCACAAACCAGGCCAGGGGGATCTGTTTGGGGGGGGGGGCAAGTGGAGAGCAAAACATCAGCTCAGAGGGGAAGTAAAGGTGTGTGTGTGTGTGTGTGTGTGTGTGTGTGTGCAAAAGCCTCCAGGCTGGCCAGGAAGGGGAGGGGGGTCTCACCACCTCCAGAAAGGAAAAGGCTGGGCCCCACTGGACTTCAGCATGGCTGGTTGAGACCCACCACCAGTGACCTGGGGGTGTGAACGGCCTTTGGCCAAGGGCACAGTGGGCTCCTTACCTGAGCTGCCATCCCCATGAATGCCCAGGGCCGGAACATCTTCAAGGGCACGCTCACCAGATACTGTGGGGGGGAAAGAAAGGACGGAAGGAAGGAAGGAGACAATGCAGGGGCATCAGACCCCAGAAGAAGGGGTGCTTCCCCCCCATCTCTCTCCATGCCCTCTCAAGGTCTGTGCCTCCCCCAAATTCTGCCCTGGGGGAATAAACCGAAGGGCAACTCTCTGCTCAGAGCACAGGCTCAGAAACCCACCATGGAAGTGCTTGACCCTGGGCCACGGAAACAGACAAGGCCACCTAAGTGGACAAAGCTATACCCTGCATGCCCGGCCATCCATGCCATGCCCTTCCCTCTCGCCTAAAAGAGGCTCCTCTGCTCCTCCCCCACTCGGGGGGACGGATTGCAAGGGCAGCAAATCCCCAGCTGAACACCTGCCGGCCCAGGTGAGGTGGAGGAGTCTGTAGAGACCCTTCCCAACCACATTCCCCATCGGTTGAACCTGGCCAAGGGGTGGAAGCCAGCAAGGCCACCTCTCCAGACCAGCCTTTCCGGCCTCCTGGCAGCTTGGCTTGGTCCTAGGACTCTAGGAAGAAGGCCCACCCGGGGTCCCTGAACCCACCCCTGTGCAAAAGGTTCCCACCCACCCCCCGTGAAAGTGGGCCTGGCCCCCCCTCTGCTCACCTCATGGAAGAAAGCCGAAACCAAGAAGACCGCGGCCTGAGCCATCCGTTTCCCAACACCCCGCTTGATCATGGGCTTGTAGAAATGCCTACACCCGTGTGGGTGGGGAGAGAGGGAGAAGGGGCACGGGTGAAGGGAGGGGGTCTGCAGGAGCAAGAGCAAGGACACGACTACCCTGCCCCATCCCTGGCGCTTCACAGGCCCCTTCTCTGGGTGGCTCACGGGGTAATTAGCATTTCTGCCCCTAAACAGTCTGCTGGGGACTCATCTGACCGGCCGGCCTTGGAAGGATGGAAGGAAGAGGCGAAGAGTCAACCTTGATCCCTATCAGGAGCAAACTCACCACCTTTTTGGCTGCAGTAGAGCACTTGAACCCCTGTGCCAGCACCAGGCAGCTGTGCTCCCACCCCACCCCCTTCTAGGAAAGCAGCTGCAGCCACTGCCACGGCTCCTCCTCGTTGCTCCCCCCACCCACCCAACCACCTACCCCCGGCCACCAGGTGACCCTGGCCTACAAAGGGGAGCAAGTCCAGGGGTCCCAACAGACACACTCTCAGGCAGCCCAGGTACATACCTGTCAAGCGCAGCTCCAGAGATTACAGGACCTGCGCAGAACGTTTCTGTACAGGTCTGTTCTACGCATGCGTAAAGGTACGCATGCGTAGAATGGACCTGCGCAGAACCGTTCTGCGCAGGTCACTTCTACGCATGCGTAGAAGGGTTCTACGCATGCATAGAAGGGTTCTACGCATGCGTAGAAAGGACCTGCACAGAAGGGATGCACAGTAACTCCTTTCCCCCCACTGCCAAATTACAGGGTAGTGGCAGCTCCGGGCAGGAAATGGAGAAAATCGGCGCGGAAATACGGGAAATCCTGGCCAATCTGGGATACTTGACAGGTATGCCCAGGTAGGACCCTTGGGGAAAGTAAATTCCCACCCTCAGATGCACACCCACCCCCACTCCACCCACCTGTAAAGGTGAAGCCCTTCTGCAAATCAACATTGGAGGGCTGACATTTTTACTCTTATTCTAACAGCTTCTTTGGTGGTTTGGGGCCCTGGGGCTCTGCAGCTCTTTGGGGTGGGTGGGTGGTGGTGGTGGTGGTGGGTTGAAGCCATAACCTTCCTCTTATGGCTAAAGGGTCCATATGAACTCTGCTGCACTGGACATGCTGTTGAGCTTAGGAGGTGTCCTACCCCTTTCAATGGGGGGGGGAGGAAGCAAAGGAGGGCCCTAAAGCCCCCTCCCCCCTTTCACCTACGCAGCCCTTGAGGCTCTTCTGCATGGAGGGCTGAGGGCAGACCCTTCCCGGGCTCAGGAAGAAATCCTACCTGCATTCCCTTCCCTAGATGTCAAGAGGGAGGGGGGCAGAGTCAGAAAACTCCTCAGCTCCTTCTGATCAACCCAGCCTCCCCCCCACCCCCTGTCTGCCCCCAATGCCCCCCCCCGGGAGCCTTCCCACCCCATCCCATCCCTACCTGAGGCACCACTTGTGGACGGGGATGTTCCAGTTCTGCCAGAAATAGGTCACAGACTCCGAGTTCCTGAGGAAGCCAAAGAGCCGGAGGTGGGGAAGAGCCGCCAGGGGTGAAGGTCCCCTCGGCTCTTGGGCCAAGAAGAAACCCCCACCCACCCACCCACTCCCCACCCTCGGCTATGTGGGCCTTGAGTAACGACAACGGCAATGCCATGTGGCTTGGGAGGCCATGCTCGTTTCCCCCCACCCGCCTTTGCAGACCCTCGGCCGCAACCCTCCCAGGATCTCGCTTTTTCCAGCTGTCAGGGTAATTTCTTATTGTATTTTTAACTGGTTTTTTTAACCCAGTTTTAAGATAGTATTACTGATTTGAATGTTGTAAGCCACCCAGAGTCATTCCGAGCTGGGCGGCTATACAAATTGGAAAGTAAATTAAATTAAAATCTAATTGAAGCGGGTGGCTTCCCCACAAAGCTGCTGGAGTGAGCATTGACCTTTCAAAGCCCTTGCAAAGAAGGGCCACAGAGAATGCAAGCCCCTCCCCATGGCATGGGTTAGGATGTGGGTCCTCAAACCTGCCTCTCTAGGTGTCCTTGAAGTCCAAGAACATCTGGAGAGCCAAGGTTGAAGACCTAGGGCCGTGACGGCAAACCTTGGCACTCCAGGTGTTCTTGGACTTCAATTCCCAGTAGCCAAGTGCCAAGGTTCGCCATCACTGACCTAGGGTTTAGGGCAGGGGTTCTCAACCTACAGCCCTGGGTCCGGATGCGGCCCACAACACCATTTCATGTGGAGGCCCTTGCCTCCGCCACACCTGGAAGTGCCATGTGTAGCAGGCAGAGCAAAAATGGCCATCTGGCCCCTGAAGCTGTCTGAGGGAGCATGACCCAGCCCTCGGCTTGATAAGACTGAGAACCCCTGGTTTGGGGCATCCCTGGAGACCCCTCCCTGAACAAGAGTCGGGGTGGGGGGGAGAGAGCCAGACCCAGGAGTGGGCCAGAGGAGAAGGCCATGGCCAAGGTCAGATGGTAGGTTTTTATATGTGGTTTTAGAAAGCACGCTGCCGTTCAGAAAGCAATAGATTCTGCTCAAAATGAGGTTTTTTCCTGCCTATAAACAGCATCTTTTTTTCATGGCTCCCGAGGCCTCCACTAAAGAGAAGCAGCTTGCGGTGGGTCGTCCGCCCCCCCCCCGGTCTGGTTTTGAATTCTTTGCAAATTGCACAGGGCGAGGGGACAAAGTGCTGTCCTGTGCGAGAACCACTTTGCTGCAACCAGCAGTGTGAAATGCATTGCAAAGCAAAGGGTGCAGGGGGTGAGAGAGAGCGAGAGCGAGCGCCAAGGACGGAAAGGTTTTAGAAACTACTTAAGCCTTCCTTTCGATCCCAGTCTTTGGGCTCTCTTCCTTCCCAGCCTTCCTTCCTTGCAGTACTCGGGTCTTGAACTACTGACTTGCCGACCTTCCAGCTAACAAGGCGAGCTTCTTAACCACTGAGCCACTGAAATCCTTACTACTGTCGGATAACCTGGCCAGACAAACAAACTCACGCAGGCTACAATTTTATGCCTTTTTGCCTGAGCGCAAACCCCAGGTAACAGCGTTCCGTGCGCTCCGGTGCGCTGAAGGAGTTGCCTCAAACCGTGGAAGCTGCCAAGGGAAAGTTGCCCCCTTGCTTTCTCCAAGCTGGGCAAGACGTGCAGTCGTAAGCGGCAATGCTTTTAAATGTAGTTGCCTGTTTTGCAACACGGAGCAAGTGAGAAAGGCTTATTTTCAGCCGAAATGTTTAGCTCATGTCAAGTTACTGTCAAAGTCTGCTGTTGATTGGTTGTAACTTGGGAGTTTATCATTTGAAATTGATGTTGCTTCTCTTAGAGACAATTGGCAAAGACATCTTTGTGGCTAAGTAGTCCAGCCCACCCTCCGTCTGTCTCTCTGGGGATAAGAGTGCCTGTGTTAGCAGAGGGAAAGGGCTCCGAAATATTAATTCTTAAGGACACAAGAACAGCCTTGCTGGAAGAGGCCACAGGAGCCCATGCTCCACTCCAGCATCCTGTCTCACACAGTGGCGCACCATTTGCTTCAGGGGATTCTTCCCAAGCAGATGCCTTCACCTGCTTAGGATTCCTGCCTGGAAATGGCATTGAGAGATATCCTGCCTATCTCTCCAACCCGGAGGTTGTCCTTAGGTATCCATAATTATAGCCATTGATACTCTTGTCCTCCATGAACTTGTCTAATCCTTTCTTAAAGCTGTCAAGACTGACAGCAGTCACCACTTCTTCTGGCAGGGAGTTTCATAGACCAGTAATCCTCTGGGTGAAAAAGTACTTTCTCTTATTTGTTTGAGAACTAGCACCCAAAAGTTTCATGGAGTGTCCCCTAGTTCTAGTGTTGTGCGATAGGGAAAACAGTTTTTCCTTATCCACTTTGTCCACACCGTGCATGATTTTATAAACTTCAATCAGGTCACCTCTTAGACGCCGTCGTTCAAGAGTGAAAAGGCCCAACCGTTGCAGCCTCAGATGGTAAGGAAGGTGTTCCAGTCCCCTCATCATCCTTCTGGTTGCCCTCCTCTGCACCTTTTCCTTGCTAGGAAATAGTGCCTAATAATGGACTGAATATGGCATTTCACTCAACTGGTTTTTTGACTCCTGGTCTCCTGGCTTGGCTCCTATTCCAGCAACCCAGGCAAATGGCCCTCCTGGCTCTTCCCAGCTGCACACTAAGGCCACAGAAAAGCCATGGGGCCCAGACCCCACCCCCCACCCTCAACCCCCCAGGCCCGGAGAGGGTGCCAGGGGAGGGGGAAGGATGTTCCCGGAGGCCCAAGGCTCACCACCAGTCCCGGTAGAATTCCCGGTCACCAAACTGCATGATCTCCGCCACGGCATTGAGGCTGGAGTGGAAGAACCAGTAGAAGAAGAGCAGCCAGATAAGGTGGTTGGGGACCTACAGGGCGACAGGTGTGGGGTGTGTGGGTCTGAGAGAAACAATGAGAGAGAGAGGGACCCCTTCTCTTTCCACCTCACGGGAGGAGGTCCTGCTAGGAGCCAAACACAGGAGGGAAAAGGTGGTGGTGGTGGTAGTGCCCATAGCTGTCAAGTATCCCGTTTTGGCCGGGAAACTCCCGTATTTTACCCTCTTTCCTGCTGTCCTCCTGTATTAGTTAGACCGCAATGCCCTAATGCTGCCACTGGAGGTCAGCACAGGATAAGCATAGCTGTCAAGTATCCCGTTTTGGCCGGGAAATTTCCCTCATTTTCAAATCCAAAACTTGACAGGTAGGTATGGACTGTCTGCCTTCTTGCCCCTCCTGCCTTGAGTCACAGCCTCCTCTTTGGGCTCTGACAGCATGCACAGACCTTGTGCCTTAGGGCAGGGTCAGGCCTTGCTCAAAAGGAGGCAACTCTCTCTCCAGAACAACTGCTCTGCAGTCCCAAACAGAGCCTGGAGCCAGAGGAAAGCCACCACTACCCCCACCCCACCCCGTCCGCCCCAGAAAGCCTGGGAAGGGAGGGAGGGGTGTAGGCTCAACAGCACACGGTACTCACGGCCAGTTTCAGGAGGCGCTCAATGATCCGGGAGTAGTCCATGTCCTGCAAAGAGACCAGGAGGCTTAGAGGGTAGGGGGAGGGGTCCTTGCCCAGGGCAGGATGGGTGGGTGGGTGGGTGGGTGGGTAAATGAATGCCCTGGTACTTCATGTCCAACCTCTCTTCTCTGCAAACAGAGGGGGCCCGGGTTGGGGGGGGGTTGCTTTCCCTTGCAGACACCCTCTCCACAGCCCAACCAGTTACACCAGGCTCCTTCTGGCCACACCGAATGCCACTGAATACGGCAGCAGTGAAAGGGGGTGGGGTGGGTGGAGTCGGGGTGGGGGGCAGCTTACCCGGAAAGTCTTCATGGAATTCTGGATTGTGGGGACGATCCACTGGAAGAGGAGGAAGAGGAAGAGGAGGATGAGATTTCTGAGTGAACCCTGCAGAGGAGGCCACCTCTTCCCCCTGCAGTGGAGGGTGGGGGGGCTGTTCTTGGACCCCCACCCCACCCCCAGGACCTCTCCCTTTCTGCCCTAGACAGTCCTGGCTGCTCTAAAAGATGACGTCCCCTGTAAGAAGAAAAGCAGAGGCTGCAGCCTGCCAAGGCATCCCCGCTCCTCTTTCCAGGACCCACACTCCTGCCCCACAGAGGAGGAAAAAGGAGGTGGAGCCTGTGTCTCCCCACCCACCCACCCACCCACCCACCACCACCACCACCACACACTGACCTGTTGAATCAGCCCCACCATCAGCTGGAAAAAGAAGAGCTGGAAGGAAAGGAACACATGATAGGCAGGCATGAGGACTCCATGAGGACCCTGGGAATCCCACCCACCCCACCTAAGCCTGACCTCGCCCACACACCCAGGGCTGGGGGCTGCTTGGCCGGGGGCCACAGGGCTCCTTCCTCCCCTGCGGAAAGTTCCTGGTTCGACCCCAGGCGCCTCAGAGGAGGCTCAGCATTTCCTCAGCAGACGCCCCAAGGGGAGGGAAAGGGGTTTGGGGTTTGGCTTCTCAACCCGACTGCCACTGCTCAGTCCTGGCTTGACAGGGGCCCCCCACCCCACCTCTCACACACATACACACCCCCTTTCCAGAGGGAACGGAGCTGGGGTTTGGAGTTTGGGGGCTACCCACAGAAGCCAGGTATTCCCCATTCTGTCTTTCTCT
The DNA here is from genome assembly GCA_035047305.1 of Bradypodion pumilum. Classification (NCBI taxonomy): domain Eukaryota; kingdom Metazoa; phylum Chordata; class Lepidosauria; order Squamata; family Chamaeleonidae; genus Bradypodion; species Bradypodion pumilum. Next base: position 345,687,095 of record JAWDJD010000004.1, read on the forward strand.
CTCCCACACACACAGAGAGAGGTACAAAGAAAGAGCCTCCTTGACCACCATTGTGACGTTTTTTTAAATGGATGTAATCAAACCAGTGGGAGCATTTCAGAGAGTAAACAAAAGAAGACCAGAAATGTTGTGGCACCTGAACGACAAACTCCTGTATTTTAATGTCAAGACCACTTCGTCAGACAGTCCAACGATGGTGGATTATTATTATTTTTTTACATTTTTCAACCACAAACGGGCGTAACCCCAGGCAACGGTTTTGCCGGCTCATCTTTCTCACACCAGACTGAACCAAAGGAACAGAGGCACCAATTCATCAAAAAGGTCTTTCCCAAGAGCCACCTTAACATTGGCCTCAATGACATGCACCAACAAAGACTTGGGTTTGGCCAAGGAGAAAGCCAAGGCGGCGGCGGCGGCTTCATTTTGGCAGCCCTGGGTTTGATCAGGGCACGAAAGGACAAAAGCACAGACAGACAGAGAGAGAAATGCGCCTCACCATTTCGAAGAGCCTTCGTAGCAGGAAACGCTTGCGGACGCGTGGGGAACGGGGAAAGTTCAGTTCGTAGCACAAAGTGGGTGCAAACGCAAAATAGTATATATCTGTTGGGGAAAGGTGGGGGGGAGAGGCTGTGAGCCCAGGACCCCCGGAAGTCCTGGCCGCCCCGGCCAAGGTAAGGGTGTCTGGACGTTGGGTCAGCCACATGGCCACTCAGACCCCTAACTCCCTCCCTCCTTCATAGGGTGGTCTCCTTACCTCTATAGTTCAGGTTGGCTGGGTAAGACACCCTTCCTGGGGCCGCGTCTCCGTTGGCCTTCTGGGGCCCGGAGGCTGGAAGAGAGAGAGAGAGAGCGAATGAGGGGCTTAGGATGCTAAGCTCACATGCATTGGGTTTCCCCACTTTCCCTCCCTGGACACTCACTCACCGGAGGGGTTTCTGCACCCTCATGGAGACCAGCACGTCCCCAGTTAACCCCTTCCTAACCCCCCACCGGGCAGGGGACCTGCGGCAGTCTGCACAAAGCAGTGGCCCACAGGATAGAGAGGAGGAGGAGGCCAGAGTTGGCAGGGGTGTCCCTTGGGTGTTTTTGTGGATGGGGCAGGCTGGGAGGGCAGAGAGATGACCCAAATAAATGCAGAAGGCAGTTCAGCAGCCAGAGCTGTGGTTATAAGGCAGTCACCATGGGCAAAAGAGTTGCCATGCTGAGGTGACCATGAAGAGAAGTTCATTGTTTCTTGCCCGATGCTGGTTTTGGCCTCCCTGTCCCCCACCCCATCAGCGACTTAGCTTGTGGTCCACAGCCCAAAATGATGGCCAGGTGCAGCCCAAATCTGCTACTACCACATGTCACGAGAGACATGTGGAAAGCGCAACCCAGTCCCCAACCCCAGAAACCCCGTGCCTGGTTAGCCAGCTGGACCTCCTTAGTCTCAGTTCAGCCCATGGAGCGAGGAGCCTTGCCAGCCAAGATGGTAAGTGCCAGCCCCCCACCCCCGAGACCCCCCACCCCCACCCCAGTCTCCCTGAACACTCAAAGCCTTGGAGCCAGGAAAGTACAAACATTCCTTTGTGCCAAGTGGGAAATCAACAATAGTTTTTCAGCACCTTCATACTGGTGACAACACAAGAGAGTCCTCTTTTTCCTTCCCCTTCTATGCGCAGCAGGGAAAGAACACCCCGCCTTCCTCCCCTACTTCTCCATTATCCTGCTACCCACCTTCCCCCTGTTGAGTACTATAGTACAACCGCAACATGCAGTGGAAGTTAGCACAATAACCACAGAGACAGAAATACTAGCTTGAATTGAAAGAAGCTGTTTTATATTGTTTGTCCCTATGTAACCAATTGGCAAGTTCCCTGTCTTCCTGCCTCTGGGGTCATGTGACCTATTTGCATGTATTAAGGCTTTGCATGTTCTGGCCCTTCTTCTCTCGCTCTTCTTTTTCCTTACAAAGAAGAAAGATGTCTATTTGAGCTCCGCCGTTTTGCAGGCCACGTGGCAGGCCTAAAAGTCCTGAAAACTTTACTTAAACTGTACTTCTTTCTTAAAGCAATCTCACCGAGAATCCTTAGCACATTTATATTTCTCTGACCTAATTGTGAGGAAACAATATTTTGTTCTTTCTCTAAGGGTTTAGTGCAAGTGGATTCATTGGCTGGGCTAAACAGGGAGAAAGCTTGGGTGGAGAACATGCATTCAGACTAAGATTTGCCTAAAATCCTGCCCCACATTACTGCGCTTAACACACCTGAACCCTGAGCCCTGCCACCATAAGTGCAGGTCTTCCTCCACCTCAGCCTCACCTTCTCTGCGATGAGTGGGTTGCGGATGCTCACCCGAGCGAGCCTTCGCATGCCTCTTCTCACGGCACCACCTGTTGACATCCTTAAAGGAGAAGAGCTTGAGGAAGAGGACGGTGTGGACACCAAGCGCCAGGACGGCTCCCACTGCAGAGGAGGAAGCGGACAGTCAAAAACCAGGGTCAGCAAAGTGGCATATGGGTGAAATTAGTGAACCCTGGGGTCGCAGGGGTTAAACAGCTGCACTGAACCCAAAAAGTGTGAGTTCAGTCCTGATGGGGGATCAAGGTTGACTCAGCCTCTTCTGTAAAATGAGGACCCAGCATGCTAGGGGCAAAATGCAAATTACCTTGTGAACCACTTAGGGAACGCACTAAGCACTTTGGGGTGGTATAAAAGCGTCGTTGCTATTGTTATATCCTAGAACAATATTTAAATAAAACCATCCTCGTTAAATATAATAATGTTCTAATTAGGGGCTACCTGCAATGTCTATTTCTGCCCCTATGCTCTATCAAGTTCTTCTTCTTTGTGGTCTCTGTGAATCCACCACACTGCGTATGCGCAGTAAAAACCCAGTCGTGTGGATTCGCAGGGGACCACGAAGAAGAACAGTTAGTTACAGGTAATCAAATCAAATCAAATCTTTATTATGGCTCAACACCAGCATAGAACAATAAAGGGGACAGAAGTTAAAATGGGGGTACGGTACTTGAAATATATCAAGAGACAAAAGTGCTTAAAAAGGAGCATTTTGGCTCAGAGTTAACGGAGTAGTAAAATGAGTATATAGATCATTTGTGTCACAGCTCTTACTAAGCCTATGCTAAGGCACTAGTAGTTCATTTGGCTGAAGGTCCTGCCAGGATTGTTCTTCTGATCTTGCGTGCTGCGCCACAGAACCTGGCGGTGTCGTGGGTGAAGGTGGGCATTTCATCAGAGAGCAGCCAGTGGGTGTAAGTGCTGTTTGTCCGGCCCGGATACTTGCAGAGCAGCAGAGATATGAACTTGTTCCGGATGTCTCTATAGCCGTGATGGCGAACCTTGGCACTCCAGATGTTCTTGGGTTTCAATTCCCAGAAGCCCAAGCACCATGCGAATATTCACTAATGAGTTTACTGCGATTCATCCGGCCCGCGCTGCCCTTGTCGCTCCCGGAAGCAAAACGCGCCCATACGGGCGCGTTTTGCTTCCGGGAGCGACGAGGGCAGCGCGGGCCGGATGAATCGCAGTAAACCCCTTCATGCAGATTCACAGGGGGCTTGGCCTTCTGGGAATTGAACATCTGGAGTGCCAAGGTTTGCCATCACTGCCCTATAGAAAGGGCAGCTGCAGGGAACGTGTGGCCTGGCTGGACTCCATAGAATACCTGCAACAGGATTTTGGCTTCAAAGGTTTGAGCGCAGCAGGGATGTATTGGCCTCCTTTTGTCCTCAGGAATCTTAGTATGGTGACAGCGGCTTTCTGGGCTGTGAGAACGGCATGTGTGGTACGGGTGTTCCTTGAGCCGGAAGCATGGAGGACTACTCCCAGGTATTTAAGGCTGGTAACCTGTTCTGTCTTGTGACCAGGTAAGCAACCTGCCCTTATAGAGTCCTGGTGGCGCAGTGTTTAAACTGCTGTCCTGTAGCCAGAACATTGTGAGTTCAGTCCTGACCAAGACCCAAGGTTGACTCAGCCTCTTCCACCCTTCCAAGGTGGGTCAAATGAGTACCCAGCATGTTGGGAGCAAAATACTTGTTATCTTGTGAACCACTGGAGAGAGCACTATGGGTGGGTGGGGGGGTGATGCAGAGGTGTAATTGCTTTGCACTTTTTTGGGGATGCCTTTGAAATCAAGGGTGGTCAGTGAGGGTTCAGCGCTCAGGCGGGGGTCCCCCCACTCGCCATCCCATGGGCAGCCCAGCACACAAGGTGATGCCTTCCTCCGCTGGGCGTTTCCACAGGGGGCTGGCTTGGCTCCACTATTGGCAGGAGAGGCACCTCCCTCTCCCCCCCAGAAGCAAAGACCAAGGAGAACCAGTGTGGTAGTAAGGGATAGGAACATCTGGATGGGCAGCTTTGCCCTCCTGCTACAGAGCGGGCAGGAAATGAATGGCCTCACATGAAATAGGTGCCTCCCCCAGATGTTTTGGATTGTGAACTCCCAGGACTCTGGACCACTGGCCTGCTCTTGGCAGCCTCTGGGAGCCAAAGACCAAAACATCTGGAGGGTGCCAGCATTGCAAGGGATGGTCTAAAGAGACTTACGGTACGTCCTCAAGTGGGGCACAAAAAGCCACAGTCCACCACTGCCACCCATTTCGTGTGAGGCCGTTCTCTAGCCAAGTGGCTTGGCTGGAAGAGAGGAAATCTGAGCAAAGGGGTAGTTTTTTAATTAAATGGATTCAAAAGAGGGTGCAGGACCTAAGGCAGGGGTGCCCAAACCTTTTGGGCCACAGGGTGGTCACATGGCCCAGGGGGCTGGTCACTACGGCCCACAGTCCCTGACACCAATTCATCCGGCCCACAACGCCCTCGTCGCTCCTGTATGCCTTTGACTTCCGCTTCCAGGAGCGGCAAGGGCATCGGGGGCTGGATCTGGCCCACAGGCTGTAGTTTGGGCGGCCCTGATCTAAGGGAAGAAAAGAAAACAGCCCTGCGCTGGAGAGGAAGGAAGGAAACTTTGACCCAGGAGGACTGTTTGCCATCATCATTTGGAGGAAGGTTCTTCACTGCTGCCAAAGTCCTCGGAGGTTTTAGATAAAAACAACCCTACCTGACTCAGAGATAAGAGGCAAGCAACGGATTCTCTGTCCTGAGAGGGGAAGTCACGGTTTCTGTTCCGTAAGGGGTCGAAGGTCGCCCTTGCGCGAAAGGGTGCGGTGCTCATCTCTGCTTACAGCCAGAGCCAGTGCTGTCTGCGTTTGCAGACCCTTCCCCAGTCATGTGGCAGTGCTGTTACCTTTCCCACCAAAGTGGTACCTGTTTATCTACTTGTAATTTTCTTGCTTTTGAACTCATAGGCTGGCAGGAGTTGGGACAGATGATGGGAGCTCACTCCATCACACGGCAAACTGCTGACCTGCTGACCACACCCAAAAGCCCACTCCAGAGCCCTGCGATGAACTGGACCCAGCAGTGCCCTGTCCCAAGGGTGGCCATGACTTTGGCTCCAGAAAGCCCAGCTCAGCCCTTACCTGGCGTGATGGAGGTGACCAACAGCACAACCACTACCGGGAAGCAGAGGATGGTCAAGAGGTTGAGGGTGTGGAGGAGGGTCCCGCTCCGCTCGGACAAGGAGCCCTGCATGGAGGAAGGGCGCATGTGGTTACAGCAGACTTACCTGCACTGCTTGAGCTGCTGTGTCTCAGGCTCACACACACACAGGTGTCCTCCCCCATAGCTTGGTCTCCCCCCCTCCCCCAGTTCTGTTTTGGAAGGGCCTCCCCTCCCCCTTTGCAAGCGGTGGTTAACTGAACAAGGGGGCTGTGGTTTAGAGATAAACACCAAAATCTGCCCCCCTTAAAGTGGAATTTTAGGAAGCTCAGTGGCTTTCACTGCTGCAGAGCAAAGACAACAGGACCACCCCAATCCAGACCCTGCTTACCCTTGCCAGCCACTTCTCTATGTGCAGAGCGGCCAGGATGAAGGCGTTGGACCCTGCAAAGAAAGACACAGCTGCCCATCATCAACAGTGCAGGTGGCAGACCCCAGGCTCAGCTACAGCAGGGGAGTCTCAAGTCTAAGGTTACTGGTAGTCTTAAAACTGGGGTGGGGGACCCTCAAGCATGGGGGGAGGGGGGATGGATCTGGTCTTCCAGGAACTCCCTGGAGGGCCATTTCCCTCCCCACCCCCACCCCACCCCCATATTGTCCTTCAGGTGCTCCCCCACGTCTGGCAAGGAGAGGCTTCAGGTAAAATATAATGTAATTTGGCATTTTGGCCATACTCAACAGTGGTGTTCTTTCTTCTGCCCCAAATATCTCTGGAATCGACCTCAGCCTGTGGCCTGCAAGAGGTCAAACCCACCCACCCACCCCCACCGCTGCCATGCCCTGCTCCCAGCAGACAGGGTTTTCTTCTCCTTTCTATGTCCAGCTGATGTCCAGAGTGCGGGCGGCCGAGTTCCCTATTTATAGCCTGTGAGTTTCGTGATGATGTTGTTCCTTGTACTAACTTTAGCCTTGGTGTCCAGGCAGTGCTGCTTAAGAGAGAGAGAGAGAGAGAGAGAGAGTCCTCTCCTCAAGTGTCATGCCGAGCAGCCAGGATCAACTCCCTTTCGTAGAGGCAGACTGAGTTGGCCGGTGAAAGCTTTAGGTCCATGCCCAGAAGATGCCCACGTATTCCCTCACATGACCAAGTGGAATGCCACCTTGATTTGTCCACAAATAAACCCTCCCTTAGGGCTGGTGACCCTCTTCCCACCCCAACTCCCACCCATCCTATGTGCCCTGTACCAACAAGAGAGGAAGATTCCCCCCAACCAGGGAATCGGATCTCACCCCCCCTCCTACTCACCAATAACAAGGCACAGGGAGGGCCAGCTGTAGGGATCCTTCAGGAACAAGGAGATGACTTGAATGGGATCCACCAGAATGCCATATCTAAGGGGGGAAGGAAGAAAAGGGGGGGGGGGGATCAGTGAAGCTGGGCCCCCCACATAAGAACAACCTTGCTGGAACAGGCCACAGCCCATCCAGTCCAGCATTCTGTCTCGCACTTAGATTCTCCCTTCCCTTGGCCCTGTGATGGCGAACCTTGGCACTCCAGATGTTCCTGAACTTAAATTCCAAGAAGCCTCCGTGAATCCACACAAATGGGTTTATTGTGATTCATCCCGCACCACCCTCGTCGCTCCTGGAAGCGGAAGTAAAATGTGCCCGTACGGAGGGTTAACCCGAAAGGGCCTTAACCATCTGGGTGCATTTTACTTCCGCTTCCGGGAGCGACGAGGGCAGCACAGGCTGTGTGAATTTCAGTAAACCCATTCATGTGGATTCACGGGGGCTTCTGGGAATTGAAGTCCAAGAACATCTGGAGAGCCAAGGGTCGCCATCATGGCCTTGGCTCCATGCCTGGACCCAGGAAAGGAAATGAGGCTGGGGGTGGCAGAGGCAGCAAGAGGGTACACCTCCAGGCGAGATCAATCCCCAAACTGCCAATGCTCAGACGATGTAGCCCCCTGCATGGGAGAGGGTCGTCTCTGAGGCTCAAGCCTTGCCATAGTGCAAAAATACATCTATTTGGTGCCGGCTGCCCAGCACCCCAAACATCTATCTGTACTTGAATGCTGCCCTTGTGTGGCTCGAGTAGGTTTACTACTAGATGGAAAATGCAAAGGCAGCTGGCGGGGGGAAGAGATGGAAAAATAATGTAGAGATGCCTTATGAAGGGATGGGATGGAGCAACCAAACTGGGGCGGGTGGGGGGGCGGGCGCAACACCTCGTGAAGAAGCAACTGGCAGTGTCTATATCTGCAAAAACTCTCCTTGGGGCACCACAAGGCAGCCATGGAGAGCTGTGCAAAGCCCCACAAGTAAGTCAGCAACATTTTTGTAGTGGGGGGTATCCTTTGTCTCTGTCGTCTTCTTCATTCGTGTCCAGATCAAACTTTGGACTGCCCAAATGAAGCCACTTTCTTGGCTTTGTCGTTGGCCAAACCTAAGCCCTTGTCGGTGCATGCCTAGTCTGGCGGTCATGGGCAGACTAGTAAATGAGCCGAATTCTGTTTCTCTTCACATCCACACAGCATGTTGTTGTCCACCAGTAGCCCTATTTGCAGCCCTCCTCCCCGAGCCTGTTGGTCTTATATTTAGGCACTCCAACCCTCAGTCTATTCAGGTCCTCCAAGTGATGTAGGGGAGGTCAAATTCCTCAGCCAGATCTTCCTCTTTTAATGTCCTTCCTTGTCCAGTGAGCTCCTGCCTCCATCTTCTAACTTGGTTTTGCTCTTGTGCAACCCTCAAGAATGTTTGTTCTTGCCATAGAGCTTTTCCTGGATCTGAGCCGGCGGACGTGAGGCTCATATCCATTCGGAGGATTGATTGATTTATTTATTTTATAAATCGGTACCCCGCCCTCCTGGTGAGAACACCACTCAGGGCGGTGTTCTCACCAGGAGGACGGGGATGTCGAGGGTCCTTCTCTTGCTTACTTCTCTTGGTATCCACTGCTACTTATCTCCTGCTCTTAGGTGGAATGATACCAACAAGAGGGTACCATATATACTCGAGTATAAGCCGTGTTTTAGCCCAAAAATGGGGAGTCGGCTTATACTCGGATCAACAACCAGGAGGGTCCCAAGGCCATGACGGATTGAGATGCGCCAACAATTTAATTAATTTTACCATATTTTCAAGTATTTTGATTATTGAAACTCACTAGCAGCTGCTGCATTTCCCACCCTCAGCTTATACTCGGGTCAATCTATTTTCCTGGGTTTTCAGATCAAAATTAGGTACCTTGGCTTATATTTGGGCCAAAGGGGCTGTGGTGACTCAGTTAGCTGGAAGGCTGGCAAGTCGGCAGTTCGACACCTGGGTACTGCATGATGGATTGAGCACCCGTCTCTGTCCCAGCCCTTGGGGACATGAAAGGAGGCTCATCTGGACGTTCCCTGAGCAGAGTTTCTCCCGCAAAAATCCTTTCAACCCAGAATAATTTCTGACAGATAATTATTATTATCTGAGAGACCTCTCCCCACCACAACCCTTCCCCCTGCTCTAGCCCCCGCCCCACCCCAGCCCCCACAGCCAAAGGGCCCCCCACTTACTTGATGAGGTTCTCTAGGAAGAGGCGTGCATTGCTCAAGACCTGGGGAGAAGGGGGAGAAGGGTTAGCAGCAGCAGCAGCAAGCAGAAACAGCTGGGAGAGGCGGGACACAAGTACACAAGCCAAGCCCCCCCCCAACCACCACCACCCCAGCGCCCCTGCCAATGGAGCATAGAGGTGCATGGAAGGAAGCCAATTTGGTCCCCTCAAAAGGGAAAGAACCACAAAATGGGATCCTCTCTGCCCTCTGAGAGGCAGGATTGCTCCCAAGAGCAATAATGCTTCACAGAGCCCTGAAGGTTGCTTCCCAGTAAGTCTTAGCAAGTGTCCTAATAGTCATTCAAGGTGTGACTTAGAACACCGATGGCGAACTTTGGCACTCCACGTGTTCTTGGACTTCAATTCCCAGAAGCCCAAGTCTCCTGTGAATCTATACAAATGGGTTTACTGCACGTATGCACAGTAAACCCATTTGTGTGGATTCACTGAGACTTGGGCTTCTGGGAATTGAAGTCCAAGAACACTTGAAGTGCCAATGTTCACCATCGCAGGATTAGACCATCTGAGCAAGAAAAACGAACAGGGTGTGCACAGCATTATGCGTGGGGTGTGTAGGGTTAGGGACAAAGGGAGAGGAGGAGCAGCCGGCCAAGGGAGTCTCAGCTGCAGGCGCTGCCTGTTCTTGCCCGCTGCAGGGCTCCTCTTCTGTTCTGCACAATGGAACAGAAGCCAGAACCAGAGGCAGAGGATGGGGGAGCAGCTGTAGTTACCTGCAACACTAGTGCCATGTTTGTGTTCTTGCCAAAGCGCATAGAGAACTACACTTGCAGCGCTACTAGAAGAGAAGGTCCAGCAGCTAGAGGCCCGCATATCTAACCATCAACAAATTAAGGCGCTTGAGCTGTTCTTCGACAGAGCGGAGCAGACTATGCTGGACAAAGAAGAGACAGGGCACAGTTCTGAGGGAGAAGGCCCTTCACTAACTCAGGAGGGAGATGGTTGGAGGAATGTGACTCAAGATGGGGGAGAAGAGTAGGGGGTCACTCTGAGAGTCTGAAATTACAGAATAAATTTGAGGCTCTTTCCCTCATCACACCTGATGAGGAACACACAGAGGAACACCTGGTTCCAACTGATGATCTCTCCTTCATCACACTTGATGAGATCCAGGAAGATGAACATCAGGAACAAACTGAGGTTCTCTCCCTTAATATGGTTGATGAGGTGCATGTAGATGAACAGATTGCAGGAGAGAGGCTCCTTGTACTAGGCGATTCAATAATTAGAAATACAGAGAAATGGATTTGTGATGCACATGATAACCGTATGGTGACTTGCCTGCCAGGTGCAAAAGTTGCAGACATCACAAGAAATCTAGATAGATTGTTAGAGAGAACTGGGAACGAGCCAGTTGTCATGGTACACGTTGGTACCAATGATGTTGGGAAGGCCAAGCGGTCTGTCCTGGAAGCCAAATTTAGGTTGTTAGGAAGAAGATTGAAGTCCCGGACTTCCAAGGTAGCATTTTCAGAAGTGCTGCCTGTCCCTCGCGCAGGACCTACCAGGCAGGCAGAGCTCAGAAGCCTCAATGCGTGGATGAGGCGGTGGTGTCGAGAGGAGGGCTTCAGATTTGTCAGGAACTGGAGAACATTTTGGGACAAGCCAAATCTGTTCAGGAGGGATGGGTTGCATTTAAACCATGATGGGACCAGATTGCTGGCACTCAACATCAAAAAGGCTGCAGAGCAGCTTTTAAACTGATAACTGGGGGAAAGCCGACAGGAGCTGGGCAGCATCCGGTTCGGGAAAGTGTGTACTTGAGTAGTGAGGAGGATGCAAAAATTACTGAGCAGAGCAAGGAGCTAGTCACTAGCATTCTAGCAGAAGGATGCAAGAGGCAGTCTAACAATGCAACTGGACACAAAAGACTGTGTCAGGAAAGCATATATAAATGCTTGTATACAAATGCCAGAAGCCTCCGGAACAAAATAGGGGAGCTGGAATACTTAGAAATAGATAAAAATATTGATATTATTGGTATCACTGAAACCTGGTGGACGGATGATAACCAATGGGATACAGTTATCCCAGGCTACAAACTGTACAGGAAGGATAGGAAGGGGCAAATGGGAGGTGGTGTAGCCTTGTATGTCAAAGAAGTGATAAAATCGTATGAATTGGAATATCTAGGTGATTTGGAGTCACCATTAGAAGCTCTGTGGGTAAGAGTACCAGACCACAAGGATGGTCTAACAGTAGGCATATACTATCGGCCTCCGACCCAAACTCTTGAGGGAGACTGGCAGTTGGAGAATGTTGTAAAGGAGGCATCCAAGAAGGGAAGCCTGGTTATAATGGGGGACTTCAATTACCCTCACATAGACTGGGTGAACTGTCTATGTTCAGCACATGATAAAGAGATAAAGTTCCTAGATATGCTAAATGATTGTTCCCTGGGACAGATGGTTGAAGACCCAACTAGAGGTACAAGAATCCTTGACTTGATCCTGAGTAATACTCAGGATCTGGTGCAAGATGTTAATGTGACTGATCCAATAGGGAAGAGTGACCACAACTCAATTATGTTTAACTTGATCATAGACCGCAAGTCACTGATAAAATCTAACACAGAGACCTTAAATTTTCAAAAAGGAAATTTCCCAAAGTTGAGGAAACTAGTAAAAAAGAAGCTGAAAGGGAAAATTGAGAGAGTCCAAACACTCCAAGAGGCATGGAGGCTGTTTCCAAAAACAATAACAGAGGCCCAATGGGAATGCATACCCAAAAGGAAAAAGGGCACTGCCAGGTCCAAGAGGACTCCAATGTGGCTTACAGGAGCTGTTCGGGAAGTGATCAAGAGCAAGAAAAGCTCATTTAGAAGATGGAAGGCTTGTCCGAATGAGGAGAGCAGGCAGAAACATAAATTCTGGCAGAACAAATGCAAGGCAACAATCAGGAAAGCAAAGCAAGACTTTGAGGAGCGTATAGCTAAAAATACTCAGAGAAATAACAAAGACTTCTTTAAGTACATTAGAAGTAAGAACCCAACTAGGAAGGCCATTGGACCATTAGATGACAATGGAAGGCAAGGGGTTATTAAAGAGGAAACAGAGATTGCAGAGAGACTCAATGAATTCTTTGCTTCAGTATTCACTGAAGAAGACAGAGGCCACATGCCCAAAACAGAGCCTATCTTCGTAGGGAGGGAAACCGAAGAATTAAGCCAGATAGAAATAACCAGGGAGGAGGTCCTTGCATGTCTTGTTAAACTAAACACTAACAAATCACCAGGACCAGATGGCATCCATCCACGAGTTCTCAGGGAACTTAAAGATGAAATTGCTGATCTCCTAGCCAAAATATATAATCTTTCCCTCAAATCAGGGTTTGTGCCTGATGACTGGAAGGTAGCGAATGTAACACCAATTTTTAAAAAAGGATCCAGGGGTGATCCAGGAAATTACCGACCTGTCAGTTTGACATGTGTCCCAGGTAAAGTGATGGAAACCATCCTAAAAGATAGAATTAATAGGCACATAGAAGAGAAGGCGCTGCTAAAGGAGAGCCAACATGGCTTTTGCAAGGGCAAATCATGCCTCACTAATCTGTTGGAATTTTTTGAGAGTGTCAACAAGCATGTGGATAAGGGGGATCCAGTTGACATTGTTTATCTGGACTTTCAGAAGGCTTTTGACAAGGTCCCACACCAAAGGCTCTTGAATAAACTTACCAGTCATGGAATAAAGGGACAGGTCTTGTCCTGGATCAGCAACTAGCTAAGGGACAGGAAACAGAGGGTAGCACTAAATGGACACTTCTCCAAGTGGAGGGAAGTAAAGAGTGGGGTCCCCCAAGGTTCAGTACTGGGACCCCTGCTTTTCAACCTCTTCATAAATGATCAGAATGATTAGGGGACAAACAATATGATGGTATTCCAGGGTGCAAATGTGAACGCTCACCGAAAATAAAACCCATGGCAGTTTTTTAAAAAGCAATTAAAAACCCCATTAAAAAACTAGTGACAAAAAATTTAAAAAGATAAAAAGCTTAAGAGAGAGAATGTGTGTTTGTGTGTTCTACTAAATAAGCCAGCAGGCTGGAGTTACCATGTCGCTGGTGCCCCACAGATGCTACAGGTTGCAAAAAAGACAAGAAAGTGGCTATTAAAATGACTGGATAGGTCAATGGTTTAGGCTTGTGGGTGCGGAGGTAGAGGTCAGGAGTTTGATTCCCCCATTGTGGCTCCTAGGAGAAAAGCCAGCCTGTTGCGCCTTGGGCATGTTGCACTGTCCCCGGATGCTCCACGCCATCAAAGAAGAGAAAAGTAGACCAGTTCTGTCTATTTTCTAACGAGACAACCCTGAAAAGGGCCACCCTCTGTCAGGATTGACTTGAGGGCACACAATTATTAACTGAAATGACTACACAGAGGCAATCGTCTTCTCAAAAGCTGACAAAAGGGCAAGACCCACTGGGAGAGACGATAACACTGTGGAAAGTGGAAGGGCCTGGGAAGAGGAGGCGACTGCAACCAAGGGGCATCGAGTCCGGACAGGGACCAAAGCCTAGAGCCGTGATGGCGAACCTTGGCACCCCAAGTGTTCTTGGACTTCCATTCCCAGAAGCCCACGTCTTTAAGACACACAGTAAACTCATTCATGTGGATTCACAGGCTGCTATATATAACTTACCACCTTCCATCCTCGGCTTCCCACAAAGCCCAGAGGAATGCAAAAGAATGGTCTGAGCAGGTTGGCACTATTTAACACCAGCGGCCAGGATCCGAGCCCAGCAGGTAGCAGCTTCCACCTTGCCAGGGACCCGCCGGATGAAGCTCTCCTTCATGGTGGAGAGGGGAGAGCCAGAGGCATGTGGCTCCGTTGGAAGGAGCGCCCTGCCTGCCTTGCAGGTAAGCTGGGGGTGGGAGGCGGGCAAAGGGTTCAGGGGCGAAGGGCAAGCCTGCATAAGATGTTCTGGCATCCACTGGACCTGTTGCCCTGCCGCACCCAGACCCCGTGCCCTCTCCACTACAGGGCTCCACTGCTATGCCTGCTGCGCCCATTGAACAGAGCAGGCTAGCAAGGGGGGGGGGACCGCCAGACTTCAACAAGGGCACGCTGGCACCTGCTATTCCATTCTGCCACCAAGTTTAGATCTGGCGCACACACACACACACACACACACACAATTCAGCTGGCTTCTTCCTTCTCCCCAATGCTATTCCAAGGGAGACAGGCAAGCCCTGGCACTGCGAGTTTGGGGAATTGCACAAAGAGAGTGGACGAGGCCATCCCCTCGGGCAGAAGCTCCAGTGGACGGTGGCCTGTGTAGACCAGGGGTGCTCAAACTTTTCAGGCCGCGAGCCGGCCACATGGTTCCTCCCTCTGGAAGCATGTTTTGCAAGAGGATAAGATAAGATTTTTTTTTTTAGGCTGCCATTTTCTCTGCTTAAACCAGGGGTGCCCAAACTACGGTCTTTTGGCCGGATCCGGCCCCTGATGCCAATTCATCCAGCCCACAACACCCTCGTCGCTCCTGGAAGTGGAAGTAAAGCGCACCTGTGCGGGCACCCCTGGTGTAGACAGAGGGATTCCAGCACTGGGCAGGGTGGGAGGGACAGAGGAAGAGGAGAACTGCAAAAGGCACAAGGGGGTGGCATCGAGGAGTATCCTAAGAGCAGAGGATTAGCAAGCACTTGGTTCAGAAGCAATATTTCGTGGCAGTGGGTGGAGGGAAACAAGGACAGACCCCAAACCCCCACAGGGTCACCTACACCTGAGCCTCCTGCTTGCCTCCACCCAGTGATGGCTGGAAAAACAGACGCTCTTCGGGTAGCATGGCTGTCTTGTTGTGAAATGGCAGGTAAGTGCAGTGACCGTCGTCGGTCTTTGTCCCTGTGTGCATTGCCCTGGTTTGCACGGGGGTTAAACTGCTGTCTTGCAGGCAAAACGCTGTGGGTTCGATCCTGAATGGGGCTCAAGGTGGACTCAGCCTTCCATCCTTCTGAGGTTGGGAAAATGAGTCCCCAGCACGTGGGGGGCGAAATGCTCATTACTTTGTGAACCGCCCAGAGCAGGGGTGGCCAAAATTTTCAGGCTGTGGGCAAGCAGAAGTAAAACATGTCTTGCAATCTGTTTTGCAACAGGATGAGATAGATTTTCAGGCTGCCATTTTCTCTGCTTAAACCAGGAGTACCCAAACTACGGCTCATGGGCCAGATCTGGCCCCCAACACCAATTCATCTGTCCCGCAGTGCTCCTGGAAGCAGAAGTAAAATGCACCAGTATGGATCTGGCCCACGGGCCATAGTTTGGACACCCATGGCCCAGAGAGTGCACTAAGTACTATGGGGCAGTAATATAGTGAAGGTCAGACCTGTCAAGTCTCCGGGCAGGACGACGTTCAGACCTTGCTCCATAGCAGCCAAACAGGTTGCTAGGCCTCACAGAGGAGAACGGGTTGCATGGGAAAGAAAGCTGCAGGAAGCCAATGAACGGCCCTTTTCCTCCCAGCCAGGCAGGCACAAAGAAAGGCCACCCACAAACAGCAGCCAAGTTGGACAGAAAGCCAGAGGCCCACAAGCCACCGCCGCCGCCGCCGGAGGCTCCTTTTAAGCCTTCTCAAGCTCAGTTTCACAAACTAATTCAATTAGAGCTTTAGTGGCCGGATTAACCTCGCCCAGACCAGGTCATGCTCTGTAGAACAAGCTGAAGGGCAATTTTACTGGCAGACGCCCAGCAGTGTTGGCACTGACCGGCAGCTCCAGCTTGCCAAACTTTTAGGCAGACTTCTTCCTGAGCCTGAAGAGACCTCCGGATGAGCAATCCGTGGCCGTGCTGAGAGGAGTCTCTCCTCCAAGAATGAACCAGGCCTGACCCTGCTTAGCTTCCTGAACCAGACATGGCTTGCTGTGTTCAGAGCAGCGTGAGGATCTCCTCTCCAGAGTGGTCATTCATTCAGCCTGTCTCACCCGGTAACCCACAGAGGGGAGAGGGGAGGGCAGGCTAGCAGGGAAGGTGACCTGCCTGGGGCTGACCAACTCAAGGAGATACGCCCGGCTACAACCTGTTTGGAGGAGGAGGAGGCCTTGCGCACAACCCTACAGTGCTGCTGCTGAGGCTAATTCTTCTCCTTTGTTGCTCTGTTCCCAGGGAGAGTCTGGATTTGCTCCTGTGTGTGTGTCTGTCTGTGTGCATGCCAGGTTGCTCCATGTCTCGGAACCAAGGCAGTGCTCCTCCCTTGAACCAAGAGCTCCTAGTCAGTAGCAACAGCAATGACTCACAGCACATAAGTGCAATTAGCATTTTTGACCACAACATGCTGGGGACTGATTTTTCCCAACCTCGGAAGGATGGAAGAGGCTGAGTCAACCTGGATCCCTGTTGGGATCGAGCTCAGAACGTGAGGAGAGTTTTGGCTGCAGTGTGGCAGCTTGACCACTGTTCCACGAGGGCTCACAAGAGTCAATACCAGGGGTCGAGTCTCTTTAGAGGATGTCCCTGTTCTTTCCGTATCCAACAAAGCTCAGGAGATTTCCTTTCCTGCACTACATGTCCCAGAATCCCCAACAGACTCTTGCTGTCTCAGGGACTCTAAGAACTGCAGTCCAGAAAGGTGACCCCACCACCACCCTTTCCCCCCAGCTCATAGTGACAGGATGCCCCAAACATACACAAGTAAAGAAAATATATCGTCTTGTGGGTTTTGCTATACTTAAGAGGAGAGACGTATCATGACTCTGCATGTGCTCTTAAGCAGAGCTGCTGCTGAGGAGAGCCAAACAAAGGAAGTGAACACTGATAAGTTTTGCAGTTGGAGTAGAGCTGCAAACTAGGAACAAAGGAAGAATATAGTCTTACTAGGTAGAAAGGTAGTAAACGTGTACATTTTTGAGGCCCAGAATACTGGACTTGTTAAAATGGATTCTGAGGGAACAGTTGTAGTTACCTGCAATACTTGTGCCATGTTTGTGTTCTTGCCAAAGCATATGGAGAACTACACTTGCAGCAAGTGCAAGCTGGTTGCACTACTAGAAGAGAAGGTCCAGCAGCTAGAGGCCCGCATATCTAACCATCAACAAATTAAGGAGCTTGAGCTGTTCTTGGACAGAGCGGAGCAGACTATGCTGGAGAAAGAAGAGACAGGGCACAGTTCTGAGGGAGAAGGCCCTTCACTAACTCAGGAGGGAGATGTTTGGAGGAATGTGACTCAAGATGGGGGAGAAAAGTAGGGGATCACTCTGAGAGTCTGAAATTGCAGAATAAATTTGAGGCTCTTTCCCTCATCACACCTGATGAGGAACACACAGAGGAACAGCTGGTTCCACCTGAGGATCTCTCCTTCATCACACTTGATGAGATCCAGGAAGATGAACATCAGGAACAAACTGAGGTTCTCTCCCTTAATATGGTTAATGAGGTGCATGTAGATGAACAGATTGCAGGAGAGAGGCTCCTTGTACTAGGCGATTCAATAATTAGAAATACAGAGAAATGGATTTGTGATGCACATGATAACCGTATGGTGACTTGTCTGCCAGGTGCAAAAGTTGCAGACATCACAAGAAATCTAGATAGATTGTTAGAGAGAACTGGGGACGAGCCAGTTGTCATGGTACACGTTGGTACCAATGATGTTGGGAAGGCCAAGCGGTCTGTCCTGGAAGCCAAATTTAGGTTGTTAGGAAGAAGATTGAAGTCCCGGACTTCCAAGGTAGCATTTTCAGAAGTGCTGCCTGTCCCTCGCGCAGGACCAACCAGGCAGGCAGAGTTCAGAAGCCTCAATGCGTGGATGAGGCGGTGGTGTCGAGAGGAGGGCTTCAGATTTGTCAGGAACTGGAGAACATTTTGGGACAAGCCAAATCTGTTCAGGAGGGATGGGTTGCACTTGAACCATGATGGGACCAGATTGCTGGCACTCAACATCAAAAAGGCTGCAGAGCAGCTTTTAAACTGATAACTGGGGGAAAGCTGACAGGAGCTGGGCAGCATCCGGTTCGGGAAAGTGTGTACTTGAGTAGTGAGGAGGATGCAAAAATTACTGAGCAGAGCGAGGAGCTAGTCACCAGCATTCTAGCAGAAGGATGCAAGAGGCAGTCTAACAATGCAACTGGCCTCAAAAGACTGTATCAGGAAAGCATATATAAATGCTTGTATACAAATGCCAGAAGCCTCCGGAACAAAATAGGGGAGCTGGAATACTTAGCAATAGATAAGAATATTGATATTATTGGTATCACTGAAACCTGGTGGACGGATGATAACCAATGGGATACAGTTATCCCAGGCTACAAACTGTACAGGAAGGATAGGAAGGGGCAAATGGGAGGTGGTGTGGCCTTGTATGTCAAAGAAGTGATAAAATCATATGAATTGGAATATCTAGGTGATTTGGAGTCACCATTAGAAGCTCTGTGGGTAAGAGTACCAGGCCACAAGGATGGTCTAACAGAAGGCATATACTATCGGCCTCCGACCCAAACTCTTGAGGGAGACTGGCAGTTGGAGAATGTTGTAAAGGAGGCATCCAGGAAGGGAAGCCTGGTTATAATGGGGGACTTCAATTACCCTCACATAGACTGGGTGAACTGTTGTTCAGCACATGATAAAGAGATAAAGTTCCTAGATATGCTAAATGATTGTTCCCTGGGACAGATGGTTGAAGACCCAACTAGAGGTACAAGAATCCTTGACTTGATCCTGAGTAATACTCAGGATCTGGTGCAAGATGTTAATGTGACTGATCCAATGGGGAACAGTGACCACAACTCAATTATGTTTAACTTCAATCATGTTTAACTTGATCATAGACCGCAAGTCACTGATAAAATCTAACACAGAGACCTTAAATTTTCAAAAAGGACATTTCCCAAAGATGAGGAAACTAGTAAAAAAGAAGCTGAAAGAGAAAATTGAGAGAGTCCAAACACTAAATGGACACTTCTCCAAGTGGAGGGAAGTAAAGAGTGGGGTCCCCCAAGGTTCAGTACTGGGACCCCTGCTTTTCAACCTCTTCATAAATGATCTACAAGTAGGAGTAAATAGCAAGGTAGCCAAATTTGCTGACGACACTAAATTATACAGGGTAGTGAAAACTGTGAGAGATTGTGAGGAGCTCCAGAGGGATCTCTCGACACTGGGGGAGTGGGCAAAACAGTGGCAAATGAGCTTCAACATCAGTAAGTGCAGAGTGATGCATGTTGGGGCAAAGAACCCCAATTACATTTATAAACTGATGGGGTCTGAACTCTCTGCGACAAACCAGGAAAGGGACCTTGGTGTCCTGGTGGACAACTCAATGAAGGTGTCTACCCAGTGTGCCTCAGCAGTGAAAAAAGCAAACTCAATGCTAGGGATCATTAGGAAGGGTATAGAAAATAAGTCAGCAAGTGTCATTTTGCCTCTTTATAAATCTATGGTGAGGCCCCATCTGGAATACTGTGTACAGTTCTGGTCGCCATACCTCCAGAAGGATATTATGGAGCTGGAGAAAGTGCAGAGGAGGGCAATGAGCATGATGAGGGGACGGGAACACCTTCCTTACCATCTGAGGCTGCAACGGTTGCGCCTCTTCACTCTTGAACGACGACGTCTAAGAGGTGACCTGATTGAAGTTTATAAAATCATGCACGGTGTGGACAAAGTAGATAAGGAAAAACTGTTTTCCCTATTGCATAATACTAGAACTAGGGGATACTCCATGAAACTTTTGGGTACTAGTTCTCAAACAAATAAGAGAAAGTACTTTTTCACCCCCAGATGATCCCTGGTCTATGGAACTCCCTGCCAGAAGAAGGGGTGACAGCTGTCAGTCTTGACAACTTTAAGAAAGGATTATACAAGTTCATGGAGGACAAGGGTATCAATGGCTATAATTATGGATACTTAAGGACAACCTCCGGGTTGGAGAGATAGGCAGGATATCTCACAATGCCATTTCCAGAGAATCCTAAGCAGGTGAAGGCATCTGCTTGGGAATAATACCCTGAATCCAATGTTGAGCCACTGTGTGAGACAGAATGCTGGACTGAATCATGGGCTCCTGTGGCCTGTAATCCAGCAAAACTAAACATTCTTGAGGGTACCCAAGAGCAAAACCCAATTAAAAGATGGAGGAAGGAGTTCACTTGGACGCTGCCATCCCTCAGTGCAAAGCCAACACAGACCAGCGATTTACAGCCCGCCCTCGAAGCAGAGCCCCCAGGCGCATGCAAGGCATGCCTACACAGGTTGCCAGACATCAGCCTTTGGGAGAAGCCAGCTGGCAAGAGCCTCTGTTTCCTGCAGGACGAGAAGCCGGGCAGCCGAGGCCACTGACACCACAATTGCCTCTCTGTGCTGCTCAAGTGGGCCTGGCCTCGTCCCCCGTCCCCCCCCCCCGGGGGAGCCCGTCTGACTGGCCGCTGGCCAAGCTCCCTCCGCCCAGAAGGGGAACCCAGCGCTCAGGCCTCCGTTCACAGATTGGCAGCTGATGCCGGGGAGGGAGGGAGGGGGTTGCTCTCACTACTCACCAACATCACCACACACCAGTTCAAGATCCCCCGGTAGTTGCTGTAGCCACTGGCGGAGCTCAGGAGAGAATCCTGAAGTCTGTGGCACCTGGGGGGAAGGAATTCAGGATCAAGATGAGAAGAGGTGGAGCAAGCAGGGCGTGTGGAAAGGGGAACGGCTGCCCCAGAAAATGCACCAGGCAAGCAGCTGTCTCGGACACTGCAAAAGATGTTCATACACTGAGGGTCTCCCTGCTACCCAAAGTGGAGCCTCCAAGGTCCTCCGGAACCCTAGAACAGGGGTCAGCCAATGTGGCTCCCCAGATGCTCTTGGAATTCAACTCCCAGAAGCCCTGATCAGCAGGAGTGCGGACTTGGGCTTCTGGGAATTGAAGTCCAAGAACACTTGGAGAGTCAGGTTGGCAGACCCCTGGTCTATAATGACAGGTTGCTTACCTGTAACTGTTCTTCTTCTTCTTGGTCCTCTGTGAACCCGCATGAATGGGTTTACTGCATGTACGTGCAGTAAACTCATTCATGTGGATTTACAGAGACTCCCGAAAAGAACTTGCTGGAGTGTAGGGGATGATCTAGTCCAGGGGTCCACAAACTTGGCTCTCCAGGTGTTCTAGGACTTCAGTTCCCGAAAGCCCAAGTCAGCAGACCTGCTGGTCAGGGCTTCTGGGAATTGAAGTCCAAGAACATCTGGAGAGCCCAGTTTGAGGAGCCCTGATCTAGACCAATGATGACCAACCTTGGCACTCCAGGTGTTCTTGAACTTTAATTCCCAGAAGCCTTGATCAGCAGGAGTGCTGACTTGGGCTTCTGGGAATTGAAGTCTAAGAACACCTGGAGAGTCAGGTTTGCTGACCTCTGCTCTAGAAGCATTTGCACAGGTGGGTTTCTACACCCAGTTGGGGCACAATGGAAAAATCTCTTTCAAGAGAAGAGGGGAGAAGCCGTCCTTAATTCCTTAACTGCTCCATGTCACTTGTGGGGCTTCCTGGAATCTACAGTTCCTCTGGGCACACTTCTGAACAGGTGCCTGAGGTAAGATGGGTGAAGGAGGACAGCGGGGGAAAGAGGAACCTGCTCCGAGGAATGCTCTCCCCAGGCGAATCTGCCGCCCGCCCGGTGCCTACTCTGCTCTTTTTTAGGCTTTGTGTTTCATTAGGTCAGTTTTAGCAGCCATTTGGCACAGGTTAATGAACTGCTCTGCTCAACACACATCTAGGCAGTCCTTAAGCTCAAGTTGGGGAAGAGAAACCTGGCCCAGTGCTGACTTGGGGCAGCTTCTAGGACCGTGATGGCGTACCTTGGCACTCCAGGTGTTCTTGGGCTTCTGGGAATTGAAGTCCAAGAAGAGCTGTGAACGCGCAGTAAACCTATTTGTGTGGATTCACAGAGACTTGGGCTTCTGGGAATTGAAGTCCAAGAAGAGCTGGAGTGCCAAGGTTGGCCATCACTGTTGTAGGAGGAGACCATCACACTCAGCTGAGCTAGAGAAGCCCTCTTCTCTCACACATGGACCTGTGTGGACCTCTTGGGCTCCAGTAAAAA
Source organism: Bradypodion pumilum (assembly GCA_035047305.1). Taxonomy (NCBI): domain Eukaryota; kingdom Metazoa; phylum Chordata; class Lepidosauria; order Squamata; family Chamaeleonidae; genus Bradypodion; species Bradypodion pumilum. Next base: position 345,709,200 of record JAWDJD010000004.1, read on the forward strand.
GCACCTGAGCTCCACCAGCCAGCTTAGCCGAGAGCTCCGGCGGCTCGAGATAGCAAGCCACATGTCTGCAACGAAGCACAGCAGAAGCCCATTGAAAATGCCTTCCAACAGGCTCAACAGGCCTTCAATGGCACGGTGTGCTTTCTTCCTGAACATGCTGCACCGCACATAAGCTCTGCTCCTAGCAGGGGCACCAATGCTCAAGTAGACCAGGGCGAGGCAGCCTTTTGATCAGGACACGGAGTCAAACAGCGCCCAGATTCCAACCTGAGCAGTGGGAGTGGGGCTGATACTCTATCTAGTCAAGGCCAAGGGAAGAGGCAGCCAGCTCTGTGGCACGTGCAGAGAAAGAAGCCTCTGGTGCGAAAGGCCTCCCGGTCCAAGTCCACAGGGCAGAGCCAGGCAAGTCTCAGAGGTGGCAGATTCTTGGGAAGGGCAGCTCACAAACATCACAGCTGTACAGGGGAAGATTTAATGCTGCCTTATCTCCAGCCTGTAATCCATCAGGTGCCTGGCACCATAAATCCCAGGAGGGCCCTGTCTACCTTTGCCAAGCAGGTGGGCAGAGCAAGGCACTCAAACCTTGCCATAAGACAGCCCTTTCTTTACCTTTTCCTTCCGCTTATATGCTTAGAAAGTAAACACGGTTCCAAGCACCCTGATGCCTAGTCATGCCTGCCACATGACCACAGAAACGTCTGCAGACGCAGACAGCACTGGCTATAAATAGAGATGAGCACCGGACCATAGAGTTGAATATGACTGGCTTTTGGGCAAGGACGACCTTTACAGGCACAAGAGGCCTGCAAAGTCTGCTCTGCCTCGGCCAGGGCCTCATCCTTCCCACACAAAAGCAAAGCAGGCCCCTCTTGAGCGGAGCATGATGGCCGGAGGCAGCCCAGGCCAAACACAAGGGACAGCTCGCCACCTCTGTTTGGAGAGAGGGCGAGGTGCCGCTTGCTCAAACTTCCTGCCACCAACAAGAAGAACTGGTTCAGTTTTGTCCAGGCTGGCATGGCATGGCATCACCCACCTTACATTGCTAGCCCTTGTTCAAGGCTGAGCACTAAACAAGGTCAGCTATTGCTGTGAGAGAAAAGCACTTCCCTCTTAGACCTGAGAGCCACAGTCCACCTGGGCACGCAAGGTGGCCCAGCCACCCGACCTTCGTCCTTCGTGCAAGACATCCTGCCTCCCTAGCCAGACCTGGCCAAGGCTTCCTTCAGTTTCTACACTCGGGCATCCCATGCCTAACTGGGTCCCATGCTGGCTGGCACAGAGGGCAGCCTTAGACGGAGCCCCCCCCCCCCCCGAGAGAAGTCCATCTAGGTGCCCACAGAACCCCACCCCTCTGCGTGGGCTCAGCAAGACTGCTGCACTTCATGACTTTAAGCTGAGCCCTGTGCGACAACTGGATATAGTCTTGATGCAAGCCCTGGACCCAAAGCATGCTGCCTAGGCTACACACCACTCCGGGTTTGGGGACAACCTCCCTAAAATAGCACACGATAGCCATTTATACCCAGGAAGGCTGCTTGCCCTACACACGAACATATAGCAGGGCAAGGCAAGGCACGCCAGTCCTCTCCTGGGCAAACAAAGGGGAAACTGGTGGTGAACATGGGAAAGGCTCCACGATTCACACAGGATCCCTGCCCTTACTCGCCTCAGGCTTTTCCCCACCTGGTGTGAGCCCAGGGTTGCCTGCAGCTGCTGACCAACTCTTCTTGCAACCGCCCAGAAGGGCCATGGCCCTTTCTCCACCCACCCACCCCTTGTGCACGCATGCATGCATGCACATGGCAGCCTCCTTCCTACATTGGGAGCAACGCCTCGTGACACAATGCAGGTGAGTCTCTGGGAACATTTTGGGACTGCTACCCAGCCCGTCCTTGCTTGCTCCAGAAGGAGGCAGGCCAAGGGCACTCATTCTTGGGGAGCAACTTCAGCCTCTGGACAAATGGGTGGGTGGGTGGGGGGGATTAGAGATGGTTAGTGCACAGGGTAAGGCCATCCTTTGCTGGGGAGGGCAAGACTGCTTGGCCACTCTCAGGGCAATTAAAGCAGCAGAGGCTTCTTCCTGAGACCCCCCCCCCCTCCCACAGTCCTGGGTGGCCAGAATGGTAGAGAGACACCCCCCCCCCCACACACACACACACACACACACTCCCAGGATAAGGTTCAATTAATTAGGCCAGCCCGGATGGTGAAGAACCCCCTGCCAGGTGTCACCAAGGAGATTTATGGAGGTGAGAGGCTTTCGGCACAAATGCCAGGAAAACCCACATTTTCCATGCCAGATGATGGGCATTAGGTAAACAAAGGCTGCTTCCAAAAGCATTTTGGGACCACGAAGGCTGAGAAAGGCAGCAATGAAAATCTGGCCAACGGGGAGGGCCCTAACCCCCCCCCCCCATGGCCACCACAAGACCCAGAATCCCAACCCTCCCTCCCTCCAGGGAGCCAAACCATGAGAGCACAGGAGAGGGGCACGGGGGGGGGGGGGGCTGGCACTGTGCCTATGAGTTGTGCCCCAAGGCACAGAAGAAGGAGGAGGAGGAGGAGATACAACTGGACAACAGATACCTGCTCCGACTGATTTCTCACAACGTTTTTGGAGCTGGGTAGAATTAGCCATGCCTGCCCACCTCCAAGCCGTACACCTGTCCATTTGCAGAAGAGAGCTGGGTGGGTCCCCTTTGCCCACCTGTTCTGCCCTCACTCATCGCACCCGTCCTTCCCACATCTAACCCCCAGGCAGGAAACCTCCTTGCACAAATGGTGAAGCCTGGTCTCTTACAGGGGGCCACAGTGTCGCTTGTGGTTAAGACGCCGAACTTGACGACTGGAAGGTCCGCAGTTTGAGACCCAAGTGCTGCAGGACAGAATGAGCTCTGGTTGTCTGTCCCAGCTCCTTCCAACCTAGCAGTTTGAAAGCATGAAATTGCAAAGAAGGTAAATAGGTACTGCTTCGGCACAAAAGGTAACTGTGCTCTGTGCACTTCAGTGTTGAGTCATGCCTGCCAGATGACCAAGGAATCATCTCAGGATGCAGACAGCGCTGGCCCTTTGGCTGTAAACAGAGATGAGCACCAAACCCTAGAGTCGGATACGACTAACTAAAGGGAAGCCTTTGCCTTTACTAGGTAAGGCCTGCTGCAGCCCAGCTCTGGGGAGGGGGGGGGGGGTCCTCCAACCAAGCCCTCCCAATCCGAAGGGAAGGTGCGCCTCCACACACGCACACACCGCCTTGCTTTTTTTTTGGGGGGGGGGTGTCCCACTGCGAGCATTCCTGGGTTCTGACGAAGGAAGAGACAGCCACCTCCCCCCCCCCCCAGGGAGCGGAGAGAAGGGGGGCCGGTTGCGCAGGAGAAGCGGTCGGGGGGGGGGTGGAGCGGCAGGAAGTCCAGCCCCGGGGGCGGCCACAGGAGTCACTCGCCGCCACTGGGCTCCTGCCTGGACGGACGGGGCGGGCAAGGCAGCGGCGAAGTGGGTCAAAAGCCGGAGCCGGCGTTGGGAAAGAGGGGCGGGGGCCGGCCCCACTCCACCCCGCCCGCGGCGCCTCTGTGTCCTGCTGCTGCTGCCTCCCCATGGGCCCTCCCTCGAGACGGAGCGAACGGCTCGGGCCCAACGGGACCCTCCCTCCCTCCCTCCGCCCCGACGACAGGGACCCCAGCCCAGACGTGAGACCACCCGGCGAAGTCCTTGCCGCGCCAAGCAGCGGGGCCAAAAGGCAGGTCACGTCGGAAGGGAAGCCCGCTGCTGCAGCGAGGGAGGGAGGGAGGAGGGGGAGCCGGCCCCTCCCTCCCTCCCGGAGACCCCCTGCCCCTGCCCGGCGGCGGCGCCTCTCCACCCGCTCTCCGCCCCCCCGCCGGGGGATACGACGGCTCCCCGCAGGGAAGAGCCGCGGCGGCGTCCCACCAGACGGGCAGCCGCCTATTCCCCGACCTTCAGCGGTTGGGGGGGGGGCAGGTGGGGGCACACGGAGACCCTCCCTCCCTCCCTCCCTCCTTGGCCCTTCCGACTCCGCGGGGAGCGGGGCGTACCTGAAGCCGGCCGCCCCGTCGGGGCGAGGGACGCCATCCCCCCCGGCTCCGTGGCGAGAGGAGGCAGAGGAGAGCGGCTCAGGGTCGCCTTGGCCACCGTGGGTCTGCCTCGGGAGCCCCGCCGTCGACGCCCCCCGTTTCCGGGGCTGCGCTTGCCCGACGGCGGCGGCGGCGGCAGCTGCCCCGGCCCCGTCGCTCATGATGCTGTCGCCCGCCGCGGCCGGAGTCGCCAGCCAGTCCGCCTCCTCCTCCGCCTCCTCCGCCGTCGTGGGGCTGCTGCTGCTGCTGCTGCTGCTGCCGCCGCCTCCCATCCTAAGGGCAAGCGCCGCCGCCTCCCGCCGCCCTTCAGCGGCTACTAACAGAACGCCGGGCTCCGCCCCTTCGGCCACCACCAGGGGCTCCAGGGCGAGGCAAGCGCAAGGCACCACGGGAGACGTAGTCGCGGCCAGGACGGGCGGGCGGCCGCCGGGCTTTTATTCTCAACAGGGAGGGAGGGAGGGAGGGCGGGGCTGCTGCTGCCGGGAGATGGAGCTGCAGCGCAGTCTCACTAGTCCTGGAGTGTGGCCGCAGGGCATGCTGGGAGGTGTAGTCCCCTGGGGGGGCAGGGAGGAGCCGCTCTCGCCCTGGAGGATTATTAACCCTTTCGCTCTGGGTTCCCGTTGGAGGAAAGGAAGCCCCGACGGTCGGCAGGAATGGCTTCTCCCCCACAAACTAGTCGCAAGATGCTAGTCTGGACCCTCCGGACCAAAGGCTTGAGGAACGGAGTCCAGTAGAGAACATGGACCCTCCTTACTGCCAGGAGGAGATAGTAGGGCCAGGTGCCCCCCCCTCCCGTTTTATTTTGGGGTGCAAATGTTCCTCCCTGGTTTTGCTGTCGCTGGGGAGCAAACATGGCAATGCCTCGGGTGTAGGAGAGCCGCCACGGGGAACCGGTGGTGGCGGCACGCGGAGCCCTTTCTGTGGCACTGGGCACCCAAGCAGTCACCCAAGCACAGAGTTCGCCCCGCCCCACCCCACCCCACTGCTGCCCTGCAGCTGCCCAATGGGAGCGCTTCCTTCCTCCCCCAGCACAGAGTTTGCCCCACCCCACTGCCCAGCTGCCCAATGGGAACGCTTCCTTCCTCCCCCCAGCACAGAGCTTGCCCCACCCCACTGCCCAGCTGCCCAATGGGAACGCTTCCTTCCTCCCCCCAGCACAGAGTTTGCCCCACCCCTCTGCCCACCTGCCCAATGGGAACGCTTCCTCCCCCCAGGACAGAGCTTGCCCCACCCCTCTGCCCAGCAGCCCAATGGGAATGCTTCCTTCCTCCCCCCAGCACAGAGTTTGCCCCACCCCACTGCCCAGCTGCCCAATGGGAGCGCTTCCTTCCTCCCCCCAGCACAGAGTTTGTCCCACCCCTCTGCCCAGCTGCCCAATGGGAACGCTTCCTTCCTCCCCCAGCACAGAGTTCGCCCCACCCCACTGCCCAGCAGCCCAATGGGAGAATTTCCTTTCTCCCCTGTTGCTGTGTTGTTGGCACATAGCCATAAATAAGTTTTTGTGGGGTGCAGTTTGGGCACTCGGTCTCTAATAGGTTCGCCATCACTGCAGTAGAGGATGCTTCCCACACATCAAGAAACGATGACAGCTCAATGTCTACAGGCTCCTCCCCCCATCCGCGGAGGATACCTTCCGAGAAACCTTACCCGGATACTTGAAACAAGGATAAATAGGTACCACTTCGGTGGCAAGGTAAACAGCGTTCTGTGCGCTCGCTCTGGTGTGTAGTCATGCCTGCCACATGACCACGGAAACGTCTGCAGAAGCAGACAGCGCTGGCTCATCGGCTTTGAAACAGAGATGAGCACTGAACCCTAGAATAGGATACGACCTTTACCTTACAATGCAGGCAGCAGCCTCTAGTGGCCAGTTCTGGTAACGCGACATGAAAATACATTTACTGTATATTTTATTGTATATTTCAGCATCTTTAGGTTAAGTCCTCCTTGCTCGAAAGCCCGCCGTATGCGTATCCTACTCTAGGGGTCGGTGCTCATCTCTGTTTATAACCAAAGAGCCAGCTGTGTCTGCATATGTTTCTGTGGATATATGGCAGGCATGACTAGACACTGGAGTGCACAGAACACTGTTTACCTTCCCACCGAAGTGGTCCCTATTTATCTACTTGCAATTTCTTGCTTTTGAACTACTAGGTTGGCAGGAGCTGGGACAGAGATGGGAGCTCACTCCGTCATGCAGCACTGAGGTCTCGAACTGCTGACCTACAGACCTTTCCGCCATCAAGTTCAGCGTCTTAACCACTAAGCCACTGCAGTCCCTCAATTCAGCATATTTACCGAATAGTTTTAGACCGGCGAATAACTGAAACCATGGCTACTGTTTAAGGTTTTTTTTAAGGTTTAGAAACCATGGCTACTGAACCCAAGGAGAAGGGGCTAAGCTGAGTGTGCAAATTGAGATGGCTGCAGCTCGTTCTATGTGTGCCAAAAGAGTTGGGTGTCGATATGATTCAGTCACTGCAAATGGGGACACCTCTGGCAGGTAAGGTTGCATGATCTCCGGTGGCTCATGGTGTGCACTTCAGAGCGCAGAGCTCCAGTTCCTTATTCTTTCATACAAACCTTCCTATTCCTGGGAATAGGGAAGCATAACCGACAGTTATCCCCTCTGTGTTTTCCAACACTGTATGTTGGACAGTCTTCAGGATAAAGTGATTGACCAAAGGCTGCCTGAAGCTGATTCTGGGGGTGGGGGTCATCTGAGGTCATCATAGTTTCATGTGATACCCTAGCTCCGTGATGGCGAACCTTGGCACTCCAGATGTTCTTGGACTTCAATTCCCAGAAGCCCAAGCTCCCTGTGAATCCATGGGTTTACTGCTATTCATCTGGCCTGTGCTGCCCTTGTCGCTCCCGGAAGTGGAAGTAAAACGCGCCCGGATGGAGGAAGGGTTAACCTGGAAGAGTCTTAACCCTATGGGTGTGTTTTACTTCCGCTTCCGGGAGCGACGAGGGCAGTGTGTGCTGGATGAATCGCACTAAACCCATTTGTGTGGATTCACAAGGAGCTTGGGCTTCTGAGAATTGAAGTCCAAGAACATCTGGAGTGCCAAGTTCGCCATCGCGGCCCTAGCTAGAATGACAGAGGGTCCTTTTGAGGTTCTACATCAGTCCACACCAGCAAATATTACTTGGGGGCAACGTGTTTGCCAATCACGGGAACATGAGTTGGTGATGAGTTGCTTCTTCTTTCATGTCTAGATCACATTTCGAACTGCCCAAACAGGGAGCCACTTTCTTGGCTTTGTCGTTGGCCAAACTTAAGTCCTCGTCGGTGGAGGTTTCTGTAAAGTCATTGGCAGACCAGTCATTGAGCCCATGGATTCTCTCTCTCTCCACATTCACACAGCGTGTTGTTCTTTGCCAGCAGCCCTGATGAGGTATGCTGCGACATACATGCCCAAATCCTGTGGCTTAGCCGAGTAAACTGCTGTAGAGTAGGCTCACTGAATCAAAGGGTGTGTGTGTGTGTGTGTGTGTGTGTGTGGTGAGTCAACTCTTCTGTAAATTCCATTGATTCAAAGGGCCTGCTGCAGTAGTTGTGACTTATTGTGCTAAGGAGACGGATTTCAGCTGTGGCCTCCTTGCATTTCATCTCTGCATGCAAGCGTTCCCTTTTTTGATCCTAGCCTCCTTTCCTTCCCACTCACCCCACACCTTCCTTGCCATGGGTATGCGGTGTGTGGGGGCTGCTGTTGACCTCTTGAGCTTTGAGCCACTTTCCTGAGCTGCGGTGTAGGTTCTCTTCAAGCCACTATTGCTGTGACGACATCAAGTAACTCCCTTGCATTGTGGAGAACTGTGACCCTCTTGACCGTTGCTTCGGACCTCCTGTTCTCTTTCAAACACCTGCTTCATTGCGGAGAGGTTTCCTCTTTTGTAGATATCCATGTGTCTCTGTTGGACGACTACCACTTTCCCACTTCCATATGAACTATATTCGATATCGTGGTGCCTGCTGTTTCCGGTCCATATCTCACACTAGGTCAGGGGTGCCCAAACTACAGCCTGTGGGCCAGATCTGGCCCCTGATGCCAAATCAGCCGGCCCACACCGCCCTCGTCGCTCCTGGAAGCAGAAGTAAAATGCGACAGGTGCGTTTTACTTCCGCTTCCAGAATCAACGAGGGCATTGGCTGGATGAATTGACATCAGAGGCCAGATCTGGCCATACTTTGGGCAGCCCTGGGTTAAGCAGAGAAAATGGCAGCTTAAAATCTATCTCATTCTGTTGCAAAACACATTGCAAAGGTGCATTTTACTTCCGCTTCCGGTGGGAGGAACCACATGACCGGCCCGCTGAACCACATGACTGGCCCATGGCCCAGAAAGTTTAGGCACCCCTGCACTAGGTCCTGAGCATCACACACCCATTCTCCACCCCCACTATGTTGTTGTTCAGTCGCAAATAGGAAATATTTGCCAGCCACATTGCTATGCAGAGAAGCATTTGTTTGTTTGTTTGTTTGTTCATTTGTTTGTTTGTTCATAAAGGACCCAAGGTGGTTTATGTAATTAAAAGTCCTTAGCCCAGAACAAGATTTTTTTTTCTGACAAGGGTTTAGGACGCTTTATTATAAAATTGATGAATATTTGTATGCTGAAATAAGATATTGAAAAGCTGAACTTACAAGGATTATTTATTATAAAATATTAAGCCATGTGCTGTATGTTTGAAATTGGATAATTAAGCAACTCGTCCTGTCTGGAGAAGTAATGAGCATTTCAGCCTATTAAGACTGTGTAATTAAATGTCTATTGTATAATTCATTGTGTAATTTACTGTATTGTATTATTATTATTTTCTTTTTTCCTATTATATTTTCATGCTGTTATATTGTGTCTATATTTGATTTGTTATGATTAGATTGTATTTTTGGATTCATATCGTGTATTATTTGTATTATTGATTAGTTGTATTATTATACTGTTATAATTGTATGTTTATTAATTGTATGTATATTAATTTTTTGTTGTAATTGTATTTATATTATTGTGTTGTAAGCCGCTCTGAGTCGGCCTTTTGGTCTGAGTAGAGCGGGGTATAAATCCAATAAACATAAACATAAACATAATGGACAGTATAAAAGCTAAACATGATGATTACAATATTTAAAAGAGAATGAAACAAATATATTAAAAATGATGGATTAAAAACAATATTGAAACACACATTGAAAAGCTGCACAAGCAACCCCTTTTTAAGGACCCCCTTTTAGAGAGCTGGTCATTCTTTGCCTTTGGTTTTCTAATAAGGGCCGGATTGCTTAAGGAACTGCAAGTCTTTTAGGGGGAAGTTTCCTAACCAAGTTCAACAATAGCAGGAGGAAAGTTTCATAAGCAAAAGAAACGGATGAGTTCCAGGGCAGCTCACTACCTCTTTTGAGCCATGAGCTTTCGGTTGTGGGAATTCCTGAAATATGTCACTCCTGGGGGCTTGGCGCCCATGCCGGGGCCTTACATCTGCATCCCATTTCACCTGAAAGCCAAAGAGCAGAAGGAAGAAAGGGTGGGTGAATGGGCGATTCTTTGCTCTGTGTCAGCTCTCTTGGGGATTTAAGAGGCATTGAGAGCAGGGAACTGTGCCCAAGGTTGGGAAAGTAGCCTTGGGGTGGGGTGCATAGCTGTCAAGTATCCCGTATTGGCCGGGAAAACCCCTTATTTTTCCCTCTTCCCTGCCATCATCCCATATTAATTAGACTGCAATGCCCTATTGCCGCCATTGGAGGGCAGCACAGGATAAGCATAGCTGTCAAGTATCCCGTATTGGACGGGAAACCCCTTATTTTACCCACTTTCCCGCCGTCATCCCTTATTAATTAGACTTCAATGCCCTATTGCCGCCATTGGAGGGCAGCACAGGATAAGCAGAGCTGTCAAGTATCCCGTATTGGCCGGGAAAACCCCTTATTTTACCCTCTTCCCTGCCATCATCCCGTATTAATTAGACTGCAATGCCCTATTGCCGCCATTGGAGGGCAGCACAGGATAAGCAGAGCTGTCAAGTATCCCGTATTGGCCGGGAAAACCCCTTATTTTACCCTCTTCCCTGCCATCATCCCGTATTAATTAGACTGCAATGCCCTATTGCCGCCATTGGAGGGCAGCACAGGATAAGCAGAGCTGTCAAGTATCCCGTATTGGCCGGGAAAACCCCTTATTTTACCCTCTTCCCTGCCATCATCCCGTATTAATTAGACTGCAATGCCCTATTGCCGCCATTGGAGGGCAGTACAGGATAAGCATAGCTGTCAAGTATCCCGTATTTGCTGGGAAATTTCCCTTATTTCCAAATTCAAAACTTGACAGATATGGTGGGGTGAACCTGTGAGAATCCCCCAGGCAGCCTTCTGTTTGGTCATGCCGATGGGAGCATCATTAAGAAATTGGATCTCTTTGTTAGCAGAGTATGAGACATTGGCTCATCCTCAGTCCCTGCCCGCCCCATTGGTTTCTTGGCCTGCCCCCACACACAAACTAGCACTTTGATTGACAAAAGAATTCTTGAAGCACTTTAATTAGAAAGGGGTGTCTTTACTTACAGTTACCATCTGTAGTTACAGTCAGAAGAAGAAAGAGAGGGGAAATGGAGGCTCAAGCAGATGCCTGATGGGAAGTCAGAGAAAGAAAAGGACCATCAGAGCAAAACAATAGAAGCAAAAACAAACAGGAAGACGGGGCAGGGTTTGTCTCGGATTTCAGAGGCAGGAAAAGAACTTTGCCAATCAAGTTAGTGGCCAAGGGCAACCACCTTTGGCTGCAAAGCTTCCTCCCACAATACCTAGCATTAACGCATGCAAGATTGCTATGATCACAACAGTTTGTTCTTCAGAAATCAGAACTTTTCTTAAGCTGATCCATGTTGGACTGGGCGCGCATTGTTCTGTCTCATTCAGCTCAGCCTGGTCATCCTATTTATTCTCTTTTCATATTTTTTTCTAAACCCAAAGCAAGTAGTAGGACATCCTGTGTAGTGTAAGTGTTTCCCAGTCGGAATACCAGAATTAGCTGCAGAATTCTTGGCCAGTTGTTTTGTCCCCATCTGTTCTCAGGAGCCGGGCTGGGGGAAGACCACAATTCCCTCTTGCTTATCTCTGATGATTTCCCCCTCGCCAAACCCCCTCTGCTGCTTGTTAAGAGGAGGGTCCTTCTACCAGGGATGGTTGCTGGGGGGGGGGGGCAATTCCTTGGGAAATTTTTGGCACCTTTGTGGTACCTGCTGCAGTGCATGCTGAGGCATGCGGCCTCTGTGGAATGGGGGCTTTGGGCCTCTTCCATCACAGGGCAGGGGTGCTTGGTACACCTGCAGGCTTGGAAACGGGGCAGGCGGTCTTTGTGGCAGGGAGACACTGAGCATTCAGGCCCCATAGTGGATGCCTCCCCCCCCCTTCCCCAAGGGTCCTTGTTTGTCCCCTTCAGGTCAGGCAGTGCGTCAGAACCACAGAGACGGCACTCAGATGTGGCTGGACGTCTGCCCATTCTGTCTGCTGCTGGAACTCATCCGTTTCTTTTGCTTGTGAAACTTTTCCCTCAAGATTAGCAAGAAGAATCAGGATGGATGGATTTTTATATGTGTACAGTAAGAGAGAACATACGAACGTATGAACAGCCTTGCTGGGACAGGACACAGGAACCCATCATCCAGTCCAGCCTTCTGTCTCACACAGTGGCTCACCATTTCCTTCAGGGTATTCCCAAGGAGATGCCTTCACCTGCTTAGGAATCCCTGGAAATGGCATTTATTGAGAGATATCCTGCCTATCTCTCCAACCTGGAGGTTGTCCTTAGGTATCCATAATTATAGCCATGGATCCTCTTCTTGTCCTCCATGAACTTGTCTAATCCTTTCTTGAAGCTTCCCCGACCCCCCCTTCCATCAGCTCCTAATAATTGCAATATATAGCTTTATACCAGTGAAATGTGATGCTGTGAAATGATAAAAGCAGGCATTCCCCCAGTGACAGATAATGGGAAAGTACTGGATATCTCTAGAGTTCAGGAATAGATTTGAAGGGAATTTAACAAAATCTGAACAGAGCTGAATCTTGGGGGGATTAAGTGTCTTCCATCCTAGAGGAGCGGGCGCAGAAAGTGAGCATAATCCCAATCGACTCTTGGGGTTTAATATTGCAAACGACGAAGGGTTCCGTTGATTAAAAATCCCCAGCCCTGGAGGAGGAGACCTGGCAGCCAAACTCCCCACCTGCTCTTTGGATGCTCTTGGGAGTTTACCCACACGCTGGAGAGAAACCAGGCCTCCCCTACAAGCCCATCAGAAGCTCTTAAAGCCTAACTTCATTTTCAGCCCGACAGATCCAGACCCACGGCTGGCCCCTTTTGAGAAACCATGGGAGGAGGGAGCACCCCATCGCAGGCCTGGAGCCCAGGTTGGTTCCTTCTGGACCAGAACTGCCAGAATCCACAAGACGGCTGGGAGCAACGGTCCCAAAATGAAACGGTCCTTGCCCTGACAAAGGCAGCCTGCACTAGACCTGAAATGAAAGACCTTTCACCCAAGACCAGGGGTGCCCAAACATGTTGGGCTGTGGGCCGGTCATGTGGTTCTTCCCACCGGAAGCAGAAGTAAAACGTGCCTTGCAATCTGTTTTGCAACAGGATGAGATAGATTTTTAGGCTGCCATTTTGCTTAAACTGGGGGTGCCCAAACTACGGCCTGTGGGCCAGATCCGGCCCCCAACACCAATTCATCCTGCCTGCACTGTCCTTGCCACTCCTGGAAGCGGATGTAAAATGTGCCCGTATGGCTGCAGCCTTGACACATTTGCAAGAGTCTGAGCAAGGGCAGTCAGGGACAGGACAGCCTGGTTCAAGCCAGAGTGCGCACACATTGCTCCAAAGCAGCCCAGTTGGGTTCTGGATTTGTGATGTGTCCAAACTTGATTGCACAGTCTCATTCCATGCCTTCTTCCCCTTGAAGCAAGCGGCCATGCTGCTCCTGGACAAGGGGGTTTCCCTTCTGGTTCCAAGGCTGCATTTCAGTGGGCGCAAGACCTTTGCTTCAGAGAGCTTCACCAGTTGGACCTTCACACTCCAAGCCTAGTTGCACCCCCACCCCACCCCACGGCTGAGTGGGGCAAATTCCCAAAGAATCCCAGCCGGGGGCAGAACTAGGCTGAAAGGCAATTGCTTCGCTTGCCTGGGCATTTGAAGGGTAGATGTGTGAGGCCACCCTTGATTCAAGCAACATAAAAGGGGGGTGTAAATGCTTATGTATTTGGGATGGGGCCAGAGGTGAGCGCATGGGGTTTGGGTGGCCCTTGCTGGGGGAAACTAGGAGGCCATTCCCAAAGAGACCCTCAAAGAGATGCCCAGCCGCTCCCCCCCCCCCCCCAGAGCTACACCTTCAAATGACCCACTATCTTTTAGGAGGAGATTGGGGGGGAGGGGGCTTCAGGTGATATGTTTGGGGGTAGGGCAGCCTGTTTGCCTTAGGGTCTCCAGGGAGGCTGCAAAGATGACTCTGGACCCCACCCCGTTCCTGTTTGATTATGTTACACTACAGTTCCCATTATCCCCAGCTTGCATAGAGATGGCACATAGCAGGAGCTGAGCAACACCAGCTTGGAGGAAGCTGTGTTAGGGAGCTGAAAGAGTGCCTGGCTTGATGTGGGGCCATGGCTGTCCCTCTTCCCCAGGTTTGCTGACCCTCCCAGTCCTGTGGGGAGGGCTTATCCTTGGGTCTTTGCATCAGCAGCGGTTCCCAAGGAAGGAGAGGGAAGAGGGGGGTGGGGTGGGGGGGTTTCAAGGGGATTCCTTCTGGGGCCACCTTTTTCTTTTCTCTCTTGCAAACACCAGTCATGCCGCCACGTCTGCTGGCAGTGAAGGAAAGGAAAGGTGATTCCGTGTGAGCCCAGGCGCCCCGAAATCGTGCAGGTGTGGAGTGTAATCTCTGAAGGTCAAGGTGTCGCCCTTGCTCGAAAGCCAGTCATATCTGACTCTAGGGTTCAGTACTCATCTCTGTTTACAGCCAAAGAGCCAGTGCTGTCTGAGTCTGCAGATGTTTCCATGGCAGGCATGACTAGACACACAAAATGCTGTTACCTTCCCACCAAAGGGGTACCTATTTATCTACTTCCAATTTCTTGCTTTCAATCTGCTAGGTTGGCAGGAAGTGGGACAGATGGTGGGAGCTCACACCCTCCTGGAGCACTCAGAACTTGACCAGCTGACCTTCCAGTCAAGTTCAGCATCCTAACCACTGCGCCACTGCAGTACCTACCTTTGAAAGCCCACCCTGAATTACATCGGTTACTCTTAAAGGAGCGGCAAAGTTTTGTGGCTTCCTTTTTCTCTTCCTTTTGTTTCCAGTGCACATCACAGCGATCAGACTTTTGACAACCTTTACTTTCAATTTTGTTTTTGGTGGGTTTGTTTTTTAAACCTACACATCTCCGTCCATCACAGCCAGGGGGTTGTGAAGAGCTAAGCAGGGCCTGTCAAGAAAAAGCTCCCCAGCCTGCTGGAGAGCCAGGTTTGCCGGGGGCCAGGAGTGGGCATGCCTTGTTGCCAAGCGAAAGGAGACAAACAGGGCTCAGTCGGCAGAACAAATCTGCTTGTTCGGCAGGAAACGAACTGCCTCGGTGAAGGACGCTGCAGTCTGGTGCTCATGCGGCAGAAACGGCAGGGGTGGTGTGTGTGTGTGTGTGTGCATGCTGCAAGGCATGGAGAGCTTGTCAGGTACTTTAGAAAGGGAAGGTGCCTGGGAGGGTAATACAAAACCACTCTGTGTGTGTGTGTTGCTCATCCCAGTGCTGCCTGTAGCATTGGGGAAGGTGTGCCCTTGTACTGCACTCCAGGGGACACACATGCCAGCAGAGAGGGGAAGTGTTTGCCCGCCACAGTCCCTGGGAAAGAGGCTGCGACTCTGCATAGCTGCCACCACACTCTCAGGGCTGTGCAGTGCAGACGCAGCTCTGCAGGGCTCTGCTCCTCCTGGGAAGCGCAAGAGCAGCACGGCCCCCATCCCAGGGGAATTTGTCCTCCAGGTGCAGCAACTTTGGGAACCTCTGTGGCCTCCCATTTTCTCCAGGCACTCCCCATCTCACCTGGCCTGCCTTATTCCAGGTGTCCTCTGCAGGGACGGACGGAGGGAGGGAGGGGGCAGCAAAGCCCTGCAGAATCAGTGGCCAGAAGGGCACCTGGCAGTGGGGCATGGGGTGGGGGAAGAAGAGGTGTGTCCAAAGGGGTGCATTAAAGAGTCCAGGGTGTGGGTGTGCGGTTGCTTGCTGGCTTGCCTGCCTTCACCACCGGCAGCTGGGAAGGGGGCTCGTGCCCTAGTCCGTGGGCCGGAAGGTGAGCAGCGGGGGCTTTTCTGGCATGAGGATGAAGCCATAGACTGTCTTCAGGTCTGCCTTGGAGACAGTGTCGATCTGGAAGTTCCGCAGGACCTGAAAGAAGAAGGACCCCCAAGGTGAACACCAGGCAGCAGGTGAAGCAAAGGCAAGCCAAGTGGCATCGGGACCTGGAAGGGGTGACCGTGGGCTCCGGCGGGCAGCCTCCCTCTGCCAGTCTGCCTGGTGGGCAGCCTGTGTTGAGCACCAGGTCACTGCTTCACCCTCCCAGGCCTTTCCCCACAGAGAGAGGCCCCACTCACGTGCATGAGGAAGAGCATCATCTCCGATTCGGCCAAGCGCCTCCCGATGCACTGACGTGACCCAAACCCAAAGGCCAGGGCCTTGAAGTGGTTGTCCTCTTTGCCCAGCCAGCGCTTTGGGTCGTAGGACTCTGGGTTGTTGAAGACCTCTGGGCTCCGGCCCAAGGAGTACAGCCCCACCTGGCATAGGGTCTGACAGAAAAGACAAATGTGTCTGAATGGATGGAATGAAGGGCTCAAAGAAGACCAGCCAAGTGGCCCTTCCATAGCCTTTGTGCCAGTGGTTCAGTGGGCTGGTCATGTGGTTCGTCGCACCGGAAACGTTAGTAAAACGCACCTGTTTTGCAACAGGATGAGACAAAGGTGCCATTTTCTATGCTTAAACCAGGGGAGCCAAAACTATGGCCTGCTGGCCAGATCCGGGCCCCGACACCAATTCATCTGGCCCATGCCACCCTCATTGCTCCCAGTAAACCCAAATGCTGTATGGGTGCTTTTTACTTCCACTTCAAGGAGCAACGAGGGTGGCACAGGCTGGATGAATTGGTGTCGGGGGCCGGATCTGGCCTGTGGACCATAGTTTGGGCACCCCTGCTCTAGATAAACTAGACTACCTGGCCCCGAATCGCAAACCAGCATGGACTACCAGGCCTAGTTCTTAACCAATCTCTTTGACTTTCAGTTTGCGGGAGTGGCTTTGAAATCTGACATGTGAATCCTTGGCCCCTTGAAGCAAGGTTGGGATGGGATGACTTGTCTTCTCTGGGGCCACCCTTTCTATCCCCAGCAAGGGGAAGGGGTGGATTTTGATCCACTGTGGGTCGTCCCTTCAGAATAGGACCAAGGCTGGCAGGCCTGACTTAGGGTGGGCTAGGACTTGGTTGAACTTCATGAGAACTTTGAACTCTCCTTCCTGGCTGAGCTGTGGAACTGACCGGGGGTTGGCCTTAGGCCAGGTGTTACTCCTCCAGAACGCAGGCAGTGGCTTCCAGCATCCTGCCTGGTCATCCTCCTCCTCTTCAGTGCCATCCTTGTTGCCGTCCTCCTCCTCCCCCTCAACATAGCCACCACCAGCCTTCCATAGGGTGGCTCTTTCAGGGCAGAAGGGGCCTGGGGTAACCAGCCTGGGTCTGTCTCCTGACACCCCAGTCGCTCGGTTGCCTCTCAGCCCCAGCCCACCCCACCACCCCCACTCCAGACCTGCCAGTCCCTGCTGGGACTCTGGCAGAGGGACAAATGGCTCGGGAAAGCCTGGCAAATACTCACCCCAGCTGGCACACAGTAGTTCTGGAGCACCACATCTCTTGTGGGGTAGCGTTGCACAGTGATGCCCACAGGGTACAACCTGGAAGAGAAGAAGGAGAAGGCCATCAGGTCAGCAACAGGGCCACGATCCTCCAGCTCTTGTATGCAGAAGGAAGGCAGGAGGGGGAAGCTTAAGACCACTCACTTCTCTTTGTCCCACATGAAAGAGCCAAGCCTGCATCAGGCGGGTGGCTCTGAGTTCTGGGAAACTCCTGGGTCTGCAATGTCTATCTTGGGCTGAAGTTCACCCCTACCCTTTCCCCAGCAAACTGTGTGAATGGTCAGGCTCCCTTTAGGAACCTTGGATGGGGCCAAGCAACCAAGAGACCGACAGCATTGGGACAGAGGCAGTTTCCATTGATGATGTCAGGTACTTAGCGGGGGTAAGGGACCCGTGTCCATGATGAAGGCAGTGTCATTTCCCCCAAACAAGGCCCAGGTTCAGGGACAAGGAAGGAGGAGATCTGGATTCTAGCCTCTAAGACAAGGGTGCCCAAACTACAGTCTATGGGCCAGATCCAGCCCCAACACCAATTCATCTGGCCCACACCACCCTCATTGCTTACAGAAGTGGAAGTAAAACGCGCACCATTTTACTCCCACTTCCGGGAGTGACGAGGGCAGTGTAGGCCAGATGAATTGGTGTCGGGGTGGATCCGGCCCACAGGTCATAGTTTGGGCACCCCTGGTTTAAGCAGAGAAAATGTCAGCCTAAAATCTATCTCATCCTGTTGCAAAACATATTTGCTGCATGACAGATTGCAGGGCATGTTTTACTTCCACTTCTGGTGGGAGGAACCATGTGACCGGTCCGCTGAACCACGTGACCGGCCCACAGCCTGAAAGGTTTGGGCACCCCTGCTCTAAGGAAGTGGAGGTGTCTACCTCCCGCCTCCACCAGAATCCTGGTCAGCTGGCAGGAAACACTCCCTGGTGGACTGAGTGTCCCTCCTGGGCATGGCCAGGCACTGAGGAGTGTTGAAAGGGTGGTATAAAGGCCATCCTCCTGCTGCTGCTCCAGAACACAAGGGGTTCCAATGGCAAAGCAATGGCAACCGAACATTAGGAAGCCATTCTGGCCAAGGCTAGCTTGTAAAGTGGTGAGATCACTCCTTTTCTAGGAACCGGGTGGCCCTCTTAGCAATGCTCCAGCTATGGAGTTTCGAGTTGGCAGCAAGCTATATTGGATGCTTGAATTCCTTCCCTGCCCTACAACACCATGAATCTACAGAAACAATGAAAGAGAGAGGGAAAGGGTAGCAACCCCCCCCCCCAGATCAGCCACAAGTAGGGGAATTCCCTGTGTGATGCTTGGGTCCCAGTTCCACTTCTCCAACAGGAACATCCCCTCCCCTCGTGGTAGCCCATTCATGGGCCTCTGGGATGGCCAGTCAGCTTGGCTCTCCTTGGAAGTCAAGGAGGGAGGGGAGACCATCCACAGGGCAAATGGTGGTTGGGGGGGGGGGCAGCCTCTCCTGTCCAGGATCACCTGTTGCCTTACCTCAACGTCTCCTTAATGGCCCCCTTGAGAAGTGGCATGCTGTTCAGCACTTTGGAGAGCTCGCGGGACCCTTGGGCTTCAGCACCCTTGATCTCTTCCCGAATGGCTGTCTGGACGTGGGGGTTGCGCGCCAACTCAAAGAGGGTGAAGAGCAAAGGTATGGCTGTCTGGTTTGTGTGTTGGCGGTGGTGCGGGGTAGAGAGAGAGAGAGAGAGCAAAGACCATTAAGACCACCCGCCCTTTGCAAATGGAACAGTCAAGGGTCAGCCATTATAATCAGGGTGGGTCCTACTGACCAAGAACCTCGGAGTAACACAGAACAGTGGGAAGGCTTTCAGGCAGAACGGAGGTGCCTACGTGTCCCATTTAAACCAGGGCGGATTCTGATGCTGAGATTCCTCGCCTATACTCTGAGTCTGAGGGGCGGCCGATGGGGTCTTGAAGGGAAGCTGCTCCAGTAAGAATGATCTTCTGGTTGGGGTTGTGATAATCAGCAGCATCCTATTCCTTAAGATTTTAGATCCAAAGCCTGGGAGAGGAGAAGATTGTGGAGTTGCATCCTTATGAGGGAACCAGCCCTCATAAGGAGTTATCCCCACTGGTTTGGGGTGGGGCATTGTTGCCCCAATCCAACCAGGTGTGCAACCTGGGGGTCTTCATGGACTCGCAGATTCTGCTCCAGGAGCAGGTTATGGCTGTGGCCAGGAGGGCCTTTGGGCAAGTGCGTGTCATTAATCAATTGTGCCCACTCCTGGACCCTGCTCGTGGTCACCCATGCCCTGGTCACCTCCTGTTTGGACTATTGTAATGCACTCTACATGGGGCTGCCCTTGATGACCATCTGGAGACTGCAGTTGGTCTAGAATGCGGCGGCCCGTGCGGTGGTGGGGTGTGGTTGTTTCGCCCATGCCTTGCCACTGCTGCAAGAGCTGCACTGGCTGCCTTTATGTCTCTGGCTTCCTATATGTCTCCAGGTGAAATTCAAGGTGCTGGTTGTCACCTTCAAAGCCCTTCATGGAAGCGGAGCAGGATACCTCAGGGACCACATCGTCCCTAGGACATCGACCCATCCCACGAGAACACACCAAGAGGGAACCTCCATATACCATCCGTTGGGGAGGTGCGCCTCTCCAGCACGAGGAAAAGGGCCTTCTCGGTCATAGCCCCCACACTATGGAACCGCCTCCCAGTAGAACTACGCCTCCAGGCTCAGTTGCTACAGTTTAGGAGAGAACTGAAAGCGTGGTTAGCAAAACGGGTCTGGGGGCCGGGACTGTCAAGAAGCTCCCCTTTTTGGCTCATCTGAGGTCCCCCCCTCTTATAATGGGGTGTGTGTGTCTGGGGCCCGGGATTCTTGTGCTGTATCCGATTCCGAATAAAGGCGATCATCATGCCAATCAGCCATGAAGACTGTCCTGCAAATATAATGCAGTGGCCTTTCATCTGCCTTCCACATCACAGCATGACACCCATAGCACCACAGATCCAGTTCCACGAGTCACTTTCTGGTCCTGCGCCCTTTTGACACATAAAGTCCTCCTCAGCCCCAGGCCAGGATTGAGGAAGCTGCTGCCCTCCATCAAGATGGGTTCGAAGTGGGATTTAATCCCCTTGGGGTCCATCACCCTTCCCTGTGGACTTCTGTACCTAAGGACGTGAGTCCTCAGGGTGGTCAGGTTAGTTAACCAGCTCTCTAATCAATTAAAATCAATCAAAATTATAAAGTTTTAAATAATTTTTAAACATTTAAGAATTATCTAAGTTTCATAAATAGAGCCCTCCTAGACTCCCCCCACCCCACCCCACCCCACTTATCACTTAAAAACCTGTCTGAAATGCAAAATCTTTGCCTGATGCCTGATGTAAGGATGGGAGGGAGGAGGCCAGCCTGCTTTCTTAGCAAAGTGCCCCCCTCCAAAGCACAAGTGCAGCCACTGAGAAGGCCTCCACAGGTGCTAAGTGCTGTTGTCTTGTGCATAGCATTCTAGCCATAGCAATGACACTTATATACCACCTCCATAGCGCTTAGTGCACTCTCTGGGCAATTCACAAGGTAATTTGGATTTATGCCCCCAAAAGGCTGAGTCCTCATTTTACCTTCCTTGGGAGGATGGAAGGCTGAGCCAACATTAATCCCTGTCAGGATCAAACACACAGTGTTTTGGCTGCAGTACAGCAGTTTATTAACCCCTGTGCCACCAGGGTTCCTCGTGATCATACAACCCTGGTCCTAAAAAAAACCTTGCACTGGTTGCCAGTTGCTGACCAGGCCAGGTAGGATTTAACTTTTGAAGAAGGAAGCCCTAAATGGCTTGGAATCTAGCTAACCTGTGAGGAGCCCCCCCCCGCCCCCCAAGGACTTTCAGTTCACCAGAGAGGACCTCCTGAGAGTATCATCGGAGGGAGGGAACCTTTGCCTCTGTGGGGCTCCCAGGTGGCTCTGCAATGCAGTTTCTTCTTAGCTGCATTCATGTGTTCTCATGTGGAGTGATTTTAAGGAGGAAGCAAAAACACACCTTTTTATACATGGGTATGATCTCTAACCTTCCCTTCTGAGTTGTTTTTAATCTGTATCTTTTGGTGACGATTTTAATCGTTTTTAGGGTACTTGCTTGAATTTTACTAGATTTTACTAGATTTTAAGATAGCTTTAAGTGCTGTCTTTTAGTAGAAAAATGGGGCATGCAGAAAGATCCTCCTCCAAGGTTGTGGTGATTTTGAACCACAATGGGGCAAACCCTGGTAATGGCAACCTTGTGTTGCCAGCTAATCTAGGTCAGGTGAAAGGAACTGCAGAATGAACTCACCAAAAGGTGCCTTCGTTCTGGCAGTTTCATGCCTGGCCTAGACACGGAAGGAGAAGAAGTAGTAAAAAGATGGGGTATGAACCTAATAAATAAAAATGAAGAAGACAATGACACTTCTGAATTGTGCATCTTGAATCTATGGGAACAAATACCTAATACTGAGAATGACAGTTGGCAGGTTCTCTTTCATTTTGGGTAGTTTGGGGCTAAGGGAACTCCAGAGACTTGACATTAAAGGAACCCTTCAGATTTTAGGGTCAAAGCTTGACTCCTGGAGAATGGGCAGCCAAACCTGGAAACCCAACATCTGTCAGCTCAGCACCGTGTCAATTGCACATCTTGGATTTTCTCCCTTGTTCTCAGGTTTAGGATTTAGGTAGCCCATGTCTTCCCAGGTGCCACAGTGTCCTGGTTGTGGTCATTGCTGCCACCTGGGCGGGCAGGCAGTCCACAGGACACCAGTGAAGATGGTTCAATCTTGTACGCAAGAGGAAAACCAAATTAGAAGGTGGAGGAAGGAACTCACTGGACAAGGGATAACATTAAAGGAGGGTCTGGCTGCGAAACTCGACCTCCCCATTGTCACTTGGAGGACCCTAACTATAAAGGCCAACATGCTCAAGTGGGGGCTGCTGGTAGACAACAACACACTGTGCAAATATGGAGAGAGACAGAATCTGGCTCATTTGCTGGTCCACCCATCACTACCGGAAACTTGTACCAATGAGGACTTAAGTTTGGCCAATGACAAAGTCAAGAAAGCAACTTTGTGTTGGCAATTCAAGGTTTGATCAGGACATGAAAGAAGTGAAGATGGTGGCACACTCACTGTGTCAACACCGCCCGCTGTGAACTCAGTGATGTTTGCCTTGATAGAGTCCAGAGACATCTCCTCTTGCAGAAGCAGCTCGGCCATGATCCCCGAGTATTTCCGCGGCTTCCCCAGGCAGAATTCCTGGTAGATGTTCTGGATGCACCTGTCAGCTGGGGAAGCAAGCAGGCAGGTGTGAAAGCCTGCCCCATTCTCTCCGCTGCAAGAGACACATGCAGCTCAGCCCTGTACAGCACACCTGGACCTCAAGGTGCCCAAGACTGAATGGGGAAAGGCACCAGACCCTGCACTGGGAATGGTTGAGCATGGTGGCTATAATCATGCTGGACAAGGTTGAAATGGAGGGGGGGGCAAATTCACCTCTCTTCCTTTTCTTATGCTGCTTGATAGCATGCACAGCAGAGTCCATGTGCCCCTCTGATGAGGAAGAAATGTGGGAGTGGACATGCGGCAGTCCGCGGTGGTAGGGGGTTAGCAAGGCCTTCCCCAGTCACTTGTGAAAGAGAGTGACTGGCAGTAGGGTCTACTTTATGACCAGAGCATGAGCACCTGGCCAACTCTGACAACTAGCAACTTGAAAAGTATCCCTATGTTTTGGAACAATTTCCTATATGTAGGCAATTCAGTCTGCAGGAATTACCCTTGGAGTGAGGATGGTGGGCAAAAACTGCTGCCCCGGATCAGTGTCGGTCACTTCTTGCATTGTGGCCAGGGGGCGGCCGCTTTTTGCATCATTGACAATGGAAAAAGACTTGTGCCTTTCTTGAATTTTGTGAACTGCGCCCTGGTGGAGCATTGGTTAAACTGCTGCACTGCAGCCAAAATATTGTGCGTTTGATCCTGCTTGGATCAAGGTTGACTGAGTCTTCCATCCTTCCAAGGTCAGTAAAATGAGCACCCCAACATGTTGGGGGGCAAAATGCTATTTACCTGTAAGCTGCCCAGAATATGCACTAACTACTGTGGGAGGGTTTATAAGTGTAATTGCTATTGCTACATTTTTCAGTGTGCATTAAATGAGCTAATCTGGGATTGCAGGAGAAAGCAGACACTTCCCTCTTGCCACCTCCACCCCCGGGACCTCTGCCTGTCCTCCTCGGCCAAGGTTCTGCCCACCTCTCTACCATACACCTCAGGTGGGCCCAGTGATGAAGGCACCACAGCTGGAAAGGTGGGGCTGGTGCTCATCTGGATTGTGCCTACTGGTCATCTTGTGTGGGCCTTTGATTTCCCTTTGCCCTCCAGTGTCCATTGGGTCCCTGCTGTTCAATTCAATTTCAATTTTAATTTGTACCCTGCCCTACTCAGCGATTAGCCGACTCAGGGCGGCATTACAACGTCAACACAAATCTAGCAATACAGAAAATAAAGCCTACCTGAGCAAAATAACATATACAATCAAGTCATCATTAATATAGTTAAATAAATAGCATAGGGTACACTAGTAATAGGAATAAAAATACAATAAAAACAGCCTTGTCCCCCCCCACCCCCGTCCCCACACACACCCCTCCAGCAAAGGTGTAGAGCAACCTGGCCTTCCTACCGCTGAACCACATTGGGCATGATGCCTGTCAGCCCATCACCCTGCATCATCACCATTTCTCTTCGTAGGACTGACCATGTGAGAAGATCCTGTCCCAGGACTCCATGTGGTTTTGCCAGAGCTTCTTGTTTGCCCAACGCATGACGCCCGGCGGGAGGAAGAGCAGGGGCAGAGTGGTCTGCAGCATGGTCTCTACCGCATCAATGAACTGCTGCGAATCCGGTTTGGGGTTCTCCTCCAGAAGGCCCAGCCGCTCCCCATACAAGGCGTAGCTACTGGCTGCAAGGTGGGACAGAGAGAGGGGAGGGTGGGGTGGAAATCAGTGTGTGGGGGGCAAATGTTGCCTCAATCTGCCCCTGAGCCCCAGAAAGCTTATAAGCAAGAGTAGGCAAATGGGGGGCCCTTGCATGGACAAGGAGAAAAGGTGGTGGTGGGTGGGTGGGTGGGTGGGGGGAGAAGCTGAATCTTTTGGCTTCAGGACAATACTGTCTCTGATTGGTTGGTGTCTTTATGGCTCTTTGGCTGGATCTGTGAGCTCTGTTTCAAGCATGTGGTGCTAAACTCTCCTTGGGAGACCCTGCAGTGGCTCTTTCCTCTCCCCCTCCCCCCTTTTTTTTTTGGGGGGGGGGAAACGCCAATAAAGTATATTTAGTGGTTGCTGTAAATCAGGGGTGTGTGTGTGTATGTGACGTAAAATGTAAAATAAAATATATCACATAATATATAAATTATAAATGTATTATAAATTGTTGCGATGAAGCTGATATTAAAATTCAGCAGTTTGACTTTAAGATGCCACAATTTTTTTTTCCTCTTTATTTTGCTGTTTTGTTTTATCTACTGTTTGGTAACCTTCAGAATAAGAAGGTGATAAAACAGTTTCTTTCCAGAGAGGTATTCTTCATAGCTGTCCAATGAAAATGCAAGCAAAATGTCTTTTTACTTCCCAATAGTCAATCACCAGCAGAAAGCAAGCTAATTTGCAACCTGTGAAGCTCAGGAACAACACTAGGGGGCAATCAGATGTCTGTTACATCATAAAGCAGCTTCACTTCTAATTGTGAAGCTGTCCTCTCCTCTGTTTTGCCCACGGGATGCACTGGACTGTTTTACCAGTTTGTTCTCAAAAATAGCAGCTTGGGCTTGTGGGAATGAGAGAGGATGTACAGTACATGAAAACCTGAACAAGACAGCAATACAACGGGGGGGGGGGGGGAGAGAGAGAGAGAAGCCCATGGTGGGCCTGCAAGTACCTTCCAGCGTGAAGCGGAAAAGGTCTCGGTAAAGGTCCACAGTCAGCGAGCGGCGGGTGTTCTTTCTGACCTGCCGGTGCAGGAAGTCCACAAAATCCTCAGCCACCGTGTTGAGGAAAGGCAGGAATTTCCGCGTGCCCAAAGGACTGATCACCTCCTTATTGAGGACCAGCCGGTCTGAACGCCACTGCTCCCCATTCCTGTATGGTAAAAGCACCAAACCCCAATGAGAAACACAATGGCTGTCCCCTCTTGCCTTCACCCTTAACGTTCCCATCATCTCTTTGCCCACCCTGGGACAATAACCATCAACATAACTTTGAGTGGACTGTGGAGTGGAACTCCTTCTCGAGCAACGGGGTTGAGATCTGACAGAACAGTTACACAGAATAAAGCATGGTGCACTGAAGCCAGCTTCTCTTTTTAGGAAGCGGTGAAGTGGATTTTTTAAAAATGAAATTATAAAGTGACCCCATTGCATTTGAAGCCCCTGAAGGCTGATCTTCTTCTTCTTGAGTCATATCCAATTCTTAATATTGGCTATCCTCATGACGATTAGCCTTGAAGAATTTCCTGGGAACAATATACTGTAATGCAGGATATCTTCCATTTGCCTTCTCCATTGCAGCATGAAACCCATACCACTCATCCAGTTCCACGAGTCATTTTCTGTCCCCCAAAATGTTACCCCTGTTGAGTATTCTCGTGCAACCCCAGCATGCAGTGAATACTAACACACTAACCAGAGACACAGGAAAGACTAGTCTGATCTAAAGGAATTTGTTTTGCATTGTTTGCCTCTAATTACAATTAGAAAGGGTCTTTCCTGTCTCAGGGGTCACTGGACCCGGTTTGCATGTCTTCAGGCCTTTGTTTGTTCTGGTCTTCTCTCTCTTGCTTTCTGCCTTCGGAAGAGGAAAGATGTCTTTTGGAGTGCCCCTCATCTTGCAGGCCACTTGGTCCGAAGAAAGGCCACCTTTACTTTACTTTTTTCTAACTAGACTCTCCTGGATTTCCTTCCTACATTATTAATGCAACTTCACCAAGACTCCTGGGCATATGCATCTTCTGTTCTCACTTTGTGAGTAAATGATATTTTTCTTTCTCTCAAGTATCTAGCCCAAATGTGTTTATTAGGTGGGCTAAAAAAGTGAGAACTGGGAGACGTGCATTCAAATGGAGAGTGTGTCTTTCTCTGCTGCTGCTGTTACAAATAATTTAACAACCCCACCTATTTGATGAGATGCAGGGCCAGTTGTTCATGGTTTTGTCTGGAACCCTCTAGAGCAGGGGTGCCCAAACTTTTTGGGCTATGGGCTGTTCACGTGGTTCAGGGGACCGGTCGGTGACTATGGCCCACGGGCCAGATTTGTTTTACTTCCACTTTCGGGAGCAACAAGGGCTTCGTGGGCCGGATGAATTGGCACTGGAGATGGATCCAGCCCATGGGACCTAGTTTGGGCACCCCTGCTCTAGAGAGAAAAGGCTTTCCAGGCTCCCACAGGGAAGTCCTTCTGTTGAGGACTAAAGTAAAAAGGACGGTAGAGGCGACCCACGGACACACAATGCCAGGCTGTTGCCCTTACTTACAAGAGGAAAATGCCACATTTGTGGTTCCTCATCGTGCGGTGGGTTATCCATGAGTTGATGCCCATTCGCCGTGGGAAGATGCCCTCCACCTGGAAGAGCTGGGCAGCATCGCTGGGCAGGAAGACATTGATGCTGTCGTAGGTGCCCACCGTTTCCCTGCCAAGTAGAAACAAGAGTCAAGGCCAGATGTTGCTGTTGCTGCCAATCTTTGCACCCCAGAGCTCTGCCAGAGAAGGAGCTCTGCCTTGGCAAGGAGGTTCAGTTTTGTCAGCTGTGATATGAACCCCACAGTAGGTAAAAGCCCTGTGCTTGGAGACCGAAAGGACAGGGTTCGATTCCCTGAGAACTGCATGATGGGGGAACATGAAAGGAGCCTCATTTGGGCATCCTCTACAAAAAAATCTTTTCAACCCAGAGTAATCTCTGACACAAAAACACACACACACATCAGAAAATCTCTCTTTCACTCTCACTCACTGACACAAACACTCAAGCACAAACTTTTCACTGGAAAGCTTTTTGCATGCTGTGAGCCCTCACTGTACACTTTGGATACCCTGCAAAAAGTGTACACCAAGGGTTCTCAACCTATGGCCTAGGGGCCGAATGCGGCCCATGACACCATTTGATGTGGCCCCACCACCACCTCCGCCACACCCGGAAGTACCATGTGTGGCAGGCGGGGCAAAATGGCTGTATGGTCCCCGAAGCTGTCTGAGGGAGTGTAACCCGACCCTCGGCTTGAAAAGGTTGAGAACATCTGGTGTACACTGAAAGCGCCTCCTTGGAGATGGTGGTATTTTTGAACCACAATCAGGCATATTCCTGGCAATGGCCACCTTATTGTGCCGGCTAATCTTTCTCACACTAGGTCAGGTGAACGGAAATGTGGAATGACTTCACCCAGAAATGCCTTCATGTGGGCAGTTTCAAATCTGGCCTAGAAGAAGAAGCAGAAGAAGAACCCGCACAGATGGAAGTGACATTGCTGGTGGACAAAAGGCTCAAGAAACGCCACCTGCGCCCACCTTTCTGCTCCCGTAGGTAGAGAAGATTTTTGGTGGAAGCTGCAGCCTGCTCGGTTGTTTTATAACTTTAACACCCCCCCCCCCAACCCTGCAGAAAGCAGGAACTCGAGAGCTGTGGAGGAAGGGAGGTAGGCGAGGAGTGAGTGGCGCTGCCTGCCGTCCACGAAGTCCTGCTCTGGAGTAGGGAGCGAAGGACCCGATCCAGCCCTCCCCATCCTCTGCTCCCACGGGGCGCCTCCGGCAGCCTGGCCCTATGAGCCACCACCACCACCACCCCCGACGTTTCCTCTCTCGGAGACCCCTCGGCTTTCCCTTGGCCACCTCGACCCGACTGGCCCTTGGCTCCGCTTCCTCTGCGCAGGAGCCACTCGGGCTTGGGCTGCTCGCCCACCACCAGCCCAACCCACCCTCCAGGCAGTCTCCCTTCGGGGGGCCCGGTTCCCTCCCCTCCTCTCGCCTCCCGCCTCCCGCGCCCCCTCCCCCGTGCCTCTCCAAGCCCCCCGGAGATATCAAGTGCCAGTCGGTCCCAAGCGCCCCCCTCCCGGGCGTCGAGAGGGAGCGAAGCCCGAGCCCGAGCCGTCGGGGCGCACCTGTAGATGGGTCCGAGGTCCTGGAAGTTGCGCTGCATGACGTGGTGGAGGTCCTGGAAGCTGTTGCTCCGCCAGAAGCGGTAGAGGTTGAGCCAGGCGTTGCGGCCGCGGCGAGGGATGGCCTCGAAGGGCAGCACCTGAGACGGGGCGGCCGCCTGGCTCGCTACGGCCGGGGCCAGCGCTTGGCGGGCCGGGGGCCCCGACCAGAAGGCGCGGGCCAAGCCGCCGGGGTTCAGCCGCCCGCCGCCCTTCATCTCCCCCGCCGCCGGAGCCTCGTCGGGGCGCCTCTGCCAGCAACGCGACCCGGGCCCCTTATATCCTCCTCGTGTGAGACCCCCTCCCCCTCCCCCTTCCCCGTCCCGCCCGGGGCCTCCCCTTGCCAAGGCCGAAGGCGCCCGGCCCCCCTCCTCTTCCCTCCTCCTCTCCCCTCCCCACCCCGCACCGTTGGGAAGCCCCCATATCTGGAGGAGAGCGCTTGGCACAGGGGCTAAACTGTTGTACTGAACCCAAAACTTTGTGAGTTCGATCCTGACTGGAACTAGGTTACCTCAGCCTTCCATCCTTCCGAGGTCGGTAAAATGCGGGCTAATTACCTTATGAAGAATGTTATAATGATGGGCTATCTATAATGTCTGTTTCGCCCCTTACACTCTATTGAACAATAGCAATTTTAGAAATCTATGGTGAGGCCCCATCTGGAATACTGTGTACAGTTCTGGTCGCCATATCTCCAGAAGGATATTATGGAGCTGGAAAAAGTGCAGAGGAGGGCAACCAGAATGATTAGGGGACTGGAACACCTTCCTTACCATCTGAGGCTGCAACGGTTGGGCCTCTTCACTCTTGAACGACGGCGTCTAAGAGGTGACCTGGTTGAAGTTTATAAAATCATGCACGGTGTGGACAAAGTAGATATAAGGAAAAACTGTTTTCCCTATCGCACAACACTAGAATTAGGGGGCACTCCATGAAACTTTTGGGTACTAGTTCTCAAACCAATAAGAGAAAGTACTTTTTCACCCAGAGGATCAATCACTGGTCTATGGAACTCCCTGCCAGAAGAAGTGGTGACAGCTGTCAGTCTTGACAGCTTCAAGAAAGGATTAGACAAGTTCATGGAGGAGAAGGGTATCAATGGCTATAATTATGGATACTTAAGGACAACCTCGGGGTTGGAGAGATAGGCAGGATATCTCTCAATGCCATTTCTAGGGATTCCTAAGTAGGTGAAGGCATCTCCTTGGGAATAATACCCTGAAGCAAATGGTGAGCCACTGTGTGAGACAGGATGCTGGACTGGATGATGGGCTCCTGTGGCCTCTTCCAGCAAGGCTGGTCTTATGTTCTTATACTGCCCCATAATCCTAAGTGCCCTCTTTGGGTGGTTCACTAACTAATTAATTAGAATTTTGCCCCCAATATGCTGAGTGGGTCCTCATTTTACTGACCTCAGAAGGATGGAAGAGGATGAGTCAACCTTGATCCCCATCAGGATTGAACTCACAACCTTTTGGTTGCAGCACAGCAGTTTGACCAGTACACAACCAGGGCTCTCCTCCAGAGGGGTTCAGCTTGGAGTGGTGGTGGAATTTAGGGGTCTAACACTTCTGGGGCTCATCCCCCTGAATGGTCCCCAGCACTCTAATTTGGGAACTCCTGAGCCCAAACTACCCCCCCCCCTCCGGCCACACTTAGATCTAAGGGGGCGTCACAGCCGGCAGCACCAGAAGCTGGTCACGAGCTATAAGTGGCCCTCAAGAGACCCTGTTAGGGGCAGGGGTGGTGTCATATAGATCTACAACAGAGTCCAGTGGGACCTGCTCCTGGAGGGTTGCAGCTTGAGCAATAGCAATCACACACTTCTGTGCAGGTAAGTGCTTAATGGAATCTCTAGGCAGTTCACAAGGTAATTAGCAATTGGTCCAAACATGCTGGGCACTCATTTTACCAACCTTGGGAGGATGGAAGAGGTGGGTGTCAACCTTGTTTCCCATCGGGATCAAACTCACAACCTTTTGGCTGCAGTACAGGAGCTTAACCCCTGTGTGCCACCAGGGCTGCTAACCAAGCAGGGAAGGTGGGCCAAGCAGGTGCCAGCCTCAGCTCTCTTTCTGGAAGTCGACCCAGTCTGGAGGGGGGGGGAGTTTGCTGAGAAGAGCAGTGTGGGTGGGGCAAGGTCCCAGTGACGGTTGTGGTGTGCCCCAAGTGACGTAGGACCAGGGTTCTGTCCAGTCCAGTCCCGCCCCCCCCCCCTCAGCTAAAAATAGCTTCCCAGGCAGAGAGGGCAAGGACTGGGTCAGAGATTTCCTCCCATCTATTCTGGGAACAGAATGAAGCAATTGGGGTGCACTGGCAGTGGGCCTCCACACACCCCATACCCTCCACAAAGAAAGGCCCTGGCTTCCTGTACAGGGCGAGGAGGAGGAGGAGGAGGAGGTCAGGGGAAGATGGGGAAATACTGGGGGGGGGGGGGTGCGGCAGCAAAATAAATGGCCCTCTCACTTTCCAACTGCATTTAACACAGGTTTAACCTTCCTGCACCGAAAAGGGAGGAGAAAAAGCAGTATGGTCCTTGTACAAAATCCCCAAACTTTATTAGAACATACTAAAGCCGTGATGGTGAACCTTGGCACTCCAGATGTTCTTGTACTTCAATTCCCACAAGCCCAATCACCCTGTGAATCCACACAAATGGGTTTACTTCAACTCATCCGGCCCACGCCGCCCTCGTCACTCCCAGAAGCGGAAGTAAAACTCACCTGGACAGAGGAAGGGTTAACCCGGAAGAGCCTTAACCATACGGGTGCATTTTACTTCCACTTCCAGGAGCGACGAGGGTAGTGTGGGCCGGATGAATCGCAGTAAACCCATTTCTGTGGATTCATGGGGGCTTCTGGGAATTGAAGTCAAGAACATCTGGAGTACCAAGGTTCGCCACCACAGTACTAAAGCATCCCATTTTCACAATGGTAGCCATATTTTAGTTTGTGCGGGCATATCAGACAAGAAATACAACAAAAATAAAGCCTATCAGAGAGTAAACAAAACAAAAAGACAAAAAAAAGGTTGTAGCACTTTAAAAACTCACTGCTGTATGTGAGCTTTCGTGGATCGGGTCCACTTCATCAGAGATAAAAGTGAGACTTCCTGGCAACAATTTATACACACCAGGTACAGAGGAACAGAATGATTAGCATAACAGATATGTATAATAATAATAATAATAATAATAATAATAATAATAATAATAATAATAATAATAATAATAATAATAATAATAATAATAATAATAATAATAATAATAATAATAATAATAATAATAATAATAATAATATTTAATTTATATCCCGCACTTTCTCGGCCGAAGCTGACTCAAGGCCGCCATTACAACATGTAAATTCCATACAATATAATAATACAGTACAATAATAAAGAAACATGAAAAGTAAATTCAATACAATAATCAATACTCAGTAATAATCCATGTGGTCATATGCCTATCTGTTACACTAACTGTTCTGTACCTAACAAAGTGGACTTGATCCACAAGAAGCCCATGTTAAAATACAGCAGTTAGTCTTTAAGGTGCCACATTGTTTTTTGTCTTTTAAAAAAAAATGACTCTCTGATATGCTTGAACACAGACTGACAGGGCTACTGTTTCAAAAACAAAAATGACAAAATAAAGACAAAAACGACAGGCACCTTAAAGACTAACTGCTATGTTTTAATATGAGCCATGAAAGTTTGCATTTAAATATGCCAGTTAGTCTGGAATGTGCCTCAAGGTGTTGTTGTTTTTTTTTTTAATCCCCCGCTTTGGATTCCTTCAGGATTCTTTGTCAAGCTGGGCTTTGCTGGGCTTATGGCCAGGGAAGAAGCATGAAGGCCTTACACCATCCTGGCCAGATGTTGAGCTTCCCATGACATGGGACGGAGTGTCAATTCCCTTTCTCTGTCTTTTCTGACCAAGGGCCACCTTCATTCCTTTTCTCTGGGGAAGGAGGCCAAGGCAGAATCAGGGGCCGGGGGGGGGGGAGCACCCTGGGGCCACTGCTACTTGCTGAACTCGCAGGTGCAGCCCAGCAGGTGAGCCAGCGGCAGTTGGCTTTGAAGCCGCGCCACCTCCCAATTAATGCAAAGAATGTTTTGCTGACTTCTTCTTCTTCTTCTTCTTCTTCTTCTTCTTCTTCTGTGTCTAGGCCAGACATGAAACTGCCAAAATGAGGCCACCTTTGGGTGAGTTCATTCTGCAATTCCTTTCACCTGACCTAGTGTGAGAAAGATTAGCTGGCAACACAAGGTGGACATTACCAGGGTACACCTAATTGTGGTTCAAAAAGGACACAATCTTTGAGGAGGCTCTTTCTGTGTACTCCAGATGACTTGTTGCTGTTCTTCTCCCACAGGTGGCATTGTGTTGTTAGCCTGGGCATAGGCATAGGCCATGCCTTTCTTTGCTTATCCTGGAGGATAACTGCCCCCACCCCCACCCCAAAACTGCTGGAATATTTGATACAGAAAGGCTCTTGCTCCTCTGCATTCACCATCATCAACCTTGCTGACCGACAGGAGAAGCATTTCCAAGCATGGAGGAGGTTGTAGGCATGAGCCCTCCTGTCCTACATCTATAGGCCAGACTGCTGTTGGAAGGCCCTTAGAGGAGGACATCAAAACACCACCGCCCACTGGCTTTTCTCCCTCACTGTATCACTTCTGCTTTCTCCAATACCAACAACAGTCTTTGATTTTCATAGCATTCCCTTTCCAGTGTTTAAAGCAGGGGTGTCCAAACTTTTGAGGCTGTGGGCCAGTCACTTGGTTCAGGGGGCCGGTCACTATGGCCTGTGTGGGCCAAATCCAGCCCCCAGTGCCAATTCATCCAGCCCACAAAGCCCTCGTTGCTCCCAGAAGCGGAAGTAAAACACACCCATATGGGCATGCTTTCCTTCCACTTCTTGGAGCAATGAGGGTTTTGCGGGCCGGATGAATTGGCATTGGGAGCCAAAGCCGGCCCATGGGCCATAGTTTGGGAACCCCTAGTTTAAAGGAAGGAAAGGGAATTGTTTCTACTGCTTTGTCCAATGCTTTAGTAAAGCAGACGATTGTTATCCTTTTTGTGTTACAGGCGGCAAGGTGCAGGACTTTGCCATGTGGCTGAGAATATTCGACAGGAGCCACGGGTCCCCCTGAGGCTGACATCCCTAACCATTCCCGCCACATCCCTCCAGCCTGGCCATTTTGCAGCACTCCTGAAGAAGGCTCTGACAAAATCGGGCGTATGCGTGAGCATGCTCCAGTGCTCCTTCCAGCCGTCAGGCAGAACAGCCCTCCTGTGGAATCCCACCCCGCCTGTCCCACCCTTGAGCTTTCAGAACGTCAAGGACCCATCAGTGCTGGGGCCAAAGATGAGAAGCGACATCGGTGATGGATGCCGCTCCCAGATAACGGCAGAGGCAGCGTTAAAAATAGCTCCTGCCCAACACGCAGGCGGTGATGGATGGGAACAGAGAGGCCTTGGGAGGAGGCCCTGGTGTGCTCGGGGGTCAAGACCCGGACAGTCCAAAGGAGACCTGCTGTGAGCTAACACAGGGCACAGGCCTCCAGCCAGAAATGAACCAACATGCTCTAAGCCAGGCTGTTCAAAGTTATTGGGAAGTCTCATTGCCCCTCCTGCTCCCCACCCCCCACCCCCCATATGGCAGAAGAGACCTCCTGCTTGCTGTGCCTAGCTTCAGAACAGGTCTCTGAGACATGGAGCACTCAGAGCTAGCTGGGATCTGGCTGGGTGGAAACAAGGCTGTGGAGTCCAGCTGGTCTAAGTGTACTACAGTATGTACAAATTGCCTACACATTGTTTTAAAATGCATAATAGTGTTCTAAATGGTTACATTTGTTCTAATGGGTTCAGTTACAAGCATCCTGTCGTCGTCGTTAGCTGCTACTCATGTCTGAGTATACATTCTCCCCACCCTACGCCGGAAAGCCATTTTCAAAGTTGATGGATGTGTCTCTAGTGACTCAATCAGAAAGACAACGATCACACATCTGCTGCCAATGCGCAGGTCTGAACTAGAGGCTTCAGTTCCACCCAAAACCTGCCTCCACCCTCCTTATCCCATCGCAGTTGAACTTTGAAAGAAGAATGACAAACAGGAAAAAATGTCCCTGGGGTGAATTTGTTTAAGGTGGATCCCACCTTGCCATGAAGTGACCCACACACTATGATCACGAAGTCATCTCCTGTGACACATATGAAATGAGACATGCAGGATTTGCCACCAGGACTGCAATGGACTGCCACAGCCTTGAGAATATAGACAATGTGTGCCTTCACAACCAGTCCATCTGGTGTGGCCTCTTCCACTTCTATGACCGTTGGGGATCAGAATAGTGAGGTGGTTCCTCCTCTGCTCATTTTGCCACTGGTTTCCAGTGACATTTCCTCCACTGAGGGGGGCATCACCGCACCGCATTCCATCCTGTATTACAGTATTTGCAGAATAGGACACGATGCAAATATCCTACATTTCAAAAAAAGGAAATTGACCAAATAGATAAGGAAGCCGCATTGTGCTGTGTTGTGGTACTCGTGTCATCCATAGGCAGGCTTTTGCACTGCATTCCTTCAACATTGTCTTAAGTCAGGGACAGGGATCTTGTCTCCTTTCAGACGTAGCCCCCACCCCTTCCAACTCCCAGCCTTCCAAGCTGCCCCAGTGATTAGCCAGGCCAAAACTTAAGGGGGAAAAGAAGGGGGGATTTGTTCACTGTATATACTCAGTATATATATATATACACTGTATATACACATTGCAAACAAAAATTAGAATAGTCAAAGCAATGGTTTTCCCAGTAGTAATGTATGGATGTGAGAGCTGGACAATTAGGAAGGCTGAACGCAGAAGAATAGATGCCTTTGAGATGTGGTGTTGGAGGAGGGTTTTGAGAGTCCCCTGGACAGCGAGGAGAACAAATAGGTCAATCTTAGAAGAAATCAACCCTAACTGCTCATTGGAAGGTCAAATAGTAAAGATGAAGCTAAAGTACTTTGGACATCAAATGAGAAGGGAGGATTCACTTGAGAAGGCATTGATGTTGGGAAAGGTGGAGGGCAAAAGAAGAAGGGGAAGGCCAAGGATGAGATGGCTAGATGGCATTGTGGACGCAATGGGCACAGAGCTGGGAGGGCTGAGGGGGATGGTGGAGGACAGAGGCGCCTGGAGGAAAATGGTCCATGGGGTCGCAAAGGGTCGGAGTCGACTGTGCGACTGAAGAACAACATATACTCAGAAGTCCCAGGGTTATTAATGTAGAAAGGCAAATTCTGATGATGTAGTTAAGAACAGGTAAAAGTGGTTTCCTTTTCTGAGAGAAGCATCTGCCCTCTTTTTTCCTGCGGTAAGGTAAAGGTTTCCCTTGCTTGAAAGCAGTTGTATCCGACTCTAGGGTGCAGTGCTCATCTCTGTTTCAAAGCCAAAGAGCCAGCGCTGTCTGTCTGCAGACATTTCCATGGACATATGGCCAGGGTTTAATCTTGGTGTGGATGGGGAGGGTCAGGGGGGAGCCAGTGCACAGTCGTGCTGTGTTATCTGGGATCAGTTTGATCCTGTTGCCCCAGATGAAGTGGACAGGCTCCTTGCGGCGGTCCGCGCCACTAATTGTCCATTGGATCCCTGTCCCGCCTGGCTGGTAAAAGCCTCAAAGATGGTGACAGGTGGCTGGGTCGGGGCTATAATTAATGCGTCTTTTCGGGAAGGGATATTTCCTGCACCATTGAAACATGCTTTGGTGCGCCCCCTCCTGAAGAAGCCATCCCTCGATCCAGCAGTCATAACCAACTACAGACCTGTTTCCAACCTCCCCTTTTTGGGGAAAGTATTGGAAAAGGCAGTGGCGCGTCAGTTGCAGGGGGTACTGGATGAAGCGGAATATCTGGACCCCTTCCAGTCAGGATTCAGACCTGGATATGGTACTGAGACTGCATTGGTCGCGCTGATGGATGATCTCTGGCGAGAGCGGGATGGCGGTCATCCGTCCGTCCTTGCTCTTCTTGACCTCTCAGCGGCCTTCGATACCGTCGACCACGGTATCCTTCTGGAACGGCTCCGAGGATTGGGAATCCAGGGCACTGTGTGGTCCTGGTTTTCCTCATTTCTGAGGGGCCGGACCCAGTCGGTGTGGTTGGAGAGCGAGAAGTCCAGTCCTAGGCCCCTAAAATATGGGGTGCCTCAGGGCTCGGTACTCTCTCCTCTCCTTTTTAACATCTACATGAAGCCGCTGGGTGAGATCATCCGTTCCCACGGGGTGCGGTACCATCAGTACGCGGATGATACACAGTTGTACATCTCGGCCCGTGGGGACCCCAGTGATGCAGTCAAAGTCCTTTCCAGCTGTCTGGAGGCTGTTGGGGTCTGGATGGGGGCAAATGGGCTACAGCTGAATCCTAGCAAGACTGAGTGGCTATGGATAGGGGGTCCCGCCTTATCCCGGGAGCTACCATCTTTGGTTTTGGATGGGGCTATTCTGCCCCAGACCGACCCGGTGCGCAACTTGGGGGTCCTCCTGGATTCGCGGCTGCTGCTAGAAGAACAGGTGGCGGCTGTGGCCAGGAGGGCCTTTGCCCAACTTCGGGTGATTCGCCAGTTGCGCCCGCTCCTGGACCGGGACTCTTTGCTCATGGTCACTCATGCTCTGGTTACCTCCAGACTAGACTACTGTAATGCGCTCTACATGGGGCTGCCCTTGATGACCATTCGGAGGCTGCAGCTGGTCCAGAATGCGGCGGCCCGGGTGGTGATGGGGTGTGGACGTTATGCCCATGCCTCACCACTGCTGCGGGAGCTGCACTGGTTACCAGTTTGTCTCCGGGTGCAATTCAAGGTGCTGGTTTTGACCTTTAAAGCCCTATATGGTAGTGGGCCAGGTTATCTTAGAGACCGCATCGCCCTAAGGAGTCTGTCCGTCCAACCAGAGCGGACCGGAGGGGCTCTCTAATTGTGCCATCGGCCAGGGGGGCTCGCCTCTCTGGCACAAGGAGGAGAGCCTTCTCTGTGTCCGCACCGGCCCTTTGGAACCTCCTGCCTGTGGAACTGCGTCTCCAGACGGAGTTGTTGCCCTTTAGAAAAGAACTAAAAACCTGGCTGGCGGGCCAAGTTTGGGGTGCAGGTGGAGGGGTGGCTTCCGTTGGGTGGTTAATATAGGGGAGGATGCCTGCCCCACGGTTTCTTCAGTTCCTGCACCCCTCTCTTTTTAGGGGTGGGTTCTTATTGCTGGTTTTTATCTGTTTTATTTGTTTTTATATGTTTTTACCCATTGTTGTGAACCGCCCGGAGTCGGCTTTGGCTGAGTGGGCGGTATAGAAATTTGACAATAAAATAAAAATAAATAAATGACTAGACACCGGAGTGCACAGAATGCTGTTTACCTTCCTACTGAAGTGGTATCTATTTATCTATTTGCAATTTCTTGCTTTCAGACTGCTAGGTTGGCAGGAGCTGGGACAGAGGTGGGTGCTCACTCCGTCAAACAGCACTCGGGTCTCGAACTGCTGACCTGCCGACCTTCCAGTCATCAAGTTCAGCATCTTAACCACTTGAGCCACAGCCGTCCCGTTATTCATCATACCTGCTGCTATATCTTGCTCTATCCCATAACTGAGTTGCATAGTGGCCAGGCTGCGGGTATTTATGGGTTTTGCCCTTGAGTACTCTTTGTCCATGTCTCCCATTTTCCAGGGGGTTTGGCTTTTCCTGGGCCGCCTTCACAAGCAGCCAGGCGGGTCACCAAAGCAATTCCTAAACGACGGTTCCAATATTGTTCAAAATTGACCATCAAGTCCCTTCTGGCCACTCCCACGCGACTCTCTTCGAACTTCTTTACGGAACCGCAGCCCTTGCTGCTGCTTCTAGGCTGAGCCCCAATTTAGGAAAGCGAAATCCTAGTCTCTCCCGTGTCCCAGACCTTCACCGACCAGCCGAGGGAGGGAGGAGGGAGCTGGGGGGGGGCTCCTCGCCCCTCTCCCTCCCTCCCCTGGGCCCTGCCCGCGCTCCGGGGGCTTTGCCGGACGGACGGAACAGTCCGCCTTGCGCGGCCATTCGTTGGCATGGAGATCTCCGCGATGGACAAGCTTGGCGTGGGTGGGCGTGGGAGCTCCCTTCCCTTCCGTGGGGACTGTGACCGGGGTGGGGGCAAAGGAGGACCCCCACCCTCTCCCGAAAAGCGTTTCGTGTTTCAATGCCTTCAGACGGCTCGTGAGCGAAAAGCAACGCCGCAATCCAGGAAGCAGGTTCAAAAGGGGGGGGGGAGGGAGGGGGCAGTGGCTGCTGGTCGGAAGGGAGGGTGACCCCCCCCCCTCTGCACATGACGGGAGATTCTGGCACGAAGGAAAGAGGAAGGGAAGCTCTGCTTCGCCAGGCGGGGTGAGGGGAAAGAAAGGTGCGGGGGGGGGGCTTCGGTACCACCCATCCCACCGCCACGCTCACCACCACCACCACCACCACCGTGTCCCGCCGATCCGATCCAAGCGAATCGATCGTCCGCTGGAGGGAAGCCCGAAAATTCGCCTGGCCCCTTGAAGACGCACCCAGTTCCCACCGTAGGAGCCCCCGAGCCGAGCCCCCTCTCCGCAGGTGGGCGAAATTATTAAACGGGGTGGGGGAGAGTAGACTGGAGGGGGTGGGGGTGGGGCAAAATGATGTGGCACTTGGAAGACGGCCGCCTTGGTTTCCGCGGGCGGTCGCTGTCCCGGATGGTCAAAGGCCACTTTGGGAGTCCTGGAGTTACTGCCTTCGGCCCAAGGAGAGATTGCTGCGATCAAACAGGGGCCGCCGGGTGGGGTGTGGGGTGGGTGAACCCCGGTGGGGGTGGGTGGGAAGAAGCGCC
This sequence comes from Bradypodion pumilum, assembly GCA_035047305.1. NCBI lineage: Eukaryota > Metazoa > Chordata > Lepidosauria > Squamata > Chamaeleonidae > Bradypodion > Bradypodion pumilum. The sequence continues at coordinate 345,748,255 of JAWDJD010000004.1, forward strand.
CTTTTAGGGTTCGGACTCAGGTGTGTGGGTATGTAGGGGGGGGGGAGAGAGAGAATAGGCATTTCCCTCGCCAACGGACCCCCACCCCCCCACCCCCCACCCCGCTCGCCTCTCTGCTTGTTTTTCCCAGGCATCTTTTCCCTCTGTTGACAGGTTGGGCGGAACCGGCCCGGAGGAGAATCCCCAGAACGGAAGGGGAATTACTCGAGAGGAAGCAGCCGGAGTTTGCAGCCTGAGCCCGGGTCTTCTCTCATTCCCGTAGACATGCCCGCCCCCCCAATTCGCCCCCTTGCCCTTGCCCTCGCCTTCTTCTTCTCTAAACCGGCCTCTCTTTTTTGAAAGCTCAAAGCGCTCCTGCTCTTCCGTCCCGGCCTTCCCGTTCCACCTCGAGGGACTTTGGCGCTGAGGGTGCCGGGATCAGTCTTCCGCATCTGTAAAATGGTCTTTTCCTTTTTATATGTGACGCGGTGGCCTTTCTCCCCCGCTTCTCCCTCCAGATGCGTTCCAGGGGTGTTGAGGGTAGAAGGCCTTCTCCTCTCTAGCAACCCAGACTTACTTCCACACGCACCTGGGTTATTTATTTCCACTCCTCTTCTTCTCCTTCACAAACGGGCGTACAGTTCCCGCAAAAATAAGCGCTGGCCTTGCTCCACCCACCGGGCAAGCGCTAATGGCAACTTTTCACTTGCTGGCTCTCTATTTCCCAATCTCCCAGCCAGAAAGGCCAGTGAGAGACTCGAGGATTTCTCTTCCCAGAAAGTAACGTTTGCGTGGTGGGCCTTTTCTGCCCTTTAGCCGCGGGTGGTAGGAAAGTTTCCCGCTTCGGCTCCCGCTCCCCATCTGGCGGCCACAAGTGTCGCTACAGCCAGACAACCTTCTGACCTTCTGATGCCGTCCGCTGTTGGGGTGGGTCGGGTGCGGCTGCCTGAATTGGGAAAGGGGGCTGGAGAAGGCTGACCAGGCCGGGTCGTCGATGGTCAGGACGTCTTCGCTTCCTTGTCTCTCGATCGCGGTGCTCCGTCCGTGTCTCCCCTCCATCATTATCTAGCCCAGTTTCCTCCGAGGGAGCCCAAAGTTCCCCCCAGACCACAGGATCGGGACAGGAAAGGGGACAGGCCTGTCCTAGTTGCAAATCAGAGCAATTCTGCAGTCTACATGGGACCCGCAGGGCCAGCAAACCTAGGACCGCCACCCCCCCCCCCAGCCTGCCACACCTCAGCAAATATTATGCCCTTGTTCTCTCTTAGAGGGGGGCCATGCTTACCATGTTTCGAGGGCCCCCCATCAACCCTGGAGCTTTCACATGAAGGTATTTTTTTTAATTTTTACACGTTTCAATGCTGCGTTTGTTGAAAGACTTAACTGGGGTGTTGTATTTTGGCCCCCTCAAAAGAAGCCCCGGGAAAGATGGCAACCAGCTAGGCCAGTGACGGCCAACCTTGGCACTTCAGGTGTTCTTGGACTTCAGTTCCCAGAAGCCCTGATCAGCATGAACGCTGACTTGGGATCTGGGAATTAAAGTCTAAGAACTGCTGGAGTGGCCGTCACTGAGTTAGGCAAAGGGAGAGGAGGCAGTAGGAGAGGAGGAAGACCAAACACGAGGCGCTTCAATTTAGCAAAGGAACCCACGGCCTTTCCAACGGGGCTGTTAAAGCAGGGGTCACCCATGCAGAGGATCGCTTCCCCTTCTTCTCGCCTGGCCGTGGCGAGCCTTCCGACGACCCCCCCCCCCATACACACACACACACACACACACACGACTGCCCTACCCGGTTCTCCGCCGCCACCTACAAGGCGCAGGATCCCCCCTTCCCCACAGGAGCCGGAGCAGGAAAACTGGGGAAAGCCTCCTTGCTTATCTCCTTCCCTGCAGCAGCGGCGGCTGCAACGAGATTAGGCCGGGCCCAGGCGGTGGGTGCATCCGTGCTGGGTCTGGGCACGAGGGGAGAGGCTTAAACCGCCTTGTTGATGAAAAGGAGGGAAGCCCGGCCGGCCGAAGTCCAGCCGAGAGGTGGGGGCGAAGGGGGCTGCTGGCGTGCTCGGGCTGAAGGGGATCCCCGGTCTTGAGGTCCCTCCCGGGCATGGGCATGGCTAAATTTGAGGTCAGACCCTGGCGGACCCCCCCCCTCCCAACACCCCAGGCCAGAGCGCAGAGGATAGCCAGGCCAGCAGGGCAGGGCAGGGCAGGGCAGGGAGAAGGTCCGGAGGGAGGGAGGGGATCCGAGGCAAGGGAACAGACTGAGTCCCGGCAAGAGAGAGAAGGCAGGGGTCAGTGGGGTCAGACCAGCAGACCCCTGGGAGCCATGGGGTGTCCAGTGGTCTTGAGCCCTGCTCAGTCCCCTTCTTCTTAGGGGCATTTGGAAGGAGCGCAGTTTGCCGTCTGCCTTTGGCTTCCCCTCCTCTTGCCCCAAAGGGAGGAGTAGTTCCCATGGCCTTTCCTTCCTTTCCAGCTATTAGCCTCCCCCTCCCCAGCCAGGCACAGGGTCAGGTGACTAGGTCAGGAATTAGGACAGTCATGGCGACCCTTGGCACTCCATGTGTTCTTGGACTTCAATTCCCAGAAGCCCCAACCAGCAGGAGAGCTGACTTGGGCTTCTGGGAATTGAAGTCCAAGAACACCAGGAGTGCCAAGGTTGGCCATCACTGAATTAGGGTTTCCTATAATGCTGTCTTTTTTTTAAAAAAATCCCGTGTCAGAAGCACACAAAGGTACTTTCTGGATTGAAAGGATTTTTTGCTGGAGAAATTCCGCTCAGGGGAGGCCCGAATGAGGCTCCTTTCATGTCCCCAAGATCTTTTTCCCACCAAAAGGGTCCCTATTTATCTACAGTGCAGGTATTTGCGATTTCTTACTTTCGATCTGCTAGGTTGACAGGAGCTGGAACAGAAGACGAGCACTGCATGACAGAATGAGTGCCCGTCTTGAACTGCCGACTTGTTGATCTTCCAGTTAGCAAGATGAGCTTCTAAACCACTGAGCCACCATAGTCCCTATTCTTTTCTAAATAATAATAATAATTTCATATCAGAAATTATTCTGGGTTGAAAGATAAAAGTGAGTCACCCCCCCCCCCCCTTCAGCTCAGTCTCTGCCTCATTTATGGCTCCAGAGAACAAAGTGAGTTCAAACACCCTCAGGAAATTCCACAGCAGTTAGAAAGGGATCCTCTTAATAGGATACTCCCACAGGCAAAAACACAAAAGTGAGAAAGTCCAACTTTCACCACTGTTGTTGTTGTTAGATGATGTTAAGTGTCTCCCACCTGTGGCTACCCTGTGAAGGAGAGCTCTCCAACCTGCCCTGTCCTCAAAAGCCCAGCCCAGCTCCTGCAAACTCAAGCCTGTGGTTTCCTTCAGGGAGTCAGTCCATCTCACATCTGGCCTTCCTCTTTTCCTGCTGCCTTCCACCTTTCCCAGCATGGTGGTCTTCTCCACAGTCTTGCCTTCTTCCCATGAGGTGCCCAAAACAGGACAGCCTTGGTGCCTTCATTTGTGCCTCCAGAGACCAAAAAAAAAAGGCTTCTGTTTGCTCTCTGGGACCCACTTGTTTGTCTTTCTGGTAGTCCAAGGCATCCCCCAGAGTTCTCCTTCAGCACCACATTTCAAACAGATCAATTTCCCACCCGTCAGCTTTCTTTCCTGCCCAGCTTTCACATCCGTACATGGTGATCCGGAACGCAATAGCGTGAATGGTCATGGCCTTGCTCTCTGGTGACGCATCCTGGCCCTTGATGATCTTTTTTGATTTCTTCCTTGCTGCCCTTCTGAAACGCAATATAAACACATTTTATTTGGAGCTCTGTTCCAAGGACTTCCCTAGGAGGAGGAGGAGGAGAGGAAGAAGAAGAAGAAGAGGAGGAGAAGTCCCTGCGTGGTGGCAGCTGGGATGTTTAACTTTATTTTAACCTGATATGGTCTGATGACTAATCATGTAATAAACTATACGGAGGATGATAGAGAAGTGTTTAAGGAAATACAGTTAGGATGTGCCCTTTACTGGGGTGCTTTGTCCCCCCCCCCATGTATTCTCTTTTTGTGCAGGTTTTCCGCTCTCCCTTGACCCGTGTGCTCAAGACCCACAGTCACCTCGTGCCAATGTCCTATCTTCGGTTTCCTCCATAAAACCTCACCGTACAACCTGAGGGTCAGATTAGAAGGACTAATTAAGTGCATGCAGAGCGGAGGAGCAGAGCCTCAGCAATCCGTCTGCAGGCCACTCAGGTGGGAAGTCCAGCGATTTCTTTCCCCGCCATTGTCTCTTTCACACGAACTCTAAACAAGCAAGAAAGCGAAGCCCCTTCCCGCTAGCTCTAGGACTGTGCGGCTGGCTCAGACCCCCCCCCCTCCCCGCCGCCCCCTGCCTCTTTCTCCCGGAAGGCACCCAGGGAAATCGAACCCCCAACCCTACCAAAACCACAGAGCAGCCACCTGGTCGATGGGAGGTCGGGAAGGGCCTTGGGAATCGAGGGACAGCCAATAGCGCGCCCCCCCCACTCCTCCCTGGAACACAGCAGCAGCGCCCCCCAAGAGACAATGTGGACCTGGCGGTAGGTCCTTTCCCGCTGCAGGGCGCCCCCTGTTGGAACTCTGGTTGAAAGCAACACTGCGCCTCCCTCCCTCGCGTGCCCCCGAAGTTCCAACGCCTGGCACGGGCAAGACCTTTTTGCCAGGCCTTTCTTCCACTCCGGATCTGCGCAGGGGGTGCTCCCAGTGGCCCAGGCGGGACTTCCGACCCTCCTGGGGACCCCCACCCCACCCCCCGCCAGCACGCCGAGTCAGGCGGGGAGAGAGGAGGGGCTATCCGGGCCTTCGCCCCTCGCCTTTGCCTTGGAGGGCAGGGGGCGGCGGAGCGGGAGCGGCGAAGGGGGACCCCCACGGGGGGGGGCAAAGAGCCGCGGAGGTGGCAGCATGGAGGGACCGCGGCCGCGCTCCGCGAGCGCAGGCAGGCGGTGCTCCAAGGTCTGCAGCAGGGAGGGAGGGAGGGAGGGCGGAACCTTAACCCTCCCGCCTCCCCCCCCCTCCTTTCCTTCCTGGGGCTGTCAGGTACGAAGACAGAGGGGGGAGGGACCAAGCGGAGTGGGCCTCCCGCCCCCTCTCCACTGCCCGCTCTTCCCGTTCTCGACTCTCTCTCTCGCGTGTGTGTAAGCTCTTCGGGGCAGGGGTTGTGAAGATTCCCAGCCCGGTCCGCCGCCTCCCTCCCTCCCTCCCTCCCTCCCTCGGGGCAGAGGAAGGCGGCTGGCTGGCAGCGCTGGGGTCAGGAGAGCGCCGGCAGCCCCAGCGGGAGGGAGCCCTCCTCCTCCTCCTCCTCCTCCTCCTCCCGCCCTTCTGCCGCTTGGCCAGGCAGCAAGGCAGGCAAGCGAGCGAGCGAGCAAGCAAGCGGCCTCCCTCCCCCTCCCCTCCCCCTCGCCTCGGCCTCTCGGGCCTCTCCGCCGGTGCCCGGGCGAGTGCTGGCTGCGACGCTGCCTTGGCTGCCTGCCAGGCGCCCCGGGCGCGGCTTGATTGGTGTCCGGAGCGACACGGGTCTGATCCCATCAGACGTCGCTGGCTGAGCCGGGGTCAGGCCAGGTCAGCGGCTCCGGGCGGGGAGAAGGAGGTCGAGGCCGGGCAGGCAGGCAGGCAGGCTGCGTCCTTCGGGCGGGCGCGCGGGTGAAGGCTCCCTGCCTTGCCTGGGCGCCCGTCCGCCTCCTCGCGGGGCCCTCCCCTCGGCCCCTGAGCGCGCCTTCCTGGCAGAGGGCGCGCTCTTCACAAGCCCGATGGGATTTGTAGTCCTTGCGGGGGGGGCTGAGAAGTGCGGGGGCCCCTCTCCACGCCTTGAGCATCCTCTGCAACGGAGCAGGAGTCGGGGCTTCCCGGGCCCTCCCCTCCCTGGCGAGTGTGTGTGTGGGGGGGGGGGGGGTCGCCTGCGCAGCGTTTCCCCGGCCGGGGTTGCGGCTTCTTCTGCAGCGATGGAGGGAAAGCAGGCCGCGCCGCCGTCCTCGCCTGCCCTTCGACTACCAGGGAGGCAACGAACCAAGTCTTGCAGAAGCGGCCGAAAACACGCACAGGCACACGCACGCACACCCTCTCACAGCGTTACACCGCCCTGCAAATGACCGACGTGTCCCCTCGCTCTTCTGCCCTCGCCCAAACCCCAGCCTGGAAGAGGGGTGTGTGTGTGTGTGTGTGTGGCTCTGTGGCTGTGGTCACTCTGTCCACTCTGCTGCGGGAGGAAAGGATGGAGCCAGCCGACCTCCTCCTCCTGCTGCTGCTGCAGCTGGGCCGCCAGCCAGCCTGGCCCGACACAGGCAGCGAGAGGCCGAGCTGGAGGTGCTTCAGAGCCCAAGAAAGGGCAACTGGCCTTCCTCTGCGGCCTTCCCCTTCACGGGGCAGAGCGTCGTCCCCCCCCCCCCTTTATAGGCACCCCATAGGTTTTCATAGAATGCAGCCAGTGGCTGCCAGAGCACTGGCTGGCACACAGACACCCCTTGCCCAGCAGAAGGCCCGAGTTTCTAACCCTCCTGCGGTTACGCACAACTAAGCCAATCCCTATGCCCTGGTGCACGTGGGAGTGCACAGGCCCTGGCAGAGGATCCCTGGGAAACTCAAGGCCGCCCAGAGCCTGAAGCCTTGGGGGTGGGGGAGGCAGCCAGGAGGGCCTCCCTTTGAGCCCAGCCTGGCTTCCAGCTTCACCAGGTGCCGTTGTTCCTCCCCTGCCCCCTGGTTTAGATTGTTCCGGGGTTGCAGGGCGTTTGGGCCATCCCTTGCTTGGGGGTGAGTCGCCTTCTCCCGGGTCCTTCATGTTGTGTTGATTCTGCTCAACCTCTGTCCCCTCATGTCCTCATCCAAGGAAGGCTTCGGGTTGGACTCAGCAGCCTCCCTTCCTTGAGAGGAGGACTACAACCTCTCAGGCTTGATTTGCCTTCACTCCCCCTCCCCAGTGGAAGATGCTGCCTCTTCCCCTGCTAAGGGTGCCAGTGTGGTGCCAGGATGAATCTGCCCCCCCTCCCCGCTCCACACTCGTAGTTCATTTCCCTGTGTCAGGGGTGAAGGGGGAGGAACTCTGTATGTGCTCAGAGGGTCATCTGTGTTGCTGCCCTGTTCCAAGGGTGAGCCTGAACACTGTATCAAGTCAGAGGCAGCTGTCCTGAGTCCACTGAACTCAAGTTATGATCATTCCTCTTCACAAAACCCTCCTGTGAAGGCCCATGGGAGCCACAGTGGAGCAGGATCCACACCCTGATTCTGTATCTCTTTGGGCTACACACGCTTGCCTCTGGTGGTGCTATGGGCCATGTGTAGCCATAGCTACTGGGGGTGGGGTGGGGTGGGGGCAGGGACCAAAGATGTCCCTTGATCTTGGTGTTAATTTGCTCCACCCAGTCTCTCACACTTAAGTTGACTGTCTGCTATATTCCAACACCTGGAATGGACAGAGTTCCCTTTGAAATCAAACCCATTTTCTTGGGCATAAGCTGGCATGGATGGCAGTCCACTTCACCAAAGACACTGCTGCAAGCCAAGAGTTTATGCAAAATAAACCATGCTCAAGGAGTCACGAGGGTCTTCTGATGTTGAAGGCAGAAAGGTGGCGATACAGAGGGAGACAGGAGAAAACCTGTTAGACCAGTGGTGGCAAGCCTATGGCATGTGTGCAAGAGGTGGCACTTGGAGCCCTCTTTGTGGACATCCATGCAGTCACCCCAGCACAGAGTTCACCCCACTCCTCTGCCCAGCAGCCCAATGGGAGCATTTCCTTCCTCCCCTGTTGCTGCGTTGGTAATTTGTGACAAATATGTGGGTTTGGGGTTGCAGTTTGGGCACTCAGTCTCTAAAAAGTTTGCCACCACTGTCCTAGACCAAACCAACTCTCCCTCCAGCCCCACTGCAAACTGCAGTTGTTGCCATTTTGGTTTGAATTACCAAAAAGGAAACAGAAAGGTCATGTCCTTTTTGACCTCTCCTAGGAAGGCTCTGCTCTTTTCTACAGCCTACAGTTAACTCAGGACTCGGAGGGGTTCACCTGCGTGGCTTGACCAAGTCTGTGTCTGGCATAAGTTTTGCAGGAGTGCCTGTTGTCCTCTGCCCTCTATGGTTCCCCTGCCACTTTGGTTGCAACCTCCCCCCCCCCCTGCAACTTCCACCCCACATACTACCTTACTTTTGCCCGAGTAAACATCTCAGCTGTTGCCGAAAAGAGAACCAAGCAAGGCCTTGGACTGGAACCCAGACATTTCCTTGGACGTGAAGAAGAAGAAGAAGAAGAAGAAGCAGAAACTGGCTTAGACAGAATTACAAAGAGTCTCATGGCAACTTTTGGGCAACAGATTTATTTCAGCTTCAGTTCTGGTGACCCTACAGGCCCCCCCCCCCAATGCCTCCCTTAGGGTGTTTAGGCCATGTTTGCCTCCTGAGCTTTTTTGGCTTTGGGGGCGCCATGCAGAGGCCTCTCAGGTGCTGCCTCCTGGTTAAGAAGCTTGCCTTGTTAGCTGAAAGGCAGGACTGTAGGGGGGCAGGGGGGGGCAAAAACCCTCCTGAGCCAACAGCCCACCTCCCCAATCCACCCACAGTGCCAATGTTATATATGTGAGTGTGACATTGTTGCCCCTCCTGAATTTTTTTTGCCCCTCCTGAACACTCCCCCCCACCCAAATCTAGAATCCCGGCTATAGCCCTGCTGAAAGGCCAGCAAGTTGGCAGTTTGAGACCTGGGTACTGCATAACGGATTGAGCACCCATCTCTTGGGAGCCTTATTCAGGCATCCCCAGAATAATTTCTGACATGAAATTATTATTATGGCGATCAGCCATGAAGATTGTCCTGGGAACCACATAAAAATGCAGTGGCCTTCCATATCGCAGGATGACATCCATACCACGGATCCAGTTCCGTGAGTCCCTTTCTGGTCCTGAGCCCTTTTGGCACGCAAAGTCCTCCTCCTCCTCAGCCCCAGGCCAGGATGGATGAAGCTGCTGCCCTCCGTCCAGAGGGATCCGAGTGGGACCCTTTAATCCCCTTGGAAACCGACCATCACCCTTCAAGACGCTGCCTTTCCCGGCACGGAACCCCCCAGCCGGCCCCTCCGCTCTACCAGCTGGAACTCGAGAGGGGCCACCACATGCCGCCCCGTCACCGCCACACACGCACACGCACACACACCGTGAGCTGCCTCTCTGGCCCTTGCACTGCTCCCCTACCCCACCCCACCCCACCCCACCCCACCCCACCATGCAAGCCCAATCCTAGGCCGACCGGGAGCAGGGAGCAGGGCTTTCCAAAGCAGATAGCCCAGGGAGGCCGCCACCCCCCCCCCTCACCAGGGCCCCCGGAGGGAGAGCTGCAGTGGCGGGAGCCAGCGTGGCGGGAGGGGCCCCTCCCTCCCTCCCTCCTTCCAGCCAGCCAGCCAGCCGCCCCCTCCCCTCGCCCCTCTTTGCGGGAAATTGCTTCTGTGCCCCGGGTTAAGGAGGATGAAAGGCGAGGGGGCTTCCCTTTGTATCTCCTCCGAAGCCTTTAATCAGAGGGGGAAGAGGGAGAGGAGGAAAGCCTCGACGTGAGCGGAATGCAAGCCAGATGGGGGAGGGGGAGGGGGAGGGGGAGGGGGAGGGGATCCTCCTCCTCCTCCTCCGCCACCGCCGCCTGCCCAGGCTCCCTGCTGCCATTCCCGGGGTTCCGGGGAGCAAATAGGGGGGATGGGGGATGGGGGGGTAGTAAAGCAAGCCCTCCGTCCAGAGCCCAGGCCGAAGGAAGAGGGGGAGCGACGGGACCTTCAGGATCCCCTCCCCACGCTTTGTGTCCTCTTCCTCTACCAGCCACCTCCGGGATTGATGCCGCCTGAGGCCAGTGGGTTCGACTATTAGGCCTGGATATATGCGTATGTGGAAGTGGGGAGAAGATGTAACCCGGGAACTATTAGCTAAAAAGGACACCCCAACAACCCAAGTCCGGTCCCTGACCACTTGAAACTCCGCAGACGACGGTGCCCTGAGCATGTGTAGAGAGCAAAAAGTGGCAGCCATCAGCTGGTGCGGCGGGTGCCATTGGCCACTGGATCCGATGCTTAGAACGAGAGACGGAGAAAGAGAGAGGAAGAAGAATCAAGACCGAGACTGAGGATCTATGGCAAGTTTTTCTTCTCTTTTTAATTTTTATTATTATAATTATCATTATTATTGTGAAGTGCTCCAAGACACCTTGTGCTAATTGTGCTTTACATCATTCAAATACTGGCTCAACATTATTATTATTATTATTATTGTTATGATTATTATCATCATCATCATCATTCTCATCATCATCATCATCATCCTTCTCCATTATTATTATCATCATGTCTTTCCTCCCAAAGAAAAGTTCTTTTCCCCGCTCCAGAGACAGGCTTAGGATTCTTTACAGTTTGTAAAAATTCATGTAAATTTCCAAACGGTATTTACAAAGCTCCTCTTGCGAGTATACAGAAGTCCTGGTTTCCCTTTTTTAAAAGTCAGCATTAGCAGAGGGAGTATTAGTAGCATTATTAGTATTAGAAGTCATCATTCTAGTAGCATTATTCATTATCTTAAGTACAAAACAGGAGGTCCTAGCTAATACAAGTTCCTTCTACCTGAATTCTATTAAGTTTTTTTTTTTATTCTTTTGTGCTGTTTATTTCTCTTAAGTTATTAATAAAATGGAAAGACCTAAAAGGGGGGGGGGAGAGGAAGTGCCTTATAGGGAAAGAATCGGATTGTCTACGTGGCTTCAGGGGTGGCTTTTTGCTTGAAGGTCAGTTTCCCGAAGAAAAGGCATTGGCCTTTTTGAAAGAGGGGGTGGGGTGTGTGGGGTGGGGTGGGGGGCCTTCCTTCCTTCTCCACCTCCCCAGTGGGAAGAGAGAACCGAGTAGAGGCGGAAAGGGGGTCCCGGCACCAGGGGCTTGTGAGGGGGGAGGGCGGGCGAGGGAGCCGTAGGGCAGGAGACCTCCTGGCCAGGTAGCCCAAGGGGAAGCAAGGCGGGAAGCCGGAGCAGCACCTGTCCAACAGCCTGGGACAGGTGAGGTACAGCCCTGAGTAGGCTGGGCCCAAACTTTAGGAGCTAGAGCTGCGTGGAAGGGGAGGGAGGGGGAAACTTCCCCTACCTCTGTTTCACCTCTGTGAGGAGCTCTGGTGGCGCAGTGGTTAAACTGCTGTACTGCAACCAAGAAGTTGTGAGTTCGATCCTGACCAGGGATCAAGATTCACTCAGCCTTCCATATTTCCCAGGTCGGTAAAATGGGTACCCAGCATGTTGGGGGCAAAATGCTAATTAACCTGTGAACTGCCCAGAGAGGGCACTTCTAAGCGCTTCTATGGGGCGGTATATACAGTATGTGGGATTGCTTTGCTTTCCAGAGCCGGGGCCCCTGACCGGATGTGGCGACGGTGTCCCCCCCCCCCACACACACACACACACTCACGCACAGAGAGGGATGGGTGGGGGACTGGAAGAATTGTCAAGGGGGGAAAAGAACCTCTTAAAGCCGAAGTGGACAATCCTGGAAGATTCGCTAGAAAAAAAGGGCTGACGGGGAGGGGGAGGGGAATTAATTGCTCGTAGTTCTCCCGGCAAGGCCAGCGCTACAAGCCGGGAGAGTTGACTAAGCTACTCGGAAGTAAGTCGAAGAAGGCAGGCAGTGTGCATTCATTAGAAGAGAAGAGAAGGAAGATTCGCCGTATTAACTCTAGCTCACTACATTGGCAAAGTCCCTGATATCCGTTGCTATTAAGAATATTGGATTAAAATGTACCTGATTCCTCAGTAATACTATTGTCTTAAAAATAACATGCATTACATTAATTATTGCTTCTATTAGTTCAGTAGGAGAATATTGCCCTCAAATAGACTATTATTATCTAAAAGTTTGGCAAACAAAAAAAAGTGACGTAAAATTGTTTTACAAATCAAAATACATAATAATAATAATATTTTTTTAAAAAGCATCATCAAATTGGCATAGATTCTTAAATACATCTGTTCTTGCATGCAAAAAATCCTGTGTTAGAAAGGATGGCAACCGCCCCTCCCCCTCCCCCTCCCATCCCCACCCGCAACCAAATACAAACAAACCAAAATGAAAAGCAAGTAAGAAAGCAGGAAAGGGAAGAAAGGTCAAGTCCTTTCCCCCACGTGTTTGTTTACTCATCCCCCCCAGGCCCCCACCCTCAAAAAAGTGACGTAGACTTTGGCATAGTAAAGAAGTCTTGGCAACAAACGTACAGATTGGAAGTCAACAGCGGTGCAAAGAAGGGGATCCTTCCCGGAAAGAAAAGTGCAACGTAAACATCTTAAGAAAGGGAACCGCTCCCCGCATTAATGATAAATAAATAAATAAATAAATAAATAAATAAATAAATAAATAAATAAATAAATAAATAACATATAACATAACATAACATAACATAACATAACATAACATAACATAACATAACATAACATAACATAACATAAGGAATCCTCCAAATTCAATATATAGTCCTATATTTCCTTTGCTTCTTTTAAAAAAGGCCATTAAATCAGGAGGTAACAAAACAGACACTTACCAAAATAGAAATCAGACTTTTTAAAATAAAAAAAGGAGAGAGAGAGAGAAGCGCCTTGTAACTGAAGCGACTCATAAAAGCGAGTATAATTCGCCTGACGTCATTCATTAATCATCATCGTTATTATACTGATGAGGCTGATTAATGCTTAGCGGGATTAGCAAGTGTGTACCGTAGCGTGGTTGTCGTTTTTTGTTTTGTCTTTTTACCTGTCGAGGTCAGCGCGGGTTGCGGAAGGTTTGCGCATCTCTCCTGGCGCTTGGCGTGTCCACTCTCGACCCTTTGGAAAGGGGGAAGGAGGGGGGGGGAGGAAGGCAGAGGAGGAGGAGGAGGAGGAGGAAGGGGGTCCTGGCTGGCTGGCTGGCTGGCTGGCGTCCAAAGCGCTCCCTCGCTGTGTGTGTGTGTGTGTGTATGTGTGTGCTGCGTCGGGGGCCATATGCCAGGCCTTCTTACCGGGCGGGAGGCAGGGGGCAGGGGGGGGCGGTCCTCAGGCCTCCAGGGGGCTGAGAGGGGGCGGAAGGGCGCCCTTGAAGCAGGCCGACTCGTAGTGCTTGTTCAGGTAGGACTTGAGGGCGAAGGTCTTGTTGCAGCGTTTGCAGCGGAAGTGCTTGAAGGCCGAGTGGGTCTGCATGTGGGCGCGGAGGTTGGAGCGGTCGGCGAAGGCCTTCCCGCAGTGGGCGCAGCCGAAGGGCTTCTCGCCCGTGTGCGAGCGCATGTGGCCCTGGAGCAGCCACGGGCGGCTGAAGGCCTTGCCGCACACCTCGCACTTGTGCTTCAGGTCGTGGGTCAGCAGGTGCATCGCCATGGCCGGCATGGAGACGTACACCTTCCCGCAGGTGGGGCACTTCTTGGCCATCTTGCTGTCGAGGCTGCGGTGCGTCTGCTTGTGGCGGCTCAGGTTGGACGACGTGGCGTACGTCTTGCCGCACTCACCGCACGTGTGCCGTTGCTGAGGGGGGGATGCCGCCGCAGGCGACGACGCCGGCACCCCCTGCGACCCCTCCCTCGCCGCCGCCGCCGAGCCCAAGCGGGAGCCCCCTCCTCCGCCGCCTCCGCCGCCGCTGCTGCCCACCGCCGCCTTGCGCCGTGAGCGGCCGTCGGTGATGAAGAAGGCGTCGACCGCATAGCCCTCGCTCACCGCCGCGTCGCCGTTGATGTAGCCGCCGGCTAGCTCGGAGTGCGGGCTGTCGGGCGGCTCCGAGTCCGGGGCCCCGCCGTAGTCACCATGCTGCGCCCCCGGGTAGATGACGCCGGACGGCGAGGGCACCTTGAGGCCACTGTCGCTCTCGCCCCCGTACACCGGCGACGGGGTGATGTACTCGCTGATGTAGCCTCCTGGGGGGGGGAGGGCAGGGGGGTGGAGGGGAAAGGCCAGGGCCAGGGTTGGGCAGGAGGACAGGCGTGGGTGGGGGACAAATGGGGAAAAGGTCACCAGGAGAGGAGGGAGGGCAGAAGAGAGCGGGGCGGTCAGGGGAGGCCCGCAGGCCACGGGAAGCGGGGGTCGAGAGAGAAGGGGAGGAAAGGAGGGAGAGAGGGAGGGGCAGGAGGAGAGAGGAGAGAAAACGAGAGCTGGTTGAGTTGGAGCCCCTAGGAGGAGACGCTGATGAGTCAATCATTGACGGGCTTCGAGAGCTCTCTGGTTAATAGATGCAACAAGCGGGAGCCCCAGAGAAAGATCCCCCCCTCCCCTCCGTCTCTTTCTCCTCTGAGGCTCTGTCACCCTAATCTCTGCGGCTCTTGAGGACCCCCTCCCCCTCCCACATTCCCTCCCCCTCCCCCACTAGCCTTTCGGTAATTCAGAGCGATTTCGCGGCCCTTTATGGCTGAGCCTGCTCTCCGGTTGACCTCTGTGTGGGTTTGTGTGTATGTGTTTGTGTGCTCCAGTCTGCAGCCTGGAGAGAAAGTCCCTGCTTCTCTGCAGCCTTTCCCTCGCCCCCTACTCCTGTAACCCCCTCTTCTCAAGGTCAGCTGCGCGTCGGACACCAAGGCTGGGCACGGGTGGAAGAGCCCCCCCCCCCCTATTTGTTGACTGGTTGCGAACGGGTGGCTCGTCCCCGTCCTGGTCCCCCCCTCCTTTCCTCCTCTGCTCTGAAACCACCTCAGCAGAATTCCGGCGATTATGCAACCCGCTGCTGCAGGCGCCTTGCCCGGAACAAAAGCGAGGAGGGAGGTTCGCCAGGAACCCAGGCCGGAGAGGTGGGGTGGGAGAGAAGCACCCCCAACAGATTGCGGGGGGGGGGGGGGGCGCTTCGGAAAGGCCCGTGGGGCGGCCTCCCGGGTGGAGCAGGGTTAGTGGAAGGAGCGCCCTTGCCCTTGAACTGCAGCGGACGCGAGACAAAAGGGCCAGGAAGGAAGGAAGGAAGGAAGGAAGGAAGGAAGGGCTGCAACGACTCTGCCTCCTCCAGCGGGGTTGTCCTTCTCTTCCCGCCTCCCCCACCCCCCATCTCCACGTCTCCTCTGCCCATCATGAAAAAGGCGCCCCCCTTCCCCCTCCCTCCCCGCCACCCGCGCCTCCGTCCCCGCAAGGTCTAATTTTAGCAGGGCTGGGTTGCAGAGAAATGTGCCGAGTCAACACGGCCACCGCCGCAACAGCACCGAGAGAGGCGCAAGACCCGTTCACGGAGAGGGCCCTCCCTCCCTCCCTCCCTCCCTCCCTCCGCGGCCGCTCCGGCATTCCAGCAAAGCGGGCAGCCGCATACCGGGAGACTCTCCAGCCCTCTCCCTCTGCCACTGCTCCGGGGCGATCCGGATTAGGACACACAACCCCCCCCCCCCGCCGCCGCCACGGGCTGCCCAGCCTGCCCTCAGGAGTGGCCGCAAAGTGGCATCAGGACGAGCCCCCTTTCTTTCTCTCCCCCCCGCCCCCACTCCCTGCCAGCTTGAGGGTGGGATCCTGTCCCGGGCGCCCCCAGCACACCCTCGCCTGTACCTTTGTCATGGATCCGGGAGTTGAAGTCCGTCCGCGATCTGCTGTAGGAGTTTTCTAGATCCGTCGAGGAGAAGTCGTCGAGTTTGACCTTTTTAACCAGGAAAGATCTTGGCATGGTTTCTGGACTTTCCCGTAATGTGAGAAAGCTCCCGCAGCGTCCGCGGATGGGTTCACACCAGGCAGTGGTGGGGTGGTGGTGGTGGGGGGCGAGCGAAGGGAGCGGGGAGGTGGGTGGTAGGGGGGGGCGAAAGGAAGACGTCCGTAAGAACAAAAAGAAAGCGAGAAAGAAACGCAGGGAAACGAAACTGAGCAGCAAAGCCAGGCAACAAGGGGCTGCTTCTCCTTCTGCCTTGGGAAACCCCGCAACGCCTCAAGGCCGGCCGCGGCGGAGGAGGGCTATGGCTTCTTTGCGAGGGGGGTCTTCTCCGCTGCTGGTACCCTCGGCTCCTCCGTCCAGAGCCCCGAATAGAGCGGCGGCGGCGGCGGCGTTGGCGGTGGCGCCTGCCGCGGAGGAGGTCTCCAGCCTGGGCGGTTGCGCCGCGCCCGTCCTTGGGCCGCGATTGGCGGCGGCGGCGGCGGTTGCTGCAGCGGCGGCGGCGGCGGCGGCGGCGAGGAGGAGGGAAGACGGCGTCGGCGTCTCCTCTTCGGCAGGCCTCCTCCTCTCGCTCGGCCTCCAGCGCGGCTCACAAGCACACCATGAGTTCGAGAGGTTGCAGCCCACGCCGCGCTGGTTCATAAGAGGCGGCTTTCGGCGGGTTCAGCACCTGGACAGCACCTGGCCCGAGCAGAGCCGCCGCCGCCGCCGATGATGATGATGATGATGATGATGATCGCTCGGTCGCTGGCCGGTGCGCGGGCGCTCCTCCGCCGCAGCCCCGCGTGCACGCACGCACACACATACACACTCACGCCGGCTGGTCGGCTGCGGCGCGGCCAGGCTCGCCTCCTTCCGCCTCGCCGCCCGCCTGCCCGCCTCCCCCTCTCTTCGGTTTTCTCTAGCCGTAGCTTCTTCTGCTTGGGTCGTGTGCGTGTGCGTGTGCGTGTGCTGTAATTCGTATTGTTGCTCCTCGGCGAGAAGAGAAGGGGAGGCTGGGCTGGGCTGGCGGGCTGGCTTCCCCTTCGCTTGGTCGCTCGCTGCCTTCCTCCCCTTTGCTTGGCTTGCCGGTGCGGGCGGTGCGGGGGAGGGGGGGGGGCGGCGGCTTGCGCTTGGTTCAGCCCTGGACAGCTCCCAGGCTTCCTCGCCGCAGCCTCTTGTTGCAAAGCGCTTGAATTTCTGGAGATTCGCGGATCAGCTGTTCCGATTTATAATGCAGCGATCAGGTGGTGGACGGAAATGGAAGTGCTTAATTTAATCCATAAAAAAAAAAAAACACCTCTCTCCCCCTCCCTCCCGGGAGCAGCGCTGAGACAGAATGATTTAGAGATGCTGTTGTTGTGAGTCGCCTCCTACCCTGCCTTTCGGTTACCTCCGGGCCTCTGGCTCACCCGCCCCTCTCCTCTTCTTTCGCACGTCGGGGCGGACGCTGGGAACAAGGGGCGAAGCTCGCCCGCCCGCCGCCCAGTTCTCGCTTAGCACAGACTGTCCTGCCTTTCCTTCTCTGCAAAAGGAGCAACTTTGCCGAATCCCCGTAGAGAGAGTGTGTGTGTACTGTGTGTGTGTGTGTGTTCAGCTTTCCCTTCTTGCCCCACCTCCTCTGGCACATCTCGGGCTGTGATTTATGGGAGGGAGACCCCTGTGCCTCCTGGGGACGCAATGAAACCGGAGAGCCCCTCACTTTTTAATAAGGAAGGGGTGGGTGGGCCGTGGCCGTGTGAGGCCTTTTGTTCTTCAGGAAGAAGGCCAGGAAACCTCTCATGGGCTAAAGCCTCCCCCCCCCCTTTCCAGACCTCAGATGAAAGAAAGACTCCTGAGAACTACTAAGAGCTGTCCCAACACGGGTGGTTGGGGAAGAGTCGATTTCAGGAGGTCCTCACTTACATAGAGGGTCTGAGGAACAAGCCAGGCTTTAATTCTCGGGAGGCCTTCTCCTAAATAAAACCTGGGCACGACAGAAAGACATGCCCCAGGGCACGGGATTTTCATGTCATCCATGCCCAGCGCTCAGCTCTGGTTCTGAAAGCAGTTCCAACCCAAGCTGAGCATGAGTTTCTATCCGCAGGGTTTGCTCCTCTGATGTGGGATAGCAAAAGGGGCGACAGACAGACAGACAGGACATCTTGGGCAAACCCATGAATTGTGGGTGGGAGTCAGGCGAAGTGCCCAGCAGAACGCCACAAGTAGCATCATCATCATCAGTAGCAGCAGCAGCAGCAGCAGCCGTTAGGCCACCTGAGCGGCCTGGGAAGAGACCAAAGCTCGGTCTCTGGGAAGCCCCCACCCCCAGCCACCCACCCCCTGTCAGTAGTAGCTGGCCTGGCCAGAGGGTTGCATGGAAATGATTCCCCACCTCAGAGGAGCATCGTGCCGCCTTCACTATTTCCCCCCTTCCTGGCCCACACCAGGGTGAGTGTGACGGTGGACTTCCACGGCCTTTGGACTTCGCTGTGCTGGATGTTATGAATGCCATAAATGTTACCGGCCAAAGCCTCCCCCCCACCCCCACCCCCCGCCGAAAAAGCAAGCAAAACACCGGAGGCTCAGACCGACTCGCGGCGGCCTTGCATTTCCACGTAAAACCTGGGGTTTCTCTACGGTGTCAAGGTGGGGAGAAACATCCCAGAGGTGAGCGGGGGGGGGGGGGAGAGCATAAGGTAGGCGAGGGTTATTGCTCCCCCGGGGGCAGGGGACCCCCTGGGCTTGCCCTCTGCGAGTGCCGAGAGCGGGTCTCTCCCGGAGAGCAAGGGGTGCCCAGCGGGAAAGGTGAGGGAGGCGGTCGAGGTCCTCCGGTTGCAAAGAGGAAACGCAGCCCCAGCTGTCGGTGTTCCACACGGTGCCCTCTTCCAGCCTCGCCTCCTTGGGGCCTTCGGCCTCTCAGCGCCCTGAACCCTGCTGGCCTGCGGCCGGGGAAGCTTAGCCAGGGCCGCCGTGGGGTCGCTGACCCTAACCCACCCCCTCCAAAAGCGGGGGCCAAAGGGGCCTGGCTTTGCTCGTGGGGGCCCCCAGGCCCCGTCCTCCGGCGCTTCCCTCGCCCAGGCTGCCGGGCTGAACCTCAGCCACCCCCACCCCCACCCCCACCCCCACCCCCGAGGCGCGAGACCGGGTGGCGCGTGGGGGCCGGAAGGCCCCTCGAGTCTTGGGCCCTGGGTGGCCCCGGAGAGCCTGCCAATGGGCCATGCAGGGGCACTGCCAAGTCGGGACTAGGGGATCCCCTGGGCCAGCCTGCGTGTCGGGCACCCTGTTCTTTCCCCAAGACCTCGCCGCCTTCCCGAGCAGCCTGCCTGCCTGGCTGGCTGCCTTCCCTTGCCTTGCCTTGCCTTGCCTTCCCTCGCTGAATTTCTGCCCTCCCGCCTCTCCGCTCTGGCAGGCGGGCGGAATTGCCAACCAAGCTACCAATCGGCGCCCCCGCCCCCCCCCCCCCTCCGGAGTTTACAAGTCACCCTCTGACGTCACGGCCCGCAATCCAATCGCACCGGGCACATGCTAATGAAGGGGGCAGGAGAGCAGGAGAGGGCCCCCCCGCCCCCTCCCTCGGCAGAAGGATCCTGCCTTTAGCTGGCATATGTCGCTCATTAACAGCCGCCGCGGAAGGAGCCGCGCCCCGGAGCCCAACCCCCCCCCGCTCCCCCCCCTGTCCCGACGGAGGGGCCGAGGGGGCGCCGGGCAAGAGCGAAGAAGTCACGGGTCGCCCAGCCCTTCGCGCTCGTGCCCGCCGCCCTGGGCGCGCCTCCGAAGCGCAGCGAGGTCTGGCCAGGGGAGATCTGGGCTGGCGGAGGCCACCGGGCCACTCTGCCCACCCCCTCGTCCACCTCGGAGGCGGTGGCAACCAGGTGGGCCAAGGCCCGGCTCAGCGTAGGAGGCAGCGGGGGTTCCCGGGCGAGAGGGGGCTCCGGTACGTGTAGGAACCACCCATTGGATGCAGTCTGCAAATGAAGCCCCCCCTCCCCCCCCCCGCCGCCGCCGCCCCTAAAAAAAGAGGGTGGCTTATGAAAAGAGGTTTCTTTGCTCTAAAGTTTCCACCTGTTACAGGTGCTGCTGCTGTAGTCCAGGTGGCAGAAGCCTTGGCTCCCATGCCTCCGTCTCATTACAAAGCAGGGGTGCACAGAGAGAGGGAGTCTCCTTGAAGAGGGCGATTTGTATGAACCTCACTTGGGTGTACCGGGGCAGCGGACACCTTGGGCTGGCTAATCTTTCTCACACTAGGTCAGGTGAAAGGAACTGCAGAATGAACTCACCGAAAGGTGCCTTCGTTTTTGCACTTTCACATCTGGCCTAGAGATGCAAGAAGAAGAATCACAAAAACACAAAAGGCTGGGGGCTGGAAATGTTAGATTTAGCATTTGAAAAACCATTTGTGTTTAGAACCTGTGGAAACAAAAATTGGTGTGGATTTGGAAGCCGCTTCAGTACATCTTCTGGTGTCCTAGTCCTTGGTGATCCTGCTACTCTTTATAAGAATGTCTTTGTGTCAAGGTCAGGTTGCCCAAAGTGGGACTGGCGCAGGGCAGGTAGAATCGCCGGAGGTTACGGGTGCCAGCTCCATTTGAAGTGGCAGCAAAGATGGTTAGCAAAGTGCCCTCGCTTCTCCTCCGTCCTCATTGGTGCATGTCTCTGGCAGTAATCTGCAGACCAGTAAATTAGCCCCATGGATTCTGTATCTCTCCGCATTCAGAGTGTGTTGTTGTCCACCAGTGACCCCCGCTTGAACATGTTGGTCCTGCATTTAGGGACTCCAACCCTCTGCCTGTCCAGGGTCCTTCAAGTGATATAGGGGAGACTGAGTTCCTCAGCTATATCCTCCTCCTTGCCCAATGAGCTCCTTCCTCCATCTTCTGATTTGGTTTTGCTCTTGCGTACCTTCCTGCCATAAAGCTCTTCCTGGATCTGAGCCGGTGGACTTTAGGCTCATCTCCATTCAGAGGATGTCGAGGGTCCTTCTCTTGTGTGCTGAGATGTCTAACACAGAGAAGCATGTATCTCTGTGTTTACATGTATGAGTATCTGGCCTTTGAACTTCCAAGATGTGCCATCGGCGTGGCTCTTGTGACCAAAGAAGTTGAGCAGGCTATGATCCGAAGGCGTGGGCCTTTTCCCTCCCTTTGGAAGAGGAAAGAGTGGGAGCAAAGAGCAGTTCCATTCCTTCCACTGCACCTGTCTGGACAAATCACTTCTCCTTCCCAGGAAGTTCCATCTGTTGACTTGCCAGGCCATCTCAAGGCACACACATACATGGCCTGATCTGAAGAGAGAATATATACAAAGGAGCACAGAGGAGCACATCTCGAGCATGTAGGGCTTGGTACACTTACACACGACAGTCTGCCCATCCTCTCCAGCTTTCTTGTGGTTGCTTTTGTGAGACATGAGCTGCACAGATATTCTCACATGCTCTCAGAGCTCTTCCTCTACATGGGGAGGAGTCCTGAGTTGCTTATGCACCTCTACCAGAGTCACCTTAATGGATGTGTGGGTCTTTTTCCTAAGCCCACATGTATACAGAAATGGCAGGGGCTCCGGCCACCTTATGTGCTGGAAGTAGAAGACCCCATGGGTTCCCTGCACTTTTCAGGTGTAGGTTTGAATGCTTGATAAAACTCAAGCAAAAACATTTAAAGAAAACTTCCTGGCAGCCCAAGCCTGAGAATGTCTGTCACTGTCACAGCCTGAGTTGCCCACTCTCAGAAGGATACAGGCAAGGACTGTCCACAGATGTGTAGGTAAGCTGGGAGCCACTTCTCAGGTGAGCACTGGTGGTTCAGGGTCCAGTGTCATCTGCGTTATTGCAAAGGGCTCCCAGGTTTAGGCTTTCACACCATTGCCTCTCAGGGCAGCCCTTGAGCGATTGGCTTGGCTTAGGGAGGGAGGGAGGGAGGGAGGGAAGCCCCTTGTTGCAAGCATTCTTTGGGGAAGATTCAGAAAGTGTCTTGAAAACTCTCTTCCATCTCCCAAAATTGGTACAGCCCTCCCCTCTCTCTGCACATCTTTAAGTCCCCTCACATTGTTCTCAAGGAACCTTCTTTCTCAGTCAAAGCCTGGATCATTTTTGGACAACACGATACACACAACCTGTTTCCAGCAAGGCTGGAGAGTCAGACTCACATGATGCAAAAAACTGTTTGTCGTCATTTCCATTAACTTTGGACTCTAAATGAAAGGAATGGCAGTAGGTCACCTGGACTGCAATGCTGAGAAGGCATAATGAGCCATTGACAAGTTTATGCGAAAGTAAACCATGATGATTTTTGGAGGGGCTTAATTTGCAGGAAATGGCTTACAGGGTTGTGACCTTAACTTTGGATGGAGACGGGGACCAGCCACCCAAAGGCAAGGACTTGGGCAGCGCATGCACTGAGACCCTTGACAAAGCAGGTGGAAGTGAAAAGGGCAGCCCATAGGATTGGTGGAGGCCTTGGGGAGTGTGAATATAACAGGGCAGATGTGTGTGTGAATAGAAAAGGCCACTGTCCTATAGCACCAAAACAGGGATCCTGGTTAACCGAAATAAGACCATCTTACAACCCCCATGGAGACAATGCCTTCACCTGATGAATACAACACATCCCCTTGGCCTGCTGCTTTTGGGGAAATCGAGATTGTTGCTGATATATCAGGGGTGCCCGAACTATGGCCTGTGGGCCAGATCTGGCCCCCAATGCCAATTCATCTGGCCCACACCACTCTTGTCACTCCCAGAAGTGGAGTGGGCGCATTTTAATTCCACTTCCGGGAGTGATGAGGGTGATCTGGGCTGGATGAATTGGCATTGGGGGCCAGATCTGGCCATAGTTTTGGCACCTCGGCTTAAGCAGAGAAAATGGTCTATCTCATCCTGCTGCAAAACCATGTGGGAGGAACCATGTGACTGGCCCACTGAACCATGTGACCGGCCCACTGCCTGAAAAGTTTGGGCACCCTTGATGTAGATAAAGGATACCAGGGAAGGGAAGGCTGAAGTCAGAGGCATTTTTGCTGTCCTTTGTTGTTGATCAGTCCAGCACCAATGAGGAGATGGGGAAAAGGTCCGAGTGGAGTTTTCCCAGGTATGGGCAGCAACACATTTCAGCCAGAGAAGAAAGCCGCCGTGTCATACAATAGCAACTCCTTGCACTGCTGGTGGCTGCCTGACATAGAAATGCAGATCTGAGGCTATTGTAAGCCTGACCGGAAGATGGCTTGGGCAGGCATTGCATTTTAATGAACTCTGCAATGTTCATGAACCTGTGGGGGGAGCAGATGATCAGGCCAGGAGGAAGAATCCTGTCCACCAGAGGGAAGTACAAGGGGGTGTGGGTGGTGGTGTCTTTTTGTTGATTGACTGATTGACTTGATTTGATTTGTATGCTGCCCACTCAGCATACGCTCAGGTTGTGTTGCTCTTGAGGCCTGGGTGGAGCTGCGTGCCCAGGAACCCCTTTGATGCTCTTGGTTTTGCTGAGACTTGCTGTTCACTTCCAGAAGGGAAGATGCTGGGACTCCAGTTCCTCTGCCAGCTGGTTGCACAGTGATGTGTAAGCCTTCCTGTCTAAACCAAGGCTATTAGGAAAAGGGGGGAGAACCCGGCACGCTCCCAGAGGCACCCCCTGTGTGGTTCTCCTGTTTCCAGCTGCGTCTCCAACCCCCCAGCTGTTAATTTGGCTTCCACTTGGCTCATCTAATGGGTCAACTAAATTTTATCCTATCTCTTCCCATAGGGGAGCTTGTCACATTTCTGGGTGCCTCTGTCCCAAAGGAACATTGTGTTCAACACAGGGCAATGGTGCTTGTAAGAAATACTGAGGTTATGAGGGAGACAGTCTGATCCCCATAACCTGAGGGGAAATCTCTCGGTCTCCAGCCTCCACCCACCCACCCCACCACCAATTCGACACTTTAAACAAAAGGGTCCAGCAAGTACATTTCTTCATCATTTTTGAAACTTCTTCAGGGTTTTGTTCTGTTTTGGTTTTTTGCACTATCCAGCACTCTGGTGCTGAATCTGAGGAAAACTTTTGCAAGGTTGAAAGACATAAGAACATAAGAGCAGCCTTGCTGGAAGAGGCCACAGGAGCCCATCATCCAGTCCAGCATTCTGTCTCACACAGTCAGTGGCTCACCATTTGCTTCAGGGTATTATTCTTCCCAAGCAGATAGATGCCTTCACCTGCTTAGGATTCCTATCTGGAAATGGCATTGAGAGATATCCTGCCTATCTCTCCAACCCAGAGGTTGTCCTGAGGTATCCATAATTATAGCCATTGATACCCTTGTCCTCCATGAACTTGTCTAATCCTTTCTTGAAGCTGTCAAGACTGACAGCTGTCACCACTTCTTCTGGCAGGGAGTTCCATAGACCAGGGATCCTCTGGGTGAAAAAGTACTTTCTCTTATTTGTTTGAGAACTAGCACCCAAAGGTATCATGGAATGACTCCTAGTTCTAGTGTTATGCGATAGGGAAAACAGTTTTTCCTTATCTACTTTGTCCACACCGTGCATGATTTTATAAACTTCAATCAGGTCACCTCTTAGACGCCGTCGTTCAAGAGTGAAAAGGCCCAACCGTTGCAGCCTCAGATGGTAAGGAAGGTGTTCCAGTCCCCTCATCATTCTGGTTAACAGCAAATGTTTGACAGCATATGTTTGTGATTTTTTTAGTGGCTTACTAAATTTGATAGGGATATTGATGGTGCATCTGACATGAATAAGGAAATAATAGGGGTGTACATAGAAAGATCCTCCTCTAAGACTGTGGTATTTTTGAACCACAACCAGGTATAATTCCCTGGTAATGGGAACCTTGTGTTGCTGGGTAATCTTTTTCACACTAGGTCAGGTGAAAGGAAATGCAGAATGAACTCACCAAAAGGTGCCTTCATTTTTGGCAGTTTCACATCTGGCCTAGACATGGAAGGAGAAGAAGTGGTTTAATATGTGCATCAGCCAACCTTGCCTTTGAACTTTTACAAATGCGTGCCCAGCTGAGTGCTAAGGAAATAAGTAAACATGCATGCATGCAAGCAAGCAAGCAGCCACCATCTACTTCTGAGAAGGAAGCCTGTGTTCTGGAAGACATGAGCCATCATTGGGGTGGGGGCTGCAGGTGGTGTGGGTACTGACATGCTTCTTTATCTGTTACTCAAAATGTTTTCCCTGAAAAAATAATAATCCAGAGTTACAGGTGCAACAGTCCTTAACAACATCTCTTCTTGGACAAGACCAAAGCAGCAGCCATGGAGTCAGGGAGGGTTTGAAGGATTTCCTTCTGGAGCAAAAGCGCTGAACCTTTCTTGCCAAGAAAAGCCTTTTGTGTTTGATGAGCAGAAGGTGAAAAGAGCCGAAGCTTTTGCTCAGATAGAGCTACCAAGTGGCAGAGGAAGAAGATGGTCTTAAAGTGCCCTGCAAACAAGGTTTTCACATCCAAGCCAGACAAGCACAATACAGTTCCGTTTAGTGCCATAGGTTGGAGGCAACCTGACCCCATGTCCAGACAACAACAATTCCTCCTCCTCCTCCTCCTCCACCTCCTCCTCCCCCTCGTGCTGTATCCTATTCTGAATATTGGCGCTCAAGATGGCGATCAACCATGAAGACCGTCCTGAGAATATAATGCTGTGGCCTTTCATCTGCCTTTTGCGTCGCAGTGTGACTCCAGTTCCATGCGTCGCTTTCTGGTCCTGAGTCCTTTTGGCACACAAGGTCCTCATCGGCCCCAGGCCAGGATGGATGAAATGCTGCCCTCCATCAAGATGGATTCAAGTGGGATTTCATCCACTTGGGGACCATCACCCTTCGGCACTCAAGATTGCTAGTCCTCAGGGTTGTCAGGTTAGTTAACCACCACCTGACAATTGGTGTTGACTTGCTGGCAGTAGGATCTACTCTATTATTTATTTATTTAATAATATTTCTAATGCTGTCCCCTTGCCAAAGCAACTCTGGGTGGCTCACATGTACAATAAAAGCACACAAGCATCTAAAAACACTAAAAAATTAAAATCATGTAAAGTTAAAAGTTTTAAAATTTTCTTTAAAACTTCTTCCTGTGCCACATCCCAAGCTTCAAGAACTGACCGCTCAAACAAGCCAGCCCAAGGTGGCTATCTCCCCAGCCGCCAGCCCCCACACCCACTGTGCAAGCCAGGTCTTAAGACCCCTGTGAAAGGGTGAAAGCTCTGCCTGGAGCCAAAGTTCAATTGGCAGGAGGTTCCTCAGGGCCAGAGCAGACACAGAGAAGGCCCTCCTTCTTGTGCTAGAGAGGAGAGCCTCCCTAGCAGATGGGACTATCAGGGAGCCCCTCCGGTCTGCTCTAGTGGGACAGGCAGATGTCCTTGGGGTGACGCGGTCTCTTAAGTACCATAGCAGGATAACCTGGCCAGGCAATTCCTAATCCTAGCTAAACAGCCATGCTGTCCCACACAGGAGAGTGGAAACTGCCTTCCTTCTGAGAAAGGTGAGAACAGGATGGAGATCAGAAAGAAACTTATGGAGAGATTATTAGAGTATTGGCTTAAAACACCAGCAGTGGTGGAAGGAAGTCGAGGTCAGAGCGCTGAAGACGAGGGGCTTTCCTGGAATCTCTTCCCAACCCGACTTGTGGTTCTTTGGGCTGAAGAGGTGCTAAGCGGTGGTGCTTGGAGGATGGCAGCCAGGATTCCCAGGTGCATGTATGGAAATAGCTCCGGAGTGGAAGGATGTGAAGGTTATTCCTGGGAAAACACTGATGAAGAGAATCGCCTCAATGGCACGATCAGAAAAAAAACAAGCCTGGTGAGCCTGCAGAGAACCAGGAGAGGCAAAAGAAAGGAGGGCTGCTTTAGCACGGGGTCTTCATCAACAGAACAGGCCCCGGGGTGGTGGTGGTGGTGGTCCTCCATCCAGCAGAGCAGCTCAGTTTGGGCCAAAGACTTTACACTATCAGTGCCAAAGCAAACAAAGCAATCACACTGATATATATATATACAGCCCCATAGTGCTTGGTGGAATCGCTGGGCAGTGTACAAGTTAATTAGCATTTTGCCCCCAACATGCTGGGTACTCATTTTACTGACCTCAGAAGGATAGAAGGCTGAGTCAACCTTGAGCCCTGGTCACAGGGCCATAGCCAGGGGGTGGGTTGGGGACCCTCCTGAGCTAACAGCCTGCCCTCCCAACCCACCCTGTGGTGCCAATGTTATATATATGAGTGTGACATTGTTTCCCCTCCCTAAATTTTTGATTCTCTCCCCCCCCCCCCAAATCTAGAATCCTGGCTATGGCCCTGCCTGGTCAGGGTCAAACTTCCAACCTTTGGGTTGCAGGACAGCAGTTTATCCACCAGGCCACCACCAGGGCCTTAGCCATCCAGAAGATGCTGAATCATTGGGGAAAGGCCTGGAGGAGAAAAAAGAGGGCCTTACTAGGGCGCTCTGCCTCCAAACCTACATCTTTGCAATTTCCTCTCTCTGAAAAGGCAACTTACCTAGGTTAGTTGCTACAAGTTTCTTCTCTATAAGACAGAGACAGAGATAGCTGGGTGGGGAGAGACTGAGGATAGATCTTCTTCTTTTGTGTCCTGATCCAACCCTGGGCTGCCAAAATGAAGCCACTTTCTTGGCTTTGTCTTTGGTCAAACTTAGGTCCTCATCGGTGCACGTCTCTGGCACTGATCGGCAGATCAGCAAATGAGCCAGATTCTGTACCTCTCTGCATTCACACAGCATGTTGTTGTCCGCCAGCAGTCCCCACCTGAGAACGTTGGGTTTGCATTTAGGGGCTCCAACCCTCAGCCCATTCAGGGTCCTCCAAGTGACATGTAGGGGAGGTTGAGTCCCTCAGTCATATCTTCCTCTTTTAATGTTACTCTTTGTCCAGTGAGCTCCTCCCTCCATCTTCTAATTCGACATTGCTCTTGTGTCCCCTCAAGAGTGTTTGTTCTTGCCATAAAGCTCTCCCTGGATCTGAGTTGGTGGCATTGAGGCTCATATTTGTTCATAGGGTGTGGAGGGTCCTTCTCTTGCTTTGTTCTCTCAGCATCTGCTGCCACTTCTCTCTTTATCTTAGGTGGAGTGATACCATCAGGAGAGTCTATTTTCTCAACTGGTGTAGGTGTGAGGCATCCTGTCACTCTGCACGTGGCTTCATTCACAGCAATGTCAACTTGTTTTGCGTGTGAGAATGCGCTCCACACTGGAGCAGCATACTCTACTGCAGAGACGCTCAGTGTCAAAGCTGATGTGCGCAGAGTGGATGGTTGAGTTCCCCATTTATGATTTGTGAGTTTCCTAAGGATAGTAAGTAGGGCTGACAGTAAGAGTCCTGGTGGTGCAGCAGTTAAACTGCTGTACCACAGCCAAAACACTGTAGGTTTGATCTGGATGGGGATCAAGGTTGACTCAGCCTCTTCCATCCTTCCAAGGTCAGTAAAATGAGTCCCCATCATGTTGGAGGAAAAATGCTAATTACTCTGTGAACCGCCCAGAGAGGCCATTAAGTGCTATGGGGAAGTGTAAGTGTTATTGCTACATCCTTGTTAAATAGAACAAATTTTAAATATAATATTTTTCTAATTATGGGCCATCTACAATGTCTATTTCTGCCTCTGTGCTCTATCAAGTTCTTCTTTGTGGTCTCTGTGAACCCTCATGCGAACAGTAAACCCATTTGTGTGGATTCACAGGGGACCAGGAAGAACAACAGTTACAGGTAAGTGACCTGTCATTATAGAACCTGGTGGCACATGGGTTAAACTGCTGTATGGTGATTAAAAGGTTGTGAGTTTGAGCCTGACCAGGGACCGAGGTTGACTTAACCTTTTCCATCCTTCTGAAGGTGGTAAAACGAGTCCACAGCATGTCGGAGGGGGGGGAATGCTAATGTTTCAGTGAGCTGCCCAGAGAGGGCAAGAAAGCACTTATATGGAGCAGGTGTAGAAGTGGAATTGCTATTGCTGAGAAAGCAGCACGCAGGCATCGTTCCTTGGGAAGACCAGCCTGGTTAGGGGAAAAGGCCCAGGCTTTGCCTTCTTTCGTTTTGAAAAGGAGGACCTCATTTTCAAGTTTCCACTCGTGGGATCTGCCACAAAGACATGCTACAGCAGAGCATCTCCGCCTGTCAGTCAAGCCGTGCTCAAGAACACACACACACACACACACATGCACCAAGGATTCAAACATTGGCTGTGTGGCTGTGTGGCTGTGATTGCTGTCTGTCCTCCTCTCGGTGGAGGCTCCTGTCCTGACAAGAGACCACTTAGAACTTGGAGGAGCCAAGCAATCCCACTTCTACACCTCAGCAGTGAAAAAAGCAAACTCAATGCTAGGGATCATTAGGAAGGGTATAGAAAATAAGTCAGCAAGTGTCATTTTGCCTCTTTATAAATCTATGGTGAGGCCCCACCTGGAATACTGTGTACAGTTCTGGTCGCCATACCTCCAGAAGGATATTATGGAGCTGGAAAAAGTGCAGAGGAGGGCAACCAGAAGGATGATGAGGGGACTGGAACACCTTCCTTACCATCTGAGGCTGCAATGGTTGGGCCTCTTCACTCTTGAATGATAGACGGCGTTTAAGAGGTGACCTGATTGAAGTTTATAAAATCATGCACGGTGTGGACAAAGTAGATAAGGAAACACTGTTTTCCCTATCGCATAACACTAGAACTAGGGGACACTCGATGAAACTTTTGGGTACTAGTTCTCAAACAAATAAGAGAAAGTACTTTTTCACCCAGAGGATTACTGGTCTATGGAACTCCCTGCCAGAAGAAGTGGTGACAGCGGTCAGTCTTGACAGCTTCAAAAAAGGATTAGACAAGTTCATGGAGGACAAGGGTATCCATGGCTATAATTATGGATACCTAAGGACAACCTCGGGGTTGGAGAGATAGGCAGGATATCTCTCAATATCATTTCCAGGGAATCCTAAGCAGGTGAAGGCATCTGCTTGGGAATAATACCCTGAAGCCAATGGTGAGCCACTGTGTGAGACAGAATGCTGGACTGGATGGGCTCCTGTGGCCTGTTCCAGCAAGGCTGTTCTTATGTTCTTATGTACACCTCCCCATAGTGCTTAGGAATGCATTTCCCATTTATGCTTAGGGTGCTAAATTCTGTATAGAGATTGCAAAAGTTACTTTTTCTGGATTGTAACATTTCTACAGCTCTTCTCACCCCCACCCGTCTGCCCTGGTATGCAGCACAGAGAGAGGGCTGAGTGTTGCTTAATTGACTCTGGGCAAGTAGCCCCTGGCTTTGAAAGGAGAAGAGGCTTTTCTCAGCTTCCTGCATGAATGGTTTCTCCCCCCCCCCCCCCGCAACCCCTCTGCCCCACTCCAAGCCCATCTCTTGGCACTCACTGGCAGGCCCTGCAGGTGGGGGTGGGGAGGGCGAGGAGGGGGGGATCATCCATGCCAGCAGAGCAGCTTGGTGGGTGCACAGCAGCCTGCAGGGAGGCAACGCAACAGAGGGAGAGGAGAAGGAGCCCCCACCCTTTCACACATGGCCCTTAAACCCAGGTCAGTCAGTGGGGTCTGTGTGGCAGCAAAATGGCCTTTCAGTTGCCAGGGACCAGTCGTTCTTTCTCAAGGGATAGGGCTCTGGCTTACAGGGTGTGACAAGTGGCAGCCATGCTCTGCCCTGTGGAAACACCTGAGTGCCAGGCCGGCCAGGTGGATCTGGGCACTGCAGTCTCCAAAGCAGGTGGTTCCTCTGGGACTAGGTGGCTGCCCTTCCTGGCCACAGAAACAGGTGTTCACTGCAATAACCCTATTACATGCCAGTCTGCAGGTGGTCATTCCAACGTCAGGCCATTTTTCATGCAGGGGCTCTGAAGTGGGCGGGTGTGAGGTGGCCGCGGAGGAAGTCCTAAAGGGAAGCCTTCTGGACAGGGCAGCACCTCCTCCTTTGGTCACTCTTGTCATAGGCCGCTGAGTTGTTTGGGGGTGACCTTCACATTAATTGTGGGACTGTGGTGGTTAAGACATTGAACTTCACAACTGGAAGGTCAGCAGGTCAGTAGTTTGAGACCTGAGTCTGAGTGCTGAACAATGGAGTGAGCGCCTGTCATCTGTCCCAGCTCCTGCCAAACTAGCAGTTTGAAAGCAAGAAATAGCAAGTAGGTAAATAGGTGCCACTTTGATGAGAAAGGTAACAGTGTTCCATGTGCTCCGATGTCTAGTCATGCCTTCCACATGACCATGGAAACGTCTACAGACACTTTGGCTGCACTGCACGCACCCTAGAGTCGAGCACAACTGGCTTCCGAGCAAAGGAGACCTTGACCTTAACATTAATATTTAAATATCTGATTTTATTTGATCTTTCCATTTGGTCCTATGTGCCTACAGCCAGCCTACAGGGATAAGGTGGCTAATTAGAAGCCAGACGATTGAAGGGAATAATGAACTAATGGAGGAAGAAGACCTAACCCGGACTCTAGTGTATGGAAAGCAGGAGCCGCCGCCGCCGCCACCACCACCAGCCTGGCCAATATCTCCCTTCCCTGCCTGTGAGCTGCTGCTTTGCCTGGCTCTGAGTCACCCCTGCCCTGTTGCCACATGGACCACCACACCCCACACCACACCCCAGATGGGGTGGTCTCAAGACCAGTGGCCGGAGGAGTTATTACCCCATTGAGGGAAGGCGACTTGGTTGCGCCTGGATGGTTAAGCAGGTAAGTGCCGTCATTGAGCCTCCAGTGTTGCCCAGAAGAGCTGATTGCAGCTAAATGGGGGAGAAAGATACAAGCCCTGCTCATTTGCATAATAATAGACGAGGAGGCAAAGCAACACCAGAGCTGCCTTGTCTGCTGCTAAATCAAAGAGCTTCATTAGCATTTAATTTCCACTCTCTCCCAGTTGATATGGCCAGCCAAGAAGCCAAGGGGCTTCTGCCGCCCTGGCAAGCCCTCCCCCAAAACACACACACACACACACACACACACACACACACACACACACACACACACACACACACCATGAGCACACAAGAAACTGGAGCGGATGGGGGGAGGCAAGGGGCCCCAGCTTCAGTGCTAGCCAAGGGGAAGTCTTGACTAAGCCCTCTTGCCCCCCCCCCCGCCCCCTCTCATTCTCTGCCTGTTATTTGCCTAGAGATCAAGAGCTTTGCAGTCCTATGAACTCCACTGGATGAGGCCCAGGATGTGTGTGTGTGGGGGGGGGGGTAGAGGGGGGGCTGTGTGGCTGGTGTGCTGCATTGAAAATGACAAAGAAGAATCCTGGGCGCCTGAAAGATGTGCCCAGTTGATTTGGCATCAGTTTCTGATGCATTTTGGTGCATTTTACTTCTGCTTCCGGGAGCGACGAGGGCGACGTGGGCTGGATGAATTGGCGTCAGAGGTGGGTCTGGCCCACAGGTGGTAGTTTGGGCACCCCTGGGGTACATACTTCAATAGCAAGCATCAGGGAAACGAGTACATGTAGGCCAGCCAAGACTCTATTCCCAGCAGTGATGTCTGTGTTTCCAAAGGGAAGAGCATTCTAAGGCACACACAAGGTCTCCCTTGCCTCAAAGCCAGTCGTGTCCAGCTTTGCCTCAAGTGGCCGTGAGGACTTCTCTACTGGAGGGACCCTGAGTTTGGAACCGTCTGTGGAATGGGTTTGTTTATTTGTTTTGACCAGCACCCTGTGCTTCTACAAGAAGGGGCACTCAAAACAAGCAACAACTGTAAAATTAAACACTAACACAATTAAAATGTGAAATCAATTAAGTACAATGCACTTCACAATGAGACACAACAAAAGGGGAAAGCAGTGGCTCAACTGGCTAAGATGCTGACTGGGAGGCAGCAGGTCAGCAGTTCGATTCCTGAGTACTGCAGGATGGAATGAGCTCACGTCTTTGTCCCAGCTCCTGCCACCCTAGCAATTCAAAAGCAAGAAATTGAGGGTAGATAAATAGGGACCAATTTGGTGGGAAGGTAACAGCATTCTGTGTGTTCCGGTGTCTAGTCATGCCTGCCACGTGACCACAGAAAACGTCTGCAGAAGTCTTCGGCTTTGAAACAGAGATGAGCACTGCACCCTAGAGTCGGATATGACTGGCTTTTGAGCAAAGTAAACCTTTACCTTTACTAATATCTCTCTCTCCCCCACCCCCTCTCATTTGTTTAAACTGCAGCCAAAAGCAGGATGTTTGCCTACTATAATTATCAGGATCTCTCAGCCAAATGGTCAGATAGAGGGCATGAGGGCCACAGGTGGCAACTTGGGTCAGGATAGCATTGCATACCTTTAGCATTGCATACCTCCAGATAGCCAGCCTGGCACAATAGCTGTCTGGAGTCATAAGAACATGAGAACAGCCTTGCTGGAAGAGGCCACAGGAGCCCATGATCCAGTCCAGCCTTCTGTCTCACACAGTGGCTCATCATTTCCTTCAGGGTATTCCCAAGGAGATGCCTTCACCTGCTTAGGATTCCCTGGAAATAGCATTGAGAGATATCCTGCCTATCTCTCCAACCCGGAGGTTGTCCTTAGGTAGCCATAATTATAGCCATTGATAGCCTTGTCCTCCATGAACTTGTCTAATCCTTTCTTAAAGCTGTCAAGACTGACAGCTGTCACCACTTCTTCTGGCAGGGAGTTCCATAGACCAGTGATCCTCTGGGTGAAAAAGTACTTTCTCTTATTTGTTTGAGAACTAGTACCCAAAAGTTTCATCGAGTGTCCCCTAGTTCTAGTGTTATGCGATAGGGAAAACATTTTTCCCTTATCTACTTTGTCCACACCGTGCATGATTTTATAAACTTCAATCAGGTCACCTCTTAGACGCCGTCGTTCAAGAGTGAAGAGTCCTTAGATTAGACGATGGTCTGGAACCACAGACTTTTACAGAACTCAAACCTGAAAGAAATACTAAGGTGCTAGAGGAAAAGATCCATTGCCCAGATTACCAGGCCATGCTCAATTGTCCAGGAGGAAGGAGGGAAGGAAGGAGGGAGGGAAGGCCGTCCCATGGCCTGAAGCCTCCCCCTTCTTGTTGACCATCCACCCTCTCCCACCTTCCTGTTTTGGCTGTGCATGGTGAACCCACACAGAAAGCCCCAGGTGTAAAAGGGGAGGGAGAGTTGCAGTTTCTCAAGGGGGGGCAGGGGGGGCGGTGGCTGGCTCTCTTGAATCCTAACCCTGCACTCCAACCCTTGTGCTACCCTACCAGTCTCATTTCTGGGCATTCCCCTAGTTTGCTTCAGATGGCAGAGTGCTACCTACGAGACATGTTCAGATCCTGCTTGCCTTCAGTCATGCTGTGCTTCTGAAAACACCAGTCTTCTGTGGCTTGTGCGCTTGTCTCTGTGTATGTGTACACACACACGCATGTGTACACACACTTATACTTGTGTGTGCATGTGTCTGTTCTGTAGGCAAGCACTTCTGTCCCTATGGAGGAGTCCAGAGCCGCCGGAGCTGCCCGCCTGCCTCCATCCATCCTCTGATGCTCCCTTCCTTCCCAGGGGGAGGCCCCGGTTAACTTCTTTTCTCCTCTGATCACTTGATTTTTGCCTCATCATGCTTGGTGAGGGCACACTTGTGCTTGAATAGCTTATTAACTTTATTGTCAGGTTGTGCAACTGAGGTTGATCCGCATTAACATCCATGGCCCAAGGGCT
Organism: Bradypodion pumilum; assembly: GCA_035047305.1. NCBI lineage: Eukaryota > Metazoa > Chordata > Lepidosauria > Squamata > Chamaeleonidae > Bradypodion > Bradypodion pumilum. The sequence continues at coordinate 345,782,389 of JAWDJD010000004.1, forward strand.
TTTGTGAGAAGGTGCAGCTGGGACCAATTCAGAAAGCAACCCACCCTTCTTTCCTCCTCCTCTTCCTCCTCCCTCCACCCCCCCCCCAACAGCCCCTACCCCACAGCCCGCATCATTTGCACAATCAGCTGCTTCTCCGGGAAGCAGCAATGCAGAGACATCCCCACTGCTGGAAATGCGACCAGAGGCATTTTTTCCCTGTCATATTTCTTTACTATTCAGCTTTCATATCCATACTTGATGATCAAAAATGCGAAAGAGTGGATGGTCTTGGTCTTGGTCTACACAAGGAGTTCTCAACCTTTTAAAGCCGGGTCACGCTCCCTCAGACAGCTTTGGGGGCTGGATGGCCATTTTGCCCTTCTTCCACCACGTGGCACTTCCTGGTGTGGTGGAGGCAGTTGAGGGGGGGCACATGAAATGGTGCTGTGGGCCACATCCGGCCCATGGGCCGCAGGTTGAGAATCCCTGGTCTACACCATCGTTTCCCAATCTCTGTTCCGAGGGACACTGGTGTTCCATAGAAGGTCAATAAGTTTTCCATGAAAAAAATATAAAATTCTGATAAAACTCATTGGCAAATGTGTAATGCCACAAAGTTTGTGTGGCGTCCATCCTTCCGATGTGATACATCAGCTTGCAAGAGAAGTTTGTTTTGCAACCATTTACAGTACAAATCAGTAGGGTCTGCTGGCTTCATAGCAACATTATTTGTTATTAAAACTGAAAAATCCAAACCTATCTTTCTATTCAAAAAAACCAAAGAGTTCCGTTAAAACTTTAGGATTTGTAAAGTGTTGTTCCATGATAGAATGAGTTTGGGCCATGCTGGTCTACACAGCGATGTGTCCTTACGCTTGATCTTCTTTTCCCATCCCTTCATTGTTCTGGCTGCAGCCTCTGGATGACAGTTATGTTGGTGGATTTGCCATGGATCCTGAGCGATGTTGTCCAGTCAGACCTTGCCTTATGAGCCCTGCTTGCCTGCGTTGCATCTTGCCTCATGTATCAGAGCCCCACTCCGCATCTCCTGAATCTGTCTTCGCCAGAGTAAAACACTTTGTAGTCATCAGACTGAAAACATCCCATTCCAGGCCATTTGAGTTCACTGACCCTAAGCCATGCAATGTTCATAAAGTACGTTCCATTTCTAACTTTATGCTTTCCAGTTGGCCTTGATTGATGTGGATCCCATTCTATGGGTCTCAAACTACTGACCTGTCGACTTTCCAGTCATAAAGTTCAGCATCTTAACCCCTAACCCACCACAGTCCTTTATTCACCATTTTCCATGTGAGAAACGGCCGACCCACCAAGCCCTGTGGTAGAAGCAAGGAACCACAAAGAGGCAGGCGGCCCATGGACACAAACTCTTATGAAGAAAACCACACTTGCTACCAAGGCGTGTGTGTGAGCACTGTGTGTGCGCATACATGGGTGCAGACACACGCACACATGCACAGACTGCTGTCTTGCTCAGATGGCTCCCCAGCCTGTGGGTACCCTAACTGGACTCTGCTGCCTTTGCACAACCCTTTGTGCAGCCTGCACAAGGTGGCAGAGGCGACATTAATCTTATTTGTCATAACCACTCCCTGGAGGGGAGGGGGCCGGGCGGGCTGGGCAATGAAGCCACCTGATTGGTCAGGAGGGACGGGCGCCCTTTATCTCGGCTGTGCAGTGTGGGAACCTTGGTTGGGGAGCGCTTCCATTATGCAAATGAGGTTTGTGATCCTTGTCACTGGTCCCCAAAGGCAGCCCTTTCTTCTAGGCTCAGGAACAAAGCTTTGTCCTCCTCCTGCCCCCACCCCACCCCCCATTGACAACCCAACATGTACTTTGGGAGGATGGCACAGGGCCTTGTCTGCCTGCATCATCCAAGGGGGTCAGTCCTTGGGGCGGCCCTGAATCTCCTTCCATTCTCATGCACTTTTTAGCTTCCGTAGGGATGACACGACCCAAATGGCAGAAAGTGAAGAAGACCTAAAGAGCCTCTTGGTGAGGATGAAAGAGGAGAGTGCAAAAGCTGGCCTGAGACTCAACATCAAAAAGAAAAAACCAAAATCCTGGCCTTGGGACCCATCACTCCCTGGCAAAGAGAAGGGGAGGAAATGGAAACAGTGAGAAACTTCACCTTCTTGGGACCTAAGAAAGGGTGACTGCAGCCATGAGATAAAAAGAGGCTTACTTCTTGGGAGGCAAACTATGGCCAACCTAGGCAGCATCATAAGAAGTAGAGACATCACCCTGCCAACAAAAGTCCACCTAGTCAAAGCAATGGTCTTCCCAGTAGTCATGGTATGGCTGTGAGAGCTGGACCCTAAGGAAGGCCAAGCGCAGCAGAAGAATAGGCGCCTTTGAACGGTGCTGCTGCTGGAGGTGGTTCTTCAGAGTCCCCTGGGACTGCAAGGAGATCAAACCAGTCCATCCTGAAGGAAACCAACCCTGACTGCTCCTTGGAAGGACAGATACTGAAGATGAAGCTCAAGGACTTTGGCCACCAAATGAGAAGAGAGGACTCATTGGAGAAGGCCCTGATGCTGGGAAAGATGGAAGGCCAAAGGAGAAGAGGATGGCAGAGGATGAGATTGCTAGATGGCATCATTGACATGGCTGGTGTAGATCTGGGTGGACTACGGAGAATGGCAGATGACACAGGAGCCTGGTGTGCGGTGGTCCATGGGATCACAAAGGGTCAGACTCAACTGTGCATCTGAACAACAAAGGGGAGCCCAGGCAGGGGATGGCTGACACTGTACCAGCTGGGATGACCCCACCGCCACCCCTTTTCTTGTTCTAGGCCAAAAATCCCTTTGCTCAAGGAAGCTTGGATAAAAACCCAGGTTCTCCTCTTCAGATTGCCTTTCCGTGGCATGGGTGAAAGGTCATGCAGCCTTTTGGGTTTGGCTTTCAACTAACCTGTTCAGTCATTTGGACCATCTTCCTTCTGGTTGACACCACTCGAGCCCAAGTGTCTTGCAGGCTCTATCCGAAGTTTTATTGGCAAACCTTGTCTAACTGTGGAGCCATAAGCTGGGGATCTAATTCCTCCACTGTGCCTCCCAAGGGAAGAGTGTGACCTTGTGTGACCTTGGGCAAACCGCAGAGTGGTCCCTGGGCACCCCCAGGAGCAGGGATCACTAGGACGGAATATGGAGAAACTGAGTGGTCTTCCATAGGCAAAAGAGTCAGACAAGGGTGCATTTCATCTCCCTGTCTGTTTAGTCCATATGCAGAACATATCATGTGGAAGCTAGGCTTGCTGCAGATGAAGGAGGAGGGGAAACTGTAGAAACATCAATAATCTAACCTGACTAGAGTTGCTGATCATTTTCTCTTATAAAAGTGGAGGGGAAAACTAGAGGAGGAACTATCCTTCTTTACTTCCACTGTTAACCCTTTGAGTGTCTAGGGAATGCAAGGTTCTTGTTCTGGCCCTTCCAGTGGACTTCACCGGCATCATGGGGTGTTCTTGTAATATTTCTTTGATGTTCTCTCTCTCTCCACCTTCTTCCTCTGGGTCTGCCTTGTGGTCTTTGTCCTTCTCCTCTTTCCACATATGCCTGGTATGGTTCGGAATCACAAGACATTCTCTCCAAATGAGCAAACCACACTTTATTTGTTGCCTGTATATAGAGTTTAATACAGACCACTCATACGTCTCATGAAACATCTCTAGCCAATCTTTGGCAGGAATATTTCCCTCTCCTTGGTGGCAGGTCTATCCTTGCTTACAGACAACCTCTCACTCTCCAGCAACTACTGACACACAACACTGAGGCAGAGATGGGGACTAAAGCCTTTTATTACTGACCATCTCTTAATTTTGAAGCTATGTACCGTATTTGCAAGGGTATTAAATGCATTGGAGTATAAGACGCACCCCGTTATTACCAAAATAGCCCCACTATAGGCCACTATATACTGTACAAGATGCACTCCATTTTTCCAGTGTATTTTAGGAGAGGAGTGGGTCTTATATGCCAGCAAATACAGTATATACTGTGGTGGCTTAGTGGTTAAGACACTGAACTTGATGGCTGGAAGGTCGGCAGGTCAGTAGTTCAAAACCCCAGTACTACACGACGGAGTGAGCTCATCATCTGTCCCAGCTCCTGCCAACATAGCAGTTTGAAAGCAGGAAATTGCAAGTAGATAAATAGGTACTGCTTTGGCAGGAAAGGTAACAGCATTCTGTACACTCAGGACCAGGTGTCTAGTCACGCCTGTCACATGTTCATGGAAATGCCTGCAGACGTAGAAAACACTGACTCTTTGGCTATAAATGGAGGTGAGCACCGAACTCTACAGTCAGCTATGACTGGCTTTCAAGCAAGAGTGACCTTTACCTTTATTCATTCATTCATTCATTTATTCGATTTATACGTGTAAATGTTTAAATATTTGCCAAGTAGCCTCACTCTTAGGCCTGAAGGAGTAAAGTTGGTTTATGAAAGCGCACATTAAAATTTAACCATTAATCTCCAAGTTGCCACAACATTTTGCCTTCTTCCTTTTTGGGGTTTGTTTCTTGTCCCTTCTGTTTTCACAGACTAACATAGCTATCACTTCAAAAACTAATTATTTGTGTGTGTGTGTGTGTGTGTGTGTGTGTTCTCTGATGGTTTAATTAAAAGGCATCCATAGAAAAGGAGATTCGGAAGGGCTCACAGGGGCCACTGATTTGAACTCCATGCCATTGCAAGAAAAACCTGCAGCTAAAGTGCCCTTAGGACAGGGGTGCCCAAACTTTTCGGGCTATGGGTTGGCCATGTGGTTCAGCAGGCCAGTCATGTGGTTCCTCTCACCGGAAGTGGAAGTAAAATGTGCCTTGCAGTCTGTTTTGCAACAGGATGAGATAGATTTTAAGTTGCATTTTCTCTGCTTAAACCAGGGGTGACCAAACTACGGCCCATGGGCCAGATCTGGCCTCTGATGCAAATTCATCCAGCCCATGCTACCCTCATAGCTCCCGGAAGCAGCTGGGTGCATTTTACTTCCACTTCTGGGGGCGATGAGGGCAGCGTGGGCTGGATGAATTGGTGGCAGGGGCCATATCTGGCCCCTGGGTCATAATTTGGGCACCCCTGGCCTAAAACTTCTTCTTAATATTTAGGTGAAATCTCCTTTCATGTAATTTGAAGCCACTGGTTCATCATGTCCACCCTCTGGACCTGCAGAGATGGGCCTGATTCCATCTTCCACATGACAGCCTTACATACATTTGAAGATGGCCCTGGTTGGAGAGAGAGGCAGGATAGCTCTCAATCAATGCCATTTCCAGGGAATGAATCCTAAGCAGGTGAAGAAGGCATCTATCTGCTTGGGAAGAATATTACCCTGAAGTCAAGGGTGAGCCACTCTGTGAGACAGAAGAAGGCTGGACTGGCTCCTGGGCTCCTGTGGCCTGTTCTTCCAGCAAGGCTGTTCTCATGTTCTTATGTCTCACCCATCCATCCGCCTTCTCTTTTCCAGGCAAAATATACTCATCTTATACACTTTCCCTCCACAGATCTCGATCACCAGATCTTTTACCCTCTTAGTTATCTTCTTCTTGGAATGTCATTATTCTTCTGAGACTTGGTAATATCATTTCCAAATGTGGTGTCCAGAAGGGGTGGCCAACCTACGGCCTGTTGGCTGGCTGTGGCCCACAGCACCATTTCATGTGGCCCTCTACTGCCCTTGCCACTACCGGAAGCAGACGTGAATGCGTTTACGACAGCTGTAAAATGCGCCTGCGTAAGCATGCCTGCGCTTGCCATAAACGCTGCTGTAAATGCACCTGTGGCTGTTGTAAAAACGTTTATGACAGCTGTAGATGTGTTTTGTGGCAGTGTTTATGGCGGGAGGAACCACATGACCAGCTTGCTCAGCTGTCTGGGTGAGTGGTCTGGCCCATGGCGCCAAAAGGTTAGGAACCCCTGAAACCCAGGATAAAGCGGCCCTATTAAGATCTTTTGGGGAGAACCTTCTTGTGGTCACAATCACATCACAGCTTTTTCAGGGTCTGCTCCCATGAATCCCCCCCCCCTTTTTTTATATAGAAACCAGGTTGGTCCTGCACCCCCGCCCCTTATCTCTCTATCATCTGGCACAGGACTTCCATCTTGGACAGGGTAGAAGTGAACTGAACTAGTATGTGGGGGGTTATTAGACATGCTGTATTTATTGAACACGAGGGGGTCTGCTTTTAAAAGTGTTTTTAATGATGGCATTTAATATTGTTCCATGGTGGTGTTTTCAACTGTTGTGTTGTTTTAATTGCCTGTGAGCTGATGTGAGTCCCCTGGTGAGAGGAAGATGGCAGAGAAAGACTAAACAGGCAAGCAAACAAAACCGTGCTCCCTTTGATCTAGAGGTTGTTCATCTGCAGATGCAATCCAGGATTGCATTTCCTTTTTCTGCTGCTGCATTACATGGGTTGATTCCTGTTTAGAGCCTTTCTGTTTGCACCATTGCCGAGCCAGCTGTCACCCATCCCATTTGTCTACATCTGATTTTTCCCTCCTAACTACAGAACTTGTGCTTGCGCTAGCACGCACGCACGCACGCACGCACGCACACACGTCTTTGCAAAAGCTCCTTTTGTGCGTTTTGACCCAGTTCCACAGTCTGTTAAGGTCATCTTGAGTCTTGGTTCTGTTTTCTAAAGTATTTGCTATCTTTGCCCGTTTGGTGTCACATGCAAAGTGAACGAGCGCACTCCACTTTTTGTCATCTCAGCCCTGCATGGAGATGTTGAAGCGCAGGAGAGGACCCAGGACAGAACTTTGCAGTGAGGGAAACTCTTTGCAAGCCTTCTTGGGCTGCTGCCTCTGCTCACTGGCAAATGAATTCTAGAGCAGCCAACCTAGAGCCTCTCGCCGCATCTTACCACTTGCCCTTCAGCTGGTTTTCCTTGTTTGAAGTAGCATCCCCACCTCCCCTGCTGCATGCATGCCTCCCAAGGCTCAGGGGCAAGACAGCAAGAGCAATGACACTTATCTACCGCCCCAAAGCACTTTCTGGGCAGTTGACATGCAGTGGTGGGCGCCAGCAGGTTCGCCCCACTTTGCCAGAACTGGTAGCAGAAATTCCATCTGGCCCCTCTGCCCATCCAAGTTTTGAAATAAAGTAGTCCTAATTTGGGTGCAACGCAGGGATTTCCCCTGGCCATGCCCACCATACCACGCCCACAGAGTAGGCAGTAATTTTTTTTGAATCCCACCACTGTTCACATGTTAATTAGCATTTTGGCCCCCCAACATGCTAGGAGCTTATTTTACTGACATCAGAAGGACAGAAGGTTGAGTTAACCGAGAGCCCCATCAGGATCGAACTCACAACGTTTTTGGCTGCAGTATATGCCACCAGGGCTCTATAAGGACAGGTTGCTTAACTGTAAATGTTGTTCTTCATGGTCACCTGTGAATCCACTCAAATGGGTTTACTTCCTTTATGCGCTGTAAACCCATTTGTGTGGATTTGCAGAGACCACACAGAAAAACTTGATAGAGCGTACAGGCAGAAATAGACATTGCAGATAGCACATAATTAGAACATTGTCATATTTAACAAGGATATAGCAATAGCAGTTAGACTTGTATACCGTTCCATAGTGCTTAATGCATTCTCTGGCCGGTTTGCAAGTTAATTAGCATTTTTGCCCCAACATGCTGGGTCCTCATTTTACTAACTTTAGAAGGATTGAAGGCCCATATCCGGGCCTGAAACCAGACTGGAAGGGTTCTAGATAATCTGCTTCATCCAGTACCCCCTGCAGCTGATGCGCCACTACCTTCTCCACTACCTGTCAACCCGCGGCTCTGGGAAAACGGGACCTGCGCACATCGCTTGTGCGCAGGTCGCGTTCCACGCATGCGTGGAAAGGTTTTACCCCTTCCACGCATGCGCGGAAGCGCTACGTCGCTTGAGCAGCCCTTACGCAAGCGACGTAGCGCTTCCGCGCATGCGTGAAAGGAGTAAAACCCTTCCGCGCATGCACGGAAAGCCTTTCCCCCGCTGCCAAATTACGGGGTTTAGGCAGTGGGGGCCGGGTTATGACGTCAATCGACGTCAATTTACGGGTAATCCCGGCCAAATCGGGAAGGTTGACAGGTATGCTCCAATACCTTCCCCATAAGATGCCAGGCCACAAAGTAACCGCGTAGTGTGGCCACACCTTCAAGTCAGTTTAGCAATAGCAATCCCACTTCTATACAATGCCCCATCTGTAGGTGCTTAGTGCACTCTCTGGGTTGTTGACAAGGCAATTAGCATTTCCCCCAACATGCTGAGTCCTCATTTGACCAACCTTGGATGGATAGATGAGGCTGTGTCAACCTTGATCCCCATCAGGATTGAACTCACAACATTTTGACTGCAGTTTAGCCACCAGGGCACCAGTCTAGTAGTGTCCATGTGTTTCTTTCTGGGCTGCAGTCCTGGATTTGTGTCTTCCTGCTTTGGCAGGTTCCATTCAAGACTGACAGAACTCCACCCAAAAGTTAAGCTTTGTCTCTGAGACAGAGTCCCACATGGAAACCTCCGAAAGGTTGATGCCAAGAATAAACCCAAAGACATGCAGTCTATTCCTGGAAACAAAGTTCTGGATCAGGCACGAGTGGATCACTGGGAAAATACAGTTTTACAGAATCCTGGGACTGCTTTATGTCGGGAGAGTTCCCAAGGGACCAGAGCTTGCAAGGAGACCCATGGCGGGGTGGGGCTAGATTCTCCCACATTAGCATTTTGATGAGTGCCTTTGAGATCTGGGGATGGAAGCGTTCCAGGAGGTTGCACATAGAGATGGCACCATCTGGCTCTCTGCTCGGCTGGGATCGTTACTGACATGAAGCCGGCACCAGGATTCCCCTGGCCTTTGAGAATCCATGGCTCCACCTGGGTTCCCTGAGTTACCCGGAACCTTTTTCCAGTGTCCAGGCATGGAATGTGGGAGGCATAAAACACATCTGACCACAGCTGTGCCCCCAAACATCCCGGGCCTCTCACATGTGGAGCACCCACGCCCCAGTCCAAGCAGTGCGATGGCAACCCACCCATTGGAAGGTTTGTGCGCTCAGTCTACTCTGGGGCAATATCTGAGATTTTACACATTCCATTCCCAAAGAAGGTTGCTGCCAGAAACCACAGTGGCAACTACAAGACCCATCCTTGAATCAAGCAAAGTGTTGCAGCAGAGACTCTTATCATAGGTGGAATGAGAAATGCCAGGTATTCAAGCTGGATTCAGAATAGGAAGAGGCACTGGTCATCATATTGGAAACATACGTTGACTGCTGAAATAGAACCAGGCCGAAGTCAATATAATCCATACTGTGCATGGGTGTAAAAAATGGACAGTCAAGGAACATGCCATGAAAGAAAAATCATTTTATTCACAAAACCATGTTGGAGGAGAGATGTTTACAGCCCAACAGCCAGCACTGTCTGCATCTGCAGACGTTTCCGTGGACATGTGGCAGGCATGACTAGACACTGGAGCGCACAGAGTGCTGTTTACCTTCCCACCGAAGTGGTCCCTATTTATCTACTTGCAATTTCTTGCTTTTGAACTGCTAGGTTGGCAGGAGCTGGGAGAGATGACGGGAGCTCACTCTGTCATGCAGTACTCGGGTCTCAAACTGCTGACCTGCTGACCTTCCAGTCGCCAAGCTCAGCATCTTAAGCACTAAGCCATTGAGCTGCCTATGCAGGCAGGGGCTATTGTATTTTGGACACATAATGCGAAGACTGATTGGAGACGTCCAGTGGTGGGCTCCAGCAGGTTCGGACAGGTTCGGGAGAATTGGTAGTAAAACTGGCTGGCCCTGTCCACTGCCCTGCCCTGCCCCACCCTGCCCCACCCACCTCCTCTTCCTCTCATCCCACTCCGGACGAGACTCCAACATCCGTGCTGCTGGGTCCAGGTGCCAGGGCTGAGCCAGCAGTTACTCTTTAAAGGAAAATTAGAGCATTGAAGTATAATTGCTAACTAATGGTCTGATGAAGTGGACGCGATCCACAAAAGCTCACATTAAAATGCAGCAGTTTAACCACGCCCACCCAGTCACCTGGCCATACCCACAGTTGGCCACACCCACAGTGTGGCAGTAAAAAAATTTGAAGCCCACCACTGGAGACGTCCATAAACTTATGAAATGCTAAGGAAAGTAGGAGAAGACGAGCAAATACGGAATGGACTGCAAGACCTGAGCAGGGCTGTGGGAGGGAATGACGTTTTGGAAGAGACATCAATGTAACAAAGAAATACATTCCCAGGGGCTCATAACAAGGACAATTAACAGCTACTGATAAGTGATGCTGGGAAGTGGCAGGCCTGCATGCGGAATACCACAGTGGTCCACTTTTTGCAGGTGATATCTCAGGCTGTCGAGCGTCTTCCTTCTTGTTAACTTTCAGCAGTTGGTCTTGTTTATGAACAGCCCACATTATTGCCGCAGCTGCGGCAACAGCTGGCAAAAGCCGGTTCTAAATAGCTGCAACCAGGATGCCCGCTTTCCCGTAGCTGCTGCGGGACCTTCTTGAAGGCTTCAGCCTGGAGGAGTGGCAGGATTCCTTGTCAGTTTCAACATGGGCATTTTCTTTCCTCGAATCGAATTTGCTCTTAATCCCTTTGCTTTCTGTGAAGGTAGGTATCCTGCGCTTTAAGTGGATCACTCCTCTGTTTATCTAGACCCACAGTAAGTCTCGTGAAATGGCCGCATGCTGGCTTTGACTTCACAGATGGATGTTCAGACAGATACGCACAGTTTGTGTCAGTTGCCGAGTCGGCACCAGATGCAGAGTTAAAATACAAAAAAAATTTAGGTTACTGTGGAAGGAATTATTTCTTTCTGTGTGTGCATGTGTGCATCTCTCTCTCACACACACTCGGCCCGTTCCGCAAGGCCGAGTTCCACAACTGCGGCCGGCGCGGGCACATCGCCAAGGTCTGCCGGAGACGGCGCGAGGCCACCAGGAGTTCTCCAGACCACTCGGCGAGGCAGGACCGCACCACGAGGCAGGACCGCACCACGAGGCCAAAGGACGGCACCCGGACCACGAGGACGCGGGACGGAGTAGGGCGCATCTCCGACGACAGCGAGGACGACGCGCCGGTCTGCAGCGTTTCCACGGAGCACCCCCGTTACTTCGTTGAGGTAGTAATACAAGGGGCCCCTGTTAGAATGGAGGTGGACTCGGGTTCTTCATACTCCATTATTTCCCAGGGGGAGTTCATGAAAATCGCCCCCCGCGTGCGGCCCAAGCTCAAGGCGTTGAGGGCCACACTGAAGGACGTGCAAGGGAACCGCATCCCAGTGTTGGGGGTTGGGAAGTTCCGGGTCCAGTTTAAAAAGCACACCGCAACGCTTCCCCTAGTCGTCCTCAAGGGAGGTAAATGCAGCCTCCTCGGGACTCAATGGTTCCAGCCCCTGGGGTTGTTCATTGGGGGGGTGCACGCCGTGGGAGCACACCCCGCCGGGACTGATCCAATACAGAGCGTGTGCGACGCGCACCCCGAGGTTTTTAAAAAGGGGCTCGGGAAATTCAAGGGCCCCCCAGTGACTTTCGACCTGGACCCTGGAGTACGTCCAATCAGACTTAAACCGCGCAGAGTGCCCTTCGCACTAAAGGACAAAATAGAGGCGGAGTTGGACAAATTGGTGGGCCAGGGGATTCTTGTTCCTGTTGATTCTGCGGAGTGGGAAACTCCAATTGTAACGGCTCTCAAGGCCAACGGGGAGGTCCGCATATGCGCTGATTACAAGTGCACCATCAATAAGGCGATCCGCCCTAATGCGTATCCGGTGCCGGTAGTCAGCCACTTGTTGGCCAGGTTACACGGGGGGAGGTGCTTCGCTAAACTCGACCTGGCCCAAGCCTACCAGCAACTCCCGGTGACCCCCGCCGCAGCTGCTGCGCAGACCATAGTCACCCACAAAGGGGCGTTCCAGGTATCGCGCCTACAATTCGGCGTGAATTCGGCGCCCGGGATCTTCCAGTCACTTGTGGAACGCCTCCTGAAGGGGTTAGAGGGCGTGTTACCCTACTTTGATGACGTATTGATTACAGGGGGGAGCCGGGCCGAATTAGCAACTAGGTTGGGAAAGGTCCTGACAATATTCGAAAAGGCGGGGTTGCGGTTGCGGAAAGACAAATGCGTCTTCTTCGCTACAGAGGTTGAGTTCCTAGGGTTCCGTGTCACTCCCGAGGGAATAAGACCACCCCAATCCAAGGTAGCCGCCATCAAGAAGGCCCCTCGCCCCACATCCAAGCCCGAGTTGCAGTCGTTCCTCGGACTGCTCAACTTCTACCACTCCTTCCTCCCGCGGAAGGCAGCCGTGGCAGAACCGCTACACAAATTGTTAAAAAAGGACGAGGCATGGAAGTGGGGCGACGACCAGGAAAAGGCTTTCAATGACCTGAAGCGACTCCTGGCATCAGATGCCGTACTGACCCACTTCAATCCCAAACGCCCGGTGGTACTGATATGCGATGCATCCCCGGTGGGGGTGGGGGCGGTGTTATGCCACGTGCTGGAGAACGGTAGGGAGGCCCCGATAGCGTTCTACTCTAGGTCCTTGTCCCAAGCGGAGAGGAACTATGCTCAGACAGACAGAGAAGCACTAGCAATAATTGCGGGGACCAAGAAATTTCATGATTTTGTGTACGGCCGCCCCTTCACCATAGTGACTGACCATAAGCCTTTGTTAGGCATTTTCACCGCAGATAAGCCCACACCCCAAATCCTGTCCCCGAGAATGCTCAGGTGGGCCATTTTTCTCAACGCGTATCAGCACGCGTTGGTATACCGGCCCGGGAGGGAGATCAGCCATGCCGACGCCCTGTCGAGGTCCCCCATTCCCCGAGATTGCTGCCACGTGGACAAAGTAGAGAGGGACCATCAGGTCTTAATGATAGAGGTTCTAGACTCCCCTCCAGTAGTACTGGCCGACATCGCCAAAGCGACAGGCAAGGACAAAACGCTGGCCACAGTCTGCTCCTGGGTGCAGAAAGGGTGGCCCGTGTCTTCCCCAGCAGCGGAATTCGACACATTTTTCAAAAAGAAACTAGAGTTGTCCCTAGAGAGGGGTTGCCTTTTGTGGGGACAGCGGGTAGTAATCCCCACGCCTCTCCGGCCGAGGGTGCTTAAACTGCTGCACGTCAGCCACCCGGGGATCGTCCGCTCAAAGGCGCTGGCCCGCAGTTACTTTTGGTGGCCCCAGCTAGACGCCGACATCGAACACATGGTCGGCACTTGCGAAGCGTGCCAAAGCTCAAGGCCAGAAGAGGCTCGCTCGCCACCTAGGGAGTGGGACACGGCAAGGGGGCCCTGGTCCCGGGTACATGTAGATTTTGCTGGCCCGTTCAGGGGAACGCTTTTCCTCCTCGTGGTGGACGCGTTCTCCAAGTGGTTGGAGGTCATTCCAGTCTCAAGCACCTCCTCGGCCACAACAATCAAACAGTTAAGGAGGGTCTTCTCCACGTTCGGTTTACCCGACACCCTCGTCAGCGATAACGCCAGCTGTTTCACGTCCACCGAGTTCGGGGCATTCTTGGAGCGCAACGCCATTCGGCACGTCACCTCTGCCCCCTTTCACCCGGCCACCAACGGCCAAGTAGAGCGCCTCGTGCGCACCACGAAAGACGCGCTACTGCGCATGGGCCCCGGAGACCTCGACCTGAAATTGTGCCAATTCCTGCTAAGATACAGGGTCACCCCACTAGCGTCAGGGTACTCCCCCGCAGAGCTGTTGATGCGCAGGAAGCTGGCCACGGGGATCTCCAAGCTAGACCCCACGAGAGTAGAGGACAAGGGGCGGAACATAGGGGTGGAACCCACAAAGAGTTTCAGCGTAGGCGCCCCGGTGCATTGCAGGAACTACGCCAGCGCGGGGCCAGCCTGGGTGCCAGGCACCGTAGTAGAACAAACCGGCCCCGTCTCATACCGCGTAGAAACCAGTACAGGCTTCCTGTGGAGGCGACACGTGGACCAGCTCAGGCGCAGGGTCCCCGGAGAGCAGGACGGAGACGAGAATAGCATCGAATCAGCGTTAGGGTACTCCCCCACCCGCTTAACCCAAGGGGGAGGAAAAGGGGAGCATGGGTCCCCACCAAGGGGGGAGGAAAGGGAATCGATCCACAGAAATCTTTTGCGGGGGTCCCCGAAGAAATGGAAGAGCCCCGACCACACACATACCCCGCGGGAGTTTCCCCGAAACACAGATGCCCATAGAAGTTTAGACGTTGATTTGCAGTACCAGGGGGAGTTAGCGGAGTGGTCCCCCACCCGTCCTAGCGAAAAGAGGGGTTTCAGTTCAGCCCCTGGTACCTCCAGTCCCAGTACCTCCAGTCCCAGTAGCCCCTGTGAGTTAGAATGCGATATAGCACCACTTTCCCGGAGACCGACACCCCCAAGACGGGAGGCATCAGCAAGTCCGCCCACCACAGTCTCAAGGTCCCCCGAGCAGGGACCAGAAGGTAGCCGAACCGCAAGGGCGACCTCATCGGTCCCGCGGTTCACAATAGGTGGATCCCCGGGGTCAGAGAGCAACAGGCAGGGGTTCACCTCCCAACTATTCATTCCTTTCCCATCCCCGGGCGCGAGGCAGGCACACGGAGCCACTAACGAATCCCCGTTTCCCGTTGCAGGACAAGCACCCGCGGAGTCAGGGATCACAGGCTCTCCAGTACTAGGTCAGACGCAAGCGCGTCCCAAGCGCACGTGCGGCAAGCCACAATGGTTGCGGGACTTCGTCCCATCCTAGGGGGGAGGGATGTTATGTATGTATGTATGCATGTGCATTATACTGTAAAGGCAAGAATGTAACCACTCCAGATACAAACGATACCAGCTGTAAAGGGACGCGAGCAGACAGCCCATAGAGGGCAGCTGCGAGCGTTCAGCCTCACATGGTTCACATTGCTCAATCACGGACAGCCGCGGGAAAACCTTCCCCGCATTCAGCAGCAGAAGAAAGAGGCGTGCCTGGGCGAGGCCACGCCGGTAGCAGCCAATGAGCTACCGTGCTACAAGATTCAAATGTAGAGAGCTACTGTATATATTGAGATGTATCACCGCCATTACCTCATGCTTCACTGGAACCTCATGCAATGCAATAAACCTGTGTTAAACCAACCTTTCGGTTGTCCGGTTGTCTTTGGTCCCATACACTAAACACTTAAAATCAGAATATTCAGAATATGCACAACCCTTTGCAAGCTGCAATTAACGCTGTTGATGTTTGCCCAACCTTCTCCACAAGAGTAGCTGTTCTCCCTTTCTTTCTCCATTCCTCATAGAGTAATTCACAAACCTCAGCTCATCCCAGCCCGGCCCAGCCGGCCATTTGGTCTGGCCTTGACCAAACATCAGAAATGTCCTGAAGCTGCCTGTTGGGCCAAGGTGAGTCATTGTTTCCGCTGCCCTGTTTCCAGGGCTCATATTGGTCAGCCAACTCCCACCTCTCAGAGGTAGAGACCCCTCAGTCCTAAAATTCACTTCTGGACACACCCCCTGCATGTAGCTATGACTAGACTTATCCATCTGTAAACTCATCTGTTGTGCCTGCTAGATGCCATCAGGTTGCCTCTGAGGTATGGGAAACCTATGCATGAGCGCCGTCCAAAATGCTCTGTCCTCAACAACCTTGCTCAACTCTTGTAAATTCAAGCCTGTGGCTTCCTTTATGCAGCCAATCCATCCTCCTATATGCCCTTCCTCTATTCTTGTTGCTTTCTGTTTTCGCCAGGACAATTGTCTAGTCTTCTTAGGATGTCCTCAAAATAGGCTAGCCTCAGGAAGGGTCAGTTCCAGCTTAATGTGAGAGAAAACTGATTTACTGTATTTATTTTCCTGATGGTCTGGGGCATCCCTAAAACTCTTCCTCTGAACCTGTTCCAGTTGGTGGCATGTTAATTAAAGTGCACTATCCAGAACGGAACACAATACTCTATATGTGGTCTGACTAGTGCTGGATAGAGGGGGACGAGTAGTACTAGCACCTCACGGGTTTTGGAAACTAGACTTCTGTTAATGCAGCCTAAAACAGTGTTGGCCTTTTTTGCAGCCACATCACACTCTTGACGCATCCTTCTTTGCTGGAGATCCACAACAATTCCAAGATCCTTCTCACTTGCAGCATTACTGAGCCAAGTATCTCCCCTCTTGTAACTCTATATTTGGGGGTCTCTCTTCTCCCCCCCCCCCAAGAGCAGAACTTTTCCCTTATCCTTTTTAAACTTCATTCTGTTGTTTTCAGCCCAGGGTTCAAGCC
Source organism: Bradypodion pumilum (assembly GCA_035047305.1). Taxonomy (NCBI): domain Eukaryota; kingdom Metazoa; phylum Chordata; class Lepidosauria; order Squamata; family Chamaeleonidae; genus Bradypodion; species Bradypodion pumilum. Next base: position 345,798,651 of record JAWDJD010000004.1, read on the forward strand.
TATCAAGATCCACAGTATTTGAATTCTGTCTTCCAAAGGATTAGCGATTCCACCCCAGTTTTGAGGAATTTGGGGAGAAGGCCCATATAATTGCTGAGGGAAGGACCAGGATTCAAGCTGGACTGAAGATGTGTCTGTTTTTCTGAGCCCATCCCGGAATCCCCCAAGCCATCCTGGTTTTGGGTCTGAGCTGCTGTGAAGCTTGCCCCCCACCCCACCCCACCCCAGGCGCAAGAGCCCAGCTGGTTCTCTGTCCCACTCCAAAGGCAGCTGCAGATGCCATGGCCTCGCCTGGGCTCTTTCCAGTCATACACACACTCATACGTGGCAAAGGATGAGAAGAAACAGCTAGGCCAGCAGGCAGGACAGAGCAGCCGGCCTGGCAGGAAGCACAAGCCCTGTGAGTGGCAGAGTGAGCAAAACCAGAGTGGCAGATCTAGCGAGAGGAGGAGGAGGTCATCAGCACAACCACTCCTGCTCTCTTGGCCAACCCACCCGAGGAGACCAAAGCAGGGAGAAGGAAAGCTCCTTCTCTTGGTCCTCCTTGGAACCCTAAGTCATCCTGGCAGCTCAGACTCCTCTTGTGGGTATCGCTCCACCTAAGATCAGGTGAGAAGGAGCAGCGGATGGACACTGAGAGAACTAAGCAAGAGAAGGACCCTCGACACCCTCTGAACGGAGATGAGCCTCAAGTCCATCACCAGCTCAGGAAGTCCAGGAAGAGCTTTATGGCAAGAAGAAACACTCTGACTTGAGGGCATACAAGAGTAAAACCAAATTAGAAGATGGAGGCAGGAGCTCGCCAGACAAGGAACGACATGAAAGGAGGATATGGCTGAGGAACTCAACCTCCCCTATGGCATCACTTGGAGGACACTGGATAGGCTGAGAGTCGGAGTCCCTAAATGCAAGACCCACATGCTCTAATGGGGGCTGACGGTGGACAACAACACAGCATGTGTCATGCATGGCTTTGCCGCACAGCATTGCATGAGTAGAATATCATTCTGGTATGGTGGATACACAGAGAGAGTACGGGGAGTCAGGAGGCCTGGGTTCGAATCCAGCCTCAGGCAGTAGTGTGGGTTGAAACTGCCAAAACCACCCCTGAGAGACCTCCCTTACTGTACCTGGAGAGCGCTCTTTGGGTCATTATACATCAGCCCCAACTTGACAGCACTGAAAAACCACCAAGGGCATGACATGCATGGGCCACCTGTTTTCTCACACTCCACTGACACAAAGTGTGGCTTCAACATTCCAACTGGGGCAGCCCTAAGCCTCAACCCCTACCCCTTTTCTGCTCACCTGGCCATTTATCCTATAGTAAGAGCAATGACACTCATATACTGCCTCAGAGGGCTTCGTCCACTCTCTGGGCGGTTCACAAGATAATTTGCATTTTACCCCCAACATGCATGCCGGGGACTCATTTTACCGAGCTCAAAAAGATGGAATGCTGAGTCAACCTTGATCTCTGGTCAGGATCAAACTCGCAACCTTTTAACTGCAGTACAGCAGTTTAAGCACTGTGCCACCAGTGCCTTTGGCACAAGACAAGCTGTACCAAACCAGGTACCTCAACATAACGGATTCAGAAGAGGACAGCAGAGTGATTCCGAAACTAGCCAGCAGCCCTGATAATACTGCACTGTTTAAAAAAAATATAGTCCTACATGAATGGCAGAAATGCTGGCCTTTGGCTCTGAGAGGGTCCCGACCCAAAGAGAACCCAACTTTTTCAGAATGCATCTACTGAGAAATGTAAAACTTTAGCTGTACAGAAGCAAGCAAACTCTGGAGGAGGGGGGGACCCTACATCCAATGAACCTACACATGGTGGAAAGGGGATGTCCTTCTACCCCATACAGAGAAGGAAACAGGTGTGCATGTTCTCGTGTACAACTCCATGCTCACCCACTCAGCAGCCCCCATGGAGGCCCCACCCTGGGACAGGCAGTACATTCTGACTCTCCCCCACAAACACCAATGTTAGCAACATCTAAGGCTCCTTCACAGTCACATACACACTTTCACCTCCAGTTGTTGTTGTTCAGTTGCACAGTCACTTCTGACCCTTTGCAACCCCACAGACCATTGAATGCACAAGGCTCCTTTGTTTTCCACCATCCTCCTCAACCCACTCAAATTTACACCCATTTCATCTACAATGCCAGCTATCCACCTCATCTTCTGGTGTCTCCTTCTCCTTCCCCACCCCACCTTTCCCAACATCAATGCCTTCTCCAATGAGTCCTCTCTTCTCATTTGGTGGCCAAAATACTTGAGCTTCAGCTTCAGTATCTGTCCCTCCGATGAGCAGTCAGGGTTGATTTCCTTCAGGATCGACTGATTTGATCTCCTTGCAGTCTAAGGGATTCTCAAGAGTCTCCTCCAGCACCACCACAGTTCAAAGGCGCCTATTCTTCTGCTGCGCTCAGCCTTCCTTATGGTCCAGGTTTCACAGCCATACCATGACTACTGGGAAGACCATTGCTTTGACTAGGTGGACTTTTGTAGGCAGGGAGGGGGATGTCTCTATTCTTTATTATGCTGCCTAGGTTTCTCATTGCTTGCCTCCCAATGAGTAAGCATCTCTTTGTTTCTTGGCTGCAATCACCATCCGCAGCGATCTTAGAACCCAGGAAAGTAAAGTCTGCCACTGCTTCCACTTCTTCCCCTTCTCTTTGCCAGGGAGTGATGGGGCCGGAGGCCATGTTCTTGGCCTTTTTGATGTTGAGTTTCAGGCCAGCTTTTGCACTCTCCTCCTTCACCCTCATCAAGGGGCTCTTTGGGTCTTCTTCACTTTCCGCCATTAGGGTCGTGTCATCTGCATATCTCAGGTGGTTGATGTTTCTCCCAGCAATCTTAATTCTAGCTTGTGCTTTGTCCAGCCCTGCCTTACGCATGATGTATTCTGCATATAAGTTAACTAAGCAGGGGGACAATATGCAGCCTTGTCGTACTCCTTTTCTTATTCTAAACCAACCAGTAGTTCCGTATCCTGTCCTAACTGCCGCTTCTTGACTCACATACAGATTTCTCAGAAGACAGGTGAGGTGGTCTGGTACTCCCATCTCTTTAAGGATTTGCCACAGTTTGTTGTGGTCCACACAGTCAAAGGCTTTGGTGTAGTCAATGAAACAGAAGTGCTGTAGATGTTTTCCTGGCACTCCCTTGCTTTCTCCAAGATCCAACGAATGTTGGCAATTTGGTCTCTAGTTCCCCTGCCTCTTCTGAACCCAGCCTGCACTTCTGGAAGTTCTCGCTCCACATACTGCTGAAACCTAGCTTGTAGGATCTTGAGCATGACTTTGCTAGCATGTGAGATGAGCACACTTGTATGATACTTTGAACATTCTTTGGCATTGCCCTTCTTTGGAATTGGGACGTACATTGACCTTTTCTAATCTTTTGGCCACCGTTGCATTTTCCAAATCTTCTGGCATATTCACCTCCGGACCCACCTGCAAAAGCACCCACTACTTCTGGAAGCCAACAATTATGTTGCTCATGTGCCAGGGCCCCAATCCTCTGCCTCTAAACCCAGCAAGAGTTCTGCCCTGCTACCCCCCCCCCGACATGCGCCACGGTCCTCCTTGGGGTTACCCCGGGCTTTTTGCGGGGCCTTCTTCCTCCTTCAGCCTTGCCTGACTGCACAGGAGGGTTGGCAGTGGCCAGTCCCGGCTGGAGGGCTAATTGAAGGATAATCAACTGAACTGGCGCATGTGGCTGCCTGGTTAATGTTCTCTAAACCTGCCTCCCCTGCCAATTCCCTCTCCCTTAATGGCAAAGGATTTCCAAACACATGTGCCCCTTTGGCAGGCAAGCAGGGGGGAACGTGAGGGCTGCTCCAGGCCAGGCTGGGTGCCGGGGAAGGGAAGGGAAGGGAAGGGGGGCTGCGTTGCGGTGATTTATCGCCCTGTGCGGAGCTGGCGTGGAGCAGATGTGGGCCTTGATTCCCTATCAGGCCCCAGCACCAGCCGGCCCTCTTCCCACATGCGGCTCCCCACCTTTAATTAGCCCTGGGCCCTTGCGGACTCATCACCCGCATTTCCCTGGGGTGCCCTTGGCCATTGTCAGCTGCCGTGCCTGGACCTCCCTACCCAACCCCCCCCCACACACACACACACACACCTTGGTAATGGCCCATGAGCAACAGAGATGGATGGAGAGCCTCTTCCACCGCTCCGGCAGGATGCTGCCAACTGCCCAAACAGGTAGCTGCACTTGAGCCAGGGAGGGGGCCAAAGGTGGTGGTGGTGGTGGTGGTGGTGGCAGAAAGAACAGACGCCCCCCCCCCAAGCCCAAGGAAGGGAAGTCCTTGTAGGAGTCTGTGTTTTGAGGAAAGGCACCCCTGGGGTTCTTTGGAGGCAGAACTGGGACTGTGTTGGAGACTGAACAGAGACACCCCAGAGAGAGAAATGCAATTATTCAAAAAAGTGAAAGAAGCCGAAAAGGCCATTAACTTGGTCTAACTCATTCTCAAATAGCCCCTCTTAAAAATCAAATTGTCCCCCTGTGGGGCGTGTGCCCCACATTGGGAACCTCCACTCTAGAGAGAAGTGCTAAAAGGGGAAGCCCACCAGGAAGGGAAGGAGACTCTAAAGAAGGGGACAGCTCCGGTCCCCAGGGTGCCGCCCTTACGCGGCCTCCTTTCTGCCGGCTAGCTGGCTGAGCCTTTGCTAAACACCTCGACCCCAAACACGGCTACCCCACAAAACACGCAACCACAAAATCCAGGGTGTGGGGGTGTGGGTGTGGGTGTGTGTGTGTGAGAGAGAAGTCCAGGCTCTTTAAACTAGGGGTGCTGAAACTATGGCCCATGGGCCAGATCCGGCTCTTGATGCCAATTCATCCAACCCACGCCGCCCTGGAGGTGGAAGTAAAACATGCCCATATCTGGCCCACAGGCCATTGTTTCGGCACCCCTGGTTTAAAGAGCCTGAACTTCTACAGCCTAAAATCTATCTCATCCTGTTGTAAAACATATCTGTTGCAAAGCAGATTGCAAGGTGCATTTTGCTTCCGCTTCCGGTGGGACGAACCATGTGACTGGCCCACAGCCCGAAGAGTTTGGGCACCCCTGCTTTAAAGTCATACAGGCAGGACCTCTCCCGTTCTTTTTCACTTGTGGGGAAAATGATAGTTCTCTGCCCAGAGGCGCTTGCAGTGTAAATGCAGAATGGGGAAAATATCAAGGAGGAGGGCAGGCAGCACAGCAATAAGAGGAAGGGAGTGTGAGGAGGCCTGATGGGCCAAGAGGGGCAGAGGCAGGCGACCCCCTCTTTGGGGAGCTGTGAATCCGCATTGTGTCTTAGGGAGGGCCTCCACTTTGCAGGAATTCTCCCAGCCCTTGGCAAGTTCAGCACACTGGATCTCTAAACCAAAACCCGGAATGGCTCCACAGCCCTGCTGGAATGGGAGCCGGGATTCCTACCAGCCGCTCTTCTCCCCAGAGACAGGTTTGTACAGAATCCTCTTCAGCCCCACCTCATGGACTCTCTGCCCCACTCACCCACCTTACCCGCTCCAGAGCCAGACAGGCAGGGGGGGGAGGAGGGGGAGGGGTGCTGCATGCTCGATCTCTCCCCCCTTCTCCCCCCCCCTCCTCTTCCTCTGCACTCTTCCTCCTTTTTGGCAAGGGCGTCGAGGGGCTGCCAGTAGGAAGTGCGCCCTACGGGGCATGGGGGGGGGGTGTCACTGCCCTCTCTCCCTGCCCCCCCCCTCACCCGCTACAGCCCTCCAACCCCCGGGTCTAGGCGGTGGGGCATCTCGCGCGGAGGGTCTCCGGGGAGCAGGCGGAGGAAGGCAGGTGTGTGTGTGTGTGTGTGTCTGGCCTCGGATTGCTCCTGGGATCAGCCCGGCCTGGCAGCCCCAGATAAGACCCGACGCCGCTGTCGAAGCCGGATTAGCCGGGCTGGGCATGAAGGGGGCCGAAGGAGGGGGGGGGCAAAGACCCCCGGCGGCTGGGCGGGCGCGATAGCGACGACGGACGGCCACGCTCTCCGTCCCGCTCCGTCTCGCTGGCCGGCCGGCTGGCTGGCTGGCTGCAGGGGGCCGGGGCGACAAAGGAGGGCGGCCGACCGGGCGGCCGTCGGGTTGCGGACTCGAAGTCTCCGCCCCGAGGACCTTTCAGGCTGAAGCAGCCCCTGGTGGAAAGGCGGAGCTAGGGGGGGCAGGCAGGGGGGGGGGGCAGCGGCGATCGGTCGGAAGGGGCCTTTCCCGCCCAGGCCCCCTTGCTTGACCCAAACCCTACCCACCCACACCCCAATAGGAAGAAGGGCTAGAAGACTAGAGGAGTCCATCCCCCTTCGTGGTGGCCACACGCGCTCTGCTTCTCACCTTTCTTTGTGCCCCCCCCCCCCCCGGCAGCGTGGATCGGGAAGGCAGAGCCAGCGTCTTAAACCCAACGGAAATTGTAAAACAATTAGACGAATTTTGACCAGACGCTGGCTACTAAAATAGCGTAATAATAATAATAATAATAATAATAATAATAATAATAATAATAATAATAATAATAATAATAATAATAATAATAATAATAATAATAATATCTTGACCATTATAACTAGATCTTCTTTTGTACACGTGGTGGGGCATAAATTGCATGCCCGTAAATTCTACACTGGTGGAATTTCTCCATAGGATTACGCCTACAGCAGTAATGGCCAAACTTGGCACTCCAGGTATTCTTGGACTTCAATTCCCAGAAGCCCAAGTCAGCACTCCTGCTGATCAGGGCTTCTGGGAATTGAAGGTCATGAACACCTGGAGTGCCAAGGTTAGCCATCACTGCCCTAGAGCATCTTCTGGTTTCCTATTTAGAGCTGGAAATTAAATATTCCTCTATTTGACTCAGGCATATCAGAAAGCAAAAGTATAAAAATAAAAAAAAACAAAAACACTGCAGCACTTTAAAGACTAACTACCATATTTTTAATATGAGCTTTCATGTATCATTTAAGGAGCGGGTGTCCATGAAGTGGATAGGTGTAATGCTGTATTACCTTATTTATTTTATTTTATTTATTTTATTTGTTCAGATTTATATTGCTGCCCACTCGCCGTAGCGACTCAGGGCTGCTTACAATCAAAACAACAACAGTACAGTAACAATAATAAAATATAACCCCACAAAGCAACCAAAACAAAACACAGACTATCTCCCCTCCAGCTGTTGGTGGAGGCCCAGAGGTGGCAGCAAGGTCTTCAGCCACCTGCCAGGCCACAGCATCTTCTCCCTCCCTTATGTTGTTCATTATTTTCTAGCACCTCTCAACATACTTAAAACAAGGCAATTCCAGCCAAATAATGGACTTTTTTCTATGGGATTAGGCTTTAGGCAGCCAGTAATAATCCTGCATGATTCATTAAGAGCTACATCCACTTCTTTGACATGTGCTGATTTTTTTTTTTACCATACAGGGCTAGCATTTTCTCCTGCAGAGTAGCGCAGTTGTCATTATGGTTTTGTGGTGGTGGTGGTGGGCACGTCAGGATGGATCAGGAACCAGCCAGTTTTCTACGTACAGTACAGTATATTATTCCAGGAGCAATTTACTGCTTGGTATTTAAACAATGGTTTTTGTAGGTCAGGATTTGATCTAGCGTGATGTCCAAATACATTGGGATATGGCAGTGTTCCAAAATCTTGTTCTCCCAGATAGCTCAGAGCTTCCTCTCTGATTTCTGTTCTTTAAGTGGAAAGCATGGATCTGTGTTTTTTTCAGTGCCTGGTTTGGCTTCAGCTGAGTATTTTTAGAATGCATGGAAAGATCTTCTAAGGCAGAGGTCAGCTGGTACATGATGGAAACTTTGGGTGAATATAGGTGTCAAGGTTCAAAAGTCACACAGGTGCTAGAACCCTCTCTTGTGGCAGAGTCAGACCCACCAGCAAATGTGCTCAGAGGTCTGAAGCACCAGGACATGTGGAGAGCAGGGGACACAAGTCTCCAGCCTCATCTCTCTCTGTCCACAGGCCCTCCATCCTGTTTCTTCATTTTTTGGCTGAGTTTATAGGGAGCAGGGTGACTATCCGCGTGCGCGCACGCACACGCACACGCACACACACACACACACACACACACACACACACACACACACACACACAAGGAGGATGAATGTTGCTGAGAACTCTCCCCTTGTGACGCAAAGGGATCTTGGTCTTAGGACCTATTACCTTTAGAAAAGTCCTCCCAAAGATGCAGGTGATTCTAAACCCTAACCCAGGGTGCCCAAACGTTTTGTGCTGGCCACACACCCAGAAGTGGGTGCATTTGTGTAGGTGCATGCACAGCCACTTTGGGGTGTGGTGCAAGCATGTTTGCACATGCGCGGATGCGTTCCCAACCACTCCCGGGTGTGGCATGGGTATGCATGTGCATTGGTGGGCATGTCCCCATTCTATTCCGGGAGGGGTGCAGGTGGCATGGGCTGGATGGATTGACATCAGGGGCCATATCTTGCCCACGGGGCATAGTTTGGGCACCCCTACTCTAACCCTTGAGATGTGGATCAAACCACCTGCCTCTTTATGGGGCATTTCCTAAAGTCCTAGGTAGGATTGCCATGAAAGTGCTTGTGCTTCTCCATGGACCAAGACCCTCCTGCCATTGTCTTGAGGTAGCCCTGGGTGGGGACTGGCCACTTGCTCAGATGAATTCTTTCTTTGCAAATGATGCCAAAGCTGGGCAGAGGGGTGTCGAGGGGTGGGGGCAGGGGACTTTTTTCCTGTTGCTCTGGACTGGTCTTGTCCAGAGGTGAAGATAAAAGCATCCAAGGGCAGAGAAAGGCATCGCCAGTATCAATCCTTGATGGGATGGAAAGGAAAATGTGCCAGGATGCCAGGCATGGCGTGGGCAGGGTTAACGTGGAAGGTTTTACACTCCAGTACACCCTCTCGGCTCCTGGGCATCATCAGCTGGGTCCAGGCGCCAGTAATTAACCATGCTTAGTTAATTGGCCCCTCAGTTGGCAGCACTGTGGGCAAGACGAGGGAAGAGGGAACTGCTCGGTTAGAGCTCTTCACTCAAGCAGGGAGGGAGCAACAACGGGGGCCCATTTCCACCATTGGACCCCCTTCTCTGCCTCCTGTCAGTCATCCCCCCTCCCCTCCCCTCCCCTTCTTCTCCACCTGTCCCACTTTGCTCCCCACTCTGCCAAAGGATGGGTCAGCAGGAGAAGCAGGGATTCCCTCACTGGCAGGGCCAGACCGCTAAGCACTCCCGAGCATGTTCTTGGAAAGAGGGGAGGAACATAAGAGCAGCCTTGCTGGAAGAGGCCACAGGAGCCCATGATCCAGTCCAGCATTCTGTCCCACACAGTGGCTCACCATTTCCTTCAGGGTATTTATTCCCAAGCAGATGCCTTCTTCACCTGCTTAGGATTCCTCCCTGGAAATGGCATTTATTGAGAGCTATCCTGCCTATCTCTCCAACCTGGAGGTTGTCCTTAGGTATCCATAATTATAGCCATGGATACCCTTGTTGTCCTCCATGAACTTGTCTCATCCTTTCTTGAAGCTGTCAAGACTGACAGCTGTCACCACTTCTTCTGGCAATCCCTTGGGAGAAAGATTCTTGCAGCTGACTCTGGAAAACCTGCCAGGTCCCTTTTCCCCAGAAGCAAAACTGGGGCCAAATCAAGTTCAAAGCACACCTTGGTCACCACCATTGTACAGAGATCTGTGGCCAGGCAGTACAAGGGTGCCCCCCACCCTGCTATGGCAACTCCCTAATGTGCCCCCCTCTCCTGTCCGAATGGTAGGCATGATCCTGGAGTACGCAAAGGACAGAAGGGCCCCACACGGTCCAAGCCCAATTCTTTTTGCAACCCAGCGGAAGAACTATTCCTCCCCCCTATTAGCAGAGGGTCCAAACATTTGCAGAACACTTCCTTGCCCCCTCTGGGCTCTCTCCTAGCACAGCCAAGGCTTCCTCACCTGGGGACAAGGAGAGGGGCATATTAACCCACAGCCTAACCCATAGGGCACTAGATGGGTAAGGTGAGGAGAAGGTCTCAGAAAGCTCAATGAATTCTTTGCTTCAGTATTCACTGAAGAAGACAGAGGCCACATGCCCAAAACAGAGCCTATCTTCGTAGGGAGGGAAACCGAAGAATTAAGCCAGATAGAAATAACCAGGGAGGAGGTCCTTGCATGTCTTGTTAAGCTAAACACTAACAAATCCCCAGGACCAGATGGCATCCATCCACGAGTTCTCAGGGAACTTAAAGATGAAATTGCTGATCTCCTAGCCAAAATATATAATCTTTCCCTCAAATCAGGCTTTGTGCCTGATGACTGGAAGGTAGCGAATGTAACACCAATTTTCAAAAAAGGATCCAGGGGTGATCCAGGAAATTACCGACCTGTCAGTTTGACATGTGTCCCAGGTAAAGTGATGGAAACCATCCTAAAAGATAGAATTAATAGTCACATAGAAGAGAAGGCGCTGCTAAAGGAGAGCCAACATGGCTTTTGCAAGGGCAAATCATGCCTCACTAATCTGTTGGAATTTTTTGAGAGTGTCAACAAGCATGTGGATAAGGGGGATCCAGTTGACATTGTTTATCTGGACTTTCAGAAGGCTTTTGACAAGGTCCCACACCAAAGGCTCTTGAATAAACTTACCAGTCATGGAATAAAGGGACAGGTCTTGTCCTGGATCAGCAACTGGCTAAGGGACAGGAAACAGAGGGTAGCACTCAATGGACACTTCTCCAAGTGGAGGGAAGTCAAGAGTGGGGTCCCCCAAGGTTCAGTACTGGGACCCCTGCTTTTCAACCTCTTCATAAATGATCTAGAGGTAGGAGTAAAAGGCAAGGTAGCCAAATTTGCTGACGACATTAAATTATACAGGGTAGTGAAAACTGTGAGAGATTGTGAGGAGCTCCAGAGGGATCTCTTGACACTGGGGGAGTGGGCAAAACAGTGGCAGATGAGCTTCAACATTAGTAAGTGCAGAGTGATGCATGTTGGGGCAAAGAACCCCAATTACATTTATAAACTGATGGGGTCTGAACTCTCTGCGACAAACCAGGAAAGGGACCTTGGTGTCCTGGTGGACAACTCAATGAAGGTGTCAACCCAGTGTGCCTCAGCAGTGAAAAAAGCAACCTCAATGCTAGGGATCATTAGGAAGGGTATAGAAAATAAGTCAGCAAGTGTCATTTTGCCTCTTTATAAATCTATGGTGAGGCCCCATCTGGAATACTGTGTACAGTTCTGGTCGCCATACCTCCAGAAGGATATTATGGAGTTGGAGAAAGTACAGAGGAGGGCAACCAGAATGATTAGGGGACTGGAACACCTTCCTTACCATCTGAGGCTGCAACGGTTGGGCCTGTTCACTCTTGAACGATGGACGGCGTCTAAGAGGTGACCTGATTGAAGTTTATAAAATCATGCACGGTGTGGACAAAGTGGATAAGGAAAAACTGTTTTCCCTATCGCACAACACTAGAACTAGGGGACACTCCATGAAACTTTTGGGTACTAGTTCTCAAACAAATAAGAGAAAGTACTTTTTCACCCCCAGAGGATCCCTGGTCTATGGAACTCCCTGCCAGAAGAAGTGGTGACAGCTGTCAGTCTTGACAGCTTTTAGAAAGGATTAGACAAGTTCATGGAGGACAAGAGTATCAATGGCTATAATTATGGATGTACCTAAGGACAATCTCGGGGTTGGAGAGATAGGCAGGGTATCTCTCAATGTCATTTCCAGGGAATCCTAAACAGGTGAAGGCATCTGCTTGGGAATAATACCCTGAAGCAAATGGTGAGCCACTGTGTGAGACAGAATGCTGGACTGGATGGGCTGTGGCCTGTTCCAGCAAGGCTGTTCTTATGTTATTATGTTCTTAAAGCTGCATTCGTCCCCTTCCCACCCACCCACCCACCCCTGGTTGGCCTTTCCTACTTCCGGGGTCACCTGCCGAAGACCACCTCCCGCCTTCCCCATGGTTGCCTGCCAAAGCCAACAGTCCAGGAGGTCACTCTGGGTCACTGGCATGAGGAGACAGGCATGCGTGGCTCATGCCAGCACTGAGTCACATGAGCCTCTTTTGACACGCAGAGCATAGCTCAAGCCCTGCAGGCCATGCGTGTGTGCGTGCATGCATGTGTGAATGTGTGTGCGTCTGTGTGGTGCATGTGTCTAGTTTTGCAGTTTCATCCCCAGCCTACAGGTCTTGCCCACAGGGCTCGGACACCACAAGGACATCTGCTTCCTTGCTAATGAACAATGAGGCATCGCCCAAACTTCCCAGGCCGTGGGCCAGTCACATGGTTCAGTGGGCCGGTCACGTGGTTCCTCTCACAGGAAGCGGAATCTGTTTTGCAACAGGATGAGGTAGATTTTAAGCTGCCATTTTCTCTGCTTAAACCAGGGGTGCCCGCATCACCCTCGTTGCTCCAGGAAGCAGAAGTAAAATGCACCCGTATAGGTGGGTGTGTTTTACCTCTGTTTCCGGGAGCAACGAGGGCAGTGTGGGCCAGATAAATTGGCACTGGGGGCCGGATCTGGCCCATGGGTCATAGTTTGGGCATCCCTGCTGTAGGGAGGCCTCTAGGCACACATCTCCCTCCTGGGGCAGCCCAGCCTTCCTGGACCATTTCTGGGACCATTTCCTTGGGCTTCTGCCCACCCAGTTTTATCAGAGGTGAGAAGAACAGGATCGCCCCTCCCCTCCCCTCCCCTCCCCTCCCCTCCCCTCCCCTGGGCAGTATAAGGGGAACTTATGTTGCCAAACACAGGCAATCCTGGGCCTTAATGGCAAGCAAAGGATCTTGTCTCCCTGGACTCTGCTTTACTTTTCTCCTGGGTGCTGGCTGGGGTTGCCAGTGAGACCAAGTGGCCTTCCTTCCAGGCCAGCCTCCCTCCCTTTGCTCAGAGGGCCATTGGTCCACCACCAGCAGTGCGCTGGCTGAGCTCTGGTGTCAGCATTGCAGCAGCAGCAGAAGGGAGAAGACTGCCCATGGGGCACATCGCAGGGCACTTGAGGAGGTTGCTTGCTCATCCAAACTGGGCACCTGAAACTACCATCTTACTCAGTGGTGCCTTCTCTGACAGCCATTGGGTGTCTTGCGTAGAAAAGGAAAGAGAAACGGGGGGCAGGAGGGCAGCAAAGGGCTAGCTCCCGGAGTCATTCCTTTGGCTGGAGACACCAAAGGTGTGTGTGTGTGTGTGTGTGTGTGTGTGTGCGTGTGTGCGTGCGTGTGTGTGTGTGTGCATGCGTGTGTGCTGTGTGTGTGTATACCTGTGTTCTACTACTCAGCTATGTCTAGGCCCAGAGGTTTGGGGGTGGGTGACAAGCCCTCCGGAGCCTTCGTCTTCAGAGCACAAGACTTCTGCATTTCCAGCCTTTCTGCCCCCTCCTGATGATCTTAAGGGGGCCATGGGGGCAGCTGCCCACTGGGCCGGGGAACCATGGCCAGGTGACGGTCAGTGCATGTTGCTCAGGAATCTTCGGCAGGTGCCTGGCAGGGCCAACAGATGCTCTGGCTGCTCATTAGCTTCCTCTCGAAGCACGGCTGCCAGCTCCCATCTTCATCATCCCACGCCAGCCTCTTTGTTGCTTCAACCCCCTCCCCATCCCAGCCCTCACGGTGGTACCCTGAAGGTACCAGCCAGATCTTGCCCGTCGAAGCATTCCTGTTTCCTGTGCACTTCCAACACCATCTCTCAAGCACCAGCAACAACCACCCGTCTGCAGGGTGACCCAGCAGAGGGGAGGAGGAGATCTTTGGTAGGGAAGGGCATGCAAGCACAAGGACCCCCACCCTTAAGTGCCCACCCTTAAGCCCCCCCACCCTTAAGCCATTCTGGGCTTAGTTCAGGACACAAGACACTGTGGAACATGCACTGCCAGTCTCTGTATAATGGAAGGAAGGCAGGCAGGAAGGGGATCAAGCCAACCCATCAGCCCAGCCTCCTCTTGCCATTGTAGGACTCAGAACTGCCAGTACTACAGCTAGTACAATAAGAAGAATCCAAGCATCTCCGCCACTGCCCTGCCCCCCCCCAAAAATGATGAAAAGTTGGGCTTACAAACAATATGACCAATCTCAGACATGGAGCTGCAGTCAAGTCTGGTCACTTCCATTCATTTTTAAATGGCTGCCAAATTAAATGTCCTTGAAAAGAAGATTCAGATCTCATCAGAGTCCTGCTTCTTTACTTAATGATTTATTTATTTAATTTCTATACCACCCCCTCTAGAGAGATCCACTATTCAAGGAGGTTTACAAATTGAAATTAAGCAACCTGTCCATCCGATCCCCCAAGGTTAGCCGCCCTGAGTCGGCCTGTGCTGAATAGTGCAGGGTACAAATCGAATAAACATAAACAAGGCACAAAGAAACAAATGGTAAATCTAAATTAAACCTAGTTGAATGTGCCGTGCCATGAAAAGAAGAGCTGTTTGGGATCCTGCAAAGCAAGGAGCAGGAAACGTCTCGCTGGACAACCCAGGCCCTGAGGGTCCCAAAAGCAGAGACTCGCTCCCCAAATGTTGACATGGGCAAGAGACCATCAGCGATGATGCTTTTGTTCTTTGCAGGCGCACCCCCCAATAAAGGACTCAGACACCAATGAAAGTGGATAACGGCATTGGGCCACATTTATTGATTCATGCCCTAGTCCGAATTATAAATTTCTATTGGTAATTGACCAATCATAATTCTTAAGGCAAGCAGGCCGAAGTAACACTGGTAAGGTACCACCCAAAATTGCCAACGGCAATTGCTACAATGTATCCATTTGTATCAATTTGTTTGTTGACCACAAACAAATTGTTGACCGTAGTCAATATCTAACTAATGACCCCACCCTCTGACGCGTATCCGTAAAATCACGGGGTGATGCCTGCTGTCTAGCTATAGCCATCACCCCGTCGCCTGGTTCGTCGTTGACCGGACAACGTTTAACCAACTTATGCCTGTCTACTGTTGTCCAGTCAATTGCGAACTTGCCGGATACCTGTGGGTCATAATGTTTACCTTACCAGTGCTACCCGCCACACGGAGGGGCTTCAAAGAAGGCTCGACGCCCCCCCCCCCCCAGACCGTCAGCTCGGTCAACAGGCCTGCTCGCCAATCACCCAACAGGAGGTCCATACCTCCTCGCGACAGATGGACCCCATCCCCTGCATACAAGTCATAACTTTGGAGGCTAATAGCGGGGTGACGACTGACCCTCCCCCAAGCCCTGTCGACAAGGAAACGCGCCACTGCCCTATTCACCATGCGTCTAGCGCGATCAAGGGCCAGGAGGTCAACGCCCCCTCTGTAGGAATGGCGCGGGACCATGTCCGACCAAACAAGGGTTGTGGCGGGCCAGACGTAATGCAGGTAGGCGAGGTCCTCGCAAATCGCATGCTTCAGCGACAAGCCGGTGACCTGGCCCAAATCATTGCCCCCCAGGTGTATGATCAGAATGTCAGGCGGGTCAGCATTCAGGCCTGAAAAAAGGAAAGGCAGCAGCTCCCGCCATAACATCCCAGGCTTACCATGCCATGTGAGACTTGCGTATGCACCCAGTCCCAGTCGGGGTCCCCACTCTGTCGCCGCAGCATAACGCGCTGCCCTGTGCACGTAGCTATGGCCCACCAGCCATACTGTCACCGGTGTAATACGACACCCAGGGTCTGTAAAGGAAAAATGAGGGAAAGTAGGTAAGGTGACTGGGTAGGTACTCACGGCGGGAGTGGGCGCACATAAAACTGAAAACATTGCGAACCCCACCGTCCCATGCTACGTATGTCAGCCCCTGAGTACCCAAAAGCAGCTGCGGTTGGGCCGCCCCTATACGGAATGAATGAGTGCCATAGCGGGCGCCTGGGAGGCCCACACTGGCCAGCGCTTTGCCCGTCACCTTCCAAAATTGAAATTTAGTAAGGGGAGACCCATCTTGATGACAGAAAAACGGGCCATGGTATGTGCCACGCAGTGCCAGGAATTCCTGTAGGGCACCAACCGGACAGATGTCTGCCAAAGAACACCGTAGCAGTCGCACACCACTGCCGACGCCATGCTGATCGGTCTTAGAGGAACGTATCCTCAACTGAGCCCAGTCTTTGGCAACACAGACATCCTCGAGTTCCAGTGCCCTACGACTTGCATCCGCCTTAGACAGCATCACAAGCTCGCTGATGCGGAGCGCTCCAAAAAATGCCACCGTTGTGGCTGCATGGAACAGGGCTGCCTCATATGCATCAAAACAGAGGCAAGGCCAGCCCCGGGCCAACTGGGTAAGGACCCCTGGGGAAATCGGGTGGCGGTCCTCCGGGCAACGCCCGCGCTCGCGCACCCACCCCTCCAAAACATGTCTCACACGGAAGTCAGAGGTGCTGTCCACATGACCCCCCACCTTGGCCATAAAAGCCAACGCTGAAAGCTTGGATGCTATGGTGCGAGGTGCAAGGCCCTGAGAATGCAGGTAAACCATGAACCGCAGAACATGGGTTACCGGGATCGGCCAGGTTCCTGGCAGTTGAAATTGGGTACAGAATGCCCTGAAAGAATTAATTGCGTGGTGATTCGCCTTACGGGTGCGTGGGGCTAGTGACAGGCCAATCGCCCGGTTCACCTCTCCTTGCCAATGGTCCATATCTCCTCCGGGAGTGGCGAGGGAAATTCCTCCGCATCCGGGGCCAAGGCACGGAACCGGGAGATCTGTAGGCGGGACAAAGCGTCAGCAATATCATTATTAACCCCTGGGACATGCCTGGCCCTGAACAGTACGTTGAGGCGCAGGCTGCGCAACACAAATTGGCGCACTAGATCCATAACCCTGGGCGATTTAGAAGTCTGTGCATTTACAATGTGGACCACGGCCACATTGTCACACCAGAAATGCACGACCGAGTTGGACCACTCCTGGCCCCATAGCATCAAAGCACCCAGGATAGGGAAAAATTCCAGATACGTGAGATCACGCAGGCGACCCGTGCCTGCCCAGGCCGGTGGCCACCCCACCATAGGCCCACTTCCCATTGAAGTACATCCCATAACCGAGGGCTCCCGAGGCATCAGACTGAATCTGAAATTGAGGGGAAGCCAGGAGGTCATGCCTCCAAAATGAGACCCCATTGAAGTCCCTCAGGAACTGTAACCAGACAAGCATGTCTGCCCTGATACCCCGGGTAAGCCTAACCCTATGGTGAGGCCTGGATAATCCTGCCATAGCGTCGCACAAGCGCCGGGCAAAAGCCCTGCCCGGTGCAACCACTCTGCAGGCAAAATTAAGGTGACCATGTAGCACCTGCAGTTCCCTCAGTGATGCCTTGCGCTTGGCCAACAAGTCCGAGATAAGGGCCACTATCCTTGACACCTTATCCCGCGGTAACCTAGATGCCTGCGCTATCGTGTCAATCTCCACCCCAGGAAGACTAGCTGTGTAGATGGGCCCTCGGTCTTTTCGGGCGCTAAAGGGACACCGAGTTCCTCCATTAGCGTCTGAAATGTGTTGAGGAGACGTGTACACGTGTCCCAGCCCCGTTCACCCCCGAATAAAAAGTCATCCAGGTAATGGGCTACAGACCGGGACCCTGACCTGCGGACGAAAGCCCACTCTAGGAAGGTACTGAAACGCTCGAAAGCCGAGCATGATATGGAACAGCCAAAAGGCATGGCCTTATCAAAATAATATTCGCCCCGAAATTTGAAACCCAGCAATTCAAAGTCGCCCGGGTGCACTGGCAAGAGGCGAGAAGCCGACTTAATGTCGCACTTAGCCAGCAGCGCACCCGGGCCACATGAGCGCACCATGCGCAGCGCGTGGTCAAAAGATGTATACCTGACTGAGCAAAGGTCATCAGGGATAGCATCGTTGACCGATCGGCCGGCTGGGTAGGACAAGTGATGGATAAGGCGAAACTCGCCTGGTGACTTCTTGGGAACCAAGCCCAGGGGCGATACCTTGAGGTTAGTGAACGGGGGTGCAGGGAAAGGGCCAGCGACCCTGCCCGCATTGATCTCCTTACTAATGCTAGCGGCAGCCACCTCCTCCCTCCCCCTAAGGGACAAAAGGTTGGGGGCATCCTGAGGGGACCTATCACCCACGAAAGGAATACGGAACCCCTGTCTAAAGCCCTGAAGGAGATAATCTGCATCCTCCCCCTTCGGGTACAATGCGAGCCAACGCTCCAGCATGTCCACATTAATTGGGGAGGGAGCCTTTTGGTGAACCAGCTCCATCTGCGGCAGTCTTGCCAGCCCACTGTCCGCCCCTCCCTCTGCCCGCGTCCCTCCAGGCCTGGGACAGGCAGAGGCTGCATGGGGACCTGCACAAGTGGGACACTCATGTCTGTACTTGCAATTCTTCTTACTGCATGAACCATTAGACGAGAAAGTCCAGCACAGCAGCCGGGCTGGAACCCCCTGCCCCGCCACTTGGCGGGGAACCTGTGCTGGAGCCACTCGCTGGACCGCATGTCCACAATGGTATCTTTCCCCTGGTGCGGGGCGCGTGGGCGTCATGTACAGCAGCCAAAGTCTCTGACATGGCTCATCCCACCTCATCTCAGGGTGCAGGGGAATTCGCATATGGAATTCCTCGTCATAAGCCAACCACGACGGGCCCGGAAAATCAACCATCGCCCGATAGATATTGTCCAAATACTGGACCATCGGAATTGCCAGATCCGGCCGGGCCCTCAGGTACACCGCCATGTAGATGAGGTAGGCCGGCAGCCAGTTGGCCCACGTCCGTGGTGGCTTGCGACGACGTGCCTGTTCCTTATCCTTCTCATCCTGCCCCTCCCTCTCTTCCTTGGTGGGCTCCCTGTTTAGGAGTGAGAAGATATCAACATACTCCCCTCGCCATATTTTCTCTCTGGTGGCCTGTGCCAAATGGTCACCCAGTGGCAAGGAATAGCCCGCTGTTGGCAAGGCCGAGACAGGCACAGCAGAAACTGTGGGCATCTGGAAAGGGGCTTGAACTAGCCCAGCCACCCCTAATACATTCCCCACAGGGTAGGAAACGCTACCCACCCCGGGGCCCTGGGTGGTGGTTGACGTCGCCTGTTGGTGCGTCAGCGGCTGTACCGCCGCACCACCCATGTGAGGCCAAGGCCATTGGAAAGCCCCCCCCAACGCAGCCACATGTGTAGGTGCACTAGTTTGTACCGCATACTCACATGCTGCACCCCCGCGGGCCGCCCCCACCGGGGGTTCCGGCCCACTGGGGGCGTCGGAGCTCACGACCGCCGTAGAGCTCGCCGCCGGGGCTTGACCCGCTGTTGTGTCCAAGTGTTACTCATTTCAAAGGAACACAGCGCGTGAACCGGATCCGCCAAAGGGGCGCCCTCTTCAAAGGAGGGGCACATATCAAAGCGGAGCTGGAAACCAAATGGGGTAATAAACTGGAGTGTCCGCTGGTATGTTTCCTTGCTGTTGTTGAAATGGAAAACCGCTGTATATAAGATACCATCTTTCCCCACATCCTGAGTCTTGTCTCCCGATCTGAATAAACAGTCACTATGCTTAACCCACTCGCAGCGTGCTAGTCTACTTCTTGCGAGAATCTAACATTGGCGACGAAGGTGGGATATGGCTGCTACTGCATCTTCAATCGGACCGTTTGACATTGCAAAGCCGGAGGCATGGCCCATGTACGAGATCCAGTTCGAGAACTTTGTAATCGCTGGGGAGATCGAGGATGAAGGGCGACAGAAGGCGTTGTTCCTGGCCCATTGTGGTTTGCCCACGATTGAGCTGGCCGGGCATCTGCTGCTGCCACAGGCACTGAGGGAAGCCCCATTGACCGACATCCTGGCGGTGCTCCGAGAACACTTCAAGCCAGTCGTTTCCATCTTCCCAGCCAGGGTTGCCTTTTACCGGCGAGATCAGAAGGAGGGGGAGACGGTAGCTGAGTACGTTGCGGCTCTCCGACAGGCTGCCGTGCCGTGCCAATGGCATGACCTGGAGGAGGCTTTAAGAGACCGGCTTCTCGTGGGCCTCAGGGACGAAGCTACTCAGCGGCGGCTGATGAAGAGAAATAGGTTGACTTTTGCCCAGGTCCTGGAAGAAGCTTTGGCGTCCGAGGCTGCACACGCTGGGGTGAAAATCCTCCATGCCCAAACTGCTGCTCCTGCCCGTGGTGAGTCGGCCGTCCAGCTGCAGCAGTGCGATACTCCAGTGGATACAGACGATGCAGCAGAGGAGGGTACTGTCGGGAGGGTTCGCCAACAAACCCCCCAAGCTTCAAGGAGCAACATCGCGCCATGCCAAGGCTGTGGGGGAAGGCACCTCCGCTCACGGTGCCCGTTCAAGACGGCCGAATGCCACAAGTGTGGGCGGAAGGGGCACATTGCACGGGTGTGCCGCCAGCGATCCGAAGGTCACCCCGGGGACAGAGGTCAGCGCAGGACGGAACACCCAATTTCCAAAGTCCGCGTCGGAAGGAAGACATCATCTGGGGTACAGTCAGTGTCCGGAAGGTTCTTCGTTGATGTTCGCCTCCAAGGGTGTCCCGTCCGCATGGAGATCGACTCAGGATCTGCCTACTCAATCATCTCACAGAGGGAATTTTTTCAACTTCCTCCAGCAGACCGGCCGAAACTGCGGGCTCTGCAGGTCGACCTGACCGATGTGCAGGGTCGACACATTCCAGTGTTGGGAATCGGAAATTTTGATGTGCGGTTCAAGGCCATCTCAGCAAAGCTTCCCCTAGTCGTGGTGAAAACCGGTAGGAATAACCTTTTGGGCGTGCAGTGGTTTGGGCCCCTGGGTATTGGGTTTTCGGGAATTAATGCGGTTAAGGCCGACCCCATTCAGGCTGTGTGTGAACGCTATCCAGATGTTTTCCGTCCCGGGCTGGGTAGGTTCAAGGGGGCCCCTGTTAATTTTGAGCTGGACCCAACTGTCCAACCCATTCGCATGAAGCCACGGAGGGTGCCGTTTGCCCTGAAAGACCGCATTGAAGCGGAGTTGGACAAGCTGGTGGCACAGGGCATCCTGGAGCCCGTGGACTCTGCTCCATGGGAGACACCTATAGTCACTGCTATCAAGGCAAACGGGGACATCCGCATCTGCGCGGACTATAAATGCACGATTAATAAGGCTATCCGAGCTAATTCTTATCCTGTTCCAGTGGTTAGCCATTTGCTGGCCACCCTCCATGGGGGAAAGTGTTTTGCTAAACTGGACTTGGCCCAAGCATATCAGCAAGTGCCTGTTAGTCCGGAATCTGCGTTGTGTCAGACTATTACTATTCATAAGGGTGCATTCCGTGTGAACCGTCTTCAGTTCGGCGTTAGTACGGCTCCGGGGTTGTTTCAGGCTCTTGTGGAAAGGTTATTGAAGGGTCTCCCTGGGGTGCTGACTTTTTTTGACGACGTGTTGATATCTGGGACTGACAAGGGGGACCTGGCCACTAAACTGGGGAAGGTGCTGGAGCGTTTCCAAAATGCGGGGTTGCGGGTTAAAAGGGAGAAGTGTTGTTTTTTTGCTCATGAGGTTGATTTCTTGGGGTTCAAAATCACGCCTGCCGGCATCAAGCCCTCTGAATCCAAAGTTCAGGCAGTCTGGGAAGCCCCACGTCCCACTTCGAAGACGGAGCTCCAGGCATTTTTGGGTCTCTTAAACTTCTATCACTCCTTTCTACCCCGGAAGGCGACTGTAGCTGAGCCCCTGCACCAGTTGCTGAGGAAACAGGCGGTGTGGAAGTGGGGGCCTCCTCAGGAAAGGGCATTCCGGGAAGTCAAGGAGCTGTTGACTTCGGATGCTGTCCTTACTCATTACGATCCGAAGAAGCCCCTTTTGCTTGTATGTGATGCCTCGCCGGTGGGGGTTGGGGCTGTTCTGTGCCATGACATGGGGGGAGGGAAAGAAGCGCCTATCGCATATTACTCCAGGTCGTTAACGGTGGCTGAAAAAAACTATGCTCAGATTGATAGAGAGGCGCTGGCCATAATCGCTGGAACGAAGAAATTTCATGACTTCATTTACGGGAGGGCTGTCACGATTATCACAGACCACAAACCGCTCCTAGGTATTTTTGTGCCAGACAAGCCCACCCCCCAAATCCTGTCTCCGCGGATGTTACGCTGGGCAATGTTCCTTCAGGCGTACCAGTACACGCTCCAACATCGCCCGGGTATCAGCATTAGCCACGCGGATGCTCTGTCCAGATCCCCTGCTGAGTATGTGGGTCGAATTGAGGCGGAAGGACAGGTCCTTATGTTGGATGTGTTAGACTCTCCCCCGATCTCCGCTGCTGACATAGCGGCCCAAACAAAAAAAGACCCCCTCCTGTCAAAAGTTGTCATGTGGGTTCGGAAGGGGTGGCCATTGTCACCGACCCCTGAGGAGTTCAGGGTGTTCTACTCCAAGAGAAATGAACTGTCACTGGAGCGGGGTTGCTTGGTTTGGGGGGACAGAGTAGTCGTCCCATCTGTACTTCGGAACAAGGTGCTCCGCACGCTCCATGTTAGCCACCCAGGTATTGTCAGGTCAAAAGCGCTGGCGCGAAGCTACTTCTGGTGGCCCCGATTGGACCTGGACATTGAGGCTTGGGTGGGGAAATGCAGGGACTGTCAGGCATCAAGGCCCGAGGAACCACGTCTTCCCCGCAGGGAATGGGATACGGCCAGAGGCCCCTGGTCTCGGATTCATATAGATTTTGCTGGCCCTTTCAGGGGAACAACACTTCTGATTATTGTAGATTCCTTTTCCAAGTGGGTAGATGTCATCCCAGTGTCAGGAACTTCCTCTGCCACCACAATCCGCAAATTAAGGCGGGTCTTTGCAAACCTAGGCCTGCCCGACATCGTGGTGACGGATAACGCATCGAGCTTCATGTCGGCAGAATTCCAGGGGTTCCTAAGTCGTAATGGGATTAGACACATCACGGCCGCTCCTTTTCACCCTGCCACAAACGGCCAAGCCGAGAGGCAGGTACGGACGGTCAAAGACGCGCTCTCACGCATGGGACCTGGGGATTTGGAGCTACAGTTGTGTCCATTTTTGCTGTCCTACAGAGTCACCCCATTGGCCTCTGGTTTGTCGCCAGCCGAACTGTTAATGAAAAGGAAGCTGCCGACTGTTTTTGACCGTTTAGATCCTCAGCGCCAAGAGGATCGGGGCCTAAATATAGACATTCCGACTTTAAAAGGTTTTGAGGTTGGGCAACCAGTCCACTGCAGGAATTATGCCAATGGGCCTCCATGGTTGGGGGGGGAAGTGTTGGAGCAGACTGGCCCGGTGTCTTACAGAGTGCAAATGGAGAATGGCGCGATTTGGAGGAGACACACGGATCAAATGCGGCTCCGGGTCCCTGGGCAGAACTCTAACTCCGGCCCAGGGAGGGAGCCACCAGGGGAAACAAGGGGAGACATGGAGAGTGATATGGAGTGGGATTTAATCAGTGACCCCCTGCCCACGTCTTCCCCAGAGCCCGAGGAGGGAGGGGAAGCTACCCCGAGCTCAGAGGCAGGAATGGAAGGGGGGGCCACTCGGAGCTCTCCCCCCACTTCCAAACCTGTTGGGGGGTCCGTTGAGCCTACCCTGGTGCCTGAGACGCACGGGCGGCCCAGACGAGTTTGTGGGCCACCCATCCGTTGGGGAAAGGTTGTTTCTCACTAAGGGGGGAGGGATGTTGTGTCCAAGTGTTACTCATTTCAAAGGAACACAGCGCGTGAACCGGATCCGCCAAAGGGGCGCCCTCTTCAAAGGAGGGGCACATATCAAAGCGGAGCTGGAAACCAAATGGGGTAATAAACTGGAGTGTCCGCTGGTATGTTTCCTTGCTGTTGTTGAAATGGAAAACCGCTGTATATAAGATACCATCTTTCCCCACATCCTCAGTCTTGTCTCCCGATCTGAATAAACAGTCACTATGCTTAACCCACTCGCAGCGTGCTAGTCTACTTCTTGCGAGAATCTAACACCCGCGCTGGCCTGTTGGTCAGGGAGCTGCGAGGCAGTGGCCGAAGTCGCGCCACGCGCCTCAAGCTGCTCGACCCGTCCCGTCGCCTGCCGCTGCCCAGCAGACGACGCATCCAAGAGCACCCCAAAAGGAGCGCCAGCGTGGCTGGCCCGAGCAAGGGAAGCCTCGAGTGCCACCACGCGGGCCAGCAAGGCCTCCACACTGGCCTGGGGCCACGGTCCAGCCGGCCCGCCCGTTACGGGCGTGGGTATAGGCCCTTGCACCCCTGGGCCCGAATATGGCCATGACCCCACACCCAGGCCCGGGAGGGCCGGCGTGGGCACCTGCCAAGGGAGGGGACCGCACCACCCCCCAAGGCTGGAAGGCCCCGGAGTGAGCTGGGCCCCGATGGAGGAAGGCCCAGTGGAATGAGCACCAGGAGCGGCGTCCGCCGCTTGCGGGCCGCGGGCCGCAGCCCATACTGGACCCCTGCTCGGGTCCCCAGCCTCCGGCCAGGGGGTAATCGACCCCATCCCACCGGTCCCGGTGGGAGCCGGCAAAGGCGGCTGGTGGGAAGGCGCAGCCGCGGTCCTCCGTCCCGGATTGCGCCTCCGCACCGCCCGAGCCGCGCTCGCGGCCGCCTTCTTCTTCGAAGGCATCTCAGTCGGACCCAAGGGAAGCCGAAAAGAGGAAAGTAAGCAGCCAAAAGGCTTCCCGCTCAAGGCAAAAAGGCGACGGAGTAAGAGGAAAAACTTCTCCGCTCCGTCGCTTCGCAAAATGGCAGCTCGGCTGCCTCGTTGCCACCCCTTTTATAAGGGAGCTGGCCACGCCCCTAACTACCCGGATGCCTTCGTCCTGTGGGGGGGCTCCTGCAAAGAGCGCGGCGGCCATTTTGGCGCCGCGCTTGCATTATCAAGCTTTTTCCAGCCCAGTCCAGAGACTCCTTGTTCCAAACAGGGTCCTTATCCCCGCCACCCAATTCCTGGAAGCTGGACAGGTGTCATCCACTCCCATGGAACTAAGTGGTCCATTCCTACCTGGATGCAAAAACCAGCTGCCATGAGTTGCACACTTTGTGGTCAGGGAGAGACCTGTGGAAGGTTCCAGGATTTCTAAAGAGAGTTTCTGGTTTGGTCCCAAGGAGATGCTTCCAAAGTGTTCCAATGGGAATTGGGGCCTTTCCCAAAGGACCAAAGTAGGTTCCCAACAGCCTCTGGTCTTGAGCATCATTCCCTTCTCCTGGCTTAGTTGCTAGCTGAGCAAGCAGGGGTCTCCGTTGTCTGCCTGGACACATCTTAGGCTGAATGAGAAACTCTCTCACACAAAGTATTGTTGTGGGTACTGTACAGAGAGTCCTCACAGCTCTAGTGCACACTGTTTCATGCAGATGAAATGGGTGACATTCCAGGTGCCAAATCAAAAAAATGAACAGAAAGATTCAAAGTGGGTGTTAGAGGTTAGAAGGATGGCTTTGTAGAACAGGAACATCCGGCATCCACCAGACTTTTTAGCCAGAGTAAGCTGAACTCTAACTAAGGAGGAAAATATGGTTGTTTTTATATGCAGCAATAGATGGGCAGCTTTACAAATAGTTTAACTTATACCATAGTTTGAGTTTGCAAGTTCTCCAAGCATTATACTCCCCACTTTAGCCCAGCAATTAAACTCTCCACACTTGCTTAGAAATATAAGAAAATAGTTATTTACTCTCAGTTGCTTTAGATAGTTTAGTAAACAGTTGCCTTGCTTGATAAAAAGAGTTCTTTACAACAAGTTTCATTGTAAACAAACATGCTTTGCTCGTAAGGCAATAATAGGGGAGGGAGGGGGCAAAAACAGGAAAGTATAATTGGAACAAATTATTTATTATTATTATTTATTGGATTTATACCCCGCTCTACTCAAGCACAAGGATGACTCAGAGCGGCTACAACAATCAATGCACATACAATTACAATAGCATAATGATACACATAATCATGACCAAATAAATAATCAAAAATTCACAATAGTACAGGAGACACAGCAACACAATATTGATAATCAATAATTACAAAATTCAGATACAAGGTAAAAATGATAAAAATGACAATAATCAAATACAGTGAGTAACAAAAAAAAGAACACTGAAGCTACCAGACCTGAGTAACAAGCAGTTTAATATACATCAGGCAAATCTAGAGGGGGGGGGGACTAGAAGTCTTTTCCACTACCTAGTTAAAGACACAGTCCACATTAACAACCTATTGCATGGTGGGGTAGCTTTAATATACTCATCAAATATATCTTTGTAAGTTCTGATCACTCTTCTCAAGGGTCACACTTTTCTGGTTATGGCAATATAGGTTGTCCCAGGTTTTAAAAGTGAAATGGAAAGCAGGCCAACTGTAGTGGATGGTGGGAAGTGAGTGCTATGCTCACACAACCGTAGCAGCCCCTGGGTCAAGCTTTTGTGTCTAAAGTTCCCATTCACCCAACCTGATGTGGATTTGGGGGGGGGGGGTCTCGTCTGGCTATCCAAACCCTCCCCCCTTCCCCAAGGACTTTCCTTGGAAGTTCCTGTCCTTGGGTAAGCCACAAGCGCTTCCGCTATGGTCAAGCCAAACTCACAGGCCAACAAAGGATTTTCAAGTGCAACTTTGCCTGGAATCTCAAAGCATCAGGTTTTCAGGAAACAAGAGGGGAGGTTTTCCTGGCCAGGAGGGTCTGGTCGGCCACAGAAGGCAGAGGGCTCTCCGCCTTCATTGAACAGCCTTTGAATGATGGATTGCCATGGTGGCATTAGCTGCAGGCTTCTTCTTCATCTAGCCAAGGTGGACTAGATGACCCTTGGGACCCATTTCACTACTCCAAGTCTGTAATCTGAATGACTAATGTGGAAGATTTCCTGGCTTTTTGTTATGTATGTTAACTGTGTTTTCAAACCCCGCTAATAAAGAGCTGAATTTCACTACTTCATTCGTCTGCTTCTTCATTCCTTGAACATTAAACTTTTCCTTAAAAGTTGTCCACTGTTCAGTTGGACAGTCTGAACAGTTTGCAACCCCACGGACCCCATCACGCCAGGCTCCTCTGGGGTCTGCCCAGGTCCATGCCCACTGTCTAACCCTCTCCCCGCCCCCCCCGCCCCCCCTGCCGTCCCCTTCTCCTTTTGATCTTTCCCAGCATCAGAGCCTTCTTCAGTAAGTCTGCTTACAGGACCCGATGCTTAAACAGATAACAGAAATATTTAACAATATTTGGACATGCAACGGAAGGAGTCCCCCCCCCCGCCCAGGTAACACAAGTCTTTGTTGGCCAAACACAATTGTGCGCCTACCATGTGACCTGGAGAAGTGCTGGCTGGCACCGGGAGATCCTCTTTTTTCCTATGCATTCTTAAGTGGCACATGGAAGGAGTCCCACCACCACCCCGAATCTTCCCTTCCTCCTTCCCTCCTCTCCCGTAGGACCCCCTGAGGCAGAGGGGGGCAGTCGGAAAAACAGCTGCATGAAAGGGCCGCTCGGCAGACGCACAATTGCTCAAAGAGAGACGCTCCCCCGCTGGGAGCCAGCCAGCCAGTCGGCCCTTCTTTCTTTTTCTTTCTTTCTTTCTTTCTTTCTTTCTTTCTTTCGAGCTCCCCCCCCTGCCCCCTCCTTCCCCGCAGCCTCCCTGCCTTTGAGGAGGGCTGGGCTGGGCTGGGCTGGGCAGGAGGGAAGAAGGCCCGGCCTGCCCCACTTTGTCCCGTCACACATCATCAGACGGTGCGTCGTTAATCAGTTTAATTGCGCCAGGCCGGCCCTCCCGCTGCGCCGCACTCACTCACTCACTCACTCGGTCCGCGGCCGGCTGCCGGCTCGCTTCTCACCCACCCACCCCACACCTGCTCGGGGCTTGCCGTTGGCGCCGCGAAGGAGCCGGGGACGCGCCGCTCTCCGCCCCGTCGAGCTTGCAAACCCGGCCCGGCCGCAGCATCTCGTCTTGGTCGCCTCCACAGGTTTATTTTTTGGGGTGAGGTGGGGGCGGGAGGAATAGGAGCCACTCTGCCCCCCCCCCCAGACACACACGCACACACACACACACACACACACGCACACACACACACACACACACACACACACACACACAGAGGGTCTTGAGCTGGGAAGCCGCTGCTCTGAAACTCCCTGGTCGCCAAAGGAACTGACCTCAACGTGGTGCCGCCTGACCTTTCCAGAGGCCGGTGCTCCGTTGGGGGCGAGAAAGGAGGGCAGAGGCCTGGCAGCGGCAGGGTTGGTCCTGAAAGGGAAGGAGCAAGGGGTCTGCTTGGCAGGGAGGGGGCCGCCCTGAGCCACAGCTTCAGCGTCTCCACCTGTCCCTGGAAGCTGACAGGCAGGTGCAGTGGAGCCATTTTAAGCCAAAAAACGCACAGGTCCGGTGAGGGCTTTCCCCCATCTAGGTGGGCACGTCTTTCACTTGACTTATGTCCACACGGTCCAGTCTGGCCAGGTGACCCTGCTGTGGTCCTAGAGTAGACCTTACTGCCAGCGACTCAATGCCAATCGTCAGGAGACAGCGGAGGCCTAATGGCATTATTGGGTGCTGCAGTGGCTCAAGTGGCTAAGATGCTGACTGGGAGGCGGAAGGTCAGCAGTTCTATTCCTGAGTACTGCAGGACGGAATGAGCTCCCGTCTTTGTCCCAGCTCCTGCCAACCTAGCAGTTCGAAAGCAAGACATTGCAAGTAGATAAATAGGGACCACTTTGGTGGGAAGGGAAACAGCGTTCGGTGCGCTCCGATGTCTAGTCATGCCTGCCACATGATCAGGGAAACATCTGCAGAAGCAGACAGCGCTGGCTCTTCGACTTTGAAACAGATATGAGCACTGAACCCAAGAGTTGGATACGACTGGCTTTCGAGCAAGGAAGAGTGATGGTTCCCAAATGGATTCTTCAATCCCTCTGGATGGAGGGCAGCAGCTTCATCCATCCTGGTCTGTGGCTGAGGGCTCGGGATCAGGAAGGGACTCGCGGAACTGGACGGGGGTGGGTGGAGGTACTATGGGCGTCACGCTGCAATGCGGAAGGCCAATGGGAGGCCACTGCGTTCTGTTCTCAGGACCTTTTTTGGGGCTAAGATGGGAACTCCTTCCCACTGCCGGCCGGTGGAGAGCTGACCCGCAGCGGGGCCCTCCCCGTTCGCATTGGCCCCCCCCCCTCCCCCGGGCCTTTTGACAAGGGCCCTCTGGGTGGCTAGATGAGACCAGGTCGGTCTTTTAGAGATGGGCGGTGTGAGGGGGGGACAGGCTGTTTCAGCTGAGCATGTTGGATTTCCACACACACCCAACGCACCCCCGTGTCCAGGTGTGGGATCCGCGTTGCAGGCGGTGACGGCCGGGCGGACAGATCTTAGGATGTGCCCTGTAGGCGTTGTTTGCTAGAGAGGAGGCGAGGAGGTTTCCCACCAGGTCTTGTCCTGCAGCACAGGTGCTAACTTAGACGCTGGTCCTAGTCAGGCGGAAGGAAATGTAGAATGAACTCACCCAAAGGTGCCTTCCAAGTCTGGCCAGGTTATCCTGCTATGGTAATAGAGTAGACCATAATGCCAGCGACTCAACGCCTAGCGTCAGGTGGCGGTGACTGACAACCCTGACACGGCCTTGGGTGGTGAAGTCCACAGGGAAGGGTGAAGGTCCCCCAAGTGGATTAAATGGTCCCACTTGACCCATCTTGATGGAGGGCAGCAGCTTCATCCATCCTGGCTAAGGAGGTCTTTGTGTGCCGAAAGGGCTCAGGACCAGAAAGGGACCTGCAGAACTGGATCAGGGCTGTAGCCAGGGGGGGGGGCGTCGCCCATCCTGAGTTGGCAGTTTGCCCACCCTCAAACTCCCGGCTGCTTATATATATGACATATATATGCTGTATTTGACTTTGTTGCCCATCCTGGGGGGGGGGGGGGGATTTGCCCTCCCCTATCTAGAATCCTGGCTACGGCCCTGAACTGGATGAGTGGTACTATGGGTGTCACGCTGTGATGCGGAAGGCAGATGAAAGGCCACTGCATTCTAGTCGCAGGACAGTCTTCATGGCTGATCACCATGAGGATCGCCAATATTTGGAATTGGATACGGCACAACAAGAAGAAGAAGACAGGTGCCTTCCTTTTGGCAGTTTCATGTCTGATCTAGACTCGGAAGAAGAAAGTGCTTCAGAATATGTTCTGGCTCTTTAGAACCCAAAACAATAGAGGGAAGGAGGGAGAAGCGTTGGATCTCCCCCCCCCCCCAAAAAAATACCCCTTGTTCTTCTTGCTAAAGCGCAGCCGCAGGGGCTGCAACCCCGGACCCATCATGCTGGGGCTCAGGGGCCAAAGGTTGAGATCCTCCTTTCCGCCTCTCTCTTCAAGTCCTCTCCCCTCCCCGCCCTCCTCTTGAAACACCCCCCAGCAAGAAGAAACGCAGCGCGGGCGGGGAGGGGGGGGAGAGAGAGACACTGTGCCAAGCGGCGGTCGGGGCACGTGGGAGTCCGACCTTGGCCTTGCGCTAAAGGGTTCGCTTCGTGCGGGGTTTCCATTGGGGAAAGCGCGCCAGGGGTCTTTCTCTCCCCCCCCCGCATCGACTCCCCCCAAGCCTCATGGGGGAGGGAGGGGGCTCGGCCTCTCCTCCTTCCCAGCAGGTCCCCATCCCCAGGTGCTGCAACGCAGCCGGCCGAGGCGAGGCTGTTGGAGCTGGAACTTAGCGCAGCCCAGAAGAGTCGGGGAGAGGAGAGGGCCAGAGGAGGACCCCCCACACACACACACACACACCTCCATCCCACCCTAGCCCAGCGGTGGGGAGGCTGCGGCAGTCCCCGGCGGGCCCGGGTCAGGTTCTGGGTGGTCCCTCCCTCGCCCGAGAAGAAGGTGACCCGGCGAACGGCTCTCTCGCCGCGCCCGGCCCCGGGCCAGCCTTCCGCCGTCCGGAGCGCAGGGACTTGGGCCACTCTGCGCCGGTCATCTGCCTGCGGGCGGGAAGGAAGGGAGGGAGGGAGGGGTGGCCGGCGGCGGAGCCTCCGCAGCGGCAGCGGCAGCAGCAGCATCCCCGGCTGGCGGCGGGCCGACGAGCAGACGGTCAGCAGCGGCCCTGGCGAGAAGAAGGTAAGGGGCGCCATCTAGCGGCGAGCCTCGTGCCGGTTGAGCCTTGAGGCTGAGCAAGGAGGGAGCCTCCCGCAGCCCCAGGGCCAGGGGGTGCTGCTCTCTCGTCTGTCCATGCATGTGTGTACTTGTTGTTGCCCAGGACTCAGGAGAGGAGGACTGCTTGGCTGCTTAGTGGGGAAGATGCTGAGCTTGGCAGACCCCCAAGTGCCGCGCGCCGGGGGGGGGGGGGGACGGGGGACGTCCGTGCCTCTGTCCCAGCTCCTGCCAACCTCGCACACTTCAAAAGCCAAGGCATTGCAAGTCAATAAGTCGAAGATACCACTTAGGCGGGGAAAGGTAAGAGAGTTTCCGTGTGCTCCAGGGCCTAGTCCTGCCTGCCACTGGAGGACAATGGAAATGTCTGCACTAGACATAGACAGGGCTGGCGGGCCCTTTGGCTATGAACGGAGGCGGTTCCCTAGAAGAGTCAGTCGTCCAGCCCTCCAGAAGGAAGGAAAGGCCACCGCACCCTTCCACTTCCGGGAGTGACAAGGCAAGGGCAGGCCGGATGAATCGCAGTAAATCCATTCGTGTGGATTCACAGGGTGCTTGGGCTTTTGGGAATTGAAGTCCAAGAACATCTGGAGTGCCAAGGTTCGCCATCACGGTCGTAGGGCTTCATTTCTGGACTCTCCTCCCCCCTCCCATGGATCCCTCCCTTCCTCTGGACAGATTCCTCCGCCCACCTTTTTATTTCAATCTGCATATTTGACAAATATCCCCTAACCAGCCTTTCCTTCAGGTCACATATAAAGATGCTGAACAACACCTGGCCCAGGAGACAACCCTGTGGCCCTTTATCAAATGTGATTCCTTATCCCAAAGAAAAGATAAAGAGCATTAAAGAAGGAAGGGTATGCGTTGTTTCTGAGAAACAAGTACTGTATGTTGCAATATTCAGCTCCTTCTTTTCCAATGGCTCACAGACTGGCCTGTTCAAGAAGCTTCTCTGTTAAAGACAGCAATGACCTTTTGCTCAAGGTCATTCTTCCAGGGCCTCACCTGCTCTCCCCAAACTCTCCAAGGTTTTAGCTGGAGAGGCTGAGCTTTACAACTGGACGTTCCTTTAATGCCTTTGGATGCAGCTCATCTGGCCAGACAGACCTGAGTTCACTCAGTTCCCACTTCACCACTTTCTTGATCCTGGGCAGCAACTCCTTCTCTCTTCCCCCCCCCCCCCGCCCTTTATTCCACTTGCAGTTATGTTGACCATTGCTTTTTATTTTTGAAATAAGACAGAGAGGAAGGAGAGCATTTGGCTGGTCTGCCTTCTCTCTGCCACCCTTGATTTGACCTGAAGAAATCAAGTCTGAATTCTCACTTGAAATTAAAAGGTCTAGACCGAAGCGATTGTGCTTTGGACATTGCGAAGGCGAAGGCGAAGGCGAGGCTCACTGCCTGGGAAAATGAGGATTCAGGGAGGAAGCCGCCAGGCAAGAGGAAGGCCTGGCATGAGAGAGGAGGATGTCCCAGACCAAGGAGCTCTGCAAGGCCTGGGTAGGGTTGCCTAAGGACAGGCCCTTTGGTTGGGGCCATAATGAGGGCTCTCACAACAAGAGCAAAGCAAAGCAAAGCAAAGCAAAGCAAAGCAAAGCAAAGCAAAGCAAAGCAAAGCAAAGCAAAGCAAAGCAAAGCAAAGCAAAGCAAAGCAAAGCAAAGCAAAGCAAAGCAAAGCAAAGCAAAGCAAAGCAAAGCAAAGCAAAGCAAAGCAAAGCAAAGCAAAGCAAAGCAAAGCAAAGCAAAGCAAAGCAAAGCAAAACTTTATTACTGTCAAAGACCAGCAGAAACAGAAGAGCACCCTCAAGCAACCAGGTCAGCAAGGTCAGTGGTGAAGTGACTGTGAGCCTAGTGGTTGTCCTTTGTTTTATTTTCAGATTGTCAGAGTGCCATGCCCTTGCTGCCCTAAATAAGTAACTAGTCACAGGTAACTCCTTGAGCTGCCACCTGCTCCTTCCAGACTCTGCCTGCAGAGAACCTGAGATGCCAAATGTGTCACAAATATATATGACCAGAGGAAGCAAGCAAACAAAAAAAAACACAAACACAAGCCCAGATAGAGAGAGAGAGAGAGAGAGAGAGGAGAGACCACTTCAGAGAATCTGCCACCCCAAAGCCCATGTATTTGGGGAGATGGCATATACGCAAACATAAACACCTGCCTGGTGGGTTAAGTTCACCTCCTTCCCCCCTCCCCCCCTCTTCTGTGGCCAGGTACCACACCAACCCTCACACATTCACACTGCTGCCGTACACCACATCATCATCGTCATCATCGTCATCATCATCATCATCTTCCTCATCTTCCTCCTCATTTGAGAAAGGGGGCGAGTGCCGGATGACGTGGAGCGTGGAGACGTCCTCATAGTGGAAGTAGTTAAGGTACAAGTTGCGTGCCAGGCGGCGTCCCAGGCCATCTATCACCTGTTGCAAGGGGTGGGTGGGTGGAGGTGAGGAAGGAGACACAGTCACGCAGCTGTCACACAGCCGGGCGCTTCTCATCCCTGCCCCTCCCCGCCCCACATGCCTCTCTGTTCTGTGTGTGCGTGTGCACACATGTGTGCATGTGTGTTTATGGACCTCCTTCAAAAAGATGGGCCTCGAGGTGGCAGTTCTGTCCCAGCAGGTGATTGTTCCTACCACTACCTTACTTGCTGGTTGACTGACCAACCCGTTGGTTGGCTTGCTGGCTTGCTAATGGTTTCTTTGTACTTAAGAAGTACAGAAGACTGCAGTGGCTCAAGTGGCTAAGATGCTGACTGGGAGGCGGAAGGTCAGCAGTTTGAGTCCCAAGTACTGCAGGACGGAATGAGCTCCCATCTTTGTCCCAGCTCCTGCCAACCTAGCAGTTCGAAAGCAAGAAATTGCAAGTAGATAGATAGGGACCACTTTGGTGGGAAGGTAAACAGCGTTCCGTGCGCTCTGGTGTCTGGTCATGCCTGCCACATGACCACGGAAACGTCTGCAGAAGCAGACAGCGCTGGCTCTTCAACTTTGAAACAGAGATGAGCACTGAACCCTAGAGTCATATACGACTGGCTTTCAAGCAAGGGAAGACCTTTATCTTTACCTAAGAAGTGGTCAAACGCTTCATTTTAACAGTTGGCCAATCTGACATTTCAGACCGTTTTGCAATCCTAGGAAAGGGAGGAGCTGGGGTGTATTTCAAGCCAACAAACCGGCCAAATAGCTCAAGGAAAGAGTGACCTTGTCTCTCCCCACTGGCATGGAGAGATCCAGGTGTGGGCAGGGTGGGGGAGCAAGGACCCCTCCTTTGCCTCCCCTCCCTCTCACCTGGTAGTTCTCTGAGAGTTGGATCAGGGTGAGGACTTCTAAGTGGTACCCATTGATGATGAGGCTATAGAAGAGCTTGCCATAGGCTGGAACAAGGAGGGAAGAGGGGAGGAAGTCAATGCAGAGGATTACTGAGACCCCCAGGGTTCCCCCCCCCCCCAGTTTGGCAGTGCCTGCTCTCACTTGCAGGACTCACACCGAAATGTTTCGGACCCCTCCATTCCCAGATCTCTGTGGCATCTTCCAACCTCAAGGAATAACTTCAGAAGCAGCAAGCAAGGAAAACTGGAGCCCTGCGACTCCCCTTCGAACAAATGAGGGCAGCTTGCAGTGCAATTTAGATTTCAGCCCAGTCATTAAGGCTCATGGTTGACCAAGTGGAAGTCCTTTAAGCAGGGAACGGCCCTTGTTCCCTCCCTGGGCTGCTGCTGCTGCTGGATTCCAGCTGACCAATGTGGTCCTCCCTGGGAGACCCCCTGGAGCACAGAGCCTGGATCTTCCAGCCCTGACCATTGGCTTTCTTCCTCCCTGGCATCATCTTCCATGGGTGCCCTCAGTGCCTGTCTCTCTCCTCTTCTTCTTCTTCCTCCTCCTCCTCCTCCGCCATGTCTAGGCCAGACATGAAACTGCCCAAGTGAATGCACCTTTGGGTGAGTTCATTCTGCACTTCCTCTGCCTGGCCTAGTGTGAGAAGATTAGCCAGTAACACAAGCTTGCCATTACCAGGGTACGCTCAATTGTGGTGCAAACATAACACAATCTTTGAGGAGACTCTTTCCCTCTGTGGTGTCCCAAAGACGGAGGCCAGAAACAGATGCCAGAGAAAGCCCCTGAATCAGAATGGAGAATACATAGGTTCCCATGCTGCTGCAGAGCCTGGCTTAAGTCCCGGGTGGACTCCAGACTCTGAACTCGGCTTCCTCTCACATTTGCCACTAGACTGATATCCCCAGGGTCCCCCCCCCCCACCTCATTCCCCCCTCCCTTCTTTTCAAGTGGGCCCCCAGATGAGATCAGAAGGGCAGAACCCCTCTGGGACCATCTTTCCGTGCACAGGAACGGAGCTGCCTTTTGCCAGTGGAGAGGAAGGGATCAGAGCAGAAGCATCGCTAGTGGGGTGTGTGTGTGTGTGTGTGTGTGTGCAGCACACCTGGCACACTATCCAGGCTGGGTGGAAGGAGCCCTTGTGCCCAGACAGGTGACTTTTCCCTGGGGTTGCTTCTCCCCCTCATCACTCAAACAACACCTGTCTGCCTGGTTAGGATTCAGGTTTAGGCCCTTCTGCCCAGAAGGTCATTTTCTCATGAAGGTGAGCTCTTTCTTTTCTCCTTCTTCTTCTTCTTCTTCTTCTTCTGTGTCGAGGCCAGGCAGGAAACTGCCAAAATGAAGGCACCTTTGGGTAAGTTCATTCTGCAGTTCCTTTCGCCAGATCTAGTGTGAGAAGGATTAGCCGGCAACACAAGGCGGCCGTTACCAGGGTACCCCCTATTGTGGTTCAAAACTACCACAATCTTCAAGGGGGCTCTTTCTGTGTCCCCCTTTGTTTTACTATTTTTCAAGGAAGTAGACATTGGGCACTCATCGGATGCCAGGTGTGAAGGCAGACCAAGATGGGGAGTGGCTCCTTAGCTAGCCAGTGAAGGGAGAAATGGGCAAAGCATCCCTGTCCCCAGCCAGGTGGGCACCAGGAGGGGAAGGCAGGGCAGCCCAGGTCTCCTCAGAGGCAACCCCTGTTCTGAAGAGGGAGGAGAGGAGGCGAGAGCCCGGGAAATAGCCTGTCTCCACCTGGGAAAGACTCGTCCAAAGGGCCAGGGCTTTTCAACCATGTGAGGACGAGGGGCTTGCCATGGGAGCACATGGGCATCACCAGGAGCTGCCAGTTGTGCAAGGGTCAGCATACAATGTGCTGCAGGCAGGAGGGAAGGCAGTAATGTGATGCCCCCCCCCCAGGAGTGTTACAGAAGAAGTAGAAGCTGAGCTGCTACCGTCCTGGCTCCCTCCCTTCACCCTCCTTCTGGGCCCTGGCAGGTACCGTCTCGCTGGGCGACGAGGCGGACATAGATCTGGTGCAATGGCCCTTCGTGCCATATGATGCCCTTGATGTAGAACTGGTAGATCTCCCGGACGTGGTTGATGATCAGACGCCGTTTGTTCATGTTGCTGAGGATCAGCCACAAGCCGATCAGCATGCCATAGACAAAGAAAACCGAGAAGTCCTGGGAGCCCTGCTTGAGGAGAAGGAGTGAGAGAGGGGGAGTGGGTTTGGCGGGGTGATGGTGGCGTCCAAACAAAGTGCAGATGAAGAAAAGGGGAGCAAAGTGCAGGGGTGCCCAAACTACAGCCCACGGGCAGGATCCGGCCCCCAACACCCATTCATCCGGCCCTTGCCACCCTTGCTGCTTCTGGAAGCAGAAGTAAAATGTGCCCTTATGGGTTGAGTTTTACTTCCGCTTCCAGGAGCATCAAGGGCCAGATGAATGGGTGTCGGGGGCCAGATCTGACACCTGGGCCATAGTTTGGGCACCCCTGGTTTAAGCAGAGAAAATGACAGCCTAAAAATCTATCTCATCCTGTTGCAAAACAGATTGCAATGCACATTTTACTTCCACTTCGGGTGGAAGGAACCACGTGACCAGCCCGCTGAACCACATGACTGGCCCATGGCCCAAAAAGTTTGGGCAATCCTGGCCTAACGGAAGTGTGCAGGTAAATTGGGTGGTTTGTCCCTAGCTGGCCCTACTAGAAGAAGCACCAGGAGAAAGGACCCCACCTCCACCACTACCACTACCACCACCCCATTATGCATTCCAGGAGTAAGGAATAGTAGTAGTAATTACACTTATATACTGCCTCATAGTGCTTCAGGTACTCTCTAGGCGGTTCACAAGGTAATTAGCATCCCCCCCCCCAAATACATGCTGGGTCCTCATTTTACCCATCTCAGATAGATGGAAGAGGCTGAGTTAACTTGGATTCCTTGTAAGGATTGCATTCACCATGTTTTGACTGCAGTGCAGCAGTTTAACACCTGCACCACCAGGGCTCTATAAGGACAGGGTGCTTACCTGTAACTATTGTTCTTCTTCGGGGTCACCTGTGAAACCACACAAATGGATTTACCGTGCATACGTGCAGCAAACCCATTCATGTGGATTCACAGAGACCAAGAAGAAAAACGTAAGAAGCATGATAGAGCCTGGGCCCATGATGGCGAATCTTGGCACTCCAGATGTTCTTAGACTTCAATTCCCAGAAGCCCAAGCCCCCATGAATCCACATGAATGGGTTTGCTGCGATTCACCCAGCCCACGCCACCCTAGTCACTCCTGGAAGCGGAAGTAAAATGCACCCAGATGGCAGAAGCGTTAACCCAGAAGAGCCTTAACCGTACGGGCGCGCTTTACTTCCGCTTCCAGGAGTGATAAGGGTGGTGTGGGCCAGATGAATTGCAGCAAACCCATTCGTGTGGATTCACGGGGGCTTGGGTTTCTGGGAATTGACGCCCAAGAACATCTGGAGTGCCAAGGTTTGCCATCACGGCCTAGGGGCAGAAATAGACATTGTAGATAGACCATAATTAGAACATTGTTCTATTTAACAAGGCTATAGCAATTACACTTCTATACCGCCCCATAGAAGCACTTAGTGCACTCTATGGGCAATTCACAAGGTAATTAGCATTTTGTCCCCAACATGCTGGGCCCCCATTTTACGGAGGAATGGAAGAGGATGGGTCAACTGGGAGGCCGGCCAGGACCAAACTCTCAGGATCGAACTCACAATGTTTTGGCTGCTGTAAAGCAGTTTAACCCCTGCACCACCAGGAAAGGCCTCCTCTAAGGCAGCATCCCAAATGCGGACTTCCTTGGCCCAGAGCAGGAGGGCCGGGGGAGCTGTTTTGGCCCCAAAGGGAGGAGGCATGGACTGGTCAAA
Source organism: Bradypodion pumilum (assembly GCA_035047305.1). Classification (NCBI taxonomy): domain Eukaryota; kingdom Metazoa; phylum Chordata; class Lepidosauria; order Squamata; family Chamaeleonidae; genus Bradypodion; species Bradypodion pumilum. The sequence goes on from JAWDJD010000004.1 coordinate 345,836,880, forward strand.
ACCCCATTGGGGCCACTGGGGAGGTGGACACTGAAGGCCGTAAGGGGTTTAGCCCCCACCCTCCCAAAACAGTGCCCCGGGAGTGACCAGAAGGCAGAACCCTCCATGGGTTCTCTTTCCATGGCCAAAAAGGTAGCTGCAGAGGAAGGAAGCCTCTCTTTGGGGGTGGGGGGGGGGTGCATCTGGTTGCAGAACTGGCTTCCTCCCTTGTTATAACTCCAGGCGTGAGAATGAGAGAGAGAGAGAGAGAGAGAGCTTGTCTTCTGCATTAACCTTTGGGTAGATTGGGAGGGGGCTTGGGAGAAAGAAAGGGGGATCTGTAGGAACTCTCCATACCAAGACCAGGGGCTGAAGGTTACCCACCCCAACCACAGGGTGTGTGTCTGGTGCCAACCCTGCAGCCTTTTCAGTGCCATGTCACAACCCTTTCCAAATTAACTTGGGTCAATTCATTTCTTTAGCACAGCCTGTGAAACTGTCCCTATTTTGCCTGGTCTTCAATGATTGTGAAGACCATTTTTGCTTACAGTTTTATCTATCCATCCATCCATCCATCCATCCATCCATCCATCCATCCATCCATCCATCCATCCATCCATCCATCCATCCATCCATCCATCCATCCATCCATCCATCCATCCATCCATCCATCCACCTGGTGCTTTCTCACGGGCCATGCTCTCTACATCAGGGCACCATTCTAAAAGAGGATGTCCGTCAGAGCCTTGGATGGGGGGGGGGAGATGGGCTTCTTAAAAGAGGGTATCCATACAGAAGACAACAGCCTCTTGGCCTTGAATTAAGCCTCCAAGCCCCTTCCCTCTATTGTCTCCTTGGCGAAAGGAGGAGGAGGAGGTCCCTTGTCTTCCCTAGCTTTGGCCATGGAAAGAGAGCTTTTCCATCCACCGGATCTCACTTATCAGATGTGGAAACTGCACCAGCACAAAGAAGGTGAAGTGCAGTCTGTTTTATTGGTGGGTACAAAGGCTTTGGGAGGGTGGTGGCTTCAAGGTTAAGATACTGAACTTGACAACCAGAAGGTCAGTAGGTCAGCAGTTCAAAACCCAAGTGCTGCACAACAAAGTGAGATCCTGTATTCTCTTCCAGCTCCTGCCAACCTTGCAAGAAATTGCAAGTAGATAAATAGGCACCCCTTTGGTGGGAAAGGTAACAGTGTTCCATGCACTCCAGCACCTAGTCATGCCTGGCATGACACAACTGGCTCTCAAGGAAGGGAGACCTTTGCCTTTACCTACAAAGGCTTTACTACACCGGTTTCTCTTTAGTCTCTTTGCCTGTGATCTCGGCGCAAAGCAAATCCACCCGTTGCACAGCTGCCAGAGACCCGCTTGCCTCTGAGCTCACCCAAACGTCCTCAGCCTCCCTTCCCTGAAGAGTCTCGCGGACGGGTCAGATGATCCCAGCACTAGGCGCACGGGGAGTTCAGTCCGGGTGGGCTGCTTCAAAGATGATTTCCACCACTGCATTCCTGCCTCCATTGAACTTCACGGGTGGGTTTCTCACTCCTTCCCACCCTGCCCTCCACCACCTCACCAGGAGAGATCCTCTCTGGCCTCCTTGGGTTCCTCACAGCCTTGAGACAGTCCAGAGTTGTCTCCACTCTGAACCAATGGCAACAATTATCAGGATCACAGATGGTTTGTGAAGAAGAAGAAGAAGAAGAAGCCCCAAACCAAGAGAAATCACCTGGTCCTTTCTCTCCCCTGCACAAATGGTCCCTTTGGTTTCTGCACCTTGTTCTTCAAAGAGACCTCAATCCACAAAATGCCCTGAACTCTCCTTGCACACCTGCCATGCTTCTCCAGGAGTCTCGGGAAGGAAGGGACTTTGATGCGCTTCCTTTGGAAGTCTGTCCACAGGACTGCTTTTAGCATAATGTGGTGTGACATGGACAAAGGCAGAACTTTCCTTTGCCAAAGCCTTCCTGACTGAGCTTCAGAAGAGCTGGTTCTTCTATATGTCTAATTGTCCCTATTTTTTTAATAAGGCTGCTAGACCTTATTCCTGGAACATATTCCCAGAGGGTGGGAGGGGGGAGGCTTGTGGAAACCTACCCTAGTGCCTCTGTGCATGGGGACGGGGAGTCTTCCTCAAACTCCTCCCTCTCTCCAGCGAGGGTGAGCCCCACTCAATATGGTTTTAATCCTGAAAACGTAACAGGACACCCCCTTTTAAGCAGCACCGCCTGGATACCAAAGCTAAACTTAATAGGAGGAACAACATCATCAGGAAACACACACACTATAAATGGGGAACTCAACCATATCCACACTGTGCACATCAGCTTTGGCCCTGAGTGTCTCCACAACAGAGTATGCTGCTCCAGTCTGGAGCGCATCCACATATGCAAAACAAATTGACATCCACTGCTAATTAAGCCATGCATAGAGTGACAGGTTTGCCTCAAACCTACACCAGTGGAGAAAATAGACCCTCTTGTTGGTATCGCTCCACCTAAGATCAGGAGAGAAGTAGCAGCAGACACCAAGAGAACTAAGCAAGAGAAGAACCCATGACACCCTCTGAACGAAGATGAGCCTCAAGCAGTGGTGGGCATCAGCAGGTTTGCACAAGTTTGCCAGAACCGGTAGCAAAAATTCTGGCTGGCCCTTCTGCCCATCCAAGTTTTGAAATAAAGTAGTCCTAATTCGGGTGCAATGCAGGGCTTTCCCCCGGCCATGCCCACCATACCACACCCATAGTGTGGTAGTAAAACATTTTGGAGGCCACCACTGGCTTCAAGTCCACCAGCTCAGATTGAGGAAGAGCTTTATGGCAAGAACAAACATCCTTGAGGGTATGGAAGAGCAAAACCAAATTAGAAGGAGGAGGAAGGAGCTCACTGGACAAAGAATAACATTAAAGGAGGAGGATATGGCTGAGGAACTCGACCTCCCCATGTCACTAGGAGGACCCTGAATAGGTTAAAGGTCAGAGTCCATCATATTGGAAACCAACGGCAAAATGAGTGGAGGAGGAACTGTAATTCCCAATGGTCATGGAGGAGGAAGAGGCCATTCCAGATGGACTGACTGTGAAAGTGCATCTTGATAATATCCTCAAGGCTGCAGCAGTCCATTGCAGTCCCGGTGTCAAATCCTACATGTCTCATTTCATGTGTGCCTCAGGAGATGGCTCCAACATCATAGTGTGTGGGTCACTTCATGGCAAGCTGGGATCTACTTTAAACAAATTCATGCCAATGGCATTCTCCCTGATGGCCTCGAAGGGCAAAGGCGGCTCAGAACCAGCCGGCCTCCAAGAACAGGCCTGGGGCAGGGGGGGAGAACCAATGTATGCTCAAGTTACTGCCACTAAATGCAAGACCAACAAGCTTAAGTGGGGGCTGCTGGTGGACTACTGTTATGTATGCATATCAATGTACTGTAAAGCTATCAAGATATAAATGTTCCATCACAATTACAATGTATCTCAGCTGAAAGGAACGCGAGCGAATGTAACACCAATTTTCAAAAAAGGATCCAGGGGTGATCCAGGAAATTACCGGCCTGTCAGTTTGACATGTGTCCCAGGTAAAGTGATGGAAACCATCCTAAAAGATAGAATTAATAGGTACATAGAAGAGGAGGCGCTGCTAAAGGAGAGCCAACATGGCTTTTGCAAGGGCAAATCATGCCTCACTAATCTGTTGGAATTTTTTGAGAGTGTCAACAAGCATGTGGATAAGGGGGATCCAGTTGACATTGTTTATCTGGACTTTCAGAAGGCTTTTGACAAGGTCCCACACCAAAGGCTCTTGAATAAACTTACCAGTCATGGAATAAAGGGACAGGTCTTGTCCTGGATCAGCAACTGGCTAAGGGACAGGAAACAGAGGGTAGCACTAAATGGACACTTCTCCAAGTGGAGGGAAGTAAAGAGTGGGGTCCCCCAAGGTTCAGTACTGGGACCCCTGCTTTTCAACCTCTTCATAAATGATCTAGAGGTAGGAGTAAAAAGCAAGGTAGCCAAATTTGCTGACGACACTAAATTATACAGGGTAGTGAAAACTGTGAGAGATTGTGAAGAGCTCCAGAGGGATCTCTTGACACTGGGGGAGTGGGCAAAACAGTGGCAAATGAGCTTCAACATCAGTAAGTGCAGAGTGATGCATGTTGGGGCAAAAAACCCCAATTACATTTATAAACTGATGGGGTCTGAACTCTCTGCGACAAACCAGGAAAGGGACCTTGGTGTCCTGGTGGACAGCTCAATGAAGGTGTCAACCCAGTGTGCCTCAGCAGTGAAAAAAGCAAACTCAATGTTAGGGATCATTAGGAAGGGTATAGAAAATAAGTCAGCAAGTGTCATTTTGCCTCTTTATAAATCTATGGTGAGGCCCCATCTGGAATACTGTGTACAGTTCTGGTCGCCATACCTCCAGAAGGATATTATGGAGTTGGAGAAAGTACAGAGGAGGGCAACCAGAATGATTAGGGGACTGGAACACCTTCCTTACCATCTGAGGCTGCAACGGTTGGGCCTTTTCACTCTTGAACGACGGCGTCTAAGAGGTGACCTGATTGAAGTTTATAAAATCATGCACGGTGTGGACAAAGTGGATAAGGAAAAACTGTTTTCCCTATCGCACAACACTAGAACTAGGGGACACTCCATGAAACTTTTGGGTACTAGTTCTCAAACAAATAAGAGAAAGTACTTTTTCACCCAGAGGATTACTGGTCTATGGAACTCCCTGCCAGAAGAAGTGGTGACAGCTGTCAGTCTTGACAGCTTTAAGAAAGGATTAGACAAGTTCATGGAGGACAAGGCTATCAATGGCTATAATTATGGCTACCTAAGGACAACCTCCGGGTTGGAGAGATAGGCAGGATATCTCTCAATGCCATTTCCAGGGAATCCTAAGCAGGTGAAGGCATCTCCTTGGGAATACCCTGAAGGAAATGGTGAGCCACTGTGTGAGACAGAATGCTGGACTGGATGGGCTGTGGCCTGTTCCAGCAAGGCTGTTCTTATGTTCTTATGTTCTTATGAGCAAGCAACCCCTTGGGGGCAGCTGCGAGCGTTCAGCCTCACATGGTTCACATTGCTCAATCACGGACAGCCGCGGGAAATGCCTCCGCATTCAGCAGAATGAAGATACTCGCATTCAGCAGAATGAAGATACTCGCATTCAGCAGGAAGAAGATACAACTGCGAGAGTAAGGCGTGCCTGGGCGAGGCCACGCCGACAGTAGCCAATGAGCTACCGTGCTGCAAGATTCAAACGTATAGTCCTCAGTATATAATGAGATGTACCACCACCATTACCCCCATGCTTCACCGGAACACCATGCAATAAACCTGTGTTAAACCAACCCTTCGGTTGTCCTGTTGTCTTTGGTCCCATACACTAAATTGGCGACGAGGATGGGATATGGCTGCCCACGGGACCAAGACATGCGCCGGCTACGAGATCAGGAAGCCGGGAGACTTGGAGCTGTTTGAGATAGACTTCAACGCAGCGCTGGTGGAGCTCGAAGTCTCAGATGAGGCCAAGAAGAGGGCCATTTTCGTCCGCATGCTCGGACACGAGACCAAGAGGACCTTGGTGGACCTGATCACGCCGAGGAAGGTGGGCGACCTCAAAGCCACAGAGCTCCTGGCGGCGCTGCGCGCCCATCTCCGGCCAGCGATAGCGATGTTCCCCGCTCGGAGCGCGTTCTGGAGGCGAGTCCAGGCGCCCGGGGAATCGGTCACCGAGTTCGCCGCGGCCCTGCGGCTGGCCGCCGGCCCATGCAAGTGGGAGACCCCAGAAGTCACCCTCCGGGACTGCCTGCTCTGCGGTCTGAGGGATACCGAGACTCAGCGCGCGCTGATGAAAAAGGAGCCGCCTCCCATGTGGCAACAAGTCCTCGACACGGCGCAGGCCGCGGAGGCCACGACTGCCGGGGTGCAAGAGCTTCAGGACTGGCGCCCGAAGTCCGCCAAGGCAGAGAGCTCGGTGCGCGCGGCCCGGCGAGCTTCGAACTCGTCTGCGGAGAGCAGCGACGGCGAGGACGTCCGGAGGGTCCAGAGAGAGGGCCGGCGCTGCGACGGCTGCGGCGCCGCCCACGCCCGCGCCAAATGCCCATTCCGCAAGGCCGAGTGCCACAACTGCGGCCGGCGCGGGCACATCGCCAAGGTCTGCCGGAAACGGCGCGAGGCCACAAGGAGTTCTCCAGACCGCTCGGCGAGGCAGGACCGCACCACGAGGCCAAAGGACGGCACCCGGACCATGAGGACGCGGGACGGCGTAGGGCGCATCTCCGACGACAGCGAGGACGACGCTCCGGTTTGCAGCGTTTCCACGGAGCACCCCCGTTACTTCGTTGAGGTAGTAATACAAGGGGCCCCTGTTAGAATGGAGGTGGACTCGGGTTCGTCATACTCTATTATTTCCCAGGGGGAGTTCATGAAAATCGCCCCCCGCGTGCGGCCCAAGCTCAAAGCGTTGAGGGCCACACTGAAGGACGTGCAAGGGAACCGCATCCCAGTGTTGGGGGTTGGGAAGTTCCAGGTCCAGTTTAAAAAGCACACCGCAACGCTTCCCCTAGTCGTCCTCAAGGGGGGAAAATGCAGCCTCCTCGGGACTCAATGGTTCCAGCCCCTGGGGTTGTTCATTGGGGGGGTGCACGCCGTGGGAGCACACGCCACCGGGACTGATCCAATACAGAGCGTGTGCGACGCGCACCCCGAGGTTTTCAAAAAGGGGCTCGGAAAATTCAAGGGCCCCCCAGTGGCTTTCGACCTGGACCCTAGAGTACGTCCAATCAGACTTAAACCGCGCAGAGTGCCTTTCGCACTAAAGGACAAAATAGAGGCGGAGTTGGACAAATTGGTGGGCCAGGGGATTCTTGTTCCTGTTGATTCTGCGGAGTGGGAAACTCCAATTGTAACAGCGCTCAAGGCCAACGGGGAGGTCCGCATATGCGCTGATTACAAGTGCACCATCAATAAGGCGATCCGCCCTAATGCGTATCCGGTGCCGGTAGTCAGCCACTTGTTGGCCAGGTTACACGGGGGGAGGTGTTTCGCTAAACTCGACCTGGCCCAAGCCTACCAGCAACTCCCGGTGACCCCCGCCGCAGCTGCTGCACAGACCATAGTCACCCACAAAGGGGCGTTCCAGGTATCGCGCCTCCAATTCGGCGTGAATTCGGCGCCCGGGATTTTCCAGTCACTCGTGGAACGCCTCCTGAAGGGGTTAGAGGGGGTGTTACCCTACTTTGATGACATATTGATTACAGGGGGGAGCCGGGCCAAATTAGCAAGCAGGTTGGGAAGGGTCCTGACAATATTCGAGAAAGCGGGGTTGCGGTTGCGGAAGGACAAATGCGTTTTCTTCGCAACTGAGGTTGAGTTCCTAGGGTTCCGTGTTACTCCCGAGGGAATCAGGCCATCCCAATCCAAGGTGGCCGCCATCAAGAAGGCCCCTCGCCCCACCTCCAAGCCCGAGTTGCAGTCGTTCCTTGGACTGCTCAACTTTTACCACTCCTTCCTTCCGCGGAAGGCAGCAGTGGCGGAACCGCTACACAAATTGTTAAAAAAGGACGGGGCATGGAAGTGGGGCGACGACCAGGAGACGGCTTTCAATGACCTGAAGCGACTCCTGGCATCAGATGCAGTACTGACCCACTTCAATCCCAAACGCCCAGTGGTCCTGATATGCGATGCATCCCCGGTGGGGGTGGGGGCGGTGTTATGCCACGTACTGGAGAACGGGAGGGAGGCCCCGATAGCGTTCTACTCTAGGTCCTTGTCCCAAGCGGAGAGAAACTATGCCCAGACAGACAGGGAAGCACTAGCGATAATTGCGGGGACCAAGAAATTTCATGATTTTGTGTACGGCCGCCCCTTCACCATAGTGACTGACCACAAGCCCTTGCTAGGCATTTTCACTGCAGATAAGCCCACACCCCAAATCCTGTCCCCGAGGATGCTCAGGTGGGCCATTTTTCTCAACGCGTATCAGCACGCGTTGGTATACCGGCCCGGAAAGGAGATCACCCATGCGGACGCCCTGTCGAGGTCCCCCATTCCCCGGGATTGCTGCCACGTGGGCGAGGAAGAGGGGGACCACCAGGTCTTAATGATAGAGGTCCTAGACTCCCCTCCAGTAGTACCGGCCGACATCGCCAAAGCGACCGGCAAGGACAAAACGCTAGCTACAGTTTGCTCCTGGGTACAGAAAGGGTGGCCCGTGTCTTCCCCAGCAGCGGAACTCGACACATTTTTCAAAAAGAAACTAGAATTGTCCCTAGAGAGGGGTTGCCTTTTGTGGGGACAGCGGGTAGTGATCCCCACGTCGCTCCGGCCGAGGGTGCTTAAACTGCTGCACGTCAGCCACCCGGGGATCGTCCGCTCTAAGGCACTGGCCCGCAGTTACTTTTGGTGGCCCCAGCTAGACGCCGACATCGAACACATGGTCGGCACTTGCGAAGCGTGCCAAAGCTCCAGGCCAGAAGAGGCCCACTCGCCACATAGGGAGTGGGACGCAGCAAGGGGGCCCTGGTCCCGGGTACACGTAGACTTTGCTGGCCCGTTCAGGGGAACGCTTTTCCTCCTTGTGGTGGACGCGTTCTCCAAGTGGTTGGAGGTCATCCCAGTCTCGAGCACCTCCTCGGCATAACAATTAAGCAGTTACGGAGGCTCTTTTCCACGTTCGGTTTACCCGACACCCTCGTCAGCGATAACGCTAGCTGTTTCACGTCCGCTGAGTTCGGGGCATTCATGGAGCGAAACGCCATTCGGCACATCACCTCCGCCCCCTTTCACCCGGCCACCAACAGCCAAGTAGAGCGCCTCGTGCGCACCACGAAAGACGCGCTGCTGCGCATGGGCCCCGGAGACCTCGACCTGAAATTGTGCCAATTCCTGCTAAGGTACAGGGTCACCCCATTGGCGTCTGGGTACTCCCCCGCGGAGCTGTTGATGCGCAGGAAGCTGGCCACGGGAATCTCCAAGCTAGACCCCACGAGAGTAGAGGACAAAGGGCAGAACATAGGGGTGGAACTCACAAAGAGTTTCAGCGTAGGCGCCCCGGTGCATTGCAGGAACTACGCCAGCGCGGGGCCAGCCTGGGTGCCGGGCACCGTAATAGAACGAACCGGCCCCGTCTCATACCGCGTGGAGACCAGTACAGGTTTCCTGTGGAGGCGACACGTGGACCAACTCAGGCGCAGGGTCCCCGGAGAGCAGGACGGAGACGAAACAAGCATTGAATCAGCGTTAGGGTACTCCCCCACCCGTTTAGCCCAAGGGGGAGGGAAAGGGGAACATGGGCCCCCACCAAGGGGGGAGGAAAGGGAATCGATCCACAGAGATCTTTTGCGGGAGTTCGCGGCAGAAAGGAAGAGCCCCGACCACACACATACCCCCCGGAATTTTCCCCGAAACACAGATGCCCATAGAAGTTTAGACGTTGATTTACAGTACCAGGGGGAGTTAGCGGAGTGGTCCCCCACCCGTCCTAGCGAAAAGAGGGGTTTCAGTTCAGCCCCTGGTACTTCCAGTCCCAGTAGCCCCTGTGAGTTAGAATGCAATATAGCGCCAATTTCCCGGAGACCGACACCCCCAAGACAGGAGGCAGCAGCGAGTCCGCCCACCACAGTCTCAAGGTCCCCCGAGCGGGGATCAGAAGGTAGCAGAACCTCAAGGGCGACCTCATCGGTTCCGCGGTTCACAATAGGAGGGTCCCCGGGGTCCGAGAGCAACAGGCAGGGGTTCACCTCCCAACTATTCATTCCATTCCCCTCCCCGGGCGCAAGGCAGGCACGGACGCCCCACAGAGCCACTAACAAATCCCCGTTTCCCGTAGCAGGACAAGCTCCCACGGAGTCAGGGATCACAGGCTCTCCGGTACTAGGTCAGGCGCAAGCACGCCCCAAGCGCACGTGCGGCAAGCCACAATGGTTGCGGGACTTCGTCCCATCCTAGGGGGGAGGGGTGTTATGTATGCATATCAATGTACTGTAAAGCTATCAAGATATAAATGTTCCATCACAATTACAATGTATCTCAGCTGAAAGGAACGCGAGCAAGCAACCCCTTGGGGGCAGCTGCGAGCGTTCAGCCTCACATGGTTCACATTGCTCAATCACGGACAGCCGCAGGAAATGCCTCCGCATTCAGCAGAATGAAGATACTCGCATTCAGCAGAATGAAGATACTCGCATTCAGCAGGAAGAAGATACAACTGCGAGAGTAAGGCGTGCCTGGGCGAGGCCACGCCGACAGTAGCCAATGAGCTACCGTGCTGCAAGATTCAAACGTATAGTCCTCAGTATATAATGAGATGTACCACCACCATTACCCCCATGCTTCACCGGAACACCATGCAATAAACCTGTGTTAAACCAACCCTTCGGTTGTCCTGTTGTCTTTGGTCCCATACACTAAAACTACATTCACACATGGTGTAAATGCGGAGAGACAGAGAGAATCCATGGGCTCCTTTACTCAACAAAGCCAAGAAAGTGGCTTCCTTTGGGCAGATCCAGGGTTTGATCTGGACACGGAAGAAGAAGAACCTGAAACCCCAGGAACTAATCAGCACAGCTCGATTGATTACCGTTAACCCAATGATCAAGAATTAATCTAAGGTTTCTGTTTAGAACTGGTCAGGCTACAACCTCTGATATCAGGATTTAGGGTTTTAAGGTGGGATTTGATATAGAAGGGAAACATAATGAAAGGGGACCACACAGCCATCACGGTGGAGTTGAGAGCATGCTGTGCATCCGTCTGTGTGTGCATCCGTGTGTGTGTGTGTGTAATGAAGAGCGATTACATTAGTAGCACATCCATTTGGTTATCATTCTCAGCAGCACAAAGGATCCAAGGCCCACCTTCTTTGCTTTGAAGTAGAAGATGCTGGCCACCAGAGAGATCAGGAAAACCAGGGCCCCCTTCCAGATCATGTCCTTATAATACTCCATCACAAACACTGTGGCAGGAAAACATGAAGAGCAGGCGTGAGTTAAGAGAAGGCAGCTCCAGTTGAGCTCAGTCAGCACTAGCAGCACCCACCCTCCTGCCGGGTCTGCACCGGGCCGTTGCAAGCCCGTGCCTTCTGCACTGACTGCACCCCCAGGCCACGGCGCCCAGGCCACCACCACTGGTGCCTTTGAGGCTACTTCTGGGCTCCACAGTACAGGGGGCTGCCCAAAGATCAACCCAAAGGAATACATCCGTGGACCAAAGAAACCGGGCAATAGCAATTGCACTTATCTATAATGACGGGTGGCTTACCTGTAACTCTTGTTCTTTTTTCTGGTCCCCTGTGAATCCACACGAATGGGTTTACTGTGCATACATGCAGTAAACCCATTTGTGTGGATTCACAGAGACCACGAAGAAGAACTTGATAAGAGTGTAGGGGCAGAAATAGACATTGCAGATAGCCCACAATTAGAACATTGTTCTATTTAACACGGACTGTTATATTTAAAATTTGTTATATTTAACAAGGATATAGCAGTAGCAATTCCACTTCTATAACCTTCCTCCACAGAAGCGGATAGAAGGCCACCCCCACCCCCGCCCCACCCCACCCCTCTCTCTCTCTCTCTCTCTGGGTGGTTCACAAGATAATGAGCATTTTTGCGCGCGCCCCCTTTGGCTGACCTCAGAAGGATGGAATAGGCTGAGTCAACCTTGAATCCCATCAGGATCAAACTTACAATGTTTTAGCTGCAGTACAGCAGTTTACCCATGTGCTTCCAGGGCAAAAGAAAACATGGATTGGATAACAGGTCATTGTCTGAGTTTTCAGGGAAATAAAGAAAGAGGGGGGGGGGCTACCCAGGATGTCTCCCCTTGAGCTTGTGGAGAGGGATGTGTGGGCTGAAGGCTAGGGTGGAGAATGGGAAGGAGGTCCTCGGGTCAGAAGAGAGGGGGCCGGAGAAAGGTCAGAGGAGGGAAGAGCTTGGTCTTCTGGGAGACCTGGGGGTGGGGGGTGGGGGTGGGAGCGGCAGTGTGGCTTAGGGTGAACCCAAAGCCAAATCAGAGGAAGAGGATCCCGCTTCGCTTCCTGAGACTTCAGAGCCAAAGAACTGCCAATGAGGACATTTTGGTGATGCCTCGTTCCTAAGGTCACCCTAAGTGGGAGAGACTGTGGCTGTGGCGGCAGGGCTCCTGTCAGCTCCGAGCCCTATGATGGCGGCCCTGGGCACGTATTCTGAAAAGAGTGGGGGCAAAAGGATTCTGTCCCCACCCCACCTGCCCTTGCATACATCATGTGCATGTGCGTGTGTGTGTGTGTGTCCAGATCCCCAAAAGACAAAGAGGAGCTCTTTATAAATTGCTGCCCCCTCTGTTTTCTCCCAAATCTAAGCGAGTGGATGTTGAGGTTTACTAATAGCCTTCTTTGCCCTGCTGTAAATGCATCCTCCCTCATCCTGCTGCAGTCCAAATGCATGGCTCTCCCTGCAAGAGAGAAGCATGCGAGTGCTTTGGGGAAGCTGTAGCCTGGCTTAGGGTGCAGCAGGACTCTTCAAAGCCCAGCCCTGGAAGGGACCAAGGGGGGTTCCTGGTGGGCGCAGCAAGTCTGTTTGCCCTAAACCAAAGCTTCTGGATCGCCCTTTTCTGTGACTGCATCTCTCTTGGGGTCCTGGGAGTTTGCAGCAGAAGGGCCCAGGTTTTTTTGAGGGTCCTGACATCCTTAGGGGGTGGGTGGGTGGGTCTCCTCCCTCCTCACCACCGTCTGACTCCTGAATGAAGAAAGAGGCTGGTCAGGAATTGGGGAAGAAGCAGCTGAAGCACTGGAGGGTGGTCTACCTCCTCCTCCTCCTCCTCCTCCTCCTCCCCCCTCTCCTCTCTGCCACACCAAGGCTCCTCACTCACCTTTGGGCTGCTGCACCTGGAATGGGAAGTATTTGTTCTCCTGGAACTTCTCAGTCAGTTTTTTCTCCGAGTTGATCAAGTTAAAATACCAGAGAGTCAGGGGACCCTTGAAAAGAGCCTTGGCCATCCTCCCACTTGGCAGGAAGCGTTGTGACAGAAATAGGTCTCACCTGGAGGGGAGGTGCTGTAGAGAAGAGAGAGGCAGAGGGGATGCCCGTCATCAGGTGGTACTAGGCCGTGTGCCGTGTGTGGAGCTGCAGGTGGCAGGGGACCTAGGAGCACGCTAGACACCTGCTGCCAGTGGGTGCTCTGACCACCTGGACCTCTCCTCTCTTCCTGCTCAAAAGGATTCAGAGGAGTTGCAGGTAGAGGAGAGTCTGCCAGTCTGGCCAAGAACCCACTCCCTTAGGATATGTGGCATGGGGACAATAGGAAAAACACAGAGTGGCCAGTCAAAAAGCCATCTCGCCATGAATGATGCTCAAGCAGACAGATTGCCAATGCCCTTGATTCCCATTCAACACATCCCAGCCTTGCTCAGAAGAAGTTGGCAACCTGTCGAAAATCTTGGCAACTGGCTCTGAGGTCTCAAGATTGGAATGGGCTGGAGGGTATTGTCCGAGTGGACGGTTGTTTCCTTTGGGTCTAGCTCTACTGGCCCTCTAGACACACAGAGCGGCCTCACCTGTGTCGATGTCCAAGGGGACGCTGGCTTTCCGGAGCTCCTGCAACCAACGTGGTCTCAACGCCCGGCTGCTGCAACCTCAGCCCTGGCCCTTCAGAAAGGCAGCTTTTCTTTCTCAAAGGGTGGTGGTTTCACACCAAGCTTTCAAGGTGCAGCCACTCAGGAACCCACCTGCGTTTCCTTGCAACTTCATATCCTGCTTCTCTTTCCCTGGAAACAAGTTGTTAAAGAATGAAAGGCATGAGAACGATATGAGGCCTTTGGACTGGCCGTGCCACGCAAGGAGAATGTGACCTGGAAGTCCCTTTGGGGTCTCCATCCCTGCCCTTTGTCCTCCACAGGAACTGACCCTTATTAAAAGTCCCCCCCCTCTCTCTCTCTGGGAAGGAAGGTAGACCCAAGGAGACCCCAAAGAATCCACAGCTAACGAAATGCTTCCAGGGCATCTGCTTCTGGCTGAGCACAAAAGCGGGCATGGGGGACTTAGAGCCCAGGGCCCATGGAAATGGTCGACAACAGAACCTTTCATCACCATAGAAACCAAGCTTACCATTCACCTGGCCGTGGTGGGCCCTTGGGCAGAGAAGGCTGCAGGTCAGGACCAACTACCTGGGTCATAGGTGTGGGCTTAGGGTGACCCTCAAGCTTTCATAGGGCACCCAAACCACTTCTCAAATGTCATGGGGGTAGTGGTTTGCCCTGGGGACATAGTTTCAGGGTATGTGAAAATGGTGTCACCTACGTTTCTCTCAGGGCATCTGTTAGAAATGGTTTGAGAAGGGCCTGGTTGTCCTAGGAAGGAAGTGGGAAGAACTACCAATTGAGGCTGCAACGGTTGCGCCTCTTCACTCTTGAACGATGGACGGCGTCTAAGAGGTGACCTGACTGAAGTTTATAAAATCATGCATGGTGTGGACAAAGTAGATATAAGGAAAAACTGTTTTCCCTATCGCACAACACTAGAACTAGGGGACACTCCATGAAACTTTTGGGTGCTAGTTCTCAAACAAATAAGAGAAAGTACTTTTTCACCCAGAGGATCCCTGGTCTATGGAACTCCCTGCCAGAAGAAGTGGTGACAGCTGTCAGTCTTGACAGCTTTAAGAAAGGATTAGACAAGTTCATGGAGGACAAGGGTATCAATGGCTATAATTATGGATACTTAAGGACAACCTCCGGGTTGGAGAGAGAGGCAGGATATCTCTCAATGCCATTTCCAGATAGGAATCCTAAGCAGGTGAAGAAGGCATCTGCTTGGGAAGAATAATACCCTGAAGCCAATGGTGAGCCACTGTGTGAGACAGAATGCTGGACTGGATCATGGGCTCCTGTGGCCTCTTCCAGCAAGGATGTTCTTATGTTCTTATGAAGGAGAGCTTTAGAGAAGGCAGTGCCCACCGGTGGCTTCATCTCCCCTTCGAATGGGGCTTTCTCAGGGCCAGAGTCCAAGGTCTTCAGGTAGAGACCAATCACTAATTAATGGAACTGGTACCAGCTGGAGTAGGGAAGGGGGCCCCTAAGAGTAAGTTACTTTCCAGAAAAAGTTACTTGAGCTTGGAAGAGTCCATGGATTCTGAATGGCGATTGAAGATCTGGAGAAAGGGTGGCAGCAGCCAGGGATATAAAAACAGGAAGAGAAAAGCTTCCTAAGAAGTCAGCATGAGCTCCTGGACACGGTGATCTTTGGGTGTTTCCTCCGGTGCTGCTACCTGTTGGGTTTCCTCTTGGATGGCACCTGGGCTGCGGCTTAAGCAAGCCTGCACAGTTGAGAGCTTTCCTTCTGGTCCTCTCTTCTGCTGCAACTCCAACATGCAGTAAAACAAGAGGCTAAAGCTGCAGAGCCTCATAAAAGGTTGTGGAGAAGAGCAAAGAATGGTGGGCCACAGGAACCCCCGGGCAAAGAAGTGGCCACCATAGAGGCATGATGGAATCACAGCAAGACAACTCTGGAATCCCTGACAACTTCCGGGGGGGGACACGGGATGCTGGACGTCTCATAGGGGCCATAGCTGAGTGGCACCACATGTCCTTTGTAGTCCTGGGATCAAGGGGGGGCTTTGCAAACTACCCCCCCCCCCAGCCTGGACCCTGGCAGTGTCATTGCCAGTAACTGACCACTCTGAGCTATGATAAAGCCACCACCTAATCTACTAAAAAAGCAACAGCTTCTTTCATTGCTAGCCTTTGTTTGGGGCGGGGAGGGGGGGGCAGAATCCCCATAGTCTGGGAAAGATCCCTTCTTGGACCATGGCTTTCAAATCCTCAGTGGCCAGGTTGGCTGGGGTGTGCAGCCTCAGAAGTTACTCCTCCAAGCTCTCCCTGATGTCTTTTATTGCATGCTGAGCAGAGCAAAACTCACTTCCCACCCAGAAAACAATGTTCTTGTTGAAGGCGTGTCAATGGCCTTGGACTTGGGCATCACACGACTCCACGTACAGTATCTACATCTTTCTTATAAAACTTTGAGCAGTTTTGTTTGTCTCCTTTCCCATCTATGCCACTTTTCTCCCTGTCAGCATTTGTGCTGACTCAGAAATGAATGAGTTTTAAGAAACCAGGGCAGGGCCTGCCTGGCACAGATCCTTATTGGGTCCCATGGATTTCAGTAAGATTTACTAAGAAGTGACACCTACACAGAAAGAACCTCTATTAAGGCTGTGGTATTTTTGAGCCACAATCGGGTGTACCCTGGTAGCAGTAACCTTCTGCTGTGTATGAACAGTAAACCCATCCGTGTGGATTCACAGAGACTTCGGCTTCTGGGAAATGAAGTCCAAGAACAGCTGGAGTGCCAAGGTTCGCCATCACGGTCCTAGGGCATAAACCAAACTTTAACCCCAATGATCTGATGGAGGCCTTTGGGTCTGTACATTGTCTTTTCTTCCAACCAAATGTTTTGATTTTCTTTAGTGATCCATCTCCTTTCTCCTACATTTCTTTTGTGTCAGGATCACACGGCTGGACTTTGTTTGATCAGTGTAATCGACCCATTCTTGTCATCACCTGGGACTCTTATCTCTCCTTTACACTCAGGTGTCAAGCACTGGACGTTGCAGGGCTCAAAGGTCCCGTTTCCTGCAGTCCTGGCCAGAGAAGCTGTGCCCAATGGGGTGGTGCTTCCAAGACCACCTACAGCTGGGAGGTCAACCGGACTTTCACCCTGGATTAGGAACTTGTGACCCTCGGCCACCTGAAGAAGGGATCAGATTTGGGCAGACTGAGCCATGCCTTTAAAGACGTCTGCTTCATATTCCTAACCCAAAGGGAGTGGGGTAGCAAAGGCTGATATTCAGCAACAACAATTTCCCATTTTATTCTACCATATCTTTGACATACAGTGTCCTTGCAGCCCAGGGCAAGAACTGATGACTTAGTTTGGCCAACAACAAAGCCAAGAAAGCGGCTTCATTTTGGCAGTCCAGGGTTTGATCGGGGCACAAAAGAAGAAGGGCAAGAATTAGCAGAAATCTGGCAATTGCTGAGCAGCAAAATTCTTTACACCTAGACTCATTAGAGAGACAAACACTGAAAAAGGAAAACCTTTTTTATTCTGACAAATTTGCTTCTTAAAACACTGGAAAAGACAATAAAAATAATGTACAGAAAAAGATGGAGGGGAATGAGCATGGCGAAATTTCCCCCTCTCTGTAAGAACTGGAGGAACCTTCCCCCTTGCCCACCCATGCCCCTTGCCCGGGACAGAAGGACAGATGGACAACCACCCTGGGGCCCAAGGCCCAGGATTGCATTCAGCCATGGGCAGCCGCTGCAAACACCTTGGAGGCGGCCGGGCCAGGGCAGCAGAGGCTGTGCTGGTGTTCAAGGACCAGCGGAGAGGCAGCCGCTAGATTCTGACCTCCTCCAAGCTGGTCAAGAGCTGGTGCAAACACTGGCGGACCTCACCGTGGCCACGATAGGCTTTCTTCATGCCCCGTGGCATATGGCGACAGGACGACAAGTTGAGGTAGTTGAGCTGAGGGCAGCTGGCGATCAGGGTGCTGATGGGATGATGGAGGGAGAAAGGCCGGGGTTAGCAGGCACACACATCCCTACCTACTCCAGGCTCACCCTGTCGCAGCCTTGCCAAGGTGGGTGAGCCCTGGCATAACACCTTTCCTAGTGGCAAAAAGGTCAGCAATACAGAAGGAGGAGGAGGCAGAGTTAAGAATCCAAAGTTTCCACTTGGCTGTGCTTCTCTACAGCTGGTGGGTTGGGTTAATTTAACCTAATATCCCACCAATAATAATTAGCGCAAAGCACTCCTCTAAGCAGCTAAGGACTTGGAGAAAGCCTTTTCTGCCTTCTGACTGAACTGCTCACACACACACACACACACACACACACACACACACACACACACACCGCCCCGTCCCACCCCCCAAAAGACGGGAAGGACCAGTGGGGGCATATTTGGTCCGTGAACTATTGAAGTGGCCATATCCTTCTCTCTGTCTTCCCTTAAGACGAGAAACAGGGACCTCCAATGCCTACGTATGTCCCAAAAGGTAAAGTGGGCCTTCTGGACATTTTAATTCATTTTTAAATGTGTGTATCAGGGATGCTACGGGTCACACTAGATCTCCCTGTGGTGGTGGTGGGGACCACGCAGTCTGAGGATAGGCTTTTGCTCATTCTGCTTTAACAGACACGTAGCTTAAAGTTAAAATCAAAGTGTCTCCCTTGCTCAAAAGCCCGTTGTATCCGACTCTAGGGTTTGGTGCTCATTTGCATTTACAGCCAAAGAGCCAGCATCTGCAGACGTTTACATGGACATGTGGCAGGCATGACTAAATGCCGGAGTGCAGGGAATGCTGTTACTTTCCCCACTGAAGTGATACCTATTTATCTACTTGCAATTTCTTGCTTTCGAACTGCTAGGTTGGCAGAAAAGCTGGGACAGAGATGGGAGCTCATGCCATTGTGCAGCACTCGGGTCTCGAACTGCAGACCTGCCAGCCTTCCAGTCCTCAAGTTCAGCGTCTTAACCACTAAGCCACCGTAGTCCCTCAGGCAGCATAAACCTACAATAAATAAGTAAATATGTCCTCTGGGGAGATTAAGATGATCAACCTTGACCCCACTTTATTTGGCAAGAGAACAGGTGACGGTGGCCCTGTGGTTGGGGGTGGTGACTAGGATGGAGGGCTCTCTCCAGAAGGGCCCCATCACCCAGCTCACCTGACTGTCCGGAGGGTAACCTTGGTGCCCGTGAGATTGAGGGAGCGCAGGGCTGGCTCTCCTCCAGCACCCCCCTTGTTGAAGGCGGCCATGGCCTGATCCAGGTCCTGCTCGCTGAAGCTCTGGCCAGCCAGGTCCAGCTCTCGGAGGCTGTGGCCCCACTTTCGGGTGATCAGGGGGCTCCCTTCCAGGGGCAGCGGCAGGTGGCTGATGCTGTAGGAGAGGTCCAGGTAGAGGTGCTCCAGGTCTGGAGATGACGTAGGGAGGGGTGGGGGTTGGGGTTGTAAAAACAGCAGCAGCAGCACATGACCTTTCTCTCATAGCAATTACGTAGTAATGACACTTGTATACCTCCCCTCCATTGCGCTTTTAGTGCACTCTTTGGTTGGTTCACAAATTAATTAGAATGTTTGCCCCCTATTTATCCACTTGCAATTTCTTGCTTTTGAACTGCTAGATTGGCAGGAGATGGTGGGACACACGTCAGGAGCTCTCTCTATTGCATGGCACTCAGGTCTCAAAACTCCTGACCTTCAACATCTTTAACCACAAAACCACTGCAGTCCCTACTTTGGAGTCACTTTAACACATGAATTTGCATCAGGGGACAGATCTGGCCTGCGGGCCATAGTTTGGGCACACCTGTTATATAGGATTGGGGGGGGGGGGTGAACCTACTATCACATGCCTACACTTGAGCCTCAGAGAGACAGAGTCTATTGGCTCATTTGCTGGTCTGCCGATGACTGGCAGAGACATGCACCAATGAGGACTTGGGTATGGCCAACGACAATGCCAAGAAAGTGGCTTCGTTTTGGCAGTCCGGGGTTTGATCATCAGGAACGAAACAAGAAGACTGAGTTTTGGGACCGACTGCTCAGAAAGTGGCACAGAAGCAGCAGCAGCAGCAGCGGACTCTGTTGTTCCCCAGAATATCTCACCTGGGCACGGCAGCAGCTCCAAGACTTTAGGAGTCACTCGGAAGCAGCCGCGCAAGTCGAGCACACGGAGCCGGCTTGAAGCGCACAGAATCCGCTGCAGCATGCTGTTGTCCACAAAGGAGAAGGAGGTGGTGGCCAGACACAACTCTTCCAGCTGTGGAAATCCCGGGCCTGGGGAGGCCGAGATGGGGATGGGCTTGGCATAGCAGGTGACGTTGAGCAACCGCAGCACCTGGAAGGAAGGGAGGTTTGGTGAGGAGGGGAAGAAGGGGACACACATACACACACACACACACACACACACGGAAGCAGCCACACGTAAGAAGGGCTTCTTCCTTCATCATCAAGTGTCTTCTCTGGACCATACAGAGATGAAATCGGAAAGCTCAAACCCAACCCTCTCTCCCCACTGATTAAAAACCTGCCCCACCCTCATGCAGAATCCAGGGCATAAGACCCCATGGAGCAGATGAGATCTTCAAAGGTAAAGGTTGCCCATGCTCAAAAGCCAGTCATATCTGACTATAGAGGGTGGTACTTATTTCTGTTTACCACCCAAGAGACAGTGCTGTCTGCATTTGCAGATGTTTTGGTGGTCATGTGGCAGGCATGACTAGACACACATGGAGTGCTGTTTACCCTCACACCAAAGTGGTACCTATTTCTTGCTTTCAAACCACTAGGTTGGCAGAAGCTGGGCCAGAGATGGGAGCTCACTCTGTCGGGCAGCACTCGGGTCTCAAACTGCTGACATGCTGACTTTTTAGCTGTCAAGTTCAGCATCTTAACCACTAAGCCACCGCAGTCCTGATATCTTGAAAGGATGCGAGTAAAAGTTTTTACGTCACACTGGAAGAGGAGGGGAGAGCTTGCCAGCCCACCTCACTCAAGGGAGCCTCTCATACGTTACGGCGTGAGCACCTGAAGCTGTGGGCAGGCAGCCTGGAGTGGCTCGATGGGAAGTTGGAATTGCTGGGTGCTTTGCTTTATCTCGGTGTTCACCTCCAGGAGCTGCAGTCTGGGGCATCGGCCACCCTAGAAAGAAGCAACCGCAGACTTAAGAGGGCTATAGAAAAGCAGCCCACTCCTACCCCTCCTAAAAAAATGAAGCCTGAGCATGGAAGGAAGGGGGGCCTGCTGGTCTCCGCTCTCTCAGCTCCCCACCCAGTCAACCTCCTTCGCACAGTGGGGGTGGGGGTAGGGGCCGGTCTGATGCTGAGCCTCTTGTGTTGAGTATTGCAGTGGGCACTAGCACAATAACCATCAAGACAGAAATACCAGCCTAAACTCAAAGAAGAGGGTTTATATATTGTTTGTCCCTAAGTAACCAGTTGGAAAGTTTCCTGTCTTCCTGCCTCTAGAGGTCATCTGACCTATTTGCATGTATTAAGGCTTTGCATCGTCTGGCCTTCTTCTCTCCCTTGTTTTCCGCCTCACCTCCATTTTGCAGGCCACACGGCAAGCCTAAAAAACTTAAAAAGACCTAAAGTCTTTACTTTAACTGTACTTCTTTCTAAAAATAATCTCACTAGGAATCCAAAGCACATGTGTATATTTCTCTGACCTAATTGTGAGTAAACGACATTGTGTTCTTTCTCTAAGCCTTTAGCGCAAGTGTCTTCATTGGCTGGACTAAACAGGGAGGAAGCTTGAGAGGAGAACCTGCATTCAAACTAAGATTTGCCTATAAAAACCTGCCCGGCTTTCCTGTGCTGATGCTCAATATAACTTAACATCTTTCACCCATGGAGACACCCCCCCCCCCCCGGTCCTTGGGAATCCAGGGCTACGCATTGCAGGGGCTGCTTTTCTCCCCAAGAGCATTGCCGCCGCTGCCGGACACCTGCCCTCAGCTGCCAGGGCTCGGCGGTTTTAGGAACTTCGCCGTTGTTTCGTAATGTCTCTGTTAGGCTTTGAAATGCTTTTCTCTTTGCACTTTTATCATGTACTGTATATTGTTTCTACGATGACATGACATTGTGACTTAGGAATTGTTATGTTACTGTATTCTATTTTATTTTGTACTCTATTATTTTACTTGAGCGGCAGAAGACGGTCCCGCCTTGAGGCTGAGGACACCTGACGCTCCACCCCCAGACTATACTGTTTGTTTGGGAACTTTTCTATGTGGTTGTGACGATATCATTTATTATAGTATTGTATTGTATTGTGTTGTTGTTATTATGTGCTGTTTTTGTGGATTGAATTTTGTATATAGTATAATTGTGTATTTACTGTGTATATTGTTTAATTATCATGTGAGCCGCCCTAAGTCGCGTTTCCGGATTGGGTGGCATACAAGTGTGAAAATGAAATTAAAAATTAAATTGACTTTGTCCTCCCTGCACAGGAGGGCAGAGAAGAGGTGCAGGTAGAGCTAACTCACTCACTCACACACCCTTTTGCATATTGTACAGAACAGCAACCCAAAAATAGCAGGCCTCTTCTGTGCCCCATGGGACTGGCCCCTGATAGAACCCTCTCAACCACTATTCTGCACCAGCAACAGCTTCTAGCATAACTTCAGCTTGTTGCCACAGTTCGCCTGGGGTTTATTTAACCGCCCCACAAAGGGAGCCTGGAGAGTTGCCCATAGCTGTCCCATGAGCAGGACCAAGGGGCGCCCTTTCAAAACCAGGGGGGTCAGAGCCCCTTTTCTAGGACCACAGGAACTTCAGGTCTCCAGTCCCAAAAGAAGGACACAGAAACACCCCACACACACACCCCACCCCACCCCACTGTTCCATGCAAAGGACCAAAGCAGCTTTGAGGCTCGGGCTGAGCAAATGCAAAGACGTCCACCGCAATGCCACAACGGTGTAGATCTCAACAGGCTGGAGCCCGTTGGCAGCAGAGTCTTTGCTATCACCACTTCTTTTTTTTATACAGCACTCCAAACACAAGGCGTGTCCTGCATTCTCATTTATCCCTCACAATGATCTTGCAAAGTAGGCCACTCTAATTCTCACTTTACAGATGGGGAACGGAAGCATCAGAGGGGATATCACTGGCTCAAGACTGTGATCTCGGGGTGTGGGAGTCCCCAACCCACCCCCCCCAGTTCAATGCTCAACACTCTCTCCTCCCTTTTTAAAAGGAGAAGGATGCAGCCTCTGGGAGGACCATGGAAAGAGAGACTGGTTGCAAGGTGCATTTTACTTAAGCTTCTGGTGGGAGGAACCATGTGACCGTCCCGCTGAACCATGTGACCGGCCCTTAGCCTAAAAAGTTTGGGCACCCCTGCTCTAGGGCTCAGGGTCCTGTCTCCAACCTCCCCACCGCCCTGGCAGGCTCAACCCTCACCCAGTGGTACAACTTTACATGTGAGCCACCCTGTGACAGCCCAGTCTGTCCAAAGAATTTCAGGAAGGTTTACCGCAAGCTCTGAAATAGTGGCACTCATTCGGCTGCTATAGGTCAACCACAGGTGCTGGATTCGAGGGCCAGCAGCTTCCAGAAAGCTAAGTACAGCTGAAGAGTCCATCTACAATCAGAAAAGATGGATAAGAATGATTGTGGCACCACTCCTGCCAAAGTCCCCCTGGCAAACCAGCACGAGACCCTGCGTGGAGGGAGGCTTTGGCTGGCCTGCTGGGAGTGCCTTTGGCCCCCTCTGCCTCCTGGATCCCTTCTGCTCTAAGAGGCCTGGCCGTGCTGAGCACTCACTCACCTGGGAATTCTGCAGATTGAGGCTCCGCAGCTGTGGGCAGGATTGGGCCAGAGTTCTCAGAGCCCCGGTGGTTACCCCACTGCAGTGGGACAGCTTGAGAGAGGCAAGGAGAGGGCAGGCGCCACTGATGGCCTGAGAAGGAAAAGGAGGTGAATGGGGGCCAAACCCCTGTGTTGCTTCCGGACTCCAGGCCCTCCTCCACGCACCAGGTTAAAAGAATGAAACAAAAAAAGGCACACTTTGATGCACAATAGAAAAACGGAGCAAAGCTCTCAGGTTTTGCTTTGCATCACGTGCCAGTCAAAAGGCAAGATAAACACAACGCAGGACATGAAAAAGTTCCCCAGCCTCACTCACCTGCAGGACAAAAGGCACCTGACTTTTCCAGTGACAGAGAGCAAATTCTCGGAGGTGGGAAAACCTGCAGGGAGCCAAAGAGGGACAGAATGGCTTCTCCTTCCAGGCCTTACTCAGGGGACCCGGGGGCGGGGGCTCCAGGGGAGAATGGAGAAGCCATGATGCGGGGCAACTCTTCAGCCACTGCCAAAGAGGTGGAGGTGGAAGGATCTGCTAAGAGCCCCCAATGCTCCTCCTCCTCCTCTTAGCAGAGGCAGCACCCCCTCACCTGTTGACCACCAGCCACTCCATTGTGCCTAGGACCCTCTTCTCTAGAGCAGGTGAGATCTTTTTGCCAGGCGCTTCCCAGCAACAGCCAATGGACACGTTCTGCCAAAGCACCAGGTTGGAAGCTGCTCCGTACCAGAGCCGGCACACGCAAGCCACCCTAGAGGTAAAGAGGACAGTAAATGCCCACAGATGCCCAATGGAAAGGTGTGTGTGTGTGGGGGGGGGAACCCTGGTGAAGCAGGGAAGGCCCAGTCAGGGTCCCAGGACTCCAGATCCGAGAGGACCCTGTAGTAGTGGGCACGGCTAGCATTTACCTGCAGAGGAAGGGCACGGCGCCTTCCGATGCTGCAACAAATTGGAATATCTGGACCAGGATCTCAACGGGGAGGTGCTCGCCCCATGAACCCCCGGGAGCTGGCTTGGTCTTGATGGGGAGGGACTGGCCGTCTTCATCAAGAACACCAGAGGCCGCTGGCTGGTCTGCTGAAGCATCTCTTGCCGCTTGCTTCTGCCTTCCCTTTGACGCCGTCATCGTTGTCTTCTTCTTCGGACCCTTCGGCCGTCTCTGCTGCTTCTGCTGCTTCCGCTTCTTCTTGATCACTTTCCACTCTCTCGCCTCGCCCACGTTGGAAATGATCAGCAGCATGTCATTGTCTGTCTCGTGGACAAAGTAATGTGGGGCAGCTTTCCTTGGGGCTTTGCGGGCTCCCTTTGTCAAATTCTTCTTCTTGCACTTGGGTTGCTGGCTGGCAGAGCCTGCCTTCCCACTCATCTCCCTCTTCCTCTTCTGGGGGGCACGAGGAGACCTTGACGAGAGGGCGGGCATCTCTGTAGGCGGCCGACTGCCTCCGGGCTCCTCCTCCTCCTCCATCCTTGGCTTCTCGTTGACAAGAGAGCAGCAGAAGCGGATGCCACCTCCTTGCGAATTTCCTCTGGAAGAAGCAGGAGATAAAAGTGTGCTTTTTATACAGAGATTATTATTCTTATTCCTATTTCAAACATTTAAACTCTCTTTATGAGTAGACTGAAAGAGCCTCCTCAAAGAGGGTGGTATTTATGAACCAAAATCCGGCAGACCCTGAGCAATGGCCACCTTGTTGTGCCAGCTAATCTTTCTCACACTAAAACAGGCAGAGGGAACTGCAGAATGGACTCACCGAAAGGTGCCTGCATTTTGGTAGTTTCATGTCTGGCCTAGACACAGAACATAAGAACATAAGAGCAGCCTTGCTGGAAGAGGCCACAGGAGCCCATCCTATCCAGTCCAGCTCACCATTGACTTCAGGGTATTATTCCCAAGGAGATGCCTTCACCTGCTTAGGATTCCCTGGAAATGGCCTTGAGAGATATCCTGCCTATCTCTCCAACCCCGAGGTTGTCCTTAGGTAGCCATAATTATAGCCATTGATTGATCCCCTTGTCCTCCATGAAGAAGAACTCACTCTTTAGCCATAGAAAAAAGGCTCCATGCTGTCTTACCATAGATAGATCACAAAATTGTCCTTGTCTGTAAGCGTTCAATCTGAAAGACACACCAGAAAAAAGAAAAAGGGAAATAACATTCTGGGGTACTTATCTTTTCTTTAAAAATCTTCTCATACCCAAGTGAAGGGAATCACATACACTGGAGCTCAGGGCAAAACAATGTCTTCCAAGGTGATTTCAAATGGCAAGCATTAATAATATCATTTACTTTAAACTGGAAGGCAGGGTATAAATGCCACACATAAATAAACAAACAAACAAACCAAGTACCTCAGTGTTGTTTACTGCTGCATTGCCTTAAGCCACAGTGCTTATAGGGCTACGAGGCCACATATGCTAATTGGCACATGAATGGAGGACTAGTCAAAGTGCAGATGTTTGTGTTTTTATAATGATGGGAAACAGGATCCTATTTCCTTCCCCAACAAAGAAAAAGGCCTCTTAACTCCACATCCCTGGTAGTAACACCATGCCAGGGTTCAGAGTAAATATTGATAAGAAAACGAGAAAGGAGGAGGGAGGAGGGAGGAGGAAGAAGAGGGAGCAGATCAAAGCCAGTGCAAAGTCCACAAAGACATCCCACTACTTTCAGGCAGGGGGTGGGGGTTGGACTCCACCTCCCATCATTCCTCAGCATAGGCTCTGCTGGCTACAGAGGATGGGAGCTGTAGTCCAGCCGCACCAGAGTCCCCCATACTCGCCTCTGCTTTGCAAGACGTTTTAAGAAGTTTGTTTCTCTATTATTGTATGCTAATTGTATCTTATTGTATTGTATTGTGATATATGTATAATGTATTAGATGTGAGATTGTTGTGAGCTGCCCTGAGTCGCATGGTCGAGTGGGTGGCATACAAGTCCAAATATAATGATAAATATAATGATAATGATAATTTATTTTTTCAATTTATTATAATAATAATAATAATAATAATAATAATAATAATAATAATAATAATAATAATAATAATAATAATAATAATAATAATAATAATAATAATAATAATAATAATAATAATAATAATAATAATCTGCAGTTCTTTATTCTTACAGTGATCTAACGAAGACTTTCAAGAATCATTTCTACTGGCAATTATTTATTTTGATTTGATATGATTTGGACCCCTGCTGCTGCTGATGATGATGATGATGCCCTTCATCGTCCCTGGAGGAGGAAGAGCAAATCCAGGCGGGGGTGGGGGGTGAGAGGTGATTATTTGCCCCGCTGGGCTTCCTCCCTCCGAGACCACCACCCCCTCACCCGTAAAGGTCAAGGTTTCCCTTAGCTCGAAAGCCAGTCGTATCCGACTCTAGGGTTCTGTGCTCATCTCTGTTTCAAAGCCGAAGAGCCAGCGCTGTCTGCTTCTGCAGACGTTTCCGTGGTCATGTGGCAGGCATGACTAGACACCGGAGCGCACGGAGCACTGTTACCCCGAAAAAACCTCTGCCTCCGGGAGGGGTGGGGGTTGCGAAGGGGGCCACAAACCCCACCCCAAAGGCCCGGCCTTTCACGGGGGGGGGAGGGGGGCTGAGCCCTGTCTTGGGAGGGGGGCGGAATAGGGGACCCCCGCCACCCCCGCCACGACACCTCAGCCCAGGCCTGGGAGGAAGAGGGGGGGGAGGGGGCAGTGTTTTG
Organism: Bradypodion pumilum; assembly: GCA_035047305.1. NCBI lineage: Eukaryota > Metazoa > Chordata > Lepidosauria > Squamata > Chamaeleonidae > Bradypodion > Bradypodion pumilum. The sequence continues at coordinate 345,863,945 of JAWDJD010000004.1, forward strand.
GAGACAGCCTCTCTTTCTCCCTCCCGCCTGAGCCAGGTCTGGGGGGGGGGGCGGGGGGGTTGTCACTTCTGAGGGCGGGGGAGGCCCAAGGAGGGAACACACACACACACACACACATACACCGGCAGCCTGTTTATTTATTTATTTATTTATTTTCCACGCTTCTATACCGCCCACTCAGGTGCAACCCAACTCGGGGCCTGTCCTTCTCAGAGCCCCCCCTCCCTTTTCCTATGGGGCTCCGTGTGTGCTGGGGGGGAGGAGGGGGGCTTTGAGGCATTGGGGGAGGGGGGTGTCGCCGCCCCGAGTGACCCCTGACCCCCTGAACCTCCGGGCCGGGCTTGAGGCCTCCTCCTCCTCCTCGCTCGCCTTCTCCCCCCACTTCCCCTCACCTCACCTGCTGGCCTGGCCTGGCCTGGCCTGGGCCCTCCTTCCCTCCTGCGGGACAGAGGAGGAGGAGGAGGGACGAGAGAGGAAGGCCGGCGTTAGGCCAGGCCACCAGGCAAGAAGGCCCGCCTCTTCCCTTCCCTTCCCTTCCCTCTCCGCTGCTTTCCGCTCCGACGCCTGCCTAGGCGGGGGGCCGCCTGTGCTGGACGCCGCGCGTGAGTCGGGGATGGGGTGGGAGGGAAAGGCGGTGGGGGGTGGGCTTTGGGAAACCGCCCCTCCCTCCCCCGCCTCGGACCCTGTTTTGGGTCTCCCTATCCTCAACCACCCCCCTCCCATTTTAGAGGCTTTTGCTGGGTGGGGGGTTTAAATGCGCCTCAGGTGTTCCTACCCAGGTGAGGATGGAAGGGGGGCTTCAGGTACCGCAGCAGCAGCAGGGGTGTGTGGGTGTGTGTGTGGAATAGGGAAGGGTCGTGCCCCCCCCGCCCGCTTTGGCCTTGGGTCGGATGGGGGGGGGTGGCAGCTACTCTGCCCCCACCCCACCTCCTCCTCCGAGGCCCAAAGAGTGGGTGGGTGGGGGGTGAAGAGGTGGGTGGGACACCTGCTCCAGTCCATGGAGGGGATCCGGAGCAGGTGGAGAGGAGGGGGGCGGGTGGGGGGGGAGGAAGACCACGGGCCTCCCCTGGCAGAGTTAGGCAGGTGCACAGGGTGGGAGGGAGGGAGGGCGGGCGTCAGTGGGAAATAGTCTCCACCTGCATGATGATGATGATGATGATGATGATTTGAATTTATGTAAGGCAGTTCTCTGCCCAAGGGGCAACTCAATGCGGTTGACAAGTTCACAAGTTACAGCATAAAAAATATCACAAAAAATAAATAAATGCAACATGATGTCAGAGTGCAATACAGTAAATGCAATAAAATACAGTTACACAATAAAACAATTCAACTCAAAAAAGGTACAAAGCCCTATAGCCAGGTCTGGGCTAAGCACAAAGTACATCATGATGATGATGATGATGATGATGATGATGATGATGATGATTAGGGGTGGGTGGGGGAGGAATGACTGGGCAACACATGGCATAGGAGTCCTGGAAGGGGTGGGGGCACAGCTTGGGTCAGAGGTTGGAAAGGGGGACCCCAAGAAGGGGTTGCCCCCCCTCCTCCCCTCCTGTTCCCTCACTCCACAGCTGCGACTATTGTCCCCCATGATGGGGGGGGGGGGAGAGGCACCTCAAAAGCAAGGTTGCTAATAAGGGCACTGCCATCCTTTCCACTGCCCAGGAAGGAAACTGGTGCCTACCCCACCCCACCCCCCACAAAAATTGGCTTTGGGAGTGGGAGGCCAGGGGGGGCACCCCAGGATCTTGCCAACTTTGCACCTTTTCCAGAGCCATTTCCTTGGCCCTAGGGACTGTTTGTGAGCAGCAGGAAAGAGGACAGGGGTATGCATGATGTGCGTATCTAAGAACATAAGCGCAGCCTTGCTGGAGTCCAGGCCACAGGAGCCCATGCTCCAGTCCAGCATTCTGTCTCACACAGGCTGTGGCTCCCCATTGGCTTCAGGGGATTATTCCCATATTTACCTGTGTAAAACAGTTGCACTTGAACGCAAAACCTCTTTTCCCACGTGAGAAAATCAGGAGCTCTTTCCTGGCAGCTGGAGGGAAACAAATGCTCCTGGGTTAGAAGAAGACCTTAGAAATTCACCGTCAGTGTCTTCTCACCTTACTCTGGGTCAGTTGCATCATCCCCAGTCCATCTCTCAGGAAGGATAATGAATTCTCCCCCTCCCTCGCCCTCTGTTTATCCTCTCCGTAGGTGGGTATGTCAGGCTGAGAGAGTGACCATCCCAATGGGACCCCCAAGAGCAAGGCTTAAGAGGGGACCACCCCCCAGATCACTGGCTTCTACCCCTCTTTTGAAAAACAGGACAATGTTATTGGGGGTGGGGGGGAGGGTAGGCTCATGTCACCACTTAGAGCAGGGGTGCCCAAACTACAGCCCAGAGGCCGGATGTGGCCCCTGATGCCAGTTCATCCAGCCCACAAAGAACCCTTTTTGCTCCTGGAAGTGGAAGTAAAACATGCCCGTACAGGCACGTTTTAATTCCACTTCTAGGAGTGACAAGGGCTTTGGGGGCTGGATGAATTGGCATGGGGGGGGGGGCTGCATCCAGCCCCCAGGCTATAGTGACCAGCTCCCTGAACCATGTGACCGGCCCACGGCCTGAAAGGTTTGGGCACCCCTGACTTAGAGCAATTCTTAAAGGGTAGGCGCAGTGCCCACAGCCTAGGGGTGTGTGTGTGTGTGTGTGTGTGTGTGTGTGTGTGTGTGTGTGTGTGTGTGTGTGTGTGTGTGTGTGTGTGTGTGTGTGTGTGTGTGTGTGTGTGTGTGTGTGTGTGTGTGTGTGTGTGTGTGTGTGTGTGTGTGTGTGAAACTGCCCTCAGGATCCAGGAAAAGGAAACTTTTAGGGAAGGTCCTTTCGCCACATGTTCCTGGAGGGAGTTGGTTACGGTCTCTCCAGATCAGAAGCACAGCAGAGATGGTGCCCGTTACACAGTCTGCGAATCTCGGATGTCTCCATGCTCCTTCCTCTCCCACGCTCTTTGGAAAGTGGTGGTCGGCAGGCTCTCTTGCGAAGCCCTTTCCTAGGCAGTATTTAAAGGACAGAGTCCAGATGGAGGCGAGATATGGGAGGAGGTCACTGTACACTGGCTGCAGGGTTATTTCAGGACAGCACGTGGGTCATTAAGGAGCCTTTGAATGGAAAACACAGCAGAGGGGAAGACAAGAGGGAAACCCCACCCACACACCCCACATACCCTCAGTTCCAGGTAATCCAGCAGTTTCTGTTTGACAGGAGCCAACCAAAAGTTGCTGTCTTCCTTCCTGCTGCCATCCCCTGCAGTGCGTGATATTTGGGGGCATACTACCCCTTAAGCTGGAGGCTCCACTTTATCCTGTGGTGACTCAGTGGTTAGGAAGCTCGCCTTGTTAACCGGTAGGCTGGCAAGTCGGCAGTCCAAGACCCGGGTACTGCATGACTGCTTGAGCGCCCGTCTCTGTCCCAGCTCTTGGGGGACATGAAAGGAGCCTCATTTGGGCGTCCCCTGAGCGGAGTTTCTCCCACAAAAATCCTTTCAACCCAGAATAATTTCTGACACAAAACCACCACCACCACCAGAGTCTCCAGACAGAGTTGCTGCCCTTCAGGAAGGGGTTAAAAACCTGGCTGGCAGGGCAGGTGTGGGGCACCAGCGACATGGTAACCCCGGCCTGCTGGCTAATTTAGTAGAACATACACTCTCTCTTTTAAAGCTATTAATCTTTTTAAAAACTTTGCCAGTAGTTTTTTAATGGGGTTTTTATCGCTTTTTAAACTGCCATTGGTTTTATTTTCTGTAAGCAGCCCAGAGTCTTTGGAGTTGGGCGGCAATACAAATTAGAATAAACAAACAAACAAAAAACAGCAACAACAACTCCTCTCACAGACAAGAGCACATATAGTATGGCTTATGGCTTTGGTTATGCGAATGGTGGCTTCCCTTTTCCTACAATTCCTGTCTGTCTGTCTGTTTATTTTATTTTGAGATTGGGGTAACCAGAATTTTACATATTATTTGGAATGTAGCCACCCTCACTGTGGGTTCAGATAATGGCAGGGCAATATCTTCCTAGTAAAGTCCCCTGTCATGGTTCTCACTTGATCCGTTTCCGCATTGAACTGCTTTTGGCTTTTTCTTGAATGGTTTATTATAAGGTGGCAGAAGCGCATGTTCAGTGCAGAAACTGACCCTTTGCGCAAAGCCCTGAATGCCACAGAGACCGTCCCTGGGCTCTGAGCTGAGTAACCTGGAGTCATCTCCATCTGGCCACTTGCTCACAACTCCAGATGGACACAGGCCGGACTGGTAGGAATCCACAGTGGGGGTGTGGGTGGGGGGCAAGCCTGTCTCTTCCTTCCATTGTTTGTGCGCAGCTTCCTCTTCCTCTTCAGCTTGGTCCTAGAACCAGTGGACACCTCTGTTTTGGTGCCAAGGTAAAGAAGCTGGACAATTGGGTGAAATAATTGGACCTGGTGGGGAAAGTGGCACTCTGTACAAAGCCTTGGCTGTGTTTTGTGATATCCTAGAATGGACAACTGGCCTGGAAGTGACCGCAGGGGAAGGAATGTGCGTAGGTAGGTAGGCAGGCAGGGAAATCCGTTAGTTACTCTTGCTTCATTTGTCATGGCCTTCCTTTTAATGAGCTCAGAGAAGCAGTTTTAATTTGACTGCACCCAAGAGCTTATACAGAGTGACTCCAGGTGACCTAGAAGTCTCCCCCTAAAGCAGGGGTGCCCAAACTACAGCCCATGGGCTAGATCTGGGCCCCAATGTCAATTCATCTGGCCCATGCCACCCTCATCACTACTGGAAGTGGAAGCAAAACGTGCCCATGCAGGCGCATTTTGCTTACACTTCTGGGAGCGGTGTGGGCCAGATCTGACCCACGGGACATAGTTTGGACACCTCTGCCCTAAAGTTCCATTAGGCCCAGCTGAGTTTGGATTTTGCTGCTGTGGTTCCAGGATCCTCAGGAAGGCACCCCTCGCAACAGAAGGCGCTCGACAGGACTGCAGCATCATCTGACGCCTCACCTCTGGCTCCCTGTCATCCCGTCTCCTGATGATGCCTCTGGCTCTGGGGCCTTCTGGCATTGGCGGCACACAAGAAACTGGCAGGAGGTAGGAACAAGTGAGAACAGATTGCACCTCCAGCCCTGGCTCCTCCAGTTCAGGCCTGCCTCTGACTGGCAGCCTGTGGCTCTCCACAACTTCATGAAGGTGGCGGCATGGTAGTGGTGGTGGTGGTGGTGGTTTCCCCTTTCTTCTCAGGAAATGCCAGGGATGGGTGGAGCTGGCAACTTCCTGCCCTGCAAAGCATGTGCTGTGACCCAGGCCTTTTCTCTTGCTTGCTTGCTTTCTCCCTGCCTGATTGAACGTTGGCACGGAAGATTTGCTCTGGCAGGCAGGCCCGTCTGTGGGCAGGCATTGAGCAACTCTTTCTGCCCAGCCTTTGCCATCAGCATCAATAAAGTCAAAATGCACTGAAGGGGGAGAGGAATTTGGGTTATTTTTTGGCAGGGAAAGCAGCTGCTATGGCGCCATCCCAGACCAGAACTGGTCGTACTCTTCCTCTTGCTATAGTCAAATTGAAATCTGCCCTTTGGTGACTCAGCCAGCCTGTCTCCCTCCCTGCTGGTTCCCCTCCTAGGATGAAAATGCTGCAGGGAAGGGAAACTTGTGGAAAGTTCACAGATTTATACGAGTACACGAGAGATTTGCTCGATCAAGGCTGAACGTGTGCTTTGCTTTCAGTTGCAAATCCTGATGTTCCCTGGGAGTCTTTAGGAAAACACGGCAGCATTTGGGCACTCAATTTTAATCCGTTCCACTGAGCTCGTTGTTGTACGAAACAATTTCTATACAATGCATGCATCGTATAGCAATTTTCCCTATGGGATGCATCGTACAACAATTTATTTATTTATTTTGCTAAGTGGCTTTTCCCATTGAAAATTTGTTGTACAATTTTTTTCCATAGGAAAAATTGTTATGTGGGACGCTATTTCCCCCCGAAACCTAATTGTTATGCGATTTTGTTGCTATACGGGACGATTGTTGTATGAGGTTCCACTGTACATGCATTGTTTACTCGGTTCCTATTGTTGAATGCTTATGGAGCATGGTCGCATTCCTCATAAGAAGAAAAGCCATAACACAGGGAGAGTTTAGCAGGATGGGCTTTGTATGCAGAAGGTCTTGTGTTCAACTCCTGGTGTGTCTAGACCAGTGTTTCCCAATGTGTTTCCAATTCCTGGAAGCTTCAGTCAGTCCATTGGCTGGTCAGTGCTTTTGGGAATTGATTTAGGCTTCTAGGAATTGAAGTCCAAAAACCAAAGGTTGGGAAACACCAGTCTAGATACATTTGGAAAAAAAATGCCTCAAATCCTGGCTACAAGCTTTGCTCCTTGACATAAAATATTAGCAAGATTAAAGGGGACAGCAAATATTGTAGCATTGAATATTAATATTGAACATTAAGAAGAGAAAACTGACTATAGAAGAGCCGCGCAGTAAATAATGCAAGATTGTACTATATGCCTTCCACATGGAGACTGCAGACAAGAAATCAGAAGAAGACTGAGAATTGCATAGGCAGTAAAGAAGGAATTAGAAAAGACCATCATGTATAAGGATATCAGGAAGTAAACAAAAAGGACAAAAAAGTTATGGCACCTTAAAGACTAACTCCTGTATTTAATTGTGAGCTTTTGTGGATCAAGTCCACTTTGTCAGACATAAGAGTCAAACCCAATGGCATAAATCTATATTTATGGCCATAATAGCTTCACTGGGCCGGTGTCCTGGTTGCCTTGGTTTCCTTATTTACTTCTTTGAGTGCAGAAACAAGGAGCATGTGCCCCTAGGAGAGCATTTGCCCATCCTTGGTTCAACCCCCAGGGGCTTTGGCCATCTGAAAAATGGGACTTCTGATTGCTGCTGCCCGAGGCCTCCAGCGTGAGCATCGGCTGCCAAGGTGGCTCGCTCTGGCTGTGTGTGTCTCAGTATGGACACTCGTTCTTGGCATAAAGAAAGATGTTGTTTCCCTCCTGCAGGGATGAGGAGGAGGAGGAGCAGCCCCTGTGAGCATCTCCTGGCTTAGCCCATGCTGCAAGGGACAACCTGGCCTCGAAGTCTCACGCTGGTTGTCTTTGCTCAAGGTATGGCTGCGTTGATCTTCAGCGACTCCTTGTTTTGGTCCCAGGGCACCTGCTTCTCATCGGTCGTGTGGGTGTGGGTGTTTGAGGGGCCTGTTTGTCCCAGAGGCAGCCCATAGATCTTACAGCTCCCAGGTTAGGGCATGTGTTGCATGACCTGGCATCTTGTGGGCATCCTGCTCACCTTTGCGGAAAAGGAGAGAAAATCTTTGCCACTGGCAGCCAAGGTGAGCGGCAGTATTAAGCAAGAAAGGCTGCACCCTGCCCCAAAGAGCTTATAGGTTTAGTTGTAAAAGGCGGGGGGGGGATGGAAAGCGGTGAGGATGGACTGACCTTGAAAGGATGGATCTGAGCCAATGCCCTTCCACATCCGCGGAGAGCCCATGCAATGGGTTTCCTCTCTTTCTCTCTCTCTCTTCCCAGGCCAAGAGGATGTCTGCTGCTTGGAGCAACCAGGCCGTGGTTACCCACGCCCTTGTGGCCCTATTTGGGATGGGCTCCTGGGTCTCCGTTAACTCCCTGTGGGTGGAGCTGCCTGTGGTGGTCAACAGGCTGCCAGAAGGTGAGGAGGAGGAGGAGGAAGGCTGGGGCTGAGCTTGGCATCTTGCCTGCTGAAGGGATGAAGCCTTTGCTGCAAACAGAGCCCAGTCTAACTCGTTGGGGATAAACAGGCTAATGCGGAAGAGAGGGGCATTTATAGGCCTCCTTTTGGAAGTAGAGATGGGCAGGAGAGTAGCAGGTGGGAAGAACAGTTGCCAGCCAGCCCCCTCCCCCCCCCCCTCCCCCGAGGAAAGGAGAATGTGGCTAGGGGGGCCTCTTGCAAAGAATAAAGCTTACAACAAATCAATACTATAATACAGTAGAAATACAAAAATTCAAAATTAAACATCACAATGCAATACAATGGGTAGAATCAAAATATCCAACACAAGAGCAAGAGCAAAAGAATACAATACAATATGATATAATAGGGTGGCTGTCGATCCCTTCCCCAGTCCCAAATACAGAACACCCCGGTGGCCCTCAGCGTCCCTCCCTATCCTCCGGTCGAGTGGGCCAGGAGGGAGGCGACGGCGCTCACAACTGGGCCTGCTTCCACCCCCGTACTGGAGAACAGCAAGGGTCCAGGTAGCCACGGAACCGGTCACAGCTGCTCTCACTTCCCCGCAGTCGTCCGGGGCCGAGAGTGGGGGGAGGTCCAGAGTGGCAGCGTGGCTGGGGCCAGGTGAAGGAGCTTGGGACTGACGTTGGCGTCCACGGCAAAAGTTCTTATAGCCACGGCGCCGGGGAGAGCGGGAAAGTCCTCCATGGCTGGCTGCGGGAGTCTTTTCTGCCTCCCAGCCAGGTGAGTCCGGGAGGGAAGCGACAGCATCCCCAGCTGCAGTACCTCCCATCCCTGCATCGATGGTATGAGCGCGGGGAGAGCAGCACAGCCTAGTCTGACCCTGAATGGGGTTGGTTTGAGGAACCCTCCGTGGTCCAAGTGGCATTGGAGCCAATTGTCTTCAGCCCAGGCCAGTGGGGTTGGTGGAAGTGGCAGCGCAGCCTCAGGAGGGCCACCCTCTGCCGAGAGCGGCTCACGGAGGCTCTTGCTCTTTGGGAGGCGTCTGGTCCACGGGCGGGAGCTGAGAAAGAGGCTTCACGCTGCCCTGACAGGCAGAAGGATGGAAACCAAAAATGAGCTTAAGCTACTTCTGGGTGGGCCAGATGTACAGCATTTATTGCGGCCAAGCAGGAGAAACCGTGAATAGATGGTCACAGGCAAAAAAAAAAAAGCAAACAAACCAGAGTGAGGAGAAGATCCGAGGCCAAACCACATTGGGCTCAGGAAACCCCATTGGCAGAATGAGTGGCGACACGAGTGGATTATAGTGGAGGGTTTCACTCCTGTTGAAGCTTCCTCGAGAATTACAAGATGGAGCAAACTGTGTTTTAGGTGAAAGAGCCGTAACAGGTGTGAAAGATGGGATAGGACGGGGGGGGGGGGGGCTTAGACCCGTCGGAGCCCTGGGTGGCTTCCTGACGGGAACTTATGGGCTTCTAGTCCTGGAAGGAGCCGTTGGACTGGCCTGGATCCGGAGTGGCCTTTGCTCCCTTGCTTTTCCTGTAAAAGAGAAATGCTGTCAGGCTCTTGTGGGGGTGGGGGGTGGGGGTGGCTCTGGCCGGTCTTGTGCCAGAGGCTGAGCGGCCTCCTCCTTCCTCTCCCCCCAGGTTGGAACCTGCCTGCCTACCTGTCCGTCTTGATCGCCTTGGGGAACGTGGGCGCAGTGAGCGTCACCTTGGCCCACCACTTTGCCCCTGGGTGGCTGAAGGAGCGCTGGCTCATCCACGCCATCCAGGCCTTGGCGTTGGTGGCCAGCCTCTTCCTGGCCCTCTTCTGGGACCGGACGGCCATGGTGGCCGGCCAGGAGCGCAGCCTGGCCTACCTGGCGCTGACCTTCGTGCTGGCCTTGGCCTGCTGCACCTCCAACGTCTCCTTCCTGCCCTTCATGTGCCAGTTCCCCCCACTCTTCATCCGCACCTTCTTCATCGGGCAGGGGCTCAGTGCCCTTGTGCCCTGTATCCTGGCCCTGGGGCAGGGGGTGGGCAAGACAGAGTGCCTAAATGACATCCAGGGGGGGAACATCTCCCGGCCACACTACCTGCCGGAGAACTTCTCAGCCACCACCTACTTCTGGCTGCTGGTTGGCCTGCTGGCCATTTCGGCCCTGGCCTTCCTGGCCCTGGTGACCTGGCACAGGCGGGGCGGGGGGGCTCCTGGGGGGAAGAGCCCCTCCAAGGACAGCGTGGGCACAGAGGAGTCCTTCCCGCTCCAGGAGGACTCGACCCCCACCTCCAATCACACCATCGGGGACTCAGCTGACCCACCAGCTCCCCCCTTCTGGACCCGGAGGAACATCTTCCTGCTGGTGTTGCTGGGGGTCTCCAATGCCCTGACCAATGGCGTCCTGCCTTCTGTCCAGAGCTACTCCTGTCTGCCCTATGGGGACATGGCCTACCACCTCTCCGTGGTGCTCAGCAACATCGCCAACCCCGTGGCCTGCTTCCTGGCCATGTTCCTGTTGTGCAGGTAAGTGGGCAAAGAGGGGGACCCGCAATAGCCCTTGGGATCTGGGGTTTCCATGGGACACTCTATGACACCGGGTGGGGCGCCAGAAATGCCAATCCAGTGCTGGAGAGACTTCTACTGCTGACTGGGATTCTGCATGGATTCCCACATCAAATCCCACAGGATGGTTGGTGGAAGGTAACTTGTATTGCTGTGGGCAGGGCCACTTCTCCAGTCTGGATAGATCCCCTTGCTATGGTAATAGAGTAGACCCTACTGCCAGTGACTCAACATCTATCACCAGGTGGTTGTTAATGAGCCCGACCACCATGAGGACTAGTGGCCTTGGGTAGTGAAGTCCACAGAGAAGGATGATGGTCCCTAAGTGGATTAAATCCCACTTGAATCCATCTTGATGGAGGGCAGCAGCTTCATCCATCCTGGCCTGGGGCTGAGGAGGACTTTGTGTGCCAAAAGGGCTCAGAACGAGAAATTGACTCACGGAAGTGGCTCAGTGGTACTATGAGTGTCATGCTGCGATGCGGAAGGCAAATGGAAGGCCACTGCATTATATTCTCGGGAGAATCTTCATGGCTGATTGCAATGAAGATTGCCAATATTCAGAATCGGATACGGCAAAAAAGAAGGCAGTGCAGGGCCACCTTCTAGTCCTCATTCATCAACCCTATTTGGCGAGACAGTTTTTACTCCCACATCAAGTAAGACAAGACCAAAGAGGACCAGGGAAGGATTTGAACCCATGTCCTGGTTTCATGGCCTTCCAGATCTGTGTTCTCCATAGAGGTCGTCCCCAAGGAAGGACTGAGCATGAGGAGCCGCTCTGCTGGCATGTTGGGGGCAAAAGGCTCATTGTGAACCACCCAGAGAGGGAATGAAGTGCTGTGGGTTGGTATAGAAGTGGCATTGCTAATTGCTCTTCCTGGGGCTGCCTCGGTTTCTCCTCTGGAGCCCTCCAGGATCAGGCCAACTAAGCAGGCCGCCTCTCCCACACTCTGCTCTGTTCCCACAACAGCTGGCGTGGCTTCCTCCTGCCCTTGAGTTGGGAGCCCAGGTGCCTGTGAACAGTGGCCTGTGGCCACTCGGGGTGGGGGGGGGCACAAGGAGGCAGTCAGCAATCATCCACGGCTCTCCCAGGCAAAGGAAGAGGAGGAAAAGGACCCTTCCTGCCCAGTCCTCCGACCCCCACCTCCTGCCTAGATCTCTTGTGTGTGTGGGGGTGTGTGGCTTAGAGGAGGGGTAGATGTGCATCCACACTCTGGCTCTTTGTGGCATTGGTGGACAACAGCCCCCCCCTCCTGACCACAGCGGGGGGGGGGTTGTCAGTATATATGGTGAGGCAAGGAGCAGAAATAATGTCAGTATGGTCTGAGTAATTAATCAGAGTCAGGTGTCCTCCAACCATGACTCAGCATAGACATGACTGGCTGTAAGGGTTATAAAGCATAATGTATCCTTAAGCCGTTGTGGGTTGTTGGGTTGTGGTCGTTGGTTGTTCATTGAAGACTTGACTGAACTGAAGAGACAGAGACTTCTGCTGAATACTACTCTTTATCTGCTATCTGTAAATATTGTAAATGTACCAATTCAAACTAAGCCTGGTGCATTGTCCTCTTTCTGGGACTTGCTACAGCCCAGGCTGCAAGAATCCTCACTCAAATCAACAGGGATTTCCCACTTGTCCACCTGCAGGTCCTCCCTGGGCTTGAGCCTCATCTCGGCCGTGGCTTGTGTCTTTGGAGCCTACCTGATGGCGCTGGCAGCCCTCAGCCCCTGCCCGCCGCTGGTGGGCACCTCTCCAGGCGTGGCTCTGGTGGTGAGTAGGGGTGTGTGTGTGCTCTGGCGGAGTTGGGGGGGGGGTCATCAGAAGACCAGCCAGCCAACACCACACACACACACACACACACACACACACACACACACACACACACACACACACACACACACACACACACACACACACACACACACACACACACACACACACACACACACACACACACACACACACACACACACACACACACAGGTTGGGGAGATGAGCCTGGTTGCTCAGAGGCCACACCACGACCTCTCTCTGGATAGATTTGGGCTTTGCGGGACATGATCCGGCACTCCATCCTTGGTCCAGGTCAAACTCCGTGGGCCACACACACTAGCTAGGATGAGACTCTCTATTATTGCCTTTCTTCAAGTTCTCGCTCAGCCGCGAAGGGGTCCGCATGTCGCCCTGTGCCAGTGGCAGGATCCTGCTCTTCGTAGACAGAGAAAGTGGCTTTGCCCTCCCCTGTGTCTCTCACGGGTCCTTCTCAAACTCAAATCTGGCCCCGGGGGGTGGGGGGAGAGACCTTTCCTCCTGCCTTCCGTTGCTTCAGGAAAGGCCAGCTGCAGCTTCATGGGTGTCTTTCAACATTCAGATGGTTCTCAGTTGTTTTTGGCCCAGCCTAGAATCTGTGGAGCGCCTTTTGCCTCTGCCCCAGCGCCTGCCAACCTAGACATTGCAAGTAGATAAATAGGGACCATTTTGGCAAGAAAAGTAACTGCATTCCGTGCACTCCAGCATCTAGCCATGCCTGCCACATGGCCATGGAATGTCTGCAGACGCAGGCTGTGAACAGAGATGAGCACTGCTCCCTAGAGTGAGATACAACAGGCTCTTGAGCAAGGGAGACGGTGACCCTCTAGGGCCCGTAGTTCTGCAGGGCTCTTCCGCCCACCTGAATAGGTGCCTCTTCTCCCCTGCAGGTGACCTCCTGGATCCTCTTCCTGGGCCTCTTCTCCTACCTGAAGGTGGTGATTGGCAGTCTGCTGCACGAGGCTGGCCACACGGCTCTGGTCTGGTGCGGAGCGGTCATCCAGGCAGGCTCCTTGGTGGGGGCCCTCTCGATGTTCCCCCTCACCAGCATCTTCCACCTTTTCCACAGTGGAGCGGACTGCGTGGACAATTGCCCGATGTGACCAGGGAGGAGGATGCCAAGCAGAGCAGGCTTCCGTGGCCGATGCGCATGGGAAGACTGTGGCCCTGTGGCCTCTCCCACAGAAGCACTTGATGGAAGAAGCACTTGGGGTGGGGGGGGGGGGTGGGAGACTGCTCTGCCTGCCCACCACCCCCTTCCCGTGGGGTTTCTGTGGCTCTTTTCTGGTTGCATGGGGATGGATTGGGGCAGGCTGCCTTTTCTGGCCTGGCATCCATAGCGGAGGAAAGCCCCCTCCCTCCTCCTCCCTTGCTGATGTGTCTCTGCTGTCCATCTCTGATGAGAGAGCCAAAGAGGGGGGGGGGCGGTTGGAGACTGACCGACCTACCGGCCTTCCTCTTTTCTTCCTTTCCCTTATTCTTCCTTCCATCTATCCATCATTCCTTCCTTCCTTCCTTCCTCTGGGAAAGAGGTGGGCTCTCCTTGCCAGTCCTTGTCTCATGTTGGCCTGGATTTTACTTTGTGGGCCATTTTCCATTTTGCTTGGGTGGGTGGGCTGAGGGCAAGCAGGAGAGGGGAGGGGAAGGCCAGAATCCCCTCCCCACCCCCACTTTTCATGTGCTCAGGAAAGTGGGGTCTCCTCCTTCCTCTTCCCACGCCAGAAGCCCCTCTGGTCGCTTCCTTGAAAGATGAACTCTGCTCTATTTTAACGCGAGCTTTCGTGGATCAAGTTCACTTCCTCAGGCTCAGTCCAGGAAAGCTCAAATTGAAACGCAGCTTTTAAAGTGCCTCCATGTTTCTGTCTTTTTGTTTTGACTTTTGTATCTTGTCTGATGATGCCTGCACAGACTAAAGTGGCCCCTTACTCTGGGAACTCCAGTGGCCGTAGCGCAAGCTCCCAAAATGCACGGCGGGAGGAGCCTCTTCTCCCAACTTGTGGGAGGGTGGGCTTTGTTGTGGGATTTTTTTTTTGGGGGGGGGAGATGCTGCCACCCCACCCACCCCCGTGCATTAATGCAGCATCCAAATGGCCTCCATGGGGCACCGCCTCGCCTGTCCTCGGCTCCATGGGTCTCCGAATGGTTTGACATTCAGTGGCTTCAGTGGGAACAGGGGCCTAGAGGCTGCCAGGGACGTTGGGGGCACATGGGGTGGGGTGCAAGGACATAGCCTTAGAGTTTGCAACAACTTACCCCACAGGGCCAGTATGTGCTGCTCAGAAATAAATGTTTCTACTTTAGACTCTGCCTCCCTGCGAGATGTTTTGGGGTGGGGGTGGGGAGTGTGTGTGTGTGTGGGGGGGGGGGAGGGGGAGCCTGAGGGCAAAGCCCAGCTGGAAGTGAGCCCTGGGTGGGGAGGTTGCTAGGCTCTGCTGCAGGCACCACCTGGCAACCCTGGGCTGGCCCCAGTTTTTGTTGCTTTCCCAAACCGCTACGCCCCCACCCCACCCCCGGGGCAGGGCAGCCACAGGGTGGGAGCCACCTCTGCCCCCCCCCCTGCCAGGAGGAGTCCAGCTGCCATTTCTCAGCTGTGCCAGAGGCACACTGCAAGGGATGTACGTGTTGCGTCACATATCATGGGAAGAGCATGTGGGCCAGGCTAAGCCCAGTGGGACAGGGGTGTGTGCCAGTGCCTGTGGTCAAGGTACTCCTTTGTTTAAAAGTCAGCCGTGTCCGACTCTTCTCCATTTACAACCCTAACCCTGACCAGTGCTGTCGGCCTCTGCGGACATTTCTGTGGTCATGTGGCAGGAATAACTAGGCACAGGAGCACAAATGGTACCTGTTTATCTACCTGCAAATGCTTGCTTTCGAACTGCTAGGTTGGCAGGTGCTGGGATACACTACAGGAGCTCACTTTGTCATGCAGCACTCGTATCTTGAACTGCTGACCTTCCAGGTGTCAAGTCCAGCGTCGTCTTAACCACTAAGCCACTGCTGTCCTGATACCTTGAAAGGATGTGAGTAAAAGCAGCAGCCTGCAATCTTTGCTCTATGCAAGTGCCAAGGCAAGTGTGTCCCCTTACCTGGCAGGAGAGAGACCTGGGCCACAAAGGGCCAAGGCATCATCCTACCTCTCTCTGCCCGGCCCAGGTTCTTCCTGAGATTCTGCCACTGGCGCACTCGTGACCTGCTGCGCCTCCAGGCCAGAGTTTCAAACTGGGCTTCCTGGCAGGAATTGGGGGTGGGAGTGTCACACCCTTCTTTCACCTGGGGTCCAGCTGATGTCCACAGACCCATTTCCTATTCCGCCCTGTGGGTGCAGTGGGGTGCAGTGAGGTAGGTGCAGAAGAGAGCAATCCTTGGACTTTTGCTCCACAAGACCAGCCTTAGTGTGCCACCCTGGCCATCTCCAGGACATGGAAGTTGGCTGTATCCGTCCCATCTGAGCTACCCCGTCTCTTCTGGTTCCAGCAGAAGGTGGAGCGGGGTGTTCAGCACATGATAAAGAGATAAAGTTCCTAGATATGCTCAATGATTGTTCCCTGGGACAGATGGTTGAAGACCCAACTAGAGGTACAAGAATCCTTGACTTGCTCCTGAGTAATACTCAGGATCTGGTGCAAGATGTTAACGTGACTGATGCAATAGGGAACAGTGACCACAACTCAATTATGTTTAACTTGATCATAGACCGCAAGTCACTGATAAAATCTAACACAGAGACCTTAAATTTTCAAAAAGGAAATTTCCCAAAGTTGAGGAAACTAGTAAAAAAGAAGCTGAAAGGGAAAATTGAGAGAGTCCAAACACTCCAAGAGGCATGGAGGCTGTTTACAAAAACAATAACAGAGGCCCAATGGGAATGCATTTTACCCAAAAGGAAAAAGGCCACTGCCAGGTCCAAGAGGACTCCAATGTGGCTTACAGGAGCTGTTCGGGAAGTGATCAAGAGCAAGAAAAGCTCATTTAGAAGATGGAAGGCTTGTCCGAATGAGGACAGCAGGCAGAAACATAAATTCTGGCAGAACAAATGCAAGGCAACAATCAGGAAAGCAAAGCAAGACTTTGAGGAGCGTATAGCTAAAAATACTCAGAGAAATAACAAAGACTTCTTTAAGTACATTAGAAGTAAGAACCCAACTAGGAAGGCCATTGGACCATTAGATGACAATGGAAGGCAAGGGGTTATTAAAGAGGAAACAGAGATTGCAGAGAGACTCAATGAATTCTTTGCTTCAGTATTCACTGAAGAAGACAGAGGCCACATGCCCAAAACAGAGCCTATCTTCGTAGGGAGGGAAACCGAAGAATTAAGCAAGATAGAAATAACCAGGGAGGAGGTCCTTGCATGTCTTGTTAAGCTAAACACTAACAAATCCCCAGGACCAGATGGCATCCATCCACGAGTTCTCAGGGAACTTAAAGATGAAATTGCTGATCTCCAGGCCAAAATATATAATCTTTCCCTCAAATCAGGGTTTGTGCCTGATGACTGGAAGGTAGCGAATGTAACACCCATTTTCAAAAAAGGATCCAGGGGTGATCCAGGAAATTACCGACCTGTCAGTTTGACATGTGTCCCAGGTAAAGTGATGGAAACCATCCTAAAAGATAGAATTAATAGGCACATAGAAGAGAAGGCGCTGCTAAAGGAGAGCCAACATGGCTTTTGCAAGGGCAAATCATGCCTCACTAATCTGTTGGAATTTTTTGAGAGTGTCAACAAGCATGTGGATAAGGGGGATCCAGTTGACATTGTTTATCTGGACTTTCAGAAGGCTTTTGACAAGGTCCCGCACCAAAGGCTCTTGAATAAACTTACCAGTCATGGAATAAAGGGACAGGTCTTGTCCTGGATCAGCAACTGGCTAAGGGACAGGAAACAGAGGGTAGCACTAAATGGACACTTCTCCAAGTGGAGGGAAGTAAAGAGTGGGGTCCCCCAAGGTTCAGTACTGGGACCCCACTGGGACAGCTTTAAGAAAGGATTAGACAAGTTAATGGAGGACAAGGGGTTCCATGGCTATAATTATGGATACCTAAGGATAGCCTCTGGGTTGGAGAGATAGGTAGGATATCTCTCAATGCCATTTCCAGGGAATCCTAAGCAGGTGAAGGCATCTCCTTGGGAATAATACCCTGAAGCCAATGGTGAGCCACTGTGTGAGACAGAATGCTGGACTGGATCATGGGCTCCTGTGGCCTGTTTCAGCAAGGCTGTTCTTATGTTCTCTGTTGCATCTCCTCCGTGGCACCCTGGTTATCATCACTATCAGCCTCTGCCCCAGCAAAAGCCTCAGGAGAGCCTCACCAAAGGGCAGCAATGACATCAGTTTAGCATCCAGAAGCCTGGACTTCAGGCAGAGACAGTTTTTTTAAAAGAGACCTTTTGGCAGTCACAAACTCATTATAACAATTATAATGATTAATTTAATTTAATAGATAGATTTATATACCTCCCCAATCCGATGGCCTCTGGGCGGTGTTCACGTTAAAACCAATATAAAACAATTAACTGGGCCGTCCTCTGACTTCTCGCACTTCAGAGGAAGGCTAGTGGGAAGTGGTTTCCCATTCCTTTCTTCTGAGGGCACTCTTGAGATCATGCAGTCTGACCCGGGCACAAGGGAGAATCCAACGCCCATCCTCTGAGGGTCCAACTCACCCAGCTATCCAGCCTGCCTCACCCATTAACCAGAGTTGCCATGAATCATCCTGACAGCACATGGCAATAATTTTAAAACAAGGTAAGTATTGAAACACAATAGTCCATTTGAAACCCCCTCCATTGAAAATAAGAATTACAATAAAACAATCCTGGGGATTATGGCACTTTCTTCCAGAGATGTGTGCTCTAGTTTCAGGGCAGCCCAAAGGTCACCCTGAGATTCAGTGATCAGAGAGGCCCTGTCTCTATGCATGGCGCATCATCCAGCGCTGCCTGCTCGTCCCGGGAGCCCACACCACCGGCTCCCGGGATTCGAGGCAAGTGGGAGCCGTTGCTGCTGCCTCCGCCCTCCCCACCTGAAGGGCAGAAAAAGGAGATGCCGACGCCGGGGCTCGCCAGCGCTCCCTGCTCGTCCCGGGAGCCTACACCACCGGCAGGCATAAAGGGACCATCATTCCTTGCTCACCAGCCTCGGCATCCTCCTCCTCCTCCTCCTCCTCCATGGAGTTGGAGGAGGAGGAGAAGGGACCCCATGCGGCTGCTGCCAGCATCAAACGGAACACCTGCGCTGGCGGCGGGCATAAAGGGACCGACGTTCCTTGCCCACCAGCCTCGGCGTCTTCCTCTGTGGGTTCGGACTGGCGGGGGTTGGGGGCGGGGGGGGGGAGATACCTGGCCGCCTGAGGCATTTATCATCAACTGGTTGGCCAGATGTGCCTTCAGTGGCCTCGTTGCCCTTGCCGCCTTTGGTGTTCAGTAGTCAAGACAACGGAGATAGCCTTTAGTAGGTTAACACATCTTTATTGCATGGTATACAGAACCAACACGAGGTAATGGCGTTGATACAGCTCCTTTTATCCAGTGACTATACATTTGAATGTGGAACCACGGTAGCCTATTGGTTACGGTCAGCGGGGTCACGCCTTCTTCACCAGGTGTATGTGTGGCAGGAATAGTTCCCGCAGCTGGAGGTAGTTGGGGAATGTGTACCATGTGAGCCGAATGCTCGCTGCTGCCATCTCTGGTAGCAAGCTCGCATTCTTATGCAGCTGAGATACATGGTGTTCTATTACAGATTGCTTAAGGATACATTCTTTCCTGAAGTAGTTACATTCATCTTAAAGGTATAATGTAGCAGTTACATTCCATACACAACACGCCGGACCTGGCCTCGTCCTCCCGCGTGGGGGCGAGAGAAGGAGGTGACTTGCGGTGGGGCGGCTTACCATTCTTGCTGCCGGAACCAAAGGGGGATTGTGGGTGGGGTAGGAAGAGAGAGAGTTGGTCCTGCCAGCCAGGAAGGAGGGGCAGCATTCCATCTAGGGGGGTTCCAGGGACCCATATAGGTGTTGTGACGGGCATGGGGCGGTATGGCGGGTACCGTGGGGCGGGCCGCACTCGGGGAATGCGGGTCCCATGTTTAAGTGCGGTCCCTCATTCCAGCCCTGCAGGTACATCTCTGGGCCCTGAGCAGCAGATCCAGAGTGACCCCGCCCTTAGGCTGCTGCTGGTGAATGCCAGATCGGTCTGTCATAAGGCCCCCCTGATCCAAGATTCTATCCAGGAGGGGCAGGCCGACCTGGCATACATCTCCGAAACCTGGCTGACACCTGAGGATGGAGTACCTCTTTCGGACATGTGTCCAGCTGGGTTCGGTATTTGGCACCAGCCTAGAGGTGAGGTGAGGGGCGGTGGTGTCGCCATTGTTGCCAGGGAGTCCTTGGGAGTTGCTAGGGCCACTGCTCCACAAGTGTCTGGTTGTGATGCACTGCTTCTACAGTTGGGCCCCAAGGGTCAGTTGGGGATCTTACTCCTGTACCTGCTCCCTTGCAGGGTAAGGGTTGCCCTACCTGAGCTCCTCGAGGCCACCTCAATGTTGGCATTGGAGTTCCCGAGGCTCATGGTTCTGAGGGACTTCAATTTTCCATCATTGGGGATGGCTTCTGAGGTGGCAAGGGAGTTCATGGCTTCCATGGCAGCCATGGGCCTGACTCAGGTAGTTCGGGGTCCGACCAGGGGCAGTGGTCACATGCCAGACTTAGTTTTCTTGTCGGAGCAGTGGCAGAGTGACCTGAGATTACAGGATTTAGTCATCTCACCTGTGCCATGGTCAGATCACTATCTGGTGACTCTTGACTTTCTGGGGGCGATGCTTCATCGTAGGGAGGCAGGGCCTATTAAAATGGTCCGCCCTCGGCAACTAATGGATCCAGATGGTTTCCAGAGGGAACTGGGGGATGTTCCTCTGGATCGGATACACGGTTCACCCGAGGCACTTGTCGACCTGTGGAACAGGACGGCAACAGCAGCCTTGGATGAAATGGCGCCACTGCGGCCTCTCCGTGCCAATGGGGTTAGGTCATTCACGTGGTTCACGGATGAACTGCGGGAGCTCAAATGGGCAAAGAGACGCCTAGAGCGCCACTGGGTGAAGACCCGGGATGACTCCGATTGGACACTAGCTAGAGCTGCTGTTAGGGCCTACCTAGTGGCGATGGGGGTGGTAAGGCAGCATTACTTCACCACCCTTATTGCCTCCGCTGATAACCGCCCAGCCGCCCTGTTCCGGGTAACCAGGTCTCTCCTTGGTAGGGGGACCCCGGTGCCCGGTTGGCAGGGTTCGGCTGAGGACTTTGCTGACCATCTGGTGGAGAAAATCGATCGGATTCGTTCAGGGCTGAATCCCAGCATGGATGGGGAGAGTCGGGGGGGCACCAGAGCACAGTCTTGCTGTATGATCTGGGATCGGTTTGATCCTGTTGTCCCTGATGAAGTGGACAGGCTCCTTGCAGCTGTGTGTGCCACTACATGTCCTTTGGACCGCTGTCCCACCTGGTTGGTGAAAGTCTCCAAGGTGGTGACAGGAGGCTGGGTCAGGGTGATAATAAATGCATCATTACGGGAGGGGGTGTTTCCTGCACCGCTAAAACATGCTTTGGTGCACCCCCTCCTGAAGAAAATATCCCTTGACCCAGCTGTCCTTAGCAACTACAGGCCGGTTTCCAACCTTCCCTTTCTGGGTAAGGTTTTGGAGAAGGCGGTGGCGCGCCAGCTGCAGAGTGTCCTGGAGGAAGTGAATTATCTAGATCCCTTTCAATCAGGATTCAGGCCCAGGTATGGTACGGAGACAGCATTGGTTGCACTGATGGATGATCTCTGGTGGGAGCAGGATGGGGGTTATCCATCCGTCCTTGCTCTTCTTGACCTCTCAGCGGCCTTCGATACCGTTGACCACGGTATCCTTCTGGAACGGCTCAAAGGACTGGGGATCCAGGGCACTGTGTTGTCTTGGTTTTCCGCTTTTCTGGACCCAGTCGGTGTGGTTAGAGATTGAGAAGTCCAGCCCTAGGCTTCTCAAGTATGGGGTGCCTCAGGGTTCAGTGCTCTCTCCTCTCCTATTCAACATCTACATGAAGCTACTGGGTGAGATCATTCGTTCCCATGGGGTGCGGTACCATCAGTATGCGGATGACACCCAGTTGTACATCTCGGCCCGTGGGGACCCCAGTGATGCTGTTGACATCCTATCTGGTTGCCTGGAGGCCGTTGGGATCTGGATGGAGGCCAATGGGCTTCGGCTGAATCCCAGCAAGACAGAGTGGCTATGGATAAGGGGTCCAGTGTTATCCAGGGAATTACCATCTTTGGTACTGGATGGGACTATTCTGCCCCAGACAGACCCAGTGCGCAACTTGGGGGTCCTTCTGGACTCATGGTTGCTGCTAGAAGAACAGGTAGCGGCTGTGGCCAGGAGGGCTTTTGCCCAACTTTGGGTGATTCACCAGTTGCTCACACTCCTGGATCGGGACTCCTTGCTTATGGTCACTCACACTCTGGTCACTTCCCGACTAGATTACTGTAATGCGCTCTACATGGGGCTGCCCCTGACGACCATTCGGAGGGTGCAGCTGGTCCAGAATGCGGCAGCCCGGGTGATGATGGGGTGCGGACGATATGCCCGCGCCTCACCGCTACTTCGGGAGCTGCACTGGTTACCAGTTTGTCTCCGGGTGCAATTCAAGGTGCAGGTTTTGACCTTTAAAGCCCTACATGGCAGTGGGCCAGGCTACCTTAGAGACCGCATCGTCCCAAGAGTGTCTGCCCGTCCAACCAGAGCGGACCGGAGGGCCTCTCTAATGGTGCCATCAGTTAGGGGTGCACATCTGTCCAGCACCCGAAGGAGGGCCTTCTCCGTGTCCGCACCAACTCTCTGGAACCTCCTGCCAACAGATCTAAGACTTCAAAGAGAGTTGCTGCCCTTCAGGAAAGGATTGAAGACCTGGCTGGCAGGGCAGGTGTGGGGGGGCCCGAATGGGAACACGGCCCCCGCCTGCTGGCTTACGTAAAGAATTAAGAACTCTCTCTTCTTCTTCTTTTTATAGTGGGTGGGATATGGGTCTTTTAAAGTGGGTGGGATGTGGGTCTTTTAAAGGGTTTTATGTGTTTTTATAACTTGTTGTAATGCCGCCCTGAGTCGGGTTCTACCTGAGTGGGCGGCATATATAAATATGACAATTAAATTAAATCCTAAATGCATCTGTTGCTGGGGAAGAGCAGGTAGGCAGAGGGCAATTTAGCTGTTTGGTCCCTCTGGGTAGGTGTCCCCCCCCCCCTTGCAATGCTGAAGTTCTGTGGTTCATGCCCTTTCTTTGTCATACGCCTGGAAGTTCCTCCTGTGTCCATTGCACAAACGCCATCGGACCACTGAGGTTCTCATGCACAAAAGGAGCAAGGAATTAATGCTCTGTTGTCGTTTCAGTGCCCTTCTTTGGCAGCCAGAGGTCCCGCCTGAAGCTGAGGAAGCTCAGTACCATCCCGGCCTCTCGGTCCTTCTGAGCTCCTTTGGCCCTGGAGAGGTGTTGGGCAGCCCTGGCAGAAGAAGGGCAGTGGGTCACTGGCAGCTCCTTCCCTGCTCCAGCCAAGCATGTGTGGCAGCCAATGGAGCAGAAAGGGCAGGGACTCCTCCAGGGCCCAAAGTGCCCACTTTTGCCCTCCCTGAGAACCCATGCCACGCCCCCCCCTTGCCAGGCAGGGAGGGATAAGGGCAAGGGAGGCCAGATGGAGGGACAAAGAGGAAGGCAGGCCACCCAGGTTGCCTGCTCAGCTCAACTCCGTGGGGCAGGTGACCCTGAGGCCAGGGCTGAACCCCCTCTGCCAGGTAGGAGATGCCCAAGGGCAGGAACCCATTCTGCAACCCACCTCCCTTCTCTGATCCGTGTCAATGCCTGTTGAAAGAGCCACAGCAGGTCTTTTTTTTTGGGGGGGGCGCCTGCCTCCCCCTCCTCTTCCTCCCTCCTGCTTTGATCTCGTGAAACTGTAAAACTGCAAAATGTGCTGGCTAGTTCCCCACCACCACCACCACCACCACCCCCCAATCCTCACGGCAGGGCTCCTGTCCGGTGTAGGGTTGTGGGGCACGGGGAGGGGGCCCCTCCTTTCCACCCCATGCCTATGGGTCCAGGGAAAGGATCCTAGCCCGCGCGCTTCTCTCTCCCAAGCAGGTGTTTATTCTGGCGGGTGGGGGGGGGGGGGTGGGATTGCTTTCCTTCCTTGGACTCGGGCCGGCCCTGGGTCGGAGCCTGGACTCTTCGGCTGCCCTTCCTTCCAGGGGCCCCGCCCGGAGCGCTCCGAGTCTGGCCCGAGGGAGGAGGAGGAGGAGGAGGAGGACACGGGAGCAGCAACCTCCGCCCGCACCCACCTCGCGAGGGGGTGGGGGGGGGGTGTCCGGCCGATAAGCCTTGCCTTTTGAGGCTGGGGTGGTGGCTCAGGGGTGAAGAAGCGCACCTTGTTAGATGGAAGGCTGGCAAGTCGGCAGTTCGGGACCCGGGTGCTGCATGACGGATTGAGCGGCCGTCTCTGTCTCAGCTCTTGGGGAGATGGAAGGCGCCTCATTCGGGCGTCCCCTGAGCGGAGTTTCTCCTGCAAAAATCCTTTCAGCCCCGAATCAATTCTGACACGACATGATTATTACTCGCATCCTTGTGAACCCGGGAAGCGGCAGGATCTTCTGGGCTTGCTCTAAGGACGGGCGAGCTACAACGTCTGTTTCTGCCCCGTCAAGTCCTTCCTCTTCGTGGTTCCACACTTGAACGGCGGGTGGGTGTGGGGTGGGGGGTTTGACTGCGCGTACCTGTGCAGGTACAGGGAACCCCTTCGGTGGACTGACAGGGGGCCACGAAGGAGAAGGATATCAGTTGCAGGTAAGCAATCGCTCTGTCCTTATTGAGCCCTGGTGGCGCAGGGGTTAAACGGCTGTCCCGCCGCAGCCAAAACGTTGTGAGCTGGATCCCGATGGGGCTCCAGGTGAACTCAGTCTCTTCCATCCTTCCGAGGTCGGTACATTGAGTACCCAACAGGTTGGAGGTAAAATGCTAATGACCTTTCAAACCCTCCTAGAGAGTGCGCTCAGTACTTCGGGGCGGTATAGAAGTGGGATTGCTGTTGACCTGGCCAGGGTCTCCCGGGGGGTCTCCCTGCCCACCCGCCCCTGAATCCTTGCACAGTTGGGGGGGGGGGAGAGAGAACTGGCACCCCTGGGTGGAGTGGGGGTCGGGAATCGTCCCCCTTGGGTTTCCTAGAGGAACCTGGAGTAGTCCAGGTTCAGGCGAGGGGTGGGAAGCGGAGCAGCTTCTGGACTGACAGTGGGGGGTGGGGGGTCCCCCAGATCCTCCCACGTCCCCCCCCCCTCAACTTCCATGGTTTTGATTCCCTAGATCTCTTTCTCTATAGAAGTATTCTCCCTTCTCCATCACCCCAGGTTGCTCTTTTTTTTGGGGGGGTGGGGTGAGTGTTTCCTGGCACTTCCTGGGGGGGGGGGGGAGCAGCCTCCGGCCCAGAGAGGTCGGAGCATGGATATTACCACCGCTTCCCTACCACCACCACCACCACCTGGAATCTCAGGTCGGGTCCGAAGGTGAGCTGCAGTTTGAAAAAGCAGGGGCGTCGGAGGGAGGGAGGGAGAGGGTTAAAGACTAATCCAGCTGTGCTCTCCCTCCCCACGTGTCTGCCCCCCCCCCCCGCCTTTCCTGCCGATGTCAAACAGGAGGAAGGGCGGTTGTGTGTGCCAAAGGCAGAGACGGCCCAAGGCAGAAGACATCCACAATGTTCTCCAAAGGACCTTTTGGAGGCCACGAACTCATCATAACAATGATAATGATTTTCTTTTGGAGGTCATGAACTCATCATAATAATTGTCGTGACTATTGGGGGGGGGGGCTGGCATCTGACTTCCAGCGCTGCAGAGTAAGGCTAGTTCGAGCGGCTTCCCATCCCATCGCCTTCCCTTCCCTTCCGCCAGGGCCCTCTTGAGGTCATGCAGTCTGAACTGGGCAGGTTGCCCACAGGTCACTACTGGTTCTGTGGTGGGTGGGTGTTGCTTTTGCTATCAACACTTTCCCTTCATGGCCAGGCAAATCTGGATTGGGCTCTTGGACCTGGTGGCCACGGGTAAGGTGGACGGGGAAAGGGCAGCCAGAAGGCCCGGCCAGTGGGACCCGGTGGGGCTTTGCTCAGATTTCCTCCTTCCTTCCTCCCTTCCCTGGCCAGGAGGGCTGCAGAGGTCCAATGCTTTCGCCCTTAACATCTATTTCAAGTACACACACACGCACACATGCATGCACATGTGCACGCACGCACACACACACACTCCCTCTCTCCTCTTTGGCTTCTGTCAGTGTCACAGAGTGTTGTTGCAGTGCGTAGTAGCTGATACCAACTGTCTTTCTGAGCTGCTCCAGGAATGGCTTCTCATTTTCCTCCCCACCCCAGGGAGCATCTGTGGGGGATCAGGATTTGAACCCAGGTCTCCTGAATGCCCCACTGGCTCCCCAGCCCTGGACACTCACTCTGGTCAGGGAAAAGGGAAGCCTCTGCCCCCTTTCCTACCTGCATGCAGGGGCGGCGGGGGGGGGAGGTGGGAAAGGTGGCTTGGGGGGGGCTGACCTCTGACCTGCCAGAGGAGCCAATTCATGGCCAAACCAACTCTCCCTCCTTAAGCAAATACACTTACATAGCAATTGCAAGGATGCTTACATACCCCGACTCCTCCATGGCGCTTAGAAGTGCCCTCTCTGGGCGTCTCACAAGGCATGATTAGCATTTGGCCCCCCAACATGCACGTGATTCATTTTACCAGCCTCCGAAGGATGGAGCCAAAGCTGTGCCAACCATATCCAACTCCAGCATGTGGGGCTTGTCTCCACTTACGGCCCAAGAGCCAGCCCTGTCTACCTCTGCAGGCATTTCCACCAAATCAGTACCTAGTTATCTACTTGCAATCTCATGCTTTCAAACTGCTAGGTTGGCAGGAACTGGGACAGATGATGGGAACTCGCTCTGTAGTGCAGCACTCAGGTTGCAAACTGCTGGCCTTCCAGGCATCGTTCAATATCTTAACCACTAAGCCACGGCAGCCCTAATGAGGAGGTTTAAATTTGGAGTTGTGGGTCCTGTTCCTTTACACTTGCTTTTCTTTTTCTTTTTGGCTATGAAAAGTAAAACACGGCCATAAAAATAGTATGAATATGCAGTATACAGAATACCAACTCGGACTGAATGGCCTGGCCAACCTCACGGTTCCTCCAACCTATCCTAAAAGAAGGACACCCGTTGTTGCTCATGCATGGTCAGCCTCTTCCTGGGAGGCAGGAAAGATGCAGGAGGAGGGTCGGGTGGGAGAAACGTCCTTCCTTTGCTCCTGCCAGAGGGGCCGCTCCATCTGTCCATCCGTCCGTCCGTCTGTCCTTCTTCTTCCCAAGGTCATGCTTTGCTTAGCCCACCCCCACCCACCCACCCACCTTATCTCCTTCCTCGAGTGCAGCAGCGCCAGGATTGTTTCTCCTGCTCCAGCTGGTCTCTCAGGCGCCACCACGGCCTTGCCAGTCCCCGGACCATAAATGAGGGTTAAGTTCATGGGACGAAGCTGCAGTGGAATGAGTGGTTAAGGCGCTGAACTTGACAACTGGAAGATCGGCAGGTCAGCAGTTTGAGACCCGAGTGCTGCATGACAGAGTGAGCAGAAATGTCCCAGAGAGGGAGGTATAAAAATGGAATAAATAAAATAAATAAAGTCCACATAGTCAAAGCAATGCTATTCCCGGTGGTAATGTATAGCTGTGAGAGCTGGACCATTAGGAAAGCTGAGCGCAAAAAAACAGACGCCTTTGAAATGTGGTGTTGGAAGAGAGTTTTGAGAGTCTCCTGGACAGTGAGGAGAACAAATAGGTCGATCTTAGAAGAAATCAACCCCGACTGCTCCTTAGAAGGTCAAATAGTGAAGATGAAGATGAAGTACTTTGGACATCAAATGAGAAGAGAGGATTCAGTTGAGAAAGCCTTGATGCTGGGAAAGGTAGAGGGGAAAAGAAGAAGGGGGCGGCCCAAGATGAAATGGCTAGATGGTATTGTAGATGCAATGGGCACAGAGGTGCCTGGCGTCCATGGGGTCATAGGGGGTTGGTATTGACTGTGGACTGAACAACAACAACAACAACATCACAAATGCTCCTTCTGAATGGTGGCCGAGAGGGTGCCGGGGGCGGGGGGAGTGTGGCTGCCTTCAACCCCACAGCTGCTCTTGGGTGCAAGAAGAGATGATTTAAGAATGGCCTGCGGCTAACTCACCTTCTCTGTTTCCTCTTCCAGAGTCGGCCTCTGCCACAGCCCCTTTGCCGTGTGGGAGCCATGGGTTTGGGGGTCCAGGCCCTGGTCTGCCTGCTGGGCACGGGCTCCTGGGTGGCCATCAATGGGGTCTGGGTGGAGCTGCCGCTGATGGTGGCCAGCGTCCCAGAAGGCTGGCTCCTGCCCTCCTGCCTGACCCTCCTCATCCAGCTGGCCAACGTGGGCCCGCTGGCCTTCACTCTGGCCCACCACTTCCTCTCCGGCCGGCCAGGCGAAGTGGCCGTCATCTACCCCCTCCTCTGCCTGGGCTGCCTGGCCTGCCTCCTGCTGGCCTTCTTCTGGCGGGAGACCAGCCTGGTGGGAGGCTCTCCGCGGAGCGTAGCCCTGCTCAGCCTGCTCTTCGGCCTGGCCCTGGTGGATTGCACCTCCTCCGTCACCTTCCTGCCCTTCATGCGCCGCTTCCGGCCACCCTACCTGACCACCTACTTCATCGGGGAGGGGCTGAGCGGCCTATTGCCAGGCCTGGTGGCTTTGGGCCAGGGCGTGAGCACCGTCCACTGCCATAACGGAAGCCGGGTGGGCAATGCCACGGGGAAGGAGGGGCAGGAAGAGGGCCCCCGCTTCTCTGTCTCCACCTTCTTCCTCTTCCTCACCGGGATGATGGCTGTCTGCCTGGCTGCCTTCCTCCTCCTCAACTACCTGCCTGCAGCCAAGAGGGAAAAGGCCAAGGAGAAGTACCAGGCGCGGGCACAGCAGAGACCGGAGGGCATGCGGGTCACAGTGGTGGAGGAGCGACCCATGATGGGGGCCCGGGGCGCCTCCAGTGGGGTCTCCTTTGGCTCTGGTGCCTACACCTGCACCCAGCTGGCCTACGTCTTCCTCCTGCTCGCCTGGGTCAATGCCTTGACCAATGGGGTCCTGCCGGCCATCCAGTCATACTCCTGCCTGCCTTATGGCAATTTAGCCTACCACCTCTCAGCCACCCTGTCTGCCTTGGCCAACCCGCTGGCCTGCTTCCTGGGAATGTTCCTGCCCAGCAGGTGAGCGGAGGGGGCAGGTGTGTGGGGGGGGCACGGCCCACCTGCCGGCTGGGCAAGGGCCTTGAACTGCACCTGAGGCTGAGGGAGTGCCAGGCGTCAGGAGGGGGATGGCACTCACCCACCAGCCAACCTGTGGGTGAAGCAAAGGAAGGGGACTCAAACCGTCTCTTTCCAGCTACTGGTGCAGGATTGGGGGGGCATCAGGGGGCACCTTGATCCCACTTTCTAGAGAACTTTGGAGGGGGGCATTGGGGCGCGGGAAGGCCACCTCTGGAACCTGCATCAGGGGAGGAAGGGAAAGTCACTCCTTTTCTCCCCTCCCCCCCTTTGTTTTGTTCTCCTTCAGGTCTCTGGGGCTGATGGGGGCCCTCTCCTTGGCCGGGACCCTCCTTGCCTGCTACATCCTGGGCGTGGCGGCACTGAGCCCCTGCCCACCCCTGCTGCACCAGCAGCCCCTCGGTGCCATCCTGATCGTAAGTAGGAATGGAGCCGGATCAGGCCCCTGTGCCCATCCTCCCACATCCCATGCCACACCCCACCATCTGCACCCACCATGGTCATGCATAGCAGTGGCTGCTGACCCCTGCGGTTTGCCCAAGGAATGGTCCAGGGGGGGTCAGTTTCCCAAGCCCAGCCCCACCCCATCCGCCCCTTCCTGGGGTTCAAGTGACCCACGTTGGCTCCTCTTCCCCCTCTGACCCTCTGCAGCCTTTTCTCTGGGGCAAAACATCACAAATTCCCCCTCCCCCACAAACACCCCTCCTGAAAGGGGTCTCTCCCCCCCCCCAACTGAAGCCAAATCAACCGAATGGCTTACCAGAATCAACAAGGGGGAGAGGGAGGGGAGAAGGTGCTCATAGTTTAAAGCTGCTTAAAAACTGAGGCATATATCATGCGCGCGCCTCATCCCAACATGCTGCTGTTCTCTCCGTGATGCTCTGGTGGAGCAACAGGAAGGTTAAAGTCATGGAGCCAAAAGGCCCCCCCCCCTCAGATCAAAAGAAAGGAGGAAACCAATGGAAAGAAGGAAGGAAGCAGGAGGAGGAGGAGAAGCAGGGAAGAAGCTTTTTGCTAGCCTGAGAGAACAAACTGCCTCTCTTGGTGATGGGGGAAGCCCCATGAAGCCACTTGGGGGACTTTAGCCATACGCACATATGTGCCCCAAACCCACAGTGGCCCCTCCAGTCTTGGGGTTCTCGCTTGCTCCCCAATGATGACAACCCTCCCTCCCTCCCTCTCTTCTTCTCCTCCTCCTCCTCCTCCTCCTCCTCCTCTGCAGGTGATGTGTTGGGTCTTCTTCGTGGGCCTCCTTTCCTACGTCAAGCTGATGATTGGGATGCTTCTGCGGGATGAGGGGCGCAGTGCTCTTGTCTGGTGTGGGGCTGTGGTGCAGCTGGGCTCCATGTTGGGGGCCCTCACCATGTTTCCTTTGGTCAGCATCTACCACCTCTTCCAGTCTGGAGACCCCTGTGGCACCACTTGCCCGGAATAGAGGCCCACGGGAGGAGGGACGGACAGCGCCCCCGCTTTGCTGGCAGGAGGGCCTGTGCCCCACATGGCCTGAGAGTGCAGCCCTGGCATCTGCAATGCCAACCACAGAGAGAGTGCTGGGCACAGGATTCCAGGACTAGTTTGATCCCACTGTGGAACCATCATATCTGCCAGATGGTGCAGCAGACGTTACTCCAGGCCGTCCCACATGAGATGCTGCTGGCTTGGCCCCTCTTGGTACAGCACAATGAGGTGCACCTATGTGTGCATGCACAAGCACGCATGCGTTAACCCCCCCTCCCCTTTCCCCTGGTCCTCAGCTGCTGCTTCAGTCTCTCAGTAGTAAAGTCAGAAGAGGGAGCCCGACCTCCACCTTGAGAAAAGAAGCCACGCTGCCAAATTCAAACCGAATGCAGCTAAGAGGGGAACAACCACCACACACACACACACACACACACACACACACACACACACACACACACACACAAGTTTGGTTCACTCTGGGCAGTTTGCAAGTTAATTAGTCTTTTTTGCCCACAACATGCTGGGGACTCATTTTACTGATCTCAGAAGGATGGAAGAGGCCGTCAACCTTGATCCCCCCCATCAAAC
The DNA here is from genome assembly GCA_035047305.1 of Bradypodion pumilum. Lineage (NCBI taxonomy): Eukaryota > Metazoa > Chordata > Lepidosauria > Squamata > Chamaeleonidae > Bradypodion > Bradypodion pumilum. The sequence goes on from JAWDJD010000004.1 coordinate 345,894,451, forward strand.
TCACAACATTTTGTCTAACCACTGTGCCACCAGGAATGCGATGGGGCAATCATAACCTGCCTCCGAATGCCCCCACCCCAGTCCAAAAGACGACTGACTGGCAGAGTCCCGGTAGCACCGCCCGCCCTGCAGGCATCACAACCCTTTTGAAACACACACACACACTTAAAAAGCACACCCCACTAATGGCTACTTTTCAGTCTCAGAGCACGATTCCGTGAGTGCGAGCATAGAGAGAGAGAGAGAGAGACGGGCTTAAACCTTGCAAGTTTTCTCCAAGGGAGGAAGGGGGGGGGTTGCTCCTGCCCCTCATCTTTTTCTGGCTGTCTTCCCAACAACCACCACCACCACCACCACCACCACCACCACCACCTGCTTTTCCAGCTCCTGCAATAGTTTTTAAAGTTGTGACAGCCGCAGCTGTTTGCCACTTAAGCACACCATAACTTTATGATAAAAGCATTTTTTCATATTGGCTGTTTGGTATTTCATTCACTACTCAAGGGAGCGTTGTCTCTGAAGCGCACACTCGACTCCTGTCCTGCACCCCAGGGGAATGTTTGCAAACATGGAAGAATAAAACATCCATAGCATGATCCACCCCAAGGGAATGGTGGATTTGCAAGACAGGATCCTGCCATGAATTGCAAGAGGACATGAAGTCTGGTCGGAAAACCAATGGGCTCCAAGGGGCTGATCCTCTGAGGTGGTGAGCTCCAGTGGTGCTCTGAAGCGAGTCCAGCCCCGTGGGTTGACAAAGGGCCACCTTCTCGGTCCTGAGGCGCATGTGGCCGTAGCTGTCTTTTTTGTAAAGAGCATTTCTCCATCTGTCACAGCCTCCCTCTGCATGAGGCACTTCCCGACCGTCCTGTTGCCAGTGACCAAAATACCCATGAAAAAGCCTACACCTTTTAAGGACACGAAAGCTTCCTACCCTCCATGGCTTCCGCCAGTTGCAGCCACTGCAGGAAACGAAGACCAGCCAGTGGTCCCATCTTGCAAGAGGGCTGAAACCACCCAGACGCCTCGTCTGGCCATGGGTCCCGCCGCCCTCCTCACACACACCCCAAGTGGGCCGTGGGAAAGTAGCCCAAGGCGGTCCAGAGGCCTGTTATGGCCTTGCTTCGAGAGGAATGTTTCAGTTCAGAGTCTGGTCAGAAGAGTGAGACTGAACAGATGAGCTGATCTCCTCCACCAGATGTGAAAGGGACAAGGCAGGGGGACTGGCAGTGCTTCTCGGGAGCTCCAGGGGGCAGCAGAGCCCCGCCAGAGGAAGAGTCCAGAGAGGTGGGAGTGGGGTGGGGGTGGGGGACTGCCCAGGCTTTGCTGATGTGTTTGCACCCAAGGCAGGAACATCGAAAAGGACAGCGACACCCCCTCCCCCACCCCCACCCCCACCCTGCTGCTCGTTGGGCAGGGCAAGTGTCTGGGCCCAGCTGGGCTGCTGCAGCCCTGGCAAGTGGTGGTGGTGGTGGTGGTGGTGGTGCCCAGCCCAGCCCTGCCCTGCCCGCCCTCTTCCATTGCCTCAGGGAGAGAAGTGCTCTGGCCACCTTCCTTCCTCAGCTGCCCTCCTCTCAGGGCCGTAGCCAGGACTCTAGATGTGGGCAGGTGAATATTTTTCCCCAGGATGGGCAACAATGTCATACATATATATGTGTATAAGCAGTGGAGAGTTTGAGGGTGGGCAAACCGCTCACTCAGGGTGGGTGATGCCCACCCTGGCCACCCCCTGGCTCCGTCCCTGCCTCCTCTCTAACTCTGCCACCTCAGCTCTCCCTTCTGTCCCGGGGCTTCAATAGAACAAAGAACTGCCAGGCTGCCACCTTCCCTTCTTCCCTGAGGAAGAGACCCTCAGGTGCCAGGGCTCTGAGGAAGGAAGGAAGGAAGGAAGGAAGGAAGGAAGGAAGGAAGGAAGGAAGGAAGGGGCCATGCCTCCCTCCCTTCCCCTCGCCCTGGGCAGCTCAAGATCTTCTGCGGGCTCCTCCGCACTCCTGCAGGTTCTGGTGGGTCTTTGTGCGGACTCCTGCTGCCCACGGTGGTGGCCTCTGCCCTTCACTAGCTGCTCTTCTCGGCGGTGCCAACTCCGAGAGAGGAGGCGCCACTGGTTGGGATGCCAGTCAGGAGGGCGCATGGGGCCACTGGGGCCACAGACAGCGATGCTCCTTTGAGAGTATGGAGGCCACAGCCAAAGCACCAGCCAGCCAGCCAGCCAGCCCTGCTTTCTCAGCCTTGGGCCAGGCTTCCTGTGGGTCGGGCCCCCCTGGGGACGTCCTCCTGCGTGGGGCTGGGCTCCACAGAGTGGGACTCCAGGAAGCCCTAGTGGGGAGGGTGGGGGTGGCACACGTGCTCTCGGCAAGGGTTAGAGGGAAGCCAAGTAACTCCCTGGTGCCAAGCTTCCCTCTGCCCGCCTGGGGCCAAGTGGGCAGAGAGGGTGCCCGGGGGTGTCTGCCTGGCCTTCCTCCTCTATAGAGCCACAGTGCAATGGGGGAGGGGGGAGGGGGCAACTGGCCTTCCCCAGAGGAGACCCCAGGAGGAGACACAGCCCCACTCCAGAGCCCGGCCATCTCCTCCTGAGCCGCCTCCGCCTCCCGCCTCCCCCTCCGCCCCCCTGATCCGCTCCCTGGGGCGACCCTTTCATCTGGGAACAAAAGAGCATTGAGCTTTCCTGGCCGACAGCAAAAGAGCCCCCTTGTTCCCCTGGGCCGGTGGGCGGGAGGAATGCTCCGGGGGGGGGACAGGGGGCGGGGGGCCCACCTTGCCCAGCCCAGCCCAGGCGCCTCGGAGCGCCAGCAGACCCCACGCCTTCCTAGGCTTTGAAGGACTGGGGGCGGGGGGCGGGGGCGGGGGGGTGTCAGCCCAATCTCCCCCCTCTCTCCCTCCCTCCCTCCCTCCCTCCCTCAGGAGCTGACGCCTTCGGACTCACCTGTGTGCCCCCCCCCCCGCCTCCCGCCACCTGCTCTATAGGCAAAGCAAAGGCCTAAGAAGGGCCCGTTTCACAGGTTGTCTCAGGCCTGTGTGTGGAAGTGCCCGGCCGGCGTCTTCCTGGGGGGGGGGGGAGTGGGGGGCGGCTTCTCCTTTCCTGGGGGGGGGAGAGGGGGCTCCTCTTTCTCCCCCCTTGCCTTTGGCACCCTAGAGAGGAGAATCGCCCACCGCACCCCCCTCTTCTTCGGTCCTGCTTGGGGTGGGGGGCTGGCTTGGCCCACGCGGGGGAGGGGTCGGCCCCCACTGGAGGGTCCCAGGAAGACTCGTGCCTCCTGACGGATAGATGCCGGCCAGCCCTTTGCCTCGGGGTCAGGCCTGGAGGGTTCCCCTCCCCGCAGCCCCACATTGCCCCCCACCCGCACCTGGATGGAGGCGAGAGAGGATCCAAGGGAAGGCAGGCTTTACGAGCGGCTGGGAGGCTTGGGGGGCGGGGGGGAGGGGCGGAAGCCTTTCATGTGGCCAGCTGCTTGTGGGGGGGTTTGCATTGGGTATTTAGGAGGGGGGGAGAAAGACCCCTGGATCCCCTGTCCGTCCTTCCACCAACCGGCCCTGGGTCGGGTTTTCCCACATCCCCTCCTTTCCATGGAAGGGCAAATTAATGCCAGGTCAGAGCGAAGGTATGCCAGATCCCAAAGTGGGGGGAGGGGTTCTGGGTCTGGCAGGCGGGGGGGGGTCAGGGGGATGCGCACAGCTGCCCCACCTCTAGTCCCACCATGGAGTGGGGAGACTTTAGCTGGCCTTTCCACCTACCTGCCTGGGATGATCCTTGCCCCCCCCCACATGTTGGGTACTCATTTTACCGACCTCTGAAGAAGGCTGAGTCAACCTGGAGTCCCGTCAGGATCGAACCCACAACGTTTATCCCTTACACCACCAGGGGCAGCCTTGGTAACCTCAGCTGCTCTCTGCTAGCCTAGATGATGCCCAGGACGGAGGGATCCTCCATCGCCATCAAGGACTCCCCACTGTCAGCCCCCACCCCACCCCGTTCACCCTAGATGTACCTGCCTGCCACTCTGCAGAACTGCCTCCGTAGGAGGGGGCCATTCAACAATTACGTGATCCTTGAAGGGGGGAGGGGGGTCTGCCATCTGAATTACAGAAAAATTATGTTGGGGGGGGGTGTTTCAGGTCAAAGATTACGTAATCCATTTGGAGCTGTTGTGCATTAGGCACCAATAGTGAAAAGCTAAATTTACCGTCGGATTACATGGGGGGGGGAGGGGGTCAATTTCCTCCCAAAAAAAATTTGGGTCACATAATTGTTGAATGGGCCCTAGGCACACATGTTGTGAGTGCAGCTCCTTCAGAGCCCGCCCCTCTCTCTGGGGCATTCAGTGGGCACGAACCCCGGACAGCCCCAGCGGCCCTTGAGGGGGGGCAGTGGAGGGAGGGGGGGGAGAGAGAGTACAGCTTCAGAGACTGACCTCTCAGGGGTCTGAGGGGAAGGCAGTCAGGGCCGTAGCCAGGATTCTAGATTGGTGGTGGTGGTGGGGGGGGGGGGTTGGGGGGGATATTTTTTCAGGAGGGGCAACAATGTCACACACACACACAACATTGGTATAGCGGGGTGGGGGGCGGTTGTTAGCTCAGGGGGGCTGATCCCCCCCCTTGCCACCCCCTGGCTACGACCTTGCTGGGAGTGGTGGTAGTGGGACTTGGTAGAGCCAGGATGGGCTTGGGGGTGGTGGGGTGGGGGTGGGGGTCCCGGTACTTGAGAGCTGGACATCTTCACATACTGGCTTTGCTTTCCAGGGAGACTGAGAGAGAAGTGGCTCAGGATGAGGGGTGGGGGCGGTGTGTATACATGAGGGGTGGTGGTGGTGGAAGTGGGTTCTTGGAACACCCACCCACCCCTATTTAGGGATTCCTCGGGGTGGGGTGGGGGGGTTAGCATCGCATACACCTGCCCCTCTTGAGGCTCTGCAATGCGGGAAAGGGGGCAGCTGGGGAGGGCACTTCTTGCTCGGACAGGGCTCCATGCCCTCCATCTCACTGGGAGGGGGGAGGGAATTGGGGACAGGTGGGAGGGGGTTGCCTAAGATAATATCCCACTGGTGCCGCTGCCCCCTTCCCCAATAGCCTTTAATCCAGGGGAGATGAAAGAGGGGGTGGGGAGGGAGGGGGGGTGTAAAACAAAAGCTCATTGAGAGCCTGCGGAGGCCACAAAGGGGCCTTTCTTTGACCTGCTGGTGGGTGGGGTGGGAGGGGGGCAGGTGGAGACACAGGTGGTCTCTCTACCTGAGGATCTCTACCTTAGGCTACTTGCGCCCAGCTGCCTTCCCTGGGGGCCCAACTTGCCAGCAGCCAGTAAAACTGCCTGGTTGTTTGGATGGACGAGTGGGACAGACAGACAGACAGACAGACAGCGGCTCAGAGCAATTTCTGCAGCCCCCCCCCCCAGAGACCCAGGTTCCCCAATTGAACTGAATTGAATTAGAAGCTGGAGAGAGTCAGTCAGAGGCTGAGGAGAATTAGATGGAATAGGAAGAGAATAAGTTCGAATAGGTTTTTATTTTATTTTAAAGGGAGATGGGAAATGAAGGATTGTTTTATTCTGATACTTTATGCAGTTTTTGCGCTCCTGACCTACCTGGTCTGGCTGTTGTGGGTTAGTTATAGGAAGAAATCTAGAGGAGATTTTCTATGGCCCAGGGGAGTCCATGCTTCTCGGAGTGGCAGGGGCGTCTTGTGGGACTTTGCCCAAGGTCAGGCTCTGGGGAGGGGGAAGCACTAGGAAACCCCACCCCGTATGCTCTTCCAGGACCACCCCCACCCCCACCCCATGAATGCCCACAGAGCCAATGCCAGCCGAGGGGCACCCAGGCCTGTCTTGTCTGCCAGCTCTCCCTCCCCCAGGGCGGCTGTGCCAGTGGAGGGCAGCCAAGGCCAAAGGGTCTTGTGCCACCTTCAAGTTGCACAGTTTTTTATGCTTTGGCTCATGGCTGCCCAAGGGTTTGGCTGCTGCGGCTGCTGCCCAACACCATGGGGTGTGTGACTGAGCTGGCCAGACCTTCAGGTGCTCCTGGGATCTTTGCACATGGGAGGTGGTGGCAGCGGGGGGGGGGGCTAAGCAGGTGCAGTAGGTTGGGCAAGGCCATGCGAAGACCCTCCTTTCACCTTTGAATCCAACCCTCCCTCTCTGCTTTCAGGTGTGGGCTGAGGCTGCCCAGGTGCCTTTATCCCACCCACTCCCTCCCAGTGGCTGCAACCCCTTCCCCTTCCTCCCCATGGGATTGGTTGTCCACTCCCTCCCTCCCCTTTGCCTGCCACCTCCCTTTGGGTTCTGTGGCCCATATAACGGAGCCCTTTGTGGCAGCTGCTGCTGCTTCTCTGCTGCATTCAGGGTGTCACCGTGACTGAGCCCGGGTTCTTCCTCCATCCCAATCCTTTTGGTTCAGCATTGGCACCTGAGATCATGTGGATGCAGCAAAGGTGGGTGTGTGGGCCCGGGCAGCTTTGCATGGGGGTGGGGGACCCGGTTGGCACCGTGAGAAGGCTGGCAAAGGGCAAGCGGGACTTCACCTCTTGATGGCCTCCCTGGCCCCCTCCGACATGCTCCGCCTTGGCTCCCTGCTTACCCCCAAAGCGGCTGCTCCGTTGGCCAGCAGATGGGCAGATGCAGGTAGGACTTGACCGCCTTGCCTGCAAGCGTTGCAAGTGGTGGCATGAACACTTTGACCGCCCCCCCCCCACCCCCGGTGCCCCCAAGGACCAAAAGAGCTTCACATGAAACTCTTTGCAAACCCTCCTGGAGGTCTGACTCCTGTAGAACATCTGGGACTCAAGCCAAGGGGGTGGTGGTGTTCACAGCTGAGCTGAGGTCCCTGACACAGTTCAGAGCCATGGCACGTGTGCAAGCACACACACACACCCCTCTTCTTCTTGCAGATCCCTCTTGCTCACTGCAGCAGCAGTGGCCCTGATCCTGACCACGGTGGTTGCAGATGGTAAGAGCCAATCAACACTAGTCCCGTCTAGCAGCCAGGAGGGAGGGAGGGGGGGGGGACCTTAAAATCTGGAGGAGAGCATCTATTGGGAGGAAGATGGGTAGAGCGGTGTGTGTGTGAAAACAAGGATGAGCCAAGCAACCCCTTGAAGGCAGATCCCTTTGTTGATGCTTAAGCATTGGGGGGCACAGGGGGGGAGGGGACCTTGGAGGTGCATAAATGGTACCCATTTGTAAAGTTGGGGGGGATTAATTTGTTATGAGTGGGGGGGGGACTACTTTAAGGACTAAAGCGGGGCTGTTACTTGAAGAGTGGGCATGTAAAGCACTATTGAGTCATAGGGGACATGTTCAAGGTTTCTCATGAGGAGTCCTTCACCCCTGCTCTTCTCAAGGAGGAATTTGAACCCAGGCCTCCAGAGTTTACTGCACCACAGTGCCAGAAAGCCAATATTTAGATGCATGGGATATACAGTATGTCTACAAATTAGCATCAAAGATTACTGGTGGCACATTGGTTTAAGCCGTTGTCCTGCAGCCAGAACATTGAGTTTGATCCTGATGGGTACAAGGTTGACTCAGCGTTTCCTCCTTCTGAGGTTGGTAAAATGAGTATCCAGCATGTTGAGGGCAAAATGCTAATTGGCTTAGTGCACTAAGCACTAGCACCATGATGGCAAACCTTGGCACTCCAGATTCATGGGGGCCTCTGGTAATTGAAGTCCAATAACATCTGGAGTGCCAAGGTTTACCATCACGGGCTTAGTGCATTCCCTGAGAGGTTCACAAAGTAATTCTCATTTCCTCTCCCAACATGATGGGGACTCGGTTTTACCAACTTTGGAAGTATGGAAGGCGGAGTAAACCTGGATCCCTGTCAGGATCGTACTCACAATGTTAGCAGTTTTGGCTGTGATACAGCAGTTTAACAATTGCACCACGAGGCCTGAGCTTCCCAATACTTTCATCGTGGCCATTTCCTGTGGCTTCTGCTGCTGAAGTCCCTGCGCTTGGGAAGAGCCACCGCACAATCAGGTCCTGCCCCTGGTTCCGGAGTGGCGACTCTGCCAACGTCACATTTTTCTTCTGATGGGTCGACATTGGGCTGCTTCTTCCCCTCGGTCAAAGGCACATGGGTCTTGCTGAGAAGTGGGAGCACGACCCTCCATCGTTCTCTCTCTCTCGCGCGCTCTCTTTGTATCAGAGCATTGCACGCAATTACGGGTCTATATGAAACACGGGTATAGTTCAAAAGAAAGACCAAATTTCAAAATAGATTATTTTCTATTTGAAAAGGGTTATCTCAGCCATTGACGAAATTTCCTTTTGTTTCTCCATTGGAGGCAGAGCAGAGAGGCGGCCTGGCCTGTCCAACCCCGCCGGCTGCCCAATCTTGGGTGCCATAAACTCTTCTTTCTCTTTCCTTCTCTACAGAGCCTTTGAGTTCCCCCGGTCCCACCACTCCAGGGAGCAGCCAGACCCCAGGTACACCAGTCTAAGGGGTGGGGTGGGGTGGGGGACTTGGTATCCCTGACCACAGGGGTAGGTGCCTGGTGTGTGTGTGTTGGCTAGTCTCCTTTTCCCAAAGGATGGCAGAGTTTGTCGTGGCAGTGAGTAGTACCACCTGCCTTCCGGCTCCATTGAATAGCTTCTGAAGGGCAGCCCGTGGTTGTGAAGATCTGCCCTCGGGAGGAGGGCAGCCCCATGGAAGCAGAGCTGGCTCAGGGCCTGTCGGGAGGAATGATGCTCCCCCACCACCTCCAAGAGAATGAGTGGCCTGGGGGAAATGCCCCTAGGAAGGGCTCCATGCACCCACCCATAGGCATCTCCTCTCTCTCTCTCTCTCTCCCCCTTCCTCAGAGCCCCTGCTGAACTCAGAGCCCCCCCTCTCTGGCAAATCGGAGGCTTCAGGAGAAAGTAAGTGAAACCCTGGAGGCAAAGGAGGAGAAACCGCCCCCCACCCCCACCCCACGGAAGCCAGGAGGGGATGCTGGGCTTCCTCAAACAGCCTAACAAGAGTCCATTCCCACCCACCCCCAACCAGGAGGTCTTGCAGCCACGGACACTGAAACAGACATCACTACTTGATCGGTGCAGGATAGGTCTCGATTACATCCCTCAGGGTGGGGAGCGTTCCTTTGGCCAGGGCCTCCTTCCCTTCTGCTTTGCAAGAGTCACCCCAGCAGAAGGAAACCCACCCCCCACCCCCACCCCAAAAAAAGCGTGGAGAAGAGAAGGAGACCCTTCAGGGGAGGGGTGGCTGCCCATTCCACAGGGGAGACCACCCAGAAGGAGAGAGACCCAGGCTGGATGGCTTTTAGGGGGACGGGGGGGGGGGGAGGAGGCAGGATCCAAGGTTTTGTGTGTGGGCATCAGGCCACCTTTGACTCCTCCATCTTCATGCCCACAGGTGAGCCTGGGAATCTCTTGGAACAGGTGACAACAGGTGGGTCTAACCTTTGTCGGCCCCTTTCCTCTGGCCCCATTCAGCCCCCCCCCCAATATAAATAAATAAAGAAAATAAATAAATAATCTGGCTGGACAGATTTCCCCAGGTTGGGAAGGGAGATGAAACAGCCACCACCACCACCACCACCACCCGCCAAGACTGTCTTTCCTTCCTTCCTCCCTCTTTCCTTCCTTTCTTTCTTTCCCTTATCCTTCCTTCCTTGCTTCCTCTGGACAGGAGTGGCCCCCGTGAGCCTGGCCGGGGCTGCCCGATCCCTCACGGAGGAAGTGAATGGGGACCTGCCCAGCAGCGATGCCTCCTCCAGCCTGGGCTCCTCTAGCTTGGACCTGCTGCTGGGAGAGAGCCAGCGAGGTGAGGCCAAAAAACATGGGGAGTGGGGCCCCTACTCCTTCCCAACCTCTTGACCAGCTAGGGCTTTGCCAAAGCAGCAAACACAGGGGGCTGCAGCCCCCTCCCAACCAAGGCCCAGGGCAGGCCAGTCCCCTTGCGTCTTCTCGTGACCCCCCTCCCCCCTTGAATGCTCCCTTCTGGCCTGCAGAAGACCCTTGTCTCTCCGCTTCCCTATAGGTTCTGCCACCGAGGCGGCCGCAGCAGCCGCTGCCCATTCAAATGAGTCCCAGGAAAGTAAGTTCTTCCAGGTGGTGGTGGTGGCGGCGGTGGTGGTGGTTCCAGCACAGAGTCCCTCTGGGTCCACTGCACTCACTCCTGCCCTGGCCCCAGGGAGGTGGGGAGGGAGACAAGGGCTGCCCAGCTGCAGGGGAAACCCCCCTCCCCCAAACCCAGCTCAGGCCATGACTGGTATAAACATCTTCCCTTGCAGGTATGGACCATGAGGGGGACTCTGAGGAAGCCCCAGCATCTCAAGGTAAGCATCCTGGGAAGGGCCAGGGCTCTGCTCACCTGGTGTGCCAGGTGTGCTCAAGGTGACCAGCTCCTTTCTCTTCCTCTCCACAGGCATGTGAAGAGTGCCACATTGCTCCGCCTCCCTCCCCCTTGCTGAAGGTCCTGAGAGATGCCCCCACGGAGACCGTCTCCTCACCTGCAGTCCTGTGCCAATCCAGGCCTTTGCTTCCTCCTGCAGCTGCCCCCCCCCCCACACACACACACACCTGCCCGACCTGCTCCTCGCCCCCAGTGTGCCTGCTGCTGCGGCCGGTCTCCATCTTCCACTCTTTGCTTGGATGTCTGCATGGCACAGCCCCAAGGGATGGTGTGTGTGTGTGTGGGCTGACATTTCCAGCTCTTTCCTGACCCACCAGCCCCTTTCCCACTGCCCCAAATATTCCCAAGCACCCCTGACCCCTGGGGATGGACAAGTCAAGGGCCAGAGATCCTTATGGAATGACAGTGCTGGAACCAACCCTAAATACCACCTTGTCTGCCCCATATCCTGGCTTCTCTCCCCATTAGCCTGCCCATGCCCTAGCCTAGCCCCATGTGCCTCAAGGGGGGCAAGCCACAACCCAAAGGCTGCCTGCAGGCCCCACAAGTGAGCCCAGCTCTCTGACCTCCCTCTCCTGCCTGGCTGTGACCTGCCAGGCTAGACAGACCTCTTTGCCATAGAGAAGCCATTAGCAATAGTGATGCCACTCCTGCTGTACCCCTGCCCGATAGAAGCGCTTAGTCCCGGGGACTCCTTTTACCCACCTCAAAAGGATGGAAGAGGCTGAGTCCACCTTGTCCCCTCAGGATTGAACTCACAATGTTTGGGCTGCAGTACAACAGTTTAACCCCTGCATCACCAGATGCCACTGTAGAGGAAGGTCATCAGGCAGCAGGCAGTGCCTCGTGGGCAGAGACCTGGTGACCCTCAGGATGCTGCTGGACAATAACCCCCATGAGCCCTCACCACCAGCTATGCTGGCTATGGATGATGGGAGTTGTAGCTCAGCTCCCCCCTGCTCAGAAGTGCTCTGCCCGGCTGACTGCGCACAGAGGCATGCTCTGCAGGCAGCTCTTGGCAAATCCCACAGACCCCCTGCCCAGGTTCCAGCCAGAGGCCTGAATAGGAGTTGACAAGGGGCCTCTCTCTTACTTTGGCCCCTGTGCAATAATGACAAGCAAGAAGGGGGGGGGGAGAGCTGCAATGTCCCTGTTCTCCCCCCCCCCTGCCCCAAGGTATCCCCATAATGGTAGCTGTTGGCCAGACCTCTGCCCAACACCACACTCACGCACAGTTTGACTCTCCCAGGTTAGCCTGGGTGAGGAGGGAGGACTGAAAGGCCAGGGGGGGCATGGGTTCCTCTCCCAGCAGTGGAGGCAGTCAACTGTTTTGGGGAGTCTGTAGCCAACATCTGTCCCACACATCTGGAGAAGGGCTTGGACTGGCAAAAGAAATGCAGAACAGCTCTGGGAAAGAAAAGGCCCTCCCAAAATAATGCCGCTGCCGCCCCCCCCCCCCCCGCCTTGGAGGGTCTTCTGGGTCCCTTTCCCTTCTCGGGCCAGGCTTGCCAGAGGATGGATTGTGGCCGAGCCGGGCTGGGCTAGGAAGGCTCCTTGTTGTACGCAGGTGGCATGACCGTTCTTCACCTGGGGTCTTGGTGATCTGCACTGCAGAGCTCTGGCAGGTAGAAGGGGGTGGGGGCTGCTGCTCACTGGTGGGGGTCAGGGCTGGCCTTGTAACCTGGGGGGGGGTGTCTTAGAGGCAGACTTCTGTAGTGTTGGGGTGACTCTTCTTCCCCTTCTGTGGCTTTCACTGCTCTCTCTGCCTTCCTTCTTGTTGTACAATAAAAGACGAGCAATTTGACTCAGTTGTCCAAGTAGTCCAATTGGTCGGGGCGGCAAGAGGCAATGGTCCCACGATGAGCAATGCGTGGGGTGACCGTGCGAGGCCAATCCATACCCCTGTCCGCGCACTGCTCACCTGAGAGGCACGGCGGGAGACCGGACCAGCCCAGCCTGGGTAGCTGCTCTTCAGCCCTTCCATAGCAGCCTTGAGGCCCCGTCCCGTCCGGCTGCCCTCCAGCCCAGCTTGAGTCTGGGCTCCAGGAGAAAGGTGGGACCCCAACAGTCAGTGAAATGGGCAGAATCCAAGCCCAGCCTGGAGCCAACCCCTTGCACTGACGGGTTCTTCACCTTAACGGCCACCCCACCACCACCACCACCCCGCACCCTCTTCCACTGCCAGCCCTCTTGGGGCAGGGTGTAAATTCTAGGCCTATGGATACAAGTGTGGGGAGTGGCCATGGGTCACCCCGGCCTCTGTTTCCCTTCTGCAAAATGGGAATGGAGAGGGTTTCTTACCATCAGGAGAAGTTATAAGACCCAGAACCCATCACACACACCCCATAAAAGAACTAGCATTTGAGGTGGTGGACGAGGAGGACGCTCAGCAGAAGAGCAAACCTACAGCCGCGCCAGTCCGTGAGGAACGGGGTGTCACCTGCGTTGGGCTGATTGAGGCGCTGAGTCTGGATCAGGCCAAGCTCAAGAGGGCTTGGGAAGGGCTCACCATGCCTTCCTGGGCGTAGCCTGCCATGTGCCCCTACAGCACTGGGGTCCTGACTGAGCGTCATTGTCCAGTGCGGGTAGGGGTGATGGTGCACAAGGTCAGCAGGGAGAGGGCCACCCCCACTTGCTGCTTCTGTTCATGGGAGGGATCCAAGTGCCTGTTCTTCAGCTCCCTTCCACCCCTGGGCAAGGGTGGATGTGTGGACTCTGTGGCCTTTTTCGGGTGGGGTGGGTGTGGGGGTGCCCCTTCCTCCCTTGGCCACTCGGGCTGAGCAGCAAACTCAGCTCCCGGCTCCCTTGCCCATCCCTCGGCCGCTGCCAACAGCTGGCTCATCATGGGAGCTGGAGGGTCTGGCTGGGCCACTGGCTGGCCTCCTTGGAAAGGGGGCCTGGACACCCACCCTCCCTCCCTCCCTGCTCCAGGGAGACAACAAGAACCAAGGGGGCCAAGCCACCACACCACCCACACGCCCTCCCAAGACCCCTCGTGACAGCTCTGGACCAGAGAAAGGCAGGGACTTTGGGACAACACCAGAGCCATGACACGTGAGACCCAGAGCTTCCTCTTGGCTCAGCATTGCCACTGGCAGGTGGTGAACCTGGGCACTGCCATGAAGCATGGGGAGGGGCTCCCCCCCTGTGGGCCACTGGGAGGGGCAGGGAGGACGTTGGCAACTGGGCAGGGTCGCCTTGCCGGCTGGTTTGCCCTTTTGTCCGGCTGGACTAAGAAAGGCCACACAGAGATGGGGCTGCTTGAGGCAACCCCATGCAAGCTCCATCGTCGCCATGTTTGGAGGGGGGGGGGGAGTTCTGCTGAGTCCTGACCCACAGGTGGTTTCCCTGCCACAGAAGAGTGCTTGTGTCCAAGGGCTGGTTCTGGCCTTCTGGAAGCCCCCGCTGGGCCACAGCCGCTGCTCTCCCTCCCCCCTTCTTATGAATGACCGGAAAGTGGCTTTAGCAGCTAAGCCTGTTTCACGGGGAAAAGGAGGCGCATGAAGTTTATCCACTCACTTCCTGTGGCACCCAAAGAGACTTTCCTGCTGCAGCTCTGCTGGGCTCCCAGAGACACAACAACACCCCGGCCGTTTACATGGCGCACTGAGAAAGGGATGTGGAGTCAGCCTTGGCAAACCTAGAGGGTGGCCCCACTCCAGGGAACAAGAAGGGCATGGCTTGTGTTGAGGGCAACTGCCCAGCAGAGCTGCCATGGAGGCAACGGGCAACCGGGGGAGTCTGGGGCCGCAGTAGCCTCTGCTCCACCCCACCCCACCTGCCACCAGGGCTTGTGGGGAGAAGCCTGGGCTTCTGGGAAGGAACTGAAGTCCAAGGACACCTGGAGGCCCAAGGTAGAGAAACCCTGCCCTGGAGGGAACAGGTGAGTCCTCCAGGTGTTCTGGAACTTCGATTCCCAGAAGCTCCAGATCCCCCCCCACACCGCCATAGCTAGACACTCCTGTCCAACCCACCCTTCCACTCTTATTCAGGGGCTAGTTTGAAGGCAGGCCTTGCACCTCACACCAGGCATTCTCAGCAAGGCAGCAGCAGGTTGGAGAGGAAGGGGGTGGTGTGGGGTGGGGACGCCCTTCCCCACCCCAGACCCTGAATTATACAATCCAAGTGGGGGTGGGTGGGTGGGTAGTGGCCGAAAAGGAAGTCTCTCAGAGGCTTCCCTCCCTCCCTCCCTCCATCCCTCCTGCAAGAGCTCTCTCCTCTGCTCCTTCTCTTTGCACCCAGCCGGGGCCAGCCAGGAAACAGGGTCACTCTCTGGGCTTGGAGGGGCTCTTTAGCTTCACGCGGAGAAAAGGGCAGCCTAAAACCTATCTCGTCCTGTTGCAAAACAGATGGCAAGGCGTGCTTTACTTCCGCTTCCAGTGGGAGGAGCCACATGGCCGGCCCACGGCCCAAAAAGTCCGGCCACCCCAGCTCCAGCCCCACTTTGTGAGGAAAGGCAAACACACAGGCTAGGAAGGGAGGGCTCCATGTCATATAGATATATATATATATATATTTTGGAATAGGCATATATGGAGGTTTCTATGGAGGGGGCGGGGGAGAGGGAGTAGGGGAGGGAGGCAGGGGCTTCTTCTCTCGTATAAAAATCCAAAATACAATTTCTTCTAATAACAATCAAAGTGTAAATGTACAAATCCTTTACTGCTAAGCCAAGGAAAACACCCCCCCCCACCCCCCTCAGGGGGAAGAACAGGAGGTGGGGTGGGGGGCTTCTCCCCAGGGTGCCCTGCTCAGACGGGCACCTCCGACTGCAGAGGCAACGAAGGGGCTCAGCCCTTGGGCCCCCGGAGAGCGTTTCCATTCACCCCGAAAAGCCAACGAGTCCATCCAGAGGGCCAAGGAAGAGGGCGGGGGGGGGCAACACCCTCCTTCTCCCCTTCCCATCAAAACCAGTTCTTGGACCACTCCTTCCTTCCTTCCTCCCTGTCTGGAGGCCAGGCAAAAATCGACTAGTCCTGTTAGGAGCACGAACCCTTTCCAACTGGACACGGTGCCCCGTTCTGCTCCTCAAAGAAGCCCCCCCCCATGCCTGCCACTGCTGCTCACCATGCTGGTCTCATCCAACACATGCCCAGAGAGCCCCCCAGGAAGCCAAAGAGAGAGAGGGGGGAGCTCTTCGCCACACTGGAGCAAAGCAAGGGAGGTTGCAGACTGACAGAGACCCCCCCACCGCCGCCACCCTGGTCCCTGGGCCAGGCTTCTCTCCTTTTCAGCTGCCTCAGCCACGGCCTTACAGGGCAGAGGGGTCCTTGGGCCCAGGGCACGGATCCGTCCCCGAGAGGAGGGAGAGGGTGGGGTCTTCCAGGTACTCTTCCCCTTCCGTCAAGCCGGGCCCCTCCCCCAGCTCAAAGAAGATGGGTACATCGGCACTGCCCACGTCCACAGAACTTGAGTCCACCAGGAAGAGGGGCTGGGCTGTGTAGTGCACCAGCTGCTTGCCTGGACAAGAGAGAGAGAGAGACATACACACACACACACACACACACACACACATTCACAACGTCAGCGCCAGGAGTACTGTTTGAGGCATATGCAGGTGGGGGAGGGGGGGAGCCCTGGTCTTGTCTGGGGTGGGTGGGATGTGGGCCTCAGTCTGTGGGCAGAGGCACTGTGATGGGGAGGGCAGGAAGACTGAAAGTGGCGCATCATGCCAACTGCCTACAGAGTGTGCCAACGGGCCTCCCCACCTTCCAGAGGGGCAGCATATATAGGTATGCCCTATCCCAGTGGCTAATGACCTTGTGAACCAACTAGAGAGTGTGTTAATCACAATGGGGTGGCAGCGAAGGATAATGGCTATGGCCATGTCCTTGTTAAAGAAAACAATGTTCTAATGTCTATTTCTGCCCCTATCAAGTTCTTCTTTGTGGTCTCTGTGAATACACACGAATGGGTTTACTACGGGTATGAAGACGAACCGTTACAGATAAGCAACCTTTCATCATAAGGAGCCTTGATGGTGCAGCGGTTAAAATGTTGCAGTAAAGACAAAACGTTGTGAGTTTGATCCTGATGGGGATCAAGGTTGGCTCAGCATTTCCCATCCTTCTTTGGAGGTCAGTAAAATGAAGACCCAGCATGTTGGGGGGGGTGAACCACCCAGAGAGCACACTAAGTGCTATGGGGTAGTATATGAGTGTCAGTGTTATTGCTGCAATGGTCCACCACACAGGGGGAGAAAAGGGGTGCGCTGATGTGGGGGGGGGAGCACCAGTGGGGGGAATGGGAGGGGGAGGGGGGAGACCCCTGTGCCCACCTGTGTCTGCCAAGGAGTCTTCACCCTCTGCCGGCTTCTGCTGCTGCTGCTGCTGCTCCTGGGAGGAGAGGAGGTCTTGGATCTGCAAGGACGCAAGAGGCAGGGAGGCCATGTGAGCCAGGCGGGGACGGGTGGGTCAGAGGGCAAGAGGTGAACCCAGAGCCAAGGGCGGGCGGGCAGGCAGGCTTCCTAGTGGCCACCTGGGAGTCTCTTCCAGTGCGGCCTGGGCAACATGGGCAGGAGAGAGAGAGATGGCCCTGGGTGGATAGGGCTGCTTTGCTACCCACCCACCCACCCATGGGACATCTACTCTTCCCTAGGCAGCCCCCTATGCCCATTGCCAGGGGTTCTGTCTGGGCAGGGGACCTCCATTTGTCCCAGTTGCCCACCTCCCTTGCAGGTGGCTCAAGGTTCCCCTGCTTCTCTATTCATGGACGGGGGAAAGGGAGCGCCGCCCCCCACCCCCACCCCCACTATCCCCCTGGCTGTGACTCTGCCTGCCTTTGTGGGGGTCCCCTGGGTCCCCTGCCAATGACTGACTCTGGAGAGGCTGAGGGCTGCCCTGAGAAAGGTCCCATCCTCACCCCCCCACCAGCTATGGGCAGCAGGCAAGGCAGCCAAGCCAGAGGGGTCTCTGCCTGGGGGGAGGAGGTTTGCCTGGGCACCTCTGCCTATCTGCCCGTGTGTCCTATGTTTGCCAGGTCAAACTCACACTGGCCAAACTGCTGTCCAGGTCTGGTAAGCTCATATCCGTCACCGCCATGGAAGGGCTGAAGAGCTATTTGGCAGGGGAAAGAAAGGGGGAGGAAGAGGCAGAGGTTTAGGAGGGGGGGGGCACAGGCATCCTCTTCCCACCCTTTTCCGGGAGAGAACTCCCAAGCAAGCAGACTTACGTCGAGCAAGGTGGTTGTGTCCACGCTGAAGCCATGGGTGGTCAGCATGGTCTGGAGGTTATCCAGGCTGGAATCTATGGTGTCTAAGTGCTCAGTCAGCTCGTTCCTGGGGGGGGGGGAGAGAGAGAGAGAGGAAGGGGCTCCGTGAGGGTCCGTGGCGAGGCCCAGAGTGAGTGGCACTCAGAGGAAGGGGGGCTCTCCCTCCTTGGAAGGGGGGCTTTTCTGGAGCAGCCTTGACAATTCATTCAAGCAAGTGGGCAGGGGCTGAATAGTCTCCCCCCACTTGCACTGGGGGCACAGAGAAGGGGACCCCCACCACCCTTTCAATAAACAGCAGAGGGGGGGAAGAGAAGAGAAGCTGCTCCCTCATACCACATCTGGCTCAGCATGGCCAACAGAGAGCGGCCCACCACCACCAGAGAGGTCAGGTGGGAGCTTTGCTTGGCTTTGCCTGATAAGTAATGCTACCCTGGCCACTTTGGTGCTTTCCAAATGAATCATCTCTCCCCCCCCCCATCCACAAGGAGGGTCCTGGACCAGTGATGGCGAACCTTGGCACTCCAGGTGTTCTTGGGCTTCCAATCCCCAGAAGCCCAAGGCTCTATGAAGCCACACAAATGGGTTTTCTGCACACACGTACGCACAATAAACCCATTCGTGTGGATTCACAGAGACCTGGGCTTCTGGGGATTGAAGCCCAAGAACACCAAGGTTCGCCATCACTGGTCCAGGATGTCTTCAGCTCCCCCTCACCCCTTCCATCATCAAGCTCTGCCTGTCCATGATGTGCAAGCAAATGTTTCAAGAGAGAGAGAGAGAGAGAGAGAGAGAGAGAGAGAGAGAGAGAGAGAGAGAGAGAGAGAGAGGCATTCAATGTAGGCTCCTGTCCCTGCCCAGCCCTTCTCTCCCGCAATGAGCACATCACATGCGCAGATGGAGAGGACTCCACAGAGCCCAGATGGGGCGGAAATGCCCCGCGTCCTCTAACCTGGTGTTACACTTCTGGGAAAAGCCCCATGTGCCTTTCCCTCATCCCCCAAGGGAGCTGCTAAGGATGGGTGATCTCAGGGGGGTGGGCGGGCAGGCAGGTGGGCAGGTGGGCAGGCAGGTGGGGTAGCTTGCCAGGAAGAGCCCTGCCCAAAGTTTCCTCCTCATCACCCCCTCAGTGAGCAGCAGAGCCGGAGGAGGAGGAGGAGGAGGAGGAGGAGGAGGAGGAGGAGGAGGAGGAGGAAGCAGCAGCAGCAGCAGCTCTGGAGATGCTAACCCTTGCTGTGGTCTGCAGTGCAGTGAGGAAGAAGAAGGGCTGGGGAAGAGGCAGGTGACCTCGGACATCTGCGCAGGACGAGCCACACTGAAAAGAGACAAAGAGAGAGAGAGGAGGAAGAGGAGGAGGAGGAGGAGAGGCGTGTGTGGTTTGGAAGGCTGAGAGGGTGGCACCTTTAGGGTAGGGAGGCCAAGGCAGGTTATTGCCAAAGGTCAGGGGAAGCGGGAGGCTGAGGCCATGCCAGGGCTGGGGGAGGGCACAGGGGGATTAGGGAAGCCTCCGGAGCGGAAGACAGCAAACCAGAGTGGGTGTGCTGGGCGTGAGCAAGAGTGAAAGGCAGCCTTTGCCACACCGTGGGGCCCAAGTGCCCAACCCAGAGATGCCCAGGGCCCCTGGTCAGAGTGACCTCCCGGTCCTTGTGGCGAGGACAGGCTTCCCTCCCGCTCCCCACAATGCCCTGCCCACTCTCAGAGGCGCAAAGAGGCCAGCTTGCCTTCAGCTCCCATTGTTAGAGTCAGCTGGCTGGCAAGGCTGAGCAGCGCTGCCACCCCGCTCACAGGCCCATGTGGGACACCGGGGGGTGAGGGTGGGGGGTGAGGAGGGAGAAACCCCCTCCCCTTTGGTTCTGGTCAATCTCGTGGACTGGGCAGACCCTGAGTAAGAGGGGACTACCCTAGCAGGACTGGGAAATGATGAGCCCATGAAGCAACCGAGGGGGCAGGCTGAAGATCCTGGGCTAGCAGACGAGGGGGGGGGGAGATAGAGATAGAGAGCCCCTAAAAGAGCCCCAGTGCAACAGGAGCTAATCTGCTGTACTGCTGGCCAAATGGTGTGAGTTTGATCCTGGTGGGGATCAAGGTTGACTTAGAGCCGGTTCCATCTTTACAAGGTTGGTACATTTGTTGGGGGCAAAATGCTAACTAACTTGTGAACTGCCCAGAGTGCCACAAAGTACTACGGAGGGGAGGCATATCAGTGCCATTGAGCTGGAGCTAGGACGTGGTATCTGCCACGTCACCCACCCTAGGGAAAACTCCTTGGGAGGGGAAAGGAAAGGAAAGGCCAGGTCCGTCCCCCCTCCCCCCTGGCAGTCTAAACCACGGCTGAGCTACGAGGCCAGTGCAGGGAGACAGCCCAGTGGAGCATGCCTGGCCCAGTGGCCTCCTGCTGCTTCTGGGTCTCTGGGGAATGGCCGAGGAGGAGGAAGGAGACAAGCAAATGGACCCGATGAGATGCTCAGAGCAAGGCCTGAGCTGAGAGGCCAGACACTGTGCTGTGAGTCAGGAACAGAAGGAGCCCAAGGGCAAAGTGTGATGGGAGGGGAGGGAGGGAGCCCTGAGCAGGGCAGGGCAGGGCAGGGGAGGGGAGGCTGCCCTTGCTTGCCGTGTGTGCCCAGAGAAGCATGGAGGTTAGCTGAGGCTCGGAGCAGCCGTCATCCAGAGCAAGAGGCAGGCCTTCAGCAAAGCCAGGCCCTGCAAGGGATGCCAACCGGTGGGACTCCCCCATTCCCCAGCCCCACCCACCCACCCATCCACAATGACCCAGGCTAGTATGGGGCAGGTGATGAGGAAGCACCCCCAACCTCCAGAGACAGGAAGGGCCCCCAAGTCCAGGTACGGAGCTCTTGGTCCCCATGCCAGCCAAGACAACGTGGCTCCCCCACCCCCAACACACCAACACACCCACACACTTACTTGTCAAGGCAGGCAAGGCTGAGGCACTTTTCGGGGGGCTGAGGTGCCACAGTGGGGCTGCCACCCACAGGGCTTATGGTGGTGGTGCGCGTGTCCTCCTCTGGCAACATGGACTCGATGAAGGCGGAGGGCGAGAGAGGGGGGTCGAC
The DNA here is from genome assembly GCA_035047305.1 of Bradypodion pumilum. Lineage (NCBI taxonomy): Eukaryota > Metazoa > Chordata > Lepidosauria > Squamata > Chamaeleonidae > Bradypodion > Bradypodion pumilum. Next base: position 345,915,071 of record JAWDJD010000004.1, read on the forward strand.
GGCAATGGCGGGGAGGCTGGCCGGGCTGGCTTCCTCAGCCTGGGGGCTACAGGAGGGGCTGGGGGGCTCCTCTTTGATACGGATCAAAGGACTGGGCCTAAGACAGACCAGAGGGAGAGAGGAAGGAGGCAACAACTTTCTACCATCAGGCCCCGCAGAGGCAGGCAGGAGGAGGAGGGAGGCCCCACGTCCCAGACAGAGGCAGCCGGGTAAGACCCCAGAGCAGCAAGGAGGAAGCCAAGACCAGAGAGAGAGGGGGGGGGGCTTCTCTCCTGTTTTTCCTCGCCCCCCTCGCCCACCCACCTGGGTAAGCTACCTCTCTTTCCAAGGTTTGTTGAATGAAACAGGCTTTGAGAAGACCCCTGCCTGCCTACCACCCACCCACCCACCGGGGCTTCGTGGCCACTGGACTTTGTAACCAAGGGAGGGGGGGGGGAGAGGAGAGATTCTTCTTTTGGCAGATGGACACCCCCACCCCTGCCACTGAAATGCCCCCCCCACCCCAAAGGCTCAATTAGGCCCACCAGAATGGTCACCAGGTATAAAAGAACAAAGCAACAAGGATGATGCCCCCCCCTTTAAGCAAAGCATCTGGTTCTCATTTCAAAGCCACGACTCTCCTGGCAGGGCCCCAGGAACAAAAGGCAGTAAAGAGTGGCTGGGGGGGGGGGATTCAGCCCCCATGCCAGCACTGAGGCATGAAGAGGGGGAATGGGGGGGGGGAGGCAGGGAAATTTGGCTCTTTGGAGGAGGAACTAAAACTAAAGCACTCTCTCCATCCTCTGGGGCTTTCCAGGTTTCAGTAGCTGAGCAGGGCTGCGTCAGACAGCTTCCCTCTGAGCAGCCAAGGGTAGCAGGCAGCACAGCACGCGCATGTGTTTCCCAGCCTAGGCAACCTCTCTCTCTCTCTCTTTCTCTCTGTGGCCGCCAGGGCTGGACCAGCGGCTCAAGAGCCGAGTGGGCTGCTGGCCAAGAAAGCTGCCTGTCCATTCACAGCAAGCCTCTTCAGGCTGGAGCTGAAGTGCCAACACCCAACCCGGCTGAGGAGGCAAATAGCCATGGCCTCTGCCACCCATCCCCAGGCACGGAAAGGAAACCCTGTTGGCATCTTTTGAGCCTATCCACGTTGCCCCGGACCCAGACTCACTCAGTCTGACACGACAGACAGACAGCACGAAGAAGCGGAGTCTGGAGGGATGGCAAACAGGCCTTGAGACACAAGCTCCTTGAGACAGGGAAGCAGCAGCAGCAGCAGCAGCATGGCTTCTCTGGGGGGCGGAGGGGGGGGGGCTCAGGGGTTGGGGGGAGTGGGGTGGGGTGCTGGGGCCCAGACTCTCACACAGCCAGGCAATAACCGGGATATCAGAGGAAGAGAGTGGAGACTCCCTAGCACCCCCCCACCCCTGGATCTCAGCCAAGTAGTCCTTGGGGAGGAAATGAAAGGGACCCACGGGACCCACATCAACTGGGCAAGAATCCGCCCACATCCCAAAAGGAGGAGGAGGAGGAGGCCTCCAATTTCTAGCTCCCCAGGGTGTGGCTGTGAACTTAACCTGTTCCCGGCCATGTCTTTCAAGGAGACTCTTGGCCAGGGAGGGACAATGACATCGTCTCAAGAGGTGGGGAGCCCTTCCGACACCACCAGCAGCCTTCAAGAGGGGATGGGAACGCAGCGACCCTCGGCCTGATCTGTTTTTGGTTTGGATTCCTGCCTTGATCATTAATGGGTTGGACTCGATGGCCTCAAGGGCACCACTTCCAACTCAGGGACTCTATGACCTTGTCCCTTGGGCTGTGTCCAGAGGTCCAGGGCTTGCAGCACACACCCCTCTGGAGACCTTGGTGGGCCAAAGCTGTGACCACAAACACCCCTTCTTCTGGAAGTTTAGTAAAAGAAATTGTGTGTGTGTGCGTGGTTGTTGTTGTTGTTGTGGTGGTGGTGGTGTTCCAGAGGCACCGCCATCCCTGCTTTTATAGCCCCACAAGCAAAATAACCAAAGACTGCAATTGGATAGCCTGTCACTCAGGTCTGTTCACGTGGAAGGAGGGAGGGAGGACCGACCCTGTGCCACTAGAGTACCCACGTACCTGTCCTCATCGAGGCTGCCGTTGGGGGAGGCGGAGGGAGTGGACGGGGCCAATTCGGTCACATCGGAGATAATGGGGCCAGGCTTTGCAGAGGAGTCAGGAGAGTACAGGTTCGAACCGCTGTATGCTGGGGAGGGAGCCTGCAAAGAAAACGGAGCCGCTTCTGCTGCTGCTGCTTCTGCTGGGAGAGGTTACCCTTGAGAACCAAAGGCAATGCTGGGAAACCCACCAATAGGTCTAGAATCTCTGGGGTGTGTGTGGAAAGTCTGGGGCACGAGAAGCAGCTGATTTGGGCTCAGGGAGAAGATGCTGAGGCACACTGGACGCCCAATGCCTGGCCGTATAAGCCCATGCACGACAGAGAGGTGCCTACAGGCTTCTCTTGTGAGCCATGGCAAAGTATGTGAGATCGTAGGTGGAGGCCGATTAGGATTCCAAGCTATTTGGGCATTTTTAAAAAGAAACAAAATTCTGTTGAGTATGGCAGAGGCACAGAAAGGGCTTGGGGGCAGCTGCAACACACACACACACACACACACACACACTCTCTCTCTCTCTCTCTCTTTCTGAAAACTGCTCCCTTGGCAATTAAGCTTAGAAATAAAGGAGCACCCATTGGTGTCAATGGCTGCGTGCATGCATATGTGTGTGACTTCCCAGAGTTTATCTGCTGCATTGGGAAAGAGAGCCAGAGAAGGCCAGAGAGAGATAGGAAGTGATGGAATGAGAGAGGGGGAAGGGGGTGGGAGAGAGGAAAGCTGGGGGGGGGGAGAGCAGAGGATGGGACCAGTGGTTGGTTGAGGAATGGGGGATGGATGCCCGTAAGGAGAGGAAATGCTTTGGTTGCTGCGTGTGCAGGAGAGAAGACCAAAAGCTGGGGGGGGGGGGGCTCGGGCTCTGCTCCACCAAGGCACACAACCCCCAAGAGACTGCCTGCCCCACAGGGAACACAGCCATTGGGGGTGGATGCCTCCCTGGGAACTGGTGGAGCTGGAAGCAGAGCCCCAAAGACCCAAACTCCTCTCTGGCACAGTGAAAGTACGTCTTCACACCCCTTCCCCTGACTAGGCTGGTTGGGCGAGGTGGGGTGTGGGGTGCCCTCAGCTGCACAAACGGTAAACAGGAAGTCACTACTGGGGGTGTTAAGGTCCTTGGGAGAGCCGGAGGGCTCCCCGCTGGGCAAACGAGAGCCCCACAAAGACTCCTGCCTAAGAAAGGACCTGCTGACCCTTTGGCCGTAGCCTGCCTTCAGCCATGATAGTTTGGTACTTACAGAGTAAGGGGACGGGCTGTGGACGTGCTCCAGAGAGAACTGGCGGCCGTATTTGGGCAGAGGATGGGCTGAACTGCCATCGTTCAACATCAAGGGGCTGGAAGAGAAAGCAAAAGAACTGGAGTAGCCTCGTAGGCAGAGGCAAGAGGGAAAGACGGGAACTGGGAACCGTCATGCCACGACACGTATCTTGCCTCACCACCACCACCACCACCACCACCACCACCCAGTGATTCTTCCCTCAACGGTTTGCAAAGCCACGGCCAGAGTGCTGTGGGAGAGTCATTACTGACCAAGCCCCTTAAATTGCTGCTCCTTGGACAAGGACGGACAGTTGCTTCCCTGTCAATGTAGTGTGTCGAGTGGCCATGCGCTGGTGTGTACTCACAAGGGGACCTCGAAGAAGAGCTCTGCGCTGCCCAGGGCCCTCTGTGCAAGCCCATTCCTTCTGCCTCTGTGCCCTGGAGCTGGGCACTCTACGCTTCCCATGAATCAGAAGTCGCACCACAGGGGAGGGCAGGGAAACACGGCTGCCCTTTCCTTGCACATACAGTACCCCGGTTGGACACAGAGAAGGTCCAGAGGGCTCCAAGCTGGACCAGACCAAAAGTCTAGCCACTTCTCTACTCTGTCCGCTGCTGTGGCCAACCAGACCCTTCAGAAAGGCAGTCCCACACAGGACAGGAGGATGCTGGGCCCTCACAGGGTCAGAGAAACAAAGGAAACCCAACAGTAAAAAGCACAGCACTGCAAGATGAGCAGAAGAACAACTAGAGTAAGAAAGAATAAGAGGAAACCCCTGGAGAGACCCCAGCAGAGACCAGGCAGAAAAGGCAAAGCCACGGAAGGCCCAGAGAGGCAGAGGCTTGGGGGGCAAGGGGGGGGCAAGGGGGGGCAAGAGCCCTCGAGGGCCACCAGCGAGACCTCTACCAGCATTTCCATGAATAATAATCCCTTGCAGCTTTACTTCCAATTTCAGAGCACCACAGCTTGCACAGAGTGCGCTGGAAAGCACTTCTCACCCCCCTCCTTTGACTGTCAGCCCTCAAGTTTTCTCCTGGGCAAGGGGGAGGCCGTGGACTAGCCCAGGCCAGCCGGCCACTTGAGCTGAAGCCCCCCCCTCCCACCGACCCACCCCCACCAAGCAGCCCCACTTGGCTCACTTACATTTTCCTCTTCACCCCAAGAATACGGTTAGACTGTACCAAGGAAATCAAGAACTGGATCAGCTGTGAGGAAGAAAAAGCAACCCTGTTAAATGGGATGCGGATCAGTGGGAGAACCGAAAGAGTGCTATGAAAAAGCAAGACACACAGAGAGAGAGAGAGAAAGCGAGAGAGGCCAGAACTCACTCAGTCAGTCAGTTATCAGCCCCCTAAAGCAATCCCACCCCCCACACACAAGCCCTGTGGAGCCCTGCCCAAGACAGGGTCTCCTCAACTCTCTCTCTCTCTCTCTGACTCTTGGGTCTCTCTGATGCTCCCTGAAAGGTCTTCTGGGTGCTCTGACCATGCTAGGCAGCCCCCTTCCACACCACCCGTCCCTCTTCTCTTTCAACAATATTCAAACACACACACACACACACACTTCTCTTGCCCTAGAGCAGGGGTGCCCAAACTTTTTGGGTCCGTGGTTCAGCAGGCCGGTCATGTGGTTCCTCCCACCACAAGCGGAAGTAAAAGACACCTTGCAATCTGTATTGCAACAGGATGACTTTCTCCGCTTAAACAAGGGGTGCCCAAACTACAGCCCAGGGGCCAGATCTGGCCCCTGATGCCAATTCATCAGGCTGACACCGCCCTTGTCACTCCTGGAAGTGGGCCGGATGAATTGGCATCGGGGTCCAGACCTGGCCCCCGGGCCATGGTTTGGGCACCCCCACCCTAGAGGGTGTAGCCCAGCAGAAGAAACCAGGCAAACCCCACGGAGAGGATGTTACCTTATTGACCACCTTCTGCTGCTGGGTATGCTTCTGCCGTAAGCTGGCCACTTCCCGCCACAGGGCCTCGTTCTCACTGAAAGAAAGGAAAGAGCCCCCTTGAGAAGAGCCAGGAAGGCCATTGAGCACACAGCGCATATCAGAGCATCAGGATTAGGCCTCTGCGCAATGAGGCTTGGGCTGCTGCTGCTGCTGCTTTTGTACTGATGTGGGCTCCTTCTTCCACCTTCTAATTTGGCTTTGCTTTTGTGCAACCCTCAAGAATGTTTGTAGTTCGTTTATTTTCTTTGTTATTGTTTAATTTTTTAAAATCTCTATATTTTTTTAAAAAATAAGAATGTTTGTTCTTGCCATAAAGCTCTTCCGGGAATCTGAGCCAGGAGACACGAGGCCTCATCTCCGTTCAGAGGATGTCGAGGGTCCTTCTCTTGCTTAACCCCTAAGCCACTGCAGATCCCAAGACGTCCTGTATGTAGATGCTAAGACTGGAGGAACCCCCACCCGTACATGGTATTAACCATGGTCCGTGCATTACGTGGCAGAGACACTACACCATCCCTATTCATTCATTTCCCTCCAGCTGTGACTGGCAAACACCAATCCAAGCCCTGGGCACAGCCTGCCAGCCTCTGGCACGGCTGTGGCTGCCAGGCCTGGCGTTGAGCACAGCACGTGCGCTCTTGGGACTCCACCAGCGCTTTGCAAGGTATATGTTACGATGGCAGTAAAAGGGGGGCTGGGGCTGAGGTGGGTGTCAGACTCTGCTGTTCCTCACAGGGAGCACATTTTAAGAGAGGCAGGTGGGCAGAGAGGAGCCGATTATCCCCTTCTTTGCACCACTAGACCAATAAAGCATTCCTAAGATCTTTTCCATACCCTCAACCATGAAACCTTTGAAGCCAGCACTTACAAATGCGCCACGGCCATTTAATTGCGCCATAAAACAGGGCGCGCAAGAGAGCCCCATCTCCATTTCCCTCCACCTGTTTGAGGTCATTTCTCACTCTTTGCAGGCCTTGTGAGACCACCGCCAGCCTTCCCAGCCCTTCTCTGAACACTTGGAAGACACCAGAGCAGCAAAAAGAGGGGATGTGTTTGGAGGAACCACTGGGAGAAGAAGTCGACAAGCACACCTCTCTCCCTTTGAATGTTGCTCCCAAGGGGGGGGGGGCTTCAATTCCCAGAAGCCACTCAATTGGCTGATCCATGCTTTGGGGAATTGAAGTCTAAGAACCAAAGGTTGGGAAACACTGTTATGTGAATCCACATGAATGGGTTTACTGCGCACAGTGTTTCCCAGCCTTTGGTTCTTGGACTTCCAATTCCCAGAAGCCTCCGACAGTCCATTGGCTGATCCATGGCTTTGGGGAATTGACTGAGGCTTTTGGGCATTGAAGTCCAAAAAACCAAAGGTCGGGAAACGCTGGCTTAGATCCACCTCACACAGAGGCTCTCCACAGCCAAGCTGGGCAAAGAATCCAAGTCTCTCCACTGCTCTCACACAGGCTCTCCGTTCACCACCCAGGGCCTGGAGAGGAGGAGCTCTGCCCATGTCGGCTGACAGGGTGACTCTGTTATCTAAGAAACCTTGGGCTCTCCTACATACTGTAGCCCTTGAGGTGGCAGGCAAGAGCTCACTCCTTTCTGGCAGTCCCCAAGCCAATGCTGCCCTTGGAGAAGCCGGCACCCACCAGGCAGGGGTCGGGCAGACCTAGCTAGCCTCTTCCAAGTGACAAAGGGTGACATGTTTGTTGGTGCTTCTTAACCAGCAGAGACCCAAATTTTGCCTTCAGGAATCCACGCATGCACCGTGCTAAGAAGGACACCTCTTTCTCTGCAAAACACGCGCCTCTTAACCTAGCACAGAAAAAGGCCCCTACGCTGATGCACGCTCACGAGCCACAGGGGGTCCCTGAATGTCCTTGGGTGGCAAGACGGAGCCCCTGCCCAAGGGGGTCCTGGGGCTGCCACTCAGGCTTCACGGGAAGGAGGGAGGGGGAGGCTGGCCCCTGGCAGCCCAAATCTACTCTTTCTTGCCACCCACATCTCTGGAACTAGAGCCAGGCCTTAATCCTCCTCAGATTAGCTCCAGTCTCTCCAGAGTGTCTGGGAGGGAAGGAAGGAAGGAAGGAAGGAAGGAAGGAAGGAAGGGGTCAAGGCCTTCTTCCCTGCTGGCTGGAGGGGCTGCCTGGAAGAGGCACAGGCAGGCAGGCAGCTGCTGAATTAACTCCTCTGAGCAGGTCACAAAATGCTCCCAAATAGCAGCCGCTGCCACCACTCCAGTTCCTCTTCGTTTATGATGAAGATCCACAGAGCAGTCTGTAGGTGGATCCGTGTTGGGTCTAGGGCTGCTGCCCAGGCACTCTCTCCTCATGCTGCTAAAAGAAGCTGCTTCTGCACACACACATACAGAGTGTGTGCAAGGGTGCCACAGGTGGTTTCTGTCCGTACAATGGCACACATGACAAACCTCAGAGGAACTGGAGGCCTATGTAGCAGGATTCCGAAAAGGCGTCTCTTCCTCCTCCTCCTCCTCTCCTGTGGCCATTACGGAAGCTCCTTGAAGGATCAGCGGTAGAAGATTAAGCAACTAAGAGCCATCCTTTGAGTGGCCCTCTTTGTCTCTCCCCTTCATGCACTGCACAATGTTAGAAAAGATCAATGAGAGGATGGGGTGGTGGGTGGGTGGGAGGGAACCGGGCTGGTGGAAGATCAGAGCACGGTTTGCTTCACAGCACCTGCCTGCCATATCAAAGGCTCAGAGGAAGCCAATGAGCCAGAGAGCAACGTCTTCCCAATGAGGTTCCTGGCAGGTATCTGGGAAGGAGAGCAAGGGCAGCCTTACCGACACAAGCGAAGGAGGAGGAGGAGGAATAACCAGCCTCCTGGCTCACCTTGGCTTGGTCAGATTCTGCCCAAACCAGAGTTGGGCCCATGAAGGGTGAAAAGGTTTGGCTGAGGAGAGACGTCTGCTCCTCTTGCATGACGGCTCTGTCCTGCCTGCTTCTCCCCTGTAGGGAGTTTAAGCTACATGCTCCCACCCCACCTCCATCCACCCCCAAAGCTGGGGGAGGACTGGGTAACCCTTGGCCTATGATGACAAAGAATTCCAGATTCAGACACCATCACTAAGTGGGTGGGTGGGTGGGTGGGTGGGGGATTCCTTCTTCCTGTCTCTGGACCTCCGCCACACCAGGGTCAGCTTTAACAACCGCAGAGAATTACGTAACTAGCAAGAACCCAAATATAGCACATACCAGCCATTACCATGCAGGGGCGCCCGGCTGTTGGTGTGACATGACCAAAGGTTTCGGGGCGGGGGGGGGGGGGGGGGAGAAGAGAAAGACCCTGGAGATGCTGCTTGCCTTCTACCAAGTCTGCTTCCAGAGGCACAGAGTTTTCTGGCATGGGCTTAGGCTGTGGCAAGGAATGTCTTTATGCCATCTCGACTCCCCCCACTCCTACCCCTGGTAACCTGGGACTCCAGAAATGCTTCATCTTCTAAAAGAGTGTAGCCAGTAAAACCAGTTTCGGATTATCTCAAGCAGTGAGTCAGCTCCCAGCACAGCTGCAGAAGGTGTAGAAGGCAAACACTGAACACGCTGCCTGGAGCCCATGAAAGTCGTTTTGAGACCCAGCTGACGGTTGAGTCTCGGCCAACAAATTCCCTCGTGACACGCAAAGCGCGTGGTGATGCAGCTGGCCAGAACAGCTGGAATTTGTGCAGCATTTATCCAGGGAGGCTCTAACACATAACATCATTACCACTGCCTTGGATGTGGAGAGAGACAGAATCCATTGGCTCCTTTACTGGCCTGCCGATGACTGCCAGACACATGCACCGATGAAGACTTACGTACGTTTGGCCAACGGCAAAGCCGAGAAAGTGGCTTCATTTGGGCAGTCCAAAGTTTGACCTGGACACGAAAGAAGAAGAAGAGCCGCTGCCTAACTAAGCGGTCACAAGAGACCAGGTTGCAGTCTCTGGTTGGTCTCAGGCAGCAACAGTTCAAGGGTCCCTGAGGTCTGCAAGAGGTACGGCTCTTTGTGCAGGATAGAGGGGGGGGGGGCAGCCACTCACCTTGCCTGCTTGCCAGCCTGTTCAGCTGAGCCAGAGGAAAGTATGTGAGGTACCTGCTCTGACTGCAACCCACGCACCACTCTTGTGGCTGGCCGGGTCACTGGGAGGGGTCGGTGTTAGGGTCCAAGCACTTGCAGGGGCTGCCAAGAGCCAAGCCCAAAAGGTGGTGCCTGACCCAGAGAACTGGCTGGCCACCTTCCTCGGCAAGGTGAGGCTCAAGCAACAACGCAGGCTTCTTTCTCTAGGCTGGAGGCCCTGGCCCTGCCTGATGGGGTGGGGCTGGGGGCCTTGATTATTAGGAGCCCTGGTGGGGCAGGGGTTAAACTGCTGTACTGCAGCCAAAACATTGTGAGTGTGATCCTGACTAGGGCTCAAGGTCGATCTCAGTCTCTTCCATCCTTCTGAGGTCGGCACAATGAATCCCCAGCATGTTAATGGGGGCCAAAAGCTGATTACCTTGCGAACAGCCCAGAGGGTGCCATGAGGAAGGAAGGGATAGAGAAGTATAAGAATTGCCATTTCTACAGCCTTGTTAAGTAGAACAGCTTTTAAATATAGCAGCCCTTCTTAAACAGAACAATGATGTTCTAATTATGAGCTATCTACGGTGTCTATTTCTACCCCTACACTCTTATCAAGTACTTCTGCGTGGTCTCTGTGAATCCACATGAATGTGCAGTCAATCCATTCGTGTAGATTCACAGAGACCACAAAGAAGAACAACAGTTACAGGTAAGCGACCTGTCATTATACAGCCCTGGTGGCACAGGGGTTAAGTTGCTGTACCACAGCCAAAATGTTGTGAGTTTGAACCTGACAGGAACAAGGTTGATTCACCCATCCTTCTGAGGTTGGTAAAATGAGGACCCAGCAGGGTAATGGGGGCCAAATGTTAATTACCTTGTGAACCGCCCAGAGAGGGCCCTAAGCGCTTCTATGGGTGGTGATGGTGGCAGAGAAGAGGAATTGTACTTACCATTTACTTGAAAGGCAGGTCTGGAAGGGAAGCCTGGGGCTGGGCACCTCCTCCAGAGGAGCACTCCGTAGCCTGCTTAGGGCTGCTGAATCGATGCCAACCTCCCCTTTCCTTCAGAATGGCCCTGCTCCCCTTCCGCCCAGCAGCCCTTGCCTGCCAACAAAGAGCCACCCTAGAATTTCCTTCTTTGACCCCCTAAGGCAGGGATGGCGCACCTATGGCATGTGTGCCAGAGGTGGCACTCGGAGCCCTCTCTGTGGGCACCCATGTAGTCACCCCAGCACAGAGTTTGCTGTCGCTCTGCCCAGCAGCCCAATGGGAGCGCTTCCTCCCTCCCCCAGCACAGAGTTTGCCCCGTCACTCTGCCCAGCAGCCCAATGGAATCGTCCCCCCCCTGTTGCTATGTTGGCACTTTGCTATAAACAAGTGTGTTTTGGGTTGCAGTTTGGGCACTCAGTCTCTAAAAAAGGTTTGCCCTCACTGCCCTAAGGCTTTTCTCCCTGGCACAGCCCTGCCCCGACTCATACCCCACACTTTGGGGCTGGTAGCAAAATGCTCATTTTTCTAGAAGGGAACAAGGCCTACTTGTAAGATTTGCTCCCCGCAACTTCATGCAAGAACTTCACCCAAAGTCTTCCTGATCTGGACGTGGCCTCATTTGTTAAACCAATAACCAATATCCTAAACACGGAGGAAGGGTGTGTGCGTGCGTGTGGAGGAGGACCCCCTCCCAAGTCCAGAACTTGCAGAAACCCACCAGGCAAGGGGGCCTTTGGAGGGGGCCCTGGCCTCCCACCCTCTGTCCCACTTCAGGCCGGCAGCTTCTGCTAACGAGGCATTTCCTCATCAGGAGGAAGAGAAAGGTGGTGGTGGTGGCGGCGACGGCCGAGGCAACAGGCAGGGATTGCCGGTGCTTGGCCCTCCATTAGTTCTGGCTCCATTAGTTCCGAGCTCAGCTTTTCTTTGGCCCGTTACTGACAGACACAATCTTTTCAGCAAATGTTCCACAGCAAAATATCCCTCTGGTGAGTGTCAAAAGGATAATATATATTGTTGCTTTTGGAACGGCGGGACCATAAAGAGAGCAACAGAGGTCAAAATTATTACTGGGTATGATTTAGCGGGAGGGCGGGTGAAGGGGGGGGGCTGCAGAAGGTAAACTAATTCTGGGGATGGGGAAGAAAGAACAGCCCGGCAGAAAGCCAGATCAGGGGGTCTGTTTGGATTTATCCTTACCAGGAGGGGTTTTAAACCTTGACGTTGTTCTCTGTGGGCAGCTGGGGCCTTGTAAAAACAGCGGGGCCTTGTAAACGCAGTCTGGCCGGGAGGAAGCACTTGCAGCATCCCGACAGCAGACCTTCCTTCATGTGCTGAGCCAAGCGAAAGGGAACAACATGTCAATACCCCCTGGGTGCCAACACACACACACACACACACACACACACACACACAGTGGCTCCCCGCGCTTGGTACTGTAACCTGTTTGGAATTAAGCTCAAGGAGGCACTTCTGGGCTCTCAACAGGGCACAGCAAAGCTACTGGTGAGAAGCAGCAGGCCCTCCTACCCCCCCCCCCCACCCCCCCTTTCCCGCTGTGGCACAAAAGGAAAGCTCTGCTAGGGTGGGGGGACAGGAGAAGGGGCTCTCCTTTCTTTCTTTCTTTCCTCCCTCCCACGGAGAGCACCGCCTGTCAACAAGATTTCCTTTGTAGGAAAAATGGAAGCTGTAATCTGCTTTGGTCCTATAGACTTCAGTAGCAAATTCTTCCCATCCCCATGAAAGCAACGGGGCTGAAAAGGGAGGCAGGGAGTCAATGCCAGAACTTTCATGCGCAAAGGGGCTTCTCCTGTTTCACAGGCAAGCCTGACAAGACCACCTTTCTTCAAGCCAAGCTGCCAAAGTGACCTGGAGCTGGACAGGGCCCTGGCGCTACAAGGACCACTCCCGGTAGACGGCCTGGGATGTGTCAAGCCTCCACCTCTGATTCCAGCACTAAAGAAAGGTCATCATTGCCGTCTCAAACATGGGGCAGGCCTTCTCTTCTTGAAAAGACCATGCTTTTCTGAACATTGCTTTGAGATCATCTCTTGTCAGAGCCACCATCTTTTTTGGGGAAGGGGGGGCATAACCACCACTTCTGTGCCCTCCCACAGCATGCTGGACAATATATGTAGCCAGAGGGCAACCCGCAGGCCTACTGTACGCCTCCACTCCCCACCCCCCTTCCCAGCACCACCAGATGGGGTTGGGGCATCAACGTAGGTATCACAGGCACATACACACAATAAGCACCTCAGAACCTGGCTTTCCTCTGACTTTATGTGGAAGATTTGTCTCTTTGACAAGGCTGTTTCATCTCACTGCATCCCATGTTTTGGGAACCCTGTAGTTAATTCACCTTTTAAAGCCAAGCCATGGCTTGGTCTCTGGTCCATAGCAAGAATGGCTCTTGGTCCATCGAGCCCTCAGCAAGGCACAGGGCAACACGACTCATTATTTAAGCCAGAATGCCTGAGGGTTGTCCTGATTTCAGAAGCGCTGCTGCTGCCCTTCACTGTTGCTCAGTGTAAACATGCTTTTTAGCCCTCTTTTTGAACCAATGTGGCAATTCTCAGACATTATTATAGGAAGCCTTGGGAAGGAAGTTAGCAAGGCCCTTCTTCCTTTCCAGAGCAAAGGCATTTCTTGCTGCTGTGTCTTATTGGGGGTGCCTCATGGTTGGGCTCTGGCTGCCCTGTTCTGGGAGGTGAAGCACAGGTAGCATCTCACCCCACAGGCCTGGGGAGAAGAGGTCAGGACCCAGACCGTGGGGCCTGATGTCAGTCTCCATCACAGCACTCAGAAGGCTGGCAGGAAGCCTGACAGCAGAGGGCGGTAGAGTCCAGCGCAAGGGAGACCCCTGACCCCACACCCCACCCCAAACAAGCCCTTTTTGCACACAGGGAGAGCCAATTCCACCCTCCCTGCCCCACATACTGCTTCATTGCTAGCAGCTTGGAGTCCATGCTCTCCTGCTTTCCCTTCATCATCTGCACGTCCGTCAACAGCTTCGTCACACTGTCCTGGCGAACCTTAATATCTTCATTTTTCACACTGGACACCTGCAACCAGAGGGATTAGTCAGATACCAAGATGCAAAACTTCCTCGTGAAAAACCAGCTGACAAAGCATTGCAACTTTCTTTTCAAAACAAAAAATGGGGCCATTGTCGCTCAGAGCTGAAGAGTTTCTATGACGTTTACAACCTTTCCTCATTTCAATCATATCCCACTTAAGCCTTGAGGAAAAAAGGGGGGGGAGAGAGAGAATGGGATAGCAATTTCCAAATACAGTAGATGAAATATACTGTTCTCGATCATCCCAGAATGCAAGACAAGTAGAAATAGGCTCATGTTCGAGGAAACCAGATCTAGGCTGAATATCAGGAAACACATCCTAATTGTCAGAACAGTGGTGCCCGTGAACTCTGGAGGTGGTAAGGGGCCATTCAATAATTATGTGATCAGCTTTTTTTTAGAAAATTGACCCTCCCCCCCATGTAGTCCGACCGTAATTTTTGCTTCAAACCCCCCCCCCCTTCCCTTTGAAATTACGTAATCCAGAGTTTTTGTATCAAAACTCTAATTTTTAGAGCTTTTCACTATTGGTGCCTAATGCAGACTGCACAAGCAATTCAATCATCTCAAATCGGATCAAAATCCCCAGAGATCATTTTTAAACCTAAAAAAGCACCATGCTTCGAAACCACAACAGCTCCAAATGGATTACGTAATCTTTGACCTAACACCCCCCCCCCGCCCCCCACGTAATTTTCTGTAATTCAGATGGCAGACAATCCCCCCCCCCTCTCAAGGATCACGTAATTCTTGAATGGCCCCTAAGTGCTCTGACGTTGGAGGCATTTTTCATGAGAAAACTGGACAACTGCTTGCCAGGTCTGCTTCACTTTGGATTCCTGCCTCGATGAGGGAGCTGGACTCAATGATCTCATAGGCCCCTTCATCTCAATTATTTTGTAATTCTATGATTCATGCAGGATTCTGAATGCAACATTATAAACTGAAGGGCAACACCAAAAACCATGACTTCAGAATAGATGGGAGTTGACTCCTAACTTTTTACTAAAGAGACCCGGTGGTAGAACAAGAAAGAATGGTTGCCCTGCAGCCAACTATCTGTTCCTTCTGCCCAAAAGCCATCCCAAGAGAGGCATGTTTGCCCAGAGAAGCCAGAAGCCAATTAGACACTGATGCACGACTCACAGACATCCCAAGAGGCCGACTGGCTCTGGCTGAAGGAGATAATGCGGTTTCCCTCCCATCCCAGGGAGCTGCGGTTAAGGTAGACTTACAGTCGTGACCTTCCTCTTGATGTTCTCCAGGAGACGCTCCTGGCCGCGGAGGAAGTAAGGGTGCTGGAATTCAGTGTCATCTTTCTCTGGCTTCACCAGACCGCCTTGCTCGATATGAATGACCTTTCGAAAGCCATCTAAAAGGCAAAGAATCAGAACCTATTGGCAACAAGGTCAGGGAATGAGAAGCTAGCCTGCTTTTCACTGACAGTGTAAGCCTGCAGAGCTAACTAGACCTCCAATGCCCTGCCCTTGTCACACACAGAAGCTATTACTGACTGAGCTGATGCCTGTTCCATGATGATGATCCTTATGAGCCAGCTCCCTCACAACACTCCACTTCAGAAGGAACTGGTCCCAGTTCCCAAAATGTAAGGCAGGCCTTTCTGAAGTGAGTGTAATAATTGCCTGGCTTGACACACCTGCAGTTGCCTTAGCCCATATCTCACATGCCAATTTAAGGATGGAGAAATGGTGCGACGTCTTAAAGAATGGGATCTGTGTGATTAACTTATCGGTTTAAAAGCTGATGGCACAAGACAGAGGCTTATTTTATGTGTTTGACAGCTCTTTGGAGGACAGAATATCAGTACTATGTGGCAATAACGTTTTCCTATCTTTTTATTTCCAAAGCTTCAACTGAAACTGAGACGTCCCACAGTCATGTTCCTGCATTCTGACAAACCCAAGCTTCTAAGTTCTCATATTCTACCTTCTGAGGAGAGGAGCAGAAGAGGCCAAGCACTGCAGGGAGCATATATATACGTACACATGTTCAGCTGCCTCACAAAGCTCGCCATGTTGTTATGTTTGAAGTATTTGGGAAGTACCTCCTTGGCAAATTGGCCTTGGTCAAAAACATGGAAGCTGTTTCCACTCTGCAACAACAACAACATAGATAGACAGAGAGATGAGTGAGAGAGATCTCATTTGAGAAAGGCACAGCATTGAGGCTGGAACAACATTTGAACAGGGCTGTTAATGACAGGACTTTCTGGAGATCACCAATTCACGGGGGGATAGCATCCAACACTGTCATGTGGCATCACTAATTTGATGGTTCCCTTCAGCGTTGCCACATGGCTAGAAATCCTTAACACACAAACCGGGAAGGTGTATGTATGTGTTCCGCATCCATATCATTCTTGGCCCAGGCAAAGATCGTAGCTGTGTTTTTTGCCTCTTTCTGGAGTCATCCCTGAACTGGGACATCCAATTTTCAAACTGTACACAAGCAATATCTTTTGAAGAGTATTTGCGTACTTAAAGCTACTGCGCTGTCTATCTCTGGTCCTGGGAATATCCGTTTGGGTTATGCAAATTCCATTTGAACTACTGTAACGTATCCTGCACTTTGTTAATGCTCTTAGATTGCTCTCTGTGGCCAACCACAAAGTTCTATGATTTCCTTGCTATGAGAGTTTCAGTGACATTGGGACACAATGCCAAACACCCATGAAGCCCAAAGTAACTATGAATTTGGTCCAGGCTATCTGAAGGGGGGCCCAAGGGCAAAATGAGTGGAAAAGGAACTCTGATTCCCAACTGTCATGGAGGAGGAAGAGGCCATGCCACATGGACTGGCTGTGAAGGCGCACCTTGTCAATATCCTCAAGGCAGTGGCAGTCCATTGCAGTCCTGGTGTTGCATGTCTCCTTTCATACGTGCCACAGGAGATGGCTCCGTGATCATAGTGTGTGGGTCACTTCATGGTAAGCTGGGATCCACCTTAAACAAATACATGCCAGTGACATTTTTTTCTGCTTCAGGGGAAAAAATGCATTCTTGGGTACAAGTTGCAGTCGACGATGACGACAGATCTGAAGGGACATACTCTGCCCTAGGATCTTGGCTAGGAACTGACGTTATTAGGGAAGACCCTTCCCCCGGTCCCACCCTCTTCAGAGGTATGTTTCTGTGGGAATGGGGAAAGAAGGATGTATTGGTGACCTCTTCCCAGCAACAGAACTCTCTACTGACCCTGCTGTCTGTCCAAGCGGTGGGTGCATGAGAATGCAAACTGTTGGGAAATAACCAGTTGATGAGGCCAGGCTTCTCACCAGCTGGATAGTGTGCCTTTCTGAGCGATATGTTTGTAAATAAGCTTTTTATGGTTTTAAGTTATGCGTTTAATTTCACTCCACTTTAACAGCTGACATTGCTTTGGGTTTGAATTGCAGGCCTGTATCTCATTCTCTTACACATCCTCCTAGTAGCATACACAATGCATCCAAGAATGCCTACTCACTGCATGCATGGTGCACCAAGGAGGCTTTTTTTGAAGAAGCATGTGGAGAAATGCCTTTAGGCAATGTAGACTGACAAAGGAGTGAGGACAGATGTGCAGAAGCTGTTTGCCCCTCCCCAACTACAGTAACACTCCGCCTGGAAAACATTTGCCTGACCGAGTGAGCAGCTGGGTTCTTCTTTCTTGTCCTGATCAGACCCTGGACTGCCAAAATGAAGCCACTTTCCCTGCTTTGTTGTTGCCCAAACCCACGTCCTGTGGCAGCAGCAATCAGCAGACCAGTAAATCAGCTGGATGCTGTGTCTCTCCACATTCACACCGTGTGTGTTGTTGCCCACCAGCAGCCCCCACTTGAGCATGTCAGTCTTGCCTTTATGGACTCCAACCCTCAGCCTTTGCTGAGTCCCCCAAGTGATGTAGGGGAGGTTGAGCAGCTGGATAAAACCACGGAGGAGGAAGCCCAAGCCAAAAGCAGCAAAGCTACCCATTGCCCACTGGCCTCCAACATGCCGCTAGGCAAGCAACCTTCTCCCCGCTTGGCCACAGAGCTCCTTACAAAGCCAAGAGTGAGCACAGTGGGGAGGGAGGAGAAGGAACGGGAGCATGGTTGCACACTTGAAACATCCCCAAATCCCTTAACTGGTCTCTGAGGCAAATGCCGCCAGATAGCAGCCTCTGAACTTCAGCTGTATAAACAAGATCCATGCTTCTCCATTCCGTGGCAGATTAAAGAAAGGTCTACAATCAGGGTCTGACAGTTCCCAGAACGCCTTGTCATTTCCATGCTGCTGCTCAAGCTATTCCCATGGGAAGAGCTCATGCTGAGATCCCAGATGTATTCAGTGCCCTATGAGGGGAAGGTCAGTCCAGCAGCTAAGTAGAAGATGAATCACCACACCTGTCTGGAACACAGTGGCACAAGTTGGGCCCCCTTGCAGAAACAGAAGGGGTGTCCTTCTTCTTTCACCCTTTTGGTGCGTATGTGTGAGCGTGAGAGAGAAGGCGCACAAGAGACAGCATTTATGTTGAGGTGGCATGAAGTGCCCACAGAGAGCAAATGCCAGCATATTGCTTGCGGCCAAGGTTTAAAGCAACATCCCATTCTTACCACCTTCCTTTGAATGTTTCTCTTAACCACCATTAACCACAACACCTCTTTCAGTTCAGAAAGGCCAAGGAGGCACACACTTGAATCTTCTAAACAGATTGTGGTTTCCCTTCAGAAACTCTGTATGTGTGAGTGTGCATGCATGCATGTGCACGCATGCATTTCCTTCTGTTGCAGGTTTCCTTGAGCCAAAACATTCCCAGCAACCCTGCACCTAACCTCAGGCAGACCCAGACCAATCCCACCAGTCATTAGCCAACTCTAACTGGGACTTGCCTCAAGACTAGTAGTTAACAAGGAGCAAAAGTTCAACTATTTGCTGTGAAAAACAGCCGTACAACTGGTTTACTAAGCAAGACAGCATTAGTTTTTTCTAGTTCACATAGCAGGTATTTTATTGTCAAATCGTAATGGTGTCTCCAAGAAAAAATAAAAGAGAAAGTATTTTCAATCTGGCAAAGTGATAGGAGAGAAGTGGAAGACTGTTTTACTACTGGATTTTCTCTCACAGCAGGGGGAAACAGATCTGCCATTGAGTCCTCTTCCTGTTAAGACAATTCCATCTGGTGGAAGAACAAACACAGCTGATACCAATCTTAAGTGAGACCCAAACCAGACAGGCTGCCAGCAAATCTCAACAACACGGCAACCAAATTAAGTTGGCTACTTCAAGGGGAAAGGTGGTGACATCTCAGACCACCCACAAGCAGGGAAGACGTGTTCACTCATGCGTTGGTTGCCTAAGGTCTCCTTTCACTCACTCTTCCATGGCTCAAAGGTTGCCTGGCCGAGGGAGCCACGAGGACCGGCTCCAACATGCTGCCCTTCTGAACAGGTGCGGCAAAATCCTAGAGATCACACTCCTGATCAACCAAGTCACAAAACAGAATGGTTTGACAGCGTTCCGTGCGCTCCGGTGTCTAGTCATGCCTGCCACATGACCACGGAAACGCCTGCAGAAGCAGACAGTGCTGGCTCTTTGGCTTAGAAACAGAGATGAGCACTGCACCCTAGAGTCGGATACGACTGGCTTTCGAGCAAGGGAAACCTTTACCTTTACCTTTACAGGTCTGAATCTCAGACCATGGATTCAGCAATTGAGTTTAAGATCCAAAATGACACTTGGTGAATTGCATTCCCATCTGGTGACTGGAATCAAAAAGCCAGGTTTCTGACACCCACACATTTCCCCCAGTCACAAGGCTATATATCTTGGCATCTCTGGCAGCCCCTCCCTACCAGAGGAAGATTTAGGTGTGCGAGGTACTCCATCTTGAAATAATCAGCGCTCCACTTAAGTCATACTGTAATGAATAGCATTGCTCTGTGAAGCACCTACAGCAGGGGCTAGCAAAGCTATAGCACACAAAGGACCATGGCTCACACGCCACGCCAAAGCATGGCCAAGATACTCCTACCGTAAAATACAAGGAAGTCAGAAACAACTGGGCAGCATAGAAGGTGGTCCTCTGAACTTAGGGAATGTCTTGCACAAGGGTCAGAGGGGGGGGGTGTGTGATGATGATGAATGGCTGTGCGATCCATTTGAGTCGAAGGTCAGGGGGAGGAATACTGGATGGACAGGGGAAGAGAGTGAGCAGCAAAGAGGGCTGAGTCACACTGGCAAGGAAATCCTAAACTAAGCAGATTTTGCCAGTCTGGGGGGAACAGCAGGTCTTAGGTCAGGACTAGGAAACACAAGGCTTGGTGGGGGAGGTGGAGCTCTTGGTCAAGTACAGAAAAACCATGGGTTACTGGGGGTGGGGGATCAGTTCCCTGGCCTCTTTCGTAACTACTTGATGCATCCCCATAGGGATGCATTAAAAAAAACTTTCTTCTACCTTTTGGCTGCTGCTGCTGCTTCCTTCCTCCTGCTCCTCCGTAGAGTGGGAATCACCGCCCGCCCCCGCTGCTTCTATGGCCCAGTACAGCTCGGCGGGGGCGGGGGGGGGGGGGGCTTTTCCAGGGCTCTGGCCTGGCCCAGGATGAAGAGTGCAATGGATTTGGAGCTGAACCACTCCCTTCTGCTCTTCGTCCTGAGCTTTTCCTGGGCTCCATTTCACCCTGGAGCATGTTCCCAGCCAGACCGCATGGCTGGGGACGCGCTCCGGGGTGAAAAGGATCCCTTCGGTCCACCACTTTCTGCATAGCCCAGAGCCTTCGCTGTGACCGAAAAAGCAAAACAATCACACTTCTATACTGCCCCATATAAGCGCTTAGTCCCCTCTCTGGGCGGTTAACAAGGGAATTAGCATTTTGCCCCCAACATGCTGGATACTCAAAAAGTGTGTGTGTGTGTGTGGGGGGGGGGGACTTTTTTTGTCACAGCGAAGGCTCTGGGCTTTGCAGAAAGTTGTGGACAGAAGGAAGCTTTCCCCTGAACCCTTGCATAGCCTGAAGAGCCAGCTGACAGGCCAGGACAGCGGCAGAAACAACCATGGGGATATTTTTTACGATGTTCCCGTGGCTGTTTCTGCTGCTGTCCCTGGCCCGTCCGCCGGCTCCACAAGGGTCAGGGGGAAGACCCCCTTAGTCCCCGCCATTCTTCAAAGACCTGAGCCTTTGCTGCAACCAAAAATGGGTTCAGAAGAGACCACATTGCCAACATA
Organism: Bradypodion pumilum; assembly: GCA_035047305.1. Classification (NCBI taxonomy): domain Eukaryota; kingdom Metazoa; phylum Chordata; class Lepidosauria; order Squamata; family Chamaeleonidae; genus Bradypodion; species Bradypodion pumilum. The sequence goes on from JAWDJD010000004.1 coordinate 345,935,744, forward strand.
TGTTGGATCATGGAGAAAACAAAGGAATACCAGAAGTATACCTCTGCTTTATTGACTCACCAAGGCTTTTGACTGTGTGGACCACAACAAGATGTGGCAAGTAATTAAAGAGATGGGAATACCAGAACCCCTCATATGCCTCATGAGAAATCTGTACATGAATCAAGAAGCAACAGTTAGGACAGAACACGGAATGACCGAGTGGTTTGGAATAGGAAAAGGAGTAAGACAAGGCTGCATTTTGTCACCCTGCTTATTCAATCTATACACAGAGCATATAATGCGCAATGCAGGGACGGAGGAATCACAATATGGGATCAAAATTGCTGGGAGAAACATCAACAATTTGAGATATGCAGATGATACCACCTTAATGGCAGAAAGGGAGAAAGACTTAAAGATTAGGTTGAAAGAGGAGAGCAAAAAAGCTGGCTTGAGACTCAATATCAAGAAAACCAAGATAATGGCAAGAGGCCCTATCAGCACCTGGAAAGAGCCGACTGATTCTAGGGAGACAAGCCATGAGAAACCTGGGGAACATAGTGAAAAGTAGACACATCACCTTGCAAACAAAAATCCATATAGTCAAAGCAATGGTATTCCCGGTGGTAATGTATGGGTGTGAGAGCTGGCAGTGGGCCAGGATACCTTAGTGTTGAATTCTCGCAAGAAGTAGACTAGCACGCAGCGTGTGGGTTAAGCATAGTAATCCTTTATTCAGATCGGGAGACGAGACTGAGGATGTGGGGAAAGATGGTATCTTATATACAGCGGTTTTCCATTTCAACAACAGCAAGGAAACATACCAGCGGACACTCCAGTTTATTACCCCATTTGGTCTCCAGCTCCGCTTTGATATGTGCCCCTCCTTTGAAGAGGGCGCCCCTTTGGCGGATCCGGTTCACGCGCTGTGTTCCTTTGAAATGAGTAACACTTGGACACAACATCCCTCCCCCCTTAGTGAGAAACAACCTTTCCCCAACGGATGGGTGGCCCACAAACTCGTCTGGGCCGCCCGTGCGTCTCAGGCACCAGGGTAGGCTCAACGGACCCCCCAACAGGTTTGGAAGTGGGGGGAGAGCTCCGAGTGCCCCCCCTTCCATTCCTGCCTCTGAGCTCGGGGTAGCTTTCCCTCCCGCCTCAGGCTCTGGGGAAGACGTGGGCAGGGGGTCACTGATAAAATCCCACTCCATATCACTCTCCATGTCTCCCCTTGTTTCCCCTTGTGGCTCCCTCCCTGGGCCGGAGTTAGAGTTCTGCCCAGGGACCCGGAGCCGCATTTGATCGGTGTGTCTCCTCCAAATCGCGCCATTCTCCATTTGCACTCTGTAAGACACCGGGCCAGTCTGCTCCAACACTTCCCCCCCCCCCAACCATGGAGGCCCATTGGCATAATTCCTGCAGTGGACTGGTTGCCCAACCTCAAAACCTTTTAAAGTCGGAATGTCTATATTTAGGCCCCGATCCTCTTGGCGCTGAGGATCTAAACGGTCAAAAACAGTCGGCAGCTTCCTTTTCATTAACAGTTCGGCTGGCGACAAACCAGAGGCCAATGGGGTGACTCTGTAGGACAGCAAAAATTGACACAACTGTAGCTCCAAATCCCCAGGTCCCATGCGTGAGAGCGCGTCTTTGACCGTCCGTACCTGCCTCTCGGCTTGGCCGTTTGTGGCAGGGTGAAAAGGAGCGGCCGTGATGTGTCTAATCCCATTACGACTTAGGAACCCCTGGAATTCTGCCGACATGAAGCTCGATGCGTTATCCGTCACCACGATGTCGGGCAGGCCTAGGTTTGCAAAGACCCGCCTTAATTTGCGGATTGTGGTGGCAGAGGAAGTTCCTGACACTGGGATGACATCTACCCACTTGGAAAAGGAATCTACAATAATCAGAAGTGTTGTTCCCCTGAAAGGGCCAGCAAAATCTATATGAATCCGAGACCAGGGGCCTCTGGCCGTATCCCATTCCCTGCGGGGAAGACGTGGTTCCTCGGGCCTTGATGCCTGACATTCCCTGCATTTCCCCACCCAAGCCTCAATGTCCAGGTCCAATCGGGGCCACCAGAAGTAGCTTCGCGCTAGCGCTTTTGACCTGACAATACCTGGGTGGCTAACATGGAGCGTGCGGAGCACCTTGTTCCGAAGTACAGATGGGACGACTACTCTGTCCCCCCAAACCAAGCAACCCCGCTCCAGTGACAGTTCATTTCTCTTGGAGTAGAACAACCCCGAACTCCTCAGGGGTCGGTGACAATGGCCACCCCTTTCAGAACCCACATGACAACTTTTGACAGGAGGGGGTCTTTTTTTGTTTGGGCCGCTATGTCAGCAGCGGAGATCGGGGGAGTCTAAACATCCAACATAAGGACCTGTCCTTCCGCCTCAATTTTTACCACATACTCATCAGGGGATCTGGACAGAGCATCCGCGTGGCTAATGCTGATACCCGGGCGATGTTGGAGCGTGTACTGGTACGCCTGAAGGAACACTTAGAGACAGCATCGTCCCAAGAGTGTCTGCCCGTCCAACCAGAGCGGACCGGAGGGGCTCTCTGATGGTGCCATCAGCTATGGGTGCACATCTGTCTAGCACCCGAAGGAGGGCCTTCTCCGTGTCCGCACCAACTCTCTGGAACCTCCTGCCAACAGATCTAAGACTTCCAAGAGAATTGCTGCCCTTCAGGAAAGGATTGAAGACCTGGCTGGCAGGGCAGGTGTGGGGGGGCCCGAATGGGAACACAGCCCCCGCCTGCTGGCTTATGCAAACAACTAAGAACTCTCTCTTCTTCTTTTTATAGTGGGTGGGATATGGGTCTTTTAAAGTGGGTGGGATGTGGGTCTTTTAAAGTGTTTTCATGTGTTTTTAGAACTTGTTGTAATGCCGCCCTGAGTCGGGTTCTGCCTGAGTGGGCGGCATATATAAATATGACTATTAAATTAAATTAAAATTAAAATTAGGAAGGCTGAGCGCAGAAGAATAGATGCCTTTGAGATGTGGTGTTGGAGGAGAGTTTTGAGAGTCCCCTGGACAAATGGAGAACAAATGGGTCAATCTTGGAAAAAATCAGTCCTGAGTGCTCCTTAGAAGGTCAAATAGTAAAGATGAAGCTAAAGTTCTTTGGACATCAAATGAGAAGAGATGATTCACTTGAGAAAGCCCTGATGCTGGGAAAGGTGGAGGGCAAAAGAAGAAGGGGGCGGCCAAGGATGAGATGGCTAGATGGTATTGTGGACGCAACGGGCACAGAGTTGAGCAGGCTGAGGAGGATGGTGGAGGACAGGGTGCCTGGAGGAAAATGGTCCATGGGGTCGCAAAGGGTCAGAATCGACTGTGCGACTGAACAACAACAAATACCACCGTGGAAAAACAAAGGGAGCAAACGAGAATGCACACAATACCGAAGCATCTCACTCTTAAGCCATGCAGGGAAAATCTATGTCAAAACAATAGAAACAAGACCGAGTTCAGTTATAGAACCGCAACTAGCAGAAGAACAGATGGGCTTCAGAAAAAACAGAAGCTGCACAGATGCACATTTACACTTAAACTACTAATAGAGAAAAACATAGAATACAACAAGAACCTCTATGTTGCATTTGCAGACCAAGAGAAGGCATTGGATAGAGTTGAAGGAAACTGCTATGGCAAGCACTGACCCAATATGGAGCAAGTGAACCTCTTCTCAGATTATGTAAACACTCATATAGTGACTCCAGAAGTGTAGTTAGAACAAGTAAAGGAATATCAGATCCCTTTCCAGTAACATCTGGAGTGAGGCAGGGATGCTTCTTATTGCCACTATTCATCCCCTATACAGACGATATAAACAAAAAAGCTAAGCCCATGAATGGAAACAATATCAACAAATTACTTTTTGCGGATGATCAGGAATTGATAGCAAGTACACCTAAGTAACTATAACGACACTTTACATCCGTGAACCAAGAATGTGAGATAAATAATATAAGACTCAATTAAGAGAAGACTGAGGCAATGGCAATTGGAAGGAAACAGCATACTCTAGATATCGAGATAGAGGGAACAAGTATAAAACAAGTGGCAGAGTTCAAGTACATAGGAACAGCATTTACTGAAAATGGTAAATTGGACGAAAATATTAACATACAGTGCAGTAAGGCAAACCAAATATTGGGACAGTTAGCTCCGCTCTTACAACACAAGGCAATACCGATCAACACAAACAACAACAACAACACCTAATTCAAAGCATGTTCATTCCCACCTTATGTTACCAGTGCCAAATATGAACACTTACAATAAAGCATAAGCAAACGTTGGTCACCGCGGAACCCTGCTGGAGTGACTAGAAGGAATAAACTCAGGAATGAGGTTATAAGGGAAAGAATTGGAACAGAACCAATCTTGCACTACATACAGAGACAACAAATATTGCCCATTTGGAAAAGCAAAAAACAAAGCAATTACACTTCTATAGCGCCCCATAGCACTTAGTGTACTCTCTGAGTGAGAGAATGTCTTGAAATTCCATACAGTACCTTACAAGGCATATGTGGAAAGAGGAGAGGACCAAAGATCCCGAGGAGGACTCAGAGGAAAGTAGAGATTACGCTGATGGAGGCTGCTTGAAGTGCCAGAACAAGAACTGTACCTCTCCCTCAACATCCGGTGGGGTAAAAGAGGAAGCAAAGAAGAAGACCTAAACAGACCCATAATTTGGAATATGGGATGCCACTCACACAAGAGTCATTCTTTCCTACCTAATGAAAAAGTCTGAGCAACAAACATACAGGAATATGAAACCCAGCGCCCATTCAGGACGGCTCCAAACTGATTTTAAGAATATTCATTGTTTTCAGCTCCAAATGATGAAAATGCTCCAGTACCCTTTCCAAGGTAGTTTCACTGTCTTGTTATTCAGAATGAGAGAAAAAGGGGAAAGCTCTAGTGCATGAGTGCCCAAACTATGGTCCATGGGCCGAATCCGGCCCATGGCACCAAATCATCCGGCCCAGCCTGCCCTTGCCACACCCAGAAGCAAAATGCACCCGCACATGTGCAAAGCGCTGCCATTTACAACAGCTGCAGGTGCATTTACAGCAGCGTTATGTGCATGTGTGTTTTACTTCCACTTCCAGTGGGAGAAATCCCATGACCAGCCTGCTCAATTACATGACCAGCCCATGACCTGAAAAGTTTGGGCACTCTTGCTCTAGTGAGTACCCCGTTGCCTTGTATAGTCCACTAGTTGTCACGTTCATAAAGCAAACCCCTCGGTTTTAGCAGAGCAAATTCAAACTGCCTCCTAGGAAATTAAACCAATCAAACTCAGCCAGAAGGCAAAGTGAATAAACCAGGAAAGCCCTTCCTCCAAAAATCCACACTTTACACTGGCGGCTGGGTGTCTCTTGCCTTGCTGGCCGAACTAGCAAGGGCTCGCTGTCCAGTCCCTCATCCCCCTGACCGGGCAATGCCAGAGCTGAGGCAGGCAGGGGCACCGCTGCAAACAGGCAGGGAAAACTGGGAGACTCAGGGAAGAATCATTTCCATCTACCTGGACACTCTGCACAAGACTTGAAAGTTGCCATTCTGGAACAGAAAAAATACAAGACAAGGATCCAGAAAGAGACAGCAGAGATAAAATATATGCTGGACACCCACCTCCAAGGTTTGGATATTTGTCAAGGGCTTGCTTCTGGGACATTATCAAATTTAAAATACCACAACTAACAGGTTGCTATATATGCTGTAATTTACTTTACAGAACAAACTCCAGGAGCATAGTTCCCTTTCACAGAACAAGGTGGGTAACTGCCCTCTGGCTCTGTGGTTCCCAACATGGGGCCCATGCCCCACAGTAGGACTTCAGTTCCCAGAAGCCAAAGTCAGTCCATTGGCTTAGGCTTCTGGGAATTGAAGTCCAAAAAAACAAAGGTTGGGAAAAAATAGCTTAGGCCATTCACACTATCCTGAATAAACTCAGTAGCAGACGTGTAAAGTCTCAATGTTTATTTTGCATCCATCAACCCAATCCTTTACAATTCAAGAGAGCCAAACGGCAATGAATCTGAACCCCAATCAGGGGGAATCTTCTGTTATTTTTGGATTGTAAAGAGTAACACTGATTTGACAAGCTCAATCTGTGAAGGTTGTCCTGAGATTGTTCCAGATGAAAGTCCTCCCACTTATGTTGGTGGGAAGCCCCCTGGGCTCCCATTCAGATTACTTGTAACTGGAGTCAATTCAATCGCGGTTCCTTAGATCTATACTTAGGATCCCACCATCAATAGCAGGAGCAGTTATGAGATGAGAAGTTGGCTGGCAAGCTTTTCGGCGTGTAGCCTGGAAAGCCAAGCTGTGGCTCAAGCTGTGTTTAAAACCTGTGGGCCTAGCAGCCCCTTTGATATTAAGGGATAATTTCCAATCCTCCTGGGAAAGGGACATTATTGATAGAGTTCAGGTTGGCGGGTTGTCCCATCTGTACCTAGAATCCACGACATACACCCAAGCTAGAGCCATAATAGCCCAAAGGCTGAGCGATATCAGCAAGCAAGAGGATATTGCTTTTTTTGAAACCGGAGATGTATTTGGGGACCAGATTTGGCAAAGCACTCCAGCTCCATATTTGGCCGAAATTTGTTATGTGGAATATCGCAGGATTTATTCGGCTGCTAGATTGAACGCCCTCAATACAGCTGTTCTATTGGGAAGATACAAAGGTATACCATATGCCCAAAGAACCTGTCTCTATCCCCAGAAAGTGGTTGAGTCAACTGAGCATATCCTTCTGAATTGCCCTTTCTATGCTGACATTAGACAAATACTCATAGCTCCTCTTCTTTGCCAAATCAGATTTGAGCCTAGAGAAAATCAGGTTCGATTTCTCTTGAATAGCGTTGCTGCTTTGTCAGCCGTACGAGTTTCTAAATTCCTATTTTTGGCACTCAAATTTTTGGCACTCAAACGTCGCAAGATTAAAATTGACAGTACTGTATTGACTCGGGCCTATTAACATAGAGTATGTATAAATATCCTGAAGGTAAAGATTGTTAGGCTTAAATGTGAGTTTAAATCTCTCTGTGTTATTTTGTGCTGACTGACAGTCGAATAAAGACATGTATGTATGTATGTATGTATGTATGTATGTATGTATGTATGTATGTATGTATGTATGTAAGCTGATTTGTAAACTTCTCTGTTCTACCAACCAACCCTTGAGTGGCTCTTTACTTGTTGATATTTATAAACAGATACTACTACTACTACTATGGTGTCTCACTTTTATGTCTGAGCAAGTGGACTTGATTGATCCAGGAAAGTCCACATTAAAAATACAGGCGTTAGTTTTTAGGTGTCACAAGGCGGGGTTTTCCCCCCCTTTTGTCTTGTTTGCTCTTGGGGGGGGGGGAGGAGGAGGGGTGTCGAGGCACCGGCTACGGAACAGCGGCCCAGGTGCCTTCTTCCCAGGCACCGGACCGGAGAGTGGGGGGGGGGGGAGGCCAGAAGAGCCGGGGTCGCTTTTGCCCCCTACCTCCCCCCCCCCGGGCCCCGGCTTACCGGGCTCCAGCAGATGAGCGGGTCGGTCTCGGGGTCCTCTACCAGGGTCCAGAGTTTGGTCAGGAAGGCGGGCACGTTGCTGCTCCCTCCGCCGCCGCCGCCGCCGGTGCTCTCCATCTTGCCTTCCCGCAGCGGCAGAGAAAGCCCAGGAGGCCGGCGGTCGGTCGGTGGGTCCGGCGAGAGGCCTCTGGGCCGATCCCCGGCGACCGGGGAGGGCCTAGGCCGCGCAGGGCCGCCGATCGGCCGGCCAGGCTCCCGCCCCTCAGGCAACCGGAGGACAGGACACGGGCCCACTCCGCGCCGAGGCGGAACCCCGGTGCGGCCTGAGGGAAAGGGCGGGCGGGTAGGCAGGGTGTTAGGCGCGAGGCCCGGCGGCGGCGGCGGCTGCTGCCTGCTGCGCACTCAGCCCCCCTCAGCAGGGCAGGCCAGGCCAGGCATGGCGGCCGCCATCTTGCTTGAGCTGAGAGGCGCGCAGGCGCAGTAGACGAGTAGGAGCCGCGCTCGCACCAAGCCGCCCGGTCTGTCAGTCAGTGGCTCAGTTAGGCGGCTTCACACTCGGGCATCCCGCGCGGGAGGGGGGCGAGAACAGGGGGAGCGTGGCGGCCATGCGCATGCGCCACTTCGGTCTTCCGAGTTCGGACGCTTGCGCATGCGCAGACTTTTAAAGAGCGGAGGAGGAGGAGAACGAAGCCTTTTTGGAGGCCGCCGCCGCTCCTTCCCACCGGCGGGGCGGGGGAGGCAGGCAGGCCGCCCGGCCGAAGTTCTACAGGCCCGGCAGCTCTCGCTCTCCCCCTAGCCGAGGCCTTGCATCCACCCTTCCTCCCTCTCCCGCCCCCGCCGTGTGTCCTGAATAATGGTCCCGCCCGGGCCGGCGTTCTCTGTGCGGGACTTTCGCGGCCGCCCAACGGACGGAGGGGGGAAAAGGTACCCCGCTGCGCTCTCCTGTCCTGCCGCAAGAAGCCAGCGTGAGGTCCCGGGTTATTGCGCATGCGCAGCCCTCAGCCGCCTTCCTTCAGCCGCCTTCGGTCGCTCTGTCCGCGCCGTCCCGGCTGAAGCTTTTTGGCGCATGCGCATAGCTCGTCCCGGCGGGCCGAACTGCGCCTGCGCCTTCCTTTCTCCTCCGCTTAACCTCTGACCTTTCTCCTCCCCCAATTTTAACCCTACGTTCCTCTGAGATTTGCACTCTTAATTCTTTCTGACCATCGACACCCGGTGGGACGAAAGAGGAAGAAGCGAAGGCTATTGTTGCTCTGAGGAAGAATCGATAGCGCACGCGAGGGAGGGAGGGAGGGAGGGAGGGAGGGGGCGGGCGAGAGAAGCTTCCGCCCGCAAAGAAGCCAAAGCGGAAGTGAGGGCAAGGGACCGCTTCCTCGGGTGGGAGAGGTAAAGGGGCGGGGCCTCCGTCCACGGCCTTAGTGCGCATGCGCCGCTGCTGAGGGTGGTCGCACGCACGCGGCGTGTGAGCGGGGGACGTCGAGGCCGGAGCTGGAGGGCGGCTATGGAGCCCGGGCGTCGGGCCGGAGAAGGCGAGGAGGGCGGCAGCCAGGTGAGGAGCGGAGGCAGGGCTGCTTCTTGACACGTGTTCGCTTTCCCCACGTGTTGGCGCCTGCCTGCTGCTCTGGGGCGGCTGAAGGGGAGGGGGGAGGGAGGGAGGCAGTAGATTTCCTGAGGGAGAGCGAGCAGAAGAGCCCTCCCTCTCTCTCCCCCAGGCCAGGCTCCCATAGGCACTACAACACCCATAGTCCCCTCCCCACCGTAGCCTCGGCCTCTGTTGTTTCCTCAGGGCGGTCTTGCCTCTGAGGGGAGCCAAGCCAAGCAAAGCAAGGGCGGCCGAGGGGAGGCTGAGGTCCAGCCCAGGTGGGTGGGGGGCTTCTCTTCCTCCTGGGTCGTCTCCCGCCCCCCCACCCCCAACATCCTCCCCAATTAGGCAGAAGGGGAGGGGAGAGCCAGGCAGGGAACCCAAGGCCTGCTGCTGCTGCCTGTCTCTTCAGAGGGGCAATACACGTGTTAAGGAAAGCATTAAGGTAGAGAGAGAGAGAGATGTTACGTTATCCCTCCAACCACAAAGCCAAAGAAACTTTGGCAGTCCAAGGAAAAAGGAGAATCAACAACAGTATTATGGATTCAATGGGAACAGCTCAGCACTTCTAGCAAATCGGTTGGAAAGAAGAGAGACGGAAACCATGGCTACTTTTCTACTAAGAACAACCAGACGCGCTTACATCCACAAAAGATTCTGGAAGGCTTTATGGACCGCTTCCTCTCTAGCTCTTCTTCTGGCTCCAGTGGGGGACATAGAAGGAGCCTCCTCAAGGACTGAGGCGTGCTTGAACTGCACTCGGGCATTCCCTGGTAACTGCAGCCCTTGGCGGGGAGGCTGATCTTTCTCACACCAGGTCAGGCGAAAGGAACTGGAGAATGAATTCACCAAAAGGTGCCTTGATTTTGGCCATTTCACATCAGGCCTAGACGCAGAATAACTCAACATGAGGCATCTGCTGAGGTGAAACCTCTAGGTGAGGAAAGCAGGGGGGAATCTGGAAAATGGAAGCTCTTAAAAATATCCAACCCAGCAAGGCCCTGGGTCAGAACCAGGTGGATATATATACTGGTTCCTTTGGTAAGCATTTCAGTGCTATCCTTAAAGGGCCCCAACGTCCAGCAGACTTGGAGCCACTCCAGAGTGGTGGTATTATTAAAGCCACAGAAGGACCCTTTGTCAGGAAACGTCTTACACGCCTATTTCATCTCTTCAATACTGATTGCAAATTATTTGCCTCAGTTCTAGCAGCACACCTTAAACGAGCCCCTGGAGAATGATGTATATGTAGATCAGTTCAGCTTGAAGTTTATAAAATCATGCACGGTGTGGACAAAGTAGATATAAGGAAAAACTGTTTTCCCTATCGCACAACACTAGAACTAGGGGGCACTCGATGAAACTTTTGGGTACTAGTTCTCAAACAAATAAGAGAAAGTACTTTTTCACCCAGAGGATTACTGGTCTATGGAACTCCCTGCCAGAAGAAGTGGTGACAGCTGTCAGTCTATGGATGTACCTAAGGACAACCTCCGGGTTGGAGAGATAGGCAGGATATCTCTCAATGCCATTTCCAGATAGGAATCCTAAGCAAGTGAAGGCATCTCCTTGGGAATACCCTGAAGGAAATGGTGAGCCACTGTGTGAGACAGAAGGCTGGACTGGATGATGGGCTCCTGTGGCCTGTTCCAGCAAGACTGTTCTTATGTTCTAAGGCTGCTCATGTTCTTATTTGAAATGGCTCTGTTGGTGACCCGGGTGGAAGACTGTTTGGAGTAGTGAATTAAAGCAGGAAAAAAACATTCTACTAACAACATTGGCTCTAGATTTCAATAAGGCCTTTGATTGTGTAACAACAATAGATAAATAAGGGGACATAACAGTGATACCTATTAAGCCTTGCCATTTGCAGCAGACAAATGCTAAGCGAGAGTGAAGTGTAATCTTGATGTTTTATGAAAGAAAATGAAGTGGGCAATCCATTGAATACAACTGGGTGGAGATGTTATGGCCCAGAGAAGAGGTGGTGGTGGTGGTGGTGGGGGCCCAGCCAATCCTTCAAATGCTGGTCTGACACTTCTGCTGAAAAGAAGAGACAAGTCCAAGTGACAGGATGTAGTAACCCTCTGGATTAGGGATTCTCAACCTGCAGCCCACAGGCCGGATGCAGCCCGTTGCACCATTTCATGTGGGCCTTCCACCGCCTCCACCACACCAGGAAGTCCCATGTGGTGGAGGAAGGGCAAAATGGCCATTCGGCCCCCAAAGCTGTCTCGGGGAACGTGACCCGGCCCCCAGCTTTAAAAGGTTGAGAACTCCAGCTCTGGGTGGTATCGGAGGGGAGACTGCTGGTAGGATGATGACAGCACCAGCTTTCTGTAGCTGAGCATCGATTCTGCTCCTTATTGCACTCAGAGATTTGGTTTGAACCATTTTGAGGAGCATCCTTATGGACTGGAAGAGCTTGTCTGCTCTTGATAGTACAGCCTTCTAATGCTATGCTGCTTGTTCCCTTTCTTCAGCCACTTGAAGTGGAGAGTGATGATTTGACCGACAGTGAAGAAAGCATCTTCTCTGGGCTGGAGGATTCAGGGAGTGACAGCCTCACAGAGGAGGAGGAGGAGGAAGAAGAAGAAGAAAAAGGAGGAGGGCTGGAGGAGAGTGCCTCCGACAGTGGAGTAGACAAGAATTCCAAAGGCCGTTTACAGATAAGAGATACACAAGTAAGTAGAGGAGATCTGTGTATAATGTCTGTGGTGTAGGAGAAAGCCTTACTTGGGGTGGGGCGGGGGGTGGTCTGTTGCACTGAGGATTGCCTGTGCTGACCTGCAGTGTCTCCTGGCCTTTCAGACATGGATCTTCCTTGTGCATCAGGCAGGACTTTTGGACCATTTGCAGGCAAATCAAGTGCCTTGCCATCTTCATAGTGTTCTCAGCAGGTTTCTTCTCAGGAGAGGTTCTTGGGGGAAGAAAGACGTGTGTGCTCCTTCATCAGTGACGTTTCTGAGAGCCATTCCCTTGCTTCCCACATACTTGAGTGGGATCTTATATCTTCGTTAGATGGCATGGAAAATGCTGACTTGTTCAAAGTAGCGTATAATCTAGCCACTGATGTGACACATGCATACTCCATGAGTGTGAATTGCCCTTGGTTCAGTGGAAAAGATTTTATGCTGAGGAGAATGGCTCCCCTTGACCTAATCTTGCAGGTGCCTCAGCCTTCCCTTCCCTCTGATGGCTGCTGTGACCCTGATGGTTTAATTTAATTTAATTTTCACATTTGTATGCCGCCCAATCAGGAAGCCTGACTCAAGATGGCTCACACAACACTCATACAATATATATATATATATATATATATATAAAAACACAATACACGATACTGTACTCGATACACAATAATTATGCAGTATTCAATCCAAACAATATACAGGATACAGCGGCCTCTTTGCCCCAGCCACAAGTAAGTCTGGGGGTGGCGGTGGTGAAGTCCTACCGCTGCAGTGGCCTTTTGAGCCCCGGGCAGGGGTGGGGTCCAGTGCGCTGGTGGTGGGGTGGTCTTGGTGCCCGTTGCCACGGCAGCCTCTGCCTTGGCCGCAGGAGTCTGAGGGCAGTGGCGGTCAAGCCACAGCGGCCTTTTGAGCCAGGGGCAGGGCCCAGGGCACCGGTGGTGAAGTGGTCCTGGCGCCCGTTGTCGTATGTTTCATGTCATGTAGCTTTTCTCTTTCTCCTTCCTTGGTTGTGTTCTCTGCTCAGTTCAGGCAAAGATTTGCTCTATTTTACTAGCCTTTCTTTGGTGTTTCTGGTGTTATTTTGCTCTTGTTTAGTTGTTGGTGTATAGTCTGCCACCTCTTTGCTAAAGAAACCAAGGTGGTGCAGTGGTTAAACTGTTGTACTGTAGCTAAAACATTGTGAGTTCGATCCTGATGGGGATCCAGGTTGACTCAGCATTCCATCCTTCCAAGGATGGTAAAATGACTCCCCAGCATGTTGGGGGCAAAATGCCAATTACCTTCTGAACCACCCAGATAGTGTACTAAGTGCTATGTAAGTGTGCTTGCTATTGCTATTACTGGGTTATGACTTTGGTATGTTTTGTGTAATAATGTTCCTAAAATTGAAAGCTGCCTTGAATGAATTAGAGCATGAAGGCAAATGTAAAAATAAAAGCATTGAAGCAAAAAAGAAGAGCCACATTTCCAGGCAGGATCGCATGGCGTCCGTGCAGAAAGTCCCAGCCTCCCATGTGGAGGCTTTTCAGAAGGAGTTCTCTGTACTGGTGGTGTTGCAAAGTCACTCGTGGCCCACAGGGTTGTGTTTGATGGATAAATAAGCCAGTTTGGATGCCTTGCATCTTGCAGACCTTCCGGGAGACTCTCTTTCATCTCCTCTTTCCTTCTTCATTGTGCTTTTCTCTCTTTAATTTGGCTCTTTAATGGTGGCCATGACGGGATGTGAAGCTCAAATAAGCCATTTGGACTCGGAGAGATTGAAAGTGCTGCTCAGGCTTCCAACATTTGCAACCAGAAATGAGGATGCAAAGCCTACCTTGAGCTTTTGGCAGAGGCTGGAAGAAGGTGCTGCTGCAGCAGACATTTCTCTCCTCAGCAAAGAGGGAGCAGAATTTACACTGAGAAGCACAAGTTGCTTTTTCCTGCACTGAGGAAGAATCCTCCTCAACCAGGACCTTGCTTCGACCTTGGTCCCATGCTATCATCAGCCACACATTGTTTTTGCTCTTTGCCACCTCAGTTGCCTGGAACTGACAGAGATTTTTGAGAGACAGAACTTGACCGGGGGGGGGTGGGGGGTGGGGGTGGGGGGTATTAGTGTGTCTTCTGGGTTTCTGGATTGCTCAGAGCAATTTATCCTAGTTGAGCTTCTCCTCAAAAAGCAAAACAATTAGCACTTCTGTAGACCGCCCCATATAAACACTTTGTGCCCTCTCTGGGCAATTCACAAGTTAATTAGTATTTTGCCCCCAACATGCTGGGTCCTCATTTTACTGACCTCAGAGATGGAAGGCTGAGTTAACCTTGACCCTGGTCAGGATCGAACTCACAACCTTTTGGTTTCAGTACAGCAGTCTAACCACCATGCCACCAGGGAAGGATTGTGAACTGTGTCCAGAACTCTGCTGGGTTGGTAGGTTCTCTTCAGTGGCTTTGCTTTACTTCTTGTGGTAACTGCTGTACTGCAGTCAGAACAGTTCAATCCTGACCAGGACTCAAGGTTGACTCGGCGGCCTCTTCCATCCTTCCAATGTTGGTAAAATGACTCTCCAGCAGGGTGGGGGTAGGGAATGCTAATGACTCCAGTCATGGAATAAAGGGACAGGTCTTGTCCTGGATCAGCAACTGGCTAAGGGACAGGAAACAGAGGGTAGCACTAAATGGACACTTCTCCAAGTGGAGGGAAGTAAAGAGTGGGGTCCCCCAAGGTTCAGTACTGGGACCCCTGCTTTTCAACCTCTTCATAAATGATCTAGAGGTAAATCAGCCAAATTTGCTGACGACACTAAATTATACAGGGTAGTGAAAACTGTGACAGATTGTGAGGAGCTCCAGAGGGATCTCTTGACACTGGGGGAGTGGGCAAAACAGTGGCAAATGAGTTTCAACATTAGTAAGTGCAGAGTGATGCATGTTGGGGCAAAGAACCCCAATTACATTTATAAACTGATGGGGTCTGAACTCTCTGAGACAAACCAGGAAAGGGACCTTGGTGTCCTGGTGGACAACTCAATGAAGGTGTCAACCCAGTGTGCCTCAGCAGTGAAAAAAGCAAACTCAATGCTAGGGATCATTAGGAAGGAAAATAAGTCAGCAAGTGTCATTTTGCCTCTTTATAAATCTATGGTGAGGCCCCATCTGGAATACTGTGTACAGTTCTGGTCGCCATACCTCCAGAAGGATATTATGGAGCTGGGAAAAGTGCAGAGGAGGGCAACCAGAATGATTAGGGGACTGGAACACCTTCCTTACCATCTGAGGCTGCAACGGTTGGGCCTCTTCACTCTTAAACGACGGCATCTAAGAGGTGACCTGATTGAAGTTTATAAAATCATGCACGATGTGGATAAAGTAGAGAAGGAAAAACTGTTTTCCCTATCGCATAACACTAGAACTAGGGGACACTCCATGAAACCTTTGGGTACTAGTTCTCAAACAAATAAGAGAAAGTACTTTTTCACCCAGAGGATTACTGGTCTATGGAACTCCCTGCCAGAAGAAGTGGTGACAGCTGTCAGTCTTGGCAGCGTCAAGAAAGGATTAGACAAGTTCATGGAGGACAAGGCTATCAATGGCTATAATTATGGATGTACCTAAGGACAACCTCTGGGTTGGAGAGATAGGCAGGATATCTCTCAATGCCATTTCCAGGGAATCCTAAGCAGGTGAAGGCATCTCCTTGGGAATAATACCCTGAAGCAAATGGTGAGCCACTGTGTGAGACAGATTGCTGGACTGGATCATGGGCTCCTGTGGCCTCTTCCAGCAAGGCTGCTCTTATGTATGTTCTTATGGCTCCATGAACCACCCAGAGAGGGCACTGAGTGCTATGGGCGTGGGATAGAAGGGTGATTGCCTTTGCTTTGCTTTAAGAAGAAGCCACAAGTCTACCAATGCAAATGGAAAGTCTGGGTGTCTGGTCTTTTCCCAGCTGGGTCTCTTACTTGTCACTCCGTTGGCTAGTCTATCCTAGATGCCTCACCTGCCTGCTCTGTCTGGAGGCTGAAGAGTGCATTGAGAGAAGGAAGCATGCCAAAGCCAAATGGAGCTTCTTCTGGGGTCCTTGGAGAAGAAAGAGGAGCCTCTGCCTTCAAGGTTTTCTTCTTCCAGGCCTCAGTGCTTCTGCAGGAACTTTCACCCTTCTTGTCCCCAGGCCTTCAACCTCCTTCCCGTTGGTGGCTTTTATGTACATCCTCGATGAGCAGGTGGCAGTCGTGGCTAGGAGGGCTTTTGCACAACTTCATGTCATTCGCCCGTTACGCCCGCTCCTGGACCAGGACTCCTTGCTTACGGTCACACACGCTCCGGTCACCTCCAGACTGGATTATTGTAATGCGCTCTACATGGGGCTGCCCTTGATGCCTATTTGGAGGCTGCAGCTGGTTCAGAATGCAGCTGCCTGTGTAGTGATGGGGTGCAGGTGTTATGCCCATGCCTCACCCCTGCTACAGGGGCTATATTGGTTGCCAGTGTGCCTCCAGGTGCAATTCATGGTGCTGGTAATGACCTTTAAAGCCCTACATGATAGTGGGCCAGGATACTTAAGAGGCCGCATCACCCCAAGGACATCTGCATGTCCCACTAGAGCAGACCGGAGGGGCTCTTTAAAAATACCAACTGAAATTGCTGCCCTTCAGGAAAGTGCAGAAAACCCGGCTGGCAGGGCATGTGTGGGGAGGTGGAGAGGGAGCAACCCCCACCCCACACCCCCACTGGCTCGAGGATGACTCATGCTTTTAATAGTTTTAAACTAGATTTTTAATTGGTGCAAGTGGGAGGTAGTTTTTCAGTGTTTTAAGGAATTTAAACGTTGGGGATTTTATGTACACCGCCCAGTGTCGCATGTCGATTGGGGCTATACAAATTGAATGAATGAATAAATAAATCCTCTGCTTCCTTTGCTAGCAGAAATGCCACCTAGTGGTGCATGAAAACTAGTCTCGGAGCATGTGTTGCTTCACTTGCACCCGAGTATCTGTACTTTGCTAGAGAGTTGTAGCGTATTCTTGTAGGAGGTAGATCGGTGGGTTGGGGGAGGCGCAGGGATGAGGAGATGGAGGAAGCAGTGAAGTGGAGCTTGTGTTTTGCAGGCAGGAGGTCTCCTCTGGTTCATAAGGACATAAGAGCACCCTTGCTGGAAGAGGCCACAGGAGACCATGATCCAGTCCAGCATTGTGTCTCACACAGTGGCTCACCATTTCCTTCAGGGTATTCCTTCCCAAGCAGATGCCTTCTTCACCTGCTTAGGATTCATTCCCTGGAAATGGCATTTATTGAGAGATATCCTGCCTCTCTCTCCAACCCGGAGGTTGTCCTTAAGTATCCATAATTATAGCTATTGGTTCAAGGGCCAGTTGTTTCCAAAGAGGGGCTAGGAAGGAACCCTGCCTCAAATGGAGGAGGGCCCTCGCTCGCTCACAGTGTCAACAATAACATGGAGAGGTTTAGGGTCCCAATGCATCTCTAATCCCTTCCTCAGCTCTCCCGACCAGCATGCTGACACAGGAACTCGGGAGGAACCAGGAGGAAGCCTGTGTAGATTCTTCCCATAACAGACATTTCTCCCCATTGTTTGCATGGAACTCCAATAGATAGATCTTGGCACAACTCAGGTAGACAGACAGGTAGCCTCAGTCCTCTGTTGGGCAGAAGAATAAGTTAAATGTCCATCAGAGTGAATTAATTCTTCCTTCAAACATTTCATCCTTTTATTCTGCTGATTCGAGTAGGAAATTGAATCAGGCAAGCTAATCCTCTTTTATACAATTTCTTTTTTTTAATTGAAATTTTATAACATACTAGCAAAGGTTGCCCGGCGTTGCCGGGCTGTTTTAAATGGTGTTGGAAAGTTGTTGTTGTTGTTGTTGTTGTTGTTGTTGTTGTTAATGTTTGTAAAGAAGAGGTTAATCAATATTTGAAATTTTTAAAATGTTTATTTATACAAAAAAAATTTGATGGCCTGTTTTAAACTGTGATGAGTTTTGTTTGGTGTTTTGGTTTTGTGGATGAAAAAAAGAATAAAGGATGATATACTTTTTCGAAAAACTCTTGGGGCCTTTTGTGTGGGGCTATTGTGTCTTTTTGTATTTTTTTTTGTTATTGTGGTCAGCAAGTGCTGCTGGTAGGGGTTATCTTGTATTTTGACTGTGTTTTCTCTCGTGGCCTCTGGGTGGAACTTCTTCCAGCAAGTAGTCTCTTTCTTTATTCATTTCTTTTCCAGTCGTTGTGGTATGAGGTCGTGTGGTGGTGAGTTAGCTGTTTTTCTTTATTTGGGGTGGTGGTGGTGGTGGGATTTTGTGGTGTTTGGCTGGGGGCTGGGTGTGTTTGGAAATGTTTGTTGTTGTTTACTTTTTGGTGTTATTTTTGTTTGTTTTTGTGTATTTTTGAATGTTTTTGATTGTTTGTTTTTGTGATTTTTGGTGTCGGGGGGGGATCCCCTCTCAGATAGACTCCTTTGGTCCCCCACCCACCCTCTGAACCCCAGGGGAGCCAGTAGAAAAGGGGATTCCCCCCCCCAACTCCGTTTTTAAAGAGAAGTAACCACTTGGTTTCTTCTCTTTAACATGGGACGTGTGTGTGGGGGGGGGGAAGGAATCCCCTCTCTGGCGGGTCCCCTGGGGTGAGGAGGGTGGGGGAGACTGACTCCTTTGGTCCCCCCCACCCTCTGAACCCCAGGGGAGCCAGAAGAGAGGGGGATTCCCCCCAACTCCGTTTTTAAAGAGAAGTAACCACTTGGTTTCTTCTCTTTAACATGGGGCGTGGGGGGGGGGAGGGAATCCACTCTCTGGCGGGTCCCCTGGGGTGAGGAGGGTGGGGGAGACAGATTCCTTTGGTCCCCCCCCACCCTCTCAACCCCAGGGGAGCCAGTAGAGAGGGGGAGCACAACACCCCCACCCACCCAGTGATATTAAAGGGGAAACTCTGATTAGGAGCTTCAGGCGCCGTTGGAGAGGGGGGCTTTGTTCCCCGCGGCTTGGCGGACTTGCTCTCCCGGTGTTTTTGTTTTTGCTTTATTTCTTGGGTGCTGGCTTCCTCAGCGTTCTGCGCGCTCATGGCGCGCAGGACGCTGGGGCTTGTAGTTATGGGTTGGTGCTTTGTGTTTGTGCTGTGTTTTTTTTAAATGCTTTTCTTTTGATTGGCTGCGGCGCGTTTCCGAACGCTGCGCCGTGCGAGAGCCTCTCAGCCTGATTGGCTCTGGGGCGGCGCGGCGCAAGGAATGTTGGGAAGTGAAGTTGTTTCCCTTTCTTCGCGTTTGTGGGGCTGTTGCCCCACTGCCGGTTTTCTCAATCCTTCGTTGACCTGCGTACCCAGATCGGCCGTGTGCACGAAGGGTGAGTGCAGGCAAGTAGGGCGAGGCATAGCAACCTATAGCCAGTTCCAACGGTTAACCCTTGGATTTATAGGTTAAGATATACATTTAAACAACATGATTACATATATTAAAAACATAACTTATGTTAAACAAGATGACAACTAATGCAACAACAAAAATTATGTATATGTACATACATAGTACCCTTAACTCAATTATTACACTTGGTATAGCTTGATGTAGTCATTATTAATAGAGTAGGTGGTACTTCACCCATGCTGTACATGGGTCTGCGATAGGTTGTTTCTTGTTTAATCCTCATTGTTATTTTCTCAGAATTTTCATGTTGTCGGGTCAGGGCCTGCCATATTTTCTTTAGGTAGTGCATATGAAACAAAAGAACTCCATATCCCCCAAAAATCACTTTTGTTTTTTATTCCTCTTTTTTATGAATATATCTTGTTAATTTTTCATTCAATGCTAATTGCCAAATTTCAGAGTACCACCTGTGCTTATTAAACTCAAATTTTTCTGGTTTTTTACTCTGGTTTCTCTTCAGATCGTATAAATTTTTCGCCCTTTTATACACTTTCATGTAATGTATATTTCATATACAAGAAAAGAACCACCCCAGAAATGGGTAAATCTTTAGACTGAAAGAAATAAAGTTGGAAGAAAACATTTCAGCAGCATCCTAAAATGTAAAAAAGTACAGTACATAGTCTGCAGCAATTATATCTTGGACACACATCCAAAATCCTAGAATGAAGTTCTCCTGCCCACAAGGATTGAACTTCTGCCCAAAAAGTTGAACTTCTTGCTGCAAGCAAGCATATTTACTGTTCAGCCTACTGAAGCTAAGCATCTACCCAAAACCCTCGGTATCTAATTCACCTAAGCATTAGAAGCATGCATATTGATCCTATTAACATTTGATTGATCTTGTCAGAAATGCCTCATTAGGAACATTCCCACAATACAGTATATTCATATCATCCAATCACTAGGCTTGTGATAGGATGATTTGCAGATTTGTGATGAGATGGCCAGGTTATTCTGCTATGGTAATAGACCCTACTGCCAATGACGCAACGCCGAGTGTCAGGTAGTGGTTAACTAACCCGACAACCTTGAGGACTAACGGCTCGGGTGCCGAAGTCCACAGGGATGGGTGATGTCAGCATTTCTGCTCAGAGCCTTGAGGTCAAGAGGCCTTTCATGTTTATGTTCGTAACAATCCACAAAAGTCAAGCTGCTTGTAAAAAAGGAATAAAGTGGTCAATTCCCAGGGCTTCACGAGGAACAAGATTGTAGTAACTGAATGCATCTTCCCGGCTCCTCCTCGATGTGTCCGACTGCTGATTTTGGGAGGCTGCTCTTGAAGGCCCTTTCTTCCAAGACTAAGAAAGCCCCCCCCCCCCATGCGCTCCCTCCCTCCCTGGTCCTGATGCTGCGAATGTGCTGAGCAGCAGCTGCTTTCCCTGTGCATGCTGCGTGTGGCCTTGACTCTTCCTCTCCTACAGGATTCCTCTTCTTTTTTTGCCTTGCCTGTAGACACTTAGGTTTTGCCTAATGCTGCACGCATTATAAATAAAAACGACAGGTTAAAAAAATGAACCGAGGCCTCTCTTTTTCCCTTTCAGCAGGTGTGTGTGTGTGGGGGGGAGGCTGTTTGTCAGTGGCTGGCAGTCAGTCAACTTGGCAGGGATCCGTGTGTGTGTGTGTGTGTGTGTGACTGTGTAGCATGAGCATGCAGCCCTTGACCAGCTGTGCTGCTGAAAAGCCCAGGGGTTGGGCTGCTGTTCTGTGGTACGCTCTGGAATTGGCTTCCTCTGCTCGGTCACCAAAGAGGTCTCCTGCCACCTGAGTCTTCCCTCCTGAGCAGAAGAAGTCTGGCGGCTACAGGCGGTCTCATCTGGGAAGGGTGCTGTGGGTGCATGCTTTTGGAAGCAGCAGAAGCAGCAGCAGCAGGAGGAGGAAATAGTCAGGGTAGGCAGCCAGACTTTTGCCATTACGGCTGCCTATCCTGAGATCGAGAAACGTTGCCTTTTCTGAGGGCTCAGTTTGGACAAGGGACCTTTTTGAGAGAGAGAGAGAGATGCACTGTTGACCCTGGAAGGCTTAATTAAACCATGCAGACATTGGAGGCACATGCCAGGGTAAAACAATGGGAAGCAAGGCCAGGGCTGCCGGGAGATCTGTCACACTCAGGGTTGAGTGGGCAGTGGTTGGAGAGCAGAAAGTGGTCTCCAGGGAGGCTGAGATTCCTTCCATTGGGTGGGATGCCCTGAACACACCCTCCCTGCAAGCCTTGCCCAAGCCCTGCACGGATGGGGAGGAACAGGGAAGACTGAGGAAATTTGCAGGGAAGGTAGTCACATCTCTTGGTGACCCGAAGTCCTGTGCCTTCAGCCCTGGCTCTACAACACCACTCATCGCGGCAAAT
The DNA here is from genome assembly GCA_035047305.1 of Bradypodion pumilum. Classification (NCBI taxonomy): domain Eukaryota; kingdom Metazoa; phylum Chordata; class Lepidosauria; order Squamata; family Chamaeleonidae; genus Bradypodion; species Bradypodion pumilum. The sequence continues at coordinate 345,957,309 of JAWDJD010000004.1, forward strand.
CAACGCCCTCACGCCAGCATTTGCTAGGGCCACCCAAAATAAGTGTGTGTGTGTGTCTCTCTCTCTCTCTCTCCCAGTTGAAATGCTAAGCACTTAATAATTTTCTATCCTGCTGTCTAGTAGTCGGTCATACATAAGGAGGACATCCTTGCTGGAAGAGGCCACAGGAGCCCATGATCCAGTCCAGCATTCTGTCTCACACAGTGGCTCCCCATTTCCTTCAGGGTATTTATTCCCAAGCACATGCCTTCACCTTCCTTGTTGTTTCATGCATCAAGTCAGAAGTGACCTATAAGCATCCCGAATAGGGCTTTCAAGGTAAATGAAGTACAGTATCATGTAATGTTTGATAGGGTATTTTTGGTGATCCAGTAAAGGTCTATCGCTGTGATGGCAAACCTTGGCACTCCAGATGTTCTTGGATTTCAATTCCCAGAAGCCCAAGCTCCCGTGAATCCACACGAATGGATTTGCTGCGATTCATACGGCCCACGCCGCACTGCCCTCGTCGCTCCTGGAAGCAAAAGTAAAACGTGCCCATGTAGTTAAGGCTCTTCCGGGTTAACCCTTCCTCCATACGGGCATGTTTTACTTTTGCTTCCAGGAGTGACAAGGGCGGCGCGGCGCGGGCCGGATGAATCACAGCAAATCCATTCGTGTGGATTCACAGGGGCTTGGGCTTCTGGGAATTGAAGTCCAAGGACATCTGGAGTGCCAAGGTTCGTCATCATGAGTCTATTGCCTTGCCTCCTCCATTTGAGAGATTTAAGGAGTGGTTTTACTGGTGTCACGCTCCCCGCTTAGTTTCCATGGCTGATTAGAATCGTAAAATCGCTGAGTTGGTAGAAGGGGCTTTTTGGGCCGCCCCGTCCAACCCATTCCTGCTCAAGGCAGGGAAACAAATTAAAGCAGACCTGACAGAGGGTTGCTTTCCAGTTCTCTCTTGAAGGCTTCCAGCGTTGGAGCGCTCAAACCCAGGGGTTCCCAACCTACAGCCCACGGGCCATATCTGACCCATGACACCAAGTCATTCGGGCCCCGACTTCGCTCCAGCTGTGGACATGATTACAACAGCCATGAACACATTTTATGGCAGCATTAATGGTGGGGGAAACCACCAGTCCAGCCACCTCAGCTGTGGCCAGGCCTCCGACTTTAAAAGGTTGAGAACCCCTGCTCTAACCATTAAGAGGTTTTTCCTCAAATTCAACCTGTATCCATCTACCTTTAGTTTGAATATTACATATTCTGCACACTGGAATGATGGAGAACAGATCCTTCCCTTCCTCTTTATGATTATCTTTCAGGTCTTTGAAGAGTGCCATCCTCATCATCATCCTCTCCCCTCTCAGTCTTCTTTTCTCATGGTTAAACCTGCCCAGTGCCCAGTCTTTCCTTCTAGGGCTTGGTTTCCAGTCCTCTGATCAAGTTGTTTGCCCTTCTCTGTACCTGTTCGGATTTGATTGCATCTTTCTTAAGTGCCCAAAATTGGACACAGTTCTCTCGATGTGGCCTAATTAGTGCTGGATTTTAAGGCTTTTAAAGAAGAGTTAGCAAGATTCATTGAGAAGAAGCAGAGAGCAAGACTCCTGGTTGTCTTCTAGAGATACTACAGGAAGGATCCTTTTGGTTTGGTTTGGGCTTTCAGAGGATGATGGCACGTGTGGCTGGTGCTGGTTCTTGAAATGAGAAGAACGCTTGCCTTGGACTTAAAGAGTCCTTGGGTCGGGCCCAGCGGCAGAACTCTTCTTGTGCCATTCTTGGTTGATAAAATGCAGCTTGGGTATAATAATAATAATAATAATAGGGCTTGAACTGTTAATTTTATTCCAGTCCTCGACTGAACCAAAGGGTTGATTTGTATTATTATCATCACCATCATCATCATCATCACTGCAGTGGCTCAAGTGGCTAAAACGCTGACTGGAAGGCGGGAGGTCAGCAGTTCGATTCCCGAGTCCTGCAGGACGAAATGAGCTCCCGTCTTTGTCCCAGATCCTGCCAACCTAGAATTTCAAAAACAAGAAATTGCAAGTAGATAAATAGGGACCACTTTGATAGAAATGTAAACAGTGTTCCATGTGCTCTGGTGTCTAGTCATGCCTGCCACATGACCACAGAAACGTCTGCAGAAGCAGACAGCACTGGGTCTTTGGCATTGAAACAGATGAGCACTGAACCCTAGAGTCAGATATGACTGGCTTTTGAGCAAGGGAAACCTTTACCTTATTATCATTATTATTTCATGTCAGAAATTATTCTGGGTTGAAAGGATTTTTGTGGGAGAAACTCCACTCAGGGAATGCCCAAAGGAGGCTCCTTTCATGTCCCCAAGAGCTGGGACAGAGACGGACGCTCAATCCGTCATGCAGTACCCGCGTCTCGAACTTCTGACTTTTCAGCCTTTCAGCTAACAAGGTGAGCTTCTTAACCACTGAGCCACAGCCACAGCTTGGGTCATGAAAGCTGTGGGTTTCCACTAAGGCCCCTCTTCCCCAGCATCAGGGCTGGTTGGAGGGCAAGCCTGGGGTCTTTTTCCCAGCCCTAGGCAGTGCAATCATAGGGAAGACTGAAAAAGCAGTGGTATTCCTGGTGGTAATGTATGGTTGTGAGAGCTGGACCATTAGGAAAGCTGAGCACAGAAGAATGGTCGCCTTTGAAATGTGGTGTTGGAGGAGGGTTTTGAGAGTCCCCTGGACAGCAAAGAGGACAAATAGGTCAATCTTAGAAGAAATCAGCCCTGACTGCTCCTTAGAAGGTCAAATAGTGAAGATGGAGCTAAAGTACTTTGGACATCAAATGAGAAGGGAGGATTCACTTGAGAAAGCCCTGATGCTGGGAAAGGGGGAGGGCAAAAGAAGAAGGGGGAGGCCAAAGATGAGATGGCTAGATGGTATGGTGGACAGAGCTGGGCGGGCTGAGGAGGAGGGTGGAGGGTGGACAATAGGGGTGCCTGGAGGAAAATGGTCCATGGGGTCGCAAATGGTCCATGGGGTCGACTGTGCGACTGAACAACAACAAGAGTCAGAAGAGCCCAAGAAGTGGTGGCTGAGAAGCCGGCCCTGGATTCTCCTGCCTGCGCAGCTTCCCTGGAAGTCTGGGCGAGGGGCTCTTCTTCAGCCAGTGAGTTCCCTTCTTGCCACGAATGCCACCGCCACCACCGCTGTGGAATTGGCGGACGGAGGGAGGGAGGGCCAGCGAGAGGACCTTCTCACTCTTCAGCCTGGGCAATGAGGACTTCTTCCCAGGGTGGTCCCCCCCCCGCCGCCCCCCCTGCTCCCGTGGCTGCTGTGCGTGGCTCCTTCCCTTTCCTTCTGCTGCCCCCTGCCGGCTTCAGAACCCATCGCTTTGCAAGACATTGTTGATGATAGATTCAGGAGAGCCGAGACCTCAGGGTGTAGCACATGGATTAGTGCATTCATAGAAAACCCAGAAGGTGAAGGGGGGGGGAATCACCCGTGCAAGTGAGAAGCTTTCTTTGTGGGGTTTTTTTTTTAACGCTTTGATTGTAAACAGATGAGGGAAACATTTCCATAGGTTGGTTTACTACCTGACCCGGAGGCGTGTGTGTGTGTATGTGTTGGCTCAGACCTCCTGGGTCAGAACTGGGACACGAGCCTTCCGCTCCTCTGCCTAAGTGATGAGTAAAGAGGTTTCCTAAAGAAAGCAGGTGTCTCTGATGCTCACACAGAGAGAGAGTGTGTGTATGTACATGCAACAGCGGTGGCTGGAGTTGCTTAACCTCTCACCCACCCCGCCCCAAAAGGTGTTGACTTAGTAGCAGCCCAGCATCAGCTGCTTGGCCCATCAGGTGCAGCCTTGGCTTGCATCTGCCGCTGTGGCTCCCGCCCGGCACCTGCTTGGGGCAAGAGGACCTTATCCACCTGCCCCCCAGGTACCACCAAGGAGTGGGCCATGCTCTCGATGCCTCCAAAGCCCCTTTCTGCCGTGTGTGGGGCTCTGCTCTGAGCCCTTGAAATGTGGAGAAGAAGGGAAGCAGGAAAGGGGGAGAGACAGACAAAACCTTTCGGGTGCCAAAAGCCTGGGGAAAAACTTACCTAAGCCATTAATAAACCTTTTGTTTTTTTGCTGTAATCCCATCTTCTAGTTTGCTTTCTAGGCCCCCAGCCCCCTTTCTAGGGGTCAGGCAGAGGGCCCAGAGAGCCGCTCCGTGGGTCATGCTGCGCACAGCAACGGGTGGTTGATCCCACACCGTGGAGATTTTGCTGCTTGTGGGCGGGGTGCGTTTTGTAGGGCTGCTTTTCTGATTATGTCGTCCCATCCTCTGCTCAAACCCATCCTGGGCTGGGTCCCCTTTGAGCGGGGGAGGAGGGTGAATCTGTTTTCCAGGGAAGGATGTGCAGCTTTGCTTGTTGCGCCCACATGCACGCCAGGCCCCATGCGTAGGTGCCGGCTGGAACGCCAGGCCCTGTGGGCTGGAATCTGGCAGGCGGGTCAGGGCTGGATCCTGTCCTGTCCCAAAAACTTCGACATAGAGTGTTTTCCATGCTGAGCCAGAGACAAGCATCAGGACAGAATAGCAGCAGCCCCACTGGCTCAGAGTGGAAGTGGTGTGTGGGGGGGGGGAGCCCACCCATCCCCCCTCTTTCAGGCCCTACCATGGGGCCAAGACAGCATGAGTCTCTCTGCTCCATGATGACCACCACCACCTCAGGGAAGCCGATCAAGGCAGCTCCTTTTTTGTTCCTTCTCCTTGATCTCTCCGTGGCATTTGACACAGTCAACCATGGGATCCTCCTGGACAGGCTTTAGGATTGGGGGGCCAGGCTTTGGCCTGGCTTCAGTCCTTTCTTGAGGACCGTGTCCAGAGGGTTCAGCTGGGGGAGGGTGGGGGGACACAGGAATCTGTCAGATCCCTGGGATACAACAATATGGGGCATCCCGGGGCTAGTCAATTTCCCCAGTGCTGTTCAACCTCTGTTTAAGACCGTGTGGGAGAGGACCTCAAGAGATTTGGAGTTCACTTTCATCACTATGCTGATGACACACACAGCTCTATCCCTACAGACAAGACGGAGGTCCTGTGTGAGGGTGGGTGGGTGGGAAGTAACTAGCCTCTGTTTGGGAGAATTCCCCTTCATTTAAGGGTTGTCTCCCTTCTGATAAAGGAGGGTGCACATCATCTGGGCATGCACCCTGACCCGGCGTGGTCTATGGAACGGCAGGTGGAGGCTGTGGCCAAGTCCGCATTTTTCCATCCACAAGGCATTGCTAAGCTTTACCCTTTCCTGGACAGGATCTCTTCACTCAAGCTGGCCTATGCCTTGGTCATCTCCAGAATTGACTCTTCCAATGCTCCCTAAGTGGGGCACAGCCCTTGAGACTGGTACGGAGATGCCAACAAATGCAAATAAATAAATAAATAAATAAATAAATAAACAATGGCAGCCAGATTGATCGTAGGTATTGGTCGTTATGACCATATTACTCCTGGTCCTGGTTGACGCGCACTGGCTTCCCGTTGAATTCCATGCCATGTTCAAGGTTTTAGTATTAACAGGCATTTAATACTGAATGGCGCCCAGGCTCTGGAGTGAGTATTGGCCTTGCAAAAATCTCTGGAAACGTTTCTATTTCACCAAGCTTTTCTAAGATAAAATAACATCAAGTTAGCATCTTTGTGGCGGAGTTGTCTAGTTTTTTGTTTTCTTTTATTTTTGCAATGGGCACCTGTAGGTTATGTATTATTTTTCCTTTATGTTGTTATATATTGTTACTTGTTGGGTCTTTATTGAGTTGGATTCCTTATTATGTCTAACTTTTATTGCAAGCCAACCAGAGTTGTGGTCTCACTAACCATGCGGGATACTTGATGTACTGATGGACCTCCCATTCCTAATGGCTTGTACTGTATGTCCCTTTGCCCCAAGAAGCCACTTGTAGAACAAGGTCTCCGCCACCCCTTTTTGCGACATAGGCTTCATCAGAGTCAACAGGGCGTTGAGAGCGGGTGTGTAGAGGTGAAGAAGGCTTGCTTCCATTACACTCTGGGGAGAGGAGGAGGAGGAGGCAACTCAGAGGAAACGGCTGGTGCCACACCTGAGGCACCTTTGCAGCCACCTCCACCAGCCACGCTGGGTGGAAACCACTGCCGCCACCATAAGCTCGATGGGAATGCTTTTTAATGTGCGTGCACCTAAAGAAAGTCTGGATTGCTCTCAGGTCCTACGTGACAACCGAAGCCCTCCATTCGAGGGAGCACCAGGCTTTGCACTGTGGAAGAGCTTGTAGACGATGATTTTGGGCAAACCAGAGAGGTGTTCTTCTCTGCAGCTATGCTGTAGTAGAGAGCTCCCATAAAACAGCGTACAACTTGGTCACCCCTTCTTCCATTCTGTCTTACAGGTTGGAGATGCTTCTGGAAGGAAATCGAAGTCGAACCGTAAGATGGAGGAGACCGGAGTCCATGAGAAGGAGCTGACCCTGGAGAATGAGTATGCTGAAGACAGTTCCGATGAAGAGGTCAGTCAGTCTTCCCAGACCCCAGTTGCTCTTGGGAAGAAGAGAGCTTGCTTGCATGCGTGCCTCTTCTAGGTCCGTGATGGAGAACCTTGGGGCACTCCAGGTGTTCTTGGACTTCAGTTCCCAGAAGCCCAACAAATGGGTTTACTATGTGTTAGGGGCGTCTGCGCAGTAAACCCATTTGTGTAGAAGATTCACAGAGACTGGGGCTTCTGTGAATTGAAGTCCAAGAACACCTGGAGTGCCAAGGTTCGCCATCACTGCCTTAGAGGAAGGGAAGGGGGAACCACTTGTGAGTCTTCTCTACCTCTAAGCCCCTTGAAAAGGTTGCTTTAGGTCAGAGTTGACTTGAGGGCGTACAATTAGAGACTAGCTCATTTGGTGTGCATAGAATGAAAGAGAACATTGCTGGCATTTAATAGCAAGATCCATGTTGAAAGGTGAGACTGTGTACCTACCTGTTTTGTTGCAGCTGACTTGTCATGAAGTCACATGGCCAGTGGGGTCTGGTCCCTCTGTGTTTCCATCTCAGGGATGTGGCTGGTGAGGAGGTGCTTCCGGGTTGCAGGAGAGCTGCTCCCTCCCTCCTGAGGAAGCGGGACCCCCCCCCCCCGGAGAGGGAAGGGTCCCTTCCCAGGGCTGGCTGTAGGAGGCCATATGGGCAATGATGCACAGGGGGCCATGAAGCTGCTTCCTAGTCCCTATGACCTGCTGGGCGTGGGCTTCTCAGAGGAAACTGGCTTGAGCCCTCTGGGTGGGTAGAGGCTGCTGAACGAGATCAGGTGTGGGCCTGACCCGTTGGGGTGGCACTTCTGATGGGGTTTGGCAGTGTGGTCGGGGGATCGTTGAAGGAGGGAGAGGCTGACTCCTTGTTCCTTCCAGTTGTGCCTCTGTCTTTCTGTGTGTTTCCAGTGCCCCTTTGCCCACCCCTCCCATCCCAGTTGATTTGCACCCCCAGCAGCACGGCTTGGACCGCTGACGTTTGTTCTTTCCTGGGCTTGGGGGAGGAGGGGAGGAACGAGGGTCCGGCTTTGCCTCCACAGAACCCTGAGAAGAAGAGATGTGCTGCTGAGACCCATGGGGGCCCACTGTGAGAGATGAGTAGAATTGGGGAGGGGGGACACACACACACCATGATTGGGGCGCATACTTTGAAGCAGGTGCAGATGAATTGGCCAGCTTTCCAGATGCTCTGAGTTGAATCCTGAGGAGGAGGAGGAGGAGGGCTCCAGCTTGCCCTTCTTCAGATGAGACTTTAAGACAGGGATGCCCAAGCTTTTCGGGCCAAGAGCTGCTCGCACGGTTCAGCGGGCCAGTCACGTGGCACAGTGTTTTGGCATCCGCTTCCAGGAGCAACAAGGGTGGCAGGGCCAGATGAATTGGTGTCATGGGCCGGATCTGTCCTGTGGGCCATAGTTTGGGCGCCCCTGCTTTAAGAGGTTGCCTCTTTCTGGCCTGTTGGTCTGGAGAAGGAGTTCAACCTCATGGTTTGGTGCTGTGAGGAGGTGGAGGCAGCAGGAGAGTAAATCCCTACCTTAAAGGGTAAATGCGAGACTGAGTGGGAAACGCCCCAGAATTCAGAAAGGAGCCCTCGGGGCACAGTGGTGAGACTAGAGGACTGTAGTCAAACGATTGTGAGTTTATTCCCTCCACCCTCCTGAGGTCGGTCAAGTGAGGACCCAGCGTGTTGGGGTCAGAAATGCTAATTACCTTATGAATCGTCCAGAGAGTACACTAAGCACTGTGGGGAGAGAGAGAGAGGGAGTGTGTGTGTGTGTGTGTGTGTAAAAGTGGAATTGCTGTGGCTGTTGCTAATTCTGGAGAGCAAGTGGGTGGGTGGGTGGGGGGGGCAAGTTGTGCTCCAGGGCAGGGTCTGGAGGCTCCTTAGGGGCCTCTCCTCTCCTCCCTAGAATAATTGCCCAGGCCTGAAGCCGTTGCTGCCACCGCCGCCTCCTCTTCTCCTCTTCCTCTTCTCCTCTTCCTCCTCCTTCTCCTTCCAGGCCAGATGTGAAACTGCCAAAATGCAGCTCCCTTAGCGTCGTCCTGCCTAAAGCGTGCGCCCACCTGGGCCCAGAAGGAGAGCCGCAAGCAGGTGCTGAGCCTGGAATAGAGCTTGAGAGCCCCGTGAAATATCTTGCCTGTCCGTCCGTCCGTCCAGGACGTAGGCTTGTGTAATGTCTTGCTATGCATAGCCCAGGGACTCCTTTGCTCTTTCATGTCAGAATCCAAGGTCTCTCCATTCCCCCCCCCCCTCCAGTGGGTTCTCTTTCAGGGGACCCATGGGGGGGAGAGGGGGGGGAGAGAGCTCTGATTCAGGACTTGTTGACATCACCCCAGCAGCTTCCATGGGGCTTGGTTCCTGCCTGCCCCCCATCCCTCCCTCCCTCCCTCTCCTCCTGTGATTGCACTTAGCTCTGCTCCGGCAGCAAAGCCTTCCCTCCTTAGGTTTTCTGTGCCCAGGACCCCACCACCACCACACACACACACACACACACACACACACACACACACACAAGTGACCCAAGGCACATACCTATTGCACTCTGGTTGAACAAGGCCCTTGTAGCCCCCCACCCCGCCTGCCAGTTGCATTGGGATGAGAAGTCACCATGGGTGAATCCAAGCATGAGGGCAGCTGGGAATTGCACACTCTCACGTGGCGGCTGGCTGGATAAATTCCACGTGTGTTTTTAACTGAAGATGTTTGCTTGCTTATTGCAGAGAGATACCGAGTGAGTCTGTGGAATCACAGTTCTATCTTGGGGAAGACTAGCAATGTGGAGGCTATTGCGGTGGCTTAGTGCTTAAGATGGAGCTTGATGACTGGATGGTCGGCAGGTCAGCAGTTCGAGACCTGAGTGCCGCATGACAGAGTGAGCGCCCGCCATCTGTCCCAGCTCCTTCCAACTTAGCCGTTCAAAACCAAGACTTTGCAGGTCGATAAATAGGTACTGTTTCAGAGGGAAAGCGCTGGCTCTTTGGCTGTAAATGGAGATGATGGTGATTCTTTTTGCTATTGTTATTAAAATTAAAATTAATATAGCCCTCCCACTCGCAAGCACCAACTCCTAGAGTCGGATACAAGGCTGGCTTTCAAACAAGGGAGACACCTTGACCTTGACCTGTGTCTTGTGGATGGCCAGGTCATGGGTTGAGAGTTCTTGCAAAGACCTTTGGTTTGTGCGAAGAAGTTCTGCTGGACCAGATTTTGAATAGCAGTGGCCAAATCAGCCTGCTTAGCTCCACAGAGGGGGGATCCCAGAGAAATGGGGCAAAGAGGGCTAAGGGGGGTGGGGTGGGGGTTGTGGCAAGGAGCTTCCAAAGTCCTGCAGGTCCTGCCTCCTCCTCCTCCTCCTCCTCCTCCTCGGCTGTAGCAGGTGAGCTGGAGAGTCGATGCAGAGGGGGAGAAGTTGCCTTTTAGACTGGGTGTGCCAGTATTGGGGTGTCCTTGGCCAGCTGTGGGTGGGTGGGCAGAGGCCCTCTGAGGGGGGGGGCATTGGGCGGCGATGGAGGAGGAGCTTTCCCCCTCCCTCTGTCCCTGGCTGAAGCCTTGGCCCTTCTCCCTCCCTCCCCCCCCCCCCCGCAATTCCCCATGCAGCCTCTCAGCTTACGCTGCTGCCTTCCTCTTCCTCCTCCTCCTCCTCCTCCTGCCTGTCAGATTTGCCGTGCCTGGGCTCCCTGTCTGGGCACATTCCTCCTCGCGCCTTTTCCAAATGAAATGGCAACTTGATATGTTTTGCTATGAGGTCATAAGTTTTAAGGGAAGAGAGGGCCTTCTCGCTTTGCCGGATTTTGTCTCCCTCCCAAGACAGATCTGTCCAGCTGGACAACTCTTCTTACAGCTGTGCCATGAAGTGATACCAGCCCAAGCAGCAGCAGCAGCACAATAGATGGCAAGAAACAGGGGTGGAGGGAGATGGGAGGCCCTTGGCCTGGGTGCTGGCCGGACCCGCCTGGCCAGAGGTTGCGTGTCTCCCATGAGACTGCCTGCCCACCTCCCTACCTGTACCTGGGAGAGGGTTGTACCTGGCGGTTCCTTCCCTCCCCTTCAGGTTGTGCCTTGGGAAACATCACCCTGCCTGCCATGATGGGGTTGCGGTGGTGGGACATGTACCAAAAGGCCTGGCTGGGGCTGTCTTCATACCCAGATCTCTGTTCTGCATGCACACATCTGGTGTGGGGTTTGGTCCATCATGAGCATCTTCTTCTTCACGTGCTGTATCCATTCCAAATATGGGCTGCTATTGTGGCATTAGTCTTTCTGTTCTCAACTTCTCGAAACGGTTCTTTTGAGGACATAAGTACATAAGAACAGCCTTGCTGGAAGAGGCCACAGGAGCCCATGATCCAGTCCAGCCTTATGTCTCACATACAGTGGCTCACCATTGGCTTCAGGGTATTCTTCCCAAGCAGATGCCTTCTTCACCTGCTTAGGATTCCTATCTGGAAATGGCATTGAGAGATATCCTGCCTATCTCTCCAACCCGGAGGTTGTCCTTAGGTATCCATAATTATAGCCATTGATCCCCTTGTCCTCCATGAACTTGTCTAATCCTTTCTTAAAGCTGTCAAGACTGACAGCTGTCACCACTTCTTCTGGCAGGGAGTTCCATAGACCAGGGATCCTCTGGGTGGTGAAAAAGTACTTTCTCTTATTGGTTTGAGAATTAGTGCCCAAAAGTGTCATAGACATGCTACACCAGTCTCTCAAGTTCTTCAGCCACAGGGTGTGTCTACGTCGAGGTCCTATTCTTCTCAAAGACCTTCCCTTGCTTCATGAGTTGGAGTCGTCTATACACTTCATGTCTTTCCTCATGATCAGCCCAAGGTCGTTGGAGCTTTCTTTGTTTGATGGTCTTAAACAGTTCTTGTTCTTTATCCATCTGGCACAAGGTTTCTCCATGAGTCCCACGGTCAGCCCGTGACATCCTTAGCAGCCGTCTGTAGAGTCACATTTCAAAAGCTTTGATTCTCTTTTCAGGTGCTTTAGTCAATGTGCAAGCTTCTACTCCATAGAGCAACGCTGGGAACACGTAACATCTTGCGATTAGCGTCCTTCGAGTCGCTGAAACCCAGGTTAGGCACTCTTCTGTTGGAGGAGGCATGGCTCTGGCCTGGAGCGGAGCGCTTCCTCCTGGTTCTTCCCAAGCGCTGTGCCCATTCCTACCCTGCTCCTCCCACCCACACCAACCCATCCATCCAGACTGTCTGCAGACCTGGCTCTTGCCGGCAACCGCAATGAGCAATGTATAAACAGACACAAGAGGACATGGAGGCTTTGGTGTTGACTCTGTTGGCTGCAGAAAGGGACTTCCTGAACACGACAGTGTTGGGGGGGGGGGAGAAGGTGTGACTGGCCCCCGCCTAGCCAGCAGCCCTGATCTGGGGGGGTGGGGGTGGTCCTCCTGCAAGTAGCTTTACTGAAGACCCTCTAGGAAGCTGTGCATGGGGGGGGGGGGTTGGACAGGCGACATCTGCCGTCCCCATCCCCAGCAGCAGCAGCCGTGCAGACAACACCCCCTCCCTCTCCCCCCCCCCCGGAGCTCCTGCTCAGTTGGCAGCCACCAGCCCTGAACCTGGCTGGCCGCCCGGCCGGCTCTACCGTGTATTCTGGGAAGAGACACAACAAAATAAATTGGTTTCCTGGCGAGGCCTGACGGAGGCTCTCCCGGCTAAGGAGGCGGCTCTGCTGCACGTTGGTGGGTTTTTCTTCCTTTCTCCTGACCCCTCCGATGGCCGGTCAGAGGCCGGCCCGGCTCTGCTGCGGCTTCTTCTTTTTTAAAATAGAACAACCCTTGTTTAATAGAACAATGTTCTTCTAATTATGGGCTATCTACAATGTCTGTTTCTTTCCCTACACCCTACCGAGTGTTTTGTGGCCTCTGTGAATCCACATGGGTATGCGCAGTAAACTCACTTGGGTAGATTCACATGGGACCACCACCAAGAAGAAGAAGAGTTACAGAGCAGCAACCTGCCCTTATAGAGCTCTGCTGGTGCAGGGGTTAAACTGTTGTACTTCAACCAAAACCTTGTGAGTTTGATCCTGACCAGGGCTCGAGGTCGACTCGGCCTCTTTCCTCCTTCTAAGGTCGGTAAAATGATTTTTCCCAGCATCTTGTTGAGGGCAAACAACTGGTTACCTACAAATTGCCCGCCGAGAGCAGCACTGAAGGCTCTGCTAAGGCAGAATGATATGAATGGAATTGCTCTTGCTAGGACCTATAATCACAGCGTAGGATGAGGCCATTGCCAGCCCCCTTCCTCTGGTGGTCACTTCCTCCCCCCCCCCCCAGTCCCTCTGCCCTACTGCCTGTGCAGCCCTTGCCAGGCCGTCTAGCCTTCCTCTCCTCCTCCTCCTCCAGCCACCCACCCACCCACCCACCGCTCTCGGAGATGAATGGCCGGGAGCTGGAGAGGCTGTCAGGGCCTCACTGGGAGGAAGCAGTTTGGGGCGCTTGTTTGGTTCTCCTCCTTCCTCCCTCCCTCCCGCAATGACTATTCCATATGGCGGTGGATAATGAATGACGGGGGGGGGGGCGTTGAGTGCTCCTCCGCCCGGCCGCCAGCGCCTGTTCCAAGCCCACTTCCCTCTTCCCGGTGCAGCTGACCAGGAGGTGGGGTGGGGGGCGCGCATGAAGGGGAGCCCAGTGGTTGGCAAGGCTGAGGGAGCTCGTCTTTCAGTAGCTGATGAGCTTCTTGGGACCGGGAAGGAGGGAGCGCTTGGAACGAGATGCTGGCAGGCAGGCGGGCGGCTCCTTGAACTCACTGTGCGCAGCAGCCGTGGCGGTGCGCACATTCCCTCCTGTGCACACTCCTTCCTGCAGACCATATTTGCTGCTTTCCTACTAAGCCACTCCTTCCTCCAGCGCGTGTGTGGAGGGTTTTCATACTTCTATGCAACTGCGTGTGAGAAGGTGTGTGTGTGTGTGTCAGTCTCATCGTGAATCACAGGCTAAGAATTGAGTCAGAAGTGTAGCGCAAGGCCACATCAGCAGATGGTACCATGCCCACATTGGATGAAGCAACAGGACGGCTCTGTTCAGGGGCCCCACCCGGCATCCCGTGTCCCTGTTGTTCCAAGCGCCACAGCTTTAAGTAGCAGAAGGGCAAGCCGGTCCTGGGGGATGGGAAGACCAAGAGGGCAGGGGAGACAGTCCAAGTGCCCTGGAGGTTTCCCAGGCAGCCCCATAGAATTGGGGGGGGGGCTTCTTTTCTGCAGCTCTGAAGGGCAAGACCCAGACTGGAGGGGTGGGGGTAGGATTGGAAGAGTGCTAGCAGTCAGTCCTTGGTACAGGTGACCCTAGATCCATTATGGTGAACCTTGGCACTCCAGCTGTTCTTGGACTTCAATTCCCAGAAGCCCACACGTATGCACAGTAAACCCATTCGTGTGGATTCACAGGGACTTGGGCTTCTGGGAGTTGAAGTCCAAGAACACCTGGAGTGCCAAGGTTGGAAGGCGACTCCCCCTCCCCTTTACCTGGAAGCTTTTAAACGGAGGTGTGAGTGGCTGGCCAGCCAGGGTTGCCTTGGGCTGTCATTTCCTACCTTGATGGCGGAGAGAGAGGGGGGGGGTGTTGGACTCAGTGGCCCTGGAGGGTGATTTCTAGCCCCGTAGTTCGATCAGACTGGGAAACACTGTGTATCCTGCCTATCCACTCAAAGCGGTGCTCAGGGTGACTGGTGATCTTAAACTGCTGTAGTATTATTATTATTATTAATGGAAGAACTCTATTTAATAGTAAAGCAGCACTTACCACTTAAAGCCTTTTTCAGCACCTACTGTACGTTAGCTTGTGATAATCTGAATAGAAAAGCACTTTGCCTGCCAATGGAAGCCTTGGGTTCAATAGAGAAAAGTCAGAGGTCCTGCCTGCTGCCACCAACAAGGTTTCCTCCCAATTTTTGTTCCTTGTCCGTCCGTCTGACACACACACACACACACACACACACACACACACACACACACACACACACACACACACACCGACTCAATTGTGGCCAGGTGGAGGGATGCACCTCTTGTGATGCTCGTAACAGAGGAGACCCAAGTCCCTCAGATCGCCTGGAACCGAGTCATGCAGGACCTTCTAGAGATCAGTGCCTACATTTTGAATTGTGCTCCGAAAGGGACAAGTGGCCAACTCAGCTCCCGGGATGTATGTATGAATGACTCACGGCCTTCAGATGCTGAAGCATTTGGGCACCAGCTGATGTTCCTTCCTGAGCAGTCCGGCTTACAGAGACCAGGCTGAGAGTGGGTGGAACTGGGCCAAGTGTCTCTAGGGCTGCTCTTGGCACCTCAGGGAGTGCGGGCACATGCTGGGAACCCACTGCCGCCTCCTGCCCACCATAAAACCAAGCTGGGCATCTCCAGTTTGGGGCCGAGCCCCAGGGGAGATCTGCAAACTGGCCCCCATCAATTGAAAATCAGTTTGAACTGAATGTGTCATAATGTTCATTGTGGCTATGATAGGCTTTGTCTCTTTCAGCATGGATTCCACAATGACGGACAGGGATGGCCCAGTCTTCTGCAGCAGTCTGAGGCACTTTGCCCAGGCCAAATGTGCAGGGATGGCTCCCAAAGCAACGACAGCCGTCCAGGGGCAAAGGCCTCCTACACTGAGTAGGCAAAGAGGGCTGGGTAGGGATTGCTCAGGGTGGGCCTTCCAGGAGCACCAGCTGTTGGGAATGCCCAAACGATGGGCAGGCAGCAGGGAGATGGAGGAAACAGAGAAGGAAGGAAGGGATTCTTGCACATCAGGGTGTTCTGGTGCCAGAAGCCTTCGTGTGAACATTGGGAGGGAGGGGCATCAGATTCTGGTCCCCACCCCGTTTTGAAAAGAGCAGCTGGCAGGAGGTTAGTCTCAGGACTAGGCGTAGCAAGCCAGGTGGAAGGCCTGGAGAGAAGGGCTGGTTTTGTCATCCAGGAGATACACATCCTGCCCTCTGGACCTGCTGAATGTCTCTCTCCGAGATGCTTCCAAGGCTGTGCGTGAAGGTCATTAAAGCGCACCAGGCTCTTGTATGTTTTGGTCTCCCTGCCTCTGAATTAGCTTCATTGGCTTTCATACTGGCTTTGGGTTGCTGTGAAAACACTTTCACCCCACCTTTCTCTTGAAAAGTCTTCCCCTCTCCCGGCTGCATTCTTTGGGACGAGCAAAGGAGCATCTCTCACTTGATATATCTTCTTGTGGGTATCTATCGCTCCATCTGAGAGAAGGGGAAACGTAGCAGCCGCAGTCGCCGAGAGAACTAAGCAAGAGAAGGACCCTTGACATCCTCTGAATGGAGGTGAGCCTCAAGACTGCCAGCTCAGATCCAGGAAGAGCTTTATGGCAAGACCAAACATTCTTGAGGGTACACAAGAGCAAAACCAAATTAAGAGATGGAGGAAGGAGCCCATTGGGCAAGGAACACCATTATAAGAACAGCCTTGCTGGAGTACAGGCCACAGGAGCCCATGATCCAGTCCAGCATTCTGTCTCACACACTGTGGCTCACCATTTGCTTCAGGGTATTTATTCCCAAGCAGATGCCTTCTTCACCTGTTTAGGATTCCCCGGAAATGGCAGTGAGAGATATCCTGCCTATCTCTCCAACTCGGAGGTTGTCCTTAGGGATCCATAATTATAGCCATGGATACCCTTGTCCTCCATGAACTTGTCTAATTCTTTCTTGAAGCTGTCAAAACTGACAGCTGATGCCACTTTTTCTGGCAGGGAGTCCCATAGACCAGTGATCCTCTGGGTGGAAAAGTAATTTCTCCTATTTGTTTGAGAACTAGTACCCAAAAGTTTCATGGAGTGTCCCCTAGTTCTAGTGTTGTGCAATAGGGAAAACAGTTTTTCCTTATCTACTTTGTCCACACCGTGCATGATTTTATAAACTTCAATCAGGTCACCTCTTAGACGCCGTCCATCGTTCAAGAGTGAAGAGGCCCAACCGTTGCAGCATCAGATGGTAAGGAAGGTGTTCCCGTCCCCTAATCATTAAAGGAGGAGGACCTGGCTGAGGAACTCGACCTCTCCTACGTCATTGCTTGGAAGACCTGAATAGGCTGAGGGTTGGAGTCCCTCAAAGCAAGACCCACTTGCTCAAGTGGGGGCTGCTGGCAGACAACAACGTGCTGTGTGAATATGGAGAGATACAGAATCCATTAGCACATTTACTGGTCTGCCAGTTACTGCCAGAAACATTTACCAATGAGGATTTAAGTTTGGCCATCGCCAAAGCCAAGAAAGTGGCTTCGTTTGGGCAGTCCATGAAAGAAGAAGGAAGAAGAAGGTGCTCCTGGGCAACCTCAATGGTGACTGCCCAATGGTGGCCTGGGCTGTGTCAGAAACATCTGGGGCCAGGGAAGGCTACTGCTGTCCTCTGCAACTGGCCTGAGAGTCCAACAGTGGGAGGAAACACAGCTGCCACAGTATTTCCGCCCCCCCCCCTCCGGCCCGCAGCATGGGCCGGGGCTTCTGCATCACACGCAAGGCCGAGAGAAAGGTGGGCGAAGTCTGGATGGGACCAGAAGCTGTGAGGAGGCATTGACAGCTCCAGCGGCCGTGAGCCTAACTAACTAAGCCCACGTTCCTTCCTTTTGGCGCTCTGGTTCTTCCGGCAGCAAAGCAGGGGTCCCAGCAGACGCCGGCCGGCCGACCAAATGCAGGCCGATTTGTCTCCAAACAGGCAGCCGTAAACTGAGACACGGGCCCAACGCACAGAGGGGGAAAATAAATGGAAAGGAAAGTTTCCACTCCTCACCTCAAAAGCTGCTGTGGGTTTCTCTCCCTTTCTGGGTCAGAGAGAGAGAGAGAGAGAGAGGATCGTTTCAACTATGCACTGATGTCATTTTTTCCAGCGTAAAGAAAGCTCTCACTGCCAATTCTCTCTCTCCTCTCCCCCCCCCCCGGCCCTTTTTCCTCTCCTTTTCCTTCCCCAGGAGTGGGCTTCCTATGCACGCTCTTGAACACTCAGTCATGGGGTAGCCACAAGACAGCCGTTCCTTCCTTCCTTTTTATAAGGGCATCCACACCCGTTTATTCTCTAACGGGAGAAGCCAGTGGAGTGTGTGTGTGTGTCAGTCTCAACATTCCTCCCACACCCAGCCCCAAGCCAAGAGGGCGGTCTTCTGCGGGGAGAGCCCGAAATAGTAGCATGCCCCCCAGCACTTCCTTGCCATGCCAGCCCAGAGTTTCCAAGCCAGCTGGATCAGCAAGTACACAACCCAAGAGTCCCACAGAAATGGCCCTTGGTAAGGAAGGGGGTAGTGCACAATGCCAACTGTTAAGGTTCATCTTCCCACTCCTCTTTGCAGGCACGCATGCATACACACACACACACACACACACACGGCCAACCAGGCCTCAGATCCGGCAGAACGTGCTTGCTGGAAATCTGAACAAGCCCACAAAGGTTGCAGCAGCAAAGGATTAGTCAGATGGCATTGCTGGTCACTCTGCCTGACGGACGACGCTCCTGGATGAAGCCCAAACCCTGGGTGCATGATCTGTTCCAAAGGCCAAGGACCTCTCCCCCCCCCCCCAAGCAAGCAAAGAAACCAAAGGGCAGTCATTGGCTTTCCTTTCTTGCCAGGACCCCCACCCGCCCCCTCCAAAAGGATCCTGCAGGCCAGCTCATCAGCGTTGGGAAGAGAGGTCTGAAGTGCTGGACTCTGGCCTAGGATGAGAGCCCAGGAGGGTGCGTACGTGGCCTTGGGTGGCCAGGAGGACGATTGGGGGGAGCCTAAGCAAAGACCAGCTTTCTCCCTTGGTAACGGACGGGCTCTCCCTTTCCAAAGACGGTGGGAGATGCCCCTTTTGCTGATCATCCTAACCAAGGCATGCAGCTGTGAGGGGGGGGGGTCTCTCACAGTGCTGGCACTCGTGCAGAAGTCAACCCTGTGGCGTGGCATGAAATGCAGCCGTCTTCCTCGGCTCCTGGCTTTGGAAAGAGAGAGAAGGAAGCCCTTTTGACTTGTCTGCTGGGCAGGAGGTTTCAGATGCCCCCCCCCCCCCCCAATATTTTAGACGGACTTCAGTGCAGAGGGAAATATCCCCCAGGCAAAGCTGCTCATGTGAGGTTTGCTCCAGGGGTAGGAATGCACTAGTCCCGAGGGAATCTTGCTCAGACTCCAGGAAGCCCCAGCAGTGAGTGCAGGGGGGCATTGCATGACGTTTATGCCTCAACAAAGGGCAGAAAGTGCTTTGGATGAGGGTTTAAGGGATAATAGAAACACTGGATGTTTCAGGGGTTGGAAACAGGGGGATGAATCTATCGGCCACAAATATGCAGTTTTACCCAGCAAAACTATAGAAAGTATATACCAGGAAGCCTGTTGAGGTGATGCTAATAAGATGCACATGAAAACTGGAGTAGTCACGGCACTTTGCAGAATCTAGTGTAAAACGGCAAAAGAGGTTCAGTGATGAGAAAGAACCCTCTGCTTTGCACTTGTTAGGCCACTGCAGAGGTTGTGTGTGTGTGTGTGTGTGTGTGTGTGTGTGTGTGTGTGTGTGTGTGTGTGTGTGTGTGTGTGTGGAGGGGGGGAATAGAGAGTAAATAAGCTTACCTGTGGGATTTTACTCTCAGCTCTGTCCAATCAGAAGAGAGAAAGGCAGCATGGTCTGTGAAGTTGAGAATGGCGTTTGCCACCTATGACTAGAGCAATCCCCATCTTTTTGGCATCACACCTCTTCTGTTATTTAACCATCATTCAACCTTCTTGAACAATAAAAACCAGACTATGATTTAAAAATTAAAAAAAATGTATAGCTTACTTGAAATAAGCACAAATATTGTTTTTAAAAATCCCAAAATTGAGGGGGGAAACGTCACCTTAAGAAAATAACATGAAAGAGGAGTGAGGTGTCAGATTATTGGAGGAAGTTAACATTATCCCTTTCTTTAAAAAGGGAATTGCAGAGCATTCAGCGTGGGGAAATTTGGGAGCACATTATAAAGCGGTCAGTCTTCAAGCACCTTGAACACAATGCAGTAATAATGAGAAACCAACATGGATTTGTCAAGAACAAATCCTGGTAGACTCATTTTATCTCATTGTTACTGTTTTGAGAATGTCGTAGAGGTAATATATATCCTAACTTCAGCAAAGCTTTGACAAAGTGCCCCATGATATTCTGGTTAGCAAACTAACTAGGTTTGGTCTGGTTAGCACAAGTGACGGGTGGATACACGGTGGGTTACAGAACCATATGTAGAAAGTGCTTAACAATGGCTTCTTCTCACACTGGGAGGAGGTGACACGGGGGTACCACAAGACTCAGTCCTGGGCCCTCTGATGCTCTTCAACAGTTTCATTGATGTCTTGAATGAAGGTGTGCGGGAAATGTTCGTCAGATTTGCAGATGTCACAAAATTGGGTGGGGTAGCTAATACCTCGGAAGAAAGAAACAGAAAATCCAAACAGATCTTGATAGACTTGAACACAGGGCTGGAAACAACAGGATGAGATCTATCAGGGACAAGGGCAAAGTTCTACACCTAGGAAACAAAACCCAGACGCACCGTTACTACAAGGTGGGAGATACTTGGCTCAGTTATACTGCAAGTGAGAAAGAAGGATCTTGGGATGATGGTTGTGGATCGTAAGCTGAATATGAGCCAGCAGTGCGAGGTGGCTGCCAAAAAGCCAGTGCTGCTTTAGACTGCATCGTCTTCAAATCCCATGAGGTACTGCTAGTCCCCCTCTTATTTGGCACTAGTCAGAGCTCGTCTAGATACTGAGCCCAGTTCTAGAGTCTGCAGCTTAAGAAGGATATGCCGACGAAATGGAGCAAGTGCAAAGGAAGGCAACGAGGATGACCAGGGGACTGGAAACCAAGCCCTGCTATTAGGAGGAGAGACTGCAGGAACTGGGCATGTGGAGACTGAGAAGGGGAGATGATGGTGGTGATGGTGATGATGATGGTGGCGGCACTCTTCAAAGACCTGAAAGATAGTTGTAAAGAGGAGAAGGGCAGGATCTGTTCTTGCTCATCCCAGAATGCAGGATACGTAATAATGAACTGAAACTATAAGAGACCAGGTACAGGCTAAGATAGACCAGCATAAGAAAGGAACCCATGAATGGCCTTGGACAGTAGTGAGCGCTCCAACCCTGGAAGCATTCAAGAGAGAATTGGACAACCATCTCTCAGATCTGCTTTGATCTGGATTCTTGCACTGAGCAGGGAGTTGGACTCAATGGCCTTATTCTATAGATCAGGGGGTGCAGAAACTATGGCCTGCGGGCTGAATCCATCCCATGGCGGCAATTAATCTGGCCCATACTGCTCCTGGAAGTGGAAGTAGAATGCACGTGCAGAATGCGCCCGTTCGTGTGGAGAACGCTGCCGTAAATGACCCGCAGCTGTTGCAAATGCATTTATGACAGCTGCAAGTCATTAACGTCAGCATTCTGAGCATGTGCAGGTGTGTTCTGCGCATGCACATTTTACTTCCGCTTCCGGGTGGGAGGAACCACGTGACCGGCATGCTTGACCACACGACTGGCACACAGCCCAAAGAGTTTGGGCACCCCTGCTATAGATAGTCATTGCCATTATTATGTGGTTCTAAGTAATGGAAGCAAAACAAATATAATGTGAATGAGACAGCTCCATCTGACATTCTTCCACTCCCCTTTCAAAATGTCTCCCCAACCCCGTAAGATAAAACATCCTCCACTTTTGCCAATCCCATTATAAGAACATATTTCTGAACCGATGACGCCATTCATTCTTTTGGTATTAGAAATGAGCTTTGCAGAGCTTGAGTCCTTGAATCTTGCTAAAACATCAGGCGGAGGGGCATAGAGGGGCCCTCCCACCCACCCATCTTCACCCTCGTACATACGTCAGAAAGCCCAGACGTCTACTCATCGGAAAATAGGAAGCTGCCGCCGCCTCCTCAGCCGGACTGTTGGTTCTTCTGACCCAGTGTGGACCACTTGGTCAGCCAGGGTTTCTTTCCATCAGGACTCTTCCCCAAATTCCCTTGGAGGCCCAGGAAATTTGGATACTCTAGATCAGTGTTTCCCAAACTTTGGTTCTTGGACTCCATTTCCCAGAAGCCTAAGTCAATTCCTCAAAGCACTGATCAGCCAATATACTGACTTTGGCTTCTGGGAATTGAAGTCCCCTGTGGGGCGTGGGGACCACTTTGGGAGCCACTGCTCTAGATTAACCACTGTTTGATTACTGAGCCACCGTTCTCCATCACGCTGTATAAGCATCAAGAGAAGACCTCTGAGAAACCCCCCAGAAGTTATTCTCCACTGCCCCATGGCCACGAGGTAGCTTAGGTTTCTTTGGCAACGGAAACATTTTGGCCTTGGGAAGTCATGCTCAGCCCCTGTGCCTACTGTTAGTGGTGGTGCAAGGGCACTGTCCATGGCACTGTCTGAAGTTTCCTGTGAGGAGTTCTGCCCAGGCGGGAGTGCCACAGATAGAGCAAGCGGGCAGTATCTCTATAGGGCTGGTTGGAAGTGGAAAGGTGTGGCTCTTGATGGACCGGATGGGAGCCACTTGAGGGGCCAGACTGAGTGCTTGGCCCATGGCCTCCAATCTGTTTGGTGTCAGCCTTTGCTTCTGGACTAGGAGGATGACCTGGCTGGCTGCCATTGCCCAGAGGGCAACACCTGGTGTGCGTACTAGCAATGCTTTCCACTCTTTTGGGAAGGTCCTTCTACAGGTAGATCTTCTTTTGGGGTTGGAAAGGTCATGTGGGCTGCAGGATGCCTTGCCTAGCCCTCCTTTTGGTCAAAGCTCCTGAAACTGTGGCCCGTGTTAGGCTTGAGATTGTCCTCTACAGGTGTGAGGACTGGAAGTTTGCAGTTTCGAAATGAAAACTACGGTTCTGGGGACACAAACACCCTTACAACCCTGGTAGTGGCAACCTTGTGTTGCTGGCTAATCTTTCTCACACTGGGTCAGGCGAAAGGAACTGCAGAATGAACTCGCCCAATGGTGCCTTCATTTTGTCAGTTTCACGTCTGTCCTAGACATGGAAGGAGAAGAAGAAGAAGTAGTTGTGGAACATCCAGGTAAGCTGTCAGCTTCCAAGCTTAGATCCTGATTTTGTCAAGGAAGTCGGGCCAGATAGGAATGGAGGGAAAGAAGAGCAGGGAGATATTTCCAGATGTTTCACTTTCCCCCATAATGGCCTTGAGAGAGATGGTGGTGCCTGCACTTGTTAGTGGCATTGGAGACACAGTGGAATTGACTTTATCACATGTGCCTCCCACTTTGTTCCATCATGGAGCTCAGAGCAAACCTTGAAGTATTCCTGGCCGTGGTACCACGTGCCCCTGTGGTGCCTGCCCTGCTGCGCCTGGGTTTCCTGGAGTCACGTGGCCTGAAAAAGTGGACCCCCCCCCTGAGGCATCCCTCGTTTCTCCCTTCACCAGAGCCAGGTTTCCCTATCTTAGGAAGACAGCCGTTTAGTTCATTTGCACTCTTGAGTGTCATAGATGGCAGCTGAAGACGTGGCCCTTTCCAGCACCTTCTCTCCCCCCCCTTTTAAATAGACCGCTAAGAGGGCCAAGCCCCCCCCCTGCCCCGCTTGCATTGGGGCAGATGGCTGCTGCAGGAACCGGATTCAGGGGGAGTATTTGGAATTCTCCCTTTTAAAAGCCCATTTTTTACTTAACCTCATGCCGGGGGCGGGTGGGGGGGAACCGTGTTTGTCTCGGGGCTGCCGGAGGCAACCATATTGAGCAGGGCTGCAGACTGTCAGGTAGGAAGCTAGGGACCAAGGGGGAGGCCGGACCCCTAGAAGCTGGGTTATGACTTCCCCATGAATCACATCATACCGCCTTTAATACCGATCAGGAATTATCTTGGGGGAAGTTGGAGAACTGATTTGAAAACAAGACGGTGCAGCTTAACAAATCCGCAAAGCAAATGCGTATGTGAAGGAGGAACCCAATCAGACTTGGAAGGGGGCAAACGTTGTCTAGTCCACTTCCAGCCGCCCACTCAAAAGGCAGGTCTTCCAGCAACCCCAGACTCGGGGCCTGAGTGCAAACAGCAGGTACAACAGAGAGCAAAGTGCTTAAGAGAGTAAACAGTTCCAGATGGATCAAACCATGGAGCCAAGACACATATGATGCTTTTGGAGGAGGAGGAGGAGGAATCTCCCCTCTGGAAATGCACGGTGGTGGTGGTGGTGGTGGAGAGAATTGTCTGATTCTTTTGTGTTTGAGGCAAAGGTGTCACACGGAATGGCAGGTGGAGGTGTTCGTGTGAGACTCCAGAAAGTAGGACGTTCCTGCCTAGGAAGGAAGGAAGGAAGGAAGGAAGGAAGGAAGGAAGGAAGGAAGGAAGGAAATCAATCTTCCTGGACAGAGAGCTTTGCTGTTGGCGGAGCTGCTTTCTGACTTAGCGCTGCCAACCTGAGCATTTCCATGAGAGATGCATGCCGGCCACTGATTCGGTGCTTTAGCAAACAACCTGCTTCTGTTCAGGCCACGTTCAAGCCAATTCACTTCAATTCCATTCCTAAAATATGACACTGTTCAAAAATTCCAAGATTCCTGCCTGCAAGATTGACTGTGTGTCGTCGTCATTTTTGTGCGCCATCCAGTTGTCTCATGCGTACGGCAACTCGTATGGCCAAGGGGCCTCCGCAAGGTCCTTTTGCTAGCAATCCTTCTCAGCAGTTAAAAACTCCAAGCCATGGGTTTTTTATTTTATTTATTTTATCCCCCTTATATTTTATCTTCCTCCTTTCCTGCAGCTTTCTACTTGCCCTCCTAGCAGGATAGTTGTTTCCAGAGAGTCTTACCTTCTTCTTATGATGTGCCAAAGTAGGATAGCCTTAGTTTCAAAAAATTTGTTTCCAGAGACAACTCAGGCATGATTTGGCTCTGAGACCCACTTGTTCGTCTTTCTGGTATCCAGAGAGTTCTCTTCCAGCACCGACCTCCACATTTCACATCAATCAAATTTTGTGGGTAATTCAACTGCAACCTTGCTTTGGCACTTTCTGTCATCATTGAGAATGATTGTAAGTCATTGCTGCTTTTTGCTAGTAATACAATACTCCATTTGCATATCTCTGATTATTGTGTCTTATGCCAATTTTCACCTCTCCTTCATCTGAATCTAGTCGAGCTTTCTGTATTTTGTGTAAAGATCGAACAGATAGGGACATAAAATACACCTTTCTCTGACACTGATGCCCATGGGAAACCATTCTCCTCTCCATATTCTGTCCTAATGGGAGCTACCTGTCCACAGTACAGGCTGCATGTACAATTATGTGCTGAAGCACATCTGTTTCTTTTAGAATGATTCATACCTTTTCATGGTCTATGTAAGAGTCTACACAGTCAAAACACTCTATGGCAGTTGTTTAAAGCACAAAGCGGTCTCTTTTTTTAGTTCTTTGGTATGCTTCAGTAGCCAACATATGTTTGTGATATGATCTCTAATGCCTCTTTCCTTTTGGAACCACCTCTTGGGAGTGCTCCTGAACATGATGATAGGGTTGGAGTGTGTCAGAGCAAACGTCATCAGGAGGCTAGAATCCGTGACAAGTCCTGATTCCTAGGAGGGTCACCCAAGGTGCAGTGTCCATCCATGAAAGTTCAGAAACAGCTATATAATGTTTTGCCTGGGGGGGGGCGAGATCGATTATTGTGTCGGCAAGGTTAAAGGGAAGAGTGCTGCAGGCCGGATCCGGCCCCTGATGCCAATTCATCCAGCCTGTGAAGCCCTCATTGCTCCTGGAAGCGGAGGTAAATTGCCCCTGTGTGGGCGACATGGGCCGGATGAATTGGCGTTGGGGGGCAGATCCTGCCCACGGGCCATAGTTTGAGCACCCCTGTCCTAGAGGTTTCTACTTTTTGTTTTCACCCAGTGCCACCCATCTGGAACAAGTTCAGAGGAAGGCACCAAGGATGATGATGATGATGATGATCAGGGGACTGGAAACCAAACTCTTTAAGAGGAACGGCTGAAGGAAGTGGGCCTGTTTAGCCTTGGGAAAAGGACAGCAGGTGTGGCAGATAGGAGGGCACCTCTCAAAGACAGTACTTGAAAGACAGTCCTAAAGCAGAGAGAGGAGAGGCCGGCTCTGTCCTCAGCCTTCTCAGAGTGCCGGGGGGCATCACGTCCTCATGGGCTCAAACTAAAGGAAGCCAGACGTAGGCTGAACACCAGGGAAAGCATCTTAAGGGTGAGAGCAGTAGGAGAAAGGGACCCATGGAACGACCCCAGGAAGGTGGGGAGCGCTTCCGCCCTGGAGGTCTTTCAAGAGAGGACTGGACAGCCGTCCGTCAGATCTGCTCGGATCCGGATCCCTGCCTTGAACCGGGACGGGTTGGACTCCATGGCCTCATTGGGGCCCCTGATTCCAGCCCAGTCCTCCTGTGTTCCAGGAGAAAGAAAGGAGGAGGTCCGCAGGGAGGGGAGAAAGCTGGGCTTCCTCTGCCGTCCCCCCCCCCCCCGCCATAACTGTTAACAAGCGGAGCCTGGTTTGTACAGAAGCAAGCAAGGCCTGGGTGGCTCCTTAATGAGGAGGGACACGAACAGTGCTTGCTCCCAGGCGCTGCTGCAGAGTGCTGGAAACTGCCCCGGAGCCTCCTTCCTTCCTCTGTGAGGCCTGCGGGTGGGGAGTCTCTTGCCAGAGAGAGGTCTGCGTGGCAGGATGATTCCCAGTCCTCCATCTGTGGGAGCTCTGTGAGATCCAGAGCCTGGCGCTTTCCTTGCAGCCCAGCAGTTGCAAAGCAGGCTGAGCCTCTTCACTGGGGAGAAGGCTGGAGGGAATCCCACGCCAGGGCTCGGGGGACGGGCAGAGTCTCTTCCGTTGCTAGTCCTAGCGAGCCAAGCAGAGGGTAGCCATCGTCCTGGAGCAGACATCTCTCCTCCTCTTCTCTCTCTCTTTTCTCTCTGGCTCTCTCTATCTCATTGCCAGGCCTTGGCTGGCTCCAGGGGACTTGGAAGGAAGGTTCATCTTGCCTGCAGCAGCTGCCACCACCCCCCTCCTTTTCCTTTTCCTCCAGAGGTGTCTGGCTAGGATAGAAAAGGCTGGTGGATGTCAAAGCTGAGAGTAGGATATGTACCACCACCACCACCACCACCAGCAGCAGCAGCAGCCGGGCCAGAATGCAAGGAGTCCCAGAGAGTGGGGAGGAGAGGAAATGTTCTCTGGGGCCACGGATCAGCCGAAATGAACAAGTGATCCCGGGACTTGGCCTGGAAAACCTTGGGCTACACAGAAGCTGGCCTGGCACCCAAAGGAAGAGCCACTCCCTCCTTTGGTGGCCTTCTTGTGGTCAGGGGAGGACAGAGCCAGGCTCATCGGAAGAGGAAGAGGAGTCATTGAGGCTAAAGAGAGCGCTCTAGACTTCTTTGCCCCCTACGGTGGGAGGCAGGGTCTCTCCCACAATAGTAGCACGGCCTCTCCCCCCCCCCATGGGGCAGGGAGGTTATTTTAAACCTCTGGACTCACTGGTACAAGGGGGTGGGTTGCATTCCTTCTCTCTAAGTAAGGTAAGCCAGACCCATCCCCAGGGGGAGACAGAGGGGGTGCCATGCATCCAATTGAATAGGGCCCTCACACTTCAGGTTTCCTTTTTCTTCAAGTGCCGTATCCAGTTCCAAATATTGGCACTCATCATGGCGACCCGTCATGAAGATTGTCCTGAGAACTCTATGCAGTGGTCTTCCATTGGCCTTCCACACCACAGCGTGACACCCGTAGTACCACTGATCCAGTTCCATGGGTCACTTTCTGGTCCTGAGTCCTCCTCCTCAACCCCAGGCCAGGATGGATGAAGTTGCTACCCTCCCTCCATCAAGAGGGACTCAAGTGGGACCCTTTGACCCACTTGGGGACCCTCCCTCACCCTTCTTTCCCTGTAGACTTGGGCACCCAAGGCTGTTCGTCCTCAGGGTGGTCAGTGTTGAGTCACTGGCAGGATGGTCAACTACTCTAGGACCATTGCCAGATCACCTTGGCTAGACAGGACGATTACTTTATAACTCCACCTTCTTTTGGGTTGTTCTCTTGCTCTTTCACTTGTGGATGTGGGTCAGGGTGGGAGGGGCTCATGCCTGGGGTCTTCAGCATGTCCAGCGTGCAGCCAGTTCTCCCCATGAAGGGCCAGTGGCGTTTTAGTAGCAGGAGGAATGCACACACCCCTTCCGTCATGCACTCCTGTGACTCCTTAGAGCAGTGTGTCTCAACCTTTGGTTCAATTCCCAGAAACCTAAGTCAGTTCCCCAAAGCAATGATTAGCCAATGGACTGAGTTCAGCTTCTGGGAATTGAGGTCCCCCTGTGGGGCATGGGCCCCACATTGGGAACAACTGCATGGAGCAGCCAAGTGGAGAAACAGGTCTGTCTGTATGGGGAAGGGGGTACAATGGCTGGGGTGAAGAGCATTTGGAACGCAAGAAGTCCCAAGCTGTGACTCCACGGGCTGGAACCAGAATTACCAAAACATTTCACTGGAGGGAAGAAAGAAAATCTTGTCCTTTTGGTCTGAGCCAAGAGAAGAATTTGCCCCCAAAGTGCCTTTGTGACTAGATCTTGTGAGGCAGGATTTTGAACCCTAGGTGAGTGGCACGTGCCTGTGTAGCCAAGTCAGTCTTCCTCAGGAGTGCCAATGAGATAAAGACACTTCCGGTGCCGTATCCTTCCTGGATATTGGCTGCCATCATGGCAGTAGCCTTGGTGTCCTTCACTCCTTGGACCACTTCCTCCAAGGACCTTCCACACCAGTCTCTGGGATTCTCTAGCCATGTCCAGGGCTGCTTCCCCTCTTCCCAGGGGTCTTCCCTTGCATAATGAGTTGGAGTATACTATATTTCATGGGGTCCCTCCTTGGCACTGGACACTGCTTTGGTGTCTACAGGTCAGCCCAGATGGGCCCGGCCCACCAGGTAGAGGGCACGGATCCAGGAAAGGGTGCTTCCTTTCTTGGCTTGGAAGGGCAGGGGTGCAGAACCAGGCCACCACTTGGGTCTCCAGCTTTGGACTTGGGCTCCTGTGCGCTTCCGGAGCCAAGAGTCCCGCTTTGTGCGATGCCTCCGCCGCTGCGCTGGGTCTTGTCCGTGCCTCTACCTGCTGGCGGTAGCTGAGCGCGCCCCTTCCCCATCCATCCACCCATCCATCCATCCCACCCTCTATGAGGCTCCCTTCAATGGGGGCTGACGGGTGCCGTTGGTCAGAGATTTTAAAGAAAATAGCAGAGGAGTCCTGGAAAGACAGGAAGGCAGTTTGGTCGGAGGAGACAGAAGAAGAGAATTAACGTTCGGTCGGGGATTTGGAGTGAACACTGCCTGCATTGTAATCGGAGAGGGTTGGGGGGGGGGGAAGAGACCGAGCGAGCGAGACTGACCCCCAACCCCCGGGAGGGATGCGGGGAGAGCAGCAACGAGGAGAGAGTGAAGGATTCCAGAGGTGGACCGGCTTCCTCTTTCACCAGACAGACACAAGGGAGACACGGGCAGCGCGCCAGCCCCGTACCTGCACTTCCAATCTGGGCCATTGACAGCTGGAGCTACTTTACTGGGGAGGAGGAAGAGGGGGGGAGGCAGTCAGCGCGGCCGTGGCGGGAAGGATTGCTTGTGCCGGGGTGGGACAGGGACAGGCTGTCTGTCTGTCTGTCTGTCTGTCCGGCTGCCTGTCTGGCTGCTCCCCAAGCAGCAGTAGCAGAAGGCTGCAAAGGTCCCGAGTGCAGGTGGAGACCCCCACCCCACCCCATGGACAAAGGGCTGCAGCAGCCGTGGGCCCAGGCCCAGCCTCCCTCTGTGTGTCTGGGGGGGGCACTCTCCCCCCTGCTTCACAGCAACTAAATCAGAGGAAGCCAAGGTTGCCGAGCCGGTCCCTGTGGGACGGGAGCCCACAGGTGTTTCCTGGCAGCCTTGCAGGTGTGAAGCAGCAACGCAGGCTGTGATGGATCACCTGGCGAGGGTGGCAGCTCATTTGCTCCCACCACCACCACCACCACCTTTGGCAACCACTCCGGTCCTCCGTCCCTCATGCCAGTCCAGCTGGCCCTTTGCTTGGGCAGAGGGGGGAATTAGCCCTCTCAACGGACTAGACTGACCCATGTTACCAGGCAGCCATAGATAAGTGAGTGGAGCAAATGAACAAAAGCCCTGGGGGGTGGGAAACGCCGTGAAGATGCTGGGCAGCGCTGCAGAGTGGGTGGAAACCACTCCATCGTCGTCATCGCCCCTCTTTTACCAGCAGCAGGAGGGGAAGCTGAGGGGTTTGTGGCCCTTCTCTGGCCAACCCTGGCCTGCATGGCCTTCCGCTGTTTTCCTGCAGCCACAGAGAGCGGAATCTCAGTTTGCTGAAGGTTTTGCTGCTGCATCCACAAGTCTCTGAATGCTTCGTCAGGTTGTTATGGAAGCCACAGATTTTGGAACATGCTGTTGTACCCCCACCCCCACCCCGTCATCTTCTTCTGCTACCGGAGGTCTCTTTCATGGCCTGTTCTTGATAGGCAGCATGTGCAGAGGGGTTGGGTCACTGGTGTCTCCCCCCCTCCCCCCCCAAGACCTGAAAGTCCTGACCCATTGGCACCTATACAGAGGGCCTCGTTGCCCCATTTCACAAGCCCCAGCACATCTGGGAGGAAGCAGTTCAATGCCTGTTTTGTAGCCACTGCTGCCCATGATCAGAACGGGAGTGTGACTTTTGAGCATCCTGGGACTCAATCCCTGGCTGGCCCAGAGAGGGGAAGGCATGAGAGCTCAGGAGGAGGAGGAAAATGAGGGTCAGGACAGAAACAGCAAGAGTGGTTGGGAAACCACTGATTCACAAGATGTGGTGACCCACACAGTGCTCCCCCCCCCAATCCCTCAGTCTTTCCTTGGCTAGGTGTTCCCACACAGCACCTGAGTGCATCCTGTCACCCAGGCCAGGAACTCTCCTAAGTCTCTTCTTGTTTGCTGCCACTCAGCCAGGAATAAAGTGCAAGAGATGGAAGGAAGGAAGGAAGGAAGGAAGGAAGGCTGTTTGCAAAAGGAGGGCAGGTGCCTCCCTCCCACCCACCCTCCCCAGCCCAGCCCAGCCGTCTTCGGAGGAGGAAACCTGGCCTCTGGTTACTCTTGGCATCATACCTGCATTTAGGACAGGCTTTAAATCTGGCTTGCTGCAGATCAGGTATTGGGGGGAGGGGCCCCCCAAGGTGCTTCTTCTTCTTCTTCTTCTGGCTGTGCGTGCTTCCTCGTCAGTTACCGGTGGGCTTCCTGTTTGGAGAGCTCACTGGGAACTTGAGAACTTTGTCGGTGGTGGTGGTGGTGGTGGTGGAGGAGAGCAGCAGTTCCAGAAGAGCTGCAGCTTACTCTGGCTGTGCCAATGCTGAAGAGGCCTCTTGCCTATTTGAGGATTTCTCTAGCTCATCGAGGGTAGAAGCTGAAGCATGTGGCTTGTGCATCATGCACAGGTGGCACTTCTCTGCCTGCTCTGACCTGGTGGCATGTGCCATGCAGCTGGGACAGCCCTCCTGCCCAGGTACCGGTCATTCCTGATCTCAGTGCTGCATGTGTGGGGCAGCCTTTCTCAAGGGGCACCTGGCTTCCCAGGGAAACAAGTGCAGTGCTGGTTTCAGTTCATGCGCGCAGTCGCGTGAGGCCTCTTGTTAGGCTCTCCATCCCTTGACACCCTCTGAATGGAGGTGAGCCTCAAGTCTACCGGCTCAGATCCAGGAAGAGCTTTATGACAAGAACAAATAAAAACCTGGCGGGCAGGGCAGGTGTGGGACACCAGCAACGTGGTCAACCCCGGCCTGCTGGCTAATTTAGTGGAACATACACTCTCTCTTTCAATTTGTCAGTAGTTTTTTAATTGGGGGGGGGGGTTTAAATTGCTTTTTAAACTGCCATTGGTTCTATTTTCTGTGAGCCGGCCAGAGTTTTTGGAGTTGGGCGGCAATACAAATTAGAAAATAAATAAATAAATAATTAAATACACTTGAAGGTACTGTACACAAGAGCAAAAAAACAACAACTAGAAGATGGAGAAAGGAGCTCACTGGACAAGGGACAGCATTAGAGGAGGAGGAGGAGGAGGCTATGGCTGAGGATCTCAACCTCTCCCCTATACGTCACTTGGGGGGCCCTGAAGAGGATGAGGGTTGGGGTCTACCTTCAATGCGAGGCCAGCAGGCTCAAGTGGGGGTCTCTGGCAGGGTGCTTGTGGCAAGCGTAGCCTTGCTGTGGACTACTTTTAGTCTTATTATTATTTATTGGATTTATAACCCGCTCTACTCGACACAGGCCGACTCAGAGCAGCTACAACAAATTAATATAGGTAAAATATAATGGTATACAGATAATCAATGCTACGCTCAGCCCTCCGCTCCCATGAGCTTGGTGGGAAATGGGCAAGCGAGAGGTCCTCCACTGCCTTTGAACTTCCCCGACACAGGTTGTGGATCAAAGGTCAGGCCCGCGTGGCTGGACGGTGGGAGTCGACTAAGCGGCTTCTCCTCCTGGGTCACGTCAGCCTCTGTGTTCCTTTAAACCACTGTGAATGGTGGGTGTCCTCATGTTCCTAGGACATGTGGGTGGGTTTGGGGGACTGGCCGTGGGCACGGAGCGTAGTGGCTAAGCTAACAAGATTTGGCCAGCTGGTCGTCCGTCCGTCCGTCCGTCCAGGTTTGGCTATAAAGGGGCGGTGGCTGCCCCAGGGCTGGGGTTAGGCTTTTCCACAGCAGCTGCTGGACGGCCTGTCAAAACACAGGCTTTGCCTTTCTTCTTCTCCGGGACCTTCGCGCCTTTAATAGCCATGCTATAATTTCCACCTGTGTTCTTTTAATAGCTTGCCAGCTGCCAGCGCCTGGCCGGAGGGTCTCTGGCAGGAGGCCTGGGCCGCCCCCAAGGGAAGGGGAGGCCTCGTGCGTGCGTGCGTGCGTGTATGCGTGCGTGCATGTATGTGGTGAGGGCTGTTTGTGTGAGGCAGGGCTGTGCTGTGAAGCTCCACTGGGGCTTCTCCCGGCCGCCGCCGTGTCTTTCTGCTGTCCCGGGGCTGGGTTGACTGGGCACAAGCGATGGCCACACCTTGGGCCAGCCAGGGGCATGGAGCCTCATCGGCACCCCTCTTCTCTTCCAGGAGTTTTTGGCTGCCACCCACCCCCTGCCTGCAGAAGGAGGCCTGCCCTTGAGCCCCCTGGGGCTGGGGAGGGTGGCCTGGGGGGCATCTGGACCGCTGGGCTGTGGCTTCCTGAATGCTTGTTTGGCTAACACGGATGGCCTTTCCCTGGGACACCCTTGCTTTTGGCTGGGGTGGGGGCTTTGGCTCAGGGACTCACCCACTCTCACTAGAGGCTTCTTTTACTGTAACGCCAGGGGCTTCAGAGCAATCGCTCCTCCCCAGTCATGCGACCCACTCCCAACTTCTGTGGGCCTGGAGGCCACCTGCCCAAGAGGCCCAGAGCTATCGCAGGCGCCGCCAGGGACCCTGGGTGTCCTGCATGCAGTTGACCAATCTCTTCAAGTAATGGTCGCCCTTGCTTGAAAGCAAGTCGTGTCCGACTCTAGGGTTCAGTGCTCATCTCTGTTTCATAGCTGAAGAGCCAGCGCTGCCTGCCTCTGCAGATGTGTCCGTGGGCATGGGGCGGGCGTGACTAGACACCAAAGTGCACGGAACGCTGTTTACCTTCCCATTTCCACTAATTCTCTTTGGAGATGCAGCTGCCAGATGTCGTCATGCCACCTTGGATTATGGTTTCACAATGAATCCTCCCCAAGTTGACTGTCTCCAGATGTTCCTGGACCATGTCTTTCCCCCCAACCTGGACAGCCTGGCCTGTGGAGAGTTGGGGTGCAGGACATCTGGGGACACTCGATAGGGACGGATGCTACAAAACCATTATGATCTTGGCGATCTCATTATCGTTCCTTTTCTGATGACCTCTTGCTTGGAAGCACAACTCAACTCATGTGGCACCCACACCTTTGTGACGCTCTCCCCGCCGTGAGTCTGAGATGTCTTTCTTGGCCAGCCTTGTCACCCCAGATCCTAGCAGTGTCGACTGTGTGGTAGTGTGTTTCTGACCCATAGCACTCCTAATAGGGTTTTTGTGTTATTCATATGCTAGGAAAGAGGTTTCTCAGCCAGCCCTCTGAACTCCCATCGTCAGAAGAGCCAACCCAAGTGTCCCAGGCCTCCTACTACTACTACTACTCCTACTCCTACTCCACACGGAGTTCTTCTTTCTGCCACCCACTTGCCCTGCCTTTATGTTGTGGCCGCTGACGGTTTGGGGAGGGGAGATTTGCTCACAGCAGCCTAATCCTTCTCGGTTCCCCAATGTAATTCATCTACATCCTCCAAACATAAATCCCAGCCCAGTGTTTGGGCTGGACTGATTAGGACCCCATGGCATTTCCAAGCCAATGTTGTGGGAATGCTCAATGCTTTCCCCAGAGGAGAGGGGAGAGGAGGGTTGCGTGGGTGGGTGGATGTTGGGCTCTCCTCAGAACCAGCCTGGGACGGAGCCACTGAACGCATCCTTTGCAGAGCCAGAAACCTTTTCACACCTCTCGTCTCCCTTATTCAAAAGCCAGCTGTACCTGACTCCGTTGACAGCCACAGAGCCAGCACTCTCTGCATATGCAGACACTTCCTTGGACATGTGACAGGCATGACTAGACACTGGAGCGCACGGAACTCTGTTACCTTTCTCACCCAAGTGGTGCCTATTTATCTACTTGCAATGCCTTGCTTTCAGACTGCTAGGTTGGCAGGAGCTGGGACAGAGGATGGGCACTCACTCCGTTGCGCAGCACTTGGGCCTCTAAATGCTGGCTTCCAGTGGTCAAGTTCAGCTTCTTAACCACTAAGCCACCGCAGTCCCCTTCCTCTCTGCTTTGCAGGGGTGAAATTCAATGCCCAGCTAGGCCTCCTTCACTGTGGTTTGCCCCACAGTCCCTCTTCTTACTGACCCCTCTGGAGGCCGAGCAGAGCAGGGCCAGTGACTCAGCAGAGGTGGACTGCACCACCCAGGTGATCCACGCAGGTGTATGTCTCTCAGCCAGCAGCCCACAGTGTTCGGCTGGGAGTACCGGTTCTATGCGACAGTGGTTTGGGGACGAGGCAGGCACCACGGTCTGCTTGAATGATAGCAGCCGTGCAGGATCATTACCCACAAGAGCAAAACCAAACGAGAAGTTGGAAGAAGAAGCTTACTGGGCAAGTGGAACAACATTAAAGGAGGAGATCATGGCTGAGGAACTCAACCTCCCCTACATGTCACTTGGGGGACCCTGAATAGGCTGAGGGTTGGAGTCCCTAAATGTAAGACCCACATGCTCAAGTGGGGGCGGCTGGTGGACAACAACAACACCCGGAGTGAATGTGGAGAGACAGACAGAATCCAGGCCTGCCGATTGCTGCCAAAGGCATGCGCCGACGAGGACTTGGGTTTGGGCAACGCCGAAGCCAAGAAAGTGGCTTCCTTTTGGCTGTCTGAGGTTTGATCAGGACACGGAAGAAGAAGAAGAAGAATCGTTTCTGCAGTTCTGTGCTAATATCAGGGCTTAGAGAAGCCACTTCTTCAGTGGCAGTTTCCCAAATCCCTCTAGGATCAGGCTCTGGTCCCTTGTGTCTGCCTTTCTGCCCTTGTACCTAAAGTCATGCCTGCCACGTGACCACGGAAACGTCTGCAGGAGCAGACAGCGCTGGCTCTTCGGCTTAGAAACAGAGATGAGCACTGCACCCTAGAGTTGGATACGACTGGCTTTCGAGCAAGGGAAACCTTTACCTTTACCTTACCTAAAGAAAGACTCGGAAGCTCTTCCGTGCCCCAGCATCCGTTTTATTTTGAGGGGGAAGCAGCCATGACAAAAGAAGAGGCATGTTCACCAAAGAAGGAAGAGTGCCCTCCCAGAGCATACATGGAAGAAGGCTTTGTAGCCCCAGATGTGCTTCCTGACGTGGCATCACCCAAGCCAGCACCAAGGCCTTCCTTTGGCTTCCCCTGACAGGTAGACATCCTCTGAAGGTGGGCTTCCCTCTGAGGGTGGCCTCCTGTAGCTCTTCATGGGCATCATCATCCTCTTCCTCCTCCGCTGCCCACTTGCCCTGCCTGCCCCTTTCATCCCTTCTTTGCCGTGGATGATTCTAGGTGTTAGTCCCAGGGAGGTTTTGGGCCTCTCTTGAACCTCCTGTGCAGTTCAGGTGTCTTGCATTGAGAATGTATTTCCCTGGGGGGGGGGCACACACCTCTGTCCTCACCACCTGTGCAGTCTTTGGTCACCCACCAAAGGTAGAGAGGTAAGTGCCTTTGTCCCATTGGGCCATCCCACCTGCTCTTGACCCCCCCCCCCTTGGAGAAGTTGAATGGCTTTCAACCCCTTTAGAAATGGTGAACCTGTTGAGCCGCCCAGCTAGGTGAGCCGAGTCTGGAAGTTAGCTGCCCTCCCCTTCCCCAAAAATGACGGGGTCTATCTTCATGTTCTCAGTGACCTGAAGTCCTGACCTTTGAGTAGCTACAGAGAGGAAGACTGGCTGCCCTTTCCTCCTCAGAAAACAGAGGGGTGTCCCCACGGATTGTCCTGGAGGGAGCAGGGCAAGGTCTCCTTCCTGCTTGAGCCTGCTCGAGTCCCCAGCGTGGCTGCAGTGGCCGTGGCTCTTGTCCCTCCGGCCAGAGAAGTCTCTTTCCAGAGCAACACCTTCCTTGGCGGACCAAAGACTGCTTTTCTTGCCTGCACATCCAGACCCGGAGGAGGAGGAGGAGGAGGAGGAGGAAGAGGGTGCTGCTCAGTCTTGCTGCCGGACCTCAGGCTGCCAGAAGTCCCTCGTGGGTAGAGAGCCACACGGCTCGGCTTGGCGGCTGGGTGCCGGCCAGGAGGATCTGTCTCTTGGGTATTGGCTCGGTGGCCTCCTCTCCCTCCGTGGTCTCTTTCTCCCTCCTCCACGGCTGCCTTCTTGAACATCCACCGCCGCCTAACTCCGGATTGCTGTCTTCCGGTCTCGGTCTTTGGTCTGCAGAGGGACAGGAGAATGTTAGACCAACCCCCACACCTGTCCTTCCTGTCTTGGGCCCTCTTCCTAGCAAAGATGATGCCCTGCACCTCCCCGCAGGTTCGCTCTCTCGACCCTCTTCCCTTTCCTTCTTCCCCCCATCACTGGCTGCGTCTCCCCAGCCGGCCGCAGGAGCTGGCTAGGCTAGTTCAGCTCTTGACCGTGGCCAGAGTTTTTGTTATCTCCTGGTGGTTAAACTGCTGCACATATGTGCAGTGAACCCATTTGTGTGGATTCACAGGTGACCACAAAGAAGGAGAACAGTTACAGGTAAGCAACCTGTCCTAATAGAGCCCTGGTGATGTAGGGTTTTCATTATTGTGCTGCAGCCCAAATGTGGTGAGTTCAATCCTGATGGAGCACAAGGTTGGCTCAGCCTCTTTCATCCTTCCTAGGTCATAAGAACATAAGAACAGCCTTGCTGGAACAACAGGCCACATGAGCCCATGATCCAGTCCAGCCTTCTTCTGTCTCACACAGTGGCTCACCATGTGCTTCAGGGTATTATTCTTCCCAAGCAGAAATGCCTTCTTCACCTGCTTAGGATTCCTGTCTGGAAATGGCATTTATTGAGAGAGATCCTGCCTATCTCTTCAACCCGGAGGTTGTCCATAATTATAGCCATGGATATCCTTTCAGGCCAGAGTCATCTCTGACACAACATTATTATTATTATTATTATTATTATTATTATTATTATTATTATTATTATTATTATTATTATTATTATTATTATTATTATTATTATTATTATTATTATTATTATTATTATTATTATACCTCTTGAGCTGGATGGGTGGTGGGGTGTCCTTTCTGAGATGGCCATCCGTGTCCTGAGCCTCCTCTCCCCCAGCATAGGATTAACAGGCGCACGGCTAACAGGCAACCTCATTCTTTGTTAAAGGGGGGGGGAGGAGGCAAGCGAGGGGGGAGGAGGAGGAGGAGGAGGAGGAGGAAGGAGAGGGTAAGCTTCGAAAGGGTAAAATTAAATTTCCCAGATGTTCAGGCCCCAGGAGTTCTCGTGCTGTCTGGAGAGGAAATGGGGATTCGGAAAATCCCGCCTCATATCTCCCCCCCCCCCCAATCACCTAGCCTTTCCGCTGCCATTAAGTAAAGCAGGAACAGTAAATTAGGGGGATTTTGACATTGGGCCATCTGGGGGAGGGGGGGAGAGGCAGCTCTGAGTTGCCCAACTACCTTCCAGGTGCCCTGGGCTGGAAGGGGGGGGGCTCAGCAGCTGTTTTTTAGGAGCTCCCTTCAGGGAGGGGTTCTTTCCTGGCCCCAATCCCTTGTGCCTCTGGGGTGGTTGTGCTCTGAACACATCAGGAGGTCTCCTCTCCTGCCATCTGCAGCAAGCGTCCATCCTGATCGAATCAAGCCATGCTCCTAATACCACCACCACCACCCCAATAGTGCTCTTGGGGCACTCGCTGGACGGTCCACAAATGAGCATTCTGCTCAAAACATGCTGGGTATTCATTTTACTGACCTCAGAAGGATGGAAGAGGCTGAGTCAACCTTCATCCCCCACCAGGATTGAAATCACAATGTTTTGGCTGCAGTACAGCAGTTTAACCCCTGCGCCGCCAGGGCTCTATAATAATAGGTTGCTTACCTGTAACTCCTTCTTCTTCTTCTTTGTGGTCCCATATGAATCCACTGTGTACGCACAGTAAACCCATTCATGTGGATCCACAGAGACCACAAAGAAGAAGAACTTGATAGAGTATAGGGGCGGAAATAGACATTGTCAATAGCCAATAGTGAGAACGTTGTTCTATTTAACAAGGATGGTTATATTTAAATATGTTTTATAGCAATAACACTTCTATACCATCCCATATAAGCACTCTGGACAGTTCACAAATTAATTAGCATTTTGCCCCCAGCATTTTGGGCAATCATTTCACCTTGGATCCATTTCGGATCGAACTCACAATGTTTTGGTTTCATTACAGCAGTTTAACTCCTGCACCACCAGGGCTCTCAAGCGGGCAAATGTTTTATCTGGTTTTGGGTGGGGTGTTGCTCCTTCGTCTCCCATCCCAGCAATGAAAACCTTGTGGCTTGTCTAGTGCGTGATGGGAGGTGATGCACAACCCCATGCCGCCAACTGATCTGTGGCGTGTGGCGTGGTCAAAAGTGACCAGTTAGGAAATGACCTTGCCCCCCCCTGCCCCTCCCAGTGGCGCTTGCAAGGTGCCGAGACCGGCCAGCCAGAGGCCAAGAGATCACTGGCCCAGAACAGGTTCTGGTGGGCCGGGCAGGGCCACTTCCCCCCTTGGGGACTGACCCGGGCAGGCAGGTCCCAAGCAAGGAGGATTTGGCCTCTCCTCTCCTTGAGGGAGGGAAGGAGGGCTCTGGCCCCCCAAGGCCTTGACCTCCACCGACCTGGGGGGCAGGGGAGCTGCAGCTGCTGGCCACTTAGCCTCCTGCTGAGAGTTCAAAGTGCCCCCTCCCAAAAACAGCTGCTTGACACCATAAAGGGGTGGTGGTGGAGGGGGGGGCGGAAGCCAACCAGTTGTTTTTGCTTTGCTGAGCCTATTTGGGGGCTGGGGAAGGACTGGAGGGAGGGGGGGCTCTGTGGGGGGAGACCAAAGAAACAACCCCTTTAGTCCCTTTCAGCACAAAGGCAGAATTAAAAGGCGGGGGGGGGGGGGATAAATGATTTTGCACCTTGAAGACCAGCCTAAGATGAGCACTGGATGCCTCTGAGGAAGCAGATTTGGAGACCAAAGCAAATCTGTTAGTCTTTAAGGTGCCACAATATTTTTATCCTCCCCCCCCCACCTCCATTTAATTTTGCTGGCTTGAGACAGTGGCTGACAAAACGGGGGCCACGAAGCGGGGTGGGGTGGGCGGGGGGGGCTGATGGTTTGGTGCCTCGCTGGGGGTGGGGAGGTACTCTAAGCAGGTCTGTGGGTTTCTACTCCATCAAGGCAGCAGGCATTTATGTCAGGGGGGCATCAGCCCCACACCCACCTCCCCATCACCCCATCTTAGCAAGCCAGGGAGAGCAGGAAGAGATGTACATGTATTTAGGGTCCCAAAACAGCCAGGCACTCCTCGCCACACTGGCACGGACGCAAGCGCTCTCTCTCTCTCTCTTAGAAACATAGTCTATGCTGGCTTGTCTAGTTGCAGAGAGAGAGAGGAAACCATCATAGCTTGAAAAGAAAAGAGGGAAAATAAAGCTCAGATAAACTGGACTGTAAGGAGGAAACCCTAATCATTATTTTGAGAGCTGTGCCGAAACCCAGTGCGGTGAACAGCGCACCAAAGTTCTGTCTGTACATTTGTTTGTGCGCATGCTTGCATACATTTGCATCTCAGAAGTTAGCAGCATGCCTTAAAGGTGCCTTCGGTGGCAGCTAAACACAGACATGCTGGCTTTGAGTGGGTGCCTGGACTGGCAAAAGGAGAATCTAATGACTGGGGGGGGGCTTCACCCCCTTTCTTAAAGTTTCCAGAGATGGAGATGCTCCAGGTGGCCCATGTCAACCCCACCAGCCCACCTGCATTCATGTGACTTCTGTCTGTTTCTCATTAGGGCCTGGAATCGCATGGGGCCTCTGCTAGAGAGATGCGGGTTCAAATTCCCCACAAGCTACGAAGCTGTCAAGGGGTGACCTTCCACTCAGCCTCTCTCTTGCCCTCTCCCACCCATCCTTTGGGGGTGATAACGGGGGGGGGGGGGGGAGAACATTAGCATTGGCTACCTTCAGGTCCTTACAGGGAAACAAGAGCAATGACACTTCTGTCCTGCCACATGCAGATCATAAAAACAAAAACACTGCAGCACTTTGAAGACTAACGGCTCTATTTTTACTGTGAGCTTTCGTGGCGCAAGTCCACTTCTTCAGACATAGGAGTGAAATTTCCAGGCATAGTTTATATACACCAGACACGGAGGTCAAGAGGTCAAAGTAACGAGGTAAAGCATAATCAAGCAGAGCGACAGGTAAGCATGCACATCCATACAGCTTTTTTGTCAATTCTGCTTGATGCCTCTTGACCTCCGTATCTGGTGTACGGTATATAAACTATGCTTGGACATTTCACTCCTAGGTCTGAAGAAGTGGACTTGCTCCACGAAAGCTCACAGTACAAATAGAGCCGTTAGTCTTCAAAGTGCTGCAGTGTTTTTGTTTTTCTGAACTACAGACTAACACAGCTACTATTCCAAAAAAAATCCTGCCTCAGAACACGGTTCACAAGTTAATTAGCATTTTTGCCCCCAACATGCTGCAAACTCATTTTAGTGGCATCAGAAGGACGGAAGAGGCTGAGTCAACCTTGATCATGTCATGATCAAACTCACAATGTTTTGGCTGCAGGGCTCTATAATGACAGGTTGCTTACCCGTAACTGTTGTGCTTCTTTGTTGTCCTCTGTGAATCCACACAAATGGGTTTACTGAGCCTATGTGCAGTAAACCCATGCGTATGGATTCAGAGAGAGCATGAAGAAGAGCTTGATAGAGCGTAGGGGCAAAAACAGACATTGTAGATAGCCCATAACAATTAGGACATTGTTCTATTTAACAAGGATATAGCAGTTCCACAATTTTTGTGGCTGATTGCCATGATGAGGAGCCAGTATTCAGAATCAGATACGGCACTTGAAGAAGAAGGGGGTCACAGTGTGGGGCGTGGCAGAGAGCCTGGGAGACGGCCCACGGGTGAGAAGACTCTGGGGAAGAGCGGGACATGTTTTCAGAGCCAGGTCCTTAAAGGTCTCCCTCCTTCTGTGGTGTTCATGGCAAGCACATGGCACCAAAGCGGAGTGACACTTCAGGCGGCCCACAGACCTCTTCCTCCTTCCGCGTCCTTTGTTTTGAAGGCTTTCCCCATCTCCTGTTTCAAAGCCCTACTTCAGGGTCATTTGATGGTGAGCCCAGAAAGTCCGTGAAATGGGAATGTGGTGACCTTTGTAAAGGTCAAGGATGAAGGAAAATGTGTCTTCCTGGTCTCTGCTTGGCCCCTTGAACCTCATGAAAACAGAGCATGGCGGTAGTGCTCATTCTGCCTTAAGGGTGGCCAGTGGGTGCTAAAGAGGAGGGGCTGGCTTTGTGGTCGGACCAGAGCATGAAAGGAGGGAGGGAGGAGATGTGTCCTGTCCTGACCTGCATTTCCCCTTTCTTCATGAAAGAGAGTGGGGCCTCCCCTGGCGTGACCTTTGACGGTCCTCTGCCCCACAGATAGGTTGACGGAGGTGCCTTCCTGGGAGTTGAAAGGATTCGGTTCCCCTTGCAAATTGCACTTTTCACGCTGAAATTCTAGAAGGTGCATTTTCCATGGTCCCTTCTCTCCATGTTGCCCCCTCCTCAGTTCCTGCCTGAGCCCTGGGGATCTCATGTACCTCAATTGGTCACACCTTTAATGCTTCGTGTCTCACGTCTCCCACAGACCCACTCCACATGGCCACTGGCATCTCCGGTTTGCCCCCTCATTCTTTACCTTCCTCGCCTTTTCTGTTGCTTATACTGTCGGTGTGGGGTTAATTAGTAGAGATGAGGCTCTTAAAATAGCAGAGGGGAAAAGGAACACAAAAGGCAAAGGAGAAATAATCAATTAATTTTATACAGAATTTCAAAGAAAACCAAGGAGAGATAAGGAAACCTACCTAAATGAACAATGCAAAGAAATAGAGGGAAACTACATAGGGGGTAGGACTAGAGATCTTTTTTTTAAAAATCGTGGAAATCAAGGGAATATTTAAAGCAAAAATGACCATGATGAGAGACAAAAATTGCAAATATTTAGCTGGTGTAGAAGAAATTAAGAAAAAAATGACAAGAGTACACAGAGAAACTCTGTAAAAATGACCTCCACACCCCTGATAATCACAATGATGAGAACATTGAACTTGAACCAGACATCCTAGAGAGTGAAGTCAGAAAGGCCCTAAAAAGCACTGCAAACAACAAAGCCAGTGGAGATGATGGTATCCCAGATGAATTTTCCAAAGCCCTAAAAGATGATGGAATCAAACTACTGCATTCAATATGCATTCAACACAACAATGGCCACAGGATTGGAAAAGATCAGTATACATCCCAATCCCAAAAAAGGGCAATGCCAAAGAATGTTCAAACTATCGAACAATTGCGTTCATCCCACGTGCCAGCAAGGTGATGCTCAAGATAATACAGGATAGACTTCAGCAGCATGTGGAGAGAGAATTACCAGAGGTACAGGCTGGTTTCAGAAGAGGCAGGGGGACTAGAGACCACATTGCCAACATACGTTGGATCATGGAGAAAACAAAAGAATACCAGAAACAAGTTTACTTTTATTTTATTGACTATACCAAGGCTTTTGACTGTGTGGACCACAACAAGATGTGGCAAGTAATTAAAGAGATGGGAATACTAGAACCCCTCATATGCCTCATGAGAAATCTGTACATGAATCAAGAAGCAACAGTTAGGACAGAACACAGAATGACAGAGTGGTTTGGAATAGGAAAAGGAGTAAGACAAGGCTGCATTTTGTCACCATGCTTATTCAACTTATACACAGAGCACATAATGCGCAATGCAGGGATGGAGGAATCACAAGTTGGGATCAAAATTGCTGGGAGAAACATCAACAATTTGAGGTACGCAGATGCTACCACCGTAATGGCGGAAAGTGAGGAAAACCTAAAGAAGCTCCTGATTAGGTTGAGAAGAAGAGAGCGCAAAAGCTGCCTTGAGACTCAACATCAAGAAAACCAAGATAATGGCCACAGGCCCCAACAGTCAGCGTTTCAGTGGCCAAAAGCCAAACATTCCAAACAGTTGCTGAAATAAGTATATTTCAGGATTTGGTTTGGGGATGGAGGTACGAAATCCGTCTTCCTGGAATCTGATTCCCAGTCTGTGAAGCTCTCTTTTGGGGGAGGCAAATGTGCCTCCTCCGTTTTTCCCTCCATTACCGGCAGGC
Organism: Bradypodion pumilum; assembly: GCA_035047305.1. NCBI lineage: Eukaryota > Metazoa > Chordata > Lepidosauria > Squamata > Chamaeleonidae > Bradypodion > Bradypodion pumilum. Next base: position 346,000,708 of record JAWDJD010000004.1, read on the forward strand.
AAACCTTTGGCAATCTCTTCAGAACACTTTGGAGAAGTGGTGGCGACTCTGTTTATGGGCAGGCTCCCATGTTGTTTTTGAGTTGCCTGTGCTTAAATGTTATGACCCTTTTTGTGTTTTTAGATGCACCTTCAATGGTTAGTCTTGAGTCCCAATTTTTGTAGGAAAAGAGGGAACATCCATAGAACGAATAAAGAGAAATAATTCTCTGAAAGAACTTTCAGCACAAAGAATTCACAAAGCACATCTGGTTTCTCTTCCGCTCCAGGGTTTTTTGTTTTAATAAGGGTAGGAATTATGTGTCTGAGACCTTCAGAATAACGCCTTGCGCCAAAATGCCATATTTTCTCGCTTTGGGTCAATGTGAGCAGTCATTATTTGCCATTTCTTTGTCCCTTTCTGATGCCCTGCATTGGTAAACTGGGCAAGTGAAAGGTGTGTGTGTGGCAGGGGTGGGTGGGGTCCCTTATGGTTGGTGATGAGAAGAAGAAGCATGCCACAGGAGGGAAGGAAAGATGTGGCGAATGGACTCCAGGGCTGAGCGGCTCTTCCCGTGCCGGACAGGCCGTTTTTGCTGGCCTCTTCCATTCCGTTCTCTTCCCAGTCTGTCTTCTCAGCAGTCTTGTGGGGGAACTGAGGCGCTAAAGAGGTGACACATCATATGTGGAAGCTGAGCAGAGATTTTTAAGGCATAGGAATCTCTCTAAGGTTTCCAGCCTGAAAATAGAGGCTGCCTCACAACAGCCGGGACTTCCTACTAGGGCTGGGGGACTTTTGTCCACCTTGCAAAGGCAGTTCAGCCCAAGGTTTGCTATGTAGATGCTTCTTCCCCCTGAGAGCCCACCCGACCTCCTGAAAAGCCGCGCATCCGACCCCATGGAGCTGGCAGGGGAGGGGAGTCTTCGGGTCCCTCTACGGGTGTGGAGTTGCTCATTCCCTGAGCCCCATGCTCAGGATCCTGGTTACAGACAAAGCCCCTCTGAGCACTCCACTACAATTGGATCTCATGCACAAATCACTTTACACACACACACACACACACACACACACACACACACACACACACACACATATCAAATGTACGCCTGCCTGCCTGTGCTCCTGCCCTGAAGCTTTCTTAATTTTAGTAGACTAGCCAGGATGTGGGGGAATGGGGTCCCAATCCCCCACCCACCTCCCCTTGGCCCAGTAGGTCTGCCAAAGAAGGGGATGGGCTGCCTTCTTTCTTCCTGACAGATGCAGTGGGCAAATGGGTGCCAGTCTCATGCCCCTGGAGAAGGGGGTGGCCGTCTGGCCAATAAATGGGACCGGGGGGGGGGGTTAGTGGGACTGCTGTGGTTCCTGATGGAGAGGTCCCACTCTCTGACATGTGTGTGCCATTCGAGTCTCTGGGTGGGCTCTGCAGTAGCTTCATCTCCCCACCCAATCCCTGTCTCAGCCTTCTATCTTCCTAGTGGTGAACCCTGACACTCCAGGTGTTCTTAGACTTCAATCCCCAGGAGCCCAAGTCCCTGTGAATCCGTACAAATGGGTTTACTGTGCATACGTGCAGTAAACCCATGCGTGTGGATTCACATGGACTTGAGCTTTTGGAGATTGAAGTCCCAGAACACCTGGAGTGCCAAGGTTGGCCATCACCATCCTAGGTCCTCTTTAGTTATTATTCATAAAGTAGAGCCGCAATATAGTCTCCGGAGTAACATCTCCTTTCTCAGAACCAGTGAGCCAGACATGCGGGAGGGGGGGGAGCGGGAGCTTGGCAGAGCCCCCCCCCCCCTGCTTGGGCTTTCTGGTGCTTGTGGGAGTGAATAGCTTTGGAGGGTCTTCCCTGTTTCGAGATTGGTCACCATTGCTCTCTTGTAGCACTCTCAGCATCATGGCCCCAATTCTTCACTCGGGTGGGTAGGGTGGGGGGGACGTCTTTTATTTCTCTTGTCCTGATTCTCTCTGCGTGCTCAGCTTTTTTGGGTGGCTTACGTGGCCCTAGTATTACAAGGGTGATGGAAAACCACACACACACACTTGCTTTCTCTTCACTATTTAGACCTCTCACAGGTCCCCATCTATTTATTCTCCAAGGTGTGGTTGTGTCAGGAAGATGACGGTGGCCCTTTCCTGATTAGCCCCAAGGAGCCACCTGGAAGGGTGTGTGTGTGTGTGTGTGTGTGTGTGTGTGTGTGTCTTTGGCTGAAGCATTGTTTGGGACTCTCCCTGAATCTTGAAGAGGGTGGTGATGTCATGTCACCTTGGGGTGGGAGATGGGCTGCTGTACGACAACCAAAAGGTTTTGAGTTCGAACCTGACCAGGGATCAGAGTTGACTAGGTTTCTTCCATCCTTCAAAGGTTGGTAAAAGGAGGACCCCGGCATGTTGGGGGCAAAATGCTAATTAACTTGAGAACACTCACGGAGGAGGGCTCTAGGGTGGCATAGAAGTGCCCTTGCTATTGCTCCATCCTTGTTAAAGAGAACAATGTTCTAATGATGGGCTACTTGCAACGTCTCTTTCTGCCTCTACGCTCTATCAAGTTGTTCTTCTTCGTGGTCTCTGTGAATCCACATGAATGGTGCAGTCAACCCATTTGTGTGGATTTACAGGGGACCATGAAAAAGAAGAAAGTTGCAGGTAAGCAACCTGTCCTTCTAAAGCCCTGGTGGTGCAGGGGTGAAAACTGCTGTCCTGCAGCCAAAACTTTGTGATTTCAATCCTGACCGGGCTCAGCCTCCTCCATCCTCTGGAGGTCGATTTGCTAATTAACTTGTGCACTAACCAGAGAGTGCAGGATGGAGTGGGGGGGGGGTTGCCCATTCCTCCCTCTCCCTGCCCAGGGGTGCTGCTGCCCTTCCCACATGGGAGCCTGGAGTGCCGCTTTCTACCCCCTTTCCCACCCCACCCCGGGGAGACCCGGCAAAGTAGGAGAGAGCGAGAGAGCGCGCCTCCTTCTTACCATCTTCCTTTGGTTGCTGAGGCAGAAAGTGCAGATCTGTTTGGGTTGGGGGGCTTCTCCCCCTCCCCTCCCGGGGGGGCTATGGCTGCTTTGGCTGTGGTGCTGGTGGTGGAAGAAGGCCGGGGCGGTGGGGCTGGGGTGGCAGGGCTGCTGCCCGTGTCCGCCACCGCCGCCGCCGCCGCCGCCGCACTCCTCCTCCCCCTCCTCCTCTTGCCCCCCGCCGGCCAGGAGGACGTTGCCCAGGTGGGAGATGTAGCTGGAGGCCAGGCGGAGGGTCTCGATCTTGGAGAGCTTGCGGTCGGCCGGCTCGGTGGGGATGAGGGTCCGCAGGGCGGTGAAGGCGCTGTTGACGCTGTTGGTGCGGTCCCGCTCGCGCGCGTTGGCCGTGTGCCGCTGGCGGGGCTCCCGCAGGGGCAGGTGGTGGGGCGGCGGCGGCGGCGGGGGTGGCAGCAGCAGGGCGCGGGGGGCCGCCGCCGAGGCCTTCCCGCCGCTGCTCCTCGCCCTCCTCCTCCTCCGGCGGCTCCCCGGGAAGCCCTCGCCCAGGCCGTAGGCGGCGGCGGCGGCGGAGAGGAGCTTGTCGTCCGAGCCCGAGGAGGAAGAGGAGCCGCCGCCGCCGCCGCTGCTCTCGTTCTCGTTCTCCTCCTCCTCCTCCTCGTCGTCCTCCTCCGAGAGCATGCTGATCTCCGGGTAGAGGAAGCGGCTGCCGGCCGGGGACGAGCGCAGCATGGCGAAGGACATGGTGGGGTGGGGAGGGGGGCAAGAGGAGGAGGAGGAGGAGGAAGGCCGGCGGGAGGGAAGGCGGCCGGGCGGGCGGGCGGGCGAGGGCTCCGGGCCGGCCGGCAGTCTCAGCTCCTCCGCTCGGCCATCCCTTCTTCCTCCCTCCGGGAGTTTGAGCAGCAGCACCAGGGCGGGCGGGCGGGCAGGCAGGCAGAGAGAGAGAGAGGACGCTACTACGGGCGCCTGCCCGCGGGCCAGAGAGAGTGACCAGCTGCCCAGCCCAGCCCAGGGAGGCTGAAGAAGTCCCGCGGCGGCAGCTCGGTGGGGTGGGGTGGGGGGGGGCACAGCTGGCTGCCTGGCGCTCCCTGCTCCGAGTCCGCCGCCACCGCGTGCACACGTGCGCTGCGCCCGCCTGCCTGCCTAAGTTTAGACTACTAGTTTAGCTTCAGGAAGCGCTTTTATAGCCCCGGGGGAGGGGGAGGGGGAGGGCTGGAGCGGCCCCTCCCTCCCTCCCTGCCTCCCTCCCTGCCCGCCTCCTCCTCCCACCCTGAGCCTTCGCCGCCTTCTCTCTCTCTCTCTCTCTCTCTCTCTCTCTTTCTTGGGGGGTGGGAGGGGGGAGAAGAAACCTGGGGGCCGGAGGAGGAGGAGGAGGAGTGGGCCTGCTTGACCCAGTGATGTCGCCTGGCCATCTCCTCCAGCTGTAGTCCACGAGCTCAGCCCGCGTGGAGATCCCAGGCTGGGAGGAGGAGGGCTGGGGGGGCGGGGTGCCCGCACCACCGCACATGACCGGCCCCCTCGCAGCCTGTCCCTCCTGCACGTGGGTGGGTGGGTGGGTATGCGTCTCTACCCCCCCCAACCCCCACCCCAGTGGCAAAGACCTTTCTCTGCCCCAAAAGGCGCCTGAAGTCAACGCCTCCTTCTTGGGGGGCGGGGGGGGACACACCCATGCTGGAGCCCCCTTCCTCCTCAACCCCGGCCCCTAAACACACGCGCACACCCCAGGTAAAGGAAAAGGTCTCCCTTGGTCAAAAGGCAAAAACTCGGGCTCGGTGCTCATCTCTGTTTCATAGCCAAAGGGCCAGCGCGATCTGCACCTGCAGACGTTTCCGTGGACATGTGGCCGGCATGACTAGACACCGGAGTGCACAGAACGCTGTTTACCTTCCCTCCCAAGGGGTGCCTGTCTATCTACTTGCAATTTCTTGCTTCCAAACTGCTAGGTTGGCAGGAACAGGGTCAAATGACAGGAGCGCAGTCCCCTGTGTAGGACTTGGTTCTCAAAAACTGCTTCCCTGCTGACCTTCCTTAACCACTTGAGCCACCACAGTCCCTCAGCCTCCCCCCCCCCCCCGCAGGACCCAATTGACCCCAATGCTGAGGTCAGGGGGGTAGAGCGGGGAGGCTAAACCCCACCCCAGAGCCCTGCTGGGAGGAGGTGTTTCTGCACAGGATGGCCTTGACTCTCCTGGACTACGGAGCAGCCCTTGGGCTGGTGGGACGTGTCCCCCACCCCTGACTTTCCCAGGTGTGCTGGGGGTTCCTCTTTCAAAGAGGGGGGTCCAGGCTCAGAACACCCCCAACACCTGTAGCCCAGCGGCCCCGGAGCCTCTTGCCTCCCTTCTCAGAAAGAAGCCCCTCCAAAGCCATGGCAAAGAGTGGGAGGCTGAGAGCTTTGGTCTGAGCCCAGGCCCCACCTTGGCAGGTTTATGTAGTCAGGATGGGGGCCCATCCAATTTCTGCCCTGTCGGGTGGGGGGAGCTTCCCACCCTGGGGCAAAGGAACCCCCCCCCTCCTTCAATGACTCCAAGGCTCCTTCTTCCACCTCCCTGCCTGGCATTACCTGGGCATCTCAGCCTCCCAGTTTCTCTCCAGCCATAGACCCCCGTCCCCCCAAACCTATACAGCAAGGCCAGTGGGGGGGGGGCTTTCTCTGCCCTCCCTGCACCCGCTGGTGTTCCCTCTAACACACACACACACACACACACACACACTGCGCTCCACATGGACCAGCTATTTTCAAGAAAGTGCTACTGGGAAAAGAATCCGTCGGCTGGCCAGGAATGCCGGGCCAGGAATGCCGCTCGCTCCCCGTTCCAAGAGCAACTTCCAGACGTGTGGCTGAGTGACGGCAGCTTCTTGAGTTGAGGGGGGGGAGAAGGGGGCTGTTTCCCCACCACCACCACCACCACCTCTGAACCACTGATCTCACTCTGGCTGATGTGTTTAACTCCACAGGAGGCAACCACAAGGGAGGGAGGGTGGGCAGCACTTGGCTCTTGGAAGCTCCACCACCGCCAGGAATGTGCTCCTTCTTCTTGGCTGCGCTGCGCTGCCTTGACAGGGGTGGGTGGGATGGGGGCTGGGATTTAAAGTGGTGAGAGGAGGAACTGGGGGTGGGGGGGTCTTCCCACCCCCCACCCATCAGGCAGCTAGGGCTCCTTTCTCTTTGGAAAGGAGAGGCTCAGGATCCAGAACTCAAGGAAGGAAAGAAGGAAGGTGTGATGGTTCTGCCTTGGGAAAGGCCCTTTTTCAGATTTCACCTCTCTCCCCCCCCCCCCCCCCCCCCGCGCACATCAAAATCTGTCTGTTGGGATGAGCAGGAAGAGAAGCCTTGGGATGTGTACATGCAAAGGGGCAGGGATGCCCATCTCTTTCCATCCAGTGTGTGCCAGGGTGGAGTGGTGCCAGTTGGTCAGGATTAGATTGGCATCACCATAGGCCAATGATGGTGAACCTTTTAGAGACCGAGTGCCCAAACTGAACCCAAAAAACCCACTTATTTATCGCAAAGTGCCAACACATCAACAGGAGAGGAAGGAAATGCTCCCATTGGGCTGCATGGCAGAAAGGTGGGGTGAACTCTGTGCTGGGGGAGGGGGGAAGCGCTCCCATTGGACTGCTGGGCAGAGGGGCAAACTGCTGGGGTGACTGCACAGGTGCCCACAGAGAGGGCTACGAGTGCCACCTATGGCACGTGTGCCATAGGTTCGCCACCACTGCCATAGGCAGTAGGAAAATGGTGCTGTGAATAGGAGTCAGTTTCAAATGGGGAGGGGACAATGCCCCTTCCTTCTCCCCCCTTCCAAGCAGTCGTTGAAGTTCTTGGTGAGTGGCATCTTTCCCCCACCCCCCACCCCACCCCCTTTGCCACCTTGGGGTTACAGGCACCTTTTACCTATGTGGTCCCTGCCATGCAGAGGGAATATCCATGGCCTGAGCCAGCCGGTCCTGCCTGGGCCCCTCCCGTCCCATCTCCCCCCACCCCTTGCCTGGCCAGGAATCCTATGGCAGGAGTCTTGGGAGGGAGGGAGGCTACAGTGGGGGGGGGATCCCTTTAGGGGACCCTCCTCCACCTCCCCCACCAGCACCACCCAGGCCAGGCCAGGCACCACTTAGGCCTCCCATGTGTTGATCGGGTCCAGATGGTACAGCTTAGGGAGGTGACCTAAGGGAGGGGGGCGTCATTGAGCATGTCAGGGCATGGGTTGCATTCACACTTCTCTCTGACAGGCAGCCTATAATTGGGAGGGGGGGTCTCCTGCACAGCTAACAAGAGAGGGACGGGGGAACCAAGAGGGTTGACTTCAGGCTTTCCCCACCTGGGAGAAGTTGTAAATGCAGGGGAATTCAGTTGGTGCCTGTGGCCTTCTGGAATCTCCTTTGAAGGATGAGGTGGGGCAGGTGGCCCCTTGCCAGGCTGTGGGCGAATTGCAGCCAGAGGCAGAGGGTCCTCCCTTGGAGACGTGGCCACCTGCAGTGAATGGTCACTGGGAAGCAAAGCTATGCCCCCATATGCATACACACACACACACGGTGTTACCAGACAACTCTGGGCATGGTGTGGAAGGCCTTTCCCAGCCTCCTCCTCACCCCTCCTTTCTCTCACCCCTCCCCCACCTTTTCCAGGACATCCGCAACACGGTGGGCAACATCCCGATGGAGTGGTACCAGGACTTCCCCCATGTTGGCTACGACCTGGATGGCCGGAAGATCTTCAAGCCCCTCCGCACCAAGGATGAGCTGGATAAGTTCCTGGAAAAGATGGAGAACCCGGATTACTGGTGAGGGGGGGGGAGGCGCTAGACAGGGGGGGGAGGAAGGAAGGAAGGACTTGCCCCTCTTCTGTCTTCGTGAAGCAGGACACAACACAGTCCTATCTATATACAGTATATAAAACAAGTGTTTGTTTGTATGTGGTCTATAGGCTCCCACACCCCTGGACCAATCCCTCTGAAATCTGGCACATACATACCTTGGGCTTGGGAGATCAGCACTGCGGGGGTCTCGAAACCCATGGGGGACGTATGCCCCCCAAATTGGGACGCAATTGATCTATACAATGTGTGTGTTTCTCAGTGATGTAATTGAGCTGATGTCATAGTCTCAGGTAGGCTGAGATTGTGACATCATCTGACTAGCTCAGCTGTAGCACTCTGAGCTCAGCTGTAGTTTTCACAGTAGGTGGGAGGCAAATGGGCATGCAAGATCAATACTGTAAGTGATCATTGACGGAGAAGTTGGATGGGTAAGGGGAGAGACGGAGGAAGGGAGGCAGGAGTGACCCACATACACCCCACAAAGTTTGCAAGAGGGAAAGGCTGGCCTACGTTAAAGAAAAGAAAAACCCGAGCGAAGCCGGGTAATCAGCTAGTAAATAAATAAGCCTTCATTCCCAGGATTTGTTCTCGGACATTTGCTGTAGCAGCCCTGTAAGGGCGGCCGTGATTATTTTAGTGGGTCCGGCAAGGCCACAGCTAACCAGAGACTTGAATCGCAGGAAGCGGGGGGAGTCCCATGGAGCCCAAGTCTGCTCATCCAGAGGGTGCCCCCCCCCGCCCCCAGCCCAGGGACCTTTACCAGCTTTAGCCAAGCATGTTGCTCAAGATCCAGGCAAATCCTTCCTGAAGGTATTCCTTCTAGGGTTCAAAGGGAAATCCTCTGGGACTGAGAGAGAGAGGCATGCCTTATTTACATATCTAGGCTCCTTACTTGCCTGTGGGGGTCCCATTGAGGGCTTTGAAGAGGCGGGGGGGGGGGCTTCCCAGCTGTAGCTGGACTCCTCTTCGCCCTCTCACTTCCCGCTGCTGGCTCTTTACTAATAATAATTTTGTGTCAGAGATTACTCTGGGTTGAAAGGATTTTTAGGGGACGCCCGAATGAGGCTCTTTTCATGGCCCCCGTTGTGCAGCTCTCGGGTATCAAAACCCAGCCTTCCAGTCTCCAGCTCAGCGCCTTAACCACTAAGCCACCGGGCAGAACTCTAAGAAGGCTCAAAGCCCCCCCCCCCCCCAGGCTGGGGCCAGGGCCTCACAGAGGCAGGTGACACACATGCTAGAAAGGAAGAGTGAAGGGAGAGGCAGCAGCCATACCTATGGGTCACTCTTGTCTTCTCCCCCCCCCCTCACCCTCTTCCCCTTCAGGCGGACTGTCCACGACAAAAAGACCGGCGTGGACCTGAAGCTGAGCGACGAGCAGGTGGAGTTGGCGCAGCGTCTCCAGCGAGGCCAGTTTGGGGACGTGGCTTTCAACCCATATGAGGTAAAGGATTAGGGTTCCCTTTCTGGGGAAGCCCTGGGGAGGTGGGGTTTCCCTTCCACTGCCCCTGGGAGGCCAGGAACCACCCCCACCCCCCACCAGCCCGTCCGTCCAACCATCCGTCTAAGGCTCCCCCTCCTCCCCTGCCGCCTCCTTTGCAGCCTTCCGTTGACTTCTTCAGCAGCCAGGTGATGATCCACCCAGTGACCAACCGCCCGGCCGACAAGCGCAGCTTCATCCCCTCCCTCATTGAGAAGGAGAAGGTGAGCCCTGGGAGGGAGGGGGCAGGAGGGGGGCAGGAGGGGGGGCGGGTTTTAAAGTTCTTTAAAAAGGGAAGGCTTGGAAACAGAGGCAGGGCAGTGTGAGAAGGAAGGAGAAATCTCTGCTGGGTTACCTGCCCAGGTGAATGAAGAGGCCCAGCATGGGGGGGGGGGGTTTGATGTCTGGGTGCCGGCCCCCTCCCTCCAGGGAGCAGGGGGCTCTCGGTCTGGGCTCAAAGGGGAAGGTCCATGGAGGGAAAGGGTGGGGTGGAGTGGGGTGGAGAGAAGCTGCTGAGGAGGCAGATGCATTATGTTTGGGGTGGGTGGGCTTGTCTCTTCCACCCCTGCAGGTCTCCCGGCTGGTTCATGCCATCAAAATGGGCTGGATCAAGCCCCGCAAGCCCAAGGAGGAGGCGCCCCCCGCCTCCTATGACCTGTGGGCTCAGGAAGACCCCAACTCCATCCTGGGGCGGCACAAGATGCATGTCCCAGCCCCCAAACTCCCCCTGCCTGGCCATGAGGAGTCCTACAACCCCCCGCCAGAGTATCTCCCCACAGAGGAGGAGGTGAGCAGCGCTGAGGGTGGGACGAGGGAAGGGAAGGCGGAAGGGTCACTTTTTTGGGGGGGGAGGGAGGGAGGGCACAGCTTGGAATGGTCCAACCCATCCAGGTGAGACTCCGGCCACCACAGATGAAGGCAGCCAGACTTCCGACATAGCTGGAACGTTTCCCCCGGGTGGGCCCTTGCCCTTTCCCCCACAAGGGTGTAGGGGAGGCTGTATCCCTGATTTCCTGGGGGGTCATTGTGGGGGCCCTCCCCACCCCACCCCACTGGCTAACCCCCTCCTGCCTTCCAGAAACTGGCCTGGGAGCAGCAGGAGCCTTCGGAGCGGAAACTGAATTTCCTGCCGCGACGCTTCGAGTGCCTCCGCCGCGTTCCTGCTTACCCCCGCTTCATCCACGAGCGTTTTGAGCGCTGCCTCGACCTCTACCTGTGCCCACGCCAGAAGAAGATGAGGGTACGTGGCGGGGCTTGGGCAAGAGGGCAGGCAATGCCTGTCTGCAGTGGGGGGGGGGAGAGCCTCTGCCTGCCCCCCTTGTGTGCCAATCAGAGTGGGATCCCTCCTTTCAGCAGCTGGGGGGGGGCTTCATGAAGTGGGGGCTCCCGGGTGCCCATGGCTGCCCACAGAGGAAGGAGCCTTAAGCCCTGCAGAAGTAGAGCCACGTAGGGTCTTTTTCTGCCACGTCTTGAGTGGAGCCTGTCCTCCTGGGTGGCGTGTCCTCCGTGCCCTGCCGTGGTGGGGCCAATGTAGGGCTTGGGGCGACCCCTGCTTTCTCCTTAACTGGTGGGGAGGTGGATCGTTTGGCAGGGCCTCCTCCTCTTCCTCCTCCTCCTCTTCCTCCTCCTCCTCCTCTCATTCCTTCCTTTGTTCCAGGTCAACGTGGATCCTGAGGATTTGATCCCAAAGCTGCCGAAGCCGCGAGATCTGCAGCCTTTCCCCACGGTTCAGGCCTTGGTGGGTTTCCCAGGCAGGGGAGGGGGACAGAGAGGGGGCACCCCACTTTCTCCACCCCATCTCTTCCACCTCTCGTGGGGCCAGCATGGCAGCACAGCCCCGATCCCAAGGCGCTTTGTGGCTCAAACTGCAGGCCGGGGGCACCAAGAACCCCTCCCCCTCCATCCTGGCAGGAAGCATGGCCGGTGGTCGGGTGGCCAGACCTGCAGGCCACAGCCCTGGTTCCTGTTCCCCTGTGGGTTGTGGGGTCAGTGTCAGGTCCCCTTCCTTTCCGGCCACGGCTTCACCCCCACCCCCACCCCCTTCTCTCCCCCCAGGTCTACCGTGGCCACACTGGCCTTGTGCGCTGCCTCAGTATCTCTCCCAGCGGGCAATGGCTGGCATCAGGTAAGCCTGGCAGGAAGCTCTCCACCCTGTCTTGTGCTGCTGGGCAAGGTGGGGGGCTGACCCCCTCCCATATCCTGGTGAGGATCATCCGGGGGGGGGGGGGCACTGGGGGCCCTTTGGCAGCGACAAGAAAAAGCGAGCCTCGGGCCAGGGAAGGAAAAGGCAGGCGGCTTTCAGGCTCAGCCAGGCTTGGAGAGGAACCGGCTGCTGCCTCTGAGAGCACCTTCTCTGCCTTATCGGGCAGCCCCACGTCCAGGGCAACGGGGAGGGGGTCAGGCTGTGGAGGGCCAAAGGCCACAAACTCCAAGCCCAGCTGGACATCCCCCCCCCCCGCCACTCTCACACAGGTTCCGATGACGGCACGGTCAAGTTCTGGGAGGTTTGCACAGCCCGGTGTGTGAAGACGCTGCCTGTCCTGGGGGCTGTGAAGAGCGTGGCCTGGAACCCCAACCCAGCCCTCTGCCTTGTGGCCGTGGCCGTGTGAGTGACCTCTGGCCAACAGTTGGGGGGTTGGCTCAGAGGGGAGGGGGTTGTGACAGGGGCGGGAGGGGGGGAACAGGGCACAGTTTGGGATGCCTTCATTCCCCCCCCCCCATTGGTTCTGCAGTGGGTCCTGGTCAGAGGGAGGGAGGGAGGGAGAGTATTGAGGGTTTTAAAAGCAGGGGGGAACTAAACTCCCCCTCCCCCCCACCCAGGAAAGGCCCTGACCCTTGCCTTGGCCTGTCTTGCAGATTAGGGGAGGGGGGGCGCTTTGGAGAGGTCATCGGTTTATCAGGTTGCCCTAGGCCAAATTGACCAGCAGCCCCCTGCGGGCTGTGAGACCCTGAGGGGGGACCTCCAGGGATCTTGTGCCCCAGGCCTATCCTGGCTCTGCCTGCCCTTTGGCCTCTGCTGACCAGTGCTCCCCCCCTTCCTTCCCCTTGCCCAGCGGACAGTCAGTGCTGCTGGTCAACCCTGCCCTGGGGGACAAGCTGCTCTACGGAGCCACTGACCAGCTCCTGGAAGGCTACGTGGCCCCCGAGGAGGAGCGGCCCCAACCGGTCACTTGGGAAGAGGCGGCCGGAGAGGAACGTGGCCGGGGCCTCCGCCTCATCGTCAAGCACGGGAAGGTATCGGTGGACTTGGCAAAGGTTGGGGGGGTTGCGCACAAGTGTGTGTGTGTGTTAGGCTGCCCACCGGGTACCAGGAGGCGGCTTTGGCCAGAACTGACCTCCCTGCCCAAACCCCAGGCCATGGGGGGGGGGGGGAGGCAGGGCTGTCTTGTGCATGGGCCTGTGTGGTTGTGTCCCCTCTCGCACAAGCCCATGGATGCTGAGATGCCTTCCCTTCTCTCCCCGCCCCTCCCTCGGGCAGCCCTTGAAGCAGGTGACGTGGCACGGGAAAGGGGACTACTTTGCCTCGGTGGTGTCGGACAACAGCCACCTGCAGGTGCTGCTCCACCAGGCCAGCAAGCGCTGGAGCCAGGCCCCCTTCCGCCGGAGGACCGGGCAGGTGCAGCGCGTCCTCTTCCACCCGCTGCGGCCCTTCTTCTTCGTGGCCACCCAGCGCTTCGTCCGGGTCTACAACCTCCTCAAGCAGGAAATGGCCAAGAAGCTGCTCAGCAACTGCCAGTTCATCTCCAGCATCGCCCTCCACCCGGCAGGTCAGCCCTTGCCCCCCCCCCCGGGGTGGGTGGGTGGGGGGCTTGGCAAGGGTGGGGAGAGGCAGGGGTTGCCCAGCAGCAGCCAGGGCAGCAGCCCCGAGGGGGCCACGGGATCTCCTGCCCGCTGGGGGCCCAGGCAGGTGACGCAGGTGGGCCTCCTCCCTCTTCCAGGCGACAACCTCATCTGCGGCAGCTACGACAGTAAACTCGCCTGGTTCGACCTGGACCTCTCGACAAAGCCTTACCGGGTGCTCAGGTAAGGCGCCCATGCTTCCCACCCTGCCAGGGGGGAGAAGGTGGCTTCCCCCCCCCTCTCTCACACACGCACGTGTGCATGCATACAACCGCCCATGCCTGCCAATCCAGGTTCAGCCCGTTCCAGGCCGTCATGCCATGGAAGTCCAAGGACGCTGTGGCGCCTGGCTGGCTGCCCACCTGTGGCACCAGTGGTCCTGCCACTGGGCACCAGCTCTTCCCCAGGAAGAGGAGGTGGTGGTGGGGCAGCAGAGTCACATGTGCCCTCCCCAGTCCACCACCCATGAAGCTCACCCACCCCTTCCCTGCTCCTGCTTTGCCCTGGTTCTGGTGGGGGATTTTGCCCTGAAGACCCTCCCGTATTGGGGTCTCAAGAGTGCCTGACCTCTTCTTCTTCCTCCTCCTCTTCCTCCTTGCAGGCACCACAAGGCAGCGCTGAGGGCCGTGGCTTTTCACCCCCACTACCCGCTCTTTGCCTCCGGCTCAGACGACGGCAGTGTCATCGTTTGCCATGGCATGGTCTACAAGTGCGTGCCAGGGGAGGGAGCAGGTGGGGTGGGGTGGGGTGGTTGCCATTCCTCCTTCCTGGTCTTGGAAGAGGGGAGGGACCTGCCCCCCCAAAAAACATCTTCTTCATCATCCCCCCCCTTTCTGCAGTGACCTGCTCCAGAACCCGCTCCTTGTGCCGGTGAAGGTGCTGAAGGGCCACCAGCGGAGCCAAGACTTGGGGGTCCTGGACGTCATCTTCCACCCTAGCCAGCCCTGGCTCTTCTCTGCCGGTGCCGATGCCACCATCCGCCTCTTTACATGACGCCCCAACGCGGAGGCACAGAGCGCAAGCTTGCTCACTCGGCTGGTGAGAAGGACAGACGGACAGACAGACAGACATGGCCTTTGGCTGGGGAAGAATCAGGTGCCCAGCCTGCTTTTATAATTAAAGGATTATAAACTCCTTTGATGCGCTGAGAGGTTTCTGAGTCAGGGCACAAAGACCTGTCGCCTGGCACTGTGGGGTGCACCATTTCAATGGCCCAGCTGGGGGTGGGTGGCCCCCCTCTTTTCTTGGGGTGGGGGGAGGGGTTCCTTCGTGCTGTGGATTAAAGTCTCAACTGATGTGGAGTCCCCGTGAAATGCTTGGCTTGCCTGGTTGCGCCTTGGCCTTCTCCCCCTTGTAACACACGGGTGATGGGGCAGGGTGGCTTCCTTGCACACCCCATGGATGTGCCCGTATGTGCACACACACCCCTGCTCCAGCCAGCTATGACAGAGCAATGCTAAGGGCCCTGCGAGCATGGCCAGCGTAAGTTCCCTCTGCCTGCGCTGCAAGGGATGTGCCGTGTGGGAGCCCAGCCAGGGTTGCGCCCAGGGAGATTTTAGTCTTCTTCAAGTGTTGCCTCTGATTCCAAACTTTGGCGGCCAGCCCTGAAGATTGCCCTGGGGAACACTAAAATAGTGCTGTGGCCTTCTGACCCCCATAGTACCACGGATCCAGTCCCACGAGTCACTTTCTGGTCCCGAGCCCTCCTTTTAGCACACCAAAGACCTCCTCCTCCTCCTCCTCCTCCAGGATGGATGAAGCTGCAGGGGAATTTCCCAGGGAGGAGGCAGGGAAGGAGGCGGGTCTTCATCGGGGCAGGGAAAGGGGGCAGAGGGGCACCTATTGAAGGATCAGTGGTGAGGATGTAATTGGGGGGGGGCTCTCACAGAGCATGGCCAGGAACCTGCCTCTCCCGCTGCAAGAGGGTGCCTTTCCATCCTCCTCCTCCTGCATCTCCCCATCACCACCACCACTACCACCCCTGCAAGGCTGTCGTTGTGGTCTCCAGGTGAGAGCCAGGTGCACATCTTGGGTGCAGGGGCAAGCTTGGTCCAGGTAAAGGTCTGAAGAGGTGACCCGGGTTGGTCAGTTTCAGGGGTGGGGGGGAGGTGGGGGGGGGAGAGAGAGAGACAACCAGGACGCTGACTGAGAAGCAACAAATTGTTTATTAAAAATAAGTTGTCTGACTTTATGTACAACATCCTTACAGGGTGGAAACCAGGAATAATCTGACGGAAGTGTCAGAGTCTGTCTCTGCCCCTCACCGCCCCCCAAGTAGTACGTAAGGGCTGCCAGAGCTGGGGGGGGCAGAGAGCAGCAGTGGAGCCAGGGGGGGCAAAGGGATGTTGCCCCCCCCCGCTCACAATATCCCAGGGGGGAGGAAGACTGTACAGTATTGGGGTGCTCTGGAGGGCAGAAGCTCCGTGCCTGGTGGGGAGGGGTGGAAACGGTGAGTGTCAGCCTTGGAAGGGGGGCCGGGGGGGTCAGAGGAAGCACCCCGTGATTCCCTCAATGCCTGGGGGGGGGCTGGACCAGAAGAGCCACGGGAAGGGGTTCCTGTTTGCTCCTCCTGAAGACGCGCATCTCTGCCACGGAGCTGGCGCTCTGGCTGCTACCAATCCTCAGGCGGGGGGGGGGCAAGGGGTGGAGGTGGGCTCGTGGTGGTGCTGTGGAAGACGTGGAGAGGGAGGTGGCAGGGCCAAGAGTGGGTCCAAAGTCCTCCTCACACGATCCTGACCAGGCGCCCCAGGGTCTCGGCCACCTTCACCCGCACGGCCGTCACCGGGTCCTTCAGCAGCACCGTCAGGGCTGGGGAGGGAAGGATGGAGGGGGTGGTCTGCCAAGGTCTGGAGCCAGAGGGGGCCCCCCATGCCCACCCCCACCCCCACCCCCTTCCATGGGCAGAGGAGGCCTCTAGGGCAGCCCCAACCCTGTTGGCAGGGCAAGGAGAGCCTCCTGCCCCACAAGGACCAACAGGGCAGAGAGGGGAAGGGGAGGGGGGGGTCCAAGGGTCCAGCCAAGCAGTGTCCACTCCCCCCTCTGCAGACCCAGTGAGGAGGAAGGGAGGGAGGGAGGGAGCAGCCACACACACACACCCGGGTTCCTCCCGAGCAGCAGAGAGAGAATAATATTTTTCCAGTAGCCTGTTTACATTGCAAATCCAAGACTCTCTCTCTCCCCCCCCTCCCTCCCCCCCCCCCTGATTTATGTGCCCGGCCCGCCTGAAAGCCAGATGCAACGTCTCCTCTTGCCCCACCCCCACCCCACCCGCGTCGGCCTCCGCACGGCTCACTACGGGAAGCTGCGGTGACCCCATTCGGAGCCCTTGCAGCCGCCTTGCGTGCCCCCCCCTCCCTGCAAAACAGGCGGGCCTCTCGGCAGCCCCCGCCAACGGAAAGATCGCTTTCCCTTTTTTAGTGGTTTTTAAGCCCCGCTGGAAAGCGCCGAGATTTTCCAAGCCATGCTCTGAGCGAGGATGAGGTCACTGCTGCGGACAAGGGAAAAACAGGCCCAGCATCCAGGAAAAAAGTGCGTCCCCCCCTTCCACCCCCCACCCACCCACCCACCCGCAACACCCCCCACTCGACTTCCTTCCAGACTCAACTTTGAGTGGCAGGTCCCCTGCAGAGGGGGGGGGAACCAGTGAAAGGGCCTGAAAGACCCCCACCCCACTTTCCAGGTTCCTGAGTCCACATCCACGTGTCAGGGAGGACCAAGGGTTCACACACACACCCTCCCTATGGCCAGGATGCCACAGGCCAGGCAAAGGTGATTCACATTGTCTGGCCATGCCAAGGCAGGTGGGCCACATGAGCCACTTTCGCCTCCATCCATGTTCAGAACACCCCAAAAAAAGAGCCCTTCTCCCTCAATCCCAGAACTTGACACACACACACACACACACATACCCCAATTTCCCTAAAGATGGCCAAAGTGAAGGACACCCCCCCCCGCCCACCTCCAACTCCCCAGGGGAGAAAAGGGTGTTGTGGTCCTTTCCCACTTCAAGACGTGTGTGTGTGTGCGTGCGTGCGTGCGTGCGTATGGCTTCCCTGCCCTTGGGCCAGACCCAAATGCCCACAACCCTCCCCTGCATCATTCCAGGGGCAGCTGCCCAAGAGGAGACCCCCGCCCCACACACACACACGCCCCACACCCCTGCCCGCTCAGCCACTCACCAGCAATGAGCTCCTCTGGTTCCAGCTGCTGGCTGTGGTCTGGATCCACGTGGAGGACCAGGAAGCCTGCAGGGAAGGGCCAAGGAGAGCTAGGCAGGGTGGGCAGGCGGCTCAGTGGCTACTGGGGCACCGGGCCAGGCCAGCCAAGGGCAGCGGGCAAGCGGCCAGGGAAGCCCCAACTAAGGTAAAGGTTCCCCTTGCTCAAAAGCCAGTCGTATCCAACTCTAGGGTGCAGTGCTCATCTCTGTTTCAAAGCCAAAGAGCCAGCGCTGTCTACTGCTGCAGATATTTCCGTGGCCATGTGGCAGGCATGATTAGACACCGGAGCACACGGAACGCTGTTACCTTCCCACCCACGTGGCCCCTATTTATCTACCTCCAATGTCTTGCTTCCGAACTGCTAGGTTGGCAGGAGCTGGGACGAAGGCGGGAGCGCATTCTACCTACCGACAAACATGGGGGCAGCCGCTCGGATGTCAGGCCAGCTGCTCTTGAAGTAGAAGAGGTTGGTGGCCACCAGGCGGCTGAGGGTGTCCGGGTAGTTCTGCATCTGCCAAAGAGGAAGGCCGGGAAGACCCTCAGCAGGGGGGGTGAGGGGGGGCTCCTTTGGCAAGTCTGCTCCCTCCCCCCCCCAGTCTTTTTTAGGGAGAGCTCTGGTCACTTCCTGAGGTCAGCCCTTGACCAGGGTGGGGTGGGCTCTCCTTCCCTCCGGCCTCCCTCCCACTCACCAAGTGCTTGCAGACATCGTTCATGAACTCGCCATAGTGAAGGCCCCGGTCCTCATGGAGGTGGTTCTGGAACATGTCGCACAGGACAGGGCAGCCCATGCTGGGGCCGCACATGCGCAGTGCAAACTTGCAGGCCTGCAAAGAGAGACACCAGACAGGCAGTGGGCTTCTCCTGCTGCCACCAGGACAGCCAATGACCCCTGACCCCCGAGACCTAGCCCCACCCCCAAGTGCCCAGGACATGCAGACCTTGACCACCTCCGGCTTGGGGTCCTGCAGGTGAAGCAAAAGGGTGACCAGTCCGTTCAGGATCTGCTCAAAGAACGCCTCCTCGCAGCTCCCGCCACTGAACTTGGTCAGGTTCCCAAAGAGGAGGATGGAGGACTTGCGCAACTCGTGTTTCTCCTGCGGGCAAAGCAGAGACGCAGACGCCGCCATGGGCAGGGAGGCCAAGCCACCCCACTGCCCAGGAGGGGCCCGTCCAGCCAGGGGCACAAGGGCACACAAGCCACGGATGCCCCAGGCACCATGGTCTCCACTGCCCTTGCTGGGCAGAAGAAGAGCCTCTCTGGCAAAGCCCAACTTGCTTTGGGGAAACTGAGGCATCTAGCCTGGGGGAGGGAGAAAAGCCCCTGCTTGCTCCCCCCCCCTCCTCCAGAGTGTAGTCTCCTTCCTCTGGGTGCCTTACGCTGTCAAAGAAGGGCCGGATGCGTATGGCGATGTGGAGCAGCATGGCACGCACGTCCCTCTCCTCGGTGAAGGCCAGGAGTTTGGGCAGGCTGGCGAGGGCTTCCAGGGCCACCACCTGCTGGGGGTCGTCCTTGTCGTCCAGGCCGTTCATCATGGAGGCCAGGAGTTGACCCCCGTGCTTCATCACCTGTGGACACAGGAGGAAGGACATCCAGCCCCAGGGCCTCTTCAGCAGCCCCCTCCCCCAGGGGGTCTCTGCCCCACCCACTGAGCCCAGGCCCCCATCCATCCATCCCACCCGTAGCCCACTGGGACCTGGCTCTCACCTTCTCGGGCGAGCCTGAAGCAATGTTGCCCAAGCCCCGGAGGGCCAGCATGCGGACGGCGTTGCAGGAGTCTCTCTGCCGTGCGGTCATGCTGTCCATCATGGGCTCCAGCAGGATCAAGTCATTCACCACGTTGCTGCCCAGGAGCTGGGAGGCACAAGGAGGGCACGGAAGGATGGGTGGGGGGTAGGGGGGTTGGAGCCCCTCTCCTTCTCCCCATAAGAGGAGGCGAGCCAAAGTCTCTTCCGTGGGCCCTTCCACGGCCACCCTGACCCCCAACCCTCCCCCCCCCAACCACCACCCTATACGTTGGCTCAGAGAAGGATGGGGAGCGGCATTCCCAGTGGCACAAGAGGACCCAGGTGCTCTCAGGGGTAGCAGTCCAGCACAGAGTCCTACTCGGGCCAATTCCCCCCTCCCAAAAAAAACCAACCTCACCTCTGCGAAGAAGGCGGTGGTGGTGAGGCGCTGGCTGTCATAGAGGCTGTTCAGCATCGGGGAGAGGCTCTTCACTATGGGAGGCAGCCGGGGCCCTGCGTGGCTGGCCATTGCCCTGCAAAGCACAACACACACACACACGCACACACACGCACACACACACACACACACACATACAGGTCAAGCAGGCCCACTGGTTTCCTCCTCTTCTCCCCCACCCCCCTTGACCCCCACCTCCTTGAAAGAGAGCAGGGAGGAAGGCAAAGGGCAGGGCTGAGAGAGGCTATGGAGGTGGGGTGGGGTGGGGCTGGGCTGTCCCCCCTGGCACCCACCAGGTAGCTGACCCAAGGGAGGGCCTCCTCAGGAGTCTCTCCTCCTCACCCCTCCCCTTTCGGCCCATGGCCGTGCCACGCCTTACCTGGCCAGAAGGGCCACACCTTCATGGTGCCTCTCGGTGCTCCTGAGCTGTTCCCAGCCTTCCCACTCGGCCACGGCCCGGACCACCTCTGGGCTGCCCCCCTGGGTCAGCATGGCCTGCAAGGTCTCCACGGCACAGCTGGAAGGGGGGGGAGAAAGGCCAGGCGGCCGAGGGTCACGGCAGGGCTTTCAGGCTAAGGGCGGTGGGGGGTGGGGGGGCAGAACTCACCCCCACCCCCACCCCACCGGTTTCCCTTCACACCCTGAGAGGCTGGCAAAATGATGACCTGGAAAGTCAAGGAAGTCTTTGGGCTTCCTTGCCAGGGGTGGGGAGGGTCGGCTCTTTAAGCTGTGCCCCCCCCCACACACACACACACACCCAGGAAGCCCTCCTTACCCTGAGGAATTAGGGATCCGATTGGGGTCCCCAAAGCAGGCAGCAGCTTTTGGCACTCAGAGATGGGGCAAAAACCCAGAAGTCCCATGGGGAGAGAAGGGGCGGCCCTTCATGATTCCCCCCTTCCCCCCCCCCCAAGGATAGGCTGGAGACCCCCAAACCCAGGAGGGAGGGCAGCCTTCACACACACACACACACACACACACACCAGTCCCGTCCCCCCCCCCCTGGTCTAAACTGGGGATCCTCAGGACTCTCCCACTGGCCAGGGATGTGAGGAATGGGATTTGGGGGTGAAGAAGGAGAAGAAGAAGAAGAGGAAGAGGAGGAAGAAGAGGCAGGTTCTGAATGGCAAGTCTGGAAGAGACTCCGGTGAGAAAAGGGAATTTGGGGCACTGGGGAGAAACTCTGGAGTGACGGAGGGAGAAAACTCAAAGGCTCAGAAGAGACGGTGGGAAACGATGCACAGAGAGAGTCACCACCACCACCAGCACCACCACCACTACTACTACTACTACCACCGGCTTTGAAACACATCCATTGGTTTTTATGAGAAAGGGGAAACACAAAGTGGTGGGGTGGAAGGGGAGGTCTGTCCCCTGGCCACCCATGCTCCATGCGCTGGAAGAGCCTTTGACCAGCACCGGATCCTACCTGGGAGAGAGGGAGTAAGTGAGCCCCATGTGCCAGAAGAAGAAGAAGGAGCCCCCCTCCGCCCCCGCATGGAGGGAGGGGGGAGGCCGGGGACATCCACTCCCCTCACTCAGGGTATCTTCTGTGCCAAAGCAGGTGCCCATGAAGGAGTGGCATTCGGGGGGGGGGGGCTTGGAGGGCACACACTTTGCCAGTGGTGGCCCCCGGGGCTAAGCGGGCAGGAAAGTCTGTTCCTGTTTCACACACACACACACCCTCCCCACCCCTGCCCCCACAGCACTCCCTGCCTCTCTGCCACCCCAGGGTCCCTGAAAATCACACACACACCCCAAAAAAATCTGCCAAGCAGGATCCCAAAGGATTTGGGATGGTGGGGGGTGTTGCAAGAAATACTGCTTGGATTTCCCCCCCTATTCACCTCCTCCCTCCTCTGGAGTAGAAACCCTCCTCGTGTCCCCCCCCCTATCCCGAGGTGCAGGGGGTCCGGCACCCCTTCCTTCCTCAGTTGGCAGCAGCAGCAGCAGCAGCAGCAGCAATGGGAAAGGCCGCGGTAACCCAATCCAGCTGCGCAAGCGAGTGTGGGTACCTCCACACCGCGCAAGGAATGCAAAAGCAAACCACAAGCTCAGCTCCAACAGGAAGCGCGATTTAATATTTCCTGATTTAGGGAGAGAGACGAGTGTGTGGAAAATTGTGTGTGTGTGTGTGGGGGGGTCTTCATCCTACCTACCCACCCCCTCCCCTCCCTGCGGAGGTCAGGGCTGCCTTCCTACCTCATACGTTATGGGCCGTGGAGGATTATCCAGACCTCGAATTACACACACCGAGCCATGGTGTGTGGGTGAAGAGGGGAAATCAGTTCCACATGGCAGGGAAGCCGGGAGCACAAGCCTCCACCCGCACACGCACCCCCGCCCACACGCCCCTGGGGCGGATCCCGGGCCAACGCACACACCGCCTGCCCCCAGCCGTACCTGCAGGGGTCCAGAGGCCGGAGGAGCTGCCCGCCACGGCCACTGGCACCGGCGCCGGCGCCCTTCCGCTCCTTGGACTGCAGGTTCCTGGGCAGCTGGACGCCCACCGTGCAACTGACCCTCAGGAGGAGGGAGACAAAGAGCTCGGCGTAGAGGCCCACCACGGCCGGCCCAGACTCTCGGACAGACATGAGCTCATGCAGCGCACATGTGGCCTGGAGAGATCAGGTAGCAAGAGCAAATTCCACTTAGGTACACCACCACCACCACCACCCTCCATAGCACGTAGAAGTGCCCTCTCTGGGCGGTCCATGGGGTGATTAGCATTTTGTCCCCCAAAAACATGGGGACTCATTTTACCAACCTTGGATGGATGGAAGAGGCCGAGTCAACCTTGAGACCCATCCTCAGGATCAAACTCACAACATTTTGGCTGCACTACAGCAGTTTAACCCCGGCGCCACCAGGGCTCAACGATGACAGGTGGCTTACCTGTGACTCTTCTCCTCCCTCATGGTCCCCTGTGAACCCACATGTATGCGCAGTAAACCCATCAGTGAGGATTCACAGAGACCACAAAGAAGAAGGAGGAGGAGGAGGACTTGATAGAGCCTCCAAGGGGCAGCAGGAGACACTGGAGACACATGGCCCATCGCCATGAGCACCTTGCTCTGTTTATGTTTCTCCCCAGCTTGAAGTGCCTTTCCAGACCCAGAGCTGGATTTTAATCCATTTTTGTGATATGGAGAAACACACACACACACACACACGCACGCACACACACCTTCCCAGGGCTTTCCCACACCCCAGGGTCCCCAGGCTGACCCAGTGGGGGTGGGGGTGAAGGCAGGGGAGGCCAGGAGGGGAGCCAGGACGGGGGGGGGGCCTCCAGCGTGACAGATCCCCCACCATCTGTGCCTCGTTGGTTGGTCAGGCGGGGCAGCAGAAGGCGCTTTGCACAGCTGCTTCCCTCCCTCCCAGAGCTGCCAAGGGGTCTCTCTTTTCTTGGGGGATAAAAGGCAAAGGGGTCTCCCCAGAGGAGGAGCCACACCTGAGCGGCGCTTTACGAGTCGGCGCATTAGCACTAACAGGCAAGGCCGACAAAGACGATGGTGCCCCGTTTCCAGAGCCCAAAGCCTGGACACCTGAGCAGAGGAAATGAGAACAGCAGCGCAGGTGTGTGTGTGGGGGGGGGGGGAGGGGGAGGAAAGCAGGGTCTGGCCCCCACCCCATCTGAGTCTCCCCACTCGGACACTCACCGACAGTGGGACGAAGGTGGCCACCCGCTCCGAGGCGCTGCCCCGCAGGAAGGACTTGTTCTCCTTGTACGGGACGTCCCGGTTCACCTTTTCCAGCAGCAGCTCCAGCACCTGAGCGGTCAAGACGGGCTCTGCGGCCAGTGCCCGCCACATGGTGCTCCCACAGCTGCACATGTGGGGAGGGGAGGGGGGAGAAAGCAGGGGTGGTGTGAGGACTGCTGAGACCCTCCTCCTCCTCCTCCTCCTCCCTCTGCAGGACCCCATGAGACCAAGTTCCCCCTCCCCCCAATGCAGGCAGGCTTGCTATAGAAGAGGGTTCAGGTGGTGGAGGAGGATCATGGGGGGGGGGAGACACCCCCCCCAAGCATGGTGTCCCACTCCCTCCCCACACATTGCTCTGCTGGCCCAAGGGCTGAGGAGCCCTGAAGGCTGCTCAGGAGGAGGGGCAAATGCCGACACATACCCCGACCCCCAGACAGGCCAACGACTGCCAGAAACATGCACTGGTGAGGACTTAAGTTTGAGCAACGACCAAGCCAAGAGAGTGGCTCCATTTTGGGCAGTCCAGTGTTTATTCGGGACATGAAAGTAGCTGCCGCTGCCGCCAGAGACTCTCACCTGTCCAAGGGGAGGGGGCAGTTGAGGAGGCTGGAGACGACGGCCGCCTTGTGCTGGGAGGCCAGAATGTAGACCGTCTGCTGGGCCGCCTTCCGGACAGACTCCTCGTCCACCTCTTGCAGCCGCACACGCACCATCTCCAGGATCTCTGGCACCTGCAGGGGCACCCAGGTGAGGAGGAGGAGGAGGAAGAGGACGGGGCGGGGCGGGGGCAGAACCCATCCATCACCACTGGCCTGCCCATCCCACCCAGAGCCATTGCACCTACCCAGGCCCTGCCCTGCCCTGCCCAGATGTCTCTTGGCCCCTGGGAGGCATGGCAAGGCAGGTGGCAACCCTGGGCAAGCGGGAGGGGAAGGCAGGCTGGCATTGGCACCACAGGCAGGCCCACAGGCCTCCAGAGAGAGTGCCTGGCAGCCAGATGGGGCGAAGGCCGGACTGCGGAGTCAAGTGCCCCAAGGTCTCATACAATGGTGCCCAACTGTATGCCCATGCTGGGAACACACACACACACACACACACAACAAAGTAAAGCAATGACACTTATATACCACCACCACCCTCCATAGCACTTAGTGCACACACACACACACACACACACACACACACACACACACACACACACACACACACACACACACACACACACACACACACACACACAGGCTTTGCAGATGGAAGGCCAACCCAGCTCCAACCCCCACCTGGCCTGCATGGTGCTGCCCAAGGGGGTGAATGGTGGTGGTGGTGAACTCTTGCAAGACCCAGTGGCCAGGAGTTCCACACCTCAATTGGGGGGGGGGTGTCTATTCCCTCCTCCCTGCATCTCCCTTGGACCTGCTCAGAGACAGGGAGGGGTCTTTGTTGGGGGTGGGGGGTGGGGCGTGAGTACACTGGATGGTCTGACAGCGCCACCCCCTGGCAGGAAGCAGGAAGCACTGGGGGGGGGCTTGGAAAGAAGTGGGGGCTCACAACATTCAGGCTGCACAAACAGCAATTTAACCCCTGCACCACCAGGAGGGGTTTGATGCGGAGGGTTCCCATCCGAGGTCTGCCTTTGAGCTCCACGGGAGGGAGGCCCAGTCCTGCTGCCTGCCTGAGGCCCAAAGGCTGGGCTGACTCTCGGGATGGATGGAGAGACCCCCACCCGCTCTTCCTCCTCCTCCTCCTCTTCCTCACCTTCTCCAGCAGGACACCCCCGCGCTCCCTCAGGACGGAATTGATCATCACTGCAGCCGCCCGAGAACAGTTCCGGTCAGGATCCGCCAAGCCCTCCAGCATGGAGAGGAGGAGGCTCAGCAACTGGTCTGGGGGGAGACGCTTGGCAATGACCTGTTGGGGGGGGGAGAGAAAGGGAGGGGGCCAAAGCTATGGCGCCAGTGAAGACCCCGTAGCCCCAGGAACAGCTGGGAGCCAAGACCAAGGGAGACACGGAAAGCAAGCCTCTGCCCGACCTGCTTTGACTAGGATCCCTGCCTTCTTGAGCAGGAATGGGTTGGACTCGATGGCCTCACGGGACCCCTTATCCCAACGCAGTGGGGCTCTATGGGGCCAGGATGCGCCTTCCATCCCGCATTCAACCCTAGGCCTCTAAAGCCCTGATCGCTGGGGACTGGGACGCACCCCCAGTTGGGGTCAGCAGGGGTGGGTTGGTGGGTGGGTTGGTTAATTGGGGGGGGCTTCCCCTCCCTCCTGTCCCTCCCCCCCTCTACGCCTCCAGGAAGAGCCTTCAGGGCTTTACAGGGATGCCACCCAAAGAAAGGGGGCAGCAGGGGCCGACCTTAGCAATGTTGCAGCAGGCCTGGAAGAGGATAGTGACATCCGGGTCCTTCAGGCCGGGCTTCATGGCTTTCAGCATCTCCATGGACTCATCTCTGTGATCCCGAGAAAACCCTACAGAGGAGGAGGAGGAGGAGGAGGAGGAAGGCAAGCCACGCTAGGAAAGCCTGCAGCAGCTTTAACCACCACCACCACCACCACCCTCCATAGCACGTAGAAGTGCCCTCTCTGGGTGCTTCATGGGGTCTGCGCATGGATCTTATCCTCTACATCTAAACCCATTTTCTTATTCTTAGCCTGGCTTTGTTTATCCCTTTGGCTTTAATAGATGCACAATCAATAAATTCACCCCAAAGCATTTTCCTTCACCAAACCTTTAACTTTGATTCACATGCCAACTTATCATTTATAGCATTGGTCCATCATTCCTTGCGCCAACCTTTTTAAAAGTCGGGGGCCAGACCACGCTTCCTTCAGTCAGTCAGTGTGTGTGGGGGGGGGGGGGCAGACCAGTGGTTCCCACACTGTAAATGGTGCCGTAAAACATGTCCACGGCTGTTGCAAACGTGTTTGCGACAGCCGCAGACACATTTACGGCTGTTATAAACGCTTCTGGTGGCAGCAGCCCAGACTTGTCGATTTGGCGCCACAGGCTGGATCCACCCCATGGGCCGTAGGTTGCCTACCCCTGCTTTATGCCATTCTTTCATTACAAATCCCATAAACATGTTCCAATTTTGCTGGCTGTTAGCATACCCCACCAACAACCCTGATGGCGCAGGCCTGGCAGACCCCATGGCTGGCTGGCCAAGGCACACCACAGACCCCACCCCACCCCCAGCCCTTTAAGACACCCCTTCATAAGCAAAAGCTTTGGGCTCCATCCAGCACAATGGAAATCTTGGTCCTGGATTCCCCCAATCCCATGAAGATGCTACTGCCACCCCTTGAAGACTGTCTCCCTTCACCACCACCACCACCCCCGGCCGCCTCCCATTACCTTCATAGCAGAGCTGGATGTAGAGTAAGGAGTAGACACAGTCAAGGGCATGTTGGCGCACGCTGGGGTGGGAGTCCGTGCAGCGGGGGGAGAAGAGCGCCATCAGCAGCCCCAGGTTGTGAAAAGGGACCACCGTCTGAACGGGGGGGGACGGGACAGAAGAGGGTCAGTCAGAAGGGGGGCTACTGAGCACCTGGGTGGGACTCTCAGGTTGGGTGGGACTCTCGGGTGGGGTGGGGGCCCCCTACCTCCACCCAACAAGAGCCCAAAGGGCCAACCTTGTGCAAGAGGACCCAGCCAAAGGACAGGCAGAAGAAGGGCTGCCCTGGGACCGTGGGCCACAAAGAGGTTTCGCTGAGTACAGAAAGGTGTGAGTCCTCCCTGGACAGGTACAGCCCCTCCCACCCACACCTGGCTCATCCAAAGGGTGGTCTGATGCCACAGGTAGGGGGGGCACAGGGAAGAGCCTGGGACGGCACCGTCAGGCCGCCACAGGTTGGGCACACAGGAGACTGGCTCCCACTGCCCAACGGGCCATAGGTAGGTCCAGGTCCATAAGGCTGCAAGACCCCATCCCCACCCACCTGGGCACCCCAGTTTTAGGCCCACCACCAAAGCACCCCACTCCTCTGCGGCCCAGAGCCCAAGCAGGGAGGGAGGGAGGGGGGAGAGACTTACGCTGACGTTGAGCTTCTCCCGGTAGAAGGCCAGCACAGCCACGCTGAGGTCCACGGCGCGCTCCCGTTCATATTCCTTGGCGGACTTGATCCAGGGGCTGAGGTGCTGGGCAGAGGGGAGATTCCGTTGGGACCCAC
Source organism: Bradypodion pumilum (assembly GCA_035047305.1). Classification (NCBI taxonomy): domain Eukaryota; kingdom Metazoa; phylum Chordata; class Lepidosauria; order Squamata; family Chamaeleonidae; genus Bradypodion; species Bradypodion pumilum. The sequence continues at coordinate 346,028,059 of JAWDJD010000004.1, forward strand.
GGGAGCAGCAATACCCCACGGCAGGGGGACTGGCCGGAGGAAAGCAGGCCAACGGCCACGCTGGGTCCGAAGAGGAGGGAGGGATCTCTCTGGGCTCCTTGGAGCGTGGGCAAAATGTCTCTGCTCTGCCACAAAATGGAAGGCAGCGGGCGGCACGGAAAAGCTCCGGCCGGGCCAAAGACTGGGGGCCGGTGGCAGCTGCAGAGCGGGCAAAGAGGGGGATCCCCTGGAAGGGTCTCAATGGATTGGCTGCCACACCGATGGCTCCCCTCGGGACCCCCCCCCCGGCAAAACCCAACCTTGCCCCTACCTCAAACATGTTCTGCAGTCCGTGGGGCGTCATGTGCCGGTGGAGGAGGCTCTTCAGCAGGTCTTTCAAGGCTTGGAGGGTGATGGCCCAGAGAGACTGGCAGGGAGGAAGAGCCAGAGCAATTATACACCCTTATATACTGTACATCTGTCCCTTAGCACTTAGGGCGAAACTCTCTGGGTGGTTCACAGAGCAATTAGCATTTTGCCCTCGTTAACATGCTGGGGACTCATTTGGACAACCTCGGAAGGATGGAAGGCTGCGTCGACCTTGATCCCTGTCAGAATCCAACTCACAATGTTTGGGCTGCAGTACAGCAAGTTTTAACCCCTGCGCCACCAAGGCTCTAGAACAGGGGTGTCCAAACTACGGCCCGGGGCCTGGATCCGGCCCCTGGGCCATAGTTTGGGCACCCCTGGTTTAAGCAGAGAAAATGGCAGCCTAAAAATCTATCTCATCCTGTTGCAACACAGACTGCAAAGCGCATTTTACTTCCACTTCCGGTGGGAGGAACCACGTGACCGGCCCGCTGAATCACGTGACCGGCCCACAGCCCAAAAGGTTTGGGCACCTCTGCTCTAGAATGACAGGTTGCTTCCCTGGAACTCTTGCTCTTCTGCATGGTTCCCTGCGATTCTATCCATGTGGATTCACAGAGACCACACAGAAGAAAGAGACGTTGCAGACAGCCCATAATTAGGACGTCGTTATATTTAACAAGGACTGTTAGGTTTAAAACCTATTCTATTTAACAAGGATAGAGCACCAGCAATGCCACTTCCGCCCTGCCCCATATAAGCCACTCAGTGGGTGGTTCACGGAATAATTAGCATTTTGCCACCAGCCTACTGGAGACTTTTTGGACCAACCTAGGAATGATAGAAGAGGCTGAGTCAACCTTGATCCCCATCAGGATCAAAATCACAACCTTCTGGCTGCAAGACAGCCGTTTTAACCCCGGCAACACCAGGAAAAGGAGGAGGAAGAGTCCAGGGAAGAAAAGGCAAGCTGCCAGCAGCTCCAGGGTGGGAGGGGGAGAGTTAGGGTACAGGCAGGTGCTTTGAGGGGGGTGGGCGTGTAGGCAGGGACCCCCACCTCCAAGACACCCAGTCTGATCCACAAACCCCGAGGAGCAGCTCCCACTGGAACCTTTCTGCCCCCTATGAAGGAGGACAGAGACACCAGCCCCCCAGCCCCCAGCCCCCAAGCAAGGCCAGGCTTCCCCGCCTGCAGTTCTGGGCAGTGTTCTGACCTCCTTGGGCGTCATGTCTTGCCCTAGGCTCTCTCTTTCCTTGGGGGCCTCGTGGGGCAGGATGGGGAGGATGCTGTGAAGGCAGGTCTCCACCAGCTCCGACTTCTCCGCGTCGTTCAGAGGGGGCTCCAAGACTCTGGCAGGCGCTTTAAGGATCGTGAGGTGACCTTTGGATGGTCAGCCGAGGAGGAGGGTGGAAGCAGACGGAGCCCACGGAACTCACTGCCACTTGAGACAGGGATATCCTGCAGCAGAGGCAGTTTTGCAAGCGGGGGGTGGGGGTGGGGTGTAGGAGGAATGGAGGAGGGCAGCCTGGTCGTCACTGCCACGGACCACAAGGGCTCAAGGGAGTCTCCGTGTGCAGGGTTTTGAATCCATCTACTAACGGTTGGCAACGCAACGGGGCCCAAACTTGAATACCAAACCTGAATACCAACCAGGGATCTTTCTGTTATGACCCGATGTAAAAAAACACACACACACACCCCGATTTGTAAACTTATCTGTTGTGCTGGCCAGCCCTTGTACCTGGTGTGTGTAAATGGGTGCCATGAAGACTCACTCTGAAGTCTGAGGAAGTGGACTTGATCCACGAAAGCTCACAGTAAAACAAGAGTTCATTAGCAAATGTGGAACGCCACAATGTTAGCTTCGCATCCATCTACCAACCATTTGCAACACAACAGGGCCAAACGTCACAGTAAATTTGAAATACAGATCAGGGGGGACTTCTGTTAAACTACCAGTGGCTAAACAACCATTGTTTGCCTCTATGCTCGACATGTATACATTGATGCCACGAAGTCTCGCTCTTAGGGTGTGACGAAGTGGACTTGATCCACAAAAGCTGTCATTAAAATGTGGGAGCTAGTCTCTAAGGTGCTGCAATGTTTATTGTCTGTTTGGTTTGGTTTCTCCTCCGCTATCCGTGACGAGGGAAAGACCCTCTCTCTGACCCCCCTAAGAGGGTGCCCTGAGGAATCCTGCCTTCCCAGCCGCCCCTCCTGGGGTTTCCGGGCCCTCGCCAAGTGACCTTTGGTGCTGAGCAGGTGGAATTGCATCCCCAGCGCCCCCCACAAGAGAGTCTCTCCCACCCCCCAAAGTGGGCGAAGAGCACCAAAACCCTGGCCGATGCCTCTGTGAAGCCTCCGGCCAGGCTAGGTGGCAAAAGGATACGCCAGGTACATGCAGGCCATCATGGCTCTCTGGCGGATGGGAGTCCTCAGGAAGTCCAGGGGTTCTGCCTTGATGAAATCCTGGGGGTGGAAAATAATGCCAAGCACAGCTGAACCCACTCAGGAAGACCAGAGGGGTCTGCATGCAGAGTCCACGCACGCGCACATGCATGCACGCACACACACCACAGCACGGTCCACTTTGAAGGAAGCGCCTGCCCTGAAGACGACTGCCAAGAGGTGGTCCTGATCCGCCTTTTCCAGGGGAGGAGACACCACCCCCCCCTTTGTGAGACCACCCAGCATGGCGCAGCCACTGGGGTGTGGGGTGGGGAGAGAGGCCCTGGGGTTCAGCAGACAGAGGCCACGCCCTCCTGCCCCACCAGCCTCCAAACAAAATCTTCTTCCCAGCCAAAGAGAGGGAAGGACCCCCAAGCACAAGCACAGACATCCCCCCCCCCAAATCACTCAGCCTGAGAAGGACCCCTCTTCTGTGGGCCTCAGCAGGCACATCCAGGTGGGGAGAAGGGGTTGGAACATGCCGACAGGCAAGCGGCAACCTGCCCCCCACCCCCGGTGCCCCCACCCCGCCCCCGGCCCTCCTGCACTCCGGTCTCCACCCTGCCCCTCCCTCCGTCCATCTGTCCACCCAACTTACCATCATCTGCGAGACCAGCTCGGCCTTGCGGGCAAAGCTGAAGTCCCCAGACTGGGCGCTGCCACAGATGGCCCGGCAGACCATGCAGACGCTCCGGATGAGGCACAGCTTCAGGGTCAGGTCCTGGGGGGCAGAGATCCCGGTGGGAGGGGGCAGGGGCGAGAGAGACTCAGCGGGCACCGCCTGGGCACAAAGGCAGGGCCAGACCTTGTGGCTCCATGGCCCACCTCTCCAGGAGCCCCCCCCCCCACTAAGGCCAGGAGAGGCAATAAGGGGGGGGGCTTGGGCACAGGTAGCCCAGGCTTTTCTGAAGAACCCCAGATCTTGGGCCCTCAAATCCCCCCCCCCCGGGGAGAGGAAGACACCTGGCCAAACAGGTCCCAGGTGTACAGCCCCTTGCCCAGGTGGCAAAAAAGCCCTTTAAAGCCTAAAAAGCCCCCCAAGGCCTCGGGGGGGGGGGGGGGAAGACGACACAGGACCTGTTCTCGCCCTGCCCACTGACAGAGGGCCAGAAGGACCCCCTCCCAGGGAGACGGCCCACCCGCCACCGCCACCGCCACCGCCACCGCCACCACCACCACCACCACCACGGCTGGTAAAGCCAGCAGCACAAGAGCCCAATGTGTTTCCCTTAGAGGGTTAGTGCAAAGCAGAGAAAGGCATTAGTACGAATGGGAGGGGGGAATGCCCCCCCTTGACCCCACTCTTCCCAGGGGGTGGCCAAGACCCTCTGCACGCCCCCCCCCCGGTCTTCACCCTCCCTAGAAGGCCCCCACCTGCTGCAGAGATGGGCAGAAGAGTCTCTCCTCCCCTGACTGGCACCTGGGCCCTTCCGCTGAATTGGGGGATGGGGAAGGGGGGGAGCTTGGCATTCTCTCCCCCCCCCTGTCCTGTCCTGCCCACCTCTCTCTCATCCAAGCTGGGGATTCTCCTGCATTGAGGGACGACAATGACACCTCCTTCCTCCTCCTCCCTCCTCCTCCTCTTGCGACTGAGTTCTCCCAGAGGGCAAGGCAGCCTCAGGATGACTCCCGGGGGGGGGGCTGCAGAGATAGATGCTCCCAAGGCCCCCCCCTCATCTTTTGGGCACCCCTGGTATGGGGACCTACAAGCACCTGGCTAAGACCTGCAGGACCAGAGGCAGTGATTTCCAGGCACCACCAACTGAGAGCCAAAGGCCCTTCTGCTGCCCCCACCCCAAATGCTCCCCCCCCCCAAAAAAAGGGCTAGGCTCCTTTCTGTCCCTCCTGCCAAGTGTTTGCAAGAGAAGAGAAAGAGAAAGAGGCGGAGGAGATGAGGGCAGAGGGGGGGCAGAGGGGGGGGCCTGGCACGGTACCTTGGTTTCTACCTTTATCCCCAGAACCTGAGCAAAATAAAGGAGAGAGAGGCATTAACACCCCCAGCCTCCGAGTCTCCTCGGAGCGAGCAGAGGCCTCCTGCGGCCACCCCCTGCTCTCTGGCCACCGGCCATCCAGGCCACGGGAAGGAAGGAAGGGGGCTTTGGACTCTCACCTTGGTGTTGAAGTAGAGGAAGATGTTCCGGAGAATGTCGGTGTCGATCCGGGCCAGAACCAGCTCCCGGGGGGCGTATTTGGCCACGTAGCCGTAGCACAAGATAAGGGTGCTCTTGACCTTCTCCATCTCGTGGTCACTGCGGTCCTAGGTGGGGAAGGGGGGGAGGTGATAAAAGTCACTGCTAGGCCATGTCCCAGAAGGAGCTCCCCCCCACGGCCTAGAACTGGGGTGGGGTGGGGTGGGTTTGGACTGGGAAAACTGGGGGGGGGTGTTCTTACCTTGAAGATACTGAAGAGTCCTGCAGATTTCTTGAAGACGTCGGACTTGACAAACTCCTCTAGCTTTACAAGGGTCTCATCCAGGTGGCTCATGGCACACAAACCCAGGCAGGCGGCCAGGCCCTGGGAGAGGGGCGGGTCAGAAGCAGAGCCATGGGGTCAAGACCCCCCCCCCATACACACACACACACACACACACACACACACACACACTGGCCATGTCTACTGCCACCAATGGGGAGCAGCAGGGCCAGCCTCTGAGGTCAACCTCAGTAGCCTGGCCTCACCACCATCACCCCAAATGGCTGGGATACACAGCAGCCCCCTCTGCTCTACCTGTTGGATCAGGGGAAGCCCAACAGAGGCCTAGGCTAGACCCCAGAACCCGCACCATGCAGGCACCTCCTCCCTGGGGCAAGTGGAGCAGAGATGTGCCACGAAGCAAGTGCCACACAGATGACCAAAGCGCCACAGATGAGAGGGTAGAAATCACCGAGAGGTCTCCGTGTGTGTGTGTGGGGGGGGGGGGGGGGCGCTTGCTGGGAAACTCTGATGCCGGATCTGACCCAGTATGAAGCCGCTTCCTCTGCTAATCATCCCCCCCCCCCCACTCCTTTTCCACAGATGGGTCCCTACCTCCCTTTCCGACTCTTCCGGGTAGCGGGCCGTTTCCAGCAGTTCCTGCAGCTGTTTCCGCACCAGGTCCTTGTTGGCGCAGGTGGCCAGAGCTGTCCCAATGCATTTGTAGAGGAAGTTCTGGGCGGGGAGAAAAGGCCGGACAGATGGACAGTCACACCAGGCCCGCGACTGCCAGGTACGCACAGCCGGATGACCTCAAGGAGACCCAGAGGGGGCATCTCCCTATCCTGGCAGAGATAACCCACTTGCCGCAGGGGGTCAAGCCTGGGGGAGAGGGAAAGGACCCAGCCCCCCCTGCCCTCGGCCTGCCTTCTGGCCCCCAACCCAGGCCCTGCAAGGCGTCCAGCACGGCTGGCCCAAGGACGACGGACCTTCTCCAAAGAGGCTCCGTTGTAGCTGTTGAGCTGCTGGCCCATTTCCACCACCAGCTGGCCAGTCCAAGGGGGGTCAGGCACGGCCATCAGGGTCTCCTCCAGGAACTGCAGGCAGAAGCACCGGGGGCTGCAGGGCTCACTCAGCCAGGGTGATGTGGGGTCAGGGCATGGAGAGGGGAGGGCCCTGGGTCAGCTCCCAGGGAGGGCCGGTGGGGGTGGGGAGTAACTGAAGCCTCCCCTCTCCCCAGAAGCTGAGAAATCCAGCAACCACCCCTTAGTGACCGTCAGGGCCACCTCCCCCCCCCCCTCTGAGTGAGTGCAGCACCCCCAAAGTTCACCCCCTCCCCAAAAAGGGAGCTGCCTTGGGGCAAATCCTGCCCCCTCCCCCCCAGAAGAAGGTGAGAGGGAGGGAAGAGGCCTTAGGAAAGATGCTCGACCCCCCATCACCAGCAGCAAGGGCCCATTCCGGCCTCCGTCTTCCCCCTCCCCCCATGCACACCTGTGTCCCTAAAACCCCAACACCCCCCTCGCTCCCACAGGGCCACTCACCTGGAGCAGCTGCTCCTCCCACTCCTTCTGGGGCAGAGACCCCTTCGTGTGGGCTGGAAGAGGCAAGGGTGGAGGGCAGAGAGAGAGAAAGGTTAGGGGCCTCTGGCTTGTGGAGGGTCAGGGAGGGAGGGAGCCAGGGGTTGGGGGGCAGCCAAGCTCCTCAGGGGGGGGAGAAAGAACATCCTAAGACTTTACTCTCCTAGGGTCAAAGTCAAGGTCACCCTTGCTCAAAAGCTAGTCATATCCAACTCTAGGGTGCGGTGCTCATCTCCATGTATAGCCAAAGAGCCTGCGCTGTCTGCATCTGCAGATGTTCCCATGGTCACATGGCAGGCATGACTAGACATCCAATCCCCTCCGAGGAAAGGCAATAATGCCCCCGCTTTACCTTCCAGATGTTCTACCAGAGGTGGGATCCTCTTGCTCCACAGCTGCTTGAGGGCCTTGTGGATGGTGGGCTGCAAGACCTGGAGGAGGCGGAGGGAGGCTGCCCCACGGCCTTCCTCCAGGCAAGGCTGGGAAGCCACCACCTGGGGGGGGGAGAAAGAGAGAGAGGGGGGGAGGTGCTGGCTTCATTCCCTCTTCCTGGGTGGGGGGCACCCCCACACCCACCCCCCACCCCACGTATACTCAACACAGTAAGACTGGGCTTGAGGATGCTTAGCTTCACTGCATTCAGCCCTGGCTCTTCCTCCAATTGATTGATTGATTGATTCATTCCGCCCAAACTGCAGGGCTTTGGGTTCATTTGTTTATTTATTTATTTATGAATTTATATCCCGCCCTCCTGATGAAAAACATCACTCAGGGCGGCTAACAGCATATATAAAATACAACATGACAACAGATAAAACCACCACCGCTAAAACATACCAGACCCAACCCAGGAAAAACAACATTAAAAACACACAAAACTCATCAGGTTATGACTCAAACACACCCTGGCCCTCCTCCTGCCCGGCATAAAATGGCAAAAGAGCAACCAGAGATATTAACAGTGAGAGGCAGGATCCCTCGGGAGGCTAAATGAGCCAGCGGGCATGTACAGAAGAGTCACGCATGCCCCAACCCCGCTGACATAGCCAAGTCTTCAGCCTTTTTCTGAAGGGGAGAAGATCCGACTGGAGACGCAATTCTGGTGGAAGGAGGTTCCACAGAGACGGAGAAGGCTCTCCTCCTGGCCCCACTGAGATGGGACTTCTTTCACAGGGGGGACCACCACTGAGCCCCTCCTGTCGACCCTAGTAGGACGGGCTGACCACCTTGGGGTGACGTGGTCTCTTAAATACCCTGGCCAAAGCCATGTAGGGCTTTAAAGGTCAAAACCAGCACCTTGAATTGCACCTGGAGGCACACCGGCAACCAGTGCAACTCCCGAAGCAGGGGTGAGGCATGCGCATAACACCCACACCCCATCACTACTCGGGCAGCCGCATTCTGGACCAGCTGAAACCTCCGAATGGTTATCAAGGGCAGCCCCATGTAGAGCGCATTACGATAATCCAATCTGGAGGTGACCAGGGCATGAGTGACCATGAACAGAGAGTCCCGGTCCATGAGCGGACGCAATTGGTGGATGACACGAAGTTGTGCGAAGGCCCTCCTGGCCACGGCTGGCCATCTACTCCTCGAGCAGCAGCCGCGAATCCAGGAGGACCCCCAAGTTGCGTACCGGGTCTGTCTGAGTCAACACTGCCCCATCCAGAGCCAAAGATGGTAGCTCCCGAGATAACACGGGGCCCCGGACCCACAGCCACTCAGTCTTGCCGGGATTCAGTTGAAGCCCGTTGTCCCCCATCCAGGCCCCCACAGCCTCCAGGCACCTGGATAGGACTTTGACAGCATCACTCGGGTCCCCAGGGGCTGAGATGTATAGCTGGGTAGCATCTGCACACTGGTGGTCCCTCACCCCATGGGAACGAATGATCTCACCCAGCGGTTTCATGCAGATGTTGAACAATAGAGGCGAGAGAACCGAGCCCTGAGTTGTCACTTGAAAGTCCCTTCCTGGTGGCGCAGGAGGGGTTAAGCTGCTGTACTGCAGCCAGAACACTTGAGTTTGATCCTGACCAAGACTCAAGGTTGACTCAACCTCTCCCATCCTTCCCAGGTCAGTAAAATGAGTCTTCGTTGTGTTGCTGGGGAGTGGAGGGCTGGGGGCTGGTGTGTGAAATGTTCATGACCTTGTGATCTGCCCGGAGAGAATGCCCTACTAATGGCTGTGGGTCAGGATAGAAGGGTCATGGCTATGGCTAGAAAGGCTGGGCAAAACAACAACAACAACCACCAACAAGTGCTTTTGCCACCTCAAGATGGAAGAGAGGACCAAGAGCATGAGATTGTTTCCTGGTTCCTGCCTGAAAAGCACAACAGACAGACAGACAGACAGACTTCCTTCTGGCAGCAACCTTAGCAAAAACCATCCATGACTCTGACATAAAAATGCACTCGCGTGAAGGTCAAGGGGTCGCAAGGGTCTCCCTTCCTCAAAGTCGTGTCCGATTCATCTCCATTTACAGCTAAAGAGGCAGTGCTGTCTGCAACTGCAGACATTTCCATGGCCATGTGGCAGGCATGCCTAGGTACGCTGTTTACCTTCCCACCCAAGTGGTCCCTCTTTATCTGCTTGCAATTTCTTGCTTTTGAACTGCCAGGTTGGCAGGAGTTGGGACATAGGACGGGTGCTCACTCTGTCGTGAAGCACTTGGGTCTCGAACTGCTGCCCTGCCTGCTGCCCTTCCAGTCTTCACCACTCAGCCACTGCATCATAAATACCCTTCTACCAGAAGTACAAAAATCCCGCCCCCCCTCCGCCCACCCACCCCTCTCTCTGCAGGGAGAAAACTTTAGGGCTCCTTTGCCCAAAGGACCAGGCTAGCAACAAGGGGGGGGGGGTTTTCCGTCCAAAGCCCCCACCACCACCACCACCACCACCCGGCCCCAGCCTACCCCTCCCGGCCTTCCCTTGCTGCACTTACCAGGAGCCGGGCCAGGAGGGCGTGAGGGGACGGGAGGCCGGCTGTGGACAAGGAAGGGTGAGAGGTTTCAGGGCCGGTTTCAAGCAGGCCAGGCTCCAAGGGCCTCCCTCTGGCACCACCATGCCCACGTCGTCCCGGCCATGCCCTGAAGCTCAATTCCCACAGGTAGAGAGCGGTTCCAGCCCCACACCCCTCCATGGCTGGGTACTACAAACCATTGGCGTCGTAGGGCAGGAGGAAGTCTTCCCCTTCGTCCTCTTGCCGCTGGGCAGCCAGGAAGACCAGGCTCTTGCAGAGCGGGGTCAGGGCGTTGCTCAGGTGGACGGGAGTGACAAACTCCAGCAGGTAGGGCCACAGGACCTGCAGCGGACACAGCAAGGAAGGAAGGAGCCATCACCCACTGCTCAGAGAGTGGGCTAAGGGGTGGTGGTGTCTCTCCCCCCTCCCCCCCCCCCCCGTCCCATTGAGCACTTCCCAGACTGACAGGGCAAGGTCCCAAAAGGATTTGGCCAGGAGTTGACCTGGCCCACCTACAAGATTGACCCCCCATGGGCCCACAAGAGACAGAGCACACACACACACACACTACCCGCCCCACCCCCACCCCCACCCCCACCACCCCTGGCCTGGGGGACTCACATCAGCCATCCTGTCGACCGTGGTGCTGATGAGGAAGAGCGTGTTGACGCTAATGTCCCGGACGTGGCTGTCCGTCAGCTCCTCCATCTCCAGGGAATGTCTCCGGGGCAGCAGCTTGGGGGACTGAGAAGGCGGGTTATGATGATGTACACGCAACCCCCTCCCCCCACGCGGGACCCTCAGCCTTCCCAATGGCGAGCCAGAGCGTGGCCCGTCCCACTCTGGCCTGCCTGGAACTGGGAAGGCCCCCCTGGACTCGTGGCTCCGACTGCAAAAGCAGGTCAGTCTCAGCAAACCCACATGGGCTGCACCACTCCACTGGGCACAGAACCAGGTGAAGGGGGAGATGCCTCTGGTCTCCCCCCCCCCCCGTGCCATGTTGCCCCCACCTCACCCCACCCCACCTGGCCCATCCTTCCTTCCTTCCTTCCTTCCTCCCTCACGCAACGTAAGCTAATAGGGCTCAGCAGCTCCAGAGGGAGCCAGGCCAGGGGGGCTCAGTGGGGGGGGGGGGAGAGAGGTGGTAGGCAGCCAGCCCTGGAGTGCCCACCCACCCGACCCCTCCTCACCTGGCCCACAGGAAGAGCACACTGGCGGATGATGAACTCGATCAAGGCTTCTCCCCCCGGCTGCTCCAGGTACCCGTGGTGGGCCATGGCGCTGATCACATGGACCACGGCCCGCTTCACCTGCAGAGAACCAGGCAGGGAGGCCGTTGACAATCTTTCCTCCCACAGGGTGTAAAGGAGGGCTGCCTCTCCCCACAACTCCCTGCAGAGGTCATGGGGGGGAGGGAGGGAGGGAGCTTTCCTCAGCCCCACCAAGTGCAACTGACACATCTCCCCTCTCTCTCAGGCCTGGATGTTATCCCCCCCCCCCGCAAGCCCCCAGGGAAGGGGTCGACATCCACCTCCTTCCCACATGTTCTCCCTCCTTCCCCTGCCCTCTTCCCCTCTGCCCGGGTCTCATGGAATGAATGGGCTCCTGGCTGAAACAGGGCAGGAATTGGGGGGAGGGAAAGAGGGGGGGCTCAAATCCCCCCCCCCATCGGCTGGTCTGCAATGGAGAGCAGGTGTTCAAACTGTTTGGGGGGGGTGTCAAGGAGCCCACCCATGAGCTCCATCCCAACTGGGGCTGGGAAGGAGGGGGGATTTCATGAACCAGCGACTGGGCTGCAGCCCCCCCCCTTGCGCTGCGCTGCATAGTCAGTATGGAGGGAGGGGATACTTAGGGGGTGGGGACAGAGGTTCTCACAGGTCCCTCGCAACTCTAGGACTCATGAAAAGTGGCTTGGCTTGTGGTCTCCAGCCCAGAACGGCCCCTAAGAAGCTGGAAAGGGGGTTCCCCAGAGGAAGTGCCAGGACAGCCCAGCCCAGCCCCAGCCACCACCCCCCCACCCACCCACCCACCCAGCACTGCCCTGTCTTTCCTGCCTTAGTGGGAAGAAGGAGAGCAGCCTCTGGACTCATTTGACCCAAGGGGAGAACGGAACCAGGGCCTGGCCAGGGGTTCGTGCAGGGAAAGGGTTTTGTCCTGCCGTAACACTCACTCTGTTGCTGTTGTCCTGCAAAGGCAGCTTCATGGCCGAAAGAATGAAGGGCTTCTTTATCGCCATCTGGGGGGCTGGGAGGGAGGGAGGGAGAAGGGGGTGGGTGCCTGTGCCACGGCATGGCATTGCCCCTCTGCTCTGCCCATCCCTCGTGGAGCACAGAGACCCAGGGGTCCCACCCCAAAAGGGAGGGAGGGAGGGAGGGAGGGAAGGAAGCCCCCCACCCAGGGACTCAGCCTGGACAACACGGAGCACCCTGGACTCTCCACCAGCTCAAGGCACAGCGGCTGCCTTTGGCTGCCAAGAGAGCCAGGCTGGGTCACAGGAGGAAGAGGGGGTTCCCCAAGGAGAGAGGCCAGAGAGCACAGGGCAGCCAGTCAGGTCAGCAACACAACCAAGCCAGCGCACCCACGCACGCACACCCTCCACCATCTCCCTCACTTACAGGCACTGTTGATGATCTGCCGAAGGATGGTCAGCGTTCCCACCCGCGTCCTCTCGTTGCCAGACTCCAGTTTGGGGAGCAGAAAGCCAAGCAAGCGGTCAGGGAAGGAAGTGGCTACAAGGGAGGAAGAGGCCAAGCAAAGAGGTCTGCCAAGGGGCAAGTGAGCCCAGCGGCCCCCCAGCCCTTGCCAGACACACAAAGCCCTGGTGGTGCAGGGGTTAAACTGCTGCTGTACTGCAACCCAAACATCAGGATGGCGGCCCTGGCTTAGGATAAGACAAGCGGGCAAGCAGGCAGGCCCGTGGCAAGGCTCTGAACTTGGAAGACAAGCCAACATGAGAGCCGTGCCAGGGAAAGCTGGTGCCTGCAAGGAAGCAAAGACCCCTTGGCACCCCCATGGTGTGGGTGGCGAGAAAGAGCCTCCTCACGCCAGAAGTGCGCATGCCCAGGACTGGCCTTCCACCTGCCAAAAGCTGGGAAACACTTTGGGCTTCCACCAGAGCCAGGATCTGTCCGAGTCTCCTGGCAGAGCTGGTGCCCCCACACACACACCCCACCCCCCACCTTCCCCTTGCCCCCACCCCTGCTCCCACCCCATTCCTCTCACCCAGGACTGTGAAGCACCGAAGGACCTCATTGTGGTTCTTCAGAGGGACTGGCAGGGAGGAGTCAAGAGGGGCACAGATCTGCACATGGGGGAAGAGAAGAGACGCATGGGGTGGGGTGGGAGTGGCAAGGAGCTTATTTCAGGTCTCCTCCCTCCCTCCCCCCCCCCAGGAGCTCCTGAACCCCTCCTCATCTCCCCAGTCCCCAACTGCTCTACTAGTAACTGCCCTGGGAAGTGGAATCCCTTCTGCCCACAAGAGGATCCCCTGGCAGAGGGGTTCCAGGCGGAGCGTGCCAAGGACTCTGTGCCAGGGCTCCCAGATCCTCCTTCGTGCCATGGCCACTGCCCCATTTTCACCACCACCCAACCCCCTCCAGCCCAGTGATGGACAGGGAGGGGGAAGCCCAGCCTTGAAGTGTGAGCCTCTGGCATTGCCAAGATCAGGCCAAGACCGGGCACCAAAGCAGCCTTCAAGTGCTGCCACATGATGCGCCTCTGCTATCTCAGGGCCAGGCACCTGCTGCCCGTCAGTGAAAGGTGGCTTCCTTCCTGAGTGCCTCTACGCCCTCTGCCCAGCCCCAAAGAGAGCCAAGGGTGCCATGGATTCACAGGAACCTGAGAGAAAGAGGCAAAGCCTACTCCCTGCACCCAGGCGTACCTGGAGCTGCAGCGCATTGAGGAGCGCATCCAACTGCACGTCCAAAGCACGACTCCCAATGTTGACGGAAGCCTCCAGGATCTGGCACAAGCTCTGTCCCAGGAGATACGTGGTAAGCGTGGTTTAGAGTCACAGACACATACACACACACACACACTCTCTCAGGTTGTTCACACACACTGCAGGAATGCCAAGTTGCCCCCACACCCACCCATGGTCCACTTCAACTGGCAGATGGAAAGCACTTCCCAGTCTCTTGCATGGACCTACCTGTTCAGAGTGACCCAGTTGATGGTCACTCTGGCCAAGATAGGGCCCGTGCCCCCCCCCAACCTCTGACCTCCTCTGCTTTCTCCCAGGAAAGGCCTCTGTTCCTCTACCACATCCTCCTTCTGCGCCCCCCCCCCCGCCCCCCATTAAGAGAGACAGCCAGCCAGTTCCACATTGCAAGCCCAAGCAATCCTAATGAAAGATTACCTTCCTTCTTTCACGGCACATCTAAATATGTAAATGCTAGAACTATTGAGTTTATAATTGATCACATAGGGTTTGCATGCTAAGGTGATGGGTTTTATTGAATAAATTTTATATCTCATTTTATTGTGATTGTATCATTGTACTTTAAATCTGTTTTTAGAATCATACCTTATCTAACGTATCTTATCGCATTTGTACCTGATATGGCCAGATGACTATAGTCAGTTAACCAAGGAGACGGGATTCTGGCAGCCCAGGCAAGAGAGCCAAGTGGGCATCACCCGGGCATGGGGCCCATCTTTTTCCTTCACCTTGAACTCCTCCTGCCACCCTCCTGTTCCTTCTGGCCACAGGGTCACCCATGGCCAGCCCTTCAGCTCTCAGGGTAAGAGCCCTGGTGGTGCAGGGGTTAAACTGCTGTCCTACAGCCAGAACATTGTGAGTTTGATCCTGACTGTGAGATCAAGGTTGACTCTCAGGCTCTTCCATCCTTCCAAGGTTGGCAAAATTAGTCCACAGCAGGTTGTGGGGGACAAAATACTAATTAACTTGTGAACCACACAGAGAGTAGTACATGCAGCAAACTCATTCGTGTGGATTCACAGAGCAGCATTTCCCAACATTTGGTTTTTGGGACTTCAATTCCCAGAAGCCCCGGTCAGTCCATTGGCTGATCAGTGCTTTGGGGAAGTGACTGAGGCTTTTGGGAACTGGAGTCCAAAAGCCAAAGGTTGGGGAACACGGCTCTAGCCGGGCTGTCTAGAGCATGACCTAGGCCGGGGTCAGCAAACCTGGCACTCCAGGTGTTTTGGGACTTCAATTCCCAGAAACTCAAGTCAGTACACCTGTCGATCAGGGCTTCTGGGAATTAAACTCCAAGCACACCTGGAGAGCCATGTTTGCTGACCCCTGACCTAGACCAACTTCCCACTGTGCAGAAAGGACCCCATGTGGAATGAGGAGGGGTGTTCCCCAGGGACCGTTGGGCTCTCCCCAGCCAGAGGGGTGGGGGTGGCACAAGGGTGGTCGTGGGCACAGGTGGCAGCCACAGCCTCACTCGCAAGAGCCCCAGACGTACCTTGGAGACATAGTAGGCCTCGGCCGGCTTCCGGTAGAGTGCCAGGATCCCTGGGATGAGCCGCGGCAGCTGCTCCTCCAGCTTCTCACTTGGCAGGAGGTGGCTCATGGGCCCCAAGGCCTCCACCGTCGCCAGCCGGAGCTGTGGGCAGAGAGGAGGAGGAGGATTCACTCACCTGGCTCAGAAGCTCCACCTGCAGCAACCCCCCCCACACACACACACACACACACAAAACACACCCCATCAAGTGCCCTACGAGAGCCCCTGGCCCAGCCACCGGAGCCTACTGGCCCTCTCCTCTCCTGGGGAAGGCTCTGGAAAGGCAGGGGCAGCCAAAGCAGAAAGCCTGGCCAGACTCCAACTCTTACCAGCCCCAGCAAGGGACGGAAGCCGGGACAGGCAGTGGGAACAACAGTTCAGCCCCCCAACCCTTTCCTTGCATTCAGAGAGGTCTCCTCCGAGAGAGGGGGAGGGGGCAACACAGCAGCCCCACACAGTGGATGCGGGCACCAGGGGGCAGGGAGCCTGCAGAACCAGCTCCAGGACACAGGGGGGTCAGTCCTGGCAAGTCCCTGAGTGGTCAGTCCGAGGACAAAGCCCCTTTCTCCCACCCCACGAGCCACCCCCAAACCACCACTATGTGGAGGGGCTGCCTGCACTATCTCCTGCCTGCCAGTCCCACGTCCTAGGCTCTCTCCCCTTGCTCAGCTTCCATCTCCTGCAAGTCTGGCACCCTGTGGGCCAAGGGAAACCCCCCCCGGGGGGGCTTCCCTATGTCTCCCCCACACACACCCTGCTCCCAGAGGCAGCCCCTAGGGAAGTGGAGGGGAGGCATCAGGCTGGGTGTGCAGCAGGAGGAGAAGGTCGAGGCACAGGTGCCCCATGGCTCAACACTCTCTTGTGCATCACACATGGAAGGCCCTAAGGGACAAAGGCCAGGCACCCCCCCCCCCCCAAAAAAGATTCTCTGCAAGGGCAACCCCACCCCAGGAGGAGGAGGAGGAGGAGGAGCGGCCCCCTCCTCAAAATCTCCCCCAGCCTGGCCTCAAGGGGGGGGGGGTTCTCTCTCACCTTGGCCTCCCGGCTCTGCAGCCAACTGTTGAAGAGGACTTCGTAAGCGCTGAAGATCTCGCTGGAGAAGGTATCGCGCCTGACAGTGGGATCGGGGGCCTTGTCCAGGTTGGCCAGGTACTCCTGGATGCTCTCGCTGAAGCACTGCAAGGCTACACAACAGACATGCGGACACATCGGTGGCCAACCCCCACCCCCTCAGCGCCCGGAGGAGCCTGGCTGGCCACAAAGGGGCAGCCTTTCCTCTCAAGGAGGCCTGCAGGGATGTCGTCGGGAAACACTTATGCAACCTGACGGCCAAAGCCTCTTGGCCAAGAGGTCAACCACCACCCCTTGGACACTTTCTCGTGGCTCAAGAGCACACTGTCCACAACTGCAGGGCACATGCCGTCCGCCCACCCCCCCTCCCAGAGCAAAGGCAGCCCCACACACACGCAGACAGCGGTGGCCGTGAAGCCCCCCCTTTTTTTTACCATAGCAGAAGACGACTCTGGCGTTGTCCTGCTTCACCATGGGCAGCATGGGCAGCATGGTCCCCAGGATGGAGTTCAAGAAAGGCACCATCCCAAACACTGGCCGAGGAGGAGGGGGAGGAAGGGGGCGGGCATCAGCTCTTCCTCTGCACTTAGTTGGGCCACTCCACATAGGTACACATGCACACTCCGAGGTCTACTAGCCCCCTAGCCCAAGCTATGCCACCGCCTCCATCTAAAGGAGACGGCCCCAGAACCCCCACAACATACACACACGGGACAGTTCGCTAGAGGAGCCAGCATCCCTCCCCCCACCCCTCCACCCCCACCCCAATGCACGAGGGAAAGCGTGGAAGGTCACCCCTGCTTCTACCACGAGCCCCAGAGGCTCTTTTGGGGGTGACATGGCACTCTCCCCCCACTCCCCGTCTCCCCCCGAGGTCCCATTGTGCCACTGGACAGGAACCCCTTTCTCTAAGCATGGTTGAAGGCAGGCAGGATCTGCATACGTACCATTTGCCAGGGAGAGGTTGGCAAAGGTCTGCACCACGAAGAAGTGGGGCAGGACCCCCGGCTGGAACTTAGTCAGCACCTCCTCCATCACCTTGTTGATGAAGCGCCTCCCTACGGCCACCAGGACGTTGCTGGCCGCCTGCTGCCAGTCATGGATGACCTCCTATGTTGGCCGGGAGAGAAAGGTAGAAAGAAAGAAAGAAGGGGGACTCCTCAGGCACGGCCCAGCCTCCGGGCCTCTCCAGCCAGGGCCGGACGGCGCATAGGTGACACTGGGCATGGTGTCCCCATGTCAGCTTTTGGGCAAGACAGAGAGAGAGAGAAGCACCACCCCAAAGTCCCTTCAGAGAAACCCCACCCAAGCCTTTGCCTACCTTGGATTTGGTCATTTCGTTGGAGGCCAGGAAGATGACGATCTTGGCCGTGCTCTTGTCCAGGCGGGCCAGGCTGTTCCTGACCACGGCCTCCATGGCCCGGAGGATGATGACACGGTGGGGGTAGGCCAGCTGAGAGGGAAGGAAGGAAGGAAGGAAAGGAGAGCCGTCACATCACCGGAGCCCAAGAGGCAGAAGCAGCTCCTTCATCCCCTCCACTGACCAGGGGCAAAACTACCCACACCAGGAGACCCCAGCCCCATGTTTTTCAGGAGAAGGGGGCCAGGTAAGAGAGATGCTTTCTCCACATGACACCCAGACTGAGCTGCTTGTCGAGCCCCTGGTGCTAGCCTTGATGCGCCTGACCACGCTATTTGCCTCTTAAGTCCCGGCCAGGGCCCCGGGGGAGCCTGAGGAGGCGGGGGTTTGGGAACGGAAGTCCAGCCTGACTTCACCTTGTCATGCTGTCGTAAATACTCCTCACAGGCATTCAGGATCTCTTCAGGTTCAGCTCCTCCCAAGTAACACAGAGCGCTGAAGATCTGCTCGTGGACCAGTGGATCCTTATCTGTTGTGGCATCCATCAGCGTGGTGGCCAGCCCTAGAGGGAGAGCGCGGGTGAGTATCCTGACCCATGGCCAGCAAAGCCTCTCCCCTCCCCCCCCTGCACAAAGAGCCCTCGTGGTGCAAGGGTTAAACTGTGGTCCTGCAGGCAAAACGTTGTGAGTTTGATCCTAACAGGGATCTAGGTGGACTCAAAGCCTTCCATCCTTTCGAGATCAGTATGAGTGCCCAGCATGTGGGGCGCCAAATGCTAATGCTCTTGCAAACCGCCCAGAGAATGCACAAAGCACAATGGGGTGGCATATAACTGTAACTGATATTGCTATACGTACATAACAATATTCTAATCATGAACTGTCTACAGTAACCATTTCTGTCCCTACGCTCTGACAAGTTCTTTTTCATGGTCTCTGTGAATCCACACACATGGGTATACTGTACTATGCATACATGCAATAAGCCCATTGGTGTGGGTTAACAGGGGGACCATGAAGAACATAACAGGTAAGCCACCAGTGTGGCGCAGGGGTTTAACTGCTGTCACGCAGCCAAAACGTTGTGAGTTCAATCCTCAGGAGAATCAAGGTTGACTCAACCTCTTCCGTCCCTCTGAGTTCGGTAAAATGAGTCACCAGCTTGTTGGGAGGCAAAATGCTAATTACCTTGTGAACCTCCCAGAGAGATTGCGCTAAGCCCTAAGGGACAGTGTAGAACAGGGGTGCCTAAACATTTGGGCCCCGGTGCCAATTCATCCGCCCCACGAAGCCCTCGTCGCTCCCAGAAGCACCCATGGTGTCAAATGCCATTGTGACTGCTGCTTTACCAGTAGTGCCCCACCTCTTTTCCTGCCTGAACCCCCCCCCCCCCAGCCCGCATTTGAGAGGAAAGCACCTGCACCCGGGGAGACTTCACCTGCTGGTTCCTCTGCATGTCCAGCAGGAGACGGGGCAGACCAAGAGGGACACATTCCCTATCCCAAAGGAGCCCATGCTGCCCTCTCCCCTTGGCCTGGCCCTCGTCCGTCCCCTTTGGCAGTACTGCATTAGCCCAACTTCTTCAACCGGCATCCTATCAACGATAATCCACCACCACCATGACGTGGCCTCCCAGAGAGTTCTCCCTCTGCCCGGGGGGGGGGGGGGTGGTGGGTGGGAGGGGTTGGTGTTCATCCTGCTGATGTTTGCAAGACTTCCAGCTTCTGCCAAGTCAGTTTTGCACGAGGTCAGGGCAGGAAGGAATCCAGCAGTTGAGAAATCAGACTGACAGCCAGCCTGAGCAGCAGCGTTCCTGTGCCTGGGGGTGGGTGCGCATGTATGTGCATGTGTGTGTGTGTGTGGGGGGGGGGTGTTCAAGAAACCACAAGGTAAGGGCTCAGCTGACAGGAGAAGGTCAGGAGCCGGAATGGCAGAGCTGAAGCAACCACTTCAGAGGAAGGCAGGCAGGCCAGGGCAAAGGGACTCCTACGGGGAAGCTCAGGCTAGCCATGCCAGCTCTACAGCACCAGGCGTCCGAAAAGTGGGTCGAGAGAGAGAGAGAGAGAGAATCCCCCCACCCCACCCACAGCAGTAATACTGCCACTCATCTCTTGGCAGTCTGAAGGGTGCTGGCCCTGTCTGCCCAGAGGGTGTCAAGAAGCCCCTGGGTGGATGGATTGAGCACCTGTCTATGTCCCAGCTCCTGCCAACCTAGCAGCTTGAAAGTGTGTGGATTCACCTTTCCACAAAAGACATGAACTGGACTGCGCTGTAAAAGAAGCAAAAGAGGCCTGAATGAGGCTCCTTTCATGTCCCCAAGATCTTTTCTCGCCAAAGTGGTCCCTATTTATCTACTTGTAATTTCTTGCTTTCAAACTGCTAGTTTGGCAGGAGCCGGGACAGAAACAGGTGCTCAAACCACCATGCAGTACCTGGGTCTCGAACTGCCGACTTGCCAGCTTCCAGCTAACAAGGCGAGCTTCTTCTTAACCACCGAGCCACTGCAGTCGGATGAACTGATAAAAAGAATCTGAAATGATGAAGGGTGGGCAGATGCAAAACAGCATAGACTAACCTCGCATCAAAAGCACAGGAAGATGTGGTGCTTCTCCCCACCCTGCCCACTAGCACAGCATGAAGGTTCAGTTCAGACTAGGAACGATCCCACTGCTAGCACATCACTTACAACACTTTCCTTTTGCCCAAACCCACCCTGTTTAGAAAACTGGACCTATCAGTACCGACTGGTACAGGGACTGTTTTGTGCATGTTTGGGGTGGGGCAGTGGTGGGGAGTCAAACCAGGCTACCGAAGGCAGAACGGCAGCCTGGCCTGAACCCTCCAGGCTCAACATATCCTTCCACAAAACACCGGCTCCCTCGACACACCTGACATTATTCCCTTCTCGCTCTAAGCAGAAGAAGAAGAAGAGGAGGAGAAAGGCAGGGAAGCCCCGCAGCTCCTCAAGAAGCTCCAGAAGTGTCCAAGACCATTCAAGGGGAACGATGGCCCCCACAGGAGAAAAACGGGACGGCGCATCCCAGACATCCGATTCAAGTGGATCATTGATTTTTATTTTGTTTGGACTGGGATTCTTTTTAAAATAGATTACTGTATTTATTGTAGGTTGTTCTTTTATTGCTGTAAGCCGCCCAGTGAGGTGTTTGCACTAATTGGGGCAGAGCATTGAATGAATGAATGAATGAATGAATGAATGAATGAATGAATGAATGAAGCGACACCTGTTGCAGTCAGAAGGCTTCTCCCTCCCTCTCTCATTCTCCCCCCCCCTCCTTCTCTTTCTCTCTCACACATCCACACCTTAAGGTGATCCTAGAGGATTTTCCAAAGTCCAGGAAGCCTCCTTCCTGCCACAGCCCCCATCCCCCCACCCCCCACCCACATTTCTCTCCCCCTGCAGACCCCCCTGGCGTCAGAGAGTCCACTGGCTGTACTTACTCTTAACCCGCGACTCAGACATCGCCCTTGTCTTGGTGCTCCTAGGTGGGCAATCTGAATCTTGCTGTTGAAAAGACCAGGTTCCAGGAGGCTCCGCTTTGGCCTGGGGCGGTGGTTGGAATGCGCCCCTTCTGCCTTCTCACAGGTAGTGTAAAGGTAAGTGGGGTCAGGACCAAAGTTTACACTTCAGGACTTAAGGAAGAGACCAGAGGGATGGAAGTGGGGGGGGGGGGGTCCAAGGGTCTGCTCCACTTCCATGCACAGGAGGAAGAGGAGGACAAAGGGGGGGGGGAAGTACTCTATCTCTCCAAGTAGTCCCCAGCCGTCTCCAGATGACAGGGAACAGGGGAGGTTTCCAGCTCCATCATCCTTCCAGGGGGAGCATCAGAGAAGATGATGCAGGAGGTACCGGATGCCAGAGCCGCTGCCTGCCTCCTTGCCTGGCCTAGAAGAAAGACCACAGACCTTAAGCCAGAGCCTTGCCCACGCGACAGTCTTTGCATCCAGCCACTTCCATGCTTTCACCCACGGCCTCAACCCGAGAGCCCTGGTGGCCCACCCACTGAGCCGGCCCTTGCTAGGATACACCAAGCTGTCCTTATGGACAAACCAATGGAGAAACGCCGGGAGAAACCGAGCACAACGAAATCCAGCCCAGAAAAAGCCAATAATGCCCTGGAAGTGAAGGGGTTAAACTGCTGTACTGCAGCTAGAAAGGTGTGAGTTCAATCCTGACCGAGACTCAAAGTTGACTCAGCCTCTTCCATCCTTCCGGGCTCAGTTAGATGAGCACCTAGCGCAGGGTGCCCAAACGATGGCCTGGGGACCGAATCTGGCCCCGATGCCAGTTCATCCGGCCCATGAAGCCCTCGTTGCTCCCGGAAGTGGAAGTAAAACAGTACAGGCACATTTTACTTCCGCTTCCGGGGTGATGACGGCTTTGGGGGCCGGATGAATTGGCATTGGGGGCCAGATCTGGCCCCCAGGCCATAGTGACCAGCCCCCTGAATCATGTGACCAACCCACAGCCCAAAATATTTGGGCACCCCTGACCTAGCGTGTTGGGTCAAAACATACTAATGCTGTACTAAAGGATGCGTAAGCCACCCAGAGAGGGGGCTTCTATGGGGCAGCGCAGGCAGCGCAGCGGGTCCTTGTTAAACATGACAATTAACACTCCTTGACTAAATATAACAAGGCAGTATTCTAATTACGGGCTAGCTGCAAGGTCCATTCCTGCCCCTAAGCTCTCACCAAATGCTTCTTTGTGGCCTCTGTGAATCCACACAAATGGGTTGACACGTGCGTACGCAAAGTAAACCCATTCCTGTGGATGGATTCACAGGGGCCCACGAAGAAGAGCAGTAGTTACAGGTAAGCAACTTGCCCTTATAGAGCCCTGGTGGTGCAAGGCTTAAGCTGCTGTCCTGTTGTGAGTTCAATCCTGACCAGGGCTCAAGGTCAACTCAGCCTCTTCCATCCTTCCGAGATTGACAAAATGAGTCCCCAGCATGTGAATGAGGACAAAATGCTAATGACCTTGTGAAGGGTGTGAGTGTGTGTGTGTGAGTGTGTGTCCCCCTCCCTCCCTCCCTCCCTCCCTCCCCCCCTCGTGTCCTCAGACGCTGCACCAACTGGACGGCGCTTCCCCTTCTGCAACGCCCAAGAAGAACCGCTGTTTGCCCCCCCCCGCCCTTGACTGACGGGGAAGCCCCCTCTGGGGGGGGGGGCTTACAAGAAGCAGCGACCCCTCCACCCCCCCCTTCAATTCTGACACACACCCCTGCTTTGGCCCCAGGATCCGGGGGGGGGGTCTTTCGTCCGCCCGGCAAGTGTTTATCTCTCTCTTCCCCCCCCCACCCCGTCCGGGGCAGGGAGACAACCCCCCCCCCCTTCGCTCCAGAGAGGGAGCTGCAGCTGCCCCCCCTCCAAATCTTTGACGGGGGTGGGGTGGGTGGGAGGCAAAGAGAGGAGGAGGAGGTGGCGGGCGGGGGGGGGGGGTTAGGGAGAGAAGCCCCCCCCCCTCCAGCCCAGAGAAAGGGAGGGGAGAGCGAGGGGGGCCTCACCTGCTGCTGCTGCTGCTGCTCGGGCTGGGGGGGGAGGGGAGGCGCCGCTTCCGGGTATTTAAGGCCCCGCCCTCACCTGCCCGAGGCGACCGGAGGGTCATTGGCCCCGCCCCCGCCCCGCCCCCTGGAGGTCCCTCCGGAGTGGAAGCCGCAGGAGAGGAGAGGAGCCTGGGAACGGCCCGCCACTGGAAGGAGGAAGGGGGCGGCGCCTCCCACCCGGTGTGTCCCCGCCCACTCCCACCCTGCCCCTCCCTTCCCCAGGGAAGCTCCGAGACGACGACGACGACGCCCAAAAAGGGAGACCGTCCTTCCGCCCCGCCCCCTTCCCAGGGAAGGCGGCGCCTCCGGGGGCCCCCCTCCCCTCACCCTCGGTCCCCAGCGCGCAGGCGCGGGACTTGTCTCGTGACGGAGAGGATCCTGGGAGTTGTAGTGCGGGGAAAGGGGCTGCACGTGTGGATCAGGCCGAAAGACCTTCTCAGAAAGGGGGTGCAATGAGGGTGGGAGGGGGGCAGGGGGGAGCCTTGGTGTGTGTGTGTGTGTGTGTGCGCGCGCGCGCAGGAGGGAGGAGGACCCAGAACTGGGGAAGCCCTGCCTGCAGCAGGCGGCAGTCCAACCGGTGCCTCTGTGTCTGTCTGTCTGTCTGTCTCTCCCTCCCTCCCTCACTCACTCACTCTGGTGACGGGAATCTCGGGTCAGAAGAATCCTGACTAGACTACACCCACCCCCACCCCCACCCCCAGAGCACCTGCTGCCACAGTGGCCACATGGAGGCCAAGAGAGCCACAGCATCACCACCACAGTAACTAACCCGTGGGTGGGAGGAAAGAGAGGTCAAAGGGGAGAGAGAGAGAGAGAGAGAGAGATCATTTCAGCCAACAAAAGGGCCGTTAACTCTGGAGGATGAGAAACCCCTCAAAGGAGAAAGAGAGAAGAAGCAGAGGCTGAGGAGAAAAGAAAGAGAAGGTGGAAACAGTCCATCGAAGAGGGAGAAGAGGGAACGGAAGGGTGGCAGGCCCCTTTGAAGAAGACGAAGCCTACAACCAAGGCCTTGGTTTGGAGGCCTCCGTAAAGCAAAAGTGGCTCTGAAGACACTGGGAAGAAATCAGTCGCCGCCAGGGCCAGATAAGATGCCGATTGAGCTCTCTCACCCCCCAGGGGGGCCGAATGGGTCACGAATAGGCCAACAAGTTTGGGAAACAAAACAGCAGCCCACCACCAGGCTACACTCAATACACTCCTCTCCCCGCAAGAGGAGAGAGATGCCAAGGAGGAGGGCAGGAACTCTCTCTCCGACTCCCTGCTCTGATGCAAACCACCACCACCACCACCCCAAAAAAAGGGTCTTTCAAAGACAAGTTTTCCCTTTGCATGGAGCAAGTATTACCTGATGTGGCAAAGCTGGATTCCAGAAAGAAAGAAAGAAAAAGAAACACTCAAAATCATATTACGAGCATGCGGCGGATTACTGGAAAGTGTACCAAACAGTTTCAGAAGGAAATCTGTTTAGACTTTAGCGATGGCAGCAAAGCCTATGACTTTAGATTGTAAGAAACCTATGGGTGGTTCTGAAAGAAATAGGTCCGGGTCTCAGCAGCCCCCATGTGGACTGTCCCCATGCGTAACCTGTACAGTATTGTGGACCAGAAGCTATCAGTAGGTCAGACTAGGGAGAGACAGACTGGTTCCCTGCAGGCAAAGCATCAGACAAGGGAGCATTTTATTCCTGTAGACTAGATTCAAAAAGGAAGTGAGGTGAATATTTGTGGAAGACACATTGGTAATTTCACATTTGCAGATGACACCGTCGTACTGTCTGGAAACAACTTTTTGTGAAAATGAAAGATGTAAAGGTCAAGGTCACCCCTACTCAAAAGCCAGTCGTATCCAACTCTAGGGTTCACTGCTCATCTCTCTGTTTATAGCCAAAGAGCCAGCACTGTCTGCGTCTGCAGACATTTCCATGGACATGTGGCAGGCATGACGACACTGGAGTGCACAGAATGCTGTTTACCTTCCCACTGAAGTGGTCCCTATTTATCTACTTGCAATTTCTTGCTTTCGACCTGCTAGGTTGGCAGGAGCTGGGACAGAGATGGGTGCTCACTCTGTCCTGCAAGACCCAGGAATCGAACTCTGACCTTCCAGTCAGCGAGTTCAGCGTCTTAACCACTTAAGCCACCGCAGTCCCTGAAAGTGAAAGAAAGAAGTGCCAAAGCTGGGCTGCAGCTTGTTAATTAGGACCCATTTTTAGGGTTCAGGGGTACAGTGGGCAGAAGGCCCATGGACTAGCATGGTCCACAGATCTATGGCCTTGGACTGGATTCCCGACCTGTGGAAAGGCCTGCCTATAGAACAGCTTGGAGGAAATCTTTGGTTTGTTTCATCAATAGCAGAGCTGATGGTTCCCTGTTGACAAAAAGGAGATGAGGAGGGATCACTTACAACCTAGACTTTTGCAGAAGGGAATGACCCAAAAGAGGGACATAAGAGCAGCCTTGCTGGAAGAGGCCACAGGAGCCCATGATCCAGTCCAGCCTTCTGTCTCACACAGTGGCTCACCATTGGCTTCGGTATTATTCCCAAGCAGAAATGCCTTCTTCACCTGCTTAGGATTCCCTGGAAATGGCATTGAGAGAGATCCTGTCTACCTCTCCAACCCAGAGGTTGTCCTTAGGACAAGTGACCATCGCTCTGGTTGATGATGGAACAGTTCAGACCAGGTACAGAATTGGATAATTTCCATAGCTCGAGGGCCTGAATGCGCCCTATGATCACATAATATACTGCAGGGCAAAAGGATGGTTCAGGGTGTATTCTGTCTGTCAAATCGGGTTTCGGATTGGGTATTTGTGGAATTGACGTGATGTCTTGTGCAATTTGAGTCAGGGTGTGCGTCCGTTGTGAAACTTTGCCAGCTCATCATTGTTGTCTCCCCACCCCACCCCCCACCCCTGTGAAGTATAATGAAGCATAGAACTACACTGTATTCTCAAGGGCTTCTTTTTAAACAGAGAGGGCTATTATCTGACCCCTAGAGTCAGATACGACTGGCTTTTGAGCAAGCGAGACACATTGACCTTTGTGGCAAGAAAACTCAGCCTGAGGCTCTGTCCCAGTGACCCACTGAGTGGCTTCCACCCACCTGGCTTGTGAGATGCCTCTTCCTACCAGACGGCCCACCAAGCTGCTTGAGAAGCTGTTTCCTTCCCGAGGGTCAGATGCTGGGTTGTAGGGAGGCCGTGAGGAGAGTGACCAAGACCCGGAGGGTCGGCCTCGGCCCCGCCCACCCCCTGGCTGAGTCCAGAGGTTCTAAAACTGCTTGTTATGCTTCAGTTCTAGAACGGAGCTTCCGGAGAGCTCGATCCACCCCCGTCACTGTGGAAACTCCTCCGGCCAAGGAGCAACAAGGAACCCTCTGGCTGGGCCAATCCCTCGGCTTGGCCACTGGCCACAGCCCACGGGGAAGATGCCGCGACAGTTGCCATGCTAAGAGAGAGAGAGAGAGAGAGAGAGGCCGGCCACAGCCTGGTGTCTTGCCCTCCTTCTGTTGGGTGGAGCTCATGTGTTTTGCTGGACTGTGGTCTCTCCCACATTTCCCCCTCCCCACCCCACCCTCCCACCCCGGTGTAGCCGCCGCTGCGGCTCTTTTGCCCACCTCCACGGGAGGCCCTCCTGCTGCCCTTGTGTTAGGGCAGTGCCAGTGCCATGAAGAGCTTCTCGAAGCGTGATGCCGACCGGAGGACATTCCTGGAGCAGGTGCGGGAGAGCAAGGAGAACGGCTACCTGCTCTCCTCCAAGAAGATCGGATCGGGGGCCTTCTCCAAGGTCTACCTGGGCTACGCCACCCAGGAGAAGATGATGCAGAACTACAAGCTTGCTTCGGACCTCCGGAGCAAGAGGCACTCCATGGTGAGCACAGCAACTGGGTAGCCCCCACCCCACCCCACCCATCACTTCTTCTCATGCTCACATCTTGAGCTTTCGGAAGGGGGAAGGCACAGCAGGGCAGAGACCTCTCGGCACCTCCTTCCGGGCTCCTCTCTCTCTCCTTCTTTCTCTGTCTGTGGTGTCCAGGAAGCCAGCCTCCTCCGGGGGCACGAGTTGTGTCCTTTACGGCCACGGGCCATAAGCACCACATAGGTTAGGATCCACAACAACTACCACCGTGCGCATGCGTTCTTCCCTGCTGCCTAAGGAGCCAGCACCACCACTGGGCTCACGCAGGAAGCAGCCTTTCGGACCGGGCTCTGTATAAGCTTGTTATTCTGTTTTTTTAAAGCATAAAGGTCTTTGGATGGGTGGGTGGGTGTTATTCTTTTAAATAGGCTACTGGGGCTCACTGTATGCAGAGGGAAGAGCTGGCTTTGGCTGTCAGACCTGGATAGTGAAGAAAACAACATGGGGAAATGTTGTAATACAAAATGTGACGCTGGAATGTGGCCCTGGAGCCACCAGGAAGACAAAGAAGAATTCAGCCCTAGATCAAACCAAGCCTAAACTTTCTTTAGGAGAAGAATGATGAAACTCAAGCTCTTGTACTTTGATCTCCTCATGAGAAGACGAGGCTGGCTGGAAAAGACAATAACTCTGGGGGAAATTCAAAGACAGACTCAAATTCAGATGGAGTGAAGCACCAGATGGTTGGAAGAGGAATACTAATTGGGTCCTTATCTTCAAAAAAGAGAACTACAGACCAGTCAAGTGATATCAATCCCAGAGGAGAAAAATCTGCTTCTCTACCTCTCTGCAGGGCAACCCTTGAAGACACTTGCCCTGGGGAGAGGTTACCTGCTGAAGTCAATGAAGAAATATATCTTGCAAAACTATTTCCCCGCCTCTGTACTGATACGAAAGTTGGACCATAAGCCAAGAGCAGGAATTATCTTCATTTGAAATATGTTGTTTGCTATGGGCAGCCAACCAGACAATAAAGTGGGTGCCAGATCAAATCACACCTGAACACTCCCTGGAAGTTAAGAGGGCTGAACCAAGTCCTCTGCACATGGTGGATGAGAGGGCAAGAACTCACGGGAGAAGATGGGAAAAGTGGCGGCAATGGAAAGCATGTGTTTAGACACCTTTAATTGAAGAAGAATACAGTGACTCGGGAATGGGTGCAAAATAAATGACATACACACACACAGCGGGTGGTTTAAAATTACCTGCACTTTGCCTGGGATACACTCGATTGTGGTTCAAAAAAATGTAAAATGTATCTCAGTCTTTCAGGAGGGTATTTCTATGTACTCCTCATCAACTTGTACTCATCAAGTTTTGACAACATAGCTGGAAAATGTACTGAACGACTTGAAGAATTAGGACAGTATTGCACCATCAGCCATTTGAAGCCTAACTTGAGTAAGACTCAAGTGTGTCCTTTCCACCGTTGAAACCAAGGGCAAGGGTTGAGTTGGATGTCATGGGAATTGATTTTAGCATTGTTTAGCACTGAAATACCATTTGACAGGATGCTCTCTTTTAAGCAGCACTGCCTGAATACCAAGGCTAAAGTTAGTGCAAGGAACAACATTATCAGGAAGTGGACAAACTATACATGGGGAACTCAACCATCCATGCTGTGTACATCAGCTATGGCCCTGAGTGCATCCAGACATGAAACAAGTTGACATTGCTGAAAATGAAACAATGTGCATAGTAACAGGGTGCCTCAAACTTACACCAACTGAGGAAAATATATCCTCTTGTTGGTATCGCTCCACCTAAGACAAGGAGAGAAGTAGCAGTACACACCAAGAGAACAAAGCAAGTGAAGGACCCTCAACATCCTCTGAATGGAGATGAGCCTCAAGTCTGCTCGCTCAAATCCAGGAAGAGCTTTATGGCAAGAATAAACATTCTTGAGGGTACCGAAGAGCAAAACCAAATTAGAAGACGGAGGAAGGAGCTCACTGGACAAAGAGTAACATTAAAGGAAGCGGATCTGGCTGAGGAACTCAACCTCCCCTATGAAGGACCCTGAGTAGGCTGAGGGTTGGAGCCCCTAAATGCAAGCCCAACATCTCAGGTGGGGACTGCTGGTGAGCAACAACATGCTGTGTGAATTCTGAGAGATACATAATCTGGCTCATTTGCTGATCTGCTGATTACTGTCAGAGACGTGCACTGATGAAGATTTAATTTTGGCCAATGACCATGCTAAGAAAGTGGTTTCATTTTGGCAGTTCAAAGATTCATCTAGACATGGAAGAAGAATAAGAAGAAGCTAGGAGGGTTTTAGGCTGAGCCACCTCAAACTAGGGTGTTTTAAGCAAAAGTTCTCAAAACCACCTACTCAGCTGGCAACTTATTCCAGAGAGAGAGAGAGAGAGAGTGCCGCTGCCAAAAAGGCTTGATAATGAATGAGCTCCTGAGAACAGCAATGGTTTCCTCAGACGAACGATAGGCAGGATGGCGCCCAGTGCTTGAGCTACTCAACTGAAGGTGTCCAGAATTTGCACCCAGGGTTCGCAGTGCCAGAACTCCTCCGCTGCTTTGTGCCTCCTCTTCTTAAAAATGGGTGCAAATGTCAAGCCTTGACGCTCACCTCTTTCTTAAGCCTTCTCTTTACCTTGCAAGAAACAAGGGTATGAATAAATGTTTTCACTTTTTGAAACTGTTGACCTCTCAGATTAAAGCTAGATTCTGCTGCCTGACTTTTAATTCTAGATTCTCCAATGCCATTTGCAGTACAGTAATACCTCGGTTAACGCTAAAACTTGGTTCCACAAGTCTTAGCGTTATCTGGTTTTTAACATTGCGCGATACATTGATTGCACAATGTTTAAAAAAGCGCGGTTCCATTTCCGAACAGGAAAGGGAACAGGGGGTCAATCCGCCTGCCTCTTTGGAAAAGGCAACGGGGATTCCATGCGTGACGTCCCTGCTGCCCTTTCCAAAGAGGCAGGCGGATCGAGCCAAGCCCCAAAGTTGGCAGGACTGGTCTCTGACTTTGGGGTTCTCCAGCGGCCTGAGTGTCTGAGCGCCAGTTTCCTTGGGGTGAGGGCACACGTGCCCAGTCTCCCCCCCAAGGAAGCCAGCGTTCTGAGCGTCTGAGTGCTGGTTTCCTTGGGGTGAGGGTGTGCACGTGCGGTCTTCCCCCAAGGAAGTTGGTGCTCTGAGCATCTGAGCGCCGGTTTCATTGGGGTGAGGGTGCGCACGCCCGGTCTCCTCCCAAGGGAGCTGGCGCTCTGAGCGTCCGGTTACCGGTTTCCTTAGGGTGAGAGCGTGCGCATTCCTCCCAGAGGAAACTGGCAATCTGACGCTTGGGTCGATGGAGGCCCCCATGCCCCTCACCCCAGCAAGGGGGCCTTCAGAGATCTCTGACCCAAAGCCTGCAAGGCTGGTCTCCAGCCCTGCGGGCTTTGGGGCAGAGATCAACGTTGGGGAACATTGTGCAGTGCAAATGTTTTCCTCAAATTCCCCAACGTTATTCGGTTTTAACACTGTGGTGCACACGACAGGTTAACCGGGGCATTTTACTGTATATATATCCCAATGGCTTCCTCTCAAGTTGGCTGCCAAGTGAAACCTTCCTGTGTGTTGCTTGGATATGAAAACTGGAGGAGAGGTTTGACTTTTCAATGAGGGAGGATGATGACCATGGCTGGGGTGGGGGTGTTCCTCCGTCTAGCCCTCCCTCCCTCTGTGTCAGGAAGCTGTCCTTGAGAGAGAGAGGGGGGGGTGCATGTTGGGTCACAAGCGGAGCCACGTGCGAGAAGCTAAGAGCTGTCCAGGGTGCTGAAGCCACCCATCTCTGTGAGGCCAGGGCACAGCTTAGGAGGTGGAGGAAGGAGCTCACTGGACAAAGGACAAGGCATGAATGGAGGAGAGGGCTGTGGTGCCATTGAGCCACTCACACTTTGGAGTTTCCACTTCAGAAGCTCAGCTAAAAGTGGAATGTGGTTCCCACAGTCAGCAATTGTGCATGAGCTCAGGATGCCCCACTGCTGCCCCATGCAAGCTTGCTTTTGGGGAATGAACGGATCCTGACCAGCCAGGCCCTCCGTCTGCGAAGAGGTCCCTGCCTGCTCCAGCCCCCCCCCCCCCCTATGGAAGGACTGGCAGGGTCCCTCTCTTCTTGCAAGCAAGGGCCACAGGCCACACACACACTACCTGGAGCCATAACCAGGACTCCCCCCACCTAACCCACCCTTGGCTTTCCTCCCCTGGGCCTGTGCTGCTGCTGCCTGCCCTGACAGCCTCCATAGGGCCCACTTCTAGGGGGAGAACAGGTGGGCAGCCTCCTCCGTTCTGTTCAGCATCCCTCAGAGGCCCCAGTCAGTCTCCCTTGGCTCGGATTTTCCAGGTGGCCATAAAGATCATCTCAACCTCTGAAGCTCCAGTGGAATATACCCGCAAGTTCCTCCCCAGAGAAATCTACTCCCTCAACGTGACCTACAAGCACCTAAATGTGGTGAGTCTCTCCCTCCATATCGCGCACACACGCACGCACACAGAGCTGTTTCAAGGAGGGAGGGGCCCACTCCCAGGATAAGGAAACTGGCAGCCAGTGCGATGGGAACGAGGGAGCATGCTGGGGAAGTCTTTCCAGGGCGCAGGATTAGGGTTATTCCTCTGAACTACAGAGCCCAGCAGTCACAGCCCACATGATCCATAGCCATGCTACACAGGGGATGATGGGAAATGTAGTGCAGAAAGGGAGCATTGCCAAGGTCAAGCTCCCAACATTGGAAGCAGGGTCAGCAGAGTCCTGCTGGCTGGAGCAAGAGGAGGTGCAATACATGCATGCTCGCTCGCTCACACAACTCCACCTGGAAAGGCACCGCACAAGCGGGGGGGGGGCAGAGAGGCAGTGGTTTTACAGCACAAGCCAAAGAGAGGGGTCTGGGGTGGGGGTAGAGAAGGGGTGCCAAAGCCAGCTCCATCATGGCCCAAGCCGGTTAGAGACAGGGCGCTGCTTCCCAGCCCCCAGCCAGGTCCACCAGGCCCATTCCACGAAGGAGGGCCGCACCTTCCAGCCATGTCCAGGTACAGAGAAACGATGATGGTCAGCACTGAGCAGGGCTGTGTTCCCCCACCCACCCCCGGCTTCCCATGAAGGCCCTTTTACCTGGATAGACGAGGTCTGGGTAGAGAAGAGGCCATGGGGTCTCTTTCAGAGCCACAGGTGAATGGTGGGATAGATGGGCTGGGTCAGGCAGACAGTGGGACAGAGACACCCCCCCCCCTTCTCAGCAACCCATCCTCTTCCACAGATCCAGCTGTATGAGATGTACCGGAACAGCAAGCGCACTTACCTGGTGCTGGAGTTGGCTTCCCGCGGAGACCTCTTGGAGCACATCAATGCCACCTCTGACCGGAGGGAATACCCGGGGCTGGAGGAAGAGGAAGCCCGCAGGCTCTTCCGCCAGATTGTCAGTGCTGTCGCGCACTGTCACAACGTTGGCATCGTCCACAGGTGAGGAAGTGTGCCAGGCAGGCAGGGAGGGAGGGAGCAGGAGGTCAGATGGGAAAACAGGGCAGGACCTGCTCTGATACACTTGTCCTTCCCAAGCCAGAGGCAGACACTTGGCTGGGCAGTGCTCAGAGCCCCTCGTGGAAAGGGGCAGTTACGGAAGAGCCCGGGATGTGTGTGTGTGTGCATGCATGTGCCTGCGAGGGACCCAGAGAAGGCCCTCAGCAAGGGCAAAGCAGCAGAGCCCTGATCCTGCCCCAATGCTGGGGGTGGGGGCAGGGGGGGACTGTTGCTCGCCCCGCTTCTCATTCTTTGGGTGTCTGGCCTCATGATTCCGGGCCAAAGACTCTGGATACACTGAGCTGCATAAACAGCTATCTGTGGGCCAAGAAGGGATCCTGGACCCTAAACTTCTTCTCTGGGGCAGAAGAGGGGGAACCATTGGGTGCCAGCTGGAGGCTCAGAGGGAGTCCCAGCAGTGGGGAGGGCAGAGCATGCCTCCTGCCTCCGCACAGCCCACAGTGACAGACCCAGAGGAGGGCAAGCACCCTAGCTGTTGCTCTGGGCATAGTCCTCCCCAGCTGGAAACATACCCTGGGGTGCAGGGATTTCTCTGCTGAAGCCCCCCCCCCCCACACGCAGCAGGGTTGTGAGGGATTGGATCAGATCCCCACTTGCACTGGGGTTGATGTTGCACCTGAGCCCACCTGCGCCCGCCGCCGCCCCCTCCAAGCCATGCCTGGCTGGAGGGGTGAAAAGCCACCACCGCCGCAGAGAGGCCTGCGCTCACCCCGCAGCCACACCATCGCTCGGGGGACCAAAGTTGCTTATTTTAGGACTTTTGTCTTCTGCCCTGTCTGGGACTCGTTCTCCGCGAGGGGAGTGACAGGTGGGAACCACTGCTGTCGACGCAGCTGCCCTTATGGTCTTTTGAACCATTGGGCACCTTTGTGGCTGCTGGGTGGTTGAGGTTAATTCTGTAATTTTTATAATGTATGTGTTATTATTATTTTTATGTGACTTCCCCCTCCCCCTTCCCCCCAATTGTCATCTTATGTATGATATGCTTATATGTATTGTATTCCTATTATACAGTATTGTACATTGTTTATTCTGTATTGTATTTTTTTGCATAATTTGATGTTTTGATTGTATTAATTGTGTATTGCCTTTTGTTTTCTATTGTATATTTTGCTCTGTTTATTGTATTTATATATGTTGTAAGCCGCTTTGAGTGGCACTTGTGTCAGGAAAGCGGGATAGAAATAAAACTTAATAATAATAATAATAATAATAATAATAATAATAATAATAATAATAATAATAATAATAATAATAATAGTAGTAGTAGTAGTAGTAGTAGTAGTAGTAGTAGTAGTAGTAGTAGTAGTAGTAGTATTTGGAGCACCTACTAATGATTGTGGCGGCTTAGTGGTTAAGACGCTGAACTTGATGACTGGAAGGTTGGCAGGTCAGCAGTTCGAGACCCGAGTGCTGCATGACGGAGTGAGCTCCTGTCGTCTGTCCCAGCTCCTGCCAACCTAGCAGTTTGAGAAGCAAGGTATTGCAAGTAGATAAAATAGGGACCACTTCGGTGGGAAAGGTAATCACATTCCATGTGCTTTGGCAGCTAGTCATGCCTGCCCCATGACCACGGAAACATCTTAAGGCACAAACACCGCTGGTTCTTTGGCTGTAAATGGAGATGGTCTTCGAAGCCTAGAGTCAGATATATCTGGCTTTTGACCAAGAGAGGCTTTGACCATGACCTACTGATCCATCCACAAATGGTCTCGTAGTTCCACCCATGGGAGGCTCATCTTGGATGCTGGTGGGGTTTGGCCAGAAGTCCAGGCAGCCTCTTGCTGGCCAAGCAACGACGTTCAGCGGCTTATCTTTCCTACAGGGACTTGAAATGCGAGAACATTTTGTTGGATGAACGTGGATTCATTAAGCTGACGGGTGAGTTCTTTCCCATAGAGAGGTGGGGGTGGGGGGGCAAAGTTCCCCTTGGAATTTCCTTCCACTGAATGAGCATGAAGTTTTCTACTGGGCTACCCTGATTAAGGAGCCACTTCAGGGGGGGGGGTGTCTAATAATGATTTTACAGACACCACACACCACACACACACACACCACACACTCCAAAAGTAATGAGCATCCCATTTATTTCATTGGGCCTACTGTTAGCATGATCACGTCTGGATCTAGTCAGTCCATATCAAAATACTCTGCTGGGATTCCTGTTCCCTGTGCAAATCTGCACCTGAGGGATCCTTCGGCAGATCAAAGGGACCTGAAGTGGAGCAACAGCAAGCAAATCCATGTGGAAGAAGGTGCCGTCTGTCAGAGGTCCCTCTCCCTAGAGTTACTACCACCATGGGATGATGATGATGGAAGGCGATTCTTTTTTGTCATTTCCAATTGGTGTTTAGATAGATAGATAGATAGATAGATAGATACTGTAGATAGATAGATAGATACTGTAGATAGATACTGTAGATAGATAGATAGATACTGTAGATAGATAGATAAATAAATAGATACTGTAGATAGATAGATACGATAGATACTGTAGATAGATAGATAAATAAATAGATACTGTAGATAAATAGATACTGTAGATAGATAGATAGATACTGTAGATAGATAGATACGATAGATAGATACTGTAGATAGATAGATAAATAAATAAATAGATACTGTAGATAGATACTGTAGATAGACAAATAGATACTGTAGATATATAGATAGATACTGTAGATAGATACTGTAAGAGATACTGTAGATAGATAGATAGATACTGTAGATAGATAGATAAATAAATAAATAGATACTGTAGATAGATAGATACTATAGATAGATAAATAGATACTGTAGATAGATACTCTAAGAGATACTGTAGATAGATAGATAGCTACTGTAGATAGATAGATAGATACTGTAGATAGATAGATACTGTAGATATATAAATAGATAATGTAGATAGATACTGTAGATAGATAAATACTGTAGGTAGATAGATAGGTAAATAGAGATAGATAGATACTGTAGATAGATAGATACTGTAGATAGATAGATAGATACCTTTTGAGCATAAGTAAGATCAACTTACTTATTCTCTTACAATGCTCAAGAGGCCCTTGAGAGGCCCTGGGGCTGCAAGGAGATCAAATCAGTCCATCCTGAAGGAAATCACCCGACTGTTCCTTGGAAGGGCAGATACTGAAGATGAGGCTCAAGTACTTTAGCCACCAAATGAGAAGTGAGGACTCACTTGAGAAGGACTTGATACTGGGAAAGATCAAAGGCAAAAGGAAAAATGGGGTGGCAGAGAATAAGGTGGCTAGATGGTACTGTTGACATAGTGGGTGTAGATCTGGGTGGGCTGCAGAGGATGACGGAGGACAGAGGAGTCTGGCATGCGGTGGTCCATGGGGTCATTGCAAAGGGTCGGACTTGACTGGTTTAATGTAAGGGACCAAAGACAATGAAACAGCCGAAGGGTTGGCTTAACACAGGTTTATTGCATGATGATCCGGAGGAACATGAGGTAATGGCGGATGGGGAGCTCAATATATACAGCTGGCTATACATTTGAATGTGGCTCGTCGACAGACTATTGGTTGCTGCCTGCGTGACGTCGTCGGAGGTCACGCCCTTCTTGACCAGGTGAGGAGGTCGCGGGGAATCTTCCCGCGCTGCTGAACCAGGTGAATCTGAGCCATGAGAGCTGGACGCTCGCTACTGCCCTCTGGTGGTCACTAGCTCGCGTCCCCTTATCAGGTTTACATTGATACAGCTGATGGTTATAATGTTGCACGCAGGAAGGTTACATTGTTAACACATGGCAAAGGTACATTGTTAAAGGCACAGCTTTACAGAACACAACAACTGGCCAACTGAACAACCACAACAAGAGCAACTGGAGCCCAGGAAGGCAGGTTTGGCCTCTCCTTTCAGATCTCTCCACCCGTTGCTTGGTTGGGAAGAGGCTTTTCCCAAAAGCATGGGTTTGGCAGGCAGGAAGTCCCAGGTGGGAGTAAATGAAGAGAACCCCCCCCCCTCCCTGAAGGCCAAACAGGAATGTCCACCTGTGCATGTGTCCCGCCACGCTGACTCTGTCTGTTTCTGCAGATTTTGGGTTTGCCAACCGCTACTCCCTGAAGAACTCCCTGATGAGCACTTTCTGTGGCTCGGTGGCCTACACTGCCCCCGAGATCCTGATGAGCAGAAAATACAATGGGGAGCTGGCTGACCTGTGGAGCCTGTGAGTATCCCTGGGGAGGGACAGATGGGACTCCCCCCCCCTCAAGAGCAGTAGGGCTGCCCATGAGACAGACAGGGGTGGGTGGATGGGTTGGCAAGAGACACACCTGCTTTGTTTTGGTGGACCCAATTAGGGGGCTCTGGCTCCGCCCCCCCAGGAGGGGAAGGTGGTGGAGATGCCCAGGTAACAGTGCCCTCTGCCCCCTACCTTCTCTGGTGCAGTGGGGTGATCCTCTATGCCATGGTGACAGGGAAGCTCCCCTTCAAGGAGCGCCAGCCGCACAAGATGATCCATGTCATCAAGCAGGGACTCGCCTTCCGGCAGCCCATCTCCCCAGGTAGGCTTCTTGGACACCCCTCGCCCCACCCCACCCCCAAGGGCTGGGACCAAAGAGGTGGGGTGGAGTGGGGGCTCAGGTGGGCCACCTCAGCTATTCCCATGTGCTGGAGACACAGGGAATGCATGCCACCACCACCACCACCCCACCAGGCATTCTGATAATGGCAGAAAGAGCTTGTAGAGCACCCTGGGGGGGGGGATTTCCCAGTCTTCTGCCCACCAGTTCCTGACAGCCCTGCAGTTTTGCTCTGGTGCTTTTCATGGGTGGGGGTGGGGGGTAGGGATGGGGTAGGGGTGGAGTTAGCCCTTTCCTCGGGCAACCTGACAGGGGGGGGGGCTTCTCTGACCCAAGAAGAACAACTCCCCATGCCCGCGTAGAAGATAGGTGTGAGAGTGTGTGAACAGAGGCCATCTTTGAAACTAAAGATTGGGAAGTGGGCCATAAGAGAGAGAGAGAGAGAGAGACAGACAGACAGACACACACACGTCAGTCTTCTCCTGAGTGATGGACACCACTCCCCCATGAAGCCCCCAGACAAAATCTAGCGCCCCCCCCCCAATCCAGCTGAAGAAGTGTTTGGGGGCCAATGCTGCCAACTAACAGCTCTGCAGCAAGGCCCAGGGTAGGCAGGGCAGCACGCATGCACGCATGCACGCACGTACTCCACAGTCAAGAGGCTGAGCCTGACTGGCAAGCCTCCCTGGGGGCTTCTCAAAACCCCAAACCACCCAAGACCCTGTTAGAATTTGTGGTCCCCAAAATTACCGTACAGTATTTGCCGGCATATAAGACGTATCAGAGGATAAGACTCCCACCCACTAACCCCCACCTGCTGCAACTACAAGAGGCAGGGCCAACCCCCCGCCCACCCCTTTCTGGCTAGGAACTGGGAAGGGGCCAAGTGGGAGAGCCCCCCCCCTACTACAGGCCACTCTTCTCCCCCTCCCCTTCCCTCTAGAGTGCCAGAACCTGATTGAGGGCTTGCTCCAGCTGAAGCCAACGGCCCGCCTGGGGCTCCAGCAAGTGGCCACTCACCGCTGGATGTTGCCGGCCACCTCGGCCATCTTCCACCGGGTGATGAGCTCCATGGGCGTCCATCCAGAGTGCAACGTTAACCAAGAAAAGTCACAACTGACACAAGGTACAGGGGGACCAGGAAAAGGGGGGCCTTGACCCTGACCCCCAAGCCATTGGGAGGTGGAGGGGAGGCCAGGAGGTCCAGCCAGGGCCCCCCGGAGGGCTAATGGGGCCCCTGGCTCAAGCAAGAACATCTTGGGGAGTTCCCGGAGGAAGGACACCTGCCTCTCGAATCTCCTGAAACACTGCTGGGGAAAGATGGAGGAAGGCAAGATGAGCATCAAAGCTGCTTGTGTCCACCTCTGGAAGCCCCCCCCCACACACACACACACAGACAGAGAGACCCCCTTTGGGTCACCAGCACAGGTGCGATCCTGCCCTAAGACTACCACCAGCAGTGCATCATAGGCTTAGTAGCAGGTGTAACATCGTTCATCTCTCTCCGGTATTAACTTAGAGCAGACAGACCCCTTTTAAAATGCCTGTTAGGTTCCCTCCTCTTAGGTGTGCGCCTTTCCCACTCTTCTCTCTGTGGCTGTTCCATGCTGGTCCTGGACCACAGCTCTAACCTATTACTCCTTG